>OU975435.1:10324837-13232337 GCA_918857605.2 Philereme vetulata | reverse complement strand
GCTAAGTAATTTTTTGACTGAGTTACAGCATTTTTAGATTTTTAAATTTTTCAAATATTTTTAACTCTTTAAAAAAATCGGTAACCCCCCTTTTTTAAATTCATTTTTTGTAGAGCTTAGGGTCCTCTACCTAACATAAAAAATTCGACTGGGGTCGATCAACTAGTTTTTGAGATAAAAAATTTTTAATTATTTAGACTAACACGAGGTGCCCCTTCTAAAATGCTTAGAGAAAAAATTTAATTTTATATAAATAGGTAATAATATTTTAAGCTATTATAAGTTTTTTCCGAATTTTTTGGACCAAAATTGTATTTTTAGGATTAGTTTTACTCAATATTTTTTAGTTTTTTGTTATTTTTAATCGGGGAGTAATAAAATTGTACCATTGGGGGAATATTCAAATAGGGACTTAAATTCTCTTTTAAACGAGCCCAAACTCGGGCTGATTCGGACTGTAATTGCCAGAGTTGCTCCGGAGCGGCCATTTTGGCCGCCATCTTTGAAAAATTAAAACAAGGATAACTCAGTAGCGGATAGTCAGATCGGAGAGCGGTTTTCTGTTTTGGAGTAGTCGTCACCAACAGAGTCTGCCAAGACCGGTTGGGACTCTAGGTAGAGTCACTTTTTTCCAACCTTAACCAACCAGCAGGAGAAGTAGACTGTGTTAGGTAGTACGCTTTGCCCAAAACCGCGTCTCTTTACGACTTAAACTTGCAAAGTTGTGGGAATATAGAAAATTGGCAGCCATTTTGTCCGCCATTTTGAAAAATTTAAATCCTACATAACTTTTGCTAGAGTGGTCCGATTGAGGCGCGGTTTTCACTGCTGGCACCTATATCGACCGAGATATTTTATAAACAAGATTTGGCGGCCATTTTGTCCGCCATCTTGGCAAAAAGTAAAAACCCCATATCTCGTTAACCCGCCGCCGAATTTTGACGGGGCTTTCACAGGTAAACTGACCGGTAGCCGGACTACCTACATAAACATAGAGGCCGACTCTATATAGAGTCGTTAAAAATTTTTTTTTTTTTTTTTATTTTATATGATATTTTATTTTATTTCTTGTGTTTTTCCTCTGAGTGAGGAAAAACTAGGTAAACTAAAGGAACGAGGACCGGTGAATTGTAATAAAACTTGATTAGATCACATGTTGTAATATTATATTTATATTTTTAAGACCTTTGTACAATAACTCAGATACACTAAAACTGAGTATAATTTTGCTTTTATTATTAAATAGTGTACCTTCTCGGAACGATTTGGACAGTTTGTCCTGTTTGGGACTCGTATCTCCGTGACTGTTATTTTGGATTTGACGCGGTTTTAGTTCTGGTCTTTTTACTGTTCCTGAACGATCAAATTTACACATAATTTTAGTAATAGGTAACTTGACAGATATTTTATTTCATTTCATTTTATTGATTCATTTGCTTTATTTTATTTTAATTTACCTAGGATAGTTTAGATTTAAATATTTACGTATTTACAACTTATACAAACTTCTCCATATAACTATTTTAATATCTTGACGCGTTCCCCTAACTGATAAAAAGATGCTCGGAATCCGCACGCCCACAAAAACGACGAAGGGTACAGATGAAGACCCTCAAGGAAAAGTGACGACGCGACAGACAAACCAGGAGATGAGGCCGAAGCCGAAGGAAGACACGGCAACAATGGAAAGCTGGCCGAAGCCGAAAAAAGACGAAGCGAGCCCGGGTGCTGGCGTTTGCTCGGCGAGGACTCCCGGAGTGAGGCGGAGTATTGGGGAGTGGGAGTCCGGGAAACCGGATGCACTCCCCGGCACCTCGACCTCTCCAAAGAGGGCCGCGCCAGTGGGACCCCAAAAAACAAGTATGAATGTGACATTCACACCGGAAGGGCCGAAGACAAAGTACACGGATCGGTTGACGGAGGCGAGGGCCTGTCTGAATAAGGCCAAGTTGACCCTTGGGAATGCAAGAAATCTAAAAACAGAGATAAAAGCCGGAGTCACACAGGGACTCGACAGGCTCTACCAGCTGGTGAAAGAGGGAGAAAAGGTGAAGCGGTCGGAAACCGGCAAAATGAATCAGGTGGAAGTGGTGGAAGAGACCAAAGAACCTAAAAAAGGAGGCAACACAGAAAATGAACTCGTAAAAAAGATGATAGAGCACTCGAAGCTTATCCAGGAGAATAACGAGAGGATGGAGAAGCTCAAGGAAGCGATCGAGAAGCAGCAAGAGTATCAAGAGAAGATGACGTACGCGAGTGTGGCGGCAGCGTCCAAGAGACAGTCTCCAGAACAGACCGCGCTACACTCTGTAGTGATCACCGCCAAAGACGAGACGGAATCAGGAGACGAAATCCTCAAAAGGATAAGAGAGGCTGTCAACGCAAAAGAGGGAGGGGTTGCAGTCGAACGAATCAGAAAAGCGAAGGACAGAAAGGTGATCGTTGGCTGTAGAACGGTGAAAGAAAGGGAACAAATAAAAGAAAGATTGAAACGAGCAGAAAAGCACCTCAACGTACAAGAGGTAAAAAACAAAAATCCTCTTGTTATTCTTCGAGATGTACTAAATTTCAACAGCGACGAGGACATCCTCAAAGGGCTGTGGAACCAGAACCACAGAATTCTCAAGGATATAGAAGGAGATGAGAAGAAGGTGGAAATCCTGTACAAAAAGAGAGCAAGGAACCCCCAAACGAGTCATATCGTCATGAGAGTATCCCCAAAAATTTGGAAACGGCTGGTCGAAGCGGAAACTGTCGTGATCGACCTCCAGCGGGTGAGGGTGGCGGACCAATCGCCTTTGGTCCAGTGCTCACTCTGCCTGGGGTATGGTCACGGGCGGCGTTTCTGCAAAGACGCCATTGAGAAATGCAGCCACTGTGGGGGGCCACACATGAAAGCAGAGTGTACCGATCTTTTGGCTGGCATGGCTCCGGCATGCTGTAACTGCACCCACGCCAAGCTCGATAAGAGAGAGCACAACGCGTTTAGCGAAGAGTGCCCAATCCGGAGAAAGTGGGAAGCGTTGGCCCGAGCCACCATAGCGTATTGCTGAGGTGGTCCCGGGCGACACACCTGCGAACACTACTTCCAGGATCTATCAGATAGCCCAAGCAAACCTGCAGCGTAAAAAGCTTGCAACACAAGAGCTGATGCTTGAGGCTACTGATAAACGGATAGACCTGGCGCTGCTCCAGGAGCCGTACATAGGGGCCGTAGGCCAAATGGGAAGCTATCGGGGTGCTCGAGTCTTCCAGAACGTGAACCGCGGAGACGGTGGAGTTGTTAAGGCGGCAATAATGGTTTTTAATGACGATATAAAGGTCATCCAATATCCGAACCTGACCACCAACAACATCGTCGTCGTGGGAATCAAAACGGAGGCCTGGGAAATCCTGCTGGTTTCCTTTTATTTTGAGCCGGATCAACGAATAGAACCCTACCTGGAACAGCTGAAGGAAATTGAGCAGAGTTTAGGGGCCGACAAAATGATCTTCGGAGGAGACGCTAACGCGAAGAGCACATGGTGGGGGAGCATGGAAGTTGACAGTAGGGGCGAAGAAATGGCTGGGGTATTGGAGGAGATGGGCTTGCAGGTGCTCAATGAGGGAGACACCCCAACATTCGACACAGTAAGAGGGAATAGGACACTCACCAGCTTTATAGACCTTACAGCCTGCACATCGGGGGTGCTTGACCTGGTGGAGGAATGGAGGGTTGAAGTCGGCATGACAAGCTCGGACCATAATGCTATTATACTTAAACTGAGAATGAATAAAGGAAAAGGAATAATAATTAGAAGAACAACACGTATATATAACAGTAAAAAAGCGAATTGGAGCCAGTTTCGTGAGAAACTGGACAGATTACTAGAAGAAAATAACCTAAATAAAATAGAAATAGATAAGCTAGAGAGCAAAATAGAAATAGAAAAAGCAGTAAAAGCGTATACAAAAGTAATAATAGAATCATGTGATAGTAGCATTCCAAAAATTAAAAATAAAAATAAACTTACCTTGCCATGGTGGACTGAAGAGCTTGCCAGACTGAAGAAGGAGGTCACCACCAGGAGGCGAAGAATCCGATGCGCAGCGCCGGTCCGGAGGCCCAAAGTCGTAAACGAGTACCTGCAAGCAAAGGAAAAATATGAATATGAGGCCAGAAAAGCACAGATAGAAAGCTGGAAGGGGTTTTGTGGTAGACAGGATAAAGAGGGAATATGGGAAGGAATTTATAGAGTTATTGGTAGGACATCTAGGAGACAAGAAGACATCCCCTTGGTGAAGGACGGAAGGGTGATGGGGTCACAAGAATCGGCAAGGCTGCTAGCCGAAACATTTTACCCAGAAGACCTGGAAAGCGATGAAAACGCAGACCATCGGCAGGCCAGAGAGGTAGCAGACCAAGTAAATGAGCGGGTTCATGATGAGCACCATGACCCGCCATTTACAATGGAAGAGCTTAGATCCGCGGCCAGAAGTTTCAACCCGAAGAAAGCGCCGGGAGCAGATGGACTTACGTCGGACATCTGCGGTCATGCGATCGCGCAAAACGCAGAACTCTTCCTTGCTCTGGCCAACAAGTGTCTCTCGTTGTATTACTTCCCGTACAGCTGGAAGGAGGCCACAGTGGTGGTCTTGAGAAAGCCAGGCAAGGATGAGTATACCAACCCTAAATCGTACAGGCCGATAGGCTTGTTACCGGTTTTAGGTAAAGTGTTCGAGAAGATGTTAGTCAGGCGGATGAAGTGGCACCTTGTCCCAAAAATGAATAGTCGCCAGTATGGTTTCATGCCACAAAAGAGCACAGAAGACTCCCTCTACGACCTGATATGCTATATACGTGCAAAATTAAACCAGAAAAAACTTATCACGGTCATATCGTTGGACATAGAGGGAGCCTTCGACAGTGCATGGTGGCCAGCTATACGAACCAGGCTGGCTGAAGAAGACTGTCCGATCAATATAAGGAAGGTCATAGACAGTTACCTGACGGATCGAAGAGTTAGAGTGCAGTATCTGGGAGAAGAACACATAAAAAGCACTAACAAAGGCTGTGTTCAGGGGTCTATAGGAGGCCCAATCCTTTGGAACCTGCTCTTGGACTCACTCCTTAAGGGGCTCGAAGTACGTAGGGACTATGCTCAGGCATTTGCGGATGATGTCGTGCTGGTTTTCGACGGAGACACGGCACTGGAAGTGCAGGGACGAGCCAATGCCGCCCTCGCCTATGTTCAGCAGTGGGGTGTCAGAAACAAGTTAAAGTTTGCACCAAACAAGACCAAAGCTATGGTGATTACTAGAAAGCTGAAATATGACACACCACTGCTGAGCATGGGAGGGGTAGACATTGGGATGTCCACCGAAATTAAGATCCTGGGGCTCACGATAGACGATAAACTGACGTTCAATAGCCACAGCATAAACGTCTGCCGGAAAGCGTTAAATATCTACAAACAGCTTTCCAGAGCCGCCAGGGTCAGCTGGGGCCTGCACCCAGAAGTCATCCGTTTAATCTACACAGCCACGGTGGAGCCTGTGATTACGTATGCGGCCAGTGCATGGGCACCAGCAACCGAGAAGTTGGGGGTACAGAGGCAGTTAAATGCTGTCCAAAGGGGCTTCGCTCAAAAGCTGAGCAAGGCGTACCGCACCGTGTCTCTGAATTCCGCCTTGATGCTGGCCGGGATTCTCCCGCTGGACCTACGCATACAGGAAGCAGCAGCACTATATCTGGCCAGGCGTGGGGTGTCACGACCGATGTCAAAAGACTGGGATGTAGAGACCATGGTGCGGTATGTGAATACCCCCCATCCCGCAGACCATATGAGCTGGGAATTCGTGAGCCTGGCAAACCAAGACGATGTAAACGCAAATAACTATCAGGCAGTCAAGATATTCACGGATGGCAGCAAAATTGAGGGAAAAGTCGGAGCGGCATTGTCCTTTTGGAACAATGACGCCGAGACGAAAGCCCTCAAGATAAAGCTGGCACCGTACTGCACCGTTTACCAGGCAGAACTCCTGGCCATATGCAAAGCGACGAGGGAGATTCTTAAATGCTCGGAACAGAGTTTTGGAATCTATAGCGACTCAAGATCGGCGTTGGAAGCAATCTCAAACCCTTCTTCCGTACATCCCTTAGCAGTGGAAACTCGGAAAAACCTAAAAATCTGCAAGATCCAGGATAAAAAAGTGTTTTTATTCTGGATCAAAGCCCACGCTGGATTAGAGGGTAATGAGAGAGCGGACCAACTAGCCAAGATCGCAGCACTAAAACTCAAGAAGAAGCCCGACTACGACCTTTGCCCGGTTTCATTTGTCAAGCGACAGATTCGTTCGGAGTCGCTTGCCAAATGGAATGAGAGGTACAGGGCGGGACAAACTGCCTCAACCACCAAAATCTTCTTTCCGGACGCGGTGGACGCGTACAAAATCATTAGAAAAATTGAACTAAACGGCATACTTACACAGATAATGACAGGGCACGGTGGGTTCTCAGAATACCTAACGAGGTTCAGGTGTAAGGAGAACCCATCGTGCATCTGTGAGCCTGACGTAAATGAGACTGTAGAACATATTCTTTTCGAATGCCCCGCCAACGGTTTACGGAGATACGAGATTGAAAATAGGCTAGACTGTGACATAACGCCCAAAACAGTAAATAAGATCATGTCTGACACAGAGAGCAGAAACCATTTTTTGAAATATTGTACAGAAGTAGTCAAAATAGTAATAAATAGGAATAAATAGTTAAGAAAAATATGCTGAACATATATTGATTTATATACCATCAGCATATATAAAATAGTCTAAGAAAAATGTGTTAAATTTTATTTTATTTTTAATTAAATAGTATTAATTAGTAATAAAAACTAAAGTAAGACTCTATACCCATTGAATTGTTAGAATAGATTGTAAAAGATACGATAGAAATAATAAGTGTTAAGTATACTAGAGGTATACTGCTAAAAACCTAAACTCATGTGTAATAGAATAGAATGTGTGTTAAATTTTCGTGTACCTTTTAAATAAATACAAATAGTAAACATAGGAAGTAAACTTTTAAGTTTCTGTATAGACCTCCCTGTATTTCCGAAAACTAAAAACCCTAACCTGTGTAAACTTTAGCCATTATATGTAATAACAAAGTAGTAAGTTAGTTAAGCCACATTGTACTGTAACCTATAAATATTAAAATTAAGTCTTCATATAAAATGCTGTAATCGTGTAAATAAGTTAAAAATAAGAAATAATGAACAAAAATTAATAATTAAGAAATAACAACTGTATAGATATTAAAAAATTGTTGTTATAAAGTTAAATGTTAAAGAAAGATGTGAACCCCACCCATTCCACCCTTGATACATTAAAAATGAATAAACAAACAAATAGATATAAGAGAATAGGTTAATATTGGCATCCCACCAATGAACAGCATGAAAGAAAGATGAACAATAGAAAGAATCAGTATGAGGAATGAAAGATATTATAAAAGATAAGACAAGAATGAAAGTATATAAGGACTCCGAAATGAAATCGGAGGGCAGAGTAGGATAGCTCGCGGGCCGGACCTCTGCGTCCGGACAGGAAAAAAAAAAAAAAAAAAAAAAAAAAAAAAAAAAAACCTAACCTAACCTAACCTAACCTAACCTAACCTAACCTAACCTAACCTAACCTAACCTAACCTAACCTAACCTAACCTAACCTAACCTAACCTAACCTAACCTAACCTAACCTAACCTAACCTAACCTAACCTAACCTAACCTAACCTAACCTAACCTAACCTAACCTAACCTAACCTAACCTAACCTAACCTAACCTAACCTAACCTAACCTAACCTAACCTAACCTAACCTAACCTAACCTAACCTAACCTAACCTAACCTAACCTAACCTAACCTAACCTAACCTAACCTAACCTAACCTAACCTAACCTAACCTAACCTAACCTAACCTAACCTAACCTAACCTAACCTAACCTAACCTAACCTAACCTAACCTAACCTAACCTAACCTAACCTAACCTAACCTAACCTAACCTAACCTAACCTAACCTAACCTAACCTAACCTAACCTAACCTAACCTAACCTAACCTAACCTAACCTAACCTAACCTAACCTAACCTAACCTAACCTAACCTAACCTAACCTAACCTAACCTAACCTAACCTAACCTAACCTAACCTAACCTAACCTAACCTAACCTAACCTAACCTAACCTAACCTAACCTAACCTAACCTAACCTAACCTAACCTAACCTAACCTAACCAAAAAAAACATATACTTAGTTTTTAGTTAGAAGCACGTAGTGTGGCACGTCATTAGAAGCGCCTTCGCGACAGCTTTAGGGATCTGTAAAAAATAATAGCATTTTTCATACAATTTTTTTCAGGATTTAAGTTTTTTCAATTATTTTTCAGTTTTTAATTAATTTTCAAAAAAATACACTGTCAACTACTGACTTTGATTGGTTTGATAGGTTCGTTTTAGGGTTCCGCAGACGACCCGTGAATTTCAGGCCGATCGGAGCAGTAGAAATTTAAAATTTAACTGTTTTTACTCATTTTTACTCATTTTTTTGTGATTTTTCGTGTTTTTAGAGGTTTACATAAAAACTGTTGACCATTTTTCGCGTTTTACAAGCCCATAGTGCTTAATTACAGGTCACTCGACTATATTTGGCCGTTTGAATCGTTCAAATCGCGCGAAAACAAAAATCACGAAAAATATTAGTGAAAAAAGTCTTCATACCCAGTACAAAATTGGGTGTTGTCGTAAAACATATACTTAGTTTTTAGTTAGAAGCACGTAGTGTGGCACGTCATTAGAAGCGCCTTCGCGACAGCTTTAGGGATCTGTAAAAAATAATAGCATTTTTCATACAATTTTTTTCAGGATTTAAGTTTTTTCAATTATTTTTCAGTTTTTAATTAATTTTCAAAAAAATACACTGTCAACTACTGACTTTGATTGGTTTGATAGGTTCGTTTTAGGGTTCCGCAGACGACCCGTGAATTTCAGGCCGATCGGAGCAGTAGAAATTTAAAATATAACTGTTTTTACTCATTTTTACTCATTTTTTTGTGATTTTTCGTGTTTTTAGAGGTTTACATAAAAACTGTTGACCATTTTTCGCGTTTTACAAGCCCATAGTGCTTAATTACAGGTCACTCGACTATATTTGGCCGTTTGAATCGTTCAAATCGCGCGAAAACAAAAATCACGAAAAATATTAGTGAAAAAAGTCTTCATACCCAGTACAAAATTGGGTGTTGTCGTAAAACATATACTTAGTTTTTAGTTAGAAGCACGTAGTGTGGCACGTCATTAGAAGCGCCTTCGCGACAGCTTTAGGGATCTGTAAAAAATAATAGCATTTTTCATACAATTTTTTTCAGGATTTAAGTTTTTTCAATTATTTTTCAGTTTTTAATTAATTTTCAAAAAAATACACTGTCAACTACTGACTTTGATTGGTTTGATAGGTTCGTTTTAGGGTTCCGCAGACGACCCGTGAATTTCAGGCCGATCGGAGCAGTAGAAATTTAAAATTTGGCCCGCCCAAGCCCACCCTTTTATCATTTCATTATACGCGATAGTTAATTTTTGAACCGTGCAGTATTGGAACGATAATATTTTTTTGAGTAGTGTATAATTTTCTTTTTAGATTTAAGTTATAATATTGTAGGTTAGTTTCATTAAGACTTTCTCGTTATCAAGTAAAATTGATTTTACTTACTTAGATTTTAAGACTTAAGATTTTACTTCGGGATCTCATCATAACTCTTAGCGATGCCTCCTAATCCTTTGGAACTGCCCCCACTACCCGCCTCCGCGGAAGATGTCACGGATATTACCACCTTTAGTGACGCAATAGGTAAACTGGTCACTTGCATCAATTCGGCCGTAAATGACGGAAGGAGCGTCACCGCTGCTAATAAGCGCCTCATTAGTCTGGCAGCTGAGGAAATCCGCCGCGCGACTCGAAATTTGTCGAACTTATCGGCGAATGCCTCGGCCTCTGCAAGGGAAACAGTGCCTCAGCCGGGTAACATTGTTCAGGAGATCGCTGCCTGCGTACGGGACGAAATCCGTGGGGGAATAGCGCACATCAAATCCATGGTAGCCTTCCAAATGCGACCCACCTATTCCCAAGCAGCTTCCGCTCTACGTGGCAGCGCTGCAGTTCCAAGTGATAGAGCCTCGAGCTCTGTCAGCACCCCGACAGCGAACAAACCGGCTATTATCATTACGCCTAAGGGCGAGGTTAAGACAAAGCAGGACGCGATTGAAGCTTTTAAGAAGAGCATCAGCTTCAGGGCTTCCACCTATGCGCCTGCGCGTGTTCAGGCTGTCTCCAACAACAAGCTCCGGGTGGAGTTTGACAGTCTGCAGCAACGCGAGGATACTCTAAAGAGGCTCACTAATTCTGAGCAGGTCTGCGCTGAACCCGCTCGTATGCTCAGACCCATGATTATGCTCAAGGGCATATCCAGGGATACACCATCTGAGGACATCGTAAAAATCCTCAAGGAACAGAACAGGGAACTCAACGAGCTCATCTGTGAAGAGGAGGATCTTGCCCTGCGTTTCAAACGAGACAATAGGAACCCCAGCCTTTACAATGCCGTATTTCTGGCTCACCCCCGCGTTCATCGCGCATTGCTGGATATGGTCAGGGTCAGCCTCGACCACCAACGGGTACGAGCTGATAACTTTTCGCCCTTTATTCAGTGCCATAAATGCCTTCAATTTGGGCACATGAAATCCAAATGCGTCTCCACCACACGCCCGTGCGCTCACTGCGGGGAAACCGGCCACGGCTTAGACCGCTGCCCCTCCAAGGAAAAACCGTTTACGGCCAGGTGCATAAATTGCACCACACACAACGAAAAATTCAAAACTAGACTCGACACTAGGCATCGAGCAAATTCAAACCTTTGTCTTCGACTGAGAACCATGCGAGAGAAAATAACTAACCGGGTCGATTATGGATTGTAACAAACCAATTAAAATAGTACAGTGCAACATTGATAAATCGCGAAATAGTCTACATGAATTTGTTCAATCATTCTCCTCTGGAGAATGTCAAATCGCCTTGTTGTCAGAACCCTACGTTGGGTCAGGCAAAGAGCTTAAGCCCATCAACGGAATAAATATATTCCAGTTTTCGGAAGGGAATAGAGTCAAAGCCTGCATATTGATCAAATCAGGCTTTGCTTCAGTATTGGGAGTGACCCAGTACTCCTCTGCTAATCTTTGCGTGGTGCAATTAAATACGAATGGTCGAAAAATCTATCTCGCATCGGTCTACGTTGAACCAGACGATGACAACTCCAACGTCTTGGAGCGTCTGGACCTGTTCCTGAAAGCAACCTGTAACTCACACCGAATTGTGGGGGGAGATTTCAACGGATGGCACCCTCTCTGGGGCAGCGCAACCACCAACGCCCGAGGCAGAGAGATCATGGACATAGTGTACGGCAATGACATGTACACCTGCAATGTCGGTAACACCCCTACGTTCGAGACGGTCACCCATGGACGAGAGCGATCCTCAATCATCGACATTACTATGGCATCGGACTCCATTTTCGACCGAGTATCAGCATGGCGGGTCAACTTGGATTTCTGCACAACCTCACAACACAACGCCATCGAATTTGTTATAAACGTCAACCACATTAGACCAATACTGAAGAGTAATACATCCACCTTTTTATATAAAACTAACAAGGCATGCTGGCCCGTCTTCAAAGATACCCTCCACACACACATGTCCTCATCGGACATTCTTGAGCGCGACATTTCGGCCCTGGACCCTGCAGGATTGGAAATCTTAATCGAAGATATTACAAATATCATCCATCTAGCCTGCATAGCATCTATGCAGGTGAAAGGTTCTGGCCGAGGGCATAAAAGTAAACCACCCTGGTGGTCAGATAAATTAGAAGAAATGAAGAGAGAAATCATTCATAACCATCACAACATACATAATGCCAAGCGAAGAGGAGAACCACTGGAAGCCCTACTGGAGGATCAGAAAGCAATAAAGACTCTTTACGCTAAGGAGTTGCGCAACGAGTCTACTGCTAATTTCCGCGAATTGTGCGAACTACAAACAAAAGAAACCGTTTGGTCCTTAACAAACAGGCTGCTGAGGGAATCGGTAGTCCGACGTCCTCCAGCAACCCTTAGAGTAGGAAATAGGTTCACTTCCAGCGGCAGAGAAACGGCAGAGGCCCTATTGGATCACTTCTATCCGGATGACCTTCCAGACACTGAACCAAGGCATCACCACCTTAGGGCCATGTTTACTATCGACTCTGAAGACGACCAGCCGTTTGCTGAAGAGGAGCTGTTAGAGTACCTAAAGTACATGAACCCTAAAAAAGCCCCGGGGCTAGACAATCTCACCTCGGACATTTGCACGCAGTTCACTATTGCCTATCCGAAGTTAGTAACTGCTGTTATGAATAAATGTCTCGTACTACAGCACTTTCCCCGGCAGTGGAAGAAGGCCTACGTGAAGATTTTACCTAAACCTGGAAAGCCAGATCATAGCGCCTTGGGTTCGTTCCGACCGATTGGGCTTCTCCCAGTGTTCGGAAAACTACTAGAAAAGCTTTTTATTAAAAGGGTCACATACTATGCAGCCAAAAACGGCTATAGCAACAATCGTCAATTTGGTTTCCGCGAACAAACAAATACGGTGCAAGCGGTCAACAATGCGCTCATAAAAGTAAACCGAGCAAAGGCTGATAAGCAGCTAGTCATTGCAGTATCACTTGATATAAAAGCAGCGTTCGACAACGCCTGGTGGCCCGTGCTTTTTCACAGACTCAGACGAATGCAATGTCCAAAGAACATCTATGGACTAATCACAGATTATGTCCGAGACAGAGAGGTTGTTCTGGATCACGCAGGAGAGCGGGTCTCCAGGCGTATGTCGAAAGGATGCGTTCAGGGATCAGCTTGCGGTCCGGTACTCTGGAACATTATATTAGACGAACTGCTGGACCTGCGCCTACCTTTGGGCTGTCATCTGCAGGCCTTTGCAGATGACGTACTACTGGTCGTCACTGCTAAAGACGTAAGAGGGCTAGAAGATTCTGCGTGCACTGCATTATCACGTATAGTCGACTGGGGTAAAAGTGTCAAGTTGGCATTCGGACCATCCAAAACACAAATGATTGCCTTTACTCCGAAAGCCAAAGGAGCCAAAATCTATATGGATGGACAAGAAATAACCTACACCAGAGAAATTAAATTGCTCGGAATAATATTGGACGAAAAACTGTTATTCGGACCCCATGTGCGTTACATAATTGGTAAAGCGACACACATTTTTAACAAGCTGTGTATGTACACACGTCCAACCTATGGAGCTCATCCCGAAAACGTTAGGCTGATTTACCAACGGGTGATTGAGCCTATAGTTACTTACGGCGCAGGTATATGGGGACAAGTTGTAAGCAAGAAGTACGTCAAAAAGCTTCTCTTAGGTATGCAGCGTGGCTTTGCTATAAAAGCAATTAGAGGCTTTAGGACAATATCAACCACGGCAGCCATAGCATTAGCGCAATTCACTCCATTAGACTTGAAAGTTCGCGAAATACATGTCATCGAGAAAACTAGAATCTCTGAAATCTGTGACTACTTACCTGATGACATCTCCCTTGAAACGCAATCTCCAGTACAAACTCTTCTTCACCCAGCCAAAAGACTAAAAATTACACCTATTCCATCTAGTGATGTCAGCGAAGTGAATGACTCAACATTGATATTCACGGATGGCAGTAAACAGGAAGATGAATCGGTGGGCGCGGCTTTCGTGTGCTTTGACCCAGGCGGGACGACTCCCACAGTCACCCGAAGGTTCAAACTACATGACTGCTGTACTGTGTTCCAGGCGGAGTTGTTCGCCATCCTCGCGGCCTGCCAATGGGCAGAACACCACCATTTACGAAACACTCTCATCTTCACTGATTCACTCTCTTCCATACAAGCTCTAGAAAATCGTAGTAATACCCACCCATTAGTTTCTCAAATCCATTACACCATTCATAAAATCACAGAAACCAATATACAAAAAATAAACATCTCCTGGGTCAAAGGCCATTCGGGCAACCTAGGGAACGAAACCGCGGACAAAGCAGCAAATGCGGCCACTCGACTTCATAGAGCGGCTGATTATGCAAAATTCCCAATTTCATACGTTAAATCCCGAATACGTAGGGAAAACTATGATACTTGGGAAGCGAGATACGCAAGTTCAGAAACTGGACAACACACGAAGCGACTTTTACCCACCTTAAAACACATAAAAGATATGAGAAAAGTATGTGAAATATCGTTCACTCTAACGCAAATCTTAACCGGGCATGGATTCCATAAATCCTACCTAAAGAAATTTCACATCACGGAAAATGAATTCTGTCCTTGCGATATGTCGACAATACAGACCATCGGGCATCTTCTCGAGACCTGCCCAGCATTCGGAGCCTCGAGATTTGATCACGAAATGATCTGTAACAATTTAAATGTTTCCCCATATAACATTAGCGAATTAATAAGTAAGGAAAGCTGCATCCAATCGTTCTTGACGTTTGTAGATATAATCATAAATAGGCTCAAGACTTTTAATGGTACTTAGACGATGGAAGACAGAGTGCACCTGAATCTTATGATCTAGTCTAGCTCGTTTTTCTGCCATCGCATTATTTTAAGAAATTAATATTAAAAAAAAAAAAAAAAAAAAAAAAAAAAAAAAAAAAAAAAATTATTAAACATTTCTATATTATAAATCACATTAAATATTCATAAATATATATTTTTAGACGTGTTATGTAAATAGGCTCAAGAAATTCTACATTTTCATTCAAGAGACGTACGTAGATGGTTAAAGACAGAGTGCACCTAGATCTTATGATCTAGTCTAGCTTAGCTTTTGCCATACTAATATATTTCAACTAATAGTTAATATAACTAATTGCAAACCCTTCACATAATAATAATATTATATATAATATCTTACATATTAAATATATGATTTATATTATATATATATAAAAATCCTGTTCAGAGATCGCATAACAATGTAATATATAAGCGCCAACACAAAATAAATGTGTAATCATAATAAACCCCGAAATTCAACAAAACATGTATCCAATAGCATGTTCTGTTAAATAATGTAAATAAACACAAGATATGGCAAGTAATTGTATATAAAAAGTCCTAATTGCATAAAAACTATCCCTCTACGTGTCTCATTTAACAATTAATGCGAAACATATAAAATTAAAAAAAAAAAAAAAAAAAAAAAACCTAACCTAACCTAACCTAACCTAACCTAACCTAACCTAACCTAACCTAACCTAACCTAACCTAACCTAACCTAACCTAACCTAACCTAACCTAACCTAACCTAACCTAACCTAACCTAACCTAACCTAACCTAACCTAACCTAACCTAACCTAACCTAACCTAACCTAACCTAACCTAACCTAACCTAACCTAACCTAACCTAACCTAACCTAACCTAACCTAACCTAACCTAACCTAACCTAACCTAACCTAACCTAACCTAACCTAACCGCAAAGATGGAAGGCCTTAGGGAGACCCTACTGAGCCACCAGAAGGTTTTGGAGGGGTCCAGCTATGCGAGCGTCACGGCCGGATTGATGAGAACGAAACCACAGGAACAAACCCCCATGCACTCGGTCGTCATAACGTCTAAGGACGAGCAGGAGACGGGCGACCAAGTGTATGAGAGGATTAGGGCAGCAGTAAATGCAAAGGAGGAAGGAGTAAAGATTGACAAGGTGAGAAGAGCAAGGGACAGGAAGGTAATAATAGGATGCAAGAATCGGGAGGAGTTAAAGAGGATCAGGGACAGGCTCAGTGAGAGAGAGTGTCAACTAAATGTCGAAGACATTAAAAACAAGGACCCCCTCGTAGTGCTCCTCGGAGTTTGCAACTACCACACGGACGAAGAAATTCTAAAGGCTATCAGGAGACAGAACGGACATCTGCTCAGGGACTTAAGTCCGGAGGATGACCGGATGGAGATCTCCTTCCGTCGTAAGGCCAGAAACCCGCTTACCACGCACATAGTGGCCAAGGTGTCACCACTGATATGGCGGCGTTTCACCGACGCAGGGGCGGTGCATGTCGACTTGCAGCGCGTCAGAGTGGTCGACCAGTCCCCCCTCATTCAGTGCTCGCGCTGTCTGGGATATGGACATGGCAAGAGATTCTGTCGCGAGGCAGTCGACGCGTGCAGCCACTGCGGAGGACCACACCTGAGGCCCGAGTGCGCGGATCGGATTGCGGGCGAACCTCCCAGTTGCACCAATTGCGTAAAGTCGAAAATGGGGGGAGCAGACCACAACGCTTTTAGCAGCGAATGCCCGGTGAGGCGCAAGTGGGAGGCACTGGCGAGATCCACCGTGGCATATTGCTGAGGGCGTGGTTACGGTCTCCCCATATAAGATAGCACAAGCAAATCTCCAGCGGAAAAGATTAGCCACCAATGAGATCCTGGTCGAAGCAGAAAAGCGCGGAATAACCGCAGCGCTTCTACAGGAGCCTTATGTGGGAGCGGAGAGGAAGATGAGAAGTCACCGGGGCGTAAGGGTCTTCCAGAGCACTGAGCAAGGAGAAGGGACTGTCAAGGCGGCAATAGCCGTATTCAACCATGACCTTGACATAATACAGTACCCGCAACTCACCACTAACAACATCGTAGTGGTGGGGATCCGAACCAGTGCATGGGAGATCACGCTGGTGTCTTACTACTTCGAACCAGACTCGCCCATAGGCCCCTACCTAGACCATATAACGTTGGTAAGGCAAACCGCTGGAGTTAAAAAACTCTTAATAGGTGGCGACGCAAACGCGAAGAGCAGCTGGTGGGGCAGTACCGTGGTAGATAACCGAGGAGAGGATATGGTAGGAACGCTGGACGACCTCGGCCTTCAGATCCTCAACACGGGAGTAACTCCGACCTTCGACACCATCAGAGGCGGCCAACGATACAAAAGTCATGTTGACGTAACAGCCTGCACGGAGAATTTGCTAGACCTGGTTGAGGACTGGACAGTAGTGGAGAATCTGACAAGCTCAGACCACAACGGCATTATCTTTAACATTCGGCTCAAAAAATCAAAAGGAACAAACATTGTTAGAAGCACGCGAAAATATAACACTTTAAAAGCAAATTGGGGACTGTTTCATAAGAAACTAACCCAATTAAAAGCAGACCACAAGTTAACTTTAGACAATTTAAATAATATCAACACAGTGGAAAAATTAGAATTAGCATTAGTAAATTATTCGGAAGTTATTACAGAAACTTGTAAATATTCGATTCCAAAAAAGAAAAATATAGAAAAACTCTCAATGCCGTGGTGGTCTGATAAACTTGCACAGATGAAACGCGAAGTCACAACCAGGAAGCGTAGAATCCGCTGCGCTGCGCCGATCCGGAGAAAGATGGTAGTCGAAGAGTACCTGAAAAAGAAAGAAGAATATGAGTTGGAGGCTCGGAGGGCTGAGGTCGAGAGCTGGAAGGAGTTCTGTGGGAAACAGGACAGGGAGGGGGTCTGGGACGGCATATATCGGGTAATAGGAAGGACAAAGAAAAGGGAAGAGGACTTGCTACTGGAAAGGGAGGGAACGGTGTTGGACGCGAAGGACTCCGTAAAACTTTTAGCAGAAAAGTTTTATCCGGAGGACTTAATAGAAGAAGATAACGCCGAGCACCACCTAACCAGGGACCTAGCGGAAAAAATAAACGGAGGAGAGCATGATGACTCATGCGACCCTCCGTTCACAAAGACGGAGCTAGAAGTCGCAACAAAGTCCTTTAACCCGAAAAAAGCACCTGGAGCCGATGGTTTTACCCTCGATATTTGCAGACAGGCAATAAAAAACTGCCCAAACCTCTTCCTGGGCCTGCTGAATAAGTGCCTTGCTCTTCATTACTTTCCCAATCTGTGGAAGAGGGCGGTTGTCGTGGTCCTTAGAAAACCTGGGAAAGAAAAGTATAACGACCCGAAATCCTACAGGCCAATCGGACTTCTACCTGTTTTGGGCAAGATCTACGAGAAGATGCTGGTTGCCCGCCTCAAATTCCACTTAATACCGCGGATGAGTACCCACCAGTACGGGTTCATGCCCCAGAGGAGCACCGAAGACTCCCTCTATAACCTCATCCAAATCATCCGGACAAAATTAGACAAAAAGAAAATAGTTTTACTGGTGTCCTTGGATATAGAGGGAGCCTTTGATAGCGCTTGGTGGCCGGTTATTAGGGTCCGTCTGGCGGAGGAAAAGTGTCCACTAAATTTGAGGCGGGTAATGGACAGTTACCTAACGAACAGAACGGTCCAGGTTAGGTATGCCGGGGAGGAATGCCACAGGAAGACGAGCAAAGGTTGCGTACAAGGCTCCATTGGGGGCCCCATCTTGTGGAATTTGATCATAGATCCACTTTTAAAAGATCTCGACAAAAGGGGCTGCTATGTGCAGGCGTTTGCAGACGACGTGGTGTTGGTTTTCGATGGTGAGACAGCGCTGGAAGTAGAAGGACAGGCCAATGCCGCTCTCGAGTATGTTCGGACGTGGGGTGTCAAAAACAAGCTAAAATTCGCTCCGCACAAAACCATGGCCATGACCATAACACGGAAGCTCAAGCATGACACTCCACGCCTGAGCATGGGCGGGGTCGACATCGGCATGTCCAACGAGATGAAAGTCCTGGGTCTCACCATCGACGACAAACTAACTTTTAATCCGCACGTAGCAAACGTCTGCCGGAAGGCCCTTAATTTCTACAAACAGCTGTCGAGAGCTGCGAAAACAAGCTGGGGCCTTCAAACCGACATCGTAAAAATCATTTATACGGCGGTGGTCGAGCCAACAATTTTGTACGCGGCTTGTGCGTGGGCGCCTGCAACGACCAAGCTTGGAATCCGTAAACAGTTAGATACTGTTCAACGGGGGTTCGCGCAAAAAATTGTTAAGTCATATAGAACGGTCTCCCTAAGCTCGGCACTATTACTCGCTGGGCTGCTTCCTATGGACATCAGAGTCAGGGAAGCAGCCTTGCTTTATGAGATAAAGAAAGGTTACACCCAGCGAGTAATAGGAGACCGGGATATGGAAAGACGAGTTGCTTTCAGCGACGCACCACACCCTGCGGAGCAGATGGGGACAGAATACACCTGCGTCGTGGACGAGGCGGCATTGGTACAGCATTACAACAACGATGGCCTGAACATTTTCACCGACGGCAGCAAGCTGGAAGGAAAGGTCGGCGCCGCATTTTCTGTATGGATTAATGCGGCGGAGACAAGTTCCCGAAAGCTAAAGCTGGACCAGTGCTGCTCCGTGTACCAGGCAGAGTTGCTGGCCCTTTACAAAGCAACTGAATATGCACTTAAATCCGCGAACCTCAGTTGCAGCATTTTTTGTGACTCGAGGTCTGCCCTCGAAACGGTGACAGACTGTCGTTCCCTCCATCCCCTCGCGGTAAACACGAAAGCCAACCTTAGAAAAATTAACAAAATGGGTAAGAATATACAATTATTCTGGATAAAGGCACACGCGGGGTTGGAGGGAAACGAGAGAGCGGACGTTTTGGCAAAGGACGCGGCGTTATACAAAAAGACCAAACCGGACTACTGCAGGTGTCCAATATCCTTCGCCAAGCGACAAATACGCCTGCTGTCGCTTGGAGAATGGAACCAGCGATACGTAGACGGTGCAACGGCATCCACCACAAAAACCTTTTTCCCAAACGCAATAAGCGCGTACCCTGTAATTAAAAAAATAACACTTGATAAATTTATTGTCCAACTTATGACAGGGCACGGCGGGTTCTCCTCGTACTTGCACCGATTTAAGTGCAAGGACAGCCCGTCGTGCGACTGCGACCCAGAACAGGAAGAGAGCGCGCTGCATATTATAACAGAATGCCCCATATATGGTAAATTGAGATTCGAAGCTGAATGTGAGATGGATCGGAATGTGAGCATAGGAAGTATTAATAAGATAATGGAAGATAAAAACATAAGATATATTTTTGTAGATTATTGTACTAAAGTAGTTAAAAGAGTAGTAAATAAGAATAAATAGGATTAGAATATTGTAACTCTTCACATGTAAGATATAAAAAATGTCAAATATAATAATAAGAAACAATGTAATGATGATTTAATTAAGAATATAGATTTTGTATAGACAATAGGAATAAGATAATAAAAATGTATAAAATAGCAATAAAATAATGTATAGAAAATAATTAATATAAAGATCCAACTTCCATGTAGAATAAGAAATAAAGACCCCACCTGTGTAGAATTATTTAGAAGCAAAGACTCCAACCCCCATGTCGGAGGCATCATGTAGGATAGCTCGCGGGCCGGGCCTCTGCGCCCGGACAGGGAAAAAAAAAAAAAAAAAAAAAAAAAAAAAAAAAAAAAAACCTAACCTAACCTAACCTAACCTAACCTAACCTAACCTAACCTAACCTAACCTAACCTAACCTAACCTAACCTAACCTAACCTAACCTAACCTAACCTAACCTAACCTAACCTAACCTAACCTAACCTAACCTAACCTAACCTAACCTAACCTAACCTAACCAGAAAGCATGCAATAAAATTACCATGCCGTGGTGGTCGGAGGAACTCGCGAAGCTGAAAAAGGAGGTCACCACCAGGAAGCGGAGAGTCCGATGGGCAGCGCCGGTCCGAAGAGCCAAGGTAGTTGGACAGTACCTGGAAATAAAAGAAAGGTATGAGGAAATGGCAAAGCAGGCACAAATAAGCAGTTGGAAGGAGTTCTGCGGTAAACAGGAAAAGGAAGGGGTATGGGAAGGTATATACAGGGTAATGGGGAGGACAATGAAAAGGGAGGAAGACCTACCACTGGTCATAGAGGGTAGAGTTTTGGATCGGAGGGAGTCTACGGAAGTTTTAGCGGAGACGTTTTTCCCAGAGGACAAACCGGAAGATGATAATGCTGATCACCAGCGCATCAGGTATGAAGCTGACCAAGTAAACGGTTCGGGGCATGATGGTATTCATGACCCACCGTTTACTCTAGAGGAGCTGAAAGCAGCTGTAAATAGCTTCAACCCCAAAAAAGCCCCAGGGTCAGACGGGTTAACATCTGATATATGTAAGCATGCCATAACTCAGGATCCCGAGGTGTACTTGGCAATGGCAAATAAATGCCTAGAGATAGGTCACTTCCCTGGGATTTGGAAGGAAGCGACAGTGGTAGTACTGAGAAAACCAGGGAAGGCTAAGTACACAGACCCGAAATCGTACAGGCCGATAGGGTTGCTTCCAGTCCTGGGGAAAATACTTGAAAAAATGGTCATCGGAAGGATAAAATGGCATATTATCCCCAAAATAAGCGAACGCCAGTACGGGTTCATGCCCCAAAGGAGCACTGAGGACTCCCTCTATGTCTTAATGCAACATATTCGCGACAAATTAAACAGTAAAAAACTAATAACAATGATATCATTAGACATAGAGGGAGCTTTTGACAGCGCATGGTGGCCTGCCATCAGAGTCCGGCTGGCGGAGGAGAACTGCCCCATAAATATTAGACGGTTAATGGACAGCTACTTCCAAAATAGGAAGGTATGCGTCAGATACGCCGGGGAGCAATGCATCAGGAAGACCACAAAGGGATGCGTTCAAGGTTCCATCGGAGGTCCAATCCTGTGGAACCTTCTCCTTGACCCACTACTAAAGGGCCTGAAGCAGCGAGGCGATTACTGCCAAGCGTTTGCCGATGATGTGGTCCTTGTTGTCGACGGAAACACGGCAATGGAGGTTCAGTCGCGGGCAAATGCCGCTCTTTCTTATGTTCAGGAATGGGGTGTGAAAAACAAACTTAAGTTCGCGCCACATAAAACTAAAGCGATGGTCCTAACGAGGAAGTTAAAATACGACACGCCACGCCTGAACATGGGAGGGATCGACATTTGCATGTCAGCTGATTTTAAAATTCTGGGCTTGACCGTCGACAACAAGTTGACGTTCAACACACATGTGGCGAACGTTTGTAAAAAGGCGCTTAACCTATACAAGCAGCTTGCCAGAACAGCCAAAATTAGTTGGGGCCTTCACCCTGAGGTTGTCCGTATTATCTACACTGCTGTGGTCGAGCCCACGATAATGTATGCGGCTAGCGCGTGGGCACCAGCAACCGTGAAACTGGGCATACAGAGGCAGCTAAATGTGGTTCAGCGAGCATTTGCTCAGAAGCTCTGCAAAGCCTACCGTACGGTCTCTCTAAACTCAGCGCTGCTATTGGCTGGAATACTCCCTCTTGACATAAGAATACGAGAAGCAGCCGCACTGTATGAGTCCAAGAGAGGGGTATCTCAGCAAATACCGGGGGACAGGGAGGTAGAGGCCATGGTAGCGTATGCGGACACACCACACCCAGCGGAACAAATGAATCTGCAGTTCACATGCCTGGAGGACGAAGCTCAAGTAAACATCCACAGCGATCACGAAATACGCATATTTACGGACGGTAGTAAAATGGAGGGCAAGGTCGGAGCAGCACTCTCCTTATGGAACAGTGATGCCGAGACCAAAGCCTATAAGTTGAAGTTGCCGTCCTACTGCACCGTATATCAAGCCGAACTACTGGCAATATGTAAGGCAACCAGGGAGATCCTGAAGCGCCCAGAAGTGACCTATGGCGTATATAGTGACTCAAGGTCCTCACTAGAAGCGGTCACGAATCAGAGCTCAGTACATCCTCTGGTAGTGGAAATTCGTAAGAATTTACGAGCCTGCAAAAACCAGTACAAAAGTGTGTTTTTGTACTGGATAAAGGCTCACGCAGGACTAGAGGGCAACGAGCGGGCTGACGAACTGGCGAAGGAAGCAGCTCAAAAGCAAAAAACTAGACCGGAATACGACAAATGTCCGGTTTCTTTCGTCAAGCGGCAAATCCGACTGGGGTCGCTTGACGAATGGAATCGTAAGTATAAGTCGGGGGAGACGGCAGGGGTTACCAAGCTGTTCTTCCCAGATGCTGTCCGAGCCTATAAGACTGTTAGAGAGATAGAGCCGACTGGAGTACTTACGCAGGTCTTGACGGGGCACGGTGGGTTCTCCGAATATCTGAATCGGTTCAAATGTAAGGATGACCCATCGTGTCTTTGTGAGCCTGGTAAAAATGAGACTATAAGCCATCTTTTGTTTGAGTGTCCCATATTTGGCGTTGGGAGATATGAGCTAGAGCAGAACTTAGGCACTGAAGTAAAAATGGAAAATGCACACGAATTAATTAATAGTAAAATATCTAGAACTAAGTTTATTGATTTTTGTATAAATGTAGCAACTAAAGTAATATTAACAAATAAAGATAGATAATTTTTTGTGGAATGCATATAGTGATATATATGTACACACCAGAAATATAGTTAAAATAGTAGATAAGAACCTAGTGTAATAGAGAAAACAGTTTAAACAAGTAAAAGTAGAATAAGTTGTATAATAAAATAATAGATTAAGAATTTCGTAGACCCCCCCCCCCCCCCCCGTTTGTAAATTATTGTATAATTGTGTGTAATAGAAGATAAGAAAGTAATAAAATAAGGAAATATTGTATCAGTAGTAAAGTAAGTTGTACAAACAAGTAGGTTAAGAATGTATAAAACCTTATAGTAAAATTCTATCATAGTTAATAATGGCCTTGAACACGTCAGGGGACAAATGTAAACTAGCCTTAACTGTTGTAGTTAGAAATAAAACCAAAGCGTATAATCATTTCGGCATTAGGAACGAGAATATGGCTAGGAAAAAAAAAAAAAAAAAAAAAAAAAAAAAACCTAACCTAACCTAACCTAACCTAACCTAACCTAACCTAACCTAACCTAACCTTTTTTTTTTTTTTTTTTTTTTTTTTTTTTTTTTTTTTTTTTTTTTTTTTTGTTGACCAGGTGGAAAATGCGTTACGCATACCCTCCGAACATGGGAGTGTCGGAGGGTTATGTGGGACTACACATCGCCTCTCCCTCCTCAGAGTGAGGAGGGGTAGGGAGTGCTACCCACTAAAAACCACCCGGACGTGCCCTCTCGCCGGTTTTGTTGGACACCGTGGAACCCGCGAAGGCATAGTCCACGATGTCCACCGGTGGCACCCCAGCCGTTGCCGGGGCTACCCGCGCCGAAGGGGAGAAGGGCGAGCACGCTTGGCCCTCTCCCAGACCGCTCAGTGGCTAATCACCGCAGGCAGAGGACTCCCATCCTCCACCTGCAGCCACTATGGGTTGAGTCTGGCAGCAAAACGCCGCCTTCTCAACCCAAGCCGTCTGCGCCGGAGAGGATGCGCGAGAGGATCTTCCTCGCGCTCCCGCTCCGCGGTCTCCTTTTGCGAAATGACTGTTTCGCAGAAGGAGACCACCGCCTCCCAGGACCTCTCGTTGCTCAGCATTGCCTCAATAATGCTTTGGAGCGAGAGGTCCACCCGCTGAATGGTGCGTGCCATGAGGCCACGCTCCGCGTCCCAACGACTGCACACCTCAAGGGTGTGCTGAGCGGTGTCGTCGGGACTTCCGCACTCATGGCACAGCGGGGCCGGCTCTCTTCCTATTTTGTGCAGGTAGTGACCGAAGCACCCATGCCCGGTCAGTACCTGCACGAGCCGGTACGACGTCGCGCCGACTGCCCTCTTCAGCCAAAGGTCGGCCGTTGGGAGGATCGCCTCTATGGTACGGAGACCATAAGGGGCGACCTCCAGTTGGGCCTTCCATCGGTCCCGCAGTCGGCGCTCCGTCGCGCGACGGGAGGCTGCCACCTCCTCGGGGTCCGGGCGTTCACCTGTTGTCCGGACCCTGGACCTACGTTGGTAGGTCTCTGCGTGCACCTCTGCGTCTAGCTCCCACGGGGGGGTGCACGCGAGGAGGCAGGCCGCTGCATGGGCCACCGTCATATAGGCCCTCACCATCCTGAGGGCCACGACCCGTTGTGGCCTCCGCAGCAGGGCCCTATTTCGGGCGGACAGCTTGTCCGCCCATATTGGGGCCCCATAGAGGGCCATGCTCCTTGTCACGCCGGCATATAGCCGCCGGCACAAGGAACCCGGCCCTCCTACATTGGGCAGAAGTCTGCCCAGCGCCGATGCGGCGCCCACGATTCGGGGAGCTAGTCTTGAGAAATGCTCCCCGAAATCCCACTTGCGGTCCAATATTAGCCCCAGATATTTAATGTGGGGCTTTATTTGGACCGCTCCACCCTCCAGGGTGAGCGCCGCACTCGCGGGCAGATTCCACCCGCGCCCCCCGAAAACTATAGCCTCAGTCTTCGGGAGGCTCACCTTTAGGCCGAGCCTGGCGATCCGTTCAATCGCCAGCTCGGCCGCCACTTCCGCCCTCCGGGAGGTCTCGCGCTTGTCGCTCCCGCGCACAGCCACCATTGTGTCGTCCGCGTAGCAGACGACGAGTGTGCGCGGAAGCAGCTCCCCCCGGATTGCCCAGTCGTACCCCAGGTTCCATAGAAGTGGACCGAGCACGGAACCCTGGGGCACGCCGCAGGCCATCTCTCTCTCCCCCCGTTGCCCGTCCTTCTTTTCCCAGAGCACTACCCTCTCGGTTAGGTAGTGCTCAACAATCCGCCTCAGGTAGTGAGGCACTTCATGGTATCGAAGTGCCTCACTGATCACCCCATAGGGGAGGGTGCCAAATGCGTTTGCGATGTCTAGTGACACCGCGATGACACCCTCCCCCCTGCTCGACGCGTAGTCACAAAAGTCCTTCAGTGACTTCAGCGCGTCGAGCGTGGACCGCCCTTCCCGGAACCCGAATTGTCTATCAGAGACGTTCGGGCCGGCGGTCTCCAGGTGCTGCAGGATCCGGGAGGCCAGGATGCGTTCAAACGCTTTTCCGGCCTCATCCAGCAGCACTATGGGGCGATAGGCAGACGGGCAATCCTGTGGCCGACCCTCTTTACGGAGGAGGCATAGTCGCCCCTCCTTCCACACCCTCGGGAACCTTCCCTCTCTCAGGCAGTCATCCATGACGTGCCTGAGTCGGTCCCCAAGGTGTTCCAGGGCGACTGCGAGGACGCGACCGGGAACGCCGTCCGGGCCGGGGGCTTTTTTGCAGCCCCGGAGTCGGTCTGTCACACGCTCGAACTCGTCGTCACTTATTGGTGCGACGACGAGCTCGGCCTCCGACTCCGTTCTGGGGTCGACCATCGACGGGGGAGAGATCGAGGGAGGTGGCGGGAACAGCCCCTCGACTACCCTCTGGAGGAGTTCGGGCTCCAGGGAGTCCATGGGGGGAGCGCTGCGCATTTTGTTGCGCACCACCTTGTACGGCCGCCCCCATGGGTCCCTGTCCAGGGTAGCCAAGAACGACTCGTGAGCTTCGTCCTTGGCCTTGGCGATCGCAACCTGGAGGGCCCCCTTAGCCTCTTTGAGGGCCCTGTGGAGCCCTTCCTCCTCTTCCGCACTGTGCCGCCTGCGCCTACAGTGTTGGTAGGCGCGGCGGGCACTGTTACTGGTGGACCGCAGGGCCGCAATTTCAGCGGACCACCAGTATACTCTCTTGCGGTTGAACAGGCGGCCGACCCGAGGCATGGCCGCGTCGCACACCGTCTGTAATGCGACTCGGAACTGTGCCGCCCTTTCCTCAGCTCCGAGGGTGACGGGTGGGGCAGCACACCACGCCTCCACCATGGCCGCCTCGTTCGCCTTGTCCCTGTCCAAATGGACCAGGGACCACTTTGGGAACTTTCGCCCCCTCCTGGCTCTGCCCGTGATGGGCGACGGTGGAACCCCCGCTGTGAAGACCCTCATCCTGATGTACAGGTGATCTGAGAGGGTCTCCACATCCTCCAGGACGCGCCAATCCGTGACGCGTGCAGCTATGGCAGGGGTCGCGAACGTGACGTCCACGATTGACCCCCCTTGCCGCCGCACGCAGGTATTCGCGGTGCCCCGGTTTAGGACCACGAGTCCCGTTGCCGTCACCCAATCCCCAAGAGCCATACCCCTATGGTCCGTAATGGGGGAACCCCATGCCGAACTTTTGGCGTTGAGGTCCCCCAGGACCATAACCTGCCTCGGGGCAGCCCTCCGGACCACCCCCCCTAGGATCCCCAGGAACGTGTCAAACTCCCGCAGCGGCCTATTGGGGGAGAAGTACACGGCCACCAGCACCGTGTCGTTCCCCCATCTGGCCGCCACGAATCCCGGGCCACCCTCGATCCTTGATAAGGGGGGGAGGTCCCCCATCGCCGGCACCACGATCGCCACTACTCCGTCGGTATCCCCTACCCAATTAGATTGTGGGGGGACGAAGTATGGCTCCGCTACAACCGTAACGCCAATTGCCCACTCCGCCATGGCCTGCATGAGCAGATCCTGAGCTCTGGCGGAGTGGTTGGCGTTTATCTGCAGGACGTCTAGATGCTGGTGTGCTGGCATTTAGACGTCCATACGGTTGTCCTCTTGGTGCCGGCTGGCGGCTGTTTCGGCTGGAGGGGGTCGGGTGGGGCGGGAGGGTCTCGGCCTCGCCTCTCTTCCCTTTGTCTCCGGTGGGGAGCATTTTGGTCCACTCATAACGTGGTCGGCTGGGAGGCCTGCATGGTGGCATACTGCGCACCATACCTTCTCCTCCCAGCATTCGGCTGCTTTGTGCCCCTCTGCGCCGCACCGGTAACACATCTGGCCCCGGTCCACCTTTGAGGGGCACAGCTCACGCGCGTGGCCGACACCCATACATTTGTAGCACCGCATGGGTGCTGGTCCGACGGAGTTGACCCTGGCAGACGACCAGCCTACCAGGATATGACCACACTTGAGGAGGGCTTTTGCAGTCCCCACCGGGCATTGCACGAGAGCCACCCCACTACCATTAAAGTATGTAGGGCGAATGCCCCCCACCTTAATGTGCGCCTCGGTGCATCCCCCCGCCTTGGCGACGGCAGCCGCCAGGGTCTCCTTTGTCGCCGACTCGTCTAGGCCGGCGACCTCGATAGCGGCCATCTTTTCAGGGCGGCTTACATGGGCAACGTCGCCCACGAGGACCTGCAGCTTTGCTGCGAGGCTGTCCGCCGCCCTTCCGCTATCTGCTCCAGGGACCTCGATGACTCGGCCCCCCGTCACCGAGTTCCTGACCCTGACATGCTGCAGGCCTATCTCCTCCAACCTTATGCCATTAATGGCCTTGGACATGACAGCCTGCAGCGTGGTGTCGGTGGCAATGTCCTTCCTCATAGTGATTACCACCGCTGCCGTCTTGGGGACTACCAGACCCTTCTGCTTTGGTGCCGCTTTCTTCTTGGGCGGCGGGGGGGGTGGGGGAGTGGCCGTAGCCTTTCCCTTTCCCTTCCTCTTCTTTTTTCCTGCTACCTGGGCCCATGTCTCGCCCGGGGGCACTGGTGCAGTCTCCACTGCTGGGGCAGGCTTGCTTGCCGGGGCAGGCTTGGCTGCTGGGGCAGGCTTGGCTGCCGGGACAGTCTTGGCTGCCGGGGCGGTGGTTTCCTGGGCCGCCGGGGCCGCTTTTTTTGCGGCCCTTTTCGGCCTGCCATCCCCGAGCCTGGCCCTGCTCTCGGGCTCGGAGGCAACTTCTCTCGTTGAGGCCGGTGGGGCCTTCTTCTTTTTATCCGCCGCTAGCGGGGGGCGGATTATTGGTGCGGGAGGAAGGCGACTGGCGATCCCCTCGATTCTGGCATTAATCATGTCACCGAGGGAGACCATCAAGTCGCGCTTCATGGTGTCCAGCATCTCCGCCAACTCCGCAGCAGCGGATTGTGTCGGCGGGGGGGCCCTAGGGGCCGGGGTCTCTTGCACCGGCTGCGGGACCGGGGCCTGGCGCTCCGAGAAGGTAATTCTCAGGGCCTTAAGCTCCGCTGTGCAGAGAGCAAGTTGTTCCCGCATTCTCTTGTTGTCCGCCTTCAGGATGCGGATCTCCTCGCTCTCTGACCTGGAGGCGTCAAGTTCCTCCATGGCACTTAGTATGGTGCGGCAGGCCCGGTTCATGGTGCCCCACACCTCACCCTTCAAGTTGCCCGACTTGCGGGCCCCCTCCATTATTTCCACTGCCGCTTGTTTGGCAGCCTCCACCGGGTCAGAGAGGAGAACCTCCGACGGGGGCGTCAACATCTTTCGTGGTGGGGAGGTAGTTCCCCCACTCCCTCTCCCCATTGTTCCCTTGGAGCGGAGCTCCGGGAAGTCCTTCCTATACGAGGAGGGGCCGGCGGCGACATCTGTGTCGGAGCTGAGGTAATTCTCCGAACTTCGGAGCTTACCTCTTGCCGACGCCATCCCCGCGTAGGCCCCCTTGGGCTTGCCCCTCCGGGCTGTTCCAACCTTAGGCCCATTATCGGGCCTTGCGTCATCCGCCTGGTCAACATGCCCCCTCTTCTGGGGCTGAGAAGCCATCTCAATGGCCTCTGTGAGTTCTTCCTCGGATTCAGAGGAAGAATCCAAAAATCTTTCGTCCCACTTGCGGTGGGAACCCCCCCCCTCTTCAGACGTGGTCATTATGGCCCCGCCAACGTCTCTGCCAAATTTGGATCAGATCCGACAACCCCAGCCGAAGTTATCACCCCAAACAGAGTTTGGTTAAAAAAACGGTCAAGGGGGAGTCGGCTTGGAGAAATCCCATACAATTTTCAAAAAGCGCCTAAAAAACCGAATAGCAATCCGGTCCCTTAGGACACTTTTTGAAAAATTTTTTTGGCTGACTTCCCGTCAACGTAGCCGGGTGCCAAAAACAACAACTAATAGGGGCTGAAATCCCCTATCCCCTGGCACCCCTACTGAGACCGTAGGGGTAAACCACAACCTAGATATTCAGACCCAAACTTTGCCGACTTTTTTGTGCAAAATTTTTTCCCTAATTTTACATAAAATTACTAAAAATCCGATTACTTCCAAACCCTAAGAGAGAAAGCAACCGGACCTAGCCTACGCGAAAATTAACTATTGCCGCTATGTCCTAACCCAAAAAAATGCGTAGAACGATAGCCGCAAAGCCGACTTTTTTTCGATTGAAAAAGGTAAACAAACCGTTTTTCAATCAAAAAATCCCGACTTGTAACTTTCCGCTTCTTTTTGCAATATCTTGGTCCGCAAAACACTCAGCGACACACCGTTTTCACAGATGTGTGCGCCTCGTGAATCCGCAACTTACGATGTATTGAACTGCGCTGTAGCTCTCATAGGCTGATCGCTAAGGCAGCTAATACACCGGGTCAGACCTCCAAAACTCGTCAACCTAACCTAACCTAACCTAACCTAACCTAACCTTTTTTTTTTTTTTTTTTTTTTTTTTTTTTTGACGCTGGGAAAAATGCTTTATGCATACCCTTCCGTCGGGGGACGGAAGGGTTATGTGGGACTCCCGGTGCTCCCCACCGGTATACCCACTAAACGACCCAGCGGCACTCCCGCATCGCCTATATGGAGGGGAACTGGGAATCCGGCACAGCCTTTCCATCCAGCCCCCCGCCGACGACCGCCCGCCTTTACGGCGAGCCCTTCACCCCCCTCCCCACCCTGGGAGAGGGGCCCGAGAATAGCCGCGAGTGCTCGCGGTCATTCCCACCCGGCGGAAGTGGAGGATACGTGCAATGCGGGAGAAGACGCCCCCGCGCCTGTCTCCCGCTATCCTCCACCAGGAGGGGGAAGACGATTGTCGTGCAATCGCCTTCTCCGACCCGTTCGTCGCCTGCGGAGTGGCGCTGCGAGAGGGTCTTCCTCCCGCGCCCGCTCCGTCGCCTCCTTTTGCGAAATTACTTCCTCGCAAAAGGAGGCCACCGCAGCCCAGGACTCCTCGCTTCCCAGCATGGCTAAAACCACGCTGGGCAGCGAGAGGTCCTGCCCGACCACCGCCATCAATTGGCGGCGCGGCCCAGACCACGACGCACACACCTCCAGGGTGTGCTGCGCCGTGTCCACCGCCGCGCCACAATCGTGGCAGGCCGGGGTCTCCTCTCTTCCGATCCGATGCAGGCACGATCCGAAGACGCCATGCCCGGATAGCACCTGCACCAAACGGAAAGAAAGGAAACCGTGGGACCGCCCGAGCCAGTCCTGCAGGACTGGCCCGAGTGCGTCCAACGTTCTGCGGCCAAAGGCTGCGGTGGCGAGGGCCTCCGTCCAATGTTGGACGGTTGCGTCCCTCGCCTCTCTGCGGACGGCCTCCCGCTCTTCTGGGGCAGGGCACTCCCCGAGCGCCCTGCGCCCCGCCGTCCACTCGTACACTCTGGCGAGCACCCACGCCTCGAGTTCCCACGGCGGGGTGCCGGCCAGAGCGCACGCTACCGCAAAGCCCACCGAGCGGTAGGCTCTCGCCACCCGCAGTGCAATGGCCCTTTGGGGCCTGCGGATGGCGGTCGCATTCTCCCTCCTGTGGAGGGAGTCCGCCCAGATGGGGGCCCCGTAAAGGGCCATGCTCTTCAAGATGCCGGCATACAAATGCCGGCATCTCGCCTTCGGCCCTCCCAGGTTTGGGAGGAGCCACGAGAGGGCGTTCGCCGCCTTCAGCAGGCGCGCTGACAACCCGCTGAAGTGCGGGCCGAAGCGCCACCTGCTGTCCAGGGTGAGGCCCAGATATTTCATCTGGGTCCTCACCCCGATCCTGACGCCCTCCACGACGATGTGGGCGTCAAGAGGGATGCGCTGCCGAGGCCCGTGGAAGAACACGGCCTCGGTCTTGTGCAGCGCAACCCCCAACCCGAGGCGGCGGATCCTTCCCGCGACCAAGGATCCGCCAGCCGAGGCCAAACTGGCCGCCTCCCTAAAATCCCTCCCCCGGGCAGTGAGGAGAGTGTCATCCGCGTAGCAGATGACACTCGTGCCCGGGAGGAGGGATCCCCGCAGGAGCCAGTCGAAGCCGATGTTCCACAGGAGTGGTCCTAGGACCGACCCCTGTGGAACACCAGACTCCGCGCCGTACCTCCGGACTTGGCCAGCCTTGTCTACGAGGAGGACCGCTCGGTCCTCCAAGTAGCTGGCCAAGAGGGCCCGCAAGTATGAAGGCACTCCGTGGTACCGGAGTGCCTCCAAGATCGTGGAGTGGGGGACGGAATTGAACGCGTTGGCTATGTCAAATGACACAGCCAACACTCCGTCCCCAGACTCCACGGCCTCCCTCACCTGGCCCTTCAGCCGGGCCAGCGCGTCCACTGTCGAACGCCCAACTCGGAAACCGAATTGGGCGTCCGACAGGTTCGGCCCAACCCCCCGCAGGAGGCCATTCAGCCGACCGGCGACGATCCCCTCGAACAGTTTACCGACCTCATCGAGCAGAACGATGGGTCGGTATGCCGAGGGGGAGTCTGCCGGTCGTCCCTCCTTACGGAGGAGGCACAGTTGCCCCTCCTTCCAGGTTTTCGGGAACCTCCCAGCCGTGAAACACGCGCTGAAGAGGTCCCGAAACCTGTCCGCCATTTGGGTGGCCGCAATGGCCACCACCCTTGCGGGGACGCCGTCCGGCCCGGGGGCGGTTTTCTTGGCGCGGAGGCGAAGCGTCGCCGCGCCAAACTCCGCCCCCGTGACCGGAGGGACCTCCTCCGCCGGCGGAGCCGCCTCCCGCGGGGGGTCCATCACTGGAGGGGTGAAGTTGGTCCTTGTTGGAAACAAGGACCGAACCACCCCATCCAGCAACGCCGGCTCGAGGGTCTCTGCTAGCGGGGGACCGAAGGGGCGCAGTTTATTCCGCGCCGCCTTATACGGTCTCCCGTACGGGTCTCTGTCGAGACCCTCTAGCATTTCGGCCCTCGCCGCGTCGTCGGCGGCGAACATAGCCGCCTTGAGGACCTTCTTTGCCTCTACGTACGAGGCGTAGAGAAGGTCCTCGTTCCACGCGTCCCGCACGTTCCGCCGTCGACTCCGCGTGTAGGCCCTCCTGGCCAAACCTAACCTAACCTAACCTAACCTAACCTAACCTAACCTAACCTAACCTAACCTAACCTAACCTAACCTAACCTAACCTAACCTAACCTAACCTAACCTAACCTAACCTAACCTAACCTAACCTAACCTAACCTAACCTAACCTAACCTAACCTAACCTAACCTAACCTAACCTAACCTAACCAGAGGGGCAGCAAACCCTCTAGTCATCGTCAGGGATGTCCTATCCTACCACACCGACGGAGACATCGTAGAAAATATACTGGCGCAAAATAATAATATTTTAAAGAACGTTAACTTGAAGGATAGCACCGTCAAGATGCGGTACCGTAAAAAGGCACGTAACCCACTCGAGTGCCATGCGGTACTGGAAGTTTCCCCTTCCATCCATAAAAACCTGGTGGAGGCTGGAAAGATCTATATAGGTATGCAACGCAGACCTATATTTGATCAGACCCCACTGGTGCAGTGCACCAAATGCCTCGGCTTCGGCCACACTAAGGTTGTCTGCCGGGAGAAAGACGAGCTCTGCAGTCACTGCGGAAGGGCTCACTCCTGGGAGAAATGCAAGGGGAGACAGGAGGGGAACCCTCCAAAGTGCAAAAACTGCTCGGCCGCGCACGGCACAAGCATCAACCTGGCGCACAATGCTTTTAGCAAAGAGTGCCCAGAGCGACTAAAATGGGATGCAATAGCGCGGTCCCGAGTATCGTATTGCTGAGGGCGTCTCACAGTACCGTAGCTCGGTCCCTCAAAACTTGGGCGGGGCAGGCTTGAGGTTTATCCAAGCTAACCTGCAACGCTCAAAACTGGCCACGACGGAATTACTCCAGGTTGCGGTGGATAGGGGCATCACGGTCGCCCTAGTACAGGAACCGTACGTCGGAAAGACTGGCGTCCTAAAACAACATCCTGGGACTAGGGTTATCCAATGCACCCTAAATAGGCAAAAACCAGTGAAGGCAGCCGTTATAATTTTCGGTGACCGGCTAGAAGTCGTACACGACCCACAGCTGGTAACCGAAACCGAAGCGGCAGTCCTTCTTATCGGGGGAGGCCTAAAACTAGGAGTAATATCCGTCTACCTAGAGGGGGACCAGGACATAGTACCGTATCTGGACCGCATCAAAAAAGTTTGTACCAAGTTGGACACCAGAAACCTCATCGTCGCGGGAGATATAAACGCCTGGAGCCACTGGTGGGGCAGCGTATCTGAGGATGACAGAGGAGAGGCGTACAATGCGTTCCTGAACGAGAAGGGACTCCAAATTCTAAACACCGGAGACACTCCGACCTTTGAGACCTTCAGAAAGGGTAGGGCATGCACAAGCATAGTGGACGTATCCGCTTGCAGCACACCCCTGCTCGGAAGAATCGAGGGATGGAGAGTGGAGAGAGGTCTTGTGACTTCGGACCACAACGCTATCACCTTCACCTTGCGCTTGGGAAGGGCCTTAGAAACTCTTAGGCCAATCACAACGCGCAAGTACAACACCAAGAAGGCAAAGTGGACCGAATTCGCACATCTGCTAAAAACCATCCTGGCAGAGAGAGACATCACCACCGTCTCAATTTTGGAGTCCAAAACCCCGAGGGACCTCGAAGATAAGATCACAGCCTACACTGAAGCCATCCACGAAGCCTGCGAACAAACCATCCCTATCGCAGGAAGCAAGGCGGGCAATCCCAGGCCTCCGTGGTGGTCGAAGAAGCTTGAAGATCTTAAGAGAGAGGTCCTTAGGAAAAAGAGGAGGATCAGGAACGCAGCCCCTTGCAGGGTAAAAATGGTTATAGAAGAATACCAAAAATGCAAGGCGGAGTACGCAGTCATCGCAGAGAAAGCCCAAACAGAGAGCTGGAAGGAGTTTTGCACGACTCAGGAAAAGGAGAGTATGTGGGATAAAATCTACAGAGTGATCAGGAAAACGTCAGGAAGGCAGGAGGACATGCTCCTGAGAAGCTCTGAAGGTAACACCCTAACTCCAAAACAGTCGGCTGAACTCTTAGCCAGAACTTTCTACCCAGACGACTCCGAGAGTACCGACCAGTCGTTTCACTCGAACCTCCGAGAACGGATGAAGGAGAGTGCCCTTGAAGACCTTTCGGAAGATGATCCACCATTCACGGCAGCGGAATTGGAGTTGGTGCTGCAAGCACAAAACCCCAAGAAGGCACCCGGACCAGACGGGCTAACAGCTGATATCTGCGCCGCAGCCATACGAAGTGACAGGGAAGTGTTCATGGCGATAGCGAACAAGTGCTTGTCGCTAAATCACTTCCCCATTCACTGGAAAGTGGCACACGTGGTCATCATTCGAAAGCCAGGAAAGGCAGACTACACTCATCCTAAGTCCTACAGACCAATTGGACTATTATCTGTTCTTGGAAAAACCATCGAGAAACTCATGATTGGTCGACTCCAATGGCATTTACTCCCAACCCTAAACAAAAGGCAATATGGGTTCATGCCGCAAAGAGGAACCGAGGACGCCCTCTATGACCTTATAGAGCACATAAAAGAAGGAGTAACCGGGAAAAACATCGTACTCCTAATCTCTCTGGACATAGAGGGGGCCTTCGACAATGCGTGGTGGCCAGCCCTTAAAAACCAACTTGTTAAAAAAAGGTGTCCGGAAAATCTGTACCGGATGGTGTGTTCGTACCTCACAGACCGGAAGATCAAGGTCAACTACGCTAGAGCAGCTTACGAGAAAGAGACTACGAAGGGTTGTGTCCAAGGATCCATCGGAGGACCAATCTTTTGGAATGTCATCCTAGACTCGTTGCTGCAAAGCCTAGAGATGGATGGAATATACTGCCAAGCCTTTGCAGATGATGTGGTTCTCGTTTTCACAGGACAGTCGGTCGGCAGCCTAGAGCGGTCTGTCAACTCAACGTTGGATCATGTGGCAACGTGGGGAAAACAAAATAAACTCAACTTCGCACCGCATAAGACCAACGCGATGCTTCTAACGAAGAAGTTGAAGTATGAAACCCCACAGTTATTCATGGCCGGTACAAAATTGGACCTCGTTGAGGAGATAAAGCTTCTGGGCCTTATCATCGACCGAAACCTAGTTTTTAAATCCCACGTGTCCGCGCAATGCAAGAAAGTAGCTGATATCTACAAGCAGCTTGCATGCGCAGCGAAAGTAACGTGGGGTCTAAATAGTGAAATCACGAGAACCATATACATCGCGGTGGTGGAGCCTATTATGACATACGCCTCAAGTGCCTGGTACCAATCTGTAGAGCTGCAAATGAATAAAAATCAATTCAATGCGCTCCAGAGAGGATTTGCACAAAAGGTCTGTAGGTCATACCGGACGGTCTCACTCACCGCAGCACTGGCACTGTCGGGTCTGCTGCCATTGGACCTAAGGATCCAGGAGGCGGCGAACCTATACAGAGCCAAAAAAGGTCTGGCGAAAGACTATCTCCCACCCGAGACGGAGCTCGAACTCCGAGTGGGATATCTTGAACAGCCCCATCCATCTACCCTAACATCCGTGGAGTACGAACTGCTAGAAGACGCCGTCCCGCAGATCACCGGACCCCAAATTTACACAGACGGAAGCAAAATCGACGGAAAAGTAGGTGCTGCTCTAACCCAGTGGGAGGAGGGAAAGGAGTCAAACTTCGCCACCTTTAAGCTTCACCCCGCGTGCACAGTCTTCCAGTCGGAACTATATGCACTGCACAGGGCTCTTCAGATGGTGAATTCGAGCAGGGACCCCGTAGTTAGCATACTGAGTGACTCGAGATCGTCACTCGACCTGCTGCGGAGTCCCAGCTTGAACCACCCTCTGGCGAGAAGCATAAAGGAGAACATTGTCAGGATCCAGGAAGGAGGACGAGAGATCCGGATGTTCTGGCTTAGGGCTCACGTAGGCACTGTCGGTAATGAGAGAGCAGACGAGTTAGCGAAAGCTGCTGCACTCGAGGACACCACTCAGGACTACGGAAGGATCCCCCTGTCTTACGTTAGGAGGAAAATTCGTGAAGAATCGATCCGCAAATGGCAGAATCGATACGAAACCTCCAGCACAGGTGCGGTAACGAGAAGGTTCCTTCCAGACGTCCACAGTGCGTACCGGATAACTCGCTCTACAAAATTTACACCAGTACAAGTGCAAGTCTTGACAGGTCACGGGGGAATAGCCGAGTATCTTCACAGATTCAAGCTGAAAAACAGCCCGGGATGCGAATGCGACCCGGAAATCTGTGAAACAGTATGGCACATCATACTCGACTGTCCCCGTTTCCTAGCGGCTCGAATAGATCTAGAAGCCCGGATCGACAGAAACCTGGTCGAATCGGAACTGCACAACATCATTGCAGATCCCGATTGCAGACCGCATTTTCTGTCATTCGCCGAGAAGATCTTCAGAGTTGCGACGAGCAGGCACACGGATCTTCTGCCCCTCGAATCTCAACCAACACCCGTTAGCCAAGCCACAAGTAGTGCCGGCTCTCAGCGGGAACCTATAGCCAAAAGCGTCGCTGTCCGCACGCTCCTCGCTTGCGGGGAGAGAGGAGTGCCTGGGATTAGAATCCGAGGAGTGGCACTCTTCATGGACAGCGCCGGCGAGCGGCTGGGAATAGGTTTCTGCCGAACCGGGACTAGAAGTCACTTTTCGATTTCACCCGGCTTGGCAGCACTCATAAATGGGAGCACATCCAAAACGACCATGAGGCGCAAAGTTTACAGCGCGTTACCTGAAACGGAAGTGGCGGGCCACCGATGCCGACTAGTCCGATCGCACAACAAGACGATCGTTCTGCTCGCATTGGAAGGCAACTACACCCCTTTCGCACAGGCATGTTCGATGCTCACCATGTTGGGAGAAACGGGCGGAGGAGCGGAAGATCCCCGTGTAATAAGTGTAGATGCGATGACGGTCGGGTATGAGCAGGGAGAAGTCGTAGACCGGCTATGCTGTTTAAAAGCCTCAGAACAACACGAGGTGGTCGTGTACGAAGACAGAGGAGAAAACCTAAACTTCCTCAAAGCACACGACCCAAAAACAGCAACCGATAGCTGGGGACATCCCATGCCAACCTCGATCAGCGGATCCGAACGTGTCCAACAGAAAGCAGCCGCCGAAAAAACTGCACTACATCAAAGCAGTGTGCAGGAGCAAAAGAAGAGAGCCAAAGTCGGAGGCCATCTCAAAGGATTTCTAGACACCTTCAGCTCGATGCTGCAAGGGCTGTCAGGAAATCCTTTTCCAACAATGAGATCGAAAGACAAAGAGGCACTCGTAGAAGCTCCAGCAAAAAAGGCGAAACTCAAAGCTCCACTAACTACAGTAATACCTAAGTCCAAAATCCCAACAAAACCGGCACCAACGCAGGAGAAAAGAACTAGAGCCGACATGGGGCAGGTCGTTCCACCTCGTCTAGTAAATGCAACGTCACCGCAGGATCACGCGTACAACGCCTTCCTCGAGTTTCTAGCTATCACCAAAGCAACCGCAGATGTCAACCTCGGAGTGTGCAAAACCATCTTGCAACACTTTGAGCAGGGCAATGCGAAACTGCTAGAGGAGAAACTCGAGGAGGCAGAGGCTGCCATATACAACAACGGCAATTCCCAAGTTATAAAGGGAAAAATGTCAGGTAGTTATATGGCGGCTTACAACGCGACCAGTGGTTTTGTGGAGATGTGCATTGAGGGAACCGAGAGCGGAGCACCTAAGTTCAATACCCCACAAGGAGATCCCTTAGTTGTTGTCGCAAAGTGCACAAGGATCCTACTGGATGACAGGATTCTCGATATGGCGAAAACCATATCGGGTAATCAGGACACTGCATCCGGCTGGAAGGACTGGGCACTACCAACAATTGAGTGGGTCAATGGAGTACCGGGGTGTGGAAAGACAACCTGGGTGGTAGGACACTTTGATGCTGACAAGGACGCCATCATCACCACAACATCAAATGCAGCTAGCGACCTAAGGGAGAAGCTAGCGCCTCGTGTTGGTGGCCTTGTCAAGACCAGGGTACGCACCATGGCTTCAGTCTTGGTGAATGGCTTCAGAGAGTCCGACAAATTCAACCGTCTCATGGTTGACGAGGCTCTCATGAACCACTTCGGAGCCATAGTCATGGCTGCCAAGCTGTGTGATGCCAAAGAAATGGTCCTCATCGGAGATGTCAACCAACTACCTTATATCGACAGAGAAAATCTCTTCGAACTGAGGTACTGCCGCCCAAACCTGGTAGCAAACATCAGCCAGGAGTTGCTCTGCACACACCGGAACCCCTTGGACGTCGCCTACGCCCTACGTGAGGTTTACTCCGGGATTTACTCCTCAACCCTAAAAGCTCACTCGTTGAAGGTGAAAACCTACACTGGTGCCCAAATACCGTTTACGCTCCCCAACACGCTTTTTCTAGTCCATACTCAGGGCGAAAAGGAAAGCCTCACTGGACAGGGCTGTGGTGAAGGCACAGGTTCGCGAACGCTCACCATCCATGAAGCGCAGGGGTTAACGTTCGAAACAGTAATCATTGTTCAAACTAAGGGCAGAACAATCGGTTTACATCAGAGCGTTCCCCATGCAGTAGTAGTATCGTCACGGCACACCACCAGCTGTACCTACTACACCGATGATGACAACGACGCAATAGGGTACTTCATCAAGAGAGCTATGGCCGCGTCCACTAAGAAGATCTTGGAGTATAATCTTAAAATGTCAATAAAGCACCGAAACGCAGCGGTCGTCGACAAGTTGGCTCAGGAGATGAGGTGTGCCAATTTGTAAACTAAAGTTGTAATAAGTTGTAAGTTGTCCATAGTAAAGTTAATGTCAATGTTATCAATAATATATTAATTGTAAGTAATTAAATGTCATAATGTTGTAAATCAATCATTTCAATTGTAAGTAAAAATAATTTTAAGTAAATTTCCATAATGAAAAGAACACAAACTACAAAAAAGAACAGAACACACTGTAAAGAAACAAAAGCCTATATTTAAATAAAAAAAAAAAAAAAAAAAAACAAAAAAAAAAAACAAAAAAACAAAAAAAAAAAAAAAAAAAAAAAAAAAAAAAAAAAAAAAAAAAAAAAAAAAAAAAAAAAAAAAAAAAAAAAATATATATATAGAATCAAAAGAATAAGTAAATTTTTCCTTAGAAATATATATGTTACATTAAAATCTTAAAATTTATATAGAGTCAATAATATAAGTCTTTTTCCTTACTGAGTAAGCTTTTGTCAATATAAGTAGTAATAAAGTTAATAAATAAAAATAACAAAATAAAAAAAAGCACGGACCACTGAGTCTGTGGAGAGCAGCTGTAATAATAAAAAAAAAAAAAAAAAAAAAAACCTAACCTAACCTAACCTAACCTAACCTAACCTAACCTAACCTAACCTAACCTAACCTAACCTAACCTAACCTAACCTAACCTAACCTAACCTAACCTAACCTAACCTAACCTAACCTAACCTAACCTAACCTAACCTAACCTAACCTAACCTAACCTAACCTAACCTAACCTAACCTAACCTAACCTAACCTAACCTAACCTAACCTAACCTAACCTAACCTAACCTAACCTAACCTAACCTAACCTAACCTAACCTAACCTAACCTAACCTAACCTAACCTAACCTAACCTAACCTAACCTAACCTAACCTAACCTAACCTAACCTAACCTAACCTAACCTAACCTAACCTAACCTAACCTAACCTAACCTAACCTAACCTAACCTAACCTAACCTAACCTAACCTAACCTAACCTAACCTAACCTAACCTAACCTAACCTAACCTAACCTAACCTAACCTAACCTAACCTAACCTAACCTAACCTAACCTAACCTAACCTAACCTAACCTAACCTAACCTAACCTAACCTAACCTAACCTAACCTAACCTAACCTAACCTAACCTAACCTAACCTAACCTAACCTAACCTAACCTAACCTAACCTAACCTAACCTAACCTAACCTAACCTAACCTAACCTAACCTAACCTAACCTAACCTAACCTAACCTAACCTAACCTAACCTAACCTAACCTAACCTAACCTAACCTAACCTAACCTAACCTAACCTAACCTAACCTAACCTAACCTAACCTAACCTAACCTAACCTAACCTAACCTAACCTAACCTAACCTAACCTAACCTAACCTAACCTAACCTAACCTAACCTAACCTAACCACACAGTCCGGCGCCAACCGCACTCTGGAGCGCCCACTTACAAGCATTAATCCACGTTAAAAAATTCTCAAAAAATTGAAAAAGTGACTTACAGTGCAGTGCGACATATTGAAATTCGTGAAATTACAAGGCGCACACGGCAGTGAAAACGCTGTGTCGCTAGGTGTTTCCGTCGCAAAGTTTTCACGGAAAAAGTGAAAATTTGGAAATTTTTAAAAGTTTAAAATTGAATTTTCTCGGAACCTACAGCGGTGACCTACATTTTTTATTGTACCTCCTGAAGGGCCCCTAAAAGGACAACATTTTTGCAGTTTTTGCTGAATTTTTCCGCGCAGGAGCGCGGAATTAAACGCAAAAAAAACAATAACCACGTGGCCACGAGGTCAGCGATCCGAAGTCCTGGAAAAAAACTGAAGTCGGAACTCTCAAGACACCACCGTGGACATACTGGAGGCACTTTTTGATTTTAGATAAGTTAAGTTTTGAATAAGTTAGAGCATTTTTAAATTTTTTCTTTTTTCTAAATTTTATAACTAATTAACAAGATCTGTAACCCCCCTTTTTTAAATTCATTTTATACAAAAACTAAGGTCGTCTACCACATATCAAAAAATTGGCATACATTTGTCAGCCAGTTTTTGAGATATAAATTTTTAAAATATTTAGACTAACACGAGGTACCCCTTCTAAATAAGTTAGAGTAAAAATTTAATTTAATATAAATAGGTAATAATATTTTAAACTATAGTAAGTTTTTTCCAAAATTTTTAGACGAAAACTGAATTTTTAACATTAATTTTACTTAATATTTCTTGGTTTTTTATTTAAATTAATTCGGGGGTTAAGAATATTGTACCGCTAGGGGTATATTCGAATAAGACTTAAAATTATCTTTTAAACAAGCCCAAACTCGGGCCGATTCGGGCTGTAATTGCCAGAGTTGCTCCAGAGCGGCCATTTTGGACGCCATCTTAGAAAAATTTAAACGAGGATAACTCGGTGGCGGATAGTCCGATTGGAAAACGGTTTTCTGTTTTAGAGTGGTCATCAACCACAGAGTTTGCTTACAACGGTTGTGACTCTAGGTAGAGTCACTTTTTTCAAACCCAAACTAACCTGCAGGAGGCGTAGACTGTGTCAGGCAGTTCACTCTGCCCAAAACCGCGTCTCTCTACGATTAAAACTCACAAAGTTGCGGGAATATTGAAATTTGGCGGCCATTTTGTCCGCCATTTTGAAAATTTTAATTCCTGCATAACTTTTGTCAGAGTGGTCCGATTGAGGCGCGGTTTTCACTTCTGGCACCGTCTCAGCCTTCTATTTTAGTAGAGATACCGTAATTCTAAGTTAGGTGCGGCCATTTTGTCGGCCATTTTGGAAAGTCTAAAAGGCTCATATCTCGCCAACCGGTTAACCGATTTTAACGAAGTTTCTTGTTAGGTATAGGTCATCTACGGGCCTTTCTTTACCATAGCACGGACTGACTCTAGGTAGAGTCAAAAAAATTTTTATTTTTTTTTTTGACAAAATATTTTATTTTAATTTTGATTTATAACTTTTACAAACTTTTTATATTTTATTATTTTTTGTGTATTAGACTAGTTTTCCCCCGTTTGACAATTGTTTTAAGTTTTAATTAGACATGTTTGGGTTCCGCACGCCTATAAAAGCGACAGGGGACATGGCTACCCCTGACCCCCAAAAATCCCCCGACCAAACTGAGATGGCAGGACCTTCTGGTGAACAAACCTCAGGGGTGAGGCGTAGCATTGGTGATTGGGAGACTGGGAGGACAATCACCAAGCGTAAGCCCCAGACCACTCCGAAGAAGGCTGGGCCGGCACCGGAGGGCAACTCTTTTGCCGTGTTACAGGCGGGAGGAAGTCCGCCGGTCCCGGTCAAGCCTAAATATACGAGTAAGACAGCAGAGGGAAGAGCCTGCCTTATTATGGCCAAACAACAGCTCGGCAACGCTCGTAATTTAAGGACCGAAATAAAAATTGAGGTAACGAGGTCACTGGAGAGGTTATACCAGTTGGTAAAAGAGGCGGAAGCGGAGGGCACCAAATCAAGTAAGGACCAGGGTGTGGGACAAAAAGACGTAAAAAACAAAGAAAACCCATCGGACCTGCCGCTCCCATCTTTGCCACCACTAAGGAGAGAATCCGATGTGGAGAAGGAGCTGATAAAAAGGATGGAAGAACATAGTAATTTAATAAAAGACAGCAACGAGCGGATGAAAGAGCTAAAACAGGCGATGGAAAACCAGCGGAAAACCTTGGAGGAGGTAACATACGCGAGTGTAGCGGCTCAACCTACCAGAAGGCATCCCCCTGCCCATACAGCTCTGCACTCGGTCGTCATTACCTCCAAGGATGAAGGTGAAACCGGAGACGAGGTACTGGACAGGATAAGAAGCGTTGTAAATGCCAAGGAGGGGGGGATAACAATGGATAGAGTGAGAAAAGCAAAAGATAGGAAGATCATCATTGGATGTAAAACTGAACAGGAAAGGAGTAAACTAAGGGAAACGCTTAAAAAGGCAGAAGGCCACCTCCAGGTCGAGGATATAAAAAACAAAGATCCTCTTTTGCTGCTCAGAGACGTCTTCCAATACAACACTGATGAGGACGTCCTGAACGCATTAAGAAACCAGAACAAAAGGGTATTTCTGGGCCTGGAGAAACACGAAGACAGGATGGAGGTCCGGTACCGAAGAAAGTCCCGAAACCCCCAGACATCCCACATCGTGGTCAGAGTGTCTCCTAAAATATGGGCTCGAGCCATTGAAGCAGGAGCAGTCCACATAGATCTGCAGAAAGTAAGAGTGGAAGACCAGTCCCCCCTGGTGCAGTGCTCTCTCTGTCTCGCGTACGGACATGGCAGGCGGTTTTGCAGACAGACAGTTGAGAAATGCAGTCACTGTGGGGGACCACACATGCGATCAGAGTGCGCCGACTGGCGGGCTGGCGGAACCCCGACCTGCTGCAACTGCACACAAGCAAAATATGATTTTACTGACCACAGTGCTTTTAGTCAGGAATGTGCAGTGCGGCGGAAGTGGGATGCACTGGCCCGAGCCACGATAGCGTATTGCTAAGGGCGCCACTGTAGAGACTCGGAATAGCAACCAAACCAATGTGAAGCCCTACCTAGTTGTCCAAGCAAACCTACAAAGAAAAGAACTAGCCACAAACGAGCTGATGATAAAAGCTGACGAGAGGAAAGTGGCTTTTGCGCTGCTCCAGGAACCGTATGTGGGCGGGGCTAAAAGTATGAAGAGCTACAAAGGAGTAAGGATCTACCAGAGCACTGGACAAGGAGAAGGGAATGTCAAAGCGGCAGTAGCTGTCTTCGACCGCGAAATGGACGTGGTGCATTACCCGAAACTCACCACTAACAACATCGTTGTGGTGAGGATCCGAACCAGTGCCTGGGAGATCTTTGCTGTCTCTTTTTACTTCGAGCCAGACCAGCCCATAGAGCCATACCTGGAGCAGCTCAAAAAGATAAAGGAAGAGCTTGGACCTAGAAAAGCTATAATGGGAGGCGATACCAACGCCAAGAGCACATGGTGGGGTAGCAGAAAAGTGGACAACAGGGGAATGGAAATGGCTGGAGCACTAGGAGAAATGAGTTTGCAGGTGCTCAACGACGGCGATATCCCTACTTTTTACACCATAAGGGGTAATAAGGAGTACGCTAGCCACGTGGACGTAACTGCCTGCACTGAGGACATGCTTGACCTGGTGGAAGACTGGAGAGTCGAAGATGACCTGACAAGCTCGGATCACAACGGCATAACATTTAAAATTAGACTAGCAAAAATAAAAGGAATAAATATAGAAAGAACCACAAGAATCTACAACACAAAAAAGGCCAATTGGAGCCAGTTTCATGAGAAACTGGCTCAATTGTTAACAGAAAATAAATTAAATACAATAGAAATAAACAAAATTGACAATAAAACAGAACTAGAAAAAACTATAAGAAAATACACAGACACAATAACACATACATGCACAAAAACAATACCAAAGAAGAAGATTAACGATAAATTTACCTTGCCGTGGTGGTCCAATGAGCTTACGAATCTTAAGAGAGAGGTCGTCACTAGGAGGCGCAGAATCAGGTGGGCAGCGGCAATCCGAAGAGCGAAGGTCGTCGATGAGTACCTGGAAGCAAAAGAAAAGTATGAGAGCGAAGCCAAGAAGGCACAAATAGCTAGTTGGAAGGGCTTTTGTGAAAAACAAGATAGGGAGGGAGTTTGGGATGGGATTTACAGGGTCATTGGTAGGACCAGGAAGCGTCAGGAGGACTTGCCTCTGGTGAAATGCGGAAAGGTTCTGGTAGGTGAGGAGTCTGCAAGGGCCCTGGCGGAGACTTTCTACCCCGAGGACTCGGGGAGGGATGATACTGGTGTTCACAGTCGAACTAGAGAGGCAGCTGATATAGTAAACCGTTGGACGCATGATGAGAAACATGACCCACCGTTTACTACCGAGGAGCTAAAATTCACTGTGGAAACCTTTAACCCTAAGAAGGCTCCGGGGGCTGACGGATTGACGGCGGACATTTGCAGCAAGGCAATAGGCTGCGATCCTGAGCTGTTTCTCGCACTTGCAAACAAGTGTTTGCTCCTCGGCCACTTTCCCACATTGTGGAAAGAGGCTACGGTGGTAGTCCTAAGGAAGCCGGGTAAAGACGACTACACAAACCCGAAGTCGTACAGGCCCATAGGACTGCTACCAGTCTTGGGTAAGGTGGTGGAGAAGATGGTGATAGGACGGCTCAAATGGCACCTAGTGCCAAAAATGAGCACTTGCCAATATGGGTTCATGCCGCAAAAAAGTACCGAGGACTCCCTCTATGACCTGATGCAACGTATCCACAATAAACTTGACCAAAAGAAACTGATAGTCATGGTATCGTTGGACATAGAGGGAGCCTTCGATAGCGCGTGGTGGCCTGCCATCAAAGTGAGACTGGCAGAAGCGGGTTGCCCAGTAAATTTGAGAAGGGTAATTGACAGCTACCTAGAGGATAGAGCTGTAAGGGTAAGGTACGCCGCGCATGAATACGCAAAACCCACAAACAAAGGCTGCGTCCAGGGTTCCATCGGCGGACCAATTCTGTGGAACCTTCTTCTCGACCCCCTTCTCAAGGGACTGCAGCAACGGGGAGATTATGTCCAGGCATTCGCTGATGACGTTGTTCTACTGTTTGATGGAGACACGGCACTGGAGGTGCAGAGGCATGCCAATGCCGCTCTCACCTACGTCCAGGAGTGGGGTGTCGAAAACAAGCTCAAATTTGCACCGCACAAAACTTGTGCTATGACACTAACTCGCAAACTTAAATTCGACACACCACTGCTGAGCATGGGGGGGGTCGACATTGGCATGTCAGAAGACGTCAGGATCCTGGGACTCACAATCGACAATAAGCTTACATTCAACAAACACGCTGCGAATACTTGCATTAAAGCCTTGAACTTCTACAAGCAATTGTCGAGAGCCGCCAGGGTCAGTTGGGGTCTGCACCCGGAAGTTGTCCGGATTATTTATAAGGCAACAGTGGAACCGGTAATGACGTATGCGGCTAGTGCCTGGGCTGACGCGACCGAAAAACTTAATGTGAGGAAACAGCTTAACGCTGTCCAGAGGGTCTTTGCCCAGAAGCTCACAAAGTCCTACCGAACTGTCTCCCTAAATTCGGCTCTAATACTGGCTGGGATACTGCCGCTGGACCTTAGAATCCGAGAGGCGGCAGCCCTGTACGAAACCAGGCGTGGAGTTCCCCAGTCGTTTTTGGGGGATAGGGAGGTAGAGTGTAGAGTGGCTTTCAGTTCGAACCCGCATCCGGCAAGGCATATGAGCTGGGAGTTCACAAACCTGATAGACCAATATGATGTAGAACAACACAACCAGCAAGCAGTCCGCATTTTTACAGATGGTAGCAAGATTGAGGAGAGGGTCGGCGCGGCGCTATCCTTATGGAATGGCGCAGTGGAGACCAAATCTCTAAAGTTGAAGCTGCCATCTCACTGCACGGTCTATCAGGCGGAACTATACGCCATATGTCGAGCCACGCAGGAGATCCTGAAGCGTCACGAAACAAGCTATGGCATTTACAGTGACTCGCGCGCGGCCCTGGAGACAGTGACGAATCGTGGTTCCGTCCATCCCTTAGCAATAGAAACCAGAAAAAATCTAGAACTCATTAGGCTCCAAAATAAAAAGGTATTTTTATTTTGGATCAAAGCACACGCAGGGATGGACGGGAATGAAAGAGCCGACGAATTGGCCAAGAGTGCTGCCCTTAACCTAAAGAAAAAACCAGATTATGACGCGTGTCCGGTCTCATACGTCAAGCGACAAATCCGTAAGGATTCGCTTGACGTATGGAACCGGAGATACAAATCGGAGGACAAAGCGGCCGTCACCAAGATGTTTCTTCCTGACGCAATTGAGGCTTATAAAATAGTTAGGAAGATAGGAATATCTAATGTGCTGACCCAGGTGTTAACGGGGCACGGTGGGTTCTCAGAATACTTGTATCGGTTCAAGTGTAAGGAGGACCCATCGTGCCCATGTGAGCCCGGTAAAGAAGAAACGATACAACACGTCTTATTAGATTGTCCTATTTACGGCCTGGCGAGATATGACCTGGAGACTTACCTAAACGTAACCCTAACGAAAGAAAATATATACCAGATAATTAGAGATAAGGACAGTAGGAATACATTTATAGAATATTGTATTAATATAGGTAATAAAGTTATACGTAGAAATAAGAATAGATAGTTAATTATATGTTTTATATATAATGAGTATATATATAAGAACATTATAAAAACAAAAGTTGTAAGCAAAAATTACTGCATCGAAAAATAAAAAAAAAATAAAATAAAAATAATTACTGTTAAGTTACCTAAGTACACCTAAGAATCTAATAATGTATAAGCCTAGTAGAAGATAGTCCCTATGTAATACTGTTTTACTTTAGTTAGTGTATCAAGACTACAAATAAGAAAAGGATAGAAAGACTATGTAATGTATATATAATAAAGTATATATATAAATAGCATAGATGTAATAAATTAATAAAAACCAATAAAAAAATAAAAAAATAGATAGATAAGATAACTGTTAAATGTCAAGATGTAATTAAGTTACGTAAAAAATGTAAGAAACAAAAAGCCTTCTGTAAATAGCATATAAGAATAAAACTGTATAAATAAAGAAATGATCAATAAAGGCCCTGAAAACACATCGGGGGAAAACTTAGCTCGCGGGCCGGGCCTCTGCGCCCGGACAGGTAAAAAAAAAAAAAAAAAAAAAAAACCTAACCTAACCTAACCTAACCTAACCTAACCTAACCTAACCTAACCTAACCTAACCTAACCTAACCTAACCTAACCTAACCTAACCTAACCTAACCTAACCTAACCTAACCTAACCTAACCTAACCTAACCTAACCTAACCTAACCTAACCTAACCTAACCTAACCTAACCTAACCTAACCTAACCTAACCTAACCTAACCTAACCTAACCTAACCTAACCTAACCTAACCTAACCTAACCTAACCTAACCTAACCTAACCTAACCTAACCTAACCTAACCTAACCTAACCTAACCTAACCTAACCTAACCTAACCTAACCTAACCTAACCTAACCTAACCTAACCTAACCTAACCTAACCTAACCTAACCTAACCTAACCTAACCTAACCTAACCTAACCTAACCTAACCTAACCTAACCTAACCTAACCTAACCTAACCTAACCTAACCTAACCTAACCTAACCTAACCTAACCTAACCTAACCTAACCTAACCTAACCTAACCTAACCTAACCTAACCTAACCTAACCTAACCTAACCTAACCTAACCTAACCTAACCTAACCTAACCTAACCTAACCTAACCTAACCTAACCTAACCTAACCTAACCTAACCTAACCTAACCTAACCTAACCTAACCTAACCTAACCAGCAGCTTGTGCGGGAGATGCGCTCACACAAGGGCGGGGGAGCGGGGCCCGGTGAGCAGGTGGACAGGCTGGTGGAGGAAGTGCGCGCTCTTCGCGAGGAGTGCCGCCGACCGAAGCCACCTGGAGATGCCCTTGCCCCCGATTTCGTCGAACCCGGAGTCGGGACTCCCGTCGGCTCCCTAGCGGAGCGGGCGGAGAGGTCTCGGTGGCCAGGGTCGGGAGACGGAACCGATGCTCGGGGGACCTTCGTGGGGGTTCACCGGACCCGCTCCTCGTATGCCGCGGCGGTGAGTAGGTATCCAATCATAATTAAGTCTGATGATCCTAGCCGTACGGGAGACCAAATTGTAACTACGATCAAGGAGGGAATTGATGTCATAGGTTTAGGAGTGGGGGTTAACGGGGTTCGTAAATGCAAAAATAGTCGAGTCGCCATCTCGCTGGAGTCGGAGAGGGAGCGGGCAGCGATGGGCGAGGCTATCGAGGGGCTGGGGGCGGGCCTCACCGTGTCGGAGCCGCGGGCCAGGGATCCGTATCTCCGGCTCGGGGGGATCATCTCTGAGCTCAGCGACGCCAAGGTGGAAGAAGCGCTTGTCCAGCAGAACGGCTGCCTTCTCCAGCGGGTGCCTGAAAATGAAAGAAAGGTAAAGGTAGTCAGGCGAATAAGAGGTAGGACCGTCGGATTGAACAGCGTCGTGGTTCAGGCGAGCCCGGCGATGTGGGGGGCTCTGAGGGACCGCAGGGTGCGACTGGGGTACCAGATGGTCAGCGCAGTCGACCAGTCGCCTCTCGTACAGTGTTACCGGTGTCTTGGGTTCTCGCATAGAGCGGTGGACTGCAGGGCTCCGGAGCCGAGGTGCGGCCGCTGTGCGGAAGCTCACGACACGAGGGAGTGTCCGAACCGGGACCGGGCTCCGCTTTGTACCAACTGCCGAGCCAGGCGGGCTCAGGGCTGTGATCACCCTGCCTACAGCTTCGACTGTCCCGAGTGGAGGAGGTGGGATAGGATAGCCAGACTGGCTGTCCGGTACTGCTGAGGGCACTGAGCCCGCCTCCCTACAGAATATTAGGATTTTACAGTGCAATTTAGGCAGAGGTAGGGCGGCGACGCACGAGTGTTTGCGCGAGGCGACCGTCGGGGGCGTGCACGTGCTATTGCTGCAGGAGCCGTATGTGGGTAGCAAAGCTCGCATGTCCGCTCCCGGTGGATTCAGAGTCGTCCAGAGCGCCGCCGGAAGCGCTGACAAGCCTGTTCGGTCTGCAATCGTCGTCACTGATCCTAATATTAAGTTTGTTGAAAATTCAAAATTAATTACTGAAGATGTTTTAGGTTTAGTTATAAAGATAGATAATTTAAGAATAGGTCTAATTAGCATATATTTACATAAGGAACACAATTTAGATTATTATTTGGCCACTATCAAGAGGATCGTGCAAGAGATGAGGGTCGACCGGATTCTGCTGGGCGGAGACGTGAACGCGAGGAGTTACTGGTGGGGATGCGATGAGGAGGATGATAGGGGCCTGGCCGTTGTTGAAATTCTGGCAGAGCTGGGACTGGAGGTGCTGAATCAGGGTGCCGAGCCTACTTACTTTGCGTTCAGGTCGGGGCAGGCTTGCACTAGCATAATTGATATAACGGCATGCTCTGCTTCCTTGCTAGCTCATGTCTATAACTGGAGAGTAGAAGATAAGTTCTGTACTTTGTCTGATCATAGGCCAATATCGCTTACCTTACAAATACACACTCATCAAGGATTGGACTCTGAGGACAGCAACAGTACGAGAATCTACAACACGGATAAGGCTGACTGGACTGAGTTCGGCTTGGAGTTTGAGCAAGAACTGATCAGGCTGAGCTTGGAGAGCTGCGTGGCCGAAGTGCAGGACAGGGAGGGAGTGAATCGCGTCACCGCACAATACACAGACTGCATTGTTAGTGCCGCAGAAAAGGCGATCCCTCGCTTACCTCGTAAAAAGATTGGTAAAGCCTGCAAATGGTGGACGGCTGAACTTGCTCAGCTGAAGGCTGAGATGGTGCGATGCAGAAGAAGGATCGCAAAGGCAAACCCGCAGAGAAGACGAATTGTAGTTGACCAGTACTTGGAAGCTAAGACGATTTACAGAAAAGCCATAGAGTCCGCTATTACTAAGAGCTGGAAGGACTTCTGCACCGCTGAGAAGGGAGAAACAATTTGGCAGCGTTCCTATAGAGTCATGAAGGCGTGTACGGCTCGGGTTCAGGACAGGCTGCTGGAGGCATCTGACGGCATCACGCTGGATGAGCGAGGTTCTGCGTCGCTATTGGCGGAGACCTTCTACCCTTGGGACGACGCATCATGTGACACCCACGAGCAGGCACTCTGTAGGACTGCAGCGAGTCGACTGGCCGCGGCGACTAGAGAGAACACATTCGCGAGAGACGTCGTCGCTTTCACGGGGGCAGAACTCGAGACTGTCACGCGGGCTATGAGCCCCAAGAAAGCTCCGGGGGGCGATGGCCTCACACTGGACATCTGCCTCAGGGCCTACGCGTGCAACAGAAGCCTGCTCCTGGGACTATTCTCGCAGTGCCTGAAATGGGGATGTTTCCCGCGAATCTGGAAAACGGCCACTATCAGGGTGATCCCCAAACCCGGTAAGGACGACTACACCAAAGCAAAATCATACAGACCTATTGGACTACTACCGGTTTTGGGGAAGATGCTTGAGAAGCTGTTTGTCAACAGGTTGCAGTGGCAGCTGGGCAGAAACCAGCGCTTGAGCCCTATGCAGTACGGGTTCACTCCGCGGCTCAGTACGGAGGACGCTCTGTATGACGCCATGACTACGGTCCGAAGAAGTCTGGATGATAAGAAGATAGTAGTCATGGTGTCGCTGGATATTGAGGGTGCGTTTGACAACGCGTGGTGGCCGGCGATCATCAGCGAGCTCCACGCGAAGGAGGTTGACTCAAGCATAGTGCGGCTCATCGTCGACTACCTCTCGGAGCGAACTGTTAGGTTGCGCTACGCCGGGGAGACTGTTGAAAGAGAAACTAATAAGGGGTGCATACAGGGCTCCACGTGCGGACCCTTACTGTGGAATATCCAGCTGGACCCCTTGTTGGAGCAAGAGCAGTACGAAGGTATGCGGGTGCAGGCTTTCGCGGATGACGTCCTCATGATTGCGGCTGCAGCTACTGGTGAAGAGGTTGAAGGAAAAATGAACCACGCACTTACCGTGATCTTGCAGTGGGGGGAACGACTCAAGCTCAAATTTGCCCCGGGGAAAACTCAAGCGTTGCTGATCACCAGGAAAATGGAGTATTACACCCCGAGACTGCAAATGGCGGGTACCGAGATAAGCTATGGGGATAGCATCAGGATGTTAGGGTTAACCATCGACCCTCTGCTGAATTTTAGAAGGCACCTGGACTTGACCACCAAAAAAGCCATAGCCTTCTACAAAATAGTATCAAGAGCAGCGAGGGCACAGTGGGGTCTAAACTCTGATATCTTGAGACTCATCTACATTGCTGTGGTGGAGCCAACGGTCCTGTATTCAGCGAGTTGCTGGGCTGATGTCTCCGGACGAGTCTATGCAGAGAAGGTACTGAGCAGCCTTACGCGCTCCTTTGCCATAAAGATCAGCAAGTCCCATCATACGGTGTCCTTGGTTTCAAGTCTGCTGCTGGCTAGGATAATACCTCTTTCGTTAAGAGTAAGAGAGCACGCTCAGATTTTTAGAGTAAAAAGAGGAGAGCCACTTGCCTGTTTGCCTGGACGAAGCATTGAGCTCAGAAGGAGTCCATTCTCGCTGCCTCACCCAGCTGAGAGAAGACGAATGGAGTTTGGGCAGATCGGATCAGAGGCTGATGTGGACAGTCTTGTGGGCGATGGGCCCATTCTATACACGGATGGCAGCAAGCTGGAGGGTAAGGTTGGTGCAGCGGTGTCATGTTGGACTGAAGGAGCTGAGGTGCAGCATGCCAGTTTTCGCCTTGAGACCTTCTGCAGCGTGTTCCAGGCTGAGCTGTCGGCAATATTCAAAGCTCTGGAAATGATTAAAAAAAGACATGAAGTGAAATTCAGCATTGCTAGTGATTCAAGGTCTGGATTGGAATCAATCAGTGATCCCAACACAGTTAACCCGCTGGCTGCTGAAATTAGAAACCTTATTAAACAGCTAAACCAAGATGGTAAAGTAATTACCTTATTTTGGGTAAAAGCCCATTGCGGAATAGCTGGCAATGAAAGGGCTGATGAGCTGGCTAAACACGCGGCTCTTAATAACCGGCAACTTCCCAGATACGACAGGTACCCGTTGTCTTTCGCAAAGCACTTCACCAGGTTGAATTCCATTGAAGAATGGCAGCACCGCTACGAATCTGCTTCAACAGGAGCTATAACAAAATTATTTTTTAAGGATGTAACCGTGGCATATAGAATATTGAGACATATTACAATGGATAACTTTCTTGCTCAAATTTTCACAGGTCACGGGGGTTTTAATCATTATTTACATAGATTTAAGTTAATTGAGTCTCCGTTGTGCTCTTGCGGTGAAGATGTCCCTCAGACTGTACAGCATATTTTAGTTGAATGCTCTAAATTTGTTAAAATTAGGTATGACTGCGAGAGCGCAATGGCAACAGATATAAAAATAGATAATTTGGATGTTATACTTAGTGACGACGACTGCAGACGGATATTTCTCACTTTTGCGAAGACCGCTCTTCGCAAAATTGGGAAAGAGAATGGTTCCGTTTTGGAGGTGGTTTAGTTTATATTATTGTGCTTTGTCCTGTTGTCTGTATGTATTCGTTAACTTTTGATCTTATTGTAGGTTACTGATTGTTGTGTGATTACTTACATGTCTAGATTGCATTTCCTGTCCCGGAACACAGCACACAGTATTATTTCAGTCTCTGTTTTGGTTATTTCTCTTATATAACCAAAATATTCAGAAAATTTCAGTCATATGTAAACAAACAAAATATAGCGTCACTCTGTCTTCACTTCAATCAAGATTGTCAGTCAGTTTTGACAGTGACAGCAATAAAAGGTTAATGGATAGTCCACACGAGTGTAGTTGTAAAGATGGAACGGTTTCACACTTTGTAAAATGTTTGGTGATGTGGTGATCTGTGGACTGATAAAATAATAGTTGAATAGTTTTTGTGCAATTGATTTATATATTTTTAAAAAAAAATCTAATTTATAAGATTGATCAATTGTAAAATAATTATAATGCATGAATTAGAAAATATATGGTATGAGTTTATTTTATTGTTGAAATTAGTTAATTATATTATTTTTAGTTCTTAGTGAAAGAAATCAAAATAAGGAAAATTGTATAATTATTGATTGATAATTGATTCTGCTGTTAAAGAAATAGAAATTCAATATGAATTAAATAAGTTAAGATTATGATTTATAATATGGGATATATATATATATATATATATGGGATATATAATATCATTTAAGCGATATATTGTAGTAATAATATGGTATAATTTTTATGTAGGTAATTGATTAACATGTTTGAAAAATCTAATAATAAAAGATTAATCAATTGTTTAATAGTTATACTAATGCATGAATTAGAAACATATGGTATGAATTATATAATTGATGATATTAGTTAATTATATTGTCATTAGTTCTTAGTTTAAGAATTCAAAAATACAGATAGTTGCATGATTAATAATTATGTTATTGAATAGATAAAATTAATGTATTTGATTCTATTTTTGATAAATAGAAACTCAAAATGAATTAAGCGAGTTGAAAGAAATCAAAATAAGAAAAATTGAATAATTATTAATCATTGATTAATGATTGATTCTGTTGTTAAAGAAATAGAAATTCAATATGAAGTAAATGAGTTGGGATTGTGATTTGTAATATACGATATATATATGTGTGTATGTGTCGTGTATTGCAAATCGTAGTCTTAACTTATTTACTATATATATATATATATATGTGAGATATATATATAAATACGAGATATATAATATCATTTAAGCGATATATTGTAGTAATAATGTGGTATAATTTTTATGTAGGTAATTGATTAACATGTTTGAAAAATCTAATTATAAAAGATTGATCAATTGTTTAAAAGTTATACTAATGCACGAATAAGAAACATATGGTATGAATTATTTAATTGATGATATTAGTTAATTATATTGTTTTTAGTTCTTAGTTTAAGAATTCAAAAATACGGATAGTTGCATGATTAATAATTATGTAATTGAATAGATAAACTTCATGTATTTGATTCTATTTTTGATAAATAGAAACTCAAAATGAATTAAGCGAGTTAAAATTATGATTATGTTTACACTTAATATAGTTAGTACTGTAATAATGTCTTATAATAGTATAGTGTTTAAGTATAATTTTAGATTGGAAATTTAATAAAGATTATAATGTTGTTGCAATATAATAGCAACAGTAGCTCGCGGGCCGGGCCTCTGCGCCCGGACAGGAAAAAAAAAAAAAAAAAAAAAAAAAAAAAAAAAAAAAAAAAAAAAAACCTAACCTAACCTAACCTAACCTAACCTAACCTAACCTAACCTAACCTAACCTAACCTAACCTAACCTAACCTAACCTAACCTAACCTAACCTAACCTAACCTAACCTAACCTAACCTAACCTAACCTAACCTAACCTAACCTAACCTAACCTAACCTAACCTAACCTAACCTAACCTAACCTAACCTAACCTAACCTAACCTAACCTAACCTAACCTAACCTAACCTAACCTAACCTAACCTAACCTAACCTAACCTAACCTAACCTAACCTAACCTAACCTAACCTAACCTAACCTAACCTAACCTAACCTAACCTAACCTAACCTAACCTAACCTAACCTAACCTAACCTAACCTAACCTAACCTAACCTAACCTAGCCTAACCTAACCTAACCTAACCTAACCTAACCTAACCTAACCTAACCTAACCTAACCTAACCTAACCTAACCTAACCTAACCTAACCTAACCTAACCTAACCTAACCTAACCTAACCTAACCTAACCTAACCTAACCTAACCTAACCTAACCTAACCTAACCTAACCTAACCTAACCTAACCTAACCTAACCTAACCTAACCTAACCTAACCTAACCTAACCTAACCTAACCTAACCTAACCTAACCTAACCTAACCTAACCTAACCTAACCTAACCTAACCTAACCTAACCTAACCTAACCTAACCTAACCTAACCTAACCTAACCTAACCTAACCTAACCTAACCTAACCTAACCTAACCTAACCTAACCTAACCTAACCTAACCTAACCTAACCTAACCTAACCTAACCTAACCTAACCTAACCTAACCTAACCTAACCTAACCTAACCTAACCTAACCTAACCTAACCTAACCTAACCTAACCTAACCTAACCTAACCTAACCTAACCTAACCTAACCTAACCTAACCTAACCTAACCTAACCTAACCTAACCTAACCTAACCTAACCTAACCTAACCTAACCTAACCTAACCTAACCTAACCTAACCTAACCTAACCTAACCTAACCTAACCTAACCTAACCTAACCTAACCTAACCTAACCTAACCTAACCTAACCTAACCTAACCTAACCTAACCTAACCTAACCTAACCTAACCTAACCTAACCTAACCTAACCTAACCTAACCTAACCTAACCTAACCTAACCTAACCTAACCTAACCTAACCTAACCTAACCTAACCTAACCTAACCTAACCTAACCTAACCTAACCTAACCTAACCTAACCTAACCTAACCTAACCTAACCTAACCTAACCTAACCTAACCTAACCTAACCTAACCTAACCTAACCTAACCTAACCTAACCTAACCTAACCTAACCTAACCTAACCTAACCTAACCTAACCTAACCTAACCTAACCTAACCTAACCTAACCTAACCTAACCTAACCTAACCTAACCTAACCTAACCTAACCTAACCTAACCTAACCTAACCTAACCTAACCTAACCTAACCTAACCTAACCTAACCTAACCTAACCTAACCTAACCTAACCTAACCTAACCTAACCTAACCTAACCTAACCTAACCTAACCTAACCTAACCTAACCTAACCTAACCTAACCTAACCTAACCTAACCTAACCTAACCTAACCTAACCTAACCTAACCTAACCTAACCTAACCTAACCTAACCTAACCTAACCTAACCCGTAACGGCAAATACCGAGTTGATGGAGGGACTCAAGAGCACCTTAGTGTCCCATAAGAAAGCCTTGGAGGAGGCTACCACCTACGCAAGCGTGGCGGCTGGCAACCACAAGGGAAAATTCCCGGAGCAAGCCACCTTGCACTCTGTGGTCGTCACCTCCAAAGACGAAACTGAGTCCGGGGACGAGGTGCTTAACAAGATCCGGGCCGCGGTGAAAGCGAAAGAAGGGGGAGTCACAATTGACAAAATTAGGAAAGCGAAAGACAGGAAAGTCATCGTGGGATGTAGAAGCGAGGAGGAAAGGCGGGTGCTCACAGAGAGGATCCAAAGTGCTGGGACCCACCTTAGCGTCGACAACGTCAAAAACAAGGACCCACTCCTGATTCTGAGAGACGTTCTGTCATACAACAACGACGATGATATCCTTCTCGCTCTGAGAAACCAGAACGAGAGGATATTCAAAGATCTGGACAAGCAGGATGTCAGAGTGGAGATCCGTTACAGAAAAAAAACCCGTAATCCATTAATGAATCACGTCGTCGTTAGGGTGTCTCCCAGATTATGGACCAGGATAATAGAAGCGGAGACCGTCCAAATTGACCTCCAGCGTATTCGAGCTGCGGACCAATCGCCCCTCGTCCAGTGCTCCCTCTGCCTGGGGTACGGCCATGGCAGGCGTTTCTGTAAAGAAACGATCGAGAAGTGCAGCCATTGTGCCGGACCCCACAAAAAATCGGACTGTCCGGATTGGATCGTTGGTGCAGCGCCGACATGCTGCAACTGCACTCATGCCAAACTGGCAAACACAGAGCACAACGCATTCAGTCCGGATTGCCCGATAAGGAGAAGGTGGGATGCGCTGGCGAGGGCCACCACGGCTTATTGCTAAGGTGGTCACGGGCAGCAATACGAATGGAGGCGGCACTTCCACCAGCGAAGCCTCTTACTTGGTGTTGCAAGCCAATTTACAGAGGAAGCAGCTCGCCACCGATGAGCTGATGATAGAAGCGGATCGCAGGAAAGCGACCATAGCTCTGCTCCAAGAACCCTACGTGGGGGGCTCAAGTAGTATGAAGAACTACAGAGGAGCGAGGATATTCCAGAACACCAACCCAGGGGAAGGTAAGGTCAAAGCGGCTATCGCCGTGTATAACCGCGACCTTGACATAATACAGTACCCAACTCTCACCACAAATAACATTGTTGTGGTGAGAATTCGAACGTTGGCCTGGAATATCGCAGTGGTGTCATACTACTTTGAGCCCGATCAACCCATGGAGCCATACTTGGAGCACATAAAGAAGATCCGAGAAGAGATCGGACCGCAGAGGCTGATCATCGGTGGAGACGCCAACGCCAAAAGTTGCTGGTGGGGGAGTGACGTAGTAGACTCTAGGGGTGAAGACTTCGCGGGTGCGCTCGAGGAGATGTCTTTGCAGGTACTCAATGACGGAGACGCCCCGACCTTTGACACAGTCAGAGGAGGCCGGAGACTAACTAGCCATGTTGATGTTACGGCCTGCTCAGAGGATATGCTTGACCTGGTGGATAACTGGAGTGTCGTTGAAGACTTGACGAGTTCGGACCACAATGGTATGGCATTTAAAATAAAGTTAAAAAAATCAAAAGGAATCAACATAAACAGGACAACTAGGGTTTACAATACAAAAAAAGTTAACTGGGACCGATTCCACGAGAAACTGGCCCAGTTATTGACAGCTAACAATATAAACAAAAATGAAATAAATAAAACCCAAACACATAAAGAAATAGATACGTTCACGGAATCATACATGCAACAGGTAATAAAAACATGCAATCTTATATTAATAAAAAAGAAACCAAACGAAACACTTGCCATGCCATGGTGGTCTGAAGAGCTCGAAGAAATGAAGAGGAAAGTCGCCACCAGGAAACGCAGGATCCGATGTGCAGCGCCAATCCGGAGGTCGAGGGTCGTCAGCGAGTACCTAAAACAAAAAGAAGAATATGAATTAGCAGCGAAACAGGCACAAGTGGACAGCTGGAAAGGTTTCTGCGGCAGGCAAGACAAGGAAGGCCTTTGGGAGGGCATCTACCGCGTCATTAAAAACACCACCAAACGCCAGGAAGACATCCCACTGGTGAATAACGGTTGCCAACTTGACCAGAAGGAGTCAGCCGGAATCTTGGCGGAGACCTTTTTCCCGGAGGACCTTGATTGTGATGATAACTCAGACCACCGGCAGACCCGGATTCTCGCAGCAAACGCAAATAACTGGGTCCATGATGAGATCCATGACTCAGCATTTACGATCGAAGAACTCCGGGCCGCGGCGGAGAGTTTTAATCCAAAAAAGGCTCCGGGAATGGACGGTCTCACCGCTGATATCTGCTGCCAGGTTATTTCCAAACATTTGGAACTAAACCTGGCGCTCATGAATAAGTGCCAAGAACTCGGCCATTTTCCAACTATTTGGAAAGAGGCGACGGTGGTGGTTTTGCGGAAGCCTGGCAAAGAAGACTATACAAACCCCAAGTCTTACAGGCCTATTGGTCTATTACCGGTCATGGGGAAGATTCTGGAGAAAATGGTTGTCGGGAGACTTAAATACCACCTGCTCCCAAAAATGAGCTCACGACAATATGGTTTTATACCCCAGCGGAGCACCGAGGACTCCCTCTATGACATGATGCAACATTTAAACAAAAAATTAAATAACAAAAAATTAATAACTGTCATATCATTGGACATAGAGGGAGCCTTCGATAGCGCCTGGTGGCCCGCAATCAAAGTCAGACTTGCCGAGGAAGAGTGTCCGGTCAATCTCCGGCGACTCATGGACAGCTACCTGCAGGACCGTAAGGTTCGAGTGAGGTACGCCGGAGAGGAGTACATAAAGGACACTCAAAAAGGATGCGTGCAGGGATCGATTAGCGGGCCAATTCTCTGGAATCTTCTTCTTGATCCACTTCTTAAAGGACTCGCACGCAGGGGAGATTATTGCCAGGCTTTCGCAGATGACGTGGTGTTGGTGTTTGCCGCGGACTCGGCTTTAGAGGTGGAGAGACAGGCCAATGCTGCGCTCGCGTATGTTTGGACGTGGGGTGTCAAAAACAAATTGAAATTCGCGCCACAAAAAACCCATGCGATGGTTATCACAAGAAAATTAAAGTTTGGCACACCACGATTGAGCATGGGCGGGACTGACATTGGCTTAACAAACGAAATAAAGATCCTGGGGCTCACCATCGATGATAAGCTGACGTTCAACGCCCACGTTGCAAATATCTGCAAGAAGGCGTTGAGCGTCTACAAGCAGCTTTCGCGAGCCGCCAAGATCAATTGGGGCCTCCACCCCGAAATTATAAGGGTAATCTACACGGCCACGGTGGAGCCCATAATAACGTATGCTGCAGCAGCCTGGGCAAAGGCATCAAACAAGATCGGGGTGCAAAAGCAGCTGAACGCAGTGCAAAGGGGCTTTGCGCAGAAGTTGTGTGGCGCATACAGGACTGTTTCCCTGAACTCGGCACTGTTGCTGGCTGGGATACTGCCTCTCGATATACGAATCCGTGAGGCGGCATCGTTGTATGAAGCTAAGAGAGGAGTACCCCAGCCAGCAATAGCAGATCGAGAGGTGGAGCGTAGGCTGGCCTTCGCCAAAACCCAGCATCCGGCAAGACATATGCGCCTTGACTTCATAAGTCTGGTAGACCAGGAGGAGGTGAACTCCCGCGTAAACCAAGCAGTCCAGATTTACACCGATGGCAGCAAGATTGAGGGCAGGGTCGGAGCGGCATTGTCTCTCTGGAGCAATGAAGCCGAGACCAAAACCCTCAAGCTTAAGCTGTCATCGTACTGCACCGTCTACCAGGCTGAACTCTTGGCCATATGCCACGCCACTGAAATCGTGCTGCGACGAAGCGAGACCAGTTTCGCCATTCTCAGCGATTCACGCTCGGCCCTGGAAACAGTCGCAAACCCATATTCCCTCCATCCTTTGGCTGTCAAAACCAGAGACAACATCAAGAACAGCAGACTCCAGAACAAGGAAATTTCCTTGTTCTGGATCAAAGCACATGCAGGATTGGAGGGAAATGAGCGCGCAGACCAATTAGCAAAAGAAGCCGCGCTGCACTCTAAGAAAAAGCCAGACTATGACAGGTGTCCGGTTTCGTTCGTCAGGAGACACATACGTCTGCGGTCCCTTGACGAATGGAACGCACGTTACCAGTTGGGACAAACAGCAGCCGTCACCAAAATGTTTTTCCCGGATGCGGTCGAGGGACACAAAACGGTGACAAAAATCAGACCAACGGGCCTGACGACCCAGGTGATGACGGGGCACGGTGGGTTCTCGGAATACTTGTATCGATTCAAGTGTAAAGGGGACCCATCGTGCATTTGCGAACCAGGGGTGGACGAGTCTGTGCCTCACCTCCTGTTTAGATGCCCAGTATTCGCAAAACTCAGATTCGAGACTGAACAGTTGCTAGATTATGACATAAAACACAAAAATTTACATGTAATTATATCTGATAAATATGTAAGACAAAAATTTTTAGAATACTGTGTGAAAATAGTTAAGATAGTAGTTAATAGAAATAGGTAGTTAAAATATGTTTTGTATATACTTTGATAATTATAAACATAAACATATAAAGTGAACAGTAGAATATAAACTATGTTGAATTTGCAAGTAGGATAAAGAAAAAAAAAAAAAAAAAAAAAAAAAAATGTAGAATAAGAAATGTTAGATATATATTGTGTAATATATACAAAACATTCGATAAAAATAAGTAGACAATAAGGAATAAGTATAAGTAAATTTTTGTAAATTAGTAATATCACAAGTAAAAAGTTGTAAGATAGTAGCTGTTAAAAATATATAATTAAATAAGAAAGCACCCCTTAAGTAATAAGTAGATTATAAGAAACAGCAAAATCCTGAAAATTAAGAAATGTCAAAAGTAGAAATGTAGAAATATAAGTTTTGGAAATGTATGTTAAGAAATAAATAAAGCACCCCTTAAAAATAAGTTGCTAATAAAAAGTAGTATATGCTTGTTAATGAAAAATGTAATAAGTACAGAAATGTATAAATATTAGAGGTTGAAAATGTATCATATAACATAAATAAAGGCACCCTCATAAACAACCCCCGTAGAAAAAATCTCTAATCAAGTTAGAGACATCATCATGTAGGATAGCTCGCGGGCCGGGCCTCTGCGCCCGGACAGGATAAAAAAAAAAAAAAAAAAAAAAAAAAAAAAAAAAAAAAAACCTAACCTAACCTAACCTAACCTAACCTAACCTAACCTAACCTAACCTAACCTAACCTAACCTAACCTAACCTAACCTAACCTAACCTAACCTAACCTAACCTAACCTAACCTAACCTAACCTAACCTAACCTAACCTAACCTAACCTAACCTAACCTAACCTAACCTAACCTAACCTAACCTAACCTAACCTAACCTAACCTAACCTAACCTAACCTAACCTAACCAAACCTAACCTAACCTAACCTAACCTAACCTAACCTAACCTAACCTAACCTAACCTAACCTAACCTAACCTAACCTAACCTAACCTAACCTAACCTAACCTAACCTAACCTAACCTAACCTAACCTAACCTAACCTAACCTAACCTAACCTAACCTAACCTAACCTAACCTAACCTAACCTAACCTAACCTAACCTAACCTAACCTAACCTAACCTAACCTAACCTAACCTAACCTAACCTAACCTAACCTAACCTAACCTAACCTAACCTAACCTAACCTAACCTAACCTAACCTAACCTAACCTAACCTAACCTAACCTTTTTTTTTTTTTTTTTTTACCAGGGGAAATCCTTTATGGATTCCTTCCCGCCGGGGGGCGGAAAGGATATGTCGGACTCAGCTAAAGGCGCCATACCCACTAAAACCACCTGGGTGTTCCTTCTCACCGCATTTTGATGAGAGGGCCGTGAGATCGCTGAACGCGCATTCATAACCCTCTCACACAGTACGGGTGCCTGATGCAGGCTCTACTCTCGGAGTTTCTCTCCTACTCTTCGCTCAAGGCACACCGGAACACATACGGGGTGCCTTACAGCTCGGGACTTTCAAATTCGGACACAGACCCCCCGATCCATGCCCGAAAATCCCTTTATGGCGGCATTTGTTGGGCAAAGGCCAACCGCCTGCGGCCAGTTCTCCTGCGGCGAATCGGAAGCGACAGGACATTGTCTTCTCGGTCCCTTTCCGCCTTTTCCTTCTCGGACATGACTGTCTCCGCGAATGCAACAGCCGCATCCCATGCCTGTTCACTGCTGACCATGGCGCTGATAAGCACTGGTAGTGACAGGTCAGAACCAACTACTGTTGTGAGGGCCGCTCGGGGCACCACCCACGAAAGACACACGGCACGAGTATGATGGGCCGTATCCTCATCCCTCTGACCGCAATGGTGGCACTCCGCTGATGGCTCCCGACGGGCCACCCGACATAAATATCTGCTGAAGCAACCATGCCCTGTTAAGAGCTGCGTCAGGCGGAACGTCAGCGCGCCGAACTTGCGTTTGACCCATGCCGTAAGCACGGGTCGAAAAGCAGCAACCAATTCCCTGCTAGCGCTCGGGTTCTCCAGCCTGTCAGACCATTTCTCGAGGAGCTCATCTTGTGCTTCCTCTCTCCACTTTTCGATTTCCTCCGGAAGAGGCCAACCTCCTTCAGCTCGTACTGCTGCACTTCTGCGGTACACTTCCGCTTGTACCCCTGCTTCAAGATCCCAAGGTGGGCTGTTTGCTAGCAGACATGCTGCCTCAAACGATACCGTGCAATATGCTCGAGCCGCCCTAAGTGCAATGGCCCGCTGCGGACGCCGCAGCAAGGCCTTATTTTGGGTGCTCAGAGCGTCCGCCCATATAGGCGCTCCATAGAGGGCCTTAGAGCGGACTACGCCTATGTACAACCGGCGACATGCTACGCTTGGACCACTTAAATTTGGAAGCAGTTTTCCAAGCACTCCAGCAAAAGATATGAGCTTTGGTGCTAGTCGCCGAAAATGCTCCGTAAACCGCCATTGACCGTCCAGAACGATACCTAAGTATCGAATTGTGGGCTCGACAGCAATCGATGTACCGCCAACCACAATAGTCATCCCCTGTGGGGGTGTATTTCGAGGGCCGTGAAAGAATAGTGCCTCAGACTTGTTAAGAGCCACCTCCAATCCTAGGGCCCGGATTCTCCGTACCACCTGGGGACGCCCGCTGTCGCAATGACCGCTGCTTCCCTGTGGATGCCACCACGAGCCGTGACAAGGGTGTCGTCGGCGTAGCACGTAATGTTGACCCCTCGAAGGTTTTCACCACGGATTACCCAATCGTACCCGATGTTCCACAGGAGTGGTCCAAGGACCGACCCCTGTGGGACACCGCACGACATGACTCTCCTGGACCACCCGTTTTCAGTCGGGTATATGATGGCCCGGTCAACAAAGTAGTCCGCTATCACTCTTCTTATGTATCGAGGTACGCCATGATACCTTAGTGCCTCCTTGATTGTCTCCCAGGGCAAGGTGTTAAAAGCATTCGCAATATCCAGCGACATTGCCAACACGACATCGCCCTCCGCAACCGCATTCACAGCCAGGTCTCGCACCTGAGCAATGGCATCGATGGTCGAACGCCCATAGCGGAAGCCGTACTGTCGATTATGCAGATCTGGCCCTACACTCCCCAAATGTTTGACGAGACGGGCAGCAAGCACTCGCTCGAAGAGTTTGCTCATCTCGTCTAGCAGCACGATAGGTCGGTACGCTGACGGTGAGTCTTCTGGGCGACCACTCTTTCGAAGCAGAACGAGTTTGCCCGACTTCCAAACACGTGGGAATCTACCCTGAACTAGGCACTCGGTGAATAGCGCTCTCACTCCTTCTCCCATCTGTCCCATCGCTATTGCCACAGCACGCCCGGGTATCCCGTCGGGACCTGGTGCGGTTTTCTTCTTTCGAAGTTTTAACACCGCAATCCCAAGCTATACCTCCGTGACTTGTGGAACTATCTCCTCCTGAGGGTCCCCCGTTCTATCCGGTGGTGCCATGGGAGGTGGTTGCCACTCTCCCCTTTCCGGAAAGAGGGACGTCACAACGCGCTCCAAAAACTGAGGTTCCAGAGTTTTCGACAATGGTGGGGCCCAAGGGCGAAGTTTACCTGACACCACCTTATAAGGACGTCCCCATGGGTCAAGGTTGAGGGTCTCCAACCAATCTTCCCACGCTGCCTCTTTGGCCTTCAGAATTGCTGTTTGCAGTCTCGCGCATGCAGATCTGTATTGAGCATACAGTTCCCGTTCCAGGTCCTCGTTCCTAATGCGTCTTCGCCTGCATCTGTGGTATTGGCGGCGAGCTGCAACGCTTGCTTTTCGCATCTGGTTGAGTTCCGCATTCCACCAATACACCTGCCGTCGCAGTGGCACTGCCTTTGCCCTCGGCATGGCTGCGTCACATACTCTGCTTAGGGCACTTACAAGTTGCTCTGATGCAGCATCAACATTCTCTACCATGGGATCAGACCCATCCGCAATCCAGGCCTCCACAATAGCCGCCTCCTTCGCGACTTTTGTATCCAGCTTCCTCAGTGACCAGCGCACACTTTTTTCTATAGGAGCCCTGCTTACTCTTCCAGATGTTAAAGGGACCCTAGAGACCTCGAATTGGATATACCGATGATCGGCCAATGTCTCTGCGTCCTCTCTTACTTGCCAGCCCTGAACTCGGTGTGCGAGGGCGGAACTCGCGAACGTAACATCCACGATTGACTCACCCTGTTGTCGCACACACGTGCTTATCGTTCCCCTATTTAGTACCTCTAAACCCATGGAGACCGCCCACTCCTCCAACGCTTCCCCTCGCGCGTCCGTCCGTGGTGATCCCCAGGCCGTTGATTTTGGCATTGAGATCACCAGCGACGACCACGGGGGTAGGATGTGCTTGCCCAATGAGAACCCCCACTTCCACAAGCAAATGCTCGAAATCAGCGAGATTCCTGTTTGGCGAGAAATATACCCCAATGATGGCAATGCCATTAAAGACAGCCAAAACGCAACCCTGACCCTTTACTGTCTTTCCAAAAGGTGGGGTACCAGCAGCTCTGATGATGGCCACATAGTCCCCATGGTCCCCCACCCAGTTATCCCGGGGGGGAACAAAGTAGGGCTCAGCGACCACGGTTATTTGGATCAACCACTCTGCCATGCTCTGGAGCAAAAGATCCTGAGCTCTGGCAGAGTGGTTGATGTTCGCCTGCAGAAATTTGGTCGCCATACTAATTATTGGTGTCCATAAGATCCTCTGTTTGCGTTGCCGGACGCTGAGTCAGCTGCGAGGGGGTCCTGGGACCTTCACTAGTCGACTTTTCCCTCCTTTTACCCTTTTCGGCGGGCCTGGCCAAACAAGCTTTACCACCGATACGGTGATTTGCCGCTTTGTTTGCCGCCTCACACACAGGGCAGTGCGGATCAGCAGAGCACTGGGCTGCCTTGTGTCCTGGCTTACCGCAGCAGAAGCAGAAACTGCTCCGGTCAACGTCAGCGGTGCACTTTACACCTATATGACCGGGTTCTAGGCACCGAAAGCACCGAAGTGGTCTCTGCTCTAGAATTTTAGCTTGAACTGAGACCCAGCCCACTAAGATTCTCTTCTCCGTCACTTTCTTTGCTGCAACAATTGGACATCGCAGCCAGATCGAGCCGCCTCCTTGTCGACCAGGAGGACGAAGGATTTCTCCCGATCTGATAGCCTCTTTTGTACAGCCACCCACATCAGCAACAGTCGCTATCACTTCTTCCTTAGTAACCGAGTCATCCAGACCCGTTATGCGCATTTCAACGCATTTCTCAGGCCTGGTGACCCGGACTACTTCTTCTCCAAGAGACTCCTCTAGCTTTTTGGCCAGAGCATCGGCTTTCTCGGCACTGGAGGCACCGGGCACCTGAAGGAGGCGAGCACCCGTAGCCGCAGTGCGGAACTTTATACCTGTGGATATACCAAGGTCTTTAAGGCTGATATGCTGCTTGGCCTCAGCAAGCACTTTGTCGTAGGTGACACCTTTCTCTGCAGCATCCAGCTTTATCGTCAGCATAACCGCTGCTGAGCGAGGGGAGCGGAGCTTGGCTGGCTTCTTTTCTGTTTGCACCCGAGCACTTGTCACCTTCTGTGAGGGCATCTGAGCGTTTGTCGCCTTCTTGGCGGCTTTCTTTTTGTTTGTGCCCTTCCGAGCCACTACCTTCCACCCCTCATCCATGGACTGGGGCTGCGGAGGCAACAACCGCGACTCTTTCACTGCCGGTTTGGGTTTACCCATTGCCTTTCGAGTCTCTTGAGCTACAGCTTTCTGAGACTTTTTGGCTGTCTCTTTGGTACCAGCTACAGGAGCAACATCCGTTATTTCGGCCTGCGAGCGGCCCACCGAGCGAGGGGCAGCAGCCGTGATTGCGGGGGCCATCGGCACCAGGGTCTTTTTTTTATCTGCAGCTAATGGTGGCCGCAGGCGCTTCTCTGGGAGCAACCGCTCCTCCAGACCGTCCAGTCTTGCGTTCATCATAGTCCCACATTGGACCATGACGACGCGCACTATCTCTTCTATTGTATGGGGCTGAGTTGCCGTCGGACCTGGCACCTGTTCACGCTGTTGCGTGAGCTGCCGCATCTGGGCTAACTCTTTTCGCAGTTCGGCCAGCTCACTTGCGAGTCGTTTGTTGGCTGTTTCCAATCGGGTAACCTCCTCCGACATTGTGCGTGAGCGCAGCTCCTGAAAGGAAACTTTAATAGTCTCTACAGCATCCTTCAGCGCTCTAACGTACGTCCCTTTGAGGTTACCAGAGTTTTTGGCAACCTTTTCAATCGTATCGACTGAATCTAGCACCAGCCTTGCTAGGTCTGGTTGCTCTTGACCTTCATTACTTGACGAACGTGTCACTAATTCCGGAGATTTGCGGAAGGTGGCAGCTATCGCCTCTCTTTTCCGTCTTAGATCGTCCGCCATCTCCATTTCAGCCTGCAGCCGAAGTTCCTCAGCTTTCGCCGCGTTGAGTTGTGCCTTAGCTTTAGCCAGGCCTACGTATTTACCAGTAGAAGGAGGACGTCCACGTCCTCTCCTAGCCGGTGATGCGGGCATCGACTCCTCATCCTCGTCCAAGCCCGAGCTCGCATCATCTCTGTGACGCTTTCTCCACAAGCGGTCTCCACTTTTGGGCAGCTCCCCTGAGGTCACGGTCTGGAAACTCGCATCAGAGTCCGTGTCCGACAGGTTCACCATTGCCGACGAAGCAACGAGCATATCTTGATCGCTGCTATCCATCTCTGCGCAGCGGGTTATAACCACACGCGCCTCCTTCGCTACTTCTACACTCGCCCTACTGGCGTCGCTGAGCGCAGACGCGCATTCAGCCTCCTCTTCATCACTCCCTATCTTCTTCCTTAACCTAGAGATTTGTTTAGTTTTTTCCATAATTGGTCCCACGAGTAAGTGGGAAGGGTGGGTCGCCCCGGACAGTGCCCACTGTAACCGGGGAAGTCTAGCGTAACCCGCTCAGGGGAGCGACAATTCCCTGGCGGGGGACGCGGTAGCGACTGGAACTCCGTCCAGCCTTCCAGGCCTCACGCCGCGCCGCCGCTTACCTTCGGGTAATTTTTTATAGAGGTTGTCTTCCTCGCGGCCCGGGCGACCAAGCCAAAGCCTATCGGTCCCGCTCAGACCACAAAACATGACCGCGGCCATGTTACGGGATTACGATTTTGGAGCGGTGGCAGGGAAGAAAACTCCCACTGCCTGCCCGGCGGCAGGGTGAGTGCACACCAAGGCCCGACTCCTCTACTCCCTCATTTGGATTGTACAACAAGCCAGGCACCAGTCCATTCGGAGTCCCGCAAGCAAACTGACCCACACAGCCGACTCACGGGAACCAAGCTGGACGGCGCCTCTGCCCTCAGAGACGGCTCCACCAGCCCATCCCAACTCCATCACCGACCCGCAGGTCCGTCTCATCGACCTCCTGGCTTCATCCAATCCTCTTTTGGCAGAACAAAAGAAGGATTGGAGAAGCCCTTCCCATTTCCCCCCCCACCCCCAGTGTTTGGTCCGCGCCGGTAAACCGGTAACTCCCATTTCTGGGAGCCGTTCCCCTATCCGCCACCCGGGGACGCGCCGCGTTGGGGTACACCTCCCCACCCACTGGGACTACCCAGCAGGTCCGCGGAACCTAACCTAACCTAACCTAACCTAACCTAACCTAACCTAACCTTTTTTTTTTTTTTTTTTTACCCAGGAAAATCCTTTATGGATACCACCTTCCCATGGGGGAGGGCCGGTGGTTATGTGAGACTCTCCGCCAGAGTGGCAGCATACTCACTAAAAAAAAACTGGGGTGTTCCTTCTACACCAACTAAAAACGTGGGGCGCGGGACCGCTTGCGCACTCCGCAGCCCTCGTCAGTGTCGCTGCCAGCCTAACGGCTAGCCCGTCTCATGTTGAGGTCTACACAAGACCTCCCACCTTCGTGTGATGCCCCAGAACACAAAGGGCATCTCCACCTCTCGATGACCTATTATAAGGGGGTGCCAGGTGCCCCCGCACCCAACACCCTAGGCCCTCGGAGCGGAGACGGAGTGCGGGCTCGAGTAGCTCGCCTCCGTGTCCGCGCCCTCCGGAGCGGCAGAGAGAGTGGATCCCTCTCCCTCTCCCGCTCCTCTTCCTCCCTCTGCAGAATGACTGTCTCGCAGAAGGAGGCCACTGCCTCCCAAGACCTCTCCTCATCGAGCATTTTTTGTATAATGGTCGATAGGGAGAGGTCTGTCCCTACGATCGCGACCAATGATTGCCGCGGCTCGGCTCCTCCCGGGCACTCTTCCAGCGCGTGCTGGGCCGTGTCCTCCGCGTGTCCGCACTGGTGACAAGCCGGGGAGTCTTCCCTCTGGGCGACGCGATGAAGGTACCTCCCAAAACAACCATGTCCCGAGAGGACCTGCGTCAGCCGGAAGGAAAGACTCCCATGCTTCCTGCGGACCCATTCCTCCAGTACTGGGCTGACCGCCTCTAGGAATCGCCTAGCGCTCTGCCCCCTCTGCACCTGCCCAGCGAGGAGCCGTTCCCTCCACGTGGCGATGGCGGACGCCCTGGCCTGATCGCGCCAGTGCGCCACCTCCTGCGGCGCCGGTCGCTCGTCCCGCTCCCGCGCCTGCGCTCTGCGCCAGTAGAACGAGGCCAGAACTTCGGCCTCAAGGTCCCACGGGAGCGATCCAGCGAGCACGCATGCCACCTCGTGAGAGAGTGTGCGATAGCCCCTGCACAATCTCACCGCCATCACCCGTTGCGCTCCAATCAGCGCGGCAGTGGTCTGCCGATCGAGCTCTCCCGCCCATATCGGGGCGCCATACAGGGCCATCGAGCTTACCACCGCTGTATAGAGGCGGCGGCAGCTCCCTTCGCAGCCCCCGATGTTCGGGAGCAGGCGACTTAGTGCGCCGGCTGTCCCCAGTATTTTGGGGGCCAGCCGCCGCACATGCACCTTAAAACTCCATCTGCCGTCGAGGACGACACCAAGATACTTCAGTGTCGTCCCGACGGGAATAGATACTCCACCCACCACAATGGTGGAGTCTGTAGGTGGTTTCCGCCGGGGCCCATGAAAACATATGGCCTCGGATTTGTGGAGTGCCACCTCCAGACCCAGCATCCGGATCCTTGCCACCACGGTCGCGACTCCGGCTGTAGCTAGCATCGCAGCCTCCCTGTAGTCGACTCCCCGGGCGGCGACCAGCGTGTCATCGGCATAGCACACTACGCCAACTCCACGAAGGTTAGCACCCCGGAGTACCCAATCGTACCCGACGTTCCACAGGAGTGGGCCAAGTACCGACCCCTGTGGAACGCCGCGTGTCATGGGACTACTACCCTCCCCGCGAGTCGTCGGGAAGATTACCTCTCTGTCGGAGAGATAGTCCCCGACAAGTCTTCGCAGGTACTGAGGCACCTTGTGGTACCTCAGACCGGCGTGTATCGTGCTCCAGGGTAGCGTGTTGAATGCATTGGAGATGTCCAACGATACGGCCACCAACACGCCACCACTGGAGCACGCCTCCTCGGAGAGGTCGCGGACAAGTGATATGGCATCAATCGTCGAGCGACCTCTCCGAAAACCGAACTGGTTAGGCGCCAGATCCGGTCCCACAGTCTCAAGGTGCCTGACCAGGCGGGCAGCCACTACTCTCTCCAACAGCTTGCCCGCCTCGTCAAGCAGCACAATCGGGCGATAGCCCGAGGGCTCATCCGCAGGACGACCCTCCTTCCTCAGGAGAACGAGTTTGCCCCTTTTCCACCGTCTGGGGAATCTTCCTTCCATGAGGCAACTGTCAAACAGGTCCCTTAAGGCGGAATCCAGGTGCTTCAAGGAGAGAGCCCACGCACGACCCGGTATGCCATCAGGCCCAGGCGCCGTGTTCTTGGCTCTCATCCTGAGCACAGCCGCACCAAGCTCGCCCTCAGAAATAGGGACAAACTCGCTCTCCTCTTCTTCGGCGAGATCAGCGGTTGTCGAGGGAGGCGTGAACTCGGCCCCCGGAGCACCGGGAAACAAGCCATCGACCACTCGTTGGAGCACCGCTGGTTGGAGCGAGGCCGTGATGGGGGGTGCCCAGGGGCGAAGCTTTTGCCTCACCCACTTGTACGGACGGCCCCATGGGTCGCGCTCAAGCCCCTCCAGCAGCTCCTCCCAGGCCTGCCTCTTAGCCTCCACTATCGTGAGGCGAAGGGCCCCGGTAGCCTCTCTGTAAGCGGCGTACAGAGAATTGCTCTCTTCCGTCTCTTGCCGCCTTCGCCTCCGATACCGCTGGTATAGTCGGCGCCTCTTAACACATCTTCTCCGGAGTTCGGCAATCTCCTCCGTCCACCAATAGACTTGGCGTCTGGGCTGTGGGACTGGCGCGCGCGGCATTGCAGCGTCGCAAACCCGCGTCAATGCCTCGCACAGCCTGTCCGCCATCGCCTCCGGGTCTATCGGATCCGGCTCCTGAGGAGTGCCGTTCCAAACTTCGACGAGGGCCGCCTCCTGCAGCACTTCGGCGTTGAGGCGCTTCAGGGCCCATCGCGGACCTATCTCGCCCCCTACCTCTCTCACTTCGTCCGTTTGGGTCGAGGAAACGCTGAACCGGATGTACCGGTGATCGGACAGCGTTACCACGTCCAACAGCACCTGCCAGTCGCGAATGCGGGAAGCGATGTCCGGTGTGATGAGCGTCAAATCGACGATGGACTCACCATTACGCCGGACGCAGGTGCTTTCCGATCCGCGGTTCGCGACGCAGAGGCCCACCTCGGCTATCCACTCTAGTACGACACCGCCCCGCGAGTTCGTCACCGGCGACCCCCACGCCGCTGATTTGGCGTTAAAGTCTCCGAGCACGAGGACGGGGCGTGGGCGGGTCTGACCAATCAAGGTCCCCACCGCGCCGAGGAGAGTCTCTAGCTCGCGAACCGGTCGGTTCGGGGAGTGGTACACCCCCACAATGACGGTTTGACCCACCCTAGCCGCTACGAAACCCCTGCCCCTCACAACGTCTTCGAGAGGCGGAGATTGAGCCGGCGATTGCGTGGTGATCGCCACCAATCCGTCAAGGTCCCCAGCCCAGTCAGGCCTAGGACGGACCGCGTAGGGCTCGCTGACCACCGCCACCTGGATCAACCGCTCCGCCATGGACTGCAAGAGTAAGTCCTGAGCCCCGGCGCAACGGTTGATATTCGCCTGTAGGAAGGTTAGGGCCATACTAATTAACCTTCCTCCATGCCTTCGGCTGGCCCTTTGTTAGGGCGAGGCGGACGTGGCTTGGCCGTAGCCCCAGCCGCGTTGGCCTTCCGTCTGACCCCTGGCTTTGACGGGGACTTGGCGCATGCCTTGCTCCCAGAGAGGTGGTCCGCCGGCTTTCCCGCTGCTGCACATAGGGTGCAATGGGGGGCGGCTGTGCACTCTTTGGCCTTGTGGGCCTTTGTACCGCAGCGGTAGCACTCATCGCTGCGGTCAACTTCGGCCTTGCACTTGGCCGCTATATGGCCCAGCTCAAGACAGCGGTAGCAGCGGCGGGGCCTTGCATCTAAGATACTGACCCGCGCCGCCACCCAGCCCACCAAAACACGGCCTCCAGTGGCCATCACCTTCTTTGCAGCTGCGGTGGGGCAGCGCACGAACACGGTGCCCATCCCGGCTTGGCCCCGCCGTATTGCGCCTACGGAAAAGGCCGTCACAGGGCATTCGCCCTTCCCGGCCAAGGCCTCCGCTAGCTCGTGCGGGGTGACAGAATCGTCCAGGCCACTGACTCGAAGGTCAGTTGTAATAGTAGGCCTGGAGATTCGTATGCTCTCCTCGTCTAGAAACGTCTCTCTGAGCTTCTCAGCAAGGACGTCCGCTTTTGCCGCGTTGTTCGCGCCGGAAACCTCCAGCACTCGTGCCCCAGTGGCCGCCACCCTGATTTTCAACGGCGAGAATCCCAGCTCGCTTAGGCTGATCTTCGCCTTGGCCGCTTCCAGCACCTTGGCGTAGGTGACACCTTTCTCCATCGCTTTCTCCTGCAGCGTGATCACCACCGCCGCAGTTCTTGGAGGGCGGAGCTTGGCCGCACTCGCCTTGGAGGGCTTTGGTTTCGGCCTAGGAACTTGGGCTGGAGGGGCGGGCCTCTTCTTCTCGGTGGGTCTTGCCCCTTCTGCCGCACGCTCCTTGTCTCGCCTCTTGGCCTTTCCACGCCTTGACACCACCTGCCAGTCTTCCGCTGGAGCTGCAGCGCTGGCAGGGGCGGAGGCAGGCTTCGGTTTCGGAGCCGCTCTTGCTCCAGGCTTTGGCGCTGGAGAGTCCCTTTGAGTGGGGGTCTCTGCTGAACGCACCTCGGCCTCCCTTCGCCGGTCTGCGGCCAGAGGGGGCCTCCGGGTCTGCCCGGGCAGCAGTCTCTCCTCGATCCCGGCAAAGCGGGCGTTCACCATCGTGCCCACTTGCACCATGATCTGCCGCATCACTTCCTCCGTGCAGGGCGTTTGAGCTGGTGCCTGAACAGGAACCGAGGTCGCAGCCACGCGAGCTTGGGTCTCCCTCATCTGCGCCATCTCTTGTCGCAGGTCCTTCAGCTCCGTTGAGAGTCGCTCATTCGCCTTTACCAGTAGGGCCATCTCCTCGGGCATTGTGCGGGCCCGCGCTTCCTTAAAGGATGCCCTTATGGTGTCCGCAGCATCCTTCAGGGCCCTCACCGACGTGCCCTTTAGGTTTTTGGACTTGGTGGCCACCGCATAAACGATGTCCACCGAGTCCATCAACATTGACTCCAGCTCAGCGGCATCGCAGTTGCTCAGCTGAGAGCCACGGTCCGCGGGCACCGATGCCGGCGCCTTGAGGAACTGCGTCCTCCGTTTTTGCTGGAGCTCCTCTTGGAGCTCCTTTTCGGCTGTGAGCCGAATCTCCTCTTCTCGTACTCGGTTGAGTTCAGCCTTGGCCTTCGCCAGGCCAACGTACTGCCCTGTAGTGGGCGGGCGTCCTCTACCTCGTCGAGTGCTGGACACCTTGGGTAACGGTGAGGATTCATCCTGGTCTTCCTGCTCTTTCCTGTCTTCCATGTGCCGCTTGCGCAGCCTCCTCCCGGAGCCGTGAGATGACACGGTCTCCCAGGTCATGGCATCGGAATCAGACTCTGACAGGTTCACTGTCTGAGTCCGAAGCCATGGGGCTTTAGAAGCCCGCTCCTCCACATTATCACCGTCCATTTTCTTGCCAAGGTCGTCATTTTTAGAAGAATCAGTGTCCGAGTTATCGCGTGAGTTGTCGTGTCGCGGGCCGGAGCCCACGTGGTGGTTCTTGCCCCCCTCAAATACATTGGGGCTGAACGCCGGAGCGCCGTGGGATTCACAACTTAGGTTGCTACCCACTTGAGGAGTTGTTTCAGAAGTCACCGTATCCATATTTTCCTTATTTGAGGGGTGAGGTCCCCTTGTGGTGCCCTAGCCAACCGGGTTCCCCCCAGCCATGCATCCCTTGTGCAGGCACCAAACAACGGGATTCGGAGACGCATTAATGTGCCCGACAAGGTGGCCGAATTGACCCTCCTTGCCGCGCCGCAAGCCTTGCAGGCCCGCCGTCCACCAGCCCGAAGGCCCACTGCGACCGACTGCCGCCATTCCTCCTCGTGCCCGACAGAGAGGCCGTGTTGACACTCTCTGCCGCGCCGCGGGCCTTGCAGGCCCGCCATCCACCGACCCGAAGGTCCACTGCGACCCACTGCCGCCGTCCCACCTAGCTCCTGGCTTCATCCAGGCTTCTTCCTCCGCCAGGCTTCATCCACTTTGCTCTATGCTACCTTCATAGAGACACGCGGAGAAGCCTCCCCTTTCTCTCACCGAGGCCCCCAATCTGCCAGTGAAGCGCTGACCCACCCAGAACTCCGCAAGGAAGCTGACCCATACAGCCGACTCGCGGGAGACCAAGCAGGACGACGCCGCAACAACAGTTCGGGGAACCTCCCCATTTCCCCCCCAGTGTTTGGTCCGCGCCAGTAAACCGGTAACTCCCATTTCTGGAAGCCGTTCCCCTATCCGCCACCTGGGGACGCGCCGCGTTGGGGTACACCTCCCCACCCACTGGGACTACCCAGCAGGTCCGCGGAACCTAACCTAACCTAACCTAACCTAACCTAACCTAACCTAACCTAACCTAACCTTTTTTTTTTTTTTTTTTTTTTTTTTTTTTTTTTTTTTTTTTTTTTTTTTTGACGCTGGGAAAAATGCTTTATGCATACCCTCCCGTCGGGGGACGGAAGGGTTATGTGGGACTCCCGGTGCTCCCCACCGGTATACCCACTAAACGACCCAGCGGCACTCCCGCATCGCCTATATGGAGGGGAACTGGGAATCCGGCACAGCCTTTCCATCCAGCCCCCCGCCGACGACCGCCCGCCTTTACGGCGAGCCCTTCACCCCCCTCCCCACCCTGGGAGAGGGGCCCGAGAATAGCCGCGAGTGCTCGCGGTCATTCCCACCCGGCGGAAGTGGAGGATACGTGCAATGCGGGAGAAGACGCCCCCGCGCCTGTCTCCCGCTATCCTCCACCAGGAGGGGGAAGACGATTGTCGTGCAATCGCCTTCTCCGACCCGTTCGTCGCCTGCGGAGTGGCGCTGCGAGAGGGTCTTCCTCCCGCGCCCGCTCCGTCGCCTCCTTTTGCGAAATTACTTCCTCGCAAAAGGAGGCCACCGCAGCCCAGGACTCCTCGCTTCCCAGCATGGCTAAAACCACGCTGGGCAGCGAGAGGTCCTGCCCGACCACCGCCATCAATTGGCGGCGCGGCCCAGACCACGACGCACACACCTCCAGGGTGTGCTGCGCCGTGTCCACCGCCGCGCCACAATCGTGGCAGGCCGGGGTCTCCTCTCTTCCGATCCGATGCAGGCACGATCCGAAGACGCCATGCCTGGATAGCACCTGCACCAAACGGAAAGAAAGGAAACCGTGGGACCGCCCGAGCCAGTCCTGCAGGACTGGCCCGAGCGCGTCCAACGTTCTGCGGCCAAAGGCTGCGGTGGCGAGGGCCTCCGTCCAATGTTGGACGGTTGCGTCCCTCGCCTCTCTGCGGACGGCCTCCCGCTCTTCTGGGGCAGGGCACTCCCCGAGCGCCCTGCGCCCCGCCGTCCACTCGTACACTCTGGCGAGCACCCACGCCTCGAGTTCCCAAGGCGGGGTGCCGGCCAGAGCGCACGCTACCGCAAAGCCCACCGAGCGGTAGGCTCTCGCCACCCGCAGTGCAATGGCCCTTTGGGGCCTGCGGATGGCGGTCGCATTCTCCCTCCTGTGGAGGGAGTCCGCCCAGATGGGGGCCCCGTAAAGGGCCATGCTCTTCAAGATGCCGGCATACAAATGCCGGCATCTCGCCTTCGGCCCTCCCAGGTTTGGGAGGAGCCACGAGAGGGCGTTCGCCGCCTTCAGCAGGCGCGCTGACAACCCGCTGAAGTGCGGGCCGAAGCGCCACCTGCTGTCCAGGGTGAGGCCCAGATATTTCATCTGGGTCCTCACCCCGATCCTGACGCCCTCCACGACGATGTGGGCGTCAAGAGGGATGCGCTGCCGAGGCCCGTGGAAGAACACGGCCTCGGTCTTGTGCAGCGCAACCCCCAACCCGAGGCGGCGGATCCTTCCCGCGACCAAGGATCCGCCAGCCGAGGCCAAACTGGCCGCCTCCCTAAAATCCCTCCCTCGGGCAGTGAGGAGAGTGTCATCCGCGTAGCAGATGACACTCGTGCCCGGGAGGAGGGATCCCCGCAGGAGCCAGTCGAAGCCGATGTTCCACAGGAGTGGTCCTAGGACCGACCCCTGTGGAACACCAGACTCCGCGCCGTACCTCCGGACTTGGCCAGCCTTGTCTACGAGGAGGACCGCTCGGTCCTCCAAGTAGCTGGCCAAGAGGGCCCGCAAGTATGAAGGCACTCCGTGGTACCGGAGTGCCTCCAAGATCGTGGAGTGGGGGACGGAATTGAACGCGTTGGCTATGTCAAATGACACAGCCAACACTCCGTCCCCAGACTCCACGGCCTCCCTCACCTGGCCCTTCAGCCGGGCCAGCGCGTCCACTGTCGAACGCCCAACTCGGAAACCGAATTGGGCGTCCGACAGGTTCGGCCCAACCCCCCGCAGGAGGCCATTCAGCCGACCGGCGACGATCCCCTCGAACAGTTTACCGACCTCATCGAGCAGAACGATGGGTCGGTATGCCGAGGGGGAGTCTGCCGGTCGTCCCTCCTTACGGAGGAGGCACAGTTGCCCCTCCTTCCAGGTTTTCGGGAACCTCCCAGCCGTGAAACACGCGCTGAAGAGGTCCCGAAACCTGTCCGCCATTTGGGTGGCCGCAATGGCCACCACCCTTGCGGGGACGCCGTCCGGCCCGGGGGCGGTTTTCTTGGCGCGGAGGCGAAGCGTCGCCGCGCCAAACTCCGCCCCCGTGACCGGAGGGACCTCCTCCGCCGGCGGAGCCGCCTCCCGCGGGGGGTCCATCACTGGAGGGGTGAAGTTGGTCCTTGTTGGAAACAAGGACCGAACCACCCCATCCAGCAACGCCGGCTCGAGGGTCTCTGCTAGCGGGGGACCGAAGGGGCGCAGTTTATTCCGCGCCGCCTTATACGGTCTCCCATACGGGTCTCTGTCGAGACCCTCTAGCATTTCGGCCCTCGCCGCGTCGTCGGCGGCGAACATAGCCGCCTTGAGGACCTTCTTTGCCTCTACGTACGAGGCGTAGAGAAGGTCCTCGTTCGACGCGTCCCGCACGTTCCGCCGTCGACTCCGCGTGTAGGCCCTCCTGGCCACCACGCAGGCGGCCCGGAGCCCCGCCAGCTCCTCCGACCACCAATAGACGGCGCGTCGGGGAGGTGGGCGGCGAGACCGAGGCATGCTGGAGTTGCACACCTCGGTCAGGGACTCCCGCAGTCGGACCGCCGAGGCGTCGACGTCCAGGACATTGATAGGAGGCGTGAGCCAGTCCTGGACGAACGCCGCCTCCTTGGCCGCCCCTCGGTCCAGGTGGATCTGAGCCCACCGTGGAAAGGGGGACTGGCCCGAGCGGGCCATCCCCCGGGGGCTCTGGGTGGAGACGATGTCGAACCGCACGTATCGGTGGTCCGACAAGGTCTCCACCGTTTCCACCCGCCAGCCGACGACGCGGGCGGCAAGTGCGGGGGTGGCGAACGACACGTCCACCACCGTCCCTCCCCGTTGCCGCACACACGTGTGGGCCGTCCCTCTATTTAGGAGGGACACGCCCGACGAGGCCGCCCAAAATTCGACGGCCCGCCCGCGGACGTTGCAAGAGGCGGCCCGGTTGCCCCAGGCCGCCGACTTGGCGTTCAGGTCGCCCAATACGGCGACCTGGCGCGGCGCCGCCCTACCGACTACTGCGGTCAGGACTTCGAGAAAATCCTCGAAGTCCTGTAAAGGGCGGTTAGGGGAGAAATAGACCCCCACCAGGGCTATTTCTCCCCACGCGGCGGCCACGTATCCCGGTCCCCTCTCTAAGAGCGAGAGGGGAGGGGAGTCCGTGGAAGACCGCGACACCAACGCCACCGAGCCGTCCCGATCACCCAGCCAACGGCCAGGGACAGAGTACGGCTCGGCGACCACCGCAACGTCTACTAACCACTCAGCCAGGGCCTGCATCAGCAGGTCCTGGGCTGCTTTACAGTGGTTAGTATTCGCCTGTAGGATGCGATGTCCGGACCTATCCATCATTTGGACATCGCACCCCCCTCGTCGGCCACCGAGGTCCCAGCCTCAGGGACGACAGTGGTAGCGGCAGGCTGGGACGGCGCCTGCGCTTTGCCCTTCTTTGGGGGAGGATTGCAGTTCCTCCCCCTCATCACGTGGTCCGCCGGGCGGCCACTGGCGGCGCACACCGCGCAGTGCGGCTTGGCGGCCGTGCAGGAGGCGGACATGTGCCCCTCCTTACCGCAGCGGTAACAGGCGTCCGACCTGTCCACCTTGGACGGACAGAGGGCCCGTGTGTGGCCGATTCCGAAGCACTTGTAGCAGCGCAAAGGCTGCTCACCAAGTGCTCGGACCACACACGACCCAAACCCGACGGCAAGCCGTCCCTTGGCAAGGACGGCCTTAGCTGCGGTGACCGGGCACTCCAGGCGGATTGTGCCCATGCCGCCGCGGCCGGGCCTGATAGCCCGACCCTGTACCGCTGCGGTGTTGCAGCCCCCTATTGCTGCGAGCGCCGCCACGACCTCCTCTTTGGTGACCGAATCGTCCAGATTGGTCACCTCGAGGGCCGCCGACTTGACGGGCCTTACCACCTTGGCCGCGTCCGCGATGACCTCTTGCAACTTCGTTGCGAAGAGGTCAGCGTTGGTGCCGCCCTGGGCCCCCGGGAACTCGAAAATACGAGCCCCGGCTTGGGTCTGGCGGCACGTGATGGCGCCGATTCCCAACTTGGTGGGATCGGCGTTGGTACGAGCCCGTTTCAGCACGGACTCGTACGTCTCACCACGCTCCGCAGCCTCCGCGGTGAGCGTCACCACGACGGCCGCGGTTTTGGGAGAAACTAGGGTTTTTCTCCCACCGGCAGGGGCCCTTTTAGCTGCCGGAGCAGCGGTGGCGGGCTTAGGGGCCGACTTTTGCCCCTTCCCCTTCCCCTTCCCCTTGCCGGTCGTCTGGGACGGGCAGGGAGGGGAGATGTTTGCTGGGGAGGCAGGGGCGGCGGCCGCTCTCGCCTTCTTGGCCTTGCCCTTCCCCTTTTTGACCACCTTCGTCCACGGCTGGGTGGACGGGGTGGTGGAAGGGAGAAAGGCGTCCTCCCTTTGGGAGGATGGCCCAGGCTCGCACGGCCTCTTGTCCGCCGCGAGGGGCGGTCGGAGGCGCTTTTCGGGCAAGAGCCTGTCCTCGATGCCAGCGAGGCAGGCTCTCGTAAATGCCCTTTCCTCCATCACAACCTTGCGGATGACATCCTCAAGGTTGGAAGAGGAGGAAGGGCCCTCCACTGCAGGTCTCGGCTCAGCTTGAGTTGGCTGGGCCATGACCTCAGCCAGCTTCTTATGCAGCTGGCTGACCTCCGACTGCAGGCGATCTAACTTCGCCTGCAGTTGCCGCGTCTCGTCGGTGGCTGTGCGTTGCACCAGCTCCCGGACGATGCCACCCATGCTGGCGGCCCTGCATTTAAGGGACTTTTGGAATGTCCCTTTTAGATTGGAGGACTTAGAGGCGACCACCCTGATCTCCTCTTCGTCCTCCTGCGCCATGCGCTCCAGCTCGGCCAGCGAGTGGTCCGCGTATAAGACGCTAGACGCACCGTACCCGGACTTAGCCCGGGCGGCCTGCGCCTGCATCTCCTTCGCGGCGACCCTCTCTTCCAGGTCTTCCTGGAACTGAGCCCTTCGTGCGAGGTCCAACTGACGTTGGGCGTCCGCCAGACCCACGTCGTGGGTGTCCACCACAGTGGAAGGCTTTTTGGCCTTCGCCTTCTTTTTTGGCTTAGCACTCCTCGTGGAGTCCGAGGAGCCTTCGCCGCCGTCCTTCAGGAAGGATCGCTTCCGCTTTTGAAAGCGACTTTCGGCTTCCATCGCCGAACTTCCGTCCGACTCTGGAACGAGCGACTCGTTGTCGGAGTCCGACAACACGTCGACCGACAGCCTGCGGAACATGCTACCCGGTGATGGGCGGCAAACCTCCGACGCCATACTGGCATCGCCGGCGTGGCCCTGAGAAGGGCCTTTGGTTTGGCCCTGAGAAGAGCCTTTGGTTTGGCCCTGAGAAGGGCCTTTTGGTTGGCCCTGAGAAGGGCCTTTTGGTTGGCCCTGAGAAGGGCCTTTTGGTTGGCCCTGAGAAGGGCCGTTTGGTTGGCCCTTAGAAGGGCCTTTTTTGAAACGCCCGAAGGCGTCCCGCAATTGAGGCGTCGTCGCCTCCTCAGGCTCTAGCGCCCTACCACTGTTGCTATGCGCAGACGCGCATACAACCTCCTCACCGCTCCCTACCGTCTCACCTAACCTAGATTTGTTTATAGAGTTATTCATTATCAGATCCCACGAGTAAGTGGGAAGGGTGGGTCACCCCGGACAGTGCCCACTGTAACCGGGGAAGTCTAACGTAACCCGCTCAGGGGAGCGACACTTCCCTGGCGGGGGACGCGGTAGCGACTGAAACTCCGTTCAGCCTTCCAGACCTTACGCCGCGCCGCCGCTTATCCTCGGGTAATTTTTTATAGAGGTTGTCTTCCTCGCAGCCCGGGCGACCAAGCCAAGGCCTATCGGTCCCGCTCAGATCGCAAAACATGACTGCGACCATGTTGCGGGGTTACGATTTTGGGGCGGTGGCAGGGAAGAAAACTCCCACTGCCTGCCCGGCGGCAGGGTAAGTGCACGCCAAGGCCCGACACCTCTCCGCAAGCCTAAGAAGGCTATCCTCCGCTCAAGCTCAAGCTTGAACTCAAGCCAAGCACCTGACCACTCGGCATCCCGCGAGGAAACTGACCCATACAGCCGACTCACGGGAACCAAGATGGACGGCATCCCCGCTCTAAATCCCCCCCCCCCCATCCCACCCCCCCCCCATCCCACCCCAGTGTTTGGTCCGCGCCGGTAAACCGGTAACTCCCATTTCTGGGAGTCGTTCCCCTATCCGCCACCCGGGGACGCGCCGCGTTGGGGTACACCTCCCCACCCACTGGGACTACCCAGCAGGTCCGCGGAACCTAACCTAACCTAACCTTTTTTTTTTTTTTTTTTTTTTTTTTTTTTTTTTTTTTTTTTTTTTTTTTTTTTTTTTTGACGCTGGGAAAAATGCTTTATGCATACCCTCCCGTCGGGGGACGGAAGGGTTATGTGGGACTCCCGGTGCTCCCCACCGGTATACCCACTAAACGACCCAGCGGCACTCCCGCATCGCCTATATGGAGGGGAACTGGGAATCCGGCACAGCCTTTCCATCCAGCCCCCCGCCGACGACCGTGAAGTGGAGTGGAAGTGGAGGATACGTGCAATGCGGGAGAAGACGCCCCCGCGCCTGTCTCCCGCTATCCTCCACCAGGAGGGGGAAGACGATTGTCGTGCAATCGCCTTCTCCGACCCGTTCGTCGCCTGCGGAGTGGCGCTGCGAGAGGGTCTTCCTCCCGCGCCCGCTCCGTCGCCTCCTTTTGCGAAATTACTTCCTCGCAAAAGGAGGCCACCGCAGCCCAGGACTCCTCGCTTCCCAGCATGACTAAAACCACGCTGGGCAGCGAGAGGTCCTGCCCGACCTAACCTAACCTAACCTAACCTAACCTAACCTAACCTAACCTAACCTAACCTAACCTAACCTTTTTTTTTTTTTTTTTTTTTTTTTGTTGACCAGGTGGAAAATGCGTTACGCATACCCTCCGAACATGGGAGTGTCGGAGGGTTATGTGGGACTACACATCGCCTCTCCCTCCTCAGAATGAGGAGGGGTAGGGAGTGCTACCCACTAAAAACCACCCGGACGTGCCCTCTCGCCGGTTTTGTTGGACACCGTGGAACCCGCGAAGGCATAGTCCACGATGTCCACCGGTGGCGCCCCAGCCGTTGCCGGGGCTTCCCGCGCCGAAGGGGAGAAGGGCGAGCACGCTTGGCCCTCTCCCAGACCGCTCAGTGGCTAATCACCGCAGGCAGAGGACTCCCATCCTCCACCTGCAGCCACTATGGGTTGAGTCTGGCGGCAAAACGCCGCCTTCTCAACCCAAGCCGTCTGCGCCGGAGAGGATGCGCGAGAGGATCTTCCTCGCGCTCCCGCTCCGCGGTCTCCTTTTGCGAAATGACTGTTTCGCAGAAGGAGACCACCGCCTCCCAGGACCTCTCGTTGCTCAGCATTGCTTCAACAATGCTTTGGAGCGAGAGGTCCACCCGCTGAATGGTGCGTGCCATGAGGCCACGCTCCGCGTCCCAACGACTGCACACCTCAAGGGTGTGCTGAGCGGTGTCGTCGGGACTTCCGCACTCATGGCACAGCGGGGCCGGCTCTCTTCCTATTTTGTGCAGGTAGTGACCGAAGCACCCATGCCCGGTCAGTACCTGCACGAGCCGGTACGACGTCGCGCCGACTGCCCTCTTGAGCCAAAGGTCGGCCGTTGGGAGGATCGCCTCTATGGTACGGACACCATAAGGGGCGACCTCCAGTTGGGCCTTCCATCGGTCCCGCAGTCGGCGCTCCGTCGCGCGACGGGAGGCTGCCATCTCCTCGGGGTCCGGGCGTTCACCTGTTGTCCGGACCCTGGACCTACGTTGGTAGGTCTCTGCGTGCACCTCTGCGTCTAGCTCCCACGGGGGGGGGTGCACGCGAGAAGGCAGGCAGCCGCGTGGGCCACCGTCATATAGGCCCTTATTATCCTAATGGCCACGACCCGTTGTGGCCTCCGCAGCAGGGCCCTATTTCGGGCGGACAGCTTGTCCGCCCATATTGGGGCCCCATAGAGGGCCATGCTCCTTGTCACGCCGGCATATAGCCGCCGGCACAAAGAACCCGGCCCTCCTACATTGGGCAAAAGTTTGCCCAGCGCCGATGCGGCGCCCACGATTCGGGGAGCTAGTCTCGAGAAATGCTCCCCGAAATCCCACTTTCGGTCCAATATTAGCCCCAGATATTTAATATGGGGCTTTATTTGGACCGCTCCACCCTCCAGGGTGAGCGTCGCACTCGCAAGCAGGTTCCACCCGCGCCCCCCGAAAACTATAGCCTCAGTCTTCGGGAGGCTCACCTTTAGGCCGAGCCTGGTGATCCGTTCAATCGCCAGCTCGGCCGCCACTTCCGCCCTCCGGGAGGTCTCCCGCTTGTCGCTCCCGCGCACAGCCACCATTGTGTCGTCCGCGTAGCAGACGACAAGTGTGCGCGGAAGCAGCTCCCCCCGGATTGCCCAGTCGTACCCCAGGTTCCATAGAAGTGGACCGAGGACAGAACCCTGGGGCACGCCGCAAGCCATCACTCTCTCCCCCCGTTGCCCGTCCTTCTTTTCCCAGAGCACTACCCTCTCGGATAGGTAGTGCTCCACAATCCGCCTCAGGTAGTGAGGCACTTCATGGTATCGAAGTGCCTCACTGATCACCCCATAGGGGAGGGTGCCAAATGCGTTTGCGATGTCTAGTGACACCGCGATGACACCCTCCCCCCTGCTCGACGCGTACTCACAGAAGTCCCTCAGTGACTTCAGCGCGTCGAGCGTGGACCGTCCTTCCCGGAACCCGAATTGTCTGTCAGAGACGTTCGGGCCGGCGGTCTCCAAGTGCCGCAGGATCCGGGAGGCCAGGATGCGTTCAAACGCTTTCCCGGCCTCATCCAGCAGCACTATCGGGCGATAGGCAGAAGGGCAATCCGGCGGCCGACCCTCTTTCCGTAGGAGGCATAGTCGCCCCTCCTTCCACACCCTCGGGAACCTTCCCTCTCTCAGGCAGTCATCCATGACATGCCTGAGACGGTCCCCTAGGTGTTTCAGGGCGACTGCGAGGACGCGACCGGGAACGCCGTCCGGGCCCGGGGCTTTTTTGCAGCCCCGGAGTCGGTCTATCACTCGATCGAACTCGTCGTCACCTATCGGTTGGACGTCGAGCTCGGCCTCTGACTCTATCGTGGGGTCGACCGGGTCGACCATCGACGGGGGAGAGATCAAGGGGGCTGGCGGAAATAGCCCCTCGACTACCCTCTGGAGGAGTTCGGGCTCCAGGGAGTCCATGGGGGGAGCGGTGCGCATTTTGTTACGCACCACCTTGTACGGCCGCCCCCATGGGTCCCTGTCCAGGGTGGCCAAGAACGACTCGTGAGCTTCGTCCTTGGCCTTGGAAATCGCCACCTGGAGGGCCTTCTTAGCCTCTTTGAGGGCCCTGTGGAGCCCTTCTTCCTCTTCTGCAGTGTGCCCTCTGCGCCTACAGTGTTGGAAGGCGCGGCGGGTACTGTTACTGGTGGACCGCAGGGCCGCTATTTCTGCGGACCACCAGTATACACTCTTACGGGCGAAACGGCGACCAGCCCGAGGCATGGCCGCGTCGCACACCCTCTGTATTGCGACGCGGAACTGTGCCGCCCTTTCTTCAACTCCGAGGGTGACGGGTGGGGCAGCACACCACTCCTCCACCATGGCCGCCTCGTTCGCCTTGTCCCTGTCCAAATGGACCAGGGACCACTTCGGGAACTTCCGCCCCCTCCTGGCACTGCCCGTGATGGGTGCCGGTGGAACCCCTGCTTTGGAGACCCTCATCCTGATATACAGGTGGTCTGAGAGGGTCTCAACATCCTCCAGGACACGCCAATTCGTGACGCGTGCAGCTATGGCAGGGGTCGCGAACGTGACGTCCACGATTGACCCCCCCTGCCGCCGCACGCAGGTGTTCGCGGTGCCCTGGTTTAGGACCACGAGTCCCGTTGCCGCCACCCAATCCTCAAGAGCCGTACCCCTATGGTCCGTAATGAGGGAACCCCATGCCGAACTTTTGGCGTTGAAATCCCCCAGTACCATAACCTGCCTCGGGGCAGCCCTCCGGACCACCCCCCCTAAGATCCCCAGGAACGTGTCGAACTCCCGGAGCGGCCTATTGGGGGAGAAGTACGCGGCCACCAACACCGTGTCGTTCCCCCATCTGGCCGCCACGAATCCTGGGCCACCCTCGATCCTTGATAAGGGGGGGAGGTCCCCCATCGCCGGCACCACGATCGCCACTACTCCGTCGGTGTCCCCTACCCAATTAGGTTGGGGGGGAATGAAGTAGGGCTCCGTTACCACCGTAACGCCAATTTCCCACTCCGCCATGGCCTGCATGAGCAGATCCTGAGCTCTGGCGGAGTGGTTGGCGTTTATCTGCAGGACGTCTAGATGTTGGTGTACTAACATTTAGACGTCCATATTGTTTTCCTCTTGCTGCCGGCTGGCGGCTGTTTCGGCTGGAGGGGGTCGGGTGGGGCGGGTGGGTCTCGGCCTCACCTCTCTTCCCTTTGTCTCCGGCGGGGAGCATTTCGATCCCCTCATTACGTGATTGGCTGGGAGGCCTGCATGGTGGCATACTGCGCACCATACTTTTTCCTCCCAGCATTCGGCTGCTTTGTGCCCCTCTGCGCCGCACCGGTAGCACATCTGGCCCCGGTCCACCTTTGAGGGGCACAACTCGCGCGTGTGGCCGACACCCATGCATTTGTAGCACCGCATGGGTGCTGGTCCGACGGAATTAATCCTGGCAGACGACCAGCCTACCAGGATCCGACCGCGCTTGAGGAGGGCTTTTGCAATTCCCACCGGACATTGCACGAGGGCCACCCCACTACCGTCATAGTATGTAGGGCGAATGCCCCCCACCTTAACGTGTGCCTCGGCGCATCCCCCCGCCTTGGCGACGGCAGCCGCCAGGGTCTCCCTTGTCGCCGACTCGTCTAGGCCGGCGACCTCGATAGCGGCCATTTTTTCAGGGCGGCTTACACGGGCCACGTCGCCCACAAGACCCTGCAGCTTTTCTGCAAGGCTGTCCGCCGCCCTTCCGCTATCTGCTCCAGGGACCTCGATGACTCGGCCCCCCGTCACCGAGTTCCTGACCCTGACATGCTGCAGGCCCATCTCCTCCAAGCTTATGCCGTTAATGGCCTTGGACATGACAGCCTGCAGCGTGGTGTCGGTGGTAATGTCCTTCCTCATGGTGATTACCACCGCTGCCGTCTTGGGGACTACCAGACCCTTCTGCTTTGGTGCCGCTTTCTTCTTGGGCGGCGGGGGGGGGTGGGGGAGTGGCCGTAGCCTTTCCCTTTCCCTTCCTCTTCTTTTTTCCTGCTACCTGGGCCCATGTCTCGCCCGGGGGCACAGGTGCAGTCTCCACTGCTGGGGCAGGCTTGCTTGCCGGGGCAGGCTTGGCTGCTGGGGCAGGCTTGGCTGCCGGGACAGTCTTGGCTGCCGGGGCGGTGGTTTCCTGGGCCGCCGGGGCCGCTTTTTTTGCGGCCCTTTTCGGCCTGCCATCCCCGAGCCTGGCCCTGCTCTCGGGCTCGGAGGCAACTTCTCTCGTTGAGGCCGGTGGGGCCTTCTTCTTTTTATCCGCCGCTAGCGGGGGGCGGATTATTGGTGCGGGAGGAAGGCGACTGGCGATACCCTCGATTCTGGCATTAATCATGTCACCGAGGGAGACCATCAAGTCGCGCTTCATGGTGTCCAGCATCTCCGCCAACTCCGCAGCAGCGGATTGTGTCGGCGGGGGGGCCCTAGGGGCCGGGGTCTCTTGCACCGACTGCGGGGCCGGGGCCTGGCGCTCAGAGAAGGCAATTCTTAGGGCCTTAAGCTCCGCTGTGCAGAGAGCGAGTTGCTCCCGCATTCTTTTGTTGTCCGCCTTCAGGATGCGGATCTCCTCGTTCTCTGACCTGGAGGCGTCAAGTTCCTCCATGGCACTTAGTATGGTGCGGCAGGCCCGGTTCATGGTGCCCCACACCTCACCCTTCAAGTTGCCCGACTTGCGGGCCCCCTCCATTATTTCAACTGCCGCTTGTTTGGCAGCCTCCACCGGGTCAGAGAGGAGAACCTCCGACGGGGGCGTCAATATCTTTCGTGGTGGGGAGGTAGTTCCCCCACTCCCTCTCCCCATTGTTCCCTTGGAGCGGAGCTCCGGGAAGTCCTTCCTATACGAGGAGGGGCCGGCGGCGACATCTGTGTCGGAGCTGAGGTAATTCTCCGAACCTCGGAGCTTACCTCTTGCCGACGCCATCCCCGCGTAGGCCCCCTTGGGCTTGCCCCTCCGGGCTGTTCCAACCTTAGGCCCATTATCGGGCCTTGCGTCATCCGCCTGGTCAACATGCCCCCTCTTCTGGGGCTGAGAAGCCATCTCAATGGCCTCTGTGAATTCTTCCTCGGATTCAGAGGAAGAATCCAAAAATCTTTCGTCCCACTTGCGGTGGGAACCCCCCCCCCTCTTCAGACGTGGTCATTATGGCCCCGCCAACGTCTCTGCCAAATTTGGACCAAGTCCGACAACCCCAGCCGAAGTTATCACCCCAAACAGAGTTTGGTTAAAAAACGGTCAAGGGGGAGTCGGCTTGGAGAAATCCTATACAAATTTCAAAAAGCGCCTAAAAAACCAAATAGCAATCCGGTCCCTTAGGACACTTTTTGAAAAATTTTTTTGGCTGACTTCCCGTCAACGTAGCCGGGTGCCAAAAATAACAACTAATAGGGGCTGAAATCCCTTATCCCCTGGTACCCCTACTGAGACCGTAGAAGTAAACCACAACCTAGATATTCAGACCCAAACTTTGCCAACTTTTTTGTGCAAAATTTTTTCCCTAATTTTACATAAAATTACTAAAAATCCGATTACTTCCAAACCCTGAAAGAAAAAGCAACCGGACCTAGCCTACACGAAAATTGATTATTGCCGCTATGTCCTAACCCAAAAAAATGCGTAGAACGATAGCCGCAAAGCCGACTTTTTTTCGATTGAAAAAGGTAAACAAACCGTTTTTCAATCAAAAAATCCCGACTTGTAACTTTCCGCTTCTTTTTGCAATATCTTGGTCCGCAAAACACTCAGCAACACACCGTTTTCACAGATGTGTGCGCCTCGTGAATCCGCAACTTACGATGTATTGAACTTCGCTGTAGCTCTCATAGGCTGATCGCTAAGGCAGTTAATACATCGGGTCAGACCTCCAAAACTCGTCAACCTAACCTAACCTAACCTAACCTTTTTTTTTTTTTTTTTGCGCTGGGAAAAATGCGTTACGCATGCCCCCCCATTGGGGGATGGGAGGGGTATGTGGGACTCCCCGGTCCACACCGGACCGGTATACCCACTAAACGACCCAGCGGCACTCCGGCATCGTCTGCGTGGAGGAGGATTGGGAAACCGGCAAAAGCCTTTACTTCCAATCCCCCGCCGACGACCGCCCACCTTTACAGTGGGGCCTTCACGTCCCTTCTGACAGGGAGAGACCCGGGAATGACCGTGAGTGCTCGGCCATTCCCGCCCGGCGGAATTGGAGGATACGTGCAATGCGGGAGTAGACGCCCCCGCGCCTATCTCCCGCTATCCTCCACCAAGAGGGGGAAGGCGGTTGTGCCTTCTCCCACCCCTTCTTCGCCTGCGGAGCGGCGCCACGAGAGGGTCATCCTCCCGCGTGCGCTCCGCCGCCTCCTTTTGTGACATCATGTACTCACAAAAGGAGGCGACCGCTGTCCAGGCCCCCTCGCTTCCCAGCATGGAGTTGACCACGCTGGGAAGCGAGAGGTCCGGCCCGACTACCGCAGCTAAGCTGCAACGTGGCTCCGACCACGCCGGGCACACCTCGAGGGTGTGCTGTGCAGAATCCTCCGTCGCACCACAATCATGGCACGACGGAGTCTCCTCTCTGCCGATCCGGTGCAGGTACGATCCGAAGCATCCATGCCCGGACAACACCTGCACCATCCGGAACGAAAGGTAACCGTTGGACCTCTCGAGCCAATCTCGCAGGACCGGCCCGAGAGCGTCCAACGTTCGTCGGCCAAACGCGGCGGAGGCGAGGTCCTCCGTCCAGTGGTGGACGATCGCGTCCTTCGCCTCTCGGCGGACGGCCTCCGGCTCTTCCGGGGCAGGGTGCTCCCCGAGAGCCTTACGCCCCGCCCCCCACTCGTACACTCTGGCGAGCACCCACGCCTCGAGCTCCCAGGGAGGGGTGCCCGCCAAAGCGCACGCCGCCGCAAAGCTCACAGAGGAGTAGGCCCTCGCTACCCGCTGCGCAATGGCCCTTTGAGGCCTGCGGATCGCAGTAGCGTTCTCCCTCCTTCGGAGGGAGTCCGCCCAGATGGGGGCCCCGTAGAGGGCCATGCTCTTCAGAATGCCGGCATACAACTGCCGGCATCGCGCTTTTGGCCCCCCCAGATTCGGGAGGAGCCACGCAAGCGCAGCCGCGGCCTTCAACAGGCGCGTCGACAGCCCGCTGAAGTGCGGGCCGAAGCGCCACCTGCTGTCGAGCACTAGGCCCAGATATTTCATCTGGGCCTTCACGTCGACCCTGACGCCCTCTACGACGATATGAGCGTCAATGGGGATGCGCTGCCGAGGCCCGTGGAAGAACACGGCCTCGGTCTTGTGTAGCGCCACCCCCAATCCTAGCCGGCGGATCCTTCCCGCGACCAAGGATCCGCCAGCCGAAGCCAGGCTCGCCGCCTCTCTGAAGTCACTCCCCCGGGCAGTGAGAAGAGTGTCATCCGCGTAGCAGATGACACTCGTGCCACGGAGGAGAGCTCCCCGCAGGAGCCAGTCAAACCCGATGTTCCACAGGAGTGGCCCTAAAACGGACCCCTGTGGAACACCGGACTCCGCGCCGTACCGCCGAAGCTGGCCCACTTTATCCACAACGAGGACCGCCCGGTCCTCCAAGTAGTTGGCCAGGAGGCCCTGCAAGTACCGAGGCACTCCATGGTAGCGGAGCGCCTCTAGTATCGTCGGGTGGGGGATGGAGTTGAAAGCGTTGGCTATGTCAAATGACACAGCCAAAACCCCCTCCCCTGCCTCCACGGCCTCCCTCACTTGGCCGAACCAGCGCGTCAACCGTCGAACGCCCTACTCGAAAACCGAATTGGGCGTCCGACAGGTTCGGCCCTGCCCCCCTCAGGTGGCCATTCAGCCGGGCGGCGATAATCCCCTCGAGCAATTTACCAGCCTCATCGAGCAGAACGATGGGCCGGTATGCCGAGGGGGAGTCCGCCGGGCGTCCCTCCTTGCGGAGAAGGCATAATTGCCCCTCCTTCCAGGGTTTCGGGAACCTTCCAGTCGCGAAACACGCGCCGAAGAGGTCCCGAAACCTATCCTCCATTTGGGTGGCAGCGATGGCCACCACCCGTGCGGGGACGCCGTCCGGCCCGGGGGCCGTCTTCTTGGCGCGGAGGCGGAGCGCCGCCACTCCAAATTCCACCTCCGTGATTGGAGGGATCTCCTCCTCCGGCGGAACTGCCTCCCGCGGGGGGTCCATCACTGGTGGGGTGAAGCTGGTCCCGGGTGGAAAGAGGGACCGAACCACCCCATCCAGCAATGGCGGCTCGAGGGTCTCCGCAAGTGGGGGACCGAAGGGACGCAGTTTGTTCCGCGCCGCCTTGTACGGTCTCCCATACGGGTCCCTGTCGAGACCCTCCAGCATCTCGGCTCTCGCCGCGTCATCGGCGGCGATCATCGCCGACTTGAGGACCCTCTTTGCCACTACGTAAGAGGCGTAGAGAAGGTCCTCGTTCTCAGGGTCCCGCAAGCTGCGCCGTCGGCTCCGCGTGTAGGCCCTCCTGGCCGCCACGCAGGCGGCCCGGAGCCCCGCCAGTTCCTCCGACCACCAATAGACGGCGCGACGGGGAGGTGGACGGCGAGACCGAGGCATGCTGGAGTTGCACACCTCGGTCAGGGACCTCCTCAGTTGGGCCGCTGCGGAGTCCACGTCCAGGACGTCAGCAGGAGGCGTGAGCCAGTCCTGGAGGAACGCCGTCTCCTTTGCTGCCTCACGGTCGAGACGGGTAAGAGCCCACCGTGGAAAGGGAGATCGGCTCGAAGGAGGCGACCTCCGGGGGCTCTGGGTGGAGATGTCGAACCGCACATATCGGTGGTCCGACAAGGTCTCCACCATCTCCACCCGCCAGTTCACTACGCGGGCGGCCAGGACGGGGGTGGCAAACGAGACGTCCACCACCGACCCCCCCCATCGCCGCACACACGTCTGGACCGTCCCTCTGTTGAGGAGGGACACACCACACGAAACCGCCCAAGATTCGACGGCGGGTCCCCTGACGTTGCAAGAGGCAGCCGGGTTGCCCCAGGTCACCGACTTTGCGTTCAGGTCGCCTAATACGGCGACCTGTCGCGGCGCCGCCCTACCCACAACTGCGGTGAGGATTTCGAGAAAGTTCTCGAAATCCTGGAGAGGGCGGTTTGGGGAGAAATAGACGCCCACCAGGGCTATATCTCCCCACGCGGCGGCCACGTATCCCGGTCCCCTCTCTAAGAGCGAGAGGGGAGGGGAGTCTGTGGAAGACCGCGAAACCAACGCCACCAGGCCATCCTGATCGCCCAGCCAACGGCCGGGGATCGAGTACGGCTCGGCAACCACCGCCACGTCTACCAACCACTCAGCCATGGCCTGCATTAGCAGGTCCTGGGCTGCTTTGCAGTGGTTGGTGTTCGCCTGAAGGATGCGATGATCGACTCTATCCATCAATCGGACATCGCACCCCCCTCGTCGGCCGACGAGATTCCCGCTTCAGGGGCGGCGGTTGCAGCGGCAGGCGGGCTCGGTACCGGAACTTTACCCTTTTTAGGGGGAGGATTGCAGTTCCTCCCCTTCATAATGTGTCCCGCCGGGCGGCCGTTTGCTGCGCACACTGCACAGTGTGGCGTGGCAGCCTTGCAGGAGGCGGACTTGTGCCCCTCCTTGCCGCAGCGGTAGCAGCTGTCCGTCCTATCCACCTTGGACGGACAGAGGGCCCGCGTGTGCCCGATTCCGAAGCACCTGAAGCAGCGTAGAGGCTGATCTTCAAGTGCCCGGATTCTGCACGAGCTGAAACCTATCAGAAGTCGTCCTTTAGCGAGGACGGCTTTAGCTGCGATGACGGGGCACTCAAGGCGGATAGTGCCCATGCCACCGCGGCCGGGCCTGATGTCCCGACCCTGCACCGCTGCTACGTCGCAGCCCCCTGTTGCTGCGATCGCCGCCACGACCTCCTCTTTGGTGACCGAGTCGTCCAGACCGGTCACCTCCAAGACCGCAGACCTAACGGGCCTGACGACCTTAGCCGCGTCCGCGATGGCCTCTCGCAATTTACTTGCGAAGAGGTCCGCGTTGGCGCCACCCTGGGCCCCCGGGAACTCGAAGATTCGAGCCCCGGTTTGGGTCTGGCGGCACGCGACTGCCCCGATTCCCAATGTTATGGGATCGACGTTGGCACGAGCCCGCTTGAGGACGGACTCGTACGTCTCACCCCGCTCCGCAGCCTCCGTGGTGAGCGTCACCACGACGGCCGCGGTCTTGGGAGGAACCAGGTGCTTCCTTCCGCCAGCTGGGGCCCTTTTGGCTGCGGAGGCAGCGGCAATGGGCTTGGGGGCCGACTTTTTCCCTTTCCCCTTCCCCTTTCCCTTGCCAGTCGCCTGGGACGGGCAGGAAGGAGTGGCGGCGGGGGTGGCAGGGGCGGCGGCCGTTCTCGCCTTGTTTTTCGCCTTGCCCTTTCCCTTACTAACCACTTCCGTCCACGACTGGTTGGATGGAGTGGTTGAAGGTAGTTGGGCGTCCTCCTTTTGAGAGGATGGCCCCGGCTGGTTCAGCCTCTTGGCCGCCGCCAGCGGTGGTCGGAGGCGTTTTTCGGGAAGAAGCCTGTCCTCGATGCCAGCAAGGCAGGCTCTCGTAAAGGCCCTTTCCTCCATGACCACCTTGCGGATGATATCCTCAAAGTTGGAGGGGGGGCCTTCAGCCGCTGGTCTGGGGTCGGCCTGAGTAGGCCGTGCCGTGACTTCGGCCAGCTTCTTGCGCAGCTGGCCGACCTCCGACTGCAGGTGGACGGTATCCTCCAAGTTGTAGGAGGAGTCTTCAGCCGCTGGTCTGGGGTCGGCCTGAGTTGGTCGGGCCATGACTTCAGCCAGCTTCCTGTGCAGCTGGCTGACTTCCGACTGCAGGCGGTCGACCTTTGCCTGCAGTTGCCGCGTCTCATCCGTTTCGGTGCGCTGCACCAGCTCCCGGATGATACCGCGCATGCTCGCAGCCCTGCACTTCAGGGACTTTTGAAAAGTCCCCTTTAGGTTGGAGGACTTAGAGGCCACGACCACTATCTCGTCCGCGTCCTCTTGAGCCATGCGCTCTAGCTCGGTCAGGGAGTGGTCCGCGTACAGGACGCAGGACGCACCGTACCCAGACATGGCCCGAGCAGTGCGCGCCCGCTGCTCCTTAGCGGTGACCTGTTCCTCCAGGTCCCGCTGGAGCTGCGTCCGCCGAGCTAGGTTTAGTTGGCGTTGGGCATCTGCCAGGCCCACGTCGTGGGTGTCCACCACAGTCGAGGACGAAGAAGGCTTTTTAGCCTTCATCTTCTTCGACCTGGTGCTCCTCGTCGAGTCCGAGGAGCCTTCACCACCGTCGTCCTTCAAGAAGGCCCGCTTGCGCTTTTGAAGGCGATCTTCGACCTCCATCGCCGAACTCGTGTCCGACTCAAGCGCATTGTAGTCGGAGTCCGACCTACAGTACAAGCTAGCCGCAGATGGTGCGCGGCTACTTTCTGACGCCGAAATGGCATCGTCAGCGGGGCCCTGAGAAGAGCCTTTTGGTTGGCCCTGAGAAGGGCCTTTGGGGTGGCCCTTAGAAGGGCCTTTTGGTTGGCCCTGAGAAGGGCCTTTGGGGTGGCCCTTAGAAGGGCCTTTTGGTTGGCCCTTAGAAGGGCCTTTTTTAAAACGCCCGGAGGCGTCCCGCAATGAACGCGTTGCCACCTCAGACGCAAGCGTCTCAGGCGCAGCCACGCATTCCACCTCTTCATCGCTCCCTACCGTCTTACCTAACCTATCCAAATCACGAGCGATCTCGGAGTCCATAGTCGAGTTGCCATTGTCGTGTTTACGGAGGTCAGCGGAGCGCTGACCTACGAAGCAAGAGTTGCCCCCCCCAGAGTACGACGGGCAGCCCTCTACCTCGGATGAGGCAGAGGGGTGGGATTCCCCCTTTCGGGGACCCACCTGGGGACCATTTTCACTTTTGCTTAGGTTCATTTTGTTAACACCGATGCTCCACATCGTCGTCTCTTTTTTCAGGGGTGAGCTCCCCTGTCAGCGCGCCCTGAAAAGGGCACACCCACTCACGCGCCCTGAAAAGGGCACGCCCACCAACAACACCGCCAGCGAGACATCGATCAACTCGGGATCCCGCAAGGAAGCTGACCCATACAACCGACTCGCAGGAAACCCAAGCGGAAAGACGCCGCACCAACAGCCTCCCTACTCATGGACGGCTCCACGAGCCCGTCCCAGCCTCATCCACTGCGCCCTCTGCGTTCAGAGGGACGCGCGGAGAAGCTTCCCCTTCCCCATCCTACCCCACCGACAAAGTGCCGGCGCCTGGTGGTTTCAGTTACGTCTATTTCAGATGGAAATAGACCAATAACGGGCAGCAACCGCGAGAAGGACGACCCCACCAGACTTGCCTTGAGGATCTACACGACCTGCGCTCTCCCTCAAGACCAAACACCTCTCTACTCGCTCCCAGAGCCGAGTAAAGAAGGCCTGGACTTATCCAATACAAGCGGCCGAAGCGCGCAAGCTAGGCATAGCAACTACTAATGGATAAACCCAGACCCGCCCAACCTAACCTAACCTAACCTAACCTAACCTTTTTTTTTTTTTTTTTTTTTTTTTTTTTTTTTTTTTTTTTTTTTTTTTTTTTTTCCGCTGGGTAAAATGCGTTACGCATGCCCCCCCATTGGGGGATGGGAGGGGTATGTGGGACTCCCCGGTCCACACCGGACCGGTATACCCACTAAACGACCCAGCGGCACTCCGGCATCGTCTGCGTGGAGGAGGATTGGGAAACCGGCAAAAGCCTTTACTTCCAATCCCCCGCCGACGACCGCCCACCTTTACAGTGGGGCCTTCACGTCCCTCCTGACAGGGAGAGACCCGGGAATGACCGTGAGTGCTCGGCCATTCCCGCCCGGCGTAATTGGAGGATACGTGCAATGCGGGAGTAGACGCCCCCGCGCCTATCTCCCGCTATCCTCCACCAAGAGGGGGAAGGCGGTTGTGCCTTCTCCCACCCCTTCTTCGCCTGCGGAGCGGCGCCACGAGAGGGTCCTCCTCCCGCGTGCGCTCCGCCGCCTCCTTTTGTGACAACCTAACCTAACCTAACCTAACCTAACCTAACCTAACCTAACCTAACCTAACCTAACCTAACCTAACCTAACCTAACCTAACCTAACCTAACCTAACCTAACCTAACCTAACCTAACCTAACCTAACCTAACCTAACCTAACCTAACCTAACCTAACCTAACCCAGCTACTATGCGTTCAAGTACTTTGCCAGCCTCATCAAGCAGCACTATGGGTCTGTATCCAGAGGGTGATTCAGCTGGGCGTCCGCTTTTCCGAATCAGACATAGACGGCCATCTTTCCACGCTTTAGGAAATCGACCAGACTCCAAACACGCGTTGAATAGCTCTTGAAGTCGTGTCCCCATTTGCTTCAAGGCGAGTGCCAAAACACGACCGGGCACACCATCTGGCCCATGAGCGGTTTTTTTAGCCCTAAGGTGTAGAATCGCGGCACCAAACTCCCCCTCGGTGACCGGGGGAACCTCTTCGCCAGAGAGCCCCAGTAGAGGATCAGGAGGAATCATATGTGGCGGGTCATGTGGCAGGCAGGCAGGGAAAAGCCCTGTTACGATATGCGCAAGGTGTTGGGGCTCAAACGATTCGGTTGGGGGTGCCTGATTGCGCAGTTTCTTGCGAACTGTACGATAAGGGCGCCCCCAAGGATCCCTGTTGAGATCTTCGATAAACTCCTGCCAAGCATCAGACTTGGCTTTGGAGATTGCCACCTGCAAAGCCTTTTTTGTCTGCCTATAAGCTTCATAGAGGCTTGTCTCCTCGTCAGCGGTGCGGATAGGCCTTCTACGGCAACGTGTATACGCGCGGCGAGAGCTGATGCAGTTAGACCGGAGAGAAGATATTTCGCCTGACCACCAGTATACTTGCTTTCTCTCTGGCAGTCTCCGCGCGCGAGGCATAGATGTATCACACACCGCTGTTAAGGCCTCCCGAAAAAGATCTGCTATTGCGTCTACACTTAGGTATGTTTCCGACACAGGGCACCAGCTTTGCACAATGGCAGCCTCCTTCACCTGTTCTCTATCTAGGCGCCCCAAGCACCAGCGTGGGAACGCGGCCAGGAGGCCAGGTGATGATGGCGCCACTTCAAGACCAGAGGAAGGTGCGACCTCAAACCTTATATAAAGGTGGTCTGACAGTGTCTCCTCGTTTTGTAGGACCCTCCAGTTGCACGCACGCACGGCAAGAGCAGGGGTAGCGAACGTAATGTCCACTATTGAACCCCCACTACGTCGTCGATCGTCGAACGCCCTTCTCGGAAACCGAATTGGGCGTCCGACAGATCGGGGCCAACCTCGCAGAGGTGCCGGACGATGCGGGCAGAGAGCACCCTCTCAAAAAGTTTACCCGCCTCATCCAGCAACACGATAGGCCTATAGGCCGCGGCCGATTCGGCAAGCCGTCCCGGCTTCTGCAGCAGGACCAGCTTCCCGCATTTCCAGCGCTCAGGGAAGCGTCCGGACGCCAGGCTAGCGTCCAACACTTCCCTGAGGTGGTCCGACATGTAGTCGAGGGCTCGGGCCATCACTCGGGCTGGAACCCCGTCCGGCCCGGGGGCGGTGTTCTTGGATCGAATCCGTAGAACAGCCGCCCCCAACTCCGATTCCCTGACGGGTGGATCATCAACCTCGCTGCCCCCGTCGTCTCCGGCTGATGCAGCCATCGACGGAGGTGTGTGCTCCGCCCGCTGCGGGAATAGGCCCTCGACCACTTCCTGCAGGAAGCTGGGCTGGAGAGTCTCCGTAAGGGGGGGGGGCTCGACGTGCGGAGCTTTTGACGCACCGCACGATAAGGGCGACCCCAGGGGTCACGCTAGAGACTCTCCAGCATCTCCTCTCTACTCACATCCTTGGCGCGGCAGATGGCCAGCCTCAGAGTTTTCCGAGCTTCACGGTACTCCTCATGAAGCCGGTCCACCTCCTCACCAACCCCGCGGTGACGTCGCCGACTGCGGGTGAGGGACCTCCGGGCACGTACACAGGCCGCACGGAGGTCCGCCAACTCCTGACCCCAGTAGGGGTCACGCGGCGTGGCGCCCTACCCGCTTCCCGCGGTGGGCTGTCGCCAAGCTCGACAGGGACCTACTAGAGGAGGCGGCCATTATTCACTCTTGGCTGTCTCCGCAGGCCCCGACCGAGGAGGTCGACATGGGGGCTGGTCGCTTCTGCGATGCGATTACGCAGATTTGCGATGCGGCCATGCCCCGCGTTCGTGGTTGTCGGCCTCCAAGGAAGGAGGTCTACTGGTGGTCCCAGGAGCAGAAGGAGATGTACTAGCTCCGCCGAAGGTTTCAACTGCCCGCCGCGGACAAGGAAAATTGAAGATTTTGGATACCCGTATTGGGTTTTCCCGCGCCATGGAAGACCTGGCAAAGCCTGGTACGGAGACGTATAGGTTGAATAAAGACGTAGCCGACCAGCAGCCCAACAAGGCCAAATCGGCCAAGAGAGTTTACGCTCACCTTAGTGGAGAGGAATTAACCGCAGAAGAACTGCGGGTACGTGCCACCAAGGAGTTAGACGCTATTCAGGAGGCGTCCCGAAAATCCAAGAACCTTAAAGGCACGATCCAAGGGACGATAAACCAGTCTCTAGTTACTATTAGAGACATAGTTGACTGCCTGAAGCAGCGAACCGTAGACGACGAGACCAGGCGTCTTCGGGCCGACAATGACCGACTCAGCCGTGAATTGGCTAACATCAGGGACGAACTAAAGGCCCTTCGGCGAGACTATGAGGAGATAAATACGCGCGCTAATACGTCCGCGATTGTCACTCCAGTCCCGCCCCTGCCGCTTACGTCAGAGATGGACTTTGAAGATGTGATACGCAGAGTGACCATTTCTGTGGGGGAAATGGTAAATGCTCGCATAGCTGGCATAGAAGACCGTCTTCTCCCTGCCAAGACGCTACGTCCAGCACTGGCAGCAAACAAGAAGGGGTCCTCTGCAGTGACCACGCCGGCCCCAACTGCGACCTCTAAGGCGCGCAGACAGGCTGTTCAGACGGCAGGACCTGTCAACTCTGGCACACTACAGGGCAATCCACACTCTATTTCGAGCCAAGGTGCAAGCCCACCTAAAACTGATAAAGAGGGATGGTCAACTGTAGCCAAAAAAGCTCGCAAGAAGAAAGAATCTGTTCCTGCTCCCGTTTCCAAGCTAACACCCAGGCTGCAGCAGCCAAAGACTAATCACTCTGCAAAAGCTCCTTTGGTAGTCAAACCTAAGAGAGCGAAGCGCAAAAGAAAGTGTAAGCTCAGTGCCCCACGATCTGCGGCTGTCGTGATCACCCTCCAACCTGAGGCTTTGGAGAAAGGGGTGACTTACTCTGAAGCCCTATCTAGGGCCAAAGCGGCTATTGATCTTGCCCAACTAGGTATCGAGGGAGTCAAATCCAGACAGACTGTGACTGGATCCAGAATGTTGGAGATCCCAGGTACCACCAGTGGCCCCAAGGCAGATCTACTTGCCGAGAAATTACGTTCCACTTTGGCGGACATAGCACGAGTTTCTCGTCCAGTAAAGTGCGTAGACTTGCGCATTTCTGGGCTGGACGACTCTGTCTGTAAAGAGGATATCATTGATGCAATAGCCAGCCAAACTGAGTGCTCTCGAGAGCAGATTAAAGCCGGAGAGATTCGGGCGGGACCTGGTGGCGTAGGTGTTATAACTGTCCAGTGTCCTGTTTCTGATGCGAAAAATATCATTGCAAAGGGTAGGCTACTGGTTGGCTGGAGTTCTGCCCTGGTCAGTGCACTGGACTCGCGCCCATTACGGTGTTTCCGCTGCTTAGGCATCGGTCATACTCGGCCGCAGTGCGAATCAACGGTAGACCGCGGCGAGCTTTGCTTCCGCTGTGGGAAAGAAGGGCACAAAGCGGCGACATGCACCTTGACACCTTGCTGTGCTGTATGTGCCGACGCGCGGCGTCCAGCTGGTCACACGATGGGAGGCAGGAAGTGTAATCCTCCTGCCTCTAAAGGCAAAATAGTTTTAGCTTCTCGAACTGCCCCTAAGCCTGCTCGCAGCGACGCGATCGAGTTGGTTGAAATGTCTATATATGTCTAATATGTTTAGTTTACGACATTACAACCTACTTTAGACGAATCTGAACCACTGTGCCAGTGCCCAGAGCTTGTTTATGCAGGTGCTGGCAGAATGGTCCATTGATATTGCTGTTGCTGTTGAGCCATATTGTGTCCCCGATACTCCCTCCTGGGCTGGAGCTACGGATGGCCTTGTAGCTATTTTTTCTCGTAGCAACGCCCGATCCCCTCTCCTTTCAGTAAGAGAGAGAGGTTCGGGCTATGTTGCAGCTGCATGGGGTGATGTGGCTCTTATCGGTGTTTATTTCTCTCCCAATAGAGGCCTCTCCGAGCTGGAAGCGTACCTGCAGGTGCTTGATGGTGTCGTCAGGAGGATGTCTCCATAACAGGTCATTGTAATGGCGGACCTCAATGCCAAGTCTGCAGCTTGGGGTTGCCCTATGACCAATGTCCGTGGTGAAGCGGTGGCGGACTGGGCCGCGACGGCTGGTCTTGTTCTTGTCAACCAAGGCAACGCTAACACGTGCGTGAGGCGTAGTGGGGGTTCAATAGTGGACATTACGTTCGCTACCCCTGCTCTTGCCGTGCGTGCGTGCAACTGGAGGGTCCTACAAAACGAGGAGACACTGTCAGACCACCTTTATATAAGGTTTGAGGTCGCACCTTCCTCTGGTCTTGAAGTGGCGCCATCATCACCTGGCCTCCTGGCTGCGTTCCCACGCTGGTGCTTGGGGCGCCTAGATAGAGAACAGGTGAAGGAGTCTGCCATTGTGCAAAGCTGGTGCCCTGTGTCGGAAACATACCTAAGTGTAGACGCAATAGCAGATCTTTTTCGGGAGGCCTTAACAGCGGTGTGTGATACATCTATGCCTCGCGCACGGAGACTGCCAGAGAGAAAGCAAGTATACTGGTGGTCAGGCGAAATATCTTCTCTCCGGTCTAACTGCATCAGCTCTCGCCGCGCGTATACACGTTGCCGTAGAAGGCCTATCCGCACCGCTGACGAGGAGACAAGCCTCTATGAAGCTTATAGGCAGACAAAAAAGGCTTTGCAGGTGGCAATCTCCAAAGCCAAGTCTGATGCTTGGCAGGAGTTTATCGAAGATCTCAACAGGGATCCTTGGGGGCGCCCTTATCGTACAGTTCGCAAGAAACTGCGCAATCAGGCACCCCCAACCGAATCGTTTGAGCCCCAACACCTTGCGCATATCGTAACAGGGCTTTTCCCTGCCTGCCTGCCACATGACCCGCCACATATGATTCCTCCTGATCCTCTACTGGGGCTCTCTGGCGAAGAGGTTCCCCCGGTCACCGAGGGGGAGTTTGGTGCCGCGATTCTACACCTTAGGGCTAAAAAAACCGCTCATGGGCCAGATGGTGTGCCCGGTCGTGTTTTGGCACTCGCCTTGAAGCAAATGGGGACACGACTTCAAGAGCTATTCAACGCGTGTTTGGAGTCTGGTCGATTTCCTAAAGCGTGGAAAGATGGCCGTCTATGTCTGATTCGGAAAAGCGGACGCCCAGCTGAATCACCCTCTGGATACAGACCCATAGTGCTGCTTGATGAGGCTGGCAAAGTACTTGAACGCATAGTAGCTGCCCGCATTCAGGAGCACTTGTCAGGCGCGAGGCCAAACCTGGCGGAAGAGCAGTTTGGATTTAGATCCGGGCGCTCTACTATTGATGCGTTGTTGCGCCTCAAAAACATTTCCCAAGAGGCTGTTGCTCAAGGGGAACGAGTGTTGGCGGTATCCCTGGATATTGCCAATGCGTTCAACAGTATCCCCTACGAATGCATTTTTTTTTCGCGGGTAGGCGTCGTAAAAGCTAACATCGCCGACATAAGCTCCTCATAATATTATTTATATTTAAATTATTATATTCACTAATAAGTAGAGTGAAGTGATTTTTATCATCTATTAGTGTCTATAAATTGTGCCCTAGACAGTTTCTGAGTGTACACATGCTTCAGTAAATATATCTGCACTTACCTGCTGGCCCTACCCCACTGTGCTACATCACATTACACATTTATTTTCACTGCCTATCTTCAACAATGCCCAATCTGCAAGAAGTCCTGGACTCCCAGAAGCTCCTTGAAGATAGCCTTGGCTTGCAAATGGCCAACTTTGAAAAATAGTTACAATCGCCTTCTGGGCCAGACAACAAAGCCAATTTGGAGAGGTTATCTCAAGAATTTAAAGATTTTAAGAGCTTTGTGTTGAGTGTCTTGAAACATCTTCGATCACAAATTCACTCGCTTTCATCACAAGTCGACAAATTGGACAATCAAAACCGTCGGAATGCACTATTGTTCACTGGTGTGCCCGAGAAGGACGGTGAGAACTGCACTACACTTGTGTTGAATATTATCCAAAACAACATGAGCATGTCTAATGTCCGAGCTTCATCCATCTTCCTGTGCCATCGCTTGGGCGCGTGGAGCGACAAGTGTGCCCGCCCTATACTGGTTCGGTTTACGGATGTTAACATGCGGAATGCTATTTGGAGCGATAAGAAGAAACTTAAGTCTAGCTCCTACGTTGTGAGTGAATTCCTAACAAAACTAAGACTCAATCTATTTGTTACTGCAAGAAAACATTTCGGGATGACGTCGTGCTGGTCCAATAGTGGAGCAGTTTTCATCAAGTTGCCCGACGGCGATCGCAAACGGGTTGTCAGTGCACAGGACCTCAGTGACTTGATGGTCAAATTCCCTAACGAGGTAGGCATCGACACTCGCGCTCCATCGTCGTCGGCATCGGCTCCGCTGGTTGCTGCCGCTGCAGTGGCTGCGGTTCGCCCCAAGGCGAGCTCAAAACAGACCGGCGACCTCATTGCCGCAACCTCCGGGCCTCCGCAGACCCGCAGGACCGTTGCGGGCAAGAGCAAGCCCACGAAGTAAAACCTAGTTGTTCCCGCATTGGACTTGTACTCCTGTAATTTTTCCGCTGACTTCGGTAATACTGTGCCACCCTCATAACCAAAAATACCATTTTATGCGGAAATATGCGAAGTCGGTGGAGTCGAAATCGCTTGTAATGTTTGACAGTTTGATACACGTTTGACATGACAACCAAACCAACTAAACTTTTGACAACTACTTTGGTCAGACTGATCTCTTGTGTCTGTTGCTTGCAAGTCAGTCATGCGTGTTTCGGTACTCCTAACGAGCAGTATATTTGTAGCATAAATACTGTTTGTCAGTATCACCCTTCATAAGTAGTTGATAATTAATTTATTTTTTTGTGTATTTTACTTTTATTTCTTAAATCACGAAAGATAACATTCTAAACAAACTAACAAAACAGTATTTGAGAATAGCTTTTATTTTGCTAAAATGCTCGTTATTGATGTTATAGTAGGTACATTATTGTGTAAGTAGCTATTTAATTACATTCTGACTATTTTTAGCCAGCAGATTGTGTAAATTAAGTTTATTATTATCCATCCAGATTAGGCATTTTAGTTGCCCACTTCCTACTTTTTTTTTTTATTGTACAACTTTATATTTTATTTTATTAAGTAAATATATATATTAGGTATATATAACATAACTGTAGGATATTATTGTAGATATTATATTACTGACAGCTAAGTATTCACAGATAGTATCTGATGAGCTCAGGTGATGAATCCTTTGTAACCGCTGCTGATGATTTTTCGTCTGATAGCTCAGGTGAAATTCCAGTTACTTTATGTGATGAGTTGAAGGCTGTCTTTGATCCTTATCCCAAGAATTTTAACATCTGCCACATTAATGCCCAAAGCATACCTGGGCACTACACTGATGCCCTTGATACTTTTAATGTTAAATCTCTTGATGCAATACTTGTCTCAGAGAGCTTCTTTAAGCCTACACTGCCTTCCACCTCCTTTCCAATACCAGGTTTTGCTCTCATACGCAATGATCGCACTGGGTCAGGTTGTGGCGGTGTTGCTATCTACCTGAGGGACCACATTCCGTTCAAAATTATTGTACAATCCCCCTCAGCTTACTCTGCATCCCCTGAATTTCTCTTTATAGAGATTGATGTTGGGGTCAAGGTTGCTCTTGGTGTTGTGTATGTTCCTCCAACGATTGAGCACACAAAACTAGAAAGTGTCTTTGAAGAACTCTCCTCGGACTACAACCGTATTATCATTATGGGTGACTTTAACTCTTGTATGATTGAAATGAAGCCCCGTGCCAGAAGACTTTGCACTATGATTGAGTCCTCAAATCTCAACATTCTGAAATTATCCCCCACTCACCACACCTCTACCGCTGACACCCTAATTGATTTGATTATTTGCTCGGAAACTGACCGTGTATCTGCCTATGGCCAATTATCAGCACCTGCGTTTTCTCACCATGATCTTTTATATGTATCTGTTAAAATAAAAATTCCCAAACCCAAGCCAATAATCTTGAATCAAAGAAATTTTTCTCGTATTGATGTTAGCAAATTTGAGCGACAAGCACTAGACACAAATTGGAGTGATGTCGAGGCCCTTTTGAGTGTTGATGAAAAGCTAGACTTTCTACTTGGGAACATTATTCAAATATTTAACAAATATGCGCCCGTGCACCCTGTCAGAATAAAACATCGTCCGACCCCATGGATTAACGATACAATCCGTAAAGCCAGGTCAAAACGCGATCGAGCTTTTCGCAAATTTAAAATGGACCGATCGGAGGATAACTGGGCTGAGTACAAAAAACTTAGAAATCGATGTAATCAGGTCTGTCGAAATAGCAAGCGTAGGTATATTGCAGAGCAAATAGAATTATCGACTCCCGCGGGGTTGTGGAAGTTCCTAAAGTCTCTTGGGTTTGGTAAGGTCAAAAGTGTCGACACTAAAATTACTCTTAACCTCAACGACCTGAACACACACTTCACTTCCATAGCGAAAATCACCCCAAACATTAAATTTGATACCCTTCTCGAAATAAATGACTTACCTCGACCTAATACTACTCCTTTCGACTTCGTAAGCGTGTCTCACGACACGGTTAGGAAAATTTTAAACACTCTCAAATCTAAAGCGGTTGGTAGCGATGAGATTGGCCGGATCATGTTAATTCGCCTAATTGACCACATTCTTCCGTCTCTTGTACATATAATTAACCACTCCTTGTCAACTGGCCATTTCCCTGACCAATGGCGTAAAGCTCATGTCCTGCCATTACCAAAAACACCCAACCCGCTTCTCCCTAACCAGTTTCGTCCCATATCAATCCTGCCTTTCCTGTCTAAAGTCATTGAGTCAGTTGTCCACAAGCAAGTAATGGAGTTTCTGAACGACGGTGACCTATTGAACCCATTCCAGTCTGGTTTCAGGGCTGGCCATAGCACCACAACTGCCTTGCTCAAAGTCACCGAGGACATTAGATCAGCTATGGAGAGATCTCAAGTCACTGTGCTGGTACTCATTGACTTTAGCAACGCCTTTAATGCTGTCGACCATGATCGACTGTCGTCATCTAAATTTCTCGCCGTTAGCCGTTCAGTGGTTCTCGTCCTATTTAACGGGGCGTCGCCAGTCCATCCGGAGTGGGCAGACTTTCTCTGATTGGTGTGAGCTGGAGGCTGGAGTCCCTCAAGGGGGAATCCTATCACCCCTGCTCTTCAGCCTATTCATTAACTGGCTTTCCTCCAAATTCCACTGCAACTATCACTTCTACGCCGACGATCTGCAGCTTTATTACCACTCAAAGACTGAAAACTTGAATGCTTCATTGGATGCTCTTAACACTGATCTTCTCCAACTTAAGACCTGGTCTGAGAACTACGGCATCCAAGTGAACCCAAACAAATGTCAAGCAATCATTATCGGGAGTACTCGCCAACTTGCAAAAATCGACCAACCCTCAACCACTCCCTTAGTATATAATGATTGCATCATACCTTTTGCACCGGTGGTCAAAAATCTTGGCCTCCTTGTCGATGCTAACCTAAACTGGGTGGCTCAGGTAAAGGAAGTATCCCGTAAATTTTTTGCATCTCTCCATTCTATTATCCGTTTTAAAAACTTTCTCCCAACAAATACTAAAATATCCCTAGTCAACTCTTTGCTCTTACCTATAATCGACTATGCGGATATATCGTACCTAGACCTTAATCAGGACCTCCTTAACAAATTGGATCGACTGCTCAATACGTGCATTAGGTTCATCTACGGTCTCCGTAAGTATGATCATGTGTCTGAGTATCGCTCCAAACTGAAATGGCTCTCAATTCGTGACAGGAGAAAGTTAAGAGTTTTATGTCTTCTTTTTTCGATCCTTAGGAACCCCTTTACTCCCCATTATCTTAAATGCAAATTTTCCTACCTCTCTGACACCCATGACCAAAACTTCAGATCCACTGATTCTCTCCTTCTCGCTACCCCGAAACACTCAACCGCCTTCCGTGGCAACTCTTTTGAGGTGGTAGCTGTCGGTCTATGGAACTCTCTCCCTACTCATATTAAAAAGGCGCCTAGTAAACCGGTTTTCAGACGACTAGTCTATAGTCATTTCTTGCAGTACTCCACTGGCTGTTAAAATATATGAAAACGTAGTACCTATGTGTGTTGTATGTAATAGTATTTTTTGTTTTATATCTATAAATATATATATATATATATATATATTTGTTATATTTCTCATATATATATATTCTATGTATTATTATTGTTATATCAAGTAGGTTTATGTATTTATTCTAACTGTAATCGGAGTTTATTGTTATTTGTGTTTCTTTTGTTTTTTTTTAATAAACATTAATATTGTTAAAAGTTAGCACGCCAACCTTTTTTGTTACCTCTGAGGTTGGCAGGTAGAAAATGCTATTAGCATTAAGCCCACCTTTTGTACATGTAATTTGTATTTTTGTGCAATAAAGTATTAAATAAATAAATAAAAATGCATCGAAGAGGCCCTCCGATACCACGGAGTGCCTTTTTATCTCCGGCGGTTGGTAGGGCACTATCTCAGACAGCGGGATGTGCTCTACCTCAACGACAAAGGCAGGGTCTGTTCTAGGCGCATGACCTCCGGTGTTCCGCAGGGCTCAGTGATGGGTCCTCTGCTGTGGAACATCGGTTATGACTGGGTGCTGCGTGGTACACTGCTTCCCCGAACGCATATTATCTGCTATGCAGATGATACTCTTTTTATCGCGCGGGGAAACAGCTATGATGAGGTTGCGCATTTAACGTCTGTGGGCTCTTCCCTCTTGGTCAGCCGCATTCGATTGCTGGGTCTAAAGGTGGCACTAAACAAAACTGAGGTCATCTCGTTCCACGGAAGAGGGGGTAGGCCACCAGCTGGTGCCTACGTCCTGGTAGATGGTGTGCAAGTCATGGTGACCCCACACTTGAAATATCTGGGGCTCACGTTGGACAGTGCTTGGAATTTTACCGAGCACTTCAAACGTTTAGTCCCAAAGGTGCAAAGTGCGGCAAGCTCATTAGCGCGCCTCCTGCCGAACAAAGGTGGACCCAGAGCCTCTTGTCGCCATCTTTTTGCAGGGGTTATCAAATCTATGGCTATGTATGGTGCGCCGGTGTGGGCGGACGCTCTAACTGCCAGGAACAAAGCTATTCTGCGAAGGCCACAGAGGATAATGGCGGTTAGAGCGATACGCGGTTACTGCACTATATCATACGAAGCCGCATGCGTATTGGCGGGCTTACTACCGTGGGACTTGGATGCCAACTGTCTCTCGGCAATATATTTTTGGCGAGGGCAGGAACTAGCTAGGGGACAAAGTCCGGCTCTAAGAGAGGTTGAAGGCAAAAGGGACGAACTGCACGAGGGACTCATTGAAGAGTGGCTCCAGAGGTTGGCGCAACCTAGCGCCGGCACTGATATTGTCGGAGCGGTTCGTCCGCTTTTAAAAGAGTGGCTCACTAGGGAGCATGGCTCGATGACCTTCCGATTGACACAGGTGCTCACGGGGCATGGTTGCTTCGCAAAGTACCTGTGCCAAATCGGACGGGAATCGACGACGGAGTGTCACCACTGTAATGCCCTCGTGGACACATCGCAGCACACGCTTGAGTTTTGTACTGCCTGGACAACACAACGGCAGGCGCTGGTGGCAATGGTAGGCCGGGATCTCTCGCTGCCGAGGATAATTCAGGCTATGCTTAGCAGCGCTAGAGCCTGGGATGCCGTAATCGCCTTCTGTGACGAAGTTATGTCTCAGAAGGAGGCTGCGGAGCGTATCAGAGAAGATGATCCTCTCGCTGAGCCACTCCGCAGACGAAGGACCGGAAGGAGGCGAAGACAGTTTCTTAGCCTTTTTCAGCTCGATGGAGGCCAGCAGGGTTCGGGTGCAGCTCCGACCCAGCATCGCACAGGCCTTCTACGCTGGGGAATGTCCTCCATATTCCAGGACATTCCTCTCCCTCCCAGGAGGGGGACGGAGGGGTCTGCTTAAGGCGGACATTAACCGACAGGGCCGCGGTTGAATCCAATCGGGACCCCGTGACCTTGTCAGGTGCTAGTGCAGCATCGAACCACTCATCCGATGGGCGGTTTGATGATGCACTGGCACTGAGGTGAATGAAGGTATATCGGTGGGTTTTAGTCGGTATGCCGTTGGTTGTGCGGAGAGTCCGACAGACCCCTTTAGCTCTCCCCGAGTTAAAGGACATGCGTAAAGCATTTTCCCATCGCAAAAAAAAAAAAAAAAAAGTTTAGGTGAGTTTAGGTTAGGTTTTTTTTTTTTTTTTATTACAGCTGGTCTCCACAGACTCTGTGGTCCGTGCTTTTTTTTATTTTGTTACTTTTATTTAATAACTTTATTACTACTTATATTGACAAAAGCTTACTAAAATTATTTTTACTTATAATTGAAATTATTGATTTACAACATTATGGTATTTAATTACTTACATTTAATATATTATTGATAACATTGACATTAACTTTACTATGGACTTTTATTATATATTTTTCAGCCTTCTCTGTGCCCCTGAGTAGTTGCTGGTTCTGGGCTCGCAGGTAGTCCACAACCTCCTCGTTTGTGTAGCAAGAGAGTACTCCCTTCAAGCATACGAGAGGGTAAAGTTTCCAAGGCTCCTGCACAGACAGTCCTCTCCCGCATCGACGTCATCGTCCACGGTCCTGTCGACCGACACCTCCTTCTCCTTTGTCTCCTTCTCCTTCTCCATCTTCCGGTCGCGGCTAGCTTCTGACGGCAAAATGGCGTCGTCAGCAGAGCCCTGAGAAGGGCCTTTTGTTTGGCCCTTAGAAGGGCCTTATTTGAAACGCCCGAAGGCGTCCCGCAATGGACGCGTCGTCCCTACAAACGAAAGCGTCCTACCGGTGTTATTGTGTGCGGGAAGAGCCCGCCCAACACCCTGTCCAGGAGCTCTGGCTCCATGGACTTGGGGCGCCCGGCACCGGAACATTTTCCGAGCAGCCTTGTACGGACGCCCCCAAGGATCCCTGTCCAGGCTGGTCAGGGCTTCGCCAAATGCCTGTGATTTGGCCCTGACAATAGCTACCCTCAGCTCTCGCTTGGCGACGCGGTATGCTCCGTGCAGCTGGCCCTAAACCTCAAGCTCTTCGGTCGACAGCTACTCGTTGGTCCGGCCATGACGCCGCCTCCTACAGTGGGTGAAAGAGCGCCGCGTCGCCGAACAAGCAGCCTGGAGCTGCGCAATCTCCGAGCACCACCAGTATACCTCGCGACGCTCGGGGTGACCCTGGGACCTCGGCATGGCCGCGTCACAAACGGCCGTCACCGCTTCGCGAAAACAGCCTGCAGCTACGCTGACATCTGGGTGCACGGGAGCACAGAGCCACGACTGGACGATCGCCGCCTCCTTTGCCAATTCGGCATCGAGTCGGCTAACGGCCCAGCGCAGGAAATCCGCTCGAGCCACGCACCGAGACCCTCCCGCGTTGTGGCAGGTGAATATCTCGAACCTTATATATTTATGGTCCGAGAGAGTCTCCACCTCCGACATCACCCTCCAGGCCCGGACACGTGCAGCGACAGACGGGGTGGCGAACGATAAGTCCACCACGGACCCCCCGTTGTGTCGCACACACGTGTGGACCGACCCTCTGTTGAGCAGGGTCAGTCCCGTGGCAACCGCCCACTCCCTGACAATCTCCCCGCGAGAGTCAGTTGAGGGGTTGCCCCAATCCCGGGCCTTGGCGTTCAGATCCCCTAGAAGGAGGATCCGACATGGCGCCTGTCTTCGTACCGCTGCGGCCAAGAGGTTCCCAAAGACCTCCAGTTCCGCAGCAGTTTTGTTGGGAGAGAAGTATGTGCCCACTACAGCATACTCTCCCCACTGCGCCACCACGTATCCAGAACCCCTCTCTTTGACTGAGAGGGGTGAACCACCCGATCGGCCCACAATGGCAACGGATCCGTCTAGGTCCCCGGCCCAATAGGGATGGGAAAAGGGGACGTAATACGGCTCCACCGCTACCGCCACTTCTATTTGCCACTGCGCCAGGGCCTGCATGAACAGGTCTTGGGCCTGGGCGCAGTGGTTGAGATTCGTCTGGACGAAGTTGTGATGTCGGACTTGATCCATCAGTCAGACATCACAACCTCCTCGCTCACCACCGGGCGAGCGAATTCCAGCGCGACTTCGCTTACAGCTGCAGGATTGGCCTGGGTCCTATCGGCCTTGCTCTTCGTCTTTGGGGGAACGCAGCTGCGCCCCCCCATTACGTGCCCAGAAGGCTTTCCCGCCTCCGCACATATCGCACAGCGCGGGGTGGCCTTCACACAGCTGGCCGCCTTATGGCCCGTGCTTCCACACCGGAAGCACAGGTCCCCTCTGTCGGCCGATGCTGGACACTGAGGGCGCGTGTGCCCCAGCCCCATGCACCTGAAGCAGCGCATAGGACGCTCTTCCAAGGCCACCACTCGCACCGAACTCCATCCGACTAAAAGCCTACCCATTCTCGACAGCACTTTGGCTGCCGAGATCGGACAGGTCACAATGGTGGAGCCAGTGCCGCCAAAGCCGCGGCGAATTTCGCCCACCTTTATTGCAGCCAGGTCGCAGCTACCTGCCTTTGCGACCGCCGCCGCCACCTTCTCCTTCGTGGCTGCATCGTCCAGACCCGTGATGCTCAAACTGGTAGATCTCACGGGCCTGGCGATGTTGACTACCTCGGTCAGAGCTCCACGGAGTTTCTCTGCGAGTCTGTCCGCCTTCTCAGAGTTTTGGGAGCCAGATATTTCCAGTAGCCTGGCTCCCGTGGCCGTCTGGCGAAAGCGGAGCCGGTCAATCTCCAGCTCTTGAAAATCGACCTTATCCTGCGCCAGTTGGAGGATGGCCCCGTATGTGACCCCCTTTTCTGCGGCTTCAGGCTGCAACGACAGCACCACTGCCGCCGTCTTACGGGCCCTCAGCACTACTTTGGGCTTGGCGTTAGCCTTCGACTTTGGTGCAGCGGCGGCAGCCCGAGCTGAAAGGGCAGTTACCGAGGCAGAGGAATTGCCCTTCCCCTTTCCCTTCCCTTTTCCCTTCTTGGTCACTGTGACCCACGTTTCCGCTTCGGGGACGGCGGATTGGCCAGTCTCAGTAGCATTTTTGGTCCGCCCAAGATTTGATGGGCCTGCTACCGGTACCACTGTGGGAATGACAGCCATCTTTGAGCGTTGACTAGCTCGCTTATCCGCCTTGGCGGCGGACTTACGTGGCGGCTCAGACGTTGTCGGCAGTAGCTGCCGCCGCCTTCTTGGCGTCCGCTCTTAATGGCGGACGAACTATCGGGGCTGGCAGAAGCCGGTCCTCGATCCTAGCAAGTCTGGCGTTGAGCATTTGCCCAAGCGTGCTAGTCAAGGACCGCTTCAGCTCCTCGAGTAGTTCCTCCGCCCCAAGCCCAGCCAAGGGTGTTGCCCGCGTTCCAGAAGTGGCCACTGCGGCGGCGGTGTTGGCCGCAGCTACCTCCGACTTGGCTTCATTGAAGCCGCGACGCAGCGCCTTCAACTCCGCTTTGCACGACTCCACTTCGAGTCGCAGGCGGCTGTTTTCCGCCCTTAGGCGCCGTGTCTCCTCTGCCTCGCTTCTGCTTGCCAGAGCGTCCACAATCTTCCTAAGGGCCGATGCGGACCTTTTCAGGCGAGCCACAAACTCGCTCTTCAGGTTGCCCGACTTCTTGGCCACCTCCAAAATGCCAGCGAGCCCTTCGCCCGCGTGCGCCCTCAATTCTTGGGCGTTCAGCGTGCTGATATCATCAGCCCTCACGATGACATCAGACTCGTTGCCCGTGTCTGTCGTGAGGTCCGAACCAGCACCCGCCCCCTTCTTCTTTCTCTCGTACTGCCTGCGATGCAGTACGTCCTCCAGTTCGCCATCTAGCGGCACCGGAGCAGGCTTGAGGAAATCCGCTCGCGAAGATCCCGCCTTGGCGGTGTTTCCTTTTCCCCTCCTTGCCGAGTTTACCTTGGCAGCCGCCGTACCCTCGGTCTCCGTGTCTGAGTCTAAACCTTCAGGCACGAAGAACGAAGAAGACGGCCGCTTCCGGCCACTCGTCTTCCCAATCGCGGTTCTACGCCGCTCGTCACATCCAATTCAGACGCTACGTCTGATACGTCAGAGTCGTGTTGAGAAGGGCCTTTTGGACGGCCCTGAGAAGGGCGTTTTTTGAACTTGCCCTTCGCATCACGCAATGGACGCACCGTTACGTCAGACGTAAGCGTCTTACCATCGTCACTATGCGCCGAAGCGCATTCTAACTCCTCTTCGTCACCGCTCCCAACCGTCGTCCTTAACCTAGAGTTTTTAAAAGTTTCAATATTCATACTAAGATCCCACGAGTAAGTGGGAAGGGTGGGTCGCCCCGGATAGTGCCCACTGTAACCGGGGAAGTCTAGCGTAACCCGCTCAGGGGAGCGACAATTCCCTGGCGGGGGACGCAGTAGCGACTGAAAATCCGTTCAGCCTTCCAGACCTCACGCCGCGCCGCCGCTTATCTTCGAGTAATTTTTTATAGAGGTTGTCTTCCTCGTAGCCCGGGCGACCAAGCCAAGGCCAGTCGGTCCCGCGCAGACCACAAAACATGACTACGGCCATGTTGCGGGATTACGATTTTGAGCCGGTGGCAGGGAAGAAACTCCCACTGCCTGCCCGGCGGCAGGGTGAGTGCACGCCAAGGCCCGACTCCTCTCCTCCAGCTAGCCTATGAAGGCTAAACACCTCGAACCGCGGCCCGCCAGAAAAGCGCCGGCCATCTCGGGACCCCGCGAGGAGACTGACCCATACAGCCGACCCACGGGAAACCAAGCCGGACGACACCACACCAGCAATGCCAGCCACAATCCTCGGACGAATCTTTGGATCCCCCTACAGACGGCTTGCCCGTCCCATCCTCATCCACTACGCTCTCTGCTACTCAGAGGGACGTGTGGAGAAGATATCCTCCTACCTATCACTATTCCCCCCTACATTCCAAACCCTATCCAGCAGATAAGGAATTGGAATGTCCCAACTAAGTCCAAACCCCACAACACAGAACCCCAAGCCCACCCACCCTACCCCACCGACAAACCACCAGGCGTGCCGGCGCCTGGTGGTTTTAGTTACGTCTATTTCTGATGGAAATAGACCTAAAACGGGCAGCAACCGCGAGAAGGCCGACCCCACCAGACTTGCCTTGGGGATCTTCACGACTGATGCGCTCTCCCCCAAGACCTTTCGCCTCCCTACTCGCTCCTTCCCCTGAGCCGAGTAAAGAAGGCCTGTATTTATCCAACACAAGCGGCCGAAGCACGCAAGCTAAGCAAAGCAACTACTAATGGATAAACCCAGACCCGCCCAACCTAACCTAACCTAACCTAACCTAACTTTTTTTTTTTTTTTTTTTTTTTAGCGTGTGGAAATCCCCTCGGACCGTCACCCCGCCGGGGTTCTCGTTTGGCGGGGCGGTGTGTCGGACTCGAACCGACTAAAACCACACGGTGTGTCCTCTTTGCGCTTCCAGTTTAGGAGGGGTCCAGGTAGTTATCGCCTTCTGGACCCCTCCCAGCGCCGGCCCGCTCCTGGTGCGGGCTCCGTCTCAAGGACCTCTCTTAGGCGACGTCCGGCACACGCGGACGCCGCCCCCTCGCGGCTGGCCAAACTAATGCGGGTGGAGGGGAGAACCCATCCCGTCCACCCGCGGCCACACTCAGGCGCTCTCCCCCAAGACCATTCGCCTCCCTACTCGCTCACTTCCCTGAGCTGAGTAAAGAAGGCCTGGATTAATCCAATACAAGCGACCGAATCCGCAAGCTAGGCATAGCAACTACTAATGGATAAACCCAGACCCGCCCAACCTAACCTAACCTAACCTAAGATTTATGCGATACTTGCAGTTTCGTGCTAAAGTTTATCTTCCTGATTATTGACTAGATGTCGTAAATTTCACTTCCTTCCCCTGTATGAACGTAGAAAAATTTCCGATTTGTCGTATCTTCTGAGCATTGCAAATGGCAGGGTTGACTGCTCTGAGTTACTGGAGGTACTGGGATTAGGCACTTATAGAGTCAGAATAAGGAGACCGCACATTGTACATGTTCCGTTAGTTAAAACCAATTACAGGCAAAACGCATTTGTTATTCGAGCAAGCGCCTCGCTTAACACTTTGGCAGATGCAGATATTCAATACTTCGACAAGCAAGTTAAAAAGCTTGCTTGCAGATAAGTTCTTCTGTAATAATTAATGTACCCACCTAAAACTCTTAAGAACGAGTATTGTAATGTCAAACGGTTTTCGTCCACTGTAGTACTTGTAATTGGCCCTAAGAATACATGTTTGTTTTGCATGTATTATAATTTATTTAGTTTTCTGTGTACCTCGCTGTAAGTTTCCTTAAAATAATAAAATAAAGAATTATAATAATAAAAATAATAATTGTATATACCAATATTCACGGAAATAATTGAATATACCAATATTCAAAGAAATAATTGTATATACCAATATTCAAGGAAATAATTGAATATACCAATATTCAATGGAATAATTAGGAATTCTGGCAAAAGGTCCATTCACGTGAATGACCTTGTGCCACAATTCTTAATTATTACCTACTGTATTTGCATGATTTGACAACTCCTTAAATCATATTTAGCCACTAAATACGTTTAGGCATCGTTGCGCGAGTCGCCCTAAGAATATTTTTTTGTTTTGGGAGACTCGCGAGATCTCAGTTCGGGGCGAACCACTAGTTTTTTTATGACTATATGACATATGTTTACCTCTGAAATTACCCGATTTCCTAGGTGTACCTTGAACACAAAAAGTTTGCGAAACACTGGTTTAATGTAACTACCTACTAATTAGTAAATTAATAACATATTACTATTTGGATTACTGTTTCACCGAGTTTCGGTACAAGTTATGTTCTTACCTAGTAATCTTGCTAAAAAGTTTCTAAACGTGAAAACCTATAATTGTCTTTCTATTTTGTATTAGTTAATTGTTAAGTTAATATCTGTTGGTTTTCCATAACATAAATAAAAAAATAGGAAGTTAAAGAAAAAAAAAGAATTTTGCATGTCTCAAGGTTTTCGAGACCCGTTTATTTAACACTTAGAATAAGTTAGTAAAAAAGTAAGTACCTACGTAATAAAGTTACTTAAGCTATCATTAACTCTTCGGGATCGCTTAATTAACATTTTATCGCCTCTTATTTAATCAAACTTAACAGATCAATAATTATTAAAACAACTCAATTTGATAACAACTCTTAAAAAAACGCAAGATTATAGCTATTCGGATTAAGTACATGTGTACCAACATTGTCACTGTATTATTTTCTGGTAGCAAAAAAACTGTTAAAAAGTTTATTTAACTGCGCTAAAGCAGTGATTTTGGGTGGTCGGTTATAGCTGTCGTGTAGTTTGGATAGGTAGGCACGCGCGCAGGTACCGGCGCTACGAGCACAAGTAGTGGCGCGGCGTGTAGACGCGCGTGAGGTCGCGCTCGCTCGTGGTAGGCACGCGCGCAGGTAGTGGCGCTTCGAGCGCAGGTAGTGGCGCGGCGTGTAGACGCGCGTGAGGTCGCGCTCGCTCGTGGTAGGCACGCGCGCAGGTAGTGGCGCTACGAGCGCAGGTAGTGGCGCGGCGTGTAGACGCGCGTGAGGTCGCGCTCGCTCATGGTAGGCACGCGCGCAGGTAGCGGCGCTACGAGCGCAGGTAGTGGCGCGGCGTGTAGACGCGCATGAGGTCACGCTCGCTCATGGTAAACACGCGCGCAGGTAGCGGCGCTACGAGCGCAGGTAGTGGCGCGGCGTGTAAACGCGCGTGAGGTCGCGCTCGTTCATGGTAGGCACGCGCGCAGGTAGTGGCGCGGCGTGTAGACGCGCGTGAGGTCGCGCTCGCTCATGGTAGGCACGCGCGCAGATAGCGGCGCTACGAGCGCAGGTAGTGGCAGAGCGTGTAGACGCGCGTGAGGTCGCGCGTGAGGTCGCGCTCGCTCATGGTAGGCACGCGCGCAGGTAGTGACGCGGCGTGTAGACGCGCGTGAGGTCGCGCTCGCTCGTGGTAGGCACGCGCGCAGGTAGTGGCGCTACGAGCGCAGGTAGTGGCGCGGCGTGTAGACGCGCGTGAGGTCGCGCTCGCTCATGGTAGGCACGCGCGCAGGTAGCGGCGCTACGAGCGCAGGTAGTGGCGCGGCGTGTAGACGCGCGTGAGGTCGCGCTCGCTCATGGTCGGCACGCGCGGCTTTAGCTCCGGTATGATGGCGCAGCCCAGGACTGAGAGGCCGTTATTTGCTCTGCAATAATACGAGACAACTTAGCAAACTCGAGTATTTGCTTGAGATATCGGTCGATGTCCATTTACTGAAAACTCACAAAGAAATCCTTCTACATGCTCGTAATTGCCTACTTTTGTGTCAATTATAATATAACAAAGCTATTAATGGCTAGGTACACCTAACTGTACTAATATTATAAAGATTTAAAACTCGGAAGTTTTTAGGATTCTGATCAAAACGGTAAAAGTGGAACCCTTAAGGATCGACTTTGTACGTCTGTCTATCTGTCACCACTGATTATCTCAGCAATTACTGTAGTTATTGACTTCGTTTTTAAGGTTCCGTACTTCAAAAGAACCCTTAAAGGATTAATTTTAGTTCGTCTACTGCCTGTCTGTCGGGACCCTTTTGCTCAGGAACGCGTTGAAGTATCAAATTGAAATGACGTATGTCTGGTCTGTGGTCGCTTGAAACTTTAAAAATATTATGCTTCTAAGTCAACGCAATCAAATAAAACCGGCCAAGAAAGAATCGGACTTGCGCGTGAAGGGTTCCGTACCATATATATAAAGAGCGGCTAAGTGCGAGTCGGACTCGTTCATGAAGGGTTCCGTAGCAACAAGTAACTTATTATAAAAGTTCTTGTTGTTTAACTTGTGTTGTACTAACGTACTAACGTTGTAACTTTTTTTTATATTTGAGTTGATTGAACGAAAGGTAAATTGCGGTTTACCATTTATGACGTATTAAAAAAACTACTTACTATATCTCGTTCAAAGCAATTTGCGGTGGAAGTTTGCATGGTAATGTATATCATATATTTTTTTTAGTTTTATCATTCCCTTATTTTAGAAGTTACAGGGAGGGGAGGGGGGCACATTTTACCACTTTGGAAGTGTCTCTCGTGCAAACTATTCGGTTTAGAAAAAAATGATATTAGAAACCTCAATATCATTTTTCAAGTTCTATCCATAGAAACCCCACATGTATGGGTTTGATGATTTTATTTTTTGAGTTTCAGTTCTAAGTATGGGGAACCCCCAAAATTTATTGTTTTTTTTCTATTTTCGTGTGAAAATCTTAATTAGGTTCACAGAATACATCTACTTACCAAGTTTCAACAGTATAGTTCTTAGGTATAGTTTCGGAAAAAAGTGGCTGTGACATACAGACTGACAGACAGACATGACAAATCCATAAGGGTTCCGTTTTTTGCCATTTGGCTACGGAACCCTAAAAAACCACACTGCGACAACGACATTACCGTGCTGCGGCACATTCGCGACTGGTTGTGTACCGAGTGGGTACCGAAAACGCGGCGCGTAGGTATGACTCACGTTCCGGCCGTTTGTATGAAGACAGAATACTGTACATAACATGACCGTGCCACTAGTAATTGAGATTGAAGATGTAACGAGTTATTGCATGGTGTGTGAGTCTTCCAGCCACATAGTAGAGTGCGCCGGCGCCGCCGTAACGTAAGTAACGTTACACGTTACACTCGGCTCGGACTATATGGCGTCCGGGCTTGTCAGGGGTCGTTTTTTAACAGCCCCTGACCAATCCGTCGCACAACCAATTGATTTTTTTCCTACATCGACTACACACGATCCGAAGCCATCCGACCCCGATTTTTACCTGGATGCAACCGGACATGCTCCGCATTCGCAGCCTCTACCCCCCAGTTATTTTTTGGTACAAGTGGGCGAAGCTAAACAATAATGTATTTAGTTGTATGATATTGACCACACCAGCAACGAGAACTATCCGTTCCGAGGGTTTCAGGGTGAGTTTTACGTCAGTATTATGACAGACAGCGTCGCAGTAGGACGCACGCCCATGTTCAAAATTAGCCACAAAATAGCCCGATGTAACTGTGACCTCTATTTCCATCGAAACAATAACTCGTAATAAAAAAAATCATAGAATACAAAGCCATAATTTGATGTACTCTGTATTATGGATAAATTATATTTAAGTAAAAATTTTTTCTAGGAAATTTTCTATCTTCTATGGATGCTTAGTAAATGCAGGGCAGGGACTGAAATATTTTGATGATGTCTTTTGATCCATTAACGTGGCATTTTTATTATTCCAAAAACGTAGTACTAATATAAATAAACGTTTTATATACGGGTCAATTTTTCGCTTCTCCCTTTAGTTTTTGAGTAAATAGAGTTTTTACCAGCTACCTAGTAAATCTTGCACACGAGTCTAAAAAAGTAGGCATCATCGGGACGTCTACCCAACGCAAGTGCTAGCGGTCGACTGAAGTAATTTTTCTCCTGATTTAATCGGACCTTGTGTAGTCGATAGCATGCCGAATTTGTTTTTTCTCGTGTCGGAGAGACCCGTATGTCATATATAGTCTTAGCCTTAAAAGTCATAACCCGTTTTATTTTCGGCCAAACTGAGCTGCCGGCCGTGAAAATACGAAGTAAATGTCAGTGAATTACCTGATGGGGGCGGGCTCGTCGTCGGGCAGCCAGCAGTGCAGGGAGTACCCGCGCCGCGTCTGAAACAACCGCCTTCTAGATGTAAATACACAACAACACGCGCACGCACCTCATTGACTAGGCAAATGAGAACTAGGCACCTCATTACCTAGCCAACTGAACACTAGGCGCCTCATTACCGACGCGGCCGGCTCGCAGCATGCGTACGCGGCTCTTCACCCGGCCCGTCGCAAGCCTGCCTACCTACCTACTACCCGTTCCCTAACGGGGTATGCTCTCAGGTTAAAGTCAAAATCTATTATTCATTAAAACCACAAGGATCACATTGAAACGTCAATTTTACTGCGTGTTCCTTCGCCACCAATCCAGGAAAGAACGGCAAGAAACCAGGCTGGTTGTTTTTTTTAATGATCCTTTTAGAATACCATTATAGAAAATAAATTACGTCTCAATTGTAACATTTTAGAACGAGTTCTTTATGGAGTCTACAACATGTATCTACAAGGGGCAACAGCGAGTTTATCTTTATTCTAGTATTAAAATTATGATTATCGCTATTTTTCTTAAACAAATTAATATTTTTGTGAACTCAGAATCAGATTTTCATAGATGTATTGACAAGGGAATGTCATAACATTTATTTGTTTAAACTTATTGCGTAATGATATGGTGGTGGTGGTGGAATAGGTAGATGGTTGGTTGGACTTTCCATTCTACAAAACAACGTATGTACCTACATTCTACAGTTAAGTGGGTGTTTATCGGACTTATAGTTTTATTTGGATCAAACACCGTTAATATTGCCAATAGAGTTTATGAAGTAAATCTTATTTACGCACGCTTGACTTGAGTTACTCCTCAAGTCAAGCGTGCGTAAATAAGTAGCTGGCGAATGCGTTACGAAAAGTGCAAACGGAAGTTGAGAGGGAGATAAGTATAAGTTAGTGAAGATACAAAGAGAGATTTACGTTTCGTATATTACTGTAAAACACTCCTTCATGCTGTTTAATAGAGTTAATTTTGTTATAGATAAAAAAAAGTATTATAGGCCTTTGTCCAGCAGTGGACGTCCTACGGCTGATATGATGATGATGATGATGAAAAAAAGTATTTACGATGTTTCGTATTTTGAATCTACCAGCTTCGATTTACAAAAAGTTCAGCGTAGTACTAAGTGTTTTTTACTAGCCTATACAAAAGTGTATTAGTAAAAGGTTTTGCGAAATCGACTTTATTACATTATCATAACATAACGTCTGAAGCACGCTGCGTGTTTCGGTCTCACCCGCGCCGGAATATTACAATTTGTCACAAAAATATAATAAAAACACTATGTCAGTGTCAGAAATGCATTAAAAATATGAGATAAAAATTTAAATTGGCAAAAATGTATAACTTTTCCCACAAAATGTTTTAAAGTCGACTATAAACTTAATAAAGTAACTTAATTCAGTTTCACCTCGACACAAAACATGAGAGTGTTCAAAAAGTGTAGTGCTCAAAATTAATAAGGTAATTTATCTATTTTTTCCAAAATAATATTACCTGACAAGCGCTGTTTTAATAAAATAATTGCTCTTATCCATTTTTTTCAAATCACTAAAAACGTAATGCGAGGACCACATAAAAAGAAAAGTCGAATCCTAAAACCATATTAGGTTTTAGGATTCGACTTTTCTTTTTATCAGTTTTTTTTATCATTTATTTTCATCTTCTCAAATGACACAAATACGTCAAATTTAAACATGTTTAGTCGCTAAATACGGTTAGGGATCGTTGTGCAAGCCGGCCTAGCCTCTTATCAGGTTACTCTAAATTTAGGCTGTAAATTGAGGTTGCCTTTACCGCAAACGTTTGAATAGTAGCAATTTTTATTAATTAAGAGTTTGAATTTGCAGAATAGAATAATGCTTTATTGTACACCAAGGATACTTTAAAAAACTATTTAATGCTAAATATAATGGACAATAACAAATACAATTGTATTATTGGATGTAGGCTGAGATAGATAGATAGAAGTGTTAAAGCCAGTCCAGCGCGGAAGCGTGTGAACACTGTGGACTGAGTTAGAGCATGTTTTACACGCGTTCAATGCATCATTCCAGCAATGTAACTAAGCTACTCAAAAAAATACAAGCTTTTTGGTTTTTCACATCTGCGCTAAAATCATACTTCAGTTACTCAACTTATGTTATCATTGTAAATTAGTTACTGTTTTATCACTTTTTTGGCAATCACACCTAAGTATTAGGTTGGAGAAAAAGTTTCTTCGCATTTTTTAAGAAAATTCTAAACATTTTTTAATATAGTTTATTTACATTTAACTAAAGTATGTAGGTACCATTTTGTTCGATAACTTTTTGCCATCTTGTAGGTAGGGACATGATCCCATTGCTATAGAAATTTTTGGGCTTCTGATCAAAATACCGCGACAAGTAGTTTTGGCAATCCTCTCATGATGTTAACCTGACACTGCCTAAAGAATTCTGAAGAGACCGAAACAGGTGGAAATCTGAAGGTGCATGGTCAGGACTATACGGCGGATGCATTAACACCTCCCAGCCAAACTCTCTTAATTTTTGCTGAGTGGCTAAAGATGTGTGAGGTCTAGCGTTATCATGATGAAAAACCACACCCCTTCTGTTGATTAATTCCGGCCGCTTTCTCTCAACTTCTTGCTTTAATCTCATCGGTTGTTCGCAGTAGAGTTCAGAATCGATGGTCCTGCCTGGTGGTAACAGCTCATAATGAATAATGCCCTTCCAATCCCACCACACACACAGCATCACCTTGTTGCGAGTTAACCCGGGTTTCGCCACAGTCTGTGAAGCCTGACCGGCTTTGACCACGACCTTTTTCGGACGTTCTTGTCGTACGTGATCCACTTTTCATCACCAGTTATCAGATTCTTCAAAAATGGTTCGGTTTCATTACGTCGTAATAAAGAATCACAAATGAGACACGGTTCATTAGGTTTCTTTCAGTGAGCTCGTGGGGTACCCAAATATCGAGCTTTTTTGTTAACCAGTTTTTTCAAATGCCCCAAAACTGTTTTGTGGTCAATTTCCAGTTCTTCAGCTACGTCGTAACTACTGATATGCCAATCTTGCTCCACTTTTTCAAAAATGGCATCAATTTTATCTGTAATAGAGCGACCAGAGCGACGTGCATCTTTGACATCAAAATTTCCGAATTGAAAACGCCTAAACCAAATTTGTGCTACTCTCACAGACACTGCACTAGGTCCATAAATATCGCAATTTTTTTTCGCGGCTTGGGTTGCATGTTTACATTTTTTGTAGTAAAATTTTAAAATGTATCGAATTTCTTCATTAGATTCACTCATCTTTACAGTACGAAAAACAAATAAAAATCACACATTTTCCTAATTTGAATTTGGAATTATCTTCTTTAAAATTTAAACTTTGAATGATACCAAAGCCAGCCAGATACAAATAGTATAGCCAAAGAGATTTTATTATAAGTTCATACATACTAAAATGCGAAAATACTTTTTCCCCAACCTATTAAATCAAAAGACATCGACAAAGAGATGTTAAAAAAGATGAGACTTTCCTTTGTGGACTTACAAAATCTTTTGCAAGTGCCATCTACTGCAGATGTACTATAGTCGCAAATTAAATCTGCATAATCTTTCGGCACGGACTTCGCTCTCTCGGTTTATGAATTAAAACCTCCAGAAAATAATGCACGTTGTATAATTTGGTCAGAAATTAATGGAAAAAGAGGAAGCATTGAAATTGCTTCAAATCAATACCAGAGACAGTTATTCATCTCACAATTTACTCTGATAATTTTTCAGGACAGAACCGAAATCAGTACATGGCAGCCTTTTTAATGTATTTGGTGCAAGTGAACCCTAGGCCATTGGTCATAGAACAGAAGTACTTAGAAAGTGGTCACACTTTCATGGAAGTCGATTCTATGCACAGTGCCATAGAAAAAGAAAAAAGATACACTGACGTGTACTCTGTCATAGATTGGAAAAGAATTATGTCACAGGCACGTTCAAGTAGATACTACAAAAATGCCCGTCCTTATAATGTTACGGAGCTTTCGTTTCGTGACATGATTGATGTGAAGAGTTTAGCTGCAAAAATATTGAAAAACAAGAGTATTCGTAACAGAAGAACAGAAGTAGATTCAATAGGCTAAAGATAAAATGCCTGCGTTTCGACAAAACATTACCCGGATTGATCCGATTCCGCTTCGACTACGACCGACCTTACCTTACAATGGACACAAATACTCTTGGTATTTGTGTCCATTGTAAGGTAAGGTAGACAAAACAAGAAACACATCAGGAGAAGTCCTTGATGTGTCTGAAATAATGATAGAAAAGGCATACCATCAAGCTCTGCCTATTTCAGATGCGAAAAAGAAGGACTTGATGAACTTGTGCAATAAAAAAATTATACCTGAAGAGCTACATTCGTGGTATGCCAAATTGCCATCAACTAGTCAACCAGACATCAGTGACGACGAGTCTAAATAGTTATAAAGTCTTAATTTTTAATTATTAAGTAGATACTAGCAAAAACTCATAGCTCGCGTACATAACTCTGCCGATCCCCCTTAAGCCTCTCGGTTAAATCCCTGTATAAAAGATTACAGATATTATTACATAAGTAAAAGAATATACAGTAATTTTTCATTTATTTTTTTGTTTGACTCTGTCCATAATTTTTTTTTACCTTTGAAAAATTACCTATGTCTTGTTTTTATATTTTGGTAGAAGAGCCTGGTTTGTTTAATTTTTTATTAATATTTTAGGTCAGCTTTAAGTCCAAGGAAACCTAATAAGACTGAATAAAATAATAAATTCAATATTTTATGACATCTTTTGTTTCACTATGTTTTATTTGAAGCTCTAGGTACCTAAGTACTTACAAATCGTGAGTATAAAAAGATTTAGCTCAATTTCGGTAGAATTAACAATGTCCCAAAGTAAATAATTGATAGATTTGAAGTATTTGGACAGTATCTTAGAATTAAGGTATGCATAAATTGAACAACTAACTCAATTACGTGGATAACTACATAAAAAATTAAATTCAGAAATAAAATCGAAAGAGGCAAAAGTGCATAATTACTTTTTGGACATATCCACATAGATCAATGGAGCTGAGGATTCAGTTTTAGAATCAAAACGTAGGCGTACTAGCCTAGTATATTACATCGGAATAGCCCAGTATATGACACGGAATAGCCTAGTATATTACATCGGAATACCGACCGTACATTTATATAACATAAAAAGATAATGCCATTTTAGTGCAAAAAAATACGAAATCTGCGTTTTCTCGCGATTTTAGTTTTGTTAATCAATCAGTTTTTGCACGACGGCTACGCTGCTATTCCTCAACTTACTGTATGCGCATCAAAATAAAATTGACATTTCCTTAATTTTACATTAAACATTAATTTTACCGGTACTCAGCCAGTGCAGTGACACAAAATATTGTCATTATCGATAGATTGGTCCCGATTTTGGGTTTAGTTAAAATGTTATAAGATACGAAAGGGTTTTCTTATTTTTAATTATAGGTAACACTCTACACTAAGCTTGAACTAAGAAAACCTGAGATTCAGGCAAAAAAGGCGAGGTAACTTACGAATAGTTTATAAGCTTTAAATCTATTAAAATAATGGCTATGCTATAACAGTGCACTGCTGGATGTAGGTCCCTCGCAGGGTGCGCCATTGAGCCCGATCCTCAGCTCTTCTCATGCAATCTTTGCCAGCCACAGCGCGCAAATCGCACTACGTCTAGGCAAGCAAAGTATAAGACGCCCTCCTAAATATACCTATTGTCTTATAACCTTTGCCGAGTTCCTTCCCTATAAAATGAGTGAGCTGCTGTACGGCGCGGCGTCAAAGGTAGTATGGATGGTAGGTACAGTATAGTATGGTGCGTGTTGTCCTATCGCGTACCTTCATGGAACTCTTGAGCTTAGTGCGGGAGGCGCGGTACGTCTCCAGATCCGGCAGCTGCTTCGAGCTCTTGCGTATAGTATGGATGGTAGGTATAGTATAGTATGGTGCGTGTTGTCGTATCGCGTATCTTCATGAAACTCTTGAGCTTGGTGCGGGAGGCGCGGTACGTCTCCAGGTCCGGCAGCTGCTCCGAGCTCTTGCGTATAGTATGGATGGTAGGTATAGTATGGTGCGTGTTGTCGTATCGCGTACCTTCATGGAACTCTTGAGCTTGGTGCGGGAGGCGCGGTACGTCTCCAGGTCCGGCAGCTGTTCCGAGCTCTTGCGGGTGCTTTTACTCGCAAGAATAGAAGAGTCTGGAAGATGCAAAATGAACATTTTAGGCACTTTTTTGCCGTTAATCAACTTTATATGAGACCACCACTAAAATACCCCTTTTATAATAAAAAAATGAATCATTGAAATCGGACCACAGGGTAAAGAATTACCGCGGCTCATATTTTTTATTATCAGCCCGTAGGGTCCCACTGCAGGGCAAAGGGTTCCCTTCCCTCTTTCTACGCGCACCCCGGTTACTAGCTAATTGGTGCCACTCTTTATATGCCTGCGTTCCACTGCGAAAGGTTAATGAGTGGGAAATAGCTGAGCGGAAAGTCCGTAAATAAATACGTCGGTAAATAGTCCTCACCTTCCATTAAGAAAGAGTTTCAGTGTAAAATGAGTTTTGTCTTCTATTGGCAGCGAGTTTCGAGGAGTGAGCTAAGCGGAAAATCAGAGGAGACAGATGAGCGAGCTGTTTGCGTTCCATTATCAGCCGCCATGAGCGAGGAGGCGCAGAAAAAACATTTCAGTGCCAGGCGGTCCGCAGAGGCAGCTAGCCGCGCGGTAAATTTTGCGTTATTGATGTCCGATATAAATTAACGCCTTCAGAATGCTGTTGCGATTGCCGCAACATTGCAGCGCTTCAGGCATGTACGCGAACGCGCACGTCGACGGTTTTCACGCGATCATGCGGAAAAGAATCGCATCTCTTTTTGACTGCGCGGTGGCGGTACTCCCAACAGTATTGTATTGTAATGACAAAAGTTCCGACACAATATTTTATTGTTTGAGAATAAATGAAATGAAATGATATTCTGAAGATGATTGCTGCTTGTTTTGATTGCCCTATTCAGAGGCACTGGGTGATGATAATTACTGGCAATTCAAAGCACGTAGGTTATTAAATTATTTATTTACTTACATTTAACTAATTTTAATCTCTCTTAATTTTTCATGAATTTTATTTTATTTTAAATTTTCCATGGTATTTTATTATTATTCTTATTTTTTTATTGATATGATATTTTAGATTTTAAATTTTCTGATTGAATTTTACTGGTTGTGTGTAATTTTGATCTGATCTAATTTTGTATTTTTAATTTACATTTCTAATTATTACTTTTACGTCTTGTATATCCTATGGACGTTAATGGAATTAAATGATTCTATTCTATTCTATAAATTAAAGTGTTTGCTACTCTATATTAGATTAGATAATTCTGTATTGCACACAATGACACAAATGCAAATAAAAAATAACAACGTAAATCTATGGATACAATTGGCGGTCTTATCGCTAAATAGCGATCTCTACCAGACAACCTTTGGATGGAATGGACTGTGTGAACATTACCTGGGGTGTAATGATGTACCCAACATACTACATGTATACATACTAATTCTAATGATATAAAAATAAAATAATATTTAATGAATGAACCTAAATAATAACTACTCTTAACAATTTACATACATTTACATACATAATTACATAGACTTATATAAGAAACATATTAATTAATAATAAATACATTGATATTTAGCGACAAATACTCAAATAGTGTTCTCTGAGCATACGTTTAAAAATGGCAAGTGACTTGGCACATCCACCTAGCTACCGGTAGCGCAGCGCGTTCCATAACCGGACAGCCTGCACTGTAAAAGACTTATCAAAGTAAGAGGAGTATACCTACAGGTGTCCTGAGTTGGAGTGTGTCAGATGAACGTAAGGATCGAGGATTGGCTTGATGGAGGAAATGGAATCGTTCTTTAAGATAGGAAGGCGAGGAAGAGTTAAACAGGGTGAAATAAATAAATGGTGAAGGATGTGAGTATTCCGGCGAATCCGTATGGGTAACCACTTGAGCTTACTGCGAAATTCGGGCACATGGGCATACTTCCGCAAGCCGAAGATGAACTCGATGTCAAAGTTTTGCAAACGCTCAAGTTTATATAGTTGTTGTTCAGTGAGATCTGGATAAGATGCATCGGCATAGTCAAGTATGGGGAGAAGAAGCAACTGCGCGAACAAAATTTTTGTGGAAATCGGAAGGAAGTTGCGCAATCTCCGAGTTGCGAAGAGAACCCGCTGAGGCAAACATTGTTGATCGTAATATGATACGGCTGACTTCATCATCATCATATCAGCCGTAGGACGTCCACTGCTGGACAAAGGCGTCCCTCATTGATCTCCAGGAACTGCGGTTGGAAGCGGCCTGCATCCAACGCCGACCTGCGGTTCTTACCAAGTCGTCTGCCCATCTTGTGAGTGGACGTCCTACGCTGCGCTTGCCGGTCCGTGGCCTCCACTCGAGAACCTTTCGGCCCTTTCGGCCATCTGTTCTGCGCGCTATATGGCCTGCCCATTGCCACTTCAACGTGCTAATCCGTCGGGCTATGTCGGTGACTTGATTTCTCCTACGTATCTCCTCATTTCTGATTCGATCCCGTAGAGAAACCCCGAGCATAGCCCTCTCCATAGCTCGTTGAGCGACTCTGAGCTTATTCATAAGGCCAATAGTGAAGGACCACGTCTCGGTTCCATATGTCATCACTGGTAACACACACTGATTGAAGACTTTCGTCTTAAGGCACTGAGGTATGTTGGACGAAAAGACGTTGCGAAGTTTCCCAAACGCTGCCCATCCGAGTTGGATTCGACGATTGACCTCTTTCTCGAAGTTGGACCTACCTAATTGGACTGTTTGTCCTAGGTATACATACGCGTCGACAACTTCAAGAACCGAGTTCTCAACCATAACTGGGGCAGGGACGACATGGACATTCGACATGATTTTCGTCTTGTCCATGTTCATTTTAAGTCCTACCCGTTGGGAGACTCGATTGAGGCCTTCGAGCATCGTGCTGAGCTTTTCCATCGACTTTGCCATGACCACAATATCGTCGGCAAACCGAAGGTGAGTGATGTATTCGCCGTTAATATTGATGCCCAGTCCTTTCCATTCCAGAAGCTTGAAGGCATCTTCCAATGCGGTCGTAAACAGATTCGGAGAGATTACATCTCCCTGTCTTACGCCTCTTTTTAAGGGAATCGCCTTCGAGCTCTGTTTGTGTACTCGGACTGACATAGTGGCGTTTTTATACAAACACTTCAACACTTCGATGTACCGATAATCAATACGGCATCGTTGGAGAGACTCAAGCACTGCCCATGTTTCGATCGATTCGAAGGCTTTCTCATAGTCCACAAACGCGAGACATAGCGGCAAGTTATACTCTTCGGTCTTCTGTATGACTTGCCGCAGCGTATGTATGTGGTCTATGGTACTGTAGCCTTTACGGAACCCGGCTTGTTCGGGAGGCTGGAAGTCATTAAACCTGCGTTCGAGACGGTTCGCGATGACCCTCGAAAACAGTTTATAAACATGGCTCAAAAGCGAGATGGGTCTGTAATTCTTAAGCAGGGTGTTGTCACCTTTCTTGAAGAACAGAACCACCACGCCCCCGTTTCATGCTTTAGGCGTTGTACCTTCAAGCAAGGCGGAATTAAAGAGGTTCTGAAGGACTTTAAGTACCGGTGATCCACCCGCTTTCAGAAGCTCTGAAGTGATTCCGTCCTCGCCCGGCGCCTTGTCGTTCTTAAGCTGCTTCAAGGCCATCCTGATCTCATACAGGCTGATGTCCGGAATATCTTCGGTATAATGTCAGGTCAGTTTGGCTCTTGGGTCGTTGGCCGCACTGCAAACAGGTTTAGTGACCGAATCGTAGAGCCGTCCATAGAACCTTTCGACTTCCCTTAACACTTCCGCTTTACTTGACGTTATGCTGCCATCTTCCCTCTTCAGCTTCGTTATGCGGCTCTGTCCAATAGAATTATCTCTCGCGAACACTATGGAGCCTTTATTCCGCTCTATCGTATCTTTAATACGAGATGTATTAAAGGTACGAATATCGTGCCGCAAAGATTTCCAAATCTTTCTATTGAGCTGCCTATGTGACTGAGCATCATCGGGAGACTGCAGTTGCAAAGAACGTCGTTCAGCCATGAGGTTAAGGGTGTTATCAGAGAGTTTCTGAGGTCTATTGGACCCCACTGTATGGACGGTTTCTACGAACCTGTTATTGATCTCGTCCACTGATGCATCTACTTCTAGACAGTCAAAGCGATTTGCAAGTTCGAGTTGAAAGCTCTCGAGGTTTTGGATATGTGCGCGAGTGGGTCGGAGCGTAGATTTCATCAAACGGGATCTTTCAAGTTTAACGTTCATATTCAATGTGGCTCTAACAATTCGGTGATCACTGCCGGTTTTCACCCTGTGAATCACAGAGACATCATTGAATATCCGTTTCTTGTTGGTCAAGATGAAATCAATCTCATTTCTCGTGGAACCGTTGGGACTCATCCAGGTCCATTTCCTGTGAGGCGGCTTCTGGAAAAAAGAACTCATCATAAAGAGTCCTTCTTTCTCCAGAAAATCGGCCAGCCTCTGTCCCCTGGGGTTCCGTTGCCCATATCCAAATTGCCCCACTCTCAACTCATCATCGCTTCTCATGCCTAGCTTTGATTTGAAGTTCCCCATAACAACAATAAAGTGAGTTTTGTTCGTAAGTATGGCTCTACTGATGTCCTCATACATAGACTCTACTTCTTCATCTGGGTGTGAAGAGGTCGGCGCATATACCTGAACGACCTTCAGCGAATATCGCTTAGATATTCTGAGTGTCAGGTACGCGACCCTGCTCGACACACTGTCGATGGTAATAATGTTGTTGATGAGTGACTTGTGAACGAGAAACCCAGCACCACCTTGGGACTGTTCGTCGCCCTCCCGGTAGTATAGTAGGTTACCAGACTTAAGGGATATCGTGTCCTCGCCCTCTCTACGGACTTCTGATAACCCCAAAATGTCCCAGTGTAATCTACTAATTTCTTCTTCCAGCTCAACAATCTTTTCGTCTGTCCTCAAAGTGCGGATGTTGTGTGTTACCAGGGCCAGTGGTCGTCGTAGGGTTTGGTAGCCAATCGTCTCCCGGGGATTCTTAGCACCCCTGGCCCCGCCGTTACCGTGACTGCTACCGTAGCCAGGATTAGCGGGGCCGCCGGGGACTCGGGGCCTGGTTTTATGTTGTAAATCCAAGAGGGGGTTGTTGCCATACTCGCCACGCTTGGCAGGCGGGTTGGCGAGCGCAGTATAGGTATTGAAAACACGAAAAAACGCTGCTGCCCATCTTTCGGAGGTATCTCTTAGCAGACTCCTACTGCATCCACGGGCAAGAGCGGAGGGGCAACATTCTATTGCCGGCGCCCCACGGCCGACTTAAAAATAGAAAAATATTTATTTTGTGTGATTTATTCTATGAATACAAAAGTTATACTTATAACAAATACAAGACAACAAAATAGGTAGTCACTCAGCGGTGTGCCACTGTATTGTATAGCTTCTGTAGCGCTGGTATTACGTGTCGCCTCTAGTGCGTGTGACCACCAGAAAATAGAAACACGCGTTTACATTATTATCTAATATATAAAAGTTTACGAGATTCACAAGAAACAAAATAGAAAAAATATGTACGATCCCAGTATAGATATCGTACATAAAGAAGTAGTTAGTTAGTAATGTTTTGGAGTGCCACAAGAAACAGTTTATTCACGATATTAAACACGCTTCGCGCTAGCGTGTTAGTCGCGCTGCGCGTTGATGGTCACTGTGGTACAATAATGAAAATGCTTTGCAAAGGATTCGCGACTATATCGATGTACATAACCGTACATAGGTATTACTAACCCTAAAAACCAGAACAGCCAAAGAGTGAGAAAAGTTTCTTACAATAGTACAGTGAGTAAGTTGTTCAAAATAATGCAAGTATACAGTATACTTATAAAATCTATATAAAAGTAGTAAATTAAACATGTAAAGTAATACAAAATTGTTAGCGTTGACTAGTTTAGTAAATCATTTTAACAATAATCCATATCAGTTGTATGAATTAATCATGATTTTAGGAACAACGCTATGAATTTATTGATTTAAAAGTAATTATGTACAGTCAGTCAGTTGAGTCAATTGATTTAAAATAAATTTGTAGATCTGAATAACTTAATATTAAATAAATAATTATTTAATTGCTATTGTAAATTGACTTAATTGTTAATTGAATTGAGATGATAACTATTTTAGTAACTATTTTGTTATTTAATTGTGTAAAAGTATTAATGTACATGTAATTGAGTTAAAATGGTTGCTCTGCACACAAGCAACACTTCCGGCAAAAAAGATGGTGGGAAGGCCCGATCGTTCGGACGCCAGTCTGAAAGAAGCTCTCGGAAGGATTGGTCATATGTAAGCAACTGAGTGTGATCGCGATCTTGAGCCGTTTACTTTAAATACCTAAGTAATATTGTAACGACTAGAAAAGTGAAGAAAATAAAGCGGTAATTGAAAGAAAAGGGAGTTTATTTTACAAAATAAACTTAAGTACTTAATTAATCAAAACGAAATCTAACGTCTTGTCCTGGCTGTGGCTGCTGACCCCGCTCGCGCGCTCTAGGCGTCGGCTGGACCTCGTCCTTGGGCGCGCGTTCCACCAGTGTCAGTGCAGTCGGGACAAATTTTGTGTTTCTTCTCAAACATCGTTTCTTTAAAATCCATACTACAGCCACCATGACGACTACCGCCACTAAAGTGTAGCTAATGGCATAGTGGTGAATGTCATGGTTGGACAGTGTCTGTTTCTCCCCCATTTTCTGTATCGCTAGCCATTGTTCTAGCTTGTAGTGGTTTTGCTTTTCCGCTGCAAGTGTAAGTTGTGGAGCTTGAGAGTGGACGATATGATTTATGGATTTTTCCAGTTGTGGGGGTTCCGCCATGTATAAATTGACTTTAGAGTCACTATGGTACAGGTTGTGTGCGTAAATGCTTTGGTCTTTGTTTTGCATTACGCAACCTTGTTTTAAAGTGATGGATGAGTCCCAATGTGTGTAGTTGATAAGAAGTGACTTTACGGCGCATACAGTTCTGAATGGGCACACGCCATCACAGCACACCGCTAACCATGTGTTTGTTGAATGTAACTCGATCCAGTCGTTATTGCACCGTCCTTTCTTCATAGCTCGATATAGGAAGCGTCATAGTAGGGCTTCCCGTTATGAAATGCCCAGGTGTGAGATAGTTTTAGAAGTCTTCTGCGTCCTCTGTAAGGGGGCAGAGTGGTCTCGAGTTCACGCATACTTCTATTTTGGCCAGTAAAGTCGCAAACTCTTCGTAAGTTAGTTTTTGTTCCCCCAGTATGCGACGTACATCATGTTTCATTGAGCGTACTGCTCGTTCCTAAATCCCCCCAGCACTTGGCCAGGTGGGGGCATTGAAATGCCAGACGACTTCCAATTTACTGATTTCCTCGAAAAATTCTGACGTAAGTTCAGTTTTCCAGAGTTCATACTCGTTTTTGATTACTTTTGATGCGCCGATAAAATTGGTACCATGGTCAGAGTACATGTGTTTAGGTGTTCCTCTTTTGGCGCACATTCTTTGGAAAGCGGCGATGAACATTTCAGTGCTCAGATCGGAAACAAGCTCAATATGCACCGCTTTTGTTGCCATGCAAACAAAAATAGTGATGTACCCTTTGGTAGTTTTCACCCCTCTTCCCTTGTTTATTTTGACTTCGACATGTCCAGTAAAATCCACTCCTGTATGAGTGAACGGGCGCAAGGGGGTGGTTCGTTGTGATGGTAGATCGGCCATGATCTGGTGGATGTCTGTAGGCTTGTACCGGTTGCAGCGCACGCATCTTTGTAATTGAGTTTTCACCAATCGGCTGCCGCCTACAATCCAATAACGTTGGCGGATATAGGCTAGCGTCAGCCATGGTCCACCGTGAAGAGTGCAGCGTGAGCTTCTTCGATTTCCGGCTCGAAGGACCATTATGTATGATCCCAGTATAGATATCGTACATAAAGTAGTAGTTAGTAATGTTTTGGAGTGCCACAAGAAAACGGTAATATTTCACGTAAACAATTTATTCACGATATTAAACACGCTTCGCGCTAGCGTGTTAGTCGCGCTGCGCGTTTATGGTCAATATTTGTTGTGCAATAATGGAAATGCTTCGCAAGGGATCCGCGACTAGGTATATCGATGTACATAACCGTACAAAATAAATAAAATATTATTAGACAATAACTACTAAACATTGCACCTTACCTAACTTAATTACACAATAACTACTAAACATTGCACCTTACCTAACTTAATTACACAATAACTACTAAACATTGCACCTTACCTAACTTAATTACACAATAACTACTAAACATTGCACCTTACCTAACTTAATTACACAATAACTACTAAACATTGCACCTTACCTAACTTAATAAAGAAACGCTATTTATGAGATCAAAAATAATTAATAAAAATAACAGTACAATAAACAACAAATTTCTGCAAATTATTAAATAAATATGATACTAAAAATATATAACAATTTTGAGGAATTATTAATTAAACATACAGAACAAAAGTAACATTTGTTACTAAATCAAACTAACTGTAGGCCAGAACGACTACAGTAGCTCGTGGTGGAGTCATTTGTGAAAGCAATAAAAGTTTAATAAGTGAAATTTTAAAAGAGTGAACCGATTTTGCGTTTCGAAGTGGTGGGGGTAGATTATTCCAGCATTTCGTGGCAGCATATCAAAAGCAGTAGTTCTGTGGCGTGGACAGATTAAACGCGTGGCAAACCGTATGTGACGGTAACAGAATTCAAGCTTGTCATACAGGTACCTACAGGTATGAAGGTTGCTCATTTATAACTTCTTCACATATCTGAGGTCCCCAGGACAGTTGCCTGTCTATGAGAACGCCTAAATATTACACCGTCTCACTCGGCTTAACAAAAATAATTAGTGGAAGGCAAGGCCAGTCTATCCTCGATATTCTAGAACCCCTAACCACGATTACTTGACTTTTGAGTGAATTGACCCGAAGATCATGTGCCTTGCTCCAGTCCAGAGTACGGTCTAGGTCAAGGTTTATTCTATATATAGCTTCAGGCAGCCTCTCTACTGTATCTTGTGTGTAAATTTGAAGATCGTCTGCATCACAGTCTGCATAGAGGAAGTTAATTGTTGGGATATTGATTGAGTATAACAAGAAAAAGAAGCGTAACAAAGCAAGATTTTGGATGAGCAACCATATTAGCGAGAGGCCTATCAAGGGTGAATTGTTGCGGATATTCTACAATTTGCAAGACGAATATTTCAAAAATTATTTTCGAGTCGATAGAAAACAGCTTCAAGAATTACTTTCCCTTTTAATTAAAAGATCATACGAAGAATATTACGGGGAAAGGGCAGTTATGGCGAAGGAGGAGGAGATGTACGCAGAGTCCGTTCAAAACTAGTGCGCGCGACACAATCACACAGCGGACCCATTTTCGATCATGCGAAGCGAGATCTCTAGGCGTTGTATATAATTATGTATATTTGTTTCTCCGAGGATAAGTTTCGAAGCGTTTATCCGATCAGTGTGAAATTTGGTATATAGGTAGATAGTGATGGCACAATTTTGGTGTGACTAAATGAGCTAAAAATGGGGGGGGGGGGGGGGGATTGTTGAGATATCGGAGTTCAAGAGGGGTAAAAAAAAACAAAATGGGACTATCCGGTCAAGTGGCACGTTTAATAAAAGGTCTTTGTGGGTACATTTCGATCCCGTTTTAATTATTAGTTTAAACTCTGTAGTTTTTAAGTTATTAGCCATAATGGAAACTGAACTTTGACAAAATTTACACCAGTGAACCCACAGTGCTGAAATTTGGTATGCGTGTAGTTTTAGTTACACAAATATAGGCAAAAGTCTGTTATCCAGAATAGTTGCAGTTTGTACCCCAAGAAAGTAAAACCACATACATGAACTCCAGTTACCTGCACAATTTGAATGAAATTGTAGGTCAAGTATGTTGGTTACTCATTTCGTGGCACTATTTTATTAGTCAAAGATTAAGGCGGCTTGCACAATGGTCCCTAAACGTATTTAGCGACTGAACATGTTTAAATTTTACGTATTCGTATGATTTGACAAATCCTTAAATTATATTTAGCCACTAAATACGTTTAGGCATGGTTGCGAGAATCGCCCTAAGAATATTTTTTTTTTGTGTTTTGTAAGACTCGCGAGATCTCAGTTCGGGGCAAACCACTAGTAACTAGCTCAGTCCGCTTCTCGTTGACAGTGGAAGCACTTCTATGAAGAGCGCCGCTCCGCTCGCAGTGGAGAGCGGGCATAATGCATCCAGTTCATCCCTCCATTTCCGCGTGGGCGGTTCTGACGCATAACGACCAATTATTATGATTTTTTCTTAGCACTATGACGCATTCGCATTTTGACGTATCAACATTTGGATCAATAGATATGCAAAACGAAGTAGGTATTAGGACATGCAAACCGAGAATCGATCATTTGTCGGTAGTCCGCTCATTGTTTCCCATAAATATCGAAACCTTCCGATAAAAACCGATAAATATCGTTTTTGTGTTATGTTAGTAGATATTAAATACATAGGCGCGTGGCGCGTGGTACGTAGTACATAATATACAATATGTAACAAAAACCCTGTCGGATACATGAAGAGCGTATTCCGCCATAGAAATTAAAGTCGGGCAGATGTTTAAAAAACATCTGGATCTAATAAATTGAAAGTTATTTCATTTTTTATTTCGAGAATTATCTGAATTTTACCCCAAAAATAGGCAAATTTTACCGAGTTGTAAACTCTCGCTGGGTCGCGGCATCCTTTGTGAAAGCCGTCAAACGAAAATCGCCCTTCAAACAAAGATGCTGGATTTGGCAGCTTCCTTAGTGAATAGGCAAATCCGTCAAACGAAAATCGCCCTTCAAACAAAGGTGCCGGAAAAAGCGGTGCGCCGCCATAAACACCTTTGTTAAAAGCCGCCTTTAGCAAAATGCCGCCACGGCGCCGGCGCACGTGCCGACATTGCTTCAGTTACGCGCTGTACCGTTCGGAGTTCATACGTCCCGACTTTATTTCTTCGCGAAATGTCTTATTCAAATGCTGAATATTACAATATGTTAATGTGCTTAGGAAGGAGTGAAAATAACTATGCAGCTGCGCGTAAGGAGTATGAGGAGAGCTTTGCTCTGCCTCAAGGTCTTCCAGTGCCATCGGACCATGCGTTTCAACGCCTGCACAACCGGATGTTTACGACGGGTGATGTTCGTGGACTTCAGACACATCGTGCTGATGCCGGAAGACCACGACAGCATGACGTTAGTGTCGAAGAAAGAGTCCTGGATATGTTTGCCGAAGATCCGACGCGAAGCATACGTTTTGTAGCGCGTCAAGTACATGCGTGTCTGGCAGGCTATCCGTGAAGAAGGAAAATACCCTTTCCACTATCGTCGTGTACAAGCCCTTCTGTCTGTCGACTACGAACCAAGAACCGAGTTCTGCACCTGGATGCTGAGAAAAGTTGAAGAGGGCGCGTCTTTTTTAAATCGTGTGTTCTTCTCCGACGAATGTTCTTTTAAGAGAAACTGTGTTTTTAACTCGCACAACGAACACGTTTGGGCAATGGAAAATCCGTTTGCTATTAAACCAAGCTATTTCCAATATCGTTGGCGTATTAACGTGTGGGCCGGTGTACTCGGAGATCGAATCATTGGTTCGTATTGTTTAAATCGTTTTATGAGCGGTACGAACTACTTGGCGTTTTTGCGCGAAGAGCTTAGCGAAGAGTTGGACGATTTAAACGTGGCTTTCCATCGTTCAATGTGGTTCCAGCACGATGGCGCCCCACCTCATTTTTGCGTGCAGTTTACGATTACTTAAATGAACAGTTTCCAAAGCAATGGATAGGCAGGGAGGACCTGTTCCATGGCCTCCACGATCTCCCGACCTCACGCCATTAGACTTTTATTTGTGGGGGCACGTCAAACAAGTTGTGTTTAATAAGCTGTGTGACTCGGAAGCGGAAATGCGAGCTCGAATCGTCGCGGCTTTTGACTCAATAAAATCTGACACAAGTGTGCTGCGAAAAGTGCGTGGCAACATTATAAAGCGGTGTAGAAGGTGCGAAGTTGGAGGTCGACACGTGGAACGCGACCGCCGGAGTCTTGATCAAGCTGACGTGCTTCTGCATAACTAACAATACCTACCTAAGCTCTTGTCAGAGCTAAACCCAAGTTCTTTTCAGAGCTACACCTAAAGTTATTTTCAGAGCTACATTAAACGTATTGTTTCTTGACTACAATCGTCAAAAAAAAACAAATGTCGTATTTGGGTTATTGACCTCTGCGCATTTCGACGCTTGACGAAAACACTTGTCTGTGGACGGTCTGGCGCCGCGTGGCCTCGCCGGTGTTGCCAGAGGTAAGTTAGAATTTTTGAGCGCCAAATAATAAAATTGGTCGGGTTTTTTTTTATTTTTTTTCTGTTATAGAATTACATGATTGTAACCAAATATCGATACTATATCACACCCTTAAGTATCCGACAGGGTTTTTGTTACATATTGTATATCGATGGGCGCGTGTGATCGCAACTAAAATAGTTTAAAAGGCTAACCTTGAGCTTCCTTCTTCATTGTGAGCGTGAGGCGGCAGGGGTCGTGCCGTGAAGGGGGTCGCGCGGGGGGCAGCGCCGGCGCGTCCGGGGGTGGCGGGGGAAAGCCCGCGCACATTGCGCACGTGCACTCCTGAATCCACATCACATGCGCATATTCAAATCCAACTTTATTTTAGTAAAATCATCGGCACATATATTATAGGTGTAGAACAGTGTCGTCTGTCACCTGGTGTCGGGCGGCGCGCGGTGAGGAGGCGGGCGCGGGCGCGGGTTCGGGGCGCGGGGCGCGGCGCTCTTGCGGGAAGCGCAGGCGCATCTCTACATCAGCCGGCAGCGCAGCGCGGCACGTGCCTGCCACCGTCACCGACCAGCCGCCTGTGCACCACACACACACCCACACCCCTTAGTCTCGCCCATTTTGGGTTCATAATTTGAATTTATTAAGTCTATTGGTATTTTATTTTGGGAAACGAACAGCTTTAAAATTATAATTGATAGAGCGAAGCGAGGTCTCCAAATCAACTTGAACAAATCAACGTTGTAATTGTATGTATGAATGTTTGTTTGTCCGAGGATAACATTCCAAGCGTTGATGCGATCATCGTGAAATTTGATACATAGGTAGGTAACTAGTGATGGCACAATTCTGGTATGATTAAATGAGCTAAAAATGTTGGGGGTTTGTTTAGATATTGGGGTTCAAGATGGGTAAAAATAAATGAAAATGAGACAATTAGGTCAAATAAAAGGTCTTCATTAGTAGGTACAAGTCGACCCCGTTTTTATTTTTAATTACGTCTGCAGTTTTTGAGTTATTATCCGTAATACAAACTGAACTTTACCGAAATTCACAGGGTACACCAGTGACCCCACAGTGCTGAAATTTGGTATGCGTGTAGCTTTAGTAACACAAATATAGGCAATTCTTAAATCCAGAATAACTGTAATTTGTACCCCATAAAAAATAACCAAATAACATGAACTCCCGTTATCTGTAAATATAATGAAACTGTAGGTTAATATTATTTGGTTATATATTTCGTGACATTATTTTGATAGTCAAAGATTACAAATAATATTTTTTTTATTTTAAACGGAGACTCGCGAGATCTTATTTTGGGGCGAACCACTAGTTAAATTATTTTTATCGATCCGATTTCGTATCGATTTTATCGTATCCATTCCATGGCCATGCACTCGCACTCACCCGTTGCATTCTGATCGGGGTGCGGGTGCGGGTCGGGCGGCGGGTCGCGGCGCGGCGGGCGGCGGCGCTGGCGCGCGTGTGTGGAGAGCCACCGCGGCGCCAGCGAGCAGAGCAGCGAGCCGCCCGAGTCCCCGCTGGAGCTGGAGCCGCTGGAGTCCGCCTGCCGAGCCCTCCGGAAGGCGAACTCGTCCTCGCGCTCGCTCTCGCCGCCTCTCCTCTCTCTGTCGCACTGCGTGGGCACCGAGCGCCGCCGCTCCGGCCTCGGCATCGGGTCGCATCTCTCCCGCTCCCTGGAACCTTGGGGGATGAAATGAAACAACCGTTTCAATTTTAATGATTTATTATAAAAAAGTACTATTTAGTTACATTTTCATCGGATTTCGAATCTTTAACGTAACTCAAAACTAGTACCTAACCTAACATCGTACGTCGTGATCGGTGCGCGTTTGACTCTGTACTAATCTACGACGCGTGCGTGCCTGCGCGTGGTGAAAGAAAAAGTGCGTCTCGGTGGCGCCGGTGGCCGGCCAGTGGCGGCGGCGACTACTCTACGGCGAGGGAAGCGGTGCGGTGCAGCGTCTGTCGAAGCGCACACACGATACCTTCCCGCGGTGGAGGGGGGCGCGGCGGTGGGCACGGAGGCGAGGGCGGTGGGGCCCGCCAGGGGCTCGTCGCAGCCGACTTGCTGCTAGGGGATGTCATCGTCATCTGACTGCGCAGACGCCGCGCTTCGGCCGGCGGAGACGTGCCCGCGCTTCGTGTCAGCACGCGGCGCGGGGATTGCGGGGGCACAGGCGCGGGGGCAGGGATGGGAACGGTGACGGGGGCAATATGTACGAGAGCGGGGGCGGCTGCTTCGATGAGGTCAGGTGCGGACGCGCGGCGCGCTCCCTCCGCCTCTTCCGCCTCAGCGTCGGCGGACGAGTCGAAGCTGAGGCTGGCACGCTCCTCTGGGATCATGTCGAAGACGCGCTTGAAGCGCAGCAAGTTGCAGCGCTCGCGTGGCTCCGAGGGCGTGAGAGGCGAGGGTGGCACGGGGGCCAGTGCGCGCAGCAGTAGGTCGGCGAGGGGCGGCGCGACGCGCGTGTCGCCACCCGTGAGGCGCATGTGTTCGTGCACGGGCACGGGGATGCGCGAGCGCCGACCGCGCGCACGCTCGGCGCTCTCGTCCGTAGGCGTACTGTCGGCAGAAGAGCGCGACGCGTGCGAATACTCGACGATTTCGAGGATCTCGATGCACTTGTCACCCTCGTGGATCTCTGACTTCTGGTATATCCGGTGTGGGCCGCGCTCCGTCGGCGCCAGCGAAGGCCGCGCAAGCAGCTTCCCGCGGATCTGGTGCCTCTCCGACTTCCGGCTCCTCTCGTCTGAGTTGTCGGAGCGACGCCGTCGAGCATCATGCCTTCCGCTCCGCTGGGGCTCCCGGTCTCGGTGGGTCTGCGAGTCTCTTCGCCCGGTCTTTCGGCTCTGGTTCTCCTGCGCCCTCGCCGCGGTGGGTCCAACGTCGCTCCGGCGCTCGATTCGCATGCATCGGTACTCGTCCTGCGCAATCTTGGCGATGACCTCGTCGAGCAGCGCGTCCACCATGGCTCCGCAGTCGCGCGCCAGCTCGTCGCGACGACGCTGCTCGAGCTCCTCCCGTAGCTGACGCACCTTCCCACGGCGCGCACACTCCATGCGTAGCTCGCGCTTGCGATGTCGACGATGCAGCTTCTGCCGGATCCGCTCCGGCATGCACTCGGCGACACGTGCGCTCTCCGGTGCGGACACCGCGTCGTCCCGCATCCCCACGAAGAAGGCCTCACTCGTACCGTCCCGCGGCGTCCCCCCGGGTAGCAGGTCCAGCACGTCAACCGCGGAGCGAGCAAGGCGAGGGCGCCGCAGAAATGCCGCGCGCGGCGAAGAGGGGTCGTCGAGGCTGTCAACGAGGCTGGCGGCGTCGGAGCCGAGCGCATCCACTTCCGCGTCCTCGGAGGAGGAGGTGTTTACCTCCATGGAAGCGGAGTGCGGCAGCGCGGAATGGCGCGGCACTAGCGCGGCATGTTGCGCGTCGCGGAAGTAGTTCCCGGCGCCGACACCGGCGAGAGGCGCGCCCGCGTCGCGCGTGCTCACCGAGATGGTATCCGCGCCGATACCGCTAGACAGGAACGCGTCTACGTTTGATATTTCGATGTGCGAGACTGCGCCGACATCGTCGCGGAGACTCATCTCGCAGTCCTCGTGCCGTAAGTCGTCGCAGAACAGCTTCTGTATCTGCTGCAGCACGGCGCGGTTCACGTTGTCGTGCTGAAGGATGTTGTCGAAGGAGTCGGTGCGTGGCGTCGGCGACGCGGAGGGCGACGCGTTGTTGTTCTCCCGCTTGTGCGCGTCGAACGGGTCGAGAGCGCGAGGGTTATTGCACTCGTCACGCGGCTCCCCGCCGCAGTGCTGCTCGTTGTAGACATCCGCGTCGGCGAGGTCATCGCCGTCGCACAGCTCTTCGTTGCCGAATATGATCTGGTTGTTTGAGGTGGGGCTGAGGTGCACGATGGTGTTAACGGCAGCGTTCTGCAACCGCACCTTGATCTCTTTCTCGACGACGCTCAGTTTGCGGTCGGCGCCCACGGACGCGTTCATGCCCTCGAGCCGGTCCGTCAACGAGTTGAGGCTCTCGACCAGTACGCGCGACACGTACTCGTCGATGTCCAAATCGCGGGAGGCGTGTGTCAGGACGCGGGGCGCGGTGCCCGCGTCTATCGGTGACGAGCTCGCGGACTCGGACACGACTATCTCAAGCACTTCGTAAGGCACTGGCGCGTCACACACCAATCGCTCCGAAGAAAGCGCGTTTCGCTCGTCGTTCTCGGCGCTAGATTCGCGCGCGCTCACGCACCCTTCAAAGTGGCGCTCGTTGGACGATGCATAATTAGAGCACGCGAACTCCGCCAAGCCGGGCGTCGCCTTCAAAGTCTGGACAGAGGTGGAGAACGCATCTGAGTCCGAGTAAAAGCGGTCGCTGACTAGCACCGCGCGTGGCAGCTCAGCGTCCGTGTCGAGGCTAGCGGGCGCGCTGTCGCAGTCCGTATCGGCTGAGATAGGACGAAGAGGGCGCGGGCGCGGGCACACGGAGTCGCGCGGCGGGGTCGCGGTTCCATCGCTAAGTGCGTCCGTCTCCACGCACGAGGAGAGGTCGGGTCCGCGCGTGGAGTCCGACTGGTCAGCCGTGGATGGCGGAGCGCGTGATTCGCGACGCGGGCGCTTGTGGTCGGGCCAGCGTGCGCGCGCCGCCTCTGATTCGGCACGAAGCTCAGTGCTAGAGCCATCCAACGAACGCGATACGCAGCAGCAAGCAGCGGGGTTGACAGCAGGCGCTGGAGCGGGAACGGCGGGAGGGCGTGCCCACATGCGACGTAGCAGCGCTGACTTGCGCATGAGTTCGCGATCGCGGCGCAGGTGGCGCGGAGACTCCCCCGCCGAGCGCGGCGTGTCTCGTGGAGGGGAGGAAGAGAGGCAGGCGCCGCACTCTGTCGTGCTACCACCGATGCCCTCGGGGCCGCCGCACTCCTCCGAATCGGAGTTTTGCTGGGCTAGTCGATATCTGAAAAGAAACGAGTGAGGCAGTGTCGGTCGGTCGATATTATAGTTGAGTCATGTATGTATGTTTAAGGTGATAGGATGGTGCATCAGCTTACTTTCGCATGATAGTCTCGGGCACGGAATAGCGGCGGCACAGGAGGCCGGGAGAGGCGTCCGGCCGCGGCGGCAGCTCGGTGAGCTGTGTGCGCGTCAGCATGGCACTCGCGTCTGACTCCCGCTCGCTGTCTCGTTCTATGGTGTGGTCTCGCTCTAACGCGCTGCTTCTTGTATACATACGACTCAACACACGGCTGTAAAAATAATGCCTTAGAAAATACATTTGTATTAAAATGACGAGTTTAGGGAGCCAAATTTAAAAAATAAATTAAGTGCAAAATGTGTAAGGAAATCCGGTGGCCATTGTTTTATTTAATTTTTCAGATCCGGACTGTGGCCTCTTTCATGTTTGTATAGAAAAAAATAGATATGTAAGTTAATAAATGATAAATATATGGAAGAGTAGTAGAGTACCGTGTGAAAAGGTTTGCCTGGGGAAGTACTACCACCATACCTATTTCTGCCGCCAAATAGAATGCTATTTGGCGGTAGAAATACGTATAGTGTGTAAGGTACCTATGTGAAATAGGTATAACACAGCAATGGCTGTGTTTCGGTTTGAAGGGTTACCGCTGAAATTACAGGCATATGAGGCTTTACACCTGAATATTTAAATTGAAGTAATAGGAAGTAACCTAGTTCTGTTTTACGTATGGTGTGGAAATTGGTACCTGAATAGGCAACCCAAGTGAAATCTGAAAGATCCTTCGCAACCGAAGAAAACTTATTGGTTATTTGTAAGTTTTGTATCCCACACTCAATGCAAATAATAATCTGACAGTTTATTTTGAACATTCTACCCTCAGCATAGAAACTTTAATTTGACGTCTACAAACTTCAACTGACAACGTCATTTTTAGGGTTTCGTACCGAAAGGGTAAAGCGGGATCCTATTACTGAGTCTTCGCTGTCTGTCTATCTGTTCGTCTGTCACCAGGCTGTATCTCATGAACCGTGATAGTTAGACTGTTGAAATTTTCACAGATGATGTAATTCTGTCTGTTGCCGCTATAACAACAAATACTAAAAACAGAATAAAATAAATATTTAAGGGGAGCTCCCATTCAACAAACGTGATTTTTTTGCTCGTTTTGGCTCGATAGTGATAACGGCAACAGATAGACGCTAAAAATATTCACAGGATCTTTAGTTATATATTCACTTTAAAAATAAATAACTAAATTAAAATAAAATAAATATTTACGGGGGCTCCCATACAACAAACGTGTATATTTTGCCGTTTTATAGATAATACTCGACTCACTTCTATACAATCTTACTTACACTGTATTTACACTCTTTATAATCCTCCTCCTACAAAATATAACGGTCTCGACCGTTTGCTGTCGAACATTACCATGGCAATTCAAAACAAAAAACCTATACTTTTTCTGTCACTAAAAGTCCATCTCCCCTTGTTAAACTTAATAGTCCCCATCCTGCACTTGATATATCCATGAAACTCAAGAGTAATAGAGGTCCGAAACACAAGACAAACACATATCTCAACTTCATTAATTCAAATTACCCACAGAACATAAAAAACAATAGAACAAGCACGACGACTTTTTACTAAGAAAACCAGTGTAGCTAAACTCACACATGTAAAAACTAGCACACTTAGAAATAAAAGTTATAATTGGTTGAAATAGAACGTTCAAAGAGGCCTAAAACCATAAAACCAATTTAACGGATATAAAACCTTAGCTACTATGGAACATGGTTTAAAATGCAATAAAATAAACAGTAACAAAAAATTAAAGTTTACTTCTTCTACTCGGCAAAAGTTGGCGCTTTAGAAAATATTTTTATTTTAGTCTCTATTAATTAAAAATAAGACTGATAATGCAATGGCTGATACTTGATTGCCCACAAAACAAAGCCACTCAACAACAGATGGCGCTGTTGCTAACGATTTTTGTTATAGTCTCTAACAGCAAATCATAAGATCGATGATGCATTGGCTGTTACTCTCATGCTTAAATAACAGCGCTACTCACTTAGTGGTGTACCAATGAGCATACAAGACGAATGTATCGATATCGATTATCACCTACCTACTACGGGTAACGAAATAGGTACGTCAGGTTATATATGTGGTGGTCGAAATAAAAAGCTTTCTTTTCTTTCTTTCTTAATATAATCACAGGTATCCAACTCATAAATACTTACTTAAAAAATATTATATTACTGGACTATTATACAGTGTTTTTTTAACTGTAACAGTACGGCAGCACCCATAACCAGAGGAGATACAGGTGCAGTTTCTTTTAAAACATCAGCTCGTTTTCGAAGAAAAACATTTTTGCATTAAATTTTTTTTGGTCGTGTGAGTAGCGACTTAAAATGAATCAAGTTGGTAATTTTTTTTTGATGCCGCTCGAGGCCGTCCTTTGTAAGGATCATTTTATTGTATCGGATGAAAAAAATCGGATGAACAGCGAAAGATAGTCAAATTTGATAAAAAGTATTCTCATACAACAGGACAAACAAAATTCCTTCTACAAACATTTTATTAGATTCTAATTGCACATTAAATAAGTATTAATACTGTAGCGATTAAGAAGTTTAGAAATTCCATGCTCTCATGAGCAATTCAAAAACATTTCGTATTTCAGAACAATTTTGAATTTCGAACATGGTTCTTGCACCTGTCGGACTTTTATATCAGTCATTGCATCATCTTATTTGTCTTATCATGGCCTTGTCAAATACGCAAAAAGTAGACTTAATTGAAGCATACTTCCTCAATCGCGGTCTGGGTAGCTTTCCTGATACCACTTCAGCGCATTAATTGGGCTTCGTCGGTTAAGGAAGTATGCTTCAATTAAGTCTACTTTTTGCGTTTTTGACAATGCCATGATAGGACAAATAAGATGATGCAATGACTGATATAAAAATCCGACAGATGCAAGAACCATGTTCCAAATTCAAAATTGTTCTGAAATACGAAATGTTTTTGAATTTTACTTAGAAAACTTTCGTGATTTATTTCAATCATTATTATAAATACGTACCGTCTTATCAGTGTTTCGATCGACAATGTTTCGGTTCAATTCGTGAACCTTCATCGGGGTGAGTGCGATCCGCTCCGAATAACGTCTCGAGAGCGAGACGTTATTCGGCGGATTATAGCGGATCGCACTCACCCTGATGAAGGTTCACGAATTGAACCGAAACATTGTCGGTCGAAACACCGATAAGACGGTGCGTGATAAATCCCGTATTTATAATAATGATTGTTTTTGAATTGCTCATGAGAGCACGGAGTTAATAAACTTCTTAATCGCTACAGTATTAATACTTCTTTAATGTGCAATTGTAATCTAATAAAATGTTTGTAGAAGTAATTTTGTTTGTCCTGTTGTATGAGAATACTTTTTATCAAATTTGATTAACTTCCGCTGTTCAGATTTTTTTCATACTGTACAATAAAATGATCCTTACAAAGGACTGCATCGGTCGGCAACAAAAAAAAAATTTACCAACTTGATTCATTTTAAGGCGCTACTCACACTTGACCAAACAAAAATTTAATGCCAAAATGTTTTTCTTCGAAAACGAGTTGATGTTTTAAAAGAAACTGCACCTGTATCTCCTCTAGTTATGGGTACCTACTGCCGTACTGTTACAGTTAAAAAAAACACTGTATACTGAATTATTATTTGAGGGGCACACTAAAAGTCTCCGGAATCAATAAAAAAATACTAATAATGGTCAAAAATGAATTTATTGTTTCTCAAAATATTCTCCCTTTGCGTCAATGCACTTTTTCATAAGATTGAACAAATTTTGAAAACATTTGTGCCACTCCTCCGGTGGTAACGTCAGATACATGTTATTCATACTCTTCGACAGCCTCTTCTGGTGATGAAAACCGTTGATCGGGTAATTGGTTCTTAATTTTTGGGAACAGAAAAAAGTCACACGGTGCCAGGTCATGACTCTGTATGCTGGATGACTCATAAGTTGTACGTTTTTTTAATTTTTTTTTATCTTGCGCCTTGGGGAAACTGAAAACAGAAATTATTATATTATTTCACACCATAGGTCTAAAATACATTCAGAAAATCATCAATAAAACAACAAGGAATTAACGCCCTAAAAGTTATACACCTTTTAATCGGGGGTAACTAATTAAAGCTATCGATAACACATTCATCAGTATATTGGGGTCACATCCCTAATTGAGTAGCTTAAGCTGAGGTTTAACGCGCCGGCGAACCCTGAGCGCAACTTCAATTCGGCCGCGTCAAAAACTTCGGGCTGAATATCGCTATCCCTGTTTAGTGACGAAGTTTGGCCACGCAGAGCGACAGTGATAGCAATAGAACGATTCTATTTTGACCGTGTTCCGTAATACCAAAAATGATGACAGAAAACTTGTTGTAATTTTCTCGTTGCGTTGTTATTCTGTAACTATACTAGAAAAAACATAGCTTGATCTCTGGGACAGCTGTCAGTAAAATCGCGCCTATGAAGTTCTGAATTTAACAGTACGTACAAACGTACTAGTCAATGTCATACTTTATGGGCATGCTAAGCTAATTATAGTGATGAGCGATGAATCATCGTGACCACAGACTATAAACTATCGATTTTTTGTATAAAACTTAATTCAAAATTAATTTGTCATTTAATTGAAAAAAAATAACATTTTTGAATATTTAAAAAAAATAACATTATTTACAATAGTGAGTAAATAAAATCTAAATTCTAACCTACTCGTAACATTCCTTCCGACAACTTTGGGGTTCGAGAGAAGTTTGGCCGCGGCGTGTCTTCTTCCGCAAGATGGCGCCAACGCGCCGCCATCTTGTTTGACATGATCCATTCTCCTCAGTACGAGTGCTAACGCCTTGTATACGCCACGTGTTTTCCGTTCTCATCACTTTGTTTTTGTTACTATTGCTGTTAATTTGTTAAGTTTATTTATTATTGTTTGTTTTCATTGTTTGTTGGCATAATGCCAAAGAGAACGAAGAAAACTGTTTTGAACAGTCAAAGTCGTGAGTTTGTGATTCGCTTGCGTGAATATTTTGAGCGAGAAAACCAAAATGGTGGACCGCTATTACCCACGGCAAAAGTTTGTGACAGAGTTGCATATGCTCTTGGCATTGGACGTGCGACAGTAATTCGCATCAGTAAAGAAAAATATGGCGAATCTTCAACCGCAGTATTGACTGAAGACGAGGAAAAAAAGCTTTCAACGCCAAATAAAAAAAGAAGGCTGCTCCTGTCACAAAAATTGACGACTTTGACGCCACTGCGATTCGCAACCATGTTTATGGTTATTATACACGGGGCGAATTTCCTATATTAAAAAAACTAATATATTAAAAAATATTTGTGTACATGAATATGGGTTTTTGCACTGGTCTGGTCGTGCCTCGGAAAGCACGTTAAGCCGTCGGTCCCGGCTGCCATACGAATATCTAATGGCAGTCGTTACGGGTTGTTGGAGCTCTCAAAAGTGCAACAATTCGTCTTACTGCAAAGCTTCTATCGATAATTACTATCGATATTTTTTTCTGTATCATAACAACCCTAGGAATGTCAGTTTAACAAATGTCGCAGAGATCAAGCTATGTTTTTTCAAGTATAGACGATATAATCTATGTTCCCATGATTAGGATACGTAAGATGTTGTTGTTTTTAATACGAAACAATTAGGTTGAAAACAGGTATTTATGACGTAAAAACATGCAGAATGCGATACGCTTCTATTTCATTTTAGGTAAGTATTTTAATCTAATATATGGTTGGGAACCTAGATAAATACCTACTATTCATATTAAAATATTAACTTATTAAGGTAGAAATATGCTCCAATTAGAAATGATCTTGGTAGTACGTGTTGTATGGGCGATTGTCCCTCCGGTGTCCCCTTAAGAGAAACGCGACCTTAAGGAGTTATGATTCACAGTCTATTTTGTTTGACGATTTTGCATTTTTAACAAAACTAACAAAAAACAATAAAATAATACTTACTACGATAGGATATGCCTGCTTTTGTTAAATTTTTGGTTCGGCTATAATATTTACACTCCAAAACGGCACAATATGGCTTATTTATATTTTTTTGAAGTACGTTTACCCCACAGTAATTGAAACACGACTGAAGTGAGCGAAGCTTGTAGTGCGCGGAACTCCGCGTACTTGGTGTTACGCGGGCCCCGCCTACTTACGACTTCTATTGTTTTTTGTGTTCTGTGAAATTACCCAAACACTTAACACGACTTAACGCTGGTTAATTAGAGCAATGTACTTGAATCGTGTAAGAATGTAGATGAAATGATAAATGGTTTTCTAAAATGTATCAACCTTACCAAGAAAAGCAAACAAAACTATCCATTTTGGTTTAGTCGCTCTTTGAAAGAAAGCTCTGAAGGAAAAAGCCAGATTCCATAGTAGATTCAAGAAGTACTCTTACCCTGGAGATCTCATCACCTATCAAATGCTTCGAGGCCGATGCGACAAGTTGTTGCACGAGTGTTTTTCACAATTCAAGATTGAAGCTAAAACACATTTGAAAAAGAACCCCAAATACTTCTGGAAGTTCATGAATTCGATGAGATCCAATAGTAACGCAACCCCAGATGAAATGACTCTTGAAAACAAACGCGTTCTCGGTGGACAGGAAATCTGTGAGCTATTCTCCGAACATTTTCATTCAATATACACCAGGTCCAATAGTTTGCCATACGCATCTGATGCGGCATATAACAGTCTGCCATCATTGAACACATTCATTCTCCCCAGATTTGATATAATTAGGTCTCTTCAGCTAGTAGACACAAACAAAGGTCCCGGGCCCGACTTAATAAATCCATTGTTCTTAATAACTGTGCACCGGAACTATCCGAGCCTTTATTTTTCATCTTCAATAAATCTCTTTCTACTGGAACCTTTCCGTCTCGGAAAGGTACGTAACCCCAATCCATAAGAAAGGTGACAACGGGCAACGTAGCAAACTACAGGCCTATTTCCATTTTGCCAGCTATCGGCAAACTTTTTGAGTCCATGATTCAAAAACGACTGTACCTAAAGTCATTTTTCATTCCGTAACAGCACGCTTTCCTACCAGGCAGATCGACTGCTTCGAATCTAGTTAGTTACACTAGCGACATTATCTCGGCTTTTGGAAACAAACTTGAAGTACACGCCATCTATATAGATTTTTCAAAGGCATTCGATGTTTTCGATCATCGTATACAAAAACTAGACCATGCTGGCATTTGTGGCTCGCTTTTACGATGCTGTGAATCATATCTTCGTAACCGATCTCAAATTGTTATGATCCGTGGATATAAATCTGCTCCTATATATGTATCATCCGGTGTGCCGCAAGGTTCTCACCTTGAGCCCCTTTTCTTCTTAGTGTTTATCAATGACCTTTGCAATAATATCACTTCTTGAATCGAAATGTTCGCAGACGATTTAAAGTTGTATACGCTTCAAACTGATATTGATGCTATTAGCCATTGGTGCCTCCGCAATAAAATGACACTCAATGCATCTAAATGCTTCCACTTGAAATTTAGCAGAAAATTGAAGCTTGATGCAAGGCTCCTCAGCCTGGCGCATCGACGAAAGGTTACTAGCCTCTCGGTTTTGTATCGAGTACATTTCGGGGAGTGTGCGGCGGAACTTTTCAACCTAATCCCACCATCTCCATTCTATCAACGGACAACCAGACGCTCTGCGGTGCGCCACCGCTAAAAAAACCTCTCCAGCAAGTACTAGCGAGATGAGATGATGGATGAGTCATAACTTTCACCGTGTCCGTGAAGAATGCCGCAGACTTCAATGGCGGTACTCATGGACCAAGCGTGGTCGTATATATGCAAGACTGGGAGACGGAAAGCAGGTGCACCTGTTTCGATCGGAGGCTGATATAAGCCGTGTTTTTGGATCGTTTTTGGTTTGATACCTTAGTGGGCGTCGCCAGCACGTAAAATTGGTTAAGTTAGATGGTTCTAGTAAATTTTCCGATGAAGTTTTTGTTAATAGAGGAGTACCTCAAGGGTCTATCCTTGGCCCGATATTATTTATTATTTACACTGCTGACATTGTCAACTGCATTAAAAACTGTAAATTTCATATGTATGCGGATGACGTGCAATTGTACATCTCGTTTAAGCGTGAGGACACAATACCTGCTATTCAGAAAATTAATGAGGACCTGCAGAGAATTTCTAACTGGTCGCGTGACAATGGTTTGGTGCTCAATTCTCTTACAGCAAAATTTATGTTATTTGGCACTAAAAAGCGGCTTGATAGCTTTAACCTCCCGCTAAACGTACCCCTTGATGGTGATCGCATTGAGCGTGTGTACGAAGCACGCAACTTGGGACTCACTATGGATGCTAATCTTAGGTTTGAAAAACATATTACCTCATCTGTAAAAACGTCTTTTTATAAGTTGAAAGTCTTGTACCAAATTAGGCAATATCTAAGTGAAGAGTTACGTGTGCAACTGGTCGAGTCCTTGGTACTTTCGAGATTTAATTATCTAGATACCGTGGTTGGTCCTCGGCTGCTTGCCCGGACAACACGTTTAATTCAACGGGTCCAGAACACTTGCGCGCGTTTTTGTTTTAAAATACCACCAAGGACTCATGTCACACCTTATTTAAATCAACATTCCATCTTGAAAATGAAGTCGAGGCAGAAGTTACATCTGGCGTGTCTGCTTTTTAGTGTACTTAAATACCAAACGCCGAAATACCTGTACGATAGACTAAGCTGGGTTTCTCAGACTAGGACGCTACGAATGTGCTCGAAACAACTAGCCATCCAGCGGCATCACACAGCAGCATTCAGAGGCATGCTGGAACAATATTCCACCGCCGATTCGGGAGTTACGTAGCGTCCATGGTTTCAGAGCTAAACTGAGATTGTTCCTATTTGATTTCCAAAGGTCTCACGAACTCCATAGAAACGATATTTCCATATTGTAGTTTTCCCATTTTATCCACTCCTTTATAATATTCTTCCTCTCTTCTGACAGCCTGATTACTTAGCAGATTGGCCTTTGCTTAGTAGTGGGACTGATTAATGCACATTCTCGCCTAGTTCTCCCCAATCGTCTAAATTTTTGTTCTATTTCTTTTTATAACTTAATATCCTTAGCCACTTTTTTATACATTTTATTTATTTATTTTTTGTAATTTTGGTACTGTGCGGTAAGTCATCGGTGACATCCTACTTTTAAATGGTTCCAACGGAAGATCAGCGTTGTGCCAAAAGCACAACAAATGCTGAGTTGGACGCCTTTTTGTGACGTCGGTCATTTATATATAGGTAATTGTGAGACACACATTTGTTGGGTATTGCTGTTTTTGTGTGTATTATATTGTTATATTGCGTGTATCTTACTTGTGTGCTGTGTATGTTTTGTACCGTCACAAATAAATGTTTTTCTTTCTTTCTTTCTATAACATAAGTAAAAGCCGAAACATTATTGGGGCGCCTGATGCTTTCTGCTTGCAAAATTTTACAAACATTTGCTCAACAAATTAATTGCACAGTTAGTTAAAATTATTAAATTGAAACTCTGCTTAAGCATCCTTGCATATCTATTCGCTCCCAGCTTATACAATTGAAACAACTATGTCAATGCAGCGTACGCCACCGAAATCCGACACATCCGGTATTCCTAGTGGATCAGAAATGGATCAAGAATTAAGTCAATAGTAGAACAAATAGGCGATTAAAGAGAAAGCGCAGTCCTGAGATGTCTGGTAGTGAGCTAACTAGCGCTTTGGCTTTGTTTAAAAATGAAGTTACTGATCACATAAGCAAATTCTTCGCCACCTTTCAGGAGAACCAAGATGCAAATTTTACGTAACAGAGTTAAAACAGGAAATGAAGGAACTGAAGAAGTCTCAAGAAGATATGGAGACCACTACCGCCGTCATTAATTTTCACTATCAAGAGGTGTCTTCAAAAACCACGCAGCTCACTAACGATGATGCAATAAGCTGCGCAAAGACCAAGCAGCTGGAAAATAGGTTGGAAAATATGAGCCGCCAGGCATGCGCCACCAAACATGTACTCAGAAACATTCCATCAAAAGCACATGAGACAAATGAAGAGTTAATGCATTTAGTGAGCAGTGTTCTCCAAACATTAAGGTCGACTATCACCCAAACGAAATACGAGACGTACGCAGACTCTCAGGAAAACCAGAGACCCTAAGACCGATAATGATAGAGCTATAAAGCACCATGATAAGAGGTCGAGTTATGAGAGAAGAACAAACTTTAACAAAAACAATCCTACCGGAAAGCTCAATACGTCACACTTAGCGCTAGATAGCTCGCCAAATCCAGTGTATATCGCATAGCACCTCACCTATAAAGCAAAAAGTATCTTGATTGATTGATTGAAAATACTTTATTGCACTTATAAAACTAGTACAAAGGCGAACTTAATGCTAAAGAGCATTCTCTTCCCGATAATCTTTGTGTATTGTAGATAAAGATGTGTAGGTAGTGCACAGGAAAGGGAACTAAAGAAAAATTTGCACAGGACTAATAAAAATAGCATAGGTACATACTACTTAAATACTTTATATCATATACTAAACTATACCATTATCAAATAAAAATACATACATACATAACAATAGAAGAAGTATTAAGGAACGATTAAGTTGCTCATTTTTGGTCGGTTTGACCGAGAAGGTGCCTATAGATTTTCAATCTGAATGCTTCCACTGAAGTAGCCTGTAAATAATTTGGTGGCATATTATTCCAGAGACGAGTAGCGGTTATTGTGTAAGAGTCAGAGTAAGTAGCCGTTTTATGCTGTGGAGTAATCAATTGGAAACGACGAGACGATCGCACAGCTCTGTCTTCAGTTGATACAAACGTAAATCGCTCTCTGAGGTAGCTGGGTGGGTTGCGAAGAATACTAAACAGGAGGGATACCATGTGGGCATCTCGACGAGCTCTGATGTCAAGCCATTTTAGCTGCTGACGAAATACCGAGATTAGGTCATATTTTCGTAGGCCGTAGATATACCGAATACAAAGATTCTGCAGACGCTCCAACCTGTTCATTTGCTCTTCCGTAGCATCGGGATAACATACATCTGCATAATCTAGGATGGGTAAGAGTAACGCATTAACCAGTGTGGTCCTCGTAGATTGGGGCAAGCGTTAAGCGTTTCAGAGTATGCATAGTACCATACATCCTCCTACTATCTGGGTAATATAATGGTCCCATGACAAATTATGAGTAATGAATAGGCCCAAGTTCTTTACCTCCTTGCAGAACTGCAGTGGAATTTTATTATATTATTATCTTTAAATTAATTTTATTATCTCCTTTCGAGCAAGGGAGTATGTAAAGTAAAATCACTTTGCCTTCTGCTGGACAACCAATGGGATGGTATATCTGCGGAAACAGGAGGGTTCAAACAGCATCAGAGTGCGAGATGAGGAGCAAATACAAAACATCAGCGAGCTGTCTGCATGACTAATCATGCTTACGTCGTGGTATATCTGCTTGCGGCACTACCAAAACTTAAGCAAATGTCATATTTCTTTTTTTCTTTTTTGTTATTTTGTCCGACTGACCTTATATATTTCCACTGCTCTCTCAATCATCGTATTGAGTATAAACAACGTTCAACTAGCATCTCCCGCGGAATTTAATTGAGTAATAACCACCCAGAAACAGAATTGACGGAACAAAATTTGGGAGTACGGTTGGGACAAGTATTATGGATCGGTGGGGGATGCCCGCTTCCACTCACATTTTTCTATATAAATCTAACAACAAAGATTACTTTGAGTGTATGTACGCACTCTACTTTCATTAAAAATGGTCATGAGTAATAATCTAGAAACACTTTGTAAAAATATATCTAGATAATGTGACGGTGTCGTACCTAGGTACCTAGGTATGCGATACTGAAAATTGTTCATCCCCTATTCCTAAATCAAAACAACAACTCCTGATTATTACTCAAAACATCAGAAGCATTGCAAAACATTTCCTAGACTTCTAAAAAAATTACTATACAGCTTAAAATAATTATCTTAACAGAATGTTGACTGATGAAAAATCACATGCTTCCATTGCTAGATGGCTTTGAAATAGTGCATACTAGTAATAATATATTACAAAACGAAGGAGTAGTGGTCTATGTAAAATCAAATCTTTCACATAACAGCTATGAACTGACCTTCACAGACGCAAATTGTATAGTTACGGAAGTAAATAGGACAATAGATATAATATCGATTATTATTAATTTTACATTGAAAATTTAGGACGCCTTGACGAGGCAGAATGTAAAGGAGCTTTTAAACACTGTTTATGTACATATATTTAACCTATTGTACCAACGTTCTTGCAAATAAATGATTATGAATTATGAATCGATCTATCGCTCAGCATCATAAACTAATATCGAGAAGTTCCTCAATAGTTTAGACCTATCTACTCACAAAGTATTCAAAATATATGAGCATAATAGTCACAGGGGACATTAACATGGATATAATTGGCAAACCCCTAGATAGATAAACGACGGAATATTTAGATCTCATGACTTTTCACGGACTACTGTCATCACATCACATACATACCCAACGCGTCTGGGAAATTGTCTTGACCATTGCTTTATAAAAACAAATCAACAAGCTGTTACTATAGTCGTTCAAAATAGTGTGAGTGTGACAGATCATGACTCGGTTCTGTTGACACTTAAAAATCACTACAACTTATTAAACACGGATAACAAAACTTTTTGAGCACGAATCCGCAAACTTATCGCCGTATTTAAATATATTAGTCATGCAGCTACTGAGACTCACTTAAAAACTATTTATTACGCACTCTGCCAATCCCTACTAATATATTGCTCTACTACTTGGGGAGGTGCCCCTAAAACACATCTACTCCCATTAGAGAGAGTAGGTACAAAGAGCAGTGCTTAAAGTAGCCTATTTGAGGCCTTTCCAATACCCAACTGCCCAACTAGGTATATATGTATAGACACTAAACTACGAGTACTTACTGTAAGACAGATATTCATTCAGCAAATTATACTTAGACAACATTGGAAACCTCTCGCAGAGATAACATTGTGCAACAAGAGACGAAGAGATATAGTAGGTACTTATACCTTTACGACACCGCGTTGTAGCACTGTTTTTGCACAAAAACATTTTGATTTTTGACACCATTCCCATACAACACACTAAATAAACAATTATTGATAGGTACACGAACATACGGTAATACAGTGCAAAACTAAGATTAAAAACTATTTAGACACATTCGATGAATCGCAAACTAAACACTTGATAAAACTATTTACACACATTCGATAACTCGCAAACTGAACACTTGATAAAACTATTTACACACATTCGATGACTCGCAAACTGAACACTTGATAAAACTATTTACACACATTCGATGACTCGCAAACTGAACACTTGATAAAACTATTTACACACATTCGATGACTCGCAAACTGAACACTTGATAAAACTATTTACACACATTCGATGACTCGCAAACTGAACACTTGATAAAAATCGTGAGTTGAGATTTTTGCTAACTCAATTTACTCTAACTCAGAAGCATCATCAACTCTACATACATCATTTATCGGTTCTAATAAAACCTCACACACACACACACACACACAATCATACACCATATATTTTCTTTGCTGACGTCTTTTTTGTTGTGTGATGCTGCAATGTTGTTGTAAGCTAACAGCTCATAACGTCATAACATAACGTACAAGCAGTCAGAACGCAATCAGAGCAAATCGAAGAAAACTGCACAAAAAGCCGAAAGCAAACGTTTTTATTGCACATATTAATATCGTATTCATTTTCCATGAGCACCGGAATGCGGCCGCATGAATATACAAAATGGAAATATTGTTAGTAGATTAAATACCTACCTAGCTACTGCAGAACATGGAGAGGAGAGGAGTGATTCACTCATGAGACAGGGTACCATTATCGCATAAAATAAATAAACCGTGGAAAATGTACCGCAATTGTTTTCAGCTTTCCTTTATTGATTTGAATAAAAGTTTCTAGGCCAAACTGATTAACATTTCCGGAGGGGGCACCTCATTACGACTCCTACGGCCGGCCGGCGGGCGTCGCGGCCGGCGGGTCTCGCACACCACGGGTACGCGATACCACTAACAAATGAAGAATACTTTAAAAAACTAAACAACACGCTTTTGTAAATAACCGAACTAAAAAGTAGAAAATAATTTTCAAAAAAATTACATTATGAATAGAGTGAGTGAGTAACAAACATATTTTTATCGTAAAAAAAAACATGAGGTGCTTGATGTCTATCGTTACTAATATTTTATTGACAGACATTGGTAAAAGTATTCATTTTGAAAATATATTAAAAAGCCAGCTTTGTTACAATAATAGTATATTATTAAACGAGGGGATAAAGCAGTGTCTTGCGTCACTGGCGCAACGATTATATTGAATCCCGAACGTAACGGTGCAGAGTGAGATAAAGATGCAAACAGCTTTATCCACGAGAAGAATACTCTACTTTCCACACTTTCTGCGAGACAATAAAAACCAAATCTAGGTTGGTGCATTCTGAAATGAAATGATATTTATTTATTTGCTAGAACATATGTGATAATATTAGGTCTTACAAAAATTACAGGTCTATTATAATGTCCTACCACAATTGTTGGCATTCAAATATTAATGAGTTCTATAAGTTATATTCGTCAATAAGTTATATTGTAGTTACATATATTAAATCATTTTAATAAAAGCAATTAGATATTTAGAAAAAATATAATAACAATGTAAAAGATAAATGAATAATGATATGTGGAGAGGTTAGTTCGATTTACGAATAAGTTCTTATTGTGTGGGTCTCTTTGGTTCAAATTTTAATACAGATGAGGTAACAAATTCAAACCACATTATGCCGGCGAGGGCATAATGAAATTCAGCACAACTTTACTCCCGGCTCAACCGTAGGGATCACAATCACCTGCTTTCGGTGAGGTTTACATGACTAACAATTTGTAATTATCGAGCAGGAGGTGTGAAAAATACATTTTTGTGTTAATCACTATACCTATTTATTTTATTTAAATTATTAATTTTATTATTTGCTTATTTATGCTATTGTCATCGGTCTTTCCAAGCTAATAAAAGCGTGTTAGCAATGATGTGGGCAAAAGCTCAAAACCTTTTTCACGATATTGAAACTTATTAAAATTACGGAAATGCGGAAAGTTTGGGTCGTCTGGTAGCCCCGCCCGGGCGCACGGGCTCGCGCGCGCTGAATACAACCTGCGCGCCGCTCATTTATCATCACTCACACACTTCAGCAAGCTGTAGCTTCTGACAGCTGTTAACACTATCACACCGATTCTTTCCTGGCTTTGTGAAATATGTGACACCTTATTTATACCTAGTCAGGTTATAAATTCTGTCACATGTTTAATATAAAATAATTGAAACAAGTTTATTCATTATGTAACCATTTATATACCAAAATGAACTTAACAAAACATAGATTCTTATGACACTAAAGTTTATTCAAAATGACCTCCGTGATTTTGAATACAGGCCTTCAATCTGCGCGGCCAGTCGTCTATGGCAGCACGAACGAGGTCCATGTCAATATCGGCGGCTGCCTTAATCAAGGATGTCTTGAGTGACTCCAAATTGGGATGAGGCTTTGAGCACGCCTTTTCCTCCAAGTGTTGCCATATCTTGTAATCTAACGGATTCAAATCTGGACTGGAGGAGGGCCAGTCTTCGTGCCGGATGCAGTCGATTTCACGCGCCGCCAGCCAGTCTTGTGTGCTCTTCGCTCTATGAGCTGGCGCCGAATCTTGTTGGAATACCCAGTGCCTGTTATTGAACATGGTATGAGAAACAGGTTCCACAAGGTTCGTCAGGACTGTATTTTGATACACAACTGCATTCGTTTTTACACCTTTCTCACAAAAATGTACATCTGTTAAGCCCCAATAAGAAACTCCCAACTATACCATGAGCGAGGATGGAAAATGACCTCGTTGGACACGCGGAATACGGTTGCTCGCTTCTTCACTACTGTGTGCGTACACCTTATCATTTTGTTTGTTGTAGCTCTCTTCTACGGTAAAAATTTTTTCATCCGAAAAAAGAATTTCCCGATATTTTTTTCCCGCGTACCGCTTCAACAAAGCGCGGCATCTCTTCAGTCTTAGGTCCATTAGACGAGCATTCAAACGATGTCCTGTTTTTCTTTGATATGCCCGAAGTCCTAAGACTTCATTTAACACCCTTTTCACCGTGGTTCTGCTTAACCCCATCGGAAGGGCCAACAGTTTCTGCTTACGTTTGGGATTTCTTTGAATTCGCGCCTTCACAGTTTTTATCACTGCTGGAGTCCTAACAGACCGAGGGCGACCACTTCTTGACCTGTCATCTACACTAGAGTCTTCATTGTATCGTTTGATGGTGCGATAAACGAATCTTTTGGTTATATTCAAATTTTTCAGTATGTCAAAAATTTGAATTGGCGCATAACCGCAACGATGCAACGCAATATCTGCAACACGGTCTTCTTTAAGCGTCCACTCCATATTTAAAAATGAGTAAAATTCTAAAAAGTATACATTTTTATTTTCATGAGCAATTCGAAATTCGAATTCTATAAACTTTTTTGTGGCCAGCATTCTAAAAGAAAAGTTTTTACTGTGTGACAATACTTATGACCTGACTAGGTATAATAGCTATATATACCATATTTCTAGCAATATCAATAATTTTGATTTCATTTGTGTTGGTCGCGGAGGAACATGCGGTAATGTTTTCAAGTGATCCTTGTCATTACATTGTTTTTTTTTCTATAAGTGCTTACCTACTTACATATCTACCTACAGACGACAAAGAAATTGAATACCTAACCGTGCTTAGCTAACACGCGGGGTCCGGCTTGCGCATAAGAAAAGCTCTACATTTTAAACACCGTCTGTGCTTGCTTTATTATGTTTAATCTGCCATACCTATTGTGAGACAGGAAGGGAGACTTGCGCAACGATGCCTAAACGAATTTAGTGGCTAAATATAATTTAAGGAATTGTCAATGACGTTCAAATTTGAACATGTTTAGTCGCTAAATATGTTTAGGTATCGTTGTGCAAACCGGTGTAGTGTATTAAGTAGCTAACTATGAAGTGACTCAACCAAGGTAGGTAGTGAGTGAGTGAGATGCGTCAGCCAGCACCGCCTGAGTCACGCACGCAGGACACAGCGCGCGTCACCGATGTTCACGTATCTACTCTGTTCTCTCTCTCTCTCTCGCTCGCACAGTGTATAAATGTGTTAAACTTTTAGTACCTATATTTATAGTCATTATGGTATTTAAAGTAATAAGTACTCATTAAAAATATATCGATATATTAGTGTTGGTACTGGTGAAATTACCTATACCTCGCAAAGTCGAGACCAAATCAGTAACAACAGTTTAAAAAAAATACCAATATAATCTATATCGATACCTATATCGAGCAAGTATCGGTACCTACTCCGTCAAAGCAGTCGAACCGGTATTTGAAAATACCGAAGTTCCGAGCCCTGTGAGTTTGTGTCTTAAGATAGACACAAAGTCCAAGAATCAGCTGAATGTAAAGAAGAGGGCGATGAAAAACTTTGTGGCAAAGCCTTTGATGTACCAAATTACAATAATCGATCGCATTTTGCATCACTCAATAGCTAGTTGGATGTGAATGGCGATGGATGGATGCGTTCCTGTTGCCACCCCCACTCCCCTTGCCCCGTGGGTGCAGTAACGCGCAGTCGACACGAACCAACAGATCACACGACATTCTGAACCAGATAAGTCGACCGAAACAATGGCGGTGGCTATAACGTATGAATACCTATAGGATTTACTCATATTTCCCAGATAATATGCTTACCTTATCTGCTAAATCCAATATATTGCTAAAATTGCTGAATAAAGCTTTTCCGAGATGCTCTGTGACCTAATATACCTACCTACCTAAAAATATTTTACTAAATGCTTGATGTGATCAGAAGACATTGAATTTGAGCGGAAACACGACTTCCTTTGAAAGGATTAAACTAAAACTAAAACGTTCTTAGAAAACCGTTCATTATCTCATCTGCATGTAGAGTATCTGCTGTAACCTCAGCTAAGTTATCTCTTATCAGCTCTTATCGTAGCCTCTCTGCGTAGTTCTTATTAGTTAGTTTTATTTATTTATATTTTAACTGACATTAATTTGTAATATATTTTTGAGATAATACTGAAAGTTGGTCAATTTATTTGAGTGAAAACGGCAACACCGACGCCGCCGCCGCACACAGGGTCCTCACAAACATGCTAGCTGGACAAAAGTCATAGTCGAATTTCCAAGAATTAATTATCCAGATAGTTTCAAAAAACCCCCCATTGTCCCGATTCCAAGAATTGTTTTGCACCAATTTCAGTCACTGATGGATGAGCCACGAGGGTTGATATAAGAAGAAGGGGTAAGTAAAATGTTAAATAGTTGCAATTTTGCTTCTATTTATTATTTTATTTTTATTTTTCGAATTTTAGGAAAACTTACAGCTAGGTTACAGAAAATGTACCTAATCTAAGAAGGCCAATTAAAAGTTTTCGCAGATAAGGTAAGAGATGAATAGTATAATATACGAACAGGTAAGGTAGACGACACATAAAATGAGAAAATAAATTAAATAGAAGAGATATTAATACACACACATACACGTCTAACGCGAACACATCTATGCTAGTGAGTTTTGTGTTCATTAAAAAAAGTACTTTTTTTAATAAACATGTACTTTTTATGTGTATACTATAGATATATACCTACAATTGTTTTCCAATATTTATATAATAATATAACGTTTGTTTCAGGCAACAATGTACACATACAAAATATGATGACAAGGCCCATATCTATAAATACCTTATAGACTAACATACCTACTAGAGACTAACAATGAACTTAAAACTAACACTTATTTATTTGGGGGATTTTGCTTCGTAGCCGCTTCCCTGTAGCACCTGTAAACGATGCTGACTGACCAGAAATCCGATCAAGCCTTATGTTGAAAAATAGTAGTTTTAACCGTGCACACTTATGTAGTACAACATTCTTTTATTGGTTTTTTGTTTAGAGTTCGAGATTTTCGTTTTAAAAATATGTGTTTTTTTCGTTCCAGTTTTCGAATGGCGAAAACACCCAAAAGAGAACCGAAACAGTGATTTATATGAATTTATATCTAACAAATATGGACTCTTAGATGGTACCAATGATTTCTTGAAAGAAATAAGAAAGAATATTAGCAGATTTTCTTCAAAATTAGCTGAAAAATGACCTATTTAGGAAAACAATCTTGAGCGCTTCTTGGTCAACAATGCAGAGTTCTTGGAAGGTGATAATACTTTAAAGTCTACCGTAAAAATACCCACAACCGTCAACATCAGCTTTCATTCCTGGTCGTTCTATTAAAAGTTTTGAAGACCTGAGTGACAAGTCGAAAAGAAGGCGATTTAACGATTTTCTTCACACACGGGAAACGACTGCTGCTAAATTTTCAGCGCGGTTAGCTGGACACCGAAACCTTGCTGGTGTCATTAGAGAAGCCAGCAACAGCCCTGAGTAGTGTCAAGTTATGAAAAAAACCATTGGTGCAAGTGAACGTCCTCAAAGGTGTTACAAAAAGAAGCTACAAGTAAGTCATACAAATAAAATAAATCAGAAAGTGGAGCATGAAGGCAGGGCATCAAGTATTTCCGGCATATCATTCTCTCAAGCAAGCTTAATTAGATTGTTACCCTCCTGAAGAACAGATACCTAAGTGTGAATGAAACGCGTGCAGAAATTAAAAATCAAGCCATTTTAAATAAAACAGTCGAACGTATGATTTCTGCACAGATTGCGATATTCAAATCTTTACCTCTTGGCTCATCATTTACCCTTATAAGCGAGTAGGGATGTGATGGAAGTTCCGGTCATAACACATACAAACAAAAGTTCACAGACAATGAAGATACTTATTAGTTTTTGTTTGTTTTTTCATATGTGCCACTTTAATTACATGACAATAGTGGTAACGTTGTTTGGCAGAATCCTCGACCATCTTCTACTATTGCCGTGAATAGAGATTTACTATACATGGTATTAATCACATCTGATCCAGTAATTAAAGTTCTTAGAGCAGTTCCCAAAAACTGACAATCAAACAATCCTTCTGAGGTTTTAGAATTAATAATACCCCCTAGTGTAAATATAAGTTCTAGTGTAAATATTAGTAGTTTTGGTCTAAATGTTAGTTCTGAATATATTGTAGAAGATTCTTCAAAAGAAGAATTAAGCGATGTAGAATAAATCAGTAGAGTAGAATAGAAGTGTAGAATTCTAAAATGAATATAACTTTGGATAGATAGGTAACGAGGCCCCATTGTGTAATTAGTTGTTCAATTAGAAGCATATTATGACTTGTTAATGTTTTTTCAATTTTTTTTTGTACCTGTCTCAATTATTCAAAAATCCTGTTGGTAATATTCGTTTTTTTAGAACTCGTGACCCTACCTACCTACCTTCTTTTATTTGGGTGTTTTGTACTAAATCCGCAACAAGACATCATAAGAAAGCAGTATGAAGCAAAAAACCCTAATAAATAATTATGTCTAGCTAGCATGTTCAGGGCGATTCACTGCGCGCCGCCGCGCCGCCGCGCCGCCGCCCGCCGTCTAAAGTTTTTGCTTTTGTTCTATTGCGTTTTGCGGTACAGTGCGCTATTTTGATACGAGACTCAAGTTTATCCACTTAGGAGACTGCGAAAGATGATACTAAGTAGGTACCTAACAGAAACCAAGCACCTATTTACATCATAAAGTTGGATACAACTTTTTATTGGTACGGTAACCATAAAAGTAGGTAGTGTATGGCAAAACAATGGAATCATTTTAGAATAAAGTGTTTCCAAATATTTAACGTGGGACGTCTAGACTAGTGAAAGATCTTCAACAGTACATTTTGACCCCGTTTTTACTTTTAGTTAAAATCTTGCCGTTTTTTAGTTATTAGCCTAAAAACTGAACTTTGACGAAATTCACAAGGTACACTCACTGGTACGTAGTTTTATAGAACTGTGGGGTCACTACCCCACAGTGCTATAAAACTACGTGCGTAATAATTATGCGTGTAGCTTTAGTGACACAAATACATAGAAAGTCTGACATCCAGAATAAACTGCAATTTATAGCCCGAAAATAGTACTTAACCACATAACAAAATATATAAAATTTACATACTTACTTCCTATAAATTTTAATATAATTTTAATTAATAAATAAAATATAAATTTGTATGTTTTTTCCTTGTGTTGTTTCGTGACGTTCAGTTTAGTGGGCCAAATAATAAAAAAAAATACACGAACTCACTACCTAGTAACTAACTACTAGCTAGTGGTTCGCGACGAACAGAGATCCAACCTATGGAAAGGCGTCTTAAAAATAGGTAGGTAAGTATATTATTTGACATCTTTGACCATTGAAATAGTGCCGTGAAATGCACAACCACAAAACTTGGCCTACAGTTGCATTCAAATTATAAGTAATGGAAGTTTTTGTTAATCGGGTAGGTACCCTTTTTTGGGGTAGAAATTGCAGTTATTCTGGATTTCAGACTTTTGCCATTAATTTTGTCACTAAAGTTACACGCATAACAAATTTCAAGACCTTTCAGGCACTTAAAGGGAACGGTAAGGGGATTTGTGGGCATACCCTCCCGAAATACCCTGCGCAGGGTATTTGTGGAATAAGCCTACTAGACGTCCCACTTGGTTTGATAATCTCATTATGTTTTTTTATCGCTCTTGAATCCCAATATCTTTAGTTTTAGCTCATTTAAGTCACACCAAGATTCTGCCGACACTACCTACCTATATACCAAATTTCACGATGATCGGATCAACGCTTCGAAAGTTATCCTCGGACAAATAAACATACATAATCTACTTACATAAACATAACTTACATACGTACAACGCCGATTCGTTTAAGTTGATTTACGGCGGGTTCTTATATCCATCGGTAACCAGCTACGACTCGTTTCTCCTGGAAAAAGTGTCAAACTAGTGTCAAACGACTGACTCGTTTTCAAGGAGAAACGAGTCGTGACTCGTAGCTGGCTACCGACGGTACCTAAAGGAACCAGCCATTAGAGATCTCGCTTCGCTCTATACAAAATTTCAACAGTTAGTTATTAGTTTGTCTAAAGGTAGGTATTACGCAAACTTGTGTATTTAATATTATTCTGCAGTTGTCGATTCTAAAACTTCAATGTAAATGTGTACCTACAGGCTACAGTAGGCAGAATGTAAATTAGAATCTTACCCGGTGTTGGTCGCTAACGGCTAACGGCAGTCGGCAATGCGTCACTGTCTCACTTGGTGTTTTCGTCACAGTGTTTTACTGTCGTCACTTGGAGTCGTTATCGTGTCAGTTCATTAATGAATCAGGAAGATGTACCTAAGTACCTATGCATGTATTCGGGGCTACGAGGCGAGCGCTCGCGGCCGACTGACTGCTCGGACTCCGCGGACTCGCATCTCGCCCGCTGCCTGAAACACTGACTGAACATGTGTGCCCAGTCCGTTGGAAAATTATTTCAGTAGCGACACCAAGCGATGCCGTACTGTACATTCGCTCGGCTCGTTGCCGGTACGAACTAAACTCTTCTCGGAGACAGTAATGAGCAGCGTACTGCGTAGGGAGACTTGGCACGCATTCCCGCGCTAGGTATGTACTCGTGCCGCGCGCCTCGGTGCATCGCAACTTCACAACGAATTATCACGGAGATATCGACAATATGCCAAGAGCAAAAAACCCCGGCTTCATGCAATGGGATCAGCCTAGCTAGACTCAATCCAAGAGATCGTTACATAGGTACCTACTCGATGTCGTAGCTGTTATGAGATCGAACTTACTCTAAATAAATGAATTAATATTTTATTAAGTATGTACCTATCTATCATGCATGCATGTATAATAATTATCACAATTTCGTTAAAATCTGTGTTGTATTGACACTAGCGAGCGGCCGGGCTCGGGGAGAGTGTACCAACATTCAAACGCATTTTGTTAATCTGTGTTGTATTGAGACTAGCGAGCGGCCGGGCTCGGGGAGAGTGTACCAACATTCAAACGCATTTTGTTAATCTGTGTTGTATTGACACTAGCGAGCGGCCGGGCTCGGGGAGAGTGTACCAACATTCAAACGCATTTTGTTAATCTGTGTTGTATTGACACTAGCGAGCGGCCGGGCTCGGGGAGAGTGTACCAACATTCAAACGCATTTTGTTAATCTGTGTTGTATTGACACTAGCGAGCGGCCGGGCTCGGGGAGAGTGTACCAACATTCAAACGCATTTTGTTAATTTGTGTTGTATTGACACTAGCGAGCGGCCGGGCTCGGGGAGAGTGTACCAACATTCAAACGCATTTTGACACTTAGTTTTCACTAGCTGCAGTGGCGGATTTACCAGCAGGCTGAGTAGGCTCGAGCCTAGGGCGGCAGATTTTGGGGGCGGCAAATTTTGGGAAACGGTTTTTTTTTACCTCATAGAAATCAAAAAGATTTTTCTATGACGCTTTTCTGATGTCTTACAGATAGAAGTCTGCAACAAATTTTGTCAATGACTTTTCTCTCTCACTTGTCATTGCACATTCCGAGAGTAGCAAACTTCCTTAATCTAGAGTAAAACAGCTAGTTCGCCGCCCCTCAACCAGTAATCGGCCTCTCGCCTCTGCGCCCTTTGCTCACACTTCTTATGAGTGAAAAGAGCGAAATTGTAAAAAATATGCCCCTCTTCCCAGTAACAAACCATACATGCCAGTCTTACTACTGGTTGGAGGCTACGAACTGGATGGTTTTTATATAACTTACTACTGGTTGGAGGCTACGAACTGGATGGTTTGTATAATTTTTCGATTTTTATTCGAATATAATGAATAATTTAGTGAATAATTTTACCGATTTCAATCTTATGTATCGACTATTATGTGTTTCACATGCACTAGTAGCTTCAGAAAATTCGATTGGAATTAAAAAAAACTTGAACAGTAATAGCGAGATAGTCTTAAGTCAAAAAATTTGTTTATCCCCGAACGCGGTATTTTTTTAATGCTACAATGTTATCAATGACGTCAATGTTGCACGTGCACGTAGCGAGCTTCATTCTCTATTCCAATAACCGTGTGGGGCTTCATTCTCTATTCCAATAACCCCGGTTACCCGAACAAATCGAGGCGAAAAACGAAAACAAAATCGGATCACCAAATGTTCATTAATGTGTAAATAGCATACATTATCCCGCCCATACATGATTGAGCTTCGATTAGCTCAAAAATATACCGAAAAATTATTTTACGTGCAATTTCAACGAAATTGTTGCATTGTAAAAATAACGAATGATATGACAATTGTTGATGCAAGGGCGGCAAAAACTATTCAGCCTATACCTTGAAAATTTGTAAATCCGCCACTGACTAGCTGACCAATCCGCAGGTTCGCACGCGTAATTTTTCAATAAAAACATTACCCTCCCTCTGCGCAGTTGGATAAAAAGTAGCCTATGTCACCCGGGGATAGAGTAGCTTACCAACAGGGAAAGAATTTTTTAAATCGGTCAAGTAGTTTCTGAGCCTATTCGATACAAACAAACAAATCATTCCTCTTTATAATATTAGTATAGATAGTATAGATAAACGACAAAAATATGAATGTAATGTAATTATTTCTCGGAGGCAGTACCTGGAGGATGTGTTTTACTGAATTGGTTCCTTCTTAGCTAGGCGTGATGAAGAGCCGCGGGGTTATTGTCTGACCTTGAAGAGGATGCGAATATGCGTTGGCGAGATGTCAAAATCGATTACCGATATTATTTTCATGCTCAGTTTCCGATTTTGAGGATTCAGTTTACAAAAAGTTAATGTACCTAGGTAGGTAGGTACATTACAAATTTACAAATGCAGAAAAGTAAAATTCATACGCAATATCCCAAGATTGGAAACTGAGCGGAAAATGTATCATTGTTTTTTGACATGTTGTCTTTGTGTTCAAAGTTACGACATTATGGGGGCAGGCCAGCCACCGCCGCCGCCGCCGCCCGCGCTGGCCGCGCTGGCCGAGGGACCGCCGGCAGCCCACAGATGATTGTTTTTACTCAATACGTGTTTAAGCTTTTTAAAATTTCATAAAACCGCTATAAGTTAAAAATATGAATTGAATTATTTGTCAAATGAAAGTGAGGTGAACACAACCGGTCAAGTGCGAGTGGAAGTCACGCAGCGAGGGTTCCGTACCTATTTATTTATGTTAATTTAGCAGCGACATTAGCTAACTAGATGACTCTGACTCCCTATTCTGAGTGACATAACTATGTCACTCAGAATCAGCGTTGCCAGATTTTTGACGTGATAACGTCTTTTAAATCGATGAACGCCGGATGCACGCACGAAAAAGTGTCACGTTCCGCTTGAGCCGAGCGTGCAAGCGAGAGCGCGGAACTAGCGATAGAGAGGCACGATCGGCCTAAGCGTTCGGCTTGTGACGCATCTATTTCTCTTCCACTAAACTATTTGAGTCAAAATAGGGGAAAAAAGCGGGTAAAAGCGACAAATCAACTGGCTAAGAGAGAAAGAGAGAAAGAAAATGTGTGCTCGCACCTCTTTTGCCCCTACAGTATATACGAAACGTAATTCTCTCTCTTTCTATCTTCACTAACTTATATCTCCCACTCAACTTCCGTTCGCCTTGCCCGATCACACTTTTCGTAACGCTCTCGTCACGCATTCACCAGCTTACTGCCAAGTCTAGCGTGCGTAAAGAAGTTTTACTTCAAAAAGTTTAATTTATTAGAAAAATGTGGTGTTTCAAACAATAGTCTGAGAAGTGAGCGTTACAAAGTGTAACTTACAATATGAGAATAATTTAATTATAAGAAGTACTTATTCATGATATTTCTGTGATGATTTAACTTCTTTTAAAGTTTCCTCAGCACGCTGCACCCGCGAGTTTCATGGATACCCCACATCACATTATTATGATCACGTATTCCTAAAGTAGCATGGATATTCAAAAAACTCAGACACGATTTAAGCACTGAGTTGCTTACCTCTGTCTATAGATCAATATGTTAATCTGTACAAACATACCTACCTACTGCATAGCAGCGTGGGCGGCGCATTATATAAGACTCATATGATGCCCTTAGAGTAGGGTTGCCATTCATCCCGATACGTCGGGACATGTCACCGTTATTAACAGTGGTGTCCCGACGTCCCGATAAGCTCTAAAATGTCCCGACATACATAATCAAGCGCTCCGCGCAGGACGCGCAAGCAGCCAGCAGACGACTTTTTTTATTTTAATGCATTTTTTATATTTTTATTTTCTTCTTATTTGTTGTATTTGGATCTTATTTTCTATTATGTATCATCTACACTACACAATCTATCATCTATCTTGGGTATTTTTTTCAGGTTACACACCTGAAAAAAATACCTAGTCCTTACATCTAGCTAGAGATACAGATGTGTATGATATAATAATACATACCTAGAATTTATTCCATGATTTCTGTTACACGCTGTATACAAAAAAAAAGTACTCCTATTTGTAAATGTCCCGACGGGGCCTTGGGGATTTATGACAACCCTACCTTAGCTCTCTAAGGTAGGGTTGTCATAAATCCCCACACAGAGATCTGTGCTCAAAACTATGTTATTCATAAAGTATCGTCCCCCTGCCGAAGATTTGTACGCATCTTGTAAATTACTAACTATACGTCAGCTATACATAGGTACATAATCTCATCCTGAGAATCCTCACTACAATTCCAATGCATCCCTCACACACACGAAAAAGAAGGGGACATCACATATTTAATATTGCTTGCAGAACCAACTTCATGCAACAACCATTTATGTGTGTCAATTCATCTCCATAAAAAAATTCTAAATATAAAGACGTTAAATGTACATAATGCGCACTGTAAAATCCTGGCTTCAGAAATTACCATACGATAAAACGGAGGATTTGTTAACAATAACAAATTCAGATACGTAGCCTTATAAATTCAATTTAAATTTACTACTAACTGTACATTAACTCTCTCTTACATTCTAATATAAACTATGTATACTGTTTGCATTACTATAAGATCAGCCTCGTTTGTCCAATGGAAGACGTCAAAAACCGGGATACAGAAAATCTAGTCCGGCTTTTGATGCACCATTACACTGGTAGTACTTACCTACTTAAGTTATTATTAATTACTTTAGGTACTTATTTATTGATTGATTTGTTATAGATTTGAATATAATTTTTCTATTCCAGTGCCTTCAGCTTTCAGCTAGAACTGCACAATCGCTTCCAGTGCCTAGCCAGCTGCAATGATATTGACGAGATAAACAACGGGTTGGTGGAAACTGTCCAAGCGGTGGGATCTAAGTTCTTTAAGGCCCCCCGCCAAACTAAGCACCAGAAACTCTCAGATGAAACCATTAAGCTAATAGAGGACCGGGATGAAATGAGATTGCAGTCTTCAGCTGATATGTCGGCATACGGCGTGCTTAATAGACGAATCTCGAAATCTATGCGACACGATCTGCGTACCTTTAATACATCTCGTATTAAGGTCGCAATAGAAAGGAACAAAGGTTCAAAAGTGTTTGCAAAGCATTCGTCTATAGGGCAAAGCCAAATGATTAAGCTGAAGACCGACAGCGGCACTATCATTTCGTCGAAACCGGAGATTCTGAGAGAGGTCCAAAAGTTATATGGACAGATGTACACCTCAACACAAAACCCCGTTGGTCAGTTGGCTCAGGACACCAGAGCCAAACTAACCCGACACTATACCGAAGACATCCCGGACATCAGCCTGTACGAGATTAGGATCGCTCTGAAACAGCTTAAAAACAACAAGGCACCAGGTGAGGATGGAGTTACGACAGAACTTCTGAGAGCGGGTGGGAAACCGGTACTTCAAGTCCTCCAGAAGTTATTTAACTCCGTCGTCCTCGAAGGAACCACGCCAAAAGCGTGGGATAAGAGCGTGGTGGTGCTTTTCTTTAAAAAAGGTGATAAAACCTTATTAAAGAACTACAGGCCCATCTCGCTCTTGAGCCACGTTTACAAGCTGTTTTCGAGAGTGATTACGAACCGTCTCGCACGCAGGTTCGATGACTTCCAGCCTCCCGAACAAGCCGGTTTCCGAAAAGGCTTTAGTACCATAGATCACATCCACACGCTACACCAGATTATACAGAAGACCGAGGAGTATAATCGACCGTTATGTCTAGCGTTTGTGGACTATGATAAAAGCCTTCGATTCAATCGAGACCTGGGCGGTACTGCAGTCTCTTCAGCGATGCCAAATTGACTATAGGTATATCGAAGTGTTGAAGTGTTTGTATAGTAACGCCACTATGTCAGTCCGTCTACAGGACCAGAGTACGGAACCAATCCAATTGCAGAGAGGCGTGAGACAGGGAGACGTAATTTCTCCGAAACTGTTCACGAACGCATTGGAGGACGTTTTCAAACTCTTGGTCTGGGACAGACTTGGCATCAATATCAATGGCGAATACATCACTCACCTTCGTTTTGCCGATGATATAGTCATTATGGCCGAATCGCTCGAGGAACTCGGTACCATGCTCAACGACCTCAGTAGGGTCTCCCAACAGGTGGGTCTTAAAATTAACATAGATAAGACGAAAATCATGTCAAATATCCATGTTGCGCCCGTACCGGTAGTTGTTGAGGGCGATACTCTCGAAGTTGTCGACGAATATGTATATCTATAGTCTAACTTTTTATTAGCTGCAGTAAAATGACGTTTTGTGGGTTGCCGGTTTTGAAGAAAAATAAATAGGGATGTAGCTAAATGAGTGAATCATAAATGAATAATCAGTTTGGTTTTTTTTTTTGAGATTTAATATTAAGTTGTAATGTATTTTTTTAACCTATTATTATTACTATACTAGAGGATTGATCTTTTTTAGTGGAAGTATAGGGAGGTACATTCAAAATGAAACAAAAACGTCATAATAATGTTATTTAATTAATTTTTGTGAACTGAATCACATCCCTATTGAGATTAGGCTGGCAACATTATTTTACGGAATGACATTTAGAAACGTCATTTTACTGCAGCTAATAAAAAGTTAGACTATAGGACAAACTGTCTAATTAGGTAAGTCCAACTTCGACAAAGAGGTCGCACGAAGAATCCTACTCGGCTGGGCAGCGTTCGGGAAAGCCCAGAGCCTGAAGACTAAAGTCTTCAACCAGTGTGTGTTGCCAGTGATGACCTATGGCACTGAAACGTGGTCCTTTACTCATGGCCTCATGACCAAGCTCAAGGTCGCTCAACGAGCTATGGAGAGGGCTATGCTCGGGGTTTCTTTGCGTGACAAAATCCGCAATGAGGAAATCCGCAGAAGAACTAAAGTTGCCGACATAGCTCTCAAAATTAGCAAGTTGAAGTGGCAATGGGCAGGCCACATCACTCGTAGAACCGATAACCGTTGGGGAAGAAAGGTTCTCGAGTGGAGACCACGGACTGGAAGACGCAGCGTAGGCCGGCCCCCCACAAGGTGGACCGACGATCTAGTAAGAATCGCGGGGAGCCGTTGGGCGCAAACGGCTACCAACCGCTCGTTGTGGCGATCTAAGGGGGAGGCCTATGTTCAGCAGTGGACGTCTTCCGGCTGATGATGACGATGATGATGATGATTCCAGTGCCTTGTAACTGTCATCATCATCATATCAGCCGTAGAACGTCCACTGCTGGACAAAGGCCTCCCTCATTGATCTCCAGGAACTGCGGTTGGAAGCGGCCTGCATCCAACGCCGACCTGCGGTTCTCACCAAGTCGTCTGCCCATCTTGTAGGTGGACGTCCTACGCTGCGCTTGCCGGTCCGTGGCCTCCATTCGAGAACTTTCCGGCCCCATCGGCCATCTGTTCTGCGCGCTATATGGCCTGCCCATTGCCACTTCAACGTGCTAATCCGTCGAGCTATGTCGGTGACTTGAGTTCTCCTACGTATCTCCTCATTTCTCATTCGATCCCGTAGAGAAACCCCGAGCATAGCCCTCTCCATAGCTCGTTGAGCGACTCCGAGCTTATTCATAAGGCCAATAGTGAAGGACCACGTCTCGGTTCCATATGTCATCACTGGTAACACACACTGATTGAAGACTTTCGTCTTAAGGCACTGAGGTATGTTGGACGAAAAGACGTTGCGAAGTTTCCCAAACGCTGCCCATCCGAGTTGGATTCGGCGATTGACCTCCTTCTCGAAGTTGGACCTACCTTATTGGACTGTTTGTCCTAGGTATACGTACGCGTAACTGTACATGCGTACATGCTTGTAACTGTGATTGTAACAAAATGGCTACTTGTATGTGATACCTTTGTATTTACTTTACCACTAAATCATTTTTCATTTTCATCCCGGAAAAGCGGGACTGAGCCTGTCCCGCGCGGCACATTTAATTTTGATTTAAAAATCGGGACGTCTGGCAAATCTGGCAATGCTGCTCAGAATCCAATTAAACTTTCTAAACTACTCTTTTAAAATATAGAGACTTCGCTTTATTTTGCTTAATTTCAGATTGTTTTTGTAAATTTCGGAGATAAAGACGGGTTATTTTTCTCGACATTTTTTATCATAGGTTTATGACTTACTTTGCGACCTGTATCTCAGAGAAAGTGATGGTCATGGGTCATGTCTGAGTCTCACTCACGTTAACCAATCACTTTTAGAGTTTTTCAGCAACTGATAAATGATTTATCCTACGAGTACCTACCAAGGCACGCGTAGGTACGCGATAGATGGAACTAATTATGTGCACTAGTGGAGTGGTGGAGTGGCACCAAATAGGCCAGTCAGTCGACCGACACACTGTACCCTACAGTACAGCAGATGGTGCATTGAGGCGTAGGTACGGCGCGCACGACGGCGCGGCGCCTTCCAGAGCCGGTGGCGAAACCAAACCGTATATGGCGCGGAATGCGCTCTCCCTCGACTCAAGTGCACGTGCAATGTTCCATCGGGAACAGATATTAATTATACATAGGTACCTACATACTTATTATACATATAGACTAAGAGTAGATCGTTTAATAAATAAATAGTAATAAATATAGGTTAATTAATATTGGTGGACATTTCACACAGCGCTATCTAGCCCCAAACTAAGCAGAGCTTGTACTATGGGAACCTGATAAGTAACTGACAGAATACTTATATACATTTCTTTTTTTTGTAAATACATACCCACTTATATTATATAGAAAAACATCCAGACCCGGAACTAATATTTGAATAATATATTATAGAACAAATATATATATAGAATCTAACCAGCTACCTCCTGCGTCTTAGCTGGCTATTCGCCCACTGTACCAGAGAGGTCGTCAGTAAAATATCTCTAAAATAGCTTACGGTAATTATTCCCATATGATGGCGTCACAGATAAATCAGTTACACAAAAGTAAGCTGAACATACTGAAGACTTAAATATACGAACTATAATCGAATATCGAACTATGTTTAATTGCTTGCCTTTTCATTTCGTTTTGCGAACTCCATCCTTATGAAAACGGTGTCTGCCGATGTTTTCGCAATAGGAGGCAACACACGATAGATGACTAAACCGTGCGTTTGAAACCTCCTGTTTGTAAGAAATTTTAAACGATTTTGTTCTAATTCAAGTTTGATTGATACGCAAATGACATTGACAATTCACTTTCTTTTGGACACAGACAAAACACACCAGTGCATGATAGCCATGGAAATGATTGCTATTTATAAGTACTTCATTTTCATATGATCAAATATTCTTTTATCACTAACATTTCACAAGAGAAAAATCACAGGCAATAATGTTTCCTTATAATGCCGTTATGTGACACTCGCTGTTTTTGCTAGTGCTATTTCACACGTGAATAATCACGGGCAACGAAAACGCCTGATGGATTCCGAAGAAATGCGAACGACTGTGATTTGTAGCAGACCCGAATGACAACAACCGATATACGATGAATACCGAAAGTGATTTCATTTGAATGAGTTTTAACTGGTTATGCGAAGGAAAATAACAGGTGTGACATATGATTTTTCACATGCTACTCGTGAAACGTTCCATCCCCAGTGCTTGATGGAGCAGCGCGAGCGCCATCTACTAGCAGTTCTAAAACATGTCCGTGGAAAAGCCTCATTGAGAATGCTTTTGCAGATACTTCTAATTTCATTTATTCTTAATTGTTTTATTAATTTCTTTTGTTTATGTATTTAAGTTAACTTGTAAAATTTGTTATGATAATGATAATTTATGTAATTCTACGAATGTGACATTGTACTTTACAGTTAATTATTTTTAATATGTATGTTTAATTGAATATTTATTAATATATTGCCTTATCTAAGAACATAGGTATAATTTGTCAAAAGATTAGATAAATGAATATAGTGTAATTACCAGCGGTTTGTGAGCGAGGTGGGCTCAGTCCAGGCTTCGCGGATAGTAGCGAGCACGTGCTGCAGCGCCGGCGACGCGCTGCACTCCTGCAGCGAGCTCGCGCCTCCTGGAACACACGCACGCATTAGCCTCTCCCTCCTCCCTCCTCTCCTCCGAGCAGACCGAGCAAACCCATATTGATTTCATATTGCTAGCCTTGCAAAATGATATAGATATAAGTATACCTACTAGTGGTTCGGCCCGAACTGAGATCTCGCGCGATCGAGATCGATTCAAATATAATATTATTTGTAATCTTTAACTAGGTTTCAAATTATTGCCACAAAATAAGTAACCAACTTACTTGACCTACAGTTTCGTTCAAATTACATATAACTGGAGTTCGTGTTATTTGGTTATTTTTTTGGGGTACAAATTGCAGTCATTTTGGATTTCAGACTTCTGCCTATATTTTTGTCACATAAGCTACACGCATACTAAATTACACCACTGTGGGGACACTGGTGTACCCTGTGAATTTGTTAAAGTTTACTTTGACAAAATTCAAAATCTGTAAAAAAATACGAAAAATAAAAACGGAGTCTAAATGTACTATAAATACCTTTCATTTGACGTCCCACTTGACCTAATAGCCGCAATTTCATTTTTTTACCACTCTTGAACCCCAATTTCTCAACAACCCCCCAACATTTTTAGCTCATTTAGTCACACTAAAATTGTGCCATCACTACCTGGTCTACCTATGTATTAAATTTCACGATGATCGGATAACGCTTCGAAAGTTATCCTCGGACAAACAAACATACATACATACAACTCAAATTTGCCCAAATTGATTTAGAGATCTCACTTCGCTCGATCTATTATTTATAATATTTTTGTTTTTTGTACCCACGTAGGTACAGGTACTTGCAATTGAGGTGGGCCATTATTTATAACTAGTGGTTCGCCCCGAACTGAGATCTCGCGACTTTCCCAAAACACAAAAAAATCTTAGGGCGACTCGCAACGATGCCTAAACGTGTTTAGTGGCTAAATATGATTTAAGGAGTTGTCAAATCATAAAAATACGTAAAATTTAAACATGTTTAGTCGCTAAATACGTTTAGGGATCGTTGTGTAAGCCGGTCTTAATCTTTGACCAATAAAATAGTGCCACGAAATGCGTAACCAACTGAATCCAGAATAACTGTAATATGTACCCCAAAAAATAGTAGGTACCTAACCACATGAACTCCCGTTACCTGAAATTTTAATGAAACTTTGTGTCAAGTTGACCTAAAGTTTCATTCAAATTTCAGGTAACGGTCAAGTAGACCTAAAGTTTAATTCAAATTTCAGGTAACGGTCAAGTAGACCTAAAGTTTCATTCAAATTTCAGGTAACGGTCAAGTAGACCTAAAGTTTAATTCAAATTTCAGGTAACGGTCAAGTAGACCTAAAGTTTCATTCAAATTTCAGGTAACGGTCAAGTAGACCTAAAGTTTCATTCAAATTTCAGGTAACGGTCAAGTAGACCGAAAGTTTAATTCAAATTTCAGGTAACGGTCAAGTAGACCTAAAGTTTAATTCAAATTTCAGGTAACGGTCAAGTAAACCTAAAGTTTCATTCAAATTTCAGGTAACGGTCAAGTAGACCTAAAGTTTCATTCAAATTTCAGGTAACGGTCAAGTAGACCTAAAGTTTCATTCAAATTTCAGGTAACGGTCAAGTAGACCTAAAGTTTCATTCAAATTTCAGGTAACGGTCAAGTAGACCTAAAGTTTCATTCAAATTTCAGGTAACGGTCAAGTAGACCTAAAGTTTCATTCAAATTTCAGGTAACGGCCAAGTAGACCTAAAGTTTCATTCAAATTTCAGGTAACGGTCAAGTAGACCTAAAGTTTCATTCAAATTTCAGGTAACGGTCAAGTAGACCTAAAGTTTCATTCAAATTTCAGGTAACGGTCAAGTAGACCTAAAGTTTCATTCAAATTTCAGGTAACGGTCAAGTAGACCTAAAGTTTCATTCAAATTTCAGGTAACGGCCAAGTAGACCTAAAGTTTCATTCAAATTTCAGGTAACGGTCAAGTAGACCTAAAGTTTCATTCAAATTTCAGGTAACGGTCAAGTAGACCTAAAGTTTCATTCAAATTTCAGGTAACGGCCAAGTAGACCTAAAGTTTCATTCAAATTTCAGGTAACGGCCAAGTAGACCTAAAGTTTCATTCAAATTTCAGGTAACGGTCAAGTAGACCTAAAGTTTCATTCAAATTTCAGGTAACGGCCAAGTAGACCTAAAGTTTCATTCAAATTTCAGGTAACGGCCAAGTAGACCTAAAGTTTCATTCAAATTTCAGGTAACGGCCAAGTAGACCTAAAGTTTCATTCAAATTTCAGGTAACGGCCAAGTAGACCTAAAGTTTCATTCAAATTTCAGGTAACGGCCAAGTAGACCTAAAGTTTCATTCAAATTTCAGGTAACGGCCAAGTAGACCTAAAGTTTCATTCAAATTTCAGGTAACGGTCAAGTAGACCTAAAGTTTCATTCAAATTTCAGGTAACGGTCAAGTAGACCTAAAGTTTAATTCAAATTTCAGGTAACGGTCAAGTAAACCTAAAGTTTCATTCAAATTTCAGGTAACGGTCAAGTAGACCTAAAGTTTCATTCAAATTTCAGGTAACGGTCAAGTAGACCTAAAGTTTCATTCAAATTTCAGGTAACGGTCAAGTAGACCTAAAGTTTCATTCAAATTTCAGGTAACGGTCAAGTAGACCTAAAGTTTCATTCAAATTTCAGGTAACGGTCAAGTAGACCTAAAGTTTCATTCAAATTTCAGGTAACGGCCAAGTAGACCTAAAGTTTCATTCAAATTTCAGGTAACGGTCAAGTAGACCTAAAGTTTTATTCAAATTTCAGGTAACGGTCAAGTAGACCTAAAGTTTCATTCAAATTTCAGGTAACGGTCAAGTAGACCTAAAGTTTCATTCAAATTTCAGGTAACGGTCAAGTAGACCTAAAGTTTCATTCAAATTTCAGGTAACGGCCAAGTAGACCTAAAGTTTCATTCAAATTTCAGGTAACGGTCAAGTAGACCTAAAGTTTCATTCAAATTTCAGGTAACGGTCAAGTAGACCTAAAGTTTCATTCAAATTTCAGGTAACGGCCAAGTAGACCTAAAGTTTCATTCAAATTTCAGGTAACGGCCAAGTAGACCTAAAGTTTCATTCAAATTTCAGGTAACGGTCAAGTAGACCTAAAGTTTCATTCAAATTTCAGGTAACGGCCAAGTAGACCTAAAGTTTCATTCAAATTTCAGGTAACGGCCAAGTAGACCTAAAGTTTCATTCAAATTTCAGGTAACGGCCAAGTAGACCTAAAGTTTCATTCAAATTTCAGGTAACGGCCAAGTAGACCTAAAGTTTCATTCAAATTTCAGGTAACGGCCAAGTAGACCTAAAGTTTCATTCAAATTTCAGGTAACGGCCAAGTAGACCTAAAGTTTCATTCAAATTTCAGGTAACGGTCAAGTAGACCTAAAGTTTCATTCAAATTTCAGGTAACGGCCAAGTAGACCTAAAGTTTCATTCAAATTTCAGGTAACGGCCAAGTAGACCTAAAGTTTCATTCAAATTTCAGGTAACGGCCAAGTAAACCTAAAGTTTCATTCAAATTTCAGGTAACGGCCAAGTAGACCTAAAGTTTCATTCAAATTTCAGGTAACGGCCAAGTAGACCTAAAGTTTAATTCAAATTTCAGGTAATCGTCAAGTAGACCTAAAGTTTCATTCAAATTTCAGGTAACGGCCAAGTAGACCTAAAGTTTCATTCAAATTTCAGGTAACGGCCAAGTAGACCTAAAGTTTCATTCAAATTTCAGGTAACGGTCAAGTAGACCTAAAGTTTCATTCAAATTTCAGGTAACGGCCAAGTAGACCTAAAGTTTCATTCAAATTTCAGGTAACTGCCAAGTAGACCTAAAGTTTCATTCAAATTTCAGGTAACGGCCAAGTAGACCTAAAGTTTCATTCAAATTTCAGGTAACGGCCAAGTAGACCTAAAGTTTCATTCAAGTTTCAGGTAACGGCCAAGTAGACCTAAAGTTTCATTCAAATTTCAGGTAACGGCAAAGTAGACCTAAAGTTTCATTCAAATTTCAGGTAACGGCCAAGTAGACCTAAAGTTTCATTCAAATTTCAGGTAACGGTCAAAAAGACCTAAAGTTTCATTCAAATTTCAGGTAACGGCCAAGTAGACTTAAAGTTTCATTCAAATTTCAGGTAACGGCCAAGTAGACCTAAAGTTTCATTCAAATTTCAGGTAACGGCCAAGTAGACCTAAAGTTTCATTCAAATTTCAGGTAACGGTCAAGTAGACCTAAAGTTCCATTCATATTTCAGGTAACAGTCAAGTAGACCTAAAGTTTCATTCAAAATTCAGGTAACGGTAAAGTAGACCTAAAGTTTCATTCAAATTTCAGGTAAAGGCCAAGTAGACCTAAAGTTTCATTCAAATTTCAGGTAACGGCCAAGTAGACCTAAAGTTTCATTCAAATTTCAGGTAACGGTCAAGTGGACCTAAAGTTCCATTCATATTTCAGGTAACAGTCAAGTAGACCTAAAGTTTCATTCAAAATTCAGGTAACGGTAAAGTAGACCTAAAGTTTTATTCAAATTTCAGGTAACGGCCAAGTAGACCTAAAGTTTCATTCAAATTTCAGGTAACGGTCAAGTAGACCTAAAGTTTCATTCAAATTTCAGGTAACGGCCAAGTAGACCTAAAGTTTCATTAAAATTTCAGGTAACGGCCAAGTAGACCTAAAGTTTCATTCAAATTTCAGGTAACGGTCAAGTAGACCTAAAGTTTCATTCAAATTTCAGGTAACGGTCAAGTAGACCTAAAGTTTCATTCAAATTTCAGGTAACGGCCAAGTAGACCTAAAGTTTCATTCAAATTTCAGGTAACGGTCAAGTAGACCTAAAGTTTCATTCAAATTTCAGGTAACGGTCAAGTAGACCTAAAGTTTCATTCAAATTTCAGGTAACGGCCAAGTAGACCTAAAGTTTCATTCAAATTTCAGGTAACGGTCAAGTAGACCTAAAGTTTCATTCAAATTTCAGGTAACGGTCAAGTAGACCTAAAGTTTCATTCAAATTTCAGGTAACGGCCAAGTAGACCTAAAGTTTCATTCAAATTTCAGGTAACGGCCAAGTAGACCTAAAGTTTCATTCAAATTTCAGGTAACGGTCAAGTAGACCTAAAGTTTCATTCAAATTTCAGGTAACGGCCAAGTAGACCTAAAGTTTCATTCAAATTTCAGGTAACGGCCAAGTAGACCTAAAGTTTCATTCAAATTTCAGGTAACGGCCAAGTAGACCTAAAGTTTCATTCAAATTTCAGGTAACGGTCAAGTAGACCTAAAGTTTCATTCAAATTTCAGGTAACGGTCAAGTAGACCTAAAGTTTCATTCAAATTTCAGGTAACGGCCAAGTAGACCTAAAGTTTCATTCAAATTTCAGGTAACGGCCAAGTAGACCTAAAGTTTCATTCAAATTTCAGGTAACGGTCAAGTAGACCTAAAGTTTCATTCAAATTTCAGGTAACGGTCAAGTAGACCTAAAGTTTCATTCAAATTTCAGGTAACGGCCAAGTAGACCTAAAGTTTCATTCAAATTTCAGGTAACGGCCAAGTAGACCTAAAGTTTCATTCAAATTTCAGGTAACGGCCAAGTAGACCTAAAGTTTCATTCAAATTTCAGGTAACGGCCAAGTAGACCTAAAGTTTCATTCAAATTTCAGGTAACGGCCAAGTAGACCTAAAGTTTCATTCAAATTTCAGGTAACGGCCAAGTAGACCTAAAGTTTCATTCAAATTTCAGGTAACGGTCAAGTAGACCTAAAGTTTCATTCAAATTTCAGGTAACGGCCAAGTAGACCTAAAGTTTCATTCAAATTTCAGGTAACGGCCAAGTAGACCTAAAGTTTCATTCAAATTTTAGGTAACGGCCAAGTAGACCTAAAGTTTCATTCAAATTTCAGGTAACGGTCAAGTGGACCTAAAGTTCCATTCATATTTCAGGTAACAGTCAAGTAGACCTAAAGTTTCATTCAAAATTCAGGTAACGGTAAAGTAGACCTAAAGTTTCATTCAAATTTCAGGTAACGGTCAAGTGGACCTAAAGTTCCATTCATATTTCAGGTAACGGTCAAGTAGACCTAAAGTTTCATTCAAATTTCAGGTAACGGCCAAGTAGACCTAAAGTTTCATACAAATTTCAGGTAACGGTCAAGTAGACCTAAAGTTTCATTCAAATTTCAGGTAACGGCCAAGTAGACCTAAAGTTTCATTCAAATTTCAGGTAACGGCCAAGTAGACCTAAAGTTTCATTCAAATTTCAGGTAACGGTCAAGTAGACCTAAAGTTTCATTCAAATTTCAGGTAACGGCCAAGTAGACCTAAAGTTTCATTGAAATTTCAGGTAACAGTCAAGTAGACCTAAAGTTCCATTCATATTTCAGGTAACAGTCAAGTAGACCTACAGTTTCATTCAAATTTCAGGTAACGGCCAAGTAGACCTAAAGTTTCATTCAAATTTCAGGTAACGGCCAAGTAGACCTAAAGTTTTATTCAAATTTCAGGTAACGGCCAAGTAGACCTAAAGTTTCATTCATATTTCAGGTAACGGTCAAGTAGACCTAAAGTTTCATTCAAATTTCAGGTAACGGCCAAGTAGACCTAAAGTTTTATTCAAATTTCAGGTAACGGCCAAGTAGACCTAAAGTTTCATTCATATTTCAGGTAACGGTCAAGTAGACCTAAAGTTTCATTCAAATTTCAGGTAACGGCCAAGTAGACCTAAAGTTTCATTCAAATTTCAGGTAACAGCCAAGTAGACCTAAAGTTTTATTCAAATTTCAGGTAACGGCCAAGTAGACCTAAAGTTTCATTCAAATTTCAGGTAACGGTCAAGTAGACCTAAAGTTTCATTCAAATTTCAGGTAACGGTCAAGTAGACCTAAAGTTTCATTCAAATTTCAGGTAACGGCCAAGTAGACCTAAAGTTTCATTCAAATTTCAGGTAACGGTCAAGTAGACCTAAAGTTTCATTCAAATTTCAGGTAACGGTCAAGTAGACCTAAAGTTTCATTCAAATTTCAGGTAACGGTCAAGTAGACCTAAAGTTTCATTCAAATTTCAGGTAACGGCCAAGTAGACCTAAAGTTTTATTCAAATTTCAGGTAACGGCCAAGTAGACCTAAAGTTTCATTCAAATTTCAGGTAACGGTCAAGTAGACCTAAAGTTTCATTCAAATTTCAGGTAACGGTCAAGTAGACCTAAAGTTTCATTCAAATTTCAGGTAACGGTCAAGTAGACCTAAAGTTTCATTCAAATTTCAGGTAACGGTCAAGTAGACCTAAAGTTTCATTAAAATTTCAGGTAACGGTCAAGTAGACCTAAAGTTTCATTCAAATTTCAGGTAACGGTCAAGTAGACCTAAAGTTTCATTCAAATTTCAGGTAACGGTCAAGTAGACCTAAAGTTTCATTCAAATTTCAGGTAACGGTCAAGTAGACCTAAAGTTTCATTCAAATTTCAGGTAACGGCCAAGTAGACCTAAAGTTTCATTCAAATTTCAGGTAACGGTCAAGTAGACCTAAAGTTTCATTCAAATTTCAGGTAACGGTCAAGTAGACCTAAAGTTTCATTCAAATTTCAGGTAACGGCCAAGTAGATCTAAAGTTTCATTCAAATTTCAGGTAACGGCCAAGTAGACCTAAAGTTTCATTCAAATTTCAGGTAACGGCCAAGTAGACCTAAAGTTTCATTCAAATTTCAGGTAACGGCCAAGTAGACCTAAAGTTTCATTCAAATTTCAGGTAACGGCCAAGTAGACCTAAAGTTTCATTCAAATTTCAGGTAACGGTCAAGTAGACCTAAAGTTTCATTCAAATTTCAGGTAACGGCCAAGTAGACCTAAAGTTTCATTCAAATTTCAGGTAACGGCCAAGTAGACCTAAAGTTTCATTCAAATTTCAGGTAACGGTCAAGTAGACCTAAAGTTTCATTCAAATTTCAGGTAACGGTCAAGTAGACCTAAAGTTTCATTCAAATTTCAGGTAACGGCCAAGTAGACCTAAAGTTTCATTCAAATTTCAGGTAACGGCTAAGTAGACCTAAAGTTTCATTCAAATTTCAGGTAACGGCCAAGTAGACCTAAAGTTTCATTCAAATTTCAGGTAACGGCCAAGTAGACCTAAAGTTTCATTCAAATTTCAGGTAACGGTCAAGTAGACCTAAAGTTTCATTCAAATTTCAGGTAACGGTCAAGTAGACCTAAAGTTTCATTCAAATTTCAGGTAACGGCCAAGTAGACCTAAAGTTTCATTCAAATTTCAGGTAACGGCCAAGTAGACCTAAAGTTTCATTCAAATTTCAGGTAACGGCCAAGTAGACCTAAAGTTTCATTAACAATTCAGGTAACGGGAGTTCATGTAATGTACTCTTTATTGGGGTACAAATTACAGTTATTCTGGATTTCAGACTTTTGCCTATATTTTGTGTCACATACCAAATTACGCATGCTACACGCATACCAAATTACAGCACTGTGGGGTCACTGGTGTAAGTACCCTGTGAATTTTGTCAAAGTTTAGTTTTTAATATGGCTAATTACTCAAAAACTACAAAAACTTTACTAAAAATAAAAACGGGGTCGAAATGTACTAATGAAGACCTTTCATTTGACGTCTCACTTGACCTAATAGTCACATTATTTACCCGTCTTGAACCCCAATATCTCAACAACCCCCCAACATTTTTAGCTCATTTAGTCACAACAAAATTATGCCATCACTATGTACCAATGTACCTATGTATCAAATTACACGATGATCGGATCAACGCTTCGATAGTTATCCTCGGACAAACAAACACACGTACATACATATAATGCCGATTTGCTCAAGTTGATTTAGATATCTCGCTTCGCTCGATCAATTATTTAAAATTTCAAGTCAATTCTTCGGTACTAAGTTGCTGTGGCAGATGGACGCTCAAAGTTGCACCATAAGGGTTCCGTTTTTACCATTTCGGCTCGGAACCCTAACAATGCAAGTTCTCAAACCAGATATAAAACAAATACCTATGACTTGAAGAATGATGCCATGCAACATTTAGTATCTAGTAGGTAATAGCCCGCAGTGCTCATAAAAGTGTAAAAGAATTGGCCCTCGCCCGCGCCCACGCTCGGAGCTCGCAACGCCTTGGAGACTGTAAACCGCAAACAAACTTTACGTGGCCTAGGTCGATGCACCGGGACCTATATTTAGGTTAGTGACGTCGGCTCACGTGTCGCATGTGCAATGCACACAGCTCATACACTAACGAACGAGCAAACACATAGGTACTTAGTTGAATAGGAACAGGAACCTACCTACAAGTTGGCTGAATTCAAAATAAGTACGCACCTAACCTACCTACAACAAATAAAAGCTCAAAGTCTTACTCAAACTTTTTATTTCTTATCCCAGATAGAAATGCGGTTCATTGTTTGAAAACGAAGTAAGCTAGTAGGTATAAGGTGGTAGGTAGGTGCTATAATAACCTTCGAAACGATAGGTAGGTAGGTAGATGCTGTGGAAGTGTGTCGTCGAGACAGGCAGACGCCGTGCCCGGAGGGGGTCGTTCTCCTAGTGCGTGCGTGACGTCACCACATCTCAATAGCCGGGTCTACACCAGACGACCCATCGTCTGATCGGCAATCGCACCAACCGCGATCCACGATTATGGAGCATGGATCACGGATCGTACTCGTCCAACTGATCCAGCGGCAATTTCTTGCGATCCTGACGGGCTGCTACAACGTGCTCCATTCGATCCATAGTGAATCAAAGTAAGTTGAACTTTGACTCGCTATGAAGTTACACGTGCGATCGACGATTCAAAACACAGCCGTCTACACCGCGCGCTCAGCCTCCAAGAGACTGAGCCCTGAGGTGAGGCGCCTTTGAGCATGGACAAAAAACCGACAAGGATCGTATCGCTTACGGCGAGGAGTCGCTCCTCCATATTTGTAGTTCTAGTTTGAATCGCACGAGGCACGTCCACACCAGACGCTCCTGTGGAGCGCGCTCCTGCCGCGTTCGATCGGAGCGCGTTGGATCCGCGCTGACTCCCACTCGCGCCGCGCCGCGCCGTGCCGCGCCGCGCCCCGCCGCGCAGCGCGTGAATGTAGATGTAGCTCTGATGTTTATTTATTAGATCTGTGGTCTGATGTAGGTACCTAACCTAGGTATATGTATGCAGCCAGGCAGGCTCACTAAGACAAAGTTCGATGCACTCAAGTCAAGACCACCAAAACGGCTTAGGTAGGTAAGTAGGTAGGTAAGCAGGTAAGAAATCAATAAACATCCAATAAGCCGCTGTTTCAGGCGTTCTAGATTACTATATTATTCATAGATTACCTATGCACAAGTTGGTTCCCGGTGGAGGAGGCGCGGTCCCGGCTTTCATCCTCCGAACCTTGCTTGGCGGAGTCTCATTCAATGTCTCAACAATTAAAAAATATAATTAGGTAGATACTTGTATGCTCAGAATAGAGAAAAAATCAGAAGCCGCATTCAGATGTGATTGCAAGCCGTGCGCTGTGTCCATAGAACAAAACCCGCATCCCGCAATCATCTCACCACCACCCGTAATGTTGCTAGCTTAGTCATTATTTACCCGTATATGGGGTATATGTTTTAGATAAGATACAGCTAACGAAATCCAAATTACCTATACTACACAGGTATCACAGGTATATTTTATATCTGCGTACCTGAATATATGTATGCTGTTGGCGTTCCTGTTTGTTAATAAATAAATACCTGACCAGTACTAATAAGATTGACACACAAACATATTTTATTAATTACTACAACTATTATAAAGAGGGTTAACTGTTTGAGATGTACTAAGCCGAAAAGGGGGTCGTTGTACTCATCATTATGAACAACTTTTACATTGGGGGCAGCCTTGAAATTGCGAAAATAAATCCGCATTTACAAAGAACATTTTCTCATCTTAAGGAACAGCTGAAGTTGTTTATAGTAGTGAGTACAATGACCCCTCTTTTGGCTTAGCCCACCCCAAATAAATAACCCGCCTATAAATAAATAAAACTAACGTACCTAGTATCTAATAATCTCAATGTTTTCATCATAAAACATGGTTTCGATAAAAACATTTAATATCCTTTTTATTGCGTAAGTTTTTTAAAAGTAGTAGAATATAAGCTGTTTGTTTTTATGTAGGTACAGAACATGCCCCTAAAAGGATGCCAACTGTTTAAGTGATTACCAGTAACCCGGTATAGTTTTTATGTAGGTACAGAACATGCCCCTAAAAGGATGCCAACTGTTTAAGTGATTACCAGTAACCCGGTATAGTTTTTATGTAGGTACAGAACATGGCCCTAAAAGGATGCCAACTGTTTAAGTGATTACCAGTAACCCGGTATAGTTTTTTAAGCTGGTCATTACCTACGTATTTTTAAACAATCATATAATTTAAAACTGTAACTAATCCAACTTTTCAATCTCAGAATTCCAGAGTAGGGAAAATAATAAATCTCGATATTTGGCAACAAATGGCAGCAAAATGGAGGTATCATTATATACGACAATTACCAACCGAACAATTTAACATCTAAATGCGTTACTTACGTATGAATGAAATGTGATCCCATTTTTTTTGAGCCCAGCTGAATTTTTACTCGTTGGGGCGACAAAATAAGGCATAACTTAATTAAATTGAACACTGTAAATCACGTCACGCATGATGACGACGGTCACAGAGTAACTAATGGCGTTCGCGTAAAAGTACACTATTTTGGAGTGATTTTGACGCTTCAGTATTAGGCGCGTTCACAGCTTCTGGTTTTTTCTGTATTCTGAGCTTGTATGTATGTAAGGTCCCGCACCGGGCGACCTTCTGTCTGCCGCATTGAGACTGTCCGAGAGCGAGTCGCACTACACTTGTTATTATTACTACAGGTAGGACCTCGACAGACCTCCTTATCTTACAAGTTCATTTTTGATCGAGCGAAGCGAGATCTCTAAGTCAACATGGGCAAATCGGCGTTGTATGTATGTATGTATGTTTGTCCGAGAATAACTTTCGAAGCGTTTATCCGATCATCGTGAAATTTGTATAGGTAGGAAGTATTTGCACAATTTTGGTGTGAATAAATGAGCTAAAAATGTGGGAGGGTTGTTGAGATATTGGGGTTCAAGAGGGGTAAAAACAACTAAAATGGAACTATCCGATCAAGTGACAGATCAAGTTTTTATTTTTAGTTTAAACCTTGTAGTTTTTAAGTTATTAGCATAACAAAAACTGAACCTTGAATAAATTCACAGGGTACACCAGTGACCTCACAATGCTGAAATTTAGTATGCGTGTAGCTTTAGTGACACAAATATAAGTAAAAGTCTAAAATCCAGAATAACTGCAATTGGTACCCCAAAAAAGGGTAACCAATACATGAACTGCCGTTACCTGTAATTTGAATAAAGGCCAAGTTTTTTGGTTATTTTGAAAATCAAAGATTACAAATAATATTTTTTTGTTTTTATGTTAGACTTGCGAGATCTCAGCTCGGGGAGAACCACTGGTTTATTAGATTTATACTTGATTTACACACACGCAAGCACCGACACCGAATTTCAAAATATAATATCTGTCATGGCTGCCAGATGTCCACAGCGTAGAGAGGGGACAATTTCCGTCTAGCGCGGTGGTTGTGTCCGTCCACCAGAAGGCCATTATTATACGAAATAAATAAAATGGGGTCAAGATCAAGAACTCTAAGCCCTTGTGGAACTCCAAACTTGCAATCTTCAGCTTACAGATTTGTTTGTTTGCCTACACGTTCGATCATTGTTTTTTTGATCGGAATCTTACAAAGTAATACCACAGACCAGTATAATTTAATTTTAAACACCCTTGCTCGTAAAGAGAGCCATAGTACATCGTTATTATGGCCATAAACCGAACTATAACGCACGCGTGCGTAATAATATAATATAACACACTAGTGCATAATAGATCCCTACAAAGTTAAGATACCTAGTACCTAACTGCAAATTACATGCGAGTAAACAGAGCATTTTCAATTTAACCAATTATACAGTTTTTGTAACAACAAAGATGTTTTATGCCGCTGAAAATCCTATTACATTTTTGGAATAAATAAATGTACCTATCCCAAATGACGACAAAACAGACGAAAAAACATTGATTATTATCACATTACTTATAATTCACAATAGTTTGTTATAAAAACTTTGCATTTTATCACTAAAATTATAATTTTGAAGTTGGGTGTATGACTTATGCAATCAATCAACTTACATTTGGCGCGTACAAATAAAAACTTGCGCGCCATTTCCCTTTTGTTTGTATCGCATTTGTTGCTGTGTGGTAAATAATTGTAAAAATGTCAAGTTTTAGTACAGAAGATTAATAATTGATAGATTTAACCCCGCTAGAAATAATAAATGCAGCACAAAATGCAATGAAAGCCTAATACCTGCAAAATCTAGAGCAAAGTACTTAGCTGCTTACGATAGTTTCATACAATGGAAAAGCAACAAAAACCCCAGTCATTTTCTGAAAATGTGTTTTGGAGTATTTCTCTGAACTCGCCAATACATACAAACCCAGCTCCCTGTGGTGCATCTATTCCATGTTAAGAAGCATTGGTTAAGCTCAAACATTGTGTTGATATCAAAACGTACCCACAACCATGTACATCTCGTAGCATGAGTTATTTGGTGCCTTCTCCTTTCAGTAATTTGTATGATTTACCCTTGTCGCCGACATTTACACAAGAAGTAAATGAAGATACTAAAGAAGTGGCAAGTACCAATGTAAGACAAACTGTGAAAACGCCATCAAAAACAATCCAATATCGTTTTGAAAATTGTGCATTTACCAATTGTTTTAATAATTAAACGATTAAATTTTATGCAATGCATGTTTGTTTTTTCCTCGCAAGTGTGTTGAAAAAGTGCGTATGAAACTCGTGAGCAACTAGCTCATTAGACACTCGGCTGATTTACGCCCTGCCTACGGCTCGGGCTGCAAACTACAGCCTCGTGTATAATGAGCAACTTAGCTCACTTGTATCATTATATACTATTAAATTATACTGGTCTGTGGTAATACACAATAGCTTCTAGATGTACATCTGTACTCTATCGAGTCTATCGGCTTTCGTTTTGACGCAAGTTGGAGTCAAGTTGTTGTGCCTGGAATCCCCACGAAAGTACGTACGCACTATTACTTGAGAAGGTTCAGAAAGCGTTTCTTAGGTTTCTGTACAAGCGTGTGTTTGGGTATTATCCATACATCTACCCAACCAAGTTCCTCCAAGAGTGTCTTGAGTACAACAGCTGTCAACAAACCAGAAGAGCGTATGATCAGTCAGCCACAATGTGCAAGGTGCTCGTGGTAAGATCGACGTTCCTGATTTGCATAATCTTCTCTTTCGTTTCTACCTTCCTAATAGTTACATTCGTAACAGAAGCCATACACTGTTTTCGGTTCCATTAACCAGAACCGTTTCTCGTGCCAAGTCTCCACTGCCCCGCACCCTCGCCGCCCTCAACAGACTTCTTGACAAGACCCCAGACTGCGATATCTTCGCAGATGAATGGAAGGATTTAATGTTGGTATGTCTGAGGTTTTGGGAAAGAGATGAATGAAAGTACTTATGCTTGTTTGTTTGCTTATTTTATTTAATGTTGGTATGTCTGAGGTTTTGGGAAAGTGATGAATGAAAGTACTTATGCTTGTTTGTTTGCTTATTTTATTTAATGTTGGTATGTCTGAGGTTTTGCGAAAGTGATGAATGAAAGTACTTATGCTTGTTTGTTTGCTTATTTTATTTAATGTTGGTATGTCTGAGGTTTTGCGAAAGTGAAGAATGAAAGTACTTATGCTTGTTTGTTTGCTTATTTTATTTAATGTTGGTATGTCTGAGGTTTTGCGAAAGTGATGAATGAAAGTACTTATGCTTGTTTGTTTGCTTATTTTATTTAATGTTGGTATGTCTGAGGTTTTGCGAAAGTGATGAATGAAAGTACTTATGCTTGTTTGTTTGCTTATTTTATTTAATGTTGGTATGTCTGAGGTTTTGCGAAAGTGAAGAATGAAAGTACTTATGCTTGTTTGTTTGCTTATTTTATTTAATGTTGGTATGTCTGAGGTTTTGCGAAAGTGATGAATGAAAGTACTTATGCTTGTTTGTTTGCTTATTTTATTTAATGTTGGTATGTCTGAGGTTTTGCGAAAGTGATGAATGAAAGTACTTATGCTTGTTTGTTTGCTTATTTTATTTAATGTTGGTATGTCTGAGGTTTTGCGAAAGTGAAGAATGAAAGTACTTATGCTTGTTTGTTTGCTTATTTTATTTAATGTTGGTATGTCTGAGGTTTTGCGAAAGTGAAGAATGAAAGTACTTATGCTTGTTTGTTTGCTTATTTTATTTAATGTTGGTATGTCTGAGGTTTTGCGAAAGTGATGAATGAAAGTACTTATGCTTGTTTGTTTGCTTATTTTATTTAATGTTGGTATGTCTGAGGTTTTGCGAAAGTGATGAATGAAAGTACTTATGCTTGTTTGTTTGCTTATTTTATTTAATGTTGGTATGTCTGAGGTTTTGCGAAAGTGATGAATGAAAGTACTTATGCTTGTTTGTTTGCTTATTTTATTTAATGTTGGTATGTCTGAGGTTTTGCGAAAGTGATGAATGAAAGTACTTATGCTTGTTTGTTTGCTTATTTTATTTAATGTTGGTATGTCTGAGGTTTTGCGAAAGTGAAGAATGAAAGTACTTATGCTTGTTTGTTTGCTTATTTTATTTAATGTTGGTATGTCTGAGGTTTTGCGAAAGTGATGAATGAAAGTACTTATGCTTGTTTGTTTGCTTATTTTATTTAATGTTGGTATGTCTGAGGTTTTGCGAAAGTGATGAATGAAAGTACTTATGCTTGTTTGTTTGCTTATTTTATTTAATGTTGGTATGTCTGAGGTTTTGGGAAAGTGATGAATGAAAGTACTTATGCTTGTTTGTTTGCTTATTTTATTTAATGTTGGTATGTCTGAGGTTTTGCGAAAGTGATGAATGAAAGTACTTATGCTTGTTTGTTTGCTTATTTTATTTAATGTTGGTATGTCTGAGGTTTTGCGAAAGTGAAGAATGAAAGTACTTATGCTTGTTTGTTTGCTTATTTTATTTAATGTTGGTATGTCTGAGGTTTTGCGAAAGTGATGAATGAAAGTACTTATGCTTGTTTGTTTGCTTATTTTATTTAATGTTGGTATGTCTGAGGTTTTGCGAAAGTGATGAATGAAAGTACTTATGCTTGTTTGTTTGCTTATTTTATTTAATGTTGGTATGTCTGAGGTTTTGCGAAAGTGATGAATGAAAGTACTTATGCTTGTTTGTTTGCTTATTTTATTTAATGTTGGTATGTCTGAGGTTTTGGGAAAGTGATGAATGAAAGTACTTATGCTTGTTTGTTTGCTTATTTTATTTAATGTTGGTATGTCTGAGGTTTTGCGAAAGTGATGAATGAAAGTACTTATGCTTGTTTGTTTGCTTATTTTATTTAATGTTGGTATGTCTGAGGTTTTGCGAAAGTGAAGAATGAAAGTACTTATGCTTGTTTGTTTGCTTATTTTATTTAATGTTGGTATGTCTGAGGTTTTGCGAAAGTGATGAATGAAAGTACTTATGCTTGTTTGTTTGCTTATTTTATTTAATGTTGGTATGTCTGAGGTTTTGCGAAAGTGATGAATGAAAGTACTTATGCTTGTTTGTTTGCTTATTTTATTTAATGTTGGTATGTCTGAGGTTTTGCGAAAGTGATGAATGAAAGTACTTATGCTTGTTTGTTTGCTTATTTTATTTAATGCTGGTATGTCTGAGGTTTTGGGAAAGTGATGAATGAAAGTACTTATGCTTGTTTGTTTGCTTATTTTATTTAATGTTGGTATGTCTGAGGTTTTGCGAAAGTGATGAATGAAAGTACTTATGCTTGTTTGTTTGCTTATTTTATTTAATGTTGGTATGTCTGAGGTTTTGGGAAAGTGATGAATGAAAGTACTTATGCTTGTTTGTTTGCTTATTTTATTTAATGTTGGTATGTCTGAGGTTTTGCGAAAGTGATGAATGAAAGTACTTATGCTTGTTTGTTTGCTTATTTTATTTAATGCTGGTATGTCTGAGGTTTTGCGAAAGTGATGAATGAAAGTACTTATGCTTGTTTGTTTGCTTATTTTATTTAATGTTGGTATGTCTGAGGTTTTGCGAAAGTGATGAATGAAAGTACTTATGCTTGTTTGTTTGCTTATTTTATTTAATGTTGGTATGTCTGAGGTTTTGCGAAAGTGATGAATGAAAGTACTTATGCTTGTTTGTTTGCTTATTTTATTTAATGTTGGTATGTCTGAGGTTTTGCGAAAGTGATGAATGAAAGTACTTATGCTTGTTTGTTTGCTTATTTTATTTAATGTTGGTATGTCTGAGGTTTTGGGAAAGTGATGAATGAAAGTACTTATGCTTGTTTGTTTGCTTATTTTATTTAATGTTGGTATGTCTGAGGTTTTGGGAAAGTGATGAATGAAAGTACTTATGCTTGTTTGTTTGCTTATTTTATTTAATGTTGGTATGTCTGAGGTTTTGCGAAAGTGATGAATGAAAGTACTAATGCTTGTTTGTTTGCTTATTTTATTTAATGTTGGTATGTCTGAGGTTTTGCGAAAGTGATGAATGAAAGTACTTATGCTTGTTTGTTTGCTTATTTTATTTAATGTTGGTATGTCTGAGGTTTTGCGAAAGTGATGAATGAAAGTACTTATGCTTGTTTGTTTGCTTATTTTATTTAATGTTGGTATGTCTGAGGTTTTGCGAAAGTGATGAATGAAAGTACTTATGCTTGTTTGTTTGCTTATTTTATTTAATGCTGGTATGTCTGAGGTTTTGCGAAAGTGATGAATGAAAGTACTTATGCTTGTTTGTTTGCTTATTTTATTTAATGTTGGTATGTCTGAGGTTTTGCGAAAGTGATGAATGAAAGTACTTATGCTTGTTTGTTTGCTTATTTTATTTAATGCTGGTATGTCTGAGGTTTTGGGAAAGTGATGAATGAAAGTACTTATGCTTGTTTGTTTGCTTATTTTATTTAATGTTGGTATGTCTGAGGTTTTGCGAAAGTGATGAATGAAAGTACTAATGCTTGTTTGTTTGCTTATTTTATTTAATGTTGGTATGTCTGAGGTTTTGCGAAAGTGATGAATGAAAGTACTTATGCTTGTTTGTTTGCTTATTTTATTTAATGCTGGTATGTCTGAGGTTTTGGGAAAGTGATGAATGAAAGTACTTATGCTTGTTTGTTTGCTTATTTTATTTAATGTTGGTATGTCTGAGGTTTTGCGAAAGTGATGAATGAAAGTACTTATGCTTGTTTGTTTGCTTATTTTATTTAATGTTGGTATGTCTGAGGTTTTGCGAAAGTGATGAATGAAAGTACTTATGCTTGTTTGTTTGCTTATTTTATTTAATGTTGGTATGTCTGAGGTTTTGCGAAAGTGATGAATGAAAGTACTTATGCTTGTTTGTTTGCTTATTTTATTTAATGTTGGTATGTCTGAGGTTTTGCGAAAGTGATGAATGAAAGTACTTATGCTTGTTTGTTTGCTTATTTTATTTAATGCTGGTATGTCTGAGGTTTTGGGAAAGTGATGAATGAAAGTACTTATGCTTGTTTGTTTGCTTATTTTATTTAATGTTGGTATGTCTGAGGTTTTGCGAAAGTGATGAATGAAAGTACTTATGCTTGTTTGTTTGCTTATTTTATTTAATGTTGGTATGTCTGAGGTTTTGGGAAAGTGATGAATGAAAGTACTTATGCTTGTTTGTTTGCTTATTTTATTTAATGTTGGTATGTCTGAGGTTTTGCGAAAGTGATGAATGAAAGTACTAATGCTTGTTTGTTTGCTTATTTTATTTAATGTTGGTATGTCTGAGGTTTTGCGAAAGTGATGAATGAAAGTACTTATGCTTGTTTGTTTGCTTATTTTATTTAATGTTGGTATGTCTGAGGTTTTGGGAAAGTGATGAATGAAAGTACTTATGCTTGTTTGTTTGCTTATTTTATTTAATGTTGGTATGTCTGAGGTTTTGCGAAAGTGATGAATGAAAGTACTTATGCTTGTTTGTTTGCTTATTTTATTTAATGTTGGTATGTCTGAGGTTTTGGGAAAGTGATGAATGAAAGTACTTATGCTTGTTTGTTTGCTTATTTTATTTAATGTTGGTATGTCTGAGGTTTTGCGAAAGTGATGAATGAAAGTACTAATGCTTGTTTGTTTGCTTATTTTATTTAATGTTGGTATGTCTGAGGTTTTGGGAAAGTGATGAATGAAAGTACTTATGCTTGTTTGTTTGCTTATTTTATTTAATGTTGGTATGTCTGAGGTTTTGCGAAAGTGATGAATGAAAGTACTTATGCTTGTTTGTTTGCTTATTTTATTTAATGTTGGTATGTCTGAGGTTTTGGGAAAGTGATGAATGAAAGTACTTATGCTTGTTTGTTTGCTTATTTTATTTAATGTTGGTATGTCTGAGGTTTTGGGAAAGTGATGAATGAAAGTACTTATGCTTGTTTGTTTGCTTATTTTATTTAATGTTGGTATGTCTGAGGTTTTGGGAAAGAGATGAATGAAAGTACTTATGCTTGTTTGTTTGCTTATTTTATTTAATGTTGGTATGTCTGAGGTTTTGCGAAAGTGATGAATGAAAGTACTAATGCTTGTTTGTTTGCTTATTTTATTTAATGTTGGTATGTCTGAGGTTTTGGGAAAGTGATGAATGAAAGTACTTATGCTTGTTTGTTTGCTTATTTTATTTAATGTTGGTATGTCTGAGGTTTTGCGAAAGTGATGAATGAAAGTACTTATGCTTGTTTGTTTGCTTATTTTATTTAATGTTGGTATGTCTGAGGTTTTGGGAAAGAGATGAATGAAAGTACTTATGCTTGTTTGTTTGCTTATTTTATTTAATGTTGGTATGTCTGAGGTTTTGGGAAAGTGATGAATGAAAGTACTTATGCTTGTTTGTTTGCTTATTTTATTTAATGTTGGTATGTCTGAGGTTTTGGGAAAGTGATGAATGAAAGTACTTATGCTTGTTTGTTTGCTTATTTTATTTAATGTTGGTATGTCTGAGGTTTTGCGAAAGTGATGAATGAAAGTACTTATGCTTGTTTGTTTGCTTATTTTATTTAATGTTGGTATGTCTGAGGTTTTGCGAAAGTGATGAATGAAAGTACTTATGCTTGTTTGTTTGCTTATTTTATTTAATGTTGGTATGTCTGAGGTTTTGCGAAAGTGATGAATGAAAGTACTTATGCTTGTTTGTTTGCTTATTTTATTTAATGTTGGTATGTCTGAGGTTTTGGGAAAGTGATGAATGAAAGTACTTATGCTTGTTTGTTTGCTTATTTTATTTAATGTTGGTATGTCTGAGGTTTTGCGAAAGTGATGAATGAAAGTACTAATGCTTGTTTGTTTGCTTATTTTATTTAATGTTGGTATGTCTGAGGTTTTGGGAAAGTGATGAATGAAAGTACTTATGCTTGTTTGTTTGCTTATTTTATTTAATGTTGGTATGTCTGAGGTTTTGCGAAAGTGATGAATGAAAGTACTTATGCTTGTTTGTTTGCTTATTTTATTTAATGTTGGTATGTCTGAGGTTTTGGGAAAGAGATGAATGAAAGTACTTATGCTTGTTTGTTTGCTTATTTTATTTAATGTTGGTATGTCTGAGGTTTTGCGAAAGTGATGAATGAAAGTACTTATGCTTGTTTGTTTGCTTATTTTATTTAATGTTGGTATGTCTGAGGTTTTGGGAAAGTGATGAATGAAAGTACTTATGCTTGTTTGTTTGCTTATTTTATTTAATGTTGGTATGTCTGAGGTTTTGCGAAAGTGATGAATGAAAGTACTTATGCTTGTTTGTTTGCTTATTTTATTTAATGTTGGTATGTCTGAGGTTTTGGGAAAGTGATGAATGAAAGTACTTATGCTTGTTTGTTTGCTTATTTTATTTAATGTTGGTATGTCTGAGGTTTTGGGAAAGTGATGAATGAAAGTACTTATGCTTGTTTGTTTGCTTATTTTATTTAATGTTGGTATGTCTGAGGTTTTGGGAAAGTGATGAATGAAAGTACTTATGCTTGTTTGTTTGCTTATTTTATTTAATGTTGGTATGTCTGAGGTTTTGGGAAAGTGATGAATGAAAGTACTTATGCTTGTTTGTTTGCTTATTTTATTTAATGTTGGTATGTCTGAGGTTTTGCGAAAGTGATGAATGAAAGTACTTATGCTTGTTTGTTTGCTTATTTTATTTAATGTTGGTATGTCTGAGGTTTTGCGAAAGTGATGAATGAAAGTACTTATGCTTGTTTGTTTGCTTATTTTATTTAATGTTGGTATGTCTGAGGTTTTGGGAAAGTGATGAATGAAAGTACTTATGCTTGTTTGTTTGCTTATTTTATTTAATGTTGGTATGTCTGAGGTTTTGCGAAAGTGATGAATGAAAGTACTTATGCTTGTTTGTTTGCTTATTTTATTTAATGTTGGTATGTCTGAGGTTTTGCGAAAGTGATGAATGAAAGTACTTATGCTTGTTTGTTTGCTTATTTTATTTAATGTTGGTATGTCTGAGGTTTTGCGAAAGTGATGAATGAAAGTACTTATGCTTGTTTGTTTGCTTATTTTATTTAATGTTGGTATGTCTGAGGTTTTGGGAAAGTGATGAATGAAAGTACTTATGCTTGTTTGTTTGCTTATTTTATTTAATGTTGGTATGTCTGAGGTTTTGCGAAAGTGATGAATGAAAGTACTTATGCTTGTTTGTTTGCTTATTTTATTTAATGTTGGTATGTCTGAGGTTTTGCGAAAGTGATGAATGAAAGTACTTATGCTTGTTTGTTTGCTTATTTTATTTAATGTTGGTATGTCTGAGGTTTTGGGAAAGTGATGAATGAAAGTACTTATGCTTGTTTGTTTGCTTATTTTATTTAATGTTGGTATGTCTGAGGTTTTGCGAAAGTGATGAATGAAAGTACTTATGCTTGTTTGTTTGCTTATTTTATTTAATGTTGGTATGTCTGAGGTTTTGGGAAAGAGATGAATGAAAGTACTTATGCTTGTTTGTTTGCTTATTTTATTTAATGTTGGTATGTCTGAGGTTTTGCGAAAGTGATGAATGAAAGTACTTATGCTTGTTTGTTTGCTTATTTTATTTAATGTTGGTATGTCTGAGGTTTTGGGAAAGGGATGAATGAAAGTACTTATGCTTGTTTGTTTGCTTATTTTATTTAATGTTGGTATGTCTGAGGTTTTGGGAAAGTGATGAATGAAAGTACTTATGCTTGTTTGTTTGCTTATTTTATTTAATGTTGGTATGTCTGAGGTTTTGCGAAAGTGATGAATGAAAGTACTTATGCTTGTTTGTTTGCTTATTTTATTTAATGTTGGTATGTCTGAGGTTTTGGGAAAGTGATGAATGAAAGTACTTATGCTTGTTTGTTTGCTTATTTTATTTAATGTTGGTATGTCTGAGGTTTTGCGAAAGTGATGAATGAAAGTACTTATGCTTGTTTGTTTGCTTATTTTATTTAATGTTGGTATGTCTGAGGTTTTGGGAAAGTGATGAATGAAAGTACTTATGCTTGTTTGTTTGCTTATTTTATTTAATGTTGGTATGTCTGAGGTTTTGCGAAAGTGATGAATGAAAGTACTTATGCTTGTTTGTTTGCTTATTTTATTTAATGTTGGTATGTCTGAGGTTTTGCGAAAGTGATGAATGAAAGTACTTATGCTTGTTTGTTTGCTTATTTTATTTAATGTTGGTATGTCTGAGGTTTTGCGAAAGTGATGAATGAAAGTACTTATGCTTGTTTGTTTGCTTATTTTATTTAATGTTGGTATGTCTGAGGTTTTGCGAAAGTGATGAATGAAAGTACTTATGCTTGTTTGTTTGCTTATTTTATTTAATGTTGGTATGTCTGAGGTTTTGCGAAAGTGATGAATGAAAGTACTTATGCTTGTTTGTTTGCTTATTTTATTTAATGTTGGTATGTCTGAGGTTTTGGGAAAGTGATGAATGAAAGTACTTATGCTTGTTTGTTTGCTTATTTTATTTAATGTTGGTATGTCTGAGGTTTTGCGAAAGTGATGAATGAAAGTACTTATGCTTGTTTGTTTGCTTATTTTATTTAATGTTGGTATGTCTGAGGTTTTGGGAAAGAGATGAATGAAAGTACTTATGCTTGTTTGTTTGCTTATTTTATTTAATGTTGGTATGTCTGAGGTTTTGCGAAAGTGATGAATGAAAGTACTTATGCTTGTTTGTTTGCTTATTTTATTTAATGTTGGTATGTCTGAGGTTTTGGGAAAGTGATGAATGAAAGTACTTATGCTTGTTTGTTTGCTTATTTTATTTAATGTTGGTATGTCTGAGGTTTTGGGAAAGTGATGAATGAAAGTACTTATGCTTGTTTGTTTGCTTATTTTATTTAATGTTGGTATGTCTGAGGTTTTGCGAAAGTGATGAATGAAAGTACTTATGCTTGTTTGTTTGCTTATTTTATTTAATGTTGGTATGTCTGAGGTTTTGCGAAAGTGAAGAATGAAAGTACTTATGCTTGTTTGTTTGCTTATTTTATTTAATGTTGGTATGTCTGAGGTTTTGCGAAAGTGATGAATGAAAGTACTTATGCTTGTTTGTTTGCTTATTTTATTTAATGTTGGTATGTCTGAGGTTTTGGGAAAGAGATGAATGAAAGTACTTATGCTTGTTTGTTTGCTTATTTTATTTAATGTTGGTATGTCTGAGGTTTTGGGAAAGTGATGAATGAAAGTACTTATGCTTGTTTGTTTGCTTATTTTATTTAATGTTGGTATGTCTGAGGTTTTGCGAAAGTGATGAATGAAAGTACTTATGCTTGTTTGTTTGCTTATTTTATTTAATGTTGGTATGTCTGAGGTTTTGCGAAAGTGATGAATGAAAGTACTTATGCTTGTTTGTTTGCTTATTTTATTTAATGTTGGTATGTCTGAGGTTTTGGGAAAGAGATGAATGAAAGTACTTATGCTTGTTTGTTTGCTTATTTTATTTAATGTTGGTATGTCTGAGGTTTTGCGAAAGTGAAGAATGAAAGTACTTATGCTTGTTTGTTTGCTTATTTTATTTAATGTTGGTATGTCTGAGGTTTTGGGAAAGTGATGAATGAAAGTACTTATGCTTGTTTGTTTGCTTATTTTATTTAATGTTGGTATGTCTGAGGTTTTGGGAAAGTGATGAATGAAAGTACTTATGCTTGTTTGTTTGCTTATTTTATTTAATGTTGGTATGTCTGAGGTTTTGCGAAAGTGATGAATGAAAGTACTTATGCTTGTTTGTTTGCTTATTTTATTTAATGTTGGTATGTCTGAGGTTTTGCGAAAGTGATGAATGAAAGTACTTATGCTTGTTTGTTTGCTTATTTTATTTAATGTTGGTATGTCTGAGGTTTTGCGAAAGTGATGAATGAAAGTACTTATGCTTGTTTGTTTGCTTATTTTATTTAATGTTGGTATGTCTGAGGTTTTGCGAAAGTGAAGAATGAAAGTACTTATGCTTGTTTGTTTGCTTATTTTATTTAATGTTGGTATGTCTGAGGTTTTGGGAAAGTGATGAATGAAAGTACTTATGCTTGTTTGTTTGCTTATTTTATTTAATGTTGGTATGTCTGAGGTTTTGCGAAAGTGATGAATGAAAGTACTTATGCTTGTTTGTTTGCTTATTTTATTTAATGTTGGTATGTCTGAGGTTTTGGGAAAGTGATGAATGAAAGTACTTATGCTTGTTTGTTTGCTTATTTTATTTAATGTTGGTATGTCTGAGGTTTTGCGAAAGTGATGAATGAAAGTACTTATGCTTGTTTGTTTGCTTATTTTATTTAATGTTGGTATGTCTGAGGTTTTGGGAAAGTGATGAATGAAAGTACTTATGCTTGTTTGTTTGCTTATTTTATTTAATGTTGGTATGTCTGAGGTTTTGGGAAAGTGATGAATGAAAGTACTTATGCTTGTTTGTTTGCTTATTTTATTTAATGTTGGTATGTCTGAGGTTTTGCGAAAGTGAAGAATGAAAGTACTTATGCTTGTTTGTTTGCTTATTTTATTTAATGTTGGTATGTCTGAGGTTTTGCGAAAGTGAAGAATGAAAGTACTTATGCTTGTTTGTTTGCTTATTTTATTTAATGTTGGTATGTCTGAGGTTTTGGGAAAGTGATGAATGAAAGTACTTATGCTTGTTTGTTTGCTTATTTTATTTAATGTTGGTATGTCTGAGGTTTTGGGAAAGTGATGAATGAAAGTACTTATGCTTGTTTGTTTGCTTATTTTATTTAATGTTGGTATGTCTGAGGTTTTGGGAAAGTGATGAATGAAAGTACTTATGCTTGTTTGTTTGCTTATTTTATTTAATGTTGGTATGTCTGAGGTTTTGGGAAAGTGATGAATGAAAGTACTTATGCTTGTTTGTTTGCTTATTTTATTTAATGTTGGTATGTCTGAGGTTTTGGGAAAGTGATGAATGAAAGTACTTATGCTTGTTTGTTTGCTTATTTTATTTAATGTTGGTATGTCTGAGGTTTTGGGAAAGTGATGAATGAAAGTACTTATGCTTGTTTGTTTGCTTATTTTATTTAATGCTGGTATGTCTGAGGTTTTGGGAAAGTGATGAATGAAAGTACTTATGCTTGTTTGTTTGCTTATTTTATTTAATGTTGGTATGTCTGAGGTTTTGGGAAAGTGATGAATGAAAGTACTTATGCTTGTTTGTTTGCTTATTTTATTTAATGTTGGTATGTCTGAGGTTTTGGGAAAGTGATGAATGAAAGTACTTATGCTTGTTTGTTTGCTTATTTTATTTAATGTTGGTATGTCTGAGGTTTTGGGAAAGTGATGAATGAAAGTACTTATGCTTGTTTGTTTGCTTATTTTATTTAATGTTGGTATGTCTGAGGTTTTGGGAAAGTGATGAATGAAAGTACTTATGCTTGTTTGTTTGCTTATTTTATTTAATGTTGGTATGTCTGAGGTTTTGGGAAAGTGATGAATGAAAGTACTTATGCTTGTTTGTTTGCTTATTTTATTTAATGTTGGTATGTCTGAGGTTTTGGGAAAGTGATGAATGAAAGTACTTATGCTTGTTTGTTTGCTTATTTTATTTAATGTTGGTATGTCTGAGGTTTTGCGAAAGTGATGAATGAAAGTACTTATGCTTGTTTGTTTGCTTATTTTATTTAATGTTGGTATGTCTGAGGTTTTGGGAAAGTGATGAATGAAAGTACTTATGCTTGTTTGTTTGCTTATTTTATTTAATGTTGGTATGTCTGAGGTTTTGGGAAAGTGATGAATGAAAGTACTTATGCTTGTTTGTTTGCTTATTTTATTTAATGTTGGTATGTCTGAGGTTTTGGGAAAGTGATGAATGAAAGTACTTATGCTTGTTTGTTTGCTTATTTTATTTAATGTTGGTATGTCTGAGGTTTTGCGAAAGTGATGAATGAAAGTACTTATGCTTGTTTGTTTGCTTATTTTATTTAATGTTGGTATGTCTGAGGTTTTGGGAAAGTGATGAATGAAAGTACTTATGCTTGTTTGTTTGCTTATTTTATTTAATGTTGGTATGTCTGAGGTTTTGCGAAAGTGATGAATGAAAGTACTTATGCTTGTTTGTTTGCTTATTTTATTTAATGTTGGTATGTCTGAGGTTTTGCGAAAGTGATGAATGAAAGTACTTATGCTTGTTTGTTTGCTTATTTTATTTAATGTTGGTATGTCTGAGGTTTTGGGAAAGTGATGAATGAAAGTACTTATGCTTGTTTGTTTGCTTATTTTATTTAATGTTGGTATGTCTGAGGTTTTGGGAAAGTGATGAATGAAAGTACTTATGCTTGTTTGTTTGCTTATTTTATTTAATGTTGGTATGTCTGAGGTTTTGGGAAAGTGATGAATGAAAGTACTTATGCTTGTTTGTTTGCTTATTTTATTTAATGTTGGTATGTCTGAGGTTTTGCGAAAGTGATGAATGAAAGTACTTATGCTTGTTTGTTTGCTTATTTTATTTAATGTTGGTATGTCTGAGGTTTTGGGAAAGTGATGAATGAAAGTACTTATGCTTGTTTGTTTGCTTATTTTATTTAATGTTGGTATGTCTGAGGTTTTGGGAAAGTGATGAATGAAAGTACTTATGCTTGTTTGTTTGCTTATTTTATTTAATGTTGGTATGTCTGAGGTTTTGCGAAAGTGATGAATGAAAGTACTTATGCTTGTTTGTTTGCTTATTTTATTTAATGTTGGTATGTCTGAGGTTTTGCGAAAGTGATGAATGAAAGTACTTATGCTTGTTTGTTTGCTTATTTTATTTAATGTTGGTATGTCTGAGGTTTTGGGAAAGTGATGAATGAAAGTACTTATGCTTGTTTGTTTGCTTATTTTATTTAATGTTGGTATGTCTGAGGTTTTGGGAAAGTGATGAATGAAAGTACTTATGCTTGTTTGTTTGCTTATTTTATTTAATGTTGGTATGTCTGAGGTTTTGCGAAAGTGATGAATGAAAGTACTTATGCTTGTTTGTTTGCTTATTTTATTTAATGTTGGTATGTCTGAGGTTTTGGGAAAGTGATGAATGAAAGTACTTATGCTTGTTTGTTTGCTTATTTTATTTAATGTTGGTATGTCTGAGGTTTTGCGAAAGTGATGAATGAAAGTACTTATGCTTGTTTGTTTGCTTATTTTATTTAATGTTGGTATGTCTGAGGTTTTGCGAAAGTGATGAATGAAAGTACTTATGCTTGTTTGTTTGCTTATTTTATTTAATGTTGGTATGTCTGAGGTTTTGGGAAAGTGATGAATGAAAGTACTTATGCTTGTTTGTTTGCTTATTTTATTTAATGTTGGTATGTCTGAGGTTTTGCGAAAGTGATGAATGAAAGTACTTATGCTTGTTTGTTTGCTTATTTTATTTAATGTTGGTATGTCTGAGGTTTTGGGAAAGTGATGAATGAAAGTACTTATGCTTGTTTGTTTGCTTATTTTATTTAATGTTGGTATGTCTGAGGTTTTGCGAAAGTGATGAATGAAAGTACTTATGCTTGTTTGTTTGCTTATTTTATTTAATGTTGGTATGTCTGAGGTTTTGGGAAAGTGATGAATGAAAGTACTTATGCTTGTTTGTTTGCTTATTTTATTTAATGTTGGTATGTCTGAGGTTTTGGGAAAGTGATGAATGAAAGTACTTATGCTTGTTTGTTTGCTTATTTTATTTAATGTTGGTATGTCTGAGGTTTTGGGAAAGTGATGAATGAAAGTACTTATGCTTGTTTGTTTGCTTATTTTATTTAATGTTGGTATGTCTGAGGTTTTGCGAAAGTGATGAATGAAAGTACTTATGCTTGTTTGTTTGCTTATTTTATTTAATGTTGGTATGTCTGAGGTTTTGCGAAAGTGATGAATGAAAGTACTTATGCTTGTTTGTTTGCTTATTTTATTTAATGTTGGTATGTCTGAGGTTTTGGGAAAGTGATGAATGAAAGTACTTATGCTTGTTTGTTTGCTTATTTTATTTAATGTTGGTATGTCTGAGGTTTTGGGAAAGTGATGAATGAAAGTACTTATGCTTGTTTGTTTGCTTATTTTATTTAATGTTGGTATGTCTGAGGTTTTGGGAAAGTGATGAATGAAAGTACTTATGCTTGTTTGTTTGCTTATTTTATTTAATGTTGGTATGTCTGAGGTTTTGCGAAAGTGATGAATGAAAGTACTTATGCTTGTTTGTTTGCTTATTTTATTTAATGTTGGTATGTCTGAGGTTTTGCGAAAGTGATGAATGAAAGTACTTATGCTTGTTTGTTTGCTTATTTTATTTAATGTTGGTATGTCTGAGGTTTTGGGAAAGTGATGAATGAAAGTACTTATGCTTGTTTGTTTGCTTATTTTATTTAATGTTGGTATGTCTGAGGTTTTGCGAAAGTGATGAATGAAAGTACTTATGCTTGTTTGTTTGCTTATTTTATTTAATGTTGGTATGTCTGAGGTTTTGGGAAAGTGATGAATGAAAGTACTTATGCTTGTTTGTTTGCTTATTTTATTTAATGTTGGTATGTCTGAGGTTTTGGGAAAGTGATGAATGAAAGTACTTATGCTTGTTTGTTTGCTTATTTTATTTAATGTTGGTATGTCTGAGGTTTTGCGAAAGTGATGAATGAAAGTACTTATGCTTGTTTGTTTGCTTATTTTATTTAATGTTGGTATGTCTGAGGTTTTGCGAAAGTGATGAATGAAAGTACTTATGCTTGTTTGTTTGCTTATTTTATTTAATGTTGGTATGTCTGAGGTTTTGGGAAAGTGATGAATGAAAGTACTTATGCTTGTTTGTTTGCTTATTTTATTTAATGTTGGTATGTCTGAGGTTTTGGGAAAGTGATGAATGAAAGTACTTATGCTTGTTTGTTTGCTTATTTTATTTAATGTTGGTATGTCTGAGGTTTTGCGAAAGTGATGAATGAAAGTACTTATGCTTGTTTGTTTGCTTATTTTATTTAATGTTGGTATGTCTGAGGTTTTGCGAAAGTGATGAATGAAAGTACTTATGCTTGTTTGTTTGCTTATTTTATTTAATGTTGGTATGTCTGAGGTTTTGGGAAAGTGATGAATGAAAGTACTTATGCTTGTTTGTTTGCTTATTTTATTTAATGTTGGTATGTCTGAGGTTTTGCGAAAGTGATGAATGAAAGTACTTATGCTTGTTTGTTTGCTTATTTTATTTAATGTTGGTATGTCTGAGGTTTTGGGAAAGTGATGAATGAAAGTACTTATGCTTGTTTGTTTGCTTATTTTATTTAATGTTGGTATGTCTGAGGTTTTGCGAAAGTGATGAATGAAAGTACTTATGCTTGTTTGTTTGCTTATTTTATTTAATATTGGTATGTCTGAGGTTTTGGGAAAGTGATGAATGAAAGTACTTATGCTTGTTTGTTTGCTTATTTTATTTAATGTTGGTATGTCTGAGGTTTTGGGAAAGTGATGAATGAAAGTACTTATGCTTGTTTGTTTGCTTATTTTATTTAATGTTGGTATGTCTGAGGTTTTGCGAAAGTGATGAATGAAAGTACTTATGCTTGTTTGTTTGCTTATTTTATTTAATGTTGGTATGTCTGAGGTTTTGGGAAAGTGATGAATGAAAGTACTTATGCTTGTTTGTTTGCTTATTTTATTTAATGCTGGTATGTCTGAGGTTTTGGGAAAGTGATGAATGAAAGTACTTATGCTTGTTTGTTTGCTTATTTTATTTAATGTTGGTATGTCTGAGGTTTTGCGAAAGTGATGAATGAAAGTACTTATGCTTGTTTGTTTGCTTATTTTATTTAATGTTGGTATGTCTGAGGTTTTGGGAAAGTGATGAATGAAAGTACTTATGCTTGTTTGTTTGCTTATTTTATTTAATGTTGGTATGTCTGAGGTTTTGGGAAAGTGATGAATGAAAGTACTTATGCTTGTTTGTTTGCTTATTTTATTTAATGTTGGTATGTCTGAGGTTTTGCGAAAGTGATGAATGAAAGTACTTATGCTTGTTTGTTTGCTTATTTTATTTAATGTTGGTATGTCTGAGGTTTTGGGAAAGTGATGAATGAAAGTACTTATGCTTGTTTGTTTGCTTATTTTATTTAATGTTGGTATGTCTGAGGTTTTGCGAAAGTGATGAATGAAAGTACTTATGCTTGTTTGTTTGCTTATTTTATTTAATATTGGTATGTCTGAGGTTTTGGGAAAGTGATGAATGAAAGTACTTATGCTTGTTTGTTTGCTTATTTTATTTAATGTTGGTATGTCTGAGGTTTTGGGAAAGTGATGAATGAAAGTACTTATGCTTGTTTGTTTGCTTATTTTATTTAATGTTGGTATGTCTGAGGTTTTGCGAAAGTGATGAATGAAAGTACTTATGCTTGTTTGTTTGCTTATTTTATTTAATGTTGGTATGTCTGAGGTTTTGGGAAAGTGATGAATGAAAGTACTTATGCTTGTTTGTTTGCTTATTTTATTTAATGCTGGTATGTCTGAGGTTTTGGGAAAGTGATGAATGAAAGTACTTATGCTTGTTTGTTTGCTTATTTTATTTAATGTTGGTATGTCTGAGGTTTTGCGAAAGTGATGAATGAAAGTACTTATGCTTGTTTGTTTGCTTATTTTATTTAATGTTGGTATGTCTGAGGTTTTGCGAAAGTGATGAATGAAAGTACTTATGCTTGTTTGTTTGCTTATTTTATTTAATGTTGGTATGTCTGAGGTTTTGGGAAAGAGATGAATGAAAGTACTTATGCTTGTTTGTTTGCTTATTTTATTTAATGTTGGTATGTCTGAGGTTTTGCGAAAGTGATGAATGAAAGTACTTATGCTTGTTTGTTTGCTTATTTTATTTAATGTTGGTATGTCTGAGGTTTTGCGAAAGTGATGAATGAAAGTACTTATGCTTGTTTGTTTGCTTATTTTATTTAATGTTGGTATGTCTGAGGTTTTGGGAAAGTGATGAATGAAAGTACTTATGCTTGTTTGTTTGCTTATTTTATTTAATGTTGGTATGTCTGAGGTTTTGGGAAAGTGATGAATGAAAGTACTTATGCTTGTTTGTTTGCTTATTTTATTTAATGTTGGTATGTCTGAGGTTTTGGGAAAGTGATGAATGAAAGTACTTATGCTTGTTTGTTTGCTTATTTTATTTAATGTTGGTATGTCTGAGGTTTTGCGAAAGTGATGAATGAAAGTACTTATGCTTGTTTGTTTGCTTATTTTATTTAATGTTGGTATGTCTGAGGTTTTGGGAAAGTGATGAATGAAAGTACTTATGCTTGTTTGTTTGCTTATTTTATTTTGTTTTGTTTATATTATTTTGAAATTGTATAAATACCAATAATTATACGAATTAATATTATTACGATATTTTTTTACCAATTTAAATGTGTACAATAATACTCATTTTATTTAATTTAATTTATAGTCATAATTAAGTAACTGATGTAATTGGTTTATTTAAATCGTGTTAGTTACTATAAATAAATAAAAGTAACATTCGTTCGACTCTATCAAACTAAACTAAAACTAAAAAGTAACATTCGTTCGACTCTATCAAACTAAACTAAAACTAAAAAGTAACATTCGTTCGACTCTATCAAACTAAACTAAAACTAAAAAGTAACATTCGTTCGACTCTATCAAACTAAACTAAAACTAAAAAGTAACATTCGTTCGACTCTATCAAACTAAACTAAAACTAAAAAGTAACATTCGTTCGACTCTATCAAACTAAACTAAAACTAAAAAGTAACATTCGTTCGACTCTATCAAACTAAACTAAAACTAAAAAGTAACATTCGCTCGACTCTATCAAACTAAACTAAAACTAAAAAGTAACATTCGTTCGACTCTATCAAACTAAACTAAAACTAAAAAGTAACATTCGTTCGACTCTATCAAACTAAACTAAAACAAAAAAGTAACATTCGCTCGACTCTATCAAACTAAACTAAAACTAAAAAGTAACATTCGTTCGACTCTATCAAACTAAACTAAAACTAAAAAGTAACATTCGTTCGACTCTATCAAACTAAACTAAAACTAAAAAGTAACATTCGTTCGACTCTATCAAACTAAACTAAAACTAAAAAGTAACATTCGCTCGACTCTATCAAACTAAACTAAAACTAAAAAGTAACATTCGTTCGACTCTATCAAACTAAACTAAAACTAAAAAGTAACATTCGTTCGACTCTATCAAACTAAACTAAAACTAAAAAGTAACATTCGTTCGACTCTATCAAACTAAACTAAAACTAAAAAGTAACATTCGTTCGATTCTATCAAACTAAACTAAAACTAAAAAGTAACATTCGTTCGACTCTATCAAACTAAACTAAAACTAAAAAGGAACATGTTCAAAATATAGACAGATACTTAAATTGAACATATAAAGCCTCAGGAATTGTTAAATATCAGCAGAGTTCTAGAAAGTGTAGGTAAAAACTCCTAAAAACGTGTAGGTCCTTTACTAATACACGGTGCAGCGGTGGTCTCACTCAGCACCGGAGAATACGTTGGTGTATCTCCTAGGCACGCACTGCCGGTCAGGTGCTGGTGGGTGGGGTGGCGTAGGTACTGTGTCTGCAGTGCAGGGCAGGACAGGTGAGTGGCCGCGCCGCCGCAGAATAGCCGCTAGTTACTACACCACTAACCATCGATCCACTCTAAATTGTGAGTCACGCACGCGACACGTACGAGTATTATAGAATTTTTTCATATTGACATAGGTAGTACTAATTGGGTCAAATGTTTGGCCTCGCTTTGAAAGAGGGAGATATATTTGATGGAGCGAAGCGAGATCTCTAAATCAACTTAGGCAAATCGGCGTTGTATGTATTTATATATGTTTGTTTGTCGGAGGATAACTTTTGAAGCGTTAATCCGGTCATCGTGAAATTTGGTACATACCTAGGTAGGCAGTGATGGCACCATTTTGATGTGACTAAATGAGCTAAACAATGTTTGGGGGTTGTTGAGATATTGGGGTTCCAGAGGGGTAAAAAATGAAAATGAGACTATTAGGTCAAGTGGGACGTCAAATAAAAGATCTTCATTTGTACATTTAGACTCCGTTTTTATTTTAGTAGTCCTTATAGTTTGTGAGTTATCAGCCATAATAAAACTAAACTTTGACAAAATTCACAGGGTACACCAGTGACCCCACAGTGCTGTAATTTTGTATGCGTGTAGGTTAATTAACACACATATAGGCAAGTCTGAAATCCAAAATAACGGCAAATTGTACCCCAATAAAAAGTAACCACATAACATGAACTCCCGTTACCTGTAATTTGAATGAACTGTAACTCAAGTATTTTGGTTCTTTATATCGTGGGACTATTTTCATAGTCAAAGATTAGAAAAAATATGTTTTTGTTTTAATCGGGGACTGCGCGATCTCAGTTCGGGGCGAACCACTTGTTTACTATTTCTATAACAATAACCTGTACGGGAAAACAGCTCACGTTATCCCTGTACATAAGGGTGGGGATAAATCACAATGTGCAAATTATCGTCCAATTAGTATATCGTCTTCTTTCGCCAAGCTATTTGAGTCTATGGTATATGGCCATTTTTATAGTCACATCAAACCAGTAATATCTGATAAACAACAAGGTTTTGTTAAAAATAGGTCGACGGTTCGCAATCTTCTAGAGTACAAATATTTCCTAAGTCAAGCTTTTGCCAAAGGTGGCCAATTTGATTCAGTTTACCGATTTCTAAAAGGCTTTCGATAAGGTTAATCACGTATTACTTTGTCGAAAGCTTTTGTTATGTGGTGTCCATGGAAGCCTTTATCGTTGGATTTATTCGTACCTTGACAATAGAAGTCAGTTGGTGACGTTGAAGGGTTTTGTTTCTTCGCCGGTGGTGTTAACTTCTGGGGTTCCACAAGGATCCCATTTAGGGCCCCTTTTCTTCGTAATTTTTGTTAATGATCTGATCAAGCGTTTATCTTGTAGTTGTCTCTTATACGCGGATGACTTAAAGATATGTAGATTCATTTCCGATGTTAATGATTGTTCAAACCTACAAAATGATTTAAATATGTGTCTCAATGGTGTAAAAGCAATCATATGTATTTGAATATCAATAAGTGTTATACAATATCTTTTACAAATAAGCATCATAAAATACTGAATGATTATAATATCGATGGTTTTAGACTTGAAAGATCCTTGACTGCAAAGGATTTAGGTGTTATATTTGACGACAAGCTTTCAATTCGTGCACACTATCAACATATATCTCACGCCAACCAACTCCTAGGCTTGGTCTGGAGATCTAGGAAAGGGTTTAAACAGCCTCGTAGCCTCTTGTACCTCTTCTTTGCACTTGTACGAAGTATTTTAGAATATGGCAGTCCGATATGGTCTCCGATCTACAAGGTTCATAGCACTGATGTGGAGAGAATTCAAAGAAAATGCCTAAGAATGTTAAGCTATCGCCTACAACCCGGACGCTCAGATATAACTTACGAAGAAAGGCTGTCCTTATATAATGTTCACTCCTTAGAGACCCGACAAATTTATTTTGATTTTGTTTATTTTTATAAAATTATACATTCTATAATTGATTCCCCAGAGTTGTTGTCGCATATATCTTTCACTATTAAATTTAAAGCACGTAATTCCAATCAAACTAATTTGTTTGTTTTACAGGTCTATAAGAACAATATTTCTTAGTATAATCCGTTGTCCAGGATGGCTCGTCAATATAATGAATTAGCGAAAAATAATATAGAACTTGATATACTCGTATTTAGTTCCAAACTGACCCAATTTAGTAAAACTATCAAAGACATCCTCCATCTTAATAAATATTGTCACACAGATGCTTAATTTAAGTTGTTGCATTCCTAATTGTAATATATATGTTTATATGTTATTCGTTTAGATATATTGTTATTAGTCTTAGTTATTTATTCAAATTCTCTGTGCAATTGCCCGCATACAAAATATGTTTAATAAGGGATTATGTATTTATTTTTACTCTTTATTTACAATAAGTACTTAAAATTTTTAAATTTATATACAATAGACATATATTTAATTAAAGAATATATAGATATTCTATCTGTTTCAACTTAACGTCTGTTTGATGTGTAAGTTATTTAAGCTGTACGCTAAAAGTAAAGTGTAAAATTGTAAATTATATGTAAATTGTAATTGTAAATTGTATGTGTAAATTTGTGTAAAATTTATGTTATAATCCAGATCAAAACAGCATTTTTTGTAATCTTTAATTGTAAGTGATTGTGTTTTGTGCGTTTAATAATAAATAAATAAATAAAAATAAAAAACATCCGACAAATTCCGGAAAAAATTCTTAAACTTTTATTGCGAACAAAAACATAAAGGAACCCTTTTCCCGGAAAGCCTTCATGAAAGAATGACGTCATCGCAATAACATCGCCTAGCTATGGACTGGAACTTAAAGAACTAATCGCGACACTCTTCCCAACACTTAACCTTGTAGCTAGTTGGCGGCACGCGAAGCCCCCATGCCCCCTCCGCCAAACACCCCATCTGCACCCTTGTACCTCTGATTGCACCCCTAATGCATATCATCATCATCATCCGTAGGACGTCCACTGCTGGACAAAGGCCTCCCTAAGAAGTAAGAACCGCAGGTCGGCGTTGAATGCATGCCGCTTCCAACCGCAGTTCCTGGAGATCAATGCCTATGTAGTAACAAATTATTCTCAAATCCTAAAAATCCGACACCACTCTAAAACTAGAACTAAGTAGGTATAGTAGGTAACCTCCATCGACAGGCTGCGCGAACACGAAACAAAGCCAAAGAATAGTCGAGCGAGAGGAATTCCCAGCCCCGCCGATGGCTGATTGTGATTAGGTACAATCACGCACGCAATTGTAATTGGTTCACGCGAGTTGAGTCGAGCCAAACTGTACCGTGCCGTTACTCGCGCCGCGCGCGCACCTCGCCGGCCGATCGGAACATGTTTATACATTATTCTCACACCACAACACAACACATGCGATCAACAAAAACATGACAACGTTTTACGTTTAATTTTGATCACAAAGGATTTAAAATGGCTTTCGGTTATTTTTACCAAAATCCTTCTTTCTTCCTTTTAAGAACACTAACTTAGTGATTACTGTGATTGACACACTAGTCGTCACTCACAGTAATCGCTAAGTTAGTGACAGTGACCGGATACCCCACAAGTAAGTAGGTAGGAATTTGCTTACCTAGGTAAGGAACTCAGTTTCGAGTATGCTCCAATTAGGGTTGCCAACCCTACTATATAATATAGTATCCTACTATATTAGCGGATCAAATACTATATTTCTAAAAAAATATTAATTAGGCGAAACTGCTATATTTTGCGTAAAGCGGAACGCAGCCTTAATCTTTTTAATAGAAAGGGAACAAGATATGTTTTTTGGGACTGAAACAAATAAAAGATTTAAAAAATTAGAGCAAGATTTCCCTTATACTTACTTAGAATTATTTAAACAATTGGTTTGATTATTCTGAAACTAATTGGCTGAATTTTCTAAAACACTTCAGGCTTACTACAAACCTAAAATTTTCCAAATTAGAAATGTTATTGGAAAAAATAAAAATTGCTGAGAAACTTAAATTTATTTTATGTTATTTATTTTATAAGACACACATTACACATTACAAGCAAAAAAAAATATAACTTAACTAACATAACAATTTTATCTGGCTTGAAACGTAACTTATGTGCACACAGAAAAACAGAAATATACTCATCGAGGAAACAAAAGGAAAAGCATGTTTAAGAACATAACTACTACTAAATAATTAAAATCAATACACACAAAAAACTGAGAATCAGAAGAAAAAAAGTAATAAACAATAATCAAAACAAAAAAACAAACACGTAATATATACAAAATACCTAAATATAGTAACAACCGAGTTGGAAGCCCACACAGCTATTATGAGCGTCTGTATCCCGGTTAAAATGGAGGATGCCTTTGCGTTGTGTGACAAATTTATATAGCTTAGAGTTAAAGATATCCAGCTCTATATTCGCGTTTGCTAACTCATTGTACTGCCGAGATATTCTTGTAAATGGATTATAATAAGGAATATTGTTTTTCATCATCATCATCATCATCATCAGCCGGTAGACGTCCACTGCTGAACATAGGCCTCCCCCTTAGATCGCCACAACGAGCGGTTGGTAGCCGTTTGCGCCCAACGGCTCCCCGCGATTCTTACTAGATCGTCGGTCCACCTTGTGGATATATTGTTTTATTGTTTTTATTGTTTCTATATTGTTTTTATAAGTAAGTAAAGCAAACATATTAGTTCCATTACATCTACGAGCACTAAACTTAGTATTGAAGGAGATTTGCGACAATAATGCTGGGGAATCGATTAGGGAGTGTAATATTTTGTACAGATATATCAAATCGAAGTATGTGCGATGAATTTCCAAAGTTTGAACATTAAATTTAACCAACATCTCTTCATAACTCAGGCCAGAACGACCATGCTGATGACGATGGCTTAATAATCTGAGACATTCCCTTTGAGTTCTTTCAATTAAATCAACATGTACTTTATAGTTTGGGGACCATATAGGACTACCATATTCCAAGACATTTCTTACCAAGACAAAGAACAGGTATAAAAGGCTACGAGGGGTTTTAAAACCCTTTGTAGATCTCAAAACAAAGCCAAGAAGTTGATTAGCCTTGGTTGTAATATATTGATAGTGTGCTCTAAACGAAAGTTGGTAAAATATAATTTAAACAATTTGTACCCAGAAATCAATCAAATGAACAAAATTTTGGACATTGTATTTTCTGACCAAAAATTTTCTACTAAATCAACTGTTGGAAAAATGGCAAGAAGTTCTTCTCGTAAAATAATTCAGATTTGCATAATATTTAAAAATGTATAATTTCTTATTTTATTTCCTGCAACATCAGCATTCACAGAGCGCATATTTTCTGTCATGAAGACGAAATGGAGAGATGAGCGTAACAGGGCCGGTTTGAATTTAATAAAAGCGGAATGAATGGTGTTTTTCAACTTCAATTTGGACTACCATCAAACATGTGAATGCTTTCTTAAATATAAATATTTATTGATTATGGCGCAGAGCAGCAAAAAATATTCATTTAAAAAATAGTACGTATATTATGCAATTAGTGAATAAAGGACGGATTTAAAGCGAGGACTATATATGAATCACGAGCGTAGCGAGCGAGTGAGTCAAGCGTTAGAATCCTGAGCGACCGACACGCCAGTGATTCATGGTCCTCGATGTAAATCCGTTTGATTCAAGAGTTGCATACTATACTTTATATGAACCATGACTAAGTACGAGAAAAAGAAAGATTTCAGCGAAAATAGGCATTTAATGAAAAAAAAGAAAGGTTAAATTATTTAAAATGCACATTAAAATTGGAACAATTACTATAATTAAGATTAATGTGTCAGACGTTTCATTTTCATTTTTCAATTTGCAAAACTCATCGTATGCCTTGATGTCAGCCTTCTGTGGCTTGTTGGGTAGCAAGTTTTCTACTAAGTAGGTAGGTATATAGGCCACCCTCTCTTTCATAAACACAGGTGTTAACTAGTCTTCTTCATCACTTGAATGCATTTCCAATCGAATCACACCAGATTTGTGCCATCCTACCTACCTATAGGTATATCAAATTTCATGATGATCAGATCAACGCTTTGTAATTTATATCGGACAAACAAACATACTCGTACATAGGTACATTCAATGCCGATTTGCCCAAGTTGATTTGGAGATCTCGCTTTGTCGATCAATAAAAACAATGCTTCACGAATTGAACCGAAACAATGTCAGTCGCGTAACATCCTAAAACGCTTTTATTGCATGTCCACTAACTAGTTCCACTAGAACAGAATTTGGTCGTTTACTCTCTCCGTCGTCGGTCGTCCGTCCGTACGTGAGTAGCGTGACCCTCGAGCTCTACGGACGGAGACTGGAGGCCGTCGCGTCGCGTCCTGGATACTGGACACTCGCCGTAATAAACAGAAAAAGGAAAATCAATACAAAGTACAAACTTACCGGTTCTGCGTTTGCCTTGCTCGGCAACTAAGTACTTCCGAAGCTTTCAAAGTCACTTCCTGAGCTTCCGGAGTTCCGGACAGTAGGTATAAGCGGTGTGGATCGGGTAGGATCGCGTCGACACCCTTGAGGGTTTATGAGGATCGCGGTGCTCCCGAGTGTGTACTTGTCGGTGGTGGTGGTGAACGCTCTTCACAGTTCAGCCCGCGGGGGCTCTAACTGGTGCGCGTCGCGTGCGGCCGGTGTGCGGCTCGGTCGGTGACACTGTGATGGAGCGAGCGGAGCGCGCAGCCGACTCAACCGAGCGAGGGCGAGGGCTGGCTGCCTGCTCGACCTTACCTACCTACTACATTCTGTATGTAGCAGCTAGTTACCTAGATATTTCCAATTGCTCTAAAACTAAGCTAAGAACTGCTTTTTAAAAATACAAAACAGGCTCATTCATTTATAGTTCCAAATCAAATACAACTAGGAACATTCGAACCTATAAAATATAGGTATAAAAACCTAGGTATGTATACATAATAGGTGGTTCGCCCCGGACCGAGATAGGCATCGCGAGTCTCCCAAAACCAAAAGGTTAGGTATTTTATGGGTATTTTTGACTATTGATCGATCGAAGCGTGATCTCCAAATCAACTTGGGCAAACCGGCGTTGTATGTACATATGTATAATATACCCTACGTTGTTTGTCCGAGAATAACTATCGAAGCGTTGATCCGATCATCGTGAAATTTAGTACATATTATAGGTACCTATAGGTAGGTAGTGATGGCACAATACTGGGGGGCAATCGCGCTAATTATGAACATGTGTAACGCTGGAAGTGCTGGAACTCACGTTGATTTGACTAATGTCACACGTGTCAGCACGATACGAAATGTGCATAATCGTAACGTTTTTCTTTTGGTTTTCCTTTGGTAGGTATTACCTATCGTTCAAAATTGGCCCGATTGCTCCTCAGGTGTAGGGTTACCAGATGAAAAAATCAAAAGTCCGGAGAAAAGACCTGATTTCCATTGAAAAATCCTGAGATATATACAGTTTGAGAATTTTCTCTCAAATGTAGGTACTTAACAATTTTATCGTTTTTATACCCTGCTGCGGATCTCGCTCATGCGTTGCAATAATTATAGAAAAAACCTTACATAAAAAGGTATCTTCAGATATTAACTACCTATGATAAAAGTGATACTAAACTTTTTAGATAAATAAGTATTGATTTAAATTGTGCAATTATTACCAAAGGAAGATTATTTTAAGTTTTTTTTTAACTCTTTAAAATGTAAGCTGTATTTTATTGAAAATTCTAATTATCCTCAGATTTCATGAGATTTGCTAAATCCGGCCGCAATCCTGAGAAGAATCCAAAAATCCTGAGATCTCAGGACAAATCCTGAGATATGGTAATCCTACTCAGGTGTGACTAAATGAGGTAAAAATGTGGGGGGGGGGTTAAAATATTGGGGTTCAAGAGGGGTAAAAAAACTAAAATGGGACTATCCGGTCATTATCAGTACATACCTATTTTTAAGTTTAGTTAAATTTTCTAAAATTCAAACGGTTTAAAATTAAAATTCCATATGGAGAATGGTCGAATAACTCATTATTATTGGACATAAAAAAAGGAAAAAAAAAATTGATCGAGTGAAGCGAGATCTCTAAATCAACTTGGACGAATCGGCGTTGTATGTATCTGTTTGTTTGTCTGAGGATTATTTTCGAAGCGTTTATCCGATAATCGTGAAATTTGATACATTTATGTATAGTTAGGTAGTGATGGCACAATCTTGGTGTGTATTATGTATGTGTGTCAGACGTAGACGAGATAATCTCCGGAAGTATTCAATCAAAGACCTGGACGACTATTGAAAAACACACACGAGTTCCCTTGGAACAGTGGCTACTGGCTACTCACTAATGCAAGGTTAAACAATAAGAGAGATTCCTATGAAACTGGTAGCGGTATCGTATCGGTAATTCGGTATATCTTGACTTGACGGCCTGTATTAGGAAGTTGGTTAGGTACCTATGTAAACGATTAACTTCGGTGGTTAGTGTCTGGTATGTGTGGTGGACGGGCGACACGATCGCATATCTCCTCTTCGTCAACACTCCCCTAGTTGTCATTTTATATTAATAACCTACATTATATGCCATAGGTAAGTACCTCTACTAGGAGCGATCTTCCCGCACCACTGCATCATTAGGTTACGAGTAGGTACCTACGACCTACCTATACCTACCTAAAGCCGAACAATATTTTCACGGGGATCTTGAAGTAAGGAAGGATCAATCTCCGTGACGACCTCCGTGGCGCAGTAGGCGAATAGCCGGCTGAGACGCAGGAGGTAGCGGGTTCGATTCCCGCTGCGGAACAAATGTTTGCATGATCTACAGATATTTGTTCCGGGTCTGGTTGTTTCTCTATGTATAAGTATGTATTTACAAAAAAAAAGTATTTAAGGATTCTATCAGTTATCTGGTTCCCATAGTACAAGCTATGCTTAGTTTGGGGCTAGATAGCGCTGTGTGAAATGTCCAGCAATATTTATTATTATTATTTATTATCTGCTGAAAAAACGTCACTTGGATTGGAGGGCCGCGAAATTTAACTGGAAGATCTATCGGTACCAGATATGTAGGTACTGACCATAGCAGACAGATCTCAAGTTCCCAACTGACCTACCTAATTATACTTTGTAGGAAGTGGATATAGTAGGTTGGTATAGCATAGTGTTTACGGTGTGTGCCTCTGAATGCAGCAGGTAACTGGAGCCAGGGCGCGGGCGCGGACGTAGTGGCCACTAGTGGCCAGACCGGCTAGGCGGCTGCAGGGAGGTGCACGCCTCGGCGCGGCGGCGCCGGCGCACTCTACTATGTGGCTGGAAGACTCACCCACCATGCAATAACTCGTTACATCTTCAATCTCAATTACTAGTGGCACGGTCATGATATGTACAGTATTCTGTCTTCATATACACGGCCGGAACGTGAGTAATACCTGCGCGCTGCGTTTTCGGTACCCACTCGGTACACAATCAGTCGCGAACGCGCCGCAGCACGGTAATGTCGTTGCCGCAGTGACGAACGGTGTGGTGTTTAGGGTTCCGTAGCCAAAAGGCAAAAAATGGAACCCTTATGGATTCGTCATGTCTGTTTGTCTGTCTGTCCGTCCGTATGTCACAGTCACTTTTTTCCGAAACTATAAGAACTATACTGTTGAAACTTGGTAAGTAGATGTATTATGTGAACCGCATTAAGATTTTCACACAAAAATAGAAAAATAACAACAAATTTTGGGGTTTCCCCATACTTAGAACTGAAACTCAAAAATGTTTTTTATCAAACCCATACGTGTGGGGTATCTATGGATAGGTCTTCAAAAATGATATTGAGGTTTCTAATAAAAAAAAATTCTAAACTGAATAGTTTGCGCGAGAGACACTTCCAAAGTGGTAAGTTCATAGTGGTATATTAGACATAGACAGACATTTATTTGCTACCATAGCACACACAAATTCACACAATACAATCAAAAGGCATAACATCAAAGAGAAAGCACAAGTAAGAGAAAACAGAAAATTAAATACAACAAACATAGGAACAATAGAAAGAAATAATAAATATACAATGTAGTCAGGGAAAATATTGGGGTTCAAGAGAGGTAAAAAAATGAAAATGAGGCTAATAGGTCAAGTGAGACGTCAAATGAAAGGTTTTATTTTTCGTAAATTCTATAAAGTTATTGAGTTATTATATTAGCCATAATAAAAACTAAACTTTGACAAAATTCACAGGGTACCCCAGTGACCCCCACAGTGCTATAATTTGGTGTGCGTGTATATTAAGTGACACAAATATAGGCAAAAGTCTGAAATCCAGAATAACTGCAATTTGTACCCCAAAAAAGTATGACCAAATTACATGAACTCCCGTTACCTGTAATTTGTATGAAACTGTAGGTCAAGTATTTGGATGTTTATTTTGTGGCACTATTTTGATACTCAAAGATTACAAATAATTTTTATTTGTTTTAATCGGAGACTCGCGAGATCTCAGTTCGGGGCGAACCACTAGTGTTTTAAAGTAAAGTAGAAGGTAGGGGCACTTATTTTTGCCCCTACCTGTAAATAACCACTAACGTAGGTAAGTAGGACCCTATATTAAGTTGATCGATTGATAACTTGTAAAGTACCTACTTTAACTTTGGAAGCCGGTTGTGGCGGGTAGCCTGTCTAAATACCTACCCACTCTAAAGTTAAGGTTGATGACCTCCTATGATGAGACGATGATCATCTCTTTCTCTAATAATAATGCAATAGGATAGATAATAAGAGTTAAATTAGGATAGTTTAAAAAAGATAAGAAAAACTAAAATATTTATTTTAAAACTTAGGTACAATATGTACCTACTACATATACGAAGTAGGTACACATACTTCCTATTCACTTTCTATTTCATTCACACCGAATTTCATTTTTTTATACATAAAATCACAAAACTAGGAAGAAATTCAAATAGGTATATGAAATTCAAATACTGCAGGCGGGCAGCCCTATCGCGTGTTACACGGCGCTCGACTGTAGGTAATTATTTCAAGGACAGGGCCGAGTCAAAATACTGTTGGATAATATTACCGTGTTAGTGGTTCGCCTCGAACTCAAATCCCGCGAGTGTGCATACAAAATCCAATCAATTACCTGTTCTTTTTCGTATTATCAATTGATATTAATTTAAATAATAATAAATAAATATTGCTGGACATTGCACACAGCGCTATCTAGCCCCAAACTAAGCAGATCTTGTACTATAGGAACCAGATAACTGATACAATACTTATATACTTTTTTTTTTGTAAATACATACTTTTAATATATTGAAAACATCCAGACCCGGAACAAATATCTGTAGATCATATAAACATTTGTTCCGGGGAATCGAATCCGCTGCCTCCTGCGTCTCAGCAGGCTATTCGCCCACTGCGCCACGGAGGTTGCCAAATATAAGTAGGTACCTACCTAATTAAAGGAGTAAAGTAGTTGGAAGTAGGTACATTCACCCTGGAAGGTCACCGCAACTAGATTTGATCCCTTCTATCTCGGTTATTATACAAAATTCGATTCTAAGGGCGACATGCGCAACGAATCAACGGTCCAATATGATTTGGCCGGCTTGCACAACAATCCCTAATTGGATTTAGCGACTAAACATGTTTAAATTTGACGTATTCGTATCGTAGGTATGATTAGACAATTTAACCTCTAAATAGGTACATTTAGGTACATATCGTTGAGCTAGTCGCCCTCACTCAAGGAGTTGCCAAATCATCTATATCAAATTTAAATATGTTTAGTCGCTAAATATTCGGATCGTTCGTTGTGCAAGCAGGCCTAAATTCTAACGTCCAGATTACAAATAAAAAAGGTACACACGCGATAAGTAAGTACCCGTTTTAATCAATAATTATCTAAATTCTAACTTCAGAAACCGAAAAACAGTGATTAGGCAAGTATAAACTTACGTAAGTGTATATTAGCGAGAAGTAGATAGCGGAATCAAATAAGCCCTACAAAATAGCCTATTTGATCAATACATTTGCTAATAACAAAGTTAGAATAGCGTAACTGCGTATTAGCGAAAATGGCATTGGTAATATTGCGAAAAATTATGCTATCTTAGACCATTAGCGGAGACTTTAAGGCAAACACCTAAATGTAACCAATTAAATTATTGTTTACCTGAGATTAAATAAATTGCGGCGCAGTTAGGAAAGTTATGTAACATAAACACTCACAGATAAAAAATATGGTGGATGGTCCCCAGGGGGTAATGTGGTCTAAAACTCAATATATCTTAGAAATCAATACCTGGATTATGGAGTGCTTTTCACAAATGGAAAGCTGTAACCATTGTACTGATTTTATGAAAGTAAATAGAAAAAAATATCTGTACAATTCAGCGATTAATTTGGATTAACAATTCCGGCTCGATTGGACCAAACAATGGTGTGGCGTATTTTAAATTTTGAGATTAGTCTAAGGGCCGGCAAGGAACGGAATCTAAAACTTTTACAGGAATGAGCTACCCAATTAAGAACAGGGATAAAGGACGGCTGAAATTGCCTTTAGGAAAGTAGTGCTAGGGCTTTAATTTTTTTTTCATGTGTAGATATACATAAAAAAAGCCTACATGTGAAGTGGCAACTTGCGCAACCTTATAGTTTTTGAGATATTAATTTTTGAAAATCCGTGATCGATTGCGAAATTCGCTCGGAAATCAGTGTCCGACCTTTCAGTTTGCGTTCTATCGATTAATGCGACACTAAATTGATATGACAGTGACAGATAATACGGCTTTTTTCGTAGGTTTTACATTTTTATTGCCGGAAATTTTGAATTTGGCAATGACAGTGACATAAGTTTTACATTTTTATTGGTGGGAATTTCGACATTCTTTTACAGAGTTTACATTAGATTCGTTCACTATTGCATGGATATTTATAATAATGGTATTATTATTATTTTTTTATAAAAGTTATTTTTTGAACTATAAAAAATGGTACACTGAATCGAGACGGGGCACCCCAACTTGAGTAGGTTAGGTTAAAAAAGAGTAACAGAATCGACACAGAGCACCCCGACCCCACGTGGTCTTGTGCGTGACACCCTGTAACGTGACAATTCTATGTCACGTTACATTGTTCACTTATCTTAACATTCACTATTAGAAAAATTTAACTTTACATATTACACTCATATACAAACAAAATGCCACGACATCTAGCGGTATGGCGGCGTACTCACTGCCCAAACACTCGATTCGCAGATACCGAATTCCAAGCGTCCTCTCAACGCAGTTCGACAAGTATACCGCAGATGGCGTTGCAAGCACTTGGTAAAAATGCAATACTTATTTTTATTGATTATTGATTTAAGATTGCATCAGCATTTCTAGAAGGCTTTGGAACTATATTCGATTTTAATAATTAATAACGCCGGTAGTTTTTATCGGGTATAAAAGGACAGTGCCGTCTGTACTCAAAGTTCTTTTCCACGCCCGGACTCAACTGTGAAACTACGTGCTTAACTTATCTCTTTGGACAGTATTTCTTTTGTCTTTTTATTGTGAATTCGTGTTACTGCCAAGTCGGGAAGTCAATTCACCGCCTTCGCTGCTGATCTCTCTGATTACTGCTGGATATCTACACCTTGACGCACGTCAAAACCAAACACCGGAGCAGTTGAGAAGCGTGGTGCTTTCGTACGTCACCCTGTTGACCGAACCACGCTCTCACACCAAGTCTACCGCCATGAGCTCGATCGCCAAGCGTCCTGCTAGCTGCTTTAGAAACACCAGGGACCACGCCTGCCCACTAGGTCTACCACCCGGCTCAACCCACTCCATCTCTCCGAGCAGACGCCAGGGACGTTCGACGAAAACACACGAGGTGTATCGATTCCATTATTTTATCCGGGTCAAACCCAAGTAATCCTCCTCTCTTTTTTCTGACGCTACCGTCAGATGGCGCCCATTTATTTTAACTAAGACGAGTCTGCGGGACCAGGTGCTCAACGTTCTTCAATTGCTGTAAAATAGGCCATAAGCCCTAATATTCTAAGCTCTGCAAGCCAGCGTCTTTCTATGCTACCTTCAATGTGAAGTATTTAATCTAAAATCTATAATCTATAAATCTGTAATCTGTAAATTTCTAGTCTAAGTATATATTCACCGTAAACCAAGTCATTTGTGATTAACCTCTGTTTATCTTGCCACATGTATAGGAAATAGAATCCACGAACCTACTCGCTCTACCGATTTTCTCTTATTTTATAATTATATGTATTGAAATCAAAATTTAGTTTCATTCATCTCTAATACCTAAATATAACTGATACAACCCCTAGAGTGTATATAAAGAGCGCGGGAGCCAGAAGCTCGCAGAAGCTCGCGGTTCGACCTTCGCTCCGCTACGGAGGTCGCCGGCTCGCTTCGCTCGCCACCTCCCCCCTTTGCTTCACTTGGCCTCGTATGACTTGCTTCATTCAGGGGCGACCTTAAAAGCTTCTGACTCTAGGCGGGCTCCCGCCTAGAGTCCGGGGGGTTGGAAGAAAAAGTGGTCTATGAAAAAGTGGAGAGCAACGTTTTCATAGACCACTTTTTCCTCCAAACCCCTGGACTCTGCCTTTTTGTCAATATAAAAAAAATGTGTTTTTCATACTTAACCTCAAAATATTTTTTTTTAATTTTCTCAAAAAACTATAGGATTTCGTAAGCCCTCACACACAAGAGGGGGGGGGGGGGTTAAGCAACCCCCCTTCTCCCCCCCTCCCCCATCCCTCTATCATACCGTTCCTAAAGGAAAGCCCTTCCCTGATAAGACCGCCGATATGGAATGTTTTGCGTGTGTTGCGAAACGCGTATTAGCGACGACTGTTCTACTCTTTTTTTTTCATCGTGAGTGCAATTTAATGTGGGTAGGGAATAGATTTTGTTAGGTAGAAAATATATTAGAAAGGCATTGGTTAATTTAAATACGGCTGGCGCCACCACCTGCGATATTGACCCTGCAAGTTGGGAAGAGCTCGCTTCACACATTAATAACATTAAAACTTTCGAAGAAAACCGACTTCATACACTCGATATAAAGCGCCAAATACGTAAAGAAAGACCTAAGCCCTCATATAACGCTTATAACGCAGCAGGCCAACTCTATTGTGACACCTGTGATAGGATTTTTAAAACTAAGTTTGGTCTAGCAAGCCATATTAGGGCTCACGCTAGAATTTAAATATAAACGCAGTGTAATTAAATTTATTGTAATTTTAATGCATTTAATAGCATTTTCTTTAAATTTAAATATAGTTAGGGTCGCCGTCATCGAAATCGATGTGGAGGACTATATATAGTTCATTGAGAAAGACCTAAGCCATCTTATACTTACAGGCCAACTCTATTGTATGTAGGGTTGCCACCTTTTTTTTTGGCTAAAAAAAGTACAACATCTGTAAAAAAGTACAACATCTGTAAATAAAGTACTATTTAATTACCAGACTATTTCTCTTCCATACATATTTTTTGTTGCTTCTAGCAACATCCAACAAATATTTGTTACTCTTAAATATATTAACGGCATCTTTACAATCAATCCCTAAATTTAAATATATAAATATTTCGTTTTTTAGGATTCCGTACCCAAAGGGTAAACGGCACCCTATTACTGAGGCTCCGCTGTCTGTCTATCTGTCTGTCACCAGGCTGTATCTCATGAACCGTCATAGTTAGACAGTTATTTTTTTATGGATGATGTATTTCTATTGCCGCTATAACAACAAATACTAAAAACAGAATAAAATAAATATTTAAGGGGGGCTCCCATTCACCAAACGTGATTTTTTTGGTCGTTTCAGCTCGATATTGATAACGGCAACAGGTAGACGCTTGAAATATTCACAGAATATTTAGTTATACATTCACTTTAAAAATAAATAAAACAAATATTTATGGGGGGCTTCCCATACAACAAACTTGATTTTTTTGCCGTTTTTATAGATAATGGTACGGAACCCTTCGTGCGCGAGTCCGATTCGCACTTGGCCGGCTTTATTAGGTTAAGGGACGCTCTTTTTCCACCTGATCGCCCTTCTCGTTCTTCTCAACATCTGTTATTCAAGACGCCTGAGCATAAAACTTCTTTCTTCACTTACTCTTTCACTGTGACTGCTATCTGCTTGTGGAACTCTCTTCCAGTGGAAATCCGCAAGGCCGCCTCTATGGGAATCTTCAAATCCAAACTCTTTAAATACTTCATCTCTCTTCAAGATACCCAACAAAATTGAGCACTTTATGTAGATATATTTGTGTATTTCGTTTATGTATGTGTATTATTATTATTTTTAATTTTTGTAAGTTTATTTCTAAGCTAAAGCTTGATTAAATTTCCTTTTTCTGGCACTACCACTTTCTCCACACTACACAAAGGTTAGCTGGAAGAAAATGCTAATTAGCATTAAGTTCGCCTATGTATCTTTTTATTAGTGCAATAAAGAATTTTCTAATCTAATCTATTGCGTTCATCCCGCCACTTAGCATTGAACAGAGAAAAAACTCTCTCTGTGAATGCTGAAGCGGCGGGAATTGATAGCAGAAACGACACATTTTTTTCCCAATTCGCAACAATACATAATTCATTTATTCATTTGCAAACATGGGTAAATATGTATAAAAACAGGTGACAAATACAATATATAGGTTCCAGGCATGTTTTACCATATTAGTTGGCATGCAAATGCAGTTAATATAATACATACATATATACAATACATTATATTGATATTGATGTTTTAGGATACGTTCCAAAGTAATCCATTCCGTTACACGTAAAAAAAACAGTCCTTTTAAAAAACATATTCACAAGTAAAAATAAAGTTTTTCCACGTGCTTTACTGCCCTCATAAAGTATAAAGTACGTGTGGCAAAACTAGAGTTCAATACTTTATTATAAAGTACGGGTGGCAACCCTAATTGTGTGTGACACCTGAGATAGGATTTTTAAAACTAAGTTTGGTCTAGCAAGCCATATTAGGGCTCACAGACGTGTGGTCAATTTTGTAATGAGGGCTTTTCATTCTCGATTTAAAAAAAGTATTTCCAACTAGCGAAATAGATGGCGCTGTATATGCACCCGAGACACGCTCCGCTAAAACATATATTTCTAAACTTGCCAAACTGTCAAAGTCACAAAGACAACATCAAAACTGGAGAACATGCTCACTCCGTTTTTATTTCGTCTTGTGTGTGACAATCATCTCTTTTGTGATCGTATTATTTTTTAGACCTGTGTGGAATCTGACTAATCTATACACTGTATCTCGAATGGATGTTGATGATTATTCTGGAGAAGCTTTGTTCCATAAGGACACTGAAGCTATATATCTTAATATCTTTTAAAAATATATAACCTTTAGGAGGAAAAATGACAAGTATCTACACCAAACCACACCAACTAACTTTTATGTACCTAGGTAGATAAGTACGTAAAATGTTGCTAAAATAACTTACGGTAATTATTACAATAACAATGATGGCGTCAAAGTTAAATCAGTTACACGAAAATGAGCAGAACATAATAAAGAAGAAGGTTTACCTACTGTTTAATTGCTTGTACCTATTAATTTCGTTTTGTGAACGGAAAAGGAAACGGTGAACATGAAAAATAAAACCGGCCAAGTGCGAGTCGAACTCGCGTACGAAAGGTTCCTTACCACTATCTATAAAAACGGCAAAAATATTATGTCTGTTGCATGGGAGCCCCTCTTAGATATTTATTTTATTCAATAGCACAACTATATTTAATTACCTTATTTGAGGTTGGTACCGACTAAGCTAGTCCTCTAAATTGTATGAGCGCCCATACAACTCAGAGGACTATCTTAATTGGCGTCAGCTATGTATGTATGGGGACACCCTTTAATTTCCAACTTTTTTTTATTTTTTGGAATTTTTCCTTTATTTGTGCTGTAAGACCTTGCTTGGCCGCACTTGGCCGGTTTTTTTTCTAGGGTAAGGTGACGGATCAAGGGCATTTCCACGATATACAGCGATTGTCTACATACCTACCAAGCGGATAAAATGCGCCTATATCAATTGGATTATCTATCTCATAGGTTAGGTGCAACTAAAACATGGCTCTTCACCCTGGGACATGCCCAAGAGTGGGCTCGGCCCTATCTGCTATAGAAACCTTTTATGAAATGGACAGCTCACCTCTTATCGCCCTCCGCATCAGACAGGTGACCATCTTCCGCACGTCCCCGACGCGCTGCCGCCGCCGCCTGGCCTTGTTCACTCCGAGCTTCCTCCTGCTCTTTACTTCCTTAGCACCACCGACACTCTCCACACTGGACAGTTCCTCCCTCCTTTTGCTCCTCACGAGCATCACGGTAACCGGTTGCGGCACCGGCATCTTTAGCGGCGGGAGGGAGAATTTATTTAGACACTTTCTGGGCCAGATGTCGTCAGAACTGTAGTCGGTCATATCTTTGGGGCTGGGCAACTGCAGCGGTGGTAGGATCCTGGTGTAACGCGGTCGGCGCGGGTAGTCGAGGCACGAGCCACTCCCGCTCGACGGGAACCACACGTCGCTCGCGAACAGCGAAGAGGAGAGCGTGGAGGAGTCGCGACGCGGGAGCTGCACGGTGCAGCGGCGACCGCGCGCTACGCTCACCACGCTCACGGGGTTGTGGTGCACCGTGGCGTCACCGAGCTCGTACGCCACGGTGCTGGGCGTGGTGCTGCGATACGACTCGTCCGGCGTCTCCTGCGTGGCAGCGGTGCCAGTGGCCGCAACGCTCGACGGCCAGTAGAAGGGCGAGATGGGCTCCATGTTGAGGAAGGCGCGCGTAACACTGGGCGGCGCAGCCGAGATCGTGGGTGGCTCCGGGGACAGCACGCCGAATGGGTGCGTGAAGTAGAACAGGCAGAGCGGACGGTCCTGGAATGGAATGGACGTAACATGATAATAAGGTTCAAAAGAGCAAGACACAATATAGTCTAAGTATAGCAGTGTTTTTCAATGTTCTTGAATTCGCGATTTTCAACACCTTTACAAGTAAAAAAAGTTGTCAACGCATAAATTTTTGCGAGTACGTAATAGGTATATAAAACAACTTTATAAAAGAGTTGACTATAAAATATCAGACCGATAAAAAATTTGGATCACAAAAAATTTACTGAATTTGGAACTTTTCGCCGCAGGCGGTAGCGGCGGCGGCTCACTTTGGGTAAAAATATAACGGTATTGTTCGTGTATCAAATGATGCAAATGGACGAAAAGTATCTAAAATGAACACATACAAAATTACAGACAGAGAGCGAATGTTCCCGCGTAAAACCAATGGCCGTGACGTCTCTTTGGCCCTCTTTTGAACGAGTGTCAGGTTCCTCACACATAGAAACTAACGCCGCCGTGATCAGATACGGCGGCGAGAGCGGAAACCTATCACTCATTCAAATAGCGTTTGGGCACTCTACACCTGGCAGGTCTAAGGACAGTGGGACGCGCTATAGCCTGAATTTGGGAAGGAATTTCCAATATATACTGTTATAGAGGGATGGGAGGGGATGGGGATGGGGAGAGGGGTAAAACCTCCCTCCACCCCCAGGGGGTTGGAATTTTCAGGAAACCAATAGTTTTTGAGAAAAAAAACGAATTCAAGGTTAAGTATTGAAAAAAATTTAAAAAAGTCCAAAGAAATTTATAATAAAATTATTACCTCGTAGCTAGGAGGTTCTGTACCTAATCTAACCTATTCAAGTCGGGGTGCTCCGCGTCGATTCTCCCACTCATCTAGACCTAACCTTACACTAGTCGGGGTGCCCAAATAGTTTTTTGCGGTGGGCTCTCGCTAGAACTCTCGCGTGGTCGCTTCGCCCTTGCTTGCTCCACCTTCCACGCAAGCTTCTGGCTCCGCGCTTTTTATAACACTCTAGGGGTGTCACGCACAAGACTACCTAGAGTCTGGGTGCCCCGTGTCGATTCTCCCACTCATCTAGACCTAACATATCACTAGTCGGGGTGCCCTGTCTCTATTATGTCTACTATTTGACTTTGACATAGAATAACTCTGCACATCACTCATCTCGGCAGCGGGGGAACTCGCCTTATTAGTCACGCAAATTTATTTTACAGGAGTACACTACGTAAACGTCTCGACGCAAAAATAAATAAACACGACTAAAAAAATCTAAATTACCCAACCTTATAAGCCAAAACTGTAAAAAAAACCTTTTTGCTGTAAATTTACTGTCTTAATTTGCAAAAAATGCCAAAACGGTCCAAAAAACCCTTTTTCAGTCACTGTCAATGTCAATTTAGTGTCATAATAATCGATGATACGCAAAAATGGACGCTTCGAACTTGATTTCAAGCGATTATCGCGCTCGATTTTGGATTTTTAAAAATTATTATCTCAAAAACTATAGGGCTCCGGAATTCGAAACTCCACAGTAGGCTTCCTATAAGTATATTCCTATATCTATACATACAAAATTAAATAAAACTCCTAGCTCACAGTATATATTGGAAACTTGAGCCCGTAATTTAACAAGTAACAACCCTATAAAAAATGCAGCCTGAGTGCCAGAGTCTTCCCGGATCACCGGGAAGACCGGGAGATTTTATTGAATAAAGAAATTTTGATTTGATTTGATTTAACTACTGCACTGCGCAAAGGCTTTTCCATCGTTTCCAAATATCTCGATCATGTGCTACATCTGTCCACCCAGTCTGTCAGGAGTTTGTCTAATTCGTCCCGTCGACTCCCACTCGTTTCGGATCCCCTAAGGGGATTTTTGTACCCGGAGCGAGCTGCTCTACTCGAGAAGTTTGACTTCTTCATTCACGCGAACCGAAATAAATAGTCCCAACTAGTCTAGGCTTTTTCACTGTAGGTATGTAAATATCGCAAACGAACAAAACCACCAAGTAACTGACTACTGCGAAGTACTTAGTTGGTATATTAGTAATCTTTGCTACTGCCGAGTCCTGAACTGTTTACCTACGGACAAAAAATTACAAAAACATCACATGAATGTACGTTTTCTTGAACTCACCTTCACATCATCAGTTGATGTAGACGCGTCGGATTTGCCGCCATTCATTTTAGCATGCCACGCCCTCCCTCTCGACTCACCTAACGCTACCCCCAGTCTGGACATCCACCCCCGCCAGACCGGCCACCAGGGGGAACACTCATTTCACCTTACGTCATAGGTACATAACACCCATGTCATTACTTTATCTAATTGAAGGTGTTTCACATTAGATTGAAATTCAGCAAAGCATAATTGTCCAGCTAGAGCTAGGTACCTAACCTAAACACTAACAGAGCACTCTCATTCACATTCACTGAACTACTCGGAGATTGTCGGGATCCAAGTCAAATCCTCCTTGACACACCTTGCCTGAAGACAAAGGGTCGCTGCACTGAGAATTGAGACACCGAATGACTAAACTGTTTTTATTGACAAAGATCCTGGCGACAATGAGAGAGAAGCACCACTGGTTGATTGCTGCTATAGTTCCACAAGGCGCCGGCCAAGCCCTAGAGAATGTGTGTCAGTAGTTCCACTGTGGCACGATACTTCTTGTAATTGTTGAATGAAAGGTGTTGTAGGTTGTCAGTAGCGGGCGCGTGTGGAGGTTGTGTATACGCGCGCGCGCGGTGCCTGGCACCGGCCGCGCTGCGCGCCGCCCCACGCCTCCACGAGCCGCAGATGGGGCAGGCAGGGAGGCACTTGCCCCATCCACTTACCAACTGCTATAGAGTTCTAATCAAACTTGTATTAGTTGCTAATATCAGTCAGCCAACAGCAGCGGCACCAACTATAGGTACTCTGATGTGTTTTAGGACGACTCCATGTCATGGCGATCAGAATTAATTTGTTATCATTAAATTAGGTGCAGGTAGCATCAGCAGACGTACCAATAACCAACAGACTGAACGGATTGATCGGTAGAAGGCCGAAGATACATTATAGAAAGGACTTCCTGAGTGATCCAGGATGGCCAGGGCCAGGGCCAGGGATAAAGTTCCCCTCGCCCGCTGGCAGAAACTTTTTTGTGAAAGAAAGCAATGGGCTAGGTAAGTAGTAGGAATTACAGAAAGCTATTGATTTGAAAGGTTATAGACTAGCGTCCGTGGTTGAACTGCAAAGTCCGTCCCTGGCTCGGGTCGGCGCGGCAAGCGGTGGGATCCAGAGACATCTCGGTGCTCACCTAGTTCCGAAGTGGCGGGTATTGTGCAGTATCGAACCCGCGACTAGCGATCTCTTTTAGTCAGGACATGTTCCCGTTCCTCGGCGTGTCGATGTCGTCGGTCGCCCAGTTCACGCTGCTCGGTGCTGTTTTTGTGCGGTCTACATCATTAAGTTGTTGAACATTAGATAGGTTCTTAAGTCTAATGAAAGGTATTTTATTATTACAGTTTGACCATGTTTTTACTTTTAGTTTAAGCCTTGAGGTTTTTGGGTTATTCAAAACTGAACTTTGACAAAATTCACGGTATAGGTAGGTACCCCAGTAACCCCACAGTGATGAAATTTGGTATGTGTCTAGCTTTAGGGACACAAATAATAAAATAACTTTACAAATAATCAAAATTATTATATCTGGGGTTAATAGACTTAAAACTTTACATAAATGCTTAGCAAGGTACATAATGAAACATGGAATAGTAATTTTATCTGAAAATAACCCCATAGGGTTGAAAAGGGATGTTGTAGTTTGTTCTAAAAAATGACGAACGTTTAACTTTGCATAAATGCTGTTTATAGGTAAATAATGAAACATTTTATCATGGTAACACTACCAGGGTCTGATGATGGAGCCAGGAGGGAATCTACAGAACTATTTAACGGATAACAGTAGATGTTTCGTGTTTGGATTGGATCAATAATGGATTCCTTAGAATTTTTTCTGCGTGACCTTTCACGGTACAATTGACTACCAGCGTCTGAGACGGGGAAATAGACTGATCATAACCATCAATATCATCATCAATATATTAAATAATCGTTACGGGACTGACAGGCTGACTGAAAATCAACGCACAGCCTAAACCGCTGGTCTTAGAGTTTTGAAATTTAGAGGGTGTGTTCTTTTTAGGGTGTGCGGGTGGACTAAGAAAGGATTTATTGACATTCGCATTCAAAGGGGTCCAAAATAAGAGTTTTTAATAAAACAAAAATAGTCTATATTTCAGGTAACGTTACTACGTTACCTGAAAAATAGACTATTGATCCAATCCAAACACGAAACATGTACTGTTATTCGTTAAATGCCGTTATCCGTACACCTGTCTAATTTTAAATGTAGATTCCCCTAATAAAACAAACAAGTAGATATTTCAGCGCTTTCAGAAGCTTTCCTGAAAAATGGCACAGGACCACTTTCTTTTCCAACCAAATCTCATTTTTCTTTTTAGCCAGATTTCAAAGTATTTTGAGATAGTTTAAGTTAGTTTTAAGTAGGTAAGTAGTAAGTGCTAGATTTTAAATATTTTCAGGAACCCAAGGTCAAAATAAGACCTCTTATATGAAAAACATGAGTGTGGTGTCGTTTTAAATGTCGTCAAAAATACAATTATTCTATTATTTATTTTATGTTTGTTTTGAGGACCAAGTATAATGGAGCCAACAGGTGATCAACAGAATTCCTTAATGGATAAGAGTAGAACGGCCGTATTTCGGTTTTTTTAAATTATATGTTTGAGATGTATGACGGCACCAGGGTCTGATCATGAAGCCAGGAGTGAATCACACTAATATTTTAAATGTTAAAGTTATTTGTTTGTGACAATGGCGTCGTAACGACTGAACCAATCTTGATGAAATTTGTTATGTACGTAAATTATGACTTATATTAACACATGCTACTTTTTTGTCTATAAATCAGGTTTCATGGGATAAAAATAGTGTGTCAAAGTTTCTATAGAAAAATGATTTTGGTCTTTGTTACCGCAAGATTTTAAAACCATCTCAAAAATTTTCAAGCCCAAACGGTACTTGAACCCGCAACCTTCCTCCTGATACAAAGATGCATCCAATTGTGCTACCGGGCTCTGTCACGTCAGGGTTGAAATTAGTAAGATGATTCAAATTACGGCTAAAGCGCATTATGACAAAACTACTAAAGCGCCGTTAGCTCCAGCTACAGGAAAACTTATACAGTTTTTGACCTGCTCAATGCCAAACGTTGCAGTTTAGGACATTGACAAGAGATGTCGCTTTGCTTATTTCAAATAGTATTTTTATTTTATAGTGTTATTCGAACACATACAGAAAATTACAAGATTTTAAAACCATCTCAAAAATTTACAAGTCTAGACCGGACTTCAACCCGCAACCTTTCTCTTGATACGAGTATGCACTATCCAATTATGTTACCGGGCTCTGTTACGTCAGGGTTGAAATTAGTGAGATGATTCAGATTACGGCTAAAGCGCTGTTAGATTGTTACCCCTTCACGATAAAACTACTGAACGGATTGAGTTCAAACTTTGCAAAAGTTTAGTTTATTAATTACTTAATTTCTTAATGACCTCCGTGGTGTAGTGGGCGAATAGCCGGCTGAGACGCAGGAGGTAGCGGGTTCGATTCCCGCCTGCGGAACAAATGTTAGCATGATCTACAGACATTTGTTCCGGGTCTGGTTGTTTCTCTATATATTTATTATAATTATGTATTTACAAAAAAAAAATGTATATAAGTATTATATCAGTTATCTGGTTCCCATAGTACAAGCTCTGCTTAGTTTGGGGCTAGATAGCGTTGTGTGAAATGTCCAGCAATATTTATATTTATTTATTTATTTAATTAATATAAATGTTATTTTTTATCTCATAAATCAGTTTTCATAATCTTTGATACGCCTTCGGGCCAAGGTAAGTGTAGATATAAATACGTAGAAATAGAAATATATTTTCTCTACTAAGTCCATACAAATAGGTAAATTAATAAAAAAAATCAGCTACATAAGCGTCCTGCAGTCCACTCCCTTTAAATTTAATTTTAATTTAATATATGTATGTAGTGTGCCATACAAAATTCAGCCATCGTAGTGACCTCAGTCCACTGTTTGCATGTTAGTTATAGGCGCAATGATGAGTCATAAAAAAATCTAGCTACCGCAGCATCTGCCAGCACACTCTTTTCAATAAAAATAGGGTTGCGGTGATGAATCATTCACAATTTAGCTACGGCAGCGACCTCCAACCAACTCACTATAAGAAAGATAAGGCCGCAACAATAAGTCATAAAAAATAATCCATCTACCGCAGCATCCTCCAACCAAATCATTTTAAGATTTATAATGTTGCAATGATTAGTCATAAAAATATTTTAAAAGCAGCATCCCCCAGTGTATACTGCTGGTGGATGCTGTGTTAAAAGTTTTTAAATAGGGTTTCAAGGATGAATAATAATAAATAATAGCTACTGTAGCGTCCTGCTATCCACTTTTGTTAAGTTTGTTAGTATAGCAGTGATAAATCAAAATAAATTTGCAGCTACTGCAGCTTTTCTGAGCCTTTACTTTTTAACTTAAATAGGATCACAATGATAACTATAAAAATGCAGCTAACGTAACTTCCCCCAGCCCACTCTCTTAAATTAGATAGAGTGGCAAAATTGAGTCATAAAAAACCAGTCTACCAGCTCACTCTCTTTAACTAAAATGGGTATTAAAATATGTTTAAGATTAATAGGGTAGTGATAAGTCAAAAAATTAGCAGCTACCACAGCATCCCCGAGCCCACCTTTTATAAGATAAGTAAGGTCACATTTATGAATAATAAAAATTTAGCTACGTAGCGTGCCCCCAACCAACTAACTACAACAAACTACAAGTCACATGGGGCCGCAACAATGAGTCATAAAAAATCGGCTATCGCAGAATCCACCAGCCCAATCTTTATAAGATAAATTGGGTCGCAATTATTAGTCATAAAAATAAATCGGCTAGCGCAGCCACCGTTATTTAGATAAATAGACCCAGTCTACCCATTACAAATTAGGTAGAGCTATAAAATATTCAGCTACCGCAGCGTCCCGCAGCCCATTGCCTTTACTTTTCAGTCAACACAGCGTCTCCACTTCCCAGGGTCCAAATGATGAGCCATAAAACATTGTAAAAAGTGCAGCGTCCCCTAACCAACTCTCAACAATAACAATAACCTATCTAACGATAGGGTTAAATGATACGTCAAAAAAATTTAAGCGAGCGCAGCATCTCCCAGCCCACCCTCTATAAGGTAAATAGGGTCGCAATGATGAGTGATAACAAATTTTCAGCTACCGTCGTGTTTTTCAGCCCGCTCTTTCAGGGTAGTCCGACTAAAGTCTCTTAAAATTAGCTGTATTTACACCATAGAACAACGTGCGCGAAGACGCGGGTAACAGCTAGATTTTTTTTATGTCTCATCATTGCGCCTATATCAACCATGCAGAGGGTGTGCTGGGGTCACTACGGCTAGCATTCTGTATGGCTCACCATTGCGACAATGTTAAACTTAATGGGAGTGGACTGCACGACGACGTTTATGTAGCTGCAATTTGTTTACCTGATTTATGGGATAAAATGTAGCAGGTTAATTAGTAAGTTAATTCAGGTAAAAATCTACTTACATACCAAATTTCATCGATATCGGTTCAGCCGTTACGACGTGATTGAGTAACAAATAAACAAACATCCTTACTGAACACCATCACATAAATTAATGTGATGTGTTGTGATAAATTAGTACTCATTTAGTAGTGTAACGCGTACGAAGTCGCGGGCAACAGCTAGTCTTTAATATAAAAATGAATCGCAAAATGTGTTGGTAAGCGCATAACTCAACAACGCCTGGACCAATTTGGCCAATTTTTTTTGTTGTATTTCGGATTGTCAGGAGAAGGTTCTTATGAAAGAAAAAATTAAGAAAATTGCGCGAAAAATTAGAAAAATTTAAGCATACTTAACCACCATATAAAATTATTTATAATCTAACCTTAGCGCTTTCATAATGTAACCTTATGACGTTTGACATAGAATTGAAAGAATGCGTGCTGCAAATATCGTCTAAGAGGATGTAAAAAAAATGAATATCGTTTGAAACAGATGCTTCGGTAGGAGTTATCCCGAGATATATTGTCTATATATATAAAAATTAATTGCTGTTCGTTAGTCTCGCTAAAACTCGAGAATGGGTGGAGCGATTTGGCTAATTTTGGTATTGAATTATTTGTGGAAGTCATTCATTTTCTCATACATAATGATGGCCGGGGACAACAATTGACAATTCTACCAGGGTGACTTATATTGACAGCCCGCGTTATACCTATGCATGTTAAGCCGATACGAAGTTCGGCGGGACCACTAGTAATAAATAAATGAATTTCATAATAAATCAAATCAATTTGTATTAATTGCGTAATATGGGTATTAACAAGGTGTTGTACAGGTTTTGTGTAGGTAAGTACCTACAGCCATATTCAGCGTTTAAGAAGCCTGCGAACCCCGAGCGCAACTTCAATGAGGATCAGTAATGTTATAGAAAATTCAATAGAACTAGTATCCACGTTATTCTTTAAGACATATAAATGATATATCTTTTTGAATTATCAAAATAGGACCATTATTTACGAAGATATTAGGTAGTAAACTTATGCCGTTCCTCCCGCTAAACGTCAATGTGCGCGGGTGCGTGTAACGTCACTACGACGGAACCGAGCGCAAGCGGCGCTCTTAGGGCGTAGAGGCCACGCGTTTGTTCACTACATTTGTCAATTTGTTTACATATAGAGTTGTTAGAGTATAAGAGAGTGTGTAAAAAACGTACATAATATGAGTACTAATAAAATAGAACCTGGTTTTGTGCAAGCTCAATCAGATAACCTTCCAAAAGTGGATTATTTCATGGTATTTGATTACCTAGGTAATCATTCTAAGTTCACGAGTGCTGAAATCCGTGGTTGGAAACTACAAAGGTAAGGGTGCTGCTTATTTATCTACGTACATAGGTGCTTATTAGTAATCTTTAGGTCTACGCTATTAGTTGTAGGTAAAGTATGTACCTACAATGTTAAGTATAGGTACAGGGATGTATTCAGAACGTTTGAGGTAAGTGTAAAAAGAATTAATGTAAACTTAAACTTTTTAAACTTATGAATCTTTATTCATAGTTATAGCTTTATTCGTGTTCTTAGTATCTTGATAAACGAACGTTGTTTTCGTTGTTGTAAATCTTTTAGCTGATAACTTTTTAACCAACTTTCGCTTTAAACAGTACATGGTTCTCTGTACTTACTGATCATTCTCATTATTACTACTATCTCGGCCATTGTTACAAATCATTATTTCGGTATGTACTTACTTAGGATGGGTTGAATATAAATAACTAGTGGTTCGCCCCGAACTGAGATCTCGCGAGTCTCCCATAAAAACAAAACAATATTATTCGTAATCTTTGACTATCGAAATAGTGCCACGAAATGCATAACCAATGTCCTTGACCTACAGATTCATTCATATTACAGGTAATGGGAGTTCATGTATTTGGTTATTCTTTTTTGGGGGTAGAAATAGCAGTTATTCTGGATTTCAGACTTTTGCCTATATTTGTGTAACTAAAGCTACACTCATACAAAATTTCCGCACTGTGGGGTCACTGGTGTACGGGGTCGAAATGTACTCACAAAGACCTTGTATTAAACGTGTCATTTGACCGGATAGTCCCATTTTGTTTTTTTTTACCTCTCTTGAGCCCCAATATCTCAACAACCCCCCAACATTTTTAGCTCATTGAATCACACCAAAATTGTGCCATCACAACCTACCTATATACCAAATTTCACGTTGATCGAATAAACGCTTTGAAAGTTATCCTCAGACAAAGAAACATACATACATACAACGCCGATTTGCCCAAGTTGATTTGGAGATCTCGCTTCGCTCGATCAATAATTTGTTTTTTACTTCACTATCATAAGTTTTACTTATATATACCTTTATTCCGTTTTATTTACTTATTACAGATTTGCTCGTGAAACCTATGGAGATGATGCTGTAGGAATTGTCCAAGTCCAGAGGTCGGAACATGTTTGTACAGTAAAAGCAATGTAATAACGCCTGAACATAGAATAAAAAGTAAGGTCTATTGCTGCACATTTACATGTGATGAAAAAGAGGAGACGGTTTTGAACGTGGAATGTCTAGACTGTGCTGCTTTTTTATCATCTCTTTTTACAACAGAATACCATTTTTTACGAAGTTTTGGGTCTTTTGACACCTTAAAAAATAGTTTTTTCTGGTGTTTTAATAGAAGTGTTTGTACATTTCGGCACTATACAATATTTATACTTAGTTAAAAAGGTGAATTAGACACAAATCAGACCCTTAGTTTCTTTTAAAGTCACAACTAACCAAACAAAACACTGCGCGCTCTATCGCTGCCAACGGCTAACTGGCGGCGACCGTCCCAGTGACGTCACATCTACCGCGGCGGCCGTTCAGTGAACTTCGCTAATATTTTGGTCATAACTTCGTAAATTTTTGTCGTAGAACAAAAATGTTTCCTCCGAATAACGTCTCGCCTCGCACTGACTGGTGCGAGGCGAGACGTTATTCGGAGCGGATCGCACTCACCCTGATGAAGGTTCACGAATTGAACCGAAACATTGTCGTCGGTCGAAACACCGATAAAACGGCACGTGATAAATCCCGTATTTATAATAATGATTGAAATCAATCACGAAAGTTTTCTAAGTAAAATTCTTTATACACTGGTCACACTTTAGTTTTTTTACTAACTTACTGACAACAAATCCTGAAATATAACCTACTATTTGCGGCATAACACTAGAAGATGGATTTTCATCCAATGTGGAAGAAAGAAAGGTTGTTGCAATTTTTTTGATACTTTTGAAAACTTTGTACGTAAACTTGTACTAAAACTTTTTACGTGTCTGTTGTTTAAAAGCTCTGTTTCACTTAAGTTTCTCTCTTTACTTACATCAAGATAACTTATAGAGAAAGTAAGTATGTTACGTTGTTAAAAAGTTGCTAAAAATTCAAAAAATAAATAAATAACCAGATAGGTATTAAAAATTATTAAAAAAACAAATCTACGCCATGCAGTTTGCTGTTCTGATGAATACAATGTTTGCCGCGTCTGTTGGCCCCACAGAACACAAAAAACAATAGAATTCGTAAGTAGGCGGGGCCCGCGTAACACCAAGTACGCGGAGTTCCGCGCACTACAAGATTCGCTCACTTCAGTCGTGTTTCAATTACTGTGGGGTAAACGTACTTCAAAAAAATATAAAAATGCCATATTGTGCCGTTTTGGAGTGTAAATATTATAGCCGAACCAAAAATTTTACAAAAGAGGGCATATCCTATCACACCGGTAAGTATTATTTTATTGGATTTTGTTAGTTTTGTTTAAAATGCAAAATCGTCAAACAAAATAGTCTGTGAATCATATTCCTTAAGGTCGCGTTTCTCTTAAACCTCAACTTAAGCTACTCAATTAGGGATGTGACCCCAATATACTGATGAATGTGTTATCGATAGCTTTAATTAGTTACCCCCTATTAAAAGGTGTATAAGTTTTAGGGCGTTAATTCCTTGTTGATTTTCTGAATGTATTTTAGACCTATGGTGTGAAATAATATAATAACTTCTGTTTTCAGTTTCCCCAAGGCGCAAGACATAAAAAAAATAAAAAAACGTACAACTTATGAGTCATCCAGCATACAGAGTCATGACCTGGCACCGTGTGACAATTTTTCTGTTCCCAAAAATTAAGAACCAATTACCCAATCAACAATCACAAAAATTCAATAGTATCGATACTATCGATAGTATCGATACTATCAATAGCGTGATATGAGGCAATAGTATCGATTTCATCCAATAAGTACTATCGATAGTATTAAACGTCAATGGTGACGTTATTAAAAATAATAACAATTATATTGCATAAAAACTATTAATACTATCGATAGTATCGCTACTATCGATAGTTGTTTGCTATCTTGTATATAATGAAAAATACTATCGAAATATATGCTACTATCGACAGTACACAACTATCGATAGTATCGATACTATCAATAGTGTCGATAGTTTTTATGCAATACTATCGATAGTATCGATACTGTCGATAGTTTCGTCACCATTGACGTTTAATACTATCGATAGTGTTGGACGAAATCGATACTATTGCATTATATCACGCTATTGATAGTATCAATACTATCGATAGAATAATCGATAGTGTAACTGATTTATGACGTCAACTATCGATAGGGAAACTATCGATATATCAGCAACACTAATGTATACCGATCTACAAAAATATCTGAAATCGAAAAATAGGTAAGGTGCAATAGTCACAACGGATCTATATCTTTCTGAAGTTAGGTGCAAAAGACGATTGGTTCTGCGTAGCCACTGCAGCTAACTTCAGAAAGTCATAGATCCGTTGTGACTATTGTTGGTTTAAATATCTACTTAGGTTAGTTGGTTCTTTATTCATACCTACCGACCTACGCCTACACTGCCATGTTAGTAGGTTGTAAAAATAACAAAGTCCGTCAACAGAGCAAATCGAAGGTGAATCGAATTGAACATTTTGTGAAGGCAAGGTAGTATGCGTGCTATTCATTCATTACTATCCACAAGCACGTGGCTGTGTGAGTGTGGGCGGGAGATACTCACACAGCCACGCAGAGCGACAGTGATAGCAAACGAACGATTCTAAATTTGATTAGATTTTGACCGTGTTCCGTAATACCAAAAATGATGACTGAAAACTTATTGTATTTTTCTCATTGTGTTGTTATTCTGTAACTAGACGATATAATCTATGTTACCATGACTAGTATACGTAAGATGTTGTTGTTTTTAATACGAAACAATTAGGTTGAAAACAGGTCTTTTATGACGTAAAGACATGCAGAATGCGATACGCTTCTATTTCACTTTAGGTAAGTATTTTGATCGAATATATGGTTGGGAACCTAGATAAATACTATTCAAATGAAAATAATACCTTATTAAGGTAGAAATATGCTCCAATTAGAAATGATCTTGGTAGTTCGTGTTGTATGGGCGATTCCCCTCCGGTGTCCCCTTAACGCATGCAATGTTAAAGCTTTACACATTCCTTTTATTACTACATTTTTGCATCTAAGCACAATGTCAGGGTTGTTTATTTATAATAATTACAATTATTTTTTGAAGATCTTACCTCATATAAAATTTAAAACAATAAAAATAAAGAACAATAAACATAATAATAAGCATACACGCATGCACGCACGCACGCACGCACACACACACACACAAACACACGCGCACGCACGCACGCTCGCACACACGCACACACACACACACACTTACAAGCACAGACTAATTAATATACACGTAGGTACATTTTGTATGTGTAACCTGATTTGCACCTACTGTAATATTTCCCGGAGGATGGCGTTGATGTCTGCGACACAGTTTAATACTTCTGCAGATATCATCGTTTTTCACATCATTTGTACCATTGTTTATGTTCCAAATAAAGAATTTATTATTTTATGACTTTAACTCCTATAAAATATCCTTCCTCTCTTCTGGCAGCCTAATTACTTATCAGATTGGCCTTTTCTTAGCAATGCACATTCTCGCCTAATTCTCTCCAATCACCTAAATTTTTGTTTTTTTTTTATTGTTGTAACTTAACTTAATATACCTATTATTTTATATTTTTATTTAGGTATTTTTTTCTTAGTGTGGTAACTTACCTAGTCAGGTCATAAGTATTGTCACACAGTAAAAACTTTTCTTTTAGAATACTGGCCACAAAAAAGTTTATAGAATTCGAATTTCGAATTGTTCATGAAAATAAAAATGTATACTTTTTAGAATTTTACTCATTTTTAAATATGGAGTGGACGCTTAAAGAAGACCGTGTTGCAGTTATTGCGTTGCATCGTTGCGGTTACGCGCCAATTCAAATTTTTGACATACTGAAAAATTTGAATATAACCAAAAGATTCGGTTATCGCACCATCAAACGATACAATGAAGACTCTAATGTAGATGACAGATCAAGAAGTGGTCGCCCTCGGTCTGTTAGGACTCCAGCAGTGATAAAAGCTGTGAAGGCGCGAATTCAAAGAAATCCCAAACGTAAGCAGAAACTGTTGGCCCTTCAGATGGGGTTAAGCAGAACCACGGTGAAAAGGGTGTTAAATGAAGACTTAGGGCTTCGGGCATATCGAAGAAAAACAGGACATCGTTTGAATGTTCGTCTAATGGACCTGAGACTGAAGAGATGCCGCGCTTTGTTGAAGCGTTACGCGGGAAAAAAATATGGGGAAATTCTTTTTTCGGATGAAAAAATTTTTACCATAGAAGAGAGCTACAACAAACAAAATGATAAGGTGTACGCACACAGTAGTGAAGACGCGAGCAACCGTATTCCGCGTGTCCAACGAGGTCATTTTCCATCCTCGCTCATGGTATGGTTGGGAGTTTCTTATTGGGGCTTAACAGAGGTACATTTTTGTGAGAAATGTGTAAAAACGAATGCAGTTGTGTATCAAAATACAGTCCTGATGAACCTTGTGGAACCTGTTTCTCATACCATGTTCAATAATAGGCACTGGGTATTCCAACAAGATTCGGCGCCAGCTCATAGAGCGAAGAGCACACAAGACTGGCTGGCGGCGCGTGAAATCGACTTCATCCGGCACGAAGACTGGCCCTCCTCCAGTCCAGATTTGAATCCGTTAGATTACAAGATATGGCAACACTAGGAGGAAAAGGCGTGCTCAAAGCCTCATCCCAATTTGGAGTCACTCAAGACATCCTTGATTAAGGCAGCCGCCGATATTGACATGGACCTCGTTCGTGCTGCGATAGATGACTGGCCACGCAGATTGAAGGCCTGTATTCAAAATTACGGAGGTCATTTTGAATAAACTTTAGTGTCATAAGAATCTATGTTTTGTTAAGTTCATTTTGGTATATAAATGGTTACATAATGAATAAACTTGTTTCAATTATTTTATATTAAACATGTGACAGAATTTATGACCTGACTAGGTATATTTATCTATATATTCATATTTTTAGTAATTGTGGTACTGTGCGGGCAGTCATCCGTGATATCTTCATTTTTAAATGGTTCCGACGGAAGATCAGCGTTGGGCCAAAAGCACAACAAATGCTGAGTTGGACGACGTCTTTTTAATTTGTGACGTCGCCGCGTCGGTCGTAATATGTACGAGTAGGTACATAGAGGTAATTGTGAGACACACATTTGTTAGGTATTGCTGTTTTTATGAGTATGAATTTGTTCTCTTGCGTGTACCTTACTTGTGTGCTGTGTGTGTTTTGTACCGTCACAAATAAATGTTTTTTCTTTCTTTCTTTCTTTCATTTTATTTCAATATAGTCAAAAGTCTGAAATCCAGAATAACTGCAATTTCTACCTCATAAAAGGTTAAAAAGTAACAATAGGTACCCAATTAACATGAACTTCCGATACCTGTAATTTGAGTGAAACTGTAAGTCAAGTTAGTGGGTTATTCATTTCGTGGTACTATTTTAATAATCAAAGATTTAATTTTTTGTTTTTAAAGGTAAGGAGACTTGCGAGATCTCAGTTCGGGGCGAACGACTTCTCAAATAATAAATAATTCTTAAAGAGAGCCATCTATAGATAGGGGAGCGGGGTGTAATGAGAGCCAGCGGGTAATGGAAGCGGTGCGACTACAGACATAACTGTAGCTCGTATTCACTCGGTTGCCAATCGGGCGCCTTCGTCACACTGCGGCAGTGTTCCCCTCCCGCGCTAAGCTCGCCAGTGCCAGGCATTGTGTGGTCACGGACGCTCGTCGATTTTTCGCTCCGCGCTTACAAAAAATAGGAAATTTCAACGGCCAGGTAAGTGTGAAGTTATATGTTCATTATAATCAAACCTGTTTCATTTTATAGCTAATGTTATCAATTTTGAGTATCTGTGCTTATGATTTCATTTACAAGCTAGATTTAGGATATCATTTCATTCAACTTCAAGAATGAATGAATGAAAATTCTTTATTATACCTTACAAGCTAGACACAACAGATTTATAGAAAAAAAAACAAATAAAAGTAAGCATAATGGGCGGACTTATCGCTTAACAAAGCGATCTCTTCCAGACAACCTTTGGATGGAGAGGATCATTGCTTAATGGAAGATTGGCCGAGGTGTAAAAAGAATAAACTTAATAATAGAAAAAGAAATTAGTTATATACATACATATTAGGTACATAAATAACTTTAAATAAATAAATAAATATCATATATAAAATAAATAAATATGTACTTACATACTTATACTTACAATAATAATATTAGAGATCAGATGAATCATGACTCTTCATGGAGATAAAAGTTTTTGAGTCTAGCTTTAAATACGGAAGGTGAGGGGGATTTCTTAATGGAGACCGGCAAGGCGTTCCATAATCGGACAGCTAGGACGGAAAAAGAGTTTGCATATAAACTGGTTCTATGTATCGGGGTTTTGAGAAGGAGGTTTTCAGAGGATCGGAGTGTTTGGGAATTTGTGCAAAAAAGGAATTCAAAGCGTTCCTTCAGATAACAAGGCGTGGAAGGATTATGAAGGATGTTGAATAGGAGGGATAGGATGTGAGTATTCCGGCGAAGTCGAATGGGGAGCCATTTGAGTTTATTACGAAATTCGGAGATGTGGTCGTATTTCCAGAGTCCGAAAATAAACCTTATGCAAAAATTTTGAAGACGCTCAAGCTTATTGAGCTGCTCCTCCGTGAGGTCAAGATAGCAGGAATCAGCGTAATCTAAAATTGGGAGAAGAAGAGATTGTGCAAGCGCAATTTTAGTAGCTATCGGAAGAAAGTTTCGCAGTCTCCTGAGCGAACCAGCAGAGGCAAATAGCTTCCGACTCACAGATTCGAGCTGAGGACCCCACGACATACAGCTATCCATGAAGATGCCCAAATTGTTTACAACCTGTGAGTAGGGAACAGTTACATTATCAAACTTAATTTGAGGGAGTGTTGTGTAGTTGATTTTCGATAAGGTGCTTGAACTTCCCAGTATGATGGTCTGTGTTTTATTAGGATTAACTCTTAATCCATAAGCCTTGCTCCATTCACCTATATAAAGCAGGTTATTATTAGTGACGGTGATCGCATCAGGCAACTCATTAAGTGGAGCCTGGGTATAAATTTGGAGGTCGTCTGCATAAAGGTGGTAGGATGAAGTGAGTTGACGAGAAATAGAATTTATAAAAAGTGCAAAAAGAAGAGGAGATAAGACGCCACCCTGCGGTACACCGGCTGATGTACAACACCAAGACGAAAAGGAATCGTCACAACGTATCCGTTGCCGGCGTCCGTGCAAATAACTGCGAAACCAGTCAACCACCGATGGAGATATGTTAATTGAGCGAAGCAAACCCAGCAGGATGTCAAAGTCGACAGTATTAAAAGCATTGCTAAAGTCGAGCAGTGTCAGAATAGTAAGGTAGCCGTTTTCCATGCCCGATCTTATATCATCCGTGATTTTAACATGTGCCGTTACAGTACTATGACCGGGACGGAAACCGGATTGAAGAGGATTGAGTAGGGCATTTGTGATAAGGAAGGAGCTAAGCTGGTTGTGGACGAGACGTTCAAGGACTTTTGATAGGAATGGGAGAATAGAGATGGGACGATAGTCGGTAAAGGAAGAAAAAACAAAAAACAATACTTGTCTCAAAAGACCGTTATCCAAACCGATAGCATTATGGTCTGACATATTGACTGACATTACATTACATTACCCAAAAGAGAAAGAAAACGGAATTAAAAAACTATTATTTTGTCGTAAAAAAGTGGGTAACGCTAGAAATTTACTGGACGGTCGATCCTCACAGCAGCAACGACGCGACGACACACTCACTTTTTGATGGATGCGCCAGTGCCGGCCCGCCTAGCCGACGGCGCTCTCGATTCCTTGGCAGGCATCGTCGGCGCCGGGGCAGGCTTTCGGGTGTCTGGCGGCATCAATTTGTTTAGCTCACCGAGGCTGCTAATGCGGTGCCGCGCTCCGTCGGGCCCAATTACATGAATTGAGCCATCCCGAGTCCAGCAATTTTTGACGCCGAAACGTTCCCTCGCAGCCATGAAAGCGACGTGTCTCGGCCTGGTCAAGAACTCGGAGAGAGTGACACTACTGCCCTTGAGGTTGGTTTTTGTAAACCAAACCTGGTCCCTCACAGTGACATCTTGAATCTTGACCAGTATAGGCCTAGGCCTGTCAGCGCCCGAAGCTCGTCCCATCCGATGACATCGGCTAATATGAGCACTTGTGAACGTTGACAATTTCAACTTAGTGCACACAGTCTTTGCCACAACTGCGGCCGTGTCCTCCTTGCTGTCTTCGGACACTCCATGGAGAAGGAGGATTTTGCGCCGACTGCGCATCTCCTGCTGGTCGACGTCACGTGCAAGGAGCTCCATCTGCTGCTGAAGAGTCTTGAGTGCTGCAAGTGTAAACGTCTTGAAGGCAGCATAATCAGCAGCGATGGATTCCACAGTAGCAGGCGATGATGATTTCTGCAGGTCACCCTCAAATCGTGTCATCCTATCATGTAGTGACTTAATTACCTCAGCCAAGGTTGATTCTGCCATGTTGTATCGCAGATTGCAGTGTTGAGTGCAGTGTTGTGCCAGAAATGTGAGTTGGATTGATGATAACATCAATCCAACTCATATTTCTGGCACATTCTCCATAAGGAGAAGGTGATTTAAGGCAGGTGAAGTAAGTAGACTATTGTATGATTTTACACATAAAAGATGTTTAGAATTAGTCCTTTAATATTTTAAATAATTAAATAAAACTGAGATAACTTTTGGGAGTTGTTTATCTCACCTACCCACCAACCGGAAAAAAGATGGTGGTATTCGGGTAATCAGAGCTTATTAGGCTCTGATTACCCCTTGTAGCTCCCATTACCGCATATGCATTTTAATATGTTTTTTTTTCAGATGCCAACATGCCAAGAAAAAGAGAACGCACCACTACGAAAGCGTCTTGGATGGTTGAAAACTTAGAAAATGCTGTCAAAAAACTTCGACGTGACGGTATATCCGTATACAAGGTAACAAAAGAAACTGGAATACCTTACAGCACCTTACAGCACCAACTCATCATACCTTACAGCACCAACTCTGACCCACTTCCGTCTACATCTCGTGGTGTTCAACAAAAGCTGGAAATGGATAGCTCTGCCCTGATACAATCCACTCCAGATATTGAACAAGAGCAGTCACGTGCTGTTATGAACTCAGCAACGAACTTATCTTTAACAACCGACGTTTAAGAACAGTCACTCTATACAGATCTAACCATATCAAACGATACACAACAGCAGTCAAACATTCTGCAGACAGTTACTGTTCACTTGATGCCCAAACATCGGTTTGTCCCATAACTGCAGAAAAATCAGATTTTGCGAAAGTTCTTTCAGTTGTGAGTCCAGTACCTAACATATCTAACAAAAATAAGACTTTGCGACAAAACAACATTCAGTAATCTTTTCTAACACGCCAATGAAAACAGTGTTGGAAGAGAAAGAGAAGAAATGTTTAGAGAAAAACAAAAAAGAAAGAAAATGTACCGCAGAACAAGGGAAAAAACGAAAGAAGACAACCAACAAAAAAGAAAAAGTGAAAAGAGTAAAAAGAAACTTTTCGAGGATGAAACTGACACGTCTGAAGAAGAAGTTCTTGAAGTTGAAAATATTTGCGACGATGAGTCAGAATATTCAGAAGAAGAGGCATTGTGTGCTATTTGCTGTGACACAGGAAAAAGTAACGAAATGTGGTACCGTTGCAGAGGTTGCGGTAAATGGGCTCATAAAGAATGTTCTGGTTCTGACAGCCCGGTTGATTACATTTGCGTTTTTTGCTTGGATCCTTAAAGCTAATTATTGTACGATTAAGTTCATATTAATGTTTATGAATAAATGTGATTCCAGACTGAATTATATATTTTTTTAATAATTAAATGGCTCCTATTACACATATGGGAATTTATAGGCTCTCATTTCCCACAAAGGTGGGTAATGGGAGCGATTCTATTTTTTTCAAAAAGTTTATCTGTGGCCAAATGCCTAATAATCTAACGTTGACGCTGTGATTAAATGCGAGTCAAATAAATAAGGATTTAGTTTGTAATGAAAAATATTAATAAATTTGCCTTGTATTGAACTTTTTCCTTAGTAGGCTCCAATTTCCCCCACCCCCCCCCCCCCCCCCCCCCCCCCCCCGCTCCCCTACTTTTGAGAATAATTATCATAATTTATTTAGATGTTTCACATATCTGCCAGACGTCCCGAGACGGCATTTATTATTATGAATGCCATTTCATCGCAAAAAATATAGATATACTTTTTATATCCTAAATTATATATAAAAAAGCTATGCCATCTTGCTAACGTTGCTATCAAATGTTTTCTAACCGTTTTAGAACTAGGATGAATCGAAGAATTTGAACGTAACACCGAGTAGCAATGTTGCGCTTCAAAAATTGGCAATTGGAGAAAAAGAGTGCTGAACTTTCATGTGTGATCGAAGACTTAAAGGCTGGATCATTTACCAAACAAGAGACTGCTGACGCATCAGCAGTCTCTTGTTTGATAAATTATCAGATCATATCAACCAAGACATTTTTAAAAAGTCACTAGTATAAAAATGCATATTTGTTTATGTGTTATAATTCAGTCTATTATATTGTGTAGAATAATTTATGCGCCTATTTCTTAATCAAATTCCTGTCTTTTTTCTATGTGTTACTGCTAAGAATAAATACTCTCGAAAATTTACATGATATTATGACATTTACAACATGAATCAATATAATAAGATTTTAAACAAAAGCAATAATACATTAGACTTATTTTTTTCGGATTCACCGGTTACTGTGATAAAGTAAAGTCTGGCGCCAGCTTATTACCGAAACTACAGAGCGCGGCTCTGGAAAATGTTGGCAACCCTACCATACTGTAATGTAAACACAGGCTACATATAATTATTAATTTATAGGTACTTATACTTGAAAAAACATACCTTGATCTCTGCGACATTTGTTAAACTGACATTCCTAGGGTTGTTATGATACAGAAAAAAATATCGATAGTAATTATCGGTAGAAGCTTTGCAGTAAGACCAATTGTTGGACTTTTGAGGGCTCTAACAACCCGTAACGACTGCCATTAGATATTCGTATGGTAGCCGGGACCGACGGCTTAACGTGCTTTCCGAGGCACGACCAGACCAGTGCAAAAACCCATATTCATGCATACAAATATTTGCACTGAGCGAGGATCGAACCCGCTACCTCCTGCGCAGCAGTCGTGTTCACTACCGCTTCGCCACGAAGGCTGTCTGCCATAATTATACGTATATTGGATTATGTTATGATTTGGGTAATAAAATGAAACGAATATTTTAATACATACATACATTTATTTATTCCAAAGGAGTACACCCCAAATCAATATCCGAATCACTTTCAGAATCGCTAGAGCAATCTTGTAAAGGTCATTGGGCATTTTGTTCGGACATATGACCCACGGCGCACAAAAACGAAACAGGGCTAGGTATGTAGTTAAATGTATATGTTACTTAATGGTATGGGTCGCATTATTGCAGGATATGGGAGAACCGCAAAAAAAATTTTTTTAATTAATATTATAGCATTTTTAAAATAATTATTATAGCATTTTTAAATTATTATTATAGCATTTTTATAATGAACTAAGTAAAAACTATTGGCCTGACTGTAAAAATACTTTGTAAAACAGTTGTTTTGAACAATTTCCAGGAATACGAAAATAAAATCCATTTTGCGGTAATAATATTTTTATTCTGCATTATCAAAATCTATAGTTAATTCATCTAAAAAGGCTGCAGGCGCGTCTATCACGTCTTGATGCCTGGCCCATGACAGAAAGTATACGACGCTTACAACATGTGCACAGCTTCCGACAGTGCGACGGCCGTGTATACACGAGCAGTAATACTGTTGGATGCTATTTCTTCCAATATGGGTAGGATCTACTAAAATATAGGTGTAGTACTGCTTTGCACGGACGTGTCGTGACTGTATTCTGCCTCTTATCAATATCTTATTTTCAATCATTTCTTGGTGCCGGTATAGTTCGATAGTGTATACACCATCCTCACGCATGTGCTCGTGGCAATACGATCTTGCGATTCTCAAGTGGTATGATCCCAACGTAAACAATATTAATTCGTCAAATGTAAGCCGAGGAAAGTCATCAAAATCCGGATCATTGCCATCGAGTCGCACAAACGCTACTCTCTGCCTGTTTAAATTATGGTTAATCACATATTCTGCCATCTCATTGGGTTCATTCATTCGTTCATTTATAATTCTTATGAATTGTTCCGCATACATATGATCCTCATATGGATGGCGAGTAGCATTAATTATGGCCGCAGTTATTTTGAAGTCGACCATCATGTTTCTCATGGCAACGTTAAAATATACATGGCGGAAGATTTTAAAATCTTTCTTGAATCTGCCGTTAATGGTTTCCACTACCCACCGGATCATTGTTATTAATCTAGATTTATTAGCATCTAGTGTCGTCAGTTGTTCTCCTCTTACTCTTGTAGGCGGCATGTGAGGATTATACCCGCATTCCTCAATTTTATCAATCGAATCCCGAAATCCACGATCCAATATAAAAACATCATTAACTCTCAAGAACCCATGAATCGGAGAATCTTCTTGCATCAGGTCACGCATAATGCTTGCGTCCGAAGTAGTCGCAGTGTAAGGCCCCGTAACATCTACTATGTAGCCGTCGGTACATACTATAAGGAAGGGTTTTACTAAGTTCCGAAACTTATGAAGACTGTAAGTTTTGCGCTGGAAAAGGAAATTCGAACTCTTTTGTAGATAAATATATGTTCCATCACATACGAGAATGGCCGCCGGTTCATTATAGTTACCACCAAAAAAATGGCTTGGAATTGCAAGATTCTTGGCCACCACATCTTCCCTAGTAATATGATTTAAGCCCAAATGCTGTGGAACAAAATCATTACTTAAGCATTCTCTTGCTATCGCCAACTTCCTTTCTAGGGTTCTCCTCGACATATTGAATTTAGTGGCTAATCGCTCATCTGGTTCACCGGTTCTTATTTTTGTTAAAAAAATTCCAAGAACTGTGGCAGGATGAACTGATCGATCACCCAGTGAAGGCGTTTGGTTCAAAATAACATTAAATTGATATTTTGTTAGTCCCGTCCAAAAGTGAAATTCATTGTCCTCTATTTCTTCAATATTTTCGAAATCAAGGTTGCTTCTTTGTTCGATACCCCATTTATATAAATTCATCATACCAACAACATGAGTACTGTCAAAGTTTTCGTGGGATGTAGTGTTGAGCAAGTCTACCCAATCGTTCCTCATAAAATGAGCATTGCAAACCCGAGCTAATTCTGGTATATAAAAATTGTGATTGTGTAAGAGTTGGAACTTAGCATATAGTGGAACATTATGGGCCACTACATTTCTACAGTTTGTAAAAATACAATGTCTCGCTGTATTCGATGCTCGCTTATATCGTCTAGGCGTAACAAAACTAGGCTGCAATTGTACTTGATCTTGCACTGGTTGCTCTTCAACTGGCTGATCTTGTACTGGTATATTTTGTACTTGTTCATTTTGTACGGGTTGATTCCGTAAACGACGATCTAACCTTGACCAACAAGCATGGCACATGGCCCGTGAGCCATTAAAAGTAATCTGAAACAATTGAAAAAAAAAATATATATATTCCTCCATTTATCAAGAAGTAAAATGAGCCATTACATTGAGCAAAGCAACATTTGTACAATCAAGAGCACGCGACGAGTCATACACATACGATGACAGTGTAGTGTACTTACCTCACGTGGTATTATTTCTTGCAATAATAAATCTACAAGATCCCTTTGTCTTTCCAAAAAGAGAACTGTCAATATGTGTTTTCGTCGACGTAAAACAGATCGATTACACGACACGCAACTATTTTGTCTTTCCATGTTAATGTAAACCAATCGTCAAGCAAAATCAGGGGTCCATAAAACACGCTCAAGTAATCAATAAAATGCAAAAATCGGAAACACGAGTTTAAACGCACAGATCGAAACGAAGGATGACGTACGACTGCGGGGCGGTCAGAGCGGGTGGGGCGCAGGCGGCGCGTCGCACGCGCACTTCGATACCTTACTGTTATTTTCTACCTGTCGAAAGTGCGAGCGAGAGAGACATACAATCTGTTATGCGATACAAACATTTTTCTTATGCTTGTACATACATTTTCACAATGCTGACAGTAAAATCTTTAGTTTTTAGTCTAATAGAATTATAGTTAGACTCACATACATACTGTTACATAACATTTTTCCTCCAGCAGATACATAAAAAAAATTTACATATTTAGAAAAGTGGAATTGAATACTTTACTTTAAAAGTGATTTGAACACTGTGCGCGAAAAAAAAAAGTGGGTCAAAACCGCCCAATGATCTTTATAATGAACTCTTGTTCGCAAATATTATCAAATCGAACGTCCCGCTACCAATCTTCTTCCATTAATTTTCTGCATTTGGTAACTACCTTTTTCCAATCTTCTACAGATACATTTTCAACCGCAGTGTTTAGTAACTGCAACATTTTATTTGCCGTGAAAGGCGGTGTTGTGTTATGTCTAGCAGCGTAACCTTGAATGAAAAACATATTTTAATATCATAAATTATACAGGAGTTACTACATAAAGAATCTGTCTAACTGAAACTCGAGCAAACAAACCTTTTACTTGGGCCCAGATAAGCTCGATCGAATTATACTGGCAGTGATATGGAGGCAGTCTTATGACGTTATGACCCTTTTCTTGGGCTATGTCATCTAAGACATACGTTGGTGTGCTGGGTTTGCGCAGACCAACGAGTCTCAATAATTCGTTTTAAAGCATTGTTTCATTGGCCTCTATTCCTTTTTCTTGAAGCCATGCAATTATTTCTAACTTCCGAAGTTGGTGGTTTGTGCTTTTGGACCGAGTGACATGGGGCGTTATCCATAATTATATAATGTGGCTCCTTCAAATGAGCTAATAATTTTAAAAAACACTCTTTAAATTTTTCAAAATTCATTTCTTCATGGTATTCATTGGTCTTCGTAGATTTGAATGCCAATAGGCAATCAGGCACAAAACCAGATGACGTCCCAGCATGAGTTATTATTAATCTTTGACCTTTGCCTTCGGGTACTTTGGTGGTCGATTGTGCCGTATCATCGGTCCAAGCTTTGGATACGGTATGATTAGCGTTTAGCCATGTCTCGTCTAGAAAGACAACTTTGTCCCAATTTGTAATTTTTTTGACTTTCCGGAGAAAATTCACTCGAGCACGAGCACTGTCGGTTCGTTCCATTATAATTTTTCTTTTGTCACTTTTTTTGTAGGAAAATCCAATATTTTTCATAATCTTCGATAGTGACGGCAAGCTTCCTTTAAACAAGTCTGCGTCTTTTAGGGACGCCGCCAGTTTTTTTAATATAGGTAATTCGCCCCGTGTATAATAACCATATACGTGGTTGCGAATCGCAGCGGCGTCAAAGTCGTCAATTTTTGTGACAGGAGCAGCCTTTCTTCTTATTTTATTTGGCGTTGAAAGCTTTTTTTCCTCGTCTTCAGTCAATACTGCGGTTGAAGATTCGCCAAATTTTCTTTACTGATGCCAAGAGCATCTGCAACTCTGTCACAAACTTTTGCCATGGGTAATAGCGGTCCACCATTTTGGTTTTCTCGCTCAAAATATTCACGTAAGCGAATCACAAACTCACGACTTTGACTGTTCAAAACAGTTTTCTTCGTTTTATTTGGCATTATGCTAACAAACAATGAAAACAAACAATAACAACAAAGAAACTAACAATAATAAATAAACTTAACAAATTAACAGCAATAGTAACAAAAACAAAGTGATGAGAACGGAAAACACGTGGCGTATACAAGGCGTTAGCACTCGTACTGAGGAGAATGAGTCATGTCAAACAAGATGGCAGCGCGTTGGCGCCATCTTGTGGAAGAAGACACGCCGCGCCCAAACTTCTCTCGAACCCCAAACTTGTCGGAAGGAATGTTACGAGTAGGTTAGAATTTTGATTTTATTAACTCACTATTGTAAATAATGTTATTTTTTATATATTCAATAATGTTATTTTAAAAAATTAAATGATAAATTAATTTTGAATTAAGTTTTATACAAAATATCGATAGTTTATAGTCTGTGGTCACGATGATTCATCGCTCATCACTATAATTAGCTCAGCATGCCCATAAAGTATGACATTGACTGTCCGTACTGTTAAATTCAGAACTTCATAGGCGCGATTTTACTGACAGCTGTCCCAGAGATCAAGCTATGTTTTTTTCTAGTATAGTAACTTAAACAAATGAGAACTGCGAATATTACCAGCAGGTATACAGTTAACTCGACACTTGTTACCAGAGTATCTATGACAAATAGGGAACTAATTGCCAGATCTTCTCACACAGCGCTTGCCTATGCCGCCCGCGCCCTGATGAACTGGAGGGGGCGTCGACCCGCGCGCCGGCTTCGGGTGGAATGTTATGTTGGGACAAACACGGGTTGAGAGTCGAGGCCGCCCAACTAACAATTTTAATTAGCGTTATGATAAGTTTTAATAGACCTGCTGTATTTGGGTTCCACTTAGATCTATAAGTGTTAGGACATGACTTATAAGAGAGTTACAGTGTATTATAGCACCTTTATATCTTCGATTTAGGCGCACAATTTTGCAGGCAAAAACTGTATAAAGCCTATGGAGAGGTTATATATATGCTTTAGTAGTGGTGCATAAGAGTATATAAATCGTCAATAGCTGCATTAAGCTTTAAATCAATTTTATAGTGGAGTTTAGGGACACTAAAGATCATATAAAAGTTTCAAGTACCGCAACGAACTTTATAGAGTCGCTAATTTACCTATACAAAAGAGTTTGTAGAAATCTTGAACTATATATACTCCTCCTCATCGATTTCGATGACGGCGACTCTAACAATATTTAAATTTTAAGAAAATGCTATTAAATGCATTAAAATTACAATAAATTTAATTATACTGCGTTTATATTTAAATTCTAGCGTGAGCCCTAATATGGCTTGCTAGACCAAACTTAGTTTTAAAAATCCTATCACAGGTGTCACAATAGAGTTGGCCTGCTGCGTTATAAGTGTAAGTATATGAGGGCTTAGGTCTTTCTTTACGTATTTGGCGCTTTATATCGAGTGTATGAAGTCGGTTTTCTTCGAAAGTTTTAATGTTATTATAGATGGTAGAGCGCCAGGACGACCTGTGTGAAGCGAGCTCCTACCAACTTGCAGGGTCATTATCGCAGGCATTTAAATGTCTTTTGATCACGTCCTAAAAACGCAGATGCTGACCACCGTGCTTACGCTTACCCTCTGCCATCTCAGAATAAAATACCGCTTTGGGTAGACGCTGGTCATCCATGCGGAAGACGAGTCCGCACCACCTGAGCTGTCGCTGCATAAGGAGAGCTTCTATGCCGTACATACCGGACCGACACAGGACCTCAGTATTCGGCACGCGATCCTGCGACTTAATCTTAAGGATCGATCTTAGACATCTTAGATGGTATGTGTCCAGTTTTTTATGTCTGGCTTATAGAGACACCATGTCTCTGCGCCATATAGGAGGACTGGGATGATTAGGGCCTTGTAGACACTAATCTTTGTCACTAACTTCAGATCATGGGATTTCCAGACACGATCGTTGAGTCGCCTGAAGTTGGCGGCGGCATTAGCAATGCGCGATGGTATCTGCGAAGACAAGGTGTTATCAATACCTATTACTCGTGCGCGATAACTTGGGACCTGCTAGGAATGCGACTCCCCGACCGCTTCCCCTGCACTTCACCGATGGCGCCCGTATTGTACCGTTTGCATCACTATTTTTTACTAGGGTTTTTAGTCTCGTACTGGCCTACGTCACGTAACTCTCTGGAATTCTTTTAGTTTTCATTTGTGTTATTGTTTTGTTGTTGTAGTTTTTGTTGTTATAGTTTGTGTCATTGTTTTGTTGTTGTAGTTTTTGTTGTTATAGTTCTTGTTAAGTGTTTTTGTTATCATTATGAAGGGTAAACCTTTGCATAGCGGAGAAAGAAACCTCGTGCTAAAAGTGTTAGAGTTTTTTGAAAACGAAAAACGGAACAAACAGTTTTGTTTACCTGTTGACCAGGCAGTAAAACGAACATGCATGGCAACAGGAATATCGACAACCACGTTGATGAGAATAAAAAACGAAGCCAAGCGCTTACAAAATACTTCACCGACACCAGGTACTTCTGCAAGTTCTACGGTAGTAAGTGAAGTGAAATTGTCAACACCGGGCAAAAAACGAAAGCCAAAATATAACTGTATCCAATTGGATAGTTTTGAAATATGTGCCTTGCGAAATATCGTAAATAGCTTTTACACAGTCAGGAAATATATACCTACCTTAAATAAAATATTAACTGTGGCTAAAAGGGACCTCAATTTTCAAGGGCAAAAAACATATTTAAGAAAAGTTTTAGTAGACAAATTGGGCTACAAATTCAAAAAATGTAAAGATAAAAGACAATGTCTATCTCAGAAACCCGATATTCGAGCTTGGCGAGCATACTACCTACGACGTCTTAAGCAAAATGATGACTTGGGTGCGGGGAAAAAGCCAGTCATTTATATAGATGAGACGTGGATACATTCCCACTATACAGTGAGCAAATGCTGGCAAAATAACACTGATGCGTCTATAAAAAGAAATCATAATCCCGGTCAAAGATGGATTGTTGTACACGGCGGTGGAGAGAACGGTTTCGTGAATGGGGCTGAGCTCATATACAAATGCAAAAGCAACTCGAGAGATTACCATCATGAGATGAATACCGCAAACTTTAAAAAGTGGATTCTTGTAAAGTTAATTCCTAATTTGCCACTTAACAGTATCGTGGTACTAGATAATGCACCGTACTACTCAACTCAAATAGAAAAACCACCCACAAGTGTAGCGACGAAGGGGACTATACGTCAATGGTTATTAGACCACAATATAACATTTGATGAAAGAATGACAAAATCTGAAATGTATCACTTGTTACAGATAAATAAGCCCCCAAAAAAATATTTGGTTGACGAACTTTTTAAAGAGCATGGCCACAAAGTAGTTCGTCTACCCATACATGTGTGACCTCAATCCAATAGAATACATTTGGAATTTGGTCAAGCAAAGAGTAGCCGATAAAAATATCAACCAGTCAGAAAGGGAAATAGAAAAATTAACGAGAGATGCAATTACCAGCATAAGTAAGAGGGACTGGAAAAAAGAAGTCAACCATATAGACAGGCTTCGACAAAAGTATTGGGACGATGACCTCTTACAAGAGACGAATGAATCGCAATTAATTGTAAATTTATCGGATACCTCTTTGTCAAGTGATTATAGTGAGACTGAGGACGAAGAACAACCTCTAGATGGCATAAATCCACTAAGTAGTGACGAAGATGAGATAATGTAAATAATAGATAAAATAAATGTATAAACTTAAACATTGTATTTTTATTTTATTCAAATAGTGTAAAAAAGATTAGATAAAAAGCAGCGTCCTCCCTGAGTAACATAATAAATTAGGTTAAAAAAAACAAAGACGAAGCCGCGGGCGGCTGCTTGTTATGTTCGCTTTTTTGCGGGCGGTACAAACACGCCAATATGACGTCACCGCGCTCAGGTCCCAACTTATCGCGCACGGGTAATAGTCAGGTCATAAATTCTGTTACATGTTTAATATAAAATAATTGAAACAAGTTTATTCATTATGTAACCATTTATATACCAAAATGAACTTAACAAAACATAGATTCTTATGACACTAAAGTTTATTCAAAATGACCTCCGTAATTTTGAATACAGGCCTTCAATCTGCGTGGCCAGTCATCTATCGCAGCACGAACGAGGTCCATGTCAATATCGGCGGCTGCCTTAATCAAGGATGTCTTGAGTGACTCCAAATTGGGATGAGGCTTTGAGCACGCCTTTTCCTCCTAGTGTTGCCATATCTTGTAATCTAACGGATTCAAATCTGGACTGGAGGAGGGCCAGTCTTCGTGCCGGATGAAGTCGATTTCACGCGCCGCCAGCCAGTCTTGTGTGCTCTTCGCTCTATGAGCTGGCGCCGAATCTTGTTGGAATACCCAGTGCCTATTATTGAACATGGTATGAGAAACAGGTTCCACAAGGTTCGTCAGGACTGTATTTTGATACACAACTGCATTCGTTTTTACACATTTCTCACAAAAATGTACCTCTGTTAAGCCCCAATAAGAAACTCCCAACCATACCATGAGCGAGGATGGAAAATGACCTCGTTGGACACGCGGAATACGGTTGCTCGCGTCTTCACTACTGTGTGCGTACACCTTATCATTTTGTTTGTTGTAGCTCTCTTCTATGGTAAAAATTTTTTCATCCGAAAAAAGAATTTCCCCATATTTTTTTCCCGCGTAACGCTTCAACAAAGCGCGGCATCTCTTCAGTCTCAGGTCCATTAGACGAGCATTCAAACGATGTCCTGTTTTTCTTCGATATGCCCGAAGCCCTAAGTCTTCATTTAACACCCTTTTCACCGTGGTTCTGCTTAACCCCATCTGAAGGGCCAACAGTTTCTGCTTACGTTTGGGATTTCTTTGAATTCGCGCCTTCACAGCTTTTATCACTGCTGGAGTCCTAACAGACCGAGGGCGACCACTTCTTGACCTGTCATCTACACTAGAGTCTTCATTGTATCGTTTGATGGTGCGTTAAACGAATCGTTTGGTTATATTCAAATTTTTCAGTATGTCAAAAATTTGAATTGGCGCGTAACCGCAACGATGCAACGCAATAACTGCAACACGGTCTTCTTTAAGCGTCCACTCTATATTTAAAAATTAGTAAAATTCTAAAAAGTATACATTTTTATTTTCATGAACAATTCGAAATTCGAATTCAATAAACTTTTTTGTGGCCAGCATTCTAAAAGAAAAGTTTTTACTGTATGACAATACTTATGACCTGACTAGGTACAATACAATACAATTATTTATTTATAACGCCAAGTTGCAAGGCAAAAACACAAAAGTTATATGTATAGATAAGCAATAAATTGAATATTGAGCATTATTAAAATATCTAATATAAATATAATAAATTAATTGTATAATAAATTCATTTTATCAAAATTATATATTAGGCAATGTGTAGAACTCATCTATAGAGTAAAAAGAACTCTCTAAGAGCCATTTTTTAATCTACTTTTAAATATTATGGTGGAAGTTGTATCCCTTTTAATCTTGTCCGGCAGCCTGTTGTAGACCGAGGGACCCATTATATATACGGACCTCTCCGACTTGCACAGCTTGTGCGCGGTCGTGACGAGGACGTGAGCGAGCTTGTTACTGCGCAGAGCGCGGCCGGTGTTCACACCTCTCCTCTGGAACTCATCGATGTTGATATGAGTGAAAACGGCTACTTGGTATATAAGTTCACAGGGGAGAGGCATGATATTATGATATCATGTCGGATATTGCTTCCAAGATACTTAAAGTGAGATACTTCCTCTAGGGGTTTCCCGTCTAGATTCAGTGTTGCCTTATCAGCTTCGTAGCCCCGAGGTGGTTGTTTGAGGATTTGAGTCTTGGAAGCACTGATAACTAGACAAAACCGTTGACAGGATTGTTGAAGTGCGTCAACGTAGCTTTGAAGATGTACCATACTGTCTGACATGAGGCAGACGTCATCTGCGTAGAGAATCTCTAAAATAGAGATCTTCTGCATTTTAGACTTTGCCCTCTTGAACTATACAAAGGATTTAAAACGTTGTTAGACAGAACTTAGACCTGTTAATTTATACCTTATGAATCAGTTGTACCGTTTATGGTGTCGGAAAAACTTCAGTGCAATTAGTAGTAGTAAGTATTAGTTTTATTTACGAGTTAATATTAAATAATTTGAGTAAGTGCTACAATTGTGTGACTTAAGGAAAATGAAATTTTATCAGAAAATGTAAGTATTGTTGATTATGTTTAGTTTTCTTGAAGTGTGAAGTTTAATATTACTGCGCTTCTAAATTGTATGTGAATGTGTATCATGTGTCTCATCTGAATGTGAATGCGCCTGGCGCCTTCATAAATCAATTATTTTAAGGAAAAAAGGAAGATAAATAAAAGTGCTAGTATAATACAAAAATAGTATTCAGACATTCGACATTCGATATTAAGGTCGCGACCTTCTGCATGCAGCCTCCGCCATTCTTTACTATTCTGCAGTCCATATTTATTATCATATCACTGACAAGTGGTTGGCCCCGAACTGAGATCTCGCGAGTCTCCCAAAATACAAAAAAAAACTCTTAGGGCGACTCGCGCAACGATGCCTAAACGTATTTAGTGGCTAAATATGATTTTGGAGTTTTTAGGAGTTGTCAAAGCAAACAAATACCTACGTAAAGTTTAAACATGTTTAGTCGCTAAATACGTTTAGGGATTGTTGTGCAAGCCGGCATTATTTTTTGATCAATAAAATAGTGCCAAGAAATAAGAAACCAAAAGTCTTGACCTACATTTTCATTCAAATTACAGGTAACGGGAGTTCATGTATATTGGTTTTAATTTTTTAGGGTAGAAATTGCAGTTATTCTGGATTTCAGACTTTTGCCTATATTTGTGTCACTAAAGCTACACACATACCAAATTTCAGCAATGTGGGGTCACTGGTGTACCCTGTGAATTATGTCAAAGTTCAGTTTTAATGATGGCTAATAACTCAAAAACTACATATAAGGACAACGTACAAGGTTTAAACTGAAAATAAAAACGGGGTTGAAATGTACTCACAAAGACCTATTATTAAGCGTGCCACTTGTCCGGATAGTCCCATTTTTTTACCCCTCTTGGACCCCAATATCTCAACAATCCCCCCACATTTTAAGCTCGTTTAGTCACACCAGAATTGTGCCATCACTACCTACCTATAAGTATACCAAATTTCACGCTGATCGGATAAACGCTGCGAAAGTTATCGCTCGGACAAATAAACATACATATATACATTATAGAACGCCGATTTGCGCAAGTTCATTTAGAGATCTCGCATCGCTTGATTAATTATCACTATCAGTCGAGCAAGACTGTAGGTACTTCCTAATCTTCTGAAGGGGGAGGAAGTGAACCAAATCTGTAGGTAGGAAATAGTTATGTAAGTGTCTAGGCTAACCTACCAACAGTACCGTAATGATTGTTTGTACTTAGGTGCTATGCTTAGGTACTCATTGAACTGAAATGATTGATATGATACTTTTATCGTGTGGAAACTAATTATCAATCATTTTGTCGGCAAGTTTTTACCAATCTTGAATGAATGAATGAAAATTCTTTATTATACCTTACAAGCTAGACACAACAGATACAAAGCGATCTCTTCCAGACAACCTTTGGATGGAGAGGATCATTGCTTAATGGAAGATTGGCCGAGGTGTAAAAAGAAAAAATACTTATCCTTAAATAATTGGTACTGATCTTGATTACCTACCTACATACAAACAAGCAGCCTGCATTGATTGATACATAATTAATTACCTACATATTTCATTTATATATTTAGGACCTCTAACAAAGAAATCACTTGACATTCGTGATAAACTTAATAGGTAGGTACAATCTTAATGTGTGTTTCTCCAATTTATAGGACGCCACAGCGAGCACAACAAATATGACTCAACTTAAACTTACGTATATAAATACTTCATTTACAATACTAATAAAATAATGGAGCATTTTCAATTGAATAATCCTCGTTGGACAATAAAATGTTTTGAAGTTGTTTTTAGGGTTCCGTAACCAAAGGGTAAAACGGGACCCTTTTACTAAGACTCCGCTGTCTGTCTGTCCGCCTGTCACTAGACTGTATCATAAGACCCGTGATAGTAACTAGTAAGACAGTTAAAATTTTCACAGATGATGTATTTCTGTTGCCGCTCTAACAACAAATAAGTACTAAAAACAGAATAGAATAAATATTAAGGGCTCCCATACTTACAACAAGCGTGATTTTTTTGCTCATTTTTGGTCGATATTGATAACGGCAACAGGTAGGCGCTTGAAATATTCACAGAATATATAAAACTATATTCACTTTAACAAAAAATTAATTAAATTAAAATAAAACAAATATTTAAGGGGGGCTCCCATACGAAAAACGTGATTTTTTTTGCTCGTTTTAATAGATAATGGTACGGAACCCTTGGTGCGCAAGCCCGACTCGCACTTGGCCGGTTTTTTTTATATTTAGGTATGTAATGGAGCAGATAAGTAGGTATGTCATTAACATCGCTTTTTGAAAGAGCGTTGTATTGCCTGAAGAATATTGGTATTAGAGAGTTCAAGTAGAGTAGGTACCTACCTACCAAGGTTAGTTCGAGTGTATAGGATAGTGAAAAGGTTATAGGTGCTTTTCCTTGGCAGACGAGTACTTCATTCATTACCCAGTAAGGTAAGTGATAGTCGCTACTTAATCAGAAACTCGCAGCAAATTACACAATTGCAATCACTATCTAATTTAATATTATGCAAGGACAAAGTTGGGTCCGATTTAATATTTGCAAGAGCAGATAAGATGGCTCATAGCTATGAAAGGAATGCTGATTCGATTCCCGCCATTTTTGACAGTTGGTTGTTGAAGGAGCGCGCGCGTACACGCGTCGCCGAGCGACGAGCGAGCGTGCGTATGCGTGCGTAGTGACTAGTGATGCGCCGCGTCGGTCGATACCTACAACCTACCTACCTAATCGCACTTGTAAACAAGTCACTACAACGTACGAATACAATAATTACAGTTCATAGGTACCAATAATTTGTGAATTAATTATTGTATAAAGTAGTGCAATGTGTCAGTGATATAAGAAATTAATAAGGTGATTTCGTGTCACCGGGCCAGAGTTGTTTTCTGATTAGATTACCTAAATGATGATAAGTACCTATGTAAGTAGTTAGTACCTACCGACTTGCTAAGTTAACAGTACGCTAAAATAACGAAACACGCCAAATCCTACTAATATTATAAATGCGAAAGTTTGTATGTATGGATGTTTGTTACTCTTTCACGCCGGAACGGCTGAACCGATTGAATTTGGTATGTACGTAGATCATAACCTGGATTAACACATAGGCTACTTTTTATTGGCAAACCACGCGTGCGAAGCCGCTGGCAACAGCTAGTATCAAATAAAAATTACATAAAATTGTGTAATTGCTTAACTTAGCTGCTTAGCTTGGATCGGTGTGCTATCTTATCATTTATCAATTACTTAGGTACTATAAAATTTCCATTTCTTTATTTTCTCAATGACAGGTTCTAGTTTGATATTTGTAGTGTTATGACCAAATAAGTAATGATATCGATCGCATATATTTATTATATTTTGAACATAAACAAATACAACAAAAACATTCAAATATTATTTTTCAAGGTGGGGACACTTGTAAAAAAATTGTGAGAAGAACCCAAAGCATTATAGCGTCGGATTGGGAAATTCATGTGGCATTCGATATTATGGAAGTACAGGAACTTTTAATAAATGTTGAGGAGAGCTCATTGAGTGACAGTGACGAGTCATCAGATTTTGATTGACGATAGTATAACTCTGGTATAACCTTGTACGTGCGTAAGCGTCATATTTTTATAAAATAATACATACATAATGTAAAAAAGATACTCGTTCAAGTTTTCACAGGAGCTGTCATCGAGAAAATAAAGAAATGGAAATAGTAGGTATAGCTTCATTTTAAACCACCCAGAGAAGCAAAAAGAGGTGTGTTTGAAGTTTAACGTCTGTCTGTCCGCCACTTCAGCATTCACAGAGAGAGTTTTTCTCTGATGAATGCTAAGTGGCGGGATGAACGCACTAGAGCGTCCCATAACCTACTATAAAACGAATTATTTATATACATATTTAAATTTAGGGATTTTGCTTAAAATAAAAACGAGTGTGCTTTAGACCACACTACTGAAGTAAAACTTCTTTTTCAAAATATTAATTATAAAATTGTTCAATTACAAAATTATCCACACGCCTTTAGGTCGATCAGTCTATGTTCATTCTGGACAGACGCAACTCGCACTCGCACATTAACGTTGGAAAATATACGAAACTTACTCTCTCTCTCTTTGTATCTTCACTAACTTGTATCTCCCTCTCAACTTCAGTTCGTACTTTTCGTAACGCATTCACCAGCTTACTCACCAAGTCAGGCGTGCGTAAAGAAGTTTTAATTCAAAAAGGTGGTAACCCTCGTCTATGTGTCTGTTTGTGTGGCATGGCATTGTACACACGGCTACACATCAAGCTATACTTTCCAGTATAAGCTGACCTCGCATTGTGTAGGCTTTTCGTAGAATGAGAAGTCAGCTTATACTAGAATGAATAGCTTGATGTGTAGCCGTGTGTACTTATAGCAGAGATGTTAGACGGCCACAGAAATCCTTGCGCCAAGCTAGCTGAAAGCTGGTATTGAAAACGAAAAACTGGTACCCCTGTGCTCCGCTGCGGCGCTGCCAACACTGAATATAAACTGTGTTGGAAATCGCATCCTAGTGAATAAATTTTATATTTCAATTTTGTGTACCGTTATTGGAGGGCAGTAATTATTGAAGACACCGAAGAAATATCACTTCAACCCTTTCTTTTTGTTAATAAATTGCATTTGGGATATAACATGTGAAATATATTGATAAAAATAAATAAATAATTCGTAAGGAAGACTTTTATCGGAAACAAGGGTTAGTTCGCTCAAGCAAACAATAGAAAAGAAGTCCGAAGCCGAAGTAAAGGAATTTGGAACGTGAGCGTCGCACGTTACCACTACGCCACTTAGCATAGGTATACTCGTAGGTAGTACGTATATAGATCGATTGAAAATGGTAACGACTTATTGAGACTGCTTGCATAAAATTTTATATCATATAGGAAAGATCAGAAATCAGATTTGATTGGAATGTTTAGCATCTCTAAAATTTGTCGGTTATTCTGTATTGTCAGTTTGTTTTTGTCGGTCAACGGCCAATCTTTGTATTTTTTGCATACAAAGACCGAGTAGTCTTGGTAGGTACATGGCACATACGTGACACCAAAAACTAGTATGTTTGCCATTACAACTTAATGGTAAACATACTAGATTTTGATGTCAACATGTGTACGTCTGACATCCCGGACTTGTAGTTCCCAAACGGACCAATACAGACCTACGCGTTTTTTAAATAAAAAAAATGTGAGTGGTTCTTTTGTTGAACGGATCTCAGCTGTAAAATGGAAATTTATGACTTAGATACAAGGTTTTTAAGTGTCAGGGGTTTTTTAATTTTGTACTTATTAAGTAGATAATAATAATTAAGTAGTGGTTCGCCCCGAACTGAGAACTCGCAAGTCTCCCATAAAAACAAAAAAAAATATTTTAAGTAACATACACTAGTTCGGTGTTAGTTATCAATAAAATTTGGCATAAGTGTGAATAATCGAAGCTATGTAAGGAGTAGGTAGAAGGCTATTCATTTCTGTACCTCAGAGGTAAACAATAGTATCTCCACTTTTTTCGAAATCTTGTTTTTTACACCATTTTAATCGCAAAAACCAGTTCTATTTAATGGTATAAAGCATTATATCCCGCAATGCCAAATAACATAGATACCCAATTGTATATAATATCAAGTTCACAAATATTACCATAGAATAAGACCTCAAAGTATCATAAGATTATTTACCCCTAAGCTCTACGCGAACTTAATGTTGTCTTTTGGAGTTGATGCTCTTTACCGCCAACCAAATATGAATTTTGCGGCCGGTGGCTGACCTAAGAACTAGTCAGATGGGAATAGTATCTCCTGTGCGCGTTTTATACGTTGATCTTTATTTCTAGGTATTAAGGCACTTATATTTTGAATAATGTCGTACTATCTTCAAGCTTTCAACCTGTAAGGACAGACCACCTCAGCTCTTATGAAGATTTGCTTCCAAATAATGTCGAATTATCTTCAAGCTTTCAACCCGTAGGGAAAACTAACCTTAGCTCCGAGGCAGATGGTTTTCTCTCAGATGAAGAATATATTCCAAACACTGATGAAGATTCTACAGATTGTGAATTTGTAGAAAGAAGAAAGACCATTATACCTGAAAGCAGCTCATTTAACGATGTTGTAGAAAATATCAGAGAAAAACGATCGATTTAATTAAACTTTGCGACATTAGATATTCAAACAGTCATTGTCTCTAATTTCTACTAAAAGAAAAAGTCGTAAAAGAACTTTAATTAAACCTGAAACTTTGAAAACTGGTTTCGGGAAAAACATATAGGTACATCTAAAAAAGATATACCTAGTTGTACCGGAAAAGAAGATGAAACCAGTTTGCACTTGCAGGTTGAAATGTAGTGAACGAGTGAATGAAACTGCTAGGTCTTTTGTCTTCTAGAAATATTACGAAAAAGAAAAGAGTTGGAATTTAACGAGACAATTCGTTGTATCCAGGGTATCTCAAGTAGAAACTGCAAGATCCACGTCAATGTGATGCCTTTGTAATCGAGATCAAAAATGCAACTGATGAAACGGAAAAGCATAACATAAAAGCTCAACACGATAAACATCTTAAAGACTTCGTTCTCTACAGCCTGAAAAGTTTTGACTAAATTGAAGCAATTGAAAGCCATGGTACCCAAAGAACGCTAACGGTAGACCCTTATTTGACTAATAGTCAAAGTTTCTATGTAAGGATAGCTGGTGTTTTATGTGGGATGATACTCTGGCAGGTCGAGGCGGCAATGAGATGGCTTCGAGAATTGCCGACTTTTTTGAACAACTTGATGATGATTTACTAGATATAGTAACAGTGTGGAGTAACAACTGTGCGGGGCAGAACAAAAATGTCTCCTCAATAATGGCTTACTTAGGGATATTATCCCAAAAACAACATTTGCAGATAATAAACCATAATAAATATTAACTGAAAGGACATACACATATGGAAGTAGACGTAATCCACTGAATCATAGAACGTCAAAAGAAAAAAATGCACGAATTTCCCATCGTTACTCCCTGGGACTGGCAACCATTTATAACGGGCCGTCCCAAAAATATCAAAATTACGGTTATAAACATGGAAACTTGGAGAACATGGAGAATTTAAAAAAAAATCTGAATTTAGTGAGGGATCATCAGCTTCTTTTGTACATAGAAAAGAGTCTAACGCGGGAGAAACTGTGCCCTATTCGGCTATAATTTGGATGCAGTTTCGAAAAAATCAAATGGGTTCCATGTTCTACAAAACATCTTTTGAACAGGAAACCTCTGAAGAAGTGACTTTTATCAGAAACAAACGAGGATTTTCATTGCCTACACCGAAACCCATTAGAAAAACTCCAAAGTCTATATCAAGGCTGAAATACAACAATTAAAAAAATCGTTATGGTGGATTCCATCCATGTTCCATTTTTAGACTTATCAGACTTTTACTGGAATATTCCTTGTGCTGATGTCTCTAACCTACCTGAGGCTTGCGAATAATCTTTTATGCAATACTCAGTCTTTCTAGGGTTCCGAACCCAAAGGGTAAAACGGGACCCTATTATTAAAACTCCGTCTCTGTCCGTCTGTCTGTCCATCTGTCACCAGGCTGTGTCTTATGAACCGTGATAAATATACAGTTGACACAGATGATGTATTTCTGTTGCCGCTATGACAACAAATACTAAACACAAAAGGGGGGCTCCCATACAACAAACGTGATTTTTTGCTCGTTTTTGCTCGATATTGATAACGGCAACAGGTAGACGCTTAAAATATTCACAGAATATTTAGTAATATATTCACTTTAAAAATAAATAATTCAGTTAAAATAAAACAAATATTTAACGGGGGCTCCCATACAATGAACGTGATTTTTTTGCTCGTTTTTATAGATAATGGTACGGAACCCTTCGCGCGCGAGTCCGACTCGCACTTTGCCGGTTTTTTATATAAGTCATTTCTAATATTTCACACACTATAACAATAATTACAATGATCTGATGTTGTGTACCTCTAAATAAATCTATATTTTTAAGCCTTGTTGAGAGTTAAACAATAGTAAGATATCTTAATGATATCTTAATGATTTAGTATGGTTAAGTTCATTTCACTTATGAGGTACATAACCTCAAGTCCTCAAGTCTCAAAATCACACTTGTAATAACTTTATCATAATAAAGTTTCAGCCATGTTATAGATCTCTTTAAATAATAAAAAGTACAGTTTATTTGATCTCAGTACCTTTAAAACGAACGGCATAAATTGCATTCCAAGTTTTTTCCGCACGTTTTGCCCTCTCCTGTAAAATTTATGTTTTGGCACTTAATGTCGTTTACCTCTAAGGTACAGATTTGTTCTTCTACCTACGAATCCGCAGCAGAATCAGCATATTGTTGTCATCTGAGTACCTACCATAGGATCATGTTAATTTGAATGCCTTGCCGTCGCGTCGCGTGTAGGAAGACACGTCGGCGTCGCATTTGAATGCCTTGCCGTCGCGTCGCGTGTAGGAAGACACGTCGGCGTCGCATTTGTATGCTTTGCCATCGCGTCGCGTGTAGGAAGACACGTCGGCGTCGCATTTGAATACCTTTCCGTCACGTCGCGTGTAGGAAGACACGTCGGCGTCGCACTTGAATGCCTTGCCGTCACGTCGCGTGTAGGAAGACACGTCGGCGTCGAATTTGAATGCCTTGCCGTCACGTCACGTGTAGGAAGACACGTCGGCGTCGCATTTGAATGCCTTGCCGTCACGTCGCGTGTAGGAAGACACGTCGGCGTCGCATTTGAATGCCTTGCCGTCACGTCGCGTGTAGGAAGACACGTCGGCGTCGCATTTGAATGCCTTGCCGTCACGTCGCGAGTAGGAAGACACGTCGGCGTCGCATTTGAATGCCTTGCCGTCACGTCGCGTGTAGGAAGACACGTCGGCGTCGCATTTGAATGCCTTGCCGTCACGTCGCGTGTAGGAAGACACGTCGGCGTCGCATTTGATCACACAAACGTAAATGTTTAACTTACTTAACTAAACACATTTTTATGTTCCCCTTTCCGTATGTTAATCTAGTTAAGATATTACTAATTTAAAACTGAAAAGAAGAACAAACAGTCGCCACGCTGTCCACCGATGTTTTTTTTCCGAACCTTACGGTTTCGTGTATTTGAAGAATATACATATACCTACTACACTCCAGTGGCTGGAATACTTACATAGAATAAATAATTAGGTACTTACCATTTAAATAATTATTATCAATCAGCTGCTACATAAATACGATCTTAGAGCGACAGGACGGAAATAGCCGAAATGTCAGAGGAGCACTCTCTCTGCGCCTGCGCGCCCACTGCGTCCACGCAGGATGCAATTCGAATTAATATGTGTAGAGTTTGATCGTCTGACTTTTTGAGCAAAACAACTTATATACACAGATGTATTTATATCTATGCTTTAGTATTTATTTAATATAAAAAAAACATAATCACACTCTCTTACAAGCTGTACACGTGCACAACATTTTAGTTTCAACATTAAGTTCTATAATTTGTTCATTTTTAATGGGGTTGCATTATAGACATTACCTATCTATCTTTTATAATATGTAAACAGTGTTAGCTACCGCCCGCGGCTTTGCACGCGTAGTTTGTAAAATGTAGTCTATTTATGTTTATCGAAATAAGTTGAGTAACAATCATACAAACATCCAAACTTTTAAGCTTATAATATTCAAGAAGGTATGGTATAGCTACGAGTATGTATTAATGAGAACCCATTTAAAATTAGGCACGTACACATAGATACCTATATAAATAAATACTGGTCTGCCTATAGAAAATATTAGGTCGAAAAATGTCATTTTGTAAGATATACGCTAATTAATAGCAGTGCCTTACATAATACCTATAAAACGTAGTTATTACCTACCAACAATGGTGCTTTTCTAAACACGTTTGTTTAGAAATGTTCTGTGTCAAATATAATTAGGCAGAGAAAAGCTCGGACTCACGGCTTTCCAGGCGAGGCAGGCGCCTAGGCAGTGTGGTATGGTGCGGGTAGTAGTTTGTTATATCGTAGTAGGTAGACGTAGGTTTACCTATAGACCCTCGTATCAAAAGGGGATTTACAATTAATAACCATAACATAATACTAAAACCACTCCTAGTATTCTCACGCTGCATCATGCAGTCAATTCAATTCAAATAAAAATGTCATACCTACCTAACCAGGTAGGTACCACAGACATGGTTCAATACACGGTAGGTACCTAACGCATGTGATTTTGATAATTGTAGAGGCCATATAAGATGAAGCCAATGAAGACAACGCAATTGTCCTCTATTATTGGTAAGCGTACCATTTATTAGAATGATCAATTGCTGATAGGGCCGGGCGGGTGTCAACGACCACTAATTTAAGACGTCCATGCGTGCAGTGTAGTGACGACGCGCGACGCGACGCGCTGCGGTCAGAAATGCTTTGTTCCATGACTTCCACGGTATCCATAGGTGACACTGACGACGGTAATAGACATTGATGAGGCAATCTTATAATTACTTACCTTTTTACTTAGATAACTAATCTACCTACCACTACCATTATAAAACACAACTTACACACAAATTCCTGTAAATACTTATCTTGGTAAGTACCTACCTTACTACCCGTCCCATACATCTAAGTAGTTCGTTGTTGAGTTGTTCTGCCCTGTCCCGCGCTAGGAATTACGTATCATCTTTTTCGAGAAGTCTTTTTTTATGTTTTGAGTAAACGTCCCTTGAATATCGACAGTATATTACCAAACAGCCTGTAGAATTCTCGAGACCCGAGAACTTGATAAGCTCAAGAAATCATAAACCCTAGTATATAGGTAGGTATGTTTGTTTGTCCGAGGAACTTCTTTTATTGTGAAATTTGGTATATATGTAGGTATGTAGGCAGTGATGGCACAATTTTGGTGTGTCTAAATGAGCTAAAAATGTAGGGGGGGGGGGGGGGGTTGTTGAGAAATTGGGGTTTAAGAGGGGTAAAAAATCAAAATGGGACTATCCGGTCAAGTGGCACGTCTAATAAAAGGTATTTGGTGGGTGACACAAATATAGGGAAAAGTCTGAATAACTGAATAACTGCAATTTCTACCAAAAAAGAATAACCAATTAACATGAATTCCCGTTACCTGTAACTTGAATGAAACTGTTGGTCAAGTTTTGGTGTTTTATTTCGTTACACTATTTTTATAGTCAAAGATTAATAATTTTATTTGTATTTAATTTATAAACATTTATTTATTTCAAGCACAACAATTTTAAATAATATAATTTACAAAGATTTATAATTTAATTAATGGCTTGTATGTACATCATAATGTCAAACAGGAGCTACACTAAGTCACAAGTAGACTTGTGCTGTAGATCCTGTTTTCCTTCAAGTGGGTTATATCATTTTATGGGAGACGCGCGAGTTCGGGGCGAACCACTAGTATTACAACAAACTAAGTTTCTACCTACTTATTACGTATATGTCTATTAACATATAAATCACGAGCACCTTCTGGATTAGAAAAGTTCAAGATCAAGGGCAGTGGCACTAGCGAAAGGAGGCCTGTACTCAACAGTGGGCCTCATCATCAGCTCGCACCTAAGGGCTCATGTTGTACGATCTTATGTACGTGATACGGGCACGTCGTGATCACTTGTTGCTCCTATTAAATTAGATGCTAAGCGAGTTCCGGAAAATGTAGGTGCTTAGCAGGTAGGTTGGTAAGTAATGGTGCCCAAAAATGTACCTAGATACATTTCTTGAAATTATAATAAGTAGGTAATGTCCTACCTACCTAGCTACAAAGTTTAAGTTCAAGGTACAAGCGAGATTCAAAGCCAGTCTCAAGGTGAACCGCATGCGCCTAAAAATAACCAGGATAGCAAACGGAAAAAGAAATAAAACGCAATCTCTTTGCATTAATGGCATAGGTAGTACTTACATCCAGTAAAAGTGGCAGGCGGCACTCAATAGCGTGTAATTTCAAAAAGTTATGTAAGGAGATACCTTACCTACCCTACCTACCTACCTACCTACCTACATAATCAAGTGTGGTCGGTTATTATAAGGTAAAATCAATTATTTTACAATTTATGTATCCTAGCATCCCAAAGTTTTTGTTCGTTGATAATTTTTGCATGCTGAAAAAAAAGCGTCAACCCGGCAGGTATCAGCAATCCAGTATGGTGTGTGTGTTAACAATGCCAATGTATTAGTTCCAACAACTCCAAATTTATAAAACAGTGACTGATCCGTGAGTGCGATGAAGTGCCTGTGAGTGTAAAGAGATGACGTCACAATCGCCGATGGAAAAAGGAAGGATCACGTGGATTGTCGAAGTTGGAGAAGCGCCGGCCTACGTTTTCGCACCTTATGAAAAACATCTTAGCCACCATAAAAGTAAGTAATTTACCAACTATTACCTAACTATTACCTTCACTTATAAATGAATTGAATTCTCGCACCCACCCACCACACCACACAACTCTCTCTCAACATTATTTATGTACATACCTCTCTATTTAGGTAAGTAGGTATAGGTACACACGGCTACACATCACACACACTATACTATTCCAGTATAAGCTGACCTCGCATCGAGTAGGCTTTTCGTAGAATGAGAGGTCAGCTTATACTGGAATTGTTTAGCTTGATGTGTAGCCGTGTGTACTATTGATTATTTATTTGTACTGAAAAAGGGTATGGATGTATTACATTCTTTACATTTTTTTTACAAATTGGTCGGGATACAAGTATCACGTCACATGATGCGTTGATAAAATGGGGTGGGAGAACCCCTTACCATCAGGCTAGTCGTGGTCAGACCATGGTCAAACGCAAGCTGCTGTAAATAAAAAAAATATTGAGTTTATATTAATCAGTAGGGTTAAACTTTTTTTAGAGCTGGCAGCCCTCCCTCTGTCTTTTCAGTAAGCCATGAATGCTTAGCTGTCACTGTCAGTTGGTCTCAGTCATTTTTAGTTTCGCTTTCGGTCGGATGCGGATGCTAACTTGATTCCTGTGACAATGTATTTCGACGCTTCTTAGAGTTATTTTCTTCCGAAATAGTTTCTTTTGTTAAAAAAACTGTAACTGTTAAGTGCTAATATTGTGTGAAAGGCCCCGCTCGCCGTGTCCGCTCCCGGAGCGCCGCCTCAGGCTTGTTTTAAAAAGTTTGGACAAAGTTTTTAACTCGCAAGTGACGGTGTGTTTGTGCTCTTGTGATGTCTCAACAAAACTTAAAATCATCACTTAGTGGATTGTGAATAAATCCGTCCGAGAAAAAGGGATTCGGAGCAAATGGAGCCAAGTTTCGTAGGTCAGTAAGCGAGGGCGTAGGATGCTCGCGTAACTTGGTCGAGCGAGACCTTGACTCGACTACTCAAAATAAGAAGGTGCATGACATTATTGTCTCGGTGATGCAACAAGCTGGCACCTGCCTTCGAGCCGCCGCCGCCGCCTCCGTCCCGTGCGGGCCGCGTCTTCGTAGCGCTCGTAGCCATTATCTTATCTGGCGCTCCGCTGACAGCGCACTGTGTACACAATGCTGATTAATTACTAACAACTTTCCTCTTAAATCCCTGAGATTATTCATAGCCTATTAAGAATCTTCTGCACATTCCACAAGTTATGTAAAGAAAAACTTTTATTAAAGAAAACTTAAAAAAAAAATTAACTTGGATGTAACTTGACATAGGTCATTGACCAGATTTTCTCCTCATTTATCATTTAATGCGTTACTTTAAATAAGATTTGCACTTTTATCAGTTTGCCTGCCTTAATAATTTCTCTTCAATACTACACTCTCATCTGATTTTCTCAGAACTTGGGAGATGAGGAGACCCTAAGCTCTCCATATTTTCAAATCATATAAAATGTTAACTATTCATCGTGATGTTCACAAGGTCTCTGCAACAACTAGTTAGCTACAAATCACACTGTTTGAATTCACCACACTGTATAAAGGTAGATTTTCAACTTCATATTACTTAAGTTGAAATAAATCCATACTGATAATTGTTTGTTATTCCTCAGAATTTGTTGACTACAATTAGTGAATTCACCCCATATAATATGGGTTTACTGAATTATCAACAATTGCAAGTGATATTGCTTATAGTTTAAATTCCCTGACCAGAACTGTGTCAAGAGACTGCCCTTTTGGATTTGAAAAAAGTTGGGAAAAACCATTTATAGTGACTGAATGTAAATTAAAATGAATTGGCTTAATGCATTAATGATAGAATGTGTAGATACACTCGCACTGGCAGCCGCACTCCGCTATCTGTCATGCACCAATTGTGCTGAAGAAAGCTATGAAATATTAGAGCTTGCCTTTCCGCAGATCATATTCTTCCTCAAGGAACCAGTTTGACCACTCGCCAGGATATTATCTCACTGTATGATATGAGCCTTTTATTTTTGGTAGAAATATGAAGTTTTACATGTACCTAGTGACTCAGCATCATCATTAGGTATAGATACAATTTTGTATAATCTTATCAAATAGAATTTGATAATTTGTTTTGTGTCAAATAATTAATTAAGTAATTGTATTTATTTATTTTGTTTATAGTGGAGCAGTGTTATTGCCGATATGTCTACATCAACAACGGAACATTGTGCGGCTTTCAACAGTGTGCTTCAAAATCTCATAATGTTCTTTTGTAGCAATGTCTTATTCATTTCTAGTCAATTATCAAGTTTGTTATTAAATGAGTTTAAAAACTAAATAATTAAGTAAGAAGGTAAGATTTTGAAAATTCTTTTTAGTTTACATGCTAATAGGTAGATATTCTAAGGACTGGCCCTATTTGTGTCTGTCTTGGATCAGATCATTTTGATGTTTATTTTATCACACGATCACCACAGTACCATCAATAATTAGGTAGGTATATAATTGGCAAGTGCATGTTAGACCACGTACAGTAAAGGGTATCAGTACGGTATTCAGTACAGCTATATCTGATCTCAACCCAAGCGTCAAGGATCACGCCAATACATTTTTGTGTGGCTGAAGTGCCTGATGGATTACAATACAAAGTTAATTTTGCGTTTGTTTTTAATTATGTTGTATGAACTATAAATAATGAATGTAAAGCGAGCGAGGTACACAAAATATGTTTATCCTTTTTTATATGTTAGGTTACTAGGCGTCACTTAAACGTACTCGTATCATCATGCCAGGTTTCAGCTTTACACTACTAACAATCTATAAATAAAACGGCTGTAATCGTTCAGACAGGCAGACAGACGGACAGCAAAACTATAATTCCTAGTTCGTATGGGTTCCTGGTTTGACTACTACAAAACCTAGAAACTGTAAAAGCCCGCGCTTACAGTACCATTTCACCGCGACTAAAATGACAGAAGCGCTACAAATATTACCTAGAATTACATTTATTATTGGTAGCCAGTCGTACTTTCTACAAATCCTCGCTAATAAATAAATACAATAGCTTTCTCAAACTCTTCCTCATGCAGCGCGCGCCCGCATCATAAATCTCAATAAAACTCCGCGGCGATGCCGCTGCGCGCTGCCGGGCCGGGCCGGGCCGGCGAGTGTCAGAGCCGAGCAGATGGGCGGCGCGCGAACTGCACGGCCAACTGCACCTCGCAAGGCTTGCAATACCGCTCGTTTATCGAACGACTCAATATTGAGCTGCAGAGATGCACGGCGCACCTGACCAGTCTAATGTTTTCTGGAATCATTAGTTGACGGGGCAATGGACATGTGAAATTTCATTTGATGGTATGCTTGTATGTACCGCGTTCTATTTATTATGAGTTACAATTGAGTGGAGTGCGTCACCGCTGCTAAATTACCACCTTTCCGGTCATCGCACTCAATTTGTGTCCAAATGCCTGTGAGGAATATTCCTCCTGTTGTCGTATTTGATGGGAGAGTTATAAGTTCTTTAAAAATCTGTAGAAGTACTTGGGCATAAGCGCTACAATACAATACTATCATCTCCGATCACTGGTATCGATCTGTGCCAGAAGAAATGCAACGGAGCGGTATCAATTGAGATCGTAGCAATGCCTCAAGAATATCAATATCAAACGGAGGCGCTTATAGTATCGAAGGTCGCTTAATACCTGCAGAATGCATCATTCGATCATAGACCTATGCCACACCTTCAAGCGTTATCATTGGTGGATCCAAGATTCAACGTCTCCCAAAGAGTTGACATACTATTCGGCGGCGACGTTTTCTGCGATGTCATTAAGAAAGGCCTTGTAAAGGGTTACCCAGGGACACCTGTTGTACAAGAAACCAAATTAGGGTGGATCATATCAGGCAGTGTATCCCCACTGCCATGCTACACAGTAGCACACAATATCAATATCAATGAAGAATCAGTATCAAGCACAATCGATTTATCGAAATATTGGGAAATATAACTCTTCACAGACTTTGACAGAGTTAGAGAAGTATTGTGAGGACTTTTATCAATAAACTACACAACGTTTGGAAGACGGAAGGTATGTTGTAGCGATACCAATGAAAGCAGATTATGAAAAGCAACTGGGATCGTCGAAGACTAAGGCTATCGCTCAATTCAAGCAACTAGGAAATCGTCTAGCCAAAAATACATAATTTTCACAGAGATACAAGCAATTCATCATGCAAGAGTATCTCGTATTGGGCCACATGCTTCAGGTCATCATACCTAATGATCAAGCATATTATATACCTCACCATGGAGTATTAAGCTTGGACTCACAGATTACGAAACTTCGGGTAGTGTTCAACGCATCATCAAAGACATCAAGTGACAGCAGCCTCAACGACCTTATGCACGGTGGTCCCAATTTACAGCAAGACTTGCAAATTCTTAATTGGAACCTACAAATATGTCATCACTGCAGACATCGAAAAGATGTTTCGTCAGTTTCTTATCAGGGAAAAAGATCAACATTTACAATGTATCATTTGGAGAGAATCACCTCATGAAGAACTTCATGTGAATTTACGAACATGGAGTAGTAACAATTCCCAGCTGTTAGGAAACCTGAAACACGAAAGAAATGTAAGGTGACTTCACTACCATTTCATGATATTACTGATATTGATAGTGTAAGGATGGGATAACCACCCGAGTCTGAAGCTAATCTTAAACTGATTTATTTAATATGAATGATACGAGTACCAATTGCGAGCGCGTTGGAAAGCGCCACTTGTGCTTAAAATGTACCTTGACTGAACACCGCCTCCTACAAGAAAGATCTTGATGCTAAAGGATCTATCGATAGAACGGGTGGGTGTATGAAACATAGCACATTGGGCAGATTGAGCTAAAAGTTCACGCACGCGTCAATTCGCCTATAATTTTGATTATTTTGATGGGAATCTTCGTAGGCGCAATATTTTATTATCCCCATATTCTTTAAAACATTATTTTCTTGTGGTGTACCTACCTAGTGTTGTTAGGGCTCCATAGTAGATTATTAAACGAGGGAATAAAGCAGTGTCTTGCGTGGCGGGCGCCATTTTGAATCCCGAATGTAACAAAAGATTCTAGAGTTAACTTACGAGCGGAGCGAGGGAATCACTAGGATCCTGAGTGCAGAGAGGGATATAACCACGCCCAAGATGCAGACAGCTTTATCCACGTGGAGAATACTTGATTCGATTACAAATAAGTTTTTATTGTGTGGGTCTCTTTGGTTCAAAGGTCATTGGGCATTTTGTTCGGACATATGACCCACGGCGCACAAAAACGAAACAGGGCTAGGTATGTAGTTAAATGTATATGTTACTTAATGGTATGGGTCGCATTATTGCAGGATATGGGAGAACCGCAAAAAAAATTTTTTTAATTAATATTATAGCATTTTTAAAATAATTATTATAGCATTTTTAAATTATTATTATAGCATTTTTATAATGAACTAAGTAAAAACTATTGGCCTGACTGTAAAAATACTTTGTAAAACAGTTGTTTTGAACAATTTCCAGGAATACGAAAATAAAATCCATTTTGCGGTAATAATATTTTTAATAAGTAATAAGGTTGGTAATAAGTAATTTAGTAATAAGGTTGCTTCTTTGTTCGATACCCCATTTATATAAATTCATCATACCAACAACATGAGTACTGTCAAAGTTTTCGTGGGATGTAGTGTTGAGCAAGTCTACCCAATCATTCCTCATAAAATGAGCATTGCAAACCCGAGCTAATTCTGGTATATAAAAATTGTGATTGTGTAAGAGTTGGAACTTAGCATATAGTGGAACATTATGGGCCACTACATTTCTACAGTTTGTAAAAATACAATGTCTCGCTGTATTCGATGCTCGCTTATATCCTCTAGGCGTAACAAAACTAGGCTGCAATTGTACTTGATCTTGCACTGGTTGCTCTTCAACTGGCTGATCTTGTACTGGTATATTTTGTACTTGTTCATTTTGTACGGGTTGATTCCGTAAACGACGATCTAACCTTGACCAACAAGCATGGCACATGGCCCGTGAGCCATTAAAAGTAATCTGAAACAATTGAAAAAAAAAAAAATATATTCCTCCATTTATCAAGAAGTAAAATGAGCCATTACATTGAGCAAAGCAACATTTGTACAATCAAGAGCACGCGACGAGTCATACACATACGATGACAGTGTAGTGTACTTACCTCACGTGGTATTATTTCTTGCAATAATAAATCTACAAGATCCCTTTGTCTTTCCAAAAAGAGAACTGTCAATATGTGTTTTCGTCGACGTAAAACAGATCGATTACACGACACGCAACTATTTTGTCTTTCCATGTTAATGTAAACCAATCGTCAAGCAAAATCAGGGGTCCATAAAACACGCTCAAGTAATCAATAAAATGCAAAAATCGGAAACACGAGTTTAAACGCACAGATCGAAACGAAGGATGACGTACGACTGCGGGGCGGTCAGAGCGGGTGGGGCGCAGGCGGCGCGTCGCACGCGCACTTCGATACCTTACTGTTATTTTCTACCTGTCGAAAGTGCGAGCGAGAGAGACATACAATCTGTTATGCGATACAAACATTTTTCTTATGCTTGTACATACATTTTCACAATGCTGACAGTAAAATCTTTAGTTTTTAGTCTAATAGAATTATAGTTAGACTCACATACATACTGTTACATAACATTTTTCCTCCAGCAGATACATAAAAAAAATTTACATATTTAGAAAAGTGGAATTGAATACTTTACTTTAAAAGTGATTTGAACACTGTGCGCGAAAAAAAAAAAGTGGGTCAAAACCGCCCAATGATCTTTGTTCCAAATTCAAATCACGAGAAATTCAGTACAACTTTACTCAGCTCAGTCCTAGGGATTTAATCACCTGCTTTCGGTGAGGTGTCCACACACACACAATAACATGACATAGAATTTGACATTGTCGAGCAGGGGCGGTGTGAAAGGCGGTTTAATTGTAGGATTAAGTATATAATTTATATAAATAATTCACTACAACCATTGCTTGATTAACCCCACCTTACATAGCCAGAAGTAAAACCAGCATTCTCTCTCTACCAATATAAATCTACTTAGGTACAGACAATAAAATAGAATAGAATAATGTTTTATTGTACACCAGGAATAATGGAAAAAATTTATTAATGCTAAATATAGTACAAGATGTAGACTTTTTCTCTTAATGTGATAGCAGTTTCCAGTTAGTGCATTAGGCGCAAATGGTTACTTGCGCCTTATTAATTTCCTCGTAAAAATAGGGTCAAACATGCGTCTTTTAAATTACCGAACTCAAAATAAATTTGCAAGACATAAGGGCATATCTACATACATGCGACTCTTCAACTAAGTTTTAGAGCGAAATTCGTCTTTTTATCTTCAATGAGGAGTAAAAATGTGTGCAGAAGCTGCTTATTTTGTTATGCTAAAATGACACCAGAGCAAGGTATATTAAAAATATAGGCAGATGCGCCTTTTTTTCCTGATTCCGGCAATATATGTAACTCAAATCCGGAAAAAATGATAGATGCGCCTTTTCAACTATCGGGGGCAGAATGGGCGGCCTTATCGCTGAAAGCGATTTCAGACAGAGTAAGACAGATTACCTACACTTTAATAAGATACCAGATATTTTATATTTATGTACCGATATAAAAAAAACTTTAAGCACAGCTACACCTACATACGTAATTTAAATGAAATATCGTCTGTGAACTGGCAATATGTCCTATCTGAAAAAAATACCTAATCCTCTTTTTAAATCAAAATGTCCTATAAGATGCCAGGAATAGTAAACAAAATCACAATGACGCGTAGTTTGAAAATTGGCGCCAATATTCGACTCTTTCAATTGGTGCTTTCTCAGACGCCATTTTAAACTGCGGCAAAAAGGCCTATCTGAGCATCTTTTACTTGTTGACACTGTGCTGTGGAGGTGGTTCGTCTTTTTTTACATTAAATTGTGATAAATTGTGCTCAGTTTACATAAATTAGATTAGATATCGATTGTGTAATTGTGTACCAATGAAACAAAGGTAAGGTTTTCATTCATATTGAGAATTTTGACCAATTTTCTTGACAATAAATTACAATGTTACCACATAGTACTTTTTGCATGTTCATAATGAGTAATAAATCTGTGCTTCGTATGTAATTTTTTATGAGATAGTATGTTTTGCTTCTTATTTCATACATTTTATTGTTTTATTTTCTTTTGTTAATTTCAGTTATACTTCAGCTTATACAATGAATAGAGGAAAAAAACTGGTTAACTTAATAGTTAATCAAAATAATGAAAAACGGAAGAATGCCGATAAGGAGGTAACTATTTTGACATCGTAAATATTGTTGTTTCAAATCATGTTTCTTTTCACGTTTGCACACTTAGCCTACGGTTTTGGGTTTTATTGGTAGTTTTTCTGTCTGCTATAGAATTCTGTTTGTCTTTTCAGAATCAGCTCATTAGCAATAATTTGACTAAAGATCCTATTTCATTAATAGTTTTGAAAGAGAATAACTGCCACACAGAAACAATACAAAATTTCGAAGAGCTCCAAAACATACCAGCAGATGAAAGTGATTTGATACAACCTGAAGATTTGTTTTTAAATTCGATTCGAGACGATACTACTTATGATGAAAATGAGCACATTCCGTGGGAACAAAACATTTTTGTTCATCAGATTGAAGCACAAAATGATTATAATATAGAGACAAACGCTTTATCAGCCACCGCGCATGAATTAACAGCTTATCCTTGGACGGTCTCAGGAGATGATTCTATTGACACTATAATCGCCACTAACTCTACTGCCACCCCATCTACCTTTACTGCCTCCCCAAATACTACCACCGCCGTCTGTACTACCACCGCCGCCTGTACTACCACCGCCACTACATGTGCTTCCAACGCCAGTTTATTTTCTGCCATTAATGTTCCACTTGCAACTTCTAATAACACAACTGAATCAATAATCCAAGAAACAACTGATACTTTACAGAGATCTGACACTGAGCCCAATCCTGAACAAGTGGTAGTAGATTCTGATCCAAACAATCATAACATGAACGAAGGGCGAAAAAGACGTAAAACTGCGGAACCTACAAATTGGAAACGTAATTTGAATAAGAGATTAAGGATGGAGGGGAAATCTTACACAGGATTTAGGACTGATGACTTGAATAAAATACATCAAGATACTCCTAGAAGTAACCGCGAAATGAAACAAACTTGCATGAGGGATAAATGCATACGATCTAAAACAAAAAAGTGCTCCGAGTTTTCCCAGGAGGTACGAACCGAGATTTTTGAAAAATTCTGGAGTTTAAATTGGGATGCAAGAAAAGCGTTTGTGTGTGGACATGTAACTAAAATTGAGAAACAAAAATCTACTGTAACAGGACGTGATTCAAGGCGAAATTTCACTTTTAAGTACAGGCTAAGTACTGGAAGAAATGAGGAAAATGTAGAAGTTTGTAGAGAAATGTTTATCAATACATTAGGTGTTGGATACAGAATGATTCAATTGTGGATTAATAAGAGCTCTTTCGAAATGCCTGGTCCATCTATAACTAGATCTTTGGTTACATCAAACAGGAATGCAAAAGTTGATAATCTCCAAACATTTCTCACATTGCTTCCAAAAATGCCATCTCACTACGGCAGACAGAATTCATCCAAATTGTATTTGGAGCCTATTTTCAAAACAATTCAAGAAGTCTATCAGCTTTACTGTAGGAGATGCAATGATGAAGGACATGATCCACTTTCTAGGCGTAAGTTCAGTGAAGTTATGGAATCTGAAAATATTTCGCTGTTTCAATTGAAGAAAGATCAATGTAACATTTGCAAAAGTCACGAAGCTAAAAATGTTACGGACGAAAAGTGGAATGAGCATGTAAGTAAAAAAGAATTAGCGAGACAAAACAAACAACAAGACAAAGACAAAGCATTGGCTGGATCACAAATAGCAATAGAAGTGGATTTTCAGGCTGTCAAACTAGCTCCATTTACCAACGCCAATGCTTTCTACTATAAAACTAAACTCGCATGTCACAACTACTCTATTTACAACCTGCAAAACAAACAAGCTACTTGTTATTGGTTTTCGGAAGATCAGAACAATCAACTGGTCGCATCGACTTTTGTTTCTTGTCTAATAGATTATTTAGAAAAGAACTGTCTAACACCTGAGAAAAAGGATATTGTTATATACTCTGATGGATGCACAGCTCAAAACAGGAACAACATCATGTCAAATGCTCTTCTGAATTTTAGTATTCTGCATGATGTGAACATTTATCAAAAGTACCTGGAAGTTGGGCATACACAAATGGAGGTGGACTCCGTACACGCCTGTATAGAGAGAAAACTGAAGGGTCGTGAAATCAAGCTTCCCAGCGATTACGTCAATGTAACTAAAGAAGCGCGAAAAAATCCTTCTCCATACGAAGTATTCGAGTTGGAATACAATTTTTTAAGGATTATACGCAACCTTTACGTTATAAAACTATAAGACCAGGTAGGAACAAAAATGATCCTACTGTTATGGATATCAAAATTATAGCATACAGTCCAGATGGCTTGATCAAGGTTAAATTGGATTTCGATGGGGATTATGTGATGCTGCCTAACAGACCTGCGCGTCATGAGCCAGTTCATATGTACCTTCCACTATACACAGAAAGGTGCAAAATTAGTAAATCAAAGTGGTTGCATCTACAAGATTTAAAGTCTGTGATTGCTCGGGACTGCCACCAATTTTATGATAATTTACCTTACAAAGAGTAAAACTTATGTTTGAACTCATATTAATACTCAGTAAGCATTATTTTTAAGCTATTTTGTACCTCATAAATCTCATTATAAAAGAACTTCGTGTTTTTATGAGAATAAAAATATATACCGAAGTAAAAAGGGGTTTTATTTGGTTAATTTTGACGATTGTAGATTTTTTTTTGAGAAAATTTTTAGTATCAATATATCCTATCTGAATGAAATTAAGATAATTTTTATCTCTCCTAGTAACATAGGATTTATTGATTCTAGCAAAATATCCTATCTCCTGTTATTTTAAAATACAATAAGTCCTATATTTAATATTTCGTTAACTAAGTCATTTGTAGTATTTTTAGTTTTAGTTACTGTTAACCAAGCTCCACTGAATCTGCAAATCGATGGAAAGCCCATAAAACAGGTCGATACATTCAGATATCTGGGAAGCAGCATAACAACAAAATGCGACCTTGACTCGGAGATCAACAGCAGACTTGGCTCCGCTATGGCTGCTTTTGGTAAACTACGAGTCCAGGTATTTCGCTCCCATAACATCAAATTGAGTACCAAGATTAAGGTGTATATGGCTATTGTACTTCCTAACATCTTGTACTCGTCAGAGACATGGTGCCTGTATCGCAGACACATACGCACGTTAGACAGATTCCATCTGAAATGCCTCCGCGACATTCTTAACATCAAGTGGTCGGATCGGGTCCGTAATACCGATGTTCTACGACGGGCTAATGTCTGTGGCATAGAGGCATATTTGATGCGGCGTCAGCTGCGTTGGTGCGGGCACCTGTCTCGGATGTCTGATGAGCGAAGGGCGAAACGCATTTTCTTCTGTGAACTAGAACATGGTAAGCGGAAACGCGGAGGTCAGTTCCTACGTTTCAAAGACGTACAGAAGAGGCACATGAAGAGGTGTTGTATCGATCCGTCGCGCTGGGAGGCTCTCGCTGAAAAACGACCTGAATGGAGGCGTCATGTTCAGGACAAAGTGTACGAGTTTGAAGAAGAAAGGAGGCAAGAACTAGACTTAAAACGAGATCAGCTTAAAAGTCGACCGCCGGCTAATATCAATTACAACTACATTAATGGCGCCTTAACTTGTGTTCATTGTAACCGGACTTTTAGCGCAAAAATAGGGTACATCAGCCACATACAGGCTAAACACCTAGGCCAATAATCACAAAGTCAAGTCTCTGTAGCCGAAATCGGCTAGGAGGATTATTATTATTAGTTATAAATTCGAGTAAATAAATCTAATTTACTAATGACGTATTTTTTTATTGACTTAATAACTTAACTACTTGAGTAATATTCAGTTTTTTCACCGTTCTGTAAAGTTGCGTGTTAAAAGATAGGACCTATTGCCAGTTCACAGACGATATGCCGATAAGCAAGATAAGCTATCATTTTGCATTTGTTTCGGAAACCCAGCAATCTTTGACCCTATTAAGCGCTTTATTCGCTCAGCAGACTAGTGAGGTGATGTCATCCTCCAATCCATTCATGACTAACAGGGAGCTGGGACCTAAACAAGTGTCTAAGCTCTTATGAGGAGTACTAACACGCGTGAGAAAATATTAGATTATTCCGGGTGCTCCGATTCCCAAGATAGATCGTGACATTACTAACTTGTAGTGTTGAGTCTACAATTAGAGTGCAATCATAATTTGAGTGCGTGTAAATTGGGCCCAGCCAGATGTTTGACTTTCTCAAAGTTGGACTGTTAACTTGTTGTACCAATTTTTTGAGCGAACATTTGTTTGCCGACTTTCAATTCGGGTTTATGATAGGATTTCCCATAAGTGCGGTCACTCCAGACAATGGTTCACAGTAACTATCCCATTATTATGCGCGCGGCGCCACCGCATCGTCTAACTACCACGCTATATTTGTCGCCTAACTGTCAGAGAATAGGTAGGTAGACTTGACACCATGCGGGTGCGCATGCTCTACAGATATCGGCTCCTGGTTTGAGTACCTATTTTACTTTAGATTACACGAATGTACCTAGGTATTTACAAAAAAAAATCATAATACATACAGGTAAGTATTCCATCAGTTATCTGGTTCCCATAGCTTTGCTTAGTTTGGGGCTACATAGCGCTGTGTGAAACGTCCAGTGTTATTTATTTATTATTTATCATTATCAGATTTATGAATTTACGGCAATCTATTTGTGAAAAGTTTACCATAAGGTCTGTTAAAACTTGGGAAGCAAACAATTGTCACGGCATATCTAACGATGGCACGGGCCCACTGATAGAACCAACCACTGAAGCTATTCCTCAATAGCATTAGTGCAATCAGAATCCAGTAATAGATTGATCTTGACAGTGTTTGTTGCGTCAGTGGCGTTTCTAGTTTCCATTCTGGGAATCCGGGTAGACGGCGAGTTTCTCTCGGGAACCTGTCATCGCCAGGTGACGCGAAGGCCGAGTCGAGAGTCAGGTTTTCATTTCGACCCGAGTTGCATAAATCGGTAAAGCCTAAAAAGTGCACCGAGAAGTTATTCGAAATCAAAATATAATTCTTGGAAATGTCCTGAATTGAGACCATGGACTCTACTTAAGTCAGTCTTTCTGAAATTCCTCTTTAGTACCGTGTAACTATTTGAAGTTGTTTTTATGGAGTAAAGCTTGGAAACGTAACCGAAATACATTTGTTCAGGTGTTGTGGAAACTATTCAGGAATTTTATCTTGAATCTTAAGCAAACAACAGCGAGTCGCATTTCTAAATACTAAATCCTATCAGAGGAAGTCATTGCGCAGAGGAGCAGTACTGACGATCCTTCCTGCCCAAAGGCTTTGTTGTACGATATCCCCCTATTAGTGGATTCATGAACCGTTTCCTAGTGTTTCCTATGATACTTGATACCATAGCTTAACGTACTGACTGTTGCGTAAGCTAGCGAGTTAGGTAGGAGTACTTGTGAGTTTGGTCACGTCTGGTAAATGAGATGCGGACATTTCCTGACGTGGATCATTGACTCGCCCGCGACGACGCCACGACCGACGACAGAAAAATGCATCACGTGCCCCGGGGCTACTCACACCAAGTTAGATAACATCAGTTTGCTGTGTCTATTTTAATAACACAAATATTTAATTAAATTATTCAACCAACACCCACAAGAAAATAAACTTATCTCCAAAACTTGAATTTTATTTCTATTGTTTTGTTACTACATGATGCAACCACTTACATACAAAAATGTTGGTTTTACTTGAATGATAAGGAACAGTAATGTAGGTAAGTATATAAACTTAGTTAAGTATTACTAAGTAGGTACACTAAAAGAGTGGTTTTGAATTGGACCGCAGACCGCAGATTGAAGGATCAACTACATACCAGTAACACATGATATACCGTAAAAAGTTGCTGGTCAATCTACGGCCATAGACCTAGATATCATATAGATAGACTAGATATATAGACATGAGATAAATATAGTAATACCTAGATTTAACATTTTTAGCAGTTAGCTGGTGCAGCCTCTCGACATCTTCCTAGATGTAAAATCAAAGTTCGAATACTGTATACTGTACATTTTGTATACTGCTCGTTTTATTGTACGATTAGTTTCTGTGTACCGTGTGCCAGATGAGTTAGTTGCGCGTTCGCTTACGGTGGATGGTGGCGGAGAGAAATTAGTGGCTCATGTAGGTAATTGATGCTCGCTGGAATGTTTGAGCGCCGTCTGCCGACACGCACCGTCCGACGCGCTGATCATTTGTAGAGCGAGCACTAAAGACTACCGCCGAATGCCACTCGACACGACACCACGCTCCACACCACGCTCCAAGCCAATGTCTTTAGCAATTGACATCATCCTAAAAGTTAAAACTATTCACTTCTGGAAGGATGTGTGTGTCATTCTACTTACAGTTACCTATGGAATGCAGGTGATTTCCGGCAGACCACCAGTCTCGGAGTTTCCTTTTGTGAAATTGGCTTTTTTTGTCAACTGTTCGGTTGTATAATGTGGTTTAATTAGCAATCGTTAAGATTACGCACTCGGGCAACGGACAGTACCATTGCATTAATTGTCAACAATGCTATTTCATTATTGAGGGCATTTCCCAAATCATTTTTTATAAGTAGAGTACATATTTTTATAACCCAGATTTTGTAGTTGTAGAGAAGAGATTTGTAGGTTTAGTAGTCTTTTTTTATAACATCTTAATTATGTACATATTAATATTCGGGAACAGTTATGTAAGCATAGATGCTTGGTAACGTACGCAAGGTAGGTATGTAGTCTTCAATAGACACAATAGTTCTTTTTGCGTTTCACGGCCTACGGGAGGCTAACCATTAGCATTAGCAAGCAGTACTCGACTATTTAGGAACTAATCACTAGTCAAATTAACTTTCTATGAATATTGTAACGCACCCATCTGTGCGTATGGATGGATGCGGTGCGAGGGACCGCCCACACGCCCGCGCTGTCGGCGTCGCCTGGCATGAGTACGACAATCAAACGACGTTACGATACGGATGATACCGGCTTTCATGTCCGCTCTTTTTCAACGATTAATTTGTTCAAAAAGCACTTCGTTAATTATTGTTCGCGTCTAAAAATGAAATGTTACCGTATACAGAAACAGAAGCATTAGATAATAAATATGGAAGTTTACCTTACTTACTCGGGCAAAAGGGCTTTCAACACATGTCGGAAGGGGAGCAATACAAATAAACAGAGTTGTATTGCATGTTCAGCCGTTCGTTACCTAACATGCGACGAGATATTTGTATTCAACATGCGTTTGATGAGTTTTGTCGTGGGAGCCGGGAAGGAAGTGACGGCTACTCGTTTACGAGCTAGTACGCCACCTCATTGAGACGAGACGTTGACAACAGCTCATTGTAACATATCGAATGACATCACAACACAACACTATCAATTGGTACCTACTATGATGGATGTACCTAATAAATGGTACGTGTATAATTAGTGGTTTAAGTATTTCTTTATCTTTTATAATGTTAGGGCGAGGCCAACTAGAGAGGCCAACTATGCCAAAGCTCAGAGCAACGGAACATAATTATAAAAAATACGGTGGTGGTCGATTGATAATGACTTCTTTACTATATGGAAAGTACAGCGAGAGCTATTCTTGTTATGACTAAAGCATGCACAAAAACTAAATTGCCGCCAAAACAAAGACTGCATACCTATAGTGCACTAGCGCAAATTGCCATGTACTTACAGGCGCGGCAAAAACTTGACCTTGCGGCTATCTATCTCCAAACTTATATTGCTGTTTACATACATAATCCTACGCGTATTTAGGAGTAGAGAGGTATCTCGTCGACATCAACTGAGTTAGTTAACCGAGTACCGCAAGGTCTCTCACTCAAAGCTATTATGTATTCGGTGTTCGGGGCGAACCTCTTCTACGTAGGTTGAATCATAATTTATTTATTTGCTTCAATTTACTTGTCATTTGCAGAAAAGCATTTGTAGAAATGGGACAATGCTCTTAGGTCATACAAGTACACGTTGTCTTGCCATAGATAGTAGGTACAATCACTACGCACATTTTGTCAGCGAATGAGATGTGGTTTTCAATTGACCTATTTAGATTGTGTGTAAACTAACACACAATCTAAATAGGTTGTGTGTATTTTCTTCGGCAATAAAATAACTAATGTTATGTCTTCTTTTTAGATATAACTTTAGTTTGTTATTCCTAGAGCTATACTAGGTATATACTAGGTAGGTAGGACCAAACTTATCTTTGTGATTTCCGAGATTATCTGTTAGGTATTTATTTCTTTTTAGTTTGAATGAGTTCACATTTTGTTAATAATTTAGATAGATATGCTTTTTAAGCTAATTCCGTATCTTTATTGAAAATTAAGAGATTATTGTGGTTAAAATTAGTAAAGCTAAGTAGGTAGTAGGTATTGTTTAAGGAGTAGGTACCGTACCTTGAGCTCGACAGAATGACATATTGATTCGCTGGAAACTCAGACACGATGCGTGGAGCACTCGGAGATGAAGGTCGCCTGCGGCGGCGGCGTGCGCCTGATATTATGCAAGATCAACAATGAGACAATATGCTTACTGGTGCGAGTCTGACGGATGTTGGCTTATCCCTCTCGAGCTCACTATAAAACAGTACTCTGTATCTATTCAGCCAGGACTCGCGCAAATAGTTTCCATCTGTGATGGTCGGTCTATGAATGCATTCCGCATTAGTGCACGGAATAAATGAAACAAATGATTGCAATCAATCGAAGTGCATTAATGCAATGCCTATGAACAGATCCCTGCGTTACAGATCAGTGTTGTCAAACATTCTAATGGAGCAGTTCCTGTGAATGATTGAATATGGAGAACGAGAACAACTTTGTGATGCCTGAGAGAAACAGTTCTTACGACGGATATTTTTATTATGTTGTAGATCTATAATAAGTAGTTGATATATTAAGATGAGCGATGCTAACAGGCGCCGGCGCCGGCGGCGTCTGCGTCGATGGGAGAAAGCGAGCGTGGCTGCTGATCCGACTGGCATGGCAGGGCCGTGACCGTGACTCATCTCTTAGCGAAGGTTTCAGGGGCTAGGCTCACGACTTGTACTGTCGTAAACTTGTCAGATCCGGAATTGTTGCAAGCCGGCTAAGCATTTAAGGTTTCTATTGTAATTGTTCCAGACGAACGGGAGGATGTCCAGAAGAAGACCTTCGCCAAATGGATAAACTCCCAACTTGTGAAAGTAAGTGCGGCACAATTACCTACCTACTCAATAAATACTAATCTTTTTAATTCATTCACTCTGGTTTAAAATAGTCGCTAGAAGTTGAACACTCTTTAAAGTACATACATGGATTAGGAGATTTCGATCTTCTGTAATGTAAATTAAATAATAAACTTTTCGTACCACTTGCTCAAAAAAGTGACATTCGATGCCACAAAAAGCGAACATAACAATAGTCATTTTTAATCTGTTAAAAACAGGGAAAGAAAATTGTACTGAATTTCATTCATCCTCTAGGGGGAGAATGTGATTTAAATTTGGAATACTTACCGAAATTTATACTGAACTACATCTGTGTTAGTTTGTATATAAAGCATTATACATCTTTTTAAAAAAGGAATACGCATTTATTATGCAGTTATGATTATTAAATAAAATTACGAAAACCGTCGAGGCCGTATGAGCTTGATGCCTTTGCTTTTCCGACAAAAAAATATTAGTCTAGGAATTTGCCGCGTTTTTGTTGTCTTCAAATACATAAACGTTAAGTTTATTTTAATTTATTTTTATAAATAAGTTATTGTTCTAAAAATACGTTACGATGTTAAATCAAAGCGACAATGACATATTATTATTGTGTTAATTTTTTCGCAAATGGTACGAAAAGTAGAGTATTTTCCTCGGTGATAAAGCTGTCTTAGTCTTGGGTGAACTTAAATCCCTCGCTACACTCAGGACTCGTCTTAAATCCCTCGCTTCTCTCGTGATTTAAGTTTTTAACACCCTCGCTACGCTCGGGAGTAAACCTCGAGTCCTTCGTTACGCTTGCGATTTAAATCCTCACCCGCGACAGAAGACACTGCTTTATCCCCTTGGTTAATAATCTACTATTAATGTTTTTTATGTTTTCAAAATTTCCTCTATAATTTATAATCATTTGTCTAAGCTGTAATGTACACTTGTGATGCAATATAAGCGTTTTTCTATTATATTCTACAAATTCTAAGTAACGCCACTTATAAAAAAACATTGATCATATCAGCCGTAGGACGTCCACTGCTGGACAAAGGCCTCCGTCATTGATCTCCAGTAGCTGCGGTTGGAAGCGTCCTGCATCCAACGCAAAAACCAACAAAAACATTAAAGTTAAAAAAATAAATTAAAAAGTAAACAATTATTAATTCCTTACTGAGAAGTTCTTAAACTTTATAACAATATATATAAGTATTTTATCTACGAGTATATAGGTAACTAGCTGACCTGCGCGCGGCTTTGCACGCGTTATTGGTCAATAAAAACAAAACCCTCTTTCTGCGCAGTCGTGTAAAAAGTAGCCTATGCCCCAAACCCGGTCATAATCTATCTGTATACCAAATTATTACATCGAAATTGGTCGAGTCGTAACAAACAGACATAGTTACTTTTGAATATAAAATATTAGTATGGATATTACGTATAGGAACACCGAATGAGTGAGTATGTAGTATGTAAGTTAACGAACTTTTGGTTTTCATTTATCTGTCTTGTAATATTACTATTTGTGGTTTGTGCGTACATTGTGAAAAGTATGAAAGTAAAGGGGGTAACACTCTGTTTGTTTGAGCGGGGCAATGCAATTTACATGGTCTGTTTAGAACTAGATTATGCGAGATAATTAATCAATTGAGAGCAATGGCCGGCAAAATGTGTTAGCGTATGCCTATAGTTTGGTTATTTACGATCCAGCGTACGATCTTACACTGACTGAAAGAGAATATTCCTTTCCTTACATTATAAACAAAGGCCAGTTCGTTGATTGTTCGTTCGTTGTGCATCGGTCAACAATTTTCAATTGGATTTTCTGTCATTTTTAACCCTTGTCCTTGGGACATATCATTCAATCCACAATGATTTGCACTTTGCCAGGATGGCAAAGTGCAAATCATTGTGGGTTGAATGTTACATTACATTTGAATACATCAAATGTTTTGATGTTGTTTCCAGAATGACAAGCCGCTGGTGGAAGACCTGTTCCTGGACCTTCGAGACGGAGAGATCCTGCTCTCTCTGCTTGAGATCCTGACCGCGCAGCAATACGTAACACTCATTCATCATATTTTTTTATTTTGTTTAGCAACTTTAGTTCTGATAATATCTGCTCTAACTTTAGGATTAAAAATTTAATTAACGTAATTCGTTCAAAAATGTTTTGTTGTTTATTTTGAGTGAATATTCTCCGTAAAATAAAAGAAACGTTGTCGTTGTTATTGCAGAAACGCGAGCGTGGGCGCATGCGCGTGCACCACATCAACAACGTGAACACGGCGCTGCAAGTGCTGGATAGCAGCGGCGTGAAGCTCGTCAACATCAGCAGCAACGACATCGTTGACGGAAACCCCAAGCTCATCCTGGGTGACTTTTATACTGTCCTGCATATTAGCAGTACCGGCCGCATATGGACCCTCGTATTCCCTCGCAATACTAACACCTAACATAAGAACCTGACCGAGCTCGTTACCGAGTACATGATAGAGAGGTAGCAGGTTTAGTGCTACCTCTACACGCTCAAACTATTACGCATAATGAGGGCGTTTTAAATAAGTACATTTGGTCCAGAGTGTTTCCTAAGATGTTTGTATACTACATTGCAGCAAATGAATTAGTTATGATTGTTATCACTTAAATAAATGTTGTGTTCAGGTTTGGTGTGGAGCATAATCCTGCACTGGCAGGTGCACTACCACCTCAAGGAGCTGATGACGGAGCTGCATCAGACCAACCTCGAGAAGACCCTTCTGGCGTGGTGCCGCACACACACAAAGGTACACTTCCTTTACGTTTCATTTGTGGCAGTGTACAATGAAGTGGCGTCAACATCCGGTGATCTATTTACTCGACGGGTTTTTAGCCCTTATCTTCTACTATCTATAATTTGTAGCTTTGACATTTATATTTCAGAACTACAGCGGTGTGAACGTAACCAACTTCACTCACTCGTGGAGCGATGGTCTAGCTCTGAACGCACTGCTGCACCGGTGGCGGCCCGCGCTGTTCGACTACACCGGCGTAGTGGCGCGCGCGCCGGCAGCGCGGCTGGAGCACGCCTTCAGCCTCGCGCACACGCACCTGGGGATACCGAGGCTGTTGGATCCCGAAGGTACTGTCGCGTTACACAACCCTGAAATGCCTCTTTATTTCTCCAAGATGGTTTCTGAATGGAATTAAATTCTGGAATGTTTGGCCTTTCACACTTGTCGAAATACCAAAACAGATCAGGCAGGATATACTTTTTATGCATCAAATTATTGGAAAAATGTTTGTAACTCGCAGATGTAAACACGCCAAATCCGGACAAGAAGTCGATTATGATGTATCTGATGTGCCTGTTCCAATCCCTCCCGCATTCCCCGGAAGACGTGGCTGAGCTGGAGAGCTTGCCTTCAGAGCCCACGACGCCGCTAGCCGACCCACCGGCTGAGGTAAGAACACTTTGAATATGATCTTCGTGCTTCTTATTAGAAGGGGCCGAATATTGACCCCTGAGGAACCCGAAAAAGATAATTTTTATTACAAGGTCAATTTGTCAAACACCAAACGTGGTCAAAGCGTCAGTAGATTAATAAATTGAAAAAAAGTGAGCTTATAGATATTTAGGACAAATACCGAAATTTAAGTAAAAAATAAGTTTTTCAGTTATTCCAATGGTCTATTAAAGTTCATGTAATGGTCGCATGTTTTATGATGTTAATATGAACGGTTCCAGGTGATCGGTATGGCGTCGCGTCCGCTGTCGACGGCGACCACCGGGTCGGGTGAGCTGGGTGGCTACTACGGCGCCTTCGAGGAGGTGCTGGCGTGGCTGCTGGAGGCCGAGGAGCGGCTGCAGGCCGCCGCTGCCGCGCTGCCGCCGCCCACTGACCTGCCCGCTCTCAAGGAGCGCTTCCATCAACACGAGGTACAAGTACAACACGCTTCTCGTGCTTTTTTCCTATCAGTAACCTCGCTAGCCTCGCCCGCTCCGTGCTTTCCCTTCTTTAACACTTTTATTCTATTCTTGTTATGTTTCATGGTGTTCAATAAAGTATTTATGTTCTATTCTATGAGAAACGAGCAAGTGCTTCTTTATTTGTTATTGTTATTGATTGGTTTTTAATGCAAATATTCATGGACCATTATCAGACATGTAGCAACACTTGTAGGTTTCTATTAGCAAGGTTTCTATCAGGCTAGAACAGTATGCTACGACTATGTAGCAGTTATTTGCCCTATCCAGCAGATAGGCAATCAAAGACTATGCACACAGTACTATAACGATCTAATTCATAAAAGAAAATGAAAATGTTCACGGACCTAATATCTTCCTAGCCTGAAGACGCGACATAGATTAAGGCTGTTTGCAGATGAACACCAAATAAAATAATAAATAAAAGTATATAATATCTATAATTATCAAACATATCGATGTTTTTGTATTTTAGAAATTCCTATTGGAGTTATCGGAGCACCAAAGCCGCGTGGGCACGGTGCTGGAGCAAGGCACGCGGCTCATCCTCGAGGCCGGCTTGTCCCGCGAGGAGGCTGCCGAGGTGCGTCTGCAGGTATGATACTTCACACGCCGTATCCTTGTCGTCTTCATCAGAGACGCGTGGGCACGGTGCTGGAGCAAGGCACGCGGTTCATCCTCGAGGCCGGCTTGTCTCGCGAGGAGGCCGCCGTGGTGTGTCTGCAGGTATGATACTTCACACGCCGTATCCTTGTCGTCTTCATCAGAGCCGCGTGGGCACGGTGCTGGAGCAAGGCACGCGGCTCATCCTCGAGGCCGGCTTGTCCCGCGAGGAGGCCGCCGAGGTGTGTCTGCAGGTATGATACTTCACACGCCGTATCCTTGTCGTCTTCATCAGAGCCGCGTGGGCACGATGCTGGAGCAAGGCACGCGGCTCATACTCGAGGCCGGCTTGTCCCGCGATGAGGTCGCCAAGGTGTGTCTGCAGGTATGATACTTCACACGCCGTATCCTTGTCGTCTTCATCAGAGCCGCGTGGGCACGGTGCTGGAGCAAGGCACGCGGCTCATCCTCGAGGCCGGCTTGTCCCGCGAGGAGGCCGCCGAGGTGTGTCTGCAGGTATGATACTTCACACGCCGTATCCTTGTCGTCTTCATCAGAGCCGCGTGGGCACGGTGCTGGAGCAAGGCACGCGGCTCATCCTCGAGGCCGGCTTGTCCCGCGAGGAGGCCGCCGAGGTGTGTCTGCAGGTAGGATACTTAACACGCCGTATCCCTGTCGTCTTCATCACTTATTCAAAACCTCTATTTTAAAATTCGACTAGGGTATATTATTTTTTTCCTACCAGTAGTTGGAACTAGCGTATGGTCCACCTGCCTGATGTTAAGGTAACCTTCGCCTATAACAAAGTATTGCCTCGTAGGTCACGCAAGTAACAACTGTACTGCTCAGTTTTACAGGATATGCCTAACTAAAGTTGAAAAGGGAGAGTATTTCGGCGACGCCACAATATTGAACGCAGAACGAAGCGAATCACTAAATTCACTAACTATTGTAATAGAATCCGCCCAGGTTAGTTAGTGGCTCTACCTAATAATTAAATACCGAATTTATTATTGGCTATATGTAAGGCATGGAAATGATTGCTATTTTTAATTCATTTTCATATTTTTAATGAAAAGTTTAAAAGTTTTAAAGCACGTCACACTCGATGAAAATGCTATAATATTTTATGTTATGATAAAATATCGCTCGCTACATCGTGTGTGACGCGCCTTACTTTACCTTAAATCCCGACTGCAGTGGTTAAATTCGGCTTTCCTTTAGTATAGTGGGTGTTGAGTGGCAAGTGATGAATTGTTGCCTGCGCAGGTGCGGCTGCTGAACCAGCGCTGGGAGCAGCTGCGGCGGCGCGCTATGGACACGCAGGCTTCCATCCACACGCAGCTCATGCAGCAACAGCTACATCAGCTGGATTTGTTCCGGTGCGTATGCTACCCACCTCTCCATAAAAAGCTTGCACAAAATCTTATTTATGTACTTCATCCTATCACCTCTATGCAGACGATTTTCAGATTTACACTCAGGCTCCTCTTAATCATATAGCTGATGCTGTGATGGAGACAAACGCTGACTTACGTCGTATTACTGAGTGGAGCAGGGCATATTGGCTGACAATCAATCCTATCAAAACACAAACTATCATCGTTGGCAGATCAGAATAATGTGCCATTTGGATTGGTCTGTCATTCCTCAAGTTATTTTTGACGGGATCCATATTCCGTACAGTGAGACTGTTAAAAATCAGGGGTTAACGATAGATCGTAACTTGTCTTGGGGAAGTCAACTTGAAGTCACCTCTCAAAAAGTTTTTGCCTCAGCAGGCTCTCTGAGGCGACTGCGGAACTTTCACCCAACTACCATCAAAATTGCGTTTGCACAAATCCTTTTTGTACCTGTGTTTGACTACGCGGAAGCTTGCTACCTAGATTTGACAGAAGAGCAGCTACATAAGCTTGAGCGTCTCCACAACTTCTGCATCAGGTTTATATTTGGGTTGCGGAAATAAGACCATGTTTCCCCTTATCGCATCATTCTCAAGTGGCTCCCTATTCGCCTTCGCCGTGATTCTCAAATTATGTCTCTTCTCTATTCTATTCTATTCAATCCTTTCTCCCCTTGCTATCTTAAAGAAAGGTTTGCTTATCTCCATTCTTCCAATAGTTTTTCTCTCAGGTCAACGGAAAACTTATCCCTTAAATCGCCCGTACACTCTAGTTCCTTCTACGGGAAATCATTCACTGTCGAAGCAGTGCGCCTGTGGAATGCTTTGCCTGTGGAAATTAGACGGGCTCTTTCACAGCACTCTTTTAAGCTGAGATTAAAGCAGCATTACCTAAATGTCTAGCTTTCTTGTCATTTGAGTTACCCCATTATTTATTTATTTTAATTTTATATTCCCCGTTTTATTAGATTTGTAAGAATAATGATTAAGGTTATTAGTTGGGTATATATTAGTCTATCTTTAGGTATTTATTTATGTATTAGGATTATAAGTACACTTTTTTATTAGATATAATTTTATAATTTATTTAATTTGTAAATATACTCTGTGCACCGCTCTTTACTTTCCACCCAAGGTAGCCTGGAAGAAATCGCTTTCGGCGATAAAGCCGCCCATTGTACTATATTTAACATTTATTAGTTTTTTAAGTATTCCTGGTGTACAATAAAGAATTATTCTATTCTTGCCTGGAAGTGATAACATTTAGCGATGAGGGTGCCCATCGAACACATGCTATCGTTTAAAAGTGTAATTTGTTTGATTAGTTTATTTCAGTAGGAACGTAGTTTGAGGTAGTTCGGTTCGGTTGGGTTGCAGGCAGTGGCTGACGGAGACGGAGGACCGCATGTCGCGGCTGGGCGCGCTGCGCGGCGCGCGGGACGGCGTGGAGGCGCAGCTCGGCGCCGTGAGCGCGCTGCACGCGGACCTGCGCGCCATGCAGGGCAACGTCGACGCGCTCGCCGACTGCGTCATCGTCGTCGACGAGCACGACACCAGTGCGTACCGCCCCTCACCAACTGGAACTGACATCTTGAAACACCAAATGCACATCAACTATCAGATCATTTCGCCATTATTCATTATTAGGATTCAAAATCCATATAATTAATTGTGTGTTCTAGTGATGGTGCCTTCACTAGAATCATAGATGTTTTTTAATTTTTACGAAATCTTATTCTTTCATTTGGTAAGTTACTTTGGGAAAAGTGTCCCTGAAAGGAAATAAAATCGATTGAGATCAACTTTTTTTTTGTGACAAATGTAATTTTCTAGACAGACTGTAATTTTGTAGAAAAATCCGAAAATGCATTTATTTTTTCTTCTAAATAAACCCATAGTTTTATAAGAAGAAAACCTTGTAACTACAAATACTAGCTCGTAGCTACATAAGCTACATAAGCTATAGGTAGCTTCGTTCGATCGAGTATAATGTTTGAGCAGGTGTGACGGAGATCGAGGATCAGCTGCGAGCGCTAAGCGAACGCTGGGCGCACACGTGCCAGTGGACGGCTGCGCAGCTGCGGCGCCTGCAGGAGCTGCAGCGCGCCTGGGCTCAGCTCGACGCGGAGCACGCGACCCTGCTGCGTGACTCGGATGCCATAGAGACTACGCTTAAGCAGGTACGCACCGGGCCAGGGAGCAAGGGGAGCAGGAACAGCAGTATAGTGAGCTCCGACGCGTTGCTTTACAGATGGAAGCAGAACCGGTATCGGAGGTGGGGCTGGTGCTGGGGCGCATCGAGGAGCTGCAGCGCATCCGGCACGGCATCAGCGCGGCGCGGCGAGCGGCGGAGCAGCAGCTGGTGGCGGCGGGTGCGCTCGCGGCTCAGAGCGGGGACGCGGCTGGCGTGGAGCGTGCCGAGGCACTCGCAGACAGGCTCGACGCCACGCTGCTCATACTGCACGTGCAGGCAGACAGGGTACGTACAGTGTGCCTTCGCACATCTCTGCTGGAAATGCAGCCTTAGGGTGACCTAACCCCTAACCTTAGTTGCGGGCGCGCTTCGCTTACGATTGCACGCACGCTTACCACATATTTATACCGCTGCTAATTAAAACTTAACGAAATCGCAATGCATAGTGTCGTGAATCGTTCGCCGTTTAGGATCCGAGAAGAGGGCCGCGTGGCGATGCTCGTCATGTAAGTCGGGCTAGCCCGCGCCTTCCACCTCATCAGCATCCAATCCGCAACCATTATCACTGGATAAGGCCCTGTAAAAACACAATAGAGCAAAAGTTTACGGATCTGCCTAACCTGGTCTGTGACGTCAAGGGGATCAAAGGTAAAATAATGAAACTTCAGGACTCCTGTCAGGATGCCATCTAGAGAATCGAAGAGTTTGAGACTAGGGTCGAGGATTTGAAGTCCCGAGTCACCTGTTTCGGCCTCCCTGAGTGACATGGTGGAGGTTAGATCTCAGATACACTCGTGTTAACGCAACGATCTGATCCGGGATCAACGATCGCGCCTCAACAATGGAAATAAAGAGAGTACCTTTCACTAAATCTGGAAACCTCTTTATAATTATTGAGAAGATGCGGCCAATCCATTAACTACAAAGACTACAAACTATAAAAACTACAAAACCCCAAATCAACTACGTGAGCGGAATTCTCACGTTCAGTGGCAAGAAGTGGATCGTGGTGAGATGCCTGAACCACTACGCAAAGGAGGACTCCGTGGCCTTGGCACGCGCTCTCAAAACATTGTCAGCTGCAAATATTAGTTTCGCGAACGATCAGGGAAGAATCTGCATAAACGATCACCTGACTACAGCTATTTACGCAAGCCAATCCAGTTGGCCAGTTGGAGAACTACAAATTTACTTGGATTCAATTATCAAAAATTCATGTGCGAAAGGACGACACACACGTCATCACAATCAAGTCCGAATCTGATTTAAACAAGTTGTTATAAAATGGCTCGTAATACGGTGTTTTGCGTCATCTATATGGAGAAAGTATAATTTGTGTTTGTTTAGAGTGCGTCTCGTACACTATAACTCGGTCAAAGTTTTACTTTATTTATTTCCATTTCTATTACACTATATTTTCATGTTAAATAATTTTCATTCGGCACAAACATTTCAACTACAGAATTGTAACATTCACGTTCACTATCAATTATAAAATGCTACCAAGTTATCTATTCCTAATATTAACTTTAAGTTAATATTAACTAAAACTTTAGTTTGCTATTACCAAAACGTTCGAGGTTTACGTACTAAGGTGGCTACTTTTCGCCGTTAGATGTCTACGACGTTTTGGCCATAGCCGAAACCGGTTTCCTAGCATTTCTAAGAATGCACTTCCTTCCACCCAACATGGGTTTCTTCCAGGTAGGTCTACTGTCTCCAATTTGGTTCTGCTTAACGAGACACAGAAGCCATGGATAATGCCTACCAGGTGGATGTGATCTACACTGACTATGGCCAAGCGTTTTATAGAATTGACCACCACCAACTGATTTTCAAGCTTTCATCTTTAAGGATCAGGGGCGGCCTTCTCAGATGGTATACGTCATACATCCACAATAGATCGCAAGTTGTTGTGTTAGGTAATTACACTTCAAAGTGGATGAACGTCCCAAGTGGTGCCCCACAGGGGTCGTTGCTAGGCCCCTCATTTTTCTTAGTTTTTATAGCAGATATTGACTCATGCTTTTTGTACCTGTCCTTGCCTATGCTGATGACATGAATATACTAAGACAGATAATCTGCGAGCGGGATGCTAAGCTTCTGCAAGACGATCTTGATTGCCTTGACTCAGATCGCTTTATAAACAAACTTGAGTTCAACCCTACCAAATGCAATATAATAACATATACTAGGAAAATTAACGTTACTAACCTTAGTTATACTATAAAGGGGCATACACTACAGAGAGTCAATGAAGTTAAGGAGCGAGGTGTTATCCATGACTCAAAATTGTTATTCGATTAGAATGTGTCATCAATTGTAAAAAAAGCATCAAAAGCTTTAGGATTCGTAATGAGGTCCTCTAAGGACTTTAAAAACATACAAACTATTAAATTTTTTTATTGTACCTATGTTCGGTGTCATCTGGAATATGATTCTCAAGTGTAGAACCCTGCTTATGACATTTACATTGATATACTTGAGGCAATAGAACAAAAATTTTTACTCTTTCTAAACTTTAAAACAAGGACCTACCACTCGAACGATGTACTCAATTGTGCCTAGCAACACCTTGTTCTCCTTTATCTGCGACGAGAGTTTAAAATAAAATAAATAAATAAATATTGATGTATAGTTTGTAAGCCACTGAAGTGTGCAATCAATTTACAAAACGAAATGACAAAGTAATCGCAGTCTTACCGTCCTCCAGATCAAAGAGCTGGGCTTCGAGTTCGACATGGACACCGCAGAATCGTCAATGGACATTAACAGCAGCACCGCCACGAGCACGGTCTCGGCGACCGTGTCGGCCACCGCTGGGCCGGCGCCGCCCTCCAAGCACGCGTCCAAGAAGCCGCGGCTGGACGAGTCGGGTGCTGACTTCCAGCTCGGGTACAAGGTGTTCGAGGACTGGGCGCACAATGCCGAGACGGAACTAGAGCAGGTGCGTGTGGAACGGTTACAGTTTGAAACATGCATCTGTCTGTGGTCTGTGACGTTGAGCTACCATGTTCGGTTCGGTTCAGCCGTTAGGGAGCTTCGATGCCACAGTATCTGTCTGTGTGGTGATCGGGGTCTGATGATAGACCAGGAAAGAGAAATGACGAATCTAAGTCTTAGCAATTCTAGATTTTAACCCCCGATGCAAAAAAGGAGGTATGGGTTTTTTTTTATTTTGTAAAAATTAACTTGTAAATGCGGAAAGTGATTTACGTGCGAATAAGTATGTTAAAATGTGAAAAGATTTAACAAAAATAAATGATCACGAGACACGATACTAGACATCATTTTAGTACCACTCAATGGGGAGACCATTTGCGCTGCTTCTGCGCGCATTATGGTAGCAATATTTGATGTGTGCGCTTTGAGTGTGTCGTGTGTAGTATATGATTAGTGTGCGGTATTGTATTGTATCACAGTGCGAAAAGCGGCTGGAGGAGGCGTGCGGCGAGTACGGCACTGCGCGCGGCGTGCTGGAGCGCGTGGAGAGCGAGCTGTGCGCGCAACGCAGCGACTTCGCCAACGTCGAGGAGATACAGCGCCGTCTCGCCGGCGTCGCCGAGCTGCAAGGTAAGCACACAGCGGATACATGTGGACATTGCGCGCTGTGCGGCGACGCTGCATGCGGCACGCCCCGTGCCTGATGTGTTCTAGTAGCGGACTTGTCTCAAGCCTGACCTTACATGACAAACGAGCTAAAGATCTCACAACTAAACCGACTTGTTATTTCGCCGATACAGACAATGCTAAACGCTAAAATACGGGCGATGGTAGTAGATATCCCTGCATTCTAGACTCGACTGGATTCGTTTATGTATCTGTTCTGAATATGATATGATGTGATGTAATATTGTGGTATTCCTTAACATTGTACTTGCAGATGAAGCGAAGCAGCACGCATCCAGCATCCACGTGCTGAAGCAGCGCTGGGAGAGCATCCAGCTCTCTGTACTGCGCATTCGGAACACCATCACAGTGCTCGAGGGTGAGGACGCCTTTCGCTCCAGCCTGCAGGCCTTCAACAAGGAGCTGCAGGAGGCGCGTGCCTGGCGCGACAAGATGCTTGGCGACAAGCCTTCCGGCAACCAGCTCATCCACCTGCGGAATAAGCTGCGCGCGCTCAGGCAGCTCGACGCCAAGCTGCAGGAGCTGAATGCGCGCTCCATCGCGCTCCTCGCCGAGCCGATCGCAGCGACGCGCAAGGACTGTATCGAGGCGGACACCAAGCGAACGAACCGGTCCTATGAGGAGCTGCTCCTGCTCCTCACCGAGAAGGAGGCGGAGATCAAGTTGGCACTGAGCAAGAAGCCAAACGCGAAACACGATGATGACTACAAGAAGTTGCAGAGCAAGATCCGCGCGATGGAGGCGCAGGTGGTCGCGGAGCACGCCGTCATCGCGAGCCGTGACCAAGCGCGCCGCAAGCTCGACCAGTTGAACGCGCTGAAAGCGGAGTTCCAGGAACTGCAGTCGACGCACGACGCCGTGGTGAAGGAGCGGCGAGATATTTACGAGAAGGGAAGCGTGCACGAGCTCAACTTCAACAGCAGCTTGGAGAACCTGGTCACCAGGTTCGACGACTCCAAGACCATACTCCAACAGAAGATTAACAAACTGGAGAAAGGTATGAACTGATACAAATGCATAATTAGTGGTCTGAATGCTCTTCAATAACGCAATTTTCTGTTCAGTAAATGGTAAAAACATAGACTACTCGGGACGCGAAACTTTATAAAAACATAATGAAATCACGGTCGACCGATTTTTGCGGGGCTCGGGGGGAGTGATCTATTGCTGGCTTATTTCCTCATTTAGCGTTCTACTGTCTGACAGTTGCTGTAGATTGACACTAGTGCTTGGTGCAGTCGATGAAATAGTATCGATAAAGATGAATGAATGACGAAAAATATAGGAGTATGAATACCTACTTTTTTAAATTTTAATGCACTCGATTTTCAGAAGCTTTTTTTTAACTTACAATGTTTGTTAGTTTGTTAAGGTCAAATCTTGCAACATAATTTTGAACCAGTTCCCCCCAACCGATTGAGATTTTGGAATACATAATGTAATTAAAGTGACAATGCAATAATTTGGTACCATGGAGTTGGTTTGATGGGGACGGATGCTAGTCAATGGCACTTCTCAGTGGATACTAGTGTAGTAGGCTACTAGTGTTTGGGCTTATTTGAATCTGCTTGCGGTTACATTGTGGCGTCCTATTCCCACCCTTTGTGACATCCAACTCATAATTACTGAAAGTCTGAGCTTGTTGGGCGTTGAGTTCACGTCCGCCGCCGAAGTTCAGAGTGAACTTCGGCTTGCACATCGAATCTAGGGCCAAAATTGCTGCTATGAAGCTGGGCATCCTAGCTAAACTTCGGCGATACTTCTCACCGGGACAGCTGCTCGGTCTTTACAAAGCACAAGTCCGCTCATGTATGAAGTGCTGCTGCCATCTATGGGATGGCTCGGCCAAGTATCAGCTCGAAGCCCTTGATTCGATTGAGCGACGTGCTGCTAGACTCATTGTTGATGACTCCTTAGTGGAAGCCAATTTACAAAGGCTAGAGCACAGACGCAGAGGAGCCAGACTTTCAGTTTTTTACAAGATTCATTTTGGTGAATGTGCGCAAGATCTTCATGACCTTATCGCTCCTTCCCCCTTCCACCACCGGACACTCAAACCTGGTCGGCATACCACCTTGTCATACCTTTCTTTTCTTTATTGTTAAACTTCCTAACTTTTCTTGTTAGCGTGTTCTTGTAAGGAGTGGAACTCACTTCCGACGTATGTTTTTCCAAAATTTTGGAGTCTTCAAGTCCGGAGTGAATAGGATCTTTCTAGGCAAGCGTCCTCCATCTTCGATCACACCTTCACTTACCATCAGGTGAGGTAGTGGTCAAGCACTTGCCTATCATCAATAATAAAAAAAAATCAAAAATCCAAAACGGTGAAAGTAGCAGTAATGAGTTGCAGGTTAGGTGTTCGCAGTTTGTTAGTATTGCCTGTGTTGATTATGTGTCAATAAAGATTCAAAAATGTGGAAAATCACAAGAAAATAAACTTATGCAATTAAAAATTAATATATTTTTTAATATAGATTGAGAAGAAGTCAGCGTATTCACGAAAAATTAAAAAAAATTGAAAAATTTTGTACTTTTAAAATGGAATATCATTTGTAGTAATCGTAACACATTTAATTTATTTTATGAAAATATAGTCGCTTTAATGGGATACAATTATACTCACGGGTGAAAAGAAATGCTAACTGCTCGGTCACTATAGTTTTTACAAAATAATACGGCGCACTTCGTCATTATTTCACGTTGTTTTGTCCTCGAACCAAAGCCACACTGACGAGACAATTTCGTGGCAAGAGGGGTAAATGCCAGAACGCCCGAGTTGCGCGCGCTGACTACTCCATGGGTAAACAATAAATTGTGGCAAGTTACGCGTACGCCAAAGCGGGCTTCAACCCCATCAAACCTAATAGTTTTTTTATGATAAATTCGTTGAATCATTTAGATCAGGGATTCTCAAAGTGGTCGATATCGACCCCTGGGGGTCGATATCGGTTTCCTAGGGGTCGACATAAACGAAAACTGATTTAGGGGGTCGACGAGGTCTAAACATCGACCCCTATTTAATTAACACAAGTTCTTATTTAAATCTTTCAAGATAGGTAGGTAGGTACTGTATTGTTTATGTTGTGTTACGTGTACTAAGAATAATTAATATTTTTGTAGGAAATAGCATTGTTGTAGTAATGTAAAGTCTCAAGTTCATACAAGATGAAAAACTCGGCAAGTCAGTGTGGACAAATTTGTGCAAGATAATGAGTTCGAGCGTACGTCTTTCAGGCGCGTTTTGACTTGCTCTCTATTTGACGCTTACGCGATTAAATACGAACGAATTCATGATCAAGTTGCAAGTCCAAACATGTTCCCGATATTTTACTATTTAACGAGCTTGCACTTAGGTTGAAAGTTCATTTGCGTTTTGAAATTCGTTAGAGCTTGAACGATAATAACTCATATAAGTACTCATTTATTTCAAGAGATTACAAAGTTATAACATAGCTAAATTAAGTGAAGTAAAGTGATTGAAAAAGAATTTACAAAATGCTGAGCTCCCTACGCGAGTTAATAGCTTAACCATACAATATCTGCAGTTTATGAAAAATTAACAGGGTAAGTACCAAACAGTTTTTATCCGGCACAGCGCATCAGCATTGCCATACAATGGGGCAATGCAGCCCGCATCTTGGGGACGCTGTCTGCATTGCCCCACTGTGTGATAGTGATCAGTTGAGCTATGTGTAGATTGTTTGCAACAGTTTGCAGTTGCCTCAGTTGTTTCAATTGTAAAAAATTACCAGTAAATTGAACAGTTTATTATTGTTTTTTATTTAGGTAGTTTCTTATTTTTTTATTTGCAGGATTACTGAGAGTTTTATTATGGCCACACGAAAAAAAAATGCAGACAATATCTTAACTTGATTAAAACAAAATCAATAATATCGGCCTTCGTGGGTAAACTAATCCTTTATAAACAAAATTTAGGCAGAAAAGAATATTCGCAGTTTCCGCATTTGTCAAAATTACCAGAAATGCTTCAAGGTGATGACATTTTATTATATGTCACTCACTTGGACGCATTACACAAGGATTTTACGGAGAGGTTTGAGGATCTTTTAAATTTACAACTTTCTCAATGGATAATAAATCCGTACCAATACCACAGCCATAGAAGAAGCCAATGTGATAATGCTAGAAGAGTTGATTACCATCAGCACAGACGAAGAGCTTAAGCAGAAGTTCAACCAAGGCTATCAGAAGTTCTGGTTGCAACGCAACATTGAAACACAGTATCCTACATTGTGGAACATTGCTAAAAAATACCTTATCGCTTTTCCATCATCATATCTAGTTGAAAAAAGCTTCAGTGTGGTAACAAATATTTTGACGAAACAAAGAAACCGTTTGAAAATCAACGAACGTGGAGATTTAAGGCTACAACTCACCAATATTGAAACGTATATAGCTAGATTGGTAGATAGTCACCAGGTTCATCCATCACACTGAATGTTTTATTTTCTCTTTGTGAATTAATACTTTTTTAAATATAATTTCCTACCTACTTAAGATTCTTTAAGTACTTAATTTGTAATAATCATTATAAATTAAACTTGATATTTACTGAATTGTATGTCTTTTTATTTTGTTAAATTTTGATGAAGTCAACTTTACTCACTTAACCAAGTGTAAAGTTTTCCAATTGGTATTTTGTATCAATAGGAAAAAACGAAAGATAGGCCCTCTTATTCATAATAGTCTGCTAACTAATTTAAAGCATTGCTAATTATCACTCTGTCTTCTTCTATTGACCTTAGTCAGAATGAAAAATAACACTCTGTATCAGCTGTTTTAAGTTAGCAGACCATTATGAATAAAGGGGTTGATCTTAAAAGTAGGTAATTTGGCCATGGGGGTCTGAGGTAACAGTTCATTTTGAAATAGGGGTCACTTGTCCAAAATAGTTTGAGGATCCCTGATTTAGATAAAGTAAATTTCAAGGTGTTAATTAATATATTTATTAGTATATAATAAGTAGTGTTTGTGTTGGTATTGGTCAGGTGTCGTCCTTCTGGAGCGGGTGGAGTCGGAGTCGCGTGACGTCACGCAGTGGCTGGAGCGCGTGGAGTCGTTCGTGAGCGAGCTCACATGCATTCCCGTGGGAGAGGCGCAGCAGCTGGACCAGGCTTTGGAAGCGAGCAATGTGAGCCTTTCTTCTTTCTATCGGTGCTTCGACTGAACCCTCCTTACTTCTTCAACTAATTCATTTAAACGACCATTCAAAATAAAACAAACAAAAGAGAATACACGATTAAATCAAACGTACAACGATCTCTTCCAGGCAACCTTTGGATGGACAGGATCTGTGTGAAAAAATGAGGACGGCGGTACAAATCAAATATTAGCTAACAAAACAAGTACTCATATTACTAAAATAATATATCTGTATTCACTTTGAGGCTTAATGTTACTACAAAATGTGAAAGCAATAAACGTATCGAGTATTGAACTTGCAACACAACAAATATGTATCTTCTTTCGCAGAAATTCCACGAAGAAAAAGAGTCATACAAGACGAAAATGTCCAACATCACGACCGCCATGGAGTCCCTGCTCGAAGACTGCGACTCCGCGCTGTCCAAGAGTCTGCACTCCGACGCCAAGCAGCTGGAGAAGCGATACGAGGCCGCCACGCAGCAGGCGTTCCTCCACAACGAGAGCTTGCGGAGGGCGCTCGAGCGCACGGAGGCCGTCTTTCGCAAGATGGACGAGATCGAGCAATGGCTGCAGCGCATCGAGCAGCAGATCCCCAAGGAGGACGAGTGCCGGATCACGGACTCCGCCGAGCTCTACCAGATCAAGGGGAAGTTCCAGGCGCTCAAGGACAAGTGCGACGACAAGACGCAGGAGTTCCGAAATCTGAACGAAGCTAGTGAGTACTCTGTCTGGCAACATTATCCAGTGAAGTGATGTCAACTAACGATCATTTAAATGTTATAGGTAACGACATCTTGCTAGCGGCGGAGGCTCGCCAGCCGGCCGCCCTGGTGAAGCGCGTGACGCACCTGAACGCGCGCTGGACTGCCGTCATGCACGGCATCTACGAGCGATACAAGTACGTGCTACCGCGCTACACTGTACGCACCAGGTGTGCGTACTGGTTCAGCTCTGCTCTGGTTTATATCAGCTTTATTCATTCATCTTTTAGAATGAATGTCCTACATACATATATATTTTTTTACTGTACCAAATATTCCGACACAGTATTTATTGTTTGCGAATAAATGAAACTGAAACTGCGTACATTGGTCCGCAGGGTGCTCGCGGAGGCGTGGCACGAGTCGGGCGAGCTGCGCGCGTGGCTGGCGCAGGAGGCGGCGTGGCTGGACGGTCTGCAGCGGCGTCTGCGCGCCGACCGCGCCGCGCCCGCCGACGCCGAGGAGATCGCGCACCATCTCTCCGTACGACATGCACGATCACCCAACCCGTCCCGTCCCGTCTCCTCTACCCTTCTCACGTTTAACTCTAACTTGTCTACGGTAGATACTCCTTGTGTTGAGAGTGTGCGTTTGCGCAGGACCTGGAGAACTACATCGGGAACCACAGCGACGAACGACTGTCGCGCATCCAGGACATCGGGCTGCAGCTTGCGGACGCGCACATCATGCCGGGTTGGATACAGGCCGAGATAGACGCCGTCACCGGGAGGTGGAATGACCTGAGAGCTGAGGTACAATAAACTTTCAAGATTTGTAATTCATATTCATAACGACTTCACACTTCTGTGTGAATCTCAGATTTGCAATTGCTCGGACAAAAAAGTTATTCTGTGTAGCATACGATTATCTAATTGCCACTTTTCAGGCGGCAACCCGAAGCGCTGAGTTGGAGCGACTAGCGCGCGAAGCGGCGCTGTCGGAGGTGTCGGTGGACGCGCTGCACCAATGGCTCGGCGACGTGCAGGCCGCCGTCGACCGCAGGGCCTCCATAGACCAGCTGCAGGTACAGTGTGCAGTGTCGCGGAACACGCCGCTCTCTCATTCCCGTCGCATCTAACGTAATAACCGCTGATGTACGTGTGCGTAGCGCCTGGCGGAGGAGTTCAAGAGCCAGCGCGACGTGCTGCGCGGCGTGGAGGAACAGGCCGAGGCTTTCAGCAGCAGCGGCAAGACGGAGGCGGCCGCGCGGCTGGCGGACCAGCTGCAGCTCCTGCACGTACGTACCGCAGCGCCGCGAGCGCAGCGCCCGCAACCTGCACTCTGCTCACATCTGTTCCACTCCGCAGAGCAAGTTCGACGAGGCGGAGGAGCGAGTCGCGGCGGCTCGCGGCGGCGACATCGTGTCGCGGCTGGCTTCGGCGTTGACGGCGCTGGGCGCCGTGCAGCTCCGCGCCGCGCGCTGCGCTCCGCTCGCCGCCGCCGAGCCCGACGCTGTTCGCGCGCAGCTCCGCGCCTGTCTCGTGAGTACTGCACTAGCCCGCCGACCACGAGCCCACTCCAGTCGAACGTTCTAGTACTCCTGTACCGCCCGCGCCATTCTTCTTAGCGTGCCAATAGCTCTACTTATATTGTGTTAGATAGGTACTTGGCTATATTGATGGCGTCAGGAGAAGCCATTTTTAAGCCAACCATTGTGCAGGTGTTCAGGCACAAAGGGCACATTAGCAGGTGTTTTATCGACTGTGCAGGGTCACTACAGTCGCATTGCGTTTGTCTGGGATCCCTGAACCCCCATTTGCACATATTGATTATGCAGTGTCCAACCTGTGCGCGAAGCCTATTTAAGGACTTCCACAGGTCGTGCCCTGGTGAAAGCTGTTCCTGAGGGGAATGAAGTCAGGTGGTGGGGGGTTACTATCTATCCACAGTGCGCGTCTAGCAACAGATGAGTCGTCGCTGGTGGCCTGCGTGGAACGCAGAAAACCCTTAGAACTTTTCAGGCGGCCTTGTGGAATTTGATGGCTATATAAAGGATGTCGACCGTCATGCTCCTGCTTATATTTTTTATGGGTCAGGCCACATCCCGACGCATTCCGGGGGGTGGTATGCCTGCCAAAGGGTAGATGAGGTTTAGAGGGGTTGGCTTCAGACATCCTGTTATAATACAACATGTGTCATTCAGCGCAACATCGACGACCCTAGCGTGTGCGGACCGGTTCCAGACTGGGAAAGAATATTCGCCGGCTGAAAATCACAATGCCAGACCCGTCGTGCGTAGGACCTCTGGAGCTGCTGCCCAGTTGGTAGATGTTAATCGACGGAGGAGGTGGTTTCGTGCTCCCACTTTCATTTTAGTTTTGTGGCAGTGAACCTTATAATTTTAAGACCGGTCTAACGTTACCCAGGTATTTTGGGAGGTTTTCATGTTTGATAGTTACTCCTTGCCAGGTTATGTTTAAGCTCCGCTTGGCATGTTGTTTGCGCAGGTGACATGCACAGGTTTGGGTTTTTGACAGTTTTGGCTATTGACTTCGTAGTACTTTTCCAGCTCAGTCAGCGCTGCCATAAGCTTGACTTCGGCCTCTTCAAAAGTAGATGTTTGGGTCGTCAACGCCAGGTGGTCCGCAAACAAAAAGCGAGTTGCAGATGGACTGCTGGGTTGGTCATTTGTATATATGTTGAAGAGAGTGGGTGCAAGCACGCTCCCTTGGGGAATACCGTTATTTAGGCAGCGCCATCTGCTTTTGTCTGATAAAAGATGAACTTGGAAGCGACGGTTACGAAGAAGTTCACCCAGAGTTTGAACGAACCCAATATCGCAAGTCAGGTCTTCGACTTTACGGAGTAGTCTTCTAATATTGAAAGTATCATAAGCGGCAGTTAGGTCAACAATAACCAGACCAGTGATACTGTTTGCCTCGAAACCATCTTCGATATGTTGGGTAAGCTTAAGGGTCTGACCACAACAAGCTTTCCAGGGTCTGAAGTCTGCTTGTTCTGGAATGAGATTCGGTTCTATAAGCGGGGTAAGACGGTTGAGGAGAAGCCTCTCAAATAATTTTAATTTTTAATGTTTTATTATATTTTTGGCCCGCGCCAGTTATTCTTAAAAAATCAACCCTAATAATATGATTACACAATAATGGTAAAATGGTTATTAACAAAATATAAGTTGACGCGATCGAACCCGGCTTGGGAACTTTATGACGATAACGATTTATGATGAAAGTGAACGTAGGAATTTGGATGATTGTGGTAATAACACGATTGAACCACTGCAGCGAATGTAATGCGAAGCCTCATACTCCGCGGCGGATGAACTCTAGCTCTCAATGACGATCAGTGTGCCACGACAAAGGCCAAGGATGTTACAACAATCAATTCATGACAATATTTGTTATTGTTATTACAAAAAAATAAAATACAATAAAATGTTAATACTTATTTTATATGTGCGTAGTCACGTGGAGTTCGCCTCTCAAGTCTGGAATCCCTGCTATGACGTGTATTCTACACGTTTAGAAGGAATACAACAGAGATTTATACGGTACTTGCAGTTTCCTGCAAAAGTTTATCTTCCTGATTATAATATAACTAGATGTCGTAAATTTCACTTCCATCCCCTGTATGAACGTAGAAACATTTCCGATTCATCATATCTTCTGAGCATGTGAATGCTCAATGTTGAAATGGCAGGGTTGACTGCTCTGAGTTACTGGAGCTGCTGGGATTACGCACTTTTAGTCAGATTAAGGAGACCGCACATTTTAGATGTTCCGTTAGTTAAAACCAATTACAGGCAGAACGCATTTATTATGCGAGCAAGCGCCTCGCTTAACACTTTGGCATATGCAGATATTGATCTATTCAATACTTAGAGAAGCAAGTTAAAACGCTCATAATTAATGTACCCAAAACTCTCATTAATGAATATTGTAATTTCAAACGGGTTTCCTCCACTGTAGCTGTGTTTTTACCTAAATCTTTTTTAAAATTATCTGTGGAAAGTAATTGGGCCGAAGTATATGTCTGTTTTGCATATATTATAATATAATCGGTTTTCTGTGTACCTAGCTGTAAGTTTCCAAAAATAAAAAAATAACTTATTGTATCTAGTGAAAAGTGCATTTTAAGATATGATCATCAGTCCGTTGCGCTCAAAGAGTAGACTAGTGTAGATCAGAATACGGCGTGTTACCTGTCGGCATCTGGCCGCCTTCCGTCCGCCGGCGACACCTGACCCCGATGCGCTCCATCGCGCCGCGCGCCGCTCTCTACGCCGTACACTCACGCACGACTCACAATCACACTCAGACAACATGAGCATAACTCATATCAAAAACATTTTAAAGTGTTTATGAACCGACACGGACATTCCGAAATAGACGGGATTTGAACCCTGCTTTTACCTGGTTTGTAATTTAGAAGAAGATTTTTATTTAGTTACTGTTATTTGTTATATCTTGTTTTGTCTGTGAAAGACAGGACAGTTTGAATTTGAAAGATTGTAGAGATACGAGTTGATCTGTCCTGTCCTTAACGCGCTCCGATTGCAACATGCGGTTGCGTGTGCCTCTCTCGGCCGAGCTGCGCGACACTGCACACGCCTCGCCTACTGATGGTCGGATTGACGCGAGCAACACCGACTGTTGCAATGTGCTGGTGACAATGGACAGGACGGCATCGCGCATCGGCAGGAACTCATCGCGAGATCATCCGCTGATTGTCGTGTAATATCCGCACCTAACTATACTACACCTCCTAATTAACTAACCATACTACTCGTGTTTCTAAACATTCCAGATATAATCGGCTTTATACTAATCGCAGATTAATTAAGTACGTTAATTTATTAAATATGCAATTTAAGTCAAGTTTTTTACTGTTTTATTTTTTATTTATAGATAAAATTGTATTTCTTGAAAATAAGTTAATCATTAGCATCAACAATCATCATATTTGAATTCTTTACTCTGACACTTAAAGCTAAATATAATAAATAGTAAATAAAACCTCGCTAAGTGCGAGTCGGACTCGCGCACGAAGGGTTCCGTACCATTATCAATATAAACGGCAAAAATATCTCATTTGTTGTATAGGAGCCCCACTTAAATAATAGTTTTATTTTAATTTAATTATTTATTTTTAAAGTGAATATATAACTAAATATTCTGTGAATATTTCAAGCGTCTACCTGTTGCCGTTATCAATATCGAACTAAAACGAGCAAAAAAATCACGTTTGTTGTATGGGAGCCCCCCTTAAATATTTATTTTATTTTGTTTTTAGTACTTTTGTTATAGCGGCAACAGAAATACATCATTCGTGAAAATTTCAACTGTCTAACTATCACAGTTCATGAGATACAGCCTGGTGACAGAAGGACAGACAGGCAGACAGCGGAGCCTCAGTAATAGGGTGCCGTTTTACCCTTTGGGTACGGAACCCGAAAAAGTGCTAAATCTACGGTTTGGCCCTCATAAATATTTTCCAAGCGTACATTTTCATGTTTGTCTGTTGTCTTAGTAAACGCGTGTATATTGTTTACGTAATATGTTTAAACCTGTTATATCTCATGAAAAGAAAAGTAGTTTTGCTTAGAGAATAAATGTGTTTAAGCAGTTTGTTGAATAGTCGATTAAACAGTAGTTGTGTCTAGTGTTTGTGCGTATGTTGCAGTAGTTGTGTAGAGGTGAGTGGTCCCGGCTCGCACGCGACGCAAACTCATCACTTCGCTCTTCGCTATTGAAAGGATTCTGGCATTACAATGAATTACGTCGAGGCACGAATGCGCTCGCTCTGTGGATGAGGCATGAGACACACTTACATATTCTTACAATTTGTATTAATAATGGAAATGTAGCTTCTTGCTATTACTAAATAGTAAAACAACACTACGAGTACGAACTTATTAGCCACTGTTCGATGATATATTATGCAGCTTTTAACCTTGTGCAATCTAACCGAACTAGGCACACTTTAATTTTGGTTATCTCTAAATCCGCGTAATAAACAGACAAAAAAAGTGACATAGTTACTTTCAAATCTATACCAATAATAAAATTAAAGTGTCTGTGACTTTAAAATAAATGTCAAAATTTAAGTGAAAACGACTATTTATACGATGCCTAATCAAAAATGACCGTTTTTAGAATGTTTGTCTGTCTGTCCGTCCGTCTGAAAGTTGGTTTCGAATAGGCTCCGAAACGGCTCAACGGATTTAATGAAAATTTTAAGGATTAAAACAGGAATTCAACTAAAATTTTCGTGTACTCTTGTTCCATTTTGATATCTTGCAAGAAGTGTTCAGAAGATATGAAAAAAAATATTTAACAAAGCACGCGTGTGACGTCACGGGAGGTTCAGCTATTTAATAATATGCAGCATCAGTTTCCAGTTTACGCTATAGTTAAAGCTGCAAACATCACGATTTCCTATCATTTCCCCAATTAGTTTCGTAGATTGCGGCAGGCGCGTGGTCGCGTGCCATTCACAGCGCGCTCGTCAGTCCGCGGCCATCGCCTAAGCATCGCATTCTGTGCATTGTGTTGTGCATTGAACTAGCCGCACCTACCTCCCTACCTGCCGCCGCTCAGCTGAATAGACGAGCGCAACTCACTCATGCCTCACTCACTCGAGTAGCACTCGTCGAGTAGCGGACGATGAGCTGGGACGAGCTGTATTTTATAGCGGTTTTAGCTTTAGCGCTTTACAAATGGATAGTGAGTTACTTTGATTAAACAAAACTTAGTAGCTGCTATCCAAAGTTTAAGAAAACATACGACACGTACGATTTTTTTTAAATTGAAACTACTCTTTAGACCTTAGAGAATGTTAATTCGTCAAATTCCTGAAATGGGTATGTTGCAGAAACTGTACCGCACGCTGAGCGAGATCAAGTCCGAGGTGGAGAGCATCATCAAGACGGGGCGCAAGATGGTGGAGGAATCGGCCGTGCCCGAGCCGCACGACTTCTCGCGCAAGATCGACAGCCTCAAAGAGCTCTACAACAAGCTCGGCGCGCAGATCACGGACTCCAAGAGCAAGCTCGAGACCGCGCTGCTCACCGCCCGCGAGATACAGAACGACCTGCACTCCCTCACGGCCTGGCTCGACGGCCTCGCCAACGTCGGCAAGCAGACCTTGGAGCTGGAGATGTCGAGGATGGAAGCTACGAGAGACAAGCTGAACGCGAACTACGTCGAGTACGCGAGGAGCTGCGACGCGGTCTATTTGGAGAACCTGAAGCAGCAGATTGATGCTGTCAACCTGCGCTGGGAGCACCTCAAGAAGCACGGCCTGGCGAAGCAGCCGCGCGGCGACGACGTCGACGCTCTGCACAAGTACCTGAGTGACATCGAGGACGAGCTGGACTGCCCCGAGACCCTATCGGCGGCCAAGCTCCGGTTGCTGAGCGGCGAGCTGCGTGCCAAGGCGGCCGAGCTGCGCGCGCTCGACAACAAGGCGCTGCTCAACCGCTGGGAGAGCATTATGGAGAAGATTACGGTGAGTCCCGTTTACTACTGGGAAGTGCGTTTTTAATTGATAACGGTCTATTCTGAATTTCAATTTACGACAGATCTAAAAGTAGTGTTGTGTGGAACGACGGAGACGACCTTGCTTTTACATTTTTCCTGCCCGAATTAGTACGTATTCACGAAGCTTATCCTCATTGTGTCAAAGTGTGCAAAAATAAAGTAACCTTAATTTAATATGGTGTCAGAATAAATCTCACTTTGTAAGTAATCGTATCATCGGTTGAAAATCACATTGGGATATTGTTTGCACAAAATTCAAATATTTTCATTTTGTTGTTTTGCTTTGGTGTCACTGTTTATAAACGATCACGCTTCGTCCCGTCGAATGGCGAGGCGTCATTCCGCAACGCACAGCATCGGCCCGTGTGGAGTGCTCCCGTCCCGACGCGCAATAACAAACTAAAAGTACTCACAAATGTTTGTCGCGTGTCCCGATTGCCCCTACCTTGCTAAGAAACAATACGCAAATCGTACGCACCAGAAAAATGTAAATACAACTTATAAATATGGTGTCGGTGTGTTTGTGTGTGAACGCTTTGATTCACGGCAACCCATTCATCGAGCTTGGACTCACCTGCTTATCATTCGGCGGCATCGCGGAGTATCACCCTGAGAGACTAACACTGTAAATAACGACACGGTGCGAGTACACCTGCAGCCTGCGAGTACAGCGCGGTTTGTGTTGCAGGCCGGCTCGGTAGCCCCTCTCTCTCCGCCCCTCGCATACGAGAGCGTCACCGACACTATCAAACGACGACTCGAGAGCCCCGTCAACACGCCCGAGACTGACAAACCACACTTCAAAAAGTCAAAAATACCTCTCGCGCTGAAAAGTCCCGTTCCCATTAAGAAGGAGATCAAGGAAGGCGGAGTTGGAGGCGGAGGCTCGTCTCTAGAGCGTGGGAAACGGAAGTCTGCGAGTCCGATGACAAATAGTATGGGCAGCGCGATGTCCTTCGATTCTATCGAGCCCGCCAGAGACTCTACGCCCTCCACTCCCTTCACGCCGAACAAAGACAGCAGCACCTTCAACTTGCTGCAAGATAGCGACCTATTCACGCAGATCTCCAAGAACAAACTGCACGTTAAACCAACGCCTGAAAAGGTAGCACGTCCGAAAACCGACATGTGTCACGTGGTCGAGGTAAAGGAACACGAGATTGTCAAATCAACGGTGTCTCCCATAGAACCTGCGGAGATATACCCCTTCGAGACGATAGACGCTGTTGTAGAATTTGTGCCCCAGAATGCCGAGACCGTGAACATTATCGACGATACCGATACCGCATCCCAGCCGAGCGCCGCAAGCACGCGACCGGCCGTCGACCTGGGCTCCGAGCCGAAGACCTTCGTTGTACAAGTTAAAACTCTAGAAGCGCGCATGAAGCCCACCCTTGGTATACTCAAGCGAAGAAGCGATGAAGACGAACGACCGAAAACCGTCCAAATAACGGAAGTGCCGGATCTTATTCCTGTGGATAAGGAGCAAGATGTCTCCATGCAGACCCCTCCACCTACCCCGCTGAACGAAGACGAGACCATGGAATGCCCTCTGTTATACGATCTGGCAGTCAGGCAGAAGGACGCGCAGAGGAGCCTTCGCAGGGATGAAGTCAACGAGTACTTGATCCTCGACGAGGTCCCTAAAGACCAGGCGGCCTTACCCGAACCCTCGGTCACTGAAGAAGTGGCTGATAAACTGGTACAGTTGAGAAAGCAGCAGATTGTTGACGCGACAAATAAGCCGACGAAGAAAATGGGGGTCGGGATAGGAGGGTCCACTCCTGAGAGGATCAGAAAGAAGTCGGCCAGTCTGGCGGAGGAGGAGGTCATCTATTCTGAAGTTGAGGAAATGCCGCAGGTAATGTGCGATTCCGACGTATGATTTACAATCACATTTAAGAAAATATTCATCCAAAATGTAGGTATTTCTAATTTTATCCGAATTAGACAAACAAATAATTTAGTGAAGTCATCATATAAAATGAGCACACAGTTTGGTCGGATGCAGAGAGCTATTTTGTAGATCGTACTTTCCCAAACGTAACCGCTCTTGAAGCACTAAAATAATGCAGATTATACGAGTGGAACGACCGACATACATAGCTCATTGTTATTAGAAATCCAACTCCAATAGTTAATGTTTTAGCTAGATCTAGCTTTCGTATTGTAACGGGTTCGATTCGACAACTACCTAGTCATTTACAGTCAAAAGTACTATCAATATGGCTATTTAAAAAGACGATTGCTAGGCGATTTTTGTCCGCCATAACTGAGTGTTCCCCACAGATACGCCTGTCGTCCGGTGACCCCGAGCCGCTCTCCACCTCCACGCCCATCAAGCAAGACAACACCAAAGCCCAGGTGGTCGCCATGTCTCCTAAACTCGCCAAGTCTGATGAAGAACCGCCCAGTCCCAGGGCCAAGGAGCCAGCTAGCCCGCTGCTGGGCAAGTCGCATATACCCATCAGCAAGGAGAGACAGAAGAGCCTCGAGAGATACCAGAAGAATGAGGATCCCAGTAAGGTAAGTTATCTTTAGAAGAACAGAATACAAATTCGAGCCATCCGATTCTCTTATAATTTAATGTTCCTTTGTTGAAAATGATTTCAATATGACAGTAAAAAATTTAAGGTAAGTTTCATAAGAAAATATTCTTATTACTACTTTGGTTCTGTTAGCTATCCATTGTGCTGTTCCATCTAAGCACCCTGTTTAGTTGATCTCTGATTTCCAGCAGAACGCGTCCCTCCGCAACGTGCTGGGCGCCGCAGAGGCCGCTGAAGTGGAGCAGTGGGAAGGCAGCGCCGCCGCCATGCTGCGCCGCCTGGACGTGGTGCTGCTCACGCTGCAGGGCGTGGCCGTCGAGCGCGACCCCGCCAAGCGCCTCGAGGTACCCGCAGCGACCGGCCTCTGACACCTAGCGAGGGTTTAATCGGGGCTTAGGATTATTATGTCGGCCGTTGCTAATTGTATTCGAACATTCAATATGTAATAACACTTTAGACTTAGTATTTTCAGATTCTTCTATAGATATTCAAAAATCTAAATCACCACTGTTGAAAGGGGATCCTGCTCATCTATCCTTTTAAATCCTAGCCACAGACATTTTGATACCACCACTCACACACACAATAAAACAATTCAAAAAACAAATCACACAATTTCAAATAAAATATCAAATTAATCGTGCTGACTTTGAAAGCATAAATGCATCGCAGAATAAACTTGACTGGTCGTTTATCACAGTAGGTAACAGCATCAAAGACGTTGTAGATCTACACACATCTATTATACTTTGCGTAATTTAATATTTAAATTTGTACCACAGGTACATTGTTCTGGCACTTACATTTATCCCATTTATCCCCCAGGTATAGTCGTACCCTGATACAATTAATTAAAGAAAAATATAAAACCCACTGAGACTGGAAGCGTTATAAAAGTTATAACGACTATGTAACGTTCGCTGAGCTTAGACAAAAACAAAAAAATCTTCAGGATGAGTGCTACAAGTCGTATGTTAACTTTACCCAAGAAACAATTAAATCTCATCCTAAATTTTTCTGGTCTTACGAAGTCGAAAAGGAGAAATAACTCGAACTACCCTCAGCGGGTGTCTTGCAGTAATGTGACACTCGACACACAGACTGATATTTGCTCCGCATTCAATCACTTTTAAAAAAAAAAACTTCACTAAACCAGCTGACAGTTATCATCATAATCAGCCAAAAGATTCAAGTTTTAACATTTTTCATGATCTAGAAGTAACTAATGATAAGGTTTTAAAACTTTTACAACATTTAGATGCAACTAAAGGTGCAGGAAGCAATAATATCCCACCAATATTTTTTGTCAAGTGTGCAGTTTCGGTGTGTATCCCTATATCTTTGATATTTAACCGATGTCTTAAAGAAGGATGCTTTCCTAGCATCTGGAAGCAGGCCCATATAGTACCTATTCATAAAAAGGGATTTAAAACAGCCATTGAAAATGATCGCCCCATTTCAATCCTTATTGTGTTGAGTAAGCTGTTTGAAAGGGTGGCACACTCTTATCCTGTTATCTCCACTTGAATACCGTTGAACAGCACGGCTTAATGAAAGGGCGATCAACAGCTACAAATTTGGGTGTTTTTATTGATCATATTACGAAAAACATGGATGGAGGTTCTAAAGTAGATGTGATCTACACAGATTTCGAGAAAGCCTTTGACCGCGTAGTCCACATCATACTTCTCCATAAACTCTATGAGCTTGGTATACGAGGCAACTTGTTAAGGTGGATGGAATCCTACCTGCGCAACCGCTCACAAGCGGTAGTTGTGAGTGTGCACAAGCGGTACTCGAATTTCATTGAATTTTCTTCTGGAGTACCACATGGTTCCATTTTAGGGCCTCTTTTATATGTTTCGTATTTGTATGAAATCAGCTACTGTCTGAAACACGCACGGTTTCTTATGTACGCTGACGACACCAAAATCTATATCAAACTACAACAGCAGTCGGATTGTCTAAACCTACAAGCTGATCTAGATAGATTGTCAATATATTACACTAAGAATCGCTTAATTATTAATATTGGTAAATGCTCATTTGTTTCGTTCACATGGAAAAATCGTCCTACGCATTTTGATTATCACATTAATGGTATTAAAATAGGTAAAGTGTATTCTCATAAAGACCTAGGAGTAACCATTGATGCAAAACTTTTATTTTCTGAGCATGTAGATACAATGGTTGATAAGGCCTACAAAAGCTTGGGCTTCATTTTAAGGGTTAGTCATCCATTCTCTGATATCAGTTGTCTAAAGGCCCTGTACTTTTCTTATGCGCGAAGCATCTTGGAGTATTGCAGCTCGATGTGGAACCCGCAATACCTAACATATATTCAAAGCATGGAGAGCATACAGAGCAAGTTTATAAAACATCTTAACTATCGATGTCATCGTGGATCGACTATCAAGAATCGTGTCATCATTATCATCTTACAACATTAGAAAATCGTCGCAGTTTAGCGGACATGTCACTGCTACATGGTTTTTGCAACGGCTACATCGATTGTCCGGAACTCACATAAAAAAATTACGATTTTGCGCGCCACTAAAGCGAACGAGACATATAAAACTTTTTGCCGTCTCCCACTCTTCTACTCACTATTCCCAAAATTCACTCGTCAGTCGGTTGCATAGATGCTATGATAAAACATTTAGTAGCTATTTTCAACACCAGCAAATTAGGATTCAAGCGGGAAGTTCTCCAAGTTCTAAATAAACATCCTAACTAATGAAACATATGTATCTAAATCTCACACAGTCAGTATAGATGTGAACGGAGTATTTAGGTATACATTACACCACTCAGAAGTACTTACTGTGGATAGTTAAATTAAGCATGTGTGTTTGTAGGTGTATAAGTAATTAATGTAATTAACATTATCTATTGCATTAGCTACTTATATGTATGTATGAAAGTATATCTTTAATGTTTAGTGTGCGTGTGTGGTTATGGTTGTTGTGTAAATTATATTTATCTTAAGATTTTTTTATTGAAATTCTAATAGATTTTTTATTAAATTTTGAATATTTAAAATCATGGTCCTATTTAGTGCGATAAGTGATTTACGTTGTTAATTTATAAGCATTTGAATTATAAAATGTAAATTCTTTATTGGCTGCAAGTTTTATCATAAGATACACCTGTATTATACCGAGAGCTGTGGATTTTGTTCAAAATAAAATAAAAAGCATCCCAGCTGTGGATCGGTACATAACGTTATCGAAATGTATATTTGTGCGTCAGATCCTGAAGAACCAGGTAGGCGGCGTGGCCCCGGACGCGGCGGCACTGATGTCCCGCGGCGACTCGCTTGTGTACGCCGCGCACGCCTCCTCGCCGCTACTCGCCGACTATCTGCTCACGCACTATCAGGTACGACATGATGTTGAACGTACACTTTTTCGTCTCTGTTTAAATTGTTATTCTTCTAGCTGGTTTTTCTTGTCAAGAATTATGTAAATATCTTTCGCATAATTCTGAATGAGGATACATTCGGTCGAAATTGCAATAGTAAGTACAAATCCTTAAACGACAACACCTAAAATCTACAACTCCTTAAACGATTTTCTGTTTGTCAATACTTTTGTAATATAAATCAATTAAATTCAGGTCATTGAGGATAACCTCACATAATGGTGTTGATCGTTTCAGGACAAGCTCCGCAACAAGTGGTCGCTGGTGATGTCGGAGGTGGAGTGCCGCCGCGCGCGCGCGCTCGCCGCCGAGGAACAGCTGCGGACCCTACAGGACCTGCTGCAGCTGCTGCAGAACTGGATCCAGGGATTCAACGCTAGCATCGCAGACCAGCAAGTAAGCAGACCTTCGGGAAGCCTACTCGCTCCGGCACCAGGGAATGCCTCCAGCAAACATATTATGACAACCTCCGCGGTGCATCTGGCGAATAGCCGGCTGAGACGGAGGAGGGTGCGGGTTCGATTGCCGCGGAACAACCTTCCTGATCACACCTCTTCAATTTTGTCATTATGTTTTTTAAACTGTTTCACACTATTGTTTTACACTGGAGACTATCATCCCTATAAATCCGGCTCGAAGGACCATGTTTTTACTACAGGGCCACCCAGAAAAGAGAAACGAGTTTTTGGAATCTTAATCACATCTTGTTTTTATTTCACGCATGTTTTTCATACACATTATGACTGTTGGACAGCTAGCAATAGAACTTAACACAGAGCATAATATCATGACCAACAAAATGTTTGCACGATCTACAGACAATTATTCCGGGTCTGGGTGATTCTTTGTATATTATAAGTACTTAAGTATAACATTTTCAAAAAATATATACTTAGGCATTCTATCAGATCTCTATTTCCAAGCTGTGTGTGAGCTGTGTGGAATGTCTAGCATTAACCTTTAACTGTTACTGGGTAAAGGCGTAGGCTTTAGAATGAGTTTAGATGTATGTTTGAACATTCCACAACAACAGCCGGAGTCCGTGGAGCGAATGAAGGAGGAGGTGCTTGACCGCGAGTGCGACGTGGAGCGCGTGCAGGAGCTGTGCCGCGCGCTGAAGGCGCAGCACGTCGCCTACCCCGACAAGCAGGTGGCGGACGCGCTGCTGGCCTGGACGCGCGCCGTCGCCGCCTTCGACCGGCGCCGCCTCGCCGCGGACGCCAAGGGCAAACAGGTCACCGCTCTCTCTACTCTTACCGATTACACCGAACCGAAACATAGCAGCGCTGTCTAGTTATGTCACCGGTAAACCAACTGAACAGACAGATATCTACAAATCTGTCGATCTACAATACACAAAGGTTATCTGGAAGAGAATACTCTTTAGCATTAAGTTCGCCTTTGTACTAGTTTTATAAGTGCAATAAAGTATTTTCAATCAATCAATCGATATTTAATCTGAATCGATATTTTTCGTATCGAAGTGCGAAGGCGTCTCTTGAGGAATTGTTCAGGTGGATAATGGGAGTAACTCTATGGATGGTTGTGCAGGCGGAGGCGGAGTCGGAGGCGCGCGGCGCGTGGGTGGTGCGCGCCAACGCCCTGCGCGGCGGCGTGGCGCGTGCGCACGCCGTGCTGCGCGCGCATCCGCTCAGCGGCCGCGACTACGACGACTTCCCGCTGCAGGAGGACGCGCTGCAGGTGAGCCAAGCCCTGTCCAACATGTCTACTCTTTTTAATCAACTGATTACATCCTATACCTCCGCGCCGAGACTAGCGACAGACTGTTATCGATAGGTACTCTGCGCAAGGTTTGAATATGAAACAAAACACTTGTGAGCTAATGGATGTGTGTTATTACGTAGCGCGTGAAGGCGTCGATAGCGGAGCTCGAGCCCGCGCTTGCGGAGACGGACAAGGAGTACGAGTGGCTCTGCACCAAGTACAAGGCGCACAACTCGCAGATGCAGCGCGTGCGCGACAAGCTCGCCCACGAGGCGCAAGCGCTCGCGCACCACTGCGCACAGCGATACGACAGGTACCCACTTACCAACCACCCACACAAACAGCTTCATACTATGAATATACTAAATAATAATAAGGTAATGCAAAAAACTAGCCTTCAACACTTTCCACTTGTAGAGTGTGAGACTACCCATATTGCGTAGGAAGGAGAGATCGGCTGCTTCTCTGCGTTTGCAAGGAAGCGAGAGGTGATAGTGCTTGCAAATCTTTCTGACAATAATCATAGTCGGAGTTAAATTTTTTATATCTTAAAATGTTTGGCTATCGTTAGTAAAACCTAGTATTTTCATAGAACTCTTAGTAATGTAGTCTATGCGATTGTGGAACACAAGCTTTGAATCCAAGCAACGCCTCGGCTGACCACCGACCACCTGATTAGTTCTTGCCAGCTGTTGATTCTTAATCTTACAGACTTAGGTTTGCAGGCGATCATAACGATTGAATGAGATGCAGCAGCATTTTTGATCGTTTAAATCTAGTTTGTTTAACAGGCAGTAGTAGTTTTCTAAGTCGTAGGTCCTGCTGTAAGAGATTTTCGTCAATGGGGGTTTTTATCTTACTATAAATTTTCATATCATCAGCGAAGACCAAGAAGTTTGAGTGTGTAAAGCCTCTTCGCCATTCACCGATGTCGTTTAGAAATAAGCGGACCAAGTATTGGGCATTGTGGCACTTCAGACGAAATCAGGGAAGGTGTTGATGCAAAACCGTTAAGCACTACGACTTGGCATCCGTGCCTGCCGTACGACGTGAACTACTGCTCGAGATCTCCACGTATACCGGCGGACATAAGTTTATTGAGGATAATAACATGGACTATCCTATCGAAAGCCTTTCTGTAGTCGGTATATATGGCATCGACTCGGCCTCCCGATTCCATGCCAGCTGCAAAGGCATCTGTAACAATGCAAGGTTACTGACTGTCGACCTTCTCAAGAAGCCATACTGCTGCGGTATGAAACAGTTCAAGGGAGCTTACTTACCAAACTAACTTTAAAACTACTTCATTGTACAACCAAACCTGTTGCTTCTTCTCTCGTAAATAAACATAATGTCGCCAATATTATAGAGATATTTGTGATGTGCGCAGATGGGTGAAGTGTCAAGGCGTGTGGGCGAGCCTGTACTCCGAGCTGGAGACGTGTGGCGAGTGGGTGGACGCGGCGGAGCGGCTGCTGGAGGCATGCGCGGCGCCGCATCTGCCGCTCAACGACCTCAAGCAGAAGCTCCGGGACTTTGAGCATCAGGTAACGCGTGCAGGCGAAACGCCCGACCGAGCAAACTGTCAAGGAACGGCCTGGAAGCGGATGGAAATAAGTCGAAGGTTATTAAGATGAATGTGTTGGTTACAGATGAATCAGCACCAAAGTCAGATGTCGGAGGCGCGTGCGCATACTCGGTGCGTGGTGGGTGCGTGCGGCGCGGGGCTGGCGCGCGACGTGCAGGACCAGCTCGACGCGCTGGCTGCACGCTGGCACAGGCTCGCAGCACAACAACACGCGCTCAACGACAGGTATACTATATAACACGTGGTGCGATGGGACGCGTGCGGCGCGTTACGTGCAGGACCAGCTCGATGCGCTGGCTGCACGCTGGCACAGGCTCGCAGCACAACAACACGCGCTCAACGACAGGTATACTATAGCACACGTGGTGCGAGCGGGCGCGTGCGGCGCGCCACGTGCAGGATCAGCTCGACGCGCTGGCTGCACGCTGGCACAGGCTCGCAGCACAACATCACGCGCTCAACGACAGGTATACTATAGCACACGTGGTGCGTGGGGGCGCGTGCGGCGCGCCACGTGCAGGACCAGCTCGACGCGCTGACTGCACGCTGGCACAGGCTCGCAGCACAACGACACGCGCTCAACGACAGGTATACTATAGCACACGTGGTGCGAGAGGGCGCGCGACGTGCAAGACCAGCTCGACGCGCTGGCTGCACGCTGGCACAGGCTCGCAGCACAACAACACGCGCTCAACGACAGGTATACTATAGCACACGTGGTGCGAGGGGGCGCGTGCGGCGCGCGACGTGCAGGACCAGCTCGACGCGCTGGCTGCACGCTGGCACAGGCTCGCAGCACAACAACACGCGCTCAACGACAGGTATACTATAGCACACGTGGTGCGAGGAAGCGCGTGCGGCGCGCGACGTGCAGGACCAGCTGGACGCGCTGGCTGCACGCTGGCACAGGCTCGCAGCACAACAACACGCGCTCAACGACAGGTATACTATAGCACACGTGGTGCGAGAGGGCGCGACGTGCAAGACCAGCTCAACGCGCTGGCTGCACGCTGGCACAGGCTCGCAGCACAACATGTAGAAAGTGTATGTCCTCAGGGTCCGCAGCGCAGAGAGCGAGGCTGCGGCGGAGGCGGGCGCAGCGTGGGCGGGCGCGTGCCGCGGCGTGCTGGGCGCGGTGCGGGAGCTGCTGCACACCACCTCGCCCAACCCCTCCGACGCCACCAGCCTCAACATACGCACCAGCCTCGTCAAGGTAACGCATACGTACCTTCTTCCATTTCTATGATACTCCAGGAAATGAGCGCTTAAAAGGGGGCTTTCACTACAAAAGGTCAAGGATAGTTGTAGTATGTGCACTTATGCAACTTGTAGAAATTTGCTAAGTTTGGCTTCGCTTTACTGACGAACTATTCTTCTGATTCAAATATTTTCTACGAAAATATCAGGAAATTTCATGCTCTATAATCTGGATATCTGTAGTCTAAAATAAAATATTTCTGATCGAGCGAAGCGAATCTTGCGGTGCGAGCTATGGCACGCACGCGTTGTTCACTCACGCATTGATAGCTCGGTGGTTAGGGCAGAGCGCGACACCAATACATTTGCTTAAAACCTATTTTCCAAATGTCTTGCTGCCCGCATACCCTCTTAAATCATATTAGGTTTAGGTTTAATAATCATTAATTCTCAAAAAGATAACAATTATCACTTACATGAGAATCAGTACACATAGAAAAGTTAATGTAATTCGTTCGGGTTATGTAGGTAGGAACTCAACTAACGCATTCAGGTAGATCGTTCGTTAGTTATTAACTACTTTATTTAGTAAACAATAGTTGTAATATGTTGAGCGAGTTTAGTTTTAAATGCGTTAAATGAGCTTTCGTTTTATCTCATATTTAGCCACTAAATACGTTTAAGCATTGTTGCGCGAGTCGCCCTAAGATTTTTTTTTCTTTTGGGAGACTCGCGAGATCTCAGTTCGGGGCGAACCACCAGTGTTTATTTTTATAGTAGGTAAATCAGAACCAACTTATTGCCTGGACAATGATGACTGACATCAAACATTCGGACACAATATTATAACTCAAATAATTTATCGTTAAAAAATATATTTCACTTGTAAAAACATGACGTGTTTGGCACACATTGCAGCATCCGCACCGATCGGCGCTGTTGCACGACGTGGCTGCATCAGCTAAACTCCGTATATCTAATCTCGCACAAATCGATCGACGTGTGCGGTCAAAAATACGGCGTCGGTTGTCCATATTGTTAGGTCGACGGCTATTTTATATATTTTTTTGAATATGAATTTAGGCAGACCAACTAGCTAGACCATGTTACACTTAAACGTTTAAAAGCAACTGTTTAGTTTACTGCTTAGCTCTTAACTTTAGCCATTCCGGGATATGTCCAATTTTGTAAATCAATAACGCGCAATTAACTCCACGAAGCACTGTTTTGGAAATTGAGGCCTTTTTAATCCCGCGCAAAACACTTTGTATTCTCTAAAATAATAAGGTTCGCTCTAAGAATTCAACTTGCAAATTGTTTTAATTATTGTAATGCTCTCTGTGGTGTAAAATAATGAGCGCGGCTATTCGCAGTTCATCGTCGGCGTCAGCGTCGCGCGCGCCGTCCATTTCTCATCGCTGCAGCCACGTCCTCGCCAGGACAAGTGCTCTCCTGTCACTTCTCGCTAACATCCCTCACTGGCAAACCGCCAAAAACTTACCCCTACACCATAAAATCTACCCTACACCATTAAAGTAATATCTACTTTCGCTTGCCGCCGGAAATCTGCCTAAACTTACCCGTGTACAACCAAAAACCAACCCTAAACTTTAGAAACAAACCCCAATTTCTATCGAGTTTTGCTGTTATTACTGCAGTGCGTTTTCTTTACTGTCCACAAAGTTTTGCAAAAACTAGTTGCGCGAGTTCGAGCTTAATTTGTATCGGAGTAGGGCATGTTGTGAATGTGCGGGTTAGTTGGTATTCGATTGTTTATTTGTCGTAGGCTTGTAATTGCAGTTCGGTTTCGCGAGAGGAACAAAGCTTTATTCATATAACACTTGAATGTACTCTGATGAGTTATCTGCGAGATAATGGACTTGTGTCAAGTCTTATAAACCAACTGACGGCCTTTGAGAAATTGTCTGGGGTTTTAAAATTCAGTAATTTCCAGCGTCTGTTTGTTTGTCTTTGTGGAATTAAGAGGTTTTGTAGGGTTATATTAAATTGTACGATTGTATGATGAAATGGTAGCGATTAAGTTAATTTCACATACAATTGGAATTGAATGGTTTTATTGGAATAGCAAGTATTATTATTGATGTGTAACATATTTCCTCTCGGTTTGCGGGAGTGATTTTGGCAAACGGGACGGAAATGTGTAACAGGAAACCGGGGAAACGCGCGCTATTTGATTTGAGCAATGAGCGCGTTCGGTGGTCAGATGTTACACATCATATGCGACTACATACTGTAAGGCTCGTAGTTTTTTTTTATCTGGCGCTGTGTGAAATGCTCAGGTTTATTATTTATTTATTTAGTGTTTTATTTATTGTCTTATAAAATAATGTAAGTGTACTTCAATTTAGAACATTTTTTGCATGATGTGCCTACTTCTAGAAGGACACTTCTAGGTACGGTTTAGTGAAATTGTATGTTTATTGTTGTATTGCTTGGTGTCCAGTTTAGAGTGACTAGTACGCATACATATTGTGTTGAACGTACGGTTTGGACTAGCCGTTAACCTAACAACTCCTTAGTGTGCATATTAGGTTAGGTAGTTGAACATGTTCATGATATAGATTATATTGTTATATAATATTTTGAATCTCTCGTCCATCAATACGACCAGTACCTAACTCGATTAAATCCAACCGCGCGGACATACTACACGCCAACAAACTACATTGCATAATAAAAGTGGTCGGTCAGCGTGAACACTCTGCGGGCCGCGTCGCGTCGCCTCGCGTCGCATCGGCTCGCCTCGCTTGTTTACACGACACGTGATGTGCTGACGCGGGAGGCAGGGGGAATCGCTTACAAAACTGCTGACATGTCTCTTAAAAGAGGCAGGAGTTAGACAGAGGCATGGCCCAATAAGTTGTGTATTTATCACATACATTTTGCTCTGTGTGTCTGTAATCATTCAAGGAGAAAGGTTGCAAACCCATCACATACTGGAGTATTTGCAATAATAAACCATTTCTTTCCTAATAATGTATTCAGCTAAATCTTTTCAAACACAACAAAACTGCAATGTTTTAACTTAATACTTACATACATCAGATTCACATGAGTCTCTATAAAGTGTGTAGTATGAAATGTTTAGTATTACTGTGTGTCGCATGCAACTGTGCCGAGATAGCGGAACACTAACTCATGGTAAACATCCAACATTCAATGGCGTTGCCCAAATGCACATCACACTAGACAGACTAGACAGGCTGAGATGATATTCGCACGCGTGCGATCCTACAGCTCTGTGCCCGACACCGGCACAGAGCTGGCAGCTTCCCAAATGGACAAATGAGGAGAACAATGGGGCCGCTGTACCCGTACACCACTCATACTAAGCACGCCATTACAAACTCTAATTGAATACACAATACAAATTAGGATAATATAAATGGCTTTGCTGAAACCAACACTCGTCGAAGATATCTACAGGTTTTATCAGAATATCTGTCTAAGGATATCGTGTTGGGGTAATCAAAGGGAAATCCAAACAACTTCCAAAGACCGAATCAGTTATCAGATCGTATTAAGTATGTCTATTTTTTACGAAACGGATATAATGAGTACGACAGAAATGTCTAAAACATGTCGGAATTACTGTCAACAGTTTTGAAATTAAGATTGCCGTGGAACAGAAGAATTACGTGCCATAGCGTTGTTTCATTTCCTGAGACAATCATAAAAAGTTTATGAAGTTGTTCCGTACAGTTCGCGACACAGAGCCGACTCGCGAACTCCGCTAAAAGCTACTAATACGAGCGCAATCATTTTTCACTCGCCACGCAAAAAAGACTTATAAAATATGACTTAAAATAAATTGATCAAGCAATTTAAAGTATTAAGCGATAAAAGAGCTAAGAAAAATAAAGAAACGTACAAAGTTTTCTTAAAAAGATGAGCTCGCTTCTAACTCTAGATTAAAATAAGACCCTGGCAGTATTAGTAGGTCACTCGAAAAAGTCATCTCTACAAATTTGCTTATCGCTTTAATTTATTGGTAACGCTCCAGTTAGTTGTGTTTCGGGTAGGGTATATGCCTCGATATCAAATAACCAGTAACGGCAATCGATCTCGTCGTTAGTGGCTCGCTGCGCTCTCCGACACGTACAAATTGGACGCATGTCAACTGCACCGCTCACGTCGCTATTCAAGGGTATCGTTTGAATATCTGTGATATCACGTAGCATCTAACAAATCAACCACGTTTCAACTTACACTTATTTCTTGAGAATAGAGATAGAATAGCATAATATAGAAAACGCTTTATTGTATACCACACTCAAATTAACAAATCATGTTTAAAACACCTATAGCCATAATAGTCATTTATTTACTCTTTACACATTTTACATGCACTTAGATATGTGAGACAGTTTATTGAATAGTTAAAATAATTATTTCTTATATACTAACACAGATTAAAATTACTACAATTAAAGTTAAAATCATTATTGTTTCATACATATATTAATTGTTTAAGTAATTACTACTTAGTACCAACTACAAAACTGTGGTCATTCAACACAAAAAATGTATTTATCGGACAAAGCCTCGTCAATACTATACTGGTAATAACTTTGGTGCAATAAATGTTTTTTATACAATTAAAAAATTCAACATCTGATTTATTTCTAATGTCAATGGAAATTTTATTATACAATTTTACAGATACATACATAAAGCTATTTAATGTTTTGGCCAGTCTACAACGAGGGGCGACAACATTGTTCTTGTTTCTAGTATTATAGCCATGGGATTCTAATTTGGATGTCATATGCTTCAGATTTTCGCGTATGTATACCATATTCTGGTATATATACTCGCCAATCATAGTCATGATGTTCAGCTCTCTAACCCTATCTCTACAGGAGTCTCTATATTTAAGCCCTAACCGAGCGTTTTTGCAAGATAAAAACCCTTTTTGATTCTGCTGCAGTACCCCAAAACATTACGCCGTAACTCATTATTGAATGAAAGTATGCAAAATAAACATCTCTTGCTGCTCTAGTCCCTCCTAGCTCCCTTATTTTTTAATAGCGTACGTAGCAGAACTTAATTTTTTAGATATTTCTCCCACATGAACTGCCCATGTTAATTTAGAATTTTAACCAGTCAGCAGTTGGTAAAGATAGTTGAACTAGAGCATCTTCAATTAAGGGAGGTGGTAAATTACCAGTGACTTCTAAACAGAATTTAACCACATGAGTTTTGTCAACATTTAGAAGTAAATTATTCACCGAAAACCATTCCTTCAAATCAACTAAAACTTTCTTTAGCTTATGTATGACTTAGATCTACATTAGATTTGTCTTTTATCATCAAAATTGTGTCGTCAGCAAATAATATAATGTCAATATCCGTACAAACTACAGAAATGTTATTTACATAAATTAGAAACAACAAAGGGCCTGATATCGATCCTTGCGGTACGCCTAGCTCTATTTTATTTTTGCTTGATCTAACACCAGTTTGCTCGGCGAGAGACCTACATCCAGCAGTGCACTGTTATAGCATAGCCATTATTTTAATAGATTTAAAGCTTATACACTATTCGTAAGTTACCTCGCCTTTTTCGCCTGAATCTCAGGTTTTCTTAGTTCAGGCTTAGTGTAGAGTGTTACCTATAATTATAAATAAGAAAACCCTTTCGTATCTTATAACATTTTAATCAAACCCAAAATCGGGACCAATCTATCGATAATGACAATATTTTGTGTCACTGCACTGGCTGAGTAGCGGTAAAATTCATGTTTTAAGGAAATGTCAATTTTATTTCGATGCACATACAGTAAGTTGAGGAATAGCAGCGTAGCCGTTGTGCAAAAACTGATTGATTAACAAAACCAAAATCGCGAGAAAACGCAGATTTCGTATTTTTTTTAAATTTGCCGTTCGTTGTTTCTTATACCGTAATGTTCTAACTTTTTAATTAAAATATCATGAGAAACACAAGCGAAGGCCTTGGAGAGATCGCAAAAGACTCCATAAGTTTTTTTGACCCCTCCAGGCCGGCGAGTATATCTAGCCTTATGATCTAGCCATGAGCCTTATGATAGCATGCCTTGTCGATTTTTTTTTCTGAAAACCAAATTGTTTGTTGTTGTAATTGTTACAAAGAAACATTTCACTTTTTTATGGAGCTGTACGACCTTTGCAATTTTCCAATTTTTTAGTTTTAACTTGCAATGTGGATTTGCATACTTTCTTAAACATTTTACCTAAAACTAGATACGCGATAGAATAATTGCCGGCCTTATCGTTAAAAGCGATCTCTTCCAGGCAACCTTTGAATGGACTGGATTTTACGAGAACGTTAAAGGATGGTAGCTTTATAACTTAAGACTTGAGCTGTTTATACAAGAGAAGATTAGTTTTTTACCTGTCACGGTTGACTGGTAGAAAATGCTTAGACGTAGACTGGTACAAATTAATTCCTCCATTTGTACATTTTTCTTTTTGTCAATAAAGAATTAAAACAAACAAACAAGATTGTTGAAAATTTGAAGGTCATTAATATATAAAATTAGGAAAGCATTCTCAAATATGCAGTTCATCATCATCATATCAGGCATAATACGTCCACTGCTGAACATATGCTTCCCTCATAGATTTCCAGAGCGACCGATCTTGTGCGGCCTGCACCCAACGGCTCCCACCAACTTTTTGCAAGTTCTCTTTCCATCTAGTGGGGGCCATCCTACGAGTACGCTGCGCTTTCCAGAGCGTGGTCTCCACTTCAGAACTTTGCAATATGCAGATGAAACAAGTCAAAAAATATTAATGGCAAAAATCATACCATTTAAAATTATCGCGGTAATTTGGTACCACCATAATTATAAATACGGGATATATCACGTACCGTTTTATCGGAGTTTCGTCCGACAATGATTTGGTATAACACTTTTAAATATGACTTGGTCAGTTTAGTGCATTCACTTGTCGCGGTAGATTCTATGAGCGCGTGAGTGGTTGGCCGCGATATTGTATCGCTTTGTGCGAGCGAGGGTAGTTGGTCAGGGTTGTTACGTCGCGCCCGCTGTGATTAGACGCGCCGGACGCGGGCGTCGCGTGCCGGGTGCCGCGTTCCGTTGCTCGGGGGACTTCGCCCCTCTGTAACTACCAGTGGTGTCCCCAAATACAATTACCTTCTGGACGCGATCACAATTCCGTATTTTTGAGTATTGACCACTTAAATTATTCACAAACTTGCGAATAGGTAAGTATTGTTTGAGAAATCGTTTGCCAGTCTTCGATTCTTGTAACGCATGATTTTGTTGTTATTGAACGGGTATTTATCGCGTAATACGCGTGCCCTTTTACCCACGACGGAAGGGAGAATGTGTATGCTTTTATGGTGAGAGGTTGTTTGTTTGTTGGTGTGTGCGTGGATTTTTTATATGTTTTTTAAATTTTAAATTTGTTCTTGTTAATTTTGGATCCGCAAATTTGGACTGTGGTCGCGTTTCTAGTACCGCGGTTGCGTTGACCTCTATTATTTTGATCTTTTGTCTCAATACAACACCTATTTTGTTTTTACACTTATTCTGTATCATCAAATAAAACGCTACTCACCAAACGTAATTGGTACCATCGTTGCCAATCTCATGTTAGATTGGTTCATCGGCTAGTAGAAACAGTAGTTATTCGCCTTGTCCCAAGATTAAAGATTCCAATAGTGAGGGCGTGCGAGTGCAGGTGGAGGGTCGCGGCCGCGCCCCTTGTCTTGTATCCAGTTGGAATGGTAGTCGTATGATCGCTGCATGCATTAGATACACGATTCCTAGTGTTAGTTTAATGGTACTTCAATAAGTTAACCCATTGAGAAAGACATTATAGTTACCATTATAGTTACCGCGTTATTTAGTAAATGAGTTTGAAGTCATAATCTTATTGTGATGTTTTGCGACTGAGGAATTATTTTTAATTATTTTATTAGTTATTTTTTCTTTGATATAACTTTGTCATTAGCCATCGTGTACCTACTATTAACTTTTGAAAGTTTAAATGTTTTTGGACAGAGTGTTTCCCTTGCCGGCGTTGGCATCACAGGCAAAGCAAATGAAGCAGTTGTTTTGTAAATGTTGTAGAGTTTGATCTGAGTGTATGATGGCAAGTGTGTGTCGGTGCGTAGGGCGCCCCGCACACATCACAGTACAGACGGATGCGCATCACGGCGCGGTGCGATGTCCTCTCTGCGAATAGGCGGAGGCGCGGTAGGTGCGCGCTATTTCCGGATTGATATGGAAATAGCGCGCTTGTCCGTTTGTTGTCGCTGAATGTAAACATTACGCTAGTTAAGAGAAGCGTTCCAATTAGGTGAGAGAAAACTTATGCTGACTTTTATTTGAATGGTTTAGATTTCAAACACAAGAATAACATAAACTCTACATGTAAGAGTATTAGAAGAAGAATGTAGGGTTCGAGCGATTCTTAGGCAAGCAGAATTGTAAACAAAGGAATACAGTCGCTGTCGCACGCAGCGCTCGGCCCGACAGTCACCTCCCGGCGCTCATTCGAATAACTTGTAATTTTTGTATTGATTTGTGTGCCGTATAAATAGACGTAGAAGTGAATTTTACTTTGCGTTTTAATTTAATGGGCAAACCTTCTGATAAATCCTTCTGATAAACTGCAACTTGAGCCTTCTAGCAATAAAACTACATTGAACATACAACTCCACAAAGAACGAGGGCTATTTCTTTTGATTCTGGAATGTAAACTACTTTTTCATCACTCATGCTCTGAAAGTTGGTCATTGTAAACTCGATAACGGCTCGTGAATGCGTTTTACTGCCCTAGGGCCGTAAATTGTTTTAAAACACAGTTTTATGATAGTTTCATATATTCGTAATGGTGGTTGTTGGTGCTCTTTAAGATGAGTTGAATTTTCAAAGGTGGAAGCTACGTGAACGGTGGTTCTACCATCGAAGAGTTCCTAGTTTCTGTGAAATGGAGACTTTCTGCTCCGAATCCTATTACTAAATTTATGTTCTGCGTTCCAAAAAACAAAATATTTGTGGCCACAATCTCAATTTTCACCACTTACCTTTCTGCACTCTATTAGAGCGAGGCGCACATACACTCATTAGTACGAGTGCGAAAGAGAGAAACATACTGCTATGATGTATTATTGGTGTTGTCAGTAAGGTAATATAATGAGTTGAATGACAGCTATACAAGCTGTTAACGCGGCCCGGGCCGTGGCTCGCGGCTCGCGGCGCTCAACTCCATTAGCGCTGTTTGTAAATATCTCACTCATATCGTAGTTTGCAGTTAGCTGATTTATATTTACCGACCCGTCATAATAACTGCCAGTACTTAGGGCGAAGGCTCGTTATTTGTTTGTCTGAGAAAAATGGATCCTATTTTACTTCTATTCCTTATACTAACTAATATAATTATACTAGTAATAGGTACGCGTACGCCTAGTAAGCAGGCTTTAATATTATTCTACTTAACAGTAAAATACCCATTTACAGAATTAGTACCTATAATGGTTGAAACATCAAAGCGCCGCTAAGTCGGAATCTTAGCTAAGCCACAGTGTAAACAGCAGCTAAACTAGGAAGAATGCGCTCAAAGGCACAGCGCAAATAATAGCAGTTAACCCACTTGAATGCGGGAATTGTTGCGAGAATAGTTGATGCCAACAACTACCGACACAAGGGAATGGAAAATAGGATTAATGTGCTGAAAGAGAGATTTACATTAAAGGAAGATTATGTTCTTTGACTGTTATTCAGCAGCCTCAAAGCTGTAATGCATTCTCTGTTATAATAGAAAGCTTAACGACTTACACGCTCGCTGTCCCAAATAAAATAGTTAAGATTCGATAATATATTTTAAATATCATTGTGAAGTTTTGAAGCAACAAGTCGACATTTCGAGGAGATAACGTACAATAACCAGAAACCCTGCGAGTACCGTACAAGGAAGGAGAAGGAATGCGCGTCTAGGAGCTCGCACTTCACGCGACTACAATCTATTTCTGAATCTATGAAATGAAAATATTTGTGTCCCATCCCATGTTGCTATCGCGCCACTTCCGAAACGACGTTAGAGTCTATTAAAGCTATACCTTTCGATATCTTAAGCGTATAGCCCTATGACTTATATTGGTGTGGAGTGGTTTGTTCTAGGATTAAAGTGTAGCAATGAAGTTTGTGGCGTTGCGTTTTTGGTTAGTTTCCCGGCGAGCATTTCCACGAGTGTTCGGGTGCGGTTCCGCTGCGTTTCAACTGCGTTTGCAGTGTGTGTGCAAGCGAACTGTTTTACAGTGCGCTCAGTGCTCGGTCAGTGCTGCTCCGAATATTGCTTCTGAATGATTTATACTAAATCTGGCTATCTATAGTGAATGGCTATTCAATATTTAGTTGATATATCGCGTGGGCTGATATCGAGTACATCTTGAGGACACGTTACATTCTCGAAAGGTAAGTATACTTATCTATTAGAAAAGATTCTTCGTAAACTTGTATAATATTATTAAGAGTGAAAGTTTTCAAAATTTTAGCAAATAACGTAGATTGTTTGTAAAGTTTAGCGCTTACGGACCGCGCCACGCCGCGCCGCGCCGGGGAGATCCCGGATCCCGTTACACGCGACTAGTTCCTCCGAAGAAAGGGCTCAAAAGTTCAATTTCCTTTACACGACAAATGAATTATCTGCGAACATTCGCGTTTAGTGAAAGTATACTTACCTTCTAGAAGAGAATATCGTAGCAGATGTAGCTTCTCTATCGCAGTAAGGTTCTGCAGTTCAAGGAATTAGTATTAAGAGCTTCCAAATTGTATTCATAACACCAAAAGTTCATCGTAATGATAATATTTTTAAACATAGTGTTTGTCTCAAGTGTAGTTTAAAAGCTAGGAGAAGGGTTCGCTTATGATCCGGGAATGCACTGGCCTGAGTGAAAGTGGCAGACACGGCATCGGAAAGCAGTAATGTGTCTGGCGCATGGCGGCGGCGGCGGCGTCTGCCGCTAAGCTTGTGAACCCCCGATATTATATTTATTGTGCACTTGCCGAGCGGTATGATCGGGAATTTATGTCGTCTGCCGGACCACGGACACAGTGCCACTACAAGCAGAGAGACAACTGCACACACATTTATACAGATACAGATTTTATGTAATGCATTACCAGAGATAACGTGTCTTAATAGACAGTTGTTATTGATCAGAGCTCGCTTAGTATATCAACAATTTTTCTACAATTCAAGATTCTCAAAATTTTTCGTCAGTAGACCCCTCAGTGTTGAGTTCGAGTTCCGAACGTCGAGATCCGTAGAAGAACGAAGGTTCATAACGTTGGGAATCGAGTTATGGAGCTCAAATGGTCTTGGGCGGGACACTTGGCAAGACGTGGTGATGACAGCTGGAGCAGGATAGCGACTGAATGGTGGCCGAAGAATGCTGTAGAAGGGTAGGACTTCCGGCAGCGAGGTGGGTGGAAGACATCGTTAGAGTCGCGGGCCGTCAATGGCTGAGACTAGCGCAAGATCGAGGCGGATGGCACAAACTTTGGGAGGCCTATACCCGACAGTGGTATCTCTGCTTATACTTGCATACTGTGCACTATGCCAAATATACTATAAAGCGTATGGTCGATATCGCGAAGGTGGTTCCACAAGGTAAAGCAATATTGAGAGTGCATCCGCTGCATACTGCAGGCGTCTGCGGAGGAGAGGATCGCTTTATGCATTCCGCTAGTAGTCGGTAACACACGGGCTCGTAGCGACGTGCTGACACTAGTAGGGCTTTATTCATTATCCAGCAGTTGTTCATTTGTTGTATGTGTACCCCAATAAGTGCCTCAATACAACGAACAAAGAAACAGCTTTCTTACTTAATGTACTTAAAGTTTAGTTAAACTTAGAAACACTGAAATTGGATCAGCTGCTCTTCTCAAGCTTCGTCTAAGAGCATTGTAAACTTACAAAAAAATAATGCTGGCATTTTACACGGCGCTATCTAGCCCCAAACTAAGCAAGTCTTGTACTGTGGGAACCAGATACCTAACTGATATAATACAATTTCGTATTTTCATTTAGTTTTTTGTCCGAGATCGCACAACAGTATTTCTCTCTGATCGTTGTAAAGTAGAAGCAATTCTGTAACGGTATTGCGAAATGCAAGGTGCACTCGCGAGATAACACCCCGCCATGATTTACTCGCGATGGCGAGGAACGCAGCCCCTGCCGCCCGTCTCCTTCCGGGAATATCACCAAACTCTATTTCAAAGTCGCAACTCACAAATAATAAGCTCCATAAGGTAACAATTCCGAGCAACGCGATTGTAAGCGTTTGACGCGCGGCTCTTTCAACTAGTGCTCTCGCGGTGAATTTCTGTCTATTTGCTATACAACACTGAATGGGATGGGCTGTCTTGATTTGTTGAACTCTTCTCAGTGTTGTCACCAGATAGTGAGAGATTCCTCGCTTAAATCTTGCGTTTGATTAGGTATAGATGAGGAACTATTTCAACTAAAGATTTAAGCGACGAATCTCTCGTGTAAGCACCTGTAGTATCGCGCGCCACAAACGTGTAATATCGCGTTGCTCGGAAGTCCGCGTACTCAGCTCTTAGTACATAGTATTTATTCTGTGGTGCGGAAGTTTGGCGGCTTTTACCGGCGGCGGCGTCTATAAATCGACAGTTCCTGTAGAGGGACTTAGTGCTGGTCGAGGATGATACACTGCTGCAATTTATTGAGTATGCAAATTATATATATTGTGTGACAGCACATTTTAACAGCATTCTAAAAGGTCTGGGCCTAAAGTTTTATTTATTTATTTAATTATTCAATTAGAACGGTCTTGGCCAATTATACTAGTTAAAAATGGAATAATTTTTACAGATAATTAATATATTATGATAATTAATGTATTTAATATATATATTTTGAGTTTTTTTTACCAATGCTACATTAAGATTAACACACCTAGATATAACTTGTACCTTATCTTGTTATTTTAGTGTTTTGTTTACTAAATAAATAAAATGATGGCATTAAGGATTTGTACGAAGCATTTTTGTACTTCAAGATACTTGTAAATGAAACAAAACTTTGTTTTCCCTCATCATCATCATCACAGGCAGCTTAACTGATAGCCTACTGCTGTGCTGGGTGTAACCGATCGTGCGCTATTGGCATCCAGGCCCCTGTATGGCATCTAATGTATTGGTTTATACCGTGTGTTTGTCGGCAGGCGCGCTTGGAGGAGGTGTCGGCGCGGCTGCGCGAGATGGAGGCGCTGCGCGCGCAGCAGGCGCTGCCGCCCGCGGACCAGCTGGCGCTGTTGCACGCGCAGCTAGACAAGGTAACGCCACTGCTGCAGATATACTATGTTATACATATATGTAGGTACTATGTTCTGCAATAAACGTTATCTTATCTGCACTACCTACTCTTACAACATTATTTAATTCTTTATTGCACAAACAGAACATGTGAAAATGACGACCTCCGTGGCGTAGTGGGCGAATAGTCGGCTGAGACGCAGGAGGTTGCGGGCTCGATTCCCACCGCGGAACAAATGTTTACACGATCTACAGATACTTGTTTCGAATCTGGATGTTACTCTATATTCCACTAATATTATAAACGCGAAAATTTGTATGGATGTATGTGTGGATGTTTGTAACTCTTTCCCGTAAAAACTACTTAATGAAATTTTTGTATTTCCATAGATTATGACCTAAATTTACATAAAGGCGACTTTTCATTGACAAAACAAGCGTGTTAAGCCGCAGGCGGCAGCTAGTATATTATATACAAGTATGTATTTAAAAAAAAAAAGATGTTATATTAAGATGATATATTAAGTATTTTATAAGTTATCTGTTTCCTATAGTACGAGCTCTGCTGAGTTTGGGGCTAGATAGCGCTGTGTTAAATGTCCAGCAATATTTATTTATTTATGTACAAATGGAGCACTTCATGCTAAAATCATTTTCTACAAGTCATCCGTGCGTGCCAGGTGAAAAACTTAGGTTGGGTGCCGTGCAAACTAGCGTTGCATGGGCCTCAAGTGCCCCTGGTAGGTCACCTAGCAGACTAAAGATGTTGAGAACTGAACAAATACCAGATTGCTACGAGTGGTACCCAAGAAAAAGATTACAATAGATATTACGCGACGTGTTGCGATCTAAAAGAAACAAATAATTTGTTGAAAAACTTTGAGAGTACTCTAAAGCGATAAATAAAGTAAAATGTATGTGGTATAGGACTGGTCATACTGATCTGGAGTCGGTAAATCTGTTCCTCTCCGAAACCATTCGGCGGCTAATGTCCCGCCATAAAGCAGGAGCCCTGTAGAGCTCCGGCGCGGCGCGGAGTCGAGCCTGACTTACGGACCTGACTCGGGGATCCAACCACCTTATATTTGATAGGCCGCCGGTTAGGTTCGCTGTTAGGACCTCGTCAGCTTTTACGAAAATTATTACATTTTGCGGCCATATTCATATCAGTTCTTAAGGTTTTTTCGCTTGCCCCTAGAAAATTATGCGCATTTCCAACTGTTGTCATTAACCTTAGGATATAATATCTAATAGAAAATCTATTGTGTTTTAATACTGGGTTTTGACAGGTACGAAATCATTCACAAAACTCTGAACGTTTAACAGAGAGAATGCCTCATTAAACCGACAGTTAGCTTTTCCAGACAGTCATAGGCACCTCTCTCTTGTTCTCGCATCGTCATTACAAGAACTCTGTAAATAATGTTCCTCCAAATCGATTGATCGCAAACAAATCAGGGAAGGCAATCGAATAAAAGCCGTCCATTAGCCCGCAGGCAGCTCGCATTAGCAGCAGGCTGCCTGTCCGTATGTAGGGCGCATACGCGCGCCTCGCACACGTCGCATCAGCGAGCTAGGGAAAATAACCTTTAGCATAATGCCTTTTGGATCAATATAGCTTCTAGCATTTATCTGTTAAATGGTGTGGTGGCGGCTTCGTGCGGAGGGTTTCGTGTGACTTTGCCAAATGAAATTGAGTTGTTACTTGTTGACTTTAAGTTGGAATATCGCCTGCGTGTCGTCCACAAATGTATGCATAGTGTCAGTATTCTGTGTTCACAGTGAGTCGACTATACGTATTACGATAGGTTCTGTGGTGGCGTGCCGAGCGCGACTCGCCACCATTAGGAAAATAGGCCGCAGTCTCTCCATCAACATTCCCACTGACAATACTAAGAGAATAGCTTTTCGGGGGCTGACTCAGGACTACTCTGATTACGGGGATTGCCTCTTTGAATTAAACTCATTCTAATATTTGATGTACTTCAAATTCAAATTGTGTGAATAAGTAATGGAACGCTATACTCCTGAAGAACGCGGAATAATCGTTTGATATCGCGTTTTGACGATTAGCACTGGCACTGGCCCAGAAGACCACCCGCTTCCACCGCCCTACACTTCTTCTATGTGCTTATTTATAATCGCATGATTATGTGAACTAGTCACCGACTCTGAAAGTGGAGAACCATTCGCCCGAAGTTCTAAAGAAAACCATGGAAAATCCCATAAAAAGAGCTCAAATGGACAATGGCGGCGGCGGCCACTTATTTATTCATTTAATTAATACTTTCACACAAAATAGAATAGTGCTGGGAGGACTTAATGCTAATAGCATTATCTACCAGTCATCCTGGTCGTGCTAAAAGAAGGTAAGGCGTGACATAGGAAAAAAGGTATTTCAAAGCTACAAAAAAAATACAGACATACAGAAACTATAAATACAGACATACAGAAACTATAAATACAGACATACAGAAACTATAAATACAGACATACAGAAACTATAAATACAGACATACAGAAACTATAAATACAGACATACAGAAACTATAAATACAGACATACAGAAACTATAAATACAGACATACAGAAACTATAAATACAGACCCTAAATAACTAAATAACAAAATAATAATAAATGCCTAACATAATAATTATATATATGTATATACAGTTATTTTAACAAAAATCCTATAAATAAGTTAAATAAAAAATAATTTAATAGAAATTACATTGCAAAATGCAAATAACATTATAATTAAATTGGCAAGTCAAACGCACTGATGATGGTATCGTTCTCAAGGAACCGCTGACGCAACAATCTCTTAAGAGCGGGTATAATGCTAGGAAAAAATCAGATTTCACCCGCGCGTCTCGAGCCGCCCCCCGCTCCGTACTCATACTATATTACTTATAGGTATCTACCTACAAAACAAACACAGCGATGCACGATGCCACAGAATAGGTAGGTGTGCCACTCGAGCTAGAGTCGCGACTAGACGATTCGCTCAGTTCTACCATAGTATAATGCAAACCATCAGACAAAACAGAACGTTTTTCAGAAAGTTCTATTGCCTTATAATGATACTAAGTAAGTAACATCCTATTATACCATAATAAATATAAAAATAGTAGATATATTAAAATCCTTGCGAATTTGATAGTATTACTTAGGGATATCATCAGACAAATAAGTATACGATACTGTAGGCACCTACGTAGTTTGTTTGTCACACAAATAATTCAATCTCCTTAATTAGTATTGATTTATTTTTGATATTTATTTTGTTCCTGTACCCACTTATCTAGGTATATTTGTATGCGTATGCAGGAGGTTCTTAATTCAAATACCTACTTATACTCGAATACATAATTGTAAATTAAATTTATTACACAATTAGGCCAAAACGGCTGGAGCGATTTTAATAAAATTTGGTATATCAATAGAATACCACCTGGATTATTACACAGGCTACTTTTTACCCTATAAACCAGTTCCCATGAGATGATAATGGGGTATCCAAGTTTTAATATGATTTTATTTTTGTTACACCTACACTCCAAAACTACTGAACAGATTAGGTTAAACTATGCATCAATAATATAGTTTAAGTCCTGGAAAACCATTTTATCCCATGGATCAGTTACCATACAATAGGAATGAGCTGTCAAAGATTTCATAGAAAGGTTTGGTTTTTGCTACTTCTTTACGCTTCTTGGCTCTTATTTTACTACTTCTTGGCTGCTTCCGCAGCATTTAAGTGTTCTATACTTTTTTAATTTATATAAGGTCACCATCGTGAGTCTTGAAAAAGATAAAGTTACTGCAGCGTCCTCGAGCACACTCTTTCATGTAATGAAAAAAATAAGTTCCTACCGTTCCTTCCTATAAAGGGGATATTAAAGAAATATAGGGTCGCAATGAGGAGTCATAAAAAATTAACAGGAAATATTTATTGTTTTTTATACAGCGTAATGTAGCTTGGGAAAGTACGTGTACCCTGTAAGAGCACTGCAATTAAGTTTGAGCCTTAGAAAATTCAATTAATTAAAAATTCGATTAAAATTAATTAAAAACGACTCTCGTGTTTCAGCCTTTTTAATGTTTAATAGCAACTTAAACGACATCATTTTTAAAAAGTGATGGACAAAAACTTGTACGTATGTTAAAGTACAGTAAAAGACATTCACTATTTATTTATTTAGGACAACGGTACAGTACAGACAATACACGGCTACACATCAAGCTATACGTTTCCAGTATAAGCTGACCTCGCATCATATAGGCTTTTCGTAGAATGAGAGGTCAGCTTATACTGGAAGTATATAGCTTGATGTGTAGCCGTGTGTACCTACCTATAAAACACAGAAAGACAGATATAAAACAACAGAATCAAGAACGATCATTATAGGCAGGTACCTAACAAGAGCTACACAAATACGTGGGCGCTAAAAGGTTCTGTACTGTGTGGTGTCCCAAAAAGGATCAGTCTCAGCTCTGTGTTGGTCCACGCTTAGGCACTAAGTGCAGACCAACGCTGGTTTTCAGACTGAGCCTGTTATAGTGACCGCACGACCAGAGAGAGAGAGAGAGACCGAAGAAACATGAAAAAAGAGGCATTAGTAAAATACATACATATAAAGTACGTACGTAAAATAATTTGAATAAAATAAATAAAGGACGGAATTATGGAAGGAACGATTAATAAAAAACCAGAGAGAGACCAATCAAAAACAGGTTGAAAGCCATCTATAATGAGTACAGAGCAGAATACCCACCCACCAATACTCGAAGCGCATTGTCCAGTGAGTGAAGCAGGCGTTATATGCATTTCTGGCGAAGAATGAGTTCCTTTTTGAGTGCCGACTTGAAGGTTGTTACGGTTTGTAACGCTCGAAGTGGTGGGGCCATGTCGTTCCAACACCGTGAGTCCGGGAATCCGAATGAACCCCGATAGGTTACGGACTTATGCCTCGGCGTTAAAAAACCAGATGACTCGTACATAATGCTATTAAGTCCTCCTAGCACTATTCTGTTTTGTATGAAAGTATTAAATAAATAAATAAATGAGTGCACAATCGTTTGGGGTAATGTGAGCTATCACAAGTCCACTTGAGCTTCGAATAAAGGTAGGAAGGTACTCTATTATGGGTAAGGCCAAATAGAAGAGTTGCAAGGTGAAGTTCCCTACGTGCTTTCATTTTCAGCATATTAGAAGTAATATGAGTGCGGGGGGGGGGGGGGGGGCAGGGAAACAGAAACGTGCGCAAGCATTCTGAACACGTTGAATAAGCTGTTTAGTTAAGTTCAGTTCCAGTTAAGCTGTTTAAAAAAATAGTTCAATTTTTATTTATTCTATTCCAATGTAATAGCGTAAAAGTAATGTAGGGTGTTAGATTGTGGTCGACCCTGTACTATGTTTAGTAAAGGCGAGTATTTAAACTTAAAGCCTAACTTAGTTCTTATTCTTTAGGCGTTGGGGACTTAATGCATCCTCTAAGTTCGAAACAAGCTCACTGGCCAGCACCCCAAAGTACATAATACTTGGTTGCCATCGTTAAGAGCTATTGAATAGACAAATCAATTGTCTAACAAGCAGAGCGAGTACGTCGACTGCTACTACATGCTACAGTACTATCACTATCATATACCTAATTAGTGTAGGATCGTTGTAGGTAAATGACTAATTTGACAGCGCATTGAGCACGGCCTAATGGAGCGGTGAAATATAGCACGGAGCTGCTATTTTATCGTAATCTGTGGCGAGCGCAATCATCATTACATTTATGTAGTGTAGGGGTGCAAGGTGCAGTTACTGGTCTGCTGGTTGCCGAGACCATATTAAAAGCTTTCGCATCTGTAATGCGGGAAAAGCACGCAGCAGAGCCGACACAGACAATAAGGAAGTTTACATTATATCAGTTTTATTTTTAAGAAATCACACTAAACCTGCAATAAATACTAGTGTTTATATTTATTCAATTATCTTCAAAAATGACATTATTGATTTTGATTATGAATTTAGGCCGCGCACAAAACCACGCTCCATCGTCAACACTTTTTGCTTTTTTATATACCAGTATAATATAAAATATGATAAGAATATCAACACCACATACACACACCACGTCCGGGATAGTGTTGCGAGCACGAAACACGCATCTCTCTGCTGAGATAGCCGGTTCTAGTGCGTCCCGTCTAACCCACAACGGGTCGACGAGATTTGTGACGTCACGACCGTGAACGCTCCGCGCGGATCTTATTTTCGTGTGGGTGATATTAAAAAGTTCACAGCTTTCTTCATTTTTCAAAACATTCAAGTAATTTTTTAACTATGTTTAATATAATAGGTTGGGGAAAAAGTCTTTTCGCATTATAGTATGTATGAACTTGTAATAAAATCTCTTTGGCTATACTATTTGTATCTGGCTGGTTTTGGTATCATTCAAAGTTTAAATTTTAAAGAAGATAATTCCAAATTCAAATTAGGAAAATGTGTGATTTTTATTTGTTTTTCGTACTGTAAAGATGAGTGAATCTAATGAAGAAATTCGATACATTTTCAAATTTTTCTACAAAAAAGGTAAAAATGCAACGCAAGCCGCGAAAAAAATTGACGATGTTTATGGACCTAGTGCAGTGTCTGTGAGAGAAGCAAGAATTTAGTTAAAGCGTTTTCAATCCGGAAATTTTGATGTCAAAGATGCACGTCGCTCTGGTCGCCCTATTACAGATAAAAATTATGGCATTTTTGAAAAAGTGGAGCAAGATCGGCATGTCAGTAGTTACGACGTAGCTGAAGAACTGGGAATTGACCACAAAACAGTTTTGGCGCATTTGAAAAAAACTGGTTACACAAAAAAGCTGGATATTTGGGTACCCCACGAGCTCACTGAAAGAAACCTAATGAACCGTGTACCTACTCATTTGTGATTCTTTATTACGACGTAATGAAACCGAACCATTTTTGAAGAAGCTGATAACTGGTGATGAAAAGTGGATCACGTACGACAAGAACGTGCGAAAAAGGTCGTGGTCAAAGGCCGGTCAGGCTTCACAGACTGTGGCGAAACCCGGGTTAACTCGCAACAAGGTAATGCTGTGTGTGTGGTGGGATTGGAAGGGCATTATTCATTATGAGCTGTTACCACCAAGCAGGACCATCGATTCTGAACTCTACTGCGAACAACTGATGAGATTAAAGCAAGAAATTGAGAGAAAGCGGGCGGAATTAATCAAGAGAAGGGGTGTGGTTTTTCATCATGATAACGCTAGACCTCACACATCTTTAGCCACTCAGCAAAAATTAAGAGAGTTTGGCTGGGAGGTGTTAATGCGTCCGCCGTATAGTCCTGACCTTGCACCTTCAGATTTCCACCTGTTTCGATCTCTTCAGAATTATTTAGGCAGTGTCAGGTTAACATCACGAGAGGACTGCCAAAACTACTTGTCGCGGTATTTTGATCAGAAACCCCAAATTTTCTATAGCAATGGGATCATGTCCCTACCTACAAAATGGCAAAAAGTTATCGAACAAAATGGTACATACATACTTTAGTTAAATGTAAATAAACTATATTAAAAAATGTTTTGAATTTCCTTAAAAAATGCGAAGAAACTTTTTCCCCAACCCAATATTTGTATTATCTTTAAGATGGTCTATTTATTTTTTGTTTTTATGTGATTGGAAACTTGCTTATTGAACGTGCCCTTCGAGCAAGGAATCGCTTATTTATGAATACCAAGCGCTCACCCATTCTAGAGATAATCGCAGGAAACGTCAGCAGCAGAAACCTAGCACATTTATTAAGATCGAGTGACAGAGCAACGTCAACACCTCTCCCGAGAGTACCATTAAAGCAACACGCGAACATTTTTTTTTGGTGTTTTGGATCGCGCAGAATGCTTGTCTTTGACTTGTGTTGTGTATCTCTGAAAGTTAGTTTCGTTATTTGTTGTGTAGTTGTCTATAACAGGGAGCAGCGTATGTGTGTGGGGTCGCTTCACCGCGTGGCTAGACTGAAGAGCCCTCGAGTGTAGGAGGGCCCTTGCCGTTGCGTTTACCTATATCATACCAACTGTGGGGGGGGGGGAATATGCTTTACGTTGTGTTCTCTTCCGGCTCGCGAGTCGCGGTTCCGCTAATGCATCGAGAGAAATTCCATCGATACCACTACACTGACCAGGGTCGCACCTAATCAACGTACATTTAATTAAAAATTAGATGGAAGTTTGAAGTACCAGAATGAAAGCTCTAAGGTCATCTGATGTGACGTGATATCTTGTCTAATTTCTAGTGGCCTTTAAAGAAAGCCTCCGACATGCCTCAACGCCTGTTGATATAAACACTGTGTTCACAAGAAAAAACATCGCAAAATCTGTTAGATGAGTAGTAGTTGAAGTGGTATTGTATAAGGCTGAGTGCACAGCAGGCGAGGCGACGGCGAGGCGACGGCGCCCGCGGCGGGTCCACACCACAGCGTGCATTAGTCGGACGGCTCGGGGTCGCACAATGGCTGGCTGCGAATTATCACTAATAGGCACCCTGTATGCGGAACACATTAAGCACTGTCGCAGCATTGTGTGTGGATTTACACTGCATTAAGAGTATAGTGTTGTCTACGAGCGCGCGCTACGCTCGAGGCGTGTACGATTAATATATTTAATCTGAGCAATAGCTCCTAGCAATATATGAGGGCTCCAAATGGTTCATTTCTTACGTTTTAACTTCCTTGAGCATTCCATTCAGGAATCATAAAACAAAATAAATGATGGACGGTCCCCTTCTTCATATAAAATGAATGAATATAATATAAATGAACATGGTTCATTAATAAAAATGATGTATCCCTGTCTCCCTGTCTGGTCTGAAATAAACTTTAGATAGGTATTATTTATTTATTATATAGAGCTTATGATCGTAAAGCGATGTCCTTCATCTCCGAAATAGGAAGTTCGTCGTAAAGTGCTGCTATTTCATATGAAGGACATTTTATCGGCCGCTGTAACGAACTACTTACTGTAACTTCAAAGGAGTACGTTCTACTGGTATTGCGTACTCTGTGGTGCCTCTACAGATCGTAAAGTTGGTCTGCGGGTCACAGCTGAGCAGCAGTGCGCGGCGAGTGGCTCATATCAGGTCGTTAGTGCTCGCTAGTTACATTCTCAGCTTAAACTCATCAAGAACGTTACAACTTTGCTATATTCAGTAGTTTAGTATCCATCGACGGATTTAATATTCACGCTGACATAACTCTTACTGAATGTAAGAATCGTTATCTCTAGCGTATGTTGGTAATTTTGTGTTTCCGCTATTTCACCACGAGAAGGTGTGCTCGTATGTGTCGGTGTAGTGTGCGAGCCGCGGATATCAATATTGGCAATAGTTTGCATCGCTCGCCGACCGAATATAGCTCAACTTTGTAACAACTTTGCGTCCTGAACTTTTTCAATACATGCAATTCTAGTATGGAAATTCAGAAACATCCTTTTTCACCTTTTTTACTCGACTATTAATCTTCTTCCTGCCCTTTCCCACATTACGCTGAATCGGCACAACATGTACTCCTCCTCCACATCTCTCTATCAGTATCTCCGTTATCACTTCCTTCCTACTCATATCAGTCTTCACACAGTCCATCCATCTCTTCTTCGGCCTTCCTCTACTTCTATACCCATCCACACGCATATCTAACACTCTTATTGTCACATGATTTCCTTCCCTCCGCGTGACATGCGCATACCACGCTAGCCTTTTACTCCTCAATTGTTCTATCACTGGCGCTACTTTTAAACTTCCTCTAATATACTCATTCGTTATCTTATCCATTCTAGTTACCCCACACATCCATCTCAACATGGGCATTTCCGCCGCGTGAACTCTTTTTCATCCGTTCCTTTCGTGGCCCAACATTCAGAATCATACATTACGACAGGTCTCAGACGATCATATGAATTAATTTGCCCCTTACGTTTAAGGGGCGTTGTTCCTGTAACCTGTCGCCATTTCGTCCATCCCGCATTCATTCTATTTTTAACGTCCCGGTCTATGTCGCCATATTTTTGGATGAATGGCTCAAGGTACCGAAAGTCGGAGCAGACTGGTAGGGATACACCATCCAAAGCAATATTGGCTAAACTGGAGGGACCACCAAAGTCACAGAACAAACTCTACTCTACAGAACAAGCCCGACTATTAATATTCATATAATTTGTTCATCATTTGACATGGTAACACGCACTCGGACAAGTCGAAAATTTACAAAGATAATGTAATAAATACTTAGATTAGAATAGTTTTGGCTTTCGATATATCCACCGACGTGTTTATATTTTTACACTAAATTAAAAGTCTGACTTAATGAAATACAAACAAATACATACAAGTGACAACAACTTACCATTTCAGGCTACAATTTACAAATAAACAACACAGAGTAATGTTACCACAACATTCAATCAATAGCATTGCTAAAATAAATCATCATCATCATCAGCCGGAAGGCGTCCACTGCTGAACATAGGCCTCCCCCTTAGATCGCCACAACGAGCGGTTGGTAGCCGTTTGCGCCCAACGGCTCCCCGCGATTCTTACTAGATCGTCGGTCCACCGTGTGGGGGGCCGGCCTACGCTGCGTCTTCCAGTCCGTGGTCTCCACTCGAGAACCTTTCTTCCCCAACGGTCGGTTCCCAATCGGTTCTACGAGCGATGTGGCCTGCCCATTGCCACTTCAACTTGCTAATTTTGAGAGCTATGTCGGCAACTTTAGTTCTTCTGCGGATTTCCTCATTGCGGATTTTGTCACGCAAAGAAATCCCGAGCATAGCCCTCTCCATAGCTCGTTGAGCGACCTTGAGCTTGGTCATGAGGCCATGAGTAAAGGACCACGTCTCAGTGCCATAGGTCATCACTGGCAACACACACTGGTTGAAGACTTTAGTCTTCGGGCTCTGGGGAATTTTGGACGAGAAGATATCGCGAAGTTTCCCGAACGCTGCCCAGCCGAGTTGGATTCTTCGTGCGACCTCTTTGTCGAAGTTGGACTTACCTAATTCGACAGTTTATCCTAGGTATACATATTCGTCAACAACTTCGAGAGTATCGCCCCCAACAACTACCGGTACGGGCGCAACATGGATATTTGACATGATTTTCGTCTTATCCATGTTCATTTTAAGACCCACCTGTTGGGAGACCCTACTGAGGTCGTTGAGCATGGTACCGAGTTCCTCGAGCGATTCGGCCATAATGACTATATCATCGGCAAAACGAAGGTGAGTGATGTATTCGCCATTGATATTGATGCCAAGTCTGTCCCAGACCAAGAGTTTGAAAACGTCCTCCAATGCGTTCGTGAACAGTTTCGGAGAAATTACGTCTCCCTGTCTCACGCCTCTCTGCAATTGGATTGGTTCCGTACTCTGGTCCTGTAGACGGACTGACATAGTGGCGTTACTATACAAACACTTCAACACTTCGATATACCTATAGTCGATTTGGCATCGCTGAAGAGACTGCAGTACCGCCCAGGTCTCGATTGAATCGAAGGCTTTTTCATAGTTCACAAACGCTAGACATAACGGTCGATTATACTCCTCGGTCTTCTGTATAATCTGGCGTAGCGTGTGGATGTGGTCTATGGTACTAAAGCCTTTTCGGAAACCGGCTTGTTCGGGAAGCTGGAAGTCATCGAACCTGCGTGCGAGACGGTTCGTAATCACTCTCGAAAACAGCTTGTAAACGTGGCTCAAGAGCGAGATGGGCCTGTAGTTCTTTAATAAGGTTTTATCACCTTTTTTAAAGAAAAGAACCACCACGCTCTTATCCCACGCTTTTGGCGTGGTTCCTTCGAGGACGACGGAGTTAAATAACTTCTGGAGGACTTGAAGTACCGGTTTTCCACCCGCTCTCAGAAGTTCTGTCGTAACTCCATCCTCACCTGGTGCCTTGTTGTTTTTAAGCTGTTTCAGAGCGATCCTAATCTCGTACAGGCTGATGTCCCGTACAGGCTGATGTCCGGGATGTCTTCGGTATAAAATAAATAAATAGTTAAAATGTATAATAAACAATTTGAAAAATTAATAAGAAAAATATCACTATATCAAATTAGTATTTTTCAAACTTTCGCGGTCACTTTACATAATTATTGATTAAACCGGGTATTTATCGCGCATGTACCTTCTTTATATGTTACACAGCCGAAACGTCGGGATAACAAATAAAAAAGGTACATAATTCAAATTAGTTAATTTGGGTGTCAAAGATTCATATAATAAAGTCATTTTAATACATTAGTCTTAATAAAATTATATCATTTACATTGATCATAGTCGGGTTTAAACTATTTCCTTATCAGATCTTTGATCATAGTCAGGTTTAAACTATTTCCTTATCAGATCTTTGATCATAGTCAGGTTTAAACTATTTCCTTATCAGATCTTTGATCATAGTCAGGTTTAAACTATTTCCTTATCAGATCGTTGATCATAGTCAGGTTTAAACTATTTTCATATCAAATAAAGCTTTGATTATGTAATAATAACATTTAGTGATCAAGTGATTTCTCACTCAACTGTTACAATAACAGTCACTCATGCTTCTAATTATGTTTCATGAGTCAGAAATAAACGAAATCATTTTCCAAATAATGGCGAGCGTGGAGATAGTCGTTCTGAAGGTTTAAATATACGAGCACCTAAGGCTACGACCAGCGCCAGCGGTAGATCTATGTGAGCAATCGGGCACAAGTACGCTTTTTCCCTATCAATTGACTCCCGTTTTGCTCGGTCGAACTAAGTTGACGACAATAATATTCATCTCTTGGGGGTTTCCGAGGTATAGCTAAACCCTGGAGGTTTAGTTAGACATAACTGGCCGGTTTCCAAGTATAGCTGTATGTTGTGGTGTACAGGCTCAGGCGCAACTGGCATCTCACCGCACGCTGCTGTCGGGCAAGCTGTCCGCGCTGCACAAGTACTCGGGGCGGCTGGACGCGGCCGCCGCGTGGGCCGGCGCCGCACGCGCCGAGCTCGAGCGCGCCGCGGCGCTGCCCGCCGACCAGCGGGCGCCTGCGCTCGACCTGCTGGCCGTGAGTGTCCCTCGGATCTGCCGCGCCAGAATGCAGTTGACCGTCTTCTCTAATGAATGATTATCCTATCGACAGGCATCCGTGAAGGACAAGGAGTGCGAAGTCCGCGAGGTGGTGGAGAACTACAACAACATGGAGCGGGAGTGCGTCGCGGCACGGCAGAGCGTGGGCGCGGCGCTGCGCGACAAGCTGGCGGCGCTGCGCGAGGACTGGGCGCGGCTGCGCGACGCGGCGCGCGCGAGCCCCGCGCGGCTCGCGGCGAGCCTCGAGGAGACGCCTCGGACCTCCTCGGCTCGCGACAGCCTGCCTCGCGAAGGCTCGGCTCGGGATAGTGACGGTTCGGTTCGCGATAACTCGCTTCAGGACGGTTCGGTTCGCGCCCAGTCCTCGGAGTCGCGCAAGAGTTCCGTGGACAGCCAGCACAGCGGTGAGTGGCGAGTGCAGGGGGACGGTGGCGGGGGAAGGGGGCTCACTTGAATGTGGCGCTGGTGTCGATGGAGTAAACGTTGCGATCGCTTCCTTTGATGTTGTCGAAAGTATCTGAAGTTATATAACTGAAACTAGCGATCTCACTCTGTGAATGAATCACGCAGTCTGATACTCGCTGACGTATGCTTTTAAAATGTACATTATATAATATGTTAGCGTCCTAACGTTTACTCCTAAACTAACAATTGTAATAACACAGACAGACTGCGCGCGACGCTATCGTATACAATTCAAACGTTGTCTGTCTGTCTGTGTGGTGTGTGGCTGAGTCGTGATGTCTGTACCAACATTAGAATAACTAACACATGGTTTGCAATAAACGTTTGGGAGACTAACAGCTTGTTTCATTCACATACATACATATATTACGTGTTATGTTATGTACGACATATAAAATAGGGGTTTCAAATTCATTACCATACTAAATTTCAAACAACCTTCCTATCAAGTCCTAAAATAATTATGAATGCAACAGCCTGTATAAAATAGGTAAATAATTCATATTCATGCATCATGTAAGTAGGTACCTGTTCGCATCGTCGCAAGGCACCGCCGATTTACGTTAAACATTGTTTATTGGAAATGTATCGATTACTATTAAGCTACCGGTATTAAACCCACCTCTAAAATCAGTTAATACGATTCCGGATGTGTGTTTTAAATTAATGACGTACATAACAAAACAGGTTGTATATAATCTAGTCATAGCTATAAGTATTCAAAACACTACTTGTCCTAACCGCACACTTTACACACTAAGTAAGATCTACTGCTAGAGTAAGTCAGATTGGGTAAGTTCGTATGATCTAATGGTCACCCATACAAGTGGTGCCGCGCGAAACGTTGCCTAAACTAGCTGATGTCAGAGTAGTACCACGGATTGTGGTTTGCAGTAGTTAGCTTATAAAATAGGACTAACCGCAACCGTTTGTGCACGCGTTTAGTACATAACTAACAGCTAACCACTGAATTAACGTCGAATATTACAATAATCTAAAATTTATTTGTGTAACCAGAACAGCCGCGCCCAATTATACTAATTACAATACATGCCATAATAATTATATTTTGAATAAAAATAGGTACTTACATCAGGTCAAGTACAAAAACAGTTAAAATTATTATTAGGCACGTGAATTAAATATTTAAACATTAATATTTGAATAGGTCATATTAAATGATAATTGTAAGTAAATGTGAAAAATATTGATAGCAAAGGCAAATAAGGCGAAAATACATACATAGGGGACAACCTCGGAGTTCCAGCTAACAATCTAGATTTATGCACGGACCTTTGTCTTGACCTTCTAAATGTAAGCAAAGCCCGATCTAATACAATATTCTATTTAGTATTTAATAAGTATTTATAGCCATGTTCTTTCATATCATAACCTCATTAAAATAACATTCTTTTTCATTCATTTCTGAACGCGCGCGGCGGTCACATTTAGGCTAGGTTTTGTGGTCGAGTTAGGGAGTTCGTTTATCCAATGTCTTTGAGTAGATTTAAGGAAATAAATGTGGTTTAGAAAGGTTCTTGTGTTTCAGAGTTATTCCTAGGTATTTTTAGGGGTTGTTTTCAATCAGAAGTGAGGTTAAAAGCGCTGTCTGGCAGTAAAAATCGTAAGTTTAAAAAACGTCAATAATAAAGGAAACAATTTTGACCTAGTGACGCCAATGTTTGTTGAAACGAAATTATCATTTTTAATTGCAGTCAAGTACATACATAATGTGTCGTTATTCCGTGAGTTTAGTGGTGTAAGTACTCTTGTTATTTGTTTTGTTCTTTGTTCGAAAGTGAATAAGGTGTAATTTTGTATGTTATGTTATGGGATTGATTGTTTTTTGTTTTATTCCTGAATTTATGAATAGTTAATGAATGTTTAGTCCGAGATATTACAAGCCATGAGGTGTGTGTGATAGACGTCTCGAGGAAGGCACGTTTGAAAACATCGTCGTCGTCGATTCTCAAAAAGTGTTGGTCGAACTTCTTTTTCGGGATCTACTCTCTACTAAAGTTCTCGTAAACGACATAAGAAGTCGAAAAAGCGTTCTAGAAAAGACAAAAGGCGTCGTTATTATTATTCTAAGAGACGCCAAAATTCGAGTTCGCTCGATAGGGATACTGCGTGCACAAATAGGCCACACACAAACTTCACCAATATCTGAGGCACTTCAGTCTCAGAGTTTCGTGGACTTGGCTGCCGCTAATGCTACTCAAGCAACACCGACCGCAATAACTGCCCGCTATTTGCAGACAATTAGCAATAGCAGTTCCGTACAAAATGCGAATAGCTTTCCGGCTCAAGCGTATACAGCTCATATTATTGTGGTACCAGAATTTGACCCTAGTAATGGTTCCCTAGTTATGGAGCTCAAATGGTCTTGGACGGGACACTTGGCAAGACGTGGTGATGACAGGTGGAACAGGGTAGCAACTGAATGGTGTCCGAGGAATGGCTGTAGAAGGGTAGGACGTCCGGCAGCGAGATGGGTGGACGATATCGTTACGAGTCGCGGGCCGTCAATGGCTGAGACTAGCGCAGGATCGTGGCGGATGGCACAAACTTGGGGAGGCCTATACCCAGTAGTGGGTGAAGTCGGGCTATGGATGATGATGATGATGATGATGAATGGTTCCCAAAACATCGAATCATGGATACATAAAGTAAATGAGTGCGCTCAGATATATTCATGGAATGAAACGTAAATTTGTCATTATGCGTTAGCAAAACTATCAGGTCTTGCTAAACGATGGTACGAGGGTCTACCCTCATTGCTTTTTACATGGGACCAATGGATTGACAAACTACAATTAGCTTTTCCGTATACGGAAAATTACGGTGATTTACTGCAGCTAATGTTGCAAGTACCGTGTAAAATATCTCAGCCATTAGATGTGTACTATTATGAAAGGACGATTATGATTAATAAATGCGACATGTTTGGTGGTAAAGCTGTAGGATGCCTCGTGCATGGTATTGATGGCAAATTTGTTAGGATGAGTGCAAATTCATGCCGTTTTGAAGAACCAGAACAGTTGTTTTACTTGATAAAAACATTAGCTCAAGGCGATACGATGGCTATACAATGAATAGGCGTAAAAACTACGCTTCAAATAGGGCTGCAGTTTCACAGCCAGAATCACAAATACAGTTTCACAGTGGTCCGGGGATCTCGAAACCAGGCATTGTTTGTTTTAAATGCGGTGAAACCGGACATATTCGTACAAAATGTATTAAATCAATGAAAAAATGCTATAATTGTCAAGGGATCGGGCATTTCGCTAAAGACTGTCGCGCTAGGAACGTTTAAACTCCAAATACGATGCCTGATGCTAATAATGCGAAAAAATTATTGAATATCACATCTCCACCTATTCAAAATAGCGTTATGCGAATACAATCAATTGAAATTGACAGTGACAAGTATTTCAAAGATGTTAAAATAGATGGTTGAATCAAACGGGCCTTTGTAGATTATGTAGCAGCTGTACTTTAATAAAAGAGAGCATAGTGAAGGAAATTTACGAAAATTTTAGGAATGACGGTAATCTATACCAAATCTACGTGGATTTGGTAACTAGTGTAAACCCTGTAGGAACATTGCGAGTGAAATCACGGTCTATGTTATTTCAGCTCAGGTGGATCTGGTTATAGTGTCGAATCATTATATGCCATGTGATATTATTATCGTCCAAACTTTCACTGAGCTGCCAAATATAGTTATCTACAAAACTTCGAACAGGTTATATTTTTACCAAGCCCCCGATATGGGTATGGGTTCAGATGATGAAAGGGTTAAGCTGAAACTCATAACTCCAGATAAGTTTGATATTGAATCCTGTATAACATCAACAGTTGAAGTAGTGACACTTACGCAGTTTTCTGGTTCTCTATACGTTCCAACTGGTTTTTGCGATTTCGGCGACCAAAAATATATAGTGTTACCAGGAGTTTACGATTTTGACGACAAAAAAAAAAGGTTTATCATGGTGTCTAATTTAGGGAACACTAAGTTAACTATCGAAAAGGGTCACACATTAGTGAAAGGAATAGAGTATGATAAAGTTGAGGAAGCATTTATTGGGACTACTGTAACTACGACTCAAGATAAAACAACTTTGCGTTTAGAAGATATGAATGTTAGCACAAAGTTGTCTGATGAAGAAAAGCAACGTTTCGATGAATTATTGGATAGGTATAGAGACTGTTTTGCACATGATTTATCTGAGTCACTCGCTGGCTTGGTGTCCTGATCGCCACAATGTTCGCAAATGTAGGACTCTGCCTTGCAAGACGTAGCCGCATGGCCATATTGTTGGCTCTTAAAACATCTTGCCACCAAGATAAAACATCTTGCGAGACTTAACACAATGTTAAGTCTCGCACAGGACAGGATGACCAATTTATATAGACTCTGCTTTGAGTTACAAGGGCTTTGCTAATGATTGCAGATACCTCTATTATGTAGTTGCAGGTTTCAGCATCCTTCTTTCCAGATTTATGGCTAAGCTTTATAGAGGCCAGAAAGTTTTTTCTCGTCATGCCCGAGAGTTTCTCGGCCAGATTCTTCTCGTACATGCTGTTATAGACCTCTAATTCCTGCATTTTTGATGGTACCCCAATGACCACTACTGGTGGTCTGCGCTTGCGTGGTTCGTCGATGGTTAGGCCATTAGATTCACTGAGTTTTTCAGCTTTTCTATGTCGTCCTTGGTGTCTGTGCTGATGATGACGCCCCCATTGATCGTCTTACGAAGTCCTCTTACATGTAGCCTCATTCCTTCTGGCTGATAATTTTTTGTACTTATGTAGTGTCGTCACTGGTGTGCAATTTATCCTTGGGATAAATAGCTACAGAGCTCAGGTTAGTAGGGCGGATTAGGGTATTACTGCTGTTTTTTTACCATTTCTGCGAATGAGGCTTTAACTGCTAGTTGCGATGACACTATAACGCTTTGATGAAAGTCTTAAATGCGTTGAGATAGGCTTTCTTTTTCTTTGAAGCTTTTGATGTAGAATTGTGCTTGGACGGTCTTCTGCTTTAGGCCTTGGTATTCTATAGCCATTTGAGATGTGCCATGGGCTACCTTTCTGCACAGATTACTAATTCTTAACTTTTGGTCAGAGTTTAGTTTACCTTCGGTAGCAATCGAGGTCACTTCATTGAGGCATTGTTCAATGGTGATCATCCAGGTCTGTATCTCCGATTTAGACACGGTTTCAATGGTCGCTTCATCCCTCGGTGCTGGCGAGCGCAGTGGTAATGAGAGCTCAGGTTGGGGGGTGGGCGGGGGACTGCGAACCACTTTACTACTTCGGCTAAAAGGGCTGTCCATGTTGATATTTATGTTTGAAATTTTTATCACAACATACTCAATTACATAGCGATGAATCACTTCTTAACTTCACACTTTTGCTGACTCAAATCTAGGTCAGATTTTAAGTTGGTTTATTAATTGAGCAAATTATTGTCACGTCCGATCTCGACAAGTGATCGAATACAACCATCGACCATCATATTGAAGGACAAAGGTCATAAAAATTGGTGTTTCGCCAATATCTCGGCATATGCATATAGGTAGCAAACTATACTAACAGATATAATACTTAAATATAGTAAATAAATAACGCTAGGAATATGACATCATCAGGTAATGTTGTTTCACGTTCAACTTGAAGGTGTGTAGGTAAGGAGGATGACCGTCTTATTTCTTCGTATTGCATAATGTATACCTTACCTACTGCTACTACTTACTGTGTGTAGTAGAACTAATAGCATAGTTAGTAGTACACACGGCTATACAACAAGCTATACATTTCAGGCTTTCCGGACAATAGAGATCAGTTTATTCTGGAAATGTATAGCTTGATGTGTATCCGTGTGTACAGTAAGCGTCACCAACCGGTTACTTCTCTGAATGTTAGAAATAAACAGCACCCGAGCTAGCTACAATATCACAAATAATAAAAATCGATTACAAAATTTTGAACCGTAGCTGGGAATCGAACCAGCCATTCCTCCACACTCTGGTAGGTATCAACGCTCTGACCTTTTATAACTATACAAAATGTTTATCAGGATTAGGTACCTACTCTACATCAATCAGTAGTATGTAAATAGACTGCAGGATATCTTAAAACTAACTACACGCATATGAGGCTTTACATCTGTACCTAGGCATCAAGTTGGTGGACGCAGGGCAGTGTATCGAAGTTTCCTAAGTTCCGAGAGTGCGTGACGAGGCAATGCTTTTTTATAGGCGATGGTTACCACTTATGGCGAGACATTAGCTTAGCTTTTTTCCATCTGCATCACACTAATATTATAAATGTGAAAGTTTGGATGTTTGTTTATTTGTTTGCTTGTTTGTTACTCAATCAAGTCGTAATGGCTGAACCGATTTTAATAAAATTTGGTGTTTTGATAGATTATGACTTGGATTCAAACATAGGCTACCTTTTGAGACGTGCGAAGCCGCTGGCGGAAGCTAGTGTTTTATAAAAAAGATAAACCTACGATGCCACCTTGCACAGACTCTCAAACCGGCTTCGAAGCTACACTCTTAATACGATAAAATACGTACGACAATAAGTTTGATTAGCAAAGCTTTTTACTTCAAACAAGATAATAAGAGCATGCTATCTGCAGCCGCTTCCTATCTAACCTACGTGCTGCTTGCTTCCTACCTAACCTACGTGCTGCTTGCTTCCTACCTAACCTACGTGCTGCTTGCTTCCTACCTAACCTACGTGCTGCTTGCTTCCTACCTAACCTACGTGCTGCTTGCTTCCAACCTAACCTACGTGCTGCTTGCTTCCTACCTAACCTACGTGCTGCTTGCTTCCTACCTAACCTACGTGCTGCTTGCTTCCTACCTAACCTACGTGCTGCTTGCTTCCTACCTAACCTACGTGCTGCTTGCTTCCTACCTAACCTACGTGCTGCTTGCTTCCTACCTAACCTACGTGCTGCTTGCTTCCTACCTAACCTACGTGCTGCTTGCTTCCTACCTAACCTACGTGCTGCTTGCTTCCTACCTAACCTACGTGCTGCTTGCTTCCTACCTAACCTACGTGCTGCTTGCTTCCTACCTAACCTACGTGCTGCTTGCTTCCTACCTAACCTACGTGCTGCTTGCTTCCTACCTAACCTACGTGCTGCTTGCTTCCTACCTAACCTACGTGCTGCTTGCTTCCTACCTAACCTACGTGCTGCTTGCTTCCAACCTAACCTACGTGCTGCTTGCTTCCTACCTAACCTACGTGCTGCTTGCTTCCTACCTAACCTACGTGCTGCTTGCTTCCTACCTAACCTACGTGCTGCTTGCTTCCTACCTAACCTACGTGCTGCTTGCTTCCTACCTAACCTACGTGCTGCTTGCTTCCTACCTAACCTAAGTGCTGCTTGCTTCCTGCTCTGACGTACCTATCTTGAATGAGTTTCCATCGGAAATGCTGACACTTTCAAATAGGAGCTAACGGGTAGAGCATAATAAATACTCGTAAAATGTTAGTTCACAGCTCTTCGTTAGCGTTATTGCAGTATAAGAAGATGCTGGAGCAACGTGAATAAGTATAACATGTAATATTAACATCTTTGAGAAATCCCATTTTAATAAGTACCATACAACTGAAACGCGAGTCTCCGGAATCAAGACGTAAAAGAGCCTGTCTGCCCTTACACTCAGCTCGGCCCCGGCCCGGCCCGGCCCCGGCCCCGGCCCGGGCGGCGCGCGGCGTACACATTACACTAGCATGCGATTAAATTAGGCTGCAAAGATGCAGAGACGCAGCGCCGACACGACACTGTCTACTTTAGTGAAAATTACCTGCGAACCAAAGTTCTTTACTACGCAAACGGGCAGGTTCCTTAGACATACTTCAAGCAACTTCCAGTTATTATTTTATAGTGTTGTCCGAACACTCACGAAAAATTACAAGATTTTTAAACAATCTCAAAAAAAAATTGTAGCACAATTGGAAGGTTTAATTTTGACGAATGTGCGCAAGATCTTCATTACCTTATCCCTCCTTCCCCTTTCCACCACCGGACAAGCAGACGTACCGAGAAGTACCACCCATACCTGGTCGGCATACCACCTTGCCGTACCAAACGATTTCCTTCAACTTTTCTTGATAGCACAAGTAAGGAGTGGAACTCACTTCCGACGTATGTTTTTCCGAACCAGTATAATCATGAAGTTTTCAAGTCCAGAGTGAATAGGTCCTTTCTAGGCAAAGCATCTTCGATCAAACTGTCACTTACCATCAGGTGAGGTAGCGGTCAAGCGCTTGGGTATCATAAAAAAAAAGGTTACGAGTTCAGGCTTAGGAGTTGGCTTGCACATTTTTGAGATGGTTTTAAAAATCTTGGAACTTCGAGTTAGGTTCTATAGCAATTTGTTGGCACGAAAAGTGAGCTAGCTGTTATCTCGCGCTATCATCATGCACTCAACACTAAATTAGATATTCCCTGTGTGCACCAACAACACTGTACCAGACGGCAAAGGATTTAATCTCAGTCGATCACGAAGCCGTCGCCGTCGTCACTCCGAGAAGAGCTCGTCACGTGTTATACCAGTATTTACCGAAGCTCCGCACAATTGCAGACAATCACTCTTGATTAGATCGTATGAATAGTAAAATAGCATTCGGAAGTGGCCCAAATTTCCAGTGATAGGTACCTATCCTGAAGTTGCATGTGGATTAAATACGGAAAGGAATGTTATAGTCGATAACTCGTAAATACAATTCACGAGACCAATTCCAGTCGTTTAAATACATGCTTTACAATTGAAATGAAGTCGTAACATTTATAATAATTTATACGATGTCAATAAAATGCACCGGTGACGGCAATAAAAACGGGACTACCCACAAATCACTCGTCGCTGTCAGTCGCACTGGCAGCCGCGTCGCCCCGCGTCGGTCGCCTGCAGTCGAGCCGCCGCCGTCGACCGGAGCATACGTGACACTGAATTATATTTAAACCCGCAATGCGACTTGCCATTTCGTTCACAGTACATATGCCAGCTTGCACGAAATGTGCATTCACGAGAAGCTTAAACTAATTTTCTACACATTTACACACTGTACTTACACTCTATGGTTCATTTCTTTACAATTTATTGAAGTTATGAAACTTTGTCTACCACAGCAGGGTCTTGGACCAAATCTAGACCTGTATAACTAGGTTATGTCACGCATTTATAAATTACCGAGGGCAAACAGAGTTCAGATCTGAAAAACAATGGGATCGTGCAGGCATTCTAATATAGGAATTAAAATGACGTCAGCCGATTGTGCCGGCGGCGGCGGCGGTGGCGGCGGCAGGATGGTAGCGAGGCATCTGCCGCCGCAACGTGACCTCCCATTTCAGACATCGCTTGTGCGGCACAAGCACACAACCATAGCGAGAATAAACAATATTTTAAGCTATGAATTACAAGAGAATTTTAAAAACAAATCTGCTTTAGTGTTTTGTAGATTCTAACGGTAAAGTTATGTTTTCCAGCGAACCGTTCAACGACGCGGCGACGCCGCACGCACCGAATAGGTACTGTGTTATTCTTAGAACTACGTTATTAAAAGGAGGTAAAGTGAGTTGTAGAAGAAAGAACTCGCTAAAACATGCCTGATGCATATCGTCCTGTTTATATCAGCGGTCACTGGTGGCGGCGGTGACTCATTTGCGAAAGGGTGCATAAAAAGCAGCGAATTGCGCAGAATTAGCATACAGGTAGTCACTGATTGTATCACAAGCTTGTAATTTAGATTGAAGTTGCGAACTTGTTGTCAACAAGGTTTTGCATAAAAACGAGAATATATAATTTGAAAACAAGTAACAACCCTTTCTGTAGGGTGGCGTCGCGTCGGGCCATTTTACATATGGCGACATAATAAAATTGGCATGTATTTGTGGCTCATTCATTTAACTTCATTCATTCATCGACGATTTACAATCCTGAAACGATTCGGCGAGAAAACAATCAGTATTGTACGTAACTTCCAGCTAAGTGCAGTCCTGTATAAGAAAACCTCTCGAGTCCATCCACTTGCTCCTTGCATCACCTCGCTCTCACAAAGCTTGTAAATTTCCCTATTATTAGCGAGTTTGCAGCAACATTCAGTTCTCCGGAATTTGGCTCGGTTCTGGCATTCAAAAGCTTTTTAAACGAACTATATTTTACGAAATTCGCGTGGAATTTTTCGAGGTTTCATTCGAGACATCGGAGGCTGTATTCAAGTTCGGCGGAGCGGACGCTGCGAGCGACCCAGTTCTCATCCCGACCGATGGATACGAGCCGACAATGCCACTGTCGAGTCAAGGTTGGCGCGACCTTGCTGCGAAAGGGTTCAGTCTAATTTGCAACAAGCAAACTAAATTACAAATTACACAACTGGTAACGAGTTGTCTACTAGAGTAATAATGTAACAAGGGGCTTGTTTGTCTCGTAATGAAATAACTAGGCAGCAGCAATTAATCTAACTTGTAGACGTTGAAAACAAATAAGTAGAACGCGAATGACAACAAAGATTAAATTAAGGAGAACCAATTAACCTACTAACAGTAATAGCTCATTTCAGCCGAGTGCTAAGTAAGTACGGCACAGATCTCTAAAACTATGCTCCCTGCGTATAGAGTCCTAAGAACAAAACAGAACATTTTCAGATCTATTCGTAGTTTTGGAACCGCAACAACAAACCCGAAAGCTATCATAAAAAGTATTTACCTTCACACAGTCGGCACTCGGCATACCTTACCTATACTATACCTTCGGTATAATAAGGGTATAGTCTTTTTTTTATTGATGATAGCCAAGCGCTTGACCACTACCTCACCTGATGGTAAGTGAAGGTGTGATCAAAGATGGAGCACGCTTGCCTAGAAAGAATCTATTCACTCTGGCCTTGAAGACTCCAAGATTATACTGGTTGGGAAAAACATACGCCGGAAGTGAGTTCCACTCGTTACTTGTGCTAATCTTACTTTAAGATTAAGTGCAAACGGGTATCACAGTTACATTACCTACTATTGTGTAAGATTTTATGTGCATATGTAACTTGTCGCAGCTAAAACTAGAATTGTTAGTTTGTCCCTTATACGTAGGGTCCATGGAAAGTAAAATAACAAACAATAGTGCGGGTAGTAGTACGCGGGCGGCGCGGGGGCGCGCGGGCGGCACAAAGCGGGATCTGGGGCGCTAGTAATCACGCCGCTACCACCATTCCGCATCTTGAGAATAGCTGCCTTTTTGTTCCACTGTCGTCTTATAGTGATTGCAAAGACTAATAATGCTTATGCAGGAACTCTACCATTTTGTGACTGCACATAACCTTTGTACGGTTCAGCTGGGTATATGCCGATTATTCTTAACAAATAAAAACTACACAAATAAAAACATTTTGAGCCACCCAAAAAACTTTGCTTCTCAAACTAGTGTAAGTACTTGATATATTTTGGTTTAGGAGCAATCTTTATAAATTATGTTTAGCCAGCGTTACCCAAACTACATTTCAAACGTAAAAGACGACATGCGTGGCGTTTTAATTGATTTCCGCAACTGGCGACGCGACGTCGGCGTCGGCGCGGCGTCGGCGGGGCGTCGGCGCGGTGGTGTGCGGCTAATTTTAATGTTTTTAGACTCCAGATGGTCTTACAAAATAAAGTTTGTGGCAGACTAAGTAGTATTTTTCATTGAAAAGTGAATTATCGAAAAGATTGCAGTAGAGGCTACCGCTTGTCAGAGGATAGCGGGCTTCGGTGGGTGAAGTACAATTCCACAGATTGTTGTGGGAACGCGCGAACGCTTTACGCCCGAAGCGAGGACATGACGGCCGCGTCCCACCGACTACTGGTAAGCGTGGCACTTGCCTATTACTCTACGAAAAGGTGTCGGAAGCACAGCATCTACAAAAACAAGCATTTCCTAATAGGTAATAATCGACGATTGGATTTTTGGAGCTGCGCCAAAATACCTGATGCAATATCCAGGTAAGTATTGAAAACGCATAATAATGCAACGCGGAGTCGGCCTCTGAATATTTTAGCCACGCCTTGGAGAAAGACTCTTTGAATGTTTAACAGTTTTTTCAAACCACACTTGCTCGTAAAGTGAGCCATAGTACATCGTTATTAGGGCCAGAAACCGCACTATAACACACGCGTGCATAATAATATTACACACTAGTGCACAATAGAATTATCCCTACAAAATGAAGTTGGTACCTAACTGCAAATTATATGCGAGTTAACAGAACATTTTCAATATAAGCGGGTAATACAGTTTTTGTAATAACAAAGAGGTTTTATGCCGCTGAAAATCCTATTACATTTTTGGAATAAATTAATTTATCTCTAATTAAGACGAAAAAACATTTATTAATATCAAATTACTTATAATTCACAATATTTTTTTTATAAAATATTTGCATTTTACCACTAAAATTATAATTTTGAAGTAGTCTGTATGGCTATATGTAATCAATCACCTTGATTTTGGCGCTTGCAAAAAAAAAAAAAACTTGCGCGCCATTTCTCATTTTATTGTTTGTATCGCTTTTGTTGTTGTATGGTAAATAATTGTAAACATGTCAAGTAGTACAGAAGATTAACAATTGATAGATTTAACCCCGCCAGAAATACCAAATGCAGCACAAAATGCAAATGAAAGCCTGCAAAATCTAGAGAAAAGTACTTAGCTGCTAACGATGGTTTCATACAATGGAAAAGCAACAAAAAAACCCAGTCATTTTCTGAAAATGTGTTTTGGCATATTTCTCTGAACTCGCCAATACATACAAAGCCAGCTCCCTTTGATGCATCTATTCCATGTTAAGAAGCATGGTTAAGCTCAAACATTGTGCTGATATCAAAACGTATTGTAACCCACAACCATGTACATCTCGTAGCATGAATTATTTGGTGTCTTGTCCTACCAGTATTTTGTATGATTTCCATTCTTCGCCGACATTTACACAAGAAGTAAATGAAGATACTAAAGAAGTGGCAAGTACCACAAACTGTGAAATTGCTATCAAAAACAATCCAATATCGTTTTAAAAATTGTACATTCACAAATTTTTTTAATAATTAAACGATTTATGCAATACATGTTTGTTTTTTCCTCGCAAGTGTGTTGAAAAAGTGCGTATGAAACTCGTGAGCAACTAGTTCACTAGACACTCGGACAATTTAGCTCACTTGTATCATAAATCATAATACAATACTAAAACATGCTTGGACAATATTCATTTTAAAATGATAAAGTTTAACTGTTTAAATAACGAAACAATCTGTGGATAATGTCTGCTTCTACATTATCCACAGATTGTTTCGTTATTACATACTTCGACTGCTTACATACTTCGAGTACTTTCTTCTGGCTCCTGTAGGATTTCGACATAAAAATATTTTGGTGTTATTATTATAAAACCATTTGTCCGTTTGGAGGGCGCATTCCCCGCGCCCGCGCCTCCCTCGGGCGGGGCGCGGGGAAGGCGCCTTCGAAACGGACAAATGACCGGCTAAACTATTTATTACAGCTGTGTTCAACTGCAGCGTATAGAATTTTTATTGAAAAAATTCATAATGTTCTTTTCAGTTAGGGTGTAGGTACTTATGCACAAAAAAGTGTGAACGTTTAATTAATTTCTTACATATTATTTTGCCGAATTATTCCGGCTACAATTGTTACTGTATCATTTAGCATTTAGAATTAGTGGAATGAGTGCAGTTTGTTGGCGAGCTCGCATATCCATACAGATGAGACATGCGAGCTGTTATTGTTATTTTCCTGCGACGCGCTTATTCTTGTAAATATGTATAAAATGCTAATAGCTCTAAGTTTATGTGAAATGTTATACCTAACTCTATTCATTCCTGTCGAAAGCCAGTTTTCTAGGCAGTTTACTGTAGGTTTTTAAAATCCATCCAAAAATGTGAATCTCGATTCCGTTTCCGGCGGCGTCCGTCGCCTGCGTTAATTGATGTCTGCCGGCTGATTGCGATTCGATCCGTGCTCGCTGCACACTTCACTGATCGGGACAGACAGGGTTGTCAATGAACCGATTCGGTAAGAATGGACTAAGTTCTTTCTTGCTGAAACAGATAAAGAAAACAAGTCTATGTTAAGTTTGGTTTGATCGTAACCATACAGTCCCAACGTCTTATCTAATCAGTTGACGGCGCCGGCGTCGCATCGCGTCGCGTCGCTAGAGTACACTGAACAGCCGCGTTTCTATCTATATTTGTACTTAGTATCAGCTGAATTTCAGTTCAGTCAGAAAATTCAGTATTTAGTACATAAGAAATTTCGTTTAGAAATATTTGTATCCACTCTTCTGTCGCCATTTTGAAATAAACAAAAGACTGTAAATTAGTCTGTGGCAAAAGTCTTCCTTCTTCTTAAAAAAGGTTAGAGTCAAGAAAACCTTCAAAGGCACCTTTCATCAATTTGAGCAGGTTCCGTTTAGTTAGAGGCGCGGCGCGACGCAGGTCGCGTCGCGCGGGGTAAATCACAAACTGGCGGCATTGCTCAGCGACATGTACCTACCGGTGCTGGCTGCATAAAGGCGTGCACACAGCGAACAAACTGGAAGACATAACATTGACATTGAATATTTAACTTTTTAAATTTTCGAACTATACTCATGTTTTTAAGACAAAACGGGTCTTTTCGCGCACAGATTTATATCAATATTATAATTTTGACTAACCTCGATGTTTCGGCCAAGTTACATCGGCAGTGGTCACGAGAGACTGAAAGCTGTGCGCTAAAAGACCCGTTTTGTCTTAAAAACATTGAATACGAGTATTGTTTGTTAGTTTTAGTGTGTGTACAATAAAACGTTATCAATCAACTATTATGTAGTATTTATAAAACCCCCATGTGTAGTTTGTCAAAAACTATAATACCTACAGAGATATGATATCAAAAGGTGTTACTGCATTTTTTACCGCATCCATTTTATTCTGAGATCTGGGTCCCGGCAGTAACTCACACCGTCCGTCTTGCTGGAATGTCTAAACTCGTCTCTTATTCTCCTAGGAATAAGGCTCAATATCGCAGTGTCACTTTTAGTTTTAGGAATATGTAGGTGTTTCATAGTGCGCTTTCTGCAAAGTTTTGTTTTACGACTGTTGTAACACTTGCAACTGCTTCAAACTATTTGGAGATTTTACAGCTTTTGGATGAAAGAACAGGAATAAAGCACTGATGCAGTCGGCTTAGCCAAAACACCTTATGGTTTAATTTTTCAAATTTGGCATAAAATCTGACATATTTTTATGAATTTGAAGTAGGTAGAGCTACTTATAAAACAAGCAAAACAAAATCAAAATTTGAACAATAGCTAGACGGGGCAGGGCCCCTGGGCCCCCAAGCTCAGGGGCCCCTCAGACTCTGACTTACAAACTATAAGTTGAACTAGTGAAAATTTCTCTCACTTTCGGAACATAAATAAACCAGATTCCAGGAGTAAGTTACAATTTATGTTTCGTTTTTAATTTTATTATGGATTCGACTGTATTATGACGAATCTGGAGTACTTTGAATTCGGAACACGACGAATACGGAACAACCGATTTTAAATGGTTTAGTTGGGGCCCTAGTTTATTTTTTGCCCCAGGGCCTTTGGTTACCTAGCTACGCCACTGGCTACTAATTTTATTTTCCCCTAAACTCGATTTCTTTGTACGCCTCCTTCCATCTAATCATCCATCGGAACAAAAGCTTTGTAAAACAACGAAAACTTGTGGGCTTTGTCGCGTATTATTTGTGCCCCAAACACAACTAATCCACGAAACTAAGAGATTCTTATGAAAAGCCTTCCGCCCAGAATTTTTTATTATTACTTGAATAATATCTGAGTAGATACTTTTAATCGGATTAGTTTCTGTAAAGTGTTTATGACATATACTTCTGCGAGCTTATTTCTAAATGAATGAGATGGAAATTTTATTCAATTTAAACATTTCTTTTGTTTAAGTTTTGTTTATCATATGGAAATTGTCTAAAACAAATTATTCTATTCTATTAATCATTGAAATGAACGAATTTACAGAAAACTTAATATAATTAAAATAGTTTTAATAAATCCGATGCAAGGCAAGCACGTTCGTGTCTGCCGGTGGCCAATCCTAGTGTTGAAGTATCTGCATCCATTCATGAGAATCCACAATATCACAGAAAGACGCAAGTATAAAGGTTCCAACTCGAAGCACCCCTCTTTTTACGGGGCTGGAGGATAATTATTCGTTTATTTATAGTGCGTAGGTACGTATATTATGTAACGTAGTACTGAGGTTTTATCTCGCGCAGCCGCAGGCGCAGGCGCGTCGCTCCACGCGGACGGGTGTACTAGCACACCACCACCGACAAGATACGGGAGCGGCTCGGACCATACACACATTTGCTGTTTCTTCTAGAAGGTTGTGATAGAGCTAAAGTGTCGCACGCAAGCGTGCTTCTATGCACGTCACGGCAGAAAGTACGCCTCGTGCGCCTTCAAATCAAATCATATATTTTACTGTATGAAATACATGTATTTAAAGAGATGATAGTTTTAAATAGAGTTTCAATGTATTCTACCGACAAGGGCATCCAATGTTTACAACATTACATTACATTATGTCAACAAATCAGTCGTGAGTTACAACAACTATGTATAACAAATGGTGCATTGAATATTGAGCTGCATCCAGCCAGTAAGTAAACAACGTCTCAGTGTGCTCAGCTCGACTGGTGCTTCGTGATCACTCGCGATTATATTACTAGTTCCAATATTATCGGCTGAACAACTCAACGGTATAATTTGCATATTGACGCTGCATTACAGTTATCTGGATAGGCTCGTGTGCTCGTACACATGTGCTGTATGTGGTCAGTGCGCACTCCTCAGTTGTTGTTTACAAGAGCCATCTAGTAAACAACAACTATTACATTGAATAATTCAATAGCATTTTAATATCGAGGCATCGCTACTGCTCGTGGTAGGAGTATGACGGCATTTCTAGATTAAAAGATGAGGTTGGGTTTAGTATCGATCGTTCTGGAAATCTATGTCTAGCCGTGGCCCTTCTATAACTGACAATATTATGATGATGCAGATAGTTAATATTAGACTTTATTGTGAGAAATAATTCTTCATTTAGAGTAGGTTGCACCCTCTTATCATTGGCATTCATGATCAGAAGTACCTTTTATACGTAATAATAAGTAAGATGGTACGTCGTAGAGCTTCTACGAATAACGATAGTGCTCGTAGCTCCTCTCTCTCTCTCTCTCTCTCCTCTTAATCAACGTATTTTCGCTTTGGTGATGATATTAATTTTAATTTATATGCTACCTTATACGTAGGACGACTTCCGCAACGATGACTAAACCTATTTAGTGGCTAAGTATGATTTAAAGACTGTCAAATTATAGAAATACGTCAACTTTTTACATGTTTAGTCGCTAAATAAGTTTAGGGATAGTTGTGCAAGCCGGCCGGCCGAGAGCTGCTTCTTATTAGTAATGTTTTATCTTGTGTTTATTATTTAATTTTGGTTGTTTATTTTGATTTCGTTTCTTTGCAGGTACGTATGAATAAATAGTGGTTATAACTGGTAAGGGTTGGTCGCGCGCGCAAACACGGATCGCCATCGCCATCGCCCGGGCTCGGTAACTCTCTGCAAATAAAATCTCTCTCTGGTAGAAGAGCAAGAGGGTATTCTCTTACGTTATATCACTTTTTCTTCTTCTTAGTGTGTCAATAGCTTATATATATTGTGTTAGATAGGTACTTGGCTACATTGATGGCGTCAGGAGAAGGCATTTTTGAATCAACCATTGTGCAGGTGTTCGGGCACAAAGGTCACATTAGCAGGTGTTTCATCGACTGTTATATCACTGACCATTGGATAAATCGTAGCATTATTACGCATCTCGCGACAAGCTTGGCACCGGCGTAAAACTCGTGATCATTTGTGTCAAATGTCAGAAATACAATACAAAAGTGACACCTGACAGCAATAACCGCAAGATTAGATTTGTTCCTGTTGTAAACTTGTCTCAAGATACTATAAATCCTCATAATAAAAGCGGCCAAGTGCGAGTCGGACTCACCCATGAAGGGTTCCGTAGCAGCAAGTAACATAATATAAAAGTTATTGTAGTTCGTTGTAACTTTTTTTTATATTTGAGTTGATTGAATGAAAGGTAAATTGCGGTTTACGATTTACGACGTATTAAAAAAAACTGCTTACTACGAGTAGATCTCGTTCAAACCAATTTTCGGTGGAAGCTTGCATGGTGTACATAATATATTTTTTTTAGTTTTATCTTTCTCTTATTTTAGAAGTTACGGGGGGGGGGGGGGGCACACACACATTTTACCACTTTCGAAGTGTCTCTCGCGCAAACTATTCGGTTTAGAAAAAAATGATATTAGAAACCTCAATATCATTTTTGAAGATCTATCCTTAAATACCCCACACGTATGGGTTTGATAAAAAAAATTTGAGTTTCAGTTCTAAGGTATGGGGAACCCTCAAAATTTAATTATTGTCTATTTTTGTGCGAAAATGTTAATGCGGTTCACAGAATACATCTACTTACCAAGTTTCAACAGTTATAGTTCTTATAGTTTCGGAAAAAAGTGGCTGTGACATACGGACGGACAGACAGACAGTCATGACGAATTCATAAGGGTTCCTTTTTTTGGACCTATACGCGTATCGACTGAGGATGATTTGTACAGACGCAGCGCCTGACGGCAATCTGCAGCACTGCAGACGGTCAACCCTGAACACTACAATCCGGCTCTCTTTAAGGTAAGAGTGTATAGGTCTAGGATCACATGATCGCTTACCATCGCTCGTTAGGTGAGGTCGTGGTCTATTCGTGTTATAAATGTCTCATCGTATTGTGTCAGTTTGGTTGGAAAGTGGTTGGCGCGAAGTAGCGCCATGCGATTAGAGCCGGTGGCTCCGCAGCGCGTCCGTCGGTTTCATCCAGCAAATATTGACGTTGAACCAGCCCATTACCCGCTCAACTCAACTCGGGCCGAGCGGGCACAAACTTTGCTTTATTTTCCTTTGAACAGAGTTGGAACTTATTTCGGCGGTCGCAACTTTCTGCTGCTGAGGTTTTAGAAGCCGGTAAATTCAGAGTTTACAAGGTAAACATGAGTTCTTTTGAAAAATATAAGTTCTGTATTTAATTTTCTTGTTACTTTCGAACTGAATAAACATACAGGGTTTAAATCTTTGTCACCTACTGAGTTTAGCAGTTTTAGTTAGCACTAGCTATATCGTCTTTGACAAAATCAAACCATTCAATATTTTGTCTAGTGTTGAAGCTAACAAAATTTTGAATTTTGCTATATAACACAGTAACAAAAAGGGTCCTACCGTTATGTTGCATGACACTTATGAATCCATCCATTCTGGATGGTCTGGAAATCTACAGACAATTTTATTTTTCTAGCATTTTTTAACCTCTTATTCTCCTAAAATGCCTTTGGAGTAATTATAATCTCCCTTCATTCCTCCCCGGTACGCGGAAGTGGTGAAATTAACGGTGACTACGCACTAGATAAGGGCGCGAGTGTGTAAACAGCTTTATTGTAAATCCTACGACGACGTCAGCTCTTACTGGAGAATTACTCACCGAGAGTGAAGCAACACTTTAATAGAATACTTCCCGCTTCAATAGTTTAAACAATATTTGAGTAAATTATACAACATTATTTTCAAGCTTTATCTGAATGTTTATTTAATTTAAAATCTGCTCGTTAATAAAACACCGAAATACAATTTGCATTAAATATAGTTTAATCTTTTTTGCACAAAATAATGAACTCATTCCCTCACAATTACTTCCCGACATGTACACAAGCCCGCCGGTGTTCCGCAATAATGAACCAAATTAACCAAAAATAAGCCAATTAATGAGTGAATGGCTCTCGCATGCCACGTCCACAATTGATGTTAAGCAATTAAACAGGAGGTGCGCACTTACTCTCACTGTAGCTCTAGGTACAGGGGGGAGGAAGTCATAATAGCAGATGAACTTTTGAAATGAGGGTTTAATTATTGTTCGTAACCTGTACCGAATATTACCATTATCTATGAACAGACTAGTGTTTGAGTGGATGCTTCAGTGGACATAATACATGAATGACGTATCATAAGATTTGCCAAAGAGAAAGTGAGCTTGCATCCTGTGTCGGGCATCACCATAACAAATGGCGGGCTATGGAGCGCCCTCGACGGCAGACGCCCCTTGAGCCGAGCCGCCTGATGTCTCACTGCGCAAAGGAACACTTCAGCACAGCTGGCATTGTGCTTCAACATCTAGCCAGTTTATGGAGCTAGGCTTTCAGTAGCTATTTATTTGGAAAAGTATTGAAAGACAGAACAACATTTTTACTTTCATCCAAAATCTTAAGCTTAGCTTGATATAGATTCTATTCGATCAAAAAAATTAATTGAAAACAATAATCCAAAACAAAGTATATAAGTCATGTCATTCATTGTCAAGTCAATGTCATTCTCTGTGCACGTACCCACCTCTATAATCAAATATCTCTATCTTCAAAGGTTTGCTGGAAGAAAACTCTTATTAGGGTTAAGCTCGCCTTTGTACATGTCCATTTTGTAAGCTATTTTTATCTGTAAATCTATTTGTGTACAATAAAGAATAAAAAAAAAAAAAAAAAAAAAAAGTATTCTATCAGTTATCTGGTTCTCATAATACATCCCATACCTTCATTTATTGCAAGATAGCGCTGTGTGAAATGTCCAGCAATATTTATTTGTTTTGTTATAAAAGATATATTGTAAGATGAATAGTGTGACCTCAAAATTACTTTGCAGAACTGATATAGTTGAAAATTAGTTTTACCTCACGCAAGAATGAATGAATGCCGTTTCCAATACATCATTCAGAGCGAATTTCGCTAATTTTGCATTCAGTTTGCATATCGCTGGCTTACGCATTAGCTGCAGCAGTTACTAGGCGAAGGCTTTATGATAAAAGCAAGCCTGGCTAGGAGATTGCATGATATTGAGATCTAACGACCGGCAATTCTGTTGAGAGAAATCTGACCTCGCTGTATTTAAAATGCGTCTAGAAGTATAGAAGCTTTATTGCTTGTTATTTATTTAAATGAAACAGCTAAACAGACATATGTATTCCTCTGGATTCAAGATCGATTCATAATAATTTAAATCTTCAGATATTTCCAAAAATTTCTTCCCAAAACAAGAAATAAATGAGATCGCACAAAATCGTTTGAAACGCGGCTATAAAAGCGCAATTGATAACTTTTGTTTTGGCGCTCAGAACGCGCAGAAAGGGAATATAATAAATATAATCGCGATTGAATTCGCGCTTCCAGTCCGACGCTTACGCGCATTACACCAGGTGAGGATATTTATGGAGCGGCGAGGAATGGACGAGTTCCATTGGTTCGGTGTCCGGGAAAATAACGGGATATCAGCACTTACCAATTAATATCGTGTTAGTTTTGTGAGTGAAGCTTAAACACATCCACAAAATTATTATTATCAACTGAATAAAACCTTCTTTGTCACACAGCTACGGAAAAAAGTAGCAATCTTATTCATAAGGTGTCGATGCTTCTTACACAATGATATGGTAGCCATTACAAATAGTTACGCGAGCTGTAGTCTGCTACGAATGTCGCAGCAAAATTATGTATTTAAAAAGTCTAGTCTCGTCCGATATTTTTTTGGGAAAATGGACCCACGCCGCAGAGGGTGCGAGCGGGTGCGTGGCGGGACCGGGCCGGGCGCGGCGCGGAGACGGGACGTTTTTACAATAATGATAATAGAATGCGGTGGAATGCAAAGCGGTGATTTACGATGTCTCCTGTGACAGCTCTACTTTATGGAGCTGATGATGAATGGCACCGCTGAGGCAACAGATACCGCCTAGTAGGAGGGAGACAGGAGATGCGTTTGAGATTGAAAAATTAGTCTTGAAAGTTGTACGAGATTTCATTAGGAGGGATGGTACGAGTATGTTATACGTGACAGCGATGCACTCGCTTTGAAGTAGGACACGTGCAACCCCCAACGACACGACAAGGCGCAAGATATTATAGTAACCATCTCACTGATAATCGACACTCAAACGGAAACTTATCTTTGTTAAGGCATGCTTGCGAATATCACGTTTATTGTAATTTGTAGCGCAGTTCCGAGTAAATGTTTGTGACGTGAATAGTCCTACCTAAAACTAAAATATACCTACCTACAGTCGCAAAAACTACCTCCAATATATTAAAGATTCCATTAAAGTACATGTACTAAATCTATTTGTAAGAATTATGTTCTGTATTTTACTTTGGTGTACAATAAAGAGTTATCTTATCTTATCTTAAAGATTGCTAACCTATCCGACCATCCGGCTAATTCAGCTGGGCATATCATAACACCTTCCCCGTAAACTCCCTTGTCACCATCAAAGAAAACTCACGGTCGCGGGTAGGAACTCAATTTCGCAGGTATCGGCGATTCTTCCTCTCTCTCCCCCCTCTTCCCTGCACCCCACATAACAGTATCTCAACTTCAACCCTTAACAAAAAAGCCCGATGCCACAGGCGCGTTTTAACGTGACAACGTCGTGAGCCGTGTTGCATATTCCTAAGTATAAGAAAACATAATTGATTTCTGTTATACCCAAAACCATAAAACTTGGTAACATCGTTCTGAAGCTATAGAAAATAAGAAACCAGTCTAGTAAGAGAATTTAGCGTTTTCCAAGAAGTTACAATTTATGTTGTCAGTTTTAGGCTACAGGAAAAAAAATTGTCATCATAAAAGTAACATTATATTTATATTTACTTCGTAATTGTGTAAGACGTGGTCACGCCGGCGCCGCGCCACGCCGGTCCGCAGCGTGCAGCCGTGAAACGAAGCATCCGCTCACTTCCTTTATTAGGAAAAGGCGTCAATGAAACCAACACATTCACTAGGAAAAGTCATCCCGAGAAGGAAATACGCAAACAAATGAGTTAAACAAGGACGGGAAACCGTAGGGGATGTTTTCGCTCTCGTTTGGGCGGCCAGGGTGCTAGGGCGGGCGGCAGACAGTGCGAGTCGGGCGGGCGCGGATCTCGCGCGCGGGTGCCTCAGACCCCGCCGACACGTGCGATACTTGCTGTACTACCCGTGCCGTGTTCTCAACTTGTGATTTTGTGTCGTGTTGTGTTGTGTTGTGTCTGTGAGTTTGAGTGGAATTACACAGGTATTATTAACGCAGTTGCCGACGAGGTGCAGCTGTTGGCGCGTGTGTTCGGGGTTGTTAAGGCGCCGGATTTGAAGGTTATGTTTTGTTTATGTAAATATCACGATTGCAATCGATTACAGAGACAATACTAATTGGCCTCAAGGTTTGTTCACCTGACGAGGCAGGTCGGTTGCTTACGATCTCAATTTTGACCCCACTTTTAGGATAATTCGAATTTCAAAAATTATTTATCAAATTAAAGTTCAAAAACGATTTAATAATCCGTCAAGGATCACGACAATACATTTTGTATGGTTGTGGTGCTTGATCGATTAATTAGGTTAAACTCAAAGTTATCATAATAGTTTGTATAAAGACCATTTGTGGTATCATCATATTACCACAGGTACGCAAGACAGACTGCTTGTTGTCGTGCGTGACGCGACGTGGAGAACGTGGAAGCGATCACTGTTTTTCAAACCTCATTATAGAGTCGGCCGGTTCAGTCGATTGTACGCACTAAGCAAGCACGTGCTCCTCTGCGGTGGCAATATCATTTCATTTTAATTTGAATAAGAAAACTACGTATCCACATCTATAGTTTTATTACATCTTTAGTTATTTGTAGATCTATATATTGTAAATTCGTTTTTGGCTGTAGGATTGACACCAGCATTTTAAACTTTTATTTGTAAGAGATGTGGATTTTGTTGATAAATAAATAAAATAAAATAACAACACCTTAAAATAATCTTGAATTAAGAAGTTACGTTGCAATAATATGAAATGATAATATAATTATTATTACTAAAACATTGTTTACATATTAGGTATAACTAATAACAATAGATTGCTAGATATGCCCCTGTGCCTAAAACTTCTAATCCTACTATTGTCTCGCAATTTCGTCCAATCTCCATATTACCTGTTCTTTCAAAAGTTCTCGAAAACGTTGTTCATATACAACTTTCTCTTTTTCTCACTCATAATAACCTGCTGAGTCCATTCCAATCTGGGTTTCGACTTGGCCACAGCACCGTAATCGCCCTTACGAAGTTTATGAAGTCTCTGACGATATTTGTTGGGGTATGGAAAATAAGTGCCTTACTGTTTTGGCGTTATTGGATATCAGCAATGCTTTCAATTCAGTCGACTATGATATCCTATTATCCATCCTTTCCTCCCTAAATGCTTCTCATCAAGTAACCTCTTGGTTTAAATCACATCTTTCCGGGTGATGGCAGTGTGTGCGCTCGAACGAGTCTTGCTCTGACTGGTGCGACATATCTGCTGGTGTACCGCAAGGCAGTGTTCTCTCTCCTCTACTTTTTTCAATTTTCATCAACTCTATTACCCTTGTTATTTCTTGTCACTGCCATCTATATGCCGACGACTTACAACATCATCATACAGGGTTCAGTATCATTATGTATAAAATCGGCAAAAAAATAATTTCTGTTGTATGGGAGACCCACTTAAATATTTGTTTTATTTTAATTAAATTATTTACTTTAAAAGTGTGTATATACCTAGTCAGGTCATAAGTATTGACACACAGTAAAAACTTTTCTTTTAGAATGCTGGCCACAAAAAAGTTAATAGAATTCGAATTTCCAATTGTTCATGAAAATTAAAATATATACTTTTTAGAATTTTACTCATTTTTAAATATGGAGTGGACGCTTAAAGAAGACCGTGTTGCAGTTATTGCGTTGCATCGTTGCGGTTACGCGCCAATTCAAATTTTTGACATACTGAAAAATTTTAATATAACCAAAAGATTCGTTTATCGCACCATCAAACGATACAATGAAGACTCTAGTTTAGATGACAGGTCAAGAAGTGGTCGCCCTCGGTCTGTTAGGACTCCAGCAGTGATAAAAGCTGTGAAGGCACGAATTCAAAGAAATCCCAAACGTAAGCAGAAACTGTTGGCCCTTCAGATGGCGTTAAGCAGAACCACGGTGAAAAGGGTGTTAAATGAAGACTTAGGGCTTCGGGCATATCGAAGAAAAACAGGACATCGTTTGAATGCCCGTCTAATGGACCTGAGACTGAAGAGATGCCGCGCTTTGTTGAAGCGGTACGTGGGAAAAAAATATCAGAAAATTCTTTTTTCGGATGAAAAAATTTTTACCGTAGAAGAGAGCTACAACAAACAAAATGATAAGGTGTACGCACACAGTAGTGAAGAAGCGAGCAACCGTATTCCGCGTGTCCAACGAGGTCATTTTCCATCCTCGCTCATGGTATGGTTGGGAGTTTCTTATTGGGGCTTGTAAATTCGTTTTTGGCTGTAGGATTGACACCAGCATTTTAAACTTTTATTTGTAAGAGATGTGGATTTTGTTGATAAATAAATAAAATAAAATAACAACACCTTAAAATAATCTTGAATTAAGAAGTTACGTTGCAATAATATGAAATGATAATATAATTATTATTACTAAAACATTGTTTACATATTAGGTATAACTAATAACAATAGATTGCTAGATATGCCCCTGTGCCTAAAACTTCTAATCCTACTATTGTCTCGCAATTTCGTCCAATCTCCATATTACCTGTTCTTTCAAAAGTTCTCGAAAACGTTGTTCATATACAACTTTCTCTTTTTCTCACTCATAATAACCTGCTGAGTCCATTCCAATCTGGGTTTCGACTTGGCCACAGCACCGTAATCGCCCTTACGAAGTTTATGAAGTCTCTGACGATATTTGTTGGGGTATGGAAAATAAGTGCCTTACTGTTTTGGCGTTATTGGATATCAGCAATGCTTTCAATTCAGTCGACTATGATATCCTATTATCCATCATTTCCTCCCTAAATGCTTCTCATCAAGTAACCTCTTGGTTTAAATCACATCTTTCCGGGTGATGGCAGTGTGTGCGCTCGAACGAGTCTTGCTCTGACTGGTGCGACATATCTGCTGGTGTACCGCAAGGCAGTGTTCTCTCTCCTCTACTTTTTTCAATTTTCATCAACTCTATTACCCTTGTTATTTCTTGTCACTGCCATCTATATGCCGACGACTTACAACTTTATCGGTACTACAAAGCCGAGAACATATTAGAAGGTGTTAACCAAATTAACGCAGATCTTGACTGCATCAACACATACGCTAAAACCTTTGATCTATTGGTTAAATCTTCTAAGTCCCAGGTTGTACTTTTGGGATATGCTGAGGGTCGTCGACCAGGCAACGCTACCTCAAGTCGTGCTTGATCAGGTACCTATACCTTACTCGAGCAAAGCCAAGAACCTTGGTGTCATTTTTGATAATCAGCTATGCTGAGCCAGCCACATAAATGAAATCAGTAAAAGGTTGCATTTCTCGTTCCAATCACTAAAACACCTTCAGAAATATCTTCCCTTTGAAACAAAAATTACTCTCGCCCAAGCCCTGTTGCTGCCCCTTCTCGACTATTCAGATGTCTGCTTTCTTGATGCCACGGAGGAACTTCTCAATAAACTGGAATGTCTATAGAACCTAAGCATTCGTTTTATATTCGGACTGCGCAATTTTGACCACGTATCCTATTTCAGATCCCAACTCAAATGGCTCCCTAGTCGTCTTCGCCGTGATCTTCACGTCTTATCACTCCTCTTCAAAGTATTATATTGTCCACTCTTTCCTCCCTACCTCCGTGAGCGTTTTAAATTTTTTATCCCTCGCAGTGTGCCATGCCGGTCTTTCAAATCTCTTCTCCTCAAAACACCTCAACACACTTCTCGCCGCTATGGTGGCTCTTTCACCGTTTGTGCAGTAAAAGTTTGGAATGCCATTCCTCATGAAGATCGCGCTAGCTTATTACTCAACATTTTCAAACAGAAAGTTAAATAGCACAATCTTTCTCTGTAATTTTATATTATTATACGTACATATTTATATTAATAATATATTATTATTCCATATAATTTATTTATTATAATTATAATATTATATAATAGGTATAGTTTATATTAGTTTTGCGTATATATATTTATTTATGTTTTTGTACACTCACCTACCTTTAAAATCATCTCTCTCTCTAGCCTCAAAGGTTTGCTGGAAGAAAACTATTCTTAGGGTTAAGCTCACCTTTGTCCATGACCTCTATTTCTGTATTTTTAGATGTATTTTCTTGTGTGCAATAAAGAATGAATGAATAGGTAGGTACGTATTAAAATAGTTTACATGACCTAACACGCTTAAAAAAAATGCTACAGAGCACGCTCCACTCCAATACGCGATCAGTAACTAATCAGCTGGGATTTCTCAATGATAAGCAAAGAATATCGCAAAATTATTCTTAGTAAATTTTGTTAAGGCAAAAAGAATTAAAAAATGTAGTACAGTTCTCGGATGTTTTTCCTCCTTCAGGAGGCAAACTCCATTTGAAATGTTGACTAAACGCTCAGCAACACTGTCAATATTGAGTATATTGTATAACGCGTGTTTAAAAATTCCTTAGCAATTTTTTATAGGATTTTTAAACATGCGCTAAACAGTGTTTAATTTTTCTTAAAGTTTATAATTTCTCCTGTTACCTAGTAAATGTAGTTAAACTAGTGGTTCGTCCCGAACTGAGATCTAGAAAATATTCAACATAATGTTTGGCTAATAAAATAGTGCCATGAAATGCTTGACCAACTTACTTGACCTACAGTTTCATGCAAATTACAGGTAACGGGAGTTCATATAAATTGGAAAAAAAAATTTGGGATAGAAGTTGCAGTTATTCTGGATTTTCGACTTTTGCCTATATGTATATGTGTCACATAAAGCTACACGCATACTAAATCTCAACAATGGTCACTGCTGTAGGTACGCTGTGAATTTCGTCAAAGTTCACATTTTATTATGGCTAATAACTTGAAAACTACAAGGCTTACACTAAAAGTAAAAACCGGTCAAGCGCGAGTCGGACTGGCGCACGAAGGGTTCAGTATCATTATGTATAAAATCGGCAAAAAAATCATTTCTGTTGTATGGGAGACCCACTTAAATATTTGTTTTATTTTAATTAAATTATTTACTTTAAAAGTGTGTATATACCTAGTCAGGTCATAAGTATTGACACACAGTAAAAACTTTTCTTTTAGAATGCTGGCCACAAAAAAGTTAATAGAATTCGAATTTCCAATTGTTCATGAAAATTAAAATATATACTTTTTAGAATTTTACTCATTTTTAAATATGGAGTGGACGCTTAAAGAAGACCGTGTTGCAGTTATTGCGTTGCATCGTTGCGGTTACGCGCCAATTCAAATTTTTGACATACTGAAAAATTTTAATATAACCAAAAGATTCGTTTATCGCACCATCAAACGATACAATGAAGACTCTAGTTTAGATGACAGGTCAAGAAGTGGTCGCCCTCGGTCTGTTAGGACTCCAGCAGTGATAAAAGCTGTGAAGGCACGAATTCAAAGAAATCCCAAACGTAAGCAGAAACTGTTGGCCCTTCAGATGGCGTTAAGCAGAACCACGGTGAAAAGGGTGTTAAATGAAGACTTAGGGCTTCGGGCATATCGAAGAAAAACAGGACATCGTTTGAATGCCCGTCTAATGGACCTGAGACTGAAGAGATGCCGCGCTTTGTTGAAGCGGTACGTGGGAAAAAAATATCAGAAAATTCTTTTTTCGGATGAAAAAATTTTTACCGTAGAAGAGAGCTACAACAAACAAAATGATAAGGTGTACGCACACAGTAGTGAAGAAGCGAGCAACCGTATTCCGCGTGTCCAACGAGGTCATTTTCCATCCTCGCTCATGGTATGGTTGGGAGTTTCTTATTGGGGCTTAACAGAGGTACATTTTTGTGAGAAAGGTGTAAAAACGAATGCAGTTGTGTATCAAAATACAGTCCTGACGAACCTTGTGGAACCTATTTCTCATACCATGTTCAATAACAGACACTGGGTATTCCAACAAGATTTGGCTTCAGCTCATAGAGCGAAGAGCACACAAGATTGGCTGGCGGCGCGTGAAATCGACTTCATCCGGCACGAAGACCTCCTCCAGTCCAGATATGAATCCGTTAGATTACAAGATATGGCAACACTTGGAGGAAAAGGTGTGCTCAAAGCCTCATCCCAATTTGGAGTCACTCAAGACATCCTTGATTAAGGCAGCCGCCGATATTGACATGGACCTCGTTCGTATTGCGATAGACGACTGGCCGCTCAGATTGAAGGCCTGTATTCAAAATCACGGAGGTCATTTTGAATAAACTTTAGTGTCATAAGAATCTAGGTTTTGTTAAGTTCATTTTGTTATATAAATGGTTACATAATGAATAAACTTGTTTCAATTATTTTATATTAAACATGTGACAGAATTTATGACCTGACTAGGTATATTACTAAATATTCTGTGAATATTTCAAGCGTCTACCTGTTGCCGTTGTCAATATCGAGCAAAAACAAGCAAAAAAATAATGTTTTTTGTATGGGAGCCCCACTTAAACATTTATTTTATTCTGTTTTTAGTATTTGTTGTTATAGCGGCAACAGAAATACATTATCTGTGAAAATTTCAACTGTCTAACTATTACGGTTCATGAGATACCTACAGCCTGGTGACAGACAGACAGACAGTCTTAGTAATAGGGTCCCGTTTTACCCTTAGGGTACGGAACCCTAAAAACGAGATCGAAATGTACTGATGAATACCTTTCATTAGATTTCCCATTTGACCCCAATATTTCAACAACCCCCCCCCCCCCTCCCCCCACATTTTAGGTCATTTAGTCACACCAGGATTTGGCCATCTATATCTATCTATAAACCAAATTTCAAGATGATCGGATCAAAGCTTCGAAAGTTATCCTCGGAAAAACAAACATACATACATATACATATATACATACATACATATATACATACATACATATATACAGACATACATACATACATATATACATACATACATATATACATACATACATACAACGCCGATTTGCAAAAGTTGATTTGGAGATCTCGCTTCGCTCCATCAACTAACAACACATCTCTTGACCGACAATTTGCAAATCCGTCTGCTGTAGGTAGGTACATCAGTTCGCGATCGCGCGTTGCGAAGGCATCGCTTGTCGGTTCCACAAGCGGATCACCCCGCCCGGCAGCGGCAGCGGCATACCCACCCCTGTCTATTATCTTATTATTTATTGTCCTCTTACTCACCCCCACCATGGAATTAGATTTGCTACGGGGTAAATAAGTAACGGAAGCTTATTATAAGGTTATAAAATTTAAGGGCTTTTATCTTCTGAAGGTATTACTTTCTTCATTGTCAGAGGGGACTTTGAATTGTATTCTGAAAAATCGTTACATTTTATGTTAGCGCATTTAACCTTCTACGGAAAAGAGTGGAATACGAGTAATATTATTCACACATTTATTGATTAAGACAACGTAACTGGTCCATTGGTGTTGGCCAGATATAATAGCTAAGTTAGCTGGTAGCTGGTGTTTGCAAGATGTCTAAATAATTCTGTAATTAACTGAACATAAAGTAATATTATAAAGTATTTCTTCAGCGGTTTTTTAATATCAATTGATATTATTATCTATGTGATTAATCTATACTAATATTATAAAGAGGAAAGATTTGTATTTTTGTGTGTATGTTTGTAATGAATAAACTCAAAAACAACTGTGCCGATTTAAAAAATTCTTTCACCGTTGGGAAGCTACACTACCCCCGGGTGACATAGGCTACTTTTTACCCAACTGCGCAGAAGTAGGGTAATATTTTTATTGAAAAACTACGCGTGCAAAGGTGCGGATTGGTCGGCTAGTGTTTATATATAATAGAAAACCAAACTAACTCAACTAATGAGCAACCCTTGAAGCATTACATGAGATTACAGATCGATTGTTTACATACATTTCAATGTGCCTTTAGTCAGCTTGTATAATCTGCACCTTCCACGAGGCCTCGTATACGTGTCTATCTATCTACCTATCTATCTGCGCGCTATTGTTAAGCCAAGGTCAAGGGAGTCTCGCGCGGGAGTGGATTGTACTTATTCTAAGTATTATTTATAGGAAGGGAACAACGCTGGCGTCGACGATACGTCGTGTGTTGAATTGCGTGGATGGAGAGACTTGAAACGAACTTAAATGTGGAAGATAATGAAGTTTTGTGGTTAGATTAAATACCGGACATGAAATGACAACTTCTCTATTTTAGGCGAATGGGACGTACTGCATTTCGTTGTACAATGTTTTCACTCGGACTTGGTGCTTAGTACATTGTTATAGTGATTTATATTATATTAATGAGTACGTTCACTTCACGAGGTTTTCGAGAGTAGTCGTCTTACAACATAATCCAAAACTCACACTCCTATATAGGGTGAGTGTGAGTTTTGGACTGGCACCTAGGGGCTACTTTTTAGTAGCTAGTTCTTTGTCGGGGTTCATGTCGGGACTGACATGTACTATTAAAAACCTAAATCAGACTTTAATCTCGATGTTCGATAGGCGTAGTCACGTTAAAATGCGGTTGTCTCGACCGTCCCAATTTTTTTCATTTCGTTGTACAACGTCGTTTATTTCCGTTATTGACAGACGGACAGGCAGGCTGTCCCGGGACGTACATACACCTGTCTTAATATTAAGAGATATTAATGTTGAGGGTATTTATGTCACTTGGGACGACAGATGGGGTTTTATTGAACAATTGTTGAAATTTGTTCAAATATTTTGTAGAAAAATATTATATGTCTTTACTATTGGTGGATAAGACCAGACAAATAACTGCTGCCTTTGTAGAACCTTAATTTACAGTACTGTCGGTAAAAGTCATTTTATAAAAAAATCATAAAAATAAATTATTGATCGAGCGAAGAGAGATCTCTAAACCAACTTCGGCAAATCGGCGTTGTATGTTTGTCCGAGGATAACTTTCGTAACGTTGATCCGATCATCGTGATATTTAATACATAGGTAGGTAGTGATGGCACAATTTTGGTGTGACTAAATGAGCTAAATATGTTGGAAAAAAATTAAAATTAAATTTAGCTAAAATTTAAATTGTTGAGATATTGGGGTTCAAGAGGGATAAAGAAAATTAAAACGAGGCTATCAGGTCAAGTGTGACGTCAAATGAAAGGTATTCATTAGTACATTTAGACTCTGTTTTTAGTTTCCGTAAATTATTGATGGTTTTTGAGTTATTAGTCATGATAAAAACGAAACTTTGACAAAATTCACAGCGTACACCAGTGACCCCACAATGCTGTAAATTGGTATGCGTGTAGCTCAAGTAACACAAATATAGGCAAAAGTCTGAAATCCAGATTAACTGTAATTTGCACCCCAAAAAATTTAACCACATTACATGACCTCCCGTTACCAGTAATTTGATTGAAACTGTAGGTCAAGTAAAGGTTAATTATTTCGTGGCACTATTTTGATAGTCAAAGATAACAAATAATATTTTTCTGTTTTAATCGGAGACTCGCGAGATCTCAGTTCGGGGCGAACCACTGGCTATTTATAAATTCATAAACATAAACATTCTGCAAACAACTCAGGAAGGTTCAACATTTAGCATTCAGCATAAGATAAGCCGCATTAGCCCACCTTATGCCAGTTGCCTCAACACTAATAAAACAGCAAAACGTATTAAACGGCGTGAGCTCTTAAAAACGACGGAGGTAGAGCTACAAGTCATAATAATATACTACCAAATCGTAGCAGTTTCACTTACTATACTTATACACGAGCGATATTAAAACTTAAAGCCAGCGAGTGACAGCTCATATTCCGTTAAACAAAACTAGTAGTGCTGCTACGAACCAACTCTGTCAAGTCTTTATCCACGCCATATTAAAGCTGATACAATCATGATAAAGCTGATATTACACCGAACACCTTTTCAGACTGGGACGGCCTAGGGCCATCAAGTTGGGAGTCAAGGTCGCAGAGACGCTTCCCGACTCGTTACCACGTTCATTATGTACCTCAATTGGAATATACCGGCTATATGACTCAATTGCTGAGCAAAACCTACGTACTCTTGCAAAAGATAGTTATTCTATCTGACACAATAATACATTCAAGCTAAATTACTAATCTTTTCGAGAGTAACAAAATATTTTAATAGACAATCCTACTTAGTAAGAATATTCTCGGCGTTGCTGTGACAACAGCTTAGCTGGTTAAACATCTTTACTAAGCGATATTCTCATCACTGCTCGTATAAATAAAGTTCTCATAAGCTGGACTCTGGTGTCGGCTATCCGAAGGTCTCTGACGTGTATTCACGACTATTGTAGACATCAACATCTTTACATACCCTACGAAGTACATTAATACTAGCACTCACCCATCCAAGTAGTGGCAGCGTCAACTTGTATTAGGTAATTATGCGAGCTGAGCTGTTACTCACGAACGCTTACTCGGTCAATCTTATTGTCAATCTCATCACGATAACTCATATATTATCATCATCAGCATGTCAGCATAAGGATGTCCACTACTAACTCATTCATAAAAAACTAAACAGACAAGTAAAGTCGAATAATACCTAGTGTAAATTTGTCATTGAAACACTAGTCCGGGGTGCCGGATGCCCCGCGGGTGCCAGCTACCCTGCGGCAGTACCGGCGGGCGGGCGGGCGGGGGGTACAATATGCTCGTAATATCTATTTGTGTTTGTTTATCTGGTCGCTGGGTCGCGGGTATATCTCCCGTACTGTAATATCTGTGCCTTATAAACCATCGCATACTCAGAATAGCTAAGTCACTGCATGCTAAACCTGGCCATAGCTTAAATCGAAAATACTTTCAAAATTTTTTCATACGCATCGGCTTATACGAGTATAAGAAAGACCTTTGTCATAAATTGGGAAACAAAGGGCTTTTAATTTTTTTTGTTTAAATAAGTTTATATGCCTTACCAATGTCTCTCCTCCGATAAAATCTTCCTCAAACTTCTGATCATCTTCATAGATCAAACACAGAGTTGCCAAGAAGAAACCAGGGATACGGTAAATGAATTCTACGCCTACACCCTAATGCATGGCCCCAGGTGTAGTGGCCTTGGGGGAGGCAGTTGAGAAATATGTTAATTCTGTAAGTCTCCAATATTTTCTTTACTGACTACACAATGTGGGAGTCAAAAGACAAAAAGCTTTATGAAATGAAATCATTATGCCATTTTGAATCGTTATATGTACTATGTTAAAGAAAACTGTTATCTTTAAAATGGTGTGAGTGTCGCCTATATTGCTGAATTTTTTAACCAATTTTGTTCCCAATCTTTTGATAAGTCATAACCGGGATGACTTGTTGACTTATGTATGACTTACGACTGAACCAGCTGTAATCTGCATGAAATGTGTCAGAAGGTTTCGCTAATGAGTTTCCGTGTCACTGTTTAACTTGAGGGGGTGGAGGAGGGGGTCGAGGGGGGGGGGTCTGCTTGTTGATGGCGGAAAATATTTGTACTGCAGCTTTCAAAACGTCATTTTGTCCGTCCAACTTAACGGCTTGTTGGTATAACTCTATCTACTTCGTTAAAACTCGGATAAAAGTAAAAAATGCTGAGTTAAGTTACTAAGTTGCGACTACATTAGAATAACTCTAAGATTTTCACTGAGCAGGAGTCATAGCTTACAATTTAAAGGGCTTCTTAGTTATAGAGCAAGCATCGTGGAAGGGCCAACTCTACTCGGCGGGAATCGACTCACATGTTCCTGCTCTGACTGTAGTCAGTCGGTCGAAAGCTCGCGTGACTTTTATATTTAACATTAGTTTACATTGAGTGAAAGTCACAGGAATGAAACGCCCGCGCTTCGTATCTCGCAAACCGATGTATTAAACAAGTTTTCATGAAACCTCGTCTATCCGACGACATCACGCGAGTACATGTCGTGATCATCTGGATCAGGAACTACGAAAGGTACAAAGAAAAAGTTTAAATGAGTAACGGCACATGCACAATGGCACACGACGCGACTAGTAACGGCACATGCACATTGGCACGCGACGCGACTAGTAACGGCACATGCACATTGGCACACGACGCGACTAGTAACGGCACATGCACATTGGCACACGACGCGACTAGTAACGGCACATGCACATTGGCACACGACGCGACTAGTAACGGCACATGCACATTGGCACACGACGCGACTAGTAACGGCACATGCACATTGGCACACGACGCGACTAGTAACGGCACATGCACATTGGCACACGACGCGACTAGTAACGGCACATGCACATTGGCACACGACGCGACTAGTAACGGCACATGCACATTGGTACACGACGCGACTAGTAACGGCACATGCACATTGGCACACGACGCGACTAGTAACGGCACATGCACATTGGCACACGACGCGACGCGGCTAGTACCTGCTTACCGCACTGGTACACCTACAACTTTTAGATATGTTTTCTAACGAAGGGATGGATAAGTCCATCTATCGACAGAGTTACCGCTCGCTAAAGCTAAGGTAGAGCTGTACAAATGGTGGGCCGCGCAGACTTACCTGCGCGCTCTATCACGCGGAAACCGTTATTTTATCTTCACTAGGCGCGGTTCCAAACGTACATGTCGATACTAAAGTTGGTCATAGAAACGCAATTCCCCTAACTGGCCTCCTTGATCTCACGCGTCCGAGTTGGCGCCGCCCCGATTCCCAATAATATGTATGAGTTATCTTACTGATAGATACACATTTTAAGGTTACTAAAGGTCACATAAGTCACGCGGTAAGCTAAACTTAATGTAAGTAATCAGGCTGATGATATTCTGGAAACAAAATAAGTAACTATATTCCTGCTTTTGTAACTGTATTGGACCTTTTGGCACTATATTTGCTTGAAACATGTAATTTTTACTGAAAACGGATACTTGTCCGTCATACATTGGTGTATCACAGTTGCATGACATGGAGAAGAGGCCTACCTCACTCAACAGTAGTTAGTCACAACTGCTTAGAATTGTTAAGTTTCGCTTCTACGCATTACATAATATTAACTAACAAACTATGAACTGCGACATCGAACCCGCTACCCGTAAAACTAATTTATGTGTGACGTCACCGGACCTTTAACGGATGGCGGTATTTCCGGAATGGGCTCAAATAAGGGCATTGTCTAATAAAGACTATAAAAAGTAAAGGTGAAATGCGATTATGTTGTGGCGAAATGTGTTTTAGGAAAGGTCCTGGCAGGGTCGTGATATTTATTGCGACTATTTTGTTTTTGATCAAGGGGTTAAGTTCGTATTTTTGTAAAACAGGTTTAATACACTTCAAGCAGTCCGATTCAGAGCCTTGTTGGTCTAGTAAGACGTACTTGTGGCCATGCAATGAAGTGGTAGGTTTTAATTCCGGTCATGCACCAATGGTTTTTTTTTCAACCTGCATTGTCCCACTGCTGAGCAAAGGTCTCCCCTTAGTCTATACACCTGTTCCTATCCTGTGCGACGTTCCACATTTCCTGCTCGAAGGGGCCGCTTCTTCCATCAGGCCTCCGGGTTGTAATCTAATTAGCCATTAATTAGACCAGGATTTTTATATTTAAAAAATACCTGGACAATTTAAAACCATTTATTTTTTGAAACTACCTACATGGTTATGAACACTATTTGTTCTAAAAACGGGATATTTACAATGGTTTGTGAGTTTTTGGGTTTACAAATCATGATAAATATCCCGTTTTTATTACTACTACACTACTCCATTGGCGCAGGGACCCAAAGTGAGTCTTGGCCTCCGATATGAGAACTCTCCACTTTCCTCTGTCCATTGCCATCTCTTGCCAGTTGTCGGCCTCCAGGTCGCGCAGGTCAGCCTCCATCCTGTCGTTCCAGCGATACTTGGGACAACCAACCGGTCGGCGGCCAGTCGGTCGGCCCAAGTATGTTCTCTTTACGCTTCGATCTTTACCCATTCGCAGTAGATGGCCGAGCCAGCGGAGTCGGTGTGACTTGTGTTCTCCTATATGATGTTAGGCTCGGCCACAAGATCTTCTATTTCGGCGTTTTTACGGACCCTCAGGCTACCATCTTCTCTTCTTACTGGGCCCAAGATTTTATGGAGAACTTTTTTCTCTGCTACTAAAAGCTGATTCTTCTCCTTCAGGGTTATAGTCCAGGCTTCAGAACTATACAAAAGGATGGACTCATATCCGGTTTTTAGTACAAGTAATTTAAATCTACTCAAAACGGTGACGGAAATGACGGTGAGAAAATCCGTGGCTTCGGATGGGGGGGGGGGGGGGGGGGGTCCCGAGCACTACATCGGCTGCGTTCTTCGCGAGTCAGTGCTGCCATCCAGGCCATCCTGCCATGCCAGGCCATTTTTTATTGATAGATCTCTTTTCTTTTATTTCTGTTCCCACGTTAGGCGGGGTCGGCTCTCCTAATATTTTCTTGTAATAAATTTCTTAAAAAAATGGCAAATAATATTCCATGTAGCAAGGTCCTTTCTTGATAGATGTATGCCTTAATTTGCAGTCAGTTCTAGGCTTTGGTAGTAGGTATATCAAAACTTTGCTTGGTAAACTGTAGGCTTCACTGCATATATCATCAACCACTATATACTAACTAAAGAGAACATTATATATAATACGCGTCTTTTGTATTCCAAATATATTCATTACACTTTGCCCCACATAGTTTCCCGTAAGGAACAAAGCTTTCAAATAATATGTAGCGCCACGGAATATGTTCCTAGAGGGCACATATTCTGCTTTAGTAAAGAGGCTCTATACATATAACCACCAAATACTAAAAATGTATTCGTGTAGTCCCAACAATACGTCGGTTACAGAAGGAATGTCATCACACGCACCCTAACAGGGGACACACATGCAAACATATAAGACACCTTGTCTTATGAATGATATAGGTTATCCCAGAAAGGGTAAATCTTTGCATAAAATAGAATAACTTGTTTGGTCTACGGTTTACATATTACTTTTTGTACAAATGGTTTGACCACACTTTTATTTGACCCTCTTGACTTCACTAGTTCTATTAGAGAGGTCATCATAACATAAGTATAGATAAGCAAGATGTCGATTGCGTCTATAAAAGGTTAACGGTATCAGAGGTTGACATAGATACTCCGACACCAGAGTTGGTTACAGCTTTACGAACTTTAATAATAGATTTAAACATTTTGTTCGTGTTGCAATTCCTTCCATTATTTTTTCCAAGACCTTCCCATTTGTTTGGTTCACAGTACATAATAGTAGCCTTTTTCAATGATACGTTATGCCGTACCGATAAAGGTCACAAGAGTTAAATTAAGCTCTCCCTCTCCCCCTCGGTTTCAGGAAGTACTTACGCAAGTACACCGTGTTACAATTATCGTACGCCAACACACTCGCGCTCGCTCGATGCGTTCACGTCGCGAGTTTCAAGCTCCTTCGGGAATCCTGAATAGTAATGTGGATACAATGGTGAGAGGCGAGCTGCGATTCAATTATAAACACAGCTGCCTTCAAAATAGATATATTCATTTACTAATTAAAATGAATTATGTAAAACACTTTAAGTACACTACTTATATATACATAGACTGTGCGTATTACACTATCTCGTTTTTAAAATTGTTACCAGTTTTTTAGTATAGTCAATATGTAATGTTGGCACGCCTCATGTAAGGCAGAGCATGTTGATAACCTGCATGTGCAAGACCTTTACACCACCTTGCGAATAAATTATGTATTTTCATTTCAGTTTAGAGCGAAGTGAACAGACATTAGAGAATCGTATTCCACCAGGGTGTGTTAGTAGAGTAACAAGTAGTCTGATGTTGATGTAGAAGTGTCAAAAATATTTGTATTAATGGAAAGCGTGTTTCTGTTGATAATCAAATGCTAAACTCTTTAATTTAGTTCCCATACTTCAATACCTGGCCTTCAAATCGCACGAAGTGCCCCATACATTTTGTAGTACGTTCCGTGATACTTATCAGTTAGCGAGAATCTCCGATAAAATGCCTCTCGAATGAATGCCCCTCACTGCTCGCGCGATCCCGAATTATTAAACACTTCGATTTAATTCGATGGATAAGGGTCGCCTTGTTTTACAAGACACGAAACAAAACATTTACAAAACACATTGTCTTGGAAATATCTCTGGCTGGTAGTGATTTGGAGCAGTTCAGCTATTTATAGAGCAACCACCTTTTGATGAACTGTTCCTTAGATATTCATAAAGTTCCAGTTTATTTATCAGTTTATCCAAATCCAAAACAGTTTGCTAACGAATGAGAAGGTATAATTGATCAACAAATTGTTAAAGATGGAACCGTCAGATTATTCTAAGGATTTCCCAAACGTGCAGTAACTTGGTTTATTTTGGAAAAATCAAAGCACCAATATATTGAATAAATAAACCTTAATGCACAATCTTTGAGTATTCGAGCGAAGGTGATAATTTTTACATTAAGGCTGTCTGTCCACTGAGATTGTGATAATAAACTCGGTTTAAGATCATTCTTAGATTAAGATTATACCTCCGTGGCGCAGTGGGCGAATAGCCGGCTGAGACGCAGGAGGTAGCGAGTTCGATTCCCGCCTCGGAACAAATGTTTGCATGATCTACAAATATTTGTTCCGGGTCTGGTGTTTTCCCTATATATTGTAAGTATATATTTACAAAAAAAAAATGTATATAAGTATTCTATCAGTTATCTGGTTCCTATAATACAAGCTCTGCTTAGTTTGGGGCTAGATAGCGCTGTGTGAAATGTCCAGCAATATTTATTATTATTTTATTTATTTATTGATTCATAATTCCCGTAGCGTAGCTTGCGTCTTACTTAATAGATCGGTAAAGTCAAGCATCGTTCTGCACGGTCATTCATTACTTGGAATTTCAGCGGAGCGCTTCCATGCTTTCCGTGGTAAAAAGTGGCCTATCCTGGTCATAATCTATTTATATACCAAATTTCATCGAAATGGGTCCAACCGTTTAGTTGTAAAAACGTAACAGAGAGACAGAGTTACTCTGGAATTCACAATATTAGTATAATTCATAATAATTCTTTATTGTTCGTGATGGTTGAACTTATAACATAGAACTATTCTAAGTTCTGCCATTTAAGCGTACAAACATATATATAACAATTACTTAATACAATATTTATCATATTATTACGTATTTTTTTCATAATAAGATTAATACAGTTCAGAATCACATGAAACAAGTAGAGCAAACAGTTTTTAAAAGTTGAAGAAAAATGTCAAAAGATTTGCATATTTAATAACAATAATAATTACACTAATAGATAATAATAATATTTATGTCAAAATGGAGATGTCAATAAATTAAAAGTAATTGCAACAATAATAAATTTATATAAATTAATGTTAAATAATATTTTGGTAGTTCAGAAATTCTTTAACAGTATAGTATGCTTTTCTAACTAGAATATCATTCAACCTGCTCTTGAATTCATTATTGGAGAGCAAGCGAACAGACTTTGGAATTTTGTTGTAAATAGTAGGAGCCATACAAAACACACTGCTGCGTAGCAATTGCGTAGCAATTGCGTTTTACATGGCATTTCGTAGATTACCTTCTAAGCGGCTTCCAACTGCAAACCCTTTAAATAGTTCGAGGTTACTTTTTACAAGAATCGATACTTCATGAATGTAAATTGCTGGAAGTGCAAGTATTTTCAATTGGATAAAATGATCCTTACAAGTATCTCGTCTACGTAGCCCACACATTGCTCTTACGCAGCTTTTTTGAACCTTAAAAATCCTTAAAGATTTTCCGTCGAGTTCCCCCAGAAAATAAACTTGAGAGCAAAAAAATCGCACATTCATGATTTTTTGACATAACTAAAAAAAAAACAAAAAATATTATGTTTCTGTAATGCAGATTCATAGTCTATTTTAATACCTATCCAGTGGTATCTGATTTGTCTTTCAATCATTACATAAAAATGCTTTTGTGGATCAATAACAAAAATGCATGTTTAGTAAAAAATTCTTTATTCAAGTATTGGTGTCAAAGTTATGAAATTAAAAGATAAAATTAATTAAAAGTTTGTTATTAATACCGAGTGTTCCCTCCCCTAGCCTGAATCACTGACTCCATCCGTGTTTTCATTGATGTTACTAGACTTTTGATAAAGTCTTGAGGAATAGCCTCCCATTCCTCTGCGATCGCCTGTTGCAGCTCCTGTAGAGTCGATGGAGGAGCATCTCGGCCTCGAACTCTTCTTTTCAGCTCGTCCCATAGATGTTCGATGGGATTGAGGTCTGGGCTTCGAGCTGGCCACTCCATAACGGTCACATCCACCTCTTGAAGGTACTCGATCACTATGCCAGCAGTATGCGGTCTTGCATTATCTTGCATAAACAGAAAGTTTTCGCCGATAAACCCAGCATAAGGTACGACGTGGCTCTCGAGTACTTCCTCAATGTATCGTATGGAAGTCAATCCTCTTGATTGGCGACCAGTATTCGGTCCGGTGATGAAGGCAAGCTCGGTTTTTGCTTCCATAGACATGCCTCCCCAAAACATGATTGATCCACCGCCATAGGCGACACGTTCTGTTATGCAGCATTGGGCAAATCGCTCTCCCGATCTTCTATACACCTTCCCCCGTCCGTCGTTGCCATGCAAGCACATCCTGCACTCATCAGAGAACAGGACTGCACTCCACTGCTCTTCGGTCCAATTCAAATGGTCTCGAGCGAACTGAAGGCGGGCTTCTCGGTGGGCTGGGGTCAATTTCGGCCCGTTTGCTGGCCTGTGTGCAGTCAGGCCACCTTTTCTCAATCGTCTTCTGACTGTCCACCGGCTAACTTTTACTTCACGAACTTCTTGAAGTCGTTGGCCCAGTTGAACTGCGTTCAAACGACGATTTCTTAAAGATGTCGTTATAAGAAAGCGGTTATCACGCTCTGTTGTAGCACGGGGACGGCCCGATCCTTGTCGCCGTTGGTAGCCACCAGTCTCTTGATACCTTTGGTATACACGCCGAACGGTAAATCGGCTCAAACTCAATTGTCGAGCCACTTGACTTTGCTTAAGCCCCGATTCAACAAGGGCAACCACTTGAGCGGCTACTTCTGGTGTAGTATCCATTTTCGTGTTCCGTTTGAAGCCAATATCAATAGAGAACCTTTCACACTGTACGTTGGTATGCAAATGATGACCATTTTTTTTTTTTTTTTTTTCGAATGGACTAATCTCGCTGTTGGCCTCTGAGGCCGTGACAGCTTAACCGAACTTTTGGCGAGCGCAGATAGCGCTCAGCCCTGTAAGTTTTTTAGGCAACTAGCGCAAGGGCACCACTTAGGTACGAACCTCGGCTTGGGCTGTTGCCGGGATGGGGATAGGAGAGAACCGCCCGGGTACATGTCTGTACCTCGTATAAGCGACTGAAGGGACTCGTCGACCTCGCCGGCGAGGTCGGTGTTTCTGTGAAGTGTTTGCTCTGTCTGATATAGATGACTCACCTTCCGCATTAGCAGAGGTGATTTCGTCATCCGGGTCTCCGAGAACGTGTCTCGGACGACGGAGGATTTAAATGATGACCATTCCCTCAATATGCACTCTTTTATACCTGCGATAAATCCCGCCGCCGGCCTTACCTGGATCGAGCGACATAAGGGGGTCTATTGTTTTGTTGCTAATGAGTTGTTTTTAAAGGTAAATGTCAACCCTTTATCAGTTCTGCGAATGCCTAGATTATGCACTTTAATTTAATTTGATTTTAATGTAAGCTCCAAATAAAAAAAAATTTAACTTTTAAGTAAAAATGTGCGGATGTGCGATTTTATTGCTCTCAAGTGTAGTTCCGTATCGCAAGATCGACGATACATACATAACCATGATAGGCAGTCAGTAGAGTGGATATAGGTATTGTGTGTAGGTATAGATAATATTGATTGATAATTTTATTGTTTGTTGTATATTCTGTGGTTTCGCGAAGCTCTGCTTGGGTAGACCGGCCGCTTTAGCGAGCATTTACCAAGTTTCAAGTGATCAGAATGTGCGCTGTTTTTATTTAAGTTTCTGGTCGGCTGGTGCCGAGTCGAAGCGAATTTTAAACGGTTTTAAAGTTTACGAGCCCAGGGACAGTGATGAATGAGCATATATTGCATGATGGAGCTTCTTACATCTATTCCTTTTTCAGTTTTAATAATACTATTTGAGTTTTTGATACTTAAAACAAATGCATTTTATAATCTTTATATCTTTTGCTCTCTCTTTGAGTTCTCTCTCTCTCAGCGCTGAATGTTGTGACCCCCATGTCCTCCCGGAGTCTATCCAACGATTCCATGAGTATTTTGGACATATAGCAATTATATACAGTGATAATCTGATAAGTGATAAAGCTCGTCAGTCATTACTGACAGAGTCGAAAGAAAAATACCCGAGGACTGGGCGTGATACTTGGGTCCAACCAGTCCAGAACCCTCTCGACTCTAAACATTTAAAACTTTACTAGTATCTATATGAATGATCTGCGCATGCGCGGTGTCATTGGGTACGCAGACGACAGTACAGTTGTGGAGAGGTACACTTCTAATGCTCGAGCCAGCAGGGCTGAAATTCGGAAGCAGAGAGACGAGATGCTGACTGGGGCGATGCCAATCTCATCAAATGCAACCCTTTAAAACCGCAAGCATATCTCTTCTAGGCGAAAAAGTTTCAGTTTTACCAAGTACAAAAAACAATCTCAAAACTTGACTAAGTCACGCATATCTCCAGCGACAGACACTGAAGACTGTGCACCGCCCGACATAACCTAACCATAGCTTACTGTACATCAACACTTGCGAGTTAGTTGCTCCATTCCATACGACCGATCGACGTCTGTTCATCAATACAAACATTCAGCGTGCCGTCCGCCTGTAGTCCTAATTACGATCCAAGTCGCGACATGTCGCTAAAGTTCCCCGTCCTGCCTCCGTCCCCACCTGCGGTAGCCGATGTCTCTCCGGAGACCAGTGTACTCGCTTCCGCGAGGAAAGTGATAATTTCTGGCGAGTAAACTAACCTGCCTCTGTATCGGAATACATTATTCTGTTTAATAAGCAATAGAGCCCTGTTTGTTTACAGAGAGCAAGAGCTATACATTATTATGTATTTCTGACCCTTTTACTTTTTTTTTAGTTTAATTTTAATTTCTTCAAAGTCCTATCCTTGAAGTATAAAGTTGGACGATTAGGGAATAAAGAAAGTGTTAATCTCTCGCTCTTAAACATTTTAATGTTGTATATATATAAGGTACGAATCAAAGAAAACTTTGTGAATCTCTTTACACTTTTAGATGCCTCTTAAATTAATAGTTTTAAAATAATCCGTGGTAATACAATGCGCGGCCTTATCGTTAAAAGCGATCTCTTCTAGTATTTATATAGTTCAGTGAGTAGTCCCTCGCTGCCGAGAACACGTACAAATTAAAGTACATTTCAATAGTTAGGTACAGTCAGCACCGTACAGTCAGCAAAGAACGTGCAAGCAACAATAGTAGGAACTGCTCGAGCAAACAATAAACATAAACCCGGTCCCCTCCGCGCTGCGTAACGGCAGGTGGGGTTCGATTCCCGGCGAGGGGTTACTTCCTGCTACTGTAGTTTATACGGTTCATGAACTTTCATAAAAAAAGCTTGCTAACTATTTAATTCACTGAGCATTGACAATAGGAATTCGTGGTACAAATAAAAAAATACGAATGTTATAGATTGCGTGTAGTGTAGGGCGCTGTGCTCCTTAACAAATACTAATTTATGTAATAGATTTAAAAATATAATTCTTAAATTTCAAATACAAAAAATATAAGACAAAAACTTTATATGAACAGAATCTGTATCCGCGGGCTAGGATTTTGGATAAATAAATGAATAATGCTGGACATTTCACACAGCGCTATCAAGTAAAGCTTGTACTATGGGAACCAGATAACTGATAGAATACTAATATACTTTTTTTGTAAGTACATCCATGTACTTACTAGTGGTTCTGTGAGAACAGTATACCTCGCGTTCCCTTGCTCCTAGGAGGTCGAATCTGATGTCTATGGGTTCCTCTCGTGAAGGCGGAGAGGACTGCGTAGTTTGATTGATATAAGTAGGTATAAATTTACCGCCAGTTTCAAAAATTGAAATCCGTCATTATTTAACGCTACAGAAAACTTGTCCCCCCCACCTTTTGGATTTTTTCCACAACATCTTAAAACGTGACCGACTCAAAAAATTCAATAAATCAAGTAACTTGTGTGCCAATTTTTGTCAAAATCGGTTGAAAAATGCAACCTGTGGACGAGAATAGACAGACAGACGGACAATAACATTTTTTAACCAATCTCGAAACTGACACGCTCCGCTCGCTCGGTCAATATAGAGACACAACCAAACTCGGAACAAATATCTGTAGAACATGTTAACATTTGTTCCGCGACGGGAATCGAACCTGCAACTTGTGCGTTTCAGCCGGCTATTCACCCACTGCGCCACGGAGGCCATGGGGTAATTTTAGGAACAATCTCTCACTAATACATGCTGACTTGTCTTGAAGAGAAAGCTTTAACGATTAGACCGCACACTGTACTTTTATCTGTAGGTATTTTCTTTGGTGTAAGTAGAAAGAGCTCAGAGAGAAATCAGGGGGAGGAGGGTTTGACATTTCTGATACAAAATTAAGAAAATCACCTTCTATTGAGCTACTTCGCGTCTCAGGCGTATACAATTGAAATACATTTGTACATTTGTACCTGTATACATTTGAAAACTTTTTATATGCATTTTGTCTCATCATTACACATTTTTTCGGTATCAGTTTTAAGTTTATGAAAATACTAGCTGCCACCCGCGGCTTCACACGCGTGTTTTGTCAATAAAAACATTACCCTCCTTTTGCAGTTGTTTAAAAAGTAGCCTATGTATTTTCTCAGGATATAATTTGCTAAATTCATAATATATAATTCATTGATATAATTTCTTGCTAAATTTCATTAGTCTTGAAAAGGTAACACACAAACAAACAGAGCTACTTTCACATTTATAATATTACATAAATGATTGAATGTAGACACTTTTCCTTTCGTGTTTAACTATCTTATCTAAATATTTAAATATTAGACCGACTACCTACAGATCCCTATTCCTTTACAAATGTAAACGTATGGGGTCGTACAGTAGTCTGAACATCAATACACGTGGAGCAGCTACACTACAGACATGCCTCAACCTGCCCTTGAACGTACGACACGCGTGAGAGGAATCTCGAGTGGCACCCTCCTGCCTTCCCCTCGTGCTGCCTAGCCCCCCACCCCGCCCCCCCAGATCGCGGTAAAGCATGCACAATGTAGAGTTCTATATTCTACGCATCAAATTATACTGGGATTAGTAATACACTATGTATCTTTTTACTAATATTTGCCGTAAATTTATTCTAGGTCCATTATAAAAATCAAAAATAAAAATCATTTATTGTAAAACATAGGTAGTAAATACGAAATATAATGGTGTGCAAAATTAGAATAGTGTGAGTCAAATAATTAAGGATATAAACTATGAGAATGGTGTCGAGGTGCCGCGGAGGCTACGTGCTCGCGGACCGGGACTGATCGACTCCATGCCATCATCCATTAAAAGAAGGCATCTCTGATGAGTTGAGTACGAGACAGCCCAACAACATCCTGAAAACAGTTGCTGAGAGATGTACCTCTCATATAAATAATAAATAAATAAATATTGCTGGACATTTCACAGAGCGTTATCTAGCCCCAAACTAAGCAGCGCTAAATACATACTTAAAATATATAGAGAAACAACCAGACCCGGAACAAATATCTGTAGATCATGCAAACATTTGTTCCGCGGCGGGAATCGAACCCGCTCCCTTCTGCTTCTCAGCCGGCTATACGCCCACTGCACCACAGAGGTCGTCATATTTGGAGGCACTTTGCACGGAGAGTGATATAGTCTCCCTCTGTTGCAGGATGCAACCAACTATGTACCTGTTTCATAAGCTAGATTCGGTTTGTAACAATTTTATGAAATTCCTATATTTATTTATTTTGAACTAACTCAAAGCTCTTTGTTGACTGAATAAAATGTTTATTATTATACTATTTTGGCATTTTCTACTATGACTATATTATTGTATTTTGACACAACATGAGATATCTACCATGACACATAATATTATCACTTGACAACACAATACTCTCAAGGTCTAGTGGCTAAATGCAGCGGTCTCGACAGAATATCAGCGCTTACCATCACGGTGGGCATAATGCTGAGTCGAGTCCCATTTACTGGTGTAGCACACCGCACAGTATCTACCGAGCTCTCCCTTTTTTTGTTCATGTTTTACGTTTATACTACCGCAGACGTACCGAGAAGTACCACCCATACTTGGTCGGCATACCACCTTGCCGTATTTGTATCGGACTGTCTATGTCATGTGCGTCTGACATATACAATCCGATACAAATAACACTACCTGCCGCCACGAGCGTTGACGGCGAACTGACAGAGCGCAGCAGCCGATTCTCCCCCCCGTCTCGCCGCGCGCATACCTCAGGGAGTGCACAGCACTAATGGTCACACTATACCAAACGATTTGCTTCAACTTCTCTTGTTAGCACAAGTAAGGAGTGGAACTCAGTTCCGGCGTATGTTTTTCCAAACCAGTTTAATCTTGGAGTCTTCAAGTCCTGAGTGAATAGGTTATTTCTAGGCAAGCGTGCTCCATCTTCGACCATACCTTCACTTACCATCAAGTGAGGTAGTGGTCAAGCGCTTGGCTATCATCAATAAAAAAAACTATTTAATTCTTTAATTTTTTTTTTATATTTCCGGTCTTAAAATGTTACTGTATTGTATATTGTGTGCTGATGTAGTGAATAAATGATTGTCTAGGTCTTTATTTGATTTGATTTTGAATAAAATTCTTGTTCGTCTTTCCATTTAGTAAGGGGCCGTCCTGCGCTGAGCTTTCTATCCCAACGGCCGAGTTATCCAAACTTGGTTTCTTAATAATCTTGTTCATTCATTTAAACTTCATAAAATCACATCTTTGGTAATGTGATTTTATGAAGTTTTTTCAAAGGTTTTATTTTGGCAAAGTTTTTTGGTCCGTCTTAAAAACTCATGTCCACTGAAAAGGCATCATGATTAGAAAACTTTCCTCGTGCAGCTAATCCGCTTCTTAAACATAACTCGCGCTAACTCGACTGGGATTGAAACTTATCCCAACATTCTCCGATACGTGATGTGAGATCGTTCAGCGAATATAATGCAAACAGCTCGGTAACTCTACCAAAAACAATTTGAATTATTATTAACTTTGTCTCAGGCAACATAATTTGAGAACATAAATGTAGAATTTAATTTTATAGTGTTATCCGACACTTACGGAAAATTTTAAGCGTTTTAAACCATTTCTAAAACTTTTAAGCGGTAAATTAAGCGCGCTTTGAGTCGGAAACTGAATCATCTCACTAATTTTGACGTTGACGTAACAATAGCCTGTAGCACAATTGGCAGAGCATCCAGAGGAAGACTGCGAGTTCCCATGCAGTCCAGTCGGCTTGAAAGTTATTGATAGGGTTTTAAAAATCTTAGGACATAAAATATGTATAAAATTATCTTTATCTAACAGATTTTGTACAGAAGTGGTCTATGTGACTTTTGTAGCGCGTTTACTCTACTGTATTTTACTAGTACAAAATAAGTTTTTTTTATTTTCGATAGTTAAGCGCTTGATTACTACCCTGCCTGATGGTAAGTGAAGATGGAACACGCTTGCCTAAAATACTATTTACTTTTCCCTGTGTTAGAGCTGCCACTTGACGAACGTTATCAGCCTTTTCTCTATAAGCTGCGTCCTCGTGATATATTAAGGCTGGCGCACACCTGCGCCTGGAAGTATGACGATTTAATTAAAATAAGGCGCGAGTTACACGCCGCCGTCGTTATAAATGATACCGATTTTAAACTTTCTTGTAACTCGTGGAAGCTGTGTTGTGGGTACTAATTAACTACACTAAAAGAGTAGCATATGCCCTATATAATTTGACCGCTCGTGTTTCAATTAGCACGATATAGCACGGTAAGGTTGTTGAGCCATGTACGGGGCCTAAAAACTCAACATTACAGATGGCCATAATCTTATATCTATAGAAACCGAAGTGGATGTATGCACGGATAAGCATCATAATTATCTTAAACGGAAACGAAGCAGCAGCCAAATACTTCAAATAGCCAAGACACAGGTTACCAGCTCATTCTAAACCTACCTAGTGTTTATTTTCTTTTACAAAATACGTTTATGTATCCTGATGTAGTGTATCGATATACATACTTATTTCTATGATCTGGTGTATCGATATACATACTTATTTCTATTTGTGGGTAGACTTGTTTGGCAGTTGGTTGTCAGCCATTAAACGAGTACAAGTGATTTGCAGTGTTTCCTTGCGTTATTCCCTAAAATACTGAACATTTGGCGACGATTAGTTATTCACGTGTGTTATTTGACATTTTTTAATAATAATAAGTGTTTTCTGGTTTTTTTAATGACAAGCGATCACGCCAAGTCAAATATGATGGCTTTTGGTGGCAACCTCTCATTTGATCATCGCACGCAAGAATGGAGCATTTTAGGAGTCGTTTTATCTAGTACTGTACGGCGAACGACATTGGAGACGACACCGATAAGTCTGGAGTGAAAAGACAAGCTCTTTTGCTCACTGCGCTTGTGGAAGATACCTTCCGCGTCGCTAAAGATTTGGTTTTTCCTGACAGCTTGGACAATGTGGAGTATAATAGTCTTTTAGGAAAGTTGGACGTCCATTTACAGTCGAAAAAAGCACGTTCGCCGAAAGATACAGTTTTTACAAGGCTGAACAACGTCCAGGAGAAGACCTAGCCGAATGGGCGGCGCGAGTGCGTAATTTGGCACAATTTTGTGGTTTCAAGGCAGAGTTAGATACTGCTTTGCGCGACAAATTCGTCCTGGGTTTGAAAAATACAAAAGAAAAAGAGAAGCTGTTTGCAGAAAGCATAGATACTCTAACATTCAACAAGGCATTGGAGATGGCGCAGAGCGTGCGCTGTGCGCGCGCCGCGTTTCAGACCGCGCAAGCTGGCAACGCCGCGGCTGGCGTGGCTGGCGCGGGGAGCTCGGAGGTGTCACAGGCGCAGCCTGTGTTTGCGTTGCAACGGCCAAGCGGTGTTTCATCCGGTGATGATGTGAGAGTGTCGAAGTTATAAAAATCACTCTAAAGAAAAGTGTCGTTTCTTAAATTATAGGTACCTGCCAAAAGTGTAACAAAAAAGGTCATCTTAAAAGAATGTGCAAAGCTAAGATAAATGATAGCAATTTTATGGGCACGGATGACGATGACGTGAAGGTATTTATAACTTATTTAATATTAAAAACTTGTTAAAGGACGAACCGATCTCGCGTAAAGTTTGGTTAGATTCTAAAGAAATTCTTTGTGAAATTGATTGTGGTAGTGCTGTCTCCGTTTTACCGGCGGTTATCTATCAACAGCTGTTCGGAAGCGATAACAATAAGTATAGCTTACAGCCATGTAATGAGGTATTTAATTTTTATACCGGAGTTAAGATTTCTCCTATGGGTTGTTTATCATTGCCAGTAACTTTCGAAGGACGCACTAAGCAAATATTATTTTTTGTTATCAAAACTAATGAAAAACGTTTACCTCTTTTGGGTCGCGATTTTATGCGATTGTTTTGTTTACATTTATGTAGTTTGAATTGCAATAATATGGTTGTAAACGACAACGCAGGCGAGGCCCTAATAACTAAATATTCTAAACTATTCTCAGATGAATTAGGCAGATTCAACAAATATAAAATTAGCCTAAAAATTAAACCGGAAGCTCAGTTAAAGTTTTTAAGCCTCGACCCGTGCCTTTAGCTTTAAAACCTAAAATAGAAGAGGAGCTGCGACGTTTAGTAAGACTTGGCATTTTGGAAAAAGTTGATCATTCGGATGTTGCTACGCCTATTGTTCCAGTGCTACGTTCCGATGGTAACGTCAGAATTTGTGGGGATTTTCTCTGTAACGTTAAACAAAGTTTTGTACCTAGACAATTATACACTTCCTAGAATCGAAGATTTAATTGCCAAGCTTCACGGTGGAATAGAATTTAGCAAATTAGATTTGAAAATGGCTTATCTTCAACTGGAGCTGGACGATACTAAAAATGGTGTTGTATAAACACACATATAGGTTTGTTTAGGTATAAAAGGCTGGCTTTTGGTTTAGCTAACGCACCATTTATATTTCAATGGACAATGGAACAGTTATTAGGTGATATAGATGGTATATGTATACATATATTTAGATGATATTTTAATAACAGCTCCTGACAGGGTTTTGCATTTAGAAAGATTAGAACTGGTTCTAAAAAGATTACAAGAAGCGGGTTTACGAGTGAAACGTGATAAATGCGAGTTATTTAAAAAATCTGTTGAGTATCTCGGTTATGTGATAGACAAAGACAGTTTACACAAATCAAACACTAAAATCGAAGCAATTGTGAAATGCTTACCTGCAAAGAACGTTAGTGAATTAAAATCATTTTTAGGGATGGTGAACTATTACTGTTGTTTTGTTCCGAATACATCTTCTGTACTTAATCCCTTAAATAATTTATTGAAAAAAGGTGTAAAATGGGAGTGGGGCCAATCTCAGTCAGAGACGTTTGAAAGAATTAAGAGAGAACTGATTTCGGATCGCGTGCTGGCCCATTACCACCCTGAGTACCCCACTATCGTGACGTGTGATGCGGGTCCTGAAGGTCCGGGGGCGGTGCTCGCGCAGCAGCAGCCCGACGGCTCCGAGCGAGTGGTGGCTTATGCCTCTCGTTCTTTGTCGAAAGCCGAGTCTAATTATGCACAAATTCAGAAAGAAGCCACGTCCATTGTTTTTGCGATTAAAAAGTTTAATCATTATTTGTATGGCCGTACTGTACCATTTATATTGCGTACGGACCATAAACCACTTTTGGCTATTTTTGGTAAAGAAAAAGGTGTGCCCGTTTTGGCCGCGAATAGATTACAAAGGTATGCTTTGTTTTTATCTGCATATAATTTCCGCATTGAATATGTTAAAAGTGATGATAACGTGGCCGATTTCTTGTCAAGATCGGTTTCTTTATTGAATGTAGTAGAAGATATAGATCAAACGTTGTATATCAATTTCATTGGTGAATCAGTCCTACTACCGATTACTATTGAGAATATAAGAGTAGAAACCGCTTGTGACGGGATTTTACAAAAGGTGATGCGATTTATTCAGGATGGTTGGCCATCTAAAATACTAGATCCTCAGTTACGGCCGTTTTTCTTATGTCGTTTAGAACTGGCTGTCGAAAACGGATGTATTTTACGGGGCCACAAAATAGTAATTCCTTCCTGCTTTCGTGAAAGACTTTTAGATGAATTACACAGTTCGCATTTTGGCGTAGTTAAAACGAAATCTGAAGCTAGAACGCGTATGTGGTAGCCAAATATCGACAAAACTATTGAAGATAAAATAGGTTCATGTTATGTATGCAACACGCTCCGCCGTAACCCACCTAAAGTGCCGCTAGCACCGTGGCCATACCCGGAGCGCGTTTGGGAACGCGTACATATACACTTGAGAGCAATAAAATCGCACATCCGCACATTTTTACTTAAAAGTTAATTTTTTTTTATTTGGAGCTTACAGCAAATTAAAATCAAATTAAATTAAAGTGCATAATCTAGGCATTCGCAGAACTGATAAAGAATTGACATTTACCTTTAAAAACAACTCATTAGCAACAAAACAATAGACCCCCTTATGTCGCTCGATCCAGGTAAGGCCGGCGGCGGGATTTATCGCAGGTATAAAAGAGTGCATATTGAGGGAATGGTCATCATTTGCATACCAACGTACAGTGTGAAAGGTTCTCTATTGATATTGGCTTCAAACGGAACACGAAAATGGATACTACACCAGAAGTAGCCGCTCAAGTGGTTGCCCTTGTTGAATCGGGGCTTAAGCAAAGTCAAGTGGCTCGACAATTGAGTTTGAGCCGATTTACCGTTCGGCGTGTATACCAGAGGTATCAAGAGACTGGTGGCTACCAACGGCGACAAGGATCGGGCCGTCCCCGTGCTACAACAGAGCGTGATAACCGCTTTCTTATAACGACATCTTTAAGAAATCGTCGTTTGAACGCAGTTCAACTGGGCCAACGACTTCAAGAAGTTCGTGAAGTAGAAGTTAGCCGGTGGACAGTCAGAAGACGATTGAGAGAAGGTGGCCTGACTGCACACAGGCCAGCAAACGGGCCGAAATTGACCCCAGCCCACCGAGAAGCCCGCCTTCAGTTCGCTCGAGACCATTTGAATTGGACCGAAGAGCAGTGGAGTGCAGTCCTGTTCTCTGATGAGTGCAGGATGTGCTTGCATGGCAACGACGGACGGGGGAAGGTGTATAGAAGATCGGGAGAGCGATTTGCCCAATGCTGCATAACAGAACGTGTCGCCTATGGCGGTGGATCAATCATGTTTTGGGGAGGCATGTCTATGGAAGCAAAAACCGAGCTTGCCTTCATCACCGGACCGAATACTGGTCGCCAATCAAGAGGATTGACTTCCATACGATACATTGAGGAAGTACTCGAGAGCCACGTCGTACCTTATGCTGGGTTTATCGGCGAAAACTTTCTGTTTATGCAAGATAATGCAAGACCGCATACTGCTGGCATAGTGATCGAGTACCTTCAAGAGGTGGATGTGACCGTTATGGAGTGGCCAGCTCGAAGCCCAGACCTCAATCCCATCGAACATCTATGGGACGAGCTGAAAAGAAGAGTTCGAGGCCGAGATGCTCCTCCATCGACTCTACAGGAGCTGCAACAGGCGATCGCAGAGGAATGGGAGGCTATTCCTCAAGACTTTATCAAAAGTCTAGTAACATCAATGAAAACACGGATGGAGTCAGTGATTCAGGCTAGGGGAGGGAACACTCGGTATTAATAACAAACTTTTAATTAATTTTATCTTTTAATTTCATAACTTTGACACCAATACTTGAATAAAGAATTTTTTACTAAACATGCATTTTTGTTATTGATCCACAAAAGCATTTTTATGTAATGATTGAAAGACAAATCAGATACCACTGGATAGGTATTAAAATAGACTATGAATCTGCATTACAGAAACATAATATTTTTTGTTTTTTTTTTAGTTATGTCAAAAAATCATGAATGTGCGATTTTTTTGCTCTCAAGTTTAGATATGTTTATGTTGTCAGGTAAGCAGTTTTTAATCGCAGTTGACGCTCATTCTAAATGGGTCGAATGTTTTTCAATGCAAAAGACAGATAGTGAAGCCGTAATTAGTAAACTATGTGAAATGTTTAGCAGGTTTGGTTTAGTGCGTACCTTGGTTACTGACAATGCTACCAATTTTTGTTCCAATGAATTTGAAACGTTTTGTCAATTAAACGGAATCCAGCATTTGACCGGTGCGCCGTATCATGCAATGTCAAACGGACAAGCAGAAAATAGTGTCAAAGCTGTAAAAAATGGTTTAAAAGCGATTATTAATAACAACATGAACAATAAAAATGTTTTAAAAATATTGAATAAGTTTTTGTTTGACTACAGGAACTCAATCCATTCGTCTGCGGGATTTTCTCCAGCTCAATTGATGATCGGACGTCCTTTACGTTGTCGACTCGATTTGTTAAGGCCGTTGCAAGTAGACTCTTTACCGTCCTCGTCATCCGCTGCTAAAGATAATGTAATCAAAGCGCAATTGAACCAATGTAAACAGTTTGGAGGTAATAGGAATGTAAATTTTTCAGTAGGCGACAGAGTTTTGATCAAACATTACTTTAATAATGGTACTAAACATATTTGGAAACAGAGTATTGTTAAGAAATGCCTAGGCTCTCGAATGTTTATAGTTAACATTTCCGGCGAAAATGTAAATGTAAAAAAACACATAGATCAGTTATTGGCGTACAAAGGTATCAACTCATCGTTAGATCAGGATGAAGATGTAAGTGTTTTCGCAGATAATTTGCCTAAATCCACGGGTCAACCTAGTGAGCTGAATGCTGACTTGGTATCTGACTATGCTTCATCTACGTCTCCTGCGCGTGATGAGATGGATGAAGGGGAGGAAATACGAGCTGACTCGGATGATGAGTTTTTAGATGCAGTTTCTCCTGATGCTGCCCCTAACGTACGAAATGACGAACATTCGCATCATTCTAATGAAAGTGATAATGCAAATCAAAATCTTCAGCTTGTCCGCCGATATCCGATTCGAAAAACTCGGAATCAATTAAATTATAAGTTATAGTTTGTAAGTATTTTGTTAATAGTGGTGGAGGGATGTAGTGTATCGATATACATACTTATTTCTATGATCTGGTGTATCGATATACATACTTATTTCTATTTGTGGGTAGACTTGTTTGGCAGTTGGTTGTCAGCCATTAAACGAGTACAAGTGATTTGCAGTGTTTCCTTGCGTTATTCCCTAAAATACTGAACACCTTTGAATGATACACGGTTGGAAGTCTTCTTTGATAAAAATTAATGGTTTATTTTTCGGAGTTCGTTTCGTTTATCATTATCGGTTTCGGAGCGATCGAGTCCGTGTCGCTTCGTCTACTGCCCACCTCGGGCGGCACGACATAGCATACCATCGAGAATACCTCGTTTTTGGTTACGATCTAATGTCGATGACAATGCGACGATGATGTTACTGAAAAGCGATGCTGTTTCTGGGTTTCTACTGACACCATGACATTTATACTCATGTTATGCACGTAAATAGATATCATTTGATGGTAAAGTTGAAAAACTATTGAAAAAACTAATAATTAGAATTCGTATAATTAAAAACTGCGCGGTCTCTTGTTTATCTTTATGCTTTCGCCATCTACTTTTCCTGTAATATACAATGTGTAGTAAAACTCAAAATATATAAATACCTGCTGGGTAAACGATTGCTTTTAATAATTGCTCTATTGTTCTATGGTGTTGGTATAATACAACTCTAGAAAGTGCTTTTCAATAGGTTTTAGTATTTCTAAAAGCGACTCCATGAATGTTTCGGGTAGAGTTACTGCGGGTTTGTGTTGTTATACTGTCTGTAGATGGAACAAGCTTATGGCCGATGTTAAGTGGTAACCATCGCCTATAGCTGAGAATTGCCTCGCAGGTCACGTTATAAACGTGCCCTACGATGCACTGCGTCCATCAACTTGAGGCATACACCTATGATGATTATAAGAGCTTACCGGCTTCGAGTGCCGTATAAGCACTTAGTTGGAAACTCATAAGCGCGCGTTCGAAGCGCCCTAATATCGACGTCTTATCCGGATCACACGAGCTCCTCGTTTGTTATTGGCTACACGCGGGGTACTCCTACCTGAGGGTAGCTGATATATAAACAACTAGTATTCATATAAACACGGAAACAAAAATACTAGCAGGCACAGAGAATATAAAGTCACAAAATAGTTTCAACAGTTACAACATAACATTAGTTTTTAATTGACGGTGTAAGCTTATTTTTACGCTGGCCTTCAATCAGATCTTGTATCCACGTAGTGATGGGTTGTCCACGCACCGATTACAGTGCGTGGTCTCCACTGATGAACCTTTCTGCCCCAACGGACGTCAGTTCTGCGAGCTATGTGCCCTACGCACTGCCACTTCAGCTTGCTAATCCTTTGTGTTACGTCGGTGACTTTGGTTCGGCTACGTATCTCTTCATTTCACCTCACACGAGAGATTAATTTGCTTGAGCCTAGCATTAGGTATAGGGGAGGCGTTCTGATAATCTTATTTTTCCGGCATTATTTATAACATATGCATAGGGTTGTCAGGTCTTAAAACCGAAAAGCTCGACAGACCACCTAGTTTAGCCGGACATTTGGATATAAAGCCGGTCACCTTTAATTTTCAGTTTTAGCACGACATTTTTTTTAAAGTAAAACAAGGCTTGTTTTCGTTTACCATAAAATCTTCTTAAATTTTAATGAAACAACAATAAATGGTGCGGTAAGCTCGCGCCCGCCGCGCCCGCTGATGACCATCGCGAGCGTAATTTATAAAGCTAAACAAAAGCCGGATAGGCTGGACACCGCTTGATTTGGCCGGACACGCAACCAAAACGCTTGACTGTGTCCGGCTTTATCCGGACGCCTGGCAACCCTAACTTTGCATAATGTGAACACGACACGTCCCAAGGGAGCATCACAATTATGTTTGCGTGAAATACTAAATGTCTTGTCTTTCTGGTTTCATTATAATTTATCATATTGTATCTACTGCATGAAGAGTTAGGGGTTATTATTACTACCTAATAACTTTAGAGCTCTAAAATAGTATTTTGTATTACTTATTGTAATTATGTAGTCATTCAATTGCCTCTACTTATTAATTTGTAAAGATTTTGATGAGACAAAAAAAAGGTTCGAGTACGTACTTCCAACTAATCTTTACAAAACGACACTCCGTTATTCCCTATCTACCCCACACATGGCAAAAAACAAAAGCGGGAAATATCAAAACTTTGCCATTTTCGCGCCTCCAATCTCGACTTTAACTATTTATTGTTCGCGCCAAAACGCCCCGCCGCCGCCGCTGCCGCCGCCATGTTGGACGCCATTGTGACGTCGCCTAACAAAACGCGGAAAAACTTTACTTTTTCGCGTTTAAGTATGAGGAATTACGGTAAATCGGGAAGTGTTTGATTATTTGCAAAGAAAAAAGAGTTAGTCGTTAAATGTATAAATTAACTAATATTTTAATGCAAAGTACTTACTGAACACCCTGAAAATATTTTGGTTTTAAATCGTAACTTCGTAAGTAGTTATTTACGAACAATTATCTTTAACTCTACGCATGAATAAATTAACCTTAATATCCACTATTAGGGCCGGTCTATGATTGTGGCCACAATGTAATCAAGCCGGGCTGGGTATTGTGACGTCACTGATCCCTTTGAGCCCGGCTAATGTGTTGCCCAAATAGGTGATAACGAAAATGTGAAAATACGCATCTTTCGCGGACAAAGGAACTTCGCTTTAATCGGTTTGGTTTAGGTTTGAATATGCAGTGGCAGTGGTACTATTTTACAGTTAGTATAATTCAAAATGGAGATTAAAATGAGTTTAGAAGATAAGAAGGGATAATGTTTGCCACAATTGAGTGCACATCTAGGTGGCAGGCATATTGTACTGACTGCCTTACTCATTGTTCTACAAGAAGTACCTACTGTAGAATATTATTTCGTGGTTTTAGTAAAAAGCTCTTTCTAAACCAAACCGAGTATTTTTGAATTGCTGTTTTGTTTGCTTGTTGTTTTGTGGAGCGCTGCCGCCCGCGACGCCCGCGACGCCCGCGTGCCCTCGCCGGTCGCCGCGAAATTATGCATATTTTGTCAATTTTATAGTAAAAAAGCAACGCCTAGGATTTATATAGCACATTGTCCATGTAATTAAATCCATTCTTATTCTTATCCATACTCGTAGTCTGCTAATGAAGCAGTTTTACGAACGGCAGGGCGCAATAAACTGTACCTAACTGAATAAGTACTGTGAGGAAAAAGGGGAGATAGCGGGTAGTGTTCCGGCAATTATTCATATTTCCGATATTATCCCGGTTTAAATAAGGAAAACAATAAATTAGAAATAATCAGGTATCATGATATCACACTTTACTAAAAAAACGAACTAAGATTTATGACTTTTATAAGGCAATTCTACAAATTCGTTCATTGAATGTATGGGGTCAGGTATTTTCGTCCAACGCCGGTAACGAGTTTGTTTTGTATCAACTGCACCAAATCTAATTAATGTTTGTTTGTAAACAAAATGTTTGAAAACGATATGATCACTTTGTTCTAATCAATGGTTCGCTTTTTGTAATAAATTCGACCCCTAAAAAGATGACACGACACAGTGCAGGGGCCGAACGAATAGCTATATTTCAATATTCATCATTCAAAGTGGCCAAAATGTTTTATTGTTTTTTTAACCCGGGGATTTAAAATCGCAATTTTGTCAGCGCCGAATGGAGCTCCGTCAATAATAGCACCTGAGGGGGTTGGGTAAAAGGTTTTAGTGCGATTCATATTAAAATTATATCGACGCTCCCCGGTCTCCCCCGGGCACGACAAATAGACCTGTCTCGTTTCATTTTGTCCCCAGATTTAGCTTTTAGTGTTTTTTTAGATCTGGTCTTCCAATATCGAATTTAATATTTAGAAGCAGAAGGTTTAATTTTCTTTGATTTGAGAGTCTTCCCTACTTTGTCGCTCAAAAAGTGTGTACGTGATCGGAAACCCAAAATGATGGTTTTTGATGTTTTGTAGAGTATCACAGTTCTATGAATTATGGAGGAAAATGTTTTGACAATATCAAGAGCGTGTGTAGGCGATAGTTTAGTTTGTAGGTAGTTTTCTACACTCTTAATACCCACAATCAATGATTATTTTGAGAGCTAAACTTATACCTACCACAATCGATGACCATCATGACCAAAATTATTGCACTTTAAGAGTGTTCAGCAGATTTTTGCAATAAAGTTTTACTCCAGCTGCATTTATGTAGGTATGTACCTATGTAATAAGTATTTACATAAAAAACGCATATAGGTATTCTATCAGCTATCTGGTTCCTATAGTACAAACTCTGCTTAGTATGGGCTAGATAGCGCTGTGTGAAATGTCTAGGAGTATTTATTTATTTTATTTAATATTGGCACGGTCTGGTTTGCGTAAATGAATTTAAAACTCCTTTAAAATGTCTTTTTGCAGCTATTTCGGGTTATACCGTAGATGGTATATGTAGGGGTGGCGGCGCAAATCGTTGACACGTATTAAAGGCGCAACCAGAGCGTGCAACGCGCCAGCTTTACACTTTATATTTAGGACAGCCCTGTAATGTACGGCCTCCAATTAAAATAGAATGCCCGCAAAAACTAGTAACCAGTACACAATGCTTGAAATTCGATCGTAATTTATAATTTTTTTAACTTAGTTTTAGTATTCGCCCCTCCTATTTGCTTTTTGTTGAGTGAGAGTCCTTTTTGCAACTAATGACAATAGATTGTTTAGTTTCAAGTTACCTTTTGTGTCTTTATCTATTTATTGAGATGTTGCGAATAATTTTTTATTGTATTCTATTCGTCCTCCATATAAAGATTGAGTATGTCATGTCGAATCTCACACTCCTCCGTGCGCGCAATAACCTTAAAAAGGAGTACAAAGTTTTCTCTTCACGTATTAATCCCACAAATATTATAAACGCAAAAGTTTGTATGTATAGATGTTTGTTACTCTTTCACATCGGAAAGGCTGAACCGATTTCGATGAAATTTAGTATGTATTACATAGATCATAACCTGGATTAACACATATGCTACTTTTATTGGCAAACTACGTGAGCGAAGCCGCGGGCGGAAGCTTGTAGGTATAATTGATAAAGTAAGAAGTTTATAACTATACTTACCAAATGTGGACGATCAAAAGAACCCTTTTTCTATGAACTCAACAATATTTTGTAATCTCTGTTAAATGCTGAAGATTCTGTTCCTAAACACAATTGGATTTTCCAGTGAACTGAGAGTATTGATATCGTTTATTTCCTGTTCAGCCGCGCCGCGATCTAAATTGAAAAAGGGCAATTATTTGTATATGCAATGCGTGATTAGTTTTGTTTCTTTATCCTAGAGTTCAGTACAAGTAATGCGCTCCAATTTTCCTTATTATAAACTTTAGTCAACTTTTGGTTTGTTAGACAAGCATCGACATTAGATCTAATTTGGATTAAACTAGCTTAAGATTAAGTATTCGATCTGCTGATTTTCTCGATATTATCCGACTTAATCCGCCGCGCCGCGCCGATCTGACAACAGGTCTATCCCTTTTTCCAAAACAACTAAACGTTCAGTTTCACCACCGCACTGATAGTCAGTCATCTTGTAGTGTCTCCTATATACCTATCCACCCAATGTGTGCACCACCTGCTCCGGATTGGGCTACCAATATGACCATCAATTGCAATCGTTTTGATACTTAACCTTGTCCAAACTCTTACATGCAAAGTAGACTACTTACTTCTTAAACTTATTTTTTAACGTTAACTTTAAAAAATAAACGTTAATAAATTAGCGTTAACGTTAACATGTGTTTTGGTCAAAAATATAAGTTGCTAAATTCCAATATCATCTGATCTTTGGATTGATTTACACAAATTGCAAAGAAGCATCTTACAAACTACACTTTTAAAACAAAACGGCAATTTGTCAGATTCAGATTACGGAGCAAGGGCAACCTAAGCAAAGGCTTCAAAGACACACACAACTCTTTTTCCATCGGGGATTAATGATTTATGCAATTTTCATTACCATTTTGTTAACGCGATTGAGGAGTTGGTTGTGGTTTAATCCCCTCCTACCCCCGGACGGCTAAACGCCAGCTATTACCGTAAACGACATTGTCCGCTTAAGTCCGCATTGTCCGCTCAAGTCCGCTGTACTAGCGGATTAGCTCCGGTCCGAAACTTTGATCAACTGTTTTGAATGTGACGCTTCGTTTGATAACGGATTCAACCGGCTTTTGCTTTTAACACTTCAAAAGCGGAGTCTCATAGATTTGTGTTATCTCTATTTTATGGAACTTAGTACGGAATTAATTTGTGTTTTAGCGGATAGCTTCATTTATAAACAAATACATTATGTGTTTTGTTAAATTCTATGTTAGTTGTAAAATTGTAGGTTATGTAAAAGCCCAAAGAGTCATAAATGGTCAATTTGGATTTTGTATATTGAATGAAATGAAAAACATATTTTTCATGTACAACATAAATACAAAGAGAAAATCAACTACACAATTATATTTTCACCATTTATACACTTTTAAAACTCTGCCTAGGGATCTATTTATAATTATATCTAAGAAAATAAAGAAATAGTTTTAAATAAAAATAAACATTTCGTCGAGCCTTTAGTCATGGAAACGTAACAAATATACAGACAGATAGTTACTTTCTAATTTATATTATTAGTAAAGATGGCTCTACTAATAATACAACCACCTAATGCAGCCACCTCAAGAAAATGGAACCTTTAAAAATTTTTCTGTTTTGAGAGTTGCGTACCTCAAAAGGTAAAAAAGGAACCCTTATAAGATAACTCTCTTGTCCGTCTGTCTGTTCTTGTATCACCACCGATTTTCTCAGGAACAGGTGAACTTAGCAAGTTGTTATTTATACCAGGTACTCAGGTCTATAATCCCTATTAGGTATATAAAAATCAAGGTCCTAAGTCAACACAATAAATAGATTGGGCAAATTTATATTTTCGCGAAAACTTGTAGGTACCAAAATTTTACTTAATATTCAACTTTTTTTATTTTTCGGTATTTTCCCTTTACTTGTGCTGTAAGACCTTGCTTTTAACCAAAATTGACAATTCTAGGTCAACCGCAATTAGCCTATAGGTTTTGGGTCCTATATCCCGTTGACCTAGAATCACTAAATTTGGCAAAAAGCGAGGTCTTACAGTACAAATAAAGAAAAAATCCATAAAATAATATAAGTTAAAAATTAAAGGGTCCCCCCCCCCCCCCACCCCTACATAAATAGTTGACGCCAATTAAGATATTCCTCTTGAGTTGTATGGGCGCTCATAAAATTTAGAGCACTAGCTTATTAAGAACCAACCTCAAATAAGATCAATAAATAAAATTGTGCTATTGAATAAAATAAATAATTAAGTAAGTGGGGGGCTCCCGTACAACAGACATGATTTTTTTGCCGTTTTTATAGATAATGGTACGGAACCCTTCGTGCGCGAGTCCGACTCGCACTTGGCCGGTTTTTTTATAGCTATAAGAATACTGGTAGGTCCCTCCTCCCTAACACATTCCTACTCAAATAACATCAATGCCAACCAGATTAAACATTAAGGATTTGCGCAACGATGTCTAAACGTATTTAGTGGCTAAACATGATTTATAGAGTTGACAAATCATACAAATGCGTCATATTTAAACATGTTTAGTCACTGAATAAGTTTAGGGATCGTTGTGCAAGCCGGGCTAACAATGTTAAATTCACCATACTGTGTAGCTATAACAGGCAAGAACATCGTATGCGCCATCGATATAATTGGTTAGTTGTCCCGACCGACCGACAGTGTAAACCACGGCCGATAATATCGGATTACGATTCAGCAACACGATCTCGTGGAACGGAACTACTTATACACTTCAATTATCTCACCGGATATTGAATAGAGATTATTTCTGTGCTCTGAGATTTAGTGAGGTCTGTTAGTAGCTACTTATAACTTGTGAACGTGATAAACCTCCGTGGTGCAGTGGGCGAATAGCCGGCTGAGACGCAGGAGGCAGCGAGTTCGATTCCTGCCGCGGAACAAATGTTTGAATGATCTACAGATATTTGTTCCGGGTCTGGTTGTTTCTCTCTGTATTATTATAAGTATGTATTTACAAAAAAAAATATGTAAGTACATAAGTATTCTATCAGTTATCTGATTCCCCTAATACAAGCTCTGCTTAGTTTGGGGCTAGATAGCGCTGTGTGAAATGTCCAGGAATATATATTTATTTTATTTGTTATTATTCAATGTTTTACCCTTACGTATACATTCGTGGTGTGGCATCTTTAAGGAAGTTGACCAGTAGGTACCTACACAAATTAAATTTGGAAAACGGGTTAATACACGCGCTAAAAAGATCAACTAAATAGAAGGGAAGATAGAAGATCCAGTAAATGCGTGAAAGAAGCGCATTTCTGACATAATCAATTTATTTTATTCATTATTTACTCAGATAACAAACAAAAAGCTTACAATAAGGACATGCGCAGCAGAAAGGCGAGCTAGTCAACGTAAGGACATGCGCAGCAGAAAGGCGAGCTAGTCAACGTAAGGACATGCGCAGCAGAAAGGCGAGCTAGTCAACGTAAGGACATGCGCAGCAGAAAGGCGAGCTAGTCAACGTAAGGACATGCGCAGCAGAAAGGCGAGCTAGTCAACGTAAGGTTGATGAAAATAAAGAAAGCGATGGGTAAAGTAGGGCTTAATATAATTTGATCAGTTGCTTAGTAGAGGGCAATGACCTGTAATAAGCTAGACGATTCTAGCTACGTACGGCTTCTGTAGTATTATTGCATAGAGGCAGACTGGACTAAAATATACTTATGTACTTATAATTTTTAGAAAACAAAATACTACTTTAGCCAAATTGTATGGGAAATATTTGTAATCAAACTTGCTTGTGATCATTTCATCATTATAAATCAATATATCAGTTCTGACAATAACGACATATTCAGCAAGTGAATCTTAGGTATGGATAGTTTGTTTACTATTCACATCGAATTAGGCACGAGTATCTAAGCATAAATGAATAAATAACACTCAACAGTCACATTAACAGTCTCTCACTCTAGAATCACTATGTCTTTGATATCAGGAAGAACGAGAATAACGGTACAACATCTCCCAGAGCGAGCACAAATCTTTACAAATCATGCAAACAATTATAGTCTTACATCTCAATCGCCCGCACACAGTGTAATGTTGTCACAGGGTCTAGAGCGGTCTCAGAAGAATACAAGCTAACCCACTTGACATAATGCTGAGGCCTTTTTACTACTATACCACATAACATACTTAAAAATAATAAATCTCACGCTCAAAAATAAATAATGTCAGAGTTTGTTTCTGTTTTGTACTGTTTAACTTCGGTTATGTTTATTTATGTTATTAATTGCTATTTGCCAATTTGGGCAAATATGCATTACATCAGGTGGTACATAATAATTTAGGTTCTAGACATGTTTTACCATATTAGTTACAAGCTTTCTATCTATTTGTCATTTTTTTATTAATTTTAATCAAGATGTTAGCTAGACGTGCATATCATATCATTTAACCATTAAAATATAATTAATTATCTCGCTTGGCATACAATTTTAATGCATGCAGTTTGTCTTAGTGATAGTAGCAGTAAGTTTTGCCATTTGTCATGTAACCGCTAAATATTGTCAGTGTATGCTATGTTGATGACTCCTAGAGTGATAAAATAAAATAGAATTTGTCATATTTGTCTGTTGTAAGTGTAGTGTGGTATGGGGCCAATAAGTAATTGACTATGTGTATGTGTGCAGCACCCAGAGCTCGCAAAGGGCACAAAAGAACTAAGTATTAAAATCGACAGTTCAAGGTACTAAGTCCGTTAAGGTTCGAGAGTCTAGTGAACCTTTACAAGACAAGGAAACTTTGCCGCCTACAAACTTGCCACTCGGCGAAAAACGTGCATTCTACTAGAATGGAAAGAAATTTACATTTCTTAGCAGTTAAAAATCAGAGCTTATCCGATGCATTTTAGACAGGATTTTGTACGACCTTTGCTTTTAAGTGAAATTTATTTTTATCAGAAAATCGGTATACTGCAATCCAATCTTGCGTGTTACAGCTATTCGATTACTGCTAGACACCAATCCAGCTGTGCTAGGTCTAACCTAGCACTACCGCTAATGTACATGTCTAACTAAGCTAAGTAGGTACCCACATATATGTACGCTGTTATAATTCTGCTCTACTCTAAGTATCTCTTTTTATCATAAATTAGAGTGCATTGTATGGGTAAATTAGTGTACTCGTATATTACCATTCATTCATTCATCTCAGCCCGTCTGCACCCACTGTTGGGTATATCCTCCTCTTTATTACGCCATTCTCTCCGGTCCCTTGCGAGTCTCATCCATTGACGCTACGCCAGCTACGCTTTCAATGTGATTCGACCATCGGGCGGGTGGTCTGCCTCTTGGTCTACGAGCATCCCTTGGCACTCTGTAATCGCCTTCGTCCAACGCCCGTCATCCCTCCTAGCCAAGTGTCCAGCCCATCTCCAGTTCAGCCCTGCGATCCTCATACCCACGTCCACAACCTCTGTGCGACGTCGGATTTCTACATTGGGTATGTGGTCCAAGAGTGATATACCGAGCATGGCACGCTCCATTGCCCGTTGAGCTATACATATTACCATTATGTGTTTTAATAATTATATAAAAACAATATCTTATATATATTGGATATATCTTTAAAATATTTTTCGACATAATTTCGATGCTGACCTCTATAGATCGTAATCGGACCGAAATAAGAAAATAGGGGGGTACTTCGGCTCGTATTCCAGAATAAAAATCAAAATTGAATCTATACTCAAGTATACATTATTGACTGATATTTCTTTGAAAACTGATAATAAATACTCTTCCCGAATTACGCATGAGCATACTTTTAGAATACAGGCCTGCATTTTTGGGAACTGTTATCAGAAAGTTAGTTCTCTTGAATAAATCCCATCGCCTAGTGTGGACGAGTGAAGCAATCTGCCTGATAGGAGTCTCCAGCATCCAATGTTTTTGTCGCAAATCCTCAAGGAATTTAATTAAACTCTCGAGACGAGGATTTTCCGACATATTTCTACTGGAAGTACACTCTCGAAGTGTTTAGGGCGACAAGTTCTTGCGATGAATTTAAAATTAATATTATTTTATTAAAAACAAAACTGCAAGGAACATTTTGCGAGGCGAGGAACATACCGCCTGTTCCTCAGCGACCACACATGCACACCACATCATGTCCAGAGTGAACAGGTTATTTCTAGAAAATAGTAGGTACTCCATCTTCGACTACTCTATCACTTACCATCAGGTGGTGTGCCAGTAGTAGTGAAACGCTTAATTATCTCACATCTCACCGAGAGTGCACACCCATCACCCATCACAAGAAATTCTTAGAATATTTTACATGGCGTTCGACATCATGTTTTTTAATAACTTTGAAGTAGATTAGAGAGAGGGGGGGAGGGGGCTACTCTCCGCTAATAAATTGAGATAAAAACTTACAAGTTCGGGAAAATAATGTGTCTTACGACCTCTTCTGAGGTCGTAAACCTACTTACATTTGAAAGGAGATGAAGTCATCCCACTAATATTATAAACGCGAAACTTTGTATGGATGTGTGTGTGGATGTTTGTTAATCTTTCACGTCGTAACGGCTGAACCAATTTTTAATGAAATTTGTAAAATGTAGCTGTAAATGTAGCTACATTTTATTGACAAACCACGCGTACGAAGCCGCTGGCGGAAGCTAGTAATAAATAAATAGACACTGCCTGACATTTGACACAGTGCCATCCACCCCCAAACTGAAATCAAATAAGTTTATTTTGGAACAAACTCATGGTACAACAATACTGGAGCACGATAGTATTGGCAGAAGTTATGAACTGTGTCTCGAACACTAGCGCCCCACGCAGAGTTTGTTTATACATGTTACACATGCGTGATTATGTGTGCGTATGTTTATGTGTATGTATGATGCTCAAGAGCACCCACACCACACAATACGCACATAAATGCGCCATCAAAATTTAATTTAACTTACGTTACTTATGTAATTTAACTTATCCTAAACAGGAATAATCTTACTAAGGCTACATTCATTTAATTTTTGCCTACTTTAATTTAACTTAAGCTTCATTAACTTAATTTTATTAAACTTAAATTCTTTTATTGTTTAATATTGATATTTATTTTATTTTGATTATATACTTAATTGGAATAACCTAATTAACGGAAGAGCGGGACCCTCTAACACAAGTATTAAAAGAGGGTTCCAAACCCATGAAATTAAGTTTACTGAAATAAATATATTTGAATATGATATATATTTGTATGAGAGGGTGTTTGTGCGTGTGTGTGTGTGTGTGATATGACTCGGCGTGTGATGTGAGTGTGTTTGTGTGTGTGAATTTTCCTGTGCTTAGCAAAGCTTGTACTATGGGAATCAGATAACTGATAGAAAACTTAAATATTTTTTTTGTACTTACTTGTTAGAAAAAACCAGACCCGGAACAAATATCTGTAGATAATGCAAACATTAGTTCTTGCGATAGGAATCGAACCCGCAACTCCCTGCGTCTCAGCCGGCTATTTGCCCACTGCGCCACGGAGGTCGTCAAATACCTATTAGGTTTGTAGTGAGCTTTGAAAAAGTTTAGATCGAATTGGAGCAGTTTGCTTTGAAAGTGGTCAATTGGAGTTCGATGAGGGCTCAACTGTTCTGCCAATCATTTGCTGAGCGTTTTCCAAATGCTAATAAACTTTTTAAATAGTGAAGTTGAGTTTGATTGTTGCAGAAAGAGCCGATGATATTATGATATATTTACTTGTACTATTTAAGGCACATCTCCTCTATCATGTGTACTGTATGCCTAAAGTTGATGGACGCAGGGCAGTGGGGCATGTTGCTTAGGTGCCTGATCTACAAAGCAATACTATGTTGTTGGCGATGGTCACCACTCACTTAACATCAGGTAGGCCATATGCTTGCTCCATCTGCATGTCGTATAAAAATTAACCCTTTTTTCCAAATAAAGTGAGGGATAATAACGAAAGCAATAATTTCAAGTACCTACTCCTTGTAAGAAAATTAAGCTCGTCCATAAATTATACATAACTGCGAAAGATAACAACAAAAAACTTCACTTATTGAACAACCCTGGCCCAGGTACAGTCAGCAAGATAAACTCCTTACCATTAAATCTTTTATTTATTATTTTTTCAATACACCATGTCTAATGCGTACTTACTTTGCACACATATAAGATCAATTAGTACTCCTTAATGTTAGGCAGGGATCTTTGAGAAATGTGTACTCTTCTTACTTTCTTTCTTGGAATTCAACTTATGATACAATTTGTGTCGCTGACTGTTTGTTTGGAAGCATCGACTAAAGTAGGAAATAACAGCGGAAGTGACATTTTGTAAAATGGCGACAACTGGCGAGTGTGCATTAATGCCGCAGTGTGTGGGTTCGTTTCCTGTCGATATATCCTACTGATAAAGTTTAATATGTGATGTTTTCTTGTTTATCTGCTACTTACACTTTTTTATTAATATTTTATGTATAATGAATTGTTAACTTAGTGCTAAATGGATTGTAATCGTTGAAATCCGCTATGAAATGTAATAAATCTATTTTGTGGACGTTTAGTTCTGTAAGAGAGGTGCTGACGTAGTGTTCGTTGTTGTAGAGTGGAGCGTGCGCGCGTCGGGGCGGCGGCGTGCCTCGCAGCAGTCGCCGGCCGCGCTGCTGGCGCACTTCGACACCTCCGTGCTGCAGGTAACTATCATCACCCACAATCATCTGTCAACATCCACCCTCATCCATCATCATCTACTGTCTACCACAATCATACAACTTTGTTTTGCAGGTAACCATCAACATCTACAGTCAACTGTCAACATCGACCTTCATCCAACATCTTTCATAGTCATACAACACCGTACTGAATTGAACCACCAGCTTAATTGCCGACCATTTTCATCATCATCATCCATTTTCCTTCACCATTTAAATGACAAGTTACGTCAACCTGAGACAAGTAATCTACGTGAACAGCCTTATGTGTTCTGTTAAAAATTCTAGTCAAACTCTAGTTTCGTTCTATGTCTTGGTAGAGCGTCTAGTAGCGTCTCTTACACAAAGCTCCCGAACACAAAATCCCGTGATATTTAGGCTTATATGCGTGAATCAGGCTTTCCGCTCCAATGAACGCTTCATCGAAGCACGTCCTGAATTGAAGTTATGCTTCTCAGAGATCAGTTCAGAACTAAACAGTTTAACTTGCAATTGAGCAAGTGCAGCGAGTGCTGATTCCCCTCGGGACAGTGAGAGGAGGGGGGGGGGGGGGGGGAAGGGGGGGGGGGGAGGGGGGGGGGGGGAGCTGCAGCTAGATACGGATAAACAAGTTAGGGTCTGTTTATGGCACAACTGGATTAGACTTTCATGTTATTTCATGTTTTTGGATTAGACAGAACTAAAGAAAGGAGGTTGAGGTAAAAAAAGGCCTGTGTTCAGCTATATAATACTTAAATAATATTAAACGTAGAAATTAAATTTATCTTCGGGGCATGATATTTTTCTTAATTATGTTAGTGAAAACTTAAAGCTGCAGCCTTTTTTGCAACCTGTCGGTACAATATTAAACATATTATAAAAACTATTTAATGACCAAGTACCTTCAAAAGCTTATCAAGTTGAAAGCCTGCTCGTATGACTCGGTCTTCCATATTTCCATTGTGCGCTGGTACAAAGAAAAACTAGTATAAAGACAGTGGTTCTTTTGCACAGATTTTAACCGGGAATCTAGGTCATGCTTTGTATGCTTATTTTTACAGACCTAGTCAAAAACCAATATGTTTTATCGCACTTTGAACGTTAAACCTCCAACGAAAGATATGTGTGTACTCGCACTTGACAATACTGACAGCATTCTGAACTATCGTGGACAGCTTGCCATACTTTGGGTTCTAAGTTAGTGGTGATTCATCCACTACTGGAAACCAATATACCTTCCAGATTTATATTGTATACAAATAGATGGCATAAAGTAAAACTTTTAAAAAGACGGCAAACGGCAAACGCAACCGTAACAAGGGTTCTCTTCCAGCTAAACTTTGAGATGAAACGCAATAGTTTAAAAATGTTAATCTAAAAAATTAGGTTTAGGTTTAATAGGTTTCATAAATAAAATAAAATTAATAATTCCTATTGCTTTGCTGTACAGTCTTTTCGTCCAACATAGCTCACTGCCTTAAGACGAAAGTCTTCAATCAGTGTGTTACCAGTGATGACATATGGAACCGAGACGTGGTCCTTCACTATTAACCTTATGAATAAGCTAAGAGTCGCTCAACGAACTATGGAGAGGACTATGCTCGAGGTTTCTCTACGGGATCGAATCAGAAATGAGGAGATACGTAGGAGAACTCAAGTCACCGACATAGCCCGACGGATTAGCACGTTGAAGTGGCAATGGGCAGGCCATATAGCGCGCAGAACAGATGGCCGATAGGGCCGGAAAGATCTCAAATGGAGGCCACGGACCGGCAAGCGCAGCGTAGGACGTCCACCTACAAGATGGGAAGACGACTTGGTAAGAACCGCAGGTTGGCGTTGGATGCAGGCCGCTTCCAACCGCAGTTCCTGGAGATCAATGAGGGAGGCTTTTGTCCAGCAGTGGACGTCCTACGGCTGATATGATGATGATGATGATTGCTGTACAGTACAATACACTTTGTTGGAGCTCCATCTACCAAACTGTATCTTGGTAGATAGCGCCGTCCCTCTGATTCCAATCCAATTAATGTTATAGTGTACTTACTAATTTTAATTCAATAATTCAATCTTAAGCTACGATAAAAATTAAGAAATAAAATAAACATAAAAAGTGACATTCAAATGAAAACCAACATAATTAAGTATATTATAATAAATGTGATTTAGTCGTTAGTTGGAGGCACCTTGAAAAACATGTCCCTAGTCGTAATTTTAAAATATTAAGTTTCGGTGCCATCTATACTTATGGAGGCAGCAATATCTTTTAGCTACGTCAGATGTTGTTCTGATAGACGTTGAAATTAGATGTGTGTGACTAGATTAGGCCTCTGCCGTACGAACAATGAAGGCACTAAAAAGAAACAGATTCTATAGTTTTGACCCCCGACACGAGAAATGTTGAGAGAGTTTGAAGACAAAATGGATGGACCAATTTAGATGTGGTTTTTTTTAAAGAAAGGTAATTCAACTGGGTTGGTTCTTAACTATGTGATCAAAATCGTATCATGTGTGATGAAGTTTTTAGAGTCAGGGATTATTTAATATACGCTTAGATTAACTTGTTCCAAGTAGAGTAGAATAGAAAACGCTTTATTGTATACACAATTACATTAACAAATATTTAAAACATATAAATAGATATGCGATAGTACAATTGGCGGTCTTATCGCTAAAAGCGAACTCGTCGAGAAAACCTTTGAATGGACTGGATTTTAAGAGAACGTTAAAGGACTGTGGCTTTATAAATAAAAAAGAGGAAATAATGGTGTAGTTACAAGTACACGGTAAGTTGTGTTTACACACGGCTACACATCAAGCTATAATTTTCCAGTATAAGCTGACCTAGCATTGTATAGGCTTTGCGTAGAATGAGAGGTCAGCTTATAATGGAAATATATAGCTTGATGTGTAGCCGTGTGTACAAGCGCATACCAAATAATAAACAGATGCACATAAAATGTTGTTATTAAAGCGGAGGATCCGGCGCACAACAGATTATACTCGTTAAAAGTAATCTTTTCATAACTTTCCTAGCAGCGATGTTTTTCGTTTTTCACGAGTTTACCAAGCGAACATATTTTTTAATGTGTTTCCCTTTAGTAAATAGTAAATGCTCAATTATAAGATTCTGTTCCTTAAATAATTAAACAGGATTCAATAACTCTTTTCATAATGACGCCTTTTAAACACTAGAGTGAGAGCTACTCGTATGTGCTCATCTTAAAGAAACCATTCAGTAACTAATTGTCACCCAAATTTAAAAAAAAATGATTAGAGTAATTTTTCTTACAAAAATAAATGACCTAGTGACTTTTTACTTAATCTAGTAGAGGAATCTGAAGTGTAATGTTATGAAAATTAATGAACATGATGAATACAGAAACTTTAAATCTTCTATATTTATATAAAATAAAGTTGGGTTAGTAACACCATTTGTAACTCAAGAACTGCGCGACCGATTTCTATGAAATTTGGTATATAGATAGATTATGCTTGGGATGAAAACATGGCTTCTTTTTACCCGACAACGCAGAATATGGAAAACCACGCGTGCAAAGTCGCGGGCGAGTCAGCTAGTGTTTGTCAAACATTTATTGGTAAAGCGCTTGTCAGACTCCGCACAAGGAACGTTTGAAATAGGAGGGGCAGGTATACTTAAAATATTTTTTTATTAGTCGAATGTGTTATCATCAGTAATTCTTGTATCCACTAAATTCGGTTCAAATCCTATACGGCTCGTAGTTTTTGCGATGATTTTAAAACTCCGCTCACTGCAAAGTCGCGGCGGCACAGCCAAGGCTAGGTTTTCTTTATTCATGTCAAGTTAATTCATGTTCAAGTGAACATGTGATGGTTAGAGAATAAAGACGTACTTGAACGTAAACAAGTACTAAACTTAAATAGATTAACACGTCGAAACGCAGCTGCGTCCGAAGCGCCACACACACCACTCCTGAGCGGAAGGAGCAACGGGTGAACCGCAACAGTTCTTAATTTCACTGCGGGTCACTAAAAATGGAAGTGTTTACCTCAGACCGCATTTCAAAACTCATTATTAGCATTTATTAAAACCCAGTCTGTTTCCATTCCAGCGATTTGTTCAGTCATTTTAAACATTATTTTATCAGGAGTTATCTGGAAGGTTTATGCGCACTTTGCCAATGAACATTTTCGTATATTTCCATTTTTGTTGTTGTAATAAAAGTGTGCTATGAGGCTGTCCGGGGATGTCGTAAATTTTACGATGGATTTTTGTCGTATTATTTTTACAATGTAAAATGTAGCTCTGAAGCCTTCGGTGAACGTAATAATGCTAAGTTATTAATAATTACGTTGTTAAAATTTAACTTTCATAATTAGAACAATAACTAGCTGACCAATCCGCTGCTTCGCACGCGTAGTTTTTTTTATAAAAACATTACCTTCCTTCTTCGCAGTTGGGTAAAAAGTAGCATATGTAACCCGGGGATAGTGTAGCTTCCCAACAGTGAAAGAATTTTTTAAATCGGTCCAGTAGTTTCGGACCCCATTCAATACAAACAAACAAATTTTTCCTCTTACTAAGTTTTTTGTAGATATTGATATGTTCTTTAATATTGTACTACATACTTTTGTTCTATCATCAATAGCTTCCGCAGCGCATGCGACGAAAGACATTTTAGGGCACTTTTTTACACCTTGGGTTACGTTACTTAAGTTTTAGTAAGAAGTCCTTAATCTTTTCTAGCAATAAAATATAGCCTATGTCACTCAACGTTAATGTAGCTTTCCAATGATGAAAGAATTTTTGAAATCGGCACATTAGTTTTTGAGTTTATTCATTACAAACATACACAAAAATACAAATCTTTCCTCTTTATAATATTTGTATAGACTAGTATAGAAGTATAGATAACTAGTGGTTCGCCCCGAACTGAGATCTCGCGAGCCTCAATAAAAACTAAAAAAATATTATTTGTAATCTTTGAGTATCAAAATAGTGCCACAAAATGCGTACCCAAATAACTTGACATACAGTTTTATTCAAATTACAGGTAATGGGAGTTCATGTAAATAAATTATTCTGTTTTGGGGTATAAATTGCAATTATTCTGGATATCAGAATTTTGCCTATATTTGCGGCACTAAAGATAATCGAATACCAAATTTCAGTACTGTGGGGTCACTTGTGTACCCTGTGATTTTCGATTATGGCTATTAGCCATAATAAAAACTGAACTTTGACAACTTAAAAACTACAAGAGTTTAACTAAAAATAAAAACTAAGTCGAAATGGTCACACCAGAATTTTGCAATTACTACCAGGTAGGTAGTAATTGCAAAATATACCAAATTTTACGATGATCAGATAAACGCTTCGAAAGTTATCCTCGGACAAACAAACATACATACCTACATACGTAAGTACATACTTACATACATACATACTTACATACAGACATACAACGCCGATTTGCCCAAGTTGATTTGGAAATCTCACTTTGCTAGTACAATTATCTATACTGATTTATACCTAAATTCGACAGTAACTCCGTTTCTCTTTATGTCTGTCTGTTTGTTACGTTTTCATGTCGGTTAAACGGCTGGACAGATCTTAATGAAACTTTACATAGGTACATAGGTAGGTACAGTGTATCATGAGAAAGGACATAGGATAGTTTTTTTTGGAAAAATTGGGATTTTTTGCCAACAAATATTGAAAATTAATTTAGTAAATACAGTCAAACCTGGGTAAGTGAGAACTGGATAAGTGAGAAAACTCTATAAGTGAGAGTAATAGCCAGGACCCGTCATTCTAAGCTCCCAAAACCTCTATTAGCGAGAAACAGAAACCTCTGTAAGAGAGAGTCGTTTTTCCCTCATGGACCTCCGTAAGTGAGACTGCTACTTATCTATACCTCTATAAGCGACAGTCGAGCTTTATTTACAAATTTAACATTTGCTATTTTATAACTCATTCTTAACTTTCGTGGAACTTCCTACCATTGTTTTTGTATTATTTTCTCTATTTATACTAAAAACGGAATATTTACCATGATTTGTGAGTATTTGAGTATTCCGATATTTCGGCGCAGTTGCATGCGCCATGATCACGGGTAAACTGAAGTCTTTGCGAGTAGGTAGTTATTGGCAGATTTATCGATCTACCCTCTTTCTTAGTCTCTTGCTAGGAATTAATTCGCTAATTCTATTACTACCACCGGCTTCATTCTCGATCATAACTCAATTCCGACACACAACACTCACGGTATCAGGACGCGTAATTGACACTTCACTTCTTCTGTTCTTACACATTCTCACCACAGGATTCCAGGCTCCAGATAATTGAAAACCATCTTCACGATTGAAATTCTTGTGTTTGGCAATCTCAATTGCCTCTTGAACCAGTCTTGGCATGTAATGTCGCTCAGTTGAGATTAGGTGTGGGTTGTGTAGCTCGATCCAGTGGTTTGAGCCTGAGTCTAGCAGATGTTCCGCTATGGCATATATTCCAATAAAACAAATACATTGTGTGCAGAAAGCTGTGTTATCTACTAAGGCGTATGTCTTGTTTTTAAAGCTATAATACAACCTTTAATAACAAAAGAATATAAATTTATTTACAAGACTGTAATACAGGAGACGTGCTCCCTCACTATTGTAATACAGGAGACGTGCTCCCTCACTATTGTAATACAGGAGACGTGCTCCCTCACTATTGTAATACAGGAGACGTGCTCCCTCACTATTGTAATACAGGACACGTGCTCCCTCACTATTGGTCTTATGAATAAGCACAGAGTCGCTTAACGAGATATGGAGAGGGCTATGCTCGGGGTTTCTCTATGGGATCGAATCAGAAATGAGGAGATACGTAGGAGAACTCAAGTCACCGACATAACCCGACGGATTAGCACGTTGAAGTGGCATTGGGCAGGCCATATAGCGCGCAGAACAGATGGCCGATGGGGCCGGAAGGTTCTCGAGTGGAGGCTATGGACCGGCAAGCGCACCAGTCTTGGCATGTAATGTCGCTCAGTTGAGATTACTTGTGGGTTGTGTAGCTCGATCCAGTGGTTTGAGCCTGAGTCCAGCAGATGTTCCGCTATGGCAGACTTTTGTCAGTCAACATTCTTCACCGCCCTGATATGTTCCTTCACCCGACAAGCTATAGTGCGTTTGGTTTGACCAATATAAGAACTCCCACAGCTACAGTCTATTTTATACACTCCTGGTTTTTCTAGTGGAAAACAATCTTTTGGTGAGCGCAGGTAGTGTGTAATTTTCTTTAAAGGAGTAAAGATGGTCTTAAGTGAAAATTTTTGTAGAATGTTTGCGATTTTATCTGTCACTCCTTTAACATATGGTAGAAAAGCAGGTTTTCGTTCCACTCTGCAACTGTGTGCTTTAGGTCTTGGTCGAGCTGGTAAGAACCGCAGTTTATAACCGTTCTTCACCAACATATTTTGGACATGCGCCAATTCACTCTGAATGTGATCCTCATCACACAGGTCGAATGCACGATTGGTAAGTGATGTTACCACCGAATTAAGTTGTCGAGGGTGATGATGTGACTCCGCATGTAGGTATCGGTCCATATGTGTAGGTTTAAAGAGGGTAGATCGTTATATCTGCCAATAACTACCTACTCGCAAAGACTTCAGTTTACCCGTGATCATGGCGCATGCAACTGCGCCGAAATATCGGGATACTCAAATACTCACAAATTATGGTAAATATCCCGTTTTTAGTATAAATAGTGTTCATAACCATGATGGTTTCAAAAGTTATATTATTTTCTCATCAATATTGTTCCTATTCTATTTCGTGGAACTAAATAACGTTGTTATTTTATCGCATTCTTTTCGAATGGACACGTCTGCCTGTCTACCGTTCTGTTTGTCGGACTTACTCAGTTTATAGGTAATCAATTGCGAAGGAAAATTCTTTTCTGCATCATGTCAAAACGGAAAATTAAAGTACTGTCAATAAGTGATAAACTTAAAGTAGAGAATTTATCATATTACATATGTACTACATTCGTTCTTGCTGTGACTTGTTATTGCTGCGTGCCTCTATAAGAGAGAAACGCTACCCATGTACCTGCATTAGCGAGAAATTCGCGTTAGTGAGAAACCTCTATAAGCGAGAATGAGATTGTGCTCCCTTGAACTCTCGCTTATCCAGGTTTGACTGTATCTGTAAATCATGCAATTCGAATAACGGGAATCGAACCCGCAACCTCCTGCGTCTCAGTCGGTTATTCGACCACTGTTCCAGGGTGGTCGCCGGAAAGCATTTATGAAAGCCTCTACCGAACAGTGGGTAAAATCTAGCTGTGTATGTTGATGATGCTTAAATAAATAATCTTTAATTGATAATGTAAAGGAATCAGTTTCTTTTTACGATAATAATTATCATTATTTCCTAACGATCCTAGGTACTTACCAATATTCTCGGAAATCCATTACTTTTGGGAGGTGGTTTGTGTGCTAGTCAAAAATTGAAATGCAGAGTTTACGCGGTCGATCATCCTACCTTTTGTTATGTACGCAAAGGTATTAATTAGCAAACTCCAAACAAATGAATGCCAAAGCTTCGCTCGTAAATTACGCGGAACAAGCTCTAATGGCGTGTAATCAATTCCGAACATCGACACTTCGATTAGAGACTTCGAAATGTAAAAACTTAATTAAGATATTCCGTCATCGTCATTACTATATCAGCTTTCAGACGTCTACTGCTGTATTAGGGTCTTCCTCATAGATTTCCAGAGCGACCGACGTTACCGGCCTGCACCCAACGGCTCCCAGCAACCAATATACAATAGAGAGTTCGTCGAAAGCTTATTAAATGCTTTACTTGATAAACAACGGTTACTTCCTTCTCTCAGCTAGTGGTGCAGCTTGCCATCAGGCGCTGTCATAAGTTGACACAGTCGTTAATTCCAATAAAACAAATACATTGTGTGCAGAAAGCTGTGTTATCTACTAAGGCGTATGTCTTGTTTTTAAAGCTATAATACAACCTTTAATAACAAAAGAATATAAATTTATTTACAAGACTGTAATACAGGAGACGTGCTCCCTCACTATTGTAATACAGGAGACGTGCTCCCTCACTATTGTAATACAGGAGACGTGCTCTCTCACTATTGTAATACAGGAGACGTGCTCCCTCACTATTGTAATACAGGAGACGTGCTCCATCACTATTGTAATACAGGAGACGTGCTCCCTCACTATTGTAATACAGGAGACGTGCTCCCTCACTATTGTAATATAGGAGACGTGCTCCCTCACTATTGTAATACAGGAGACGTGCTCCCTCACTATTGTAATACAGGAGACGTACTCCCTCACTATTGGCCTTATGAATAAGCACAGAGTCGCTCAACGAGATATGGAGAGGGCTATGCTCGGGGTTTCTCTATGGGATCGAATCAGAAATGAGGAGATACGTAGGAGAACTCAAGTCACCGATATAGCCCGACGGATTAGAACGTTGAAGTGGCAATGAGCAGGCCATATAGCGCGCAGAACAGATGGCCGATGGGGCCGGAAGGTTCTCGAGTGGAGGCTACGGACCGGCAAGCGCAGCGTAGGACGTCCACCTACAAGATGGGCAGACGACTTGGTAAGAACCGCAGGTCGGCGTGGGATGCAGGCCGCTTCCAACCGCAGTTCCTGGAGATCAATGAGGGAGGCCTTTGTCCAACAGTGGACGTCCTACGGATGATATGATGATTAACACAGGAGAAACAGTTGAATCATCTAAATACCATTGCAAACGATCTATAGATAGCTTAACAGGCTTAATTAACTTAAAAATAATTACAGTAAAAGACTGAACATATTAAACAAAGTGTTAATAAAAATGTCATTAATTTCAAAAATAAAAAATGAATATCTATATAACTTCATAGTCTAACAAAATGAATATCTATATAACTTCATAGTCTAATAAAATGAATATCTATATAACTTCATAGTCTAACTAAATGAATATCTACATATATAACTTCATAGTCTAACTAAATGAATATCTATATAACTTCATAGTCTAACTAAATGAATATCTATATAACTTCATAGTCTAACTAAATGAATATCTATATAACTTCATAGTCTAACTAAATGATCGTTTATTGTAAAAGGCCTCAGTGCAGGTTCCTCACCTTATAGCCCTCTGCAGGGTCGGTAACATACATATATACAACGCCGTTTTGCCAAAATTGATTTAGAGATCTCGCTTCGCTCGATCAATGATATTCTGAAGTAATACCAAGTCTAGTTTATGCATGAATTTCAAAGCGCAACCACAAATTCCTGGTGTATAGTCGAATTTCAAAGTAAAACCGATGACCAGCGGCGGTCAGCGGTTACTCTGCCATCGAGACTGACCGTAAATTTGGTTGCATCGCAAAATTAATACAGAAAGTCAGGTTCAAAAGCTTTTCAAGTTAAAATACACGTTTTAATGACACCCAATTACATATTTTGGGGTAATTTTATAAGTTCATCCACCCCAGGGCCGGTAACGGACGTTTGGATTTTAAAAACCTCCCATTTATACGCCTCACTGACTGATCTTTCTTCTGACAAAACGTTCACATCTCATAATACATGAATGGTGTAAAGTGTCTCAGAATGCAGGTTCCCACTACTCTAACAGGCCTACAAAACAGGCGTGTGTTTGGCTTAGAGTTAGTAAACCTTTGCAAGAAACTTTTCGTTCGCATAAGTGAAAGTGAAAATACACACACAGCCACTTTATTTACTCCTTTAACAAAAGTTTAGGAAAAGTTGAACCTTAAAAAGTAATTGAAATCTTAAATCAAAAAGATTGCAGCTCGCCGCTACTGCCCGCGCCCTCATCTGCATTTGTATTTTGTTTGCTTCTGAAGGAAAAAGAACAGCTTGAATAGATTTATTTTGTAGGAGCGCGCACGTGCATTTCTACGTTTAAACCTTTTATTTAGGAAAGAGTGAGCGCGGAGCAAATTACGTTTATCTGAATAGGTGGATTGAATTGGTTTTAGAAAACTGAGAAGAACGTTTAAATTAATTATAGTAATTATTTATCATTACCTAATAAACATACACATAACATTATTATGATCAGTGTCATACATGGCCCAAGCATTGCTGTGCAGTGCAGTGCAGTGCAGTGCAGTGCAGTGCTGTGCTGTGCTGTGCAGTGCAGTGCAGTGCTGTGCTGTGCTGTGCTGTGCAGTGCAGTGCAGTGCTGTGCTGTGCTGTGCAGTGCAGTGCAGTGCAGTGAGTCCGTACCAGGAACTACGAAAACCTACGTACCACAAGATCCAAATACAGATTTGAAGATCATGTTTTATTTTGTTCTGCGACATTAATACAACACCTAAAACATGTTCTTTCTACGCGAAATCCCATTGGAAATAGCCGGAGTCAGGCGAGTCACTTAGAATCTCTGGAGGTCAATATTGTCGAAAGTTAGTGTTTTCGTTATGAAAAGACTGAGTCGCGGGTCCATTGTGTATTATGAGCAGTGTGCCATCAAATCCGCGCGAAGACGGCACGAGCCGGCGGCGAACGACTCTTTTGGACTCCCTTCGACAGGAATGGCTCCGATGACCTCGCGTTACTTTCTACCTCTCGGAAATATACGGAGCTAAATTACTCAAGTCGACAATCCATTCTAGAACATTGAAATATAAATAAAAAATTGAAAGGCCAACTCCTGCTATGAAATCTAGTCACATTCTTGTTTTGATGTAATAAAACGTAATTGAGCCTAAACGGTGATTCTGGCTCTAGGATAGAGATTACTTTAGAGATTAGGGATAATGGCCGCAGACTTAGTAGCTGGAGCTTAAATATATCAATATAGTTTTCTCAGTTGATCTAGCTACAACAAGGTAATTGCAGAAAAAATAATGGCCAGCATTGTATTTTTACGCCGAGCTAAATTAAACTGTCCAAGACGGACTTGGAAAACGAACCTTGCAAGTGTTTACTTTTTTCGTGCGATCTTGAAGGAGGTTAAAGGAGCAACAATGTCACTTATAGATAAACATACTTAAAAAACGGGGGGAAAAACGGTTCTTCAATCTCTTTCAAAAACGCTTCGGACAACAATAGCGCACACTCTCAAAACACCGTCTCGTACATTCCACTGTGGACCTAAATCAGTATTCGTGCGGGTTACGGCCGGAATCGCGGTCACAGATGACCGAGACCCTAGAGGATTCTATTGAAAAAAAAACGTACGTGCTCTCCGGAATAAATCGGAAAACGATAAAGGAGTATTCTTCTACGATGATCGGTTTCAGATGAAAGGCGTTTGTTTTATATTGGTGCAATGCCGGTGTCGTAAAGCTGTTGTCTTGGATATCAAGTGTGATGAGACAGGCACATTTAGAATGCAACTCGTAAAGTGAGGATCGAATGCAGACGACTCGACTAAACTTTGATCATGAAACGTGGGCTGACTTTTCCAAGATAAGATCATCATGTGCATTCTTTTTTGTAGGGTCTTGTAAGCAATAGATTTATTTATTACATCCTACTCCAAAACATCGTCTATATAAGTTGTTATGAGTGGTTATTATTTAGAGTTATTACATTATTTGTAGTTATTATTTATTTATTATAATAAATAAATAAATAAATATTTCTGAACATTTCACACAGCGCTATCTCGCCCCAAACTAAGCAGAGCTTGTACTATGGGAACCAGATAACTGATAGAATACTTACATACTTTTTTTTTTGTAAATACATACTTATAATACATAGAGAAACAACCAGACCCGGAACAAATATCTGTAGATCATGCAAACATTTGTTCCGCAGCGGGAATCGAACCCGCTACCTCCTGCGTCTCAGCCGGCTATTCGCCCACTGCACCACGGAGGTTTATTCATTAATTTATGTAATATTTTTTTTCTTATATCATTAGTATTAGTATGTATGACATATGTAGTATGTTAGGTACACGATTACACGCCAGGTAATGTCCACACAGTTCATTCCATCCAAAGGTTGTCTGGTAGAGATCGCTAATTAGCGATAAGACCGCCAATAGTATTTACGTTGTTATTTTTTATTTGTATTTGTATCATGGTGTTCAATAAAGAATTAGCTAATCTAATCTATGTAAACCGAAAAGTTAAATTATCTTTTCTGAAATTATTTAAAATGATGCTCGTTATATACTGCTTATAGCAGCTTGGGATCTTAGCCTTCTCTCTAAAATGTTGCAGTAGACCATCGGTCCAGTGAACGATAAAGAGACCGAGAGGAAAACACCTGGATACGAAATTCCCAGTTTATCTTAATTGGTTAATTATAACGATTGTATATAATGAGTGTAATATTTGTTCTTGTAGATTCGCGACTGGATATCTGTGGAGGTGGACATGCTGCGCGCGCAAGCTGTCGCAGTCGGCGACGTCGACGACATTCTGCATCAGATCGACAAGCAGAAGGTCAGTACTACCAGCCATGAAGAAGACCTTAGAGTCCGACCATCCTAGGAAGCACTTTTAGGCTCCCTGATTGGTCAGAAGGAACCGTTTAACTGCCTTACTAACCTGAACACACTATACGATGATATATTATCAAGAACAGAAGTAAATATCTTATCTAGAATAAAAACTATTTTTGTGTTAAAATTTTAAGGCGAAACCCGCAGCATGAATGCAACCAAACCTTCTGCTTATTGTTATTCCTATTGTTTATTATTAAATTACAAGGATCATTTCCCAATGTTAATTTTACCGCCTGTTCCTCTGCAACCGCCAGAAGAAGCCAAACCCAATTTTCAGGTGAAAACCCGCATTGGTATGAATTTATCCGCATTTTTTTCTATCCGAAGACAAACAGGCAGACAACTGCTCCAAACTAACACTCCTTGTTATCCAATTTAGTATCTAGTTATATTTTTATTTTGGTATTAGACGCACTCTCTTAATAAATAGTTTGGCCATAAATGTACACCCCCGACCATTATCTTTGTTATAACAAAATCCTCTCCATCCAAAGGTTGTCTGGAAGAGATCGCTTCTAAGCGATAAGATCGCCCATTGTACTATTTGCTTTATATTTTCTATTTTTTTTGTATTTTTTTTGTTTATACTGTGTACAATAAAGTGTTTTCATTCATTCATTCATTTTTTTTTCTCAAAATACAAAAATACTTCATCAACAATTTAACCGCGACCGCGTTGCAATAGCCGTGGTCGCGTTTAAGGTACTACGCGATAAATACCCATTTTAATCAATAATTATGTACAGTGGTCGCGAATGTTTGAAAAATACTAATAATATCAATTTCCGACATACCTACTCGAATTTCACAAAAGTATTTCAAACGAAACCTAATTGAATGAAGCCTCCCGCCTTCCCTCCCTCCCTCCCTCCCTCCGGCATAAACACGTAGGTACATTGCATTTTATGAACACGCATGTTCTATTTAAAACTAATAATAAAACCAAAGATTGGGGTTTTATACAGTTTATTTTTTAAATTAGCAATCATTTCCATGCTTATTATTATGGCCCGTGCGCGCCCGGCCACCGTACACAATGCAATATGGTGGTACATGACGTCACATCGGGTTGGGTCCAGCTAAATTGGGTTGTCTGTTAATGCTTTAAGGTTATTAAGGGCAACCATAAAGGCCGCTATATAGCGAATGCGTACACGTAGACACACACAAAAGCACAACAAATGCTAATCTACACCTTTTTGTGACGTCCGTCGATTAGGTATAATTGTGTGACACACATTTATTTTATTAGATATTGTTTTTTTGTATGTATAAATTTGTTTGTTTTGTGTGTTCCCACTGTACCCACCGCTGTGTGTGTTTTGTTCCTCCACAAATAAATTATTTTTTTAAATTAAACATAATTATCCAAATCGGTTGATAAATATATGACGGAGTTCTGAGATAACAAACATAAGAAAAATGAAAGAAGATCAATGTTTTTTTGTATGTATAAATTTGTTTGTTTTGTGTGTTCCCACTGTACCCACCGCTGTGTGTGTTTTGTTCCTCCACAAATAAATTATTTTTTTAAATTAAACATAATTATCCAAATCGGTTGATAAATATATGACGGAGTTCTGAGATAACAAACATAAGAAAAATGAAAGAAGATCAAATCACTATAAATATATTGGAAAAAGCCTAGTGAAGTTCAAAATTAAATCTATGAATATAGAAGATATTGTTTTATCTCTAAATATTCGTAGAGGACTATGTAGCAAGCACAGACAGAGCTGTCTCCATACAAAAGACATCCACCATACAAAATAACATTTTGAAATAAATCGTTCTTTACACTAAGTTAATGTTCCATAGAGACGCTTTCGTCGCTTATCTAATTCACCCATTTTCTGTATCTTAATTACAATCTGATCTCTTACTGTTTGTGTTTGTGAATAATTTTTTTAGCGAGTTACAAGAAACAGAACAGAATATATTTGCAGCATGTGCCGGAAATACCGCTCGCCCGCGCCGATGTAACACACCAACAAATAAACTTTTCCGGTTTGAAGTTCTCCAAGTTCCAGTGCGAAAATTACATACTATATATTTACACTAAAAGTGTAAGTACTTACGAGCGGATATTAGTATACACATGACTATTTAGGGTTCCGTACCCAAAGAGTAAAACGGAACCCTAAATAAGATAAGAGTAAGAGAGTTAAGTTTTAGTTTTTTTTCTTCCCAACGAGTAAGACTCCGTTGTCTGTCTGTCCGTCTGTCACCAGGCCGTGATAGTTAGACAGTTGAAATTATCACAGATGATGTATTTCTGTTGCCGCTGTAACAACAAATACTAAAAACAGGATAATATCAATATTTAAGAGGGGCTCCCATAAATCAAAAGTGATTTTTTTGCTCGATAATGATAACGGCAACAGGTAGACGCTTGAAATATTCACATAATGTTGAGTTATATTATTAATTTACAAATAAATCATTAAATTAAAACAAAATTAATATTTAAAAGGCCTCCCATACAACAGACATGATTTTTTGCCGTTTTTATAGAACGAACCCTTCGTGCGCTAGTCTGACTCGCACTTGGCTGATTTTTTTAGGCTTTCCGCCTCACTTAGAACTTACCTTAAACAAACGGAGGTTTTTGACACAAATAACTGATAAATAGAATTTTAACCAAAATCAGCAGATATTTACTAAGTGATTTTTCAATGAGAATCATCGAATACACAAAAGTCGTAGAATATTAATTTGTTCTCGGTACATAGGTACTATATGTATAGGTACTATAAAGGTACGTTCTGTGACACTCTGGTATATGTAAATATTCTTTCTCTTAATAAATGTACCAATTATTTAAACAAGACTTCAATTAGGCCAAAAATTAAAATAAAAATGATTTAAAACTTTTTTGTTTGCATAACTATTAACTTTTTTGGCAAGACGTTAGAGTTCGGGTTATGCACCGAAAACAGCTGATTATTTGAATTTGCACTCAAAATTACTGATTTGTTTTTTTTCATGGAAAAATATCAGGGTCCGTAGCCAAGTTACATTCACTTCGAATCGATTCGATTTCTACATAGGTTTGTTGTCGATATACGCGATATTTCTATAGCATTTGTCAAATCCCATAAATTATCGGAGTTATCGACTAGCGTCATCACTAATCGAATGTAACTTGGCTAAGCCCTCAGGCCTCGCAATGTCAACGAATAAACATGTTCTCGTAAGAAAAAAATCAATAACATATTTTTACCCAAACATCCATAAATTACCCAAGCATCCTGTTTATACTCCTCAAGTTTTTGAAGCTTCGGGAAATGTCTGCCTACCCTCATAAAATTATTCATCGCATAAACTTTACACCGCAATTTCTATAAAATGTTGAATACCCAAAAATACGCATTCTTAGTACGCGCAAATGAGGCTATCACTCAAAATACTAAATTAACTTCGCATTTTATTACCATTTCGACATATCTAATTTACGAGTGTTCATGCCACCATCTCTTTTACAATAAACCTCGCTTTACTAAAATAAACCTTAAATCAAAACATACAGAACTTAGACTTTTTTAAAGCCTTTCTTAGACAACAATGAGTTTTGTTACTTCGAAATAAGGTTGAATTTCGATGAAAATTGGATAAATAAGAAATTAGTATGCTCGTCGTGTGAAGGTGCCTTACTCCTTCCAATTATTACGGCATCGGCAGTCGGGTAAACGTGGAATCCTATGAATTCCGAAATAATCTGATATAAATTAATGATATTACCAAATAAGTGATAAGTGAAAGTATTTATTTGCCAAACGATTTTCAACGGTATCGCCTATATTCATTTAGATCTTTTTTGTGCATAAAGAAAAAATCAGTTACGCTACTAACTACTTTAAGACCTGTTATTACCATTTAGGTATATGTCCTAGCTAGTACATCAAACATTATACATGTCTCAGACGTTGATTTTTTGTTAGTTTTCATATTGTCTACTAACTACTTAAGACCTGTTATTACCTATATTTAGGTATATGTTCTAGCTAGTACATCAAACATTATACATGTCTCAGACGTTGATTTTTTGTTAGTTTTCATATTGTCTACTAACTACTTTAAGACCTGTTATTACCTATATTTAAGTATATGTTCTAGCTACCACATCAAACATTATACATGTCTCAGACGTTGATGTTTTGTTAGTTTTCATATTGTTTACATTATAAGAATTTTAAAACAAAATGTTCAAACTTGTCGTTACTCGAACCCGCAACCCTTCTTTAAGCAATATAAATAAACGGGTGTGCTTTAGACTAGTTTAGACCACACCATTAAAGTAAAACTTCTTCAATTGCAAATTTGTCCACACGTCTGTAGGTCGATCAGTCTATGTTTATTCTGGACAGAATCAAATCGCACTCGCACATTAATGTTTAAAAATATACGAAATGTAACTCTCTCTCTCTTTCTATTTTCACTAAAAGCGTGCGTAAAGAAGTTATACTTCAAAAATTGTTAGTATTGCTTGGGTCCAGTCTTGCCAATCTTTTTTCTCAGAACAATGTCATATTATAAATAGGTATTTTATGAATGTGGATGACACAATGCTAACCTTGACCTCGCCTCCTCCGTCTCCGGATTTCGGGTAAAAGCTTATCTACATAAGTATTAATTATAATAAAATACCAGTTATAGCTCTTGAATGGAACTTAATTTTGTACCAGCGTTGCTTTTTGTAATATTTGCTATTAAAACCGATACAAAAGGTTGTATCCTTACCACCTTATAATATCAGGTGATTACTGGACCGATTGCAACCGCAAAAGACGCTCAGGTCGCTGCACAACGGCTTTTATAACCAGGGGCAGGGTGGGTGGCGCATGCGCGAAGTTTAGTATAGGGACATTGTCGATAAGTTCTTTTTATTGTTTAATAATTGACCGAGCGAGCTAAGCGAGCGAAGCATCTCTGCTTCAAATCTGGAGAAGTTCGCTTTCCACTGTCAACTTGTCCGTACTCCTCTACAGGTCCCATTTTAAAACTTGGTATACAGGTTTTACGACTTGATATAATTTTTTTTGTCGTCGGGGATATCGCTCGGAGGGCACTTCCTCGAAAAAGGGGCAAAAAGGGGGCTCCTGGATATATACCCCACCTTATAAGATCCGATTTTGATTATTCTTTTTTTATTTAAAAGAGTAACTTCAAGTTGGTCTCATAAACTTTGATGAAGATTTGATGAGGATTTAATGATGATCTGATGAGGATGAGGCAAAAAAGTTGGTGTGTTCTACTGTTTGTAGAACTACTAGTAATAAATAACTTAGAAAAATTAGCCTACTAATGTAATCTACTAGCTTCCACCCGCAGATTCGCACAAGCGATTTGCCAATAAAAAGTAGCCTATGTCTCAATGCAGGCCATAATCAATCTATATACGTTTAGTCGTGAATCGTAACAAACAGACAGACAAACATAGAGACAGAGTAACGTTAGAATTTATAATATTAGGTCGATTTGTGACTTCCATACATTTTACTGCCTTCACTACGCGTGTTACACATATCCAGTAAGTCTTTTTAAAGAGAGTCGAGGGGCTACGGTTTAAGCCCTCTACGCATATATTTACGCTGTAGATACGTTACAGTGCGCTGGCAGCGATGAATTTCTTAAAGCAAAATACACATTATAGAAATTAAAATATAGCTCATGTTTATAATTTAAATGCATAATAACCCCTCTACCCATTCTTAATATCATCATCATAACGGCCATCAGTTCTCCAAGGCATGTGCCCTACAAAGATAATATAAGATAACTTTTTATTGTACAACAAAATAAAATACAGAACACAAATATAATAAAAAGATTTAGTAAAATTTGCGGTCTTATCGCTAAAAGTGATCTCTTCCAGACAGCCTTTGTGTGGACAGGTGTATCGACATAATTAATAATAATAAAAACATACCTATATACTATAAACCTAAAATAATAATAGTAACCCACTCTCTCCCATTCTGTTTACCAGCACCCTCGAGGAGGTATTCAGAACATTATCTTAGGCAACAAGGGGCATAAACATCGGTGGCAGGCAAGCGCCTAACTAACTTGCGTTTTGCGGATGACATTGTCCTTTTTGCCCAAACAGCACATGACTTACAAGAAGTGCTCCAAGAACTGAGTGCGGCAAGTCTTGAGGTTGGACTGCAAATGAACCAGTCGAAGACGCAAATAAAGACCAATGCCACGAAACGTAGGGTCGAGGTAGATGGGCAGGAAATACTATATGTCGATGAGTACATTTACTTGGGCCAGTTAGCAAGCTTCGAAAACAAGCATGACAAGGAAACCGATCGCCGCAACGAAAATGCCTGGAAGAGCTACTGGTCCATGGAGGCGCACATGAAGGGTGAAGTTCCTCTGAGTCTGAAGCACAAACTTATCGATATGTGTATCCTGCCAGTCCTAACCTACAGTGCGCAAACATGGTCATTGACCGAGCTGCAGAAGTCCAAGCTCAAGATTTGCCAAAGGGCAATGGAACGCAGCGTCCTAGGATTCCGGAGAACCGATCGGGTGAGGAATACCACGCTTCGTTCATTAACTGGCATTGCCGATGTGGGAGACAAAACCGCGAAGCTCAAGTGGGATTGGGCCGGGCACGTAATTCGAATGCTTCCGGAGAAATGAGCCAACATCATAACTCCTTGGGTACCGGAGGATGGACAGCGACGTCGGGGTCGGCCGCGAAAGCGTTGGCGCGACGACATCAGCGGATTCGAGAAGGAATGTTGGGAATCTGCCAAGGATCGCGATAGGTGGAAGGAGTTGGGGGAGGCCTTTGCCCAACAGTGGGAAAATATAAGCTAGCTAAAAAAATAATAATAATAGTAACACAAATTTGACGCTGACGACTTCCGTGGCGCAGTAGGCGAATAGCTGGCTGAGACGCAGCAGGTATCGGCTTCGATTCCCGCCGCGGATCAAATGTTTGCATGATCTACAGATATTTGTTCCGGGTCTGGTTGTTCCTCTATATATTTATATATTTACTATCTCTATATATTTATTTGTAAATACATACTTATTAGTATGTATTTACAAAAAAATATATATATATAAGTATTCTAACAGTTATCTGGTTCCCATAGTACAAGCTCTGTTTAGTTTGGGGCTAGATAGCGCTGTGTGAAATGTCCGGCAATATTTATTTATTCATATTTATTATTTAATATAGCAACATAAAAATGGTTATGATGAGATATCTGCCACTTCAACTTGCATATCCTATGGGCTCTACTAAAGTCACTGTCATAAATGGTTTGTCGTTTACTTTTAATTTCATCGATAATGAAAACTATCGATACCTTGCTATCGACAACCGCTCCTCCCTTAGCCCCCCCTCACCCCACGTGGTCGGTTGCTAGGCGACGGCGCGGCGCCGGCACGCTACTCTACACCTCAATCCACCGGCAGGCTTCGGGAAAGCCGGTCGTATACACCTCGTACCATTTTATTTATAATTTATCAAACAGTTCTAACAAATTAGTGATCAATGATCATAGTTGAAGTCACAAGCTTATATGGGTAAGACTAGCGCAAGTTTGTGGCGGAAGAGGCCTTTTTATAGTCCTCAAAATGAATTATGATCAAAGAAAATACTTGATTGTCAAAGCTACACTATTATTTACTAGAAACACTTGAAGCCTGGTATAACACGTGGACGACCTATGAAAAGGTTAGCTTTAAGATTACTCTGCCTGGATTACTCTAGCTAGCTAGAGATAATGCTTAAATAACGATCTCTGTGATCGCTGGGCAAGTAGTCGACTGAGACGCAAGAGCGCAATTCGATTTCCAAAGCTGTTTTTAGGGTTCCGTAACCAAATGGCAAAAAACGGAAACCTTATGGATTCGTCATGTCTGTCTGTCTGTCCGTCCGTATGTCACAGCCACTTTTTTTTCCGAAACTATAAGAACTATACTGTTTAAACTTGGTAAGTAGATGTATTCTGTAAACCGCATTAAGATTTTCACACAAAAATAGAAAAAAAAACTATAAATTTTAGGGGTTCTCCATACTTAGAACTGAAACACAAAAAAAAAATTCATCAAACCCATACGTGCCTACGGATAGGTCTTCGGTCTTCAAAAATGATATTGAGGTTTCCAATATCATTTTTTTCTATACTTACCGAATAGTTTGCGCGAGAGATACTTCCAAAGTGGTAAAATATGTGCCCCCAATGTAACTTCAAGAATAAGAGAATGATAAAACTAAAAAAAAATATATCTTGTACATTACCATACAAACTTCCACCGAAAATTGGTTTGAACGAGATCTAGTAAGTAATTTTTTTAATACGTCATAAATCGTAAACATCAATTTACCTTTCATTCAAAAAAAGTTACAACGAACTTCATAAACTTTTATATTAAGTTACTGGCTGCTACGGAACCCTTCATGGGTGAGTCCGACTCGCACTTGACAGCTTTTTATTTTTTATCTACTATCATAAATTTGAGATTTAATTATTGTTTAATAATAAAATGGATGACATGCCTGAGAAATAAATAAATAAATAAGGTTGTTATTATTAAGCAATCATAGGAGCGCGCCATGCAAATCCATGAATATCACCAGTACTGCGGGCTCGGGTTTATTTAATTATATATCAATAGTAAAACGAGTTAATAGAGAATATACGAATATGACGATAACGCACGCGAATATTTGACACAAAAAAAGTAGTCTTGAGACGGGAATAGAACCAACCCCGCTGCATTATTAAAATGCAGCGCGAAGCGTGAGATAAGAATAGGGATTTGGTAAAAAAAAATACCTGGACGCAGTACGCATTTCTCAAAATAAATAATTCACAAAATAAATCGTACCTTCTTGTTTTTTCCGATCTCCGTGGTGCAGTGGGCGAATAGCCGGCTGATACGCAAGAGATAACGGGTTCGATTCCCGCCGCGAAACATACGAGTATACTCGTATATTTGCATGATCTACAGATATTTGTTCCGAGCCTGGATGTTTTTCTATATTATTATATTATAAGTATTTATAAAAAAAAGTATGTAAGTATTCTATCAGTTATTTGGTTCCCGTAATACAAGCTCAGCTTAGTTTGGGGCTAGATAGCGCTGTGTGTAATGTCCAGCAATATTTATTATTTATTTTATTAATATTAAGCGCCTGCGCTCAACTGCTCTCAGCAACAAGCAATATTATCACATTCGAGTGTAACTATATAAAAATATAAATAATACTGGAATGTACATTTTATTTATAGGCTGTATTATTTTTATTATAGCTAAGTTTTTACATAGTAAAAATAATTTAAACAACTACGTAAATCCCCATACTCGACATCCTCTGATCTCTTACTCAGTACCTACACCTACCCGTGAAGTAGGCTCGACTCCGATAAGTCGGAACTTCCGATTGATATTTCACATTTGATTCTGACTTCGGCTCCGAAACTTTTAAGACGATATGTAACTGTCGTATTAAATACCTAACTTCAAATAGTACTGATTTCATATTTAAGCAATATTTAACTGAAACTTTTCTCGATACAATTATTTGTCAAAATCGGCTCTTCTAAAACACTAATATCGTTCATTCTCCGACTCTAGAAAAAAATTCTTGTATTTTTTTACATAGTTATGTAGGTAATTATGGTACCTAAATGAATGGAAAAGCATTTTTTTCATTTGTTGGTTCTCATGCAATTCGAGATTTTATCTTTTGTCACTTACGTCATTTACTCCTGCGAGAATGCGGCGCGGCTATGATACATGTTTGTCTCGCTCTTCACCTTAACAAGTAAATAGCACTGTCACTGGTCAATAGCATTTCTGGATGCTCCGCCCAATCGTCGCCGAAATTAAATTTGTGTATCGTCTTAAACCGGAGATTTAAATCGGAGGTAAAAGCATAGCCGATAGAGGTGGTGGCGATCAGCGTGTACGAATCACATCCCATCCCACTAATATTATAAGCGCGAAAGTTTGTATGGATGTATGTGTGGATGTTTGTTATTCTTCAACGGCTGAACCGATTTTGATGAAATTCGGTACGTACGTAGATTATAACCTGGATTAACACATATGCTACTTTTTGTTAAGAAACCACGCGTGCGAAGCCGCTGGCGGAAGCTAGTAGGTTTATTCATGTCGCGCGGGGAACCCCCTGCCCCACGCTTTCTGCCGTCGCGTCGTTACTCTTTCACTTCTTGTTTGTTACGCAATATAGATTATTTGTTTTGTTTTGTGCAGGGTGTTTCAATTAAAGTTGTCTGTTTTTGATTTGGACATATGAAGGCAAAATCAAAGTGTTATTGGGAACTACTTCATTTAACGACGTACGACTCCCGATTCCGGTTCTGACTCCGACAAATCAAATTTAAAAACTCCGGCTCAGACTTTGTTTCCTTTAAAACAACCTCCGTAACATCCCTACCGCGAAGATATCCCACAAGGGGCTAGTCTTTGGCTTAGTCACTTGGCTATCCAAGTCCAAACATTACGTTTAGTTTTTATGAATAGAAATAAATAAAGTTATATGAAAATATACCATAATCTCTATTAACTGCGAGATGAAGTATTTCGACGATTACATATTTTATCAGTCCATTATTAAAGATTACTTCCACTTATAAAGAAACCACTATGAAAATAATTTCATGTCTATTGCAAACAGAATTAAGACAACGCTTTTTAGTTGATCATAGAATGGATAAATTCAAAGTTTCCGAGCCCATTATACATTATACTAAGGTTAACTGGAAGAACTGCTTTCTAGCATTAAGTTCGCATGATAAATGAATGATTTGCAATTAAGAATTTCATGCTATCCATCTTTATAATTATCTATTTTAATTTGAAAATAAATTGACGTAGAGCTCAAAACAAAACTGTGGCTAAAAAACAACACTGTGGCTAAAAAACAACACTGTGGCTAAAAAACAATACTGTAGCTTAAAAACAACACTGTGGCTAAAAAACAACACTGTGGCTTAAAAACAACACTGTGGCTAAAAAACAACACTGTGGCTAAAAAACAAAACTGTGGCTAAAAAACAACACTGTGGCTAAAAAACAAAACTGTGGCTAAAAAACAACACTGTGGCTAAAAAACAACACTGTGGCTAAAAAACAATACTGTAGCTTAAAAACAACACTGTGGCTAAAAAACAACACTGTGGCTAAAAAACAACACTGTGGCTAAAAAACAACACTGTGGCTAAAAAACGACACGTGGTGTTTCTTTTAAATTAGTTTTAGTTCAATTTCCAAGTCTGGCAAGCACATTTTCAAAAATCTATGAGCCTATAAGTTATGATTCTTAATAACAAATAAAGAAATGTTTCATTTGAGTAAAATTTGCTATCTTCAATATTTAGACTGCTTTCCCTCAATGTACTGTTTAAAAATCCATTCTCTATAGAGTAATTTCCATACCGGAACAGAGCATCGAATTCGCAACCACCTGCGTTTTAGCCAGTAATATTTGTCCACTTCGCCAAACAATTATTAAATCTACAACAGACGGTCTTATCGCTGAAAACGGTTTTTCCCAGACAACATTTAGATGAATAAAGCAACAGGATAAAAAATACGATTTAAAATAGTTGTCCAAAACTAAGCTCTATATCATTGAAATGGGGAATACTTTCTACCTGCTCAGGCGCCCAGTGTACCTTGACCCGTCGACTTGTGACGTAACTATCCTCAATTACCCGTAGTGTGCGTAAGCCGGGGGGCAGGGGAGGCCTCATTATAGTGGTTAGTTGCGTGCGGGGGAATCGATAAGAGGTGCTGGGACGGAGTTGCCAACTCAACTGTAAACAGATAAATCTGCCGACTTTACCCGTAGTGTTGTACACAATTACGGGAGTTTATCTTTTGTTTAACAAATATTATACACAAAGGGTATATGGAATAGAAGTCTTGTCAGCAATTAGTTTGCTCTGTATGAATGTATAGACAGATTCTTTTATTCTCCGTGTTTATATATTTTGTTATACATTTACGTACCGACCGCCTTAAGGCTCGCCCGGGGAAGTACTGCCACCATACTTATTTCTGCCGCCAAGCAGCATTGCTGTGTTTCAGTTTGAAGGGTATGGTTGCTGGAGAAATTACAGGCAGTTGAGGCTTTACACCTGTGTGCTTCAAGTTGATGGACGCAGGGAAGTTGGTCGTAGACACAGCGTGATTTGATGTTTGTTTAATCTTTCTATCGAAAGTTCAAGTCCTTTTTTTCTATAATTTTGATAAGAAAGCCTTACACGGAATATGTTTTATTATTACTAAGGGATGTATTTGCAAGAAATAAACCAATGTTATGGAAAATACTAGCTTTATTATTAACTTACATTCTTTTAAAACAGTCTCTCAAAAAATGCTTCTTTTTCTTAGGAGCTACAAAAACTTGAACATTAACATAGTTTTTATCAAAACAAACAAAATTAACTCTTAAATCTTATAGATAACAACATGAGAAATATTATAAAAATCTTAGTAGTCCGCAGACGTCTCACTATGGCAGTCAGAGCATCGACTTCGTTCGTCAGAGTTCGATTATCTTTGCCGATGTAATAATTTCTAGAAGTAGATAACACCTCCACCAAATCACCGCCAGAGTCACTATCCTGCTCAGTACTACTTCCTTCTTCTTGCATTTCAACGTGATCCTCCACCTTACTGTCGTTGTCATCTTCGTAGTTGGAATCCGAAAGTTCGTCCTCCAACATTAAGTTTTATGCGTTCTTCATCCATTTGCCAGTCAAATATCCAGCTAAAAGTAAAGAAAAAGTATGTTATGTACCATATATATAGTTTACATACAACAGTTACATAAACAAACTTATAAATATATGAATAATAAAACCTATTACTTACCCAAAACTGTAACAGCTATACTCGCGTCGGTCCCTCGTACCGATCGACGCCGTGTCCTGCGACACGCGCTATCCGCACCAACGCTCGCGTCGCACTCAATTGAAGATGGCGACGAATCATGCAGCTACTAGGAAGCTCCCTGCGCTAGAGTTGTCCTAACGTGAAAAAAACACAGGAAAGTAATTTGTCGGTCTAACAGACCAACGCGCGGGCATAGGAAGGTTAACAAGATAAGTAAGGCCGTAAACATCTCTAACGGTCACCCATTAAAGTGATGCGCGGTTGTCAATCGAGTTAAATTGTTTTAAAGTCAGCATTTAACAGCATGTGTTAGATATATTAGGGTACTTCATGACTCGAAGCTGCTATTTGATATAATAAACATGCTTGTTTATTCTATCGTTTCTAAAGCTTCTCTAGCATTAGGGTTTGTGATGCGGAGCTCAGCCAGTTTTGATCGAGCAAAAACATTTAATATTCTTTACTGTACCTTTGTCCGAAGCACCCTTGAATGCGCATCGCAAATCTAGAACCCTCGGTATAATATTTATATTGAAAGACTCGAGCGAATCCAAATGAAATTTATGAAGTATCTCTGCTTCCGCTTAAAGATTCCTTATAGGTCTTGCGATTATCTTAATATTTGTACTAAACTTCCTTCCTCTCTCCAAACGACACGAAATACCTGACCTATACTTTTTGCTCAAATTGACATCCAATAACATCGACTGTCCCGAGTTACTAAGTAAAAGCGGTATTAATATTCCTTTTGAAATAAAACGATTAAACCCCATCATTCATTCTTCTGTTGTTGGAACAAATTACAGGCAGAATTCATTCCTGTGGCGTGCAAGCGACAATTTTAATAAATTGTGCAAAAGCAATGATTTCTATTTATTCAGTATGAGTGTCAAAACAGCTAAACAGCGGTTGAGCAAAGACTTTTTTGTTGGCGGTAACGGTATCATGGTTTAAAGTACTGATTAGTAAATTGATAACGTATTAATATTTTAGTTAACAGTTTCACCGAGTGTTGGTGAAAATGATGTTCTTACCTAGATGTGTTGCTAAAAAGTTTATGTACGTGAAAACCTATAGTTGGCTTTCTGTTTTGTATTAGTTAATTGTTAAATTAATATAGCTGTTGGTTTTCCATAACATAAATAAATAAAGTCAACCGTAAGACTTGCCTAGAGCCGTTTCTTTGGTGACCATTAGTTTTAGCGCAAAAGCTTCTGATCGTTGACGTCACCGATTCTCACAAGATACCACTGTATCAACTCTATTGTAAATAAGTCTAATAACGCTGAATATTTCACGCGTAGAGTAAGTATAATTTATATTATGAATGAAATAAAAGTATCAATAGCTAACACAGGCTGCACTTTTACGTATCTCATTTTGAATCCATCTTTTTTTTTGCCGCTGGGGGTTAATAACAAGATAACACGGACACTTTTGAGTAGCGCGTTTGCACAGCCTGAGTTGGCAGCACAATAGAAAGGGTGAGGGTGGTTTCGCCGGCGGGCGGGCGGCTCTCTCTCGCATTCGCGCGTCAGCTGCCGCGGGAAGCGGACCACTCACTGTTTTGTCATGTTATAGCTTCGATGTTTCATTGGATGATTATTAAGTGAATCCCTAATTTGCCTCACAATTGAACGCCTGTTAGTATTATTATCGTACATCTATAGAATAGGAGTACTCCTCTTCATCTCATCACACTAGTTCTCACCAACAATGGTTTAATCGAATATTCTATACCTACTTAAGAATAAATAGGAAAAATCATATACAAAAACGTATTGCACAAAAAAGATTTTAAAGTATGTAGTGTGTGTGTAGCGACGCGACTCACTAAATAGGTACAATTCATTTTAATGAATTTTATTGTTAATAATCTGTATATGTAGATTTATAATGTGATTTGGAAATGTTTTAATTAAATTAGCATAATTGGGTAATCCTTTCTGATTAAATAAATAAAGAACAACTGATTCGTGTGAGTCGTAGATTGTACCCCCCCCCCCCCCCCCCCCCCCCTCCCCCAACCCCTTCTCCGCACGTTCAGTATCTAGTCTTATTGCAATTCATCATCATCATATCATCCATAGGAGGTAGGACGTGGTGAAGATAGGCCTCCCAGTGAATGACCACCATATCATAACAACGCTGTCCTGACCAAGGCTCTCGTTATACATAGTAAAGTATGCAGGTCTGTCTGTGTAGCTGCCTACCCCGCCCCGCTGCCAGACGGCCATTAGGCGTGAGGAGTCATTAACGGCCGCGGTACATTCATTAAGTTGCAACTTCTTTAATCAGTCTGCCTCGTATCTGCAAAGTGCCAGACACTTTTAATGTGAATATTATTTATATTTACTAGAACACTTCAAACTATAAAGTCTGCACTCGCAATACATGTCATATACACAATAAATACGCCCATTGTACTATTCGCTTTGTGTCTTCTATGTTGTCTGTAGTTTGTTTTTGGTGTACAATAAAAGTGTTTTCATTCATTTATTTATACACTCCCACTTATAGAAGAACACTGCGTGTAAACGAACAAACATACACCTACAAACAGACACCTGCCTTCATAAAACCGTTTCCCGTGGATAAATCAAGTCAAATTCTGGTTGTTGACTAAATTAATTAATTGTTGAAAATGAAAAGAAAACAAAGTGTATTAGATTTATACTACCTAATGATACACAAGTTAAAGCAGATATAAAAATCAAAGACCAGGAGTTGGCTCTTGTGGAGACCACCGTATTCATAGGTATAACACTAGATAATAAGCTTCAATAAGGCCCTCACATTTATAAGTTGTCGAAGAGACTTAGTTCTGCGGCATATGCAGTCAAAAAGATCCGTCTTTTTACAGACGTAGACACAGCTAGACTAGTTTACTTCAGCTACTTTCACAGCATTATGTCATACGGTATACTACTCTGGGGGAGTGCTGCAGATATAAACACCGTTTTTGTGTTGCAGAAGAGGGCTGTTCGTGCAATTTATAATATGGGCCCCAGAGAATCATTACGCAATAAGTTTAAAGAAATAAATATTATGACATTGCCTTGTCAATACATCTACGTAAGTCTGATGTACATATGTTCACAAAAATATTAATTTGTTTAAGAAAAATAGCGATAATCATAATTTTAATACTAGAAATGTTGCCCCTTGTAGACTCCATAAAGTTAGTAAATCGTTTAAAGGGCAAGGTGTTTGCTTTTATAACAAACTCCCAAGTGATGTACAAAAATTGACAATTAACAAATTTAGAAACGCAATTAAACAAAATCTTTATAAAAAGCCGACTATAAAATATCGGATTATTTAGTTAGATGATAGAGATGCTTGGGATTGAAATTGCTCCAACTCGTTCGAAATGTTACAATTTAGACGTAATTTATTTTCTTGTAAAGTATTCTAAAAGGATCATTAATAAAACAACCAGCCTTGTTTCTTACCTTTCTTTCCTGGTTTGGTCGCGAAAGAACAGGCAGTAAAATTGATGTTTCAAAGTGATCCTTGTGATTTTACTGAATAAAAGATTTTGACTTTGAAATACGGCCTCTATTTAGTCAACAATTTTTCATAAACTGCTCTGCTCATAATCTAAAACAATCATTGCCTATTTGTGGCGGAGGCAGCAGCAGATGTTTCTGCCAAGGCGAGGCTGAAAACCAGCGTAGCTGAGCTCTCTTCCTATTTACCACCACCTTCTTCTACCTTAGTGCTACCTGCAGTAATGTACTCTTTCTTAGAATTAGGGCTAGGTTCTGTTATACTTACCTAGCTTTATTTAGTTGTTACTGTACCTGCCAACTTCTGTTCGCATAATAGGTTTGTGTAAATAAATACCTTTTATTATTATTTATTATCATCATTATATCGGTGTTAGCACGTCCGCTGTACCTAGGCCTCCCCCATAGATTTCTAGAGCGACATTAAACAAGAAGCCGCCATCTCCTTTCCATCAAAGGACAATCAGACGCATGGCTCAGTACCATACATACCTCGTAAGTACACAACTCGTTCGCACAGCTAAGGTATGGAACACTTACCGTCGTCCGTTTTTCCTAAAGACTTCCTTAACCGACGAAGACCAACTAATGCGCTGAAGTGGTATCAGGAACGCTACCCAGACCGCGATTGAGGAAGTATGCTTCAATTAAGACTACTTTTTGCGTATTTGACAATGCCATGATAGGACAAATAAGATGATGCAATGACTGATATAAAAGTCCGACAGGTGCAAGAACCATGTTCTAAATTCAAAATTGTTCTGAAATACGAAATGTTTTTGAATTGCTCATGAGAGAATGGAGTTCCTAAACTTCTTAATCGCTACAGTATTAATACTTCTTTAATGTGCAATCAGAATCTAATAAAATGTTTGTAGAACGAATTTTGTTTGTCCTGTTGTATGAAAATACTTTTAATCAAATTTGACTAACTTCCGCTGTTCAGATTTTTTTCAATCGATACAATAAAATGATTCTTACAAAGGACTGCATCGATCGGCATCAAAAAAATGTTTACCAACTTGATTAATTTTAAGGCGCTACTCACACTTGACCAAAAAAATTTAATGCCAAAGTGTTTTTCTTTGAAAACGAGCTGATGTTTTAAAATAAACTGCACCTGTATCTCCTCTGGTTGTGGGTACTGCCGTACTGTTACATTTAAAAAAAAACACTGTATATTCACATTTCATTATGTGCTTTTGACTGTTTCGATTAACCTCTGAAGCAGCTCATTCAAAACTTACGAGCTTTCTTGGGGATGAACCTTAATCCCCCCCACCCCCCCCCCCTCCTGGCTAAAAGGCTTTTAAAATCAAATACAAATACATGGCCCAAAAGAAAATACGGCGTGGGTTTATCAATCTAAATGTCTAATAATGAATGCTGAAATAATTTCTCTACCGAAGATTATTTTATCCATCAATCTCAATGAATAATTCAGGAATTGTCTCGGCAGCAGGATACATTATTTATTATTGTCTAATACAAGAGGAATTTCCTCTTTGTTCGCAAAAACAAGAGAGGTTTATTGTTTATATAAGAAATATTCCCCGGCTCAACGGAATACATTGTGATTGGAACATGCTTCGGATATTTACGTCAAATTATTTTTGTGGCAAAATCACACTAATATCAATATAAATCCAAATGTTTTTACTGTCGGTAGAACTTTTAAATTAAAGTATGTCAATTCGTTTGAGCAAGAAGACAATTTTGGTGTCTCTATTTTTGTGCCACCCGAAAGCCTACACGGCTTGACGATTTTTCATAGCTAGAACTAACATCTATAACTTTTATACTGAAAATAGATAAATAAATAAATATTACTGGACATTTCACACAGCGCTATCTAGCCCCAAACTAAGCAGAGCTTGTTTAAGGGAACCAGATAACTGATAGAATACTTATATACATTTTTTTTGGAAATACATACTTATAATATATAGAAAACCATCCAGACCCGGAACAAATATCTGTAAATCATTCAAACATTTGTTCCGCGGCGGGAATCGAACCCGCTACCTCCTGCGTCTCAGCCAGCTATTCGCCCACTGCGCCACGGAGGTCGTCATCACAGCATGTATCAAAGGATGTTCTTAAAATTTTACTTTTTGGTCACATTAAACTTGCTCTCTAAATATAAGCGCATGCTTTATAAAAGAGATTTACACCTAGTTGTTAGCACTTGCGTAGTTACATGCTTTTGCCCGCGAGGTACCTGCTAGTGTACTGGCGGTGTGCAATTTTTATTCCCTATGTCCCCATTAATATAAGTCCCGTTGTTTTCACCAACGGAATACTATCTGCCACTATTTTTAAACAATAATTTACGCGTATTATCAAACTGTTTTATCACTAAATTCCTGTTTATTTGTGTATTAGGTTTCTTCTTCTCAATTGTAACGCTCTTGACAGAGCGGTCGGGGTCAACATGTTGCTTCATTGTTTTTTTGGGGCAGATGTTACACGCCTCACGATATCTTGCCATTTGTCTCTGTTGACAGACATTCTCGTGCATTTATGCAGTTGGCCGCCCACTGCAGCTTTTATTTGATCGGTCCACCGCATGGGCGATCTTCCGCGCGGTCTAATGCCCTCCACTTACGACAAGACGCTCAATAGAGTCCGTGTCCCGCCTGGAGACGTGGCCGAAGAACTTCTGAAGAACTTCAGAATAGGTATTAGGTTTACCAGCAGTTAAACACATGGTGCTTGCAAAAAACGTATTATATAAACACTTTGTGCTACATGTGAAAACAATAACAGCCAAACACAACATGTAACATACTTGCCTCTTGCCAAGTAGAGTCGCAGGCATAAGCTAGTAATCTTGTACTGAATAAATAAAAGATATCCCCCCCCCCCCCCCCCCCCCCGGCGGTAGGCACTGTTATAAGTGACGTCCACACAAACATTTCTAATTTCCAAGGACTTATTAACGTCTGAAAGAATATGATTTTGCCAACATTTTCCTCAGAATTCCCCGGAAAATACTCTTTCTACGTAATATTCGTGATATTGCCCGAAAATTTTTTAAAAGCGTAATAAATTATAAATATCTGATTTCACGTTCAGATCGCTTTACCATACCGTTACTTTTTTGGATTAAAATCACAGTGTAACGAATTAAGAGTAGGTATCTCTTAACCTGTATTATAATCAAAGTTTCTTACATTTTTGATTGATTTTGATTACCTCCGTGGCGCAGTGGGTGAATAGCCAGCTGAGACGCACGAGGTAGTGGGTTCGATTCCCGCCGCGGAACATATGTTTGCATGATCTACAGATGTTTGTTCCAGGTCTGCATGCTATATATTCTATATATTTATTTATTTGCTAAGAATTTATTTTTGATGATGAACAAAAAGTCATTTTCATAATGAGACATGAGTATAATCTGATAAAATTTGATAGTAATGTAACAATTTTGGTCACTCTTAGAGCCTTTTAAATGGGCATAAAGTTAACTCTAATCTCTTTCTCTTTTCAATATCCAGCAAAGTACGAGCGCTATGTCAAAATACTTTAAATAAGGAGTGATTTTTAATGCGCAATATAAAATTCATATAGACTTAATGCATGAATCCCTCCGGATTAGCTCCTTCATTAGCCCTCGGATCCGGGCTGGCGAGCAGAACACGATGTTTTCGGACAATAACAAGTAAACTACTCAAAACAAAATAGGGTCCACTTGAAATATTTCGATATTTTGCCCGCCACATTTTTTTTGCGAGTTGTTGGCATACTGATGTATGGAAATGTTAAGTAGGCATATTTATTGATCATAAATTAACACTTAAACGCCAAGTTTAGGGTAGTTCTTAAGTGGGTAGACAAGAAACATAATCTTACGATATACCGCAGAATCTGTGAGTGCCATTACATTGTTGCTCAGTGGGGTTTGTTGTGTCTAACGAAAAAGTTATCGTAACCTTACCTTTAATTATCGATTACATTACTGTTTGCATAAACAATGCCTGGTTCTCGACATCACATGGACACGGAATCCGCGACTAGAGCCATTGTTTTGCTTCAGCAGGGAAATTTGCAAAGATTGGTAGCTTCAAGCTTAGGTGTGTCAAGACGAGCTATTCGAAATGTGTGGGAACGCTTTCAAGAGACAAGTAGTGTGAGTAGGAGGCGCGGTTCAGGTAGAACCCGAGCGTAAACCTTCCAAGAAGACCGATACATCCGACTCTCTGCACATCGCGAGCGAACTGTAACTGCACGCATATTGAGAAACCGCTTACGTGACGCCACTGGAACGCGAGTGAGTGACCAAACTGTTCGCAACAGACTTCACGAAGACCAACAACGCTCCAGAATGCCAGTTGTTCGGCTCAAATTGACCAGAGCCCACCGTGCAGCGCGATTAAGGTTTGCACGTGATCACCTCGAATGGACCATGAATAATTGGAGGACAGCGCTTTTTACAGATGAATCTAATATAAGGTTTTTTAATGATGACAGACGCGTACGAGTTTGGCGACGACCTGGAGAACGTTTTACAGAACCATGTATTCGTGAAACTGAGCGCTTTGGTGCACCCAGTATTATGGTATGGGATGGGATTAGCATAATGGGCAAAACCGAGCTAGTGATTTTGGATGAGGGCAATGTAACGGCCGCCAGCTATGTTCAGCATGTCATCCGACCTCATGTGATCCCATATTCACAGCGAGTAGGCCCTAACTTTATTCTGATGCAAGACAACGCTCGCCCTCATACTGCCAGAGTGACCCAAAGTGCAATCTCCGAAGCTGGTATCGCAGTTCTAGCCTGGCCTGCCATGAGTCCGGACCTGAATCCGATCGAGCATATCTGGGACCAGTTGAAAAGAAGCCTTAAAGACAACCACACTGAAATTCATAGCCGACAGGAGTTGATAACTGCTTTAAAAGTGTGTTGGAAGCAAATTCCAGATGAAAACGTCATCCACCTTATAGAGAGTGTTCCGAACCGACTCAGAGAGTGTGTGCGCAATAGGGGAGGACCTACGCGTTACTAAACATAAGGCATTGAAGCAACCCTAAGAACATGTTTAAAAAAAAATGTGCTCGTGTCTTTAACGTGTTGTTTTGGAAAACCGTGTAATTTTAAGTTAATGTGTAAAACGTGCATTTCTTGACGATTTTTTTGGCAAAAATAAGGCATTGTAATGTTTTTTTAATGATTCTGAATGTGTTAACCTATTTCTAAAATTAAACTTGAAATAAATTGTACATATTTTTTTTATTTTAATTTTAATTATATTTTATTGGGTGGGCCCTATTTTGTGTTGAGTAGTTTATATAACATAACACAACAAGTATTCTTATAACTCGTATCTTTATAGCAAACACTTGTTACTTTATTTTTTTTTTCTCAGCACCTTATTGCTCGAGCGACATGAGATCTCTAAATCAACTTGATTACATCGGCGTATGTATGAATGTATATTTATCCAAGTAACTTTCGTAACGTTGATCCGATGAAATTCGTGAAATTTTATACATATGTAGGTAGTAATGGCACAATTTTGGTGTGACTAAATGAGCTAACAATGTAGGGGGATTGTTGAGATATTGAGGTTCAAGAGGGGTAAAAAAAATAAAATAAGGCTATCAGGTCAACTGTGACGTCAACTGAAAGGTATTCATTAGTACATTTAGACTACGTTTTTATTTTTCGTAAATGTTTTATAGTTTTTGAGTCATTAGTCATGATATAAACTAAATTTTGACAAAATTCACAGGGTATACCAGTGACCCCACAGTGCTGATATTTAATATGCGTGTAACTTTAGTAACACAAATATAGGCAAAAGTCTGAAATCAAAAATAACTGCCATTTGTACCCCAAAAAAGACAAACTATTTTACATGAACTTCCGTTATCTGTAATTTGAATGAAACTGTGGGTCAATCTATCTGGCTGCATTCGTGGCACTTATTTTATTAGTCAATGAATAAGTCTGTCTTGCACAACGATCTCTAGACATATTATGCGACTAAACATGTTTAAACTTCACGTACTTGTATGATTTGACAACTTCTTAAATCATATTTAGGCACTAAATACGTTTAGGCATCGTTGCGCGAGTCGCCCTAAGAATATTTTTTTTGTGTTTTGGGAGACTCGCGAGATCTCAGTTCGGGGCGAACCACTAGTCTACAAACATTAATGTATTACTTAATATAAGTTTTTAAATTATTATAATACTTGCTGAGCCGCCCGCGGCTTCGCATGCGTGGTATTGTAATAAAAACATTACCCTCCTTTTTGCGAACTCGGGTAAAAAGTAGCCTATGTCCTTCCACAAAGATATAATCTATCTCCTTCCCAAATTTCATCACGATCCGTTTAGTTATGAAAAGGTAACAAATAAACAGTTACTTTCGCAGTTGCTATGTATGTATATATATAATAAACCTTCATTGATCGAGCGAAGCGAGATCTCTAAATCAACTTGGGCACTTCGGCGTCATATGTATGTATATATGTATGTATGGATGTTTTGTCCGAGGATAACTTTCGTAACGTTGATCCGATCATCGTGAAATTTAATACATAGGTAGGTAGTGATGGCACAATTTTGGTGTGACTAAATGAGCTAAAAATGTTGGGGGGTTGTTGAGATATTGGGGTTCAAGAGGAGAAATTTGACCGCTATTCTTTTGTGTTAAAGCTTAATTTTAGCATTCGCGGCTCCTCTATGCCATAGCGATGCACTCGTATAAGTAGCCTAATAGTATCTTAATATGAATGTAATGGTAATAGTAGTGTTCAAGTAGTAGTTAGTAGTCGACAAGCAGATTGCTATTTATTATCAGGAATGGATATTAGTTGGAGACGAGTAGACGTACAGTACTAGAGTACAGGACACTTCATTTATGTTCTTTATTGTTATGTATTTTAAAGGATCATTAAAAAGAACCACCTGCCTTGTTTCTTGCCTTGCTTTCCTGACTTGGTTTCGAAGGAACATTCAGTAAAATCAACGTTTCAAAGTGATCCTTGTGATTTTAATGAATTAAAAAAATATTTAGATTTTAGACTTGATAATGGAAAAGTTTGCTGGCTCTGGTACTATTGTATGCTCTACTTTTTGAGGTTCTATTGGAACCCATTAGGAACTCTTACAGTTCAACCATGTCTGCCTGTCTATCTGCGTCCCATCGTGTGGGGTATCATTAAATAGCTCTTCCAAAAACACTATAAGGTTTAGTCGAAACTTTTAAATACGAAAAAAAAGCTTGAAGGTGTGCATTTTCGGAGTAGTCGTAGTTTGTATATTAAAATGACTGAGATACAACTACGAAACCCTTCACTGTGCGCGCTCTGACACGTGCTTGACCAATTAATGTACCTGTTGTGCTTAGTTTCAATATCTCTAAACATATTACATTGATTATATTTCTGGGCATCTGACAATTGAGCACGCGTAAAGTTTTACAAAATATCTCTTAATGTCGGACAGTATTTACAGCAGAATGGGCGAATGGTTGCCTCCTTTGTGTCCAAATAACTGACTGTTCCGCCGAGTATTCACAATAATTCAGAGAGCTGCCCGCCTGCCTGCCTCTTCACAATCGGTACAAAAGCTTTATAATTCCACTCATAAACAAACTGTGTGCTTCGATGACACTGCTCAATTTTTTTACCTATTTAAAGGAGAGACTTTTTAGGAGTAGTAGGGTTCCTTCTGAAAGGGCCTGCCCGGGGAAGTACCACCATCTATTTCTGCTGCCAAGCAGCATTGCTATGTTGCCGATGAAAATACAGGCACATAACCTGTATGCTTCTAGTTGATGGACTGCATCGCATCGATGGCAGTGCGTCGCAGGGCACGCTTCTAACGTGCATGACCTATGAGGCAATACCTTGTTATATGCGATATTGTTACAACTCTACATTAGGTGGGCCATATGCTGGCTCAAACGTTTTGTATAAATAAAACTAGCCAAGTGCGAGTCGGTCTCGCGCGCGAAGGGTTCCAAACCATTATCTATAAAAAAGCGGCCAAGTGCGAGTCGGACTCGCCCATGAAGGGTTCCGTAGCAACAAGTAACATAATATAGAAGCTCTTGTAGTTCGTTGTAACTTTTTTTATATTTTAGTTGTTGAAAAAAACTACTTACTAGATCTCGTTCAAACCAATTTTCGGTGGAAGTTTGCATGGTACATATTTTTTAGTTTTATCATTCTCTTATTGTAGAAGTTACGGGGGGGGGAGCACAATTTACTACTTCGGAAGTGTCTCTCGCGCAAACTATTCGGTTAAAAATAATATTAGAAACCTCAATATTATTTTTGAAGACCTATCCATACGTATGGGTTTGATAATAAAAAAACTTTTGAGTTTCAGTTCTAAGTATGGGGAACCCCCAAAATTTATTGTTTTTTTTCTATTTTTGTGTGAATATCTTAATGCGGTTCACAGAATATATCTACTTATCAAGTTTCAACAGTATAGTTTTTATAGTTTCGGAAAAAAAATGGCTGTGACATACGGACGGACAGACAGACAGACAGACGAATCCATAAGGGTTCCGTTTTTTGCCATTTGGCTACGGAACCCTAAAAACGGCAAAAAAATCACGTTTGTTGTATGGAGACCCCTTAAATATTTGTTTTAATCTGTGTTTAGTATTTGTTGTTATAGCGGCAACTGAAATACATCATCTGTAAAAATTTTAACTTTCTAACTATAACGGTTCATGAGATACAACCTGGTGACAGACGGACAGACAGACAGACAGATAGACAGTGGAGTCTTAGTAATAGGGTCCCGTTTGATTCTTTGGGTACAGAACCCTAAAAATACGTACATTTTTAAAGATTGATACATAGTTTTTTGTTTCGGTAAAATTAACCCATATGACTTTTTTTCATTTCATATCCGTTCATTATCCAGAGAAGTTTCATACTTTGATTTTCACACTAATACTATAAATGCAAAAGTTTGAATATTTGTTTGTTACTAAATCACGCCGTAACCGCTGAACTGATTTCGATGAAATTTGGTACATACGTAGATTATAACCAGGATAACCACATAGTCACAAAATAAGATTTCAAGTTGCAACAGCGAATTTAGCTTTATTTCTAGGTTACCTACACATTTAGTAGTGTAACACGTATGAAGTCACGGGCAACAGCTAGTTATAAATATTTTTTCCCATTACAAATGGTATTAAGAAAGTTTGGTTAAATTGCAAAATGTAAGATCACCTCGCATGAAGCTGCAAGTCTGGCCTAGAAAGGAGCCTAGTTACTTGGCTGTCGTCCAAAAACCTCTCCACAAAATATTGTTATAGTAATTCCATATTATGTATTGATCGGACCTAACCTGAATACTAACCGATGGCCATGTCTTTGTATTTAAAAAGTGAAGCTAGGCTTGCAAGTTTCATGTAGATTTAGAAAGAAAGAGATTATTATAAATACAGGATTTATCACGTTTTATCTGTGTTTCGACCGACATTCTTTCAGTTCAATTCGTGCACCTTTAACAGGGTGAGTGCGATCCGCTCCGAACTACGTCTCACCTCGCACTACGTGCCGCGGCCCCTGCGCGCGAGTACACGTACACCTCGCACTACGCGCCGCGGCCCCTGCGCGCGAGTACACGTACACCTCGCACTACGCGCCGCGGCCCCTGCGCGCGAGTACACGTACACCTCGCACTACGCGCCGCGGCCCCTGCGCGCGAGTACACGTACACCTCGCACTACGCGCGGCGGCCCCTGCGCGCGAGTACACGTACAGTCCCTATGATATTTATAATAATTATTGAGATTAATCACGAAAGCATTCTAAGTAAATAAAGCGATAATTTCAACGTTCAAAAATAGTGGTGGAATAGGTCTTTCTCCGTCTGTATATCTTCCAGCGGCGGTTTTTTAAGCTAGTTTTTGACAGGTTCTTAGCATTGTTTGGGGGAAAATCAGTGTTGCCAGTTCAAAGATCGGTTTTGAAAGAAGATTGGCGAGACAGGACCTGAGCGAGATAAAAAGCCGTTGTTCGTCAAACCATGGATGAAAATACCAAATGATAGATCTTTATTGAATTTCAGAAAACTAGAATATAAAGTAACATTATGCACTTTTGAAAACTCGTAACTTCTTTATAAAATGATTATCGTGAATATAAAAGTTCTCTATCTCTTCTGTATGGAAAATATTATTATAGAGTTCACGATAATAATATTTTCCATCTTTGAACCCGCGACTTTCGGATTGAAGGTGGAAATATCTACAACTGGGCCATGACTTGTAAAGAGGACGCACGATATTCTGACCTTTCAGGCCCTAGAATAATAAAGTCCTTCGCATTATATATGTGATCGACGGACGTCGCTTTGGCTTTGGTATTATATGAATCTCGCACATCTAATATTGATGCCCTTACAGCCCTTAAAAGCACTTATTTCTATTACTCTCTGGTTGAAGTATTCGATATATTCAAGGGTTTTTGGGTGTAAGTCGCACAGGTTGCAGCGGTAGACGTCTTAAGGCTGGTTGATGATGAATGAACAAATATGTTCTTATTTATCTAGTATTCAAGTTTTAATACTACATTTTTTTGTTCTAGGGATATAAGTGCTTCGAAATTAAATATTGTTATTTTATTCGTTGATACGTTCTCTCATGATTCCTCAAATGCTGTGTATTTTGTATTATAAATAGCTTTTGAACTAAATTACTTTATAATTCGGTTAGAACGAGTTCGGAAAGTTTCCAACAAAACTCGCTTCAACAACTCGAACCCCATTTCTTTATACATTTTGGCTTTTGTCAAATAAACTATATATAATAGCCTATTAACAAGTATTCTTCTCGTATTTAAGAGCCTTAGCTCTTGTCGGTGCAACTGATGCAATACCTACATTTGTCTTATTCTAAGGCGGTCCTCTTTTATCTCCTTATTCCATGGCAGTCTTCTAGATCAGCATATTTCACGGCCTTCCTCGTTTTTGTAATATATTTTATTTTTGTTTGCATGCCGAGGAAAGCTGTGAAGTTTATGAGACAAACTATTCTTATCTATAACACAATTATACAACCATACTTCGACCTAATTATTTCATTTCATTTCTTATACATAACGCTGTCATGCATTTGTCCTTATATTCTGTACAGTTTTTATTAGAGTTATTAACTAGTAATCAGTTAAAAAACTATGATAGTTAAATAACCTGTACTATGAAACAACCCGCAACGTCATGAAACTGCTATTCCTACCGATTTGCAGACATTGCGTGTATGAAAGATATTTAGTTTGGAAACCTTTCTTAAAGAGTGTCATGTGTTGTCTTCAGGGTGTACTGCGTGAGCTGGAGCAGAAGAAACCCCAGCTGGACGAGCTGCTGCACACGGCCGAGAGCCTCAAGGGGACCGAGAACCGACAGCAACTGCACGGAAAAGGTATGTCCCTTACTGTAACTGCCTCTTTTATCTCCTATGTTAACGCGATAAGAACTGGCAGCGGTGTCGTCACTAATTCATATGTCAAAGCTTTAAGAATACTTCAATGTAACTAGTTATTGGCTATGTTTAGCCGTTAAGCTGTCAATTTACGGAGGTACGAGTATAAACGTTTACTAAGTATAAATACTGATGCTGTTTGGAATCATTTTTTGATAGTTTATCATTCGCCGTGCCACTGTGTCGTAGTCTGTAGTCTTCAAATAGCTAGTTGATATCTAGGCTCTAGTATTTCCGTTGTAAATGTTGTTGTCTAAGTTATATCGATGTAAGCTTTTTAAACTTTTCTTGTTTATTGAGAAAGACTACAAGTGAGCTGAAGGCTTTAATCGGACAAAATTAAGAAAAATCAATAGAACTTTTTTCGCGAACTTTACTCATGTTTTTAACTTGGCTGGAACGTCGAAGTTAATCAAAATTCTAATTTTGATATAAATCTGTGCGCAAAAAGACCCGTTTTGTCTTAAACACATAAGAAAATTAAACAAAAAAAATGCGGGTTTCTGCTTTTGACCTGATTTTTGTTCTTTTCCATTACTTTTTTTGCCTTAATAGATCGATCCCTTTAAGGATTTTTACTAGACTTTTATTGCACAACATTATAAATAAAAAAAAACACGTATATTTATCACATAAAGTGGGCGGCCTTATGACAAGTCATCCAGGCAACCTTTCTGGTCTGAATCTATGTGCTCAAATATATTAATTTATTTATATACAGTTAGTTTATCCTATTTTGACGTCAAATAATTGCTCAAATATTTGTAAACGTCTCCTGTGTTTGTCTCATTAGCAACCTACTATTTATTTTCCACAAAGTTTACCTAATTATCCGAATAACAAACCAAGAGTTACATTAAAATATTTTCATGACATAACGATATCTAAATTTCATATTCGAGATATGATATAAGAACAAAGACAAGCGTAGATACCTGGATACTTGATGTACACGTGCCGAGTCCCTCTCCACTCAAACTTTAACTTCCAGGCTTCATGCAAACTTGTAAAGGAGCAGTTTCTACTTGCGGAAGATTTTACAAAATGAATACGTAACTGATATTTTTAATTTTGTGTTTTTTCAGAAACTAGTAGAAACTGTACATAATTATTGATTAAAACGGCTATTTATCGCGTATGTACCTTTTTATTTGTTATCCCGACGTTTCGGCTGTGTTGCAACAGTCATGGTCTCGGGCTGACTGGAGTACTTGGAGCTACCATCGGGAAGTGTGGGTAGCTGCAGCATCTACCCTCACTTGGTCTTCAGAATTAGAAATGTCCTCGTTCATATTACGACACATTACACTAACCGTATCTACGCTCTGAGTCGACCGATTACGACGGGCACACCTAGCAATCACCGGGTTCCAAGACGCTGAGAGTCTATAGCCATCTTCCCGATCGAAAATTGGAATTTTTTGATTTCAATCGCTTCACGAACTATTCTCTTGTAATAATGGCGTTCACTAGAGAGAACCTTAGGATCATGAAGTTCAATCCAATGATTCGGTCCCGAGTCTACCAGATGCTCTGCTATCGCCGACTTGTAATGAAACTGCTCCTGTATAACATTGCATGAAGGCTGGAACTTAAAGTTTGAGTACGATAACGGCCCCTGGGATTCTTAAGCGAGTCCGAATAGCTGGTTATGGTGCAGGAGGGGGTTCAATTCCCGCTGAGAGATAAATATTTGCTCGGTTTGCAAACACTTGTGTTACACTGTGTATGTGACTGTTGAGTAGTATCGTAAGTTGTAAACCTTTTGATTCCATAAAAATAATGTTACTTAATCTCATGCAATATCATGAGTTAATCGAATATCCCTTGTTGATGATATTCCACTAGAGCATAGTCTAGGGACCAAACAATTGTTTCAGTAATGAGTTTTATTATTATGTCGGGTAAGTAGCTATTCGCAAAGCAATAGAAGTGCGACTCTGTTGTATTTTTACTTACTATCTAACACTCTTGCAGGACAAAAAAATTTTTTATTTAACAAAAAATAATGCATATTTCACACAGCATTATGTAGCTCTAAACTAAGCAAAGAAATTGCAGACCCTACCTATGCATAAATGTTCAGTAAATCGATGATATTATAGTGAAAGTATGTAGTGTTCATAACTATGAGAGTTTCAAAAGTTATACCAATGTATGTACTAAATTTCATCAAAAAGATTGAAGCTGTTTTGCGTTCTCTAGTAACTTGTATAACTTGTAACTTGATATTTGCATAAAGTGGTATAGTTTAATAGGAAAACAACGTTTATTACAATGTGCAACCCTTCCCTTCTGTCTTCCTATGATATTAAATACTAGCACATAGTACATAACACTCTATCTATTTACAGAGCAGCTGGGCTGTTATTGTTTGACATTAGTTCAATATTGGACAAGCCACAGCGAACCGCAACTATGGAACTAAGTACCGTCCAATCATCCGTATGCTCTGTAACACCAAACAAACAATGTAACAGGCAACTGTTACACAGCCCAGTACTGCTCCGTAACCTCATTACGGCCTCCCTAGTCCCCTGAGGAACCCTGAAGGCTCTCAAGGCTCGACAGTTCGCACGGAGGCTTCGCGATGCCCTTTTCTAACTGTTAGCCACTTACAACGCCCTATTTAATAAAATAAGGCCCTATAGTCTAGGATTGTCACTCTAAAAAACTTTTTTTTTTATGTATAACATCTTTCCTCTCGGTTTGTGGGAGGGATTTTGGCAAAAGGGACGGAAATGTGTAACAGGAATCCGGGGAAGCGCGCGCTATTTGATTTGAGCAATGAGCGCGCGCGATGGTCAGATGTTACACATCATATGCGACTACTGTAAGACTCGTAGTTTTTTGTTTCATTTCTAGTAACTTTGGGTAAAGTAACTTAACTTCTTAGTAGAAGAAGTACCTGCGCAATATAATCAAGTGATTCCAATGAAAACAGAACACCCATACATTCATAATTCTGCTTCTCGCGTTAAATTGATTCATATCCCCCTTTAGAAGCTCGGGGGCCCGGTAAGTATTACTAGTATTAAAAATCTCGCACACAAGTATCAATCTTATCTTATAGCCAAACAGCACATAATCTGGTAGCAAAATTTCGAGATTGCGTTGAGATGAAACTCAAACCATTTTGAATCGTGAGGTCTTCGTGTTAGGGATGGATGTTGTTTGAGTAATTTTTGATAGTTACTCAGAGATGCATTCTTGATGTTGGTAGCACGGGAGATATTTATGGTGATGGCAACATTCGATTTGCCAAGGGCTGCGAATCTATTAAATAGTATGGCTATATACGATGTGAAACATTTTACAATCGGACCTATCATAAATTGGTTTTGGGTATGGAAACGAGTAACGAGTGGGTATTTTAATTAAGCTCGTATTTGCGGAAAACCAATTCATCGGAAAATAATTAATTATCAGGAAATTATACGTAATCGCGTGTATCGACTCACTGATGAAGAATATTATAAACATCGCGTTGATTAGGGGAACTAATAGCACGTTGACAACTACAGAGCTATCAAAACGAATTCCAAGTATCTCAGAGTAAACAACACCAAATCTTAGATTTTCAATTCAATTCCAAAGATCTAGGTATACAAAAACGTCGTAGAACGTAGAGACGGTTTGTAGAGGGTTCGTAGCTGCGTAGAGGGTCTACAGCGAGGGTCGGGGCGGGCGTAGACGTCTACAAGATGTCTTTTAGTGTTAGGGCGCTTATCGATACTAAATATCGATAAGCGATATTATGTTTGACTTGTCAATTAAATAATGTATTGAGAATGGTATAGTTTTTGTAAATTCTTTTATTGAAACTGTTAAACTACAACCCAGCGCACATTAGTAGCGATGATCTAACTATTTGTTTTCAATTAAAATTATTAAAGAGCTATTATTAAAGATGTTGTATCAAAAACACACACTAAAAATAAAGCCGATCCTTGTAATAGTCACAAATAACAGAATTCCAGTCCTAACTAAACGTTTATAGCAAAAAAAACTGCAGCAATTCAAATTAAATATTGAAAACCCGATTAAAAACCCCTAGAGACGAACAATCATACACCATGTAAAAATCATCGACATTTACGAATAGCCGGCCCACTTGTATTTGTTTCTTTGCCAAAATAATTTTAATATCTTTTTTTATCGTTATGTTATCGGTTTTTCTTGGATTTCAGGATATAAAATTATTAAATCATAGAACAATAATTGAATATGAAACGAAGTATAATCGTTGACTTAATTATTTGCCTAACATCTATATTTCACATTATAATGAATATATAATATTTGAGGCATTATGTTTATATTGATTTCTATTGGTTTTCGTTGTGGGTTTGACGAAGTTTTTTTCTTCTTTTGTATGTAATGTATTTTCTTTTATTGCTCGTAATGATAATTAAGTGATAGTTAGTAAACGCTTTATTGAACACTATATTTAAATTGACAAATCATATTTAAAACAAATAAATATAAACGTGAAAATAAAAGTAAGTACCATACTTCACGCAAATAAATGATTTAATTTCGATAAGTCTCACTCGATAATAGTACATCCCTATGAGCGGAGGCGCGTCGTGTAAACACAAGCAGCGGGCGCCGCGCCGGTCAAACTAGCATTTTCCATTACGACCCTTTGGTATACCACTGTTTAAAGCCCTTGTTGGTACGCCTAATAACATTGTGTTTGTTTTAGTTTAATCATAGTTTATGATGCCGGGTTAGGTACATACTATTTCAAATGCTCTCTACAGCGTGAATTTGTCCAGAACAAAAGTCCTATAAGTTTTATTGCATACATCTAGATAACAGACAAAAATTACCTACTTAAAGGACAAGTTGCAAGCCTATCGATATTTTATAGAATACATTTTGGGAAATGTGCCCAGGAACAATACGATTTTATCTGAGCTGTAAGAGGCTTTCTATCAACGGATAAGCAGGCGCACGGCTCAGTACCATCTGTACCTAGTTGATATAACACCCATTCGCACACACCATTTGGTTCTACGTTCTTGATGCGCACAGCTAAGGAAAGGAACGCTTTGCCGTCGTCTGGTTTTCCTAAAAAATACATTCCGAGTCCCTTAAGGTAAGAGTGAATAGGTCTAGATTTTCGTGCTTCATCTTAGACCACATCATTGCTTACCATCAGGTGAGATCTGTCCAAATTAAAAAAAAAGATAAAAACATGTCAACAAGACGCAAACTTAACCCTAACAAGAGTTTTCTTCCAGTAAACCGTTTACGGTAAAAATAACTGTTATTAGTAGTGGGTACGTGTACACAAAAGGGGTGTTGTAGAAAAAAAACTGTGTTCATTACAATCCAATATTGGAGTTGAAAATCAAAATTTTTGTATATTTACTATACATTAGAGTTGGTATGTAACACAAAATAATATATATTTCTAAAACGAACAGTACGTATGTACAGCTGTTTATTAGGTATACAGGTAGAAGAATTTAATAAAGCCTTGCCGTCTAGCAGCTCATTAGCAAAGCTGCGCTGCCGGTAGGCAATAATCCGCATAGCAGGTAATTATCAATGAAGTTTACCGGTGTGTAGGAGGTGTACTAGTAAACTGCTGTTTACCAAAAAAATATGAAGTTTATGTAAGAGGCCTCTTATTTTTATTGTGAAAAAAATAGGTAGAGTAGGGCAGATTAGGTGAACAGGCTATCTGTAGATTAGGAGGTCGTGACATTTTAATTTACGCTGTAATTCGGTTAACTACTTCAACCCTTGAAGGGTTGTTAGCCTTCGTGTTAATGATTTATTTATTGTGATACTTGGTATGTAGTTATCAGCGTAAGTTATAGTTTTCAGCGGAAAGCTTAGATTGTACTCTTGTATGTATTTTGTGCGTATTTATATTTTTTCTGGAAAAAATCTATTTAATCGTAAATGTTAATACTACAATTGAATATTGAATAATAAAATACTGATCCCGAGATAAATTGCAACGAAACAGCCTTCTTAACCTTCAACCGCCGGTTATCGGTAGAAGGAAGCTTGATCGTTAACCCATATCTCCCGCCCGCCTTACGGCAGTCGCCGCCCGCCCTGGAGCCGCGCGCACGTCCGGACGGAGGCCTCAATCAAACATATCATTATGTAGTGTAGTGTAAAATGTGCTTTAAGTGAATGTTTAGCGCAGTGAGTGGATTCGCGAAAAAAAATGTAAAATTTATTTTCTGTTTTATATTATTGGTTTGTTGCTGAAAACTTGAAAACGCGTGTATTGTTTACTCTTCGTTATTTTTGTGTATAACGAAACATAGTTAAGCGATTATTTCAAAACCTCGTAAAAAGAGTAAGTTATAAAGCGATATCATTTTGAAGAAAAGTTTGAGCCACGTGCTAGGTTAATTTTTTTTGATAGTTTGTTATTTTGATTAGTATACGTTAGATAGTATTTGTGTTTGCCCCTGCACTTGTATAGTTATAATAGTGAGTCCCAACAGGTACATAGCTAGTACTTGTTGATCATATTGTCCGTTATTTATTGAAATAAAGATAATTAATCTGTAAATATCATTTTATAAACTGTTAAAACTAGTACTTGATTTTTTTTATTTGTGAATAAATATATTGTAAAATGTATTTTGTAATGACTTGTAATAACGATTATCGTCTTTCTATTACAAATATTTCCAGCAGACTTATGTATATCAGAACTTAAATGAGGTTGAGGCCAACCCTTTTTATCAAGGAAAACCAGTTAACAGAATCAATATTGTTCTTCTGAAATCAGTTAGCAAACCAAGTAACGTGCGCGCTCGAAAGGGTTTTTATTCAATTAGAAAATATCACGATACAATATATAAATTGCTCTACCAAGTTGTATTCAACCTAGAACCTAAGAACCTTTAGGAGGCTATTTTTCATCTAGATTAATGACCACCGCGAGGTGTTGGGGGCAGGCCGGACGATCGACGCTCGCTTTAAACATCTATATGGGGGATACATTTTCATACGCAAAACTTTCAAAATTATTTCTATGATGTAATACGATATAATACTTACCCCACTAAGAATCACGCCAATACCTACACATTAAAATAATACTGACGTCTGTCTGTCTGTGCTATTAATGCAACTCATTAATACGTAGTTTTCCTTAGTTTACAGTTAACATTTGCGAGTGAAACGCCTTTCCCTACAAAATGCATAACGTTTGCTCTTCTGAAGCATGTTAAATGTTAACCAAACTCTATGATTTGTATGTTTTTTACATGATTGTTTTTTTTTTGAACATACCTATCCCGGTACGTATATACGTGTTACACCGCGTCAACAGCGTTAGATGCGGCCTTGTTGAGGTCATCTCGTGTGCAGGGGTGGTAGGACACAGAGGACAACAGGGTATGCACTGAATGGTAGCTCCGCAATCGCATTCAGTCCGGTAGGAGACAGTCCCCATTTACAGAGATTCGGTCTGCGGCGACTTGGGTTCGAATTTTGTTGGGTCTAGTTCTGAAATAAGAGATGTACACAATAAATTATTAGAATTATTGTTTATCCTTTACAAGATTTGTAATAGTTTAAAATAGAGCGCAACTGTTACTGTTACTGATAGCCCATACTGTGCCATTATTGGGCAAAAAACCTTTTTTTTTATACTACTGGAGCTACGCCATCAGTTCCCAGTCCCAGTACACCTGGCCGCAGTGTAGTTCTGCCTTCCGTCTCCAGGGATATCAAATTACGAATAAAAACTAAGGAGACACCACTATAATAATTAAACACTGTTTAGCGCGTGGTTAAAATAATACTATACAAATTTTTTAAACACGCGTTAAATAGTTGTTTTACTTTTTTGTGGTAACAAGGTATATATTATGGTTGAAGAACGTTTATTTTCCAAAATAAATTTACATTTCAGTTATATGAGAAACAAATTAAAACTTAAGTAGTTTTAGTGCTTCGAAACAGTACAAAAATTTAAATATAAGGAGATTCACAAAAAATAACAAACAAGAAGTTTATGCTTATTTTTTTAACGAAACTACGATTAATTATTATCACATCAATATTATAAATGCGTAAGCTTGGATGTTTCATTGTTAAGTCAAGCGTCGTAACCGCTGATCAGATTTCGATGAAATTTGGGTTATAGATAGATAGACAAACCACGCGTGGGAAACCGCGGGCGGAAGATAGTTAACATATACATTACTAAAAGGTCCTTAAATAAGATTACATGTTTGGAAAAAGTGAATCGCTTGTATGTACAGGCGTTTAGTCAGTTCTCTTATGCACCCGTACATTGTATCAAACGTACATTTCATGTTGATTTCTGTAACTTGCGATTTACGATCGGAAATACAGGATACCATTATTTATGTTGTTTCGTTGTAAGCGCTGCAAATATTACAAAATGTATACAAATTCGAATATACTCGAAAATTAATATTCGTAAATAAATTTAAAATCATCCGAAATCCTACGAACCTTGCGGGATTCGAACTCGCAACCCTGATCAAGGATCAAAGATGATCATCATCATCATAATATTGGCCACAGGATGTCCACTACTGAACATACGCTCGACGGAAATGCTTTAGCACCGGTTATACCTCGGTGTCCGAGTTCCATGCCAGAGGTACGTTTTCATCAGAAAGCGGTACGGAAGCAACTCATTTCCCTTGATGTGAGAAAGTCGAGTGGGCCGTATGGCTTTCCAGCCATTGTGCTCAAAAAGTGTGCTCCTGAGTTGTGTTCTGTCTTTACGTCCCTCTTTGAATTGTCTTATACCACTGGTATCGTGCCGTCTTCTTGGAAAGTGACCCATGTCCACCCAATCTCTAAAAAAGGGGATCGAACCAATCCGTCTAACTATCGGCCTATAGCAATTACCTCCCTACTCTGTAAAGTGATGGAGCGAGTAATTAATACTCAGCTTCTTAGGTACCTTGAGGAACACCAGCTGATCAGTGACCGCCAATACGGCTTTCGTCATGGGCGATTAGCTGGTGATCTTCTAGTTTACCTCACTCACCGCTGGGCGGAAGCCGTTGAGAGTAGGGGGGAAGCTCTAGCTGTTAGTCTACACATCGCGAAGGCGTTCGATCGGGTGTGGCACAAGGCGCTTCTCTTGAAGCTTCCCTCATACGGCCTCCCCGGGGGACTTTGAAGTTGGGTCGCCAGTTTCTTATCCGGGCGGAGCATAAGAGCCGTTGTAGATGGTTCTTGCTCGGACTCAATGCCCATTAACTCTGGTGTACCCCAAGGGTCAGTGCTATCGCCCATACTGTTTATTCTTCACATCAATGATATGCTGCACATAAGCGGCCTGCATTGTTATGCGGATGACAGTACGGGTGATACTTTCTACACTGGTGGCCCTAATGTCTCTCGGTCGGAAGTGGAAGACAACAGACAAAAACTTGTGTCTGAGGTTGAAGGCTCTTTGGAGCGTGTGTCAGATTGGGGTAACCTTAATCTGGTCACCTTTAACCCAACCAAGACGCAAGTTTGTGCGTTCACCACAAAAAAGGCCCCTTTCAAAATAGCTCCACGGTTCCAGGGCATTCCTCTCCCCGTCTCGGCGAGTATAGGGATTCTGGCAGTCGAAATTTCTAATGAGGTCCAGTACGGGAGTCACTTAGAAGCAAAAGCTGTGCTCACCTCCAAAAAACTTGGAGTCCTTAACCGTGCCAAACAGTATTTTACGGCACAACAACGGCTATTGCTGTACAAAGCGCAAGTTCGGCCGCACGTGGAATACTGTTCCCATCTTTGGCACGGAGCTCCAAAGTACCAATTGCTTCGTTTTGACTCCCTTCAGAGAAGAGCCATTAGAATCATCGGTGATCCCAAACTCACCGACAGGCTGGAACCGCTGAGTCAACGCCGTGACATCGGATCGCTCAGTGTATTCGACCGCCTGTATAATGGGGAATGTTCTGAGGAGCTATTTGATCTCATCCCGTCGTCGAGATTTTACCACCACACTTCTCGACAACGTAATAAAGCTCATCCACATATAATCGATAATTGGGTATCGCGCACCACACGCTTCACGCGATCTTTTCTACCCCATACATGCAAGATGTGGAATGAGCTACCATCTGAGGTTTTCCCATTAGACTACGACATGACACGCTTCAAGAGAAATGTAAAGAGGTTTCTTCAGTATAGGGAACGCATCGACAATACCCCGGGTGTTGCCGGTGGCAATAGGCGACGGTGACCACTTACCATCAGGTGGGCCGTAAGCCTGTTTCCCCACAAATAACATTAAAAAAAAACGCCTCCTCTATACATTTCCAGAGTATCCGATCTTGTGCGGCTTACACCCAACGGCTCCCAGCAACCTTTAACAGGTCGTTTATCCATCTAGCGGAGGGGGGGGGGGGGGGGGCATCATTTGATGATACTAGAATGTTATACATAAGTTGAGTTACTATAATAATTAAATACCGTTAAGAAGCCAGCTCTCAGTGATTGAAATAAAGTCATAGGAAACAAGAAGTATTTCTACGTTTTTTTTATGGTGCTGGTGGGGAAACAGGTTTACGGCCCACCTGATAGTAAGCGGTCACTGTTGCCTATTGATACCAGCAACACCCGGGGTATTGTCGATGCGTTCCCTACCCTGTAGAGAACTCTTTACATTTCTGCGCAGCTTTGAATATTCTGGTAATAAATAGAAAGTGAATAAGCCATTAATATAGCCGAGTAAGCAATAGCTCCAGCGAAATAGTTCTGTTTCAGGAGAGTTTCGACTCGACATACATTCCACAACATTATAAAAAATATAAAAATTATAATCACCATGGATATACGAGTATGCAGGAACTCCTCGCAGATAGATAACAATACATTTAGTTCACACACAATGCCACATTAAGGTGTATTGAATTTGAGGTCTGCTCTAGAATTGTCATGCTGTGTGCACGGGCTTTGGGATACAATATCAGTCTAAAAACGATATTTATATTATGGTTTCTTCTTTTAATCTAAGATTGTATTCTGTTTTGTAATTAATAATAATTAAATTAAATGTATTTAGACAGTTCAACTCTGTGCCTGCACCAAAATGATAGATTACCGCTTTAATTTCTTCCTCGTGTCATATGGTTTCCTAATTTTGACCTAGTTAATAGTTTTCACCAGAATACAGCGACTTTGACATCATTATCCGTGTTGATTGAATGTAACACAAAGATTATGCTAATCCAGTAACAAGATAAGATATAGATAGATATATAATGTATTTATTGCACAACATTAAAAATAAACAAGCAATGAAATTTTTAAATTATAAATATATTGGGTGGCCTTATCACTAAAAGAGATCTCTTCCAGGCAACCTTTGGATGGGCATGAAACTATATAACCAATATAATCCCTATTTGTATCAAGTCTGTACATTTATGTTCCCAATTTATGAATAACTGTATCATTTAATAATTTCGACTTTCATAATTTCAACTAATAATATGATTTTTGTTATAGTTAATGTAAAACATAATTTATAACTTTAAGTTAAACGGAACCTTTAAGCAATCATGCTTACACCAAAATACATTATTTCATTTCAGGATCTATATGAACACATATGGATGGCAGTGTAAATCAGATATTGTTAGAAAAAGTATCTTAAAAATAATATTCGTAATCTGGGGACCGAAATTGATCGATATACATAAATGTTATTTAATCTGTGTGACTAGTAATGTATGGGTGAGTGCGCGCTGTGAGTGCGGCTGCCGCCAGGCACTCGGATCAACGCACCAATTATTATACTCGTGATTGGGAATTATTTCTCGCTCACTGTATAATGAATCATGTGCAGTTACACAAGTTCATTGACAATTTATTAAATTATTACTATTGTTTATTTTTAGGGTTCCGTAGCCAAATGGTAAAAAACGGAACCCTTATGGATTCGTCATGTCTGACTGTCTGTCTGCCCGTCCGTATGTCACAGCTACTTTTTTCCAAAACTATAAAAACTATACTGTTGAAACTTGGTAAGTTGATGTATTCGGTGAACCGCATTAAGATTTTCACACAAAAATAGAAAAAAAACAATAAATTTTGGGGGTTCTCCCATACTTAGAACTGAAACTCAATTTTTTTTTATTAAATCCATACGTGGATAGATCTTCAAAAATGATATTGAGTTTAAAAAAATATATGATGTACATTACCATGCAAACTTCCACCGAAAATTGGTTTGAACGAGATCTAGTAAGTAGTTTTTTTAATACGTCATAAATCTTAAACCGCAATTTACCTTTCATTCAATCAACTCAAATATAAAAAAGTTACAACGAACTACAAGTGCTTTTATATTATGTTACTTGCTGCTACGGAACCCTTCCGTCTTCGAGTCCGACTCACACTTGGCTGCTTTTTTGATGATGTTGTCTTTGCCGAGCCGATTTCAACCACTTTCTTTCTACTTTAGGCTCGCCAAGTAGTACTCACCGTGCTTGTGTATAATGAAAAATGTATTTGTTTAGTTACATTAGGACGTTACCCCTATCTTTTGTAGGTTTCATAAAATGACACCCGGATATTATTTTTGGGAAATCTAATAAAAACTCAAATTCCTGCTCTAGAAAATTGCGTTACAGCTTTCCATCTAGCTCCATTTAAATTAATATTTCAGAGAGCGGCGCCGGCGTTATAATCCCGATCCTCGTTACAACTTCCAGGAATTAGGAACATCCTACAAAGCTAGAGAGCTCCTAAATATTTGAATATCTCACTTTCACTAATGAAAAGATATTATGAGTCGCATTAGTAGTTAAATTTATTTTTTGTATAAAAGGGAGCTTTAATATAATTTGTGAGTTTCTTGAGTATTCGGATGGTTGAGCTCAGTTGTATGCGCCATGATCACGGAATAGAATGAGGTATTTGCAAGTAGCTATTCAATTTATGTTCATTACGTACATACACACAGATCTACCCTATTTATCAGTCTTGTACTATTAAATACTTAATATCACAAATAATGCTAAAATATACCGTTTTTAGTGAAAATAATGTTCATAACTATTATTTTAATTTATTATACAAATAAATAGATGCTAATTTATTTGTTTTTTTGTAAGTTCGTTCGTTCGGTCATATGAAGCTTTATAATGTTTGAAAGTAAAAAAAGCAGATTTCTGCTCAGGAAATGTAAAATAAATAAACAATTCGAGTACAAGGGAGGCAAACGATTACATTTTCAAAAAAATAACGCCTAGATTTAACATCAACAACTTGACTTTCGTAAATCCTTGGCACAAGAAATAGGGTCATAAAGAATTCAATACTCAGAAATCAGAGGGTTGGGATCAATACATTTTACTATTAATATCGATGCCAAGAATAATTCATAATGCCAAATACGCATAGAATAGGTACTACGTTTTTAGGGTTCCGTACCCAAAGACACAGCGGAGTCTTAATAATAGGGTCCTGTTTGACACAGGACCCTATTATTAAGACTCCGCTGTTTGTCTGTCTGTCTGTCAACAGGCTGTATCTCATGAATCGTGATAGTTAGACAGTTGAAATTTTCACAAATGATGTATTTATGTTGCCGCTATAACAACAAATACTAAAAAAATATTTATGGGGGGCTCTCATACAACAAACGTGATTTTTTGCTTGTTTTTGCTCGATATTGATAACTAACAGACGGCGTCAAACTAACAGACGCATTTTTTGCCTCTGTTTTAAAAATATACAAGATACAACATATCTATTTGCATATACAAGTGTACAATAAGGAGTTAAAAACTAGGTAATGGTATTGTTTGCCCTTCACGAGCATCGCAAACTATTGATATAACACCGAAGTAGCGAATTGATGTTGTCTTTCATATAACAATTTTACAAATTACGCAAATTACTTCGTGAAATTCCTGAATGATTCATAACTTGCAAATATTCCAAGAAGCTTGTAATACCAGCCTCGTCACACAATAGTAATTCCATCATATCAGCGCAGTGGGTGTGTCTCTCGAGTTGGCACGCGACATGCACTACATCGTCTCATTCACAAGTGATTAATAGTCTCTTTGATAATAGATAATAGTATATTTAGTAACACTGATAGAGTACGCTCTGGACGGATGTACAGATGCACCTGGTAACATTTTTAAATGACCACCTGGTATCCCAAAACCTATGATAGGTTACAGCCTACCTGCGTGGTAAGGGTTGTGTGCTGTATATCTGAGTGGTATAGAAAAAAGTGAATCATTAATTTTGATTGATTTCAAAAAAGTTATTTATGTGTTACAACACCAGTAGTCTATTAAAGTAACAAATTATTTATAAAGATGACTTTGTTCTTTTAATAAATAATCCAAAATTAAATGTATATAATTTAGTTCCAATATAATCCTACTAATATTATAAACGCGAAAGTTGTGTATGTATGGATGTATGGATGTTTGTTACTCTTTCACTCCGGAACGGCTGAACCGAACTGAAATTTGGTATACATACCAAATGATCATCATATGTACGTAGATCATAACCTGGATTAACACATAGGCTACTTTTTATTGGCAATCCACGCGTGCGAAGCCGCTGGCAACAGCTAGTTGATAATAATTTAGTTGCTAAAGCTTTTAAAAATAATAAAATGTCTCACAAACTTCATCAAAAACTTTACTTGAAAGTCGATGCATAATATCTATGAGCACTTTAATAATATATAATTTAAAACCTTATTTTGTAACATATTATCAGCAAAGAATAAATTACATAAGACTTACTAGCTTCCGCCAACGGCTTTGCACGCGTTGTTTGTCAAAAAGTAGCCTATGTTTGAATCCAGGTCATAATCTATTAACACACCAAATTTCATCGAAATCAGTTCAGCCATTACGACGTGATTGAGTAACAAACAAACAAACATCAAAATTTTCACACTTATTAGATTAAGATAAAATAAGATAACTCTTTATACAAATATATTTAGAACAATGGGCGGTCTTATCGCTAATAGCGATATCTTCCAGACATCATTTTATGGACAGGATAATAATTGATCACATGACGGCGGTGGATCTATATAATATTAAAAACATACCATTAGTGGGATGCAGTAAGGGTTACGAATTCGACTACGGAACCCTATAAATTGAATTTGTATTTATCAAGTAGAAAGAAAGCACCAAACTCTTTCATCGTAAACCTTTCTCCAAAAGGCTTCAATATCGATCTCTCGTTCAAACAAAACGCGAAAGAAAATGAAACTTGACAAGCGTTACGCATAGTTACTATTCTATCAACTGTTCCTATAAGACAACTCCTCATGCACACCTGCTGACTCGTGTGTAGCGACTAGCAACAACGCGACAAAGCGGCGCGACTCGTCTGATGTCGCGTGTCAATGCCGCGCGGGAGGAGAATACAAATGATCCGATACTAACCTCTATGTACCGATAACAAAATCAACAAGTAAAATAACGTCTTATAAATCGCTGAACGCCGGCTGCACGCACAAAAAAGTGTCACGTTCCGCCTGAGCCGAGCGTGCGAGTGAGAGCGTGGAACAAGCGATAGAGAGGCACGATCGGCCTAAGCGTTCGGCTCTTCCCCACTCGTCTATTACATAAAATTACTCGTATCGTCCGTAAACCGACTTTACAGAGAACCATTTTTTAACGAAATCTACGATGATGTTAGTTACTCCACCAATTTAAAATAATGATGGATTAGTGCTATCACGCATACATTAGCCAAAAACAGCATTTAAATCAGTCTATACGTTTTGCAACTAAAATATCACAGACACACATAAAGAACACAGACAAAAGAACTTATAACAGTCCTTTTTACATCGGGGGCTATTCATAGTATAAGTTACTAGTGCTAGTCTTCTAGTAAGCCGTTATCCGTATTAAGCTTAGCTTAGTTAGCTCTGACCGCATCCCGCTCCTCAAATAACGATTCGGCATTCCCTTTGGTTAAAAGGTTTGAGGTTTCTAACGTTACAAATGCACATAACTACCTTGCAGGCAAACTGAGATCAGTGGCTCGATTCCCAATATTTTTTATTTGTTTAATACTTCCTAGTGATGCAACAAACATATGGCTCCCCTAATGTTAAGTGGTAACCATTGTTTATAACAAAAATTATCTCGTAGGTCACGGACCTTAGGAACGTGCCCAGCGATGCACTTCCCTGCGTCCATCAATATGAGGCATACAGGTGTAAAGCCTCATGTGACTATAATTTCACCGGCAACCCTTCAAACCGAAACACAGCAATGCTGCTTGGCGGCAGAAATATATCTTAATCAGGACTATTTCAAGTTTTGATTTAATCTTGATGCCCGACAATGTAACGTTTGACGTAACTCAAAGTTGGCTCTTTAGATCGTAATGCGACCGAAACTACAAAATTACGCTAATCGGTGTCATTTATGTTCTGCAAAAGCTGAAAACCCCGTTGATTTATGCACTATAATGTCAGAACAATTTCCCTTAGCAATATAAAAAAACAATTTACAAAATCTTTTTTGTTGTCGCTACGGCCATAGCGCGCATCTGCGTCTCATCTAATGTGCATTTTCTTACACGCTGAAACCTTCTCAATCCACTAAACTCCCAACAAAGTGAACCTTAATACCCCGCAATAAAGACTAAGTGTTACACAAAGTTACGTCACTCTTTAAATATTTTAGGAATAACTTAAATTTTGTAAGCGGTTATATATTCTGTTTGAGTGAGAATCAGTCCGAGAATATTGGGGAATATTGAGGAATATTGGAGAATTGGACTGTGGAGTTCCATATTTTTTTATACAACTTATATGGCAAACGAGCATGCAGTCCACCAGATGGTAAGTGGCTACTGCAGCCCATAGATATCCACATAAGAATTCAAAACAAGCTATTATGTTGTCTTGATCTCTATGTGGATACGTTGCCATACTATAGGACTTGGCTGGTATGTCTATGTGCCAGTAATTACAGGAACATATCATTACAATATATTAGGCTTCAAGATATTTATTTTATCATAAGAATTAGCAATTCAGTTACAGGGAAACCTTAATAATAACGTAAAACTAATGTGCCTTACAGCGTTAACTTATATAATTGTATATTGTATGTGAGAAGGTTTAAGGTAGGCTCGTAGCTGTATAGTGTATGTGAGAAGGTTTAAGGTAGGCTCGTAGCTGTATAGTGTATGTGAGAAGGATTAAGGTAGGCTCGTAGCTGTATAGTGTATCTAAGAAGGTTTAAGGTAGGCTCGTAGCTGTATAGTGTATGTAAGAAGGTTTAAGGTAGGCTCGTAGCTGTATAGTGTATGTAAGAAGGTTTAAGGTAGGCTCGTAGCTGCCTAATTAGTGCATTTGAACAGCAGCGAGCGAACGCTGAGCTCGCTATGCGCGATTGTTGTCTGAGGTTGCTTTATAAAATATTGATTTAATAACCAAAAAATAAAACTCTCAATAGCTTAGGTTTATAAAATCAATATGAATAAGAAAGTAAAATTTATCTCGTGAGGGTCGTTAGTTTACAGATGTTGCCTTGTGGCTACACATCACGCTATAATTTCCAGTATAAGCTGACCTCGCATTGTGTTGAATTTTCGTATAATGAGAGGTCAGCTTATACTGGAAATGTATAGCTTGATGTATAGCCGTGTGTACATACCTAATCATGGTAAATGTTACAAATGTTGTGTCGAGCAACGCTACAGGAACATTTATTGATTTATGCAAATGAATTTGTTGTATGCACAATTTTTGTTTGGTCTATGACATTATAAAACCATATTATTGACATTATTTTTTGACATAAGATAGTTTTAGAATAAATAATAATAAATATTGCTGGACAATTCACACAACGCTATCTAGCCCCAAACTAAGCAGAGCTTGTATTATGCGAACCAGATAACTGATAGAATACTTATATACTTTTTTTTGTAAATATAAACTTATAATGTCATTATTATAAATACGGGATTTATCACGTACCGTCTTATGTAACATTGTCGGTGTTTCGACCGACAATGTTTCGGTTCTATTCGTGAACCTTCATCAGGGTGAGTGCGATCCGCTCCAAATAACGTCTCGCCTCGCACTGAGTGCGAGGCGAGACGATAAGAGAAACACCGATAAGACGGTACGTGATAAATCTCGTATTAATAATAATGATTGAAATCAATCACGAAAGTTTTCTAAGTAAAACTTATAATATATAGAAAAACAACCAGACTTGGAACAAATATCTGTAGATCATGCAAACATTTGTTCTGTAGCGGGGATCGAACCCGCTACCTCCTGCGTCTCAGTCGGCTATTCGCCCACTGCACCACGGAGGTCGTCATCTTAAATAAATAAACTGACAGTTGAAAACAAATGCCAACACCAGCTTTTGAACCGCATTCAAATTGTTTGAGAGTTATGATTACATTCTGACAGCGAAAGGCAAGCAAAATGTCAACTTTATTTTCTTTAGGGATAATAATGAATGAGAATGGGTGTGATAAAAAATTAATATATTAGAGGAAATTTAAAAGTAGCACCAGTGATAGAACAATTGAGGAGTAAAAGGCTAGCGTGTTATGCGCATGTCACGCGGAGGGAAGGAAATCATGTGAGTAAAAGAGTGTTAGATGTGAGTGTGGATGGATATAGATGTAGAGGAAGGCCGAAGAAGAGATGGATGGACTGTGTGAAGGATGATATGAGTAGGAAGGAAGTGATAACGGAGATGATGGCTGATAGACAGATGCGGAGGAGGAATACTGTTGTGCCGACCCCTCGTAATATGGGAAAAAAGCAGAAGGAAGAAGATTTTAACTTTGGGCTTAAAAACAGAATAGTAGATTGAAAAAGGTTTTGTGTTTCTCTAAAAAGACAAACAAGGGAGGATAATATATTTCCAATGTAACGGTAGCCAATATATTATGCAAACTCTGGTCCCTAACAGAAGTTTGCGCCCGAAGATCCTTTGGGAATAGTATTTCGGGGCCATTTGCATCTGCGCTATCTAACTCATCCGTGACCTTTACAAAAGGGACCCAAGAGAGCACAAGCGTACTGCTTTTACAGTTCATAGATTTTTGCAGGTGAAACTCTTTCATCACCATCATATAAGTGCACACCTTATCTGTCCTTGTGTTGAAGTTGTAGCTGCTTGATAATTCATCATAACCATTTTTAGAGTTGCTTATTTAAATTAAATTTGTGTTATTATTGGTAATTTAGGTTTATAGTATATAGATGCACCGCCGTCATGTGTGACATTTTGATCCTGTCCATACAAATGTTGTCTGGAAGAGATCGCTTTTAGCGATAAGACTGCCCATGGTAATAAATCTATTTGTAAGAATTATGTTCTGTATTTTACTTTGGTGTACAATAAGGAGTTATCTTACCTTATCTTATCTTATAAGGCTGAGAAGTCGACTGCATATTATAGGCCTAGATTTCCAAAGCGATTGATTACCACACATTAAACAATAGATTTAGATTTATTTATTAGGTCCACCAACAGTTGTTACATGATATGATTCTAGAGTTCTTATGTCTATATCTTATAGCTACATGCACAACCAATTACAGGTGAACACAACATGCACTAAAACTATGTTGACAAGCGGATATAGCTGTTTCACAAAAAGTTGTACAAATTATGAGAAAAATATATAATTTATATATAAAAACAGGGTTGCAGATATAATGCCGCATTAAAAATTAAAAAAGGTAAAATATAAAAGTAGCAAGCGCAACTACATATATGTCAGCTCCAACACAATACAGAATGAAAACGGAAAGTAGCAGTGTTGTCAACATAAAACTATTTTACGACAGATATTCCGTGTAGGCAGTTCTAGAACTATCCAAACGTCCTGACAATCACTCTCCCAAGTTTTCATTCTGATAGACTAGAAATCCTTTTTAACGGCCACCAATACAAATACCGAACTAAAGCAATGAATTAAAAAAGAGAACGCTTTAAAGGAAAATATATTTTGTAGGTTCAATCAATATCCATACAGCTCGTAGTAATAAATCTTGTATCTAATTATTATTTTTAGCCTCTCTGAAGTTTATAAGTGAGTCATAGTTTAGCTTATTCTAAGTAGCTATACTTCAGCTAAGTAGCAGCCTTCTTCGTCATCATCATGTGTAGCGCATTGCTTGAAACGTTCCTTTATTAATACTGTTGAAGAATAATTGATCGAGCGAAGCGATATCTACTAATCAACTTGGACAAGTCGGCGTTCTATGTATGTATGTATGTTTGTTTGTCCGAGGATAACTTTCGAAGCGTTGATCCGATCATCGTAAAACTTGATATTTAAGTAGGCAGTGATGGCATAATCCTGGTGTGACTAAATGATCTAAAAATGTTGAGGGGTTGTTGAGATATTGGCCGTGTATATTGGGGTTTAAGAGGGGTAAAAAAAAATCAAAATCAGACTATTAGGTCAAATGAGATGTTTAATGAAAGGTCTTTATGAGTATATTTCGACCCCGTTTTTATGTTTTCCTTGTAGTTTTTGAGTTATTAGCCATAATAAAAACTGAACTTTGACAAAACTCACAGGTGACCCCTACACCAGTGACCTAACAGTGCTGTAATTTGGTGTAGCTTTAGTGACAGACATATAGGAAAAAGTTTAAAATCCAGAATAATTGCGATTTCTACCTCTTAAAACAGTGACCAATTCAAATGAACTTGTGAATGAAACTGTAGTTCAAATAGTATTTTTATTTATAATGTTATCCGAACACATGGGGAAAATTCCAAGATTTTTAAAATCATCTCAAAAATTTCAAGCCTAGACGGGACTTAAACCCGCAACCTTCTTCTTGATACGAGGACGCACTACCATCTGTGCAACCAGGCAATTCACGTCTAGGTCGAAATTAGTGAGATGATTTTAAAAATACTGTAGGTCAAGTTAGCTGGTTGTCTATTTCGTGGCACTATTTGATATTCAAAGATTATTTGTAATATTTTTTTGGTTTTTTGCGAGACTTACGAGATCTCGCGAACCACTAGTATTATTAATTCGAAAGTAGCTCTATCTGTCTGTTTGTCACGATTTCACAACAAAACGACTGGAATGATTTCGATTAAACTTGGTGTGTAGAGAGATTACCGGGTTTGGGACTTAAGATATATAATACTCGAGTGCGCAGAAAGAGGGTAATGTTTTTATTGACAAACCACCCGTCCGAAGCGGCAGGCGGGAGCTAATCACACTAATATTATAAATGCGAAGGTTTGAATGTTTGTTTGTTACTCAATCACGTCGTAACGGTTGAACTGATTTTGATGAAATTTAGTATGTACGTGGGTTATAACCTGGATTACCACATAGGCTACTTTTTATCAAATAAATCAGGCTCCATGGGATAAAAATGGGGTGTCAAGTCAAGTTACAACGAGTTAAGCTTTATTGCTAGGTTACCTACACATTTAGTAGTGTAACGCGTACAAAGTCGCGGGCAACAGCTAGTGTTTCATAACTTGAATTGAGATTTACAATGGCAGCGTTTTTATCTTACTAAACATTTTTAATTCCAAATCTCTATATAATACTACTTGAGTCTCTCGTGACCACGGCCGATGTAACTTGGCCGAAACGTCGAGGTTAGTCAAAATTATGATTTTCATATAAATCTGTGCGCGAAAAGACCTGTTTTGTCTTAAAAACGTAATACTACTTATCGACAGCTTTTATTTTTAATGTAATTGTGAGAAATGGATCCCTTCTTGGGACTGCCATTGGGTCAACTTCTTTACCCAATGGCAGCGTCGTTCTATACAAAATATCAGCGTTAATTCACTGATCTCGGATCAAAGATTGATCAATATTGGTCATGCCATAAGTCTCGATCGAGGACATGAGCTGGATATCTGCACTGGACTGCAGCCAACATTGTATTGTGTAACTGACCGGTCAAACACAGATGTACTACTGAGATAACAAGTATTTCTGGCATGTGACTAATTGTGGCACAAATCCGTGCATCTCTCTCCTTTACTTCAAATCATCTTTTTAATAAATAATTGCTTTATCGGCTGATAGGGATGTTTGGAGGGAGTTGGGGTAGACCTTTGCCCAGCAGTGGGACGAGATAGGATAGAGAAAATGCTTGGGAAAAATCATCTGATATCAGTAAAAAATCACTTTATAAGTTGTTTTTGTGAATGTTTCGTACATTTATGATAATTTCTTAAACACAGCTGATTCAAGGCAAACTAAACAATATTATTTTCGTATCATCATCATCATCATCATATCAGCCGTAGGACGTCCACTGCTGGACAAAGACCTCCCTCATGATCTGATCTCCAGGAACTGCGGTTGGAAGGGGCCTGTATCCAACGCCGACCTGCGGTTCTTACCAAGTCGTCTGCCCATCTTGTAGGTGGACGTCCTACGCTGCGCTTGCCGGTCCGTGGCCTCCACTCGAGAATTTTCCGGCCCCATCGGCCATCTGTTCTGCGCTCTATATGGCCTGCCCATTGCCACTTCAACGTGCTAATCCGTCGGGCTACGTTGACTTGAGTTCTCCTACGTATCTCCTCATTTCTGATTCGATCCCGTAGAGAAACCCCGAGCATATCCTTCTCCATAGCTCGTTTTCGTATAAAAATTGTTTATTTTTATAGGTAGAAGTCATGAAAATATTCTATACAAAGTGCTCTATAGAATGTTTTGATTAAGAAACTGTATTTCTAAAGCCTCGTTTTTGGAACGGGTCTCACACACACATGAATTAATTAATTTATGAACATTCTTTATTACACAAAATGAACATAATTTGTACATAAGCGAACTTAATGCTACATAGCATTCTCTTCAAGTTAACCTTTGTGTAATGCGGGCAAACATTTATTGTAGGTAGTACATATTTAGTAAACATCAGGTGGTTTATGCTTGTTCCATCTCTAGGTCGCATAAAAAATATATATTTTTTAAGTATCGCTTCACATTTGAATATAGGTTTAGAATCTGGGAGTAAGGGCGATGTTGATTTTAAGATAATTTACAAAATTAACTTCAAGTTAGGTTATACAGGAAAAGCAATGGTAGGAAATAGGAAAGTGCTTAAAGTTTCCCGGATCCCGCGCGCTCTCAGATTAGTCTCGCGATTTATAGGTTCAACAATCTAATATAGATTTATAGGGAAACTTTATGGAATCAAAGGTAATGTATGGGGTAATAGGGGGTGCAATATTTATCTGAAAAACTAATCAACGTGCTTTTTCGCGAACAAGTCAGACGGGACCCTATTACTTTGAATAGAATGTCTGACTATTGGTTTGTCTATCTGTGTATCAGTTATTCACAAACTGAGTCAACGATCGTCTAAAAAAACTATATTAAAAGAGTAGTTTTTACAAAAGTTTAATAAAATTTACAAGTTTTCAATAATCTATGTCTTGATTTTTGTAAACACTAGAGAATATTAGTAAGAAAAAATTAAAAACCCTGTAAGAGTGAGTAAAACTCGCAATTTCTTATACTATTTTGTGTTTATCAATAGGGCAGGTAGCGGTGGGAACGCTACAATACCACGTGTGGAATTATACGAGGAGGGAGGGGTGGGGGGGCTAATCCGGTAAATAGCATCGATTCATTTGAACGTATATACCTAATAGGATTACTGATAGCTATTGATGAGATTTCATTGTGTCGACAATCGTTAAAAATGATCATTATTTTTATCAAACAATTCTTTATTCAAATGACTACCAGAAATACTTTTTTTGTTTGTAACATTGTTTTATCCTTAGTATTTTGCGAGATTAAGGTGTCGCGATATTTAGCTTACTAAAACTCTTAAGTAATCTGTGTCTGGGGATTACTTACGAACCTACTGCCTTTACCGAGCAGAGACACAAACTGTTAAGTAAAAAATAGAGTAAAGATTATGGATTTCGCTATTTCTTTTTACGATTTTGGTGGCTAAGAATAGAACAAACTAAATCTGTTACCGCTGATAATATCTATGAAAGAGAGACTTTCTTTAGCGTATGTTCATTATACATTTATTTGTTATTTTCTCATTTACTGTATTTAACTAGGTTCATCAAAGATCAATTTCATAAAATGATTCGGACTTGAATTAATAAAACAAGCCGGAAAATGTTCATTTCTGTTTTATCAACGGCTTGTAAGGCTTTGTAGTTAAAACATCAAGTTGATGTGTCACATTAATCTGAACCAAGTAGGCGCGGTTTCCGTCCGTAATTACTGCGGTCAGATTGTCGGAAAGTTTGGGAAAGGCTTTAGTGAACAACTTACACGTCGCGAAACATCACGTATTAATTGGATCTCTAAATTTAATGTATGAAACAGTTCATTTGATTAAATAATATATTTTGGTGTTTTTTTCCTTATCAAATTTAACTCCCTCATTTATCATTTTGAGTACTATCTATCTGTCCTGGAAAATTTGGTCGTTCTGCATTACTCATTTTTCTTAATAAATGGTATTTTGCACTTAAATAAGCAACGTATCCAAATTCGTAGAAAATTGTTTCGTTATTTTCAATTGTTATTTAATTAATGATGATTTAATTTATTTTAAGTATAAGTCGTTAACGACCCACTCACTGCGCTACATACAAAAAACTGAATAAAACAGTGATTCCGGAATAATAAGTAACCTCCAATCTTAGCTTCTAGCTTATTCGGTTGTGATTATATCTATCCTAGCTGCAGTTACTGCAACTTTATACATATACCGACTGTTTAACTTTGATATAACTATTGCTGTAGTGTTTTAGATGTGTTTTTGATAAGTGATAATGTCGCAAGTTCCGGCGCAAGGGTTTGTGCCAGAGAAGGTCCAGGAGTTTAACCGGAGGGCGTCCCAGGACGTCTCCGAGTCTCCTTCCAAAACCCTCAAGAAAGAGACCCCGACTGAGAACGCTACAGCTGTAGAGAAGCTGCAGCAGAAACCTAAAGACGATAAACCGAAAGATGCGTTCAATCGACAGGAGAGCAAGAACCCCTTTTCCTCTCATTTCTACAACCGAAGTACCAGCAGCCGCCCGCACGGGCACTTCGAGATGGGACCCCGTGGACTGGACTACTCCCCCCATCGCATGGACTTCTCTAACAGATTACGAGACTACGGACCCCAACGGTCCACATCCATCCACGGACACGAACTGACCGACGGTCCTGGACCCGTGAAGCCTGAATACCTTGGTCAAAGGCATCACTTTGGGAGTCAGATTGTCCCGGGGGGTATCAACCACCCGGACGTGGTGTTCAGACAGGATTACTACAGTCAGATGGGGTTCAGTCCACCGCGAGCATCCAGGTTCTCTTCTCAGGAGTACCTGAACAACCCTGCCCAGTACGGCAGATGGCAAGACTACAGAGCTGAATACCGGCAAAGGAGACGGTCGCAGCAGGATCTGCATTCTATGGAGGGGAATGAAGGTATGCCCTAGACAAATACATAAGTATAAAATTCATACATTGGTAGTCCCCCACTAAATATAGGTTGCTGGGAGCCGTTGGGTGCAAGTCACATAAGATAGTTCGCTTTTGAAATCTATGGGGAAGGCCTATGTTCAACCGTGGACCTCCTAATGACTGATAACATGTTAATGAACATAAATATCAATTTTAGTGCCTACTTAGGTTGCTGTGGTACACAAAAGTTATCTGGAAGAAAATGCTAATTACGATTAAGTTCGCTTTTGTATTATTTTATTAGTGCAATAAAGAATTTTCTAATGTAATGTAATCTAGTGGTCTCCATACAAAGACCAGGCTGTAGGTACTTCGGAGACCATAACTTATTATTATTATTAACATCTGTATTGTTTGATTTGCTTTTATGTAATTAGAAATTAAAACTGTGCTACGCAGAAATTTCACCAGATTTATTGTTATTTTAGGGTTCCGTACCCAAAGGGTAAAACGACACCCTATTACTAAGGCTCCGCTGTCTGTCCGTCTGTCATCAGGCTGTATCTCATGAACCGTGATAGTTATACAGTTAAAATTTTCACACATGATGTGGTTTTATTCTCGCTATAACATAACAACAAATACTAAAAACAGAATAAAATAAATATTTAAGGAGGCTCCTATACAACAAAAGTAATTTTTTTGCTCGTTTTAGCTCGATATTGATAACGGCAACAGGTAAACGCTTGAAATATACACAACTTTAAAAAAAATATTAAATTAAAATAAAACAAATATTTAAGTGGGGCTCCCATGCAACAGTCATGATTATTTTGCCGTTTTTATAGATAATGGTACGGAACCCTTCGTGCGCGAGTCCAACTCGTACTTGGCCGGTTTTTTTCGCTCTGCTGCCATTTCCAGTTTGGTTCTGTTTAATCCTCTTTCATGGCTGTGAATCGTTAATATATTAAATATACCTACATCCTTACTCGTACATATATCTACATTGAAATTGTGTTTGTAGCTTAATATCCGATATGGATTGGTGCTCACCCTTTGTTATTGTTTGATGTTCGCCGTTTTTAAATTGAACTCGTTATTAACGGGATGAATATAATAAATGGGCGAATGAAATGCTTCGGATTTCGTGAAAAATATATTACTTAGTTACATATATGTTTTGGTTTTAAATCAAAGTGAATTTAATCGCCATTGATCAGTCTGACCTCCGCAATTACACAGGTTATTATATAATTAATAATATATGATTATTTAATAATACTTTTGTTAGGATAATGATAGTAGGTAATACGTTTATTTCAGACATCAAAAATCATACAAAAAATGATAACAGGACCCATATCTATAAATACCTTAAAGACATACATAAAACATAAACAATCAATTTAAAAACTAACACTTTTATTTATTTGGGTTATGTTAGGTCCTCATGTACTTATATATTCGACGTTTTTGCGTCCAATCAAACAAGGTCAAACATCTATACCATACTATAATAAAAAAGGAAATATTTGTATTTTTGTGTGTATGTTGGTAATGAATAAATTCAAAAACTACTTGTCCGATTTCAAAAATTCTTTCACCATTGGAAAGCTTCATTCACCTTGAGCAGCATAGGCTACTTTTTACCCAACTGCGCAAAGGAGGGTAATGTTTTTATTGAAAAACTACGCGTGCGAAGTTGCGGATATGTCAGGTAGTATACAGTGTTTTTTTTTAACTGGAACAGTACGGCAGCACCCATAACCAGTGGAGATACAGGTGCAGTTTCTTTTATAACATCAGCTCGTTTTCAAAGAAACACATTTTGGCATTAAAATTTTTTGGTCAAGCGTGAGTAGCGCCTTAAAATGAATCAAGTTGGTATTTTTTTTGATGCTGTTCAATGCAGTCCTATGTAAGGATCATTTTATTGTATCGAATGAAAAAATCTGAGCAGCTTAAGTTAGTCAAATTTGATAAAGTGTATTCTCATGCAACAGGACAAAGCAAAATTCCTCCAACAAACATTTTTTATAAGATTCTAATTGCACATTAAAGAAGTATTAATACTGTAGCGATTAAGAAGTTTAGGAACTCCATGCTCTTATGAGCAATTCAAAAACATTTCGTATTTCAGAACAGTTTTGAATTTCGAACATGGTTCTTGCATCTGTCGGACTTTTATATCATCATCTTATTTGTCCTATCATGGCATTGTCAAATACGCAAAAAGTAAAATTAATTGAAGCATACTTCCTCAATCGCGGTCTGGGTAGCGTTCCTGATACCACTTCAGCGCATTAGTTGGTCTTCGTCGGTTAAGGAAGTCTTTAGGAAAAACGGACGACGGTAAGTGTTCCATACCTTAGCTGTGCGAACGAGTTGTGTAGTTACGAGGTATGTATGGTACTGAGCCATGCGTCTGATTGTCCTTTGATGGAAAGGAGATGGCGGTTCCTGATACCACTTCAACGCATTAGTTGGGCTTCGTCGGTTGAAGAAGTATGCTTCAATTAAGTCTACTTTTTGCATATTTGACAATGCTATGATAGGACAAATAAGATGATGCAATGACTGATATTAAAGTCCGACAGATGCAAGAACCATGTTCGAAATTCAAAATTGTTCTGAAATACGAAATGTTTTTGAATTGCTCATGAGAGCATGTAGTTTCCAAACTTCTTAATCGCTACAGTATTAATACTTCATTAATATGCAATTATAATCTAATAAAAAATGTTTGTTGGAGGAATTTTGCTTTGTCCTGTTGCATGAGAATACACTTTATCAAATTTGACTAACTTAAGCTGCTTTTTTCATCCAATACAATAAAATTATCCTTACATAAGACTGCATCGATCGGCATCAAAAAAAAATTTACCAACTTGATTCATTTTACGGCGCTACTCACGCTTGACCAAAATAATTTCTATGCCATAATGTTTTTCTTCAAAACGAGCTGTTGTTGTAGAAGAAACTACACCTGTGTCTCCTCTAGTTATGGGTGCTGCCGTATTGTCCCAGTTAAAAAAACACACTGTATAATATACCGATAAAACATAAGACTTCCAAGTCGAACCGATATGCTCACAAAAGGACAAAACGTCGAGCACACCTATGCTCGATTATACCTATACTTGCTCGTCGAGTAGGAACTACGTGTAGAGGTAGCATTATACTACGTGTTTTGTTATGTACGACATTAAATGAAAACACGGGTAGGGCTAGTAAGTATTATTGAAAATTTTAATTTTTCAATCACTCTTAATATCAAGTTTTAGGATTCAATGAAATAGTATGTATAAAATAGTAGGTACCTGTTAAACTGACTAAGCGGCATCGTCGCAAATGCGCCGCCGATTTACGCTAAAAATTGTAATTGGAAATGTATCGATTACTGGATAAATATTCAAGCTACCGGTATTAAAACCAACCTCTACAATCAGGCAATACGTAAATTAGTGCCATACATAACAAAACAGGTTGTAGGTATACATGAAATGCAAATTGTGTTACACATAAAGTGTATTTTAAAAGCTGATAATAAGCTTAAAGCCTATAATGGTTTGAACCGATATAGCTCACTAAACCCCAAATTCCCCAACTCGCCCTAAAGCATATCAATTTAAACCAGAGCTTATACAAATCAACATAAACTACCTAGCCGTGTAAAAACGTCACTCTGACAAAAGCAATATAGGAGACGTACGTCACTTTAACATGCAAATGTCTGATTTCCATAAACCTTAACGTCTTGGGAATAGCGTTGGTAATCATTTGTAAGTTTTAGATCGAGGTTTATTAAAGAAGACACGCGAAATAGTCGTAAGTGGAATAGGTGATTCTTATCACGGCTCGATTATCTAGCTAGAGTTAATCCTTTCCAGTTCGAAATAAAGTTCATCATCATCATCATCAGCCGGAAGACGTCCACTGCTGAACATAGGCCTCCCCCTTAGATCGGCACAACGAGCGGTTGGTAGCCGCTTGCGCCCAACGACTTCCCGCGATTCTTACTAGATCGTCGGTCCACCTTTTGGGGGGCCGGCCTACGCTGCGTCTTCCAGTCCGTGGTCTCCACTCACACACAAGATAATAAAGTTAAGGAAATAAGTTGTAATCCTAGTGAGAAACAAAACGTTATTAAGTAGAGTTTCTACGAAATTAAATTCAGAAATAACTGTTGTTTGGGATCACAAACCGTTCACCGGAATGGTTCAATTCTTGCATGTTGCTGAAAAGCACTAATTACTAGTTACACTAGAATTTTACTCGTACTTTTTTATGTCAATTCGTAATTAAATATTACACAACATAATACCACAGATAATATCACAAAGACATAAATGGTAAGTTACCAGTTTTTAATGATAATTATATTTTTACATTGTTTTATTGTACGCTCAACACTCACAGAATGAAAAATAAAATAAATGAAATAAAGAATGGTGGTCTTATAGCTTAAAGCGATTACTTCCGGCAACCATAATGAAGAAGAATTAATGGTTCATATCATCATCATTTTAAAAATATCATATCTGTTTAAAAATTATACATAAAAAAGGTTTGCTGGAAGAAAACTGTTATAAGGGTTAAGCTCGCTTTGTAACGTCCATTTTGTAAGCGGTTTTTATTTGTCATCTATTTGTGTACACACGGCTACACATCAAGTTATACATTTCCAGTATAAGCTGACCTCGCATTGTGTAGGCTTTTCGTAGAATGAGAGGTCAGCTTATACTGGAAATTATAGCTTGATGTGTAGCCGTGTGTACAAGTACAATAAAGAATATTAAATATAAAAAAGTTTGTTTAACTTTCCTATATATCCTTTCACAATGCAATAGGATATATACATATTCGTTTGTAAGTCACGTTACTTTTATATAGCAAAATAAAAAATGTTGAGCGAAAATATAGTTGGACTTTTTGACTTCCGAAACGTATTAAAAGAGGCTCAACCCTGTTACTAACAGTAGCACTATCGCGTCGACCAGACTAATACCTACACATAAAATAAATCCAAATACACCTTGAACAATCCACGTGGCATCGTCTCACGCATGAATGGGATCGATAGAGGGGTGGCTTTACCCCCCTCACCCCCACCCCCCGGTCGTTGAACCCGGCTGCAAGCCACTTTAAACTCTACTGTCTTTGGGTCAATGTTAGCGTGGTACTAATGCTTGTAGTAAACATAAGTACTAAATGAATATGACATTGACCGATGTCGATTAATCCAGTGTTATGTTACTATATACAGGCTGTCCCAAAAACTATGTCAAGTGCACAATTAGTCTACCAGTTTGGCTAGTTTAGGAACTATGGTTATTTTAGCTCAAAAATGTTGACCATTTCTTATGGAACAGGGGGTACGCAGAGTCGAGTACGAGACGAAGAATTTCAATTATAATATGGTTTATTTTTAATTTTCGTATAAGGGATTTGTTAAATAAGGAAGTTGTTGAAGTTAGACAAAAAAGCTAGTTTTTTTTGTTAAGAACGTCAACGGAGTTCATTGGTAAATTTCAGTGAAAAAGTGTAATTTTCGATTAAAAGAGTCAGCATTACCTTTCAGTGACGTCAAACGTTGCATTTAAATACATCGATTCATACATCGAAATTTTAATTATCTACCGAAATTGACCTTCCGATTTAAAAAGTGCAGGCTCAAAGTTGGAGTCGAGTGCTATCTAAAAGTAAATATGAAAACACATGACGTCCATTCAACATTGTAGTTTATATTCGTTGGGTGGATTTTATTTTTTATTAAATTATCATCTTCATCCTATAGTAAAAGAAAGAAATAAAAAAATGTTTAGGAGAACAATTAGCAAAACACAGTACCTAAAAACAAACAGCAAACATTAGAAAAAACCTATAAAATGGACCTGTCGATGATGATGATGATGATTTCAATTCCAATTAATTTTGACAGAATTTTCAGTCAAAAACTGCACTTTACGTTGTTATGCAAATAAAATGTAAGGTAAATACTTAATTTGGGTTCAATGAGTCGTCTTTGTGATGCAAATGATTGAAGTTAACTCGTTATAAAATTCAATCCGTGTAATCTCACTCCAAAATTGTAAAATTAATTTTATATTATTAAAGTTTGATGGGATAGCGTCCATTCTCGTCGAGGCTGGATTTGCATGGAAATATATAAAATAATTCAAATTATATTTTCGACTAGTTGTATGCCAGCGACTTCGTCGCAATTTTTCGACAACAGCGCCACCCAGCGGATCCAACTGTGAATCTAAACCACTCGGGGACCCACTCAAACACACACAAAAAAAACATCAAAATCGGAAAGTCGTTCTCAAGTTATGGTGTGACCAAGGAAAATATTTTTATATTTATAGATTATTATGACGACTTCCGTGACGCAAGGGGTTAATTGCCGGCTGAGATACAGGAGGTAGTGGGTTCGCGGGACAAATGTTTGCATGATCTACAGATATTTGTTCCGGATCTGGATGTTTTTCTTTATACTTATTATTAAGTATGTATTTACAAAAAAAAGTATATAAGTATTCTATCAGTTATCTGGTTCCCATAATACAAGTTCTGCTTAGTTTGGGGCTAGGTAGTGCTGTGTGAAATGTCCAGCAATATTTATTATTTATTATTATCATGGTCTTTTTCGGGTTACCTTTCATAGGACCTGGAGATGGAGCAAGTTTATAGCCCATATAGCTGATGTTAAGTGGTTACCATAACAAACATTGCCTGGTAGAGTATGACTTTGCCCAGAGTAATGGGAATACTTATTACCAGTAGTTACAAGTACAGAACTTGATAAAAGACCGCATAGATGGGTTGTTCTGGAAGTCTATGGGGGAGACTATATGACATAGGCTATATTACTTTCTATAGTATTTCTATATTTTAAATAGATAAAACTATAAAAAAACTTATTAACCTTTACGAAGTGTACGTTATTGTTACAAGGCTTCTATGAAGGTACAGGATAACAAATTTAACGAAAGACATGTCATTTCCTTGCAATTGTAACATGTAAGCCATGTTATACGAGAGGGCTCGTTTTAACCTCCAAAATCTTTGAATAATATTTAATTTGAAATTCTCTGTAAAGGATCAGAGAAGAATAAATGATACAAAACAATATCGCTGGCTCCGAGGCTCAGCTCGAATAACCGAAGTGCATGAACTATAAAACTCGATCGAATAAAAGTTCCATGTTCCAGAGAACGGCAATAGTGACTCCATGAAAACAATATCTGTGTGGACATTTCATCATTATATCATTTATATCAATGAAAAGATGGAATAGTTGATGTTACAATATTGAGGAGTTATTATGCTACAGCTTCTATACAAACACACACACACACACACACACACACACTGTTCAACTGGTGAGAAGTGGTGCAAAACAGAGACAAATGGCGTCAAAGGCCCGTAGGTATTCTAAAACCATGCTTGAGCGTGAGAGCGAAAAAACCTCAGTGTTCTGAGAGATTGAGTCTCGATTCATTTGAAGTGTAGTTCTGGAATACGGTAGGCTTATTACGTAAGCCAATTAATGTCACTGGTCAAGCCGTTCCTTTCACCTACCTTCGCAAAATCTAAATCTTCTTTCAGTAACTAACTAAAGAGTTAAAACTAAATTGAAAGTGTTTTTAATATTAAATCTAAAATTTGTCTTATTTTAATTCTTATTCTTATTTAATTAAGTCTAATTTGAATTAGGCACATAAGCTGACGGGCCTCCTGATGTTAAGTGGTCACCGTCGCCTCTAAACTCCTGGAGCACTCGAGGTACTGCAGTCGCGTTGCCTAAAACTAAGTGCCTTATTTAGACCTCTCTTGAAGACGTATGCTCTTTTACTAGGGTATTTTAATTTCGTTTTAAATATTTATCATGTCAGGTTACTCAGAAAAATAGACATCCGATCAAAAACTTCAACAACAAAAGAATATCTAAATAGGTGCAAATTTCAATGGTAAATCCTGAAATTTATTTATAACAACACTAGCTGACAAGCTTCGCACGCATAATTTTTCAATGAAAACATTACTCTCCCTCTGCGCAGTTGGGTAAAAAGTAGCCTATGTCACCCGGGGATAGTGCTTCCCAACAGTGAAATAATTTTTTAAATGGGTCTAGTAGTTTCGGAGCCTATTCAATACAAACAAACAAACAAATCTTTCCTCTCTATAATATTAGTATAGATAAAATATTTTATTATAACTTATTATAAATTAGGATAATATATTGAACCTGAACCTGATGTCTGACTTGGCTAGTTCTCATATACGAATTATTAATAAGCCCCTACTAACGCAGTCATGGAAGAGCCCTATGTTCGATGGCTAGTTTCTACCAGCAAGATTCTACCAATTTTCGGAAGAATATAATAAGAACTTAAAACTTGCGAAGGTTATAATATACTCGTAATTCGTCAGTATCTGGCAAGTCTCAATATATTAGCCAAATTTGACATATTTATATGAAATAGTTTTTGAGTTATGAGGTGGTCAAAAGTGGTTTTAAATGGTTCGTGTAATATTACACACGGTGCTGCTCACCAGTTCTGTTAGCTTGAACTTGGCTTGGCACGCTACCGCGTGTCTAGATGAGATACTGACTTACAACAAAAATACCTAATTATTGTACTTTGTTTTATTTGAATTTTAGTTATTTGCATAAGAAATCTATTTTTTACATAGATATATTTATAATCCTTCCGAAATCACGGTCTCTCTATAAATGGCAAGATGCATGGCATCGATACTGAGCCGCATTGTAGCTTCCAAGTTGGTTCGCGTCTGCCTCGACTTTAGATCGAGTGAGATTTTTCTTCTTTCCAGTGTGTTGAGAGAACAAAGCTAGTTTTGAAGTTTATAGCTTTTGTATTTCAATTAAATGATATATAATGAAACATAATACTTAAAACTCAATCACTTATTGTATTCCACAATGTTATTATAGGTGATAAATACGTAGGTAAGGACAACATAAGGAGAGAAGAGGACTTCACTGCTTTTGTTAGGTCATTATCAGAATCAGGATATCAGCTATAGGAGGTGCTGAACATAGCCCCCCCCCCCCCCCCCTCGCGCCATTGATCTTCAGAGCGGCTTGCGCCCAACAGCTTTCACCAACCTTTCTTTATTAGTTTATAAAATACTAATATTGTAAAATAGTTTAACCTTTGCTTGTCAAGTTACAACTGTACTAGCAGACGTAATTATCATTTCAACATTGTTTTCTTTTTAACATAACGTGTAGCATTCGCTTGTTGCGTCCGACGGACAGAGAGTTCTGACTGATGAAAACTATAATTGGGATCCGACTGTATGTTTAATAAAAAGACTATGAACAATCACAGACTTTCACAGAATCACAGACACAGAACAACAACAGAAATTAGTTATGTTTATTGTCAAAAGCAACCTTATTATTAGTAATTGCAGTCGACGTGTGGAGTCGCTCGGAAAACCCAACACAAAAACACGAACATGGATAAATACATCTACAGAAAGACGTAATTTTATGTGCATGCATTTACATTGAGGATTCGGCTTTTTTTGGACAAAATTAAGGCGTTTGTTTCGATGGAAATGCGCTTATTTAAATAATCACCATAAATAAGGGGTGTTGTGTTCGAAAAGGGTAGATTAGTTTGATAAATTGAAATGCTAATATTGCTACAGGTAAACTTGGTGAAGTCAAAAATAACCCGTAGCCATATTACGTAAGCCGGTCGCTGTTGCCCGCCTGTCACTCGATGACTGCTGTGTAGCAAGCACGATCAAATTCAAAATAACATTAGTCAATTAAATAAATATTTATTTGCTTTACAAAGTTCTTAAAATTCTACTAAAATGGATTCAACTTATTTGTTTGACAGAGGCACGCATGATAACAAATTATGAAATATGTAGTTAAGTTAATAAATTAAATTATTTAATAAGCAAAGTAATCGAACCCCCTTCTTCTATATCTTAATAATCACATTTTACATTTTTGAAATAAATTTGTAAATTATGAACTGTCACCTAAAACAGTTATAACGGAAAAACACTTATTAACTGGCGATCTATAAAATACATAAACGGAAAGAAAGAAAGAAGACATTTATTCACTTAAACTGTACACAAGAAGCAAACGCAACACTTAAACGAACATAATTATACACAATAATTGACGACCTCCGTGGCGCAGTGGACGTATAGCCGGCTGAGATGCAGGAGGTAGCGGGTTCGATTCCCGCCGCGGAACAAATGTTTGCATAATCTACAGGTATTTGTTCCGGGTCTGGTTATTTCTCTACAGATTATAAGTATGTATTTACAGAAAAAAATGTATATAAGTATTATATCAGTTATCTGGTTCCCATAGTACAAGCTCAGCTTAGTTTGGGGCTAGATAGCGCTGTGTGAAATGTCCAGCAATATTTATTTATTTAATAATAAAAAAATACATAAACCATTCTAGTATCATAAATTCAAACACAAACCGGTGAACCTATTTAGATAAAATTAGTTATATGGATAGATTATGACCTGAATTGAGATATAGACTACTTTATATTGACTAATAAATAAATAAATAATGCTGGACATTTCACACAGTGCTATCTAGCCCTAAACTTAAGAAAGTTTGTACCATGTGAACTGATACTTTTCAGAACTTTTTTGTAAATATGTACTTATAATATATAGAGATTATAATAGGGAAGATCAATCCAATTTTTGAAAGTATAATTAATATATAATTATCAATGTATAGATATAGATGAAGTATCGTCATGGTCTATAGAGGCAGCATCACCTGACAGTTACGTCAAACGTTACATTGACAGACATCGAGATCTATATATCATCTAAACTAGAATTTGACTCAATTTTATTTAGAAAATCCGCCTTCTGATTCCTCATAAGCAAAATCCCATGTGGCATTACAAATAATCGTGAGCACAATTCTAACACAACTGTAATAAATAAAGTGTACCTGGTTTAAAGCAATCAAGTTACCCGCCAATAAACTAATATCTACAAGTAACGCGCTTACAGTCCTTCGGGAGAGCCATTCTGCTCCGTCTACCTACAGGTTCATTAAGGCGTAATTACCTACTACGAACAGATAAGAAACTATCACAGTGCAATAACTACAGTAGAAGTACCTTTTGCTTTCTCAGTAGTTTAGAAGCTGATGGTTTTAAAGACTCCAGGCGAAAATGGTAGAAACGGAACCCCTATGGTGTGACTTTGTCTATCCCCCCCCCCCCCCCCCCCCCGTTACTTCGAAGTTTACAAAACGTAAATAAATAAATAAATATTGCTAGACATTTCACACAGCGCTATTTAGCCCCAAACTAAGCAGAGCTTGTACTACGGGAACCAGATAACTGATAGAATACGTATATACATTTTTTTATTGTCAATACATACTTATAATATATAGAGAAACCAACAGACCCGAAACAAATATCTGTAATATGCAAACATTTGTTCCGCGGCGGGAATCGAAGCCGCTACCTCCTACGTCTCAGCCGGCTATACGCCCACTGCGCCACGGAGGTCGTCAATAAAACGAAGTCTCTATCTAAAACAGTTATTTTTAAATGTGCTTTAACAGTTTACTCTGTTTCGAACTACTTTACCGCTCAGATTAGTAAATGGCGCTGCTAACAAACATTGACCGGTCATGTGTAATAAATATTAGATTAGATTAGATTAGATAATTTCTTTATTGCACACCATTAAATACAAACATATAAAAGAAAATACAATTTTAAATCATAGGTACAATGGGCGGCCTTATCGCTAAAAGCGATCTCTTCCAGGCAACCTTTGGATGGACAGAATCTATATGAACAAATAAGGACGGCGGCATAAGATTTTTTTAGAATCAGTTTTTTTTTTTTTTTTAAAAACAAGCATATATTACAATTTATAAAAAATATAGAACAAAATAGTTCATAGTCTTTTAAATATATATACTAATATTACATTAAAGTAGAATGTTACTATTTCCGTTCACGACCGTAGGAACTGACAGGCCTAAATAAAAATGTCACATCCCTATGACAGTGTCAATCTCAAAAGTTGAATTGAAATTTTTCCAGTTAGAAAGCATCTATGACGACGCGACGCTATGAGCAGATTCACAGAAAGACAATGTTGTTAAATTATTAAAACCTGCACTACTGCTTTAAAAAACAAAGAAAAATGTATCAAAATAACAGAATTCGAGGGCTCAATCACCTACTTGCACGTAACTTTTGCAGTGTCTTTACTGTTACAGCCCCTGTATTGGGATTTCTCTGGAACTCTAGGCGAGGTCTCTACAATGGTGTTTAAGTAAAATAATGCCTCGATTCCCTGTAAATCTGAAAACATTCTGGCTGCATCCCAAATGGCACTTTCATTATGTAAAACCTTCTGTTTCTCTGAAATGGCGGTTGGTAATGCACACTCGGGGCTGGTTTTAACTAGAACATTCTGTAGAAAATACCGAATCTGCCTACTCTTATGGGAAAAAGTTTATAATATACTAAAATTGCTTATTTATTTGCCTTAAACGTAATGCCAGGAGTAGGTGTAGTTCAGTGCCAGTAACCCCTTAAATATTCGGTACGTTTACGACCAACATTTTACTGCTTTCTACACGTTTTTTATGAACTAAATAGCCGTAGCGCTAACGATGTAGCGATAGGGATTTTGAGAATAATCCATGCTTTGAAATACAAAAATTACAATCACTTAAAACCTTATTAAACAGAACACTTTGGGTCTAACCAAAAACAATTTTTTTTTTAAATTTATTTATTACTTAAAATTTTTACATACAATAATGTTTGAAAAATAGCACATATAAACCACTAAGGTTTGTAGGGATAATGCTATTTTAATTAGTGTCTACAACATAAGGAACTGAAGCTCGGAAGCGCTCAGTCTATAATACACTTAATATTATATACATAGCTTAACATAATACATGATTGGAACCAGGTAAATACATAAATACATTATACTTGGTACAGCTCTAAATTAGATAAAAAATATGATTTGAGTTTAAATTTTATGTTTTTTAACGTAATTGTATCAGTTAGGTCAGTTGGTTCATTAATTAACCGGGGAACTAAGTAGTTAGCTGATCTCTCGCCGTATGCATTGTTTGCGCGCGGCGTAGGTATATAACCGGTTTCGAGCAAATGCTCGCGTGTATACCGGGTGTCTAATGACGTTCCTAAGAGTTTCATTAAAAAAGTGTTCTTTTAGTAACATAATATATTTAAATTGAGTGTGAACGGGTAAAACTTTACAATACCTAAAAATACCAATTTCATCATTTTGAAACTGTAGTTCAATTTTAGGAGATACTATATATTTAAGTATTTTTGATTGGAGCTTGTAAATTTGATTAAGATATGTCGTATATGTACGACCATAGCAACAACTATATAGCCAATTATAAAGACCAATTAAACACTGTTTAGTGCGTGTTTAAAAAAGGCCTATAAGTATAAAAATTGGTCAGGATTTTTGTAAACACGCGTCAGTTGTTTATCTCTTTTTGTGGTAACAAGGTATACATTTACATTCCCAGGTAGTTCGCATTTAATTGATTTTGCCCATGACATTGGTAATAAAATGAAATGGCAAGCAACCATAACTCATTCTCTCTGAAGTTAATGAAACATAAGACATTAATGCCGCGCAATGTAACGTGAGCGCTCAATAATTCACGCCGCGCCGTCGCTACCAGAATTGCCTACGAGAGAAACAGTTATGCAAGGTGTTTCGTGCGACGATACGACTTACTCGTAACATGGGCTTATGAGTTGACTTGCGGTTGCAGTTTCTACAATTATACCGGAATAAAAGGAATATATTGGATTTTACAATGCGACGCCTTCTGAGAGAGAATGTTGGGGTAGATAGTTAACAGATTGGTGGAAAACAAGGGACAAAGTTAAAAAAGGTTCAGAGGGCATTCCAAAATCTGACGCTGTCAATTTTAGATATTTACGAAGCCGGCCGGCCGTTGAACTTGCTGCGTGGCTTGCGGATGTGTGAGTTTGTGTCCTATACACCTCACTATAGTACAAGAAATGTTGATCCTTTGTCATGTCGATCAAATGAAAATGTTAATTTATAGTGTGTTTGGTATCTTCGTACCTATCTTCATTTTTAGTTTAAAGTATTTATATTTTAATTGTATTGGTTAAACGCTTGACCACTTAGGTACTCACTTGATGGTAAGGTGTAAGAGGGAGCCAGCTTGCCTAGATAGAACGTGTTCACTCTGGACTTGAAGACTCCGAGATTATAATGGTCTGACAAGATCTCTACAAGTAAAATAACTAGTGGTTCGCCCCGAACTAAGATCTCGTCAGTCTTCCACAAAACAAAAATAAATATTATTCATAATCTTTGACTAATTGATCGAGCAAAGCGAAGTTTCTAAATCAACTTGAGCAAATTGGCGTTGTATATGTATTTTTGTTTGTCCAAGGGTAACTTTCGAAGCGTTGATCCGATCATCCTTAATTCTTTATTGTACACAAGAAAAAACATTATAAAGTACAGAAATAGAGGACATGTACAAAGGCGAGCTTAACCCTATAAAGAGTTTTTTTCCAGCAAACCTTTGAGGCTAGAGAGAGAGATGATTTTAAAGGTAGGTGCGTGTCCAAGAATCATAAATATGTACATATATCTTAAACAAATAAAACGATATATACCAAAAGAAAGTAATAAAATGAATGAATATAATAAATAAAATAAATAGACTAATATATACAAAAACAAATATATACCTACAATAAAATAAAATTACAGAGAAAGATAGTGCTCTTTAACTTTCCGTTTGAAAATGTTAAACGACGGACTAGCGTGAACTTCATGGGGCAGGGCATTCCAAATTTTGTGAAATTTGATAATATTGTATAGGCAGGTAGTGGTGGCAAAATTCTGGTTTGATTAAATGAGCTAAAAATGTTGGGGGGTTGTTGAGATATTGGGGTTCAAAAGCGGTGAAAACAAACAAAAATAAGACTATAAGGTCAAATAGGACGTTAAATGAAATATCTTTATTATTACATTGCGACCCCGTTTTTATTATTAGTTTTTTATTTACTAGTCGTAATAAAAACTGAATTTTGACTAAATTCACAGGGTACACTAGTGACTCCACAGTGCTGTAATTTGGTATTCGTGTAGCTTATGTGACACTAATGTAAGGAAAAGTCTGATATCCAAAATACCTGCAATATTTAACCTAAAACGAGTAGATAATCAATTAACATGAACTCCCGTAATTTATAATTTGAATGCAACTTTAGGTCAAGTAAGTTGGTTATGAATTTTGTGGCGCTGTTGTACAATAGGTTCCCCCCGAACTAAGAATTTGCAAGTATGTTAGGTCAAATGGGACGTCTTATAAAAAAAATTTCTTCATTAGCACGTTTTGAGCCCGTTTATATTTTTAGTTTAATCTTTGTAGTTTTTGAGTTTACTGAACTTTGACAAAATTCACAGAGTACACCAGTAACCCCACAGTGCTGAAATTTGGTATTCGTGTAGTTTAAGTAACAAAAATACAGGGACAAGTCTAAAATCTACCCCTTTAAAAGTAACCAATTAACATAAACTCCCATTACTTGTAATTTGAATAAAACTGTAGGTCAAGTAAGTCTGTGGTTGTTATTTCGTGGCACTATTTTACAAGTCAAAAATTATGAATAATATTTTTTTAGTTTTTTGGGAGACTCGCGAGATCTTAGTTCGGGGCGAACCACTTGTATAACAGCGCCACGAAATTCATAACCAACTTACTTGACCTACAGTTGCATTTAAGTATTTACCTAAGTATGTAGGATAACATTCAGTTTGGTATCATATAAAAAGTCTTAGGTAACTTACACATTACAAAACAATTTTTTATTTTGTTTTCTGTGGTATAGTTTTGGAGTGCGAACAATCTCAAATTACCATGATTGATAGGAACATCAACAAAGATTACAGGAAAAATAAAACGAAGAACTTTACTTAGATAACTTTTGTGATTTATTTTCATTTTAGTTCTACTGATGTGTAAAGTTTTACTTCAATCGGACAACTTGCTGAGGAGTTCCATAGAATAGCTCCTGACTCCATCATCAGATCAGAGCGCTTTTAGTATAGTAAAGTATTTTCATGTAAATTCTACCGGTGTGCATAGTTTGACCTCAATCGGACAACTTGATGAGGAGTTCCACGGAACAGATCCTGTCATCATCATCAGATCAAAACGTTTTTAGAATAGTCTGGAATTTTTATTTTAGTTCTACCGGTGTGCAAAGTTTTACATCAATTGGATAATTTGCTGAGGAAAAATGATAATTTACTAAGAAAGTTGCCTTATGCCCAACCAAAAACTAAAAAAAAATATTGGACGTTTTAAAGTGATTCTTGTAGATGTCGCATATACTTGAAAATTTACGAAGAAAGTTGCCTTATGCCCATCCAATATCTAAAAAAACATGGGACGTCTCAAAATGATGATGATGGATGTCGCACAAACATGAAAATTTTGTTATCTCATGCCTCTCCACCAATAAATAAAATACAGTAATATAAATTTCACAGTAACCACAAGCCGTTTGGCTCCCTACAAAAACAGTATGAAAGTTACGGCTAACGAAATATACGGTGTACGATATTTGCACAAAAATATTTTGTATCGGAAAATTTTTTTTTTGTATGTAAGATCTATTTTTTTTAGATTCGTATATAAAAAAATGTCCTGAGCAACATTAGTTTTGGCGTTAATGCTCTAAGTCTTATACTTTCCGAAATACAAGATGGATGGGAGCGAATGGGGGACAAAAAGGGGACTTTAGGATTTATTCCCTACTCATCAAAACTCCCTCTATACGATCATACCAAACATTTTTACCCTACGAGGGGGCATCTGGGAGAACAATGATGTCAATGAGTTTTATAGATCTATAAGTATCCATACAGATCAAATCACTCGGTCGCGCTACAATTGTATGCTTTTTTTTTTCGAATGGACTTATCTCGCTGTTGGCCTCTGAGGCCGTTGCAGCTTAACCGAGCTTTTGGCGAGCGCAGAAAGCGCTCAGCCCTATAATTTTATTTTTGATGAGGCAACTAGCGCAAGGGCACCACTTAGGTACGAACCTCGGCTTGGGCTGTTGCCGGGACGGGGATAGGAGAGAAACGCCCGGGTACGTGCTTGTACCTCGTGTAGGCGGCGACTAAAGGGACTCGTCGACCTCGCTGGCGAGGTCGACGACACTCCACAAATACACCGATATTTGTGGAGTGTGTGCTCTGTCTAATGTGGATGGCTCACCCGCATTAGCGGAAGTGATTTCGTCATCCGGGTCTCCGAGAACGTGTCTCGGACGACGGAGGGTTTTACAATTGTATGCTGTTGCCTATAGTATTATATATACGTAACTATGTATAGTGCTCGTGACAAAGAGCGACACGTCCTCTCTCCAAAAGCGCTCGGCGCAGACTGCAAGTGGCCGCGTTGCGTTTCATTATTTTATATGAGATTTAAAAAAAATCATATTATAATAATTAATGGGTAGTACACTTCTAGTTTTTTTTATGTAAATAAACGGTTAAACTTTGTTATAGTATGTGAATTTTAACTTATAAACATTCTACTTTCGAAGAAACGACATCTTTTGAAGCGTAAAATTGCGCAGTTTTTATTCGTTATTTTTTTTTAATTATTTTATTAATATACTAAAGTTTTTTAAAAGCATTTCAAAGAAGACAATATTTTAGTTGTAATGTTATTTTTGTTAAAAACTTTACGACTCGTTTTTTGGGTGAAAACAGGGTTAGATAGTTCACTCAATTGCTCATTTTACGAGAACGCGAGTTACAAATTAAATTATTTGACGAATATGATGTTTAATTTTTTTTTTCGATCTTTTAAGTTTCGATGAACCAAACTTTGGGTGTATTTATTTTAGTTTATCTCTCTTTATCAACCGAGCCACAGACTTGTTCGAAATATTCGCATAAAACGGATAACAGGAGACAGGGCCCTTGATTAAGTTATTTTTAGCACCAATCTAAAATCAACTGAAATGTTAAAACCATACGTTTGTCGGTCGAAACAGCAATAAAACGGTACGTGATAAATCCCTCATTTAAATTATTAACCTTAAACCTGCTGAACACGTATATTTATTAATATATAAATACAATAAACATAATATATATATATATACCTAGTCAGGTCATAAATTCTTTCACATGTTTAATATAAAATAATTGAAACAAGTTTATTCATTATGTAACCATTTATTTACCAAAATGAACTAAACAAAACATAGATTCTTATGACACTAAAGTTTATTCAAAATGACCTCCGTGATTTTGAATACAAGCCTTCAATCTGCGCGGCCAGTCGTCTATCGCAGCACGGACGAGGTCCATTTCAATATCGGTGGCTGCCTTAATCAAGGATGTCTTGAGTGACTCCAAATTGGGATGAGGCTTTGAGCACGCCTTTTCCCCCAAGTGTTGCCATATCTTGTAATCTAACGGATTCAAATCTGGACTGGAGGAGAGCCAGTCTTCGTGCCGATTTCACGCGCCGCCAGCCAGTCTTGTGTGCTCTTCGCTCTATGAGCTGGCGCCGAATCTTGTTGGAATACCCAGTGCCTGTTATTGAACATGGTATTAGAAACAGGTTCCACAAGGTTCGTCAGGACTGTATTTTGATACACAACTGCATTCGTTTTTACACCTTTCTCACAAAAATGTACCTCTGTTAAGCCCCAATAAGAAACTCCTAACCATACCATGAGCGAGGATGAAAAATGACCTCGTTGGACACGCGGAATACGGTTGCTCGCTTCTTCACTACTGTGTGCGTACACCTTATCATTTTGTTTGTTGTAGCTCTCTTCTACGGTAAAATTTTTTTCATCCGAAAAAAGAATTTCCCGAAATTTTTTTCCCGCATACCGCTCCAACAAAGCGCGGCATCTCTTCAGTCTCAAGTCCATTAGACGAGCATTCAAACGATGTCCTGTTTTTCTTCGATATACCCGAAGCCCTAAGTCTTCATTTAACACCCTTTTCACCGTGGTTCTGCTTAACCCCATCTGAAGGGCCAACAGTTTCTGCTTACGTTTGGGATTTCTTTGAATTCGCGCCTTCACAGCTTTTATCACTGCTGGAGTCCTAACAGACCGAGGGCGACCACTTTTTGACCTGTCATCTACACTAGAGTCTTCATTGTATCGTTTGATGGTGCGATACACGAATCTTTTGGTTATATTCAAATTTTTCAGTATGTATGTCAAAAATTTGAATTATCGCGTAACCGCAACGATGCAACGCAATAACTGCAACACGGTCTTCTTTAAGCGTCCACTCCATATTTAAAAATGAGTAAAATTCTAAAAAGTATACATTTTTATTTTCATGAACAATTCGAAATTCGAATTCAATAAACTTTTTTGTGGCCAGCATTCTAAAAGAAAAGTTTTTACTGTGTGACAATACTTATGACCTGACTAGGTATATATTCACAAAATAATTTTAGTGTTACTTTAAAAAGTGTTATGTATCATACAAAATTTTATTAAAATTTTATAAAAAATTGTATTTAAATCAGTTCAGCCATTTTGACGTGAAATAACAAAAATAATTTATCGTAATGACAAGGGTCCTTTACAGCCGCCATTTGTATTAGTTAGTAGGTTTAGACATGACATACCTACATTAATTAAAATTTAGCATTGACATTGATTGCCTTATTTGATATTGTTTTGTTCTGTATTAGATTGATTTTTGTTTTATTTTTATTATTTTAAGTTGACATTCAATTATGTTGAATAACATAATTAGTCCCGATACCTGTCTGTTTAAACTACTGTAATGTTAATTTTATTGATGTATGCTAAATATGTAAGCGGCAAGCGCAGCGTAGGACGTCCACCCACAAGATGGGCAGACGACTTGGTAAGAACCGCAGGTCGGCGTTGGATGCAGGCCGCTTCCAACCGCAGTTCCTGGAGATCAATGAGGGAGGCCTTTGTCCAGCAGTGGAAGTCCTACGGCTAATATGATGATGATGATGCTAAATATGACATAACTTTGTGTTCGTTAATGTACCTACAGTGGAAAATAAATGAAATGAAATGTTACAAAAACCAATAAATCTTAAACCGTTTTAGGATAACGGAAGCGAAGAAAAATCTACCGAATAAGATAGATAGATAATTTCAATATTGAACACCATTCAAAATAAAAAGACAGAAAATACTCGTAACACACAATGAAATCAAAGGTACAATGGGCGGCATTATCGCTAAGAGCGATCTTTTCCAAGCAACCTGTAGATGGACAGGACAAGTGAGGACGGCAAAATTAACAAATTAGGTACAATCAAGATTTTCAGAATAAATTTCGAACTCTAAAGAGTTCTCTCAGTAATAACAAAAGAGCCACGAACAAATTCATTACCTAAGTAGTTCGTAACTGGAACAGACAGCCTCAGTTGCTTTAATCAAGTAAAATGCAAGATTATACGTTTACAGCCATTAGTTTACAAAATCTTGTTGGGAAGTTGTCTTCATCCTCCACTTTCCCGCTTTTCCCCTTCTCGTAATGTAAGCAATCAGTGAAAATTCGCAACTCACAAAATTAACCAACCAACAGTTGACTTCACGACTGTACCAAATTGTATTTAGTATGTTGCAGTACACAACTTGAGTTCGTTAAATTAAACTTTGTTGGAATGTGTTTTCAGAGAGTGTTTCTGTCGTGCTTCAGTTTTAAAAACTGAGTTGACCTGTCAGTCTTGCAATTTTGTATCTACAAAAGATTTACTTATTGATAAAGTTTCTCTTCATCATTAGTATCATCATCATCACTGTCACCACTGCACCCACTGCGGGGTATAGGCCTCCTTACGCTTTTAGAATCGCCTTTGATAATGGGCTTCTCTGTGCCCGCCACTTGACACTTGACGACCTCTGTGGCGCAGTGGGCGAATAGCTGGCTGAGACTCAGGAGGTAGCGGGTTCGATTCCCGCCGTGGAACAAATGTTTGCATGATCTGCAGATATTTGTTCTGGGTCTGGGTGTTTTTCTATATATTATAAGTATGTATTTAAAAAATAGTATATAAGTATTCTATCAGTTATCTGGTTCCCATACCACAAGCTCAGCTTAATTAGGGGCGAGATAGCGCTGTATGAAGTGTCCAGAAATATTTATTTATTATTTATTATAATGTTGTTTACACAACGACGTAACGGACAACTAGTGTGTCTAAAACCAGTTCTTGATAGCCACACCAAGAATTTACTCTACCTGTCATCATCACCGAGCTGAGCCAAGTGTCCTACCCAACCAATCGAACGGACTTTTCTTCGTGCGACGCAAGCATTGCTCGTTCAATGTCACAATAATAAGTTCAGCTTCTTGGCTCGCAAAATGTTATATTCACGAAACTGTTACCTTGATACTTTCTGAACTTACTACCAAAACTATAAAGTCTCACGTTTAAGTGTCTCTTACAAGAATTATAAAACAAAGATTTTAAGGTCCGAGGAGAAAATTAACAAAGCTTTTAAGGTGCCAATAATGGTGAGATAACAATTTAAGTATTTGTAAAAGTTAGAGTAGTTTATCTGTTAAAGGTGATGGTTACAACTTAACATCAGGTGGGCCATGAGCTTGTTCCATCTCCATTAGTATTTATTCGTTAATTATCGATCGAAGCGAGATCTCTAAATCAACTTGGGAAAATCAGCGTTGTATGTATGTATGTTTGTCCAAGGATAACTTTCGTATCGTTGATCTGATCATCGTGAAATTTAATACATAGGTAGGTAGTGATGGCTCAATTTCGGTGTGACTAAATGAGCTAAAATTGTTGGGGGGTTGTAGAGATATTGGGTTCAAGAGAGGTAAAAAAAATTGAAATGAGACTATCAGGTCAAGTGAGACGTCAAATAACAGATATTAATTAGCACATTTAGATTCTGTTTTTATTTTTTGTAAATTCTTTATAGTTTTTGAGATATTAGCCATGATAAAAACTAAAATTTGACAAAATTCACAGGATACACCAGTGACCCCACAGTGCGTGACACAAATATAGGCAAAAGTTTGAAATCCAGAATAACTGCAATTTTTACCCCAAAAAAGTTAACCATAGAACATGAACTCCCGTTAATTGAAATTTGAATGAAACTGTAGGTCAAATAACTTGGTTTTTTTTTCGTGGCACTATTTGATAGTCAAAGATTACAAATAATATTTTCGCGAGATCTCAGTTCGGGGCGAACCACTAGTATATATATATGTATATATATATATATACATACTTAAATATATATATATATATATATATTTAAGTATGTATATTACATAGACAAAGGTGACTAAAGTAAACAAGAAAATGGGTTACTAGAACATGTCTGCTATTAAAAACCAGTATAACGTAGTTTTTAATTTAAAACTGAAACCGAAGCTTCAAGAAATGTTCATTACTACCAGCATCATAACTGCGTGTCTGTATATGTACACATGTATATATGTACACAGATCTACACCATAAAGTATACGTCATTCGCCGGGTTTTATTGGATTTTTCGTTTTACTGCACACAGAATTAGATTCACAGTGCTTGTGTACTGTGTAGATCATATTCGGATTCATATAGACGTAATCCTATTGTGTGCTATTTCATAATCATAGCAATAAGTTATTTGTTGAAAAAATACTTTTTCAAAACAAGCTTTTATAAAATTCATAATAGGAACCGCAAGCAGATTCAAATGAGCCCAAACACTAGCAGCCTACTATAATCCATTCAGAAGTTTCGTTGTCTAGCATCCGTCTCTAACATGAGACCACCTCCGTGGTACCATATTATTGCATTGTCACCAAAGTTACATATGTATTCCAAATTTCAGCGCAATCGGTTGAAGGGTACGGGTTTAAAATTCAGTTCCAAGATTCCACCCGGACAAACATACATACATTGCAAGTTAATAAAAACCTTGTAGTATAGAACGGATTTGCTCACGTGGGCGAAGAAACAGTAGATTTCATAATCATTATTATAAATATGGAATTTATAACGTATCGTTTTATCGTTATTACGAGCGAAAATGTTACGGTTCAATTCGTGAACCTTTATCAGGGTGAGTGCGATCCGTATCGCACTGCATCTCACCTCGCACTTTGCGCCGCAGCCCTCTGCGCGAGTAGATTGTAGATTATGTTACTTTTGTAGGAATATCTAATGATTGTGACATTATCACGATGCAACGTCAGTGTTTGTTTTGGCAGAATCAGTCAAGTTTGACCGAGTCTTCCCTGTGATTGGTCGCGACTGTCGCGAGGAACCGTCGCAAATTGTAGATTAATTATTTATACTAAATCTTGTAAATGAAATGATCAAGTTCTGAATATGCAAATTTTGTCTATGATTTATGATTTTTGCTCTGGCAAGAGCAGCGAAAATATTAATTCCTGATATTGATGAGTACCTACTCCCAAAAGTACAAGCACTTATTTCAATTTCTAAAACAAAACATGATTATGATTATCGCCAGTCTTGTAGCGACTTCTTTATGTTTTGTCTCTTCTACCACGAATTCGGATTTTGATACTTCATCAAAACTAAAACAAACACATTGTCGCTCTTAACTCCGATAAAATCGTATATGATAAATCCCGTATTTTTAATAACTAGTTGTCAATACAGACTCGACCGTAATTCATGTATAAGTTTTTTTTTATGCTAAATTTTCGCGTCAACCCTCTCTTCTCCATTTTAACTATGACAAATGTTACACTATTCCGTGCGAGGAATAAGCTTAAGGAGGCATCTACAACGTTTTCCCTTCACGTATTAATATGATTTAAATAAATGAGTAGTGTTTTCTAAGTTCAACTAAAATAGGAATAAAAATGATAGGGAACAACACCGTACCAGTCTTTATATCGACAGACTCTATCTTACTTATCCCGAGTAGGTACAGATTGTTCGTATCGAGCGCGCGTCGCTGTAAATCTAATAATGACTTGGTGTTGTCGACATGTCGAATATAAGCGTCCGATGGAGTCGCGCCAATGCCGGCCGCATTCATACATCGACGCGCAATATTATTATACAGGATATTCCCGAAACTATAAGGTGTGGTTAGTAATAGTAGGAACAGATGAGAAAGTAAAGTGTGAACTAGTGGCTTTGTGAAGGTGTTTTCAGATTGCCCAAAGGTTTCTGACATAGCTTAACGGTTTTGGATACCCGGCCCGGGACTAACATCTTAACATAAGGCACGTTGAGATTAAGCACAGAAGCTCTCAGTTGTTGCATAACCAAGCTGAATTATTTCGTCGTATTATCAATCAAATTTTGTCATTATTTAGTATTTTATAATTTATTCTGTGTTCAGCTGCTCTTATTTCATTATTTTTTGTTTATTTGAACATTTGCATGCCTTACTAGGGAAGAAAATGAATGTGCTTTACCGAAATAAAGAAATATTGCTGGACATGTCACACAGCACTATCCAGCCCCTAACTAAGCAGAGCTTGTACTATGGGAATCAGATAACTGATAGAATACTTATATACTTTTTTTTGTAAATACATACGTATCATATACATATAGAAAAACATCCAGAGCCGGAACATATATCTGTAGATCATGCAAACATTTGTTCCGCGGCGGGAATCGAACCCGCTACCTCCTGCGTCTCAGCTGGCTATTCGCACATTCCGCCACGGAGGTAGTGTTATATGTGAGTTAAAGACTAAGAACTAATAATTTATATTATGTTCTAGCAAACAAATGTTATATTATCTTATCTAATTGAATAGGCAAGCTACGAAGGCTTCAAATTAGCCGTTTCATGGTAACCACTGGACCATGGTTACCCTGCTTATAATTTAATCAGGTAATTTTGCATAGGATTTTATATTTTTTATCAGGTTTCATAGACGTGAACCGCGACGCAATAGCGTTCGCGCGACCGACGTCAGTTAGGACACCTGTTCGGCGTCAGTATGTTTGATCGCACATTCATACTAATTAAATTCGCGCGAATAGTGAAATTAACATTTAAGTCACGCGATATGATCATGCGAGTGTCAGTTAAGTCAGCAGATTGTCATCAGTATGCATGATCGCGATATCGTACGAGCTAAGTTCGCGCGAACAAGCGATGATCGCGCAATCGCGTTCTATTAAGAACCATAAAATGATTGGGAACACCACAGCAGCGGTCGCATTCTGATACTGAAACTAGTCACCAGTTGCTATATCATCCTGAATAGATAAGTTTCTAAGGACATTTTAAAAGAGGCTAACCGCGAGGTGATAAACCATATCCCAAAAAGGCAACTTCAAAGCTTTTGCCCGTAGCGGTCTGTCCTCCCAAAAATCGCAAATCTGTCTTTTTAACAGTAAAATGTTTCTCTCCCGACCATTAATTATGAAGGTGGTTCTAAGCCTCGGGTTTCTGTGTCCCTGGCCAGATTCCTTTTGACGTCCAAATGGAACGGCCTCCGGGATTGCCCCATAAATATAATTGTGATCAAAAATGCCGTTACAATAATTGTTGTAGTTTGGATCGTGTCGGAAATTAATGTGAATTTAAATGTGAATGATAAACATTTGGTTGTTTATGCATACATTTATTTACATAACATGACCCATATATTTCACAGTTTTACGATTGAATGGTCTTGTGAATACAAATAAATTTTCCTTTGAGATAATGTTCTGCCGCGTTCATTTCATTCATTTAATCACGTTGCTAGTGAAATTAAATGGGACTCTTTTTCTGTACTAGTTGGTAGTGAAAAGTGAACTAATTTAGAAAGCAATAATAATTTATTTTAGCTTAATTTTACGTATAGCATTACCTTAGTTAATGTTAAATGTAGAAGGTAGGCTTCTCCATGTACACTTTAACTAAGCCAATACTCACTCTTCCGTGCGCATGAATAACCTTAAAAAGGGGTACAAAGTTTTCTCTTCACGTGTAGATGTTTCAGGGTAAACGGGGCAATGGCTTCAAGTAAAGTCTTATTTGGACGTAACATGGGAAGGAATTCAAATGTTACAGAGAGGTAACAGGTATAAATAAAAATTAGTCAACAGTTTTGTGCCTTTAAAAACTGAAAAATACTTAGTTAAAAAAGTTTTGTACTTCATAGATGAAAGATAACCCGTATATTTTTAAATAAGTGCTAATAAATAACTAGATTTCATATCGCACTGTACAAAACTCGTTTATTAAAGGCACACGGAATATAATCTTTCAGTGACAAAGGGACAAAGGGAGTTTTTGTTCAGCGAAGGATATTACAATATTGCGTGAGCTTAAAGTGTTAAAATAAGTGATCAAGTGTTAGTCATACAAATGCAGACAGGGTTCTGTACCTATTATTGTTTTTTTCTCATTTAGTCTGTTGAACATTGGCCTCCCCTATATATTTCCAGCGTTTATCTTTATGGGGCCAGCAACCGTTATCTGGTCGTTTAGATTGGGGGGGTACTACGGTGCGCTTTCCAATGCGTGGTCCAACCTTTCTGCCCCAACGGCCGTCAGTTCATCGAGCTATGAGGCCAATTTCACTACCACGTTAGCTTGCTAATCCTATGAATTATGTCAGTGACTTTGGTTTGTCTACGAATCTCCTCATTTCTTACTCAGCATCATCACCATCGTTCTCAGTCCATGTCAACCCACTGCTGCGCAAAGGCCTCTCTTTGTTTCTGCTATTCTTCCCGATCCTGTGCCAGTCTGAACCACGAACGACCCATGGTTTTATTGATGTCGTCGACCCATCTCGCCGATGGACGTCCCCTATTTCGATGCCCAGTTCTCGGCATCCACTCTGTTAGTGTCTTAGTCCACCTGTCGTCACTACGTCTGGCCAAGTGTCCTGCCTAACTCCACTTGAGCCCCAATATTCGCTTGCTGACGTCTTGTACTTTAGTCTGATTGTGAATTTCGGTATTGGGAACTGGATCTAAGAGTGTGATGCCGAGCATGGCGCGCTCTATGACTCTCTGTGCTACACTTATTTTGTGTACAGCCTCCTTCGTGACCCTCGTCCTCATTTCTCATTCATAATATACCAGAAATTAGTCAGTTCTATTGCGCCGCTAGTGGCGTTGTTTGGGTCGTCATTTGTGCAGGTGGTAGGGCTTAGAGGACAGTCGAGCATGTAAGGCAGGCTTTGGATGGGTTCCCCGCTGTCACAGCTAGTTAGCGTAGAGTCTTGCATTCCCTATCTACGCAGATTCTTACTTCACCGGCTAACCTAATACTAAGTCGGTCGTTAGATTTGGTGTTGATCTGTTATGTATTTTGGGTAATTTTTCGGCTTTCTACTACTTACCTACCAGTACCCAGAATTTAAGATATATGTATTATTGTATTTCACCTTGTTTTGTGGGCGCAATGAAAAAGAAAGCGATGATTTGAAGGCAAACTAAAAATTCATGATTTTTCTTGATTACGTACCTTTTGTAGATAACGTATTATCTTTTAATGTGATAGTCAAGTCAAGCGCTTGACCACTACCTCACTTGATGGTAAGTGATGTGATTGAAGATGGAGCATGCTTGCCTAGAACCTGTTGACACTAGTTGAGATTACAGTGGTCCGAGAAACATCATACCGACCCAGTTCAAAGCATCTTGCACGTCACATATTACCGGGTAAATATATATGTTGAAACAGCTTGTGTCTGCCGCGGCGTCTGCTGTTATTACCCAGTTGGTTTTTATGAGTTGCTCTCGCTTTGTTTAGCATTGGCATGGAATACGTGATAGTCAGTGCTCTGGAATGTTGTTACATCAGATGTATGTATGCCGATACTAATATAGTTTCCGATTTTATTTTAAACAAGACCGGACGATCAGTTGTTTACCGTATCATGTGAATACACCCATATGTAAAACCGCTAATAAATCGCATAAGAAAAACGTTTCGGTAAGTCACAACGTGTTAAAGCAGTGTTAGTGTTACTACCTATATCTGAGCCAGAAGTATTCCTTAGAAAAATATCGTGATTGATTTCAATCATTATTATAAATACGGGATTTATCACGTACCGTCTTCTGGGTGTTTCGACCGACAATGTTGGGCTTGAATTGTTGACACAGCCGGTCAATACGCTGGGCCTTCGTTGACCCAATCCCCACACCCCACCCGTCCGCTCGCGCGCAGAAGACAGCTGCGCGTAGCAGGGTTGCCAATCGGCCCCTGGAAAATTATGTTGGCCCTTGGCAACCATTGGCCTTTTTGTGCCATCGCCAGAAATGATAAGTTCTAACATAAAATATAAGTAAAGACTGTTAATATGTAAGTTATAATATAAGTAAAGAACTTGTTAAAAGTCTCTAGTTTTGTTCTTTGCACCATTTAAATATATTTTTTAGTTGAATAACGTTTTTTTATTTCAATTTCGCCTTTAGGGCCGAAAATCGGTCTTTTTCAACAAGGCTTACCGGCCTTTTTCTGATTGAGGTACTGGCAACATTGGCGCGCAGTGCGAGGCGAAACGTTATTCGTAGCGGATCGCACTCACCCTGATGAAGGTTCACGAATTGAATTGTTGGTTCACATTGTTGGTCAAATCAAATCATTTATTTCGGAAAGATTTCAACTTATTTTTAGAATTTATACTTAATATACGGAATAAGAGGGAATAAACGGGAAATCAGTACCCCTAAGGGAAATAAGGCACTTTTACTTGTCTTCTATACCCTCAGAGGATTGCTTTAAAAGTACTGTAATAAATAGACAGGAGAACTATGAATGGATATATAGGGTGGCCGGAACACATCGTATCGTGGGGTATCCTAATAACCACCATGTATGTTCCGTGACTTCAGAGCTTGGGTAATAAATGTTAATAAAATACAGATGATAATGTATTTACAAAAAAAAATATTTTCAAAAGGTTTTCAAAGTGGCTACCTCCAGCCAGTAGCAATACACATTCTACACCGATGTAAGAAATTGTCTTTTAATCGTTCAAAAGCATCTCTGTTCTCTCTCAGAACACATTCGGCTTCTGAAATTTTCTGCCTCAGCTCTTGTTCACTCAAAGTCGCGGGCGTATGCTATTCTTCATTTGGAGCCTTTTAAAAGCTCAAAATGAGGAAATCGATGGGGTTGAAGAGAAAAAACCACACCCGTAACAAATATCTGTAGATCATCTACAGATATTTGTTACGGGTCTGGTTGTTTCTGGAGCCTTGTAAAAGCTCCAAATGAAGAAATCGATGGAGTTGAAGAGAAAAAACCAAACCCGTAACAAATATCTGTAGATCATCTACAGATATTTGTTACGGGTCTGGTTTTTTCTGGAGCCTTGTAAAAGCTCCAAATGAAGAAATCGATGGAGTTGAAGAGAAAAAACCAAACCCGTAACAAATATCTGTAGATCATCTACAGATATTTGTTACGGGTCTGGTTGTTTCTGAAGCCTTGTAAAAGCTCCAAATGAAGAAATCGATGGAGTTGAAGAGAAACAACCAAACCCGTAACAAATATCTGTAGATCATCTACAGATATTTGTTACGGGTCTGGTTGAAATTGCGGAACAAATGCAAAATGTTTGCATGATGTAAACATTTGTTCCGCGGCGGGAATCGAACCCGCAACCTCCTATGTCTAAGCAGATTACTTGCTCACTGCGCCACGGAGGTCACCGTAAATGTATTTGAAGGTGTGTTTAGTCTACAAACAGTTCTTGCATTCTCTTTTGTTACCTTATTTTCGTATTTCCAGGTAAGAACCCGGTAGATATCAGTTCGCGCCGGATTCGCGATGCCTAAATATTGTAAGTTATATTTTCTAACGCAATTTCAGAGATACTAAACAGAAGCACACATAAAAAATATTTATCAGAGGTTAATCTTACTAATAGATTTCGAGGTCGTATTGAAATTAAACATATATTTAAAACTTATACCTGATTCGTAACTGGATGGATTCCTTTGGATGGCAAACGACGCCGTGGAAGGCTTAAGAAGAGTTGGCGCGATGATTTGGACGCTTTTTATAGGGACTGGTTGGATTTGATACAGGATCGAGATAAGTGGAGAGGTGAAGGGGAGACCTTTGCCCAGTAGTGGGACAGCATTAGGCTAGATAAAAAAAACCTATACCCAACAGTGCCCAAAACAGTTATTTTTGAATTTAAGATGGTTAAATAAATAAATAAATAAATATTGCTGGACATTTCACACAACGTTATCTAGCTTCAAACTAAGCAGAGCTACAGCAGAGTACTATGGGAACCAGATAACTGAGAAATCTTATAATACGTTTTTGTTGTAAATACATACTTAATATATAGAGAAACAACCAGACCCGGAACAAATATTCGTAAATCATGCAAACATTTGTTCCACGGCGGGAATCGAACCCACTACCTCCTGCGTCTCAGGCGGCTATTCGCCCACTGCGCCACGGAGGTTGTTTACTTAATGCAGTTAGTATGATTTCTTTCTTCTTAGTAGAAATGTTGCTTCATCTGTGGAAAAAGTTTGGCATGTTTGTACGAGATTGAATCAGAAATAAGCAGAGCCGTAGGTAAACCACACGTACAAACACATAGCCCATAGAACTGACGGCCGTTGGGGCAGAAAGGTTCTCGAGTGAAGACTACGAAGAAAGTGCAACGAAGTACGTCTCCACACTAGATGGTAAGACCTTTAAAAGGTTTAATAGATGGTAGGACCTTTAATGGGTCGCTCTGGGGATCTACAAGAAGGCCCATACTCAGCATTGGACTCCTGATATGATGATGATGACGATGACAAGAAAAAGACGTGGTCCAAAAAATATTGTTTAACAATTATTAGAAACATTTGTAGAACGAGACCCACGAGGCAGTGTTTTTTATTTCCATATTTCATGTGTGTTTCTTTTGATAAAAAAAAACAAAACAAGAATCAATACAATCTCAGTTTAAACGATAAATAGGAATCATCGGAATTCATTAGTAACATAAGACACAAAAATCAATATAAGAACGAATTGGTATTAAAATGTATTGGATATATAAAATAAGATAGGTACTTACTTTTATTTAATATGTAGAGTGAAAAACATCATCTATCCTGCGGGAGGCATTAGTTCTCGTGACATCTACTTATTACTAGCACAAGTAGAACGAGTATCTTACAATTTCTTTTATCCCGCACTCAGCGAAACATTCCCGGTACTCCGCATTTCCCGGGATTCCCGGTCCCGACCTTTATTCGATCCCGGACAGCGTCTGACTTGTCCGGGAAGAAGCCATGCGCTGAGGAAATGGTCGGGATAATTGGAAAAAAATCCAATGAAGTAGGTACAGACAGATTAAATGCAGCTCTATTGTTCGGATGACATAGTTTCATATTGAACAGCATCGTAGGGTTGCACGAAATGGAATTTCATTAACTTTATGCAACTCGAGATTGAATACGTGGTTTGGCTTTTTTACTATTTTTTTAGATACTAAGCATTTATAAAAGTAGTAGTGTTCCTTGTGAAAGGGCTCATTCGGTGTAGTAATACCACCCTATCTATTTCTGCCGCTAAGCAGCATTGCTGTGTTTCAGTTTGAAGGGTATAGTTGCTGTACGTTCCTAATGTGCGAGGCAATACTTTGTTATAGACGATGGTTACCAGTAATCATCAGGTGGGCCATATAATTATGCCTGTTCCAAATCCATGTTAAGGCGGGCTTGTTTCGGAACTTTAGGTATTTTACACTACCTCAGGCCCGTCTATCTAAACGTATCTGCACTGCACTAATTTGAAACGCGGGGGAATTTTCGGGAGACAAACGGCGTGCGTCCGACCTCGAAGACGTCTCGACGGGCACTGGCCGCCCGGCGCGAGCGCCTGATCGAGTAGATTTTGATAGTTTTCTTTCACAGAGATTAATAATAACTGAATTACATATTGTTTTTTCACAATTCCTTAGTTAATAATAAGCTGTATCTTTTAGTATAAATTTGACATGATTTCAAGAAGAACCCTCTTAGTATCGACCGTTTAAGCATCTATTTAGTGTCAACTTTATAAATTTTATTTCGAGAAAAGTATTATTATTCGCGTTTTTATCTTCACAAAGCGGTAGATTATATGTTCAATTTTAATATGTTATTTGTGCATATTTTACATTTCAGTAGAGATACAGTTGTTAAAAAAAACCTAAAAGTCGTTACCCTTCAAACTTCCCAGCTTTAAAAAAACAATATTTGAATATTATTGCCCTTCCAGCAATCTCATCATCATCATCATATCAGCCATAGGATGACCACTGCTGGACACAAGATAGATAGATAGATCCTTCAACTAACGGCTTCCAGAAACCTTTACTAGGTCCTCTTGCTATCTAGTAGATAGGGGGTCATCCTACGCTACGCTTTCCAGTGCTTGTTATTTCTGCGCCAACAGCTGCTGTCATCTCCGAGTCATTACTTCTCGGTCATTATTACTTGATAACCCTGAGTACTCTATTTTGGTTTGATATGAAAAATCTACAGTGGTTTAACTATTTACCTTTTATAGTATAATGTCTGCCGAAGCACACACAGTGTATGCTCTAAGATAAGCACGTAGACACGTAAATTTGCAACATAGAGTTGAGTGAATTAATATTTTTTTATATTGTAATCTGTGGGTAAGGCCAAAGAGCGATGGAGCGCAGCATTTTGGGTGTCAAGAGAATAAACACGATTCGGAACACCTCGCTGCGCTCAAGAACCGGCATCACTGACGTCGGTATCAAGGCTACCAAGTTGAAGTGGGATTGTGCGGGTCAAGTCTCTCGCATGCAACCAAATAGGTGGGCTAAGGTTGTAACTGGATGGATCCCTATGGATGGAAAGCGACACCGTGGAAGGCCTAAGAAGCGTTGGCGCGATGATTTGGACGCTTTCTATAGGGACAGGCGGAATTTAGTACAAGATCGAGAACAGTGGAGAGATGAGGGGGACGCCTTTTCCCAGCAGTGGGACAGCATAGGCTAGATAAAAAAATCTGTGGGTACATTTACATTCTCTATTTATTGTTGACACCATGTCATGTAACTTACTACACAATGTATAACTGTTTGTCGTTCCTACGAGTATAATAATAAAATAATAATAATATTAAATATTACTGGACATTTCACACAACGCTATCTAGCCCCAAACTAAGCAAAACTTCCATGTGGGAATCAGAAAACTGATAGATTACTTATGTATTTTTTTTTGTAAATACATACATAAACTATCCAGACCCAGAACAAATATCTGTAGATCATGCAAACATTTGTTCCACAGCGGGAATCGAACCCGCTACCTCCTGCGTTCCAGCCGGCTATTCGCCTACTGCACCACGGAGGTCGTCAATAAAATAAACTAGATTAAAACAAGGTCATGGGCAAGTCAATATTCCGGTTTTTCCACGGAGTCAAATTAGATAGTCATTAATTTTCCTTGATGTCAAATTACAAAAAAAAAACCTTGACGACCTAGCTACTGGATCTCTAAGAACATAACCCTTCCTTTTGGCTTTCCCGTAGTCGGTTAAATAGTGGTCACAAGACAGTCTCTACAATATAATGGTCACCCTATTCTAGACAAGATTAGCTTGGATCTCTTCTGCATTAAATATTTTCGTTTTTCGTTCTTTAGAGAAATGCATTTCTCGCTCCAAGTTGTTTGTTAGCGCTTCGCTTTGATTATGCCGAGAAACCTTTTAGAGATAAGAAGAGGAAATTGTAGCAATCTTGATGCGATTACATGCATTTTGCATAAGAATAGACCATTTCCAGTGAATATAAATAAGGCTGAATATATCACACAGCACTATCTAGCCACTAACTAAGCAAAGCTTGTACTATGAGAACCAGATAACTAATAGAATACTATTAAGTTTTTTTGTACTTATAATATACTAGACGTTGCCCGCGACTTCGTACGCGTTACATTACGAAATGTGTGATTGATTAATCTAGAAATAAAGCTAAACTCGCTGTTGCAACTTGACTTGACACCCAATTTTTATCCCATGGGAACTGATGTATGAAATAAAAAGTAGCTTATGTGGTAATCCAGGTTATAATTTACATATATACCAAATTTCGTCGAAATCGGTTCAGCCGTTACGACGTGATTGAGTTACAAAGTCGATGAAACACCTACTAATCTGCTCTTTGTGCCGGAACACCTGCAAAAAGGTTGATTTAAAAATGGCTTCCCCTGACGCCATCAATGTAGCCAAGTACCTATCTCACACAATATAAGTAGAGCTATTGGCACGCTAAGAAGAAGAAGAAGTAACAAACAAACATCCAAACTTTCACATTTATAATATTAGTGTATAGGAGACATCCAGACCCGGAAAAACATATGTAGATCATGCCAAACACAGTGCATGGTTCAATACGCTTGACAAATTTATTTTTTGTATAAATAATAGTATCGTTTATAGTACACACGGCTACACATTAAGCTATACATTTCCAATATAAACTGATCTCGCATTGTGTAGGCTTTTCATAGAATGAGAGGTCAGCTTATACTGGAAATTTATAGCTTAATGTGTAGCCGTGTGTACATGGGTCGAATCATCGTAGAACAAATATAATTCATTTTTATAAGGACAATAACCTTTGTATTAACGTACATTAAATAAAACCAAGAAGCGGCAATTACGAAAAACCCAAAATCGTTTGACAGCTTATCACTGTCCGGCGAAAATAGGCGTTCATTCATAAACAGGGTGCTTGAAAGGCCGCGGTAAAAATAGGGTGGTTTAAAAGACCGGCATCCATCAAGGGCCATTATTCGGCAGGGTTACATAAATCCGGGCCGCAATCCGACCGGAATGGCCCGTTTTAACCATTAGCCACGACACCTGGCATTGTCTGCGCGATTACGTATTTCTCTTTTACCTTTGATTTGTATTACTTTTATTTGGATGACCTCCTCCGTAGCGCAGTGGCCGAATAGCCGGTTCTGACGCAGAAGGTAGAACAAGTTTTGCATCATCTACAGGTTCCTAGTCTGGATATTTCTCTATATACCTATTATTATACGAGTATATGTATTTTCACAAAAAATAAAGGATATATACAATCTATCAGTTATCTCGTTCCTATAGTAAAAGCTCTGCTTAGTTTGGGGCTAGATAGCGCTGTGTAAAATGTCTAGCAATATTAATATATTTGATCGAGAATTTCTTTCATTATCAATATCGGAACTAACATAATTTATAATGTTTTATTTTCCAACAAAAATAATCCGTTATAAAACAAATCTAAAAAAAAACAAAACATACTTACTAGAAATCTAGAGTCGTGTGTCTCTAAGTGACGATCGATAGATAACTGTGTGTTGAATTACACATAAACTGAAGCATACAAATAAGTACTAAACTAGAATGAAAAGGCTGTACAATGTGTAGTCTTATCGCTGAGAGCAACTTCTTCCAGACAACCTTTGAACAAATATTTGAAAGTATTTCTTTTTTTAATACGTTCAAGATATAGCTGCTATCAATCTGATGGGATTCACATTTAAAATATTTTTTTGTTCATTCAATCGCTATATTATTACCTATACCGATAGAGCTACAGTTGTGTATTTTAGGTTTTAGCGTTCCGAACAAAAATGATGAAACCTTATGGTGCGGCTTTGTCCGTCTGTCTGCCTTTCCATCTGTCACAGTTGACTATCTCAGCGACGCGTGAGTTCCATTCGTACTTGACCCGTTTTTTTTAAACACATAAGAAAGAAAGAAAACATTTTATTCAAAAACCACACAGTAATAAAGAAAAATTGATACTTAGCTCAGCATGATGATACGGCATGTTAATATGCCACAGCGCTGCTCTTCCTCAGAGTCCAGTTTACATTACCTCACGTACATCTTCATCGAGGGTTGTCTTTATAAGAAAAACACAACTATTGTTAAATTCAAACCAAACCATATTAAAATACATACATAACACAATTCAATGCCTACTATTTTAATCCAATAAAACTATTACACTGGACATTTCACTGGTATATTTTAGACTAGACAAAATGACCAGGAAAAGAGAGAGAAAGAGCTTCAGCTACTGCCACTATCTACGGTTGGTTTAGCTATATTGACAGAAAATCATCTAAACAAATTAACTGCATAAAATTACATAGATACTAGTATATTATTATTTAGTCTTGTTTAAACTGATAAAATTACATCAGTACTTGTTACAAAGAAATAATCCATCTGCCATTTTCGATATCCTACTCGTATATGAAAATGAAAGGGATATCCATCTTTTATTGAGTGTTCAACAAATCGATAACAATATCCCGTCTATTACCATCACAATACGTAGTTTGTCTGCCAGTGGGAAGTATCACGAGTCGTACAGAAGGCTATTTTAGGCAGACAGGTGTGTGTGTGTGGGAGGGGGGGGGGGGGGGCTTCTGATGAGGTCATGAGTATTTACATCGCAAATTGTACAGCATTTTTTATTTTACGATCGGAAAATGCATAACGCATGTCCTCGGTCGGACTCTCCGTAGGTAACCAACGGCATACCGACTAAAAACCCACCGATATTCCTTCATTCACCTCAGTGCCAGTGCATCATCAAACCGCCCATCTTGAGATGAGTGAGTGGATGCTTCGCTAGCACCTGGCAGGGTCACGGGGTAAATTGTACAGTCTGTGGCAAGCTCACGTGATTAGCAAAAGCCTTTGAGGTGTACGAATCCTCGTTACCTATGATACCATACCTAACGGTCACCACCACGTAGTTTTTCAGTGATCAAAAAGGAGTAATCATCGTCATCATGATCAACAGTGGACGTCCATTTAGGACGCCCACTGTTGATCATAGACCCCTCATATATTTTCTGAGATCGATCTTGTGAGTCTTGTACCCAACGGCTACCAACACCTTTAGGTATTAGGTACGCTGCACTTTAATATACGTATATATTCATATATTTACAACATAGGCACATAATACAATATATAAAATAAAATTAATAATGCTGAACATTTCACACAGCGCTATCTTACCCTAAACTAAGCAAAGCTTGTACTATGGGAATTCTAATACTTTTATACATTTTTTGTGTAAATACGTACTTATAATAAACATATAAAAATACTCAAACCCGATACAAATATCTGTAGATCATACAAACATTTGTCCCGCAGCGGATCGAACCCGCAACCTCCTGCGTCCCAGCCGGCTATTCGCCCACTGCGCCATAGAGGTCGTCTCACGGTGTAGTTAGGTTATAGGCTGTGAACATTACTTAACACTATATATAACTTTTAAACTATCAAATAAATATTTCAATACATAAAACATTTGAAACATACAATGAAAAGATACATGAAAAACGAAGAACATAACGAACAATAAAGAATTATGAATTACTAGCTTTCGCCAGCTGCTTCGCACGCATTGTTTGTCAATAAAAAGTAGCCTACGTTTGACTCCAGGTCTTAATCTATCAACACACCATCATCGAAATCGGTGCAGCCATTACGACGTGATTGAGTTACAAACGAACATCCAAACTTTCACATTTATAATGTTGGTATGATGAATTATAACATAAACTAAAACAGAAAATGATTGAATACTTATTACATACTTTGTATGTACTATGTGTGTCTTTTAAATGTATGTACGTACAAAACTCTTTGACATATAAATACAATAGGCAAATATATTTGTTTAACGAGCGAATATCTCTTTGTAGGTAAAAATGTTTATTAAATTCTGGTTTGTTGTTTTTTCTTGAATCACCTACTGGTACATTTTTTTTAATCGTTTCGAAGCACTATAATGACGTGAAATGTAAATTGATTTGGGAAAATAAACGTTCTTTAACCATAAATAAAACGCTAAACACCCCGTACAATAGAGTGCGATAAAAGCTTGTCCTCTTGCCAAAAGTAATTTCCTCCAGACAAAGGGTTAATCTCTGTGATCTATTGTATGTCGTAACTAGGTACCTATTAACGAAGATCATCGATTACTGGCGCAATAGAGCAAATCCAATTAAGAGATTAGGGTTGTCACACGTCATCTTTACAGCCGGATAAGTCAAATTAATCATTTTAAAGAAGCTTACAGAAAAGACCGCACCATCACTTATACCATCAGGCGAGATCGTGGTCAAACGAGAGCCTAAAATATATACAACCCGCTATGTTATGTACGACATCAATTTAAAACACACATTCAGAATCTGTATATATTAAAACCTACTTATGCAGAATCTGTATACACAGTCCCTCATCACCAGCTATCAGTCACATTCTTTTCAAACTCATCAGAGTTACCAAGTTTTGGACACTCTCAGCGTATAAACAAATTGGTTTAATTTGTCCGGGCTTATGATCTATGCGACAACCCTAAGCAGAGGAGGCGGGGGGGCGAGATGATCATTGTTTTGTCTCTAATTATCGGAATCCACGCCTCACGTAATTGGAACGGTCTAGACGCGGCACAGAGCATTAATTGAGGTAATGAGGTAGGCAGAGGAGGTCGGGAAAGTGCCAACGCAATTTGTAGAAACTTCGTTCAATTATTAAGCCAACCAGCAGTTTTACTAAGAAAACCATCACGATTCCTTAAAGATTAATAATGGCGGTGTAACGAACGACAATGTTTCGGTCGATTCCTGAATCTCATCAGGGTGAGTGCCCGCTCCGCATTGCATCTCGCCTAGCACGGTTTATTTGTGAAATTGCAATCCTGTTTTGATTTGCGAGTGGCCTGCCTGCCCTAGTGTTGGCGCTTAGGACACCGCCCGAGGGAATTCATAAAATAGAATAATAACATTTTGTTTTCCAACACACTTTGTAACTGTCAATAAAAACGCAAACGCAGATAGCTGTGATTGCAAAAAGGTCCATAATTCACCATAGGAACAATAAAGTGTTTTCAATTGTATTGTATGCTGGTTCACAACCAGCGCTGGTCTTTATGGGTATTATAATAGTTGTGTTGTATGTATTTCCATTATAAAGATCAGTTTAGTTTCCAACATCTGTTATCGACTGGTATAGTTGAGACCGTCGTCACACTTAACACAAGTATTTTTACATAACCTTAACCAAAATACAACTCTAATTTAGAGGTACTAAGTATTTCTGTAAATTTCAAGTGAATTCCGACCATATTACGGCGTCTATAGACAATGTGGTATGTATGGAACGATGAATTTTAAACATCAATATTGGATCGAAATAAACAAAAAATATTGTTCTGGCTTCGTTCCTGCCATCTTTCTTCAAAATTTGTAGACTTTTTACATTTTGTAAACAGTAGAAAACAATTTATAAAATAGGTAAGTACGACGATAAGTATAAGGTAGAAATTGGATCATTTTCCTACCACTTAACAGTATACTTACACTTACTTTCAACATTATTTAAACTATCAATACCTCCAGCTGAGTAGGCCATACGTCAAGTTTATCACAGTGCAAGCAACAAGCACCTCTGCACTTCATCTACGTCCGATCGATGCCGTACGTGATGGGCCTATTTATCAGAGGAGATTACAGCCTGCATTGATTGCCGAGCATCGCTTGAGGATGTGGAGGAGACAGGATAGATTGCTTAGCAGAAATCTGTATACATGACAGAATTGAGTAACTGGCTATTAGTTCACTATTGGGTGAAAAGATAAACAGGGAGTAATAATACTTTACCTACTCATCTAGGTAAAGTTCTATTCATCTCGAATCTTTAGATCAATGTTTAGGAAGTTCGTTTCTTATACATATAACAAGTGATACTGAATCGATCAACTGGATAAAGCCAATTTGTAAACTTAAACTTTCTTTACTTAATGAAATCTTGTAGATAATTTTTATCTTGTAGATCTATCTTCTATATATCTTGTAGGTCACGACGACCTCCGTGGTGCAGTGAGCGAATAGCCGGCTGAGTTGCAGGAGGTAGCGGATTCGATTTCCGATGCGGAACAAATTTGCATGATCTACAGATATTTGTTCCGGGTCTGGCTTTAAATAAGTATGTATTTACAAAAAAAAATTATATAAGTATTCTATCACTTATCTGGTTCCCATAGTACAAGCTCTGCTTAGTTTGGGGCTAGATAGCGCTGTGTGAAATGTCCAGCAATATTATATTAATATTTTAAATCGTCAATTTGCGACTGTTCCTACCATCCTATCATCGGGAAGACGACAACAAATCCGGCAGCTTTACAAAGGATTGTCATCTTCACTTCATGAATGGGTGATCCTTATTGCCATTTAATTTTCTAACATAGGTTAAACCAAAGTTCAATATTACCACAAAGGAATTCTGCAAATTCAGTATTAAATTTGATTCTAATTAAGTCCTAACAGTCTACAATATACTAAGAGCTCTAACTTTATAATAACTTCTCATCCATTTCAACACCAAAGAGTTGTATAGCCCCTAATGGCGTAAAGATATGCTAATGTCCCAATGGGGCTGGTCACGCGATCTGTACGGGTAGAAAGGGGGTAAAGAGGGTTATTTATCTGTCTGTGTATCATCGGGGAACGCGAGGAATTTACAACGGAAGTGGTGTAATATGTTTGTAATTTTTATACAGACTTCGCAAAGTACGAGGTCGTGTATGTTTTAAGGAGTTTGGAAGTAGATTAACTTACTTTTTTATTATAATAATGACTTGACCTTACTTTATACCATTTTAACGAAAAGCAGTTTTCTAAGCTCAGATGTCGCTGATTTATCATATATAACCTTTGACAACATTGATTCATTTTCAGTACTTTTTTTTAAATTTGTTGTTGAGAACCATTGTCCAGCTACTTTTGATACCCGCACCAGATATGTATGATTTACATAGTTATTATACTATATGCCTCGGTAAGCTTATTATCATTTACAATTATACAATTCATAAACACTCAATATAATAGACTATAGTATAGCTTTAGTTAATGAACTCAACAAATTGTTCAAAAATGTTACTTACTCTTTTCAAACTGAGGCTAATGTGGATACAAATAATTAGGGACAAAGATAATATAAAATGTATTCATATACATATATGTATAATAAACTATATTAAGTATGTGTAAGATTTAACTTTATAATAGTTATAACGATAATTAATAATGACCGTCATGTGTTCTAAATTAAATATATCTCTGCTTCTTTTGTGTAATAGAGTCTATCAATCAATCTTTCTTTGGATGCCCAGAAAGCGGTCTCTCATGAACTGCCTTAATTGGGTTCGCGCAGGCAAAACATTTTTTTCGCGGAAGAATGTTTTCTGTACCCGTGTCCCCGGTATAGAGCGAGCGGAGGAACGCCGTGGAGGTTTAGCCGGTAGGAGTCCGACATACCGCTCCCTGGGTTCAGAGCGGTATCCATGAGGAAAAAAAGGCAAACATGAGGTCTAACAGATACGCAAATATTCATTCATAAATAACTACATTGGAAGAATATCTCTAGTTTATATTTTAACTAAACAATAATATTTAACATTTATTTTATAACAAAGTAAAATATTTTTATACTAAAAACGGGATATTTACTATGATTTGTGAGTATTTGAGTATCCCGATATTTTGGCGCAGTTGCATGCGCCATGATCACGGGTAAACCCGTGTTGTATCAGTTTACCCGTGATCATGGCACATGCAACTGCGCCGAAATATCGGGATACTCAAATACTCACAAATCATGGTAAATATCCCGTTTTTAGTATAAATAGTGTTCATAACCATGATAGTTTCAAAAGTTATAAATTTTTTTTATTAGGCATTATGCAAAATAGTATCAAACAGATTACCATTAAAAACTACAATTATTTCAAATAACTAAAACTAAATTTTAAAATAAACCTATAAATAAAAAACTGCATTTAAGTCTCCATCTACAGGTAAGGTGCCCAAAAAACTGGCAACATTACCTTTTTGAATGGCTAGGCTGATCCGTTGATAGAGGTACTCGTAAGTTTCAGCTCTTTGGTCACCTGTGGTGTCTAAGAGTCTATTTTAACTTAAAATAAACAATATTCTCCCAAATAACTTTCCTAAAATGTTGAACAAAACTTAGTTTATTTATTTTTGTCGTTAAGTTCAGAAGTAGCTTTTGCAAAGTTAACTACAGAGCGTTATTAGAGCATTGCTCGTAAACCCAAGGTGTTTCCATACGCAGTGGGAAGGCAATGTACAGTTATTACACTTTACTGCACGGTACGGAGAGTGTAAAGTGTCGCACTAGAGTTAATTGCGAACTCACAACCACTGGCCCGAACAGCTTTTATTAGGGTTCCCTGATATTAAATCGGTTTAATATCAGAGCATTATACAAATTTGAAACGCATTTGAAATTGCTTTATGTAATAATTGTGAGATAGCTTTTATAGAGCTGTACAGCGCATAATCAGTAAGGTTGAAGGTTACTGACATTGTATAGTGTTTCAGTCTACATTGTATAGTGTAGTAGCAGTCTGCCTACAAGAATAATATGCTGACCATTTTCTGTAGAAAAGTAATAGACAAACGCATGACAAGGTAAAACAAAACAAAAAATCATTCTACATAGCAGCATAGCCTCTGCCATAGCATAGCCTCTGCCATAGCATAGCCTCTGCCATAGCATAGCCTCTGCCATAGCATAGCCTCTGCCATAGCATAGCCTCTGCCATAGCATAGCCTCTGCCATAGCATAGCCTCTGCCATAGCATAGCCTCTGCCATAGCATAGCCTCTGCCATAGCATAGCCTCTGCCATAGCATAGCCTCTGCCATAGCATAGCCTCTGCCATATGAATTGTGTAACGACAAACTACATACAGAATAACTGATTCGCATAAGTCGTACCTAAGTAGATGTTCGCTGTTGTAGTGTGCCCGCGCCAGTCGTCTCTCCCCGCTCTTTCAGTAAACACATATACACCAATCTCCTTATCAGGAAAGGATTAGCTAATTAGTATATTAGAGGTTGCATCATTATGATTATCACGAACCTCTAGAAATTGAAATCGCGCCACAATCATTTCCAATCTTTTGTGTTGCATATTCCGACTTCAGATCTTTCAAAGTAAAATAAGAGTTTGGTGGAGTTTACTTGACCAGGTCAAGGCCTACTCGCAGCTGAAGAGCCTTAGATAATAAACTCAACAGATTGTTCAAAAATGTAACTCTTTCTAAACTAAGTATTAAACAGTAGTAGGTTTTCTTGTGAAAGGGCTGTTCCGGGGAAGTACCATACCTATTTCTGCCGCCAAGCAGCATTGCTGTAGTATTTTAGTTTCCCCTGCATGCCTCACGTTGATGACGGAGCTCAGTGCATCGTAGGGCACGTTTCTAAGATGCGTAACCTAGGAGGCAATACTTTGTTACAGGAGATATTTACCACTTAACATTAGGTGGGCCATAGGCTTTTTCAATCTCTCCAGGAGGTAAAAAAAATATTGGATTCTTTTTAACATACAATCTTTACAAAAATGACGTCATATTTACTGTTAATAACCGAGCAGAGGCTTAAAGATAATGTCTGGCTGCATTCGGACACGCGTGAGTTTTAAACACAATTACATTGTATTTAATTTTGTGGTTTTTATTGCTAGAATTATTGACTGGGATTTATTTATTGATGAATGGAATGATTTCCCGTAGTCCAACTAACTTGACCAACTATTTGTACTATTGAGAATGTAGAGCAACTATGACCAACTGACCGGACTACAGAAAAAAACGCGTAAAGAAATTTCTAAAACTAAACGTACACAATTGCTGAGTCAACAGAATTATCATAAAAAATACTATATAATCCTGTTAAATATCCACCATTGATTTCTACTAAGTTCCTACTTTTTATCAACGCTAGATTTAATTTCTCGATAGCCAGTGCTAAGCAGTTGAAAATGGTAAAAAATATGTTTCACTTAGCCCCGACCGGGTGCAAAAAATGAGGTTATTTACTAGAGCTGAGACCATTTTTTTCTTTCATTTTATTTTATCGATGAAATTGACACAATTGGGCCCTTATTCGAAACTTAAACTAGAAAGTTCACCTTTCTATCTGAAAAAGTTTTAGATATGTTAATTTTACATTTATAACAGTCAAAATATGAATAAAATAAGACTTATTTGAAACCTATTTTTTTTTACCAAATTGTTTATTTTTAAACGAAATAAAACTTTGTTCAATAATATTCATTAAAATGAAAAGGATCAGTTTGAAGCATCTCGCCGGGTAGGTACCTATACCGTGTCGTGTATCACCTACGAGTAGTTTGAAGCATCTCGCCGGGTAGGTACCTATACCGTGTCGTGTATCACCTACGAGTAGTTTGAAGCATCTCGCCGGGTAGGTACCTATACCGTGTCGTGTATCACCTACGAGTAGTTTGAAGCATCTCACCGGGTAGGTACCTATACCGTGTCGTGTATCACCTACGAGTAGTTTGAAGCATCTCGCCGGGTAGGTACCTTTACCGTGTCGTGTATCACCTACGAGTAGTTTGAAGCATCTCGCCGGGTAGGTACCTATACCGTGTCGTGTATCACCTACGAGTAGTTTGAAGCATCTCGCCGGGTAGGTACCTATACCGTGTCGTGTATCACCTACGAGTAGTTTGAAGCATCTCGCCGGGTAGGTACCTTTACCGTGTCGTGTATCACCTACGAGTAGTTTGAAGCATCTCGCCGGGTAGGTACCTTTACCGTGTCGTGTATCACCTACGAGTAGTTTGAAGCATCTCGCCGGGTAGGTACCTTTACCGTGTCGTGTATCACCTACGAGTAGTTTGAAGCATCTCGCCGGGTAGGTACCTTTACCGTGTCGTGTATCACCTACGAGTAGTTTAAAGCATCTCATCTCGCCGGGTAGGTACCTATACCGTGTCGTGTATCACCTACGAGTAGTTTGAAGCATCTCGCCGGGTAGGTACCTTTACCGTGTCGTGTATCACCTACGAGTAGTTTGAAGCATCTCGCCGGGTAGGTACCTTTACCGTGTCGTGTATCACCTACGAGTAGTTTGAAGCATTTTGCCGGGTAGGTACCTTTACCGTGTCGTGTATCACCTACGAGTAGTTTGAAGCATCTCGCCGGGTAGGTACCTTTACCGTGTCGTGTATCACCTACGAGTAGTTTGAAGCATCTCGCCGGGTAGGTACCTTTACCGTGTCGTGTATCACCTACGAGTAGTTTGAAGCATCTCGCCGGGTAGGTACCTTTACCGTGTCGTGTATCACCTACGAGTAGTTTGAAGCATCTCGCCGGGTAGGTACCTTTACCGTGTCGTGTATCACCTACGAGTAGTTTGAAGCATCTCGCCGGGTAGTTACCTTTACCGTGTCGTGTATCACCTACGAGTAGTTTGAAGCATCTCGCCGGGTAGGTACCTTTACCGTGTCGTGTATCACCTACGAGTAGTTTGAAGCATCTCGCCGGGTAGGTACCTTTACCGTGTCGTGTATCACCTACGAGTAGTTTGAAGCATCTCGCCGGGTAGGTATCTTTACCGTGTCGTATATCACCTACGATTAGTTTGAAGCATCTCGCCGGGTAGGTACCTTTACCGTGTCGTGTATTACCTACGAGTAGACGAATAAATCGACAACACAGTTCCAATCATTTTATGTGCTTATAATTTTAATTTTTATTAATAACTAATCTTTAATTCTATTATTATTGTTACTGATATTATTATTATTTTAATAATTAGTCAATTTGTTGTTTATTATTTTATTTTAATGTAATTAATAGTAGAATTAAAATGAATTATAATTATTATTTCTAATAATTTGTTTATATTGACTTGTTAATTATTTTACTAATAAAATGATTATTCTGATTTATTTTTATGCGTACAATTTCAACTGAAGGCCGTACGCTTAACTGTGTAACGATTAATCTTCTGTAACGTTGACAAATAGCGAGTAGAGATTTGAGGACCTCATCATCCTCAGGCACATGATGTCCACTGCTGCACATAGGCCTCCCCCATAGATCTCCAGAACGACCGATTTTCTGCGTCTTGAACTCAAAGGCTCCCAGCAATCTTTATCATTTCGTGTTTCTTCTGGGGGGCCGTCCTACGGCATTGAGGACTATTCTATTATAAGCGGCATACTTTCCAGGTATCTATATTGTGCTACATTCACCGTTGAAAACCCAATTAAAGATAAATTATCCGGAATTAATTTGTGTTTGTCACAAATAATTTGTGGAATGAAACACAGATAATGATCGACATATCCCACCCTCACCCGATACCGATACCCCGCGGCTATCAATCCAAAGCGTCATTAACCCTTGAAAGCCTCCATTCCTACTAATATCCGCCGCGAAGGGCCCATCGGACATTTTATATTGCCATTGTGATTATCGCTATTTATTTTGAAAGCCTATTTATGTAACTTAACATGGTCAAATCAAGCTTTGATTCAGGCCGGCTTGCACAACGATCCCTAAACGTATTTAGTGACTAAACATGTTTAAATTAGACGTATTTGTATGATTTGACAACTACATAAATCATATTTAGCAACTAAAGACGTTTAGGCGTCGTTGCGCAAGTCGCCCTAAGTCTTGTTATGTCAAATGTCCTAAACGGTATCCACGTAATGACAATACAATGGTATGAGTTGACAGACGTGGATTATACACTTGAATTATATCAAGATTGATATTCTGATATTAGTAGAGGAGAACGCCAAAATATTGTTACCAGCTGAGGGTTCGGGATAAAATAATGAAAATCAATCTAACCAAAATAACACTTTTATTCTAGACTGAACCGATAAATACACGAAGTTAATCACAAGCAATCACAACACACCAATTAACAACACTAAAAGTCACCAAAATGTTCGCACGTATCGCCAAAATCAAAACTGACTCTGCGATTTTTTTTATTTTTTTCGAATGGACTAATTTCGCTGTTGGCCACTGAGGCCGTTGCAGCTTAACCGAACTTTTGGCGAGCGCAGAAGGCGCTCAGCCCTGTAAGTTTTTGATGAGGTAACTAGCGCAAGGGCACCACTTAGGTACGAACCTCGGCTTGGGCTGTTGCCAGGAAGGGGATATGTGAGAAATGCCCGGGTACGTGCTTGTACCTCGTATAGGCAGCAACTGAAGGGACTCGTCGACCTCGCCAGCGAGGTCGGTATATCTGTAAAGTGTACTGACTCTGCGGACGTTTCTACGCACTATTTATACCTCACGTTATTTCCAGAACCTTTTCGATGTTTCCACTAGTAACTAGAAAAGTGTAGGTATTTCGACTGACTACTATTTCTTATTATGTGCAACTGTAGGTAAAAACTTAGTATGTAGGTATATTCTACACCAAGTATTACCTATTCTGGGACACAGTAGGTATAACTTCGAGAAGCCGCCTATTACTTATTCTGTAACAGCCTCGGCAATATATTCAATTTATAATTTAATCTCATTTGAGTCGACTGTCGTTATTATTATTTTTTTTCTTTAATTGGGCATCTGGTGTAAGCATTGTTTAGGTAATTGCTACGACGCGCATATGTTTTATCAAACAACTGCAGAGGATTTCCATCCACGACTGGAATTTAAAAGTCTTGTCTGTTAATATATTTTTGTTGTAGTTTCTAATTATAATTAAGAGTTGACTATACCTCAGCCCAAACTCGAATTTCACCCCCGCTTCTCCGCATGCCGCTGCACGTCCTATCTTGCCGTGGTTCATATGTTTGTCAGTTTTTTCATCATTCAGTCCCTTCTTTTCTTGAAGTGCTTATATTTCATAACTACGTCTTTACAAAAACCAACCTAATTATAAATTCTACATAAGAATTATGTGATCGTTTGGAACGACAAGCGTCACGGGTACCCCGTCTGAAAGCCATGGCCAGACTGAATCGCGGAGCGGGCGTCTGAAGCGAATGGTTTCATTAGTGCAAAACTTAGGTATTTTAATTTTATGGTAAAATCAAAAGGTATTTCGAAAATTTAAAACACAGGTGCACTTATTTATGTTGTGTAGAATTACTGTATAAAGTTTTAAGTTCTGAATTGAAGTATTCATTGCATAAGAACGGTTTTAAGATAAATTTGGTGTCATCTTTGGATTTTTTTTCTATCAAGAAAATTTTACGGAATCGTGTTTTCACAACATAGGTTTTTAGCACGTATCCTTAACTACAACTAATACGAATTACAGATTGAAAGCACACAATTTGTTGAACAAAACATTTTTTCTCAATAAGCGATTTACCGTCTCACCAGGTATAGTGCGCCCCTTAACCTACTTTGGGTTAGGTTTTTACGTAATGGGATAGAACAGCCTGTTATAAATATCGTTTGGCTAGGTGTGTGATGTATTGCAGAGATGGGTAATGGGTAAAAACCCATTCTACCCATTTGGGTTATAACCGGGTGATTTGGGTTTTAACCCGATTTTAACCCATTATCACCCATTTTGCTGGGTAAAAATGGGTATTTGGCTATTTTAATGCCAAAGTTAAAATAAGGTAGGTGCCCACTTTGGTAGGTACCTACTAGGAACGTAATTAAAATATTAAATTAATAGTAGCGTTCTAATAGACACTTAAAGCTGGAAAATTAATAAAGTCGGAATTAAATTTAGATCGATTTATTACTAAGTAGAACTTCTTTACGCACGCTTGACTTGGCGAATTGCTTTTGATAAAAAAAGTATTAGTTTCGTATTTTGAATCTACCATTTTCGATTTACAAAAAAGTTCAGCAATTCCACAACAGATGGCAGGCAGCAGCAGAAAATAACTTATGTACTTACTGTATGCTCCTCAAAATAAGGTTGATATTTCCTTTTTATTTTTCTTTCTTGGCGTCGCACGGTTTTGTGCATTTGCCATTGACAAATAAAAAAATAAAGAAACAGAATAAACATGACATTTCCTTAAAACATTATTTTTAACACTACTCAGCCAGTGCGGTGACACAAAATATTGTCATTATCGATTGGACCCGATTTTGGGTTTGATTAAAATGTTTTAGGATACAAAAGGGTGCTGTTAGCTATAATCTAAGGATAATCTAGTTCAATATTTGACTAAAATTTACTAAGATCATTATTATTTACCTACAGAAATGGAACTATTTTTTGCGAAGATCATGATGTAAATAATAATGCTCATGAATAAATAAATGTCGTTATTACCAGTTGAAAATTAAAAGACGTAAGTTTTATTCGTCGTTTTTAACACTTAGGGCCCATTTCACAGGTTTCTGATAAAGTTCCACATAGCTATCTGACAAATAACACCATACAAAAGTTGTTACTTTTTGAGGTTACCCGATGACACACATAGACTCATAAATTGCCAGTACAAGTTATAATTTTAAAAACCCTTCATTTTGGTAAGGTGTATAAAACCATTTGATGAACGTTTATTAATTTTTGTGAGAATTTTAATATAAATGGCAGAGATCGATAAAACTGCTATCGCAATAGACTACATCACTAACTGAGTAGCGGAGAATATTCCAGAACGCATATCTCCTATCCCAAATTAGCCTAAGTTATACAAGCTGCAAAAAAACACTCCTTCATGCTTGTATAATGGAGTTAATTTTGCTATAGATAAAAAATGTATTTACGACGTTTCTATTTTGAATACACCAGCTTCGATTTACGAAAAAGTTCAGCTATTCCACAACAGATGGCAAGCAGCAGTAGCAGAAGATAACTTATGTACTTGCTGTATGCGTCTCGAAATAAGGTTGACATTTCCTTAAAACATTATTTTATACATATATTATATATACATTTAAGGCGCTACTCACACTTGACCAAAAAAAATTTAATGCCTAAATGTTTTTCTTCGAAAAAGAGCTGAAGTTTTAAAAGAAACTGCACCTGTATCTCTTCTGTTTATGGGTGCTGCCGTACTGTTACAGTTAAAAAAACACTGTATATAAATATACATACATATAGATGGCGCTAAAGAAGTTTAAAGGTACCTAGGTACTTTATTAGACGTCATTGTTAATAATTACTACTTATTTCATTTTCACCCGCTCAAACAACCCAGTGGGTGGAATGACTTGGGTGATAATTGGGTTTTAACCCACTCATGGGTTTTAACCCGGGTGGTTACCCATCTATGTGTATTGGACCTCGCGTTTTGATGGCTTCCGTAGAATAAGATAACTCTATATTGTAATAACCACACAGAAACAATATAACACTAAAATAAAGCTTAAAAGGCAATACAGTGGGTCGCTGAGAGCGATCTCTTCCAGGCAACTTTTGCATGAAAAAAAGCAATGAAATATTTAGCTGTGACGGTTGTTCACAGTTTTAATGTACACAGTAAGTTTTGTAGTAGAAACTTACGAACAGTACTTAGATCAGTAAAGGCTTTGATATTTCTTTTACAATTTCAGCATCTATGCTACTGTTGAGAATAATGTTTAGGTATACAAGGGTACCTATACCTATCGGGATAACTGATAAGACACACACACATGACTAGGAAAATATTACTTTAGGCTTCGTATTTCATAAACGGGTTCCTGTTTATCCCGTAGTTAACATTTAATTACCGACGTGGCGGTTTTGTTACTTAAGTACCGACGTGACGTCTGCTACCATAGATTTACTATAAAAAAACAATGAATCTCTTTATATTAGTTAAAAATAATTGCTTCTAAGCATTGTTTACATATTAATTATTGTATAAATAAAACAAAATACAAAGGTTTACACATTTATTACTAATTATAAGCATTAAAATCACAGACGTCGATTCTTTGGGGAAAAAATGAACATAACATTATTACAACATATTACCTTAACATTTATTAAATACTAATTAAACATTTTTTAACCTCAAAAACAAATTATTCCTAAAAATTATTAGCTAAATAAACTATGATATTATAGAAAACATAAATAATCAGCCGTTTTCTCAAAAACCACCGGCATCTAGTTATAGAAACTATCAAATCTACAAACAGTCTTTGCATACAGGCTTGCTGCATTGAAGGCACACATGTTTCGTGCAATTGTCGCAATTGTAAGCAGTCTTGCGCTTCAGCTTTGAGGGACAGATATGACACAGTTCTCTGGATCTCCCTCCATTTCATTTTCTTCCCTTACATTTTCAGGTGCATCTGACCCAAGAACTCTGTTTATCGACAAGCGCAATTCCCTTGGTAGATGCCTGTTCAGAGAACGGCACTGCATATATGGAACGACCAAAGATTTTGCCAGTAATTTCAAGAAGACATCGTAACATTTTGCTGAAAATAAAAGAGAAAAACCAATAATCTAAAATAAGTCTAATCCAAAAAAAGTTACATAAGTGCCGACGAGTGGTCAGACAGACCACTCGCGATCTTATAACAATCATAACTTACCGAAATCGCACGCGCCAAAACTGCCACTCCCCACAAACGCTGCCGGGCGACTGAGCGAGGGGTAGGTAGACGCGCGAGGTGATAGGACTACGTTAACATAGGTAACGGAAATTTTTGAACGCGTGAAGTGTCTGTCAGAACACACGTCGGTACTTAAAGGTTAATACTATCGTTAACTGTAATAGAGCTCGATGTCAACTCTACTGAATAACACTCAGTAGGTAGTCAACTCTTCACATCACTATTATTTTATATCGATAACAACCCAACACTAGACATAAGCTACAATTGACAATTTGATACACCATTTTATACAAACAATTGATAATTTTAATGGCTACTGTGGATCGATTTCAGATTTGTCATGTAAATTGTACTCTGTTCGATCATTAGTTATGGCAACAAGACATATACATTCATTTATTTTCCACATAATGTGTATAGAGCAAATGGGTATCATTTTGAGCCTCAATAAGCATCATCATTGATTGATTGATTGAAAATTCTATATCGCACAAAAATAGGTAGATCTGTACATAGGCGAACTTAATGCTAGCAAACATTCTCTTCCAGTTAACCTTTGCGTAGTGTGGAAAAAATATTAGTGTAGTAGTAGTGGACGACAAGTAACAAGAAATTTTTTAGAAAAAAAATATCATCATCATTATAAGCCAAACGACTTCCACTACTACGGCTTGCCCGGGGAATTACTACCACCATACATAATTCTTCCGCCAACCAGCATTTCTGTTTTGGTTTTAAGGGCATGGGTGCCGGTGAAATTACAGGCACATGAGGCTTTACACCTGGATGCCTCAAGTTGATAGACGCATAGGAGTGTATCGCATGGCACGTTCTTATGGTGCATGACTCTGAGGCAAGCTTTGTTATAGGCGACAGACAGGCAGACGGACATAGTTACTTTCGAATTCACGGATAAGTCTGTCAAAGACAAAGCTAACTTTAATACTAAGTGATAAGATCTATATTAAGTTGTGTCGTGCTTCTGGAGACAGGTCATGTATTTGACTTTACATTTTTAATTCAAAACCTTCACATTGACTTTATTAATACAAGTGTTTGACATTACAGTCGTGTCGCGAACTTGAAGTTTTGAGACGGAGCGTGAGCGGGAGCTAAACTCAAATAATGTATTCATGTACGCAGGTACTGCTTCGGTTAAAGGTTTTGCTTGCGTACCACGTGACCTCGTAAAACATGCAAGTACATACAAGTTACAGCTTTGAGGTCAAATTATTGAGTTGGTTTCATATAGCCTAAGTTATAGAATATCTGTGTATGAAAAATGTATACTTAAGTTTCAAATTTCATCTAATTTGGTTTTGACCTTATAAACTACCTACTAGCGGCCCCTCCTTGCTTCGCACGAGTGGACATTTATTTTATAAACATTATTTTTGCTATTTTGTTTACACCTTGGGTTACATTACTGAAGTTTCAGTAGAGATCTCTAATTTTTTCTAGCAACAAATATAGCGCATGTTACATAAGTATAATGTAGCATTCTAATAGTGAAAGAATTTTTAAAATCGGACCAGTAGTTTTTGAGTTTATTCGTTACAAACATACAAATCTTTCCTCTTTGTAATATTAAGTACTGCTGTTGCCAGTGGCTTTGCCCGCGTTGTTCTGGGGTCCAAAAATATATTTAGAAACTTTGACATCCCATTTTTATCTTATTGGAACTGATTTATGGGATAAAAAGTAGCGTATGTGATAATCCAGGTTTATAATCTACGTGTATACCAAATTTCATCGAAATGGGATCAGGTGGTTTGACGTGATTGAGTAATAAACAAACATCCAAACTTTCGAATTTACAATATGTACATACTAATAATATAATTTCAGATAAAAAGTAAAGGTTAGCAGTCGAAAATCTAAATAAAGAATTTTCTATTAAATAGTTTATGAAACTCAGACCAAATTAAACTCACTAGGACTACTAAGGGTCTACAGCGCTCTACCAGAAAATAGACAGGTACAGAAGTAAAGTTTAGTACATAGCGCGATAACCGGCGCACACAAAAGCACGCGTACGAGGATCAATTCGGTCAAACGTTCTTGCGTGCGCAAGTTATCGCTAGTACTGAACTTAACTTCTGCATCCATTTATATTGTGTCTCCGCTCTAGAAACGTTGGTCCACATTAAGTATTAATGGAATAGCCACGCAACATGTCGTTTCTCTCTCGTGTGTGCATTGTAAAGGACTCCACAATCAAACCAAGGTACATACAGGGAGGGAGACATTGTGCTAACAGATGCACTGGTATACAGGGGGAACAATTAAGACGTGCGGTCAATGACAGTTTCCAGAACCGTTATAGTTACAAGAAAACGTGTTCTTTATTTAAAATATTGTCACAGGGATCAAAATCAACATGGCAACCACAAGATTCGATATCTCACAAAAAAGTATGTTCTATATTCTGTAGTAATTCTGTAGTAATTATGTAGTAATTATGTAGTAATTATGTTTATTAGTTAAATAAATATAATAATAAATAAATAATGCTGGAGATTTGACAATGTGCTATCCAGACGCAAACCAAGTAAAGCTTGTACAACTGGAAACAGATTAATATAGTCTATACAAATCTGTTTCCCGTAGTTCAAGCTAAAAAACACATAAATTAGGAAATCAAACCCGCAACCTCCAGCATCTTCACCCATTGTGCCACGGAAGTCATCAAACTCAAAGGTTATAATTTAAGACACGCGCATTTGGAGTGGAGGCAATGGAGTGTTTATGTGTTTGTTCAACTTTTAACTACCATTCCACTGAAATCCACGCCGCGCGGAATGAAGGAAATGAAGTGCGCGTGAATCTCCAGCATAACGGTTCTAAAGTATCTGCCTTTGATGCCCCACCTAAATTGTCCACCCTGTATGTACCAAAACACAAACATACATACACACACGGCATAATGAGCTGTCTTTGAGCGTGGTTCGTATTGTCCGCGCAGACGCGTTCGAAGAATGGTGGTAGACAGGCAGACTTTGCATGAAATGAAGATAGTGTACACATTCTGAAAAATGTAAAAACATTTTTAAACATTATCTTTGAGCTGAAAACTAGATCAGTAGATATACTCGTAGTTACATGAACACTTTAAAGGGTTTTATATTTATTTATTTACAGAAACCAACGGCCATACAGTTTGTATGGACAAGTTGCTTAGAACTAAACGTAAGGCTATTAATAGGTTTCTACGTTTTGTACGGATTAATACAGCTGAGAGAATATATAAAAAAAATATTTATTGTACATATTGTACACCACATAAAATGAAACATCAAATAAATTCTTTATTATATCGCGAAGTTCTAAAGTTATCTAAGTGTATTATTTAATAAGTATGTGTTTTAAAAAAATATTAGAAAACAAAAGTTAAATTGGCGGTCTTACCCTAAGAGCAATCTCTTCGAGACAACTTTGGTTAGCTGTATTTACGTGGTTTTTTTTATTTAAATTTTTAAGTAAGTACTTGCTCTTGCAAAAGTTTGTAAATTTTTACTCGAGTTCGAGTTATTTCAAATGAAACTGGGAACTATCCAAGTTTTGCGAAGAATATGAATCTGATGTGCAAAGAATATTAATCTTATGTAATGAAATCTCAAAGTGGGAGATTCGAGGGGTTTCACGGTAGATCAAGAAGGGGTGGTGTGATTGATGGCAGTGTGGGTGATCAATTATTTTTTAAAGGAATTGATGGCGAGAGAAATTAAGATGATTTTGGTAGGGAAAATTATATATTATTTTTAGATCATTTCATATAATGAAGAAATCCATGCTAATATTATAAATTCGAAAGAATCTCTGTCTCTCTGTTGGTATGACTGTCTGTTTGTTGCGTTTTCACGACTAAAAGGCTTGACCGATTTGGTGATATTATGACCAGGATTGAGAGACAAGTTTTTATTTTGACAAACCACGAAAAGCCGCAGGCGGAAGCTAGCTATGTATATAATTCTAATGAGACCACTGACTTACCTAACAGAAAATGATAAGTAAAACTCTATGACTATCAACATAAGGTATAAAGTCAAAGTCAACATTTTTTATTCATTAAAATCACAAGGATCACTTTGAAACGTCAATTTTACTGCCTGTTCCTTCGCGACCAAGCCAGGAAAGAAAGGCAAGAAACAAGGCTGGTTGTTTTTTTAATGATCCTTTTAGAATACATTACAATGCAGGCTCTAAATTGTAAAATTTTGAACGAGTTGGAGCAATTTCAATCCCAAGCTTCTCTATCATCTAATTAATCCTATATTCTATAGTGGAGGCTTTTTTATAAAGATTTTGTTTAATTACATTTTTGAATCTGTTAATTGTCAATTTTTGTACATCACTTGGGAGTTTGTTATAAAAGCGAACACCTTGCCCTTTAAACGAGTTACTAACTTTATGGAGTCTAGAATAAAATTATGATTATACAATTATTATATAACTGAGTAACAGCGTCGTAATGCTTACAGATAGATAGATAATTTTATTATTGCATACCATAAACAAATTAAAGAAAATACATTTTTAAATCATAGGTACAATGGGCGGCCTCATCACTAAAAGCGATCTCTTCTAGGGAACCTTTATATGGACAGGACCTATGTGAACAAATAATAATATTAAAAGGCATTTATTTACACACACACACCTATTAAGCTAACAGAAGTAGGTAGGTACAATAAGTGCTAAATAAAGCTAGGTAGGTATAACAGTAGGCTTAATTCTAAGTAACATTAGTACATAAGAATCCTACTAATATTATAAACGCGAAAGTTTGTATGTATGGATGTTTGTTACACTTTCACGCCGGAACGGCTGAACCGATTGCTATGAAATTTGGTATGTACGTAGATCAAAACCTGGATTAACACATAGGCTACATTTTATTGGCAAACCACGCGTGCGAAGCCGCGGATTGGTCAGCTAGTAATAAATAATAGCAAGTCAGCCAAATCGAATCAGAATCGGCTCAGCTCGGTATAGAGATGACGTCATAAATACGTTACCGGCTTTTCCTTATTTCCCGAGAGCTCAGATGTCATTACAAGATTTTTGATGTTTCTTTGAGTATGTTATTTAGATTTTTTTTTTGTTACCCGTATTTTTGGGGAAGTTAATATAATAAAAACTCCATATAATAAAAATGATTACATAAGTTTTTTGTTAAAAAAATACTTCTTCAAAACAAGCTTTTATAGAATTTATACAAACCAGAAAACATCCTCCACATCTTTGAGGTCCCCTATATTCTGGATGTCGTGCTCTCCTCAGCAGACCCTTTCATTTGATAACCATACTGTGGTAGTGCAGAAAAAATAACCAGTCCGCCATCTTGGATGATCCGCCATATTATAATTAGAAAGACGTTACAAAGCTAAGCATGCATTGTCATCCAAAATAAGCGTGTATACCAAATTTCAGCTCAGATGGTTAAAGATAACCGATTTAAAATTCAGTTTCAAGATTCCACCCGGACAAACATACATATATATATATATATATACATTGCAAGTTAAACAGAAGCTTGAAAAACACATTAGTTCACAACACTTAAATAACTAATGCATGTATCCTTTTCAATAATCATCATCATCATCACAGCCCGTCTGCACCCACTGATGGGTATAGGCCTCCTCTTTATTACGCTATTCTTTCCGGTCCCTTGCGAGTCTCATCCATGGACACCCAGCTACGCCTAATTAAAAAGATGATTAAAAAAACTGTTTTAATGGCCACTTTGAAGAATACTTATCATCATCATCATCATATCGGCCACAGTACGTCCACTGCTGAGCACAGTCCTACGCTGCTCTAGCCAGTGCGTGGTCTTTTGAATCGGTTGCTTTGGAAATCTATGGAGGCCTTTGTGCAGCAGTGGACGATCAATGGCTGAGATGGTGATGGTAATTTTCCACTGACGACCGCATCTCGTAAAGTGTCGCAAAACATATAATGAAATATATATGAAAAATTAAGTTGCAAGAGAAAAAGCGGTTTAATCAAAAATCTTGTGAATTTCCCTTGTTCCGAGTGGCGCGTGACCGGAATACAAGATGGCGCCACTAATCTGCGGAGGATACAACTTGCTAGCTTTTACAAAATACCTACTTCAGTTAGAACTCCTGATATAACTATTTTCATTTTCGCGAATTCTTAGTATAAAAGTATTAAATGTTTATTTTATCATTTCATAAAAAATTAAACGTAAATGCTATACTTACATGGTAGATTTGTAAACTGCTGATAAGTTGAGAGAAGAGCCAAGAAGCACATTTGTAGATGCAAGGCTACACAGCCCTGAGCATCGTCAAAAGGTTGCAAGCCCCTCGGCTTTTTATCGTATACATTTCGGAGAGTGTGCGGCGGAACTTCTCAATTTGATCCCACCATCCCCATTCGATCATCGGACAACCAGACGCTCCGCGGTGCGCCACCGCTACATGGTAGACATACCTCCCATTCGCACAAAGCGGTACTCTCCCACCTTTATTAAGCGCACCGCCAAGGAGTGGAACGCCTTGCCTGAGTCTGTGTTTCCTGATAACTAACCTAAGGGTCTTTCAGTCGAATGAATAGGTTTCTTCTAGCGTGTTCCATCGTAGACCATCAGACGAGATCGTGATATTATAAAACTTAACAATAATTTCAAAAAAAAATGTGGTTATTCTCCAGCCGTACCTAATCCAATATAATAAATAGTCTGTTATTCAAGAGATTGAAACGTCTTTAAGAAATCGCAAGTTGCGTAGCAGGATTTTTTTTATTTTACATAACTGGTTGTGAAACGCAACTGTTATCTACGCTGGTTATGTAACAATAATATAATATTTACTTCGGTAACTGGTTGCGTAGCAAGATTTTTTTCTTTGTAGGGAACTGGTTGCGTAACTTAGTTGTCATGGTGGCCGGAGCGTATGGATCTGTTTGAGAGATACAATGCCTCACACAAACATACATGACATAACACATGACATACATGACACTTTATAACCAAATAATACTCTATTGATAACGCTTCTTTATGCGTCGGGGGTCAAAAATAAAAGCAAAAACAAGTTACAAGATTTCTTTAATATGTTCGAAAAACATAAGCATATAATATTTATATAATTTATCTATGAAAATGGCAATGATAGTTTCCATCCTGAGGGACAGATCGCCCGAGGCGGTCCTACGTACAGTCAGAACCAAAAATATGGAAAATGAGAAATCATAAAATTGTATTGTTGCCGGTGAAATTACAGGCACATTAGGTTTTACACATATATGCCTCAAGTTTATGAACGTAGGGCTGTGCATCGTAGGACACGTTTCTAACGTGGGTGACCTATGAGGCAATACTTTGATAGAGGCGATGGTTACCACTTAATATAACATTAGGTGCGGCACGTGCATGTTTCATCATCATGATAAATAATAAATAAACAATCTTCTTTTTCTCGCTGTAGACAGTTTTTACACTTTTATTTTTAACTCTATACAAAAATGAGGGGTGTTTTACGTTTGACACGCTTAAGGTGTTTTTGGTGTAATATTCTCTGTCGTAAAATGGTTTTTAAATGTTTTTGTGTCCTGGGTTTTACATTTTTATGTTTATCCTTGTTGTAGATCGTCTTCCTAATTCGTAGGTATACCAAAGTGGTTGACTGTACGGAGTCAGTGAAGTATGCCGCGCGCGCGCGAGCGCGGTCTTACTCGTTACCATTCATTGCGATGATACTTGCTCTCCCCCTGTGCCTGGGGACCGACGTACGACTGGAGATAACCAACCGAGTTATCTATTGTTTTGATATTTCTATACCGAATTACAGATTGTTGAAATTCTCAGAAGAAAACTAAATGAAATAAATTGCTATGATATTCGTTAGTAAATATAGTATAAGAATAGCGCAAGTACAAATCCGTGGTTCCTGTCCACTCCTTCAGGAAGCAGGCGTGCGTACACTACGTGTTGTGTTAAGTACAACAATAAATAAAAACACGGGTAGGGCTAATGTCTAGTACTGTTGTAAAGTAGGTTTTTAGAATTACATAGCTATAGATTTTTTAAATATTATGTAAACAAATCATATTAATTCATCAATCATCATGTAAGTAGGTGCCTGTTAAACTAAGCGGCATCGTCGCAAATGCGCCGCCGATTTACGTTAAAAACTGTTTATTGGAAATGCATCGATCACACGATATTCAAGATAAATTCAAGCTACTCACCTCTAAAATCGTATAACACAATTCTGGATGTATGTTTTATGTTAACAAAAGAGGTTTTTTATAAATACAAGCTTCCGCCTCACATCAGATCACAATCTTTCTCCATACTTAATTTCATCGAAATCGGTCAAGTCATTTAGTCGTGAAAACGTAACAAACGATAGACAAACAGACATACTTGCTTCCGATTTTATTATGGATATTTTTTAAACCGATATAGTGGCTACCTGCAACTCATTGCAGGGAGGCTGGATTTCGACTGTTCCTTTATGGAATACTGGACGAGAGCGCACACTGTGCACGTCTAGTGTCTCGGGACTACTCGGGAGTCGAATATTTTGTCTGTCTGTTATTTTATGTGTAGGTACCTATTTTATGTTTGTGTTATTTGTTTATTTTATCGTTTATTGTATATATTTTTGTATTGTATGTAATATGGACTTGTATTTTAGTGCTAGTCTGAAATAAGTTGAATTGAGATTGAAATTGATTGGCAATCAAAAATACGATCCACCTAGTGCCTGTAACTAATTTTCATTAAACTTATAGATATAACAGAATATGTATATTAATACGCGGAGACAAGAGATTGTACCACTTTTTAAGCTTAAAGCGCGCACGAGGGAGCGTGAGATTTGGCACTGTTAAAGTTTATTTGGAAAAAGAGGGCGGAGTGCTAAAGTTGACCGTTCAATCTTGACCACTGTGCGTGCACTCTCAACTGTATCATTTTGAATAGACGATTATGTTTGAGCTGATATCAACAGGAAACTAAACTCCGGAACAGTTTACAGTCCAATTTAAAGTTGGCTAGTTGTCTTGCAGCTGAAGGCGGTTTACTCGCTACTGTATCAACATGTTATCACTTTGTAAGTCGATGGATCTTAGGAGCAATTTTGTTAGCTGTTTTGCTTGTAGATACTTAGCCCGAATTGCACAGCGATCTCTAAACGTCTTTAGCAACTATGTTTAAATTTGACGTAATTTTATGATTTTACAAGTCTTTAAATCATATTTAGCCACTAAATGCGTTTAGGTATCGTGGCACAAGTCACCCTAAGACACATAGAGTTAGATGAGGTCTTAAATTAAGTACCGTCCGGCTTCTCATCTTTTTAACCCTTCCTTTTGTGTATCTGTTTGTCTGTGGCAACATAGCTCGCAAACAGTTGGACCGATTCTGATGCAGTTTTCTTAATAGAAAGATAGTTTAGCTAGTTTATTTGAATTTCTATTTTTATTTCAGATACCTATTACTTAATTTGTTATGATGTGTAGTGAAGATGGTCAGCCGATCCATTAAGTAATGTAAAGAAATACAGAAAGTATTTATTCAATTAGGTATGTTTTGCAAACATGGCTGAGTTAGTTTTTACGCATAATCGCCTGCTCATTCAACCTAGCACATAATTAATAGAGTGCCCGGCCGGGCGGGTGCCCGCTTGAACGCGCGGGCGCGGGTAGGTGAGTTCGCATGCCGTCCGCAACGACTTGAAATGTACCCTATGTTTAAGAAAATAATGTCGTTTTGGTTGTAATAAGATCAAGTTTTAATATAACCGCAATATCAGCATGGTAGGTTTGTCTACCTAAAAATATTTAGGGTTATTACTTGTAAACAGGTAGATTAAGCTTGATTTTTTTACCTTAAAAATGCGCGCGTAATAGCAAAGTGCTCATATCAAATTTTTTAATAAGTACTTATGGAAAAATTTTGGCTACATAAAATTAAGAAAACTGATTTAAAAAGTGTAACTGTCATAAATACTAAATTTATCAAAAAACTTATAAAGGTGCTATAGCCTGCTGAGTTATTCTAGGTAAAGATACTATTATGCTAAACTGTTTAGTTGTAATACGCTGTTAACATTTATGTTCAATAAAGACCTTTTAAAAACAAACAAAACAGCCGATCCGAAGATTATGAACACTTTGTTCGTTCTGGTGAAGGGATCTCAACTGTAAAATAAACAAAAAAACTATTAGAATTAGCAAAATAAAGAAAAGCAATCTGCAAATTTATTATCAACATTTAAATAAAGTAATATAAACTTAGTATCGTACAGTCAGTAATGGCAGTCTTCATTAAAAGAAACAATCTCTTAACAAATTGAAACGAAGATTGCAAAGTTAAAGGAAGACTAATAGCCGAAGAATGAATCGCTGTTTGCCAATTAATTCTAAGAGGGATCTTTCTAATCTATATAAATAAAAATGAATTGGTATTCGTTGGAACGGCTAAATAGATTTGGCAAATTTTTTCAATTGCTTGTATTAGTCCGAATGGGGTTTTTATAAAAAAAAATGGAAAAATGCCAGGTAAATTTAAATATTCAGGAACATGAAAGTACTTTTTCCATAGGAGTTTTGTATAAACTCAAGGCAAGAAATGCATTATTTCATTTTGAAACTCGTGCTAAGTCGGAGCAGGTCCACTAGTATACAATAAATTTATCAAAAACGTGAAAGAAAAACAAGAAAATAAAAGAATTCCGCTTGTGATTATGCTGTTATTTTACGGGAAAGGATTGTTCCCCGAAGCAATCTTTTTTTTACGATAATTATCTAGATCACAATAAGGATGTTCACATTAATCTGAAAATATTCGTATCTTAGTTGGAAATAGCACCAGGCAGACATAGAGGTTTAAGTAGGCATTATAAATACTTAATAAATACCACACGACTATTTAATTCACATGTTGGACATCCTTGGGTCTAGTAGACCCGTGAAGACAACCTACAAGGGGGGGATAGAGGCAAGTCCGAACATTACGTTTGATATAAAACCACTGTTTACATACAAGTCAATGCCACGTGACAGGTTGAAAGCCCATCACCGCATACTTTCGTATATAAATACGTTGGCATACTATTTTCTTAAGAAAATTGTGTAAATCCCTACTACGTAAGAAAAGCCGTGGCACACGCGAATAATAACGAGGACATCACTATCAGAACACACACGTTCCCTATAGATCACGTTTTCTCTAAAACTCTTCTTAACATCACGCGAACTCAAAACAGTTGAAACTCCTGAAAGCTCCAGTCTCGATGTTTTCTCAACAATTCCTTCAGTTTGCAAACGCCTTCATTGAATCAATATTGTTAGGAACTGTTCCCGTTCCAGTTCTTTGAGTGGAGCAGCGTGTGGTCACCCCACTGTCCTCACGTCATAGAGTAGGTAGGGGGAAAACTACTTTGCTTCTGAATTTACAAGTTTTTAACGGTTAGCTAAAACGTAAAAGCACCGTAAAATAAACTTATAAGTTGATATTAATATGAATTATTTCTATTACCGACATAAAATTATAAAAAAAATAGATATGACTAAAACAGGTTTTTTTAATTATCTAATATAGTTTATAATTAAATAATAAAATTAGCTTAAAGTACGTGGGTAAAACTGTAACAAAGGTTATTCTGACTCGTAAACCCGTTACATCTCTATTTAATTCACTCACCTAGTAAATCCATAATAATACTCCATAAAACTGTTTATTCTTGTTAAGTCGTTCACGAAACTATAAATTCACAAGTAAAGCCATACAAGTGAAAAGTTCCGTCATTCCAGCTAAGAGAAATACATTGTCTAAGTTCAAAAGAAAAGTAACTTAAAATGTCTTATAGCTAAAGTTACGAGCTCTGGAGGAAAAATATCGCTATTTGTTAAGTAGTTGCATTTACTATATCGGATGTTCTAAGTTAAGCAGACTTTATGAGTTTAACAACGAGCTATTTCTAAGTTTATCTCTACTTTGAAACAACGCATTTCATGATTTTTTTTGTTAATATCTTTTACAACAAAATATAAACTTTATATGAGAAAGCATGCATAAATTAAAAAAAAAATATATCCTTGTACCTTTTACTAATATTCATCATCATCATCATCATATCAGCCGTAGGACGTCCACTGCTGGACAAAGGCCTCCCTCATTGATCTCCAGGAACTGCGGTTGGAAGCGGCCTGCATCCAACGCCGACCTGCGGTTCTTACCAAGTTTACTATTATTATCAAAGAATAAATCACCCCAACACTCCCAAACAAAAACATACAATCATTTCCCAACAAAAGCTTTGATAGAACTTCCCTCAAAGAATCCTTCAGCGCCATTACCCCACGCATCGAGGGAATGACGTCACACTCGACCGAAACCATAATCATAACCGAAGACTCCCGTATCTTCTTTACTATGGTCACCCTACCAAAGACGCGCAATTGAAATTCAACCTTATCCGATGGCAATATTACATGATTTTCAATGATTAGGGATTACAATCCTACAAAATACAAAAGCAACTGTATATTCTTTGAAGAAAGGTTGAAGTTAGTTTGAAGTCACTAGAGACTTCAACTTCAATGACAGGATTACAATCTTGTAGAATAGAAAATGAACTGTGTGGTGGTTGAATTAAGGTTGAGATTTGTTTTCCGTTGTTAAGGCATTAAGTTTAATTCGAGTGTTGGGGTAAGTGTGTGCTTCGTAGTCGTTACGAATGGGAATCATTGGATCGGAGCTAAGCTCGACAAAACCGCAATGTTATTTTCATTTTTAGACCATTTTTGATGGAACTGTCCGAACGAAGCGATGAATATTTATTGCTCGTTCAGTGTTAGAATAAAAACTTTTACTGCAGCTTTTGAACAATTCATTCGTTTTCCAATAAATGGATTTAAAAATGTATGGCGTTTACACAAGTCATAGGATAAACTGAGTTCTGGAGGTTAAGTTTGAAGTACCTACAGTTAATTATTGAGTACAAATTCAAGATAAATAATTCTTTTTTTTAATAAGATATATGTTTAAGTAAAAACTTTATCTCGAGAAAATAAGTGACGCCGGCATCTAGCAGAACTCAGGACCAAGACACACTTTTTAGTATAACATATAGTTTTACTCCAAATCATGTGAGTAAAAGAGTGTTAGATATGCGTGTGGATGGGTATAGAAGTAGAGGAAGGCCGAAGAAGAGATGGATGGACTGTGTGAAGACTGATATGGGTAAGAAGGAAGTGAATATATAGGTACTCGTACATTTTGTGTCGACCCCGCGTAATGTGGGAAAAGGGCAGGAAAAAGAAGATACAGTTATACTCAAAAAAAGTTAAGAAGTATAATTTCTGGTAGTTTTAAAGAAAATAGAAGCCATAAAGTAAGTTTTTTTTACGGTTTTAACCTCTCAGTCCATTCAGGTTTAAGATATGTTTATTTATATCGTATAGTCGTGCTCGAGCCGTCGTACAGTGCGGACGTCTCTGGGGCGTCGTTACGCTGCCCGTTGAATATACGAAGATTCGATCGTCGTTAGTGGTCGAGGCAACATCGCCTATAAAAGGCTCCACAGATCGCGCGGCACGCATTCGATCGTCGTTAGTGGTCGCCGCTATAGCATGCAGCGGCCACACCTTAGGAACCTAGGCTGGTAGAGGGGGGCTCGAGTGCCGAAACACTTTGTTGTAGCAACGGCGTGTTTCGGCCCTCGAGTCGGCACGGTCACTCCCCGTGCTAGTGCTCGTTGCTTCGGCGTCAACGCAATCCACCTCAAGTGGCGAGGCAACCAGGCAACTGTAGAAGGCCTGAAGGTAGCGATAGGAGTTTTTTATCGTTGCCAGATACTGCGTCCTGTTCCCTTCCAGTCGTAGCGGTTCTCCGTTCCACTGGGTCAAGGGGAGTAAGGAGGAGAGGGTGCATCTGTGTACGGCGCGCACACTTATGCAACTTAATATATCCTGCGCATCTGACTTGGCTTTGTCATTCCGAGTTTAAAAAAGTCCTGGGCTTGGTCTAATACCTGGACACGGGTGGCCTAAGGAGAGGAGAGTGGTCGCTCTAGCACTGCATCGGGGTGACAGTGTGGTTCGGCAGCACTCTTTGAGACAAAGCAGCTTTATTTAGAGAGGCACTGCTTTCCTCGCTCAGCCGGGGAGGGGGCTAGAAAAGGTGCCCCAAACAAACGCTCATTCCTCGCAATAAGAATAAATCTAAAAACATGCAGATGAATATGACTTTTGGTGCGTGGAATGTACGTACTCTTTTAGACCGACCCAACAACCTCTGCCCAGAACGTAAAACCGCCATTGTGGCTCGCGAGCTCAAACGCTATGACGTCGACATAGCCGCTCTCAGCGAAACACATCTAGCTGACGAAGGTGAGCTTGTTGAACGTGGTGGTGGGTACACTTTCTTCTGGAAAGGCACACCAGCTTCTGAGCCTAGACGGTCAGGAGTAGGCTTTGCTATTAAAACTACTTTAGCCTCTAAGTTGGAAGAACATCCAGTTGCTATCTCTGATCGTGTCATATCCTTACGTTTCCATCTTCGAAACAATAAATACTTAAATGTTATCAGCGTATATTCGCCAACACTCGACAAAAGTGATGACGTCAAGGACAAATTTTATGAGGAAGTGTCAGAAGTGCTGACTAAAATCCGGCGCTGTGAGAAAGTTTTGCTTCTTGGCGACTTTAATGCTCGCGTCGGACGTGATTTTGAAGCTTGGCCTCGGGTGATAGGGCGACATGGCATTGGTAACATGAACAGTAATGGGCAACTGTTACTAAGCCTCTGTTCCCAATTTCATCTGGGTATTACCAATACCATGTTTAGACTCCCAAATAAATACAAAACTACCTGGATGCACCCAAGGTCCAAGCATTGGCATCTTATTGATTATGCTATAGTCCGTCAACGGGATATAGCGGATGTCAAAGTAACGAGAGTAATGAGGGGCGCAAACTGTTGGTCGGATCACCGACTTGTTGTTACAAAACTATTTTTGCGTCTTAGCCCTTGCCGTAGACCTCGCAGGGCTAAGCCTAACTGTCTTCATCTGAAAAAGCTAGAGTCTGCTGAAATATTGGCAAATTACAGGGAAGCTGTCAATACCTTTACAGCAGGCATACACCCCGAAGATGAACAGTTAGACGAGGGCTGGAAACTGTTAACTACAAATACCATCAATGCGGCTACTGAGATCTTAGGCCAAAAACCTCGTGTCTGTGAAGACTGGTTTGACGAAAATGATAATACATTGACAGTCGCCCTAGAAAAACACCGCCAGCTCCTTCGAAAGGGAAATCAGACAACTGCTTCTGAAAAAATAAAGGAGAGTACGAGCCAAATAAGGAGACTAACTCGAAACGCAAAAGATGAGTGGTGGCTGAACAAGGTTCGCTATATTCAGTGGCTTGCTGATTCGAATAGACTCGGCGATTTCTTTAACGAGATTAAAAAGTTAGTAGGAAGTCCACATCGAGTAAACGTACCACTGAAATCACTTTCAGGTACCCTCCTGGTAAGCAAAGGAGAAGTTCTTACTCGCTGGGCAGAACACTATAACAGCTTACTCAATGTGGATCGTTCTGCTGACATAAACTATTTAGCATCACTTCCTGCCTTACCACAAGCCGTAGATCTGGATCAGCCTCCTTCTCTTGAGGAAGTTATCATCGCCATCAAAGCGCAGAAAAACAATAAGGCTGTCGGCATCGATAACATACCAGGAGAACTATTAAAATATGGCGGAGATGAGTTGCACTACAAGATTTGGCAATTTTTCCAGCGCATGTGGGAAATGGAGTTCGTTCCTCCTAGTTTTGGCGTATCACTAATTTGCTCTTTGTATAAAAATAAAGGTGATCGATCTGTTTGCAACTCTTATAGGGGTATATCACTTCTGTCTACTCCAGGAAAAACTTTTGCCAGAGTACTCTTAAATCGTCTTATGGAGCTCTCTGAAAGTATATTGCCTGAAACGCAATTTGGGTTTAGACCCAATCGCGGCACATGCGAGGCCATATTCTCTCTTAGACAACTGCAAGAGAAAAGCAGGGAACAGTGTCAACCTCTGTTTCTCTGTTTTGTTGATCTGGAGAAAGCTTTTGACAGTGTACCTCGCAAAGCTTTGTGGATTGTGCTTTCGAAACTTGGTTGCACCGACAAATTTATACGCTTGATAAGACTTCTTCACGACAACATGACTTGTTGCGTAACCGTCAATGGTGAGCAGACAGAGCAATTCCCTGTCACTTGTGGTGTAAAACAAGGCTGTGTATTAGCACCCACTCTTTTTGCTCTGTACTTTTCCGTTGTCGTGAGGGAGACTTTACAAGCCAACACCGAAGGGATCCGCATACGTTTTCGCACAGATGGCAGTATCTTTAACCTGGCTAGGTTAAAAGCGCACACAAAGGTATCGTATGACCTCATTACCGAATTGATGTATGCTGATGACCTATGTTTCGTTGCGGAATCTTCTGAGGGACTCCAGGACTTGATGACTCGGCTTGACGCTGCGTGCTGTAGATTTGGCCTCAAAATTAATATTACAAAGACAGAGGTGATGGCCATGGACACTGTTAACCAAGCTCCACTGAATCTGCAAATCGATGGAAAGCCCATAAAACAGGTCGATACATTCAGATATCTGGGAAGCAGCATAACAACAAAATGCGACCTTGACTCGGAGATCAACAGCAGACTTGGCTCCGCTATGGCTGCTTTTGGTAAACTACGAGTCCAGGTATTTCGCTCCCATAACATCAAATTGAGTACCAAGATTAAGGTGTATATGGCTATTGTACTTCCTAACATCTTGTACTCATCAGAGACATGGTGCCTGTATCGCAGACACATACGCACGTTAGACAGATTCCATCTGAAATGCCTCCGCGACATTCTTAACATCAAGTGGTCGGATCGGGTCCGTAATACCGATGTTCTACGACGGGCTAATGTCTGTGGCATAGAGGCATATTTGATGCGGCGTCAGCTGCGTTGGTGCGGGCACCTGTCTCGGATGTCTGATGAGCGAAGGGCGAAACGCATTTTCTTCTGTGAACTAGAACATGGTAAGCGGAAACGCGGAGGTCAGTTCCTACGTTTCAAAGACGTACAGAAGAGGCACATGAAGAGGTGTTGTATCGATCCGTCGCGCTGGGAGGCTCTCGCTGAAAAACGACCTGAATGGAGGCGTCATGTTCAGGACAAAGTGTACGAGTTTGAAGAAGAAAGGAGGCAAGAACTAGACTTAAAACGAGATCAGCTTAAAAGTCGACCGCCGGCTAATATCAATTACAACTACATTAATGGCGCCTTAACTTGTGTTCATTGTAACCGGACTTTTAGCGCAAAAATAGGGTACATCAGCCACATACAGGCTAAACACCTAGGCCAATAATCACAAAGTCAAGTCTCTGTAGCCGAAATCGGCTAGGGGGATTATTATGTTTATTTATTAAAAAACTAAAAATATTAATTTACAAATATCTAAATTAGAATAAACACCCTATTTACTCTGTTATTTTACTACAACTTACCTATTAAGTTAGGAACTAAGTCTCAGCATGCAAGTTCATTATGCTCTATGGGATTTGAACCTGCTACCTCCCATCTCAAGTCGTCCACCTCACCAAACGGCTCATCAATCAAGTAGCAGTGATTAATCAGGCAAGTAAGACACGTAAGGGACATACCATATGCTTCCTAATTCATGATCCATCGCTCGATCCATCAATTTCAATAACTCACCGGTTTTACGGACGCCAGGGCTTTGATCCGCTCCCTGATTACGTATAATGTAACGAGTTTGCAACGGGCAACCTATTATTGCTGTCAAACATCTAACTTTGGCGCACAAAACTTATTACTATTAGGTCGGGGCAAAAGTTTCTTCGATTTTTTTAAGAAAATTCAAAACATTTTTTAATATAGTTTATTTACATTTAACTAAAGTATATAGGTACCATTTTGTTCGATAACTTTTTGCCCTACTGTAAGTAGAGACATGATCCCATTGCTATAGACATTTTGGGGCTTCTGATCAAAATACCGCGACAAGTAGTTTTGGCGGTCCTCTCGTGATGTTAACCTGACACTGCCTAAAGAATTCTGAAGAGACCGAAACACGTGAAAATCTGAAGGTGCACGGTCAGGACTATACGGCGGATGCATTAACACCTCCCAGCCAAACTATCTTAATGTTTGCTGAGTGGCTAAAGATGTGTGAGGCCTAGCGTTATCATGATGAAAAACCACACCCCTTCTGTTGATTAATTCCGGCCGCTTTCTCTCAATTTCTTGCTTTAATCTCATCAGTTGTTCACAGTAGAGTTCAGAATAAATGGTCCTGCCTGGTGGTAACAGCTCATAATGAATAATGCCCTTCCATTCCCACAACACACACAGCATCACCTTGTTGCGAGTTAACCCGGGTTTCGCCACAGTCTGTGAAGCCTGACAGGCCTTTGACCACGACCTTTTTCGCACGTTCTTGTCGTACGTGATCCACTTTTCATCACCAGTTATCAGCTTCTTCAAAAATGGTTCGGTTTCATTACGTCGTAATAAAGAATCACAAATGAGTGCACGGTTCATTAGGTTTCTTTCAGTGAGCTCGTGGGGTACCCAAGTATCGAGCTTTTTAGTGTACCCAGTTTATTTCAAATGCGCCAAAACTGTATTATGGTCAATTCCCAGTTCTTCAGCTACGTCGTAACTACTGATATGTTGATGTAGACCCACTTTTTCAAAAATGGCATCAATTTTATCCGTAATAGGGCGACCAGAGCGACGTGCATCTTTGACATCAAAATTTCCGGATTGAAAACGCTTAAACCAAATTTGTGCTACTCTCACAGACATTGCACTAGGTTCATAAACATTGCAAATTTTTTCTCGGCTTGCGTTGCATTTTTACCTTTTTTGTAGTAAAATTTTAAAATGTATCGAATTTCTTCATTAGATTATTCATCTTACAGTACGAAAAACAAATAAGAATCATACATTTTCCTAATTTGAATTTGGAATTATCTTCTTTAAATTTTAAACTTTGAATGATACCAAAACCAACCAGATACAAATAGTATAGCCAAAGAGATTTTATTACAAGTTCATACATACTTTATTGCGAAAAGACTTTTCCCCAACCTATTATTTTATACTACGAGTATGAATGGTATTTTGATTTGGATTGCAACATATACACATGTAAAACTAAATTATATAAATTAAATATAAATAATGAAATAAATAAATGAATGATTGTGAGATTTACACATGCTTTTGTAAAACGTCTGTTTATCCTTTGGAATGCGGATGTTAAGGATCCTTACTAAAACTGTCATCTGCGTTGATATGGATCAGTATGATTGCTACTCTTGTATACATTTACTGTATTTTAAATCGTATTTTTATGTTATCAAGGTGTTTATTTCTGTAAAAATAAAGTTGGTTGGTTGGTTCACATTCCATACAATTTATTGAAAATATTCATCATATGTTGAGGTCTGCCTAGACTATGAATGGTATTTTGATTTGGATTGCAACATATACACATGTAAAGCTAAATTATATAAATTAAATATAAATAATGAAATAAATAAATAAATGATTGTGAGATTTACACATGCTTTTGTAAAACGTCTGTTTAACCTTTGGAATGCGGATGTTAAGGATCCTTACTAAAACTGTCATCTGCGTTGATATGGATCAGTATAATTGCTACTCTTGTCTACTTTTACTGTATTTTAAGCCGTATTTTTATTTTATCAAGGTAGTTATTTCTGTAAAAATAAAGTTTGTTGGTTGGTAGACATTCCATACAATTTATTGAAAACATTCATCATATTTTGAGCTCTGCCTAGTGCGCTCTATCATGCGCGCCATCTTACGGTGGATACACAATTTTAGGTCATTACGCACACTAAGGTTAATAAATAAATTTTATTTTTTAACCTCAGAAAGACAACTCCATACTTAAATCTAGTCAAATTCAAGTTTCGATGTGATAGCAAATGCATTTTCTTGCGTAACTTAAATTGGATACTGCCTACAAAGATAGCGGCGAGTTAATCGAAGTTAAAATGGCAAAAATTGACGTCCTACATTGCTCTTTTTTGAATAATAAATATAAATCATTTATTTTCTCTTGACAAAAGGTTTACAAATATCACTTATATCTAAGAGTACTGATGTTGAAGTACACCTGTTTTGCGATAGACTGGTGCCTGTTGTCATATTACGTTCGCTTGTCAATGTCAAATCCCACGTTTAGAAGTTAGTTTTAGAGGTTATGTTTAATAATAATATGGTGGTTTTGGATATATCGGAATAAAGTAAGTTTTACCACGATGTACTTCGTGAAATATTAATTAATTACACCCATAGTGGCGACGAGGATAGGTTAGGTACGAACGTAGAGGAACGATAGACTTATAAACCTGTGAACAGGTCACCAGTGCCCCACTCATCTGGCTCACTTACATTTATTTTTCTATTCTACAGTGATGTGTGCGAGTACATGCGTGGGTGTGTGTGTTATTTAAAAATGTACTATTCAACAGCAATTTTTGCAAGAGCTTTACGTCTGATTCCAACCTGCTGTGAGATACATACGTAATCAAAGCCTTGTCTATGCGCTAATAACAAGCCACTCTAGGTGCTCTACATTGCAAAACTGGAATGGATCGAAAAACTGTTGTTAATATTTGATATTTTTAATAATCCTGTCGAAGTTCTGAATATACTGTTCAAAAATTTACAATGAACATCGAATATTTACACAGTCCATTTCATCTAAAGGTAAATGCATTTATTAACAGAAAGAATAAGGTACAATTATTTACAACACTATAAAAAGGATACTCTTATAAAGGTTGTCCAGCGAGATGGCTATTTAGCTTATACAATACTCCAGTCCTATCATAAATAATGTTTTGTATCAGTATACACATCATTGTGGACATTACTGACATTTTTTTTCTGAATAACTAACTTTCTGTTGCTGAGACCGATGCGCTTTACCGAACTGATAATTCTGACGGAGGCGCATAGTTTAAAAAAAAATATTTTTTAGAATTCTACTTTTAGTTTTTAAGAATTTATTACAAGCCAAAAATAACTTTCAATAAACCAAACCATTTTTCTCTGTCTACCCTTACCGTTACTGTATTATATGGGTATAAAAGTAACACAATTAAAAAGTACAATTCAACAGACAGATAGTTTTTGTAAAAGCTTATTCAAACTCTGTAACAAGGTTTCTAACTGTTTGTTGAACAACACGCGCAACGCGAGGATAGGCTCCCTGGAGGGGACATATACAGAGCTGAACTACTTTGTAAATAAACAAGAAATTTTTACAACATTTTTAAAAACCCCCGACACTAAAAACTCGTAAAAATTACCATTTTACTGTTGTGATCCCTTCACCAAAAATGATAATAGACTGGGCAAGTACAAGTGTACCGAGGGTTCCGTACTGTATTTATGTACACACGATTAAGACCATAATCAATTAATCATGAGACAAAAATCATTTAACACGCAACCAAAATCGAACCCCTTTCGTATCACAGCCTGCTTACTCGCTAAAGGTTCATATGATAAGGCACGGTCCAATTATATCCCTCTGTAACAGCATATAACTGCCTAGAACCGGTTAGTAGCGGTTTTAACTGGCTAATTAGTGGCGGCGAGGGAATTCCGGCTACGTATCGGTTTTGTTTCCGTTTTCGGTTCAAAGTTATTTACTGCTTTATGTTTGACGACCTCCGTGGTGCAGTGGGCGAATAGCCGGCTGAGACGCAGGAGGTAGCAGGTTCGATTACCGCCGCGGAATGAATGTTTGTATGATCTACAAATATTTGTTCTAGGTTTCGTTGTTTCTCTATACATTATAAATTTATATTTACAAAAAAAGTATTCAAGCATTCTATCAGTTATCTGGTTCCCATAGTTAAATCTTTGCCTAGTTTGGGGCTAGATGGCGCTGTGTAAAATATCCAGCATCTTTTATTTATTTATAAATAAAGTTAATTCACGGTACGTTTCAAAATGATCGTTAAGATTGCGATAACGATTAGTTGGTTTTGTTAAAGTCGAAATATATAATAATTTATTAACTAAAGTTACATGGACCATTCCTCAAAGTAAATGAAGTATACTGCCTTTGACGTAATGATAAAACCTTAACCTAACATTCATACATTTGTTCCGCATTGGGAATCAAACCTACAACCTACTGGGTCTCAGACCGCTATTCGGCTATCCGGAGGTCGTTATGTATATACGATGGGAAGCGCAATTTTAGACTAAAAGGTATTTAGCATGGTACGGCGCAGTAAACCGCAGTATAAAGCCATGACTATGTGGTGACGGTTTCACTTATAAAATCGTTTGTCTCTTTCTGACAAAGTGTTAAAACATGTGGAGTAAAAAAGACAACAAATTAACACTATTAATTGCTCACTTTATGAGTCACATTCCAAAATACTCGGAGGTAACGCTTTGTTCGTTATTCGTTAGTAACGGCTTACTAAGAAACGTCAGTCTTCATGAAGTGCTGACGTCACGAGACAAGATACGACAAATTGGATTACGAGCATACGATGGGGCGACTATGATTTGGTGGTTTTTTTGTTGGATGTATAGATTAAAGGAAAAATAGTTACACTGCACCTACCGGGGTAGCATGAACATCCTAGAAAAGTTTACCCCTACAGCAAAATAGATTAAAATGACATTTTGGCGTTACTACACAAGAACTCCTCTCCGTACAAAGGTTGTCTAGAAAAAATTGCTTTCATTAGGGAAAAGAGCACATTATACATTTACCTGTTTCTCGTTTTGTTGTATCTAGCTTGTTAGGTTTATTACAAAATTATCATTCATTCATTCTACACCAAAATGTCATTTAATTATTCCGTAAACAAGAGGAACCGTGATGAGAGATTACTTTAATTATGTTTTTTTCAGCAGAGCTAATCTACTCCCTCCATCCCCCCCCCCCCCCCCCCCCGTAAACGGGTGACGATTCTCAAAAAATATAAGCACGTGCACGAGATAAAGTCACATCCTTACGTGCAAACTTATTACTAGAGTGACAACTCTAGTCAACAAGATATAACTGGTCCTAGGTTTTCTTTTAGTGCCAGTTTTTGCATGGGTGCCCATTTATCAATTCGTAAGAACGAAAATCGTTTTATCAAATAATTTCGCTAAAAGCTGATGATTTTCAACTTTTCGTAAAGGATTAATTGACTTAACAAGCACAACTTCTTAAATCAAAGCTGTAACTTAATGTCAGTCTTCATTGGCAAAGCCGACATCAGCTAGAAACAGACACAGTAAATTGGATTCGCTGGGGTGACCAGAGATTGTGTGGAATACGGGAGCTTATGTTGTCAATTTGTGGAACATGAGTGCAGAAGACAGATAGTTTTGGAGTCTTGTTGTTTTTTGAAGTTTTTTTTGGTTTTTCTGAACAATCTCGGAATCTTCAAGCATATAGTGAGTAGATTATTTTTAGGGAAGTGTTTATAATGTTGACTATACACTGGCTGCATTACGCTGAATTGCAATGCTTATTCGTTGACCCAGATAAGTGCCAGCTTTCGGATCACACGTTGCTTCAATCTAGCGCACAGAAACAATTTTGAAAACGCAATGGGCCCCCGTACTCCTTGGACCCAGAGTCACGACACCAAATGGCATAAATATGGAAGCACTGTTGAGACTTCCGATGCGCCACTTTAACACTTTTACCCAAAAATACCAAAGTTTCTGAAAAAAAATTTGTCCATTTCTTAAATAAAGCTGAAACAATAAACCATTAGCCCGTATTAACCTTTCTATACTCGCGCCAATTTTTGCTACACCTATACTCGCGCACGGTGTCACAGACCGATAGTTTGTACCCCTACAACATATTTTTTTTACTTAGAAGCCCAAAAACTTTTACTATTTTTTCAAAGTTTAGGATGTAATGAAACAAAATAGTATAAATAATACTTAATTTATTAATTATTTTACTGACTTATAGTCTATTACAAATCAGTCTTCGAATTTGAGATTTTTTTCTTAAGTACTAGGAAAACAAAATTAAAGTCTGAACTTCTTTTTAAAAACAAAATAAACTTCTGAAAAATAATAATGAACATATCAAAGGACATATTTATCTATGTTTGGCTTAGTTTTGAGCATCACCATAACAATCAGGGCATATGGTTACAGCATGTTCCAAACAAAAGTATTTTTTGCAGGTGGCACAGTTGTAACGTGTCTTGCGGTTTTTTTTTGATGAGCAGTATCCACAACGACCAACTTTATTATTATTAGATGTTGCTGAAGACTCGGGCCCATCTAATTTACATATTTCGGCAAGTCTGAGCCTGATGGTTCTCGGCAAGGATGTAATGAGAGCCCGTCGTCTAAGTTGCGGATTGATCAGATCGTATGCTAAAGCTTCAAGAAAGGTCCTACGGTTAATTTTCTTGGTAGGGTTGTTGTGCAGGTATATTATGAACGTATTTATACCCGCTACATTCATCAAGCTGTAAAATATCACCATTGGCCATCTATTTGTCCCACGTGCAACGTTGTAAGTCTCACACATTTTGTCCACGGTATCAACTCCACCTTTGGTTCTATTGTAGTCCATTATAATTTCTGGTTTACCTGTATCCTCATTGATCTGGGCATCATCGTGCATGCTGGATACGAGAAGGACATTTTTGCCTTTTTTCGGTACATAGGATACAAGACTGCAATTGCCTCGGTGCCCAAATAAACTGGACTTTTCGGCTCTTCCTCGTATTTCCGTGAATTGTTTAGGCAATTCTCGTTTGTTTTTACGAATCGTCCCAATAACTGTCAATTTGTGTTGAGACTCAAGCTTATCTATCAATGGAATACTAGTGAAGAAGTTATCACATGTGATATTACGCCCAGTATTGTGAATATTTTCACTCAATCGCAAAACCAAAGTCAAAGCGGAGCTATCAACTCGATATGGACCGTCTGGTTGTTTCCCAACGTAAACTTCCATGGTATGGGTATAAAACATTTTGGCATCTGTCAACGCATAAATTTTTATTCCATATTTGTTGGGTTTCGATGGAATGTACTGGCGAAAGTTGCAACGTCCTCTAAAAGCCTCTAATTTTTCGTCAATTGTAACATACTGAGACACACTGTAGTATTTTTTGAACGCTCCCACAACTTCGTCGAACAACTCTCTTATAGGTGCCAGTTTGTCCAGTTTTATTCTCTCTTCTCGTGTATCTTTATTGTCAAATCTGAGACAACGCATCAATAGATAGAACCTGGTAAAGCCCATAGTCAATCGAAATATCTCCGGGGATGACCCGTCAGTTTTGAAAAAATCTTTGGCATTTAGACGACAGTTTCTTCTAACTCCAGCAAACAGTAAAAGGCCTAAAAAAGCTTCAATTTCAATGTTGTCTGTATCGGCGCAGTCTCTTTCTCTTGTGAAATTATGTTTCAATCGATTAATTTGTTCATTAGTGTATTTTACTATCAGGTTGATAGTGTCCTCTGAAAAAAAAAGCTGCCACAGCTCACCTGGTTCCTTCAAATTTCTAGCTTCTCCTCTAGCGCCTGGAAGTTGAGTGACTATGTTTCTAGCACGTCGCCTAGTTGGGTTTGAGGCAGGAGATTTATTCCACCTTGTCTGTCCATCTTTTCCCAAGTAAAAATCACGGGAACTTTCATTGTGTTCTTCCTCAAATATCTCGTCATTGTCGTCGTCTTGCTCGGTGTCGTATGTCTCTTCTTGTACCTCCACGTTGTCTTCTACCTCACTGTCATTTTCGTCTTCATAGCCAGAACCAGAACTTGATTCGTCCAGTAACAATCTGATTCGATCATCATCCATTTTGATATGAAGTATCACCTAAAAAAGAATGATAAAATTGGTCAAAATATAATATAGAGCAACATACATACATACATTTTACTATACATACTTCATAAAGTATTCAAAGTCTGTAAAGAATATATAAATGCACTAAATATATTATATTAATACTTACACAAAAAGTTGCACCTATACTCGCATCGGTCTCATGGACCGATTGGCGCCAAATGCTACAACACGTGCGTTTCGCCCGAACGCGCGACGTGCACTAAAATGAAGTTAGCCACAAATCCGGCAGCTAGCAAGGAATTCGACTTCTCAGGATTTACCTGCATAAAAATAATTACGAAAATGTGTTTCGTCGGTCTCACAGACCAACGCGCGAGTATAGGAAGGTTAAGCATTAAAATGACTGACAAAAACCACTTTTCTTTACAATAATAGCTTTTAAAATGCTCAGCCGGAAAATCAAAGCCTCCAGACGCACAAACCGATTCAATTTGCGGTAAAATAATTACATACTTTTTCTTATATGCAATATTTGTATTTCTAATAGAATATTCAAATATGTATATAAAATCTTGCACTAGGCCACCTTTTTATAAACAACACCAAATTGTTTTCACTAACCTTCCTTCTGTATCCTTTGAAAGCTTCTAATTTCAAGCGGAACTTAACAAAAATATTAAAGATTCTTAAACGGTTTAAACTTTTTGCTCATTTTTATTCTCTTTTGTTGCAGGTAATAAGCCCCGGAAAGCGACGGTAAAAATACAAAGTACAATTCAGGACAAAAAAAATGTTCGCAAAACGTAATCCAAAAGGACGTCTATGAATAAAGAATAGGCGTTCAAGTGAGCGCAATTTGTCGAAGGGACGGTTCGGTCATGTTGCTTCATTATTCGTTGTGTTCGCGATATTCCTTTTTAGACCCACTATAAGATAAACCGAGTCACATTTCTATATCGAAAACTTTAACGTTTACATTATTTTTTATTATTTTTACAGTAAAATATTGCGCGAATAATAAACAGCCGGAAATTTTAGACGCACTTAATAGAAAATCTCTAATAACTGCCACATATATGAACCCATCAGATATTTCTAAAAGTTTTTTTTTTTACTGGATAAATCTTCTTTTGACCACAATCTCGCCTGATGGTAAGCGATGATGTGATCTAAGATGAAGCACGAAGATCTAGAAGAAATCTATTCACTCTTACCTTAAAGAGGCCCGGATTGTATTCTTTAGGAACAACAGACGACGGCAACGTGTTACCATACTTTAGCTGTGCGCATCAAGAATGTAGAACCAAAACTGTGTGTGCGAATGCGTGGTATATCAATCAACTAAGGAGATGGCGGGATCAGATCGTATAGTTCCTGGTCACATTCCCCGAAATGTATTCTAATTTTAATGGATTTAATTCACTAAAGCTTATTACGTTTATAACAAGTAGTTCAATAATTCTTATTTTTATAAACCAATCCACATAGACATGAAAGAATTAGCCCGAACATAATTAATTGAGTAACTAAACTAGCTATCATACACGATCTACGTAAAATGACGGCAATCTGTGCCACAGTCGCTGTTTGCGAAACGAAAAATAAAATTTTCGATTGCCGATTCCCGCCTTTATGGACCAATCAGAATAACTCGGTTAGTTGTTGTTGATCGCGTTTCAGGTGCTCGCCGTTTAATTGTTGCGGTGCTTCATATTGTTCATTTATTTAGATCACTGACTAAATGAAAAGGTGAAATAATGATCCTTTGAAAACCTAGTTTGTTCTATTAAAAGCTAATAATAATAAATCTATTCTGTTTTAAACCAGGGTTTTGACAAGTATGCTTAAAGTCTGTTTTTTGTAGTTGTACTGCTAAAGTTTTCATCTTTTAATTATAATCACATTAACCGTAATAAGTCCACTGCTGAACATAGGCCTTCTATAAAGATTTCCAGAGCGACCGATCATTGGCGGGCTGCACTCAACGATTCCCAGTCCATCCCTTCATCAAAATAATAAGTACATTTTCTTACTTATTTATGAAAGTTGAAAGCCGAAAATAGTAAAAAATGACACAAGTTAGATTTTATGCCAATCGCTCAATTGTGACATGTTTTTCGCAGTATTTTTACTAAAGCACTCATTAGCTCATAAAATCTATATTTTGTGAAAATTATATTCATATCCTTAATATTTTCAAAAGTTAAAAGTTTAGCACGCGAAGGGGAAGGTTCAAATCCTCTTTGGAATGATTTTAAAAATCGTATATTCTATTAAGCTAAAAGTGTGAAACAATGCGCATAACTCTAGGTATTAGTGAAACAATCAGGCTTCAGTGCAAGGCAAAGCCACGTTACAAATTGGCAGCGTCGGTTTTGCAATTAACCGGCGACGCTTTAAGCCGATCGGCGGTCGCTCGCTCCTGCTGACAGCGATAAGCTGTCAATTATTGAAATTATTATTTATTATTATTTTAGCCCTCTGTATCCTACTGCTGGTCAAAGGCCTTCCTACATTCTTTCCAGCGCCAAGATGAAATTAGTGAGCTCGTCCCACTATCTTTTACTTAGTCTGCTGCGACGTCTTCGAGTTATGTCAGGGTTCCACTCGGTGGTCAGCTTCGCCCACTGATCGTCCGACATGATCATATACATGACTAGCCTAGTCGCATTCGAGCTTGGCGGCTTTCTCAGCTATTTCGCGTGTTCGAGAGCGTAATTGGAATTGCGTATGCGGTCAGTACGCTTGACTCCGAGGATGCTGCGCTCCATCGCACGTTTTTAATATAATTGAAATTATACTATAAAAATATTATTAGTACGTAATGGAACTCTAATAAGTCCGATTTGACGTCTATCATTTTGCATGCCGTGATAACTTTGTTCGAGCGTCTACACACGAATTCCGATTATGAACCACAAAGCGCCAAATAATTATTAAGCTCTCCATACACTATAATAATTCATTTATTTAGTTCAATGTAGTATCTGTCTACGCAAAAATGTTTTTTTAAGATGTTTCCGGAAAAATATTCGAAAGCACCATAAAGTCAATTTCAATTTAAAACTCTTGTACACACACCTGCTCTGCTTGAAGCGATAAGCGCGAAATAACGAGTTCCCACCGCTGCCGTGGATAATTCGGGAAAACTCAGTAGACTCTACAAAACCTCACAGGGTAACTTTTAACTCACTAGGTATTTTGAAAAAGCAAACAAAAACTTGTGGCAGATTGTATTTATATTTATAGTGTTATCCGAACACATGCGGAAAATTCCAAGATTTTTAAAATCGTATCAAGAGGAAGGTCGCGGGTTCAAGTCCCGTCTAGACTTGAAATTTTTGAGCTGATTTAAAAAATCTTGTGGCAGATTTCTGTTTTTTTAGTCATCATATCCATAGAATGTACACTTCTGAACATACCTCTCATCATAGATTACTAGAGCGACTGGTGTGCGCCTAACGGCTCCCAGCAATTTTTTGGAGTGGTTTTTCCATGTGGTTTTAATATTTTAAAAATGTCTAAATCGATTGAACAATTTGTTTACCTTACAAAAACCCGTTTTATTTTTGCATTTCAAGGAAGAGAACCAGTTATCATCGTTGAGCTGCACTCCAGATTTTAAACCCTTCCGTTCGATGCATATAAATTATTTTGCACTGCAGTGTAGTGGAATATTTGAGCCAGTACTTAATTTATTTGTCACAGCGTAATTTATAGATAGTTTGTTTTGCGAGATTGAAATGTCAAGAGGAAACCGAATGGTACCTTTGTAACGTATTTACTCAATACTCAATCATTTATTGTATTTCACAATGTGGATAATATAGGTGGTTATTGATAGTTACATGATCATCATGGACCCTGTTGGGCACAACAATATTATGGAGAGAGGAAGACGTTTTTGTTAGGAAGGTAGCTTTCAGTTGTGTTCAGAATTTTTTATTAAGGCAATGGTACGGTTTACGGATGGGTGATATAATTAAAACAATTTGTGGCCGGGTGTCCGAGACAATATTGATTGACCTAGCGAAGCGAGATCTCTAAATCAACTTGGGCAAATCGGCGTTGTATGTATGTATGTTTGTCCGTGGGTAACTTTCGAAGTGTTGATCCGATCATCGTGAAATTTAATACATAGGTAAATAGTGATGACACAATTTGGGTGTGACTAAATGAGCTAAAATTGTGGGGGGGTTGTTGAGATATTGGGGTTCAAGAGGGGTAAAAAAAATGAAAATGAGGCTTACTGGTCAAATGGGACGTCAAATGAAAGATATTCATTAGCACATTTAGACTCTGTTTTTATTTTTCGTAAACTCTTTATAGTTTTTGATTTATTAGCCATAATAAAAGCTCAACTTTGACAAAATTCACACACAGGGTACACCAGTGACCCCACAGTGATGTAATTTAGTATGCGTGTAGCTTAAGTGATACAAATATAGGTAAAAGACTGAAATCCAGAATAACCCAAAAAAGAATATACAATTTAAATGAACTCCCGTTACCTGTAATTTGAATGAAACTGTAGGTCAAGTTATTTGGATATTAATTTCGTGACACTATTTTGATAGATTGATATTTTGATAGAGAAGATTACACATAATATTTTTTTTGTTTTAATCAGAGACTCGCGAGATCTCAGTTCGGGGCGAACAACTATTTATAAACAAACTTTTTCGAAATTTATGTTATGAGGTCCCACAAGAAGTATTCGAACATCCTTTATTCTTCGACATAAGCACTACTTAACATACAAACAGAAATAAGGAAATAACAAATTGTTAGATTAGATTTAGATAATACCTACTTTATTGCACACCATAAACAACAAAACAATTAAAAGTAACACTATTCAAATTAATGTATACAATTGGCGGTCTCATCGCTAAGTACCGATCTCTACCAGACAACCTTTGGATGGAATGGATCATGTGAATTTTACCTAGAGTATCAATGTTACTCAGACTTATTATTTTTAAATCTCAAGTGGAGACTACGTACGCACTGGAAAGCATAAGAACGGCCTCCAACTAGAAGGAAAGAGGACCAAAGAAACGTTGCTGGGAGCCGTTAAGTACAGGCCGCACATCATCAGTTGCTCTGAAAAGCTATGAGGCAGGCCTATGTTCAGTACTGGAAGTCCTCTGGCTGACATGATGATGACGATGGTGGTTATTAAACCGGAAGAGGTTAACTGGATCAGAATGAAATCTAGCATTATATTCGTCTATGTACAGATTATTTTTATTTTGTGCAATAAAGAGTTTTTCATTCGTTCATTTAATATTATTATTATAAAATCAAATTTGTTAATAAAAAACCTTCATTTATCTTACCTTACTGGAGTCTTTTCCACTTGGGACTAGCCTACCTGGTTCCACCGTTTTTGTTCTGGAATATTTTCGCAAAAACCACCATTCACGCAAAACAAGGACATTACCTAGTCAGGTCATAAATTCTGTCACATGTTTAATATAAAATAATTGAAACAAGTTTATTCATTATGTAACCATTTATATACCAAAATTAACTTAACAAAACATAGATTCTTATGACACTAAAGTTTATTCAAAATGACCTCCGTGATTTTGAATACAGGCCTTCAATCTGCGCGGCCAGTCGTCTATCGCAGCACGAACGAGGTCCATGTCAATATCGGCGGCTGCCTTAATCAAGGATGTCTTGAGTGACTCCAAATTGGGATGAGGCTTTGAGCACGCCTTTTCCTCCAAGTGTTGCCATATCTTGTAATCTAACGGATTCAAATCTGGACTGGAGGAGGGCCAGTCTTCGTGCCGGATTAAGTCGATTTCACGCGCCGCCAGCCAGTCTTGTGTGCTCTTCGCTCTATGAGCTGGCGCCGAATCTTGTTGGAATACCCAGTGCCTGTTATTGAACATGGTATGAGAAACAGGTTCCACAAGGTTCGTCAGGACTGTATTTTGATACACAACTGCACTCGTTTTTACACCTTTCTCACAAAAATGTACCTCTGTTAAGCCCCAATAAGAAACTCCAAACCATACCATGAGCGAGGATGGAAAATGACCTCGTTGGACACGCGGAATGCGGTTGCTCGCTTCTTCACTACTGTGTGCGTACACCTTATCATTTTGTTTGTTTTAGCTCTCTTCTACGGTAAAAATTTTTTCATCCGAAAAAAGAATTTCCCGATATTTTTTTCCCGCGTACCGCTTCAACAAAGCGCGGCATCTCTTCAGTCTCAGGTCCATTAGACGAGCATTCAAACGATGTCCTGTTTTTCTTCGATATGCCCGAAGCCCTAAGTCTTCATTTAACACCCTTTTCACCGTGGTTCTGCTTAACCCCATCTGAAGAGCCAACAGTTTCTGCTTACGTTTGGGATTTCTTTGAATTCGCGCCTTCACAGCTTTTATCACTGCTAGAGTCCTAATAGACCGAGGGCGACCACTTCTTGACCTGTCATCTACACTAGAGTCTTCATTATATCGTTTGATGGTACGATAAACGAATCTTTTGGTTATATTCAAATTTTTCAGTATGTCAATAATTTGAATTGGCGCGTAACCGCAACGATGCAACGCAATAACTGCAACACGGTCTTCTTTAAGCGTCCACTCCATATTTAAAAATGAGTAAAATTCTAAAAAGTATACATTTTTATTTTCATGAACAATTCTTAATTAGAATTCAATAAACTTTTTTGTGGCCAGCATTCTAAAAGAAAAGTTTTTACTTTGTGACAATACTTATGACCTGACTAGGTATATATTCACAAAATAATTTTAGTGTTACTTTAAAAAGTGTTATGTATCATACAAAATTTTTTCCACTCCATATTTAAAAATGAGTAAAATTCTTGAACAATTCTTCATTAGAATTCAATAAACTTTTTTGTGGCCAGCATTCTAAAAGAAAAGTTTTTACTATGTGACAATACTTATGACCTGACTAGGTAACTTCAAAGCCTACGTTTGGAAGCTTCGGTCCTACGAACAGAATAAACACACAGGCAAAGTCTGACTTGTAACACAATTTTTACGTATGGGTTAAAAAGAGGTTCACAATTCCATGAATTTTTTTTTGCAAGAATTTTGCTTACTCTAATGAAATTCCCGTGATTCTGTACCCGCCCTCCCCCCCCCCCCCCCCGCTTCCACGACGACGTAATTACCCCGTTCATTACCCTCCCGACAACACTTACTTTTTGCAGTTTTAATTAAATTACACGGCTTAGGTGCTATAATAGATACGATCGAGGGCCGCACGCTTTATGATGTTGTAATATTTTAGGGGTAATTTCGCTTGGACGGATGCTCTAATTTTGAGGTTTTATCTAAGGTATTTTGATTTATGTTTTATGCCAAATGGACCTGTATTTACTGCAGTGCAATTAAATATGTTTTATTGTCTTTCCTGTAAGTGTTGTAAGTGTTTCGCTCGCATTGTATCTTACATACTCGTAAAGGGCAACAGTAAATTTTTGCCCGATTGAAGTAGATTGTATATTGATCCTACTAATATAATAAACGCGAAAGTTTTTATGTATGGATGTTTGTTACTCTTTCAAGCCGGAACGGCTGAACCGATTGCGATGAAATTTGGTATGTACGTAGATCATAACCTGGATTAACACATAGGCTACTTTTTATTGGCAAACTACGCGTGCGAAGCCGCTGGCAACAGCTAGTACATAATACTTTATTGCACACTGTATATAGGAAAACAATTAAAATAAGCACAACTTACATTGTATAGTAAAATATAATAAAAAAATGAGTTTGCGGTCTTAACGATGAGTAGCGATCTCTAGTGAACCAGGTACCCAAACAGCTACAACTTCACCTACTTTAACTTGTAGCATTCAAACTACTAAGATTTAAATAACAGGTGTGTCGAAAAGTATAGAATAAAACTGATTAATTGTTCTGTAAACGTATTGTGAAATGGTGACCACGCCTAGCCAGCGTAGCGTCGTGCCATCTCGTGGATACCAATTGGTGACAATTTGGATCCATTTGTCTTGCCTAGTAACTACGTATCATGTGACCTGTCCATCTCCACTTTTGTTGGTCAATTTTGTTTGTTATGTCTGTCACTTTAGTTCGGGCTCTGATAAATGAACTTCTCACTTTTTCCTGTTTTTTTTTTTGATAATGAGATGAGATCAAATTCAAGCGGGTCCCAACTGGAGAAGGTTTGCCCCAGATAGATCCCAATGAAAAATGCTGGAGGTAGTATTAGCCATGAGGCACACAACAAATGCATAATAAAGAAAGAAATTCAATCAGGCTATAATAATAATATTAGCAAAAATGTTGGACACCGAGCGATATGGATATGGAGCGAGAATCTGCGCGGTGTAGTTGGTAGAATCTAGACGACAAGAGTCGAAGATTGGCCCCAATGGTGCACTTTGGCAGAGACCTACATCCAGCAGACTGCTACCTTTGAGTATCCAGACAGATGACTGTTACAGTTAATGATGATGATAACGTATCAGTATCTTTGTACTAAAATATTTTTTTTATCATCATCATTAACTGTCACAGTCATCTGTCTGGATTGATGGATACAAGAATTGTAGTACAATTCTTAAAAACGAATTAAGCCATTACGCCATCTAAAATTGGATATTTGTATAATGAACAATGTTTACATGAGAACTAGGTAGTACTAAAATGCTGTGAACTGCAGAAATAAAAGACCCAGCGCATAATATTATCTTAATGAATAAATAATGCTGGATATTTCACACAGCGCTATCTAGCCCCAAACTAAGCAAACCTTGTATAAATAATTGGGAATCGGATATCTGATTGAATACATATACAATTTTGTATTGTATACTTACGTGAACAAATATCTGTAGATCATGCAAATATTTGTTTCACGCCGGGAATCGGACCTACTACCTCCTACGTGTCAGCCAGCAATTTTCCCACTGCGCCACAGAGGTCGTCAACCTATACCTATATTCATAGGATATTTTAGTGTAAATAGCTGAAACAATGCTATAATATTCTGGGTAAGTCAGTTTACCCTTTCCGTATACAAAATAATATTTCTTAATTCCGGGAATTTAAACAAGGTTCTCTGTGCGAAGTGCGCGATGCCTTAATGACATTGCAATGACAATGTCTGTAAGTAAGAGCGCCGAAAACGCCCTATTCATTCAATTGTTATTATTTTGATGGCCTCTAAATAATTATCATGCGTTCTAAGATAAATATCTTAGATCCGCTTTCATCTTCTTCTGCTTTCTAGACGACCTCCGTGGTGCTGTGGGCGAATAGCCGGCTGAGTTGCAGGAGGTAGCGGGTTCGATTCCCGCTGCGGAACAAATGTTTGCGTGATTTACAGATATTTGTTCCGGGTCTGGTTGTCTCTCTATATATAATAAGTACATATACCTAGGACAAACAGTCCAATTAGGTAGGTCCAACTTCGAGAAAGAGGTCAATCGTCGAATCCAACTCGGATGGGCAGCGTTTGGGAAACTTCGCAACGTCTTTTCGTCCAACATACCTCAGTGCCCTAAGACGAAATTCTTCAATCAGTGTGTGTTACCAGTGATGACATATGGAACCGAGGCGTGGTCCTTCACTATTGGCCTTATGAATAAGCTCAGAGTCGCTCAACGAGCTATGGAGAGGGCTATGCTCGGGGTTTCTCTACGGGATCGAATCAGAAATGAGGAGATACGTAGGAGAACTCAAGTCACCGACATAGCCCGACGGATTAGCACGTTGAAGTGGCAATGGGCAGGCCATATAGCACGCAGAACAGATGGCCGATGGGGCCGGAAAGTTCTCGAATGGAGGCCACGGACCGGCAAGCGCAGCGTAGGACGTCCACCTACAAGATGGGCAGACGACTTGGTAAGAACCGCAGGTCGGCGTTGGATGCAGGCCGCTTCCAACCGCAGTTCCTGGAGATCAATGAGGGAGATCTTAGTCCAGCAGTGGACGTCCTGCGGCTGATATGATGATGATGATGATATGATAAGTACGAGTATGTATTTAAAAAAAAGTATATAAGTATTCTATCAGTTATCTGGTTCCCATAGTACAAGCTCTGCTTAGTTTGGGGTTAGATAGCGCTGTGTGAAATGTCCAAAAATATTTATTTATTTTTATATACTTATCTAAAGATAGAATCTTGAAAAAAAACTTGTTTTTATTTTATTGAGATTAACCAAACAGATATACAAATGCAAAATGCACTTTTTCATGCTATGTAGTAATCTTTTATGTACACATGGCTACATATCAAGCTATAAATTTCCAGTATAAGCTGACCTCGCATTGTGTAGGCTTTTCGTAGAATGAGAGGTCAGCTTATACTGCAAATGTATAGCTTGATGTGTAGCCGTGCGTACTCTTGAGTAAATTTTAACTGCAAAATTTTCTATCGCAAAAACTGGTATTTGTTAGAAATCTTGAATTTGTTTATTATGTCTGTTTTCGTATTCTTTCGATTGGCTACCAAACTTAGATAAGAAACATCTCGAAGGTACCAATTTTACTCGTAATACTAAATTGCATTACAATCGTTTATCCTTATGAACAGTTCCACAACCTTCAAATTTATGACAACCTTCTTTGCGTGGGGGTTAAAGAGCCGACAAAAATGTTAATACAAAAGAAGTATAATTTATTGTATCTTCTTGCTTATTTATGCCTAAGGAATATGTACAAGCAATGACAGTTCGAGCAATAGCTGATTCATTATTTGTCGATCCATCCACACATAAGTAAGGGAAGTATGGAGAGGGGTATAACTAATATAATATAATTTATAATATGATTTCATTTATTCATTTCACGCACATAATAACAATTTTAAATAATATAATTTACAAGGATTTATAATTTAAATAATGGCTTGTATGTACGTCATAATTTCAAACAGGACCTACACTAAGTCGAGTAGACGTGCTGTAGATCTTGTTTTCCTTCGAGTGGGTTCCCAAGTTGTAGCCATAGTCATAGTCTAGTCATTCAATTTTCTTTTCTTTTGGTACAAATCCGGCATTTTCAGCCATTAGCGTGCTTTCCATGCTTATACCAATTCCTTGGCGTTTCCACACTCCTGTTATTTCTCATGTGTTAATAAAAAAGAAATTTACAAAGTAAAAATTATTTAAACTTGGCGACGTTCATTTCCCGACGTCAAAGTTTCCTCGAGAGACAGAAATGGACATTGTAAGCGAAATAAAACCACAGAAACATTCAAAATAACAACTAAACGCTTAGAACAATTTCTCGAATTATAAAGGAGCAATTTTGCTTTTTGCGCTAAATAAAATGTGCCACAGAGAGACATCAAAGAGGGCTTCAAAGAGGAATTTGTGACCGAGTGGTTTGATGTAATTTTGTAAATTACACAAAAATAAAATGTGGAGACTGTGAAACATACTTGTATTTTAGTCAGTAATATTTACTCTGTGATAAAAATAACGAAAACTACTGTAAATTACATATTTCGTTATCATAAATACGCAAAAACGTAAAAAGGGGTGTATTAAGTGTGACTCGTATGTTTGTCTGTGTGTCGGTCTATCTGTGGTATCGTAGTTCCAAAACGGGTTGACCGACTCGGATGCGGTTTTTAATGTAAAGATAGTTTCACTAGGGTGGTGTGATAATTTTTAATTTTACTTGTAAATTCTTTACTTAAAACCTTTCTTGATTTATTTCAATCATTATTAAAAACTAGCTGACCAATCCGCAATCTTACCTTCCTTCTACGCAGTTGGGTAAAAAGTAGCCTATGTCACCCGGGGATAGTGTAGCTTCCCAACAGTGATTTTTTTTTAAATCGGTCCAGTAGTTTCGGAGCCTATTCAATACAAAAAAACAAACACACCTATCTTTCCTCTTTACAATGTTTGTTTAGATATAGTAAGTATAATATAGATTCGGAGTTTATCACGTATTGTCACTCGAAACACTGATGAAACGGTACGTGACAAATCCCGTATATATATTAATGATTGTATATTCTTTGCTACCGAGTATACAGTGAAAACGTTCATATTACCAGATATTCGGTAGATTTAATTGAAATTTCACGAATTTCAAGCGAACTGAGAAAATCAACAGCGGAGTTACCAAGATAAACCTATCCCCTCCCATTTACCTCTAAGATGACGTACAGTTCCTGGCTGGTACTGTGGCACATACGAAAAATTATATTTTCACTAATATATTTTATAAACGGGTTTTAACATTGTTATTAAGGCTGATTTAGTCTCGATCCGAAACGTGGCCATTTGCTATATTATGGTCATTTTATATTCGTCTATAATGTATCTATTCAAAATATTTGTTACATTGGGCGACGCGATTAAGAAAAAAATAATTAAAAATGGCGTATCAAACGGACGGAGGGGACTTTGCCAACCGTGTTCAAACCCCTGTACCACAGTTACGTAGATTTTGTTTAATAATTAGTTTACTTCTTTTCAAATATCGTTTTAAATTTTTGTTTAGTCAAGGACGAATTTATTTAAGCATTCAGCTCTTTGGCCTGCGCGCTGTTCAGTCTATGGTTAAATTTTTTTCTTACTTGCGAAAAAAAATAATTTTATGACTCAGGATTATAGATTATGTGTCACAACAATATCCGGTATCTAGCAGCTACCTCTAAAATGATGACGTAATGTAAAGATGATAGCTATTTCAACCCCTAATGAGACTGTGTATTTTGGAAGCGAGCGGCTTGCCAAATGTATTGATTTAGGTTTTGACAGGGGAATGGTCTACCATACCAAATCATAGCCAGGGGAATCACTTTTGCATAAAATTCATTATAAAATAACAAGAGATAAATATTTTATATGCTCCTGAGATAGTTTTAATCATCATCATCATATCAGCCGCAGGACGTCCACTGCTGGACAAAGGCCTCCCTTATTGATCTCCAAGAACTGCGGTTGGAAGCGGCCTGCATCCAACGCCGACCTACGGTTCTTACCAAGTCGTTTGCCCATTTTGTAGGTGGACATCCTACGCTGCGCTTGCCGGTCCATGGCCTCCATTCGAGAACTTTCCGGCCCCATCGGCCAGTTTTAATCATCTTTTTGTAATTCTTGTATTATTTTTCTGCGAATGGTCCAGCTATTGACTTTTATCGATATCTTACCTTTATCCTTTTAACCTTTATCTTAACTGTTAGATATGGAGCCTGCAGTTCCCTACTACCTTCTCACCGCTCACTGTCGACAGGAAATCCATCCTTACTTCTTGGAGACAATGTGGCTGCGCACTGTAAGGTCCCAAAAGAATTTCCTCCCTCGAACACTTAGGTTGTCAGGTGGTCTCTCTGCCAAGGTTTTCTCCAGGGATTACAGTATAGGTATCTTCAAAAAATGCATTTTATTAACTTTAAAAGGGCTGCAACGCACGTGATACCTTTGGTGTTACAAACGTTCATAAGCGGCGGAAACAGCTTACTTGAGGCACAAACAATAACAAATAATGAATTCGTCCGTGTCTCATTTATTTATTGATTTTCTTTTTTTACTTATTCGTGTGATGTATGAATATGTTTTCTGTCTTTCTTTGGCTGAGATAAAATGTTGACTAAAAGTTAAAACTACTAACTTTGGTTTAAACAAACAAGCTTTATAAACAAATGTTAGTTTCAGCTACAATTAATAAAGTAATATTTAAACTCACTTGTCAACAATTAGCGACCCTTATTTAGGGCAAGAAGCGGTTATGGCGGTCGGAAGGTTGAATACAACCGGAACAAGGGGTAAACTCGACCCGTGTAGGGTTACTACTACCTAATATTATCTCACGGTTAAACATTGTGCCTTTATTAACGTGTTGTTTTGTGGAATATAGTTATGAAAATGTTAAGTTCCATATAACAGTACACCTGGCTAAAATATACATTAACATTTTGCTCTTAGATTTTATTTTATTTATTTGGGAAGATAAACAGTCATACATTATGAAGTAGAATATAGTGCTAATAGTTACATGAATAAATGGATGACCCACGACATCATCCACAGATTAATTGAACAAGTGAACAATATTAATAATTTTACAATGAGTATATGATTAAAAAGTGAAAAAACAGAATAAATGTTTAGTGGGTAGTGGGTACCTACATTGTACCCACTATCAGCTGCTCGAATGTCAGTAAATAACTAAATAACACAAAACTAATAACTAAAGTAATGACAGTAAATAACACAAATCAATTGGTAAAGTGAGTTAATTAGAGGTTGAGCCGCCTGATTAGGTATATACTAATTATAGCCTAATCAGAGTCCAAGTTGCAGGAAAGTTTAAAGTAAAATCCTGTTTATACTATTCTTTTAATTTTAGTGGTTGTTCGAATAATGAATACGAATTTTTATTCAAGATTTCACAGAAAGAAAGAAGACAACGAGAACAATCTCCAAAACCACTTTGAAAAACCCTTACGAGGGTGAAACTATCCCTCATTATCGCTGATCGATACTCGGTCACTCCAGGGTAACGCTGAGGGCCTAACGTGGGTCGATTAGACCCACGGCAGTTAAGTGGACTTCGGTGTGTTGAGTGGTCTTACGTATTGTGCACTTAACGCGTGTACAGCGGTCAGAATACTCGAAAAGTTTTTGTTAAAGCGGCTTTCTTATCCAAAAGTTATAGAAACAAGACAGATTAAGTTCGAGTAGGATCGCGCACCGAGTTTCCAAATCTATAGGTTATTTATGTTCATTAAACTGCGCCATTTAGTTATGTGACCGGTAAACCAAGAAAACTTAAGACAGATATCTATAAAAACTATTTTAGATCCAGACTTTGTTATAATTTTCCTCTAATCTTTGCATATTATCTATCAATTAATTCTAGATTTTTTTCTCTTTGCAAGCTTCGGTCGGAGATAAAAGGGAACCGTATTTTTTTTTGAACATTTTTTATCATAACTATAAGACTCAACAAAATAAAATAAAATAATGAGAAGGTTTTCGAATGTGTTATAAATTTTTAGACGTAATGTTTGGACTTTCCTCTATCTGCCCGGACCCTCTTGTGGAATATGTTAACGGGTACTGAGTAAGAAACCTGAGGATTTCCCTAATTGGGATGAATATACTCGTAGTCGTAAGCTATACTATTGATATATAATTTAGGTCTGTTATTAAGTTACATAGATTGCGCAAACGTGCGGGCACAATCTAACATTCGTTCGGTTGTGTTGAACACAGATTAATCGCGTTTTTAAAGATTTAAAGAACTGAGCAATTAATGGCTCATATTGACTAGTTTTTCCAGAATACATCATCAATATGACTTAGAACTTACTTATGTCCATTTTTTAATCAATTTCTGTCAAAAATATATTTCAAATAGTTATTATCTACTTAGAACCGATCTAATTTGGCTCTTTTTTCTAAGTTCCGATCTTTTTTCCATTTCAGCAGAAATAACTGGCTTCCCGGTTTCTAAGACAAGCGCCCCGCTATTACACTTGCGATCACTCTTAAAAGGTTCGGCTCATGTCATATTTAATACCTAATCAATTAGTTTTAATTATTAATTGGTTTATTTTATTTTGGTTTATGAAAACTAACTAAGCTGTATAAATGCTTGTTCTATTAATAAACTTAAAAATAAGACAATCACACCGTCCTACAATAAAATAAATCTTAGTAAACTTGATTATCAAATTGGAATGGAGATAATCCTTCCACCTCATAGGCCATGCAGGCGTGCGTCATCGCTCTCAGCGCTGTCACAACTGTACAGAAGAAAGCTAACAATTAGCTCTCTTCTGTACAGTTGTGTACAGTTGGTGTACACTGAAGGGTAAACGGAAAACACGCGTTTCTAATAATATACGCATTTTCGTTCATTTGTGTTGTTCTGTTTTTCAAGTGAGTGCTCTAGTGTGATGTCGGGTTTTCATCACGCTACTGTAAAAATATAAAAAAAACTATCTTCTACTCAAGGTTTCGCTTGTGTAACTTCTAGATAAAAGTATTTTAATTCTTAAATCAAACCAATACCTACCCATCTATGTAATTAATTAAAATCGATACAGATATTAGCGTATGGTCATGAAACGTAAAACTCGCAGACTTTACACATTTTATTATTGTACTTTTATACGGATGTGAGATATTTACCGCCAAAAATTAACAATATTTGTGTTTTTGGTCGAAATAACTTAAGTATCTACTAACTTAGTCTTTTCTATTCTAAATTCAAAAAGTCTGACATTTTGAAACTTAGTGAACATCTACCAAATTTTATCTACCAAAGTTTATTCAGTAAACTTTTATGAAAGTTTCGCTATTCGAGTAACAGCTCCATAGTGAATGGCAGCTCGCGAGTGCAGTGTCAGTATTGCTCCTCCACTTGACATTTGCATAGTTTACTGTTTACAGTGCACGCAAGTGTACGAAGTGTGGAACGTATTTACTGTACCTTGTTGCTTACGAGGTCTTTTTATAATGTTTTTTTTTTGTTTCGATGGCAAGGTGAGTGAAGTGAGTGTATCGGTTGAGAATTTATTGTACGCGTAGCTATCGGTAGTATTAAAGCTTGTGTATTTAAAAAAATGAACATCAGGAGTTTATTTTTTTAATTTTAATTGTATACGTTATATAACATAGACGAGACTGGACTCAAACGAGATATAAAATTGTTCGTAATCATCATCATTTCAAAAATATATATTTTTAAGTTATCCGTCGTGTCTCTCTGTTTGTCAGTCTGTTTGCGGTGGTAATCGAGCTCTCAATCTCCTGCGTCACAGCCCGCGATTTGCCCAATCGTGATCGTCATATCTCTAGACAATTTAAATGACAATTTAAAATACATCCCTCACAAACCCACTCACACCCCTAACTCCCCCCCCCCCCCCCCCCCGGAGCTGGTTGAGATATAACGTTTACATTGTTTATCTTCATTTGAATATAATAAATTCATATACAAAGATAAATATCATAAGTTTGAACAACCCCTCGGAGTTATTTTATTCGGGTTATTTTTTGAGGTGGATGTTGATGTTCCAGGCCCATTCAGTGTAAAAACTTAACAAGGCTCGGTTAAAAATGTACAAGCTTATTGTTTTGAGTTATTTTTATCGAATAGAGCGATGCCATACTTTTTGTGTAATATTTATTTTTTTATCCACACTAAATAAAATAACGTGAAATTATTTGTCATATCCTAATTTCATTTTGTCTTTTTATGGAATAAATTATTTTCAATCTACTTGCGAATAAATTTGTAAATATTATATCTCAGATTAGCATGCTCAAGAGTACATGCATATGTTGGTAACGGCTGTTGCGACAAAAAGGTTACCGAATTAACACTGGAAAGCACAGCGTAGAATGGCCCCATACATTAAAAGATGACCTGGGGGCCAACCTCAATATCTTATAGCAATATTAAAATAATATTACACTGACATTGAGTACCGTGACCCTCAATAAGTAAGCTTACTTTATTATTGTAAGGGCGAAGCAGTTTTGGTGACGTCACTCTAAATCGTTCACTCAAAACGTTTCACATTAGAACACAAATAAAGCATAAAATTATCCTAAAAAGTAGTAAATCGCGTTTATTTTCGCAATGTTTTATACTGAACGTGGTGTTATCACTAGAAAGCACTAAATATACAATACCTATATTATTAGTATTATAACAGCAATGTTGACGACCTCCGTGGCGCAGTGGGCGAATAGCCGGCTGAGACGCAGGAGGTAGCGGGTTCGATTCCCGCCGCTGAACAATTATTTCCGTGATCTACATATATTTGTTCCGGGTCTGGTTATTTCTCTATTTGTATTATAAGTAAGTATTTACAAAAAAAAGCAAGTATATAAGTATTCTATCAGTTATCTGGTTCCCATAATACAAGCTCTGCTTAGTTTAGGGCTAGATAGCGCTGTGTGACATGTCCAGCATATTATTATATTATACTTAGTGTTTTGTGGTTCAAATCGAAGTATTGCTGCTACAAACTTGAACAAAACGCTCCTGAAACATGATGGTTTTATAAAATATTGTGGTTTGCGCCTTGATAAAGGTTCCTGGTAGCAAGTCGCACAAGGTCGTTTGAAATGTATGGGGTAGGCTACTGTCCAGCAGTGGACGTTCTATTTTTTTTTCTTTATTAAGGACAACAAACAATTATTCAATTAGGTTACTTAATGCTAATACTAAATAAGGTTCTATAAGTATAATCAGCCCCGGTGTCCACAGATTGGGTTGACAAATTATTAGGACAAGTTCTATGGCTAGTATGATGATGATGGTTCAGCCCATCGTGTATTGGCACAGCTAAGTGCTAGTTACGTGGATTGCCATCAAAGTAATTCAGAGCGCAATCAATTTAATGGAGGCTTTGAAATGCTAGGCTAATTAATTATCTGATGACTTTTGGCTAATTACTGTACACATAGTTATCATAAATGCTTGTAGCTGTATTTACACATACATTATACACTGTCGGTGGTTACTAATTTTTTTATCATCACAATGAACAAGAAGAAGAAGAAAGTGTGTGTGTGAATATAGTCTACCAGATGAAACATCTAGAGTATCTAGTTTACAAACAACTTTTAATACATTCAGACTAAAAATAAAATATATAAGACATCTAATTTTATATATAAATCATACATTTTTAATAAGTTATGTTTTTTTTAAATCAATCAGGTAATTATTTGACCACTACCTTACCTGATGGTAAGATATGGTGAGGACGTACATCTAGACTTTAAATTAAAATTAAAAGTATGTGTACTTATGTACGCACGTACGAAGTTATACTTCTTTGGGATAACAGAACAAAAAGCTAAAGGTTTCATCCCGTATGCCACAACTCTTTGTTTGTAAAAGGAATGATAAATTACTAAAATATTTTATAATGTAAATATATAAAAAAAAAAAACAATTAATCTCTCATGCGCTTAAAAAGTGATAAAAAATAAAAGTCACTTTTATCAGGAATTTTTACAATGGCCTATCATTCACCACCATATATAATTTAAAATCACATACACACATGTATAGTCATATATATGAATAAATATATGTTTTTTATCTCCACTGATATAAAACACGTGTTGTAGATTTAATAATATTTGATAGACTACTTAGAATATAGTTATGAGTTTGCACTGAAACTTGAGAGACAGTTAACAGCGAACTTCATCATGTCGCTTTTTGGTGTCGGTGTGCGCGCACATCGTATTCTTTTTTAAAAGAAGTATAACTTCCAAAAAAAACGTACTTACTTGCACCATGGTGTAATTATGGTGTCGTAGCGAAAAAACAGTAATCCATTTTTTTGTTATTTTTTTTTATTTTTTATTTATGATAGCCAAGCGCTTGACCACTACCTCACCTGATGGTAAGTGAAGGTGTGATCGAAGATGGGGCACGCTTGGCTAGAAAGAAATTAAGACACCCTGTATGTAGTTTTACTGAAATTGTATGTAAACTCATCTGTACACTATTTAGACGCGCTGTGTCTGTTGTAATTAAATTGAGGCATTTTCAGAATTCAAAGTTCATACTAATATTTAGTAAATACTACCCTCTGAACCAGTAGAAAGGTACACTTTGATGTTAAAATCATTCAAATGTTACTCATAAATTAAGAGAAGTTACTAAAAGCTACCTTAGAAGCCTTCCATTTAGGTGTGATACCATTCAGTGGCTTAATAACTGAGAATATATCCCACTCATATTATAAACTCGACAGCTTGTATGGATGTTAGTTAATCTTTCATGTCGTAGCGGCTGAACCGATTTCGATGAAATTTGGTATGTACGTAGATTATAACCTGGATTTCATTTCATTTATTCATTTCTTTTATTCATATTCTTTGACAAATTACATGTGCTTGGACAAGTCAGATCAAACAATTAAACACTATTTATACTAAAAACGGGATATTTACCATGATTTGTGAGTATTTGAGTATCCCGATATTTCGGCGCAGTTGCATGCGCCATGATCACGGGTAAACTGAAGTCTTTGCGAGTAGGTAGTTATTGGCAGATATAACGATCTACCCTCTTTCTTAGTCTCTTGCTAGGAATTAATTCGCTAATTCTACTACTACCACCGGCTTCATCCTCGATCATAACTCGATTCCAACACACAACACTCACGGTATCAGGACGCGTAATTGACACTTCACTTCTTCTGTTCTTACACATTCTCACCACAGGATTCCAGGCTCCAGATAATTGAAAACCATCTTCACATAATCCAGGTCATAATGTATCAACACATCAAATTTCATTAAAATCAGTTCAGCCATTACGACGTGATTGAGTAACAAACAAACATCAGGACTTTCACATTTATTAGCTGTTGCCCGCGGCTTCGTACGCAATACACTACTAAATATTTATTTATTCATTCTATTTATTTAGCAACTAACACTATTTAAATAAACCAATTACATTAACTTCCTAATTATTATTAAAAATTATATAGAATAAAATGACAATTATTGTGCGTATTTAAACTGGAACAACAAATTAATATAATTATAGGTACTAATTAAATATGTAGGTAACCTAGAAATAAATCTAAACTCGCTGTTGCAACTTGACTTGACACCCCATTTTATCACATGAGACCTGATTTATGGAACAACAAACATCCTATATGTTAATCCACGTCGTAACTATCTATATACTAAACTTCATCGAAATCAGTTTAGCGGTTATGACGTGATTGAGTAACAAAAAAATAAATAAACGAACATTCTAATTTTCGCATTTGTAATATTTAGCATTTATAGATTTTGTCAACTTTATTTAAATAAAATGATTTATTATTATTTATTTCGCCGGAAGCTAAGGTATAGGTGCCGGTTCGACGACCTCCGTGGCGCAGTGTACGAATAGCCGGCTGAGACGCAGGAGGTAGCGGGTCCGATTCCCGCCACGGAACAAATGTTTGAATGATCTACAGATACTTGTTCCAAGTCTGTATGTTTTTCTATATATTATAAGTATGTATTTATCAAAAAAAGTATATAAGTATTCTCTCAGTACTCTGCTTTTCATAGTACAAGCTCTGCTTAGTTTGGGACTAGATAGCGCTGTGTGAATTGTCCAGCAATGGTTGTATAAAGGTATTAGATATAGTTATGATCCATCAGATGGAAAGATGATCTAATCCGTATATGTTTTGTATTTGCAGTGACGGCCCTCCGCGAGCACTGGGACGAGGCGAACGCGCGAGTCCTACAGCGCAAGGCGCAACTGGACGCGATGCTCGGCGACTCGCAGCGATACGAGGCGAGGCGACGCGAGGCAGACGCCTGGCTCGCGCGCATGGAGACGAGGCTGGCGGGCATGATGCCGCCGGGACACACTGCTGACGTGCTGGAGGCGCAAGTCCGAGATCAAAAGGTACCTAATCCTACTCATTTATTTATACATATACATTTCCAGTATCTAATTAATTCTAAGTGAATCAAAGTCTGTTCCAATTCCAAGATCTGGCGCTTATCTGCGTCTACACAAAAGCATTACTATTCAGCGGGGCAATGCAATCAGACACTTCCGGCCGGGTGTGATCTGAAGCAGTTGAGCTTTAGCTTAGTTCGTTTGCCACGCTCTCTAGAATATTCAATCGATTCTTTTGTATTTTTAAAGAAATCTGGTAATATCTTTGTAATTATAGTAGGACGACCTCCGTGGCGCAGTGGGCATATAACCAGTTGAGACGCAGGAGGTAGCGGGTTTGATTCCCGCCGCGGAACAAACGTTTGCATGATCTACAGATATTTATTCCGTGTCTGGGTGTTTTTATATATATGTTAAGTAAGTATTTACAAAAAAAGTATATCAGTATTGTATCAGTTATCTGGTTCCCATAGCACAAGCTCTGCTTAGTTTGGTGCTAGATAGCGCTGCTTGTAATGTCCAGCAAAATTAATTAATTTATTATTAAATAGGCTAGCTATTATATCAGACCGTAATATTTTCTCTTACGTGTGTAAAACGAACCCATTTTGCACAATAACTGCCTAGTATCCTCTTTCTTAGATACCTCGTAAGTACGACACAAGTTAATGTAGCAAATCTACATCTACTAAGAAAACGCATCACCTCTACAAAGCCTCTACATCGTAGCACTTCTACGAAATGCTTACGACTATGACTTGTCGTAGAAGAACTACAGCGTAGAGCTTTAAAAAGAAAATAATTGAAAAAATATTTATAACAGGTCCGTCGTAGCTCCTCTACGAAAAGTCAATTCCAATTTAAAGAGTAGCTCTTGTCGGTCTACTCTCTGCCCAATTCGTCACAAGCTTTTCAGACGCAGTGGGGCGGCTAACAGTATAAGACGTGGTATTACGACCACATAGTGCCAATAGAACGCACTTACGTATAAACCAGATCAGTGCTTGTTTACGCTTACGATGTCGCGTAAAATTAACGTTCGCTATTTTACATCTCAAGTAGTTTTTTTTATTTATAGTCAGTGGTGTACAGGTCATTTTAAATGTATATCCGTAAGGCAGGATTAGGAGTAAACTAGTAAGTACGATATGCTAGTCTACTAATACTCAGGTATGAAGAAAACCTTTTTATGTTTTAAAAGTTATCACACTTCACACTAATATTATAAATTCTGAAGTTTAGATGTTTGTTTGTTTGTTTATTACTTAACCACGTCATAATGGGTGAACCAATTTCTATGAAAATTGATATGTCGATAGATTATTCTTTATTCGTTATTGTACACAAATAGATTTACAGATAAAAATAGCTTACAAAATGGGCATGTACAAAAGCGAGCTTAACCCTAATAAGAGTTTATTTTCAGCAAACCTTTAAGATAGAGTTATTTGATTCTAGTGGTGGGTACGTGCACAGAGAAGGACATTGGAGTAGAATACTAATATATAGTATATACTATAATATATACAACACTTAACCATATTAAAAAAATAATTATAATACCTTTATATATACCTTAAGGCGATTATGAGCTGGATTGACACATAGGCTAGTTATTTACACATCATAGTGTAGTTCAATAACCTTGAATATATTGCATGTATATCCATATCGATGTAGCAGATGCAATATTTCCAGAGTGATTTTGAGGCTGCCTCTCTGCAGTGCAGGCAGTTCATATTGATGTGTATTATGAGGAGAGTGATCCCTTGGGCACTGTGTTGTTGTCTACTTGAAGTCTAATAAAGTATTAATCTCCACGTAGTGTGGGAAAAAGCAAGAAGATGAAGGTAAACTGCCGCCTGTTTTCTATATAAAATCGTTGACAAGACGGCACGGAGTATGTGGCAAGTCTCACTGACACGCCGTCGAATTTATGTGAAGGCGTAAAATTGGGAATATGCGGTTTATGTGCGCTCGGTATTGTCGTAAATAGGAATGTCTTTGAACGCCGGCGCGAATCTACCTATCGCTTCAACACCATCTTAATATTTGTTATGCTTTTGTAAAAGCACTATAATCGAGCAGTAACGAAGTTTAAAATGATAATTTTTAGAACTCTATTGATTGCAAGATTATTTTAGAATTAGGATAAAAAACGCATGATTTAAATTTCATTTAAATAGGCATTTTAATAGGATAGCAAACTTAAAGAGCATAAATTGGTTCGAAAGGTATAGAAGCCGGTACAATACCGTTACCTGGTTATTAAAAAATATATTAAAATGACAGCCATGCTATAAATGTCACTGAAAAGTCAAGATAAATAGTATCATAATATCTGTTAAACCTAGGTATGATCTAACGAGTTATTTACCAAATTTAAAGCGCACCTGTGCTGCCATCTGCCACGCAATTACGAATGTTGTTTATTGTCAATTTTAATGGGCGGTGAAACAATACATAATTAAACAAATACCTGTTATCTGTAATCTACTTTTTAACTTCAAGAACTTAGCTTTTTTGTCTAGTCTTCCAGTTTTTGACGTTTTAAAGTGAATAAAAATTTATATCTCAATCCAGATCTGTCCTATTTTTATTGAAATCGGTTTAGCTGTTATAATACGAAAGCTTCACAAACAGACAGAGAGACAGAGTGGTCGAGCTACCTTTGAGTTTATGATATTAGTGTGGATACACATCTTTTGAGCAGTCGCGTAAAATATTCGTGTATATTTTAAACAGCAATACTGATTTAATCCGGATCCACCTTATTTTGTAACCTGTGGTGCCTTTTATTTAATAAATTATCAATGCAATTCCCAACTGCTTCAAGAGTTAAAAAGAGCCATATCTACCTATTAAAAAGTTAAAATAGTTCGCTCCTGTGAAACATACAGCGGAAAACACTTCAGATCTACATTTCCTTCGCTGTTTCTCCAGAATTTAAACTTGGCTTTTACACCCTCGGTAAAAATAGTCGCCGAGAAATGCAGTTCAACCATGTTTAATGTGCATAACATTATTAAATATACTGACCAAGATAGATAAATAAATTTGTATACCAACTTACCCACCCGGCTTCACTTGGATGTTTATCAAAAGAGGTTTCTACAGTGTGGGGAACGCATCGACAATACTCCGGGTGTTGCCATTGTCAATAGGCGACGGTGATCGCTTGTTATCAGATGGTCCGTAAGCTTGTTTTCCCACAAACAACATTTAAATAAATCATTATCACCATATCAGCCACAGGACGTCCAATCTTGTGCAACCTGCACCCAACCGCTCCCGACAACCTTTACCAGGCTATTTCTAGCTACTGGAGTAAAATAATAGCATTTAGGTATACCGTAGCTTTCTATCAATGAAATCATTATTAGAATCGGTTCAGTAGTTTCTGAGATAACTACAGTACTATGAACATAAAAACTTACAAACAACAAAGTTTACCTTTTCGTGTTATTAGTATAGATCAAACATACTCGTATGAAAATTAATTTGTAAATGATACATTATTTGAAGTGCAATCGCTATGTAGCTAGAAACAACTTCCGCCTTCCGCTACTAAGATAATAACTTTTTAACAAAAATACAACCGACTTAACCAAACTACTGAACAGGTTTTGATGAAATTTCAATGAGATTATTATGAAAGTATATCTTTTCAAATAAAAAAATATTTTTTCAAATCGGGTTATAAATGACGGAATTCTGAGGTAATAATAAACCTAAAACCGAATTGCGTCTCCATACAATTTGACGGTTGCCCTCAATTTTATTTGGATCCTATCATCAGATCCTGACTTGGTGCCAACAGGACCACCTGGGAAGTATACCCTTTATAAACAAAGGCATGTATTTAAATGATCATTTTAATTTTGCAAAAACAGCAAGCAAAGAAATATAAACGGTCATCTTTTTAATGATTCTCCTCTGAAGCCTCTTTCAGTGACACATAAAATAAATCAAACAAACGATACTTTTATCTGTTTGGAGCTACGCGAAAGAAGTTTGAGATGTAGAAATTAAGTTTGATAGATCCATGTTGGGTCTCAAAACTAAAAGAAATAAGCATTTAATAACAAAGTTCGAGACATTTTTAACTTTGGTCGCACTTAAAAACCGCCAAATCAGTAGCGTTTTTTGTAGTTTTTACAAAAACCTGTTGTTTTTTGGAGTGGGCTTTCGCCAGAACTCTTGCGTGGTCGCCCCTGAGTGTCGCTTCACCCACTCTACCTTCACTTCGCTACGGAGGTCAGCGGCACATCCCCCCTTCGCTCCGCTCGGCTTCGCGGGCTTGCCCGACTCAGGACCTTCTACGCGAGCTTCTGGCTCCGCGCTTTTTATGGTTCCGTACCTAAAAGGTAAAACGGGACCCTATTCTCCGCTGTCTGTCTGTCTGTCTGTCCGTTTGTCACCAGATTGGATGCTCCTAGTTTAAATTTATTTAAATTGAAATTAAAAAATCTATTAATAGAAAAAGCATAGTATAGTGTTAATGATTACTTAACCGATGACAGTTTTGATTGAATAATTATAACTTTATTTTAAGTTTAACTTTTATTATTAATACTTTTTAATTGTTTTAAATTTCATATGAAGTAAGAGCTGCAAAGAATAATTGTTATTAATGTAAATAAATAAACCTGACATTGCTTTTAGAGGCAAAAACATTATAAATAAAATGAATGTGTAAAGCTTTAACATTGCACGCGTTAAACGCTGAGTATGGCTGCGCCTACACAACAACTGTACAACACCTTGTTATTACCCATATTACGTAATAAATACAATTTGATTTGATTTTGATTTGACTGTATCTCATGAACCGCGTTAGATGTTTCTGTTGCCGCTATAATAACAAATACTAAAAACAGAATAAAATAAATATTTAAGGGGGCTCCCATTCAACAAACGTGGTTTTTGTGCTCGTTTTTGCTCAAAATTGATAACGGCAAGAAGTACGAGGACGCTTGAAATATACACAGAATATTTAGTTATAAAAAAAAAAAAAATAATAAATATATAAAATAAAATAAAATTAATATTTAAGGGGGCTCCTATACAACAAACGTACCCGTAACAACATACTTGTATGCAGATGATTTACAAATTTACATAAAAGCCCCGATTGGCAACATTAACGGAGCTATCAGTTTATCAAACTCATATTTGAACCGAATTTATGACTGGAGCAAATCCTTTGGCCTTACTGTAAACCCTAAAATGACACAAGTGATCATAATCGGTAGTCACAAATTGATTCCTAGGCTAGATTTTCACAACTTTCACCTGTACTTTTTAATGGAACGCAAATAGCTATCAGTCAGATGGTGACAAACTTGGGAATTATCATGGACACCAAGCTATCATGGGTGCCGTGTATTGCTAAGATTAGCCCCAAAATGTTTGCTTCTTCAGCTTCGTTACGTAGACTCCGTTACTTTTTTACCGACCGCCATCAAAATTACACTTGCACAATCCCTTCTATTCCCTATCTTAGATTACGTCAACGCCAGCTACCTTAACATTTCCGAAGTCCAAATGAGCAAACTTGAGTGCCTTCAAAACCTTTGTTTTCGGTTCATATTCGGCTTGCGCTAGTATGACCATGTCTCAGAGATCCGTGCAAAACTCAAGTGTTCCTCTTCCATCTTCTCCGGAATGCACATATTCTATCACTTCTTTTTAACATTCTCTTTAATCCCACTTCACCTTCTTATCTAAAGGAGCGTTTAGTGTTTCTGTATCAGGCACACTCTTGAAACCTTCGTTCTTCCGAAGCTCTACAGCTTCGAACTCCCGTCCATAGTTCTTCCAATCTCTTCTTATTTTCAAAGTCAAGGTATACAACCATATCCTTTCGTTGTCTCGTAACTGCTAGTTAGTGTTTATGTTATTTATCCTCTTTATGTAGTGTAGTTTATTTATATATTATTTGTATATATTTAAGTTTATGTTTATCAGTAGAATCAATAAATATATTTTATTTTGTGGGTTCTGTTTATGTATGTCCTGTCCATCCAAAGGTTGCCTGGAAGAGATCGTTTTTAGCGATAAGGCCGCCCATTGTACCTATGATTTAAAATTGTATTTTCTTTTATATGTTTGTATATAATGGTGTGCAACAAAGAAATTATCTATCTATCTATCTATGTACTCATACACCGCCGTCTTTTGATATTTGTTTATCCTGTCCATCCAAAGGTTGTCTTGAAGAGACCGCCCATTGTACCTTTATTTATTGTTTCTTTCCTTTGTTTTTGTATTTTTGTTTGGTGTTCAATAAAGAGTATTCCATTCATTTATTCCACAAACGTGATTTTTTTGCCGTTTTTATAGATAATGGTACGGAATCTTAAAACTGTCACTAATTTCTGTGACTGTCTTGAAGTTAAATATAATAAATGTCTATTATTACTGTTAATTTTTGTACACTATTTTATTGAAATGAATTATGTTTACCTGCGTTAGGTGTGGTTGCCTTCACAGAGTGAGCACAGAGAGCGCTTATATTGGATTTTATTTAAATGCAAGTCTGTGTATTACTCATTAGAAATCCTTAGTAAATAAATTAAAAATTAAACCTTTCGTGCGCGAGTCTGACTCGCACTTGGCCGCTTTTTTATAACACTCTAGGGGTGTCACGCACAAGATTGCCTAGAGTCGGGGTGCTCAGTGTCGGTTCTCCCACTCATAACTAAAAAGGGGATCAAATATTATTTTTGAATACCAAATATTATTTAAAAGTGCATTTTTACAATAGATCAATTAGATTCTTGGGGATTAAATAATATTGTCCCATAAACAAATAAAGAAAAAAAATAAGATTCCGACGAATCGCGAACGTCTATTGCGAGATCTACTTTATTCATATTATTAGACTTTAGGATCTAGATATGGTTTATAAATATAGGGATTTGAATATGTTATGGTAGATATAATGGCGTTCGATGCAAAGTAATGTGTTGTTAGAAAGATAACATAATGCAAACTTGCTGTGGGCGGACACACATTAGTTCCTATTCGGGGAGCTGGTTCATTACCATACTGGCTAGATTTGAACATATATCAAAAAAGTTTTATGAGAATTACAAACTTAATAATACGATTTGTTATCGCAGAGCTGTATGGCAATCGTCGATGCAAATGAGACTAAAATGTATTCTAATGAGGGTAAACTCTTAAGTGCATACTTACGATTTTTAAAAATCGTAAGTATCGTAATCGACTTATTGAAAAAACCTATATTACACTTATAAAACGCAAAGGCGAACTTAATGCTAAAGAGCATTTAGACTTAGAACAAATATTTTTAGTCTTCGCAGATAATTTGACCCGTAGCGGGAATCGTACCTGCATCATCGACTATTTGACCACCGCATCTTAGAGGTCGTCTTAGGTAGTCTAGGAAGATTATTATGTAATTAAGTTTATGAATTTGCCTTTCCTGAGATCAAAGGTAAAGTTGAAACGTTAACCACACGTCGATAAGCAGTAACTTGGCAAGTTAAAGTTACATCGTGTACTTGCTATAAATCTAAGTTAATAGGTGCCTGCCCCCCCCCCCCCCCCCCCCCCCCACCGCCCGCCCGCCCGGGTTTATGCTAAGTTTTTGGTGAATGCCGGTTTTACGGCTTGTTATTTTACAGGAAATTTAAGGAGGTGACGTTTTGAACAGACATTAAATAAATGAGGTTATTAAGCGACCGCTAAGTACTTTAAACATTGCACTTAGAATACTATAAAGAAATACGAGCATTACAGTAGTCGCATATGATGTGTAAAATCATTTTTATTGTACATCATATAAACAAAAAATTACAAACAAAATAGAAAACACAAAGCAAATCTTATTCTTATCTACCGAATTCCTCACTCTGACAGTTGGTAATTGAAACTCGATAACGGCTCCGTAAGTGCGATTAACCGTACATAGATTTAAAAATAGAATAAGGCTCATTGTATTTATATGTTATGATGAAATACAACCTCCTTGACAAATTCTCATTTCTACTAGATGAAAGAGACCTTAATATAGTCTCGTAGTGAAACACATCTGACCACCGCGCGCGCTCATTGGTCAAAGCACTTCTTCGGTTTCCTGTTACACGTTTCCGTCCCTTTTGCCAAAATCACTGCCACAAACCGACAGGAAAGATGTTACACATCAAAAAGAATATAATATTAATTATCTTCTCTATTTCTTGTAAAATAAAAACGCAGGTACTTGTAGAAAATGCTACTTATTACTTATTTAAGCTCAAAGCTTCGCTTGAATTGTGAAGTCAGCGTTTCATGTTGAATAGCAATATGTAATGATAATGTCGTTTTTATGTTGTGTTGTTATGGGTTTAAAATCTAACTATGTTAATAAACAATGAAAAGCTTGTATAATTCCATGATAAGATATATCTCAGTACATTTTCATAAATAAATGTGGATGTGGACCACAATAAATATCTGAATACTAAAGTGCTGTTTAGATTGATATTTATATTAAATAAATATGCTGAAACACGAGACACGGACGCATAATGGAATTTCTATTGTGTCTGAAATCCAATCCTAACAAAGGTTAAAACAACATTACTTTTTTTTCCAGTCGTTCCACGCAGAAGTCCACCAATACAAGCATCAGATAGAACTATTCGGCCAGCTAACGCAGCGCCTGATAGCGGTCTACCGCAACGATGACACCTCTCGCATCAAGCGCGCCACGGAGGCCATCAACCACAGATACAACGAACTCAACAACAGGTAAGAACACTATTCACGCCATCTAGTTTCAAAGCTGTAGTTGTACACTTGACCTTCAAGATGAGATACGTAACGCCATCTATACTTAGGCGATGTAAACTTTAAAGCAGCGCCATCTCTTACTTTAGTGTGAAACTACGTAGTATGAATTTGTGCGAGTGGTTTACTCGAAAATCCGTCACAAATTTCTAGAGATTCAGACAGAACCATGTTGTTAATTTGCATAACAGTGAATAATATTTGCATAATTTTTTTACCTTTGTTGCCTTTGGCAATTAAAACATTTCCATGGAAAATACCTAGGGGAATGCCGTCGTCGTAAATACTAAGAAATCGGAATATTAATTGAGTCGAAATGTTTTCGTGCAATAATTGAGGGGGCAAGTTCATATTGCTTCAATATTATAAGTTAAAGTAATTATTGTTAGACTTAATTCAATTATGACTTATTTAAATTGAATAATGGTGACTTAAAATATCCTAAAAATAATTAATTCCACAATAATAGTGTATTGTCTAATCGGCTCAGAAAATCAATGGTCCCAGTGGAGAGAGAGATCTACGTCCAGTGGTGTACTACTATCGATGATACATCGATCGTGATGATGATGATGTTACAAATTCTGTGGTTTTGACAAAAGACTAACTACAAACCAAAATAAAATTATCCATTTTCTAGATCGCAAGTAATATAACTACGTGTATTATTAATGTTTTCAGCATCGTGGCACGCGGCAAAGCCCTGCATTCGGCGGTGTCTTCCCTGCAGAACTTCGACCGTTCCTTGGAGAAGTTCGTGGCCTGGCTGAGTGAAGCGGAGTCCCTCCTGGATGCTGCGGAGAGAGATCCTCATCTGCTAAAGGTGAGTGTTCTTAAGTACGAAATTAACCAAATTAGATAAAATAACATATTAATAACTAGCTGTTGCCCGCAACTTCGTACGCGTTACACTACTAAATGTGTAGGTATTAACCTAGAAATAAAGCTGACCTGTTATCTGTTAACTAAAGTTAACTGTTGCAACTTGCTCATTTTATCCTATGGGACCTGATTCATGGGATAAAAAGTAGCCTTTGTATGTGTTAATCCATGTTATAATCTACGTTCATACCAGATTTCATCGAAATCGGTTCAGACGTTAAAACGATTTTGAGTAACAAATAAACAAACAAATAAATAAATTAATAAACAAACATCTAAACTTTCATAAACTTTTTAAACCAAATCGAATCTTTACTCGTATATTATGAGCTTAGGTGACATCTACGGGAGGTAAAATATAACATTTTCTGTTACACAATGACGAAACCTTCGCAAGCACCTAATCCTTGAATTACTGAATCCACTGTGAATTTACTGGCGCCATCTATAATAATGCTACCATAACTAGTCTTACGAAATTTTTCACGCAAGTATCTATGCAAATACTTTAGTATTAACTTTTTCTCTGTCCTTCTAACTTTCGTAACAACCGCCTAGGATACAAGTTGCACATTATAACTTAAAAATTAAAACAAATTAACAAAACCCTATCAGACAAAAACCTTATCGTAAGTTTCTATTTTACAGTTAAAATATAGCCGTCAAACTTATAACACCCATATTTTGCGTAAGGGGTTAAAAATGACTTGCGCCCTCTGTCTAAGGGTTTTTGAACTAATATCCAATAGCGACACAGTGGTAAGTAATTAAAAGCATCGCCATCTTTATTAGGGAGTCGGAACTAACTTACAACATGAGTTTACTGGCGATGTGAATTAAGTTGTGTTTCTTAGAAAATAGATGTCACTTTGCTCAAAGCTGAAATATATTTACGTAGAGCAAACCGAGCAACCCACAATGTAAGTAGGTCGGGTATGTTGAGGTATTTCTTCAGAAGGGTTAGCGAGGTTTTGTGGTTTTTAAGTAGACCACAAGTTTTCAAAGTTATGGGTACCTTGTAGTCAGGGGATACCGACCATGTGAAGCCCTAAATTAATTTTGAGTTGCGGGCTGCCATAATTTTATTCATCATAATTTTCAACGACAAATTTAGGAGTTAAGTTGTTGCTGGTAGACGTAGTTGGACAATATTATAATTACTGATGTTATTTGGCGGGTTTTGTGACAGAAAGGTGCTTGAGTGGAGTGGACGATGCACTGGTTAGTGCAGCGTAGGATGGCCCCCCACTAGATGGAAAGACGACCTGATTAAGGTTGCTGGGAGCCGTTGGGTACGGGCCGCACAAAATCGATCCCTCTGGAAATATATGGAAGAGCCTATGTTCAGCATTGGACATCCTATGGCTTATTGATGATGATAAAAATACTTTGCTAATTTGTATATATAACAAACTTCCTAAGATTGTATTAGATGCTTCCGGTCTGAACGTATTCAAGACAAAACTGAAAAAATAACTTATAGAAAAAGCTAAGTTTTAGATGGATACAATTAATAATGCTGGATATTTCACACAGCGCTATCTAGCAAACTAAGCAAAGCTTTTTCAAACTTTCGCAATCACTGTACATAATTATTGATTAAAACGGGTATTTATCGCGTATGTACCTTTTTTATTTGTTATTCCGACGTTTCGTCTGTGTTGCAAAAGTCATGGTCTCGGGTTGACTGGAGTACTTGGAGCTACCGTCGTGAAGTGTGGGGAACTGCAGCATCTACCCTCACTTGGTCTTCAGAATTAGAAATGTCCTCGTTCATATTACGACACACTACACTAACCGTATCTACGCACTGAGTCGACCGATTACGACGATCGCCTCTCTCAAAGATGGCCAAGCATTTACGGACTCCAAAGGATGTTATACCTCTGCAGATGCCTGGTGTTTATAAGATAGACTGTAGCTGTGGCCGCTCTTACATCGGGCAAACCAAACGTACCATTGCCGAGCGTGTCAAAGAGCATATCGCAGCTGTCAAAAATCGCCAGGTAAACAAGTCGGCGATAGCAGAGCATCTGGTAGACTCGGGACCGAATCATTGGATTGAACTTCATGATCCTAAGGTTCTCTCTAGTGAACGCCGTTATTACAAGAGAATAGTTCGTGAAGCGATTGAAATCAAGATATTTCCAAATTTCAATCGGGAAGATGGCTATAGACTCTCAGCGTCTTGGAACCCGGTGATTGCTAGGTGTGCGCGTCGTAATCGGTCGACTCAGTGCGTAGATACGGTTAGTGTAGTGTGTCGTAATATGAACGAGGACATTTCTAATTCTGAAGACCAAGTGAGGGTAGATGCTGCAGTTCCCCACACTTCCCGACGGTAGCTCCAAGTACTCCAGTCAACCCGAGACCATGACTTTTGAAACACAGCCGAAACGTCGGGATAACAAATAAAAAAAGGTACATACGAGATAAATACCCGTTTTAATCAATATTTAAGCAAAGCTTGATGTAAGGACTCATGCCGTCACGAGCGGTCACCTATCAATGAAGTAACGACGCGGAACGTTACACAACTTATTTGATCTTTTATGTAAAGAATGGCTTGTGGAGCTTCACATCGAGTTCTAAAACCAAAATTCTCTAAAATTGTGTTGGTTAAGATAAGTACAAAATATAATTTATATCCAGCCAAGAGCGTGTCGGACGACGCACATTGAAGAGTTTTGTGATATTAAAGGGAAGAACATTCATGATAGGTAATTTATCAATAAGGGACGGACGGACAGACTGACCGGAAAAAAGTAAAAGGATTTTTATATTTTCACCATTTTGGTACGGAACCCTAAAACGATTCAACAAATTTTCAAAGGCTTATTAAAACAAGAGGAATCTTATTATCGTCTTTCATTTCCCAAGATGTGTTTCATAACAATATTACGAACTCGCTTCAGAAGCTACACACAATATATATATTTAATATTTCTTCGAAACAATGGTACATTATCCCATTAAAGTAATCGAAGTCTGCTCGCCGACATATTATCGTTTATTGCAAAGTTGAAATTGCCGAGGAAAGCTGATTATTTCTCTGAACACAGGCATTATATCAGTAGCAAGGCTGTAGATAGAATGTTCAATAAAATTGCAATATTTCAAAGCTATTAGCATTAGCTATATAGCATTAGCTAATAGCGGCAATATTTTCCAAACTTAGCTATCAACCGCAAATACCTAACTTTCAATAAAAAACCTCGATGTGTAGCTTTACATATGAGAAGAGAAGTTAAGTTTAGTACAACGATCTATCTCTTTGTCTCTATCTCGCTTGCCGTTCTGAACAAATGTAACGTTCCCCACGGATACCACTTCGATAGTGCTTTATTGATCGAGCAAAACGAGATCTCTAATGGCGGGTTCCTTTATCCGTCGGTAACCAGCTACGACTCGTTTCTCCTTGAAACATGTCAAAATTTTCACACTTGTTTGACACTCTTTCAAAGATAAATGAGTCGTAGCTGGTTACCGACGGATATAGAATAGAATATAATAGAATAGAATATTATTTTAGAATTATTTTACCGCTATAGGAACCCGATATAGGAACCCGGGATAAATCAACTTGGGCAAATCGGCGTTCTATGTATGTATGTATGTTTGTTTTTCCGAGCATAACTTTCGAAGCGTTTATCTGATCAACGTGAATTTTGGTATATAGGTAGATTAGGTAGGTAGTGATGGCATAGTTTTGGTGTGACTAAATGATCAAAAAATGGGGTGGGATTGTTGAGATATTGGGGTTCGTGAGGAAAAAAAACAAAATGGGACTATCTAGTCACGTGGCACGTCTAATAAAAGGTCTTTGTGAGAACATTTTGACCCCGTTTTTATTTTTTGTTTAAACCTTGTGACCCCACAGTGCTGAAATTTGGTCTGCTTGTAGGTTTAGTGACACAAATATAGGAAAAAGTCTGAAATCCAGAATAATAGAAATTTCTAACCGAAAAAATTTAACCAATATACATGAACTCCCGTTACCTGTAATTTGTTTGGATATTTCGTATCACTATTTTATTGGTCAACCATTAAGGCCAACTTGCACAATGATCCCTAAACGTATTTAGCTACTAAACCTGTTTTAATTCCACGTATTTGTATGATTTGACAACTCCTTAAATCATATGTTACACACACGACATAAATGACCAAATATATGACTATAGTGCTTTCGTTATTGCCATCAAGGTTTAGAAATAGTTGAAGTTGAGAAAAAGGTAAGTAGGTACTTACTGTTTTTTTCAACTATAAAAATATTTCGATAGAAATCAAGAATGATTTAAGTGTGTTCAATTGAAACTTACCTAATTATTATATGTATTGTGGTACCTACTTAACTCCTCATAGGTTATGATAAAACCATACAAAATGTATTGGCGTGATCCTTGATATGTGTTTTTATTGAAGAATAAATAAATCCCTTATGTACTTAAATTTTTTTTTGTATTTGAAGTCCGAATAGATTAAATATGCAATATTTACTAACCAATGTTTTTAGTGTCCTTCTTGTTTAACAGGTTAACAAAAAAAATTGATACATTCGGATTCTGATTTTAATTCTGACTCTGTGGGTTGGAGAGCATGATTAGATGTCGGTCTTGGCTACAAAACCTCAGGGTGCCTTAAAACCTCTGACACAAAAGTTGCCCACCATCTTGCTTAAACAAAACTAGTCGAAATCGGGAATTTCCGATGTATGATGCCACAGACAGACACTTGCTTTGAACTTCTTCGTTTTCAATATACGTTTTTTCTTTTACAGGTACGCTATCCTTATCAATTCGAAATTCAACAGCCATTTTTGGTAAGTCGTTTTATAAATACTCTATAAAAAATATTATAAAACATCTACGCCTGTTGCAAACATGTCGCGTGATACATAACCAGGCGGCGAATGCAGATGAGAATAAAATCTTTCTTATATGAAACCCTTTAAGATATACTGACATATACACTAAAATAAAGGGTCGCTCGCACACACTTTAGCCGTCAAAGTCCGTTCATATATAATGCACAGACGTCGCGTCGTTACAACGCATGGTAATACGGCCACACCTGTGGCCCTTGCGCGTTATTGGATGTTCTGTCGAACTTCCACTGTTTAAGGACAACGGTTTTGAATAGGGAAACAAATAGATACCGTAGTATTGTTTTTTGGGAATTTATAGAATTCCTATTGATAATAAAAATAAATATTTCATTGACTCAAAAACACTTTGTAACAGATGCCCTATAAAGTCTCAGACATCTACGCTAGGTACAAGACCTGTGTTACAGAAGTCAGTACTTTGTTCTACTGCGTGGTGCTATGCTTATTTTATTTTATACGAACACTCACAAACACACACACAAACACAAATACACACACACACACACACACACACACATACCACTATTATTTATTTAGGAATAGTGTGAATCCTAATTCCTATGTAAATTAATATTAAGTGATCTTGCCTGCCTTGTCTACAAATTTAAATTAAACTCAACAATAACTGTCATATTTAATCAGATAATTCATGTACTTACTCAATATAATTTGTTTTCAGTTCACATCTTTGTAAGTTGACATAACCAAAAGTAAGAGCATTATTTGCCAAGATACAAGTTTTTCACAAATTTAGTTTGGCAAGTAGGGCGCCATTTATTGTAAAGCATGACAGAGAAAATAAAGAATTTTTGATTTTATATTGATTTTATTTGTGTAAGATGAGGTGAGGACATTAACTTTTGGCTCACGTGACGAACGAATGAATGGTTATTCTATATTGCACGGGTTGAACACCTTACAAGCTAGTTACAACAACATAAGCGTACAATAAAGTGTATTAATTCATTCATTCACAACAAATAAAGGTAACAAAGACTAAAAAAGGGATTAGTTTTTTTGTTAAAACATATTGACAATGTTTATTAATGTGATGTCAAAGTTAATTGCCAGAAGAAATAGGTTGTTTGGTATCATTGTCCATAACTATTATGATCCGGTCTATTTAGTAAATTGTGTGGTAGAGATAGTTTCTAACGATAAAAACTGTATGTTACGTGGTTTTTTATGTCACGTTCCTTCCAATCAGATGAACTTACACAAAGTAATTTTCATTAAATTTCGTAAGGTAATTATTTTAACGTTATTAGGTATTTCATTTTAATCAATATGTAACCACGTACCATGAAATAAATCTCCGATTTAAATAATTTGTGAAACCGAAAGTCCTATAAAAGTCTGTAAAAACTCAATTGGATTCTCAGCGACCCCTATCTAATACTTTAAGGAAACCATGACTTCCTTTATGTCAATTGAACTCAAAAATGAGACCAATTCACTGACTTCTCTAAAATTCGCGCAAAATAATTTTTCTCCCGGAAATTGTGTTGAAATGTCCTCCAACTGAAATGAATTATAAAGTTCCGCTTGAGTGCTCTGGAAGAAAGCTTGTCCGTCCATAAGACCCCTTGTTATCGGCGATTCGACGATGACGTGTCAATTAACGCCGGTGCCCATTGTCTGTAACAACCTTTACATTTTTGAGGGAATTTTATGAATCTTTAAAGTGACATTTTGATCCTGGAGATAAATTCGTCACGTCGGCGTCGCGTTGGTTGGTTTGGTGTTTTCTTATTGAGAAATAGAATTTCACTCTCTCTTATTTACCCCTCCTGGTGGTGGGATGCTAAATGCTATAATTAATATTGATAAAAAATTGTGCGAAGTCGGTGGGGAGGGGAGGGGGGGGGGGGGTTGTATGTTATAAATAGAATCATGAATCTCATGTTTTAACGCGTCTGGTAGTTTATAATGTATTTCGACCAACATTAAGTAAGGGCTTGGAGAGTGTAATTGTATTATGACTTTTAGTTTTTACAAGCTCTGAAATCTTTAAAATATCCAATTTTGATAAAACTCATACTGGTGACAAAAAAATGCAATATGACAATTAAAATAATATATCAATAAATACATATTTCTTTAAAAATATTGAAGAAACAGTTGAATCGTCAAGAGATCGTTGCAAACCAACTATATATAGCTCCAAATCAGTACAAGTCTCTATTGCCTCCGCCGAATCGCAATGGTTATGCATTGACTCACAGATTATGCGCCAGCTCTCGGATCACACGGGGCTTCGACCAGAAAGAATTATGAAAACACGAAGGGATCTGATATATTTAATTGCATATCAATCTATATGTATGCTATTAATATACACTATGGGAGCACTTTTCTATCTAGGCATGTGTTGAAATACAACTTTGTAATCTATATCGAACCCCGTGTGATCTTGCTTGTATTTTTTGTAGTAGTACTAGAGATAATACAAGTTTGTATCATTTGTACAACCAGTTGAACTACTGAGTTCTACTGATCTGGAGGGGTATAAACAGCAACAAATCTAGTGTCGTGCAAGAATATTAAGAACTGGACCACTTATAAACCAATCTATCCACTATTAATCGCGTTATCCCGGTCCCGGCTAATCAAGTAACAGGATACCGAGAATTCCCTATTGGATTACTGTATTTCCCGATTCGTATCGGCAACAAGCTCCGGTTCTTTTGATATAAAATGGTTTTAATTCTCCGAAAATTAATCGCATCGGTATGTTGGAGTTTTTTTTTCGTATTTTTCCCCGTAGTTAAATGTATTTTGTAAGCTGCGTACTAATTATTAGTGGGTTTAACAATATTAACGTTACTGCTAGCAAAAAAGTCTCTGCTTGGTCGCTGTTTAGCTGAGTTGACACTCGTGCTGAATAGATCGAAATCATTGACGACCTCCGTGGTACAGTGGGCGAATAGCCGGCTAAGACGCAGGAGGTAGCGGGTTATATTCCCGCTGCGGAACAAATGTTTGCATGATCTACAGATATTTGTTCCCGGTCTGGTTGTTTCTCTATATATTATAAGTATGTATTTACAAAAAAAATGTATTTATGTATTCTATCAGTTATCTGGTTCCCATAGTACAAGCTCTGCTTAGTTTGGGGCTAGATAGCGCTGTGTGAAATGTCCACCAATATTTATTATTTGTTTATTTATTGCTTTAGCACAATTTCTTGAAGTTTTGTACAATTAAGATTAATTTAAATATGTTCTATCTATCTGTTAAGTTTTTCTTTATATACTCGAGCATTTCTCTATATTTCCACTCTTACTTGACTAAAAAACAGTTTCAAACCTAAAACTGATTCAAAAATCCTGTTAAAATATCAAACAGTCGCCTATAAAATCAATTTGTAGTAAGAAATGTTACCAACAAGTGAGTGTTCGATCTACAGAGTTGGGGAAGCTTGCTGCCATTCTCAGTCGCGACTGTTTCTTGATAGTTTTATTTAAATTTTAATATGATAGAAGGAATGTATGTAGTTTTGCGGGAATTTTCGCTTCTCAAACTGAATAGACTGTTCGTAGAATTGAATTCTGAGAAATGCATCTCAATCGGTAGATAATAATAAAATGCAGTCGTCGTCAAAATATGAATTGAGATATTTGACTACTCGGGCGAGAGGTGGCTGAGTAGCTAAGATAGATAGGTAAATTGATTGATAGATCAATAGGTAGATGGATTAACACTTTATTTTAGGTACGGTAGGATTACTTTTAGCATTAGATTCTGCTAAATATTGTACAATATAACCCTTAGCGGGACCTTAGGAACCTTAGCGAGTTTTTCGCTAAAACAGTTTATCCTAAGCAACTTTGGATGGGAAGTAGTTAGCGAAGTAGTACAGTGGTTCAAGATGATGCGAGTTCGAGTTGCACTGTAAGGTAAATGTTTGCATGACAGTTGCATACTTAATCCTGGTCTGGGTGTTTCTAAATTTTTAATAATTTTCAAACCATCTAACAAACATCCAAATAGAAAAAACAATATAACAACAACGCGTGACACAACTTTTAAAAGCTCTGTGTGGTGTAATGCTTTGAGATAGTTTTAATAAAACACATGTTCACCATTCTTTGTACACATAATCACTCCACCTGCTGCTACATTTCATCAGCTCTAGGACGTAAGTTAGGACATAAAACAGTCGTTAGAGGAAATGCTGGCTAAGAAGTTGCGATCTAATGTTTTGGGAAATTAAGCAAATTTTTTTACTCGTTTACAGTTTTTAAGCGCTCGTGGTAAAACTTGCCCCATATATAACAGTTACATTTAAATTATTTGAGTCTTATTTGAGTCCAGAAAAAACAAATGGCTTGAAATAGAAATGAAATTAAAATAATAATAATAATAATATATCAGTACTCTATGTACTTTTCTATATCCATGACGTCATTTATGCAAAATTTAATGACGCACGATTAAGTAGTTAATACGTGAAAAGTGTAACAAACTCGCTATTGCATTTTTAATCATTTATTGTCCTGAAAATACAAAGATTTAAGAATTGACTCGCGTGTTGGAGTGGTAAATTTTTTTTATACTACTTATATGGCAAACGAGCATGTAGTCCACCAGATGTTAAGTGGCTACTGCAGCCCATGGATATCCACATAGAATTCAAAACAAGCAATTATGTTGTGTTAATCTCTATGTGGATACGTTGCCATACTATAGGACTTAGCTGTTATGCCTATGTGCCAGTAATTACAGGAACATACCATTACCATCTAACCGGAACCCAGCAGCACAAGTACTGCTATTTGGCGGCAGATAAAGGTAAGGCGGTGGTGCCCACCTACTCGAGCCCGTTCACAAAAGCTTAACCACCAGTCAATGCATCAATTACTGCATGATGCGGTCAAACATGTTTAGGACATTTAGTGCGACTAAGTTTAGGCTATTCCAGCGGCCTTTAAGTCCTAACATCCATCATATTGGCTTTTCGCAAACTAAAAACATTATCATAGAATATTCTCGAATTATTGCTCAATAAGTAAGACAGGATTTAAGTTCGCCCTAGCTTTACCCATTTAGTATCATTAACGTGTTACGCGCACTAGTTTGCTACATTCACACTAATAAGTAAACAAAGAGACTACGGCACAAAGGACTTCTGTTCCCATGGTTGCCTAGTGTTGGTCTGCTCTCCGCACCTGGATGGATAGATACTAGATTAGATTAGATAGTGTCTTTATTGCACACCATTAAAAATAAGCAAATAAAAGAATATACACTTTTAAACCATATGTACAATGGGCGGCCTTATTGCAAAAGCGATTTCTTCCAGGCAACCTTTGGGTAGACAGGATATAATAGGTTGGGGAAAAAGTCTTTTCGTATTATAGTATGTATGAACTTGTAGTAAAATCTCTTTGGCTATACTATTTGTATCTGGCTGGTTTTGGTATCATTCAAAGTTTTAATTTTAAAGAAGATAATTCCAAATTTAAATAATAAAAATGTGTGATCTTTATTTGTTTTTTCTACTGTAAAGATGAGTGAATCTAATGAAGAAATTCGATACATTTTAAAATTTTACTACAAAAAAGGTAAAATGCAACGCAAGCCGCGAAGAAAATTTGCGATGTTTATGGACCTAGTGCAGTGTCTGTGAGAATAGCACAAATTTGGTTTAAGCGTTTTCAATCCGCAAATTTTGATGTCAAAGATACACGTCGTTCTGGTCGCCCTATTACGGATAAAATTGATGCCATTTTTGAAAAAGTGGAGCAAGATCGGCATATCAGTAGTTACGACGTAGCTGAAGAACTAGGAATTGAGGCTCATTTGAAAAAAAACTGGGTACACAAAAAATCTTGATATTCGGGTACCCCACGAGCTCACTGAAAGACACCTAATGAACCGTGTACTCATTTGTGATTGTTTATTACGACGTAATGAAACCGAACCATTTTTGAAGAAACTGATAACTGGTGATGAAAAATGAATCACGTACGACAAGAACTTGCGAAAAAGGTCGTGGTCAAAGGCCGGTCAGGCTTCACAGACTGTAGCGAAACCCGGGTTTACTCGCAAAAAGGTGATGCTGTGTGTGTGGTGGGATTGGAAAGGCATTATTCATTATGAGCTGTTACCACCAGGCAGGACCATCGATTCTGAACTCTACTGCGAACAACTGATGAGATTAAAGCAAGAAGTTGAGACAAAGCGGTCGGAATTAATCAACAGCAGGGGTGTGGTTTTTCATAAAGATAACGCTAGACCTCACACATATTTAGCCGCTCAGCAAAAATTAAGAGAGTTTGGCTGGGAGGTGTTAATGCATCCGCCGTATAGTCCTGATCTTGCACTTTCAGATTTCCATCTGTTTCGGTCTCTTCAGAATTCTTTAGGTAGTGTCAGGTTAACATCACGAGAGGACTGCCAAAACTACTTGTCGCGGTATTTTGATCAGAAGCCCCAACATTTCTATAGCAATGGGATCATGTCCCTACCTACAAGATGGCAAAAAGTAATCGAACAAAATGGCACCTACATACTTTAGTTAAATGTAAATAAACTATATTAAAAAATGTTTTGAATTTTCTTAAAAAATGCGAATAAAATTTTTTTCGCCAACCTAATATGTGAACGAGTAAGGAATAGAAGACACAAACTTAGGAAGGCTTATACCCAACAGTGGATGAAGTTGAGCGGAGGATGACAATGATGAAAATTCCATGATTTTAATCAAAATTACGAACCAGACAGGATTTGAACCCGTAACCTTCCTTGAAAACATGATACCAATTATACAATGGATATGTGTAGTAACGGTGTCGATATCGCTCTTATTTATTGATGATAACCAATCGCTTGACCACCACCTGATGGTCACAGTGAAGGTGTGATAGAACATGGAGCACGCTTGCATAGAACCTATTTACTCTGGACTTGAAGACTCCCAGCAACCTTGATTAGGTCGTCTTAGCTATCGTAAATAGCGGCATCATCATGCACAAAATGCTATGCCTTCCGTATCCGTAGCACCTGGCACAACACAAGAGAGTTACGATATATTCTGTGGTAACGAGCAGTTAATGCGGTAACAATAGGACGGCCACAATAGTGCGTTTGCACCTTAATTACTTTTTAATTCTGAAGCACTTATCTAGATTTCTGTTTGGACGGTTTTAAAAAGGTGGCTAATTGTTATTATCTTATGGAATTTTAAAACTAATTGTATTTAACGTGAAAAAGTACGTATAAGTTAGGAATCAGTTAAGGTAACGAAAAACTACATTGAAGTGAAATATATTTTTGAACGTAAAAATTGGTATTTAATTTAATATTATAATTATGATTGAGAATTTATTACAAACAAGGTATTATTGAAGCCTTGTAAAGTTTATGAGCTAACAACCTAAGAAGGTAGATATCTAGATGTCTCAGGCTAACGACAACAGATTTTCATAAGGAATATTTCGAGCCATCCCTAAGCGATCACTCTATCTTTCAAAATCTTAATAAATTACAGTATTCTGTTCATAAATAAATAAATATTGCTGAACATTTCACACAGCGCTATCTAGCCCCAACTAAGCATAGCTTGTACTATGGGAATCAGATAACTGATAGAATATTTATGTACATTTTTTTCTCAATACATACTTATATTATATAGAGAAACAACCAGACCGGGAACAAATATCTGTAGATCATGCAAACATTTGTTCCGCGGCGGGAATAGAACCCGCTACCTCCTGCGTCTCAGCCGGCTATTTGCCCACTGCACCATGGAGGTCGTCATCTGTTTGGGTTTACACCGAAAATAGCAATTCTGCATATTTGTCTTACAAACAAATATGTAGAGTTGCCTAATTGTAACCAGTACGCGAGCAGCCGCCGCGCGCCGCGATGGCGACACGTATTTATTCAACATTCATACCATCAACATACTTATATCACTTCTACTATAAAATCTAGTTTAATTGTGAGCTTATGTGACCTATGCAAAGTCGCAATTCCAATGCCTATCACGATCTGATCTTCTCATTCCATGTCCACAACACCAGCTATCACCACTAAGCAAAGAAGCAAGGAGCGGGCATCACATAGGTCTTCTTATTGCCTGGAACAGATAATTGGTAGCTATAAGACCGTTTCCGCAGCGTAGAGAAAGACGGGGAATACCAACGCTCTGGCGAGCTAGGTTTTGGTAACTTTCGTGATATTGACGCCGTGGATTCATCGAGAAAGCGAGAAGAAGTGCATAGATGCTCTCGAGATGTGTTACTGGAAAAGAATGCTTAGTGTATCATGGACAGAATTCCATACTAACCAGTCCATACTTCAAGAACTCGTCATCATGCAGCGTATTTCCTCTACTGTGCAATCTCGCATCCTCACGTTCGGGCACGTGTCGCGACGTGGATAGGTGCCCATTGAGCGCCTTGTGGTGCAAGGGAAGGTTGAAGGTACGCAACCACGCGGTAGATCGCCAATGAGATGGACGGACCAAATCAAAGCAGCACTTGACGGTCTCCTACACGAGTGCACCGCACAAGCGACAATACGATAGGAGTAGCGAAGGATTGTCAGGCGCGCCACTACTCCCGAAGTGACGACCACGACCACTCTGCCGAGAGTGTAACGACTGAGAAGAAGATAATACCGTTCATTGCAACTTTATTGTGTATTCCTGTGTTTTGACGACCCCTGTGGTGCAGTGGGCGTATAGCCAGCTGAGACGCAGGAGGTAGCGGGTTTGATTCCCGCCGCGGAACAAATGTTTGCATGATCGACAGATATTTGTTCCGGGTCTGGTTGTTTCTCTATATATTATAAGTATGTATTTATATAAAAAAAATGTATATAAGTATTTTATCAGTTATCTGGTTCCCATAGTACAAGCTCTGCTTAGTTTGGGGCTAGATAGCGCTGTGTGAAATGTCCAGTAATATTATATTTATTTATTATATTCTTTTTTGTTCAGCTACAAAGAGTATAAATAATCGACCTTTATCCCCGTAAGGGGTACTCTCAAGAAAGGTCTTCCCTCTTTAATAGACCCCCTCTAGATGGAAAAACGACATAATAACAGATTCTGGGAGCCGTTGGGTGTAGACCACACAAGATTGTTTGCTCTGGAAGTCTATGGGAGCCTATGGTAGTGGACGTCTTATGGCTTATTATAGTGATTAATAATCCAGGGTTTTGATTGGATAAAATATATATTTTTTACAAAACCACAATAACCTGTATTGTATCCCACAGCGTAATGCAATCCCTACAATTAGATTTAAATCGCACCGTGACTAATAGCATTGCATTTGCAATCATTTAATTAAAACTGCTTTCAAATGTGAATTAATTGTGGTATCCATTCAAAATTGATAACATTATTGATAACACTATTACAGCTCTATTTTTGTTACTAGCGTCAGCCCGTGCTTTTTGTGAATAAAAAGTAGCCTAAGTGTCAATCCCGGTCGTATTCATTCCTTATAATTTCACCGAAATCGGTCGTGCCGTTCAAATGTGAAAACGTAATAAAAAAGACAGAGAGACAGAGTTATTTTCAAATTTATAATATTATAGTAACGAACAAAATTTATATTTATTAATTACTTATTAGTTATCCGGTTCTCATACTACAAGCTTTGCTTAGTTTTGGGCTAGATAGCCCTGTGTGAAATGTCCAGCATTATTTATTTTTTAATTATGTATTTTGAGCCCGTAGAAATTCTACGGCATTTTCAATAGAAATTCTAATTGAAAATGTATCCCGCTTCATAGCAAGCAAGCTGAAGTGGCAGTGGGCAGGGCTGACGGCCGATGGGGCAGAAAGGTACTTGAGTGGAGACCACGGACTAGAAAACGCAGCATAAAACAGCCCCTATTAGATACGACGACCTGATAAAGGCTGCTGGGAGCCGTTGGGTGTGGTAATGTCTATTACAGACATACCACTGTCTACCGCTTAACATCGGGTATAGTCTTGTTCAGTAATCCCGCGAACATGAAGTTTCGACTGTAAGTGTAACGAGCTTAGGTTCCTTTTAGTACATGATTATTACCGCTCAATACTTACCACTAACTTAACAGCACGTATAAACTAAGTTATTACATAAGTAGTGCATAAGTTATCGAAACAATTTGAATTCTCGCTAATCCCAGAACTAACAATAGCTTAAATTAAGGGAATTCCACACATAGCCCGCTCGGGTCGGTTTGCGAGTCATGCGCTCGTGTGGAATGACCTTTAGGGATGTTAACTGAATGTGAGGTTATAATGTAACAATGATTAAAACGGGTATTTATCGCTTATGTACCTTTTTTATTTGTTATACCGAAGTTTCGGCTGTGTTGCAACAGTCGTGGTCACGGTGACCACGACTGTTGCTGCTAAAAAGGTACGTACGCGATAAATACCCATTTTAATCAATAATTATGTACAGTGATCGCGAAAGATTGAAAAATACTAATGTAGCAATGCCTTTAGAACTATAAAATGGAAGATCTTTAGTAACTAAGCCATTCGCACCCATTCGCACACACCGTTTTGGTTCTACGTTCTTGATGCGCACAGCTTAGGTATGGAACACTTTACCGTCATCTGTTTTTCCTAAAAAATACAATTCCAGCCTCTTTAAGGTAAGAGTGAATAGGTTTCTTCAAGATATTCGTGCTTCATCTTAGACCACATCATCGCTTACCATCAGGTGAGATTGTGTTCAAACGAAGATCTATATAGTTAATCTAATCTATAAAAAAAAAACTATAACGTGCTCTGGAATATTATGTTAAAAAGGGGTCAATGTTTTTACGAAAACAACGTTTTTTTCAAGACTACTCGAAATTCAATATTTTTTTTATTGAAAACCCATTTGCTGAAATTGCAGTGGGCGGAGGACCGCCATTTCGGTTAGTATTCTTACTATATAATAATTTAGTTAAAACTGCATTTTCCCGCCATAAAGTGCAGAGAGGCCTTCACTACATTGATTTATAGTTCACTACATTGAAAATCTTTTGGTGCCAAAACCCGAATAATAAAAATAACAGACGCAACTTTTCGTCTTTGATCCTTTTTTTCTCGGAGTAAGATTATGCAGAGTATAGTGCGGCCAAGAATATATTAAAAATAGTGGTCCGCTCTAACTGAGATATTGCGAGATTAAACAATACTTTGATCTTTTTTATCATCATGATCATCCACATTCTGACATTATTTTTTGTTGAGTTAATTTAATTTAGTTAATATTTTTTTTATTTTTTATAGGCAAGATGGCTATATTTATACTTGTTCGCGATTACGTTAAACTCAAGGCTCAATTGTTCTTCCTTACGATGTTGATATTCTACCAATCCACGCAAGCCACCATCACGCGATTATTTAAAACTTATTTCCATTGGTTGTTGTATTAATGTTCTGTTTACGCACTTCTCGAATTATGTACAAAGATATACGCCATTACACGCATTGTGGTAACCAGACAAAGATCTTTTTTAATTTAAAAATATCCTGAAATCCATCAAGAAAGTGTCCAGTAACTAGGCCAATCGTCGAAATAAGTACCTGGCATCGCACAGTAGGTACAATACTCTTTTTGATCCACTACCAATAATTGTCATCCATGTTCACTACATCATCTGCAATCTCACTGTTGGACTGTCAAATGGTGTCATGGTGGCATCAATATTGCTAACATAATAATTAATAGGGTAATTTCATCATTAAAAAAACTACTATTTATTTTTGATAAACTGTATTCTACTTTTTTGCAAATTTGGAAGAAATGTTGGGATTATGTTATTATTTGAAGGGTTACACGAACTTGAGATTCAGTCCAGCTATGTCAGATAAAGTGTCTTAAATTATTCGAAGGTCCTAGAGAAACATTCTCAATTATTTTTTTGAAGAGTTATGTAGGTGCAGGTTATGTAGGTCCGAGTACACGAACAGAGCTCGAAGGCGATTCCCTTAAAAAGAGGCGTAAGACAGGGAGATGTAATCTCTCCGAAACTGTTTACGACCGCATTGGAAGATGCCTTCAAGCTTCTGGAATGGAAAGGACTGGGCATCAATATTAACGGCGAATACATCACTCACCTTCTGTTTGCCGACGATATTGTGGTCATGGCAAAGTCGATGGAAGAGCTCAGCACGATGCTCGAAGGCCTCAATCGAGTCTCCCAACGGGTAGGACTTAAAATAAACATGGACAAGACGAAAATCATGTCGAATGTCCATGTCGTCCCTGCCCCAGTTATGGTTGAGAACTCGGCTCTTGAAGTTGTCGACGCGTATGTATACCTAGGACAAACAGTCCAATTAGGTAGGTCCAACTTCGAGAAAGAGGTCAATCGTCGAATCCAACTCGGATGGGCAGCGTTTGGGAAACTTCGCAACGTCTTTTCGTCCAACGTACCTCAGTGCCTTAAGACGAAAGTCTTCAATCAGTGTGTGTTACCAGTGATGACATATGGAACCGAGACGTGGTCCTTCACTATTGGCCTTATGAATAAGCTCAGAGTCGCTCAACGAGCTATGGAGAGGGCTATGCTCGGAGTTTCTCTACGGGATCAAATCAGAAATGAGGAGATACGTAGGAGAACTCAAGTCACCGACATAGCCCGACGGATTAGCACGTTGAAGTGGCAATGGGCAGGCCATATATCGCGCAGAACAGATGGCCGATGGGGCCGAAAGGTTCTCGAGTGGAGGCCACGGACCGGCAAGCGCAGCGTAGGACGTCCACCCACAAGATGGGCAGACGACTTAGTAAGAACCGCAGGTTGGCGTTGGATGCAGGCCGCTTCCAACCGCAGTTCCTGGAGATCAATGAGGGAGGCCTTTGTCCAGCAGTGGACGTCCTACGGCTGATATGATGATGTAGGTGCATACTCATTTCTGCTTATCGCTATGAATGTTCATACTCCTACACTTTCTAAATTATTATTACTTGATCCTTCTTTAATTTTGTTTATGGTCGGATTAAAAGGGATGTTTCTTGTGATTTTTCTCAATTTATCGCTCCGAAAGTCAGCGAATATGTTGTGTGTTTAATAAAAAAGGGCCCAGAATGAGACCCAAGCTTTATTTAATATAGATTGTGTCTGAGACATCGGAACAGATGCTCTTTTGATGTATTTTATGTATCTTCAGAGAGTTTTTGAATTAAAAATTGAAAAACAAAAATTGTTGTGTGCTACATAGCGGCCGATTGTTATTATATGAAGCACCGTTACAGTGCGGTAGCTATTTAGATGGGTGTCCGCAAGAAGTATTCGCAAGTAAGCGTTTCCGGTGTTCCGAACATAAAATCAGCAAGCCATGTCGTAAGCATTTAGTCTAAAAACAGCGACAGACAACAGACAGTTTTGGCCACTAGCCGATTCAAACATACTTTTTTATAGAAATTCATTTATATCTGAATTAAAACCACTTATGAAAAAAAGAGATATTTTCGAAAATAGCATCTCCCATCTCTTTGTTATCGTAATCCTTCCGATCGGTATTTTAGAAACACTTTAATAACGGACGCTCTCTGCAGAATCTCACTTACATCAATCATGGACGAGTCAAGGACGACCCTCTGAAATTGAATTTTATTTATTTGTTAGAACATATATGATAATATTAGGTCTTACATAAATTATGGCAGTTATTTTCTCTTGCGTTCAGAAATACTATACAAATAATGTAAGTTTTTTTTCTGTCGAGCTTATCACACTTTCAGGTAAGCCTTGACTTTGTGAGAGAAAATAAATACAATTTTATTATTATGTATTTATAGCGCAACATTTTACTTGAGTACTATGTTTTGAATAGAATTAATATGAGTTTTTTGTCGTGCAATGGTATCCAATAAGCTCTTCATAATTATATTTATCTCAAGAATTTCTACTATCGCATCAGAAAGTGGAAAGAAGAAAGTCTTTGCCCTGCATTAAGACGTAACGGGCTCTAAAATATATACTATACATGTTTTGTTATGTACGACATTAATTTAAAACACACATCCGGAATCGTATTACCTGATGTTATAGGTGGGTTTAATACCGGTAGCTTGAATATTTATCCAGTAATCGATACATTTCCAATAAACAATTTTTAACGTAAAGCGGCGGCGCCTTTGCGACGACGCCGCTTAGTCAGTTTAACAGGTACCTACTTACATGATGTTTAATATGATTTGTTTACTTATTTTACACAGGCTGTTTCATTGATATTTTAAGACTTGATATTAAAGGTGTTAGAAAATTTAAAAGTTTCTATGGTAATGAATTTGGAAAAACCTATTTTACAACTATACCGACCATTAGCTCTACAAGTGTTTTCATTTAATATCGTACGTATCAAAACACGTAGTATATCTATACTTATATTATAAAGAGGAATAATTTGTATTTATGTGTGTATGTTTGTAATGAATAAACTCAAAAACTACTGTGCCGATTTCAAAAAGTCTTTCACCATTGGAAAGTTACATTCACCTTGAGTGACATAGGCTATATTTATTGCTAGAAAAGATTAGGAATTCTTACTAAAACTTGAGTAACGTAACCCAAGGTGTAAAAAAGTGCCCTAAAACGTCTTTCGTCGCATGCGCTGCGGAAAATATTGATGATAGAACAAAAGTATGTTCTACAATATTAAACAACATATAAATATCTACAAAGAACTTCGTAATATTATAAAGAGGAAAGATTTGTTTGTTTGCATTGAATATGCTCTGAAACTACTTGACCGATTAAAAAAAAAAATCTTTCACTGTTGGGAAGCTATCTATTATGTTCTATCTCCGGGTGACATAGGCTACTTTTTACACAACTGCGGAGAAGGAGGGTAATGTTTTTTATTAAAAAACTACGCGTGCGAAGCTGCGGATTGGTCAGCTAGTATAATATAAGTACGTTCCGGATCCGGACTGACGTATGCAAGTCACCCAGAAACAACTAAACTACAGAAATACCAGCACTTGAAACGCATTACATCGAGGGTGCGTTGCATCGACTCGCGATGTGATTGGACTCACAAAATAATTCTATTTTGATACTTTTAAACTTTGTTTGAGAGCTCAATCGAGCTTATGCTATTTATGACTATACAAACTGTAATCCGTTACTTTGTCCACTTCTATTTAAGGTTTTAGAGCGTACAACTGCGTCAATAACCTTCACGACATTTCATATGTATTCATACCTATTGTTGACCTGCAATTATCGTCATCAAATTAGCCATGGCACGTCCATCACTGAAAATAGGCCTCCCTATGTTCAGCAGTGGAAGGAACCTTACAAAGTTATATAAGGTAGTTCTGAAAATGTATATATTTCAACAAAAACATAATATTTTCAACGCGGGGATTATAAGCTCCACAATTTATAAGAAGACATCTATCAAATCTGGAAAATCCACAGATCTGTATTGAATAGGTTACGTAAGTTTACCTACTTTGCGTGTCTTTTAGTTGGAGCGAAGCTCCAAATCTACGGTACATATTAATGTTTAAGCCTTTATGTCTTCATCACATATGTTCTAGCGAATAAATAATGTCATTTCATAAATTATTGTGAACTTGGCCGGCTTGCCAGTAGCACGTCAACAGCACGTAGCAGGCGCGGTGACTTTGGATCGGCTGAGCGCGGTGTGTTGTCCTCCCAATATTAGATTGCTCTCGGGATGTCATGGTAGGTTCAACAATTAAACGCTTGGTTTTCATACAAATGGACGTACTCGCGTTATCTATTGAATAAATATCTGTGGTAAAATCATAGCTAACGTTAAAGTCGGTGCCTTCTTGCATGAAATATCAGCATTGCTGTATTCTGGCTGCAGTCGACTGGAAATGGAGGAACCTTTTTATAACTACAGTAGCACAGATTTACACAAATTTATATAATTTTTAAATAATGGCTTGTTTAAACATAATAATTTCAAACAGGAGCTACACTAAGTCGAGGAGACTTGTGCTGTAGATCCTGTTTTCCTTAAAGTGGGTCCCCAAATAGTAGCCATATCTAGTCATTTCACTTTACTTTTCCTTTGGTACAATTAATTTAAGTTTACTTTTATTAATAACAACAATTATAGATTACCTATAAATATAGAGTTTATAGGTAGTAGAGTCCAATTAGGTAGGTCCAACTTCGAGAAAGAGGTCAATCGTCGAATCCAACTCGGATGGGCAGCGTTTGGGAAACTTCGCAACGTCTTTTCGTCCAACATACCTCAGTGCCTTAAGACGAAAGTCTACAATAAGTGTGTGTTACCAGTGATGACATATGGAACCGAAACGTGGTCCTTCACTATTGGCCTTATGAATAAGCTCAGAGTCGCTCAACGAGCTATGGAGAGGGCTATGCTCGGGGTTTCTCTACGGGATCGAATCAGAAATGAGGAGATACGTAGGAGAACTCAAGTCACCGACATAGCCCGACGGATTAGCACGTTGAAGTGGCAATGGGCAGGCCATATAGCGCGCAGAACAGATGGCCGATGGGGCCGAAAGGTTCTCGAGTGGAGGCCACGGACCGGCAAACGCAGCGTAGGACGTCCACCCACAAGATGGGCAGACGACTTGGTAAGAACCACAGGTCGGCGTTGGATGCAGGCCGCTTCCAACCGCAGTTCCTGGAGATCAATGAGGGAGGCCTTTGTCCAGCAGTGGACGTCCTACGGCTGATATGATGATGATGATGATGATAGAGTTTATTATATATATAATTTTTACACATCGCCCGTAGAACCGATAACCGTTGGGGAAGAAAGGTTCTCGAGTGGAGACCACGGACTGGAAGACGCAGCGTAGGCCGGCCCCCCACAAGGTGGACCGACGATCTAGTAAGAATCGCGGGGAGCCTTTGGGCGGAAACGGCTACCAACCGCTCGTTGTGGCGATCTAAGGGGTAGGCCTATGTTCAGCAGTGGACGTTTACCTACTGATGATGATGATGATTACTTTTAAATATGAGCTTTACTATTCTCACTGTATTAAAGTAAACTGAATGGTCTAAAATTCTAGCGATATAGACTTTAAGGAAAAACAAATAGTATATTGTAACACAAGGGCTGGAAGCGAACAATTACACCCGATATAATTTGGTAATAAACTGATATAATTTAAATTACCTTGCGTTCGCGATCAAAAGTTATGTGATTACTATTACGTCGCTTACAGTCTTTGTTTAAAAATGTTACCACTTAACCACAGGCGGGTCATATGCTTATCTCATCTCCATGTAGTAAAAAATGTAAATCTTCAAGAAAAAGGGCGGAATCTTGAAAATAAAATAAAACACAAAATCTTGAACAATAAACTGGCTTGTCCTAAACTCATACCTAAGATGATGCCAATAAATCAATAAGGCTCTACCTGCTGCCTGAATTATTAATTCCAATGCTGAGATCTGAGGCTATGCCCCAGAAAAACTTTTGCGTGACTCTGAAAACGTAGTTTGCCAATAAAAAACATTACCCTCCATTAGGAGGCTACATTTTGCAGCCTATGTCCCAATCCCGGTAAAAATCTGTACACAAAATTTCATTGAAATTGGTCTGGCCGTTTAGTTGTGAAATCGTAACAAACATACAGACATAGTTAATTCGAATTTATAATAATAAAATCAATATATCGATTTCAAAATTATTTCAGGGCGTCTGGTTGAAGTGACGTGTGATCCGTAAGTTAGCGCTTATTTTGGTCAACACTTATGCATTATAATTCCGTCAATGCAAGTAATCTGGTGGTAGAGCTTTTGTGAACGGGCTCGAGGAGGTGGGCACCACCGCCTTACCTTTATCTGCCGCCAAATAGCAGTACTTGTGCTGCTGTGTTCCGGTTAGATGGTAATGGTATGTTCTTGTAATTACTGGCACATAGGCATACCAGCTAAGTCCTATAGTATGGCAACGTATCCACATAGAGATCAAGACAACATAATAGCTTGTTTTGAATTCTTATGTGGATATCTATGGGCTGCAGTAGCCACTTAACATCTGGTGGACTGCATGCTCGTTTGCCATATAAGTTGTATAAAAAAAAAATTAAGCAGTTGAGTTACCTATCTATAGATCGTTGTCTTCAGATGATATAACTTATACTGATATACAACATACTTATATACAACTGTTACTTTTGTATTTTCCATTGAGTAATAGTATGTTCTTTCTATTAATAACTGATTCTAATATATATAGAATAATAATATTAAAATAAGCTCAGAGTCGCTCAACGAGCTATGGAGAGTTCTATGCTCGAGGTTTCTCTACGGGATCGAATCAGAAATGAGGAGATACGTAGGAGAACTTAAGTCACCGACATAGCCCGACGGATTAGCACGTTGAAGTGGCAATGGACAGGCCATATAGCGCGCAGAATAGATGGCCGATGGGGCCGGAAAGTTCTCGAGTGGAGGCCACAAACCGGCAAGCGCAGCGTAGGACGTCCACCTACAAGATGAGTAGACGACTTGGTAAGAACCGCAGGTCGGCGTTGGATGCAGGCTGCTTCCAACCGCAGTTCCTGGAGATCAATGAGGGAGGCCTTTGTCCAGCAGTGGACGTCCTACGGCTGATATGATGATGATGATGATTATATTATATAATATATAATAATAATATAGAATATTCTGAAGTCAAAAACGTATTGTAGCTTCCTTAGTCATTCTATTAAGTTAAGCAACAATCCACGCTGTGAATACTTGGTTGGGTGACCGGTAGTCTCATTTTTAACTAAGCGCTGCTATGCTTCTGAGGACATGTAATTGCACCGACTATGAACGACGTTAACCCATGTCAGAGTCTAAAAACTCCGACACTAGAGTTGACCACATTTGACGTCTGGAAGGAGACGCTTCCAAATCGATATGCGACCGAAAGTTACGAGTATCAGGGATGGGTGCCGTCTACTATTCGACTCTAAATCCAAATTAAAGATCTTTTTATTCATTATAATCACAAGGATCACTTTGAAACGTCAATTTTACTGCCTGTTACTTCGGGACTAAGCCAGGAAAGAAAGGCAAGTAACAATATCTACTCTAACTACTCGTTAAATCAGGTACATTTATAACAAGCTTCCGCCCGCGGCTTCGCACGTGTGGTTGCCAATAAAAAGTTGTCTATGTGTTAATCCAGGTTATGATCTACGTACATGCCAAATTTTATCGCAATCGGTTCAGCCGTTCCGGCGTGAAAGAGTAACAAACATCCATACATCCATACATACAAACTTTCGCGTATATAATATTAGTAGGATATTATTAATATTAATATTATCTAGTTAGTTTTGGTTTGAGGTTTTAGCCACACTAGTTATTTCCCTATCAGTATCAGGGTCTCTCAGGGATATTATCTCAAGGTCACTAACCTAGCAGTACGATAAAAAAATACATGTTCCAATCCTAATACACTTTTCATTCCATCAGTTGAAATATTTTGAAAAAGCTCTTTTAATACTAAGATCAGAGCATTCCATGATCTTTTGAAATTACACCTCATGTTCTACGCTATTCTTCATTAAAAATTTTACAACTACCTTTTTTGTTTTCCTTTTAAATGGCACATGTTGGGTTTTCGTGTATTTTTGTAGATTTTCGTGCATTTTGGCGCGGACGGCGCGGCGGCTAGCGCGCTACTAAATCGTTGATTTACGAGCTTTCGATACTGTAACTAGGGTTATTTTAGAATAGGACCATCTACGGTTACTGGTAATATTTGTGAATACTTTTCGGTATCTGTGATAATATTTCAAAAAATTGGCCTCATTTACTCATTATAAAGTCTAAGCCGATGATCAAAACTTATTCAAATAAACTTGATTTGCTTAAAACAGATAACTGTTATATATAAACTAAGTATATCAACTATTGGCGGGTTCCTATATCCGTCGGTAACCGACTACGACTCGTATCTCCTTGAAAAAGTGTCAAACTAGTGTCAAACTTTTGACAGGTTTTCAAGGAGAAACGAGTCGTAGCTGATTACTGACAGGTATAGGAACTCGTCATATGTGATCGTTTGACATAAACATTATGCATTAGCGTATTGGCAAACAGGTGCTACACTTAAGAAAGTTCGTGAATGTTATAAATCTCAAGTATCGTGAACTTCAGAGTACTACAATAACATTTCATATTCACAAAAAAGCACCCCCTAACCCCCAAACCTTATCTCCACTTACAAAACCAAAACAGCATGCGTCGATGCGTCGCTGCAAGCCGCGCGGGACAGCCAGTCACCCGCCGGGAGCCGTGCGGGATAGACGTGTCATGTGACGCCGTCCTCCCGCCATGACTGAGGCGGCGGCCAGGCCCCGGCCTCCGCCGCCGCGCAAGCCGGACAGCCTGACCCTAACCTACCCGCGCTGGGAAGACCCACCGCCCCCCGCGCCTGAAGCCAAACCTCGGCCCCCGAACTTGAGAGACGATTTTGACGCGTTCAGTGTGTATAACGAAAGACGTAGGCCTCACAGTGTTGTTGCTCCTAGGCCGAACCATCAGTTGGCTCGCAGGCCGCACTCCATAGGCTCCGTTGACGATGAATGGCCTACGGTCCCGTTGCTGGCGCCGGTGCCGCGCCGGCCCCGTCCCGTCCCCAATACCATGTCGCTCCCTCGGTTCGGCATACCGTCCTCGCGAAGTGATTATCAACTGCAGAGACCCGCGATTATGACAAATGGTTACGGTGCTGTGCCTCCGTCGACGTCGCGAAGACTGTCTCTACCGGGTGGTGTTAACAATCCGCCGAAGACATCGGCCACCTTCCATGGCTTGTCGGCGCTTGTGGGGGCCCCTCCTCTCCTGGGGACCCCAGGGACCCCCAGCACGCCGGCTGCGGTCCGAGAGGCCGTTAGACATCTCCTCATGCAGCCGAGGAATGGATTCCCGATTATGGACCACAAGCTGTCACTGTTCATCGAGATACTGGATGCTCAGGAACGGTTCTCACAGGTTTGCGATTGCTATTTTAATATGTTTAGTGTAGAAAGATAATCATATCCGAATGTGAACTCGTAAACCATCATTTGCAAGAGTTTTGCATTATTTGGTGCAAGTTCTAAGAAAATTCCAGAAAAGTTATTGTACTGCAATGAAAGTTGTGGCCAGTCATTTTGTAAAATGAAAATGTACGTTATGAATGTATGTTGTGAACTTGCTTAGCTAAATTGATTACTGTTGGTGACGGTGTCACCGGCGTTACAAACATAAGACTTTCATTTAATTTTACTACACTTACATAAAAGGATATCTAATTTAAAATCAGCAATTATATTTACTTAACCATTTGGATAACTAGTTCATTGAAAAGGCAGTCTTGGTTAACCTATTTGTTATAATCTACTAGATATATTCTAAACATGTCTCGTACATCGAGAATTGTTTTGAAACTCACAAAAAGCTGCAGAACACAAAAGCGTAAAATATCGGTGCAAGTACGAAACAAACTCTCGCAAAAGAAGGATTTGTGTTCTCAGAGTAATTTAATTCAAATAAAATTCCGCAACTTTGGGGTGATTATAATAAATGAAAAGTGAATTTCCTCAACACGTGAGGCTCTTTACACGTTAGTTGTTAAAGATTAGGGATTCAATAAACGTTGTGTAAATCTGTGGAATTTTTCGAGAACCGACCATGAATTTTAGCGCGCATAACAATATTATTTTCTACACATAATAGTAAATGTTTTCCACTGCTGAATTAATAACTTGTTCGTATTTTGATGATGTTATAATTATTTTACAGACATGATAAAAAACGTAAAATAAATACTTAAAAAACCATAAAATAATCCAAATAAAGGGATTTTCCAGAAAAGGTGTTTTAATCTAAACGTCATTTTATAAACACTCAAATACTAACTTGAAATTATACATACCAGTTTTCATAAATTTAGCAATTAGCCACTCAACAACCTATCGTATAGTATTATAACACAGTAGAGCACAATTCTGCATTGTTCCCGTTGAGATTGTACTAAATTTGAGAAAGAAAAATCACTTTATCACGCCTTGTTAATACTTCCGAAGTTACATCATCTTAAGAAATAACAAACATTTATTCGATCATCATTGTTTTTACAAAGGATGTGTTTGTATTTCAGCAGTCCGATTCCAATAAGTTACCGACACACTTCACTTAAGTTTATGTCTTTATTTATACGAGTTGCGTACTGAACCATTGTATTCGGTAAAATATCGGTATGCGATGTAAAAAAAACTGACTGGCAATTTTGGAAGACAAAATATTCAGACAACCTTTAAAGCGACACTAATTTGATAGCTTGTGTTAACATCTTTCTTACGAACTCATTTATCAAAAGCATTAAAATGTCGTCTCAAACGATGAGACCGCCATTTGTGCTTAAAGATTATTGCTAAAGTAATTTATCTTAATTTCTGTAAGTATGTGTACCGAATTATAGTCCTCTGTTTTTGTTTATGTTTTGCGATTATACTATTTCATTGTTCCTTTTTTGTCTGTCTTTTATCTGTCTTAAAATGTAAATGTATTGTGTGCTAATGTAATCAATAAGTTATTGTCTATGTCTAATATTTTTATTCATTTATTTATTACTGACCAATCCGCAGCTTCGCACGCGTAGTTATTCAATAAAAACATTACCCTCCTTTGCGCAGTTGGGTAAAAAGTAGCCTATGTTACTCGGGGTGAATGTAGCTTTCTAATGGTGAAAGTATTTTTGAAATCGGACCAGTAGTTTTTGAGTGTATTCATTACAAACATACACACAAAAATACAAATCTTTCGTCTTTATAATATTAGTATAGATAGTGCGTAATTAGTAAGCATAATGATATAAGTTCATGTGTGAGACTCATAGTCTTACTAGTATCGTCGCTAAGTATTTGAAAGTTACCGCTTCTATCTCGTATTTATAGTGTTAAGGACGATAAATGAGTTCATTGAATGAGTTGTTTTGATTGAGTTACGAGTGTGTTCCTTATAATATAATCTTGTATCTGACAGGTACGTTATTAAAGTTGCTCATTTAATTATGATTTAATTTACATTATAAATTTGAAATGAAATGCTTTCTTTTCTGTCAAACTTATTCAATAATATTTGTACTAATATTTTAGGTTTTTTTTGTATGTAATGAGTAATCTCCAGAACAACTGAACCGACAGAAAGCTAGTCCTCAGTACTGTCCTTACTAATATTATAAATTCGACATTAACATTACAAATATAAAAATGGCATTTTTTGTACCCCGTTTATGTCGTAACAGCTGAACTGATTTCAATAAAATTTGGTATATTGATATATTATGTAATTATGTATTATGTACATATTTATATTAAGAGTGGAACGCCTTGCCAGAGTCTGTGTTTCCAGATAGCTACAGCCTGGGTATATTTAAGTCGCGAGTGAATATGTTTCTTCTAGGCAAGCATGTACCATCGTAGACTGCATCATCGCTTACCGTCAGGCGAGATCGTGGTCAAACGCAAGCCTATAATGTATAAAAAAAATGTCTTGGATTGAGACAGCCTTTTTTATTGACAAACCGCGCGATCAGAGCCGCAGGCGGAAGCTATTAATTTATGAACAATTTGCACCAGTTTTATTGTAAGAAAATAAGAAATGTACTTGAGTTCAGTTAGACATAAGCCGTTAGATGGCAGCGCTAGCGAATAAACACTTAAAAGTTTCACGTGCGCTAACTTAAAATTATATTTAGTGTTCCAAAGTGCTGCGGCCTCAATTATTTTGTCGTTTTTTACACTTTGCAGCTTTGTAGGTGCTAAGGAAGATTTTAATAACTTTTATATTGCTTTTTAGAGTAAATAGGTAGTTTGAAATTTATTTATTTTTAGGTTACGGATATTAATTTAATATAACACTGTGGGCTTAATGTTTTTATGTTTTGTAAGTATTACGTTAGGGTTTGGTTTTATCTAGGTTACGAGTATAGGGTCTGGTTTGAGAACGATCTCGTCTAATAGTAAGCGATGTGTTATGTATGACGTTGGATTCTAGTGTGAGGTCTGGACTACGTCTTGATATATTTTTTATAATTACTTATTTATGAATATTATTTATATTTAATAAAAACACATATTTATTGCGGATATAACTAGTTCAAGAAAATATCATACCATTATTCTCACCTAAAAAGTTAACTTTTATGTAATATAATGATGAGAAACAAAAACAAACTGACTGAACTAGATCAGTTATACACAATTCAATATTTTTATACAAATAAAGCTTTTACACAGAGCCTCAGTAACATCTGACACGAATCAAAAATTAAATTAAAGAGTATGATTCTGAAACTGTACCGAGGGATGAAAGAGACCAGGGGGAAAACCTCCCTTTACCCTCTTCCCCCTTTGCCCTCACAGGGTTAATTCATGGCGTTCTCTTGACCCCCTTCTGAGGCTTTTGTTTCGATGAAAAATTACTGGAACTAAAAATGTGAGGGATAGATGTTTTTGCGAGCTTCCCGGCTTCAGGTTAAGACGTCGTTTCAATTATAATAATATGATTTACATGTACTGCTTCTAGGAATAACACGTTTTACAATGATGACGAAAGTTATACGTGGACTTTTTATTTTTAAATAGAAATATCAGGTTTTTTCATATTCGTGCATTATCTTGTATTTATCAATTGTAAGGTACGAAACCTTTAATTAATGTAATTTTTACCTCATCTTATAAAAAAAACTCTAACAACATTTAATACATTAATGTAGGTTTCATTCTAAAATATAGTCAAGTAACCAAAACCAATGTAAACATCTTAGCATAGAATTCCAAGTATTCCTTACAATTCAAATCATAAACTTGATATTAAATTCAGTAGAGCCTCAATAAATGCGAGCGGAACTGTCTGCGCCGAAATACATTGGCGCTGGCAAATAGTTGAAGCGTTCGTAGCATGTGCTACGAGCCCTCTACGTCGTAGATGGTGCTACGTCGTAGAAAGTGCTACTAACTAACAAAATGGGTAGAACTCGGAACCTAATTTATTCGCGGGACTTTACGAAAAATCATTTGTGTACATTATTTGCGCTGGAAAATACAGTTGTGGGAAGATGTTGTCTGGAAGTGATAGTTTTTGGCAATAAGGCTACCCACATACAGTGCAGTTATTTATTGTGTATTCCTAATGACTGCTTTTTTTAGATTGTAGAAAAAACTATATGTATCAAAGGAACCTGCGAGTCATTGGCACAAGATTGGTCTCTTCGGAAATCTATGGGGGAGGTCAATGTTCTGCAGTGGACCTTCTATGACTAATAATATGTTTATAACGATGTTCGTTATTGAAAAATAGGTATTTTAATATATGTAAGTTTTCAATAAGGTTTTTAATAAACCTTCGTAACCCTCAAAAATTATTTTTTGAAAATGATCTTATGAAAGTTAGACTAACCAATTTATTAACCGCTGTCAATACTTTATCCTTGCTTTAATGAATGAACGAGTTTCCTCCATTACCGCTGTAAATAACGCCGGGGTCACTGACATTTCACATTTGCTATCTCTTCCGAATAGCACTTCCGAATAGCACTTAATAAACTGAAAAACTACAACTCGTGTTTATTTCAAGTAAAAGTCAGAATTTACTATTGCTTTTCAAACCTTTCTTTTACTTCAAAGTTATCTGGAAGATATACTACGTGTTTTTTCAATGGCTAGTATTGTAGTAAAATAGATTTTTTTTAATTTTCTAACAACCTTAATATCAAGTCCTAAAATATGAATGCAACAGCCTGTATAAAACAGGTAAACAAATCATATTTATTCATCGTGTAATTAGGTACCTGTTAAACTGACTAAGCGGCATCGTCGCTCAGGCGCCGCCGATTTAGGTACGTTAAAAATTTGTTTATTGAAAATGTATCGATTACTGAATAATTATTCTGGCTTATTGCGAGGCTATGGCTATTAAACCCACCTCTAAAATCAGTTACTACGATTCCGGATGTGTGTTTTAAATAAATGTCGTACATAACAAAACAGGTTGTGTAGCTACTAGGTTATCCTTCATATAATCATAGATATATAGATAACTATTAATGGAATTAGTACCGCGAAACAATACAAAATAATAAACTTGACCATAAAGGCAATACTATCGACGAGGGCGATCTCTTCCAGGGAATAATTATATAAATCAACATCATCACTAACATACCATTACACAAGGATGATATAGAATACTTCTTTGTTATCAATATCATCATAATCATATAAGATAGAGTTTATCTTTGCTCATTTAGTAAATGCGATTTTTTGTAATAATTTATTTGATGTTCTGAAATAACAAATAGACATGTTTTTTATTCGGAAAAAAAAATGGGGAAAACTTATATAAAGTCAATTGTTCATTCATCAATGGTATTTAATTTATGCCAATGAATTCGAATTAAGAATTGAATAAACACAAGGACTATTTGGAAACGTCATTTTACAGTCTATTCTTCTAGACTAAGCCAGGAATGAAAACTAGAATCGTATGGTTCAATAATGAACACTAAAACCTAACCGAAAATATAAGAAAGTACGATTTATTAATTAAAATATTTCATCCATTCAATGTAATGAATAATCAAGAGTCATCAGTTACCGCTATCAATAACGGCGGTGTCAATGCCCTTCTCTTGGCGTTGTGACTGCACACTCGCAAGTTTAATGCCTACTGAACATGTCAATAGCTTAGTCCTTATCCTATTGAGTTAACTATTCGAAATTAAGTTGACTATTTGAAAGTACAGTAATGAGTTATCCTATCTGTATTTATTTGCATTTACTATGTCACAAATATTATTTTAAATATTTTTTTTTACTAAATATAGCCAATATTTTCATATCCCATAGAAAAAAGCACGGAGCAACTTCAACATTTTTTTTTCTCAAAATCTTTCACAAACTATATCAGTCCAGCCGTACTCAAGTGATGCGCTTACCAACGAACAGTATTACATTTTTATTTATATAGTTATAAATAACTTATGACTGTATGTCGATACTATTTTAATGAAAAGTTTATTTTCTTCGATGTAATTATCGGTTTGGTGTCGATACGTCCAAGAAAGTTGTACCGGCTGTGTCCACAGCGCACGTTACTGCAAGTGTCTTGTGCAATTAGCGTGGTTCCGGTCCGCAGCGTGGGCGGCGACATTTCCGGTTTCAACCAAACGCAATTGCGCTATTCTTGCTAAAAGGTTCTAAATTTTATACTTAGTGAAAAGCTCGTAGTAAAGCAACTCAAATAATATATGTTATACGTATACTCGTATATCACAGGTTATACTTATGTATATACTAATATTATAAAGAGGAAAGATTTGTTTGTTTGTTTGTATTGAATAGGCCCCGAAGCTACTGAACCCATTGAAAAAATTCTTTCACTGTTGGGAAGCTACACTATCCCCGGGTGACATAGGCGACTTTTTACCTAACTGTGCAGAAGAATGGTAATCTTTTTATCGAAAAACCACGCGTGCGAAGCTACGGTGCGGTCAGCTAGTATATTATAATGAGGTAAAGTTTTTTATCTGTATGCTTGTACGTTTGTAGAGGTTGATAAAGGTTCATAAAACAATATAATAAATAGAGTTCTAAATAAGAAATTATTATTATTTTTAGCCCTGTGTTTCTCACTGCTGGGCAAAAGCCTCTCTACATTCTTTCCAGCCGCTTCTTTCCAGCGCCAATATGGTCCAATCTGCTCGAAAGTTAGTGAGTTCGCCCCTCCATCTTTTCCTTGATCTGCTGCGACGTCTTCGGATTGTGTCAGGGTTGTACTTGGTGGTCACTAATAGTCCGTTATACAGCATAAATGACCAGCCTAGTCCCACTTGAACTTGGCTTTCGTAGCCACAGACTCTCTCAATGCTACGCTTCATCGCACGTTGGCAAACCTTGAGCGTATACTTAAAATAATTAAATTTATTGTAATGGGTAGGAATCCAGTTCGGGTTATCTAGTACTATATATGATATTTACATATGCAAGCTGAAATAGATGTTTTTAGTGATAAGGTTACCCATCGTACTTCAGTCATCAATTGTATTGTATTATTTTAGACGACCTCCGTGGCGCAGTGGGCAAATAGCCGGCTGAGATGCAGGAGGTAGCGGGTTCGGTTCCTGCTTCGGTATAAATATTTTCATGATCTACAGCTATTTGTTTCGGGTCTGGATGTTTTTCTATATAGTAAAAGTATGTATTTACAAAAAAAAGTATATAAGTATTCTATCAGTTATCTGGTTTCCATAATACAAGCTCTGCTTAGTTTGGGGCTAGATAGCGCTGTGTGAAATGTCCAGCAATATTTATTTATTATTATTATTTCGGTGTTTCTTTGTGTGTGCAATAAATATAACATGTTCTCGTCATTATCACTATCCACAGGACGTCCACTGCACCTCCCCAATAGTACGACCGATGTTGTGGGGCATACCCCTAATTGCTTCCAGCAACCTCTAACTGTTCATCTTTCCATTTCGTGGAGGGCCGTTTTACGGTGCGCTTTACAGTGCGTGGTCTCTACTCGAGAACCTTACTGCCCCAACGGCCGTAAGCCCGCCGCCAACCTTCCTCTTGATAAGAGGATACGCTGCCAGTTGCGTAAAATAGTAATTTTCAAAAACTTTTCCCAACAACGAACTTTCCAAAAACCTTTGTCTGGAAACGTATACGAGTATATTAAATTGTTTTTAATTTGTAGTTGGTTCGTTTCGCTAGAAACTGCTCTATTGCTAATTTGAAATTGCATTGTGTCGTTATTTTATACGCGAGTATCAAATTTGATATCGAATCGTTTTGTTATAACGTTATCGTAATTACGCACTCGTAGAATATTGCTAAACAGCTGACTCACTTTTATGTTAATATATAATTCCCTTACTTGTAATCTTTTCCTAGAATGCGTTTAATTTTTATCATCATCTCAGCCTCCATAGTTTTCTTTTATTTTCATTTACTCGTCATATTCTTTATACTTTTTAGGATTTTTTTTCATCAAATGAGTTTATAATTTCTTTGAAATTCAATAAAATATGAACTCAGTAGTAATAAATATATTATAATAATTTACGTAGATACAGAAAAAAACAACCTATAAGAAGTTCTCCTGTAGTGCACCAGCTGATATCATCTGAGCTATGCTAGGGGTTTATAAAGTGAACCAGCTAATATCAGCTAAGCTGTGCAACCGATCCGCTAAAAGCAAACGGTACTTTTTACTCGCCGCTTCTGAAAGAGACGAAATTAGAGAAGTCTGTAGTTTTAAACTCCCAGTACTGGAATGCACAGTAATTTAAACCTTATTCATTGGTAATAATGATTGTTTTCTCTTGAAGGTTAGATTTCCTGACTCTTTAAGTTCTTGGAAATGAAACTGCAATATTAATTTACTTAGATATTTGTTTTAACTTGCAATTTTAATGTCTATTGGTAAAGTTTCAAACTGAATTAAACTAAAATACGTTTATTTAATAAAATTACCTCATATTTATTTCCGATTCAGAAAAAAGAAGTACTATTATTATGTCGCCATTTAATCATGTAGCTAAGAAATCAAATTACAAACACAAGGCTCATAACAATATAAAACATATTAAATATTTTGGAGAGGATCAAGCGAAGCCAGTTGCAACAGCTAGCAAGGAGAGAGCAGCAAGTCGCTTCTGAGTCAATCACACTAATATTATAAATGCGAAAGTTTGGATGCTTGTTGTTTGTTTGGTACTCAATCACGCCGTAACAACTGGACCGATTTCGATGAAATTTGGTATATACGTAGATTATAACCTGCATCACCACATACGCTACTATTTATCCCATAAATCAGTTCCCATGGAATAAAAATGGGATGCCAAAGTTTATATATGTATTTTTCATCCTAGAACATGCGGGGATAAATCATTAATTTCAGGCAACAATAAAACAGTTACAGGAATAGTAAATAACTTATTGCACCGCCCTCAGAGATGTACCGAGATGTAAGATGTAAGGTATACTTAGTCTAAAGTACATCTATAATATAAAAATGAATCGCAAAATGTGTTGGTAAGCGCATAACTCAACAACGCCTGGACCAATTAGGCCAATTCTTTTACAAAATAAACTAACAACCTCATAAATATACCACATTATAATATTACTAGCTGATCAATCCGTAACTTCGCACGCGTAGTTTATTAATAAAATCATTACTCTCCTTCTCCGCAGTTGGGTAAAACGTAGCCTGTGTCCCCCGGAGATAGTGTAGCTTCCAAACAGTGAAAGATTTTTTTAATTCGGTCCAGTAGTTTCGGAGCCTATTGAATACAAACAAACAAATCTTTCTTTATAATATTACAATTTTTTTTGTTGATATTTTGATATGTTCTTTAATATTGTTGAACATACTTTTGTTCTATCATCAATAGTTTCAGCAGCGCATGCGACAAGTTTTAGGTCACTTTTTTACACCTTGGGTTACGTTACTTAAGTTTTAGTAAGGATCCCTAATATTTTCTAGCAAAAAATATAGCCTATGTCACTCAAGCTGAATGTAGCTTTCCAATGGTGAAATAGTTTTTGAAATCGGCACTGTAGTTTTTGAATTTATTCATTAAAAACATACACACACACAAAAATATAAATCTTTCCTCTACTTATATTATAAATCTTTATAATATAAGTATAGATGTAGAAATCACTAGGCGTAAAGAGTAATTAGTGATTATCGCATGTATTTATTTGAGTCATTACAATCTCAAAAACGTAATATTCTTAATGTTACTCATTTAACATAAAGTTTCACACATTGACCTTAATTAGGCATCCTTCACAAAGAGTCCCAGAAAAGAGTACGAGAGCACAAAAAAGCGCAAATTAGCAGAAAGGAGCAGCGCCACTGAAATTTATTGCTGCAGATATTATTGCATTTTTGCTCGTGTGCAGCCCACTATCCACTAAAGCCTTGCTGCATAATGCACCAAAAATAATAATATAAATAATAATAATAATAAATATTGCTGGACAATTCACACAACGCTATCTAGCCCCAAACTAAGCAGAGCTTGTATTATGCGAACCAGATAACTGATAGAATACTTATATACTTTTTTTTTTGTAAATACATACTTATAATATATATAAAAACAACCAGACCCGGAACAAATATCTGTAGATCATGCAAACATTTGTTCCGGGGCGGGATTTGAACCCGCTACCTCCTGCGTCTCAGCCGGCTATTCGCCCACTGCGCCACGGAGGTCGTCAAATATGTCAACTATCTGATTTAAGATTATTCAATTCGAATGAGACTTCATTCAGAGTAATATAAAATATTAGTTCCACTGGGGTGGTTAAAGTGAGCCTGTTTTAAATCATAGTGTTATTTATTGTAGTACTGTGTAGTGTTCGGGTCTGGGAGTTTTTCTATATATAATAAATATAAATTTCCAATAAAAAGTATATAAGTATTCTATCAGTTATCTAGTTCTCATGGTACAAGTTCTGCTTAGTTTAAGGCTAGATAACGCTCTGTGAAATGTCCAAAAATATTTATATTTTTATGTATAAGTAGCAGTGTTCAGTTGCGTAAAGTCATGTTTCCATCCCTACACAGTTAATAAGTGTAAACAGCTAAATCTATCGTGTGCAAAGTTTCAGTGGACAATGGACTTTAAAAGTTATGTTGCAAAGAGTACAAAAAAAATGCTTTTAGTGATTTTAACTTCATTTTATTGAAATAATATTGAAGGTGTTCTTCGCCTTAAATTAAAAAAGAACCAGTTTAGTTTGTCGCGCTTTCTTTTTATGTTGACTATGTTTACTCATTTTATAAAGAGGGGTGGGGGGGGGGGGGGGGGTACCTAATCTCAGAAACTACTGAACCAAAGCTGAAAATTATTTCTCTTTACAAAACTACATTATCAGTTAGTGCTATAATTATGCTTTATTTAGGCATATTGCCACACTGTGACGCGTGTCCTTTGCGCTTTTTGTGTATGCCTAAATTGTTAGATAATGTGTCTCTTTGTTAACACGATAAGTACTTTTTTGGGCGGGTAGGTGTCTAAAAAGAAACACCTCTTGTTAAATCATCTCCTGTTATTTTGTGTAAAAAATATAATTTGTGCACAGACAGTAACCATTTATGTTTAAAAACAAAGTTTGAAGCACTGTACCTGCCATAAAGTGTTATTATCCACATCACTTTAGTTTCAACACATAAATTCACAACCTGAAAATCACCCTACAACACATCACTCACTGCAACTTTCAAGATGGAGGAAATGCGCCAAATCAAAGGCTCTATGGCACAATTGCAGGCTGTTTTCACTGAACAGATGGCGGCTTATGAAGGTAAGCTGCAAAAACAGTCTGATGTTCCATCCACAACAACCGGGTTGGCCGCAGAGTTTTCGGCGTTCAAGTCGTTTGTCCTGATCGCCATGAGGGCTCTACAGGACCAGATACAAGCTACTGCGCATGCTGTAGACCAACTAGAGATGTTAGGCAGGCGCAAGCATTTGCTTCTTCATGGAGTTCCTGAGGAAAAGAAAGAGGACACCGCTGCCACTGTTGCGAAGGTTGTAGTTAGTCAGCTCAAGATAACTGGTTTTGCTACGGGCGACATCAACCGCTGCCATAGGATGGGCCGCTTAACATCAAATCGACCTCGACCTATTCTGGTGAAGCTTCGGGACGAGGCTGTTCGTGACAGGATGTGGTTCGCCAAGACCAATCTTAAGGATACTGGTATCACTCTGTCCGAGTTCTTGACGAAAGCTCGTCATGAAGTTTTCATGCAGGCGAGGCAACGATTCGGCATCAATAAGTCCTGGACTCGCGAGGGCTATGTCTTCGTGGTCGGGCCGGATGACACCAGGCGTCGTGTGAGCTGTATGGGTGAACTCGATAAGATATCGGGCCCACGGGCGACGACAGAGCGGACTTCACCGGCCTCAGCGACAAAGCCAGCAGTCGTAAGCAAGGAGCCGACAGCGTTGAGAACAAAGCGACTAGGAGATAGCGCCCGTGTCCGTGTGAATGTGTAGGTAGGTAGCATAATCTAATGATTAGCTTAGGGTTAGCTAGTTTTGCTTGTTTCACAATCATCATCATCATCCACAGCCTGACTTCACTCATTGTTGGGTATAGGTCTCCCCAAGTTTGTGGTATCCACCACGATCCTGCGCTAGTCTCACCCACTGACGGCCCGCGACCTTTACTTACGATGTCGTGCACCCATACACCGATACACCGCTGCTGGTCGTCCTACCCTTCTATACCCGCTCCTCGGCCACCATTCAGTCACAGTCCTGCTCCATCTGTCATCACCACGTCTAGCCAAGTGTCCCGCCCAAGACCATTTGAGTTGCTCCATAACTCGAATCCCAACGTCATGAACCTTCGTTCGTCTACGGATCTCGACGTTTAGAACTCGATCTAACAGTATGATGCCAAGCATAGTACGCTCCATGACTCTTTGTGCAACTCTTAACCTGTACACAGCCTCCTGCGTGAGCATCCACGTCTCGGCACCGTAGGTCATGTGGTGGGCAGAACACATTGGTTGAATAAGCGGGTCTTCAGACACTGTGGAAGTTTAGGCGACCTAAGGATGTCGTCTAACTTGCCGAATGCAGCCCATCTCAATTGGATGCGTTTAGAGATCTCCTTCTGCTGATGCTCTTTACCAAACGATAGAATATGTCCAAGATAAACATACTGGTCGACTGTCTCCAGCCTCTCATTTCCCATTATTACAATGGGGTTTGTGACACCGGAGACATTCGAGAGCACCTTCGTCTTGGACATATTCATCTTAAGGCCTACACTCAAAGAAGCATCAAAAAGATGTTGCAGCATTGCCTGGAAATTTACAATAGTTTTATATAAATATAAATTTAAGGGCGACTTGCGCAACGATGCCTAATCGTATTCAGTGTCTAAATATGATTATGAGAGTTGTCAAACCATTCAGATACGTCAATTTTAAACATATATAAGCGATGATAAAAATGAGGCAGTTCTTCGATACCTAAAACTGTTTTTTGTTTGAAGGAAAAAATATTTTTATGGTTTCAATGACAATGTCTTTAATACAATTTTATGATTTTGATTGCAACAATTTTAGCTCCAGTAATTGCTTATATCTTCTGAAATGAACCTTACAAAGATAAAATCCCAGTAATACATTCTTAAAAATACTCATTTCATTAAACAGAAAAATGTTGAGTTGTTTCGTAATAAAAGTACCGATATAAAGTCAAAACGACAATGAAAATAAAAATGCTATTTTATATGTGTATTGCCACCCTATTACCTCGAATTAAGGTTTGAAATACGAAACAAATTTAATAAAAAATCTTTTCTTATTTACAAAATGTATGTTGCAAATGAAATAAGGTAATAGACAGGAATAGGGCCGGGCACGAGTCCGGGACAAGTCACGTCACAAACTTGTATCTTTTTATTACTTTATACATTTTTATTAGTTTTATTTTACGCTTGGGGGATATTAGATACCAGTTTATTGCAATTTCCTTTATTGTATAACAATAATGTAGGACAATTGTGTTATTGAAACGTGAATAAGGCTTTTCCTTTAGCAGAAGTACACGATGCTTCGGTGTACGTTAATTTATAACAAGGTTATTGACGTCTCATATGCAAATAATGTTGTTCGATTAAGGCTTAAGTCGATTTTTATAGAGGTTTATTCATAATTTTCTTACATCTGGTACACAAAACGGAACACTATCGAATAATTACAACCAAATTACCTAGACAGAACTCTGAAGCATATGTACAGACCATGAATAATTAAAAGAACAGAGAAGGAAGAGAAAAAACCAAATTTCAATTATTTCCCTTAACTAATAAAAATAAAATCACTTTAGGTTGGATAGTTTAGGTTCATAAAATCTATATGAATAAGGAGGTAAGTGTAATACTGATTACATAATATATTATATTAGTTTGACATAACACGTCATTCAAAAACCACTGTTCCGAAAAAAATTACATATTCAACTTGTATCCACCGTCAGCTCCAAAAACATACAAAACCATTTTTCTCTATACACCGTACACAAAAGAGTACAAAAGCCACGTGTTCATTCTCAACCCCCCTAAAAGCATATCGCATAATTATGACAAACGATTTTACAGATACTTTTTTTTGCCACTTTCGTCACTTGCAATAATTCTATATTAGGAGATACGAACACGGATAAATATTTCGGACCGTATTTTTATTAACACTGTATTGGAGATTATGGCTTTCAATATCAAGAAGGCGCATTGCTTTTAATTTAAAACGTTATGTATGGCAGAGGACGTGAAGTTTCTGGTTGATGATGGTGGATGGAGAACGCTGAAGATTGTTTGCACTAAAATTAGGTTATTTACTGTGATTTTGACATCATGCTCAAAAACTCACGTAATCAGGGCAAATAACCCGCCTGTTCATAATCATGATGGTATCAAATGTAAGACTGAACTTTGTTTATGGTTATGATAAGTTGTAGTTCATTGGTCCCAACAAAGAGTCGTAATTATTATAAAAATGATATTTTAAATGTATTTCTATACATAAAGGCTTAACTTTTCCATTTCCGAACATTTCAAGAACTCGTAGATTTCTACTTTAACACTATAAAACCCTTCAAACTAAATCGCAAAAACGAGAGATTTACTGATTTTCCGTTCCTCAAAATTCATAACAGATTTAAATTAAGGAACAACAAATCTCAAATTTCAAGCATATTAAACATTTTTACATATTTTCTAACATCTGGTGTGTTCTGTACACTTTACTACGATTATCAAAGGTGAACACAACATTAACATCACTATAGGTAATTGTATACAACTGTCAGTCTGTCTGTTCATGCAGATATTGTTGGCGCGCGCTCACGGCTAGCTGCCAAAATCAACAATTCAATAATATTGACAACAACGCCAGACGGACCCATTCTAAGTAGGTATTATGTGAATACTGATGTGGAGACTTCATGATATCTGAACCAGAACCTATTTATTTGATTACCAACATAGATTGAATTGAAAACAATGTAAGGATTAATATAGTTATTTTGACAAAGGTTCACGTAGACCACGCCCTGAAAAGCGCATCGTAAGACAGCCCTCGCTATATGGAAAAGCGCATCGTTAGACAGCCCACGCTATATGTAAAAGCGCATCGTAAGACAGCCCTCGCTATATGGAAAAACGCATCGTAAGACAACCCTCGCTATATGGAAAAGCGCATCGTAAGACAGCCCACGCTATATGTAAAAGCGCATCGTAAGACAGCCCTCGCTATATGGAAAAGCGCATCGTAAGACAACCCTCGCTATATGGAAAAGCGCATCGTAAGACAGCCCACGCTATATGTAAAAGCGCATCGTAAGACAGCCCACGCTATATGTAAAAGCGCATCGTAAGACAGCCCTCGCTATATGGAAAAGCGCATCGTAAGACAACCCTCGCTATATGGAAAAGCGCATCGTAAGACAGCCCACGCTATATGTAAAAGCGCATCGTAAGACAGCCCTCGCTATATGGAAAAGCGCATCGTAAGACAGCCCTCGCTATATGGAAAATCGACCTAAGAAAGGTTGGTGGGAGCCATAGAGTGCAGACCACACAAGATCGGTTGCCCTGGAGATCTATGGAGCAGCAGTGGTGTACCTACGTCTTATAGCTAACATAATGAAGATGAAGCTAAACAAGTTGAAGATGGTACATAGGCTGCTATTTAAGAATCCGGAACTGGCCACTGCATAAATAATATTTAAAAAGAAATTAATACGTTTAAAAATGGAACTCTTTGGCTGTAGAATGCAGGTTATTTCGTCCGTCTGTCAATTGTTTTCATTGTGTGGCGCGATTTCAAAAATTGCGTGTCATTATCACAATGGATTTATCTCGAGAAAATTTTCGTGCGATGATTTTTTATGATTTTCGACGTGGTCTAACTCAACAGCAGTGTATCGATCAACTCAGTTCGTCTTTTGGGGATAAAGCACCATCGAAGACTACTGTGTATCACTGGTTTAGTGAGTTTAATCGTGGACGTCGTATGCTCACGGACGAAATTAAAGATGGTCGTCCTAAATCAGTTGTTGTGCCACGAAACATCGACGCAGTCCGTAAACTAATAATGCAAGATCGTCATGTGACATATCGAGAGATAGAGGCAATCTTGGGCATTAGTATGACGAGTATACATAAGATATTACACGAACACTTGGCTGCAAAAAAAGTTTGTTCGCGTTGGATACCGCACAATTTGACAATATATCAAAAACAGGCTCGTGTCGATTGGTGCAAAAAAATGATAAAAAAATACAATCGTGGTGCATTAAAAGCTGTATATAATATCTACACAGGTGATGAATCCTGGATTTGTGCATATGACCCCGAAACTAAGCAACAGTCAACAGTTTGGGTCTTCCAACATGAGCCGAACCCAACAAAAGTTGCTCGTGCGAAAAGCACTTTGAAGCAAATGGTCGCCTGTTTTTTTGGTATAGATGGACACGTGGCTACTGTACCCCTAGAAAATTGTAAATCTGTTAATTCAGAGTGGTACACCACCATTTGTTTGCCAGAAGTCTTTGCAAAAATCAGGAAGAATAATCCACAACGCAGAATCATTCTCCATCACGACAATGCAAGCTGTCACACTTCGGGTGAAACGACCCGATATTTGGAGGGTGAAACGGTGGAATTAACGGGTCATCCGCCATATAGCCCTGATTTGGCACCCAACGACTTCTTTTTATTCCCAACCGTGAAGAATAAATTACGTGGTCAACGATTTTCAACCCGAGAAGAAGCCGTTGAGGCATTCAAAAATCATGTTTTGGAGATACCGTCTTCCGATTGGAAAAAGTGCTATGAAAACTGGTTTCACCGAATGCAAAAGTGCATTGATCATCATGGCGAATATTTTGAAAAGCAATAAAACCACATTTAACAGTCAATGATAGTTATTTTATTTTATTCCGGATACATAAATAGCAGGCTTCGTATGCAAAGTTTTGTAGGCGAGTGATAATAAATAAAACAATATTTATGTTTTTATTAGCAGTAGGTAGTCAAAATATACAAGGACGTAATAACGATAAAATAATTAGTGTGTTCTAATCTTTAGGTATTTATTTATGTATTTATGTATTAAGATTAAGGCACATGTTTTTTAATTATTAATTTATTTCTCTTCACTTGTATTAACTGGTTTTTTACGTATTCCTGGTGTACACAAAAGCATTATTCTGTTCTATTAATTTTGTATATGTTAATTGCGGCAATATTAAATATTTCTTACTACCAATTAGTGTATAAGAAAGTGTTCATTGTCTGTTTCTAGCACCTCCAAATATTGTTGCACTGAGCCACTAAGTACCCATAAGTTGGCTATGTAGATGTAAGTTTAGCATGGCCAACCATACCTACATTAGTACCTATTCCTACCTTACCAACAGTGTTTCCTTTTGTACTCATTGTTTGTAAATAAATGAAATGAAATATATAAATAACTAGCTGTTGCCCGTGACTTCGTACGCGTTACACTACTAAATATTGTAAAATTTTCAAGTCTACCCACATAAACAAAGTCACCACTGCGCTGTTTTTTGTTTGTAAAATATGTTTTTGTAATTGTATTGTGATAATTAGGAAATATTAAGAATACATCAGTGCGAGGTGAGACGTTATTCGGAGCGGATCGCACTCACCCTGATGAAGGTTCACGAATTGAACCGAAACATTGTCGGGCGAAACACCGATAAGACGGTACGTGATAAATCCCGAATTTATAATAATGATTGAAATCAATCACGAAAGTTTTCTAAGTAAAATTAAGAATACATGTTTATTTTTAGTGATATGTAGCACGCTCGCGTATGCGATTATTATATTTGTCCAAGTTTTTTATGTTTAAATAAGTTCTCATTTAAAATAATTATAAATTCTTATGAGAATAAATGTCTTAAACCTGAAATGTGTAGGTAACCTAGAAATAAAGCTACACTCGCGGTTGCAACTTGACTTGACACCCCATTTTTATCTCATGGAAACTGATTTATGGGATAAAAAAGCCTATCTGGTAATCCAGGTTATTATCTACATATTACTCGTGCGCGATAACTTGGGACCTGCTAGGAATGCGAATCCCCGACCGCTTCCCCTGCACTTCCCCGATGGCGCCCGTATTGTACCGTTCGCATCACTATTATTTACTAGGGTTTTAGTCTCGTACTGGCCTACGTCACGTAACGACGCGCTCTGGAATTCTTTTAGTTTTCGTTTGTGTTATTGTTTTGTTGTGGTAGTTTTTGTTGTTATAGTTTGTGTCATTGTTGTGTTGTTGTAGTTGTGTCATGATGACCTCTTACAAGAGACGAATGAATCGCAATTAATTGTAAATTTATCGGATACCTCTTCGTCAAGTGATTATAGTGAGACTGAGGACGAAGAACAACCTCTAGAAGGCATAAATCCACTAAGTAGTGACGAAGATGAGATAATGTAAATAATAGATAAAATAAATGTATAAACTTAAACATTGTATTTTTATTTTATTCAAATAGTGTAAAAAAGATAAGATAAAAAGCAGCGTCCTCCCTGAGTAACATAATAACAGGTTAAAAAAAACAAAGACGAAGCCGCGGGCGGCTACTTGTTGTGTTCGCTTTTTTGCGGGCGGTACAAACACGCCAATATGACGTCACAGCGCTCAGGTCCCAACTTATCGCGCACGGGTAATATATACCAAAATTCTTCGAAATCGGTTCAGCCGATTGAGTATCAAACAAACAAATAAATAAATAGACAAACATCCAAACTTTCACATTCATATAATAAGTGTGATACATTATTACCATTTATTACCATTATTTTAAAATGAGGAGTTCAATTAAAACACACAATTCATACGATTTAAAAGGTTATTATAAAACCAAAATTTAATTTCAACGATCAAACAATGAGACGTCGCTGCAAATTCCACAGTTAGATCAAAAATGCTTCTACAAAATTATATTTATGCATTTTAGAATAGTTCCAACTGAAATGAACTCTACTTCTTTTGAAATAAGGGTTCATAGTTTTATTTTAAGCTGAAGAAACTACAGTTTTTGAAAACTGCTCCCTACTCTTCCGATTGTAAAACTCAGTTTCCTAACCTATCAAACATTTCCCGAAAAAGATTTCCAATTATTTTTACTTCTAAGCGTTTCTTCTGTTTCATCTTAAATCCTTTGACACGGATAATATCTCTGATTAAAGATAAGGAGAACTTTTGTTCGTTTTCGCCACGTCTCTGCAAAGTTTGCCAAATAATGAGAGGGGATTGACATACACTTTGATCTTCTTATTTCTATGTAGACATTGTTATTCTTGAGTTCTCAAATTGGGAAAGTACTTTAAGAGTTTCAGGGTATATACGCCTATAATACGCCTAGGTTTATATGCCAGAAATAGACTCAAAACTGAACTTATTCAGAAATATTTGAAATCTGTACTTGAATGCGAATGTTTTATATGACCTGGTGATGGAACGAGCTTTTGGCCACTTGATGTTAAGTGGTAACCATTGTATCGTAGGTCACGTACCTTAGAAACCTGTCCTACGATGTACTGCCCTGCGTCCATCATCTTGAGGCATACCGGTGTAAAGCCTCATGCGTCTGTAATTTCGCCAGCAACCATACCCTTTAAACCGAACAGCAATGTTGCTTCGCGGCAGAAATATGTATAGTGGTAGTTCTTCCCCGGGCGAGCCCTTTCACAAAGAATCTTAAAACCTCATTATTAAGACACAACAAAACATATTATAAAGCTTGGGGTTGATAACAAAGAATAAAAACTACAGGAAAGAGCAGAGCAACACCACACTATCAATTACTTCTAACATTATTCTGGGAATTTCCTCAGCTAAGTTACTATCTCACTTAAAATACAACTAGACCATTCTTTAATCGTATTCTGTACGATTCACTAAGGAATCCCGTGCTTAGAGGAGACCTTAAGATGTCTGTACTGGCGACCATAACTAAAAATTAATAAATAAAGCCTTTATTCCCACTTAATAGTTATTTCATAATATTTAATCACTTATGATATCGTTCATTTATTATTATTAATATCATCGAATTATTTATATTACTGTCATTATTATTATACTAGTTGTTGCCAGCGGCTTTGTACGCGTGGTTTGCCAATAAAAAGTAGCCTATGTGTTAATCCAGGTTATGATCTACGTACATACCAAATTTCATCACAATCGGTTCAGCCGTTCCGGCGTGAAAGAGTAACAAACATCCATACATCCATACATACAAACTTTCGCGTTTATAATATTAGTAGGATTATCATCATCATCAGCCTTTCTCATCTCACTGCTGGGCAGAGGCCTCTCTTCGTTGTCGCCATTCGCCTCTGTCCTGCGCTATTCTAACCCACATACGACCTGCGATTTTTATAATGTCGTCGATTCATCTTGCCGGTGGACGACCTGCGCTCCTGGTTCCATCTCGGGGCTACCACTCAGTCAGCACCCTGCTCCACCTGTCATCACCGCGCCTGGCCACATGTATATATATATATTATATAATTATTATTTTATTATCATTTAATTCAATTTTAAGAAAGAAAAGATGAAGATGAAGCCGAAGAAGAAATGGATGGACTGTGTGAGGAATGATATGGATGAGAAAGAAGTTACAACGGAGATGACGGCTGATAGAGAGGTATGGAAGAAAAATACATGTCGTGCCGACCCACGTAGTGTGGGAAAAGGACAGGAAGAAGCAGAGATTCAATTATATTTTAAATTATTAATTTTGTGTAGGTCTCTTTCATCGTCAATAACGTGAAATCGCCGACAGCAAGTCGATATCGCACAGGAAACGGGATAATTTTATCCCAGGTCGCATTTTTACTCCAACAAGGACACACAGCGATTTCTTAACGATTCCCGCCACCGTTCTCGCACCAGGTGCAAAGTGGAACACGTACAAAATACTATGTATAAAGTAACAGTGATTTTTCTCTGTCATGTCTACGCTCGAAAACGATTTAGTGACTTGATTGTGAACATGAAGTGACAGTGTGAAAAGTTTTATAAGTTAGTTGCGCCGTGCGGGCTCTCTGAGAACAGTTTGCAGTAGAGCAGTCAATGATTTTTGGCAATATATGTAACACGGTGCTTACATTAAACGTGACTAGAAATGAATTTACCCAAAACAACATTCATTCCGCGGTGGGAATCGAACCCGCAACCTCCTGCATCCGCCTACTACGCTACAGGAGGTCGCCGTAACTCATAAATTATAAAAATATTTTATGAGACAGTTAGATCACTTACACAATTACCCTAAACGTATTCTATCTACCCTCTTTTAGGGCGGTCACATATGGTCGGAATTGAAAATAGGAAAAAAAATCAAACATATATGTGTGAAGTTCCTTGATTTTGTATGGATTTGCTGGCGCAAAACCGTTGTTCCGAAGCGGAATTCTGACTGTATGTGATCGGCCTTAAATACTAATACACGGTGTCCTTTAAATCACTGTTTTCCCAGAACAAACGTTGCTCAGACCATGGTCTACTAACAGTTAATAACATCAAACAAGAGAATAAAAATAAAAATCTAGACCTTCTCAAATATGTCTAACATTGTTCAAAAACTAACCGTGACGTAAAGTTCATGGGTACGCTAGCCGTAGCGTATTACCTACTCCTTAGTTTGATAACTAGTAGCTACCGGTCAGCGCGCTATGTTGTAGGGCGTAACGTAAAAATAAACGTTTTAAGTTCGTAACTTTTTATATTTTTCAAAGACCAATTTCGTTTTCTTTTATAATGTGATGGTATAAACTGTTAGTAGACTATGGTCACAACGTTTGTACTGGGAACAGTGATTTAAAGGACACCGTGTATAAAAGCATATATTTATAATATATTCAATAGCAGAGGCTAGTATCCTGTTGTCGACTCTGGCGGGCGGTTGACGAGCGCCTCTCATTTATTCATAGCTCGGCTAATTTGCTTAGGCCGTCATTCAGGGGTTACAACGTGATTACATGTGCTCCCAATTACATTGCCCTTTTTGAATAACATTGCTGCTTTTTATGTAAGATTTTTTGTAAATTTTTATAAATTTTTTTATAAATATATTTTGTTCGTAATAGATAATATAAGATTTGATTTGTAGTAGGAGTAGGTATTATGCTTAAAGTTATTGCGTCAATAGAGAATTTATTTCCCTAATAGATTTCCTACATTATCCCTGAGTGATATTGCTTATAAAAATCCGTGCGATGTGGTTCAGTTACATTTAGATATCCCTATTCGGAGTATGGAGTTATTTTTCCTCCAATAATATATTTTGATATTTCTTAATAGATAATATTAGATTTGATATGCATATAAAGTAGGAGTATGTATTATGCTTAAAGTTTTTGCGTCAATAGATAATTTATTTCCCTAATAGATTTCCTACATTATCCCTGAGTGCTAATTACTTTCTATCTACAGGGAGTTTTACAAGTAACTTACTCAATATGTTTTGACAATCAAAAGGCCAGTTCATATCGACCTACATAGCACAGAATAAAGAGATGTGCAAATCCATCGCTGACAGGAAATTAAAAATGAGGCTGTTGTGCTGCCATACGGCGCTCGATTGCCTTCTGATCTCTGTGTAAATAGAAATACTAAGCTGAAAAACTTTCGTTTAAATACTGGGGTATAAAGAAGTCATATTTTTAAATGAGTAGCATAAATACACATATGGGTGACCTTGTTGCTGAAAGCGATTTAAGCCAGGCAAACTTTGGGTAGACAGAGATTAAGTGAAGCAATAATGGAATCTATCTTTAGTTCTATTACATTAAGTGCCTTCACTTCATTATCATCATGTCAGTCACAGGTAGTCCACTGTACATAGGCAGAGCGACCGACCAACCTACACATAATGTCAAAAAATTAAAGTACTTCATATTAAAAGCTCATAAAGCGTTTTGCGCCATCTCCAACTGTAACTGGTTACTTCTTAGTCACTTTTAAGCAAGATACTAACAAGTGGATTGTGTGGTAGCTTACAAAAAATAAGAAATGTGTTATGAACAGTTTATACAATCAATTCTAAAAGCAAATGTTAATGAAAATCGCTTAAAATTTTTATTGTCCAATAACTCACTCAAAAAAACAACAAAAAATCATCACGTCAAGTAAATTTTCCGCGTAATTTGGCAAAAAACGATCGCACCCTTAAAGTAATGATGCGATCAACAATTTCGTTAACTCATCCTCCGCGACCACATTAACCTGAGCTTCCCCGCCTCAGGTCTGTCTATATTTGAAGGCTCTGAGGGGTGGATGAGAGGTCTGGTTGTTATGGCTGTTGGTACAAGTTGCGTCTTCTGGTAAACAAGCCCGCGGTGTCAGTGACTGATGTAGTAGAAAGTTTGCTTAGGATACAGCTTAATTGATTAAATTTTTATTAAAATAAAATTTTAAGCAGATGCCGACTAAAAGTCTACCACCTTTAAGCCTCTTTCCATGTGCACATCATATACTGATGAAGAGGAGTTATTTGAAATTGACAGATAACTGAAAAGCAGAAATGTCCAGGCTAGGTTAGGTTAGTATCCTGGCTGTGGCGCGTCAATAACGCCACCTTACTAGATAATATGATAATATTCAATATACTGAATTACAACTTGGACTCCCCAAAACTTCTCACATCCATCAATTTCAATATGCCAACAAAGCGAACACGTCATACATCACATTTTTCACCTCCTTTTCTTAGTAGGTACTAAGAATCTGCTCTAGTAACAATAAGCGCTTCTCGAGTGTTGATTCTTTAACAATAGCAAGTAAACTTTTTTTTACCTTTACTTTCCCACTGCTGGGCAAAGGTCTCCCCCATGTTCCTCTATATCTCACGATCCCTCACCACGTCCCACCAGTATTCTTGGAATGCATCGAGGTCGTCACGCCAACGCTTCCTCGGCCTGCCCCGGCTTCGACGCCAACTGCAGGCACTCATTTGCCTGTATTGTCTTTTGTTATGTTTTATTGTCAAAATTATATTATTGATATATTGCAGTGTGAAATAACAAAGTATTCCTGTTATAACATAGGTAAATTGTAAGAACTATCATTATAATACTATGTTATAGACGACCTCCGTGGTGCTGTGGGCGGATAGCCAGCTGAGACGCAGGAGTTTGCATGATCTACAGATATTTGTTCCGGGTCTGGTTGTTTCTCTATATATTATAAGTATGTATTTATAAAAAAAATGTATATAAGTATTCTATCAGTTACCTGGTTTCCTTAGTACAAGCTCTGCTTAGTTTGGGGCTAGATAGCGCTGTGTGAAATGGCCAGCAATATTTATTTATTTATTTTATTTTATTACTCGAATCGAGACCTTTACTTGACTGTAAAACCGTAAAAACATAATTTTAGATATGTTCTATGTTTTGTAGATGTAGGTCTTTTCAATAAAATAATATCAATATATCACTTGAAATTTTCTCGTTATAAACCATTCCAAAATAAAGTAATGTAAGCCCCCATCGGTCAACTTGCGACAAACTTGTCTCGATTACCGATTTATCTTCTAGACATTGCTATAAAATACCTTTACACTAGCAACAATATCTTCTTAGTAATACATTCCTTTTATAGGAAGGGTACAGCCGCCATAAGTGTCTTGACATCTCTAGTAATCAAATATAGCTTAACATTATAAATGACCATTAGAACTTCTATCAATCTTAGACTTATATTTTAGAACTATGCTGAAGCGTAAATCGTGGCGGAATTAAAAAAAAAATAAAGTGTATGTTTGTGGGCCGATTTCATTTTGATTTTAGTTCTTAGAATACGTCTACGAATAACCAAGTAAATAAATAAATAAATATTGGTAGACATTTCAAACAGCGCTATCTAGCCCTAAACTAAGCAGAGATACTATGGGAACCAGATAACTGATAGAATATATATATATATATATATATATACGTTTTTTTGTAAATACATACTTATAATATATATAGAAAAACATCCAGACCCAGAAAAAATATTTGTAGATCATGCAAATATTTATTCCGCGGCGGGAATCGAACCCCCTACCTCCTGCATCTCAGCCGGCTATACGCCCACTGCGCCACGGAAGTCGTCCAAAAAAACCTTTTTATTCCTAAACACATGCTCACTTTACAGAGTTCACTTTAAAATCTACACATTCTTACTTCAACTGTATTATTTTATTCGTTTATTTACAACGGCTACGGATAAAAACAAAAGACACAATACTTTCAAAAATAAATTATATACCAGCTAACTGGCACAGAATCGTCTATACACAGTCCAGAGTTCAGCTATATTGGTTACTTGTACCGTTAAGCTTTAAGCGACTGCTTCGAAAATTCCTTCATACTTTATTGAAAATAAATACTTTGCTACCAATGAAAATACTGCGCAGAAAATTGTATAGAATATCTCCCCGTCTCTATTAGATCCTTAGGGGTCCGCACATTCGTCTTGTTGACACGTCAATGGGCTACGGAACCCTGCAATTATTTACTCGCGTGAGAAAAACATAACCTTACGTTATTGTTAACGAGATAACAGATTGGACTCATATTATTTGGGGAAACACTTAATATTGTTACATAATTGATGGAAGATTGTTGAGTTATGATTTAATTCAAACGATATACTTTTTAAAACACCCCGTTCCTGTTTAAGGAAGAATTAAAAGATTAGACATCTTTATATTTACCTATTATAAGTTACTTGTCCAAAAATTACTTTTCAAAACAAGCTTTTAAAAAATTCATAATCGGAACCGCAAGCAGATTCAAATGAGCCCAAACACTAGCAGCCTACTATAATCCATTCAGAAGTTTCGTTGTCTAGCTTCCGTCTCCATCATGAGACCACCTCCGTGGTACCATATTATTGCATTGTCACCGAAGTTACATATGTATTCCAAATTTCAGCTCAATCGGTTGAGGTCGGAATAAATTTTGTTACAAGATTTCACCCGGAAAAACATACATACATTGCAAGCTAATAAAAAGCTTGTAAAAAACTACAAAATAATGACCAAATGTCCTAAAAACAGAACAAATTCTTCAGTTACTCTTGTTATTCAAACAAAAACCCAGTAGTGTAACTTTTGTATAAAACTTAAGCTGTGCACATACAAAACTAAGTATCTTCTCTCTCCGTTCGAGGATGATGTTTTAAAATTATTTGGAAGTTTCTCTCACCACGATACTTTAAAGTTCGCTCATAAACTACAAAATAATAATTTGACTGAATATTTAGCTGCGTTTTCAGTAAAGCGAAGCGAACTGCTTTAAATTATGTGAGCAATGGCGCAGACAAGTTGTGAACTTAGTTTTGAAAAAAAGACCCACTTTAACCTATTAGAGGGTATTTAAAATGGTCACTTATAACACTAATGGTCACTTTAACATACAAGTTTTACTGGTTTAGATATTAACAATAAATGTATAGACGAATATATGAACAGAACAAAATATGAACAGAGCACTGTATCTTAAAAGTGAAGCATTCGAAGTATGCCAGTCTGCGTGGAAACACAGTTCTTTACGCACACATTTGCAACACCTATGACTTGACCTCACCTGAGATAATTTTTTACTGTTTGCGAGATATTCTTTTTTTTAAATCATACATTTAGACACACAAGCTGACGAACCTCCTGATATTAAGTGGTTATTTTTATGAAAATTGGAAATGAGAAGCTAGTTCACAAATCTATTTCTAAATTTAGTAACTAATTAAACGTCAGTAGACCATTTTCTTAGTAATACAAAATCCAAATAGTCAACTTTTTTACATCAAAGATTTTATTCCAAAGATGACAGTGTCCCAGAAAACCCCGCACAACTAAAGACTTGACACAAAATTGGATCTTAAACTTGCAAATTCAACAATATTGTCGCAAACGTTTGGACCAACTTACAGCGTAGTTAGAACTTGCGTCCAGCGTGTCTGGGGGACTATTTACTCACAAGACAACACTTGGCAGTAAAAATTATTTAAAAAGTCAGTTGCCTTATTACGTAAGACAATTGTTGTCGCGTCGCTGTAGCTGGTCGTCCCATCCACACGTGAGATAAGCACTTTTGATGTAAATTGAACGGCCCTTTAATCTGTAACCGTTGATTATATTCTTTATTTAATGTGGATTTAAATGTTTTCTTTTTAAAATTAATATAACCTAACAAGATCAAGAACGTCCTCCTCCCTCCATAATATTGTTGCGCCCAACAGGGTCCATAATGATCATGTACCTATCAATTACCACCTATTATTACATTGTGTAATTAGTAGGTGGTAATTGATAGGTACATGTTACGATTAATACAATAAATGATTGAGTATTGAGTGTTTTCAAAGTATATTTTTACTGGTGGTAGACCTTTTGAGAACGAGCTCGAGGAAGTGGGCACCACCGCCTTACCTTTATCTGCCGCCAAATAGCAGTACTTGTGCTGCCGTGTTCCGGTTAGATGGTAATGGTATGTTCCTGTAATTACTGGCACATAAGTATAACAGCTAAGTCCTATAGTATGACAACGTATCCACATAGAGATCAAGACAACATAATACCTTGTGTTGAATTCTATGTGGATATCCATGGGCTGCAGTAGCCACTTAACATCTGGTGGACTGCATGCTTGTTTGCCATATAAGTTGTATAAAAAAAAGGATTCGTAGATACATAATCTTATTTAAGATCATTATCATCAGTATTCGAATCGTGCAACTAGTTCTAAGGTTATCATCAGTATAAGCTGGCACACGTCCATCGTTACACGATAGTCATGACGATCAGTTGAGCTATCTCCATACTTTCTTTAGTGAACTTTAGATAGTCAAATACAAATATTTTTATTTTCCAAATCAGAATTAACATGTATGTAGGTACATAATGAGCTCCGCACTAGGTGTAACACCTGTATCGCGGATGCCTTGTATAGCTTTGCAGAAGGTAAACATATTAAATGTGAGACCAAACCGAGTAAGTATAAATTTTGACTATTAAGAAAACAGAGAAACAAAACAAATTTAAGTTAAATAATGATAAAAGATAAGCATTAATATTATAGAATAACAAAAGTCATCAAGTCGGTTTCATTAACATGGCCTGCCCAATAGTTACCCAGCGGTTACAATAGCCATCGTAATATGTTGGCGTCCAACGCTGTATAGCTCCAGGCCCCAGCCCCGGGAGACTGATAACTCGGTAACGTTATTAGTCGGCGCCGCTCGGTGCGGTTTAAACGCTGCATTTGGCCAACTCGCCAACGAGATTGTCACCCACTTGCGCCGGTTGGCGGTCTTTGTGAGGAACATCGATTACTTACTGCAATATGTGAATCTCTTAACAAATCTGCAAGAAATACTTTAAAGCGTTGGGTTGTTCAGTAGTTGTTAGAATTGGAAAAAACATGAGTTTGCCAGAATTCGTTACACTTATCAAAAGAATTACAGGCAAATGAGGCTTTACACCTGTATGCCTCAAGTTGATAGACGCGGGGCAGTGCATCGTTGGGCACGTTTCTAAGTGACCTACGAGGCAAAACTTTGTTATAGGCGATACTTACCACTTAACATTAACTATTTCATTAAATGTGCACAAGACTTTATTGTCTGAAAACTATGACTCAATAGCCAATAACAAAAGAGTCTATAAAATTCCTATTAAACCAGTAAAAACTTCATTTGCACAGCGCTTTGGAGATTATCTTAGAGCTCATGTTTATAACAAAGTTCTAAAATGATGTGATATTAAAGGTAAATCCGTACGAGAGGCCAAAGCTATCATAACTAGCTGGTTAACATACAGTAGGTGCAAACATACATAGATTCAGAAGAAATCCTCAAACGCATTAACTATCATTATATTATACTACCTACATTTATTTATGTATAAGTACTATATATTAGATTACCTTCTTTTTTTTCTTTTTTTATCTATCAGTATATTCTATTTTAAATAAATACATATTATTATCCTAAAATCATTTTTATGTACACAATATTTACAATTTAAAATATAACTAGGGACCTCATCAGGCTGTTGTGTAATTTCTCATTTAAAGCATTAACACTTCAGTCCGTTTTTGCAATTAAGTATATTATTGTAAATCGCTTAGCTTGGTCCTCACGATACAGGCTTGGCCTAGTGTGAGGATCGCTGATCCAACATATTAAAAGTGTAAATAACTTGTCAGCATTGTGCACTGCATTGGTTTACCTAGCAAAATGGTTTAGTTTAAATAAACCTTGTTATATCTGCAACTGATCTGTATCAAATTATATTCTTCCAGACTATGTATTTAATATCGATATTAACTTCATGCATTTATGTTGTATTTACTTCCAAAATAGCTCATATTTTGGAACATTATGGAAATTAGTATGCCAAATTATGAATGCTTTTATATAGATTAGGATACAATAAGGACCTCATTTAATATGACAATATGGTGAAAGCTATATTGGCCTCAATTAGTAAAGGAGACTTCTGTAATAACGCTAGAGCCTACTAATATTTGTACTGGATGGGCTGGGGCACACTAGACTATTCATATTTCAGCATTTCTTTCTGCAAACAAAAGTTGTATGGTGTGCTCTATCTGATAATAATGTTGCATTGTATAACTGAAAACATATACATGTAATATTCTTCCAACACATTTGATACCTAGTTAAAAAGTAACATTGGAGCATGTCTTGGTGACCTAATGAAATCCTAGGATTTGCTTCAGCGAAGTTTCTTAATGGTTTATAGGTGCTGGCTACAATCAGAATTAGGCTGGTAAAATAAATACATACCAAAGAATTTTATATGATGTCAAATTGTCAAAATGGCCTGAGAGTAGGTAGCAATTTTGGTCAATGTCATGACATAAACATTGCTGTGATTGCCAAATTTTATTGCATATCATAACTTTTGTGCTAGACCCTCATCAGAAGGTGAATGACAACAGACCAATGCCCATCTAAACACAATGTCCAAAAAGTATAAAATAAAAATAAATAAATAAGTAAACATCAGGTGGGTCATAGCTTACTCCATCTCCAGGTAGTATAAAAAAGAGTCACCTTTTCACCGGCATGAGACAATTGAGACAAACAAGTGATGGGGGCAATACAATATCATACAAGCCAAGTCCTAGTTGGACATATCCTGTGAGGTCATGAAATGGTTGTACACACTGCTACACATCAAGCTATAATTTTCCAGTATAAGCTGACCTCTCATTCTACTAATAGTCTATACAATGCGAGGTCAGCTTATACTGGATATATATAGCTTGATGTGTAGCCGTGTGTACGCAGAGGTAGCCGCACTGGCTTGTGCCGTCATCATCATCATATCAATCTTAGGACATCCACTGCTGAACATAGGCTTCCCCCATACATCTCCATAGCGATTGATCTTAAGCGGCCTGTACCTAGCGGCTCCCTGTGACATGAACAGGTCGTCTTTTCATCTATTGGGGGCCATCTTCTCATTTAGGATATGAAAATATAATAAAATAATGTTAATTTATTTTAAACAGGATACTACTGAAGAGTCCGTCTAGATTAAGAATAATTTTGTCTATAAACTACTCAAAATCCGCTAAAGAAACAGCCAACTGCGTCAAAATGCACGGAGAAACTGAACTTTTCAACTAGAAAATAAACCACGTATGAATGAATGTAAGTTTCCGATAGAAAAATTGGACTTCCGACATTTCTATTTCAAGCCGGGCTCTGTAACTTTTCACTTCGTAACATCTTGCAGTGTAAAATGAGCTATAACACGTTCCAGTAATACTCAAAACAGCTTAAAGGTTACCAAAATATCTTAAAATTATGTATGGTTATCGGGTTTTTTGTATTGAACTGTCATGTGCTGTCTTTAAGGTTCAGAATAGCATGCTCGTGCCAAAGTGAGGCTGGAGGTATTATGGTTTATTCTATGTTGGTATTCTGTTTTGGACAGAAACCAAAAGGTTGCGATCGTGCTCAGCGAACGTTTGGTGAACTTGCGACCGTGTGTCACATTTTACGAACTTTTAACATTGCCCGATGCCGAGTTTTGAATAAAGTTGGTCCTTTTAAATGGTTGTAGGCATTATTCAGTTTTGTTTCTCTCTTATTTGCAAACTGTGCCATAAGACAATGATATTTTTACAATAACTGATTTAAACAGGTAGATTTATCTCGTATGTATATTTTTATTTGTTTTCCCGATGTTTCGACAGTATCCGTTGAAATGATATACAGTAATCGCGATAGTTTGAAAAATACTAAAAGATTTGTATATTCTCGAAATCCCCACCGGTGCGTAGTTAGTTATCCCCACCGGTGCGTAGTGGCCTCGTAACTGAACAATTACTACAAAAACCGTCATATACACGGTGTCCTTTAAATCACTGTTTTCCCAGAACAAACGTTGCTCAGACCATGGTCTAATAACTGTTTATAGCATCAAATAAGAGATTAAATAAATAAAATCTAGACCTTCTCAAATAAGTCAGACTTTGTTCAAAAAGTAACCGTGACATAAAGTTCATGGATACGCTAGCTGTAGCGTATTACCTACTCCTTAGTTAGATAGATACCTAGTAGCTACCGGTCTCAGCGCGCTGACAATGTTGTAGGGCGTAACGTTAAAATAGACGTTTTAAGTTCGCAATTTTTTTTTTATATTTTTCAATGACCGATTTTGTTTTGTTTTTTAATTTGATTTTATAAACTGTTAGTAGACCATGGTCTGAACAACGTTTGTTCTGGGAAAACAGTGATTTAAAGGACACCGTGTATAGCGCGTTCCATAAAATATTTAGAAACTCATTCAACACACACTACACTCCCTCCCTCGCCCTCTCAAGTATACACATTTGCACAGCTTCCCTACCTCTTTTTCGTTCTTCAAATGCGTACCTACTAAATTCCTTGAAAATGTGATTAATATAATATGTTTTTTAATCGTTTTCTCTAAATGACAAATTTCTTAAAAGTTAAGTCTATAAATTGAGAATCTATTATTGGCATTAAGCATTAGTTATAAGGATTGTTTACATTGTTAACAAGTGCTGTTGATTGTATAATGAATGAATAAATAAAAAAAAACATGCTAATACTGTGGTCTAAGATGAAGCACGAACATCTAGAATAAACCTTACCTTAAAGATGCCCGGATTGTATTCTTTAGGAACAACAGACGACGGCAAACTGTTCCATACCTTAGCTGTACGCATCAAGAACGCAGAACCGAAACGGTGTGTGCGAATGGGTGGTATATCAACCAGGTACGGATGGTACTGAGCCGTGCACCTTGATGCGGCGATTGCGGAATCAGATCGTTAAGTTCCTGGGCACATTCCCCAAAATGTATTCTGTAAAAGATCGATAGGCTTGCAACTTTACGGCGGTGTTCAAGAGTTTTGGTCATAGTCTCCGCTATATATTGCTCACCTATAAGCCTATAAGCGCTACGTTCTATCGAGTCTAAGGTAGTGAGCTGATGTTTGGCCAGCTCACTACCTTATACCACCCCAAAAGTGGCAGCAGTACTCCATACCAGATCGGACTTGTGCTTTGTAGAGACTAAGAAGCTGTCCTGGTGTGAAATATCTTCTGACCTTGTTGGACAATACAATACAATATCTTTATTAATAACACCAAGTTATAAGTCAAGTATCATAGTAGTAGGTATATGTTACCTAACAATAATTTATATTTACAATTAAGTAGCGGATTCGATTCCCGCCCCGGAACAAATGTTTGCATGATTTACAGATATTTGTTCCGGGTCTGGTTGTTTTTCTATATATTATATGTATTTACAAAAAAAAGTATATAAGTATTTTGTCAGTTATCTGGTTCCCATAGTACAAGCTCTGCTTAGTTTAGCGCTGTGTGAAATGTCCAGTAATATTTATTATTTATTTATTTATTATAAACATAATGAAGATAAATAAAGGATTAAAATTATATTAATAATTGATATCCGATTATTGCTATGAATTATTATTATTATTAATTATTATAATATTAACGAAGTGGCAGTTCGTAAAACTCGTCTACAGCGTAAAACGAGTTTTCGAGGAGCCACTTTCGTAGCCTCTGTTTAAAGACTGTCGTGGAAGTTGCATCTCTTCGGATTGTGTCCGGCAGCCTGTTATATATAGAGGGACCCATGACGTATACGGACCTCATGCGGATGCCCAGCTTCATGACAGCTGTTTTAGCCTTAGACTCGATGTGTTATTTAATTATGTGAAAATGAATTGTAGTAATTGTTCAGGCACAAGGCCACTAGGCACCGGTGGGGACGTAGCGGTGGGGATTTCGAGATTAAATCAATTTTTTATAACGCGTTTAACAACTACTGTCGAAAACTTCGAGAGTGAGCGTACTCATTAAATCAACTGTTTAACTCCTAACAGGGTGTTTAAGTTGATACCTATGTCTGTCTGTCTGTAGCGTCGTAGTTCCCAAACGGATACACCGATTTGGATGCAATTTTTTCTATAGAAAGCTAGTTTAACTGGGGTGGTTTTAATTTTTAAAAAAAAAAATTTAAAACTAGTTTTGTGTGAGCTTTAGTGCTTGGCAGCAGAAATAGGTACGGTGGCAGTACTTCCCCGGACGAACTGTTTCACAATAATCTCTACTAGTACTCTCTTGTAAACTAGAAATATTTTTTTACTAGCCCGTACTGTCTCCTGCTGGGCAAACGCCTCCCCCTCTTCCTTCCACTTATCACGGTCTGGAGCCAGGTCCCGCCAGTCTCTTTGGAAGACGTCCAAGTCGTCACTCCAGCGCATTTTAGGTCTTCCTCGGCGTCGCTTTCCGTCGCTTAGGAGTCCATATGCTTGTGGCCTTGGCCCACCTATCGGGTTGCATACGCGAGACATGCTTCGCCCAGTCCCATTTCAGCTTGATGCCCACGTCAGCGATGCCGGTCTTCGAGCGCAGTCAGGAGTTTAGAACCCGGTCGAACCGCTTTATACCTAAAATGCTGCGCTCCATTGCTCTTTGGGAAACTCCTAGTTTGAACTTCTGAGACTCGGTTAGTGACTCGGTTAGGACAAGCAGAATACACATGTCAATGAGTTTGCGTTTTAGCGCCAAAATTAAATAAAATGTATAATAAATCTTGCTGGACATTTCACACAGCGCTATCTAGCCCCAAACTAAGCAGAGCTTGTACTATGGGAACCAGATAACTGATAGAATACTTATATAATTTTTTTTGTAAATACATACTTATAATACATAGATAAATAACCAGACCCGGAACAAATATCTGTAGATCATGCAAACATTTGTTCCGCGGCGGGAATCGAACCCGCTACTTCCTGCGTCTTTGCCGGCTATTCACCCACTGCGCCACGGAGGTCGTCGTAAAGAAATAAATATTATTTTATATAATTTTAGTTAAGGATAATTATTGGTGAGTTATTCTATAGGTACACTGATCAAAGGAATTACCCATAAGAAAACGCAGTTTGTTTACATAAATAAACTTTAGTATTTTAACCAAAAAGCACATCAAAAACATTACAATTCCATTTTAACGTCTCCATAAATCATAAATGACCCATAAATCTATTCTTAACAAAACCCATTCCTTTTGATATATTATTACGGCCGCCTTCATCACTACTTCATATTAAAGTGTAATTTGATAAAGGATATTTATTTAAAAATATTTATATTGCAGTGATACTTCCACCGGATAGTGGTTTATGTGGCTATCTATAGATAGTTAGCGATGAGCTTTAGATAAATAAAACATTCACCTTTAAAGCCCTGAGTCAACACTAGGATTACCTGTGTCGGTACCACAACATCTAAATATTCAGTTCATACAAACATTGGTCCCATAGCGGGAATCGAACCCAACCTCTTACTTCTCAGTCGTCTGCGCACCAAACGTGCCATAGAGGTCACTTAGGTCGATTTATTTTCATATTTTTTATTATTATTTAATATTCATATTTTAATTCCTCTTAAAATGTAGAAAGTAAGTGTATAAAAGCTTAGTATGTTTTTTTAATTCACTTATTTTATATTTTTATTGCGCTACAAGTCGCTAGTTTGGTAAGCTTCCTGTCCTATTTTGTTTTTTCTCATTTTGTTTCTAAAAGGAGCTAAGCGAGCCCTGACCCGGTGATTACTGACTCATTTGGCTCTTTGATACCGTCTCGGTTTTCTGAAGTTTTAAAGCATTTCATTTATTTTGAATTCTTTCGGATATATCAGTTTTTGTGTTTTTATTAAGATTAAAATAAGAACAATAACAATTAAAAATTAAAAATTATTTGTTTAGACATGAGCTTTGATATCATTTTGAAAAATGTTGATGTGTTAAGTTTAATAACCACACTAATATTATAAATGCGAAAGTTTGGATGTTTCTTTATTTGTTTGTTACTTAATAACGTCGTAACAGGCGTGCGAAGCCGCTGGCGGAAGCTAGTAATGATAATAAATCTTTATTTCAGCTAACAATAGAAAAGAACAAAATGCTAAAACTTAATTCTACGGCCTATATAAATATATATTTTAGAAACTAACATACATACATAATTATAATACTTAAAACTATTTGCTGACACGTAAAGTCTGCGATGTGTCATGCACTTGCGCTGTGTCGTGTAGTCGTCCACAATAACGACGAAACAACACACTTTTCGTCCAAAACTCTTCCTTTATCAAGGTCTTTATTGGGATATTCTCAAGATCACAGCTCAGTAGCCCAATTCTCCTATTTTTAACCACAGGCAACTTTCGGTCGCATTACGACCTATAGAGGCAACATCACCTGTCAATTACGTCAAATGTCGCACTGACAGACAGGCATCAAGATTAGAACAAAACTTGTATTTGATCAGAAATAATTTATTACGGGAATAGATATTACAAAAAAATTGATATTTTTATACCATCATTGGGAATAAAATTAATTTAATTTTCTTTATAGGCAATATTTAATTATAATACAATAATCATTATACATGATTCATTTTGGAACTTTTTTATAGCCTGTTCCTCCGCAAAAAATTCAGAAAAAAATGAAACAAGACTGGTTGTTTTAGTCCATAACGGCAGCAATACGGCAATCAAACTATGTACCAATTTTCCAAAATATTTGAGAAGTAATCTAAAATTGAGCTTCATTTAACCCGTTTAACATCGCAATGTAACCGGAATGCCATATGAACCCGGCGCGCGGCGGCCGCAGTGTTGACGTCCAGCGCTGCACTAATCCCGCTAACCCGCCCGTGACCGCATCCACGGCCTTTTAGACCAGCCTGGGGATAGTCTAACTAACTTACAGTAATGTAACAGCTTACACCAACGTTTTTACTATAACTTATTTTAATAAGTTTCTGATTTTGCGGATATTTTAGATCCGACCGCGTGTAATAAATAAATTGTAGTATAACTTCACCATAACTAAAATTAATTCAAAATATATTTTGCACGCTTCAGACGCATCGCTAGAGAGCTAAGCCACAACAACGACCACTCTGCCACTCTGACTCAGAAGATATTTTCCACATTTCGCAAAGATTAACTGGAAGAGAATGCTTGCTAGCATTAAGTTCGCCTGTGTACAGATATATGAATTTTTGTGCAATAAAAAAAAATCAATCAATCAATTATTGTATGACCTGCTGAAAAGAAAGCTATGTAGAAGCCGCCCCCATGCACGCTACACGGTGGAGTAGTATCGTCAACAAACAAGAATACAAAAAAAAGCAAGTATAAATGAAGGCTGAACGCCCTCTGCGCTCACCAAAAGTTCGGTTCAGCTGCATCGGCCTCAGAGGTCAAAAGCGTAATAGTTACTAGGGAAAACAAAAAAAACTGTCATACATTTCCATTTCACAGCTTAGATCCTTTCAACAAAAAGGAGAAGACTGACTTAAGCTTTCAATTAAAAACCGCGTTCGAATCAGTCCATCCATTTAGGAACTCCGATGCGACAGACAGACAGACATAGGTGATAAGCTTATAATTATAACACTCCTTTTTTTTATAGGGGGTAAAAAAAAATTGCAAACATCAACATAACAACACCGGGCAGAGTTCCGAGTACAACAGAATCAGGAGAACCAACACCGTTTATCGTGAGAACAGGAAAACAAGAAGAAAATTGACGCTAGAACTTGTACTCGTATTTTGTTATTAGGTCAAACTACGCAAGATATTTTAAAGAAGTTACTCTAATACTTTCACAATTTGCAAAAGTGTTTTATTTTAATCATCTTATAGACGTGACAAACCCCGTCTTTAAAATAATCAGCCCAAAACTATTGATCATCATCATAATACTCAGCCAGTGTCGACCCACTGCTGGGCATAGGCCTCTATTCGTTTCTGCCATTCTTCCCGACCCTGCACTAGTCTGAACCACGTACGACCCACGGACTTATTGATGTCTTCGATCCATCTTGCTGGTGGACGTCTCCTCGATGCCCAGTTCTCGGCCTCCACTCTGTTAGTGCTGTTGTTCAAGATTGACGACAAAATTATTAAATTAAAATAATGAATTATACAAATACATAAAAATTTATTAAAATGCACTCAAAGTAACATATATTCAGCTATATAGTTCAGCTAAAACGGAAACAAAAAAGCGGACAAAACTGAGAAAATTCTCAAAAAACCTAATCCTAATACTGTAAAAGAGAGTGCACACCGAAAAGCCGTCCGTCCGCTCCTGTAGCCACTCCGTCGTACTAATTAACCGCAAACAAAGGAACTAATTATTCAGACTCGCAGCTGATTCGTGGGTTTATTCGGGGCCATTTCGTCCCATAGCCTGTTTAGGGTTACTGAGGTCGCATTGCTCAGTCGTGAAAACTTTTATACGGAGCTTACACCATCCAATTGATACTAAGTTTGTTAACAAAATAAATAAATATTACTGGATATTTCAAACAACGCCAACCCAAACTAAGCAGAGCTTGTACTATGTGAACCAGATAACTGATGGAACACTTATACTGCGTATCACGACATAATTTTAATTACGACATCCTCCTAATAGGGAAGTGCGGGTGAGGCGGATAGAGCAGGCAAGATGGATACTCGAAATATCCCGAAGACGCAGCGTTACGATCTCTGCATAACAACAACGCGGACACGGTCGGCGCCTAGGCACCCTGTTGTTATGCAGAGATCGTAAAATTTCGCTGCGTCTTCGGGATATTTCGAGTATCCATCTTGCCCGCTCTATCCGTCTTTCCCGCCCTTCCCCTAGTCATTTATTTCCTCTTTACACATTTTACATGCACTTAGATAGTCAGACAGTTTATTAATTTAAATCGTGGGTAGGGCTGATTTTTTTTATTTTCAATCTATCTTAATTTCAAGTCCTAAAATATCAATAAAACAGCCTGTATAAAAAAGGTAAACAAATCATATTCATTCATCATGAAGTAGGTACCTGTTAAACTGACTAAGCGACATCGGCGCTAAGGCGACGCCGATTTACGTTAAAAATTGTTTATTGGAAATCGATTACGGGATAAATATTCAAACTACCGGCATTAAACCAATCTCTAAAATCAGATAATACGATTCTGCATGTGTTATATAGAAAAACATGCAAACCCGAAACAAATATCTGTAGATCATGCAAATATTTTTTCTCCTGTATCTCAGCCAGCTATTCGCTCACTGCGCCACGGAGGTCGTCAAAGACGGAGGTTTGAAGATTGACATTTTCGATGATGAGTCATCTCACCAGCAGTCCTGCGGTTACATGGTTTCATCACCTTAAGTGTATAAAACAAAGTGTACATTTAATTCGGTTAATGTTCTGTGGTGCGGTGAACCTTTTTAATTATTTACTTGGTAATCGTGACAATTGTTCCATTAATTGCCGATTTATCATCAATATTGTTCCCAGAGTTGGAATTTAAATTATCCAACTTTGGTAAACAAAAGGAGCATTAGATAGAAAGATAGAAAACGCTATATTGTATACCACACTTAAATTAACAAACCATAATTAAACATTTAAAACTAGACACGCGATAGTACAATTGGCGGTTTTATCGCTAAAAGCTATCTCTTCCAGACAACCTTTCGATGGACTGGATTTTACGAAAACGTTAAAGGACGGTAACTTTATAACTTAGCTTTTTATTTAATTGTAGGTATACTTACATAAGCAAAACATAATAAATAGATACCAGGGTAGGTAATATTAATATAAATATGATACATAAACATTCTATGATATTAAATATACTAACAATAAATAAAATATGAAACAGCTGTAATACAAACAGTAACAACGACATATATGATAACAAAATAAGATTACTCAGCTCTCTGATGCAGACAAATAGTGCTTAAACAATAGCGTCATTATTAGTTGCGTTAGCGTTATTAGAGTTTAGGATTTTTTAAGCATTGTTTAGCTGCAGCATTGATGTCACACTTATTTTTTAATTCGTTCTAGTTTTGTTTATTTAAATTGTGTTTCCTTCGTTCAACTAAATAATTAAAATAAGGAAAACAATCTATATATATAAAACAAAGTCGGGCTAGTTAAACCATTATAGATCAAGAACGGCTTTCACCAATTTTGATGATATTTAATTTGTTGAATTTGTCTTCGCCCCGAATAGCAGAATAACTATTAAAATATCGGAAAAAACACGCAAAAAAAATTATTAAGAAAACACATTTTCTTGTGTTGGCCGATTGACAATTCTACCAATATGACGCGGGCTGCCAATGTACGTCAGATTAGCAGCTCGCGTTATATGCATGTCAAGGCGGTACGAATTTCGCCAGGTCAGCTAGCTCTCAGTAAAACATTCATTTGATGATATTAATGATGTATAAAAGTAGGTACATCTATCGCCACGCGTCAGATCTTCTGGAGTTTCAAACTAACCTACACCTATGCCTTACTAGAGTAGAACATAAAAGTGCTTTACTTATAGACTAAGACCTACCGATGTATTTACTATGTTCTAGCAAATAAACGTTAGGTTCAGTTAGGTTTATCTTATCTTACATCGAGAGAGTCAATATGACATTGCAACGGCGACATCTAAACCTAATACGAACCTACTATTGGCTATATTCTTTAGTATTTATTTAATAAGATCGGGTTATCCCATTACACTAATTAATTTTAATGAGCTTTCATGCTTTCATTTTATTTTATTTATGTTATATAAGTTATACATAAATAAAATAATATTAATTTACATTTATTTATTTTTTATTAAGCATTTACTTAAAAATTAGAAATAAAAAATTTGAATTTTACTGAATTTCTACAGAATTCAAACAAACGCTTAGAATGAAAAAACAGTCCACCACTAAACACTCGCGTTACATTGTGGTTTGAAAATTCGTTAATTTTGTGCGGAATCCTGCGTAACTTCGCCCTTTGATGAAAAAAGTTGGAGTGGACTTAACCTCGCCCTATTCAGGGTTATATTCGCCCAGCGCGGTATTCGCCTCAAAAACTCAAATACGAGTATTATTCAAGTGGCTACCGTCCATGCTTTTACTCCCTATTGTTTATATATACACAATATACCACAAAGGATAAGTAAGCTGAAGTGGCAGTGGGCAGGGCACATAGCTCGAAGAACTGACGGCCGTTGGAGCAGAAAGGTTCTCGAGGGGAGACCACGCACTGGAAAGCGCAACGTAGGACAGCCCCCCCCCCCCCCACTAGATGGAATGTATCCTACTAATAAGTATAGGATACAGTACTAAGTAGTAATATATAGACTAGTTCGCACGCGAGGTTTGTAAAACATTGTAAACATTACTCTTCTTCTCGGGGAAAAAGTAGGCAATTTCCCAATTCCAATCATAATCTATCTATATACCAAATTTAATTGAAAACTGTCAAGTTTTTTTGTTGTGAAAACGTTACAAACAGACAGACAGAGAGAGTTAGAGCTACTTTAGAATTTATAATGTTGCTCAGGACTAGCTTTCTACTGGTTTTGTTGTAAATTATAGGCTAGCGTCTGATCACAATCTCGCCCGATGGAAAGCGATGATGGAGTCTACGATGGTACATGCTTCCCTAGAAGAAACCTATTCACTCGCGACTTGAAGACCCCTAGGTTGTAGTTATCAGGCAACTCCTTGGCAGTGCGCACAATAATGGTGGAAGAGTACCGCTTTGTGCGTATGTCTACCATGTAGCGGTGGCGCTATAGTCTAAGTATAGGCACCTATTTAGATGTAATAATTTGTTAATAATTTTGAAACTCCATATGACATATTGTTGTTGTATAACCTAAAAAGATGTAACAAATGACGTATCGTTATGTTACAAACCATGTATACCATCCAAGTCGCCGAAATGAAGATGCTGAGGTGGATGTGCGGCGTCACCAGGCTCGATAAAATCCGTAACGAGTACGTGCGAGGAAGCCTGAGGGTGCGCGACATCGCTGACAACATGCAGGAGAATCGGCTGCGATGGTACGGTCACGTGGTAGGCCATCTGACTACGTAGGGAATTTGGCACTACAACTTTCCATCCCCGGTCGAAGGTCTAGAGGTAGACCCAAGACAAGGTGGAGAGATGTAGTGTCAAAAGACATGAGAGAGTGCCAAGAGAGTGCCGAGCCGACGTCGAGGATAGAGCGAAGTGGAGAAGAACGACCAGGAAAGCTGAACCCACCACCATGTGGGATACATAGCCGGGAAGAGAGAAATTACTATCTTATGTTATGAAAAAGATCCTGCCGCTTGTTCCTGTCTTTGACTGACTCACACCAGTCTTTCTTGTAAGTCACAAGATCGTCCCGCCAACGACTTCTGGGCCGACCCGAGGACGCCGTCCATCTGCTGTTCAGGGGAGACCTTCAGGCGCCTAGCAGTGGAATCAAATAGATTTAGTAAAATATCGCATAAAATATTATTAAAAGGAGAAACCACAACCTGAACCGCAAACACAAACACAACATCTGTTAATGAAATAAAAAGCCGCAAAAGCGTATCCACAAGCCTTACATACCAACTACATTAGCAACACTCTGTTTACCCCTAAAATACCTACCCCTTTTGAGGGGTATATCGAATAAACGGGGTAGGAGAGACTGACATTATCACGACAATGGTAATCGACAGGCGACACATAATAACCCGCCCCTAAAAGGGTTGCGCGGTAATGGAGCAATTGGCGGTTAATTACACGAGCCTGATAGACCCCGGGTGCTTTTAAAAGGTTATGGGATTCATCATTTTTGGCCTATTATCACCACTGATTTCTGCTTAACTTTTTGTAACTTTAAAACTTGCAAAGGACGTTATTATAATTTTAATCAGCAAATACGTAAAATTTTGAAAATTATAATATACATGTTAAAAAAATGTACTCTTGGTATTTTTCGGCAATTACATAGACGTAGGTAGAGTATGAGACGGCTTTATTGCTTTGAGTGATCTCAACTTTGGACGAGACTTACAATCACGACTACGGGCTGGACCTATGATGAATCTGGACAATATCTGTCTATAAGCGCTCGGACGTCCGACAAGAATCTGGCTCCTCGGATGTTTTTGTAAGTAGACACGTCTGACACGGTGTGCGGATTAGTAAGTCGCGTCCGTCAGCGACGACTGTTAGAGCCGCCGCACACGGCGTATTTCAAACGCTCACGTTTTACGCATGCGCGTTTGCGGCGCCTAAAGCGCGTCACTGTATCGATATAAAAACGACGTAAACGCGAGTTCGTTATTTCTGTCTGTTCTCGCCTGAGGCATTTTTCAATCTATCTTGATGAAAATAGGCACAGAAGTTCCTTGATTTATTTAATTTTATTTGGCGATCGCGCTTTTTGTTTGGGGGGAAAAGGGGGAAATTTGCTGTAGCGTTATTTATCGACGGATTTCAATCAAATTTGAGAGGCACACTAAGGACTTCATCCTACACATGTTGCAAAAATAATCCAAAAAGTGAGGAGTGGAGAGGGGATATGGGCAGAGAGGGGGAGGGGGGGGGGGGGTTCTGTTGCGTTATATATGAACGGATATCGTTTTTTGTAATTTTTTCTATATATATGTATAGTAGGGGAGTTATAAGCGCTCGCAAGGTCTACTGTTCTCACAGAACCACACTAAGTAGATGATTCTATCTTTAGAGGCAACCTTTGGGCCTTAGGTGTAATTCGCTATTGTATCTGGTGATCGCATTCCAGAATTGGGGAGGGCAGAACACTTTACTTTAGCAAAATAACACCATATCCTTCTACCGTAAGTAGCGCCCCCCTTCTCATCTTTAAAATACGTTTCACAATCACTACTCGTACCCTTGAAGTAAAGGAGTAGCAATAACCGTTACGACTATAGCCTTACTAACTATTAACAAATCTACCACCCTCTTGTCGCTAATTCCTTTAACTATTTGAGTGTTTCCACGAGATAAAGTTTTGAAATTTGAATAGTTTAAAGTGATTCTGTGAATTCTTGAAGTTATTTACCAAAATAAAACTAATGACGCGACTTACAAAACTGTTTTCATTTTAATAATATTATAAAATATAAATGAGTGTTAGATTTGAATGTGGATGCATATAGAAGAAGAGGAAGGCCGAAGAAGAGATGGATGGACTGTGTGAAGAATGATAGATAAGAAGGAAGTGACAACGGAGATCACGGCTGATGAGGTATGGAAGAAAAATACATGTTGTGCCGATGTAATGTAATGTACGTAATGTGGGAAAAGGACAGAAAGAAGAAGAAGAATAATAATAAAATACATAAGTTACCGTAAATGCACACATCATTTTTCCCTAAAGAAATTCATTGTTGCACGGCTAGAATTTGAATCCACGACTTCCAAATCGGAAGTCACGGTACATCCCGCTAGGCCATTACGGCTCTCATATTATTTTATTATTATTTATTGTTTATTAATTGATACAAAAAGCTGATTACACAATAACTCGATGATGTCTTAAAACCTATACTAGGTTTGTACCGACATCAGGGTCTCGATAACGTAGGTTCTAGTCAAGAGTATGGACATTCATTACAATATTTCATTACATTATATATATTACTAGCTGACTAATCCGCAGTTTCGCACGCGTAGTTTTTCAATTAAAAACATTACCCTCCTTCTGCGCAGTTGGATATAAAGTAGCCTAAGTCACCCGGGGATAGTGTAGCTTCCCAACAGTGAAAGATTTTTTTAAATCAGTCCAGTAGTTTCGGAGCCTATTCAATACAAACAAACAAATATTTCCTCTTTGTAGTATTAGTATAGATTAGTACAAGCTTTATTATATTTGCAAAAATGTTGTTTAAAAAGGATTTGTACTTTGTAAAGAACATTCATATTTTGTTCTTACTAAAGCATACAACATTGTTCACAAATCTGCAATATCCATAAATGTAATACCTATCTTCGAAAGGACAGCGCTCCGTGACCACTGTGACACAATATAACACCTTAACAGAATAGCAACACCGTTCCTGTCAATGATAATTTATTTTCGATTTAAAAATTTAAAAAAAAACCAGTTCAACTAACGTGTGGCGCTGTCCGGAGATGCGCCGCCGTTGTCAGATAAATTCGTCAGATAAACAATCACAAATGTTTGTTTGTTTATTTCAATTTCTTCGGAAAACAATGATGACACGTCAATTGACATTGCGCTTTCAATTGCTAGCAATGTCATCTATAAGCAATTATAAAAACATGGCCTTGAAAATCCCTCATTAAGGGGTCGATAATTCATCTCTAATGGTCCACCTTACCTCACATCGTTGCTGTTCTAACTAAGTGTCGTAACCGACATTTTAGAAAATATTACTAAAAGCCGTAAGTGTAATTAGGACACTTCGAATTATTTATAATTTTAAGATATGTAGATACGTCAAACATACATCTAGAGATAGGTAGAAGATACAGATACGCCTATTAGACAGATCGGTTCGTCTTCAAAAATAGATAAAAATAACATTACAAATAAATAAATAAATATTGCTGGACATTTCACACAGCGCTATCTAGCCCCAAACTAAGCATAGCTTGTACTATGGGAACCAGATAACTGATAGAATACTTATATACTTTTTTTTTGTAAATACATACTTATACATAGAGAAACAACCAGACCCGGAACAAATATCTTTTTAGATCATGCAAACATTTGTTCCGCAGCGGGAATCGAACCCGCTACCTCCTGCGTCTCAGCCGGCTATTCGCCCACTGCGCCACGGAGGTCGTCAAATGTCAGTTACGCTAAAATATCAGTTACATCACTTAGTCAGAACAGCGACGACATAGATTCATGTGATCGTATAGATAAAGCTAAGTACTACGTGAAGCGAAAACACCATTTCTTAAAATTATCTTGATAGATAATAATTTCAAGTATTAAATAAATACTCTAAATGAGATCGTGAAACTTTGCACTGAAATTGATATTTATATGAAGCAAGTCCTGTGTTTATTTTTGTCAGATAAACCTTAAATTAGCTGTAAGTAAATAATTATTTACACAATTTTATATACATAAAGCGAAGCTTCCTTAGCTAGCTAGCTAGCTTCAAGGTTTTACAAATATAGATTTATATTATGTACATAATATTATAACGTATTGGATTGTAATTATTTGTAAAGTTGTATATAAAACTAAAAATAAAAGAATTTTAAATTGAATTTTATTAAATGTAGTATGTTTTAAATTTCCCGATCACTGTACACACGGCTACACATCAAGCTATAAATTTCCAGTATAAGCTGACCTCGCACTGTTTAGGCTTTTCGTAGAATGAGAGGTCAGCTTATACTGGTATTTTATAGCATGATTTGTAGCCGTGTGTACATATTAATATAAATTTAATCTTTTATTTATTATCGTTGGAATGATAAATAATAGGGTAAATACGCGTTAGATACTCGTATAATATAAGTAATTATGATGAAATGTAGCTTTGTTACTGTATATTAGTTACTGTGCTGCGGTTGCCGCGTTATAATTTTAGTGCAGTATCGATCTGTCTGCGCTCGCTGCATTCTTATTAACACTTCTATCCGTTCTACGATTCTGTGCCGTTTTACTGACGTCATTACGATCAATTTTGAGTAAACTGAACTTTTGACTAATTGTATCTTCTTAACTTAGAAAACTATCGTGATTTATTTCAGTCAATATTATAAATACGGGTTGTGGTACGAGCGACAAAACAATGTTTCGGTTCAATTCGTGTAGTTTATGAATAAGTACAGAAATAAGAACTTAGTGGGTATCCTTATCGCTGAGAGCGATTACTTTTAGGCAACGTAGATACTTACTTAACTAATACTAAGCTATTTGTAATGTAGGGCATATCTACAATCGTAGATCTTTGTCAAAAGCTGACCTTTAATTTATATTAAAACAAATGTTAAGGATAAATAATTTATAAACAGATAATACTCTTTATTGCGCAGTGTTCACACCATTATGATGATGATAAGGACGAAATCTGGATTTAAAAAGAATTCCTACGTATAGTTTGTAAGCAAAAAAGTAATGATCAAAGTAGCCCCAAGTCTTCAACATAATTTAATTCCGCAAATTGCGACATTAAATCTCTCAAAAATGAGATCTGTCTCGCCATCGCTAAGCTTGAGGCTAAATTACAAACCGGTTGATTACTAACCGGATAATTCCAGTTAAACCCAGTTACCCGGGTTGGCAAACCGGTCTTAACCAGAATCAGTGTGGAAATAAGAACCATCCGGATAATATTACCGATCTTTTTGTGATTGAAATAGGTTGTTTTAAATGTTTATTACATATTAGTTAATATTTATTTTACAAAATTTATATGACTATTGCTTATTCGGTCGTATCTCTAGGTCGTAATTTATCATTATTTCGGATAATATTAATCATGTGTTTTTGAGGATATAAAAAAAAATATTTCACCTAAAACTATTAAAAAAAAATGATTATAAAGATTATTATATTAAGCAATAAAGTTTCTATTAGATTATAGTAAATGTCTAATTTTGTTATTATTTTCACATTTACTCAAAGCATTTTATTTATTTTCAGGTAAGTTTAAAGTTCATCACACCCCGCCCGCAGTAACCATGAAAAATAATGGTAAGTCTTTATGATTATCTTTGTGAAGCATTTTCGAGTTTATTTATTCTGAAATGGCGAAATATATTTTGAAAATTGTATTTGAAACGACATAAAAAGATATAAGAGGTGACAATGGGTGGAGTAGGGTGATCACAGAATAGTGGCCGAGAAATTATTATAAAAAGGACGGACATAGTGGACGAAGTAGTCGCCGTCGCGAGCCGTCGATAGTAGTGCAAAATCAAAACTTAGGATGGTGTATTATGTCGGTTTATTAGTAAAGTCGAGCTGTGAATGATGATGATGATGAAAAATGTGTTTTTTTAATAATATACATCCAAGGAAAAACTTTGCAAATGTTAAGATCTGAATAGTATAGAAAAACTATGAAATCAAATTAAAATGCACTATGCTTTATTAAAAAAGTATTTATAAAAATGTGGATCAAATCGAAAGCACTTCTCCTAACGAGGTACAAACAGAACCAGTTACTCAAAGTAAAGATATCCGAGACTACATTTTCAATTACCGGACAAGTGGGAGTTTTATCCGGGTAAAAATTTCATCCGGTTCGAGTAAGTACTATATTTAGGACAGCGGGCTTTTGTTTGATTAAAGTTTGTTTTTACTGGTTTTACATTTAATTTGCGAAAATAATTGTTTTGAAGTGGTGCTTGAGAGTTGTTTATTTAAGGGCTAAGTGCTACTTCGATAACAATTGCATATTTCGAGTTTCTATTGTTTGATTTAGAATATTGTGAACGGTTTTATTCAATATTTTCGATGTTTTTTTTATTTGACTGATATACCTATAGGTTCTAGTCGAGTTTGCGGGTTCGAGTTTCACTATTTTCAGGAAAAACGTGTTATTTACCATGATTTGTAAGTTTGAGTGTACGCGTGAATGACGCATGCAAATGCGTCGAAATATTACTCAAGTGAAAATAGTTTGAAATAACATCACCATGACTTTTAACGGTACCACTGTTTACTAACAAAAATAAATCAATATTGCTGGACATTTCACACAGCGCTATTTAACTGGTTAACTGATAGAATACTTATCTACTTTTTTTGTAAATACATACTTTTAATATATAGAAAAACATTCAGACCCGGAACAAATATCTGTAGACCATGCAAACATTTGTTTCGCGGAGTGAATCAAACTCGCTACCTACTGTGTCTCAGTCGGCTATTCACCCACTGCGCCACGGAGGTCGTCAATATTATTAATCGGAGCGCTTAACAGTCCTGTAAATAGATATTTTTAGGTGTAGCAGCCATGCAGGATTAGTACTAACAGTTTCTAGCTAGTAATCCTAGTAGAACATCAGCTGGCGATATCTCTTGCCCATTAGAATAGAATAGAAAACGCTTTATAATTTACCACACTTATATTCACAAATCATATTTACTACTAGATATGCGATAGTGCAATTGGCTGTCTTATAGCTAAAAGCGATCTCTTTCAGACAACCTTTGGATGGACTGGATTTTACGAGAACGTTAAAGGACGGTTTATAACTTTATTTAACTGTGTACTTACATATGCAAAACAAAATAAACAGATACCAGGGTAGGTAAAACTAACATAACACACGGTTAAAAGTTTGTATTTGTCAGAAACGCCGTAGTATCGCACAACTCATTTATACCTAGTCAGGTCATAAATTCTGTCACATGTTTAATATAAAATAATTGAAACAAGTTTATTCATTATGTAACCATTTATATACCAAAATGAACTTAACAAAACATAGATTCTTATGACACTAAAGTTTATTCAAAATGACCTCCGTGATTTTGAATACAGGCCTTCAATCTGCGCGGCCAGTCGTCTATCGCAGCACGAACGAGGTCCATGTCAATATCGGCGGCTGCCTTAATCAAGGATGTCTTGAGTGACTCCAAATTGGGATGAGGCTTTGAGCACGCCTTTTCCTCCAAGTGTTGCCATATCTTGTAATCTAACGGATTCAAATCTGGACTGGAGAAGGGCCAGTCTTCGTGCCGGATGAAGTCGATTTCACGCGCCGCCAGCCAGTCTAGTGTGCTCTTTGCTCTATGAGCTGGCGCAGAATCTTGTTGAAACACCCAGTGCCTGTTATTGAACATGGTATGAGAAACAGGTTCCACAAGGTTCGTCAGGACTGTATTTTGATACACAACTGCATTCGTTTTTACACCTTTCTCACAAAAATGTACCTCTGTTAAGCCCCAATAAGAAACTCCAAACCATACCATGGGAGCGAGGATGGAAAATGACCTCGTTGGACACGCGGAATACGGTTGCTCGCTTCTTCACTACTGTGTGCGTACACCTTATCATTTTGTTTGTTGTAGCTCTCTTCTACGGTAAAAAAATTTTCATCCGAAATAAGAATTTCCCGATATTTTTTTCCCGCGTACCGCTTCAACAAAGCGTGGCATCTCTTTAGTCTCAGGTCCATTAGACGAGCATTCAAACGATGTCCTGTTTTTTTTCGATATGCCCTAAGTCTTCATTTAACACCCTTTTCACCGTGGTTCTGCTTAACCCCATCTGAAGGGCCAACAGTTTCTGCTTACGTTTGGGATTTCTTTGAATTCGAGCCTTCACAGCTTTTATCACTGCTGGAGTCTTAACAGACCGAGGGCGACCACTTCTTGACCTGTCATCTACACTAGAGTCTTCATTATATCGTTTGATGGTGCGATAAACGAATCTTTTGGTTATATTCAAATTTTTCAGTATGTCAAAAATTTGAATTGGCGCGTAACCGCAACGATGCAACGCAATAACTGCAACACGGTCTTCTTTTAGCGTCCACTCCATATTTAAAAATGAGTAAAATTCTAATAAGTATACATTTTTATTTTCATGAACAATTCGAAATTCGAATTCTATAAACTTTTTTGTGGCCAGCATTCTAAAAGAAAAGTTTTTACTGTGTGACAATACTTATGACCTGACTAGGTATATGTAATCGCATTTATCAGCTTATCTTTATAAACCATATTGTTATATTAAGTATGTATAATAATATGTATTTATTATATTCTATATGTATATATATATATATATATATATATTTAATGTATGTACATATGTTCTAATTGTATTAGTATTTATTTATAAATATAGTATCTAGTTATATTTTTTATTTTAGTATTAGACGCACTCTCTTAATAAATAGTTTTGTCATAAATGTACACCCCCGACCATTATCTTTGTTATAACAAAATCCTCTCCATCCAAAGGTTGTCTGGAAGAGATCGCTTCTAAGCGATAAGACCGCCCATTGTACTATTTGCTTTATATTTTCTATTTTGTTCGTATTTTTTTTTGTTTGTACTATGTACAATAAAGTGTTTTCATTCATTCATAAATACACTAGTAGTTCACCTCGAACTGAGATCCTACGAATCTTAGTCTTAGGGCGACTCACGCAACGATACCTAAACGTATTTAGGGGCTGAATATGATTCAAGGAGTTGTCATCACACACTCACGTCACATACAAATATTTAAAATTTAAACACTATAATAACATTTATTAAATATTTATTTATGAATAACAACGACAGATACAATAACAAAATAAGATGACTCAGCTCTCTGATGCAGAGAAATAGCGTTTTAAAGATTTATTGAAAGAAAAAAGAGAGTTTCATAAACGGATAGCTTGTACAGTAAAGGCGTTGTCATAGAAGTTAGAAGAGTGGATAGGAGTTTTAAGTTTCAAGGACTCAGAAGAGCGCAACGCACGAGGATTAGATAGATGGAGATATTAAAAGGGTTTTCTGAGATAAGAAAGACTAGAAGGATTAAACAAAATACTGTACAAGAGAGAGAGAATATGAGTATTCCTGCGGTAGTGGATGTGTATTGGGTAGCCACTTGAGCTTCTTGCAAAAATCAGAAACGTGTTCATATTTTCGTAGTCCAAATATAAACCTGATACAAACGTTCTGAAGGCGCTCAAGTTTATCGAAATGTTTCTGAGTGAGATCTGGGTAGCAGGCGTCAGCATAGTCAAGAATAGGGAGTAAGAGGGATTGTGCCAGCGCAACTTTGGTGGATGTCGGCAGAAAGTTTCGTAGCCTTCACAATGATGCGGCCGAAGCGTACAACTTCCGACTTAGTTCGGCTAGATGAGGTCCCCATGACATGACAGCTCAGCTTAGACCAGCTGTATTGGATATTATTATTATTATTTTTTTAATTATAGGCTTGCGTTTGACCACGATCTCGCCTGATGATAAGCGATGATGCAGTCTACGATGGTACACGCTTGCCTAGAAGAAACCTATTCACTCGCAACTTGAGAGGTTGTAGTTATCAGGAAACACAGACTCAGGCAAGGCGTTCCACTCCTTGACGTGTGCATAATAAAGGTGGAAAAGTACCGCTTTGTGCGTATGGGAGGTATGTCTACCATGTAGCGGTGGCGCACCGCGGAGCGTCTGGTTGTCCGATGATATGTGGATGGTGGGATCAGGTTGAAGAGTTCCGCAGCACACTCTCCGAAATAATAAGCATTACTCTAATAATAGCCTGAACTCTAGTCGATTTGTTACAATAGCAATATACCTAGATTATACAGGCCTCATATTCATTGGCGTCGGCCTAAAACCTGAGTTACGAAATAAATGTGTAAAAAACTCAATTCATTTATTTGATACAATATAATAAACTTACATTTCCTGTCCATATTAATATATACATTTAGTTCTTCCAAATAAAATGTTTTCAACTTCTGAAAAGTAATATTTTGGATCGAAATCAAATAAAGGACCTCCGTAACCCGCTGCCCTAAAACCACGAGCGAAACCTGACCTCATTCTCATCACTCATAATCCAGTTCACCTGTACCTACATATTAAATAAAAAAACGCAAACATTTTTTAATTAGCAATACCACTTTCATTGCGGTTCGCACAACATTTAACGTGAAATTAAAAAAATAATTCAATTAAAACCCAACCTTGTCCGGATAACATAAGGTGCAAATTAGGTTGTTGACGAAAGCCAGGGGTGCGAAACCTTCTCGTGGAGCGAGCGAACCGAAGCGCGTGTGAATTTTTTAAAAGATTATACAGAAGTGGGCCTCGGCTCGGTAATGGAGAGCCGACGCCATGTTGTAATTACGGACTGGGTTGTGATAGGCAAACGAGAAAGGCTAGTTTCATTCGAAGATACCTATTAGGAAATATAAATCGTTTAGATATGTTCGGTTTTATTACAGGTAAGTATAAATAAGTTTACATGTTTACAACATTAGAACACCATGCTTTTCAGTCAATATTATTTTTTAACGTGGATAGATCTTTGTTTGACAGTAATATATCATATCTAATCCTTATTATATATCTTATATCTAATCCGGTGGTAAGCATATTCACTCATACCCTAAAGAGACCCAGTGTATAGTTTTCAGGAAAGATAGATGGACAATAGAGTATTCCATTAGCGGTTCGTATTATGTGGAAACGAGACGGTGTGTTAGGAGAAATAACTATCATTAATAAAATGAAACCTGGCTGCTCTGCCAAGGCTATGGCTGTTGAGAACTGTGTCACGGGAGTCAAGTTTATTGCGGGTGTAGCCGTTTGACCTGTCGCTGGCTCCAGGTGTTTCGAGCGCCAGTTTACTAACAGGTAGATGACTAACAGGAACATCATACTATTATTATGAATGTGAGAGTTTGGATGTATGTTTGTTTGTTACTCAATCACGTCATCTCGGCTAAAACAATTTCAATGAAATTTGGTATGTCGATAGATTGTGCCCTGGATTGACACATACGAGTAGGTTACTTTTCATTGACAAAACACGCGTGCGAAGCCGCAGGTGGAAGCTAGTTTTTAATATAAACAGAATAGAATAAAAATGTATATGCAACATCTAAGTCAATAGATAAAGGCACAAAAGATAACTTAAAACTAAACAATCTACTGGCATAAGTTGCAAAAAGGACTCTAACTCAGCTTAATGTGGGTTTTAATCAATTAATGCTAGTCATATACTCGTAGTAAATTATTTAGATAGTCGTTTTAGCCGCAATAAATACTTTTTCATTTTTTTATTTCATTTATTCTGGCGCTTCTGGCGTGAGTTGGCAACTCTAATCTTTAAGTTGTTGACGAATACGTCTACCTACGATAAACAGTTCAGTTAGATAAGTTCAACTTAGAGAAAGAGGTCTGATCCAACCGGTCCTTCAGCGTGCTATAGATAGGGCTATGCTCAGTGTTTCTCTACGAGATCCTATCACAAATGACGAAATTTGTAGACATATTAAACTCACTGATCACTATAATCAAATATCTTCAAAGGTTTGCTGGAAGAAAACTCTTATTAGGGTTAAGCTCGCCTTTGTACATGTCCATTTTATAAGCTATTTTTATCTGTAAATCTATTTGTGTACAATAAAGAATAAAGACTGATATACCACAAAAAATTAGCAAGCATTTTTTTTTATACAACTTATATGGCAAACGAGCATGCAGTCCACCAGATGTTAAGTGGCTACTGCAGCCCATGGATATCCACATAAGAATTCAAAACAAGCTATTATGTTTTCTTGATATCTTTGTGGATACGTTGTCATACTATAGGACTTAGCTGTTATGCATATGTGCCAGTAATTACAAGAACATACCATTACCATCTAACCTTTACCAAGCTAAAGTGGCAGTGATCAGAGCACATAGCTCGAAGAACTGACGGCTGTTGGGGCAGAAAGGTCCTTGAGTGGCCCCACATTAGATGACAAGACGATCTAAACAAGCACATGAGAGTCCTCCCCCAGAAATTTCCAGAGCGAGTGATCTTGTGTGATATAAACTTGGCCCTATTTTCAATCTCATTACGCACCGAATTAATTATTCATCTCCAAAAATATCAAAATTAAAATCTCGACGAAACATTTTAACCCTCTCTAATGAAACCTCTGTAACTGAACTCTTAGATAACTGAACCGCAGACACTTGAATAGCCCACAAAATTACCAACAACAGATTTAATTTCCCGTCTCATCTCCTGAAGGACTTTGAACTCTACCTACCTATAATAAGATCAACTTTTCTTTGTTTTCTTAGTAGGGGAGAGACGGGTACAAGGGGTGCAAGTTTTTACAGCACACGTTACCTGTTGCGACAACCGTTATGTTCAATAAAACGAACAATTTCAAGTAATGACATGAGTCTCATGAATTTAAAACGTTTTCTTAAAGCATTTGTAGCACAATGTTGGAAATTGGAAAAGATTTTAGTATATTTTCTCATTAATCATATATAAAGTGTTTTTTTTTTCTTTTTTCTTTAGAGTTGCTTTGAAAGTTGTAAAAGTGTTGACGATCACCCTCTCTCCTATATTTATCTATCTAGCTAGCCTGTTGGCGCCCAGTGCTGGACATAGGTCTCTTTCTATTAAGCTACTCCATCATAATCTCTTATGAATATCATCGTCATCATTGACAGTAAATGTATTTAATCTAATCCAATCAAATCATTAATAAATTTATTATTTAATTTGCTTATGCTTGCAAGTAATACATATATTCGGAATACATTCTATCTGGTCTGGTATATATCGGGTCCCTATATATTATAAGTATGTATTTACAAAAAAAAAGTATATAAGTATTCTATCAGTTATCTGGTTCCCATAATACAAGCTCTGCTTAGTTTGGGGCTAGATAGCGCTGTGTGAAATGTCCAGCAATATTTATTATTTATATTTATTTATTTATTTACATTGGCAAGTAAAATAAAAAAACAAATGCTTAGTGTACCTATTCTAAAATTAAATAGGGGATTGATCACTTCCTGTTTATAGAGACAGACAATAATTTATTTGCCAAATAGCACACATAATACATTTAAATTTCAAAAACAGAAACAAACATTTATATAATGATTAATTTTAAACATGAGGAGGCCTCGACCCAGCATTATGTCCACTGGGTTAGCAGTGGACGCTGTTATTCTGCCAAGGCCGCTTCATCATCCACTAGACCCTGTGAGAACAATGTTAAATTAAATAAAATAAAATCAATTTATGTATTGCGAATATGGGTTGGTAACAGTTTATATTAGTGATTTATATTGTGTGATGCCAATAATGATTATGAGAATGTGTAACATAAATAAAAATATAATGTATAGTGAATTGTTTATAAAATGTACATTAATAAATAACGAAAAATAGTAATAAAAGTGTAATATAAAATAATTAATTAGAATTTATTAGTTTATTATTACTTATTATTAGTTATGAATGAATGAAATACTCTTTATTGCACACCAAATAAAAATACAATAATGGAAATAGACAATAAATAAAAGTACAATGGGCGGTCTTATCGCTAAAAGCGATCTCTTCCAGACAACCTTTGGATGGACAGGATAAACAAAATCAAAAGACGGCGGTGTAAGAGTACCTACAGACATAAACAGAACCCACAAAATAAAATATACCTATTAATTATACTAATAAACATAAACTTAAATACATACAAATAATATAAGTATAAATAAACTACACTACATAAAGAGGATAAATAACATAAACATTAACTAGCAGTTACGAGACAACGAAAGGAAATGGTTGTATACCTTGACTTTGAAAATAGGAAGAGATTGGGACGACCTTACAGACAAAGGTAAGGCGTTCCACAGTCGCACAGCTTGTACTGTAAAGGAGTCACCATAAAATTATGAACTATGGATGGGAGTTCGAAGCTGTAGAGCTTCGGAAGAACGAAGGGTTTGAGAGTGTCCCTGATACAGAAACTCGAATCGCTCCTTTAGATAAGAAGGTGAAGTGGGATTATAGAGAATGTTATAAAGAAGTGATACAATATGTGCATTCCGGCGAAGACGTATAGGGAGCCACTTGAGTTTTGCGCGGAATTCTGAGACATGGTCATACTTGCGCAAGCCGAATATGAACCGAATACAAAGGTTTTGAAGGCGCTCAAGTTTACTCATTTGGACTTCGGAAATGTCGAGGTAGCTGGCGTCGGCGTAATCTAAGATAGGGAGTAGAAGGGATTGTGCAAGCGTAATTTTGGTGGCGGTCGGTAAAAAGTTACGAAGTCTACGCAACGAAGCTGAAGAAGCAAACACTTTGCGGCTTAGTTATTTATTAGTTTATTGACGACCTCCGTGGCGCAGTGGGCGAATAGCCGGCTGAGACTCAGGAGGTAGCGGGTTCGATTCCCGCCGTGGAACAAATGTTTGTATGATATACAGATATTTGTTTCGGGTCTGGATGTTTTTCTATATATAATAAGTATGTATTTACAAAAAAAATACTATATAAGTATTCTATCAGTTATCTGGTTCCCATAGTACAAGCTCTGCTTAGTTTGGGGCTTGATAGCGCTGTGTGAAATGTCCAGCAATATTTATTTATTTTTATTTATTGGTGATACGACCGACAATGTTTCGGTTCAATTTGTAAACTTGCCAACATTTTCAGTATTACATCGATATAACAGTATGTAGGACGTACTCGTACGTAATCATCCTCGTATTTATAATGATGGTTAAAATAATCACAAGAACTTTCTTAGTAAAATCCTACCTGCTTAGCCCTAAGCTTGCTAAAACCTAGACAAGAAAATGAATTTATTAAAGACGATCTGATGTGGAACTTCTGTAGTGTTGTACTCCGTGCTTTGCAGCGTCGTGTCGCGATCTCAAGAGAATGCTTGACTGTTGACAGTCAGCTGGAGAAACTGGTGGCATGTTTAAAATATAAACTACTAGCTATGTTAAAGCCACAAAAGGATAAGTCTTTATTTTACAGGCTTTTAAACTTAAATGAAGAGCTTTGAACCCTATTTAAAAATGTACGTGTAAAAAAGCTTATATATTAAAAAAATTTTGAAGTAAAACTTCATTACGCACGCTTGACTTGGGGAGTAAGCTAGTGAATGCGTTACGAAAAGTGCGAACGGAAGTTGAGAAGGAGATATAAGTTAGTGAAGATAGAAAGAGAGAGAGAGTTACGTTTCGTATATTACTGTAGGAGTAGGAGAGAGAGAGGTGCGCGCGCACATTTTCCTTTTCTCTTTCTCTCATAGCAAGTGCATAAATATATATATTTTTATATCGCAGTCAGTAATTCGTTTGAATATTTCTCGTAATTTCATTTCGTTCTAAGAACTTTACTTCAGTCGTGTGGTCTAAAGCACACTCGTTTTTTTTATTTGGATATTGCTTAGTTCGTATGCCAAGGAAGACACCTGTCACTGTCGTTCTCAAAAATACATGTTATAATATTTATGTGATTAAAAGACATAGAGTACAATTAAAAAAAATACATATATCATCCTTATTCGTGAGCAGACGTCGGTCGCAAAAAGTTCTAAATTAAGTTGATTGGGGTGGAGCAAAAAATTATGTATTTCTGTTGGTATGATGGTTTTTAAAATTAAATTAAATTTGGACGATACGATCTTCTCATTTAGTGCTCCTCCACATAAATAATAAAACGTTTATTTTTTCTGGCTGACTGTCACTGCGAGTGCTTATAAATATTTCGCGTGCCGTTATTTGCGTCGCTACTTTGAGCATCTTCCGTCTTATTTATAAACGTGTTTTAGCTTTCGTAAGTTTAAGTGTATTCTCCTCTTTCTTGTAAAAAAGGTAGCTTGAGGATATCTGTAGGCAGAGGCTATACAATGTTTATAAATAAGACGAGCGATGTTGTAAAGTATTCTCGTAATGCAGAAGAGTTTTAGCTTAGCTCACTTAGCTTAAGCTTAGCTTACTTAGGTACTTTCTTTACATTCATTATTTACTTAAGTATCCTTTTGTTCGAGGTAAGTACCTCAATCTATTATTTTAAAAGTTTTTAACAAGTTAAAAATCTTAGTTTAAAAATACTACTAACAAACACGCTTGAATCATTTTTAACCAAATTAGTTAACTATTTATCAAACACAAGTTTTATAAGACTGCATTTAAATCTATAGATCTAGACTATACTAATATAATTATTAAGATTAAATTCCTGAGTACTTTAGGCTATATTTTATCATGATAAAAAATCCATGCCAAACCGGGTGGAGTTAGCTAGTATGACATAAAATTAGTAGATATATAATATAATTATAGTTATTGCACAATACTATTGATAATATGTTCATAAGTGAACTTAATGATAGCAAAAATACTCTCAACCATTGAATATTGTAAAGGTTGCCTGGAAGAGATCGCTTTTAGCGATAAGGCCGCCCATTGTATTGCCTTATTTATTTTAACCCAGTACTTATTTTTTTTATTATTTCTGTTTGTGTGGTAATTCAATAAAGAGTTATCTATCTATATATCTATTGTAGAAAAACAATTATACGTTGCGTACAAAAAGTAGTGAGAGAAGTTTAAAAATTCTGAAATATTTGAATGGACTCAAAGAATATAATGTTATTCTAAAATGATACCTCATACTTTTACAAGTTGCCAATTTATCTGTTTTCCCCGAATCATCCCCTAACAGGTCCCGGGTACAACTTGTTTACCCTGCTCCCTGGACACCTGACAGGACATAATCGCCTCAAAAGTGCTGCGTAACCAAACTCATCACGGTCTCAACAAACATTTTCGGAAAGCATTTTTTCTTGTGAGAAAATGTTTAGGACAACTTAATATGCCGAGTCATTGACCTTTGTCAATTGTTAGACCACTTAGGAAATTACTGCTATATACGGGTATTTTTAGCGTATGTAGGCAGACTCCCCGCGACTCCGCGAAGCACTTTGACAGGTAACGCATAGCCGGGAGGTTTCTGGGCGCAGGCTGGCCCAAGTGGAAGAGATTAGAACAAGTTACTTTTTTAAACTTTCGCGAGCACTGACATAATGACGACCTCCGTGGTGCAGTGGGCGAATAGCCGGCTGAGACGCAGGAGGTAGGGGGTACATTCCCGCTGCGGAACAAATGTTTGCATGATCTACAGATATTTGTTCCGGGTCTGGTTGTTTATTTATATATTATAAGTATGATTTACAAAAAAAAAGTATATAAGCATTCTATCAGTTACGTGGTTCCCATAGTACTATAAGCTCTGCTTAGTTTGGGGTTAGATAGCACTGTGTGAAATGTCCAGAAATATTTATTATTATTATAATTACTGATTTAAAAGGGTACTTATCGCTACTTACATAGGTATGTAACTCTGCATGTTTTGAACATGTATTTTCCGGTGGATTAAGACTATTTTGAGAAAATTGAGAAAGGTGCTGGAGAAACCTACTCCATCTAAAACCAGGTTAAATCTCTTTATACATCGGCTACTTCTTTACCTAGCCAAGTTAGGTAGCCCTATAGCTATCTATCTAAAAAACATCTATGTTTAGTGCTGAAACTTGCGACTATGCACAAATCATATACAATTAATTTATAATGAGGACACGTTTCTAGGCTGCTTGATCTACGAGGAAATACATTGTTATCGACGATGGTTATTGTTTTAGCATTTATTTCTCAAAAGAATTACAAATTCACTTACAGAGAAACTTACATTTTAATCTTAAAAATAAAGAGGATGTGCCATTTAGCGTAGCAAACTATTTTATACACATAACTGTTTGTAAGTTAATACTATATTCAAATTATAAAAAATATAGATGTTACTGTTTTTTAATAATAATATGTGGGTAGTTCTATAATTGAACAAACAAGAATCGGACCAGTGCGTAGAAGTGTACCGCACCGTGCATGCAACACTAAAGGAATGTGTACACACGGCTACACATCAAGCTATACATTTCCAGTATAAACTGACTTCTCATTCTACAAAAAGCCTACACAATGCGAGGTCAGCTTATAGCTGGATGTGTAGCCGTGTGTACTAAGGCCAATGTCAAAGTGTAAGGTTACCACTTAACAATGGGTGGGTCATACGCTTGCTCCATTAATTCATGTCACATAAATAAAAGTTTTACGCTAATTTTTAAATAAATACAAAAACAATAAAATATAACATCGTGTAAAAGTCCACTCTCATATCCATTAATTCTAGACCAAATAGTAATTTTTTAGACTCTCAAAACGCTATATTTATCCGTGTTCTAGGAATATAGTTTTGCATTTTTAGGGCTTTTTCGACTCAACTTTATTTTCATTCAGAAATAAAATCTCTCGCAAGAAGCGGCCATTTTCAGCCAACAATTGATTTCCATATTATATTAATAAATCGTTCAGCATTTTTTGGATTCGCAAATGAATAAAAAGATTCGGTGTTTTTCCCGGTTTTCCCCATTTATTCCCCATTTTCCGAAGGTATTCGTTTCATGACGTTTCTTATCTCAGCTGTTTCTTTAACAAGGTGTCGGAGAAAGTTTTAGATAGTCGATAGGGAAAAGTCGGGACGGACGTCTTCGACAAAATCGTTTTTAAAAATCGAGGGAAATCTTAAGTACAACCATATTTATCAAGGCTTTAGAAAACTTGCAATAATGCTGTATCTATTACGAGTATACTTTGATCATGAATGCCGTCGGTATAGGTCGATGTTTTGTCAATAAGTAAGGAGCGGAAGACCCTGGTTGATGCTATAAACTTATAGGGAGAGTATATATGCAACACGTACATGGAACAAGTAGACCACCTGATGATAAGTGGCAACCATCGCTTATAACAAACCATGGCCTCGTAGGTCACGCTCCTTTGGAATGTGTCCTATAATGCACTGCCCTGCGTCCATCAACTTGAGGCATATAGATGTATAGCCTCATGTGCCTGTAATTTCACCTTTATCCTTCACACCGAAAGACTTAAACACAGCAATGCTGCTTGGCGGCAGAAATAGGAATGATCAGGGCCGGATTAACCGTATCGGGGCCCCTAGGCAATGCAATTCTCGGGGCCCCTTTCTTTTACCCTTTTCTTACTTATTAAAATATATTTTTTCTATTACAAAAGTCGTGTCGATCAGATCGACTCCTGCTTTTTGCTTTCATTGATATGATCATAATGAATAGATTATAGTTATAGATAAGTGTTATGATCCAGGTCACATGATGGAGTAGGAAAGATAAATGAGACGCGACGCGGTTATTTTAAATTTTATCTTGTTAAATGCAATAAAATATACATATTGTATAGGGAAAGAAAATATTTTTGTGAAGTAGGTACAATAAGTGTAAAAAGCAACTCTTCTAACTTTTTTAGATACAAAATCGTTTATAACATCTTGGAAGTTGACCTTTAAGTAAGATATTTTTTTCTATGGCATAATGAGGAATAGTATTTTTCAAACTTTCGCGATCACTGTACATAATTATTGATTAAAACGGGTATTTATCGCGTATGTACCTTTTTTATTTGTTATCCCTGCGATGGAGTCAGCCCGAGACCATGACTGTTGCAACACAAACGAAACGTCGGGATAACAAATAAAAAGGGACATACGCGATAAATAGCCGTTTTAATCTATAATAATAATGGGCAATGTCACGAATAAAACGTTTTTTTTTCTTCGTGCGTGGCCCGCATCGACTAGTCCCCGTGAGCCCCTAGTCGGTGTGGGGCTCCTAGGCAGTTGCCTAATCCGCCTTAAGGATAATCCGGCCCTGGGCATGGTGGTAATACTTCTCCGAGCGAGCCCTTTCACAAAGAGCTCTACTACTAACTGCAAATATTAGGGCAAGTTCCGATACGAATTTCAAAATGTGCAATTTTTTATCAGATCCAATATAAGTTCACTTAAGTTTTTCCTTCGAAAAAACATTTTGCGAACCTTCAACAGGTCTCAGGGAGCTCCAAAACACATACTTACAAACTAACTTTCATATTTCAGTATCAACACTACACATTGCTATGCAATATTGCACTTAAATTCAGGTGTTTAAAGCTTAAAGTATTGTGGCATCCAAAGTCCCTATGGAAATGTTCAAAACTTTAACCATTTTGAGGTAAGAAGAGAGTATTAGTTCGACAAGCTTAGTAGGTTTTCGAGCTATCTCGTATTAACACTTGCTTCACTATTTTAAGCTCTAAGCCTCAGAGTTAAGGCTGAAAATGTATTAGACTTAGTATAAATAAAATTGGTGCGGCTGACACATTTAATGTGCCTTAGTTTAGAGTTTATTTTAATTGTTATTTGTGTAGATATTTGCATATACAGCGCCATACATTGTACTTACCATAAGTAAGTAGGCTACCACACAAAATTGTAAGTAGGTAAATGACTCGTGAATAAAAGTACTGTTACTATACTAGTGGTTTGTCCCGAAATGAGATCTCGCGAGTCTACGATTAAAACAAAAAAAATATTATTTATAATCTTTGACTATCAAAATAGTGCCACGAAATAAATAACCAATTACTTGACCTACAGCTTTATTCAAATTACAGGTAACGGGAGTTCAAATAATTTGGTTCCACTTTTTTTGGGTATAATGTTGCAGTTAGTCTGGATTTCAGACTTTTGCCTATACTTGCGTCACTAAAGCTACACGCATACCAAATTTCAGTACTGTGGGGTCACTGGTGTACCCTGTAAATTTTGTCAAAGTTCAGTTTTTATGATGGCTAATAACTTAAAATATCCGGACCGGATAGTCCCGTTTTGTTTTTTTTTACCCACTTGAAACCCAATATCTCAACAACCTTCCCACATTTCTAGCTCAATTAGTCACACTGAAATTGCGCCAACACTACCTACATAATATATACCAAATTTTACGATGATCGGATAAATGCTTCGAAAGATATCTCGGACAACAAACAAACGTACATACATACATACAACGCCGATTTGCCCAAGTTGATTTAGAGAACTCGCTTCGCTTGATCAATTATAGCGTGGCGTTTTGAAAAAAAAAATATAACTGACTTCTGAAAAGAGACGCGAAACTCGAAAATTAAAAGTGACTTTTTAACAATATCACACACGTGGGGTGCAAACTGAATTTGTTTTTCCTCAAAGGAAAGTATACTAAATGTTTAAAATAATACTTAAATGGGACCTTTTTCCTAAACTAATTAAAAATAAATATCATTGAAATTCATCCACCCAGCAAAAAGTTAAGCGTGAACATGTATGGATAAAAATATGAGAACATCCTACTTTTTTGATGTCGGCGAAAAATAAGTACTTAGTAGTAATAGAGTTTTTCAGAATTAATTCATGCGGGGTAGTACTACCACCGTATTTCTGCCGCCAAGAAATGTACGCATACTGCTATCTGGTTTGAAGGATGCCGAACAAATTACAAATTATCAGAGAGAGAATCAAAAATGAGGAGATTCGTAGACAAACTAAAGACACTGATATAGCCCAGAGGATCCGCAAGCTGAAGTGGCAGTGAGCGGGGCACATAGCTCAAAGAACTGACGGCCGTTGGGGCAGAATGGTTCTTCAGTGTAGACCGCGCACTATAAAGCACAGTGTTGGACGGCCCCCGCTAAATGGTGAGACGATCTAGTAAAGGTTGCTGGGAGCTGTCGCTCTGGAAGTCTATGGGGATGCCTATGTTTAGCAGTGGAGGTCTTGTTGCTTAAATGATGGACACAATAAATCAGATGTGCAGTATAATTACGAGTAGCTCACACCTGATGGTAAGTCGTGCGTGGTGTGGTTAAAGAAGGTGCTTGCATGGTCAGAAATAACCTGAGCACTTTTTCACTTTTTTCACTTCAAAACTCCAAGATTACAGTGGTGTGAAGGACAAGCAAAATACCATTGGACAATTAAAATCGTATCATTTTACTTCCTTTTAAAAACAGGACATCTTTCACTTTGTGAAATATAAGGGTAACATTACAATCTTTTTGCCACCCAATTTCACAGATCATTATCCAAGCAAAACATCATCTGTTCCCAACCTCTACCTACTACCCTCCACTACCCCACAATCCGCAAACTGCCGTTTGAATCACAAAGACCGTTTTACCCGCAAATTCTTCCATAGTCATTACATTCCCACCTTATGTTCCACGATAGTGATGATGTTCGTAACTTTTTTCGTATACGGAAGTACGGGTAGTACTTAAGTTTGAAATTATACACCAGCATTACTTTAAAAATTAGATTATGCTAAGTACTAAGGACGGCCTTATGGCTGAACGCGTTTATTTCCTAGTGTATATTTTCACGTGCATTTTTTTTGAGACTTTGTTTGTGAGCGTACGGGCGAGAATAGAGATACAGTTGCCCGCATCACGTCCACGACGTAGCAGTTTATGGCATGACTTTATTTAAATGTCATAGTTTTTGATTCATTTTACTTCTCTAACAATGGAGTAAAAATACTATGTAAGAGCACTTTGTGCTAAATTGCGTGACTTATTAACAAGCCGTAAGGGTTGTCTAAAAATCAGGACCTTATTTTCACGTGAGGTGACAATACAAGTCCATGACCCATCTGAAGATAAGTAACAACTGCTTAACACTACGCTATATTACCTTATAGGTTCAACGCAACAAATAAGGTACGTAGTACTTCAACTTAGTCTACATGCTTTTTTATTGCATTAATTCTGTCACCTTGAGATATACTCACATCTGCCGGTAATTTCAGCGCACTTCACACACACAGGAATGCAAGGATTAAGTACTGGCAACACTCTGATCCTTTTTTGACAGTTTCCGTATACGGAAAACAACCCATCACTAGCAATGTGGGGTGTCGCGTATTGACGTTCATTAAAATGCCTACACACAGTTGGCATTACCGCGCATTGTGGTTCCGTACATTTCCGGATTTTCAGGGTTCCGTCGCTCCCTGCAATTGTTTGCATATTACGTAAAGCGAGGTTAGTAAGGGGTAAACGTTTAGTCAAAGGACATTTTAGGGGTTTGTCTTCAGTTACTTAGTAAGTGCTACGTGGTGCTTTGTTTTAGTTTGGAATGCATCGTGTGTAAGTTTATTTATTTATTCTACATGTGTAAGAATGTTATCGTGTTTAATTCAAAATGAAAGGTGTTCAAATAAAGGTCCTTACAATATAAGCCATCAAGCCATATAAGAGGCCCTTACATCTCCTTTTTAACCCCGACTAAAAAGTTAATTTATAAGTAACAAGTTTGACGCCAATGCCTGTCTGTGGACTCGTAGTTCGGTTTAAAGAGTTTATTCTCATAAGAACAAATTACGGTTCACTTAAAATGAGCTTAGATAGTTCTCAAACGGATAGACCAATTCGGACGCAGTTTTTGATGTAAAACTTCTTGACGCACGCTTGACTAGGGGAGTAAGCTGGTGAATGCGTTACGAAAAGTTCGAACGGAAGTTGAGAGGGAGATATAAGTTAGTGAAGATAGAAAGAGAGAGAGAGATACGTTTCGTATATTACTGTAGGAGCAAGAGAGAGAGGTGCGCGCGCACATTTTCGTTCTCTCTTCCTCTCGTAGCCAGTGCATGAAATATATATAAATCTCAGTCAGTAGTTCGTTTGATTATTTTTCGTAATTTCATTTCGTTCTTGAACAATTTTATAAATTAATATTTTGAAAAAGAAGTTTCACTTCAATCGTGTCGTCTAAAGCACACTCGTTTTTTTAATAGAAATCTAGTCTAACTGCGGTGCTTTTTAACTGTGGCAAAGATCATGTCAGCCGATTCGAAGATTATCAGTACGTTTCCTTATTAGTGAAGGGATCTCAGCTGTAAAATCGAATATTACAGACTTTTAATATGTAGGCTTTTTTATTTTAATTAATACTTGATTACTTAATTCACATTACACGTTTCTTTTTTGACGTGACCGTAATGAAAATGCTCTCCGGACTATCTTTGGGACTAAGTAACACAGGGAGGGTGAAGATAATGTCAGATCCATTAACAAAAGCTTTCGAACACAGCAGTCTTATCCATAGATCCATTTGCTATTCACTGCCCACCCACTTATTTCACCACCACTGCAGCTTTTAATCCAACAAGAGTCAAAGACAGGAGCTGTCAAAGAAACTCGTAAATCGCATTACAACTCTTCATACTAGTTCTGTGGTTACTGTCAGTCTCAAATAGAGATGGGCAAAAAAAGTATCACTGAAGGAACTGACTGAACTGACATTATGTCACTCTTTTTTAAACTTTCTCGTTCACTGTACATAATTACTTTCGCGGTCTTTGTCACGACTGCCCGCGACCACGGCTGCTGCAACACAGCTGATACGTCCGGACAACAACACCATAAATACCCATTTAAATCAGTAATTAATAAGTTACTCTTTTTCTAGAACAAACGTTGTTCTGAATACGTGTGAGATTTAATATTGTGTATGTATGTTTATTGGAGAAGGAATGCAGGAAGCTAAAATTCAGCTAAAAAATGAATTATGAATGTATAACAGTTTATAATACAACCATAAAAATACATAAGTAAGAAACATTTTGAAAAGTGTGAATTATCATTACTCCCTATAACATCGACACTGCGCTCGCGCTTCGCACAAGCAATGCATTTGTTTTTCGATCGGATAAATGACGTTTTTTGATAAAGTCGAAAAGTTTGCCAAAATTTAATATTAATATGATTTGGTTATTTTTTAACATTAGTTTATTTTAAGTAGAGTTATCTAATATTTTTTTCTCAGTCGCTCGTAGGCGACCCAGCTCTAGTCTGTTATCTCCTAGGTAGGCAGGTAGGTATGTAGGGAGGCAGATATCATGCTCTGTGATTGGAGCTTCAATTCGGTTTGTATGCAAATGAACTGCGGTTTTGCAAAGAAAATACAACGCCTGAATGTTTTTGCTCCGCAACTTTATCAGCGCTTGGTCCTGTTGCTAGTTATTTTAACCATAGAGTTTTTAAGGCTTTTTCTTTTGTTCCTGGTTATTTCAAACAGTGAACTATTTTCATAACTTCTTTGTTTTATAACAGTTACTTAAAGTTTGAATACTTTATGGAATTAAGTTTATTTATTTATTTTACGAGTATCATGTTGCCTTTTATGTTTCATATGAATTTTGTCAAAGTCAAAATCTTTTATTCATTAAAATAACAAGGATCACTTTGAAACGAAGGATCAATTTTACTGCCTGTTCCTTCGCGACCAAGACAGGAAAGAAAGCCAAGAAACAAGGCTGGTTGTTTTTTTAATGATCCTTTTAGAATACATTACAATACAGAAAATAAATTACGTCTAAACTGTAACATTTTGAACGAGTTGGAGCAATTTCAATCCCAAGCTTCTCTATCATCTAAATAATCCAATATTCTATAGTGGAGGTTTTTTTTATAAAGATTTTGTTTAATTGCTTTTTTAAATCTGTTAATTGTCAATTTTTGTACATCACTTGGGAGTTTGTTATAAAAGCGAACACCTTGCCCTTTAAACGATTTACTAACTTTATGGAGTCTACATGTGGCAACAGCGAGTTTATCTTTATTTCTAGTATAAAAATTATGATTATCGCTATTTTTCTTAAACAAATTCATATTTTTGTGAACATACATCAGATTTTCATAGGTGTATTGACAAGGGAATGTCATAGTATTTATTTCTTTAAACTTATTGCGTAATTGTCAGTAAGTCAAATTCAATTTTATAGGACCTACTAGAAAAAAAAGTAAAAGTAGGCATTAGTTGCCGCCCTTCGAAATTACAGGTACAGGACTTTTCATTTGAATGTTTCAGAATGACGGGCGCAATGCAATGCCATGTAGGCCAAGTCTTAAGTTGGACACATGAAGCAGTTCGATAATGAAGGAATCAATCCCGTATTTATAATGGTTGAAATAAATCCCGAAGGTTTTTTAAGCAAAATAAAGCAACTGTTATAGACCAAATACAATTATGTGGGGTCAAGATTATATAAAATAATTGCTGGACATTTCACACAGCGCAATCTAGCCCCAAACTAAGCCTAGCTTAGCGTATGGGGGCCAGATAACTGATAGAATACTTAGTGTACCTAATTTTTTGTTGATAATACATACTTATATTTATATAGAAAAAAAACCAGACCCGGAACATATATCTGTAGATCATGCAAACGTTGTTCCGCGGTGAGAGTCGAACCTCCTACATCTCAGCCGGCTATTCGCCCACTGCATCGCCACGGAGGTCATCTAACAACTTTAAATAAATACATATTTAACTTTTTCATAATTATACATGAAGTACTTAGTTATGAACTCACTCGTATCATAAATTACCCAGTCAGTTGCAATCCACCAACAACTTACTTGTTGCTACATCGTTTTTGGCAGGCGTTCAAAACCCACCTCCTACTTTCTGTTGCTCATTTAGACCGTCAGTTCTCAAGCAGACAGTATGTGTTAGTGGCCGAGATTAGTATCAGAGATTAAGGCTGCTTTTCCACCAGAGATGTGCTATGCTACGTTGCTATGGCTGCGTTTGATATCCACCAATCATATTCATTGGTCCACATAGCATAGCACTGGTGGAAACGGATTCAATTAAGCCATGTTTTTTATATGGAAGGATGCCTGCTATGGATAGTCGCGAGTGGTAGCTATGTGAAGATCAGATACTCAGTAGGCCCGCGTTTGCACATCTTACTCGCTCCGCTACCTAGCTTAGTATCAGTGGAAACGGTCACATAGTTTCATAGCTTAGCTTTTACATCCTCGCAGCATAGCTGCATAGCACATCTCTGGTGGAAAAGCAGCCAGATGGCTAATCAACATTGAGCTATGCTATGCTGTGCTATTTGAAACAAAGCGCAGGACACAAAGCGTACCACAGCTGGTTTTTTTATTTCCTCAGTATAATTTATGAGCAGCAAGTTAGGCTGAATAGAGCATATCACAGCATAACGCAGCATAGCTTCATGTTAATTAGTCATCCTAAGGCCTCTGACATAAGGCCTTTTCTATGAGGAAAAGACTGAAATAAGTAGAAAGAACCAATTGCATGAATTATTCAATTACATTACCAAGACATTCAAAGCACCCTTTCAAGTAAAAACGGCGCGGCGGAACGATGCTAGATCTTACCTAACAATATATTTTTTTCTAAATTCAAAGAGCACCGTTCTTTGGACATGTTGCACCATTTGACACCAAATATAACGTGGAACTCCTCCTTGCAAACACCGGGGGCAGAAGTATCGAAAGAATAACCGACCGAATTCGGACCGACCGACTGCCAGCAAGGCTGTAACAATCTTTCTCTGTATTTCACCTGGGAATTGATACGGCAACTAAAATATTTGTAATTTTTGGTATTTGACAACGTAAAATTGTTCGTTAGCGATATAAAAATAAAAATACAAAAAATACGCATTGAAATCAGTCCAGCTCATAAAGAGCTGCGATGCCAATACAGACAGAAGGCTTCACATAGACAATGTGTACAGATAAAGTACAAAAGTACATACAGAGAAAACGTATACCTGCCGTTTTGCTTCGGGTTTTATAAATAAAGCTATACTCACAATATATAGCTGAAAATTCGAAAACTCAGTATTTACTTAGGCCTAATCCGAAATGTTCTGGGAATTTGAAGGAACACGCATAATCCACCCTTTGTGACCGTCCCCTCACCCCGGTGCGGCGGGAGGGGAGGCTCACAAACCTTTTCTAACTTGTTTGACCGTCACTTATCTCAGTACATCATTTTTCTCTTTTTCATACGTTTTTCTTTTTATTGCGTATTTTGCGTAAGTTATTTTTTTAACTGGATATATCTTCGTTAGATCACAATCTCACCTGATGGTAAGCGATGATGTGGTCTAAGATGAAGCACAAAGATCTAGAAAAAACCTATTTACTCTTACCATAAAAGGGCCCGGATTGTATTCTTTAGGAAAAAACAAATGACGGTAAAGTGTTCCATACCACAGCTGTACGCATCAAGAACGTAGAACCAAAACGGTGTGTGCAAAGGGGTGGTCTATTACCTAGGTACGGATGGTACTCAGCCGTGCGCCTGCTTTTCCTTTGATTGAAGGGAGATGGCGGAATCAGATCTTATAGTTCCGGGCACATTCCCTAAAATATATTCTGTAAAAGATCGATAGGCTTGCAACTTTACGGCTGTAGGGTAAGGGGAGATATATTGGTGATATAAGTAATTTGGTGATAGTTTTTTACTAGATTACCGCATAATTACCTATGCAAGCACATTCAAGAGACAGCGCTAGCGAGTTGCTACGAATAAGAGGAAAATAGATATGTTTAAGACGCATTTTGCTACATCTTTTCTGCGTTTAATAAACAAACTTTTTTGACAATTGTGCATCAATGCCGCCATTGTTTAGTAAATGTGTGCTACGTTTACGTATTTTGTTAAAATTAATTGATATAATTAGTGTGACGGTGTTAAAACTTACTACAATCGATCAATAACCTAATGATCATTAAAAAAAAGCTGCAGTGAAGTCGTGACACAGCCAAGGTAAGTTTTTATTCTTTAAGTTCTGACCGTTGTTACTTAGGGTTTTTGCTAAAGTTTTGGATACGTTTTTGAGAGGGTAGCTTGAGACCTATTTTGCGCTTATATTAAAAATTAACTAGAGATGTCTAATAAAGAGTTCTAAAGGTTTTATTGTGGGTAATGCGTGTGTGTTTTATTTTTAATTTTGGGTTGGTGTTTGTCATCACCAAATTACCTATTACATGTTTTTTTGATATCACCAACTGACTAATTTTTTTGGTACCTCTAGATTGGCAATGGAAAAAGAGAGTAAATATAGAAAGTAACAACTTCAAAAAGCTGTCAATTTAGTAAGAAATAAAGATAAACCCATATAGCGTGATATGCATAACACCAACAAGTGCTAATGCAAGTGAAAATATAGTTCATGAAAACCTTCAGCCTCAGCCCTCAACACCGGGCTTAAAAAGCTGCTTAAAAAGCAAAAAAAAAAAATCAAGAGATAAGTAGAAGATGATTGGGACTGTGGATTATGTGAGATCTTGTATTTAGCTGATGTTATAAAAAGGCACGGAGCCAAATGGATACAGTGCTCGTATTGTTTGACGCCATACCACGAGATCTGCGCATCTATCGAAGATTCTGATGCCGTGATACAGCTATATATATGATCATTGAATGTAAACAATTTCCATTTTATCACCAAATTTCCTACCTAGTATCACCAATTTACCGGACCGTGTCGCCAACTTACCTTAGGTTTCTTGTGTATTGAAATGACATTTATTCTCAAAGTTTTTAGTTATTTGTTAACTAAACTATTCTCAGTAAATAATGCTTCAAACAGTAAATAATGCAATAAAACAAAAGTGACTTTCTGCTTAGTTGCCAAATCCTATAAAATTAATATATGCCATTTTTATTACCAACATTCCTTTCCTTTCCCTTAGGCTTAGTTATGTTAATCATTTTATTTTATTTTCAAAATTTTTGGAAAACTTACAGCTAGGTCTTATAAATAGTTATTTACATAATACACGCCGGTATATACCAGCGCATATGATTTACAGGGTGATTCCGTTTTATATTGTCACACATTTGTATACGCGTTTACTAAAAGGGGGATGATTTTAGTCATGAAAATTAATTACTTATAAGAATGCCAAACCGAGTTTTAAACATAAAAAAAATCCTTGTAATTTCAGAATGTTATGCACGCCCATAAATCTGCAATTTTTAGCCTATTTGCTCTAACTTAAAAACTTATTAATGTTTGACTTCGAGTAACAGGTAGGTACTTAGGTACACCCAAAACAGCTACACTGCATATTTAACTGAAAACAGCAGATATTTAACAAGTCTTTTTCTTCCTGCCCTTTTCCCACATTACGCGGGGTCGACACAACATGTATTCCTCCTCCACATCTGTCTATCAGCCATCATCTCCGTTGTCACTTCCTTCCTACCCATATTATTCTTCACACAGTCCATCCATCTCTTCTTCGGCCTTTCTCTACTTCTATACCCATCCACACTCGTTAAGTCACATGATTTTCTTCCCTATGCATGACATGCCCATACCACGCTAGCCTCTTACTCCTCAATTTTTCTATTACTGGTGCTACTTTTAAATCTCTTCTAATATACTCATTCGTTATCGTATCCATTCTCGTTACCCCACACATCCATCTCAACATGGGCATTTCCGCCGCGTGAACTCTTCTTTCATCCGTTCCTGTCGTGGCCCAACACTCAGAACCATACATTACGACCATATTACGACAGGTCTTGAAAAGTTTAAAGGGGCATTCGAGAATCACACGTTGTTCCCGTAATCTGTGGCCCGTGCATCCATCCCGAATTTATTCCATTTCTTATGTCCTGGTCTGTGTCGCCCTCGTTTTGGATAGACAAATATTTACCAAGTGTTGATGAAAAACAATAAATTTTGAAAAGTAGTGGAAATGTTGTTTTTTGTAAGAAAACAATGCTATCTTTACGGGCTAAGATGTATAAATTGTCTTCAGAAGACAAAACGAAATGTCAAAAATATTATCCTCCTTCTGTGCAGTCGGGTAAAAATTGATTATGCATTTATGACTCAGCTTCTAATCTTTGGGTATAGTGTATTAATTTTACGTGTATTTTATCCGTGCTTCAAGATCGAGGAAATAGGAGAAATTGAAATATGTCCACTTACATGATTATTTACAATTGGTAGCCCTAACAAAGTATTTCTCTTGCAGACAAACCTTGGATGGAATGTATTGTGTAAGTTTTGCCTAAGCATTACCTAAATAGCAAATCTCAGAAATACATTTATATCAAACGTAGGGCTTACCTTCTTTGGTCTCAGCCAATTGTAATCCCGAAAAGCCACTTTTAAATACCAATTTACTAACGATTCACAGCTCAGCTCTATCAACCTTATATCTTAAAGCTAAAGTTCAAATTCGATTAGCATTTCGCGGTAGACTGTTTTTAGAGAGTGGTTATTTTGAAAAGCCCTTGCAAAGATGTGGTCTTCGTCTTTAAATGACGGGTGTCCTTGACCTGGCCGTGAGATAGGTCGAGGGGTAAATAAAACGATTCTATTTACAAAAAAAAACGCATGTTATTCAAATAGAGAAGACTGGAGAGAAGAAAGGGAGGCCTTTGCCCTGCAGTGGGAAACTACCCGCTCAGATTAATAATAATATATGTTATACATGCAAATATTCACAACATCAGTAAACAAATTGCGACTATTTTTTTGCTAACCACTTATCTGATAGAATTCCTATCATTATTATTTTTGTAAATACATACTTAAATTATATTGAAAAACCCAGATCCGGCACGAATATCTGTGTCAAATTTATGCAAATTTTGTTCCCCGGCGGGTATCGAACCCACATCCTTCTGCGTCTCAGCCGGATATTCGCCCACTGCGCCACTGGGGTCGTCACTAGAAAACACACTGCAAAAGCATAATTTTGAAGGTATACACAGGTAGGGGTCGTTATCACTTTTATAACCAAAACGTGATTAAAACTTGCTCCTTAAGAAAAACTTAAAAAGCAAAAATAAAAAAGTAAGACTTAAAACTTCCAGACGTGGGTTACACAAAGTTTCAAAATCCGATTTAAAAATCACCTGTGACTAAAGTTCCCGCTCCACTGAATGCTACTAAATCGCTTTAGAAATCAAGACTTTTAGAAACATGTTACAATTTAAATTTTACAGGATCCAGAAACATATTAAAAACTAGGGCGGTAATTTAGAGAGATGTTGCGGATGCAGTTTTTTTTGACAACTGCAGATGCGGATGTGGATGTGAATTTTTGAAGGCTCCCATCCGCGGATGCAGGTGCGGAGGAACTTAAGCTTTTTTAAGAATCTTTATTTTGGTGCAGAAATTAAACAAAAATATAAACTATTAACTGCAGAAAACTTGCTTAACATACAATACTCACTCACATTCAAAAACTGTAACGTTCATACGATAAGTAAACACGTTATGATTGATTTACGAGATACGAATGATAACAAACGCATCGGATCTTGCCAATGAAATCTTCACTCCTAATGGTAAAACAAAAAACGGGTTGTCTGGTACAAATTGTTACAGTCCGTTCACTTGCTGATGCGAGGGTAAAGATCCTAGTATATTTATATTTATTCGTATTATTATTTATAATTTACACTAACATTTTTAATCGTTATTATTATTCCTTACATAATATATTTATTTCTTCTATCTACATATCATAATTATCTAATTAAGCCTATCATAATTGTATGCAAACACATTCGTTCTTACGAGTTCTAACGACTTGCCTAAAAAAGGTTACTGCAGAATAACAGCGCCGAGCTATCGATCGGTGGCGAGTCATATTGCTGAGCTGGAACCCATTTGCTGCAGCAGCACATACACACCTACTTGCCTCTTTTTAATTTTTTCCTGACTACATTGTAAATTTATTATTTCATTCTATTGTTCCTATGTTTGTTGTAATCAGCACGTCCCACGGCACGCGCCACTCGCAAGCACCTCCAATTTATTTATTGTCGCGACCTGCGTTGCATCTGCATCCGCATGAACATCCGCATCGTTTATTGCGAATGCGGGTACCTAAATCGATGCGGAGGATCCGCATCAGCGGATGCGGGTGCAAATATTCGCAACGTCCCAAGTTTAAAAATACCTACTGTTCAGTATGAGATATATTTTACCTCTACTGATATGTAAACAGTTGGCATATTTTCGTTAGCATATGCTCGTCAGTGTCTTAATTATAAGTGCAAGGTCGATAATTATTTATATTACTTTATGCATTATCTAGTTAGTAGTTAGCTTATTTTGTAACATCTCAAAGCATAGCTTAAAAACGGCACAGTCCTAATTTGCCAAGTGGCGTCGACAAATTCGCAGTCACAAAGCGATTTGGACAAAGGCGACGCGACGACACGCAAGATTTCCGTCGCTTTGTCGCTGCATCTTGCGACAAACAATTGTCGCGCGACTTGCGACAAATCCTTTGTCGTACGACTGTCATCTGCGATGGCAGGATTCATTGAATTCCTCGCTGTTGTGATGATGGATTTGAGACTTTTAGGTTAAATGGTTGACAAGTGTTTGACGACCTGATAAAGGTTGCTGGGAGCCGTTGGGTGCAAGCCACCCAAAATGGTTCGCCCTGGAAATATATGGGGGCGACCTATGTGTAGCAGTGTACATTCTAATGCTATTATGACGATTATGAAGTGATTTTTATGCTATTTCAATTTTGAGAGAAAAAAGTGCTTTGAATTCACTAAGAAACAAATATATATAAATAGATAGATATCTTTATTGTCCTTCAAAACCAAAAACACAATAACAAAAAAATAAAGACATGGACGGGCTTACCACTACTAGCGATCTCTTCCAGACCTTAATTACAGGGAGCCTATTACAATGCGAAGTCAGCTTATGCTGGAAATGTATAGGTTGATTTGTAGCGAGGCATTCACCCTCTTTGCAAATAAATAATTCAATCATTATACCTATAACTGAAAAATCACCCATTGCCAGTAGAGATGTTGCGGATGCAGTTTTTTTTGACAACTGCAGATGCGGATGTGGATGTGAATTTTTGAAGGCTCCCATCCGCGGATGCAGGTGCGGAGGAACTTAAGCTATTTTAAGAATCTTTATTTTGGTGCAGAAATTAAACAAAAATATAAACTATTAACTGCAGAAAACTTGCTTAACATACAATACTCACTCACATTCAAAAACTGTAACGTTCATACGATAAGTAAACACGTTATGATTGATTTACGAGATAAGATTTACGATATTGCCTTAACATTTAACAAATTCTTGATAGTAACTTTGGGTAGTTGGTAGTCAAGCGTTTTATTTGTAAAATTTTGGAGCAGACTTCTTCTGTCCCAGCTTTCCGACACATTTCGGTTAGGTCCGTTCTAACAGCATTCTCACATTTACATCACTCATATTCCACTCTTTCCAATACCAAAAGGTATAGCAAAAAGCCTCTTCCGGGAATCAATATCCCGGAATCCCGCACCGTCATTCATACATGCAAATGTGCCGTCCCGCGGGACACACTCGATACTAAATGTCCTGATGTCCCAAATGCGGGAATTACCTACCTCGTGTCCCAGATTTGGAAAGAATTTTGTGAGTTTTACAGGATGATTGGGCTTATCGGGAAAAAGTACTTCTATTATACATGCATTTTTTATTGTTTATAAATAACCGGGATAAACGGGAGGAATCATTTTGAAGGAAAATAAGTTTTGATCTTAAATAATCCCGATACTTGCTAATGCAAAGTTTGACGTAAGACCGAAAGATGCTCATTTCTTTCAAAAAATGGAGGAGTTTCTCAATTTGTCGGTTTTTAGGTTCAGCAATAATTCTATACCACGTTATTCGATTTCAATGATACTGCAACTTTTTTTATTTTCTTTTATTTATTCATTATAGGCTTGCGTTTGACCACGATCTCGCCTCTCTTCTGTTCCGAAGTCGGTTATATTTTTGATTAAGTATGAAGTTAATTGTTGAATCGGAATTTCGAAACATGACTGAAGAATCAATACCTCGAGTATTGATAGTAGGTACTCGTTTAAAATATATGTCATAACATTTTGAAGCCAGCGTCATTTCAATCTATGGCTCTCGAATTGTCAAGACAGCGCCGGTTAGAGACGGGGAGGCGGATCGATTACCGCTAGATCGACATTTTGGGTTGAACTTAAATAGAATTTGGATTGCAGGAAAAAATAATTAACGCCTTTGATTGATTCAGTGTTTCCTGATAATTACAACCAAGGGTCTTCAAATCGCGGGTGAACGTGTTTCTTTAAGGCAAAAGTGTTCCATCGTAGACTGCTACTTCGCGTAGATACCATCAAATGAAAAAGTGAACAAATGCGTGCTTATAATTAAACATTTAAGAAAAATTACAAACCATTAAGTTCTATTTGTTTTCTCTCACGTACAACAATCTTCAACATAAGCTAGGTTCTCTACAAATATATCAGATCAAGTATCCAGTCTCTAAACACTTTTGAAATGAAATACTTCCAGAAAACAATATCTAGAGATTTCCCCAATAGTTCCCCCGACACTAAAGATCGATCATTTATCACATCAGCAGACATAATAGAATGTTCACACCTGCAGGGTATCCGGGAATTCTTGAAAATTCCCTGGAATTCGCGAGAACACCGGGATTACCTATCCAGGGCCACTCTCGTTCTCAATAACATACGAGTAGTAACATTCCTGGGTGCTATGAGCTGTAAACAGCTAGGTCAGTCTAGTCACAACAAACAAATTATCAAAATGTCTACAATCAAACTCAAACATAAAATAGGTCACTTTGAATCAATTTACGCCTTTTCCTCGCCATTAATCACAGGGCAGACTTGTGAAGTAGTACCATTTACATTAGACTATAAAGGAATCGAACCTTGATCGGATAGTAGCTCAAGAGTAGAAAAGTTCCTTGTTAAAGGGCTCTCCCGGGAAAGTACTACCACCATACCTATTCTCTGCCGCTAAGTAGCATTGCTGTGTTTCGGTTTGAAGTGTATAGTTGCCGGTGAAATTACAGGCACATGAAGCTTTACACCTGTGTGCCTCAAGTTCGTGGATGCAGAGCAGTGCATCGTAGGGCACATTTCTAAAGTACGTGACCTACGAGGAAATTCTCCGTTATATGCGATGGTTACCACCTAAATTCAGGTGGGTCATAAGCTTGTTTCATCTCTATTGGCAATAAAAAAAAATTGTACGTGCTAAATAACTTGGGATTACTTACAATATGAAGTATTAATTATTTGGCATCAAAAAAAGGAAAGAACATTGGATTGTTATACTTTTTCATAATTCATAGACGTTTATTTTTTCTCTTACAAAAGACACTTACGAAGGAGGTATTCTTAAAGATAATACATTATAGAATTAAAAGTAAAAATAACAATGAATAAAATTATAGGGCTTAGGCCAAACATACTCAGTTCGTAACCTGTTTTGTGAGAGACTGGTGAATCATTTAGTCATTTATGTATTTATCAATTAAAACGGTAATTGCTAATTACACTAATTAATTAATAACAATTTCAATTTACACCAATTACAATTTAAATACAAATAAGATAAAATCACAACTTACAAAATAAAATAAAATAAGAAATCAGTCATTCATCCCTCTCACAATAGAGCCGACAAACTGACATTAGGTCCATCCATTTGTCTACAAATATTTCGCAGTCTGGGAAAACCTTATGTATTCCATTGAGGGCGTCGAGAGCGTGAGGCACCGGCGAATGATGGTGCCCTACAGTGCTGCAAGGTGGTAAAGCGAGCAGCCTGTGATTGAGGTGAGTGTAAGTGATGTGTGATTAGGTGTAGTTTGGAGTGTGTGTGCATGTGTGTAAGGAGTATGAGTGTGTGCACGGATTTTATGAAGATTAAGATAGATAGGTATACAAAGGGCCATAGAAGAAGCGGTCGATTAGGAGCGAGGAGTGAGTAGTTCTCCAGTTTTTTCCTAAGAGAGAGTTTTGAGCCCATTAATTTTGAGTTAATTAATGCGAACTTAATGTGTAAATGGAATTTGTTTTTTTTTGTCAAAGCAATAATTCTTCGCTAAAATCACAAGGATCTATTTGAAACGCCAATTTTAATGTCTGATAATGTTCCTCCGTAATCTAGCCAGTAAACTAATCAGTCAAGTATTAAGGCTGGTTGTTTCTTTTTAATTATTCTTTTACCCTAGTTAGCTACGAGTTGAACAATTATGTAAGCTTAAAATTACTCATTAGCCTACTTGGCTAGAACGTAATAAAATTAGAATACACTAAAAATGTACGTAAAAAGTTAACTAGGAATAGCTATGTTACGCTTAAGTAAGTTTTTTTTACAAGCTTTTATTTAACTTGCAATGTGTGTATGTTTGTCCAGGTGGAATCATGCAACTGAATTTTAAATCAGTATCTTTAGCCGATTGAGCTGCAATTTAGTATACACGCTTATTTTGGATGACAATGCATGCTAGCTATGTGACGTCATTCTAATTCCACAATGGCGGATCATCCAAGATGGCGTACTAGTTTTTTTTTCTGCACTACCGCAGTATGGGTATCAAATGAAAGGACCTGCTGAGGAGAGCACGAAAACTAAAACAACGTCACATTAAATCCAAAATATGGGGGATCATTCAAGATATATACTTTAAATACAATATGGCGGAACCTCCAAGATGGCGGAGGATGTTTTTTGGTTTGTATAAATTGTATAAAAGCTTGTTTCGTAAAATTAATTTTTCAATAAAAAACTCTTTAGGTATAGTCTCAAAAATTATTTTAAATTATAAAAGAAGTAATTCAAATAAAAAAAACGGGAATTATTAGAAAAGCAGACGTAACAAATTAGCTCGACTACACGCTTACCTGTGGCAATTTTATCGTACTACGGCGAATGTTTGTGCTCTGTTTTTTATGTGACGAATGCTATAAATATTATGAAAATCTGATGTATGTTCACAAAAACATTAATTTGTTTAAGAAAAATAGCGATAATCATAATTTTAATACTTGAAATACCTAAAGATAAACTCGCTGTTGCCACTTGTAGACTCCAAAAAGTTAGTAAATCGTATATAGATAGGGTAAGGTGTACGCTTTTATAGCAAACTCCCAAGCGATGTACAAAAATTGACAATTAACAAATTTAAAAACGTTATTAAACAAAATCTTTATAAAAAAAGCCTACTATATTATATTATATATCGGATTATTTAGATGATAGAGAAGCTAGGGCTGAAAATGCTCCAACTCGTTCAAAAATGTTACAATTTAGACGTAATTTATTTTCTTTATTGTTATGTGATGGATGGATGCAGTAGGATGTCCGTGGATGCAGTAGGAGTCTGCTAAGGGATACCTCCGAAAGATGGGCAGCAGCGTCTTTTCGTGTTTTCAATACCTATACTGCGCTCGCCAACCCGCCTGCCAAGCGTGGCGAGTATGGCAACAACCCCTCATGATATTGCAACATAAAACCAGGCCCCGAGTCCCCGGCGGCCCCGCTAATCCTGGCTACGGTAGCAGTCACGGTAACGGCTGGGCCAGGGGTGCTAAGAATCCCCGGGAGACGATCGGCTACCAAACCCTACGACGACCACTGGCCCTGGTAACACACAACATCCGCACTTTGAGGACAGACGAAAAGATTGTTGAGCTTGAAGAAGAAATTAGTAGATTACACTGGGACATTTTGGGGTTATCAGAAGTCCGTAGAGAGGGCGAGGACACGATATCCCTTAAGTCTGGTAACCTACTATACTACCGGGAGGGCGACCAACAGTCCCAAGGTGGTGTTGGGTTTCTCGTTCACAAGTCACTCATCAACAACATTATCACCATCGACAGTGTGTCGAGCAGGGTCGCGTACCTGACACTCAGAATATCTAAGCGATATTCGCTGAAGGTCGTTTAGGTATATGCGCCGACCTCTTCACACCCAGATGAAGAAGTAGAGTCTATGTATGAGGACATCAGTAGAGCCATACATACGAACAAAACTCACTTTATTGTTGTTATGAGGGACTTCAATGCAAAGCTAGGCATGAGAAGCGATGATGAGTTGAGAGTGGGGCAATTTGGATATGGGCAACGGAACCCCAGGGGACAGAGGCTGGCCGATTTTCTGGAGAAAGAAGGACTCTTTATGATGAATTATTTTTTCCAGAAGCCGCCTCACAGGAAATAGACCTGGATGATTCCCAACGGTTCCACGAGAAATGAGATTGATTTCATCTTGACCAACAAGAAACGGATATTCAATGATGTCTCTGTGATTCACAGGGTGAAAACCGGCAGTGATCACCGAATTGTTAGAGCCACATTGAATATGAACGTTAAACTTGAAAGGTCCCGTTTGATGAAATCTACGCTCCGACCCACTCGCGCACATATCCAAAACCTCGAGAGCTTTCAACTCGAACTTGCAAATCGCTTTGACTGTCTAGAAGTAGATGCATCAGTGGACGAGATCAATAACAGGTTCGTAGAAACCGTCCATATGGTGGGGTCCCAGTTCTTTAAGACCCCCCGTACCAATAGACCTCAGAAACTTTCTGATGACACCCTTAACCTCATGGCTGAACGACGTTCTTTGCAACTGCAGTCTCCCGATGATGCTCAGTCACATAGGCAGCTCAATAGAAAGATTTGGAAATCCTTGCGGCACGATATTCGTACCTTTAATACATCTCGTATTAAAGATACGATAGAGCGGAATAAAGGCTCCAAAGTGTTCGCGAGAGATAATTCTATTGGGCAGAGCCGCATGACGAAGCTGAAGAGGGAAGATGGCAGCATAACGTCAAGTAAAGCGAAAGTGTTAAGGGAAGTCGAAAGGTTCTATGGACGGCTCTACGATTCGGTCACTAAACCTGTTTGCAGTGCGGCCAACGACCCAAGAGCCAAACTGACCTGACATTATACCGAAGATATTCCGGACATCAGCCTGTATGAGATCAGGATGGCCTTGAAGCAGCTTAAGAACGACAAGGCGCCGGGTGAGGACGGAATCACTTCCGAGCTTCTGAAAGCGGGTGGATCACCGGTACTTAAAGTCCTTCAGAAGCTTTTTAATTCCACCTTGCTTGAAGGTACGACGCCAAAAGCATGGAACGGGGGCGTGGTGGTTCTGTTCTTCAAGAAAGGTGACAACACCTTGCTTAAGAATTACAGACCCATCTCGCATTTGAGCCATGATTATAAGCTGTTTTCGAGGGTCATCGCGAACCGTCTCGAACGCAGGTTTGATGACTTCCAGCCTCCCGAACAAGCCGGGTTCCGTAAAGGCTACAGTACCATAGACCACATACATACGCTGCGGCAAGTCATACAGAAGACCGAAGAGTATAACTTGCCGCTATGTCTAGCGTTTGTAGACTATGAGAAAGCCTTCGATTCGATCGAAACATGGGCAGTGCTTGAGTCTCTTCAACGATGCCGTATTGTCTATCGGTACATCGAAGTGTTGAAGTGTTTCTATAAAAACGCCACTATGTCAGTCCGAGTACATGAACCAAGCTCGAAGGCGATTCCCTTAAAAAGAGGCGTAAGACAGGGAGATGTCATCTCTCCGAAACTGTTTACGACCGCATTGGAAGATGCCTTCAAGCTTCTGGAATGGAAAAGACTGGGCATCAATATTAACGGCGAAAAATCACTCACCTTCGGTTTGCCGACGATATTGTGGTCATGGCAAAGTCGATGGAAGAGCTCAGCACGATGCTCGAAGGCCTCAATCAAGTCTCCCAACGGGTAGGATTTAAACTGAACATGGACAAGACGAAAATCATGTCGAATGTCCATGTCGTCCCTGCCCCAGTTATGGTTGAGAACTCGGCTCTTGAAGTTGTCGACGCGTATGTATACCTAGGACAAACAGTCCAATTAGGTAGGTCCAACTTCGAGAAAGAGGTCAATCGTCGAATCCAACTCGGATGGGCAGCGTTTGGGAAACTTCGCAACGTCTTTTCGTCCAACATACCTCAGTGCCTTAAGACGAAAGTCTACAATCATTGTGTGTTACCAGTGATGACATATGGAGCCGAGACGTGGTCCTTCACTATTGGCCTTATGAATAAGCTCAGAGTCGCTCAACGAGCTATGGAGAGGGCTATGCTCGGGGTTTCTCTACGGGATCGAATCAGAAATGAGGAGATACGTAGGAGAACTCAAGTCACCGACATAGCCCGACGGATTAGCACGTTGAAGTGGCAATGGGCAGGCCATATAGCGCGCAGAACAGATGGCCGATGGGGCCGAAAGGTTCTCGAGTGGAGGCCACGGACCGGCAAGCGCAGCGTAGGACGTCCACCCACAAGATGGGCAGACGACTTGGAAAGAACCGCAGGTCGGCGTTGGATGCAGGCCGCTTCCAACCGCAGTTCCTGGAGATCAATGAGGGAGGCCTTTGTCCAGCAGTGGACGTCCTACGGCTGATATGATGATGATGATGATTGTTATGTATTTTAAAAGGATCATTAAAAAACAACCAGCTTTGTTTCTTGCCTTTCTTTCCTGGTTTGGTCGCGAAGGAACAGGCAGTAAAATTGACGTTTCAAAGTGATCCTAGTGATTTTAATGAATAAAAGATTTTTACTTTGGCTTTATAGAACAGAACAAACCCTCGCTAAAAGAAAATGCGCCCGCAGGGTTAGAGTGAACTAGCTGCAAAACTATGAGTATGTTCAAGCCAATTTATTTTCAATAACTTTTGTCTAGCATCAAATAGTGAGTGTTCGCGGATGATAATGTGGGTGCAGGCTGTAGGGGTAGTAAAGAGGAGGTAGGAGTAAGGGGGAGGGGAGTGGGGAGTAATGGAATTTTGAATGAGTTGCGAACAGGATTGGCGTTCTTGGTGCCGAAAGTTTATGTTTTTTGAGGTGCTTCTCAGGTACGTAATATTCTATTTTTATATCCAATTTTAGAAGGCCTTGATTTTTTAATAAAATGGCAACTAAATGTTTTGACATGCGATACAATTCTAAAATGATCCCTGTGATTTATTTGAATCGGCATTGAACTTTGATTGTGTCCATTCAAAGGTTGCCTAGGAGAAATTCTTCTTAGCGATAAGCTGCACAAGAAAGGCCTGAAAATCTAAGGCGGAGGCCTATCTTCAGCAGTGGACGTTTTATGGTTGTTATGATGCTGATGATGATCTAAGCAAGAAGGTACATAAACTTTAATGTAGGTATATATGAGTGTTGTAAACATTGTATTTTCCTCAAAAGCCTTATAAATAACCTGAAGAAGAGAAGTTGTAAAACAAAGGTTCGGTAATTCCCTATTTCGTAAAGCGAAGGTTTTTTAATATCGACAATTAGTAGCCTTTGCGGGAGCGGGAATTTATTAAAAAATAACTGAGATGTAAAAGCGTTTTAAGCGAGGAGCGGTCGACGAGCTAAGTTGGAAGCTGTCGCGGGTAGAATATGGAAAATCACTAGACAACTTTAATTTAATTTATTTTTCATTATAAGTATAGAAAATGACCACTATTATCTCGGAGTATTCAAGTCCAGAGTGAACATGCTCTTTCTAGGCAAGCGCGCTCCGTTTTCGACCACACCATCAGGTGAGGCAGTGCTCGAGCGCAAAAGGACCGCTAATTGCTAACCTCCTCATAAGTTAAATTCCATTGCATTCCGTCTTTCTCTTAGATAGAGAAGAGGCAGTAAAATCCCTAAAATGAATTTAACTGCTAGTTTCGCGACTGACATAAAACAACTGCTGAGAGCCCTTAGATGCCATTCAATATTGATCGCACTGGACCTATGTTTACCATAGATAGATAGATAATTCTTTATTGTTACACCAAATTAAAATAACTTAACCTAGAAAACTTAAAGACTAGTACATGGTGGTACAATGGGCGGCCTTATCGCTAAAAGCGATATCTTCCAGGCAACTTTAACAACTTATCATAAAGATTCATAAAATCCCAATTTTTAACCGATTTCAAAAAAAGGAGGAATTGTTGAATTTGTTTGTTACCTCAGAACTTCGTCATTTATTTCTATAGAAATTTCTATTTTATTTGAATGGATATACCTACTATCAAATTGGTCCCATAGAAATATCATTACAATCTGTTTAGTAGTTTCGTTAAGTCGGTTATATTTTTGTTAAATTACTGATTCAAAAGGGTATATATCGCGTATGTACCTTTTTTATTTCGACATTTCAACTATGTTGCCACGGCTATGGTCGCGGGTAGACTACATAAGTGATAAAAAAAATACTACATAATAAAAAGGTATATACGAGATAAATACCTCTTTAAATTAGTAATTATGTACAGTGATCGCGAAAGTTTGATAAGTAAAGTTGGCTTTGAACACTTTGGCTACCACTTGGGCCAGCCTGTGCCCAGAAACCTCCCGGCTATGCGTTAGCTGTCAAAGAGATTCGCCGCTCAGTGTTTCTATACCCAAATATTAAAATACTTTTCAATATTCACGCATAACCCCACTTCATGCAGGATGAGAGGTATTGTTTGATAGCATTTTTGGTTGAATTTTTAAATACTTTTTGTCTTAATACTTTTAAGTTCTATAGTGTTATAAAACCTTTGCATATTTAGAATGTTATTTTTGGTTTTACAGTGATTAATTTCACAAAATACATTGTCCCAGTGCTAGTAAAAAATGTATAATTTTTATTCTTCCTCCAAGGCCCGTAAGATTAACAGCAGTTTAAACTAAAATTTTAAGCTTAAACCATCACTGCCAAAGAAAAATTTTAGTTTAAACTTAGAATTTTAGCTCAAACTGCTATTGATCTTACGGGCCTTCCCTATTAAGTAATTCCTAAAGTTCGGCATTCCAAAGTTTAAAGGGATTTAAACTTTGTCGTGTTGCTTCATCTTTCTAGATCATTTTGATTGCCTTAACTGACTTATTATTATTAAAGTGTCCCTAAATACTTACCCACAAACATAAGTTTTTAAAAACTGGATGAGCTACGAAACTACATCCAAAGTTTCAAACTCATACCTCTTTTTTGCGTAGGGGATTAAAATGCGATAGATCAAAATATCAGCTCGCAAAAGCTTTTCTGCGCAAAACCTACTGGAATCTACTTTACACGTAAAAGCTCCTAAAAGGTGTACATTCCTTCACAAACTAGATTTCGTACATTGGCACTGCGAAATTTGATTCCCGCTACACTTATTTACGGATAGAGCACGCTAGATGAGCTATCCATGGAAAAATTCAATTGACGCCGTCAGCCAAAACCGATTTTATACCCAATTTATAACATTTTTCGTGTTTTTACCTGAATATTATTGGTAGTGGAGTGGAGTGGGGTTTTTACAGCTTTTTAATACACTGATCTTTGTTATTTACACTGATGCAAAAATAGGGATGTTGTACGACGCCTAAGTAAACACTGCTGGTAAAAACTGGTTGAATACAAAAATCTAACAAAAACTTTGTTGGCAATGTGCTGTGGTTTTATAATAAATTACCCAAAAATGTTATAGAATTAAAGAAAAATTCATTAAAAAATCCTTTTTCGAAAAAAGCATATTATACTCGTTGCATCAATGACTTTATCTTAGACTCGGAAGTTGGAATGAATAGTTTTAGTTCAAGAATTTGTATTTTATCGGACAATGCCTTTTTACAGCCGCTCTCATTTTAATAATTTATTATTTTTAATATAATTTGACAAAGCCCCTATACAGCTGCATCTTGCACCTTGTGCTTTTTTGTTTTAATTTCTTTTCTGTAATCTAACGTAACTAAGAGTTCCTTGTGATATATGTCTGTGTCTGTCTGTGGCATCGTAGTTCCCAATGGGATAGACCGATTCGGACGGGGTTTTTAATAGAAAGCTAGTTTGATTGGAGTGGTTCTTAGCTACATCAGTTTGCGTGGTTTTACGACTTTTTTCATGTGAGGTGGATTGAAAGGCTGCGTTTTATATATCACAAACTTTTTAATATAAAAAATAAAAATTAAATAGCTCACGACTATATTATTACCTTTCATCATCATATCATCATATCAGCCGTAGGACGTCCACTGCTGGACAAAGGCCTCCCTCATTGATCTCCAGGAACTGCGGTTGGAAGCGGCCTGCATCCAACGCCGACCTGCGGTTCTTACCAAGTCGTCTGCCCATCTTGTGGGTGGACGTCCTACGCTGCGCTTGCCGGTCCGTGGCCTCCACTCGAGAACCTTTCGGCCCCATCGGCCATCTGTTTTGCGCGATATATGGCCTGCCCATTGCCACTTCAACGTGCCTTTAATGGATAAATAAATAAATATAGCTGGACATTTCACACAGCGCTCTCTAGCACCAAACTAAGCAGAGCTTGTACTATGAGAACCAGATAACTGATAGAATACGTATATACTTTTTTTTTAAATACATACTTATTATATAAAGAAAAACATCCAGACCTGGAACAAATATCTGTAGATCATACAAACATTTGTTTCGCAGAGGGAATCGAACCCGCTACCTCCTGCATCTCAGCCGGCTATTCGCCCACTGCACCACGGAGTTCGTCTCGGATCTGTTACTCAGTACGCAGACCCGTGAAGATATCCCATAAGGGAGTAGTCAGAGACAAGACCTTTATGTTTCATACATGCCCACTTTTTTTTCGACCTTGATATGGACAGAGCATAAGTGGTAACCATTGCCTATAGCAACGTAAGAACGTGCCCTACGATCCTCTGCCCTGTGTCCATCAACATACAGGTATAGGTATAAATTCCGATGTGGCTGTAATTTCACCAACGATACCCCTCAAACCGAAACACACAATGCTACTTGGCGGTAGAAATAGGTACGGTGGTAGTACTTCCCCGGGCGAGGCATTTTACAAGGAACTCTACTCTTTTGCATAGAAGTTAGGCACGCGACAGGTGCTTACAAGCTTATTAGAATGCTTCCTAAATTATGATGACTCCTATTATTAAAAAAAATATTATCTTCTAGTTTTTGGTTTCAGGATATATGGTTTTAGGATTATAATATGCTTTGTAAATAAATAATTATTCTTACCTGAACTTAGAATACCTCTTACTATTTTTGTACCAGTAATTTTGTAAAAAAATACAGATTAATGTTACTTGAAATAACTTTCAATTTATTTTCAGGAGAAATTTAATTACCTTTTGGTATGACTTCAAAATAGCTAAAATAAAAAAAATGAATTCGTAAGTCTAAAGCAGATTAAGAGAAATCGATAAAACCAGCTTATTTGAAGGCAAAATATAAGTTCATGAATTCCTTTCATTCAAATTTAGTTGTTCATTTGGAAGGCCTATTCCCCCCCTGTTGAGCTAGCATATTATATTCAGAGCCACCTTGTATAAAGACAACATCAGTTACCTTAAACGTTGAATGACAACAGGGTTGGCCTCCAGCTCTCTCCTTACCTTTTCAAACAGCACAATACAGAGTTACTTAAAATTCCAACCTCCCTAAATTATTCTTCAACCGTAACTACATCTAGGTTACTAACCACAAATTCAGAGCTTAAAATCATAGCGCAAGGGTTGTCTGTGTAACCTATTTAAGGGGAGGAACTGGGGCGGTCGAGGGTGTTTAATATTTATGAAGACTCCTGAGCCTGGCTGCAATTTGCCCAAGTCAGGTGGAAATCGGAATATTTTGCCATGTTGATACTCCTCTTTGATATCCGTTAATTAAAGGTTGGTTTTCATGACACTATGCAAAAAAATCAATGTAACCTTTGTGGCGCAGTGGGTGAATAGCCGGTTATGACGCAGGCGGTCGGGTTCGATTCCCGCCGCGGAACAAATCTTTGCATGTTCTATATGAGTGAGTGGTATCTACTGTAACCAATTGGTTACAGTTACAGGGTAGTTACAGGTACAGTTTTTTCCAACATTCTGCTTAGTTGTAATTAGTATAAGTTTATTTTTATTTGTTCTATAGTTAACTGGCATTTGCTCCGGATATGTTTTTCGCTATAGATAGATAGATAAGTCTTTATTGTTACCACAAATTACAATAACTTAACCTAGAAAACTTAAAGACTAATACGTGGTGGTACAATGGGCGGCCTTATCGCTCAAAGCCATCTTTTCCAGACATCCTTTGGATGGACTGGAATAAATAATAAGAATTTAATTACGAATATAAGCTTTGCTTGCTTTGCGGCTGGATAGTGTTGTGTGGATGTCCTACATTATTTAATTAAGATTTAAGTATGTTCTTCTATCCCGGAATGCTATTGACGGACGACCTCCGTTGCACAGTGGGCGAATAGCTGGCTGAGGCGCAGGAGGTTGCGGGTTCGACTCCTTTTTGCATGGTCAGATATTTGTTCCGGGTTTAGGTATTTTTCTATATATACTATGTTTTTACAAAAAAAAAATGTATATTTAAGTATCTATCAGTTATCTGGTTCTCATAGGACAAGCTCTGCGTTGTGCGAAATGTGAAATGTCCAGCATTATTTATTGGGTGGAACGTCTATGTTTAGCTGTGGGCGTCCAAGGCTTATATAATAACAATTATGATGATTTTACGAGTATTAGAGATCTTTTAGTTCTCTTATCTAATCTAAAGAGCCCGCTGGATCCCACTGCTGGGCAAAGGCCTTCCTTCCCTTCTTCCATTCATCCCGGTCTAGATCTTCTTCTTCTTCCCTTCTTCTTCTTTTAGTTATCTAGTTTATATTAATATTGCAGTCTTATGGCATTTTGAGATCATACAGTAATGCAAAACCAGCAGAGTTTTGCCTGGAAATTGTAAATGCTGCAACAAAATCCGTCGAGTTACGTATGCAGCCTCTTCGGGGATGCAGTCTCTTCGGGGACGAATAAATAAATAAATGTCTAGATTCTAGGACATACGAGTAGCCGTCTCTCAAAACTTAGACAAAATTTTTAGATACTTACATTTCTCGTGACTTTGTTCCCCTTGATTCTGTGCGGACATCCGGACCATTTATAAGGCGATAAGCTATAGGCTTTTAGCGGTAAGGCCGCCCATTGTATTAGCTTTTTTGTTCTAGCTTTGTACCTATTTTTGTATTAATTCTGTCTGTATGGTTATTCAATAACGTTATCTATCTAGCTTTCTTTATTTGTTTTTTGAGTTATTACATTTTTATGGCCTTTACAAATACGTGGGGATTTTTTTTTTGAATTATTTAACTATTTTCAAACCTCTACAATCATTTTTGTAATTTATTAAACTTATATCGTATTTTTACGGTGTTTATACCAGAATAGCATTGTTTTATTATTTTAATCTTATATCAGAAAACTATGAAAGTTGGGATCGAATAACAATTTTTACGAGACCGGGACGTGCCGAGATCGAACATAACATGTTTATTGAGGGGGTAGGCAGAGGCAGGTGCTGCGGTGTAAAATGATTTACTGGTTGTTTAACTTTACTTTACCACTTCATAAAACAAATATCTCTGCATGATACTATTGAAACTTAATAAACGATAAGCATATAAACAATATAATATATTGTTTATATGCTATTTATAGACTAGTGGTTCGCCGCGAACTGAGATCTCGCGAGTCTCCCAAAATACAAAAGAAAATATTCTTAGGGAGACTCGTGCAACGACGTCTAAACGTATTTAGTGGCTAAATATGATTTAAAGAGTTGACAAATCAAACAAATACGTAAAATTTAAACATGTTTAGTCGCTAAATACGTTTAGGGATCGTTGTGCAAGCCGGTCTTCATCATTGACCAATAAAATAGTGCCACAAAATAAGTTACCAAATTACTTGACCTTTAGTTTCATTCAAATTACAGGTAACGGGAGTTCATGTATTTGGTTATTCTTTTTTGGGGTACAAATTGCAGTTATTCTGGATTTCAGACTGTTGCTTATATTTGTGTCATTTATGCTACATGCATACCAAATTTTAACGCTGTGGGGTCAATGGTGGACCCTGTGAATTTTGTCAAAGTTCAGTGTTTATTATAGCTCATAACTCAAAAACTATAAAGAATTTAGGTACTAAAAACAAAAACGTAGGCTAAATTTTCTAATTAATACCTTTCATTTGACGTTCTATTTGACTTAATAGTCTCATTTTCATTTTTTTACCCCTCTTGAACCCCGATATCTCAACAACCCCCCCAACATTTTTAGCTCATTTAGTCACACCAAAATTGTGTCATCACTACCTACGTATCAAATTTCACGATGGTCGGATCAACGCTTCGAAAGTTATCCTCGGACAAACAAACATACATACATACAATGCCGATTTGCCCAAGTTTATAAACATATAAAGAATATAATATAGTCGTGAAAACGTTACAGACAGACAGACAGAGTAACTTTAGAATTCATAATTTAAGTATGGTCTCTCCTATAGGTTTCCTGAGTGACCGATTCCTGCCGGTACCAAACAGCTACCATTAACTTTTATCAGATCGTCTTTCCATCTTATCCATCCATTCTACGCTGCGCTTTCCAGTGCGTGGTCTCCACTCGAGAACCTGTCGGTCTCAACGGCCGTCAGTTCTTCAAGATATGTGATACTGTCACTGTGTTTTGTTTGCTAATCCTTTGTCCTAATCTATACTAATATTATAAAGTGGAAAGATTTGTATTTTTGTGTGTGTGTATGTTTGTAATGAATAAATTCAAAAACTACTTTGCCAATTTCAAAAATTCTTTCACCATTGGAAAGTTACATTCACCTTGAGTGACATAGGCTATATTTATTGCTAGAAAAGATTAGGGATCCTTACTAAAACTTAAGTAACGTAACCCAAGGTGTAAAAAAGTGCCCTAAAACGTCTTTCGTCGGATGCGCTGCGGAAACTATTGATGATAGAACAAAAGTATGTTGTACAATATTAAAAAACTAAGCAATAGCATATGTCCAACTATTATCGTTACGTCACAATAACCACTTTTTTCATTTTAAAAGTTGATATAAATACCGATCAAAACTATAATATTATTTTTGTAACGAATAAACTCAAAAACTACTGGACCGATTTAAAACATTCTTTCATCATTAGAATGATACATTATTCCTGAGTATCATAAGCTACTTTTTATCCGATTGCGCAGAAAGAGGGTAATGTTTTTATTGACTAACTGAAAAAAGAATAAAATAATTCAGACATTCCATAGGATATACAAAACATAAAAGTAATAATTGCAAATACAAATTAAGTCAATGTCAAATTAAAAACACAGAAAATAATCATAATTCAATAAAATGCTTTAACAGTCATTTTCGTACTTTCCCTTTTTATACAAAAAGCAGTAGAGTTCATTGTAAAAGGCGTGAAAGAAAGTATGTACTACCATCATACCCATTTCTTCTGTCAAGCAGCATTGCTGTGTTACGGTTTGAAGGGTATGGTTTCCGGTGAAATTACAGTCACATGAGGCTTTACACCTGTATGCCTCAAGTTATTGGAAGTAGGAGAGTGCATCGTAGGCCACGTTTCTAAGGTGCGTGACCTTCGAGACAATTCTGTTATAGGCGATGGTTACCACTTAACATCAGATGGGCTCAAGCTAGTACCATCTCCAGGCAGTATATAATAAATTGGTTTCGTTATATACATTATTCCTGAATATCTGTAGTTCCAAATAATTCAGAGAAATAAGTCAATTGGTACTCAGTGGAAGGTATTGCTATAAACGACAGGTGTCGGTCTGTCGGTTCGTCACGTCTGTCCGATCCATTAAACGTAAAAACCCGGCTTCGCTCGCAAACGCATCAAATATTTATGAGGTATCGCGCAGTCAAGCTTATACTGAGAGGAAAATATATATGTATAAACAATATGTTTGTTTCTTCTAGACTATAGAATAACATTTTAGCTTTGAAAACTGTTTATAAACTTGGATTATATTGGAAACAAAGAACTATTAAAGCACTACAGAAAACCAAATCAACCAATTTCCAGACAAATAAATGGATCTTGTCTCTAATAATCTGATGTGGTAGAAATCATAACTTCGAATTGTTAATAGTAAGTACATTATTAAACGAGGGGATAAATCAGTGTCTTGCGTCACGGACGCTATATTGAATCCCGAACGTAACGAATGATTCTAGAATTAAGTCACGACCGGAACGAGGGAGTTACTAGAATCCTGATTGCAGAGAGGGATGCAGACACGCCCAAAATGCAGACAGCTTTATAAACGAGGAGAATACTCTACTTTTCACACTTTCTGCGAGACAATAAAAACCAAATCTAGGTTGGTGCATTCTGTGCAGAAGTTAGTTCGATTTACGAATTAGTTCTTATAGTGTGGGTCTCTTTGGTTCAAATTTTAATACAGATAAGGATCAAAATTCAAATCACATTATGCCCGCGAGGGCATAATCAAGTTTAGTATAACTTTACTACCGACTCAGTCGTAGGGATTTAATGACCTGCTTTCGGTGAGGTTTACATGACAAATAATTTGACATTGTCGAGCAGGTGGTGTGAAAACTCATTTAATTTGTTTCTAAGTACGAAAAATACGGGCTGGTCGACCGTAAAGTTAATGGATTCACTTTAGATCGATAAAACACATCAAAACACTAAAAACTGATATATCTGAAACCACCCTGGTTAAACTAGCTTTCTATTTAAAAAGAACCGCGTCAGAATCGGTGCAACCGTTTTGGAGCCACTATGCCACAGGCAGACACACAGACTCATAGCCAAATAGGCGTCAAGCGACCTCTGTGGCGCAGTGAGCAAATAACCGTCTGAGATGCAGGAGGTAGTGGGTTCGATTCCCGCTTAGAGACAAATGTTTATATGGCTACAGATATTTGTTCCGTGTTTGGGTATTTTTCTATGTATGTATTTCCTAAAAAACATTATATACGTATTAGTTATATGGTTCCCATAGTACAACCTTTGCTTAGTGGTCTCCCACGCTGTTGATACCTTAGACAGAAAAGAAAAATGCGTGGGTATATTCCTGGACCTAGCGAAGGCTTTTGATACCGTTTCCATTCCCTTGCTACTTAAAAAAATGATGAGCATGGGACTAAGAGGTCTACCATTTGAACTTTTAAAAAATTACCTTCATAATAGACACCAATCAGTCAAAATCGACTCTCTAACTAGTAATGAAGAACCTGTATTATATGGTGTTCCGCAGGGTAGCGTACTTGGCCCAACGCTATTTCTTATTTATATTGATGGTTTATGAAGAAAACAACTAAAAAATGCAAACTTTGTTACATTTGCGGATGATACTGTCTATTATTCAGTGGCAAAACATGGAAAGATGCTCAATTTATCGCAGAAGAAGGCTTTCGTGAAATTGCTAGGTGGCTAGATAACATTTTGCTGACGTTGAACATAAATAAAACAAAATGCATATGTTTTAGCTTGACCGATTATGGGCAACCTAACAAAGATTCATTCACTATTAAAGCCCACACGTGCAACATCCCAATTTCATGCGACTGTGACACACTAACGAACACTACTGACATTAGATACCTAGGAGTAACAATTGACCTGCACCTCAAATGGGATAAACAAATAAAACTAATCAAAGGACGTGTTCGTAAGCTTATTTACATATTTAAGAACCTACGACACAGGCGATATTGAAATCCTAAAGAGCGTTTATTTCTGTTTGGGTCAGTCAGTCATTTCATATGGTATACTAGGATGGGGAGGAGCTGGAAAAACCTTTATGCTTGAATTAGAGAGGGCTCAAAGAGCAATAATTAAGGTTATATTATTCAAACCGTACCAGCACCCCACTACTCAACTGTTTAAAGAATTTAATGTTCTAATAGTTAGGCAAATATACATACGCACCATAATCCTGAAGCAACACAAGGTTCCTAGAGACTCCAATAGAATCAGTAAAAGACGCCACGATATTGTATATAAAACCCCACAATGCAGAACCAAATTTACGAATCATTTCTCTTCTTACCTAGGACCGTTTATATACAATAAAATCAACAAATGTATTAATATTGAAAAGGTATCAATTTATTTGTGCAAACAAAAAATTAATAACTTTCTTAAACTACTTGATTACAAAGGTACAGAAGAACTTATGACAGTGATATACTAATTAGAAATAGAAAAAAAACAAATAATAAAACAAATAAATAAGCAATGCACAAATCTACGTTAAAGTTAAAATTAAATTCACACCTACAGAAGATAATTTCAGATTTAAACACTATTTAGATTTTTAGATACTTATCAAAATAATTATTCGATAGTAGGTATTAGTTAAAAATTAAGCATTTCACATCTAGCAGTAATTGTACGTATATTTATATAACATATATTATAGTTAACATAGTATATACAAATAATGATTAGTAGATTCATAAGAATTTAACATATGTCATTAACCTAACTAAAAAGTTTAAATTCTTAAGTCGATAGCATTATATGGAAGAGCAACGACGCCCTGCCGTCATACAGTGAAAACTAGTACGGAGGGTAGTCACTTGACTATGTATTCATCATAACTGCAAACTTAAGTTTTCACTAGGAAACATGATTGTATATAGTTTAAGTCTAGATTTTAAGTTTATAAACTTACTTTATCGAAATAAATTTTACTTTACTTTTACTTACTTAATTTGGGGCTAGATAGCGCTGTGTGAAATGTTAATTTATTACTTACATCTCTCTTTTTGCACCGGGGTTAAAAATAGCATAACTTATGCATAAAGTTGAAACTACAACCAGTAGATTTAGTCCGCATCCAAGTTGAGTCAGCTTCCTTCCTGCCGGAGTCTCAGAGTCCCGAGTGAACCTTCCGACTCTCTTTGAGATCTCCTACGCCACTATTGTTTATAAACTTAACTATGATTTCTTAGGAGACTTCACAAAGAGCTGTGATATAGATCGTGTTTTATCGTCTTTCCTGTAATAAAACACATCATTTCCATGAGATCGGTCCAACCATTTAGGCCGGCTTGCACAACTATCCCTAAACTTATTTAGCGACTAAACATGTTCAACTTTGACGTATATATATGATTTGACAATCCATTAAACTATATTTAGCCGTTAAATACATTTAGGCATCGTTGCGCAAGTCAGCCTTAGTCGTGGCAACGTAACAAAGAGACAGAAAGACAAGGTTACATTCGAACTTATAAATACTAGCTGACCAATCTGCAACTTCGCACGCGTAGTTTTTCAATAAAAACATTGCCCTCCTTCTGCGCAGTTGGGTAAAAAGTAGCCTATGTCACCCGGGGATAGCGTAGCTTCCCAACAGTGAAAGAAGTTTATAAATCGGTCCAGTAGTTTCGGAGCCTATTCAATACAAAAAAACCAATCTTTCCTCTTTATAATATTAGTATAGACGTATAAAGGAATATAAAAGGAAAAAGGGAAAAAGGAATATACGTTACAAGCTTTTGCTCGTGGCCTCGCACGCGTGGGTTGTCAATTTAAGATGATTAGTCTCAATTCAAGTCATAATCCATGTATAAATCAAATTTCATTGAAATCAGTCCAGCCGATTGGCTGTGAAAACGTAACAAACACAGAGACAGAGGTGTTATATAATTAATAACGTTAATATGGATTATTCGAGCATTCAAACCGTAGGCATCAAGTATTGCTTTCATAAAGCTTTTAGGTAAGAATTATAAAGCTCTGCTGAAACTGCCAAAAATTATTGTCAGTGGTTATTTTTTCTTGTTATCAGTCACTGTCAAAATGTATTTTGTACTCTCTTTTGACAGAACATAACAGTGGATCGTATTTTTTTTAACATTTAAAGCTGTATAATTCTTACCTAAAAGCTTTAAATGTAAAAAAAAATACGTTACGAAAAAATAACCACTAACAATAATTTTTGACAGTCAGTGTTACCACATGAACAAATAATACACCTACGCAAAAAAAACTATTTAATTTCACATCAACCGGTATCCCCACAACTTATAATATGTTATTTGTCTCAAAAAATTACATCTCTTAAACTCTAGTACTGTTTACATTGTGTTTAGGGGTTTTCCTGCAATTTTTACAAAATTAGGGTAGATAACACAAAATTACAAAGCAGGGGTCAGCGAATAAAAGACAGGGGACAAACCATTAGAATAATGGTCCCGTGGCCGTTTCTCACACCGTACTGTAACGAAGAATAACAATATGAACAAGAATAATAAAAAATGTGGAGATGAGAATGTTCATTGTGTGTGGGGGTTAATTAACAGTTTGTCTGGTGTCATAAAAGATGCGCCATTGTTCTGACACATATAAGACAAGTTTTGTATGTTAATAATCGTTATGACAACTCAGTTTCGTTGGTAAAAGTCATTGTTCGCGTAGATTATAAAAAGGTTGTGTGCAAGTGATTTCGGTTTTAAGACCGGCCATACCTTAAATAAATAAATATTGCTGGACATTTCACACAGTGCTATATAGCCCTTAACACGTTCCCATCAGCACAGACTTATCTGTACTTTCCATTACTGCGTTACGGGTCGTTTTAAACCTTGTCCTAAACCAGAGATTGTGGCGGCACAAGGCATATTAAACCCCACCGCCTGCAGGAGACCAAAATCCTTTTTTGGCGCCAAATAAGACTAAGTGTACAATAGCACATCTTAGATATATAGTTATCTCTTTCCTACACTGAATCAGATAGAAGTCATGCTTCCCGCACGCCAGAGACGTTTAAGTTTTTTCTTACCGCTATAAAGACGAGACACGGACAGGGTGTTTCAAGCCCTGTTTCGCACTTATCGTGTTAACTAAGCAGAGATTTTACTATGGGAACCAGATAACTGATAAAATACTGAAATTACCTTTTTTTTGTTAGCTAGCATATATAGCGTATAAGGTTAACGTTTGCTATAACTAATCACCACCATTGTATCAGTTATATAGCGGTCACAAACGGAGACCGTTGAAGCCGCACGAGATCGATCACTCTGGGAGAGGCCCATGGATGTCCTGTGGCGTATAATTATGGTGATGATAAAAGTCGTTCTTCGCCGACCAACGCACAGGAGTAAGATTGTTGGGATCAGGTTAGAAGAGAGGTAATCTACAACCCGAGACGTCAGTGCTAATCTTACTCCTCCCACCCTATAATTAGAAGTGACAAATGAGTTGACCTCTGAGTGGTTTCGGCTGTGTGTTCCTCTTTCGTAGTCGGTTTAACCCCGGTATGGCGCAGCTGCTCGCGTTATATTTTATGCGCCGATGGCCGGCGGCTATGGTTATAGTCTGCACACGTGCGATAAAAAATAACCGTTTTCGCCAAACGGCCTTACAACACCCTCTATATGGTGGTACCGTGAGTTCTGTCATTGCGCGATTTCATTACTGTTGCGGAATTAGCACCACAACAGTCATCATCATTAACCCACAGCTGAGTATAGGCCTCCTATTGATTCTGCCGATATGGCCTCGATTTTAAACTTCTCTGATCAAGGAGCTAATATAATTATGAATAGCATTCTAATATTTTTTTATATTTGTGTCGTTGCATCAAAAAATAATTTCAGATAGTTTTAGGTGAGAGGAAACCATAGTTTTCACGAATGTACCTTTTTAATTTTGTTACCCCGACGTTTCGACTGTGATGCAACAGCCGCGGTCGCGGGCAGACTCAATAGATAATGACAGGAAACCACCTCAATTCCACTGATAAGGATAAACTTTACCACAGATCATATAATTATTCATTTTCACGGTTTGTGCGCTAAACTTTTGCATTTCGTGCCTCTTGATAGCTCGTGTCAACTTAGTGTCTTTATGTTATTTAAATCTCACTGAAAGCTTGTCAGAGTTCATTGATTATCGAAATAAGTGATCAGATGAACGCTTCCTCTCACATAATTGTAACACGTAACTGACATAATCTTGCAATGATCCTACTCGCATTAGATCCCGAATGGGAAAGAAAAAAAATAAAATGGACAAAAATATGGAATATGCACTTGAAGTATTTTGTGATTAAATGGCACTAGTTTTTTTTTTATACTAACAAGCAAGCATAGCCCACCTGAGAGTAGCGATACTCACGGCTGTAATGAAAATGAAAAGTATCATGTGCCTATAATATCACCAGCACCCATACCCATAAAATCAGTTTGAAGTTTCATAAATTAAATTCTTGTAATACTTTTTAAACAATGTTTGAAATAGATTCCTGCTAATTCCGAACAAAAAAGGAGTAGATTTGTATACGTTTTGAAACATCCTAGATTGTAACCTAGATTTTTCTTTTTCAGGTAAGAACAAGAGTATTTTGGCGCAAGTCCCAAGCAGCGTTTGGCAAAGAATACTAAGCATTTTGGTAAGTTTCCATTTAAATTGGTATCTTTACTTTTAAGATCACAATTCCTTAAAGTGGCTTAGACTTTTATTAAATAAATACAATATTTAAAAATACGAACTTGAATGTTGGTAATTATCTATTTCCAAAATATCCTTGTAAGGCATCATCAGAGGCTTGTCCAAAAATAAACTCGACCATTTTTTTATTTTATATAATCTTTTTCTACAAAGGTAACACGTCTAATTTTTGCTTTTAATAATAGTTATTTTAGGTTTTAATGCGCACATACAAAATATGATAACAATAAATGGCGGCCCATATCTTTAGGTATATACCTTAAAGACTAACATACATAAAACAATAAACTTAACAATAAGCTAACACATAAATTTATTTGGGAAATGTTGGTTCGTAGCCCTCCCTGTAGCTTCCCAGTAGCGCCTGTAAACGATGCTGACTGGCCAGAAATCCGGATCAAGTAGCACATCCTTATACTTCGCCAGAATCCGGAGTGTAGGACTTGAAGTTAGTAGTCCTGCTGGACTCCAATCGCTGTAGAGACATTCGGAACGTGCATGTAATCCGGCCCTGGATCCTCTCCCTTACGAATCGGAGTACATCATCTTTATGTGCATAGATGGTAACATGTTATAGGTACAGTCATTGCCACCAACTTATCTATTCAGTTGGATGAAATTGAAACTAATCCCGACAAGTAAAAAATCTTATTATACTAGTGGTTCGCCCCGAACTGAGATCTCGCGAGTCTCCCAAAACACAAAAGAAAATATTCTTAGGGCGACTCTCGCAACGATGCCTAAACGTATTTAGTGGCTAAATATGATTTTGTCAAATCAAACAAATACGTAGAATTTAAACATGTTTAGTCGTTAAATACGTTTAGGGATCGTTGTGCAAGCCGGCCTTAATATTTGACCAATAAAATAGTGCCACGAAAGCATAACCACAACTCTTGACCTAAAGTTTCATTCAAATTACAGGCAACGGGAGTTCATGTAAATGGTTATTTTTATCTGGGGTACAAATTGCAGTTATTCTGGATTTCATACTTTTGCCTATATTTGTGTCACTTAAGCTACACGCATATCAAATTACAGCACTGTGGGGTCACTGGTGTACCCTGTGAATTTTGTCAAAGTTCAGTATTTATTATGGCTAATTACTCAAAAACTATAAGGAGTTTACTAAAAACAAAAACGGAGTCTAAATGTACTAATGAAGACCTTTTATTTGACGTCCCATTTGATCTAATAGTCTCATTTTCATTTTTTACCCCTCTTGACCCTCAATATCTCAACAACCCCCCCACATTTTTAGCTCATTTAGTCACACCAAAATTGTGTCATCACCTACCTATGTATCAAATTTCACGATGATCGGATAAACGCTTCGGAAGTTATCCTCGGACAAATATACATACATATATACATACAATGCCGATTTGTCCAAGTTGATTCAGAGATCACGCTTCGCTTCATCAATAGAACAAAGTCGGGTTAGTTACACCATTTATAACTCAAGAACAGCAGGACCTATCTCTATGAAATTTGGTATATAGATATATTATAATTGGGATTAAAACATCATACTTTTTACCCGACTGCGCAGAAGAACTGTAATGTTTTTATGGAAAAACTACGCGTGCGAAGCCGCGGGCGGGCCAGCTAGTTATAATATAAATGCGGCTGTGACAAGACACTGGTGACGTCAATCGAACAAATTTATTTATTTTTTTTTTTATTTTATAAGGCACACATTACACATTACAAGCAAAAAAATATGACTTAACTAAAATAACAATTTTATCTGGCTTGAAACGTAACTTATGTGCGCACAGGAAAACAGAAATATACTCATCGAGGAAACAAAAGGAAAAGCATGTTTAAGAACATAACTGAATAGACACAAAACTGAGAATCAGAAGAAAAAAACTAATAAACTATAATCAAAACAAAAAAAACAAACACGTAATATATACAAAATACCTAAATATAGTAACAACCGAGTTGGAAGCCCACACAGCTATTATGAGCGTCTGTATCCCGGTTAAAATGGACGATGTCTTTGAGTTGTGTGACAAATTTATATAGCTTAGGGTTCAAGATATCCAGCTCTATATTCGCCTTTGCTAACTCATTGTACTACCGAGACATTAAGATGATGGGACTGTTAACCATGACTTAAAAAAAGAGCTTTTATTAATTTGGTCTGGTCGGTCAGTGCTCAGTGTTTTATTGCGTTCATATGTTACATGCCGGATCTTATTGAATAGTCAAGAGTCGAGCACTTCATAATGTACTCTGTAGGTAAGGGTGTAGCAATATTATAGCTAACTAGGTAGATCTAGCTAGTGGATTTGAAGTTGACCGATATTACGTTTTGAATGGATTAGAGAAATCATTGCTGTAGAAAGTTATTTCCATGTCTTGGCGTTATGGAAGTTGTCTAGGTGTGACTGTTTTCCATTTGTATAATTTTTAATCTATTTTATGTCTCTCCTATCTCGTAGTTTCTAAGCGAATGGACCGATTTTATTGAGGATTTTTAGTTCTTTAGCTGCTGTTCTTAGCCGTTTTATTAACATTTCGCCGGTCTTATGACTTTAGCAATAGAGGTTTACATTAGAGAAAACACGTGCACCACATAAAACACAACAAATTAATAAAACATAAATACATATTTCAATATGCAAAATACAATCTTTATTTGTTTATTGTATTTAATAAGGCACACATTACAAGCAATAAAAATAAAAACTTAAATAGAATAATAATTTGATCTGGCTTAAAACGTAACATTATGTGCGCACGGGAAAACAGCAATATACTCGTCGAGGAAACGAAAAGAAAATAATGCTCTAGGTCATAACTACTCTAATTAAAATGAACCGTCACATGTATGAGAAGAAGAAAAAAATATGAAACAATAATTAAAACAAAAAAACAAACATGAAATACGCAAAAACGTACAAAATACCTATTACAATCAACGAACAATGGACCGATATTTTGTCATTTTTTACAATAGGGGCCGATGCCCTTATTGTAAAAATATTGTCAGCAAGGACAGGTATGACCTAACGAAGTATCGATTAGTATTATGGCCACCAACATCATAGTCAACATCGATGTACCATCAGTGTTGCCATCAACGAGACACGAATAACATGGCTGCGTGATTAAACTGATATTGGACACTGTCGAAATACTCTGCAGGCTTGCTATCCGTGTACACCGTGAGACTGAAAAGTGATAGAGTACATTATTGACCTAGGAAAGGACCTAGGAAATCATCATCTTTCTGCCCTTTTCCCACATTACTTAAAATGAATAAACAATTCTAGACATTTCACACAACGCTATCTAGCCCCAAACTAAGCAAACCTTGTACTATGGTAACCAGATAACTGATAAAATACATAAATACTTTTATTTGTTAATACAGACTTATAAACATTGAGAAATAACCAGACCAGGAACAAATATCTGTAGGTCATGCAAACATTATTTCCACGGTGGGAATTAAACCCGCAACCTCCTCTGTTTCAACCGGCTATTCGCCCACTGCACAACGGAGACTGACACAATTTCACTTGTGACTTAGACATAAGCTACTTTTAACCAGACTGCGCAAAAGTCTGTACTCAAAAAGGGTAGTGTTTTTATTATCAAACAACGCATGCAAAGCCGCCGGTGGTAGCATGTATTATATAATATGTGGGTGTTGGTTTGTATATAAGCGAACAAATTGAAATCCCCAAACTAGAAAAATCCTGTTTAATTTGGTCAACAAATGTGTTTTCCCCTTCATTGGGTATTGTTTGTGGCACAGAGTAAATAGCAGGTACTAACCACAGAAAAACACGAAGTATACTTGTAATTGTACCACTTCTTTGTATGTCTGATCGAGCGAAGCAAGATCTCCAAATCAACTTGGGAAAATCGGCGTTGTATGTATGTATGTTTATTTGTCCGAGGATAACTTTCAAAGCGTTTATCTGATCATTGTGAAATTTGATATACTTATAGATAGGTAGTGTTGGCAGAATTCTGGTGTGACTAAATGAGCTAAAAATGTTGTTGGGTGGTTGAGATGTTGGGGGCCGAGAGGGGTTAAAAAACTAGTTAGTTTGACCATGTTCTTATTTTAAGTTTAATCCTTGTAGTTTTTGAGTTATTAGCCATAATAAAAACTTAACTTTGACGACATTCACAGGAAGCTGATAGTGCTGAAAGTCAGTTCGGTATTCGTGTAGCTTTTTCAGTGACACAAATATAGGGAAAAGTCTAAAATCCAGAATAACTACAATTTCTACCACTAAAAAGACCAACCAATTTACATGAACTTATATTACTTGTAATTTTAATGAAACTGTAGGTCAAGTAGTTTGGTTATTCATTTCGTGGCACTATTTTATTAGTCAAAGATTATAAATAATATTTTTTTTGTTTAGTGAGAGACTCGCAAGTCAGTTTGGAGCGAACCACTAGTTATGGACATTAATATAACAATAAAATGTGTACAATGGAACTCTATTTCGACGTCAAAAATCTTGACATTTTAAAGTCAAAAATGGTAAGGGTTGTTTAACTTCCACCATCCCTTTACTTACCACCATCTTAATATAGTGACCAAGCGCTTTACTACGAGTATCTATGCCCATACTAATATTAGGAATTGAAAAGTAGCTCTGTTTGTTACCTACGTTTTCATGACCAAACGGTTAGACCGATTTCGATTAAATTTGGTACCTATATGAATAGATATGTTATATATAACCAGGGGGCCAATTCCCATAACTTAAAATAGTAAAATTCGAGTATCGTACTAATCTCGTTATGAATGTCCCAAACGGTATCCACGTAACTGACAATACAATGGTATGAGTTGACTGACATGCGATTATACACTTTATTTATATCAAGCTAATATTGTAATATTAGTTTGACGACCTCCGTGGCGCATTCGTGGGTTCGATTTCCGCCGCGGAACAAATGTCTGCATGATCTGCAGATATTTGTTCCGGGTCTGGTTGTTTTTCTATATATTATAAGTATATATTTACAGAAAAAAAGTATATAAGTATTCTATCAGTTATCTAGTTCCCATAGTACAAGCTCTGCTTAGTTTGGGTCTAGATAGCTTGTATGAAATGTCCAGCAATATATATATTTATTTATTTATTAGTTGAGCAGAAGGCCAAACTTAGTCCATCTCTAAAATTGAATCACGTGAATTTGCCCTCTGGTCTAATTTCACAGTCCATAAACATATTATACCTTAAATCAGTACAATAAAGCAGATTTTCCGTTGAAGGTTAATCGAAGTGACGGTTTCCATCTGGTAGGTGATTGTTGGCATGTATCCCCGAGAGATGTGGCTGATTGGCTGGGGGCGGCGGCGGCGGGTCAACCAACATTATACGCACAATTCATTTGTTTGTGGAGTTCGGGGTTAACTTAGTGAGAACACAAGTGTATTTAATTAAATAGTTATTTGGTTATTTTTAACTGATCTGATTTTTTGAAACTCGGTAAGTCATGTGTATCAAAAAAAAAGAAAAAATACTACAGGTGTATTTTTAGTTGCGAACTATAAGTATAGTAACTTGACTATCGCGATACAGTTAACTTAAATAAAGGCTTTTAAAAAGACATCTAGACACTTTATCATTTTTGACACTCCATGCTTTAAAATGCATTTGCACCTTTTCACCACTCAACATAAAAACAATCAAAATTGAATCCTATGCTTTACAAAATAGGAGTTATATACCCGCAGGTAGAGCCCGCTCTATCATAAAGACATCATACACGTGTTTACTTGAATAATGAACCTTTCCAACTGAGTAATAGAGCAGAAAATAGTTTGTTGACAGCCCCAGACGTGCACTCAGGCTTTCATCTCATGTCTGTGTGTCTGTATGACAAATTACGTAGCAAAACGATTAATGGTTGTGTGACGTCATGGATTTGTGGTATCTGGAGATAATGGAGTTGATTTACGATTGTGATCTTGTAAGGGGTGTGTGGAGGTTATTAGTTATGACAACCATTTTTACTAGACACATTAACATTATGATATGGAAGTTTCGACAGAGATTTCGGGTTTGAGCCAGTTGGGGTTTGAGACCCTGGGTCCATAGGGTACTCAAGCACATAACTGTTTACTTAAATCATTAACCATGTGCAGTTTAACTGGATTCATCATCATTATAATATTATCAGGCATAAGACGAGCACTGCTGCACGATCCTTCTTAGTGCGTCGTCTCTACTCCAGAACCATTCTGTCTCGACGGCCATCAATTCTGACTAGATTGTTGCAATACCAAACACCCAAAGAGGCAAATGTGCACCTCTGTTTTACTTTTAAAGAGGCCGAAACTCGATTGGGATAAATAGAAAAAGAAAAGGGAGTCCTTTACCCAGCTGTGGCATCCTGAACTTTGCCCAACGGGCTCTTTAGATAAGATTAGAGAGGCAGGGTGAAAATAAAATACCACAGTATTCCTAAACTCTTTACTTAGGAAGTAGAGACAACACTGTCATCTGTGTCGGCGTCGCTACCAGATTGGCTGCTGTCAATAGACAATATCACTTTGTAGTCGTAGAAGAAGTGGTCACCATGGTTGAAGATTGTGGAGGAGTTCGCACAGCGGTGCTCGTGGATCTTCACAAACACTGAAAAGTAACCTTAATTATTATGATCATTTTTCTTTAGTATATTTATACCCTGCTTGTCAGGCGCTATGAAATTGACGTTTCAAAAATGATGTATTTCCTTTTTGTCGATAGAACCAAATAAAATGGACAAATATTTGTCTAATGTGATAAACTCATATAATTGCATAAAACAAATAACAAACTAAAGCTTTTCATACAACTAACATCAATCTAAAATGCCCGTTTTGAGGATTCTCTAGGAAACACCTCAACCGGTAGACCATTCCACAATCTAAGTGTTCGCGTTAGTAAATTCTTCTGGAACTTTACGGTGTGCGAGCCATATAGTCACAGTTAGATGCTTAGATCTTTATGGCAGCGACTGTGATTCAATAGGTTTAGGTACTAACTGGTTCCATCCTGGCAATTTCTGTAATGCATCATGCAGATACTCTTGAAGCTCCTCCTGGCGCGCTGGTAAGCTCCGCAGATCCACGCTATGCTAGGGTCCCTCCACTTCTTCTTCATATCCTCAGGACATGGAGTGCATTTTCGATGCCATTTTCTCCTGAGCACATAGAATTTTTATATCCCTAAGACTCTTTTTTAAAGCGGCAATTAGAATGGCCACTAGTGCTTTTACAACGATAGCCAGCTGTAAATAGTTTTAATATCTTACTTAATTTACATATCAAATGTGACGAAATTTGGATGTTTTACTTAGAAAACTTTCGTGATTGATTTTAATCATTATTATAAATAAGGGATTTATCACGTAGAGCTGACTCGCACCACCATCCAGCTCAATTAGCCTCGGTACTGCGTACTCTGATTAATAGAGCACTAAGGCTATGTGACTCTCAGTACGTGAACAGCGAGCTCTCACACATAAAAGAGGTGCTAGAGCAAAACGGCTACGGATGGAGACAGAGCTGTGGAGTTGCAGACACATTCACAAGAACACGCATAACAACGGCAACTAGAACAGTAGCTTTTGTGAAAGGATTAACGGATAAGATCGGAAACTTGTTACGCCATAAGTACAGCATCAAGACGATATTCCGTCCTCAAACACAATTGAGACAGCTGCTGCGTTCGCCGAAGGACAGAGACCCTCTGGGAGTCCCCGGCGTATATACGATACCGTGTGACTGCGGTAAATGCTACATTGGTGAAAAAAACGAAACGTATCTACTAGGTTGGCTCAACACATACGAGCAATGAAGAATGTCGACTCCAACAGTTCTGCAGTGGCGGAACATTCCCTAGGTTCTGATTCGACGCACTACATATGTACGTTTCGATAAGGCCCGGGTTTTAGCGAGAGAGAAGTTCTTCGTTCCTCGCAAGATCCGAGAGGCGATAGAACTAAGTCGTGTGCCGAACTTTAACAGAGATAGAGGATGGGTTCTACCGCCAGCCTGGAGGCCATGTCTTCATGATGCAAGTGACAGAAGAGTGAGTGAACCTGGTAGAGACATAGTTAGTGTTGTGTGTTTGCCTGTACCAAAAACTACCGAAAAGAGCAGCAGTGATGATAATAATGATGACACAGACGGTCAACACGCTGCGCCTTCGTTGATCCAAGCCCCACCACCCCGCCCGTCCATTCGCGCGCAGAGGACAGCAGCGCGCAGTGTGAGGCGAGACGTTATTCGGAGCGGATCGCACTCACCCTGATGAAGGTTTACGAATTGAACCGAAACATTGTCGGTCGAAACACCGATAAGACGGTACGTGATAAATCCCGTATTTATAATAAATTTGGATGTGTAAGTCCTATGACTGATATATTGTAGTAAATCTCTTACCATCCCTTCCGTTCAGCGGTAGATTTAGGTAAATCATTCTGCTCTTTTATGTCCGTGTGCTTTGAATCTGAAGCGCTTATCGAAGTCAATTCAAGAGTGGTACCACTTTCATCCTCATCTGTGACATAACACAAAATATACATTTAAAAACCAGTACCATTAAACTGTTAAAGTTTTTTTATAGTAGTAATCTCAGAAACAACTGGATCTACTCTGAAAATTCTTTAAGTAATTCATAATTCTTCAAATTATGAGTAACAAGCTATATAAGTTTATAAACTGGTACCCGACTACGTAATACCTATGTCGATGGTAGCCATAATCGGATTAATGTTTAGGCGGTTCGGTGGAACATACATTTATGACAGACTGCTAGAACCCTACTTATTTGGTTTTTGGCGTATTAGTGTAGTACGAATTATTTTTGGTTTTCCATGAATAGAATAATTCACATACCACTACACAAAAAGGTAACCTGCATATCTGAGATCCGTGAAATATTTTTTGTTTCGTTTATACTTTTGTTCGATGACATGGACCTCTTGCTGATTTTAGTCGATCCCTGGGGGTCGACATAGACCACATTGGGTATCATCGGTAAAGACGGTATTGCGCTGCACCTTGTTGAGTTGGCGCTTGAATTATCAAGAATAATCAAGCGCTTGAGTACTACCTCACATGATGGCAAGTAATGGTGTGCTCGAAGATGGAGTACGCTTGCTTAGAAAGGAGCTGTTCATAAAATAGTGAGCCAATACCGTCTGCTGCTGTTTTAGACGAAGACGTAGATCTATGTTTACTCTCGGAGTTTTTAGCCTTTCTTCGAGTCTCCTGATCCTGGAGCACATTCCTCGCTTCGATCTGGGTGTTGTTCACAATTGCTGATGTTATAGCCACTGAAAAATCACTATTTTAGAGTCAATTAGCTCATATCACCTCTGAATATAGGCCTTCCGGGTAAATTTCGAGAGAGAGAGATTTTATTTTAATTTTCATCTTGTTCTAGAAGACCTTGGGTGTCGAACGTCTCCGAGAAACGTTAATCATGTTGTCTTTACATCTAGTGGGAGCCGTCCTACCTTGCGCTTTCCAGTGCGTGGTTCTCCATATGAAAACCTATCTATTTGAAGAGCTGTTAGATCTTCGAGCCACTTCAGCCTACTTATCTTCTGGTTCTCTAAGCTGGAGTGACATCCGAAACATGATCAAACCAAGGTCATTGAGGTATCAGTGACCTTGGTTTGTTTACATTTATGATTCGATCTCGTAGACAAACTCCAACCTACATAGCCCTCTCCTTAGCACGCTGAGCTACCTTGAGCCTTATGAGCATAAAAAAACAAAGCCTTTTTAATAGATACCTTAGTACTTACCATAAACAAACAAAACAATAACCCCTACACACAGCCGCACCATACCTGATACGTTTTATTTTCATTTGAAATCTCGGTAATCATAAATCCGCGCCGAATCGACAATTTATGGCCTCCGTTTTACGATATCGCAGTTACAGCTTTTGTCGCGTTTTGATACACCTGTTATGTTTTATAGAAACTGTACTATTTTGCTCTGAGTTTTATGGTATGTTATGTTTTGACAAGCTTTGTAGACGTATTTACTACGAAGTAACAAGACCACAAGTAATAACAAAGTAATATTATCAAAGTAGAGTATTTAGTAAACATTAGCTTAACAACTTATCTCTAATCATTAGGTTGATGATATAACCTATGAGTAACTTTAATGTGTAACTGTAAGGTGTAATGGTCGTTTAACCTCTGGCTAATGAATTAGTGAACTTTGGGTTTCGAGGTATAGTTAGGACAGATATTATCCTCTCGTGATTATGCTAAACCATTTTAAAAAAAGCTTTATTCTGACCTCGTTTCTGACCTCGTTTACGACCTTTGGACGGCACTTATGAAGGTAGATTGATATTCGATATTTATTTCGATCTCAAACTTGCAATCATAAAATGATGCTTATGATTGCAAACCAAATTACCTCATTGAGTTGATTAATCAATCGTCGCAATTTAAGACTAGAAGATCTCTACATATACAGTAATAACACCTTATTTAATTCTATCTATTATAAAATTATAACCATGACATAAAATATCTCAACTTTCCACTCTGAAGTTTATCTAAAAAACTTTACATCCCTTTTCAATTTCCACCTGACAAATTCAACAAATTTGCCTCAAACAAAGTGTAAGTTACCGTACCATTAGCGGAACTCTCGAGCGTTCTATAATGTTCTAGACTCTTCTAGAATGTTCTGGATCAGTATTCCTCGGCGTCCGGTAATTTATGGTCGGTTAGCAACGCTCGATTCGATTGCTTTTAGTGGAGTCTGGATGCCTACTAATAGTTTTCTACGGTAAGTTTTAAGTTTGTGAGTAGAAGTTATTGCTTTGCGATGTAGCTATTCTAGTAGACGCAGGTAGAATTTATGTTACTTATTACGTTAATGCATGTATTCCCAAAGTGTTATTGTGATAGCAACGCGACAGCAATCGGTTGCGAAATGTCAAATTAACCGTGGAAAAAAGTTCCATCTTTTGCCAATACTTTGCTGGCATAGTTTGTATGTGAAAATAGACGGTTCGAGACCGATTGCTGTCCGCAAATACCCATTTGTGACAGCAACCCGACCGAATTTAAAAGGATGAAGTTTGTTCGTTCCTCTTATCGTAACCATAATATATAAAGTTTCGGACAAGCACAGAGAAGGGTTGAATGATATTCAGAACACTAAGTTAATTTAATAACATTTGGTTTTTTTTCTCTAGGTGTCTGAAGATGTACACTAACCAGTAAATAAGTAGAACGTTTACCTCAGTCAGAGGCCAATAAAGGGCTCTTTAAAATATGCGAACAAAATGTGATTTGTCAGTACATTATTATTTGAGTTCCAAAATGGTCTATTATTTTAGTAAGTACTAGCTGACCAATCCGCAGCTTCGCACGCGTAGTTTTTCAATAAAAACATTACCCTCCTTCCGCGCAGTTAGATAAAAAGTAGCCTATGTTACTCAAGGATAGTGTAGCATTCTAATGGTGAAAGAATTTTTGAAATCGGTCTTATAGTTTTTGAGTTTATTCATTACAAACATACACACAAACATACATATCTTTCCTCTTTTTAATATTAGTATAGAAGATAATGAATGAATACGCTTTCGAGCTTTGCGCCATTGGTACTGGTAAGCGCTCTAAACCTACATTCGAAATAGTTCTTGCTTCATTTGGCCGATTGTTTTAGGTTTCCTAGTAATTTAGGAAACGATAAAACACGTAGCTCTATTTCAATATTACATGCTGTTTGCTACGAGTATAACAATGTGGTTTTGTAGTTATTCGTACGTATTAAACTAAACTGCACCAGCTTCTGGATTACTTGATTTTAAGTGGTTACCACTATCTATAACAATTGCTATCTATTATTCCTGCGTTACAGAATCTACAGCACTTGATATCAATGTACACAAACTCTTATAGCTAATGCATAATGCCAATAACAGATTCACATTTTATAGACATCACTTTTTAGAAAGAATTATTAAAAACACAACGTATTTTTTTGTTATTTTTAAGGAATTTATTACATGATATTGCATTGCGCTCGTCATCCTGATACATATGTACAAGTGAAAATCATATCGTTAGCGCAAAATAATTCGCAAGTCCCTATGGGAAAATTTTATAGGAGCAACAAGAAACTGATTATATTACAGAGTTTGAGAGATTTTTATTGGGTTATTCTTACTTTAGGGATAAAACGAGGGTATTATTGATACTTACAGTAAGAATAACTCACTAAACTACATAAATGCCTCTTTTAAATTTTTCCCTGACTACATTGTAAATTTATTATTTCTTTCTATTGTTCCTATGTTTGTTGTATGTAATTTTCTGTTTTCTCTTCCTTGTGTTTTCTCTTTGATGTTTTACCTTTTGATTGTATTGTGTGAATTTGTGTGTGCTATGGTAGCAAATAAATGTCTGTCTATGTCTATGTCTAAAAATCTCTTAAACTTTGTGATAAAATCAGTTTCTTGTTGCTGTAAAATTTTCCCATATGGACTTACGAATTCTGTTAATTAGGCCGAGGATATGCCAGTAATTTCTCTAGCTCTCACGCCCTTTATTGATTGTACCTAAACTTGTGGAAATCTTACAGGATTTGACAGGTATAAAAACACTACCAAATATTGATCCAGGACTAACCGGTGTTACTGAGTGTAATTTTGCGACCTAAAGTGAAATAAGTGCTTATTAATTGTACTCTTTCCTATAGTTATAGTGCATGGATAAGTACAATTATTTGGCATTATTAAGTTACTAAAATTTATTTAAATTTCTTAATATTTTATTTTATTTAAATTTGACAACTACCTTGCCTGATGGTAAGTGATGCTGTGGTCGGAGCTTTCATAGAAAGAACCTGTTCGCTCTGTACTTGAAGACTCTGAGATTAAGTTCAGGAAAAACAGACACCGGCAGCGAGTTCCTCTCCTGATCCGTATTTAAAATAAATACTAGAGAAGAAACAAAAACTATTCTGATTTTTTTTACTAGTTAAACTCGGTAGACGTAGAACCAATGTTTTCCGTGGTAAGAGTCATTATGGCATCGATAGTCATAAAGTTTCACGAACACTGAAAAATAAAGAAAAAGATAAGATAACGCTTATTTGGTAGAACATAGTAAATACATCAGTAGGTCTTAGGGCGACTTGCGCAACGATGCGAAAACGTATTTAGAGGCTAAATATAATTTAAGGAGTCAAATCGCACAACTACGTCAAGTTTAAACATGTTTAGTCGCCCAAATACAATTAGGCCGGCTTGCACAACGATCTCTTAACTTAATATTTTCACCAACATTTCCTTAGCAATACAACACGTAATTTCCAACTAAAACTTTATATTCTGAATGGAAGTTCCATCTCCACACTAGTTCCCAACTTGTTACATCTCATTACATTCACGCGCTTCGCATTGTTTTTCCGTTCATAACTTTAATAGTTTGAAACAATATTCTTGATAAAGTTTGGGAGAAATTCATCATGATGCAGATATATAAACTATCTTTAAACAAAGGAAACTTAACACTAACTAAAATGCAGGTAAAAAAGGTAAGGTTATACTTTGGAAAATCTTTTACTCACTTAATTTACTTTGTTGGATTTCGTAATTCTGCAGGGTAGAAATCCATACCAGAATTAATATTCGAATGTCACTCTGTCATCTGCCTTTATCTCTGTCTCTGCTGAGACATAGGCTACTCTTTATTGACAAACCACGCGTTTAGAAGCTAGTATGATTATAAATATTTTCTAATTTATAGTAGAAAATTAACTCTAAATATTGTTTTTGTATTTTTTTTGTTAGGTTGTTTTTTACTAAGTAAGAATAATTTAAAGATACTTTATTTTATGAAATATTTTCTCTCCCCACACTAGTTTTTTCAACATTTGTTTCGTGGACGCCTGCCTACTGACATAACAAGAGGTGACCAAAAACAAACAACGAAAGGTCAAATAACGAAAAAAAAAAGAAGAGTCCTTACTGGTCCCATCCTCACAGTTCCTGTACCGCATCATGCAGATACTCTTGAAGGACCTCCTGGCGCGCTGGTAGCCACCACAGATCCACTTAATACCAGTATTGCTGTGTTTCTTCATCATCTCGTGAGGGCATGGAGTGCATGTCCTGTGAACCTGGGTCCTGGAAGAAAGCAAACCAACATTATTACGCACTGTACGATCTGATGTGGAAGCTCACGCAAAGGCCTAACTCGCAATTAGTAATTAAGTACTAACTCCTTAAATTTAAGCTTTTTACTATATAATGGATCCATTGTTATTTCAATAAATAAATAAATTATTACTATTATTAATATATCCTTATCATAATACACAATCTAACTTTATCTAATATAACTGCCTAGTCTGTGTCATCCACCACAGTCATGCCTGACCCAGATCCGATATCAATATCTATAGATCATGCAAACTTTTGTTCTAAGCGATTTGTGGATGATGATGATGATATTAGAAATAATAACTAGAAACGCTTGTGTTGTCTGGATAACTAGCCTCGTCAAAATCAGTAGATAACGAAGTATCACAAGATCTGTCGTTTTGGACATCTATCATTAGTATGGTTAGATGTTGTTTATCCCCCGTGATACAACTGCTTGGCTCAACCAATAGTGCTAAAGGAAGATGTTATCTCCCGTGATACTACTATGGTTTACAAGGCCAGTTGTGCCAGCAGTGGGCTTCCGATGGCTGATATGAAATTGATGATACATACGCTAATCTTCTTTCGTTGGTCTCAAACGAAGATGCTTCCGATGAGTGACTCGGCGAAAACGAATCCGACTCTTCGGATGAACTGGAAAATTGAATCAAATTATATTTATCGAATTATTTTGAAAAGCCACTTACCTATAGGTATGCTATTTTCTGTGAAATGTTCCTCCTTGGGCACCCTGCGGGCAACACTAGATGGACCAAATATAACTTTGTCGTCGTATTAACTGGTCTGTGGAAAGAATATGCAACAAAGAAGGAGTAGAACTCTACTATTACCAACGTTCTTATTTCTGCCGCCAAGCATGCTTGGATTGCTGTACCAGTTGGAAGGGTATGAATGCTTGTGTATTGCTTCTGACTTTTCACCTGTAGGTTTATCTCAGAGCGCAATGCAACACAATGGTAATACAAATCTTAATTGGACGTTTCCTCGGTGATGCAATTGGTATCAAAAGCGGGAAACACCAGGTGGGACATAGGTTGTACAGTCACCTTATCTCATAAGCAAACATCAGGCGGTACCTGCAGGATATATTATGGCTGGACCAATGAGGTTTCTATTAGAGATGTGCGTGGTAGCTAAGCGGTTAGTGAGGAAAAATTACCGACAGGATTGCTTCATTGCAATCTCGCTGTATCATACTCCTGATAAAGGTTACTGGGAGCCGTTGGGAACAGGCCGCTCTGGAAACTTATGGAGGAGGCCCAAGTTCAGTTATGGATGTCTTTTGGTTGATATGATGATGATGATGAGTCTCACACAGTGCAGCTGGTATTGGTGAATTTTTCCTCGCTCACCGCGCAGCTTCCTCGCATATGTCTGGTGGAAATGCACTCTTATATCGTTGTTCCTGAATCCCGAGTCGTCTAATCGATTGAAAAACGCCAGTGTGGTACCTGGTAGATTTAGTGTTCTTGCTGTCCATTGCACTGTCGAGGTTTGATTTCTCAGACTCATGGCCGTACCACGCCGGGCCTCTGTGTTCCGCATCCTGGAATGTGGCTACATTCTCCATGTCATCAATATACTTCAGCTCCTTGAAAGGGGTTACTCCTTTTTCTTTTTGAATTGCTGCAGATATGGCTGAGATAGACAGATTAACCTCTTTATAAATATTTTAAAACGTGGACAAAGGTTGTGCAGATACATGGTGGCGTGCTGCTTTTCCACAGAGGATCTCAAGGATAGAGTGAAGTAAAGGAAAAACTGCATAAACGCTGACCTATGACTAACCAGGAAGAGAGAGAGAGAGAGAAATTAACCTTTAAAATCATCTAATTTGGGGGAAAGATCTGCACTGATGTACCGCATTGGTGTTTTTTGTGCATTACCCCCTTCTAACCTGACCCCAGCCGTCCTAGCTCCTTGAGGTAACGGAGCAGGACTTAGGGTTTTAAAACCATCGCAAAAAATACGAACCAGACTGGACTTGAACCCGCAACCTTCTCTCTTGACTTCGCTACGGGTTTACTGCTCGTCCAGTGCGAAAAATGTTATTTGACGGCCTACTCTTTATTATCAGTACCTACATATTAACAATAACGGATCAAACAGAAAAAGACCGACATATATGTCCGAAATTAATAAAAACACACAATCGTTAAAGATGAGACTGCCCGTCTTATAGCTTAAAACGATTTCTTCCAGACAACTTTGGTATTTGTTAGACTTTTATCCTGATACGTAACAATCTCAGCAGGTTTCTTTCTTTGGTCGATTTTTTTTAAAAAAACGGGGTTTCACGTACTTTGGTGTACATCAAAATGTCATCTAAAGAGTAGTAGAGTTTTGTAAAAGAGCTCGCCCGCTTTACCATACCTATTTTGAATTAACATCAGGTGGGCTATAAGCTCTGTCTATATCAATGTAACATACAAAAAAAGATACCGATTTTGAGTTTTTTTTATACATTTTAGGCTTGCGTTTGACCACGATCTCGCCTGATGGTAAGCGATGATACAGTCTACGATGGTACACGCTTGTCTAGAAGAAACCTATTTACTCGCGACTTAAAGATACCCAGGCTGTAGCTATCTGGAAACACAGACTGGCAAGGCGTTCCACTCTTTTGCGGTGCGCATAATAAAGGTCGAAGAGAACCGCTTTGTGCGAATGGGAGGTATTTCTACCATATAGCGGTGGCGCACCGCAGAGCGTCTGGTTGTCCGTTGATAGAATGGAGATGGTGGGATCAGGTTGAAAATTTCCGCCGCACACTCCCCGAAATGTACTCGATAAAAAACCGAGAGGCTAGCAACCTTTCGTCGATGCTCCAGGCTGAGGAGCCTTGCATCAACTAGCTCATCGTTGCCTATGAGCTTCTTGGCTCTTTTCTCAATTGGTTCCAGAGCTTCAAGTTGGTACTTCGCTGATCCGTCCCAGAGGTGAGAACAGTACTCCAAATACGATCGGACTTGTGCTTGGTACAAGTTGAGCAACTGTCCCGGTGTGAAGTAGTGCCTCACCTTTGCGAGTATGCCAAGCTTTTTAGCAGCCAACTGGACTTTCGACTCAATGTAGAAGCCGAAATTGAGATTCGGAGTTAATGTCTATGGTCTATAAACTGTTAGGCCAACCTAACAAATCATCCCAGAATTGTTTCTTAGGGTTTAAAATCCTAACGCAAAGTTCATAGATAGTTTATTCATCTGTCCGTTACTTAAATTATTAGTTTTTTATGTTATTTGTGGGGCAACAGGCTTACAGCCCACCTGATGGTAAGCGGTCACCGTCGCCTATTGACACCGGCAACACCCGGGTATAGTCGATGCGTTCACTACACTGTTAAAAGCTCTTTACATTTCTCTTGAAGCGTGCTATGTCGTAGCCTAATGGGAAAACCTCAGATGGTAGCTCATTCCACAGCTTGCGAGTATGGGGTAGAAAAGATCGCGTGAAGCGTGTGGTGCGCGAGTTGTTGTTTAAGTTGTTTTTTTTTATTTCTCTATCCTAGCCCCTAAGCCAAGCTTATTATAGTTTTATGTCGTTCATCCTACAAGGGCGTTATGCTAGATACCTATATACTTTTTTATATTTTGTAAATACATACTTCTAATATTTAGAAAAACACCGGAACAAATATCTGTTAATCATACAAACATTTGTTCCGCGACGGGAATCGAACCTGCAACCTCCTGCGTCTCAGCTCTTCGCCGATACGACGCCATGGAGGTCGTCAAAACTTACTTGCTAGTATATCAGCGTGTATATCTGTCTATAGCTTTGTAAATAAATATCTACGTCATATAAATAGGATTTGCCCACACGAACTGTTAATATCGGGTTCTAATCAAAATACCCCTAAATTAAAACTCAATGATGTCATACAGAAGCAATTACTAGGTTAGTACATGAGAAATAGACTAGATGAACATTGCTAACTAAATCCTAAAAATAATATATAAAATATTATGTATGAACCATTATTACATTACAAGTGCGTACCTTTTAGAGACATCACTAAAATCCAAACTTTTAATTAGTCTAGTTTTATGATTTTGTCCCACACTATTTTTGAAAGATATATTTTGTTATTGAACATTATCCATATAAGTTTACCTTCGTTCATTGACGTGAAGTCATTTACATGAAGTGTCACGTCACTTTGACAAGAGTGTTTTATGTAGTTATTAACCCGAAGTTTCGATGAGAAAGAGAAATTTCAAGCGTGCTTAGCCGCGGGCTAGGCAGCTAGTTACTTACATAAATGTTATATATGAATGGCATACACAGCTTTTAATTTTATACGATAACAATTATATGATATAGGTTAATTATATCGTAATTATAATTTCTAAACTTATATCACACTAATATTATAAATGCGAAAGTTTGGATGTTTGTTTGTTACTAAATTACGCCGTAACGCCTGAACCGATTTCAATGAAATTTGGTATGTACGTAGATTATACCCTGCGTCACCACGTAGGCTACCATTTATCCCATAAATCAGTTTCTATGGGATAAAAATGGGATGTCAAGTCAAGTTGCAACAGCGAGTTTAGCTTTATTTCTAGGTTACCTACACATTTAGTAGTGTAACGCGTACGAAGTCGCAGGCAACAGCTAGTCAAACGTACATACACATTGTATTTGAAACAAGGAACGTTGTAAATTCAAGTTTTGTATGTAGATCCTTCTACGTTTCAGTATTCATTCTCCTCAAAATTCATCAGATTCATAGCATTATGATTATGCGCATATAAGTAATGGGTATGCAAGGAAGACAGTTTTGTTTTAACATTCTATGCAAATGATACCTCTATATTTATTCAAGATAGTACAAGAATCTCTTTTATTGTACTACTACAAAGAATGTACAATTAATAACTTAATCTCTTTCAAAAATACGGGGCGGTGCAGCCAGTCAGATACAAGATACATTTTGGTGAATGTGCGCAAGATTTTCATGACCTTATCCCTCCTTCCCCCTTCCACCACCGGACAAGCAGACGAACTGAGAAGTACCCATACCTGGTCGGCATACCACCTTGCCGTACCAAACGATTTGCTTCAACTTTTCTTGTTAGCACAAGTGAGGAGTGGAACTCACTTCCGGCGTATGTTTTTCCAAACCAGTATAATCTTGGAGTCTTCAAGTACAGAGTGAATAGGTTCTTTCTAGGCAAGCGTGCTTCATCTTCGACCACACCTTCACTTACCATCAGGTGATCAAGCGCTTGGCTATCATCAATAAAAAAAAAGTGTCTGGGGGATACATCTACCTGCTAGTGATCTGGAGCAGTTGATGTTTAAATCATTTGTTTCTTGTAAATCTATAAGTCATCATCATCATCTTCTTGGTGGCTTTTTTGTGCTCAAATTTGGGATATAGGCCTCTTCTCTTCTTATCCACTCCTCGCGATTATTTTGTCTATTTCGTCCATGCCCTGCGTTTTGTCTAATGCCATTCACCCTGCTATTCGTTTGGCGATCTGGTATCTTACTTACCTATACCTTTTTTTTGGCTATGGTGGTCATATCAATCCGGAAGTATCGTATATACTTGTAATAGCAACGTAAAGGAAACTGTTAATTAAATATCTGTATAACTTTATGTAGTAAATCGAACTAAGATGTTTTAGGGTTTTTTTCCCTAGAATATATCTACCCCGGTACTTAATTCAATTCAGCTTCAATATGTTCTATCCTGTATGTTCATATCTTTTAAAAATACTCTTAGTTCAATTTAATCCCCTAACAAAAGTAACTTACCATTTATAAACACAAAAATCCACAAAATGATCATATTTTAGTTTTCAAGTCCATATTTCGCGAGCTGTAAAATATTATCGACTTCGCACATTTTATCGCGAACTGCAATAAAGAAGTTTATACGAGTCTGATAACTCTTACAACCGACTACGACGTCAAATGGGAAGTTATGATTTCACAATTTTGTGATCAAACTAAATTTGTTTTCTGCTGTAAAGGAACTATGAATATTACGAGTCAGCATACAACTTCTAGACCGAGTACGTAACACTGAGCTCCGTCATCGGGCAAAAGTCGATAAAGTGATAAATCTCAAATAAAGTTGGGCGTGATGGCCGATGGAGCAAAGCTTTGGTCGAGTGGTGGCCGTAAGGTCAAAGAAACCCAGGTCATTAATGAGCAATACGTGTAGACGACGTCGCGATACAAACAAAGTTGAGAGACGCATAGGATAGAAGAGGCTTACGGAGAACAAGAAAAGCCTATATACCTAGAAGATGGTTGCTGAGATGATGATAAACCAAAATGGTTTAGAATGTCAGCCATTTTGATTTTAATCTATTTCGAAATGGTCGTCTGACCTGAAATATCATCAAAATATGAGTCAGATAATGATGGAGTAGGAAATAAAACAACTCATAACGATACTCCATTATTTATTCAATGCATTTGAAGCACCTCTTGCTTTGTGTACACATTAATAATTCTTTTTAACCGTGTCCATTTCCATCGTCGTGTTGTTTTGATCTTTGCAATCTGAAATAGAACAAATAAGAGTTTTCAAAATTGTATATTGGTTTGGAGTCCGATAATTCTAATTCTGACTCAAAATTATGGGCGTCATTGATTTAAAGCCTTTTAACTGTCTGTGGCTATGGAATTTTAGCTCAATCGCACGCACAAAAATCATATCTCGGTGCATCGAGAGTACCTTACTCCTAAAAACACTTTCAATTGAAAGTAAACTCACGCTTAATTTTCTTTCACCGATGATTCATTATCGTCCGGTTTTCCTGAAAAAAAACAACCTTATTAAAACATTTACCTTATTACCCACTCATATAATTAAAAAAAAGACTGTTGAAACAGTTTTTTAAATTAATTTTCATCCCACAAAAAAAACAGTCACAAAAAAAAAATCAGTTCAGTTAGCGAATCTCAAAGTCAAAGTTTTTCAAGAGAGACGTAAACTACTAGACGAGGCTTTTCAGGAGTTTTCAGAAAAATTCAGTAAAGTAAATTTGGTCTTTTTGGCCAAGTTTGATTAAACGGATTTGCATCGCTCGGGCCCAGATGTTTCTGTAATTTATATTTAATTCATGTCTCGAAAGTTGTCGAGATTTTAGGATACGGATGTTTAAATTTTAACGCAAGCTGTTTAGAAATTTATTTGAACGATTTGAGAGTTTTGTTTACAAAGTATTTATAATATCAATCGTTATGGGGATTATATTCCCGTTTTCGTAATTGCTTTAGGAAAAGTTGACGCTACTTACCTGATCTACCTCTGTACGCTATGGCAGACATTGATGCCTGGGCACTACTTTGGGCTGCTTAAAATAAAAAAAATAAGTTAATAGTAAATGTCTCAATAAATTATCAAATAAACACTGTGTATTGCACTCATTAGTGACTAAATACTTGAAATTCTTTGTTGTAATTGAAACTAATCATACTATTATACACTATACTAATACTATATTAACTATGCTTATAGATTCATTTTAGCATAAAAGGTGATCACAGTTCATCATCAATTTGCAAGAGAACTGAGTAGCTGCTTTTGATCCTTTACAAATGCCAGTAAACTCAAGCAAATGCAGAAAAATATTTCAACCAAGTGTACAATACTTACAAGCACTGCTCTGAGCAAACTGTTGTATCTTGGCTTTGTGCAGGCCTAGATTTTCTTTTCCAGGTCCAGCTGAGGAATGGTACCCTGGAGAATAGGCGAAGGCATTCTGGAGACCAGAGCTGGTCGCTGATGTTGAGGCTTTGGTCTGGGCCTGGGAAATAACTTCCGTCGGTCTTGACTCTGGTTCATACCTGAAAATTGAAAAGAGTAGACGAAAAATAATTTAAATTTTATGATTTTCAGCATTAATTTGCCCAAAGAAATCGGGAATTTGTGAATGATTATATTAATAAGGAAATTATTTTAACAACTTATGGTATCGTGTAATACTGTCTCTAAAGTCATACAAAATATCAATCCTGTCGCAGGTAATAAGTAAAAAAAAAATACTTACCCTGGATATCCTTGACCATAGTTAAAAAACCCAGGATAGTTTTGAGGGTAGACTCCTGATTGCGTCTGGTAAGGTCGACCTTGTGCCGATTGAGGATATCCGGTGCCTTGAATACCACTACCCCCTCCATAGTATCCTCCCCCATTATTATATTGGCTTCCAGGCCTATTTAGGTTTTGAGAACCATAGACTAAGTCACCAGGTCTTTGAGAGCCAAGTTGAATACTTGCAGAACCTAGCACATTTTTAGATCTGTAATTAAAATCTTCAGGTCTTTGAAGGTTCTGCTGATTCCATTGATTGTAACTTGATGCCTTTTGATCCGCTGAAGACTGGCTGGATCCCATTGTCTGTTTTCCACTGGGTCGGTATGGATTCTTGTGTGATACAAACGCGTTCTTCATTGCTTTGTTCTGTGATGATGATGATGCAGAGTTGAATAAGCTGACAGAACCTGGTAAAAGTTGAGATCCTGGTAGAAATTGTGATTCTGGTGAAATTTGAGAACCTGGTGGTAGATGGGAATGGCCTTGAGCAAGTTCTTCGAAAGTGACGGTGGCCGTTGGGTACACGGACACGAGTTGACCTAAAACCATAAACTTATTTAAATGGTGGAAATTTTATGGTTAGCTATTTTTTCTCAGACAAGAAAAACGCTTATTTAGTTAGAGATCTTAAAAATAACTGTGGTCAAGTTTTCAAACTGCTAGCACCATCACTGCACTTTGAATCTCAATTGAAGTTTAACAAGTACCTACAATTTGTTCTGTGGCTGCAACTAAGCTCGCGTTTTCAACTTGGCGCTTCTTAAACTTTTTTGAATTTAAATAAACTTGTGTGCTCTGAACCGAGCGTTTCCTTGAAAATTCTGTTATCAAGGTGTTCAATCTCTCCATACGAATTAATAAAAGCGTTTGTGATTTTGTAAATTTATTAGCTAAAATTAATAACCAGCGAGGCAATATGAATCTTTTGTTCAGAGTCTAACTTTTTAGTATTGCGCGGTATTCCGTTTACGCTTTTTATTATTCTTTGTAGCGAGTTTTGAAGAAAAATGCTTTTATCACACAGAAATTTCATTTTACGGTCTTAATATAATATTGCAGTTTTGAATTTATTTTAATACACACTTTTACAAGGGCCGTAATACTAAATAGAGTTCGTCGAATTATTCTGAATTGCTTTAACTAAAATAAAAGTTAAAACACCTAACATGCCACCAAATTAAATTTAACGAATAAAACAACTGCACAAAAACCTTTGGAACTCAACCAAGAGTTGATAGCACCAAATAAAATTCGGCTTCGACCAAAAGCACGAAATTACGGTACGATACGGGTGTTGGGTGAGCGATATTCGATAAACGGGTATTGAATAGCCAATACACTTAAGCGCTTCAATCATTGGCCGTTAGTTTGCCGGTTCGATTGCTCATAGCCTATTGATTGGCGGACACTTATTGCTCCAGAGATTGGATTTGACCGTATTTTCACCTGGGACTTGTTTCTCTTTTGGATATGTCAATTCTGATGACGGGAACTCATACATTTTTATACTTGTTTGTTTTTATGGTTGGTGTGTGTTTATTGTTATTACTCACATTCAGGTTTAGATGATCGTTTGCAGAGGGGGGTGATTAAGCGACCTTGGAGCTCGCAGGTGCACATTTTGCAGGGGTCGTGCGGATGTTTAAACTCAACACCAAATGTTTTGTACTCGCAAATTGCGTCTGAAATATTTATTAATGAAGTTATATATAAATAAAAGAAGACAAATATAGAATGAATTGCAACTCCAGCCTACATCGATACATAATTATTGCCAGACGAAAACACATAAACAAGAAATTTAGAGATATGGTAGAAGTAATTTTAAATTTTGTTTTCATTTTACTACAAAAACTTTAAATTATAGTTTTCAGGTAGGGTAGGAGTTTACCTTGGAGTTTTATTTTTCTCGTTTGCTCTGAAATGAAATAACATTAGTTAAAAATGGCAGCACCTGCATTTGATACCAATTAGTGTTCCAAATTATGAAAACTTACTGTTTGGAATGGGCGATGTAGCTAAAATAAATGAAAAATAAATTAATCGATATTTTGCTAGAAATTAAATATCTATAATTATATATTTATTATTCTATATTTTATTTATAAAGAAATATTGCAGAATGAGCTGGACGCAAAATAGAGAGATTTTCCTCCGTATTGGGACAATGCAGAATAAAAATAAAATTTATTAATAATAATTTAAGACTAATTGTTTTAAGATCAGTGATGATGTCAGTGGGACATGGATGGCTGAAATAAAATAGATTAGGATAAAAAACAAAATAAATTGCTTTTACCTGTAACCATGTCGAATGGAGGTTCAATGCCTGAAATTATTGAAAACAGATTTGATAAAAAATTAGGAAACAAAACAAATAAAACAGTTCGTAGTTTACGTACAGCAAGACTTTTTGGTGAAACAGTTGACTTCAATGGTTATGTGTTGATTGGAGAACGCTTCGGTACACACACACATCTGACATTCATCCCAGGGGTGCTGGAAAGGTTGGTTTGACACGTAGGGGCGACAGGAATCATCTGAGAATCAAAACTGTGGTTAAAACTTGTAATTTAGTATTGTTATTCATATTATAGTGTGGCCCACTGCCCTTAGGCCTGCCAGGTGTATCAGAGTGCCTAAACGCTATTTGGATGAGTGATAGGTTTCCGATACTCGCCGCCGTATCTGATCACGGCGTTAGTTTCTTTCCGTGAGCGTCGAATATTCGCTCTCTGCTGGTAATTTTGTATCAGTGTTTCTCTTAGATATTTTTCCGTACATTTGCTTCATTTTATACATGAACAATACACGTTACATTCTAAAAAGTCATAACCCGTTTTTTCGCTCAAACTGAGCGGCCGATGTCGACCGCGAAAATATTTATTTTTATTCAACCCCCGGGTAAAGTATTTTACAGGTTGATTTTATAACCGATCGTCGACTAATTGTTAATGAAGTTGAAAATCCAGCTTCTCGTTGTGGCGTCTTTAAACATTGCTGTTTGTATGGAATGTCTGAACTATACCGTTTACAAATTCATCCTATCTAAACCATCTCATATATTTTTTTAAAGTCATACCTAAAAATACAAACATAACAGGATTTGAACCCGTAATTCCCGCAAGTGTGCGGCAATAACACAATAAAACAGAAATACGCATAATTTAATTCCTCAAAATTCTAAGCCATTTTGAATGAAGAATATGAATGACGAACACTTTATCGTACAAACATGTACATTACAGCATGACAAGTAGGTATATGAATCACATATATTATATGCATATATACGAGTATATATTATGGCTGCTTTTCCATGTGGGATATAGCTTAATTTTATTTATTTTATTTTTAGAATTTTAGGAAAACTTACAGCTAGGTTACAGAAAAGATATTTGAGTAGAAAATAAACAACAATAAAATACTACTTATTCTTGACTACTACTAGTATACGCAAATCATCTTGATATATACATTTATATCACTCACCGTACTTTTGAATGGAACTGTTTGCACTGAGATGTAATACATATATTAAATCTCTCCCTTACACTCTCGGGCTATAATGGCTAATATGATGATGATGATGATATCCCATAGTAAATAGCCAGCTTTATAAAATCCACGAATTGGTTTTAACCATTTATCCAGGTTTCATTGAATGCTGATTGAAAAGTTGTGTAAATAAATAGGGCACTACTGAAATGAATGTTACAGACATTATGTGCCTAGTACAAAAACGTATGATGTGTACGTATGTGCATGTACACACGGCTACACATCAAGCTATACATTGCCAGTATAAGCTGACCTCGCATTGTGTAGGATTTTCGTAGAATGTGAGGTCAGCTTATACTGGAAAAATATAGCTTGATGTATAGCCGTGTGTAAATGCCAGACGAGTATTTTAAAATTTTGTGCTTACTTCGATTTGGATTAAGTTAGGGTTTAGCTTAGTAATAATATTATCGGGTTTAACCAAACTCCTTCATAAAACTTTATAGGATTATGTACTCATTAGTATAATTAACTTTTATATTTATAAAAGAATGAACACATATCAATAGAAATATATCTTATAAAAATAATTTTATGAAGTATGGGCTACACCGTGCCCTCGGAAGCACGGAAAATTTGTTCCTTACAAAAAATTTGTCATATTTATAAGTATTTTAATTTCTGAAGTTTATGGTGGTATTTTTATGAGGGGACGGCTCATGGCCAACATGGTGTAAAGCGGTACCACACCATGCTTTTAACATTTGACTCCCAGGTCGTCCAAATAAGACGTGGTCGATATGATACTTCATTGCGCCGGTCACATGAGACATACAGCTGAAAGTATTATTCACCTGTAACTTCACTAGGACACATACCCTTCAAACCGGAACACAGAAATGCAAGCATTACCGCTTGGCGGCCGATTTATGTATGATATGGTAGTCATTCCCGGATGAACTCTTCAATGTCTTACTTATAGACAGTTACTCATATTATTTTTGTTTTTATTTCGATATTCAAATTGTTGTGCCATGCTCGGTATATCACTTTTGGACCACATACCCAATGTAGAAATCCGACGTCGCACAAAGGTTGTGGATGTGGGTATGAGGATCGCAGGGCTGAAGTGGAGATGGGCTGGACACTTGGCTAGGAGGGATAACGGGTGGTTGACGAAGGCGATTACAGAGTGGTGGCCAAGGGAGGCAGACCACCCGCCTGATGGTCGATTGATATTGAAAGCGTAGCTGGGTGTCCATGGATGAGACTCGCAAGGGACCGGAAAGAATGGCGTAATAAAGAGAAGGCCTATACCCAACAGTGGGTGCAGAAGAGCTGAGATGATGATGATTTAAATTGTTATATTGTAAAATGTTGACTTTTCCATTTTATGTAAGTGTACTGTGGTATCTGTATGGAAGAAATAATCTGAATCTGTACGAACTAGCTTTTGCTAGCGGCTTCGCAAAGAGTAGCCTATGTTTGAATCCAGATCATAATCTGTCAACACACCAAATTTCATCGAAATAGGTTCAGTTATAACGGCGTGATTAAGTAACAAACAACCAAGTTAACACTAACTTCTATCTAAACTTTCACATTTATGATATTAGTATGATGAGTGTGTTAGGATAGCAAATAACTTACGTGGTGAAGGTCCTGGGAGGGGTCCATGGGGGGAGGGTCCGAGAGGCGCCTCAGTCGCAGGTGTCCACGGCGCTAGAGCCAAAACGACAACACTCATAACACTGTTTGCTTGGGACTGGTCGGGTAAGGGTTGTGACACTAGCTTAAATTAGGCTATACTCGGTTCTGTCATTATTTCTGGGTTACTCTGATTTAGGTCATTGACCGGAGGTAGACATCGTCTTGAAATGGGAATTTGCGATAAGCGGAAGGCTTTGTGTAGGGAAAAGATTTGTGTACTCGTAAATACACGCAATGGAGAAGCTTATAGTTAATAATAATAACAAATACATTATTTTTTCTCTCACAAAAGTCACTTATGTAATAGCTTAATGTAATTACAATACCCATAATTAACAAATAAATACCTATCTAGGATTTAGGTTTAAGATGTTATACAAATTTAATTTCGGTGACGATTGGGCGGAGCATTCGGAAAAGTGACTGTGCTATTTACTTGCTAAGGTGAAGAGCGAGACAAACATGTATCATAGCCGCGCCGCATTGTCTCAGGAGGAAATGACGTAAGCGACAAAGGATAAAATCTCGAATTGCATGGGAACCAACAAATGAAAAAAAAATATTCCATTAATTTAGGTATTATAATTACCTTCATTACTATGTAAAAAAATACTATAAATATTTTCTAGAGTCGGAGAATGAACGATATTAGTGTTTTAGAAGTTTCACCAATTGCGTTTCTGACTTTCATTTATGTAGTTTAAATCCTCAAGTAAATATATATTGCATAAATATGAAATCAGTACTATTTTTCGTTACTGAATACGACAGTTACGTAGCGGCTCTAATTTTTTACATATTGCCCTAACATACCCAGTTTGTAACCTTTTTTTTATACTGTTATACCTAGTGGTAGATCTTTATGTGAAATATTCTCACATTTATTGCTAGAAGTATACAAGTATTTCCATTATAGTATTTTTATTTATAGTGTTATCCGAACACATGCGGAAAATTCCAAGATTTTTAAAATCATCTCAAAAATTTCAAGCCTAGACGGGACATGAACCCGCGATCTTCCTCTTGATACGAGGACGCACTAACCAACTGTGCAACCAGGCAATTCACGTCTAGGTCAAAATTAGTGAGATGATTCTTGGAATTTTCCGCATGTGTTCGGATAACACTATAAATAAAAATACTATTTGAAATAAGCAACGCGACATCTCTTGTCAATGTACTGAACTGCAACGTTTGGCATTGAGCAGGTACAAAGAACTATATAAGTTTTCCTGTAGATTGAGCTAACGGCGCTTTAGTCGTAATTCTGAATCATCTCACTAATTTCGACCTAGACGTGAATTGCCTGGTTGCACAGTTGGTTAGTGCGTCCTCGTATCAAGAGGAAGCTCGCGGGTTCAAGTCCCGTCTAGGCTTGAAATTTTTGAGATGATTTTAAAAATCTTGGAACTTCCATTATAATATAAAATACAAAATTATTGAATGTAAATTTAAATCAATACTACCTACTACCTATTTTATTGCCTGTATATACTATTTAACATTTTTTTCTTATTTTCAGGTAAGGGAAAATCTTAATTACAGCGTATTTAAACGGTATGTAACTTAAAAGGACTTATAAATATAAAAAATACTTACAAGGCTCAATGGTGTCAATTTCAAAAATTGGTACGGGTTCCGGTGTTGCCGGTATTCGTACCACTTGGGGTTCCACTGGTATCGGGTAATATGGTGTTACCGGATAGGTTCCCGGCGGTTCGGTTATTATTTCCGGCTCGGGATTATTAGATGCTGAAAAAAAATCAGCTTGTGCAATGATTCATTGTAGACTTTTTAAGACATATTACATACTAGCTGACCAATCCGCGGCTTCGCACGCGTGGTTTGCCAATAAAAAGTAGCTTATGTTATCTGTTAATCCAGGTTATGATCTACGTACATACCAAATTTCATCGCAATCGGTTCAGCCGTTCCGGCGTGAAAGAGTAACAAACATCCATTCATACAAACTTTCGCGTTTATAATACTACTAGTAGGACTAGTAGGATTGATAATAATGTTTTTTCTTTAAAGTTTACGGTGCTGTGTCCAATATTTTGCGTTTTAAATACAATGAAAATTGGTAGTGAGGGGCAAAAATTTTATTTAATTTGTTATATTTACTAGGTCTTAGCTATATACCTATATACGTGTAATTTCATATGAAAAAGTTACTCTAAGATTATTTTCAACTTGGAATATAATTATCTCCTAATTAGCACCTACGTCGCTGACGGAATCTACCAACAAATATTTAATATTAATGACTCACAACAATTGGGGTTCGGCAAGCAGGTAATCAGCTTCTCAGAAACGCCGAGTTGCGACACTTGTACAGAACACTGGCACGTCTTGCAGCTATCGGAGGGATGAGGGAACAGTACGTTCAAAGGGAACTTATCACAATAGGGTGCTGGAGACAGAATATTATTTGTAGCGAGCTATTCAAATGGTCGCTTTGAGAGGTCATTGACCCTGTGCGGAATTTAGCTAATAACTGAACATATATAATAAATATGTATTTGTTTGTATTCCTTGTTGCAGTAAACGTTGTATTTTGTTTTAGTGGTAGGTAAAATAACTTCACGCGATACAGGCCAGTCCTAGTGTAAGAAACACCACTACAAATTGAACTATGTAGCCTGTCTCTGCCAATTCTATCTGATCTCACTACAGGTAAACTCGTAAACTTTAGGTATATAAAGTCCATCCATCCTTTATCATCAGGTGAGAAAGTAGTCAATGTACGACCCATTCCAATAAAAACAGCGTGTATTTTATTGTGCATTAATATGACTACTTAAAAACGTATTGTTGTATCAATAATCTTTTATATATTTAGTAGTTTAGTTTTTTAATATTTTTTTCAATTGAACAAAACTTATTTTCAAAATTTTTCAAATTTTCAAAAATACAAAACAGTATTAAATGAGTCCACCTATTGGGACTATGATACCACAGACAAAGTTCCAAACTACTTTAGCAACCTTCTTGCGTATAAAATCTTATTAAACGCTTCTCTGTGGCGCAGTGGGCGATTAGGCGGCTGAGATGCTGGAGTTAGCGGGTTTGATTCCCGCTGCGGGACAAATGTTTGCATGATCTACAGATATTTGATCCGAGGTTGGGTATTTACCTATACTTACATTATAAGTATGTATTTATAACAAAAAATATTTAAGCATTCTATTAGTAATCAGGTTCCCATGTACAAGCTTTGCTTAGTTTGGGGCTAGATAGCGCTGTGTGAAATGTCCAGCATTATTAATTCTGTTCTCCAACGGTCAAGATGATTCTTGCCATAATCATATTCGTATGTTTATTTTCATTAAGTCTGCAAACTGCCATGTTTAGTTTTCACCAAAAAACATTTGTTAGGAACTTATTGTTACAGGCACTTTTTCACATGTGGTGTGACATTAGGTAATACTATTTATTTTGATACTTACAGGGTATGGGCACATCTGGGATAGAGGCTGAAAATATATATTATTTCGTTTTACTTGTAATATTACTTTATGTAAGTACTATTTATTAGATATATGAAAATACTTACGTATGACTGTGACATCTGTTGGTAGGACTGAAATGAAAAACAGGCTAACTGAGTATTCTGTTAAAATAATACACCTTATTTTTTATAATCTTATTGCTGGATCTAATTTACTATACTCATGTGAGGAACTAACTTACTCTAATACTAAAATAATCAGACAATAAACACGGCTTGGTGGAAAACAATGTAAGAGGTTTATGTTTCTTCCAAAATAGAAGATCCAGAGTTTTGTTTACTAAGCAAGCAAAGTTTAATGCATAGTACAAATAATTCGTATTTGAAAGGAATTCCTTACCACATTGGGGATTCTCTTGACATTTGATGTGGACGTCAGGATTGCCATACATATTGAAGGACTCAATACAGATGCAAACCTGACATGGGTGAAGAGGGTTGTCGAATGGCTGGCCACTTGGTAGGGGACTACACGTCACTGTAAAGGAAAATTGTAACGAACACTAAAAAAAAATTTTTTACGTTTATGGATTTCAATAGTGTGCCAATATTAGGAATTATAGGTTACGCCAAGACTCCTGGCAGAAGAGGTCATCCAATAAACATGTAAGATTCGTTTTCAATACAATTACTGGTAATTTGTGTTATTGCTAGGTACTCGGCGCATCACTAACGGTTCCTGTAAATACTGCAAGATCTATCTAGACAGCAATATCATCGTTGCTAGCTTGTCCCTGTAGTATGACCCCTTCTGGCAGGAGCGTTTGCGTCTCGTGTACTCATTTGTATTCCACAAATTAGTTTTACATACCTTCGCCTTCAATCATTGGTTGAGCAGTAGTATCCATTACACTAGGTATGGTAGGCCTCTGTGTTGTTTTGTCAGGTATGTCCACCTCAAGACCTTCTAAAATCTCAGGAACTTCCACAATCCCAGAGTGAGGAGCCATACAACCAACACAGCTGGCACAGACAGGTCTTAGCAATCCGTCGTCTCTAATACAAGCGCAAACGAGACACTGATAGGTGGAAGACCAAAAATTGTGAAGCTCTCCTTCTCTCGAACAGGTAAGTAAGTTGCTGGCTCCTGAAAGGTCATGTTACATTGGTTTAGTTTTTTTTAAAAACAAAACTTATTGAATTGTCAAGGTCTTCAACTTACCAGGTATTTTGTGCAATAGAATGCGCTCATTGTGAGGAATCACTCTGGAATATGCATCTGTTAAAAATAATTGTCAGTTAAAGCCTTTTCATACCTAATTATATGGAGAATCAAAATAATAATGTAGCACTGCTGACAACTTACTCGATTCAATATCACCTTGATCTTCTTCATCGATACTAGATCTGTGTTTCATTCCTTGATTTTTAGACCCACTGATTAAAACCTGGTTTGCAGACATATCAGAACTAGGGAAGCCATTGTATGTTAGAACTTGATTCGCATTTTGGACATTCACATTAGGATTTGGAGAATATTCATACTCATTTTTATCGTGAACTTCGTCTGCCACAGAATATTCTGGTGGGTTGCTTTTATCATGGGTCAAAAGTGTTTTTAAATGTTCATTGTCAGTAACTAGCTGGCCGTTTGCTGGTGCTGATCCTTGGTAAACTGATGATGGTTGGTTGATAATATGACTTTTAGGATCAAAATAACCCGGTCTAAGGTTGTTTTGAAATAAATCTTTTGCATTCAATTTGTTTGGCCAGGATCTTTTAGTATCCGATAACTCAATTGCGTCACTATTTGTTGCTTCTTCTGCATCATCAGATGCTTTTAGTAATTCATTTGTTTCTGACTTATTAATCATTTCTTTAGAATCTGCAATTATTTTTAGTTTTATCATGATTTCGTCTGTACGCTAATAAAAAAAATTAAATACTTACCACCACTTTCTGCAACTGCTCCAGATTTTGAGCCTTCGTTTTCACTCATTTCAGTAGAGTGGATACCTAAACAAATATTTTTCGCATTATTTTTATATGAGGATATTATTCCCTCAGACAGAACTTACTACTCTGATTTCTATTAATCATTTTTAATTATATCAGATTAAAAACTCGTGGTTGACCGCGACGCCTATGGAAAGACGAACTCGACTCGTATATGGAAAACTGGACCACACACGCGCATGATAGAGAGGAGTGGAAGGAAGGAAAGGAGGCATTTTTCCTGCAGTGAGGCAGTACAGGCTCGAAAATAATAATAATAAAAACTACGCTTGATCAAATTCGCTATGAGTTAAATTATGTTAGAAGAAAATATAAAAAAATATTTACCAGATTTGAGATCATTAGAAGTCTCCTCAGCTAAGGCTATAGTTAAAGGGAAAGCTATGAGGCAAAATAGCCTCCAGCCCTTCATTTTCACTTCTATATGCTTAAACCACACACTAATAGAGTAGTGCCCGAAACTGAAAGATTTTATAGTAGTTCCGTAATCGGTTATTGAAGACCATTTGACAGACTTGGCGTTACGAGATATATTAAAACGCCAGTATTTAATATGATTCGTCATACTACGAGTAGAAACCATATTTGTTACAGTAGGCAGAAAACTGAAGGCTTTGTTTCGTAACAGATCTCTTTTTATCTTAAGTTGAAATTAAAAGAATTGGGATATTATTATGGCAACTATACATTAGTTATGGTATGATGTATTATGTAAGCTGTTTCTCTTTATATTATAAGTAATAACAACAAAAGTATGTGATTATCATAACTGGTTCTCAATCTTTGCTTACCTTTGCTTTGCTTAAATAGCGCTGTGTAAAATTTCCAGCATTATTCATTTATTTAGATGTAACATTTAGACTAATGTCATTATGTCTATTACGAGATCTACTTATACTTGGCAAAGATTATGAAGGTGAAAAAAAGACAGAGATGATCCCACTAAATGTTTAATTGCCTTAAATAAATATATATAAGTGTAAGTGTGTTCTGTTATTTTGTAATGCTCGTTTTAATATTAGTTAATAAAATCCGTAGTTCATGCCATTGCCATTGAAATATCGTAAAAGCTGGGGTATATCTGTAACAAAAAATAATACTTTATTTTATTTTATTATTAAAACAAATATTTCGGTATGCATAGAACAGCCAATTACAAGTTTCCCTAGATAGGGTATGGTAATGTAATCCTACTTGGGTTTACAGTTTCAATAAATTTAATAAAAACAAGTTACATGGTGATTACAATGCAGTGAGTGTGAAGTTAATGTGTATAATATTAAAATCAAGTTTAAGACCGCCACTTGTATTTCCGCGTATTATTGGTTTTTATATTGTTTTTTTTTTTAATTTAAGTGCGACTTACATAAAAGTGTTATCTAACTATTTGTCTATCTACAATTGTATATAATTTTGATTAATAGGTTATCTTACTTACTTAGTTGTTGGTTTAGTTAATCTAACCACGGTAACGCTGTAAGTTTTTGTACATCACATTTGGGTAGAAGGCTCTCTTCGGCCTGGTTTCTGCTGAAGCTGCAGCTTGTGCCTCTGCTGACGATGGGTCAACATCATCAGCATTTTGCTCATCATAACCCTGACTACCATCGTCATCATGATCCTCACTTTTTTTGTTATCGTCTTCACCATCTAAATTACCGCTTCTTCCATAACCCTGTGCATGAGTTTGTGCTTGTGCTAGGGCATTTGCTGCATTCTGTCCATAGCCACCATATCCTCCAAGACCGCCAAGGCTACCATAGCCTTGACCTCCTAGTCCGCCAAGGCTTCCGAGCCCTAATAAAGATTGACTGCCTAGTCCATTAAGGCCTTCAAGTCCGTAAGCTTGACCACTTAGTCCACTAAGACCTCCAAGTCCTAAAGGTTGTCCACTTAGTCCACCAAGGCCTCCCAAACTTAATGATTTACCGCCTAAATAACCTCCATTGTCTGGAAATTGAGCGATTGCAGAAGCAGTTGCTTGAGCATTAGCTGTTACTGATGAACGACCTTGATCTTTATTGCTGTCATCGTCTTGTGTAGATTCTGAAGTTTCGTCATTATTACTATTATCGACATCATCATCACCCACATAATTGTTTTGATCTGATTCATTGGACGCTTCATGACTTTCATTAGCAGAATCACCAGTTCTTCCTAAAAGACCAAAATTACTACTGCTTAAGCCTCCTGATCCTTTATTAGTATAAAGTAAAGGAGTAGCCGGAGTGTTTGACCATACGTTTCCGCCTGGATTTGACCAAGGTCCCCATAAATCTTCATTTCCACCGTAAGATTGAGCGAGTGCTTGAGCTTGTGCGTTGGACCAAGCGTCTTTTCCGAATAAAGAAGCGTAAATATTATCATCATCATCATTATTGTCATCACTGTCATCATGATCTCCAGATTTTCCGGTAACTTCGTCATCGCTTTCGGCAGGCACATCATCATCATCTTCACCAGATTTTTCCTGGACATCACCAGTTTTACCTAGCAAACGTAATCGATTAAGGTAACCATTAGTCTGTGGCTTAGACCAGGGTCCTAATAGTCCTCCATACCTTCCAGATAAGGCTTTGGCGACTGCCTTGGCCGATGCAGATGACCAGCCATTGGCACCGCCATTAGCGTTAGCGAGAGCACTGGCTTTAGTGTTCGACCATAAGTTACCACCGTAGGGTCCTCCCAAACCGCCACCACTGTTAGCATTTGTAAGTGCATTTGCATTGGCTTGTGCGTTGCTTAAGGGACCACCTAAGCTGCCACTGTTGCCGTTGAGCAATGAGTTTCCGGATAACAGACCACCTAAGCTTTCACCGTTGGTATTTGAGAAGGAACTAGCTTGTGCGTTGGCCAGAGAGCTCTCCCCTAATAAACCACCATTTTCGTTGGCGCTGGCAGTAGCACTAGCTTGTGCGTTTGATGCTGTGTTCTGTCCTTGTAGTCCTAAGAGTTCACTGTTGGTATTAGCGAGAGCATTAGCCTGCGCATTAGAAAAGGAGGTTCCGCCATGAAGTCCACCAAAACCTCCATCATTGGCATTGGCAATAGCATTAGTTTGTGTGTTGACGAAGGTGTTGCCACCGCCGCTAGGGAATCCACCTAAGATGTTCAAAAAAGTTATTGAGTTTTGTGAGAAAGACAAATAATGTCAATTTTATAGAAGATAAAAACAGAAACTTAAAAGATACTAGTGGTTCGCCCCGAACTGAGATCTTGCGAGTCTCCCATTAAAACAAAAATAATATATTATTCGTAATCTTTGACTATCAAAATTGTGCTTGAAATAAGTAATCACATACTTGACCTCCAGTTTCATTACATTACAGGTAACAGGAGTTCATGTAAACTGGTCACTCTTTTTTGGGGTACAAATTGCAGTTATTCTAGATTTCAGATTGTTGCCTATATTTGTGTCACTTAACCTAAACACATACTAAATTATAGCACTGTGGGGTCACTAGTGTACCCTGTGAATTTTGTCAAAGTTCCGTTTTTATTATGGCTAATAACTCAAAAACTACAAGGACTTTGACTAAAAATAAAAACATTGTCGAAATGAACAAATAAAATCCTTTCATTTGATTTCCCACTTGACCTAATAATCTCATTTTATTTTTACCCCTCTTGAACCCCAATATCTCAACAATCCCCCCAACATTTTTAGCTCATTTAGTCACACCAAAATTGTACCATCACCTACTCGTATGTATCAAATTTCAGGATGATCGGATCAACGCTTCGAAAGTTATCCTCGGACAAACAAACAAACATATATACAACGCCGATTTGCACATAGTTTTTTGTTTCTTCTATAGAAAGTATAATTTATATCTGGTTTAGCATACCAGGACAGCTGGGATCTGGCTGAGTTTCGACGAACACGTAATTGTATCTGACTTTGCAAACACTGATTTTGCAGAGGTCTCCTGGTAATCGGAACGGCACAAGAGGTTGTTGACCTCTACATAGAGGTGCTGAGGGATAAAAGTATATTTATTATTAGAATTTAAAATTTGCTTAATATCTGGCAATGCGATCTAGATCTAGTAAAATTATGTTGAATAATAATTTAACAACAGAAAAATAAATAAATAATGCTGGACATTTCACAAAGCGTTATTCAACTCCTTAATTAGCGAAGCTAAAGTAAATACATACTTAAATATTATTTATAGAGGGATACCCAGAATTGGAACAAATATCTGTAGATCATGCAAAAAAAATATGCGGCGGGAATCAAACCTGCAACCTCCTGCGACTAAGGCAGCTGTTCGCCCACTAAGCCACGGGGTCGTCAATTATTTTATTTGATGCTTCTTTAAAACCTCTTATGTATTACTGCTTCGCTCATTACTGTCCATCCATTGTACTGTTTATGTATGTTAGTTCTTTATAAAATTCTAGTGTACAATACAGAGTTAATTTTTCTACCTTAATATATTTTATATTAGTAAATCACTTTATAAATTATAGTTACTTACACATGTAATGGATGTGTTGCACTGGATAACGACCTGGAACTATTAAAAAAATATTACAAATGCGAACAAAACAAAAATACTATAAGATAATAATTCTGGCCATTTCACACATATTTAGCCCCAAGCTAAACAGAGCTATGGGAACCAGATAACTAATAGAATACCTGGATACTTTTGTATATTTTTCACTATATAGAAAAAACCCAGACCTGGAACAAATATCTGGAAGTAATGCAAACATTTGTTCTACAGTGGGAAATATACCCGCAACCTTCTGCGTCTCAGCCGACTATTTGCTCACTGAGCCACGGAAGTCGTCAATTCCATAAAAATATCCAAAAATAATAATTAAAACTTACCAGGCACAGGTATCAACCGATCTCTGCCTTTTAAAGTATTGTACCGGTTTACGGGCACCGGGACTCTGATTTCTGGGCCAGGAACAAGATCTGGTACCGGGTACGGTAACAATCGCGGCGGTGATGGTACCGGGTACGGCCTATCAATCGGTACTGGGTACGGTACTTGTTTCTCCACTGGTACTTCGACCGGTACTGAGGGCCCGCGGATGTAGATTTTTTCGGGTTGCGATGGTACTGGTATAGGGACCGGTATATAGATGTTCTTTCCGGGTACTGGGACTGGTACTGGGTACGGACGTGGCGGACCAGGTATGTATATCGGCGGTGGACCTTAAATTGAACGCATTGTAATTGATGAGTTCTTACAGATAGATAACAGTTTTTATACAGCTTCAAATCAAATATTTTTCTTTAATTGGGTCTAGTTATATGCTTGCAATTGTGATCACTAATTTTTTATCACAATTTTGTTTTTTTTTCTTGAGTATGTGCTATGAAATCAGGTTTTAATAAATAAAGATGCTTACAGTCCAGTTCAGGTTCTGGTTCCGGTATGTGTAGCTGTGGTACCGGGAACGGTTCTGGAAACGGTTCCGGTAACGGTTCTACGGGCGGGATGTATGGCGGTAGTGGATACGGCTCCGGTGCCGGGAACGGTTCTGGTTCCGGGTAAGGTTCCGGTATCATGTACTGGTCGGGTATGGCCGGGTAAGGTTCCGATATCGTGTACTGGTCGGGTATAACCGGGTATGGTTCTGGTATCGGTTCTAGGAACGGTTGCCAGTCCGGCACTATGATGGGTTCTGGGACCGGTTGTGGTATCGGTAAAGGCAGTGGACTAGGTTTAGCTCCTGAAAAAAGAAATGCGTTAGGTTATAACAAGTTACCGTGTCAATGAGTTAGGTAACTTATGTATCAGTATGTCCCGTGAAGTTTCCTAGGCTCATCTACTGTTTAAAAAGAGAAAATGTTTAGAAATGTTTGATTGTTAAGCTAATAAAAATACTTTATTAAAATGTTGATTTTCTTTATATGTTATTTTATTTTAGTTATGCTCTTTAACATTAAGTTCGCCTTTGAACTATTTGTTATTTATGTGCGAGAAAGTATTTTCACTCAATCAATTTTCTAAAGCAAGGTTTTTTTTAATTTATGTGGAAGTGCCGCCGGAAGCGAGTTCCACTCCTTACTTGTGCTAACAAGAAAAGTTAAAGCAAATCGTTTGGTACGGCAAGGTGGTATACCGATCAGGTACGGGTGGTACTTCTCGGTGCATATGCTTGTCCGGTGGTGGAAGGGGGAAGGAGGGATAAGGTCATGAAGATCTTGCGCACATTCACCAAAATTAATCTTGTAAAAAACTGAAAGTCTGGCTCCTCAGCGTCTGTGCTCTAGACTTTGTAAATTGGCTTCCATTAGGGAGTCCATTTGCTACAAGATAAGCGTCGTTTACCTAATTTAGGCAGGAGTTTACGTCTTGATGTGGTATTTATGTCTCGAAGAGTAGTGGGATAACCCTCAGCCACACTAAATAGTAGATAGAGGCATGTCTAAACATCACGTTTAGCGTCTACTGCTAGGCCACACATCCATACATGCCCATCGTGCCTTAACTTCTGCACGATGAGAATATTAATGGCCTGATGAGTGGTATTGGTCACTTATTGGTCGAAATGACTAGGATCATCTAAGATCCAATTTTCTTCTTCTTTCGTGTCAATACCTTACAAACGTATTTTATTCGAAATTGTTGATATTAGGATTAAGTAGAATCTGGTCACGTCTATTGAATCTATGGTGGCCTTATTAGAAACCGATACGAAAGAAGATCACCTGCCATATTAGCAGACGCAGCTGCTTCCGCCTCCACAACGATCTCACCTCGGCACTGCGAGCACGATGCGCACTTGCTTGTAAGGCCGCCGTACAGAGTGCTGAAACACGCGCAGATGTAACACTGGTCCGTGAATCGTGCGTAGAACATGTCGCCCTGGGCGCTGCATCTTGCGTTACCTGCAACAAAGTCCTCATAAAATAGATGATTAAACTAACTTCACAAGTGTAATTCTACCACTATTATATAACTAGCTCCATTCGAATATATAGATGCTACCTTGTAGGACAAGGCACTACCTAGTAAATATACTGTATTCCTATATCTGAAGAATGGAGCTATGAAAATATAATAGCAATCGTAGTTGGTAACAGCTAGAGTTCAAGTTTATCTATCTGTGATGTGATGGCTTCATCTCATTAGTGAAAGGTTCATTGTAGAGTTGCAGCTCAACATCTTAATGTCCCAATAGCCAACCTCATCTGCACGTGTGGATACTGCCGACTAGTGGAAGAGGTTCTGGTGAGCGGTAGTTGGCGGCCTCCCTAAACACAATTAAATCTCCCAGCCACCGATTGCAGCAGCATCAAAGACGCAAGTTGTGCCCTGCGATTGCTAATCAATTTTTAACCCATTTTAGTACTGATAGGTGACCACGTGGTATACAATAGACAATGGCATTTCTCTCTCGAATAACATGATCCATATAGCAATATTAGGTGTAATTTGAATATGTTTGGTATTAAATAAAGAAAAAGCAGATTAAATTCCAGGTTGTTGGCTGATTTTTAAGTAGATGTAGACTCAATCCACCCGTAATGTTTATTTTTTATTTTTACGTGTCCATAACCATTAGGAACCCTAGCCAGCTCACAATTGAGTGCATATATGTTTATGGGTATCAACTTAAATATTTATTTTCTTTGCTTGCCTAGTAAGTGCTATAAAGGGTTTATCTATCCATGTAACTATAAAGTTAAAACAAATCATTTGTTTTATCGACCGGTCAACATCAAAATCTTCAGAAAAGTGCGTTTTAGACATTGATTACAAGAAACAATTAAAACTCACACAAACACCTTCGCTTTCCACTTTGCTTCAATGTATGCACGGTAGGTAACTTGGTTCCACCCGTGTTTTGATAATTTAATCCTAATAATTACGTTTTTTTTCGATATGGTAATAATAATAGAGAATAGTAGCTACCTATCTATTTTGTGGTTATACCACTACCTACTTCTCTTTATCTCTTGCTTTGTTTATATGTTATGTGTGATATAATGTGTTACAATGTTGTCTGTGGGTACAAAAAGATGTACTTTCTTTCTTTCTAAAATTAATATTGCATGCTTTTTGAAAGTTAACATAAATTGACACGTTGTTATTGCACCACAATTCATGCAATAAATATCATTTCATCGCAAGGATACAGGTCTTCGCAAGATGGCGGGTAATGATAGTATGCTAGGTGTAACTTACGGACGCCATTTATGTTAATGAGGTCGCTCGGGTTGAACATGCGGCTAGTCTCCAGGCCCTCCAGCTCCTCGGAGGACGACGAATAGTCTGATGACGAGGAATCATCAGTAACTTCTGGAACACGAAAATAGATTAATATATGTATGTACTCATTAATGCGTATACCTATAGAATAGAATAGAATACTCTTTATTGCACACCAAAAATTAAAAAATACAAAGACATACGCATAAATAAAAATAAGTACAATGGGCGGTCTTATCGCTAAAAGCGATCTCTTCCAGGCAACCTTTGGATGGACAGGACAATACAAAATCAAAAAGACGGCGGTGTATCTATGTTCATAAACTACCTATACTTATTAATAAACTAAAAATATATACAAATATAATAATATATACAACAAAGGAGATAAACTAGCAGTGCGTAGACAAAAAAAGGAAATGATTGTATACCTTAGCTTTAAAGATAGGAAGAGATTTAGATGATCGGATAGAGAAAGGTAAAGCGTTCCACAGCCGCACAGCTTTACTGTAAAGGAGTCGCCATAAAATTCGGAACTGTAGACGGGTTTTGGAGACTAAGAGTTTCAGATGAGCGTAGGTTTCGATCATACGCCTGGTGCAAGAACACAAAACGCTCCTTTAGATAGGATGGTGAAGAAGGATTGAAAAGAATGTTAAAAAGAAGGGACAGAATATGTGCATTCCGGCGAAGACGAATAGGGAGCCACTTATATATACTTATAGCGTATATAGTGGTAGTGGGCGAGGCGGCGCACAGCGCTCGAAGAACTGACGGCCGATGGAGCAGAAACGTTTTCATGTGGAGACCACGCACTGGAAAGTGCAACGTAGGAGCCTCCCACCACATGGAAAGACGACCTGATAAGGGAAGGCCTATGCTCAGCACTGATGGCCATCCTATGGCTGATATGATGATAATTGCACACCAATTTAAATACATTATATTAAATACTAAACATTAAAAATTACACACTAAATAAAGAGGGGTATTATCTAGTGCTAATCATCAGCTTAAATACAAAAGAAGACTAAATACCTCAACAACTGACTTCCCAAAACCTTCACTATACCATCGATCGGCCCAGTTAATTACATATGTTGAATGTTAAAATATTTATAGTTTTCTTGTTCTATCTGTAATATGCTTTACTACTGCTTACGACCTCCGTGGCGCAGCGAACGAATAGCTGTCTGAGACGCAGGAGGTTGCGGGTCGATTCCCACCGCGGAGCCAATGTCGGCATGATCTACAGATATTTGTTCCAGGTCTGGTCGTTTCACTTTATAAGTATTATAAGTTTGTATTTACAAGAAAAGTATATAAGTAATCTGGTTCCATAGTACAAGTTTTGCTTAGTTTGTGGCTAGATAGATCTGTGTGAAATGTCCAGCATGATCTATTTATTTATAACTTGTTCTGGATGTATTACTTCAATTGATTTTTTTATGAACTGCGTGTTCCACTGTTTGACGTAAGGACAGCTTATATCCAATAGTGGATTCCTTGTGTTACAAAATGTCTAAGGCCACTTACCCTGAGGCTTGCCAAGGGCACCTACCACCAGCAGGAGGACCCATAGGCCCCTGATCTTCCCCATAGCGCGCCGTGAGATCCAGCCGAAGATGGCTGCTCTACCTTCCACAGCCTCCTTTTAAACACGTCTAGGTAACGCGTTGATAGGTGTGCTCAATCAATTTGGAAATTAAATATTTCTTATTCATTTTTAACTGGGCGTGAATTTATGTATTTTAATTATTTTCGATTAAAACCTACTTATATAATAGATTGGTAATGTAAGGTACAGGTTTGGCTTCAATATTAATAACTATAATATTAATAACACTTTTGTCGATTTTGCCACACGGTACATAATACCTAAGGTCATCGTGCAGGTCACGTCACAATTGCAGGCTTTTTGGACCTAACGTAAAATTGACACGTTGTAATTTAACCACGTATCATGCAATACATATAATTTCATCACATCGTGGAATTATTTCTGGGAGATTTTATCACAACATGACAATGTGGCTATTATTTTTCTCGCCTGAATCCAGCGAGATCTTTAGATCAGAGAAGATCTTGTCGCACTGCTGGCCAAAGGTCAGCCTGACCTGATCCCCCAGATCTTTCCAACCATCTCTATTCTTCGATATCTCCTACCATCCTGATTTGAAGGCACCGATTTCATCCCGCCAACGCTTTTTCGGCCGACCCCGACCGACGTCACGGCGGGCGTCGCAATAAAAAAATAAAAAAGTAAAATTTGCATGTTAAATTTCAGGGTTCTCATTTGCACTTATTTCTCACATTCAACAGTAAAGTGTTGATTCTAGTTAAACCAAATATCCATATTATTTAATGCCGATGCTTCCTACAAAACCACTTTTCGACACCATTATTTTATTTCAACCGTTGTACTCACATGTCATGATAGTTATACAAAACCCACAATCCACACATATTCAATTACAAACGTTTATAAATCCCCCCTAGGGGGTAGGACCGGAGGTAAAGCTACCTGCCGGAACGGGAAGTACAACCCACTAATGACGTGGCGCCATCTACGTGCGATTTTCCCATTTTTGGAGCGAATTTTATTTTTGCGATGTGTTCGTTGAAAGCTTATAATGGCGGATGAATAGCTCGATAGAAGGTTACCGTTGTTGCTTTATCTTGCAATTTAAGAGGCTAAATATAAAAGGTAAATATAAAATAATCCTAAACAAGCGTTGGTATGGACTTTTTTTTACTTTTGTGTGGTGACATGGACCCCTTACTGGTATTATTTTAAAAGTCGCTCGCCTGTCCCGGGAATCGAACCTTCAAAATGAGAAACAAAAACATCTTCTGTTTTTATGATACTGATCGAAAGGCGCATTCAATAGAATCAAGTCGTTCATAGTACACTACATACTAACATAGTATCTTAAATTAAAGACTGTAAAATATTGTAATTAAGATGACGTCGAGCGCCCGCAGCCAGACCACAAATTAGATAGGTACAGAATTAAAGCTCGGGCCTTGGTATTAATTACCTATACTCGAGCACTACGACCTTACAACCTACAACATTCTAAAACCAAATACACAATAATTTTTTATTCACTGGCACCCAAATCACATAAGAATATAAGAGATCGACACATAGCTAGGTATACTGATTTAAGCAGTTCCTTACTTGCAACCTCTCTAAGACTGCGTAGTATATTAATGGTTTTCCTAACTCGACCTGCCAGACATTCTGTGTATTTCTTAAAGGTTAAGTTTTCATCAATCAAAACTCCTAGGTATTTTATAAATTTGGTTCTAGTTATAGGTTCACAATGACAAGTATCATCAGTACACGCAAAGTCGTGAATTCTTATTTTCATATTATCATCATTTTGTGCTGGTGGAGCCGAGGCGGCTGTTTTATGAAAGCAAAGGTACATCGTCTTGCCCGGGTTCATTGTAAGGAGGTTCCGTCTAAGCCATACACTCATTTTTGACATTCCAACTTTAGCCTGTGACATAGCCTCCTCCCAATTATCTGCGTGAAAGACGATTGCAGTATCATCGGCATAGCATACTATTTCGGAATTTTGAATGTTAAGATTATGCATAATATCATTTATGTATAAATTGAATAGTGTGGGCCCCAAAATGCTGCCCTGCGGCACTCCAAATGTTACATTTTGTTGACCACTCACTGTCTGCAATTCACAAGCAGCTTACAAATTATGTCACACAAAACTTGATTTACGTCTCGCCAAAGCGCTGCAAGATCCACTTACGTGCGCGTCTATGTGTGCGTGCGCTCTGTTATGGGTCTCTTATAGAAAGGGTTTTTAAAAAAGATTATTTAGGATTTTAAACAACCGTCTAGCTGGGTTGGATACTGGATCGAGACTCACTGAACGGATAGGATGGATGAATGAAGTGCTAGGGCTATGAAATGCTGAGTGGACAGGAATGGGCTGGAGTATGCAATATAGGGTGCATTATATTTATATAACACCTCCCTGGGGTAGACTAAACTTCGGGGTTGAAATTTCGAAGTTTGGGAAGAGAGTTTACGTGTTGGTTCTAATACTTGGTGATGGGATAGATTCTAAATTCGGTTGGCGTTTACTAATTTTGATAGGGATGACAGGTTCGGGATTTGGTGTCTGGACTACAGGCGGGTTTACTGGAATGGATTGGGAAAAGGTAATGAAGTGACGGGATAGACGGCTGTGTGATTTAATATATAAAAATAGTTTAAAAATACAAAAAGTTATGATAAAACAAATAATAATAATTAATACTATAGAGTAATGACTCTCGTATTTTATAATCTGATGCTGGTTAATAATTTTATTTGCCTCATCTGACATTGATTTCAATTTTGATTTTGTTTCAATAGTGAATGCGTCTAAGTCAAAGTTATTTAGTTTAATACGAGGTTCATTACTTATTTCCAATTTAAACTTATCCAAGGTACAACAAGAATCATTTATTATATTAAAATCAGAATGAGTTACAGTGACGTTAATTTTAATATTATTAAATTTAGGTATTAATTTAGTACTCTTACAGTATGCAAAACAATTGTTTGGGATATTTAAAATTCCCGTTCCGATAATATTTATTTCTACGCTTTTCTGATTTGGGCATTCTATATATAGTTTATTACTCTGAGATTGGACATAAATCCAATTACTATTATACAGTGGTTTCCATAAATCTAGGTTTCCATGAATGAAGTCAGTTTGGCACTGCACTGGTAGGGCACTTATCACGTTTGAGATTAATTCACTTTCACAACTGGGGTTTGCACTAGTAGGGAACACGGTCATGACGTCACAGATATACTCGCGGGGTGTTATCGCTCTGCATTCTTTCAGTGATTCGAGGTTACAGTATTCAGATTTGTCTTTGGTCATTGCGATGTACTTACTACTAGGAATGATAAAACTAAATGAATTCGGTTTTACACTATTATGTGGAGTCGGTAATGCTATAGTATGAAACAAATTAAATTCCTTAGGGGATACTAAAGGTATTCTTAATGTAAAGACAATTTTGTTATTTAAGCTGTAACAAATAACATTGGATATGTTCATTAAAATATAAATGTTACTTAATTCTAAGCTAACAGGCAGTTTTAGATCTACAGGTATGTGTCTGTAGTTATCGACAAGCTCTTGGTATAATTGTGTGGGAGGCAATACGGCCGGATGGAGAATGTTTTGACTACTGAACATGATAGCGTTTGTTATGTCTTCTAATTGGAATGATAAGGTAAGTATGGAAGCTTCTAAAGAATTTAAGATTGAATTAATATTAGCTTTTATATTTAAATCATTAGAAATCATTGAATAATTTCGGAATTTCACCGTGAGGTTGTCAATAGCTTCATTAAGCATGGCTTCATTAATTTTGATAGTATGTAAAGTATTATTAAATTTAGACAAAACGGAAGTTGTTACCAAAATATTTTCTTTTATTAATGAACCCAGGCTTTTTTCATTATTTTGAATAGTTTGTATGGCATTGTCATATTTAATAGCATCGTCCTCGTCTAGAGTCCCAAAGATAGTTTTGGATAAGGTGCCGATACCTCCTATCCATGCGCCTCGTTTGAATCTGTTGTTATTTACTAGATGAATGATGGAGGAATATTCAGAGACAATATCATTATACCTAACTGTAAGTGGTTCTAATACGTTTTGGCATTCCAAATAGCTTGGGGTTTCAACTTGGATTTGGCTGCATATGAAACGGATTGTACCTAATATAGAGTTAATGTTTTCAATATGAGGTCCAATGTAGGAAATATCATATGGGGTAACTATATCTAAATGGCCAATATTCATTTTGAGTTCACCAATTGGGTCAAAATAAATACCGGAACTTGAGTTGATAGGTTGAACATATTCTTGTTGACCTTGGGCCAGTACGCTGTAATAAAAGAAATAACGCAATTACTTCTAAGCTGAACTACTCTAAATATAAACTATTCTTATTAAAATATACACTCATTAAGTTTTGAGTTTAAACCTAAATATCTACATTTACCTATATTGATCATTAAAAATAATAATAATAAAGTAATAATGTTGAGTAATGTTCTGGACAACATTGGATAAAATTTAAAATTATATTTATTTATATAATATAATATACTGTAGGTACCTATGACATATAGGTTACGATTACGTAAAATACTAAACTAAAGGTTCACTATGGATTTCCACATGTTTCACTTCATCATAGTGATGTTTTACATGGCGTCTATTAATAAGTAGTGATAAGGTATGATTGCCATGTATTTTGACAACCTTGTACGGACCTTTCCAGATGGCCGATAGAGCTTTGCGCAACCTAAGGTGGTTTTTTAATAGGACATAATCGCCTACCTTATATTCGACTGGGCGAGTACGCGAGTCATAATAAGTTTTGGAGTTTGTTTTAGATTTATGAATGTAATCTAAAGCTTTATCGCGTGCGTGTTTCATGCGATGTTGTAGGAGTTTTACATATTCAGGATATGTAGTATTCGAAGAATCGTCATAGATAGAGTCTGGGATATTGGGTTTGTGTCCGAATAATAATTCATATGGTGAGTAATGTGTAGTTGAATGGATTGCGGTATTGTAGGCTAACATGGAGGTATATACATATTGCGGCCAGTTATCCTGGTTCTCGTTAACATATGACTTAAGGTATTCTTTAAGGGTGGAATGTGACCTTTCTAAGGCTCCTTGTGTCTGCGGATGGTAGGGTGACGACCATAACTGTTTGATCTTTAAGAAATCGTATGTTCTTTTAAAGACTTCCGCTGTGAAATTTGTACCTTGATCGGTTAAAATGTGTTTGGGGATTCCAAATAAGGATATAAAATGAAGCAGACAGTCACTGGTTTCTGCCGCTGTATTACTGCGAATGGGATATGCTAATGAAAATTTAGTCAGGTCGTCTTGCATAGTCAGGATATATTTTAATTTGGCTGTGCCGGATTCGGGCAGAGGTCCTACGATATCAAGGGCTAATCTTTCGAATGGTGATGTTGAAGTGGATGTTATCACCATCGGCGCTCTGTTCATTTTTCGCAAGGCTTTATTAGTTTGGCAGGACGGACATTTTTTAACATAGTTCTCTACGTCACTACCCATATTCTTCCAGAAGAATCTTTCCTTTATGCGGCTTAACATTCTCGTGGACCCTAGATGTCCGGCGATTGGGATATCATGATTTTCTTTAAGGATTTTGGGGATTTCACTCAGTGAAGGATATATGATATTATTATGGTAAATGTGGATTCCTATATTGTTACCTTCAAACAAATAGGCTAACATGTTATAAATTTTCGCAAACGAATGTTTATCAAAAGGATTTCTAAAATCTGATGTGCTGATTTCATTTACTGTAGGATATGACATAATTATTTCATCGCGTGCATATTTTAGGGATTTAAATATGTCAGGGTATGAGTGATCGTCAAAATGGTGCACTTTTGTAAACAAAAAGAGGTAAGTTTTATTCTGAATTGTAAGAGGTAAACATGTATGTAGGGTTCTTTCTAATTTTAGGAATTCATCGCGTTCGGGGCTTGGACAATTACCAAGTACTTCTTGAACATAGGGCATGGATTCATCCATGTCTAACGAGGTAGGTATTATTATTATTTTTTGTGTTCCTTTCAGTAAGTTTTCGTTATGTTCTGTTATAGTAGTATTATATAATTTGGTAGTTGATTTTAGGAATTTGGTATAAGTTTCGTCTGGCATCTGTAGATTTTCAGGCGCTGACGATGGAATTTCTGGATTTAAGTAAGGGGATACAGGTAAGTTTTCAGGTATTGGAGCAGGAGTTTCTGGATTTGGGTAAGTGGATGCAGGTAAGGTTTCAGGTACTAGAGTAGGAGTTTCTGGATTTGGGTAAGTAGATGCAGGTAAGGTTTCAGGTACTAGAGTAGGAGTTTCTGGATTTGGGTAAGTAGATGCAGGTAAGGTTTCAGGATTTTGCCAACTTGTTGAAGGTTGGAGTTCTAGCTCTACACGTGGTTCAATTGGTGTTGAGAGAGGATCTACGGGAACAGGAAGATTCAAAGGGCTGAAGCCAAAATCTTTATCATCAATTGGACTAAAATCTATTCGTATCCATTCATCGAGGGTTTCCTGAGGAATTTCAGGTAAAGGTGTTTCCTGTGGGAGTTCATTATTGGGATTAGTGTCATTAGGATTTGGATTCAAGTTGTCTTTATTTTCAGGGTATACAGGATTTACTGGATATCTGGAAAGAGCGTCAGCGGCGGAGTTCAATTTCCCCTTTCGGTATACGATTTCATATTCATACTCTTCTAGCTTTAGCCGCCAGCGTTGAAGTTTGCTACTAGGATCTTTGTGATTGAACAGCCATTTTAAGGGTCTGTGGTCAGTTACAATTTGGAATTTGTGTCCATAAAGATATGGACGGAAGGTTTTACAACCATATAGAATGGCTAACAACTCTTTTTCGGTTGTGCTATAGTTGGATTCGCTCTTATTTAGGGTACGTGACGCGAAGGCCACGGGTTGGTCTTTACCGACAGCTCCTTGCGAGAGCACGGCACCAACGGCATAGTTAGAGGCATCGCAGGTAAGGATGAAAGGTTGAGAGAAATCGGGATAGATGAGTAATGGAGCGGATGTTAATTTATGTTTCAAAGTTTCGAAAGCGAGTTGCTGTTGATTTTCCCATTTAAATGTTATGTCCTTTTTTAAAAGGCTCGTAAGGGCTTTTGCAGTTTTGGAGAAATCAGGGATAAATCGGCGATAGTAGGAAACTAAACCAAGGAATGATTTAATATCTTTAGGGGATTTCGGGATTGGAAATTCAGTGACGGCTTTTATTTTGTCTGGATTTGGCTTAACGCCCTGTTCAGTGATTACATGACCAAGATAACAGACTTCACGTCGTAGGAACTCACATTTATCGGGCTGTAATTTTAGGTTGAAATCTCGGATTCTTTGGAAAATCGACCTGAGGTTTATAATATGGCTGGGGAGATCGAAAGCATAACAAACAACGTCATCTAAATAAACACAGCATCGGATGCCTTGGAGCCCAGATAGAGCAGAATTTATTAATCTTTGAAACGTGGAAGGGGCATTTTTGAGCCCAAATGGCATTCTTAGGAATTGGAAATGTCCTTCCGGGACGTTGAAGGCTGTTTTGGCTTTGTCGGCTTCATTTAAAAGAATTTGATGGAAACCGGATGCTAAATCCAAGGTCGAGAAGTATTTACTATGGCCAAGTTGATCTAATATTTCTGTGATCTGTGGTATGGGATAAGTGTCACCGATTGTGACATCATTGAGTTTTCTATAGTCAATAACGACTCGCCATTTTTGGGTGTTAGAAGCATCTAGTTTTTTTGGAACAACCCATATGGGTGAAGACCAAGGTGAATCAGAAGGCTCGACAATATTTTGTTCTAGCATCTTGTCGATTTGGTTACGGACCTCTGTTTTATGGATTTCTGGAAATCGGTAAGTTTTAGTGTGGATTGGTATATCTGTTGTTGTTTTTATCTCATGTTTCAGGGCATTTGTATGAGTAAGATTTTCTCCGGGAAGATGGAAAATATCTGAAAATTCAGTGCATAGCTGCAGAAGAGCATCTTTTTCCTCGCTGTTAAGGTGTGAGACACGCAATTGTTTTAAGACTTCTTTTGTTCGTGTAACATTATTCGTTGTAGTTGTAGTACGTATATGGTTAATAGCATTAGGAAGATCTTCTTGGAAATTTGATGGATCAATTGGGACAAGTTTTAAATTAAGATTTGATTTTAATGTCAATGGTTCTTCTGAAGTATTTACTACAGATATATTTATTCTATTATTTTCTTTGACGCGTACTATACAATTTGCTATCAAAAGATCTTTGGATAATTTGTGATCGAGTATTAACCCTTCTTTTATTTCAGGATTTCGGACAGAACATTCAATAATGGTTTCGGTTCTTGCAGGAATTAAATATGCTGGATCATGAAAATGTAACTTCAAGGGTGATTTACCAATATGAAGAGAATTGTTTGTGTAATCTATATTACAGCTATATGCGTTTAGCATATCGGATCCTATAATACCATCGTAAGGTAAGTGTATTTTATCAATGACATGAAATTTATGTGATATTATGTTGGATTTTGATATTTTAAGTTTTAATTGGAAGTGACCTCGGGTTTTAATAGCTTCTTCTGATGAATCTATACCTTTTAACTGGATTGTTTCTCTTACAAGCTTTGGATGTCTTTCTATACAGGAATGTTTTAATAGGCTTACAGAAGATCCTGAGTCTACGAGCAGGACTAAAGGGATATCTGATACGGGAGATTCGACGAGAACATGAGGTAATAGTACTATAGCAGGATTATTCGTAATTTCGAATATGTTAGATTTGGAAGTCTGAGGCAGATTTGCACTCTGCACGGATACAGTGGGTTTTGGCAGACCAACATTTTTGTGTTGCTGCGCGGATACAGTGGATTTTGGCAGACCAACACCTTTGTGTTGCTGCGCGGATACAGTGAATTTTGGCAGACCAACATCTTTGTGTTGCTGCACGGAAACAGTGGATTTTGGCAGACCAACATCTCTGTGTTGCTGCACGGATACAGTGGATTTTGGCAGACCAACATCTTTGTGTTGCTGCACGGATACAGTGGATTTTGGCAGACCAACATTTTTGTGTTGCTGCACGGATACAGTGGATTTTGGCAGACCAACATTTTTATGTTGCTGCGCGGATACAGTGGATTTTGACAGACTATCATGTAGCGATGTCTGTGAAGATTTCGACGATCTGGTTTTAGGGATTTGATTAATGGCATCGATTTTGAGATTACTAAGCCCCGTACGACGCCGGGACGAGACGATTAATCGTTTTTTGTTTCAGTATCAACGGTATCATAACCTTCTTCCTCAACTGAGTCATTTGGACGTTCTTCATCATGAGCTTCAGCAGTAAAATGGATACGATGAGGTGAGCTTGATTTATTTTGGTTGAACTTAAAGCGGTTATTGTTATATTCACGTTTGCGACATTGTTCCAAAGTATGTCCTGGTGTTTTGCAATATCTGCAGATTGGTGCAGAAGAATCATTATTATTGGTAGACCGATTTGGATAGAAATCTGGTTTAGGCCTAGATTGATTCGAGTTTGAGAAAGGCTGTTGGTTCGGATTTCGTCGCATAGATTGAAAATTTGACCTTGATGTGTTAGGTTTTTCTTGACGTGTGCTAGACAGGCTTTGTTTAAACAAGGATTGTTGGATTTTCTCCTCGGAAATAGCAATGTTTACGGCTTCATTGAGTGTCTTAGGAGACTAACATCTAACGATGTTGGATATACGGGGTGTCAAACCCATTTGGAAATGATGGAGGGCTAATTCCTCCATGGCTGCTGTGCGTCCTACCATTTCTTTGTTTTTATGGCCATGCGAAATGGATATCTCTGTTAATAATTGCGAAAGGCATGTGTCTATTCTTAAAGCGTACTGGCTCACTGGTTCGTTTGGTTGTTGTTTACATTCCTGTAAATCAGTTAGTAAATGGGCATAGTGTTTCCTTTCGCTAAACTGGGTTTTGAGAAATTCTTTCAGTTGCGGCCAATTGGTGAATTCTTTTACAGAGCAAGCAGTTTGTGCTTTACCCTGTAACTGGCAGAGTATGTATTTGAAAATTATGTCTTTTTGAAGATCTGATGCTAATTCATATGCGTTATTACAGTTTACTAAAAAGGAGTTTAGCGTTTCCCTACCACCATCGTAGGGTTTGATAAATTTAAGTAATGTTGATAAATCTAATTCCACTTTAACTACAGGCTGTATTTTTTTTTAGCTAATGACCTAGTAGTAGGTCCAGGAGGTGGAGGGAAGAGCCCGTCATCTTCAGTGTCTGTGACGGCGGTTTCGGGTTTCGGACTTGGGGCTCTAGTTTCAGACATTTTATAAACGATAACGATTCACACAGTAGTATAATTATGAATGTAGACAAAAGATAAAAATTGTAGAATTAAAATTAATAAGACAAAAGTTTGAGATTCGCAATGACCAAATATGTTTATTCACTTACTTGAGTGTAGACAGAGCGATAACGAGAGCTATCATTTCTACGAAATGCAGGGCTCGGCGGGACGTAGCAGGATGTAGGTAGCGCGTCACAGAATAGCGCGTCGCGCTCCGGATCTATGCGTCGCGTCGGATATATGACGCCACGCGTCTTCGGTATGGCTAATACTGGTCACGGTATACGTGAATAGGTATGAGTGATGATGGATCCTTGGATGAGGCCGGCTACAGCACGGGAAAGTGCGTAGCAGTGGGCCTTTCAGGAGCTGGCTTTACGGCTCTGGGGTAAATAGGGCTCGTGGTGCACTATTTATAGAATCGGCACTCACAATTCACAATTCACTAAAGCACTAGAGGCACTCACTCGCGTCGATTTATTAGACTGGGAGACGGTACCGGGGATTTTTTTTTTATTAAAATCCCTTCACGCTGCCACCAAATGTTATGGGTCTCTTATAGAAAGGGTTTTTAAAAAAGATTATTTAGGATTTTAAACAACCGTCTAGCTGGGTTGGATACTGGATCGAGACTCACTGAACGGATAGGATGGATGAATGAAGTGCTAGGGCTATGAAATGCTGAGTGGACAGGAATGGGCTGGAGTATGCAATATAGGGTGCATTATATTTATATAACAGCTCGTTGTACTAAACTTAACTTCTGTACCTATTTATTTTGTGGCCGGACTCCACACGCGCCAGACGCTATAGGGCTCATGCTGTATACAGTTAAAAAAAACGTTCAGTGCAATGAAATGGTCTCCGTGGCGCAGTGGGCGAATAGCCGGCTGAGACCAAGAGGTTTCAGATTCGATTGCCGAAACAAATATTTGCATGATCTACAGATATTTGTTCCGGGTCTCGGAGTGTCTTTTGAGTTTCATGTACCTACTTATGTTTTACATAACAAAACAAAATTTCGTGTTTTGTTTTGTTATGTAAAACATAGGAGTATAGATAGTTATAGAACAGATATAAACTAGATATAGAAGTATTTTATCAGTCATCCCCCATAAAAAAAGCTTTGCGTTGTTCAGGGCTAGATAGCGAAATGTTCAGCAGTATTTTTTATTATTACATTTTATAATAATACTGAATACTATATTTATTGTTATTGTACTAGATCGCAGTAAGTAGGCGTACAGGTCGCTCGCTACTGTACATTTTTCTCAGGTCCGGTTAGAATGAAACAAAAACTGTTTGGGTATTTTAAAATGACGCCACGGCTTTGAATGGACTTTAATCAAATAAAATATCGCCCATAGCACTCAGAGATAATATAGCTTCCTATTAGGTATTGAAACTATTTTCAGAATTAGATCCGTAGTTCCAGATATTGCCTACATCTAAACAAAAAACCTCGCAAATTTTACACCGCTGCGCCATGTAAAAACTAAAACCTCTGTAATTCTCAAAACTTGACCCAACAAATTAAGCCCTTTAAGTCCTCAGAGGCTCCAAGAAAGGTTCTACGTGTTTTTAACCCCCCACTGACACAACCGTCGGCTTAGTTAATTAACTAACGAATTAGTTGTTTGTCCCATAGGACCGTTCGTAATCTCTTCCGTATCAAGTGGGGAAATCTAAGACGGTCTTCACTTGTGGTAACTACAGTGCTGGTAAGTGACTGATGAAGCGGGTAGACCGCTAAGCAATTTAAGAAGTGGTAATTTCTAACGAATCTTTTGGAATGTGGTAAAATAGATGTTATTGTTTAGTGAAGACCTAATGGAGGTGTTATGATTTTTATCCCTTAATCTGTCAGTGTGACTGTCTGTGAGTGAATGAATGAATGATAACATTTTATCGTACACCGTAAAATAAAAAAATCAAGCAAAATTTACCAATTTATAGGCAGTCTTATCACTCATCCGTTTTTTTTCGTGTTACGGTGGTTCTAGAAGTACCGATTTCAATGTGGTTGGTTTTAATTATTTGAAAGCTGTTTTTTTATATTATTCATTTAGACACACAAGCTGACGAGCCTCCTGATGGTAAGTGGTCACCGCCGCCTATAAACTCCTGCAGGACTCGAGGTACTGCAGCCGCGTTGCCTAAAACTTAATGCTTTATTTACACCTCTCTTCATGTTTAAGCCCACCGGGAAAACCTCCTAGGGAAGGTCATTCCATATCTTGCAGATGCGTGGAAAAAACGAGCGGGTGAAACGCACCGTTTGAGACTTCCACGCATCATACAATATGTGGGTGAGCTCGTTGCCGGTAGTGGGAGGTTCGATGGTAGAAGTGGGAAGCAGGGATTAGATTGAACAGCTCAATATTACAGGATGATTGAAACTGTTGTTTACAAGATGATTCTTAGCAAAGTTTGGTTATTGTTGGTTCAGCCGTTTACCTCTATCCAGCTTTTTTTCTTCTTAGTGTATATTTTTATCAATAACTGGTGGTAAACGTGTGAAAAATATTGTTTTCCTGAAACCCTATCCCACAAACATAAACAAATAAATATTGCTGGACAATTTACACAGTTCTATCTGGCCCCAAACTAAGCAGTGCTTTTACCATGGGAACCAGGTAATTGATAGAATACTTAGGTATGTATATACAGTCAAACCTGGATAAGCGAGAGTTCAACGAAGCACAATCTCATTCTCGCTTATAGAGGTTTCTCACTAACCCGAGTTTCTCGCTAATGCAGGTACATGGGTAGCGTTTCTCTCTAATCCGGATTCATATGTAAAGTTAATCACTTAATGACAGTACTTTATTTTTCCGTTTTGACATGATGCAGAAAAGAACTTTCCTTCGCAATTGATTAACTATAAACTGAGTAAGTCCGACCAACAGGACGGTACACAGGCACACGTGTCCATTCGAAAAGAATCGATAAAATAACAACGTTATTTAGTTCCACTAAATAGAATAGGTACAATATTGGCGAGAAAACAATACAGAAACAATGGTAGCAAGTTTCACGAAAGTTAAGAATGAGTTATAAAATAGCAGATGTGTCCATTAGAAAAGAATGCGATAAAATAACAACGTTAGTTAGTTCCACGAAATAGAATAGGTACAATATTGACGAGAAAACAATACAAAAACAATGGTAGCAAGTTTCACGAAAGTTAAGAATGAGTTATAAAAAAGCAGATGTGTCCATTTGAAAAGAATGCGATAAAATAACAACGTTAGTTAGTTCCACGAAATAGAATAGGTACAATATTGACGAGAAAACAATACAAAAACAATGGTAGCAAGTTCCACGAAAGTTAAGAATGAGTTATAAAATAGCAGATGTGTCCATTAGAAAAGAATGCGATAAAATAACAACGTTAGTTAATTCCACGAAATAGAATAGGTACAATATTGACGAGAAAACAATACAAAAACAATGGTAGCAAGTTCCACGAAAGTTAAGAATGAGTTATAAAATAGCATATGTGTCCATTAGAAAAGAATGCGATAAAATAACAACGTTAGTTAGTTCCACGAAATAGTATAGGTACAATATTGACGAGAAAACAATACAAAAACAATGGTAGCAAGTTCCACGAAAGTTAAGAATGAGTTATAAAAATAGCAGATGTGTCCATTAGAAAACAATGCGATAAATAACAACGTTAGTTAATTCCACGAAATAGAATAGGTACAATATTGACGAGAAAACAATACAAAAACAATGGTAGCAAGTTCCACGAAAGTTAAGAATGAGTTATAAAAATAGCAGATGTGTCCATTAGAAAAGAATGCGATAAATAACAACGTTAGTTAATTCCACGAAATAGAATAGGTACAATATTGACGAGAAAACAATACAAAAACAATGGTAGCAAGTTCCACGAAAGTTAAGAATGAGTTATAAAATAGCAAATGTTAAATTTGTAAATAAAGCTCGACTGTCGCTTATAGAGGTATAGATAAGTAGCAGTCTCACTTACGGAGGTCCATGAGGGAAAAACGACTCTCTCTTACAGAGGTTTCTGTTTCTTGCTAATAGAGGTTTTGGGAGCTTAAAATGACGGGTCCTGGCTATTACTCTCACTTATAGAGTTTTCTCACTTATAGAGTTTTCTCACTTATAGAGTTTTCTCACTTATAGAGTTTTCTCACTTATAGAGTTTTCTCACTTATAGAGTTTTCTCACTTATAGAGTTTTCTCACTTATCCAGTTTTCATTTACCCAGGTTTGACTGTAGTTATCTTTTTTTTTGTTAATACATATGTACCTACTTAAAATATACAGAAAAACATCCAGACCCATAAACACAAAACATCAATAACCCGTTGAAACCCAATCCACGTTGATAAGTGGGTAAATTACTGTCATCAATCTTTAAACCGATCGATGGCATCCACTCGTATTAAACCACCATCGCCCGCCGCCGCCGGTCAAATCGAAAATAATCCGCACTTTATCCATTTCTAAACGGATCGCTATTTTGGCGCGAAGTGATTGATTAAAACCAATCCAAGATGGCTGCCGTTTCGCGCGCTATTGTTATTGACAGATGTCAAAACGATCTTTTATGCTTCGTATTTTCGTTCGGAAAAGGGAAAAATATTTTGTTGATATGGTTTCTATTTATATTATACATTTAGACACGCAACCTATGGTGCCCAAACTTGGTCATTGACAGAATCTCAAAAGTCCAAACTCAAGGTTTGCCAAAGAGCCATGGAACGCAGCGTGTTAGGGGTAAAGAGAATCGACAGGATCCGCAATACCACACTGCGCGCGAAGACCGGCATCGCAGATGTTGGTGACAAGGACTGTCAGGCTGAAGTCGGACTGGGCGGGTCACTTCAGTCGTATGGTCACAGACAAATGGGCAACAGTCGTCACACAATGGGTGCCTGCAGATGGGTGTCGAAGCCGGGTCAGGCCGAGGAAGCATTGGCGTGATGACCTCGATGCATTCCAAGATGGCTGGTGAGACGTGGCGAGTTATCGTGAGATGTGGAGGAACATGGGGGAGACCTTTGCCCAGCAGTGGAAAAATATAGGTTAAAAAATTGTGCTTGGTGATTTATTTAGGTCATCACTTGATTGATTGAAAATACTTTATTGCACTTATAAAACTAGTACAAAGGCGAACTTAATGCTAAAGAGCATTCTCTTCCAGATAACCTTTGTGTATTGTAGATAAAGATGTGTAGGTAGTGCACAGGAAAGGGAACTAATGAAAAATTTGTACAGGACTAATAAATCACATAAATAATCACTTATATGCGGACTTTTCATTAGTTCTGAAAGTTCTAATGCTTCATTCTCGATTCTCGACTCCAAATGGCTCAAATACGTAAGCTCTCTCATTACTTCCATATTTGCGCCGCTTAAGGTTTTCGGCTGAATTTGCTCTGCTGTACCAGACAGATGAGATGGCGCAAGGGTCTACCCTTCTCCCAAGGTACAAGAGACATACCGTCAGGCTGCTTACAGTCGACACGAATCAGAGCGTGTGTGTTCGAGAACGAAACCCCCGCGCAAACAGAGGAGGTGCGTTATAATGTAAGATTGAGGTCTATGACTGTTTGTGTGTCTGTCTGTGGCAGCTTAGTTCCTAAACGAATGGACTGTTTTGGACGCGGTTTTTTATTAGAATACTAGTTTAACTGGGGTGGTTCTAAGCTCATAGCTCTCTATGTATGTATAATATACTTGCTCTAATAATATCAGATCTACTCCGTCGTCCTTATTTCTTCACATAGATCCTGTCTATCCAAAAGTTGCCTGGAGAAATCGATTTTAGCGATAACGCCCATTGTACCTACTTATGATTTAAAAGTGTAATTTCTTTTATATGCTTATTTTAATAGTGTGCAATAAAGACCTTATCAAATCTAATCTAATCTATGAAAGTTTTAAACCCCAATGCAAAAAGAGGGGTTTTGTATCATCATCATTATCCCAGCTTCACCTACTGCTGGGTATAGGCCTCCCCAAATTTATGGCATCCACCACGATCCTAAGCTAGTCTCACTCACTGATGGCCCACGATTTTTACGATGTCGTCCACCCATCTCGCTGCTAGACGTCCTACCCTTCTACACAGTGGCGTAGCTACCGGAGGTCTAGACGGGGCAGTGCCCCAGGGCCCCTCAGACTCTGACTTACAAACTATAAATTGAAAATTTCTCCCACATTCAGAATATAAACGTATAGTCGGTCAAGAATGTGGTGTTATTGGTTTAAAATCGCTACTTAATTAGGATTCCGTACCCAAAGGGTGCTCAGCAGGGCCCGTGCCTCCGCTGTCTGTGTGTCTGTCACAGGACTGTAATTTTTGAACGATAGCAGGTAGATATTTTTTTTTATTTTCATAAAATAGTTGTATTTTTTCAATAAAATAAGTTACAACTTGTATTTGGTTTTTAATTTTATTATGGAGTCGACTGTATTACGACGAATCTGGAGTACTTCGAATTCGGAACATGAGTTGCGGCCCTATTTTATTTTTTGCCCCAGGGCCTTTGGTTACCTAGCTACGCCACTGCTTCTACAGCCATTCCTCGACCACCATTGAATCGCTACCCTGCTGTCATCACCACGTCTTGCCAAGTGTCCCGCCCAAGACCACATGAGTTCCATAACTCGATTCCCAACGTCATGAACACTCTTATTTAATTTATTTTTTAAATATGTTTAAATTAACAACTTACGGTTGTTTTTTCACTAAAGGTGCAAAGGTTTATTTTAGGACACCATTTCAACACCTCTAATTGACCAAGACCCACTGACATCTTAAAGATTATCCAATACTTTCAAAATAATCTCCCCGTCTCACCTGAAGACCCATTTCACCCCTTCGGCATCCCTACGAGACACCTGACGTCATCACTACTCCTATATCTATAAAACATTAATACAGGGGCTGCGCGCGACAGATAATTCCTTCCCTCGTAAATATACAGGGTGAATTTGAAATCAGTACTTAAATAAATAAATAAATGAAAGAAAGTAAGAAAACATTTTATTAAAAACCACCACACAGTTGAAGAAAGAAAAAATACAACAACTACATCCCAATCAATTAATTAATCAATCAACCATTAATTTTCTTCAAATAAGACATCTTACTTATGCATTTATATTCTATGTGTAACGAAATTTTAAAAGCTACTAGTAGAGTTCCTTGTAAAAGGTCTAGCCCGGGGAAGTGCTACCACCATACCTTTATCTGCCGCCAAGCAGCATTTTTGTGTTTCGGTTTGAAGGGTATGGTTACCGGTGAAATTACAGGCACATATACCTTTACACCTGTGTGCCTCAAGTTGATAAACGCATGGTAGTGCATTGTGGGGCACGTTTTTAAGGTGCGTGACCTACGAGGCAATACTTTGTTATAGGTGATGGTTACCACTTATCATCAGGAAAGAGTTTTGGCAAGATTTGTCTTAGGTATGTTTGATGGAAAAATCAATAGAATATAAAAAATCTAAAAATTAACTGCTAACAAATTCACCCTGTAGATATTGCAAGAGACAACGATAGGTTAGTGAGAATTATGATGTACCCTCTACCCACATTATTAGTTTACGAGAGCTGTCGTAAATTCCGCTTAGTCTGCGGCCGTACATCACTTACCTTATGTAGGTATGAATAAATGGCGAATATTATTTAAAATTAAATTTAGATCGGTTTAAACGAAGAAACATTGAGATGTACTCAAACTTACAATTCGATTATTTTAAAGTGGTTCGATTCATAAAACAATCAGTGCAAATTCACTACATATCTAAACAATACAAATGTCTAAAAATATATGCGTATCGAATAGTTATGTCTTAATTTAATCATATAGGACATGTGCGAGGCGAGACGTTATTCGGAGCGGATCGCACTCACCCTGATGAAGGTTCACGAATTGAACCGAAACATTGTCGGTCGAAACACCGATAAGACGGTACGTGATAAATCCCGTATTTATAATAATGATCTTATAAGACATTATCTCGAAAAAATCACTTTTTAAATGACATTTCAAATAAGGGAATATGATATAATTATTGATTTGCCGACATTATTATGACGTAACTAATTCGATATGCGTATAATGAGAAACTACTGTTCAATTGTCTGGTGAATGTGCACTGATTACGACCAAAAAATTCATCGCTTTACCTTATGCATGTTTTGTGACCTGTTTTTTGAAGTGAAAACTTATTTAGGCGCGTTGGGCATTTTTTGAAAAAAAAAACCATTGAGCTCGCGACACTGTTACCGCTACCGACATTTCTGTATATTTATCTGGTAATTGTTCAAGTTTTCACTTCTGGCGGCACTCCCGAACTGCCAGTTTTATATAATTATTCATTATGCGCTTGGTAAATAAACATTTTTTTACTGTTTACTGTTTTAGGTAGGTGCACAGATAAAAGGAAAAATTCAAGGTTTGGAGTTTTTTAAAAAAGTGACAAAAATCTAACTTATTTTAACTTTTACTTATTAGTAATAATTCAAACTGTTAATTTATAGCCTTTCTTTTAATTATTTTTGCAGTTTTACACCCTGGTTCATAATTTTACTAGCAGAGTTTAACAACTTCGCGCTTGAACTAATAAAAGTCAACACCAGTGCATTTCGTAATAACTGACGCTAAAAATCTCTATAAATCTAACCCCTTCGGCAGTCAAGTAAACCCGTATTGCTTTATGACCTGTTTGGGGCTTCAAATTGCTGTCTTGGCCTTTTTTAGGCCGTTTTTAGGTCTACGTCCTATCACAAACGATATTAGAACAAAGATGCGCAGTTGTTCGTAATATTTGTTTGTTTTATTTAATTTAATTTTGTTTGTTTTGTACCTTTGATCTAATTAATTGCACATACGGTAGGACCGACATGTAAGTACATGAAGGACCATAAAAGTCCTTTTAATAATTTGGAATTTAAAAAAAAAAAAAGATGCGCAGTAATGGAAAAGAATAGGCGACTGGGCGAATGGGAAGGTGGGATGTGAATTCCTGAGCGAAACTTCGATATTTTCAAAGTTTGCTTTGACATTTTCACGTGAAATGTTTGAATGCTTTTCCTTAATTTTCCTTTAGTTACTACGGTACTACGGTAAGTTCCTGTTATAACTGAAACTTGATTTAATTTGACTTTTGGTTAAATCATACAAATTACATGACTGCATACGTCTTATTAGTAAGTTTCAAAGCACACTCCTGATTGCTCGGGTTTGTGATCAGGCGTTTACTTCATGTTCAAAGAGGGCGTTTTTAAAAACTGTAATTTGCATAGACATATTAGAAAATATTAATAAATTTAATAAATATAAACATAAACAATACGTTAAGAAAATATAAAAAGGTATAACAATAAACAATCATAAATAGAACTAAATCAAATACAAGAAAACAGGAATTAACAAATTTATATTTTAATTATTTAATCATATATTTTTGTCAGCAGTTTAAGGTGTGATCACAAAATGATTACTATCTCCCACCTTAGGTATAAATCTGTGCTGTAGGAAGGTAGTCTCTTTCGTCTGTTTTTATATATAACTAGCTGATCAATCCGCAGCTTCGCACGCGTAGTTTTTCAATAAAAACATTACCCTCCTTTGCGCAGTTGAGTAAAAAGTAGCCTATGTTACTCACGGTGAATGTAGCTTTTGAATGGTGAAAGAATTTTTTAAATCGGACCTGTAATTTTTGAGTTTATTCATTACAAACATACACACATAAATACAAATCTTTCCTCTTTTTAATATTAGTATAAAAGATATATGAATTACACAATTTATTGATTGAGAGTGATCAATAAGTAATTATATCATGTCAATACTATACTATAAATGCAGACCACCCACCACGGAGATGGCGTGACGACTTGGATGTGCATTTCCCAGACTGGCCCACTAAAGCAGGGGACAGAAAAAACTGGAAAGACGGGAGGGAGGCCTTTGCCCTGCAGTGGGACAACACAGGTTAAAAATAAAATAGAATAATAATACAGTACTATTATATTGCGTTTTGTCATAGTTTCATATCATGTCCAAAAAAACTCATTTAAGTCATTTATTTATTATTTATTTTGGGGAAAATCAACAGCTATGTTAATTTAACAATTAACTAATACAAAACAGAAATCCAATTATAGCTTTTCACTTATAGAAACTTTTTGGCAACATAACTAGGTAAGAATATAAAATATAGCAACATTCGGTGAAACAAATATGCAACATAATATCAATGTTTTGTTTTTCAGCCTGACACATCTTCTGTGTTCACAGATAATTTAGATAAAACAACGTTACGCGTATTAACTGATTAGTTGGGTGACCGCTTGTGTCACTGAGCTCGAAGGCTGCAGTACCTAGAGGTCATATGGCGGCCTAAGATTTAGTGAAATCAAGATACGCATTCTAAACTTGCTAAGTACCGTAATATGTTTGTTACTTGTCTGTTGCTTATTTCACTTTTAACGCACCTACTATATTATAATTGTGGACCGCGTCAATGACAACTCGCCGGAAGTCACAGAAATTGCGAACTGTGATGTTGTCAAATCATACGTTTATCTTGGAGCATTGATTACAAACAATGGAGGATGCGTTGACGAAATCAAGAGACGTATGGCGATTTCTAGATCAGCAATGGACAAACTGAAGAAGATATAGAGAAACAGCAACATTACGAAAGCCACCAAGACTCGTCTTGTAAGAGCACTAGTGTTTTCCATACTCCTGTACGCTTCAGAGACATGGACTCTCCGGGAAAGTGAGAAAAAGAAGGTAGACGCTCTCGAGATGTGGTGCTGGAGAAGAATGCTTAGGGTATCATGGACAGAATTCCGTACCAATCAGTACATACTTCAAGAACTCGGCATCAAGCAGCGTCTCTCTTCCACGGTACAATCTCGCATCCTCACCTTCTTTGGACACGTGTCGCGGCGCGGGGAGCTCTCCATTGAACGCTTGGTGGTGCAAGGGAGGGTTGACGGCAAAAGAGCGCGTGGCAGATCACCTATGAGATGGACGGATCAAATAAGGGCTGCCATAGCTGTTCCTTTGAACGAATGTGCCAGAAGAGCACCGGTGCGAGAAGAGTGGGGAAGGGTAGTTAAGCGCGCCACAACCCTGACATGACGACCACGACCACTCTGCCAAGAGTGCTACGACTAAGAAGAAGATATATATATATATATATATATAGTGATTTAATTTATTTTGATTATGGATTATAATTATCTAAAAAAAATAACACAATACAATACAATACAATATGGATACTTATCTACTATTTAGCAAAAAAGTCAGAATAACAACATATATCTATACGATTTAACTTGATTTAAATCTTTTGTTTCACCATCAGCATATCTGCAGAGAAGCTGTTTAATTACGAGCAATGGTAAACCCGTGCCTAAACACGATCCGGGTAAACGGAACAAAGTTTAAATTGCTCGTGGAGATGTGATCAGACACCTGCAGGATGCAGCTCCCAGGGGACCCTGCGAGCTTTGCTCTGGATAATTTGTTCAAACAGAAATACAACAATACCTACTACAAATAAATAATAAAGTTTGCGCTTAGATTCGTGTTTCATCGTAATGTACATATCTACTGGGGTTTGTATCAAGCTGGTAGATATTTTTATTTGGCGGTTAGGTGCGCCAAATAAAAATAAAGATAGATACGAATAATTGACTACCTCCGTGGTGCAGTGGGCGAATAGCCGGCTGAGACGCGGATATAGGAGGCGAGTAGGTAGCGGGTTCGATTCCCTCCGGGGAACAAATGTTTGCATGATCTACAAATATTTGTTCCGGGTCTGGTTGTTTCCCTATATATCGTATATATAAGTGTTATATATTATAGTATATATAATAAGTATGCATTTACAAAAAAAAACAATATAAGTATTCTATCAGTTATCTGGTTCCCATCATTTGACTATCTCCGTGGTACAGTAGGCGAATAGCCGGCTGAGACGCAGGAGGTAGCGGGTTCGATTCCCACCGGGGAACAAATGTTTGCATGATCTACAAATATTTGTTCCGGGTCTGGTTGTTTCCCTATATATCGTATATATAAGTGTTATATATCATAGTATACTAATATTATAAGTATGCCTTTACAAACAAAAAATTATATAAGTATTCTATCAGTTATCTGATTCACATCATTTGACTATCTCCGTGGTACAGTAGGCGAATAGCCGGCTGAGATGCAGGAGGTAGCGGGTTCGATTCCCGCCTTAGAACAAATGTTTGCATGATCTACAAATATTTGTTCCGGTTCTGATTGTTTCCCTATATATCGTATATATATAAGTATTATATATTATAGTATATATTATAAGTATGCATTTACAAAAAAAAATTATATAAGTATTCTATCAGTCATCTGGTTCCCATCATTTGACTATCTCCGTGGTACAGTGGGCGAATAGCCGGCTGAGACGCAGGAGGTAGCGGGTTCGATTCCCGCCGCGGAACAAACGTTTGTATGATCTACAGATATTTGTTCCATGTCAGGTTCTCTTTAAATTTTAAGTATGTATTTACAAAAAAAAGTATATAAGTATTCTATTAGTTATCTGGTACCATAGTACAAGCTCTGCTTAGTTTGGGGCTAGATAGCGCTGTGTGAAATGTCCAGCCATATTTATTTTATTATTTTATTTTATAATACAAGCTCTGCTTAGTTTGGGGCTAGATAGCGCTGTGTGAAATGTCCAGCAATATTTATTTAAAAATATTTATTTAAACAAAAAAAAAAACAGGTAGGTACAGCGTCACTAACTGGTAACCGTGTTTAAATATTGAAATAAAAAGTTTTTGTATATTTTTTTATTGATGAGATTCAAGCGCTTGACCTCTATCTCACCTGATGGTATGGTGATTGCGAGATCGGATATGGAGCACGCTTGCCTAGAAATAACCTATTCACTCTGGACTTGAAGACTCCGGGGTTAAACTAGTCCGGAAAAACATACGCTGGAAGTGAGTTGTACAAGGATGATTTTCAAAATCTTTTTATTACACGTCGTGTGTTTAGTTGATCGAGTGAAGCGAGATCTCCAAATCAACTTGGGCAAATTGGCGTTGTATGTATGTATGTTTGTATGTCCGAGGATAATTTTCGAAGTGTTTATTCGATCATCGTGAATTTTGGTATATAGATAGTGATGACACAATTTTAATGTGACTAAACGAGCTAAAAATGTGGAGGGGTTGTTGAGATATTGGGATTCAAAAAGGGTAAAAATAAACAAAATTGGACTATCTGGTCAAGTGGCACTATCTGGTCAAGTCTAATAAAAGGTTTTTATGAGTACATTTCGACCCGGTTTTTATTTTTAGTTTAAACCTTGTAGTATTTAAGTTATTAGTCATAATGAAAACTGAACTTTGACAAAATTCAATTCACAGGGTTGGTACACCAGTGACCCCACAGGGTAACTCCCCTTACCTGTACTTTAAATAAAACTGTAGGTCAAGTTATTTGGTTGTCTATTTCGTAACACTATTTTATTAGTCAAAGATTAAGGCCGGCTTGCACAACGTTCCCTAAACGTATTTAGAGACTAAACATGTTTAAATTTTACGTAATTGTATAATTTGACAACTCCTTTAATCATATTTAGCCACTAAATACGTTTAGGCTTCGTTGCGCGAGTCGCCCTACTCGCTACGACTCGCGAGATCTCAGTTCGAGGCGAACCAATAGTATGAATAGCATTGCATTTATAAAATCACATTTGTATTAACCCATTTGACATGTTTATTTAAATTTTAACTAACAAATATATCTTAGATATCCATTTATCTGAAAAATGAATGAATTGAATTGAACAAAATTGAGTTTAGACGATCTATTTAGTTAGACGCAGGTAAATACCTATTTCATTTAACAACTTTACTGTTAAAATGATAAATTTTATAGCATTTCCTTTAATTAAATAAAGACAATAGCGCCTATCTATAGCGACTTCCTTTGAACAAAATACCAAATGCAATCACCCACCGATAATAACACTCAGGCACTTACTCAAAAGATAAACGGAGTCCCAAAACCGGTCTGCACCGGATAAAACCGCAATAAAACATACAGACCCCGTGTTTTAAGGTCGAAAACTTCGCGACGATAAATAACCAAATACGGGCGACTTACTAGTCTATATATCAAGGAGCCAATCAGGTAAGTGGCCGTATTTTATAGGATTTGCAGTTACTGGTTCGATTCTCAGGTTTAAGCGAATTATGAAGATATTTGTTGAGTATTCGTGTAGTCTGTTATCCGATTTTACTATGGTATCCCTATTTGAAATCCTATTTGAAATCGTAAGTAAATAAGTGACAAATTGAATTTTACTAAGCTACAAAGTAATGTGTATAGATGCATGTTAAAAATCATTTTACTTACGCAATAACTGACTGAATTGTCACAGTATCTTTAGTAAACTATGACTATCTGCTGAACATAAAAATATTAAGAAATGACTAGCTATACGTTTGTGGCTTTGCTTGCATGGTGCAAAGAGAAAAATAATATTTTGGTTTGATGAATCTAAGGACTCCTAGCTGATTTGGTATCCAACTGTAACAACTTAAAACATACTGTGTTTTAATCTTGAGTTTTGATAGATTACAAATATAGGTACCTAATAATATTTTTAGACCTAGTAACTAACGGAAATATAAATGACGGCCTTATCGCTAATAGTGATCTCTTCCAGATAACCTCTGGCTCCTTCCCGGGATATTATTTTACCTATTGAAATATGTTTGTACATGTTATACCAATGAATTATGTCTTTATTTAAATTCCCCAATTTATAAGTAAACGAGTCAAATAAACATTCGCAAACCCCCGAATAACTGCAAACTCCAACATAACATTAGACCTTAATTTAAAACTCGGAAAGATGGGTCCATCCGTTGGAAATGAGCCCACGACCCATCCAATTCCCAAATTAATGGGATCAGGATGAACCTTACACAGAAGAAACAGTACTTGATAATGTTCGGAATTTTCACTCTAGACTCCAACACTAAATCTATGACACACAAAATTGAAACTTATGGACACCGGAGGGGAATCGCCCATACAACACGTACTACCAAGATCATTTCTAATTGGAGCATATTTCTACCATAATAAGGTATTATTTTAATTTTAATAGTATTTATCTAGGTTCCTAACCATATATATGATCAAAATACTTACCTACTTAAAATGAAATAGAAGCGTATCGCATTCTGCGTGTTTTTACGTCATAAAAGACCTGTTTTCAACCTAATTGTTTCGTATTAAAAACAACAACATCTTACGTATCCTAGTCATGGGAACATATATTATATCGTCTAGTTACAGAATAACAACACAATGAGAAAAATACAACAAGTTTTCAGTCATCATTTTTAATATTATGGAACACGGTCAAAATCTAATCAAATTTAGAATCGTTCTATTGCTATCACTGTCGCTCTGCGTGGCTAAACTTCGTCACTAAACAGGGATAGCGATATTCAGGCCGAAGTTTATGACGCGGCCGAATTGAAGTTGCGCTCGGGGTTCGCCGGCTTCTTAAACCGTCTAAACTCAATTTTGTTTAATTCAATTCATTTATTTTTCAGATGTCAAAGATATATTTGTTAGTAAAAACTTAATTATACATGTCAAATGGGGTAGTTAGTAGAATGAGAGGTCAGCTTATACTGGAAAAGTATAGCTTGATGTGTAGCCGTATGTACAAATGTAATGCGACTTACGCAACAATGTCTAAACCTATTTAGTGGCTAAATATGATTTAGAAAATTTTCAAATCATACAAATACGTCAAATTTAGACATATTACAAGCTTTTTATTAACTTGCAATGTATGTATGTTTGTCCGGAAAGAATCTTGAAACTGTTGAGCTGAAATTTGTAATACATATGTAACTTCGGTGACAATGCAATAATATAGTACCATGGAGGTGGTCTCATGGTGGAGACGGATGCTAGACAACTGAACTTCTGAATGGATTATAGTAGGCTACTAGTGTTTGGGCTCATTTGAATCTGCTTGCGGTTCCGATTATGAATTTTATAAAAGCTTGTATTAAAAAAGTAATTTTCAACAAAATACTTATTTAGTCGCTAATTGGGGGAGACTTTTGCCCAGCAGTGGACAGTACAGGTTAGAACAAATAAAAAGATGGTAAATACGTTTAGGGAACGTCGTGTTGCGTGAAAATCTGATTTTAATTGTGCAAATTAATTTTTAAATATAAAAATCGGGGTGCGTATGTTCGTAATTTTTCTCTTCCTAAACGGCTTGACCGATTTTGATGGGGTTTTTTGTACTCAATGGGTAATTCGGTTGGTTCTTAGCTATAGTTGAACCCAGTAGATAGCGCTGTTGTCGAGATGCTGACAATTGGCGAACGAAGTGGCGGGCATTCAACTAGTAGCTGTTATTCAGATGAAATTAGAATTTTCTTTCAAAGCGATATTAAGTGGAAATTCGTTGCAATAAAGTTCATTTTTCAGATAGCGGAATTAGAGTTATATCGAATGATGCGAAAACGGATGTTAGCCTAATGAGGGTATGCTTTCCTTCTGATACTCCATCAATTGATTGAAAGTTGAAAAGATGTTTTAAAGGTGAGGATAAGAGATCATTTTGATGGAGTTTGTAAAATAATTTCTTTGGATTTGGACTTTTTTCTGAACTTATTTTGATTTAATCTTCTAAATTGTGCGTATTACTAGTTCAATGCCCGCGACTTTTTCCACCAATTTTTGGACTTCGATAACAGCGCGATCTACCGAGTTCAACTATAGCTAAGAATTATTCAGGTGAACCCATAACAACAAAAACAACATCAAAATCGGTCAAGCCGTTTAGCAGAATAACATATTACGTGGATCATATTTCTACCTTAATAAAGTATTTTAAATTGAATAGTTATTTTAATTTGAATAGTATTTATCTAGGTTCTTAACCCATATTAGATCAAAATACTTACCTAAAATGAAATAGAAGCGTATCGCATTCTGCATGTTTTACGTCATAAAAGACCTGTTTTCAACCTAATTGTTTCGTATTAAAAACAACAATATCTTACGGTATCCTAGTCATGGGAACATAGATTATATCGTCTAGTTACAGAATAACAACACAATGAGAAAAATACAACAAGTTTTCAGTCATCATTTTTGGTATTACGGAATACTGGCAAAATCTAATCAAATTTAGAATCGTTCTATTGCTATCACTTTCGCTCTGCGTGGCTAAGCTTCGTCACTAAACAGGGATAGCGATATTCAGGCCGAAGTTTTTGACGCGGCCGAATTGAAGTTGCGCTCGGGGTTCGCCGGCTTCATGAACACGCGCAATATTATGAATTCGAAAGTAACTGTCTCTCTGCCTGTTTGTTACGTTTTCATGACAAAACGGCTAGACCGATTTCAATTAAATTTGGTATATAAATAGATTATGAACGGGATTGTGATATAGGCTACTTTTTATCCGACTGCATAGAAGGAGGGTATTGTCTTTATTGACAAACCACGCGTGCGAAGCCGCGGGCGGTTCAGATAGTTTTATATAACCACGGCTATTGCAACACAGTCGAAACGTCAGGATAATAGATAAAAAAGGTATACCCGATATATACACGTTTAAATCAATAATTATAACCTACAAATGTCTCTTAAAATAAAATTAAAAACTTTCAACTTTCAACTTTATCATAATAGATTTATAGTGCAATTTAAAATTTCACTTTGTACGTTCAGAATTTAGTGTTGAAGTTATTGTGGAGGCTATCTGAATAGCGGGAGAGTTTGATATTGAATGGACGAACTTTACGACGCGAACTTTGCCTTCGCCATTAGCGTTGCTATTTTTACGCAAGACATAATATATGATAAATATATATATAACGGTCAAGTGCGAGTAATAATTGTAATTACAGGGTTTTGTACCTTTAGTATTTATAATCTCTAGAATCTTACTAATAAAATTATTTCATAATTTTCTCTATCTGTCTCACTGCAGGGCAAAAGCCTCCCTTCTCTTCCTCCACTCTCCACGATTAACCTGTCGCAAACTAGGAAATGCAACAGAATAGATAGGTTATAGGTTAGTTATCAAGTTGCCGAGAATCAATGGGTTAAAGGATGAGATAGACCATGCGCAAAATATTCCATATTCCATTTCAAAATTCAAGTCCAGAGTGAACAGGTTCCTACTCAAGCGTGCTCCATCTTCGATCAATACAACTTACCATCAGGTGAAGTAGTGGTCAAGCACCTAGCACGAATTAAAAAAAGTTCTAAAATTTTAACGTACCTTTCCCTCCACAATTTTTCGAGTTCTTAATTTTAAGTATGAATTTAAATAACGACGTCCAGTTATCACCTTTCGGCTCCGGTACCTACCCCAAAAAGTATAGAACCGTTTTAGTGGAATTTTCCCCTTTCAGTGGTATTTCAATGCTTTTTTAATAAACTACTTACTGCATTTTAGTATATAAGCATTTTCCACGCAGAAAGTTCTGAGTGCAGATTATATATATCTAAGTTTAAAGTGCACTTCGGCTTTTTAGAAATAAAGCTTCCTAAAAGTTGCGAGTTTCTACTATGTAGCATTATATTAGTTATCTGGCTCCCTCTGCAGTCGGTTAGTTGCGAGTTTGGGGCTAGATAGCGCTGTGTGAAATGTCCAGCATTATTAATTTAATTAGTGTTTGTATCTAGTTCAGTTCAGGTAAACAGAGTATACAGAGTGTGTGTTTTTCTGTTTTTTTCTGTCCTACCCGTAACACAATCTAGGTATAAATGGCACTAAGTGTGACGACTAACATCCCTCTGACTTGGTGCTCAGAGTTCTATAATGAAACTCATATAACTATAATGAGTTCTACAATGAAATTCACTGCCCTCATGCTATTGGTCGTACACACGGCTACACATCAAGCTATACATTTCCAGTATAAGCTGACCTCGCATTTTGTAGGCTTTTCGTAGAATGAGAGGTCAGCTTATACTGGGAATGTATAGCTTGAGGTGTAGCCGTGTGTACATGCTCTTAGGGCTAATCTACATGTTTTAATATTTACATTTTATATCAAGCATTCTTATTTATTAGCTTCCCCAAAATTAGGTTACAAATACTTTTAAATTTTGTTTTTCTGTTTGTGGCATCGTAGTTCCAAACTCATGGATCGATTCGAAAACGATTCTTTTTTAAACAGTTTCAAACATAACGAAAGGGACGGGGTTGTTTAAATTTTGTAAAAGATAACTAGTATTAATAGGTGAAATAGTATAGTGTGTAAAACAAACATGTAGCATGTTTAAAAACTGAAACCCTACTACGTAATACCTATGTCGATGGTAGCCTATGTTACCTGCTATGTCACATCTCTAGTCAGGCCATCCCTTTCACACGTGAGGTACGTACTGTACGTGTGAAAAAGATGGACTGACTAGCGATAACGACACAACAGCAATTTGGCTTAGGTAATAAGGGGGCCGGTCCTTTATTAGGAATCGACTCATACATCAAAATCGGATGGGTAATATATAGGCGCTTCGGTGGAACATATATTCAGAGACTGCTAAAACATAACTCTTCCTTTTAGTTTTGCCGAAATCGAGTAAAAATTTAGCATATGTTACCCGGACCTTAATATAGAATCAATTGGCACCTCATACATCACAATCGGATGAGTAGTTTAGGCGCTACGATGGAACATAAGTAAATAGGAACAGGCGGTAAAATGAATATTGACTTGGTATTTATTGAAAACTAGCTGTTGCCACGGCTTCGCACGCGTGGTTTGCCAATAAAAAGTAACCTATGTGTTAATCCATGATCTACCTACATACCAAATTTCATAGCAATTGGTTCAGCCGTTCCGGCGTGAAAGAATATCAAACATCCATACATACAAACTTTCGCGTTTATAATATTGGTAGGATATGCTGCTAAAAACATAATCCTTCCTTTTGGCTTTGCCGTAGTCGGATAAAAAGGGTAGCAAGTATTTATAATGAAAGCTTCTAAATAAGTGGTGAAGTCTGTGAAGTTGTGCGGAGTCACCTGCGTCGACATGGCTCCGCCGGGCGCCAGGTGGCTTCCGATTCACTCACAGTTTTAGCAGGTACTTCTACCTACCAGATAAAGATGAACTGTTTTAGACATATGTGGGTAAAAATAGTACTGTGGCCCAGTTACAGTTTAACTTATCAAAGTTAAACTGTAACTGGGCCATTGTATTATCTATTCTATTGAAATCTATTTGAATCGTTAGATTTTTGAAATTAAATTCGTAAGTTACGTCTAAATCCAATCACATTTTTTTTAATTTGTTCGCTCGAGATTAATTTCACGTAGTTTGTTGAAACGTTGTAAAGTTATAACAAAATCCAACGACCCGCGCCTAGCAAACACGGTAGATGCACTGCAGTATCGGGACAAAACCATCAAAGTTCTGAAAGCCATTATTGTACTGCACTCGTAGGGCACTTAACGATGTAGGTAATGAGTAATCTCCTTACAAGAAGTATGTAAGCGTTACTTACCTAAGAACTAGTCAAAGTACCCGTACAGCTTTAGCAAAGACCTAAAAGTAACCAGCAAAGAGAAACGGAAACCAACACTGAAATATTTCAGGAAGGATGCAGCAAACTTCCCGGAAGTACGATCTAACGTAGGGAGGTACGCCGTACCTTACATACCGGCTAAACAGTACAAAGTTAGATTATCATCTTTAATTGACGACCTCCGTGGCGCAACGGGTGGATAGCCGGCTGAGACGCAAGAGGTTGCGAGTTTGATTCCCGTTGCGGGACAAATATTTGCATGATCTACGGATATTTGTTTTGGGTCTAGTTGTTTTTCTATATATTATTAGAATGTATTTAGAAAAGCAAAAGTTATAACTATTCTATCAAATAACTTGTTCCCATAGTACAAGCTCTGCTTAGTTTGGGGCTAGATAGCGCTGTGTCAAATATCTAGCATTATTTATTATCATTATTATTTATTGCTCAGAAGTTTAACCTTCGATTCCTTCTTTTTGTTGGTTAAAATTAACTTAACGAAGAACTACCCCGATTAAACTAGCTTTATACTTAGATAAAAAAACCGGATCTAAATCAGTCCATCCGTTAGGGAACATGCCACAGACAGACATACTCGTACAACCATACATAGGCGTCAGACTTATTTTACACTAGCTGACCAATCCGCAGCTTCGCACGCGTAGTTTTTCAATAAAAACATTACCCTCCCTCTGCGCAGTTGGGTAAAAAGTAGCCTATGTCACCCGGAGATAGTGTAGCTTCCCAACAGTGAAAGAATTTTTTAAATCGGTCCAGTAGTTTCGGAGCCTATTCAATACAAACAAACAAACAAATCTTTCTTCCTTATAAAGTTAGTAAAGATGTGTGCGTAAGTACACTTACACTACAATTAGCATTCCCGTGGCAGATTGCAAGTACATCACCGCTTAATAGATTTTTAACGCCATAGCACATACGACTGTTGACATTGCAAATATTTGGTTGGAAAACTAGTTCCCTCACAAGTTTTCCTTCACCGTTTAAAGAACAAGCACACACATTGACTTTTCTAGTAGTAAAACTAGTGCACGTCCGGGATTCAAACCCACAACATTTTATTTTATTTTATTGATGAGAGTCAAGCGCTTGACCACTACCTCACCTGATGATGACATTCCCTTGTCAATGCATCTATGAAAATCTGATGTATGTTCACAAAAATAATAATTTGCTTAAGAAAAATAGCGATTATCATAATTTTAATACTAGAAATAAAGATAAACTCGCTGTTGCTCCTTGTAGACTCCATTAATGACGGGTTCCTATATCCGTCGGTAACCGACTACGCCTCGTATCTCCTTGGAAAAGTGTCAAACTCATGTCAAACGTTTGACAGGTTTTCAAGGAGAAACGAGTCGTAGCTGGTTACCGACAGATATAGGAACCCACCATAAGTTAGTAAATCGTTTAAATCGTTTACAAGGTGTACGCTTTTATAACAAACTCTCAAGTGATGTACAAAAATTGACAATTATCAAATTTAAAAACGTAATTATACAAAATCTTTATAAAAATGCCTACTATACCATATGAAATTATTTAGATGATAGAGAAGCTTGGGATTATAATTGCTTAAACTCGTACATAATTATTGATTAAAACGGGTATTTATCGCGTATGTACCTATTTTATTTGTTATCCCGACGTTTCGGCTGTGTTGCAACAGTCATGGTCTAACGTCTGGTCTAACCATGCGATAATACACATACGCGATAAATACCCGTTTTAATCAATAATTATACTTAAACTCGCTCAAAAATGTTACAATTTAGACGTAATTTATTTTCTATAATGTATGTATTCTAAAACTACCATTAAAACGAACAAACCAGCTATGTTTCTTGTCTTTCTTTCCGGGCTTACTCGCGAAGGAACAGGCAGTAAAATTGACGTTTCAAAGTGATCCTTGTGATTTTATTGAATAAAAACATTTGAATTTGAATTTTGATGGTGTGATCGAAAGTCCTCCGGAAAGTCAGGGTATTTTTTTGTTGTTGATTGATGTCCGGTTATTTTTTTTGTTTTTCGCATCACTACCGCTGTTATTAAAACTTGGCGAACTCCCAGTAATTGTTACGGGATCGTTGTTTTATTATACTGCTAGCAATTAATAGTTTTCTGACTCTCATTTGAAAAGGTAGTTTAAAATGTACGTAGTAAATAACATATTAAGAAAGTATTTACCAAAAATAATATTAACTTACGAAAAATTCAGAAAATATTTCTTTTTATATTAATGAATAATCTCAAAATTTTAAGCGTTAGTGAATTTAATGATTTTCAGGGATTTTATCGTGTATTTTTATCTTTTATTACCGAACGTTTCGACTGTGTGTATGAACGAATAATATGAGCGTGGACATTTCTAATTCTGATGACCAAGTGAGAGTGGTAACCATCGCCTTTAGCAGAGTGTTGGCACGTAGGTCACGCACCTTAGAAACGTGCCCTACGATTCACTACCCTGCGTTCATCAACTTGAGGCGTAAAACCTCAAGTGCCTGTAATTTTACCGGCAACCATACCCTGCACACCGAAACACAGCAATGCTGCTTGGCAGCAGAAATAGGTATGGTTATTTCAAACTTTGCAGTAACAGGCATCGAGACTAGATCGACACTAGAATTTGGCTAGATTGTTTTAACAAGAATTAACATTAATACCACTTGGGCTATTTGACAGCGACAGTGTACTGAAATGACCGTGAAGTGAAAGATTTTTCCTTCAAAATAATCTAGTTATTATTGACAGTCTCATCAAATAATAAAAGCTCTACCAAATTCGCCTAAAAATCTAGACAGTTAGGTGTCATGAAATATGATAGACACTTTTATAGAAGTAAAACTTCTTTAAGCACGTTTGACTTGGGGAGTAAGCTGGTGAATGCGTGACGAGAGCGTTATGAAAAGTGTGACCCAGCGAGGCGAACGCAAGTTAAGAGGAAGATATAAGTTAGTGAAGATAAAAAGACAGAGAGAGAGTTACGTTTCGTATATTATTGTAGGGGCAAGAGAGAGAGGTGCGAGCACACATTTTCTTTCTCTCTTCCTCTCATAACTAGTGCATGATATATATATATATATATATCATCTCATTCAGAAGTTACTTTGCGAGTTTGCTAGCGTTATGCGAAAGGTGATTTCTTGATTATTTTTAGTAATTTAATTTCGTTCTTGTACAATTTTATAAATTAATATTTTGTAAAAGAAGTTTTACTTCAGTCGTGTGGTCTAAAGCACACTCGTCTTTTTATAGATAAAAATTCGCAGGCACGTGACCTGCGAATTTTTATCGTAGACGTTCAGTTCTTGTAATACGAACTGTTTATCAGTTATGGCTTTATCTTTGTAATGTCGGAACGAGAAAAAAAACAAGTATTTTTATTTTTTCAACAACAACTTTTCAGACTTTTTAAAATACAATGTAATCTTTTCTTGACAAAATATCTATTTTTACTTTTACCTTAAGCACATTGTTATAAGTCAGTAGGGAGTCCACGTCGCCCGTTTCCGGCCCCATCAAATAATAAAGCTTTTACGAGAAAAATATTATTTTCCCAAACAAAAGCATTGGCGGAAAAACATGGTGTTTGAATGCCTTCGGCCGAGATATCATATCCATATCGCTATTGTACCTATAGCTGTTGAATGAGGGTATTGGGGTTCAGGGCCCGTACGTCAATGGCTTCGAAGTATTTGTAAATAAAAGACCTATAACTTACATAAACGCTATATTTTTGGTGACTTGTGTATATTTGACCTGATTTAAGATTCTTAAAAGTTACTTTTGTTTTATATATTCAAATATAGCTTAAATACACAATTATAAACGGTGTGTACCTATACGATCTGATCCCGCCATCTCCTTACCATCAAAGGACAAGCAGGCGCACGGCTCAGTACCATCCGTACTTAGTTGACATACCACCTATTCGCACACACTGCTTTGGTTCTACGTTCTTGATGCATACAAGAAACACTTTACCGTCGTCTGTTTTTCCTAAAGAATACAATCCGATAGGTTTCTTCAAGATCTTCGTGCTTCATCTTAGACCACATCATCGCTTACCATCTGGGGGGGGGGGGGGGGGGGGCGCAATCGCGCTAATTTTGAACGATAATACCAAAGAAAAAACGTTACGTTATGAACATTTCGTCTCACCCTGACACGTGTAACATCAGTCAAACCAACGTGAGCGCGATTGCTCCCCAGGTGTGATTATAGTCAAACGAAGACCTGTTCGGTTAAAAAAAAAGAAGGTGTTCGAGACAACGTTTGCTTTAAAGTTATAATACTGAACAGAATCAACCTTTTATACCTATTCCGCAATAGCTAAGTAGTCTGAACACTGATTGCCGTCTATGGAGCCTCCCGTGCGTGAAAGATACCCCTTAGTATTGTTGCAACCATTCACTGTCTATAGGGGGTAAGTCTACTGAAGATAAGATGCATAGATGTGTAGCTTCTCTCTGCAATTTACAAGCCTTTGTTTTTGCTTGTTTGCCGATGAGGCCCTGATCAGCGTGGAATCAATCGACCGGTATGATTGCAGCAGAAGATTGCCAAGCCGCGTGTAGATAGATAGAAAGAAATAAGTCATTCTGTACACGGTCAAACTTGATGCTATAGTGTGACCATTAGTGCTGTGCACTCCCTGAGGTATGCGCGGCGAGGTGGGAGGCAAAGAAAAAACTGCATGAGTTCACATGAGATCAATACATGTCGGACATATCTTACGATATCAGTTTGCACTTCTAAGGCAAGACTTGTGGCGGGACGATGGTCGGAGGCTATCTATCTGTAATATATTATACTTACTTAGTCGATTAAAATGTAACTTAAATATACTCATATTTTATTAAAAATATGCAGGTGATAAATAAGAACTAAACTTATAATTCAAAGGACTTGTTTTATTGAACATTTTTTATATTTACAAACAATTATATATTCTAACGAAAGTTATTCTGACATAGATTCTGTTTCAACTTCATCTTCCATTTCATATCACGAGATAACGCACGACCCATCTTTGAATATTTATCTCATGTGCGTCTGATATAGACAGTCCGATACAAATAACACTACCTGCCGCCACGAGCGTTGACGGCGAACTGACAGAGCGCAGCAGCCGATTTTCCCCCCCCGTCTCGCCGCGCGCATACCTCAGGGAGTGCACAGCACTAATGGGCACACTATAGGACGCATTCTATTTCAGTTTGTGTAATGCGAAAAACAGTGCAAAAAAGGTACACCCATTTAAAAGGTACATTTTGTAAGACTTTAAGAAAGCGCAAGCAAGGTGACGTTATTACACTTTTTTAAGATTTTAAAAAGAAGTATAGGTACGAATAATCTGAGAACATTTTATTTTGCTAAATATAAAAAAAACTATTAACTGATTAATACATTATTTTTTAAATATTAAAGATTATGGCGGTGATCCCTAAACACTGATATTGAACCACAATTGATAATTCAACTTTAGTTTGCATTATGTACAGATCTATAGAAGTGGCAATTCTTTTTTTGTTAGACTGATTTCGTAAAATCAAACATAATTAAAGGAATAAAAAATGATAATGGATAAAAATGGCTAGTGATGACGTCCCCCGTTGCGCAGTGGGCGAATAGCCAGTTGAGACGCAGGAGGTAGCGAGTTCGATTCCCGCCGCGGAAGAAATGTTTGCATGATCTACAGAATCTACAGATATTAATTGTTAAGGGTCTGGATGTTTTCTATATAATACATATAATTAGGTATTTACAAATATATATATATAAGTATTCTACAGTTATTTCGTGCCTATAGTACAAGCTCTGCTTAGTTTGGGGCTAGATAGCGTTGTGTGAAATATCCAGCATTATTTATTTATTGGATTTATTTACTACTGGTAGTAAATTATGTTTATTCTCATTACAGAATGCAGTTATGCATTCAGCAAAGTTAAAAAAATACAACATTAAAGTCGTCCTGGTATCCAGAACTAAAAAACTAGAATATCTAAATATTTCTCCTTATTTAGTGCAATTTACAAAATGGGAACTTAATGTTTTTGCGCAAATTAAACAAAACCTTTCTAAAATGTCCGTAGGTACCTTTAGGATTAAAACATTATCATTAACGTTTTAAAAAGAAGAAAATTTTCCAAACTCAAATTGACGTAGGTAATGTGAAAGCTAAGGAATTGTTCCTGACAATATTTTCTCACGACAAGTGGAGTACAAAAGGCGTGTGAAACCGGGGCACGGCCTTAGTCGCGTCGATACCTCAAGTGTCGAATCTCCTACATAATGTGGGAGGCGCGAGGTTACTGTGCGCTCACCATCAATTTCAATTATTAGGGATAAGAAAAACAATTATTGCACATCAATAAAATTGTATAATAGAGTACCTAAAAATGTTAAAAGTCTTGCCGACAATGATTTTAAATTGTTTATCAATGTATATTTAATTAAAAAATGTTTTATCGTTTGGACGAAGCTTTTGCAGATAAAAACCTTTTTACTATAACATTTAATACAAATGCATACGTTTTGACATGGCACATTTTTTAATTGTATTATTTGATATATTATTGTATATTATTTAATTGTATTTATACAATCGACAATGCTTTTACATATACTTTTAAAATCATTTATTATATTTTTTTTTTCCATTTCTTTTGTTAATGTATATAATTTATCTTGTAAATTTGTTACTCACTATTAACATCATAATTTAATCCTAGCAAATGTAACATTGTAATTATGTAAATTATTTTAAATATTTTTATAAGATTTTTTATCATTGTACTGACATATATTATTATGAACATGTATTATGTCAAAAGATGAAACAAATGAAATTATGAAATAAATTACGAAGAAAGTTCATTCAACCTTAAACTGGTATGAAATAGCTTAAGAAATATTCTGTAGACGATTTGTTTTTGTTTTTTTTTTTTTATTGTTTATTGTGTGCTAATGTAGTGAATAAATGACTTTTGATGTATATCTATAATATTAGGTATATTTGAGTATATATATACCGTGTATTCCACCACAGCATGGTCACCATCGTCTGTGTAGTGTAGCTAAGAGCCCTCTAGTATAGGGGCCGCATCCTACTAATAAAATGATGCCACATCTACCTACCTACATCATTTTGTATGATTTATGCAACAGTTTTGATTTCGCTATCGTAGCTAATTGCTGTCACCTCGCTATCGTTCGTAAAAAAATGCGACCTGGAGATGAACCATCGCCTATATCAAAGTACTGCCTCGTAGGTCTCGCACCTTAGAAACATTCCCTACGAACCCTACGATACACTACCCTGCGTCCATCAACTTGATGCACACTTTTGTAAAGCCTCATGTTCTAATATGATTTATCTCTAGTACTTAGTAATGTATCATCCAATTACCGCTAGTAATATAACAAAACTATTATGGTACTCCCACGTTGCATTCAATATGTTAATTCAGTGTGTGTTTGTATGACCGATATTTTGTATTGATAAGAAAATCTACCTTACCACTTGTTTTTGAATCGAGTGGTCAAGATTTCAACTCGATTTGACTTTGACTTTATACAGTTTAAAATGAGTAGAGGTAACAAGCGAAATGTAACAAGCTTTTCTCAACTCGTTCTCGTGCAAAATAGAGATGGCTTTGTCTATCTGTGCTAACAGATGCACTATAATTTTGACGAATTGTGGCACTCACTTTTGACTGCACGAGTATTTTGTGGTACTTTTTGAGGACAACGCACCGAGATACAGCGTAGAGTGAAGTTGTATGACCACAAGAAGAATGACAGCGAATGACGACAAACTTCTCTTTATAGCGTGCGATATGTCGCGCATGTGTTATCCACGCACGACATATCTTACGACGCGCATGCAAGCCCACCTGGTCGAGTAAATATAGTATTTGTAAATTACAATGTCAACTTAAATCTCTATAACTGTAAATCTCGATAAATGCGACGAGAAATAGTAGTAGAGGTTTTGAATTTTCATTCATAAATCAGGGAATTACCGTGGGTGCTAATGAAACCGTTATATTACCGTTTAAAATGTTTTTGAAATCGAATCTTAATGAGTATTTTATTCCATACGTGGGCTTCGGAGTACCCATGACCCTCTTTATGTAGTAGAAATATTATTAATTAAATTCTAATGTTATTATTCATAACTATAAAGGAGTAAAGATTTTTGTTTGCAAGAGTTGAAGAAAGTACTTACATTATTTTATATAATTTCATTTTCCGGATAACTAGTAAACGAGAAAGACTTTAAGTCTAGTGTTAATAAGTTCGTAGAAGGCGTATGTTAATAAAAATATTGACTTAATATATTTTAATATTCTGTCTCCACTTCATTCACGATCAAGTCTCCACTCTCATTATCACATTTCTTACAATAACCTCTTACTACTCTTTAACACAAGGCAATAGAATTCCAATTTCTAAAACGAATCCCTCATCTATAAACACATATACTTTAATACAAGGGGATAAGGTTTAATTTGAAGATGAGCATCTTTGGTACAAGTAGTGCGTCCTTATTATTAGATTGATAAGGTTTAATTTGTTTGAAGATGGGAATCGGAACAGGTTGTGAACTTGTGAGGCAATATGGAGACCGTGGGCGAGCCCTACCGTTAGATAGTACCTTGCTCAATGGCTGCCCACGGCCCACCAGTGGACTACCTTCCGATGGTTTAGGAATGTGGTCTTCAATCGATCTTTCGTCTTGTCACTTATTTTTTCTGACCGGGCTTTTGTTTTTGAATTTTTCGGCGCCATAAACTCTGCCTTCTGACATTTTGGCTGTCGATTTCAAATCCCCATTTTGTGTAATATTATTGTAAAAAAATGCATTGGACCTAAACTAAAATTGACATCTTGTAATTTAACCAAATTCCATGCATTAAATATATCTTTTCATTTCATTTCATAGCTACCGAATAGAAAATCTCTTTTTTCTGCTCACATACTATATATTATATATTACTATATATTTATTTCGAGGCTACTTCAGTGGAAGCATTCAGATTGAGAATCTATAGGCACCTTCTCGGTCAAACCGACCAAAAATGAGCAACTTAATATTTCCATAACACTTCTCTTCTATTGTTATGTATGTATTTTAATTCGATATTGGTATAGTTTAGTCTATCATATAAAGTATTTAAGTAGGTTTATTTAAGTAGTATGTACCTATATTATGCTATATTTATTAGTCCTGTGCAAATTTTCTTTTTTACCTTTTCTGTGCACTACCTACACATCTTTGTCTACAATACACAGAGGTTATCTGGAAGAGAATGCTCTTTAGCATTAAGTTCGCCTTTGTACTAGTTTTATAAGTGCAATAAAGTATTTTCAATCAATCAATCAATCAATCAAACATACATAGGTACGGCCCACCTGATGGTAAACGGTTACCCTAGCCGTTTGTAACACCAAATGTAAATTGCTCGCGCATTGCCAACCCTCTTTTTCTCAAATGCCTCTTTAAAGAACCCCATGCGTTTAGTCTCTGTGGAAAACCTCGGCAGGGAGACCATGCCACAACCTAAGTGTACGCAGAAGGAAATTCTCTGATATCTCGGGGCGCGCGACCGTGGTTTCCCAGGAGTGAGGATTTCCTGTCTTAAGTCTAAGTATTTCTGTACATAAGAAATATTATCTTATTTCTTATAGTCCTGTCAATGTAACAACTTATGGGTGTTTTTTCTTTTGTTACTCTCTTTTTTTTAATCATTGTTTTATGTACTAAGTATTTATTTATTTAATACTATATTGCACAAAAATACAAATTACATGTACAAAAGGTGGGCTTAATGCTAATAGCATTTTCTACCTGCCAACCTCAGAGGTAACAAAAAAGGTTGGCGTGCTAACTTTTAACAATATTAATGTTAATTAAAAAAAAACAAAAGAAACACATATAACAATAAACTCCGATTACAGTTAGAATAAATACATAAACCTACTTGATATAACAATAATAATACATAGAATATATATATGAGAAATGTAACATATATATATATATATATATAGATATAAAACAAAAAATACTATTACATACAACACACATAGGTACTACGTTTTCATATATTTTAACAGCCAGTGGAGGACTGCAAGAAATGACTGTAGACTAGTCGTCTGAAAACCGGTTTACTAGGCGCCTTTTTAATATGAGTAGGGAGAGAGTTCCATAGACCGACAGCTACCACCTCAAAAGAGTTGCCACGGAGAAGCCGTTGAGTGTTTCGGGGTAGCGAGAAGGAGAGAATCAGTGGATCTGAAGTTTTGGTCATGGGTGTCAGAGAGGTAGGAAAATTTGTATTTAAGATAATGGGGAGTAAAGGGGTCCCTAAGGATCGAAAAAAGAAGACATAAAACTCTTAACTTTCTCCTGTCACGAATTGAGAGCCATTTCAGTATTCAGTATTTTATTGCGTTCATACAAAGTGGATTATAATTTTAATATTACAATGTTACATGTCAGATCTTATTGACCAATCAAGAGTGCAGCAATACATGTGTACCCTGTAGGTAAGGGTGTAACAATATTATAGCTAACTAGGTAGATCAAGTGGAACCGAAGTTGGCCGTTTTGAATTGGTTAGTGAAATCATTATTCTAGAAAATGATTTACAGTTCTTCGAGTGTGTAGTAACTCTTTTCCATTATTTATATGTTTTATGATATACTAGCTGACCAATCCACAGCTTTGCACGCGTAGTTTTTCAATAAAAACATTACCCTCCTTCTGAGCATTTGGGTAAAAAGTAGCTTATGTCACCCGGGGATAGTGTAGCTTCCCAACAGTGAAAGAATTTTTTAAATCGGTCCAGTAGTTGTTGAGTTTATTCATTACAAACATACACACAAAAATACAAATCTTTACTGTTTCTAATATTTGTATAGATGGTGTCCTTTTCTTGGGCTTTGTTTATGTCCGTTCTGTGTTTTTGATGTGTGTCCAATAAACGATTTCTGTTCTATCCTATCTAAAGTCGGTCAAATAAAACCACTAATGGTTCACCATCCATAATCATTTTGGTACAGCATAAGTAAAGTAATATCCGTGAGACTTCATTACCTGATTTATCTTTGTTACCGTTATTGCAACAGAATGAGTTCATAAATCACGAATTGACCGTGACAAAGGCACCGGCGGGCGGCGGGAGGAAAGTGTGACCAATCGTCTACTATGGAAGTACTTAGGCCCTACGGTTTTTTAGGGTTCCGTACCGAAAAGGTAAAACGGCACCCTATTACTGAGGCTCCGGTGTCTGTCTGTCTGTCTGTCTGTCCGTCTGTCTGTCACCAGGCTGTATTTTATGAACCGTGATGTATTAATGTTGCCGCTATAACAACAAGTACTAAAAACAGAATAAAATAAATATTTAAGGGAGGCTCCCATTCAACAAACGTGATTTTTTTAGTCGTTTTTGCTCTATATTGATAACGACAACAGGTAGACGCTTGAAATATTCACATAATATTTAGTTATAATTAAATTCACTTTAAAAAAAATATTAGAATAAAACAAATATTCAAGTAATTTAATAAATATTAAATATTTAATATTAGGTTGGCGAAAAAGTTTCAAAACATTTTTTATTGTAGTTTATTTACATTTAACTAAAGTATGTAGGTACCATTTTGTTAGATAACTTTTTGGCACCTTGTAGGTAGGGACATAAACCCATTGCTATAGAAATTTTGGGGCTTCTGATCAAAATACCGCGACAAGTAGTTTTGGCAGTCCTCTCGTGATGTTAACCTGACACTGCATAAAGAATTCTGAAGAGACCGAAACAGGTAGAAGTCTGAAGGTGCAAGGTCAGGACTATACGGCGGATGCATTAACACCTCCCAGCCAAACTCTCTTAATTTTTGCTGAGTGATTATGTGTGAGGTCTAGCGTTATCATGATGAAAAACCACACCCCTTCTGTTGATTAATTCCGGCCGCTTTCTCTCAACTTCTTGCTTTAATCTCATCAGTTGTTCGCAGACGAGTTCAGAAGCGATGGTCTTGCCTAGTGGTAACAGTTCATAATGAATAATGCCCTTCCAATCCCACCACACACACAGCATCACCTTGTTGCGAGTTAACCCGGGTTTTGCCACAGTCTGTGAAGCCTGACCGGCCTTTGACCACGACCTTTTTCGCACATTCTTGTCGTAAGGTGATCCACTTTTCATCACCAGTCATCAGCTTCTTCAAAAATGGTTCGGTTTCATTACGTCGTAATAAAGAATCACAGTTTTTTTCAAATGCGCCAACAAAATTTTTTTTCAAACTGTTTTGTTGTCAATTCACAGTTCTTTAGCTACGTCGTAACTACTGATATGCCGATCTTGCTCTACTTTTTCAAAAATGGTATCAATTTTATCCGTAATAGGGCGACCAGAGCGACGTGCATCTTTGACATCAATATTTCCAAATTTCCGGATTGAAAACGCTTAAACCAAATTTGTGCTACTCTCACAGACACTGCACTAGGCCCATAAATATCGCAAATTTTTTTCGTGGCTTGCGTTGCATTTTTACCTTTTTTGTAGTAAAATTTTAAAATGTACCTATCGAATTTCTTCATTAGATTCACTCATCTTTACAGTACGAAAAACAAATAAAAATCACACATTATCCAAATTTGAATTTGGAATTATCTTCTTTAAAGTTTAAACTATGATTGATACCAAAGCCAGCCAGATACAAGTAGTATAGCCAAAAAGATTTATTACAAGTTCATATATATATATATATATGAACTTGTACTTATATATATACTATAATGCGAAAAGACTTTTTCCCCAACCTATTATAACAATATATTTAAATCCCATAGAACAAAGGGTTTTTTTGTTGTTTTTATAGATAATGGTACGTAACTCTTCGTGCTCGAGTCCGACTCGCACTTGGCCGGTTTATTTATGTCGTAACTAGTTGTTGCCCGCGACTTCGTACGCGTTATACTCCTAAATGTCTAGGTAACCTAGAAATAAAGCTAAGCTCGCTGTTGCAACTTGAGTTGTGGGGTAAAAAGTAGCCTATGGGGTAATTCAGGTTATATTTTACGTATATGCCAAATTTTCTTCGAAATCGGTTCAGCCGTTACGACGTATAGATTGTAAATAAATTGATAATTATTTTTTAAAGTTTGAATTGTCCTCTGCTCCTATATGGGTATATTTAAGGTAAGAGTGAATATGTGTCTTCTAGATCTTTGTGCTTCATCTTACACCACATCATCGCTTTCTGGTTAGATTGTATTCAAAAGAAGAACAATCTATGTTAAAAAAAATCGACGAAAGCAGTAGAATTTTAAAATTACAATAATACGACTAGCGGGATTTGAAGCCCAAACCATCTGCTTATGATGAGATGATCGAGGACACGATACCGATTTTACCACATTTCACTGCTTTGCAGAATTACGTTTTTATAAAAAAAAACGAATACCTCAAATTTTGAGATTTTGAGGTCCCAGACCTGACAAAGAGGACAAGAGGACAAAGAGGAGGAGGACAAAGAGGATGTTCTACAGATAATTCGCAGTATTTATCTAAGAAGATACTTATCAAAAAGCTACCTAATAAGTAAAAGCTGAGTCGATAAATCTGTCAGTAACGTACAGTCGCGTCCACAGCTGGCTATCAATCAATCGGCCACCGCCTTTAGGAATTTCATCAGGAGAATGTTTTTTTGTTGATTGTCCGAATTGCCTTTCCATGGTGGGAGTGTTTGTTTTCTGATCTGAATGTTTTTATAGGAATGGTTAAATATATATTGGCTTTTAAAAGTGGCTTGAAGCCACTGTTTGAAATCTGGTGTATCAGGGTGTATTATCACACTTAGGGTTAAAATTTACTTTTTTATAAGTCCTAATTATTTTAATTTATATATAACGCGTTTCTTGACCATCTCGCGCTAGCTGACCCGTCCCAACTATGCATGGATTTTACATCACACCTAAAAAAAACAATATGAGAACAAATAACAAGACACGTGGGAAATACAAGAGGCGGTCTTATCGCTAAAAGCGTCGTAGTGTTGCTTACTATCAGTGAAAGTATTTACAGATACGGTTCATTAGTTTCTGAGATTGTCCCCTACAAACATACAAACATACAAACTTTATTTCTATATAATATAAGTAGGTAAGTAATATAACTACCTATTTCACTTTACCTAATTGAGTTTGGGTAAATGCAACTCAAAAATACATTAAAAACTGGAAAAAATACCATCGAAAAATTCTTACAACGAAATAAATAAAATGACTCTCAAAACAGGCATAAGACGAATTGTTAAATAGAAATAACTAGTATAAATAAAGTAACATGAATTTAAATATTTGTTAAACTTAAACCTTGTTACCACAAAAAGCTTAAACAACTGTTACGTTTACGTGTTTAAAAAAACCTTTACCAATATTTGTATAGGATTTTGAAAACGCCCCTTAAACAGTGTTTAATTTTTTTTGTGGTATGACCCAAGTACTTTAACAAACAGTTTTAACAGTCAAGCTATAGAAGCCAGACAAGCCGAGCTCGAGCGACGCCAATCGACACCTGCGGAGAGCCTTTCCGTGTCCCAACAACAGCCAAGGCTTAGCTGCTACTGTTTATACTGTATACTGTGTCACAGCCAGTCCGCACGGCACAATACATATACTAACAGTAAACATACTTACAACAAAGAAAATACATTTATTTGATAAACACAGCATTGACCACAAAATACTTATTTAAATAATAACACAGGCAGGTCACAAGAAGAGAAAAAATACATAGAAATATTAAGTTAAGTTTGTGTGGACCAATCAGGCCTCGTTTCAGCGTATTACTGTCAACTATCTGAAGATGGTAAGCGGCGCTGGTTTTCAAGCGGGACCGATGGCGAGCATCACGAACGCAGAAATAGTAAATGATATAAGTGAAATGTGTATACACACATACATAAAATATGTAAATAAATAGGTAGTTAGTTACATTTTATATCAAAGTTGGAAACATTCGACTTACTGACAAGTGATGACGCCTTGCGCGCCATGCCTGTTTTTTGTCAGAAAGCTACAATACATTATTTTTGTCAGAAAGCTACAATACATTATTTTTGTCAGAAAGCTACAATATATTATTTTTGTCAGAAAGCTACAATACATTATTTTTGTCAGAAAGCTACAATACATTATTTTTGTCAGAAAGCTACAATACATTATTTTTTTTTCACAAATTGAATTTACTTGTTTATACTTTAACAATGAGCTCCGCACTAGATGCAACCGCAATAATAAAGTCGTGACTTTTTTACCAAAACCGTAAATATACTTTGTTTTATAAATTAACACGATACAGGCATACTGTACGAGCTATGGAAAGGGCTATGCTCGGGGTTTCTCTACGGGATCGAATCAGAAATGAGGAGATACGTAGGAGAACTCAAGTCACCGACATAGCTCGACGGATTAGCACGTTGAAGTGGCAATGGGCAGGCCATATAGCGCGCAGAACAGATGGCCGATGGGGCCGGAAAGTTATCGAATGGAGGCCACGGACCGGCAAGCGCAGCGTAGGACGTCCACCTACAAGATGGGCAGACGAGACTACTACTAAGAACCGCAGGTCGGCGTTGGATGCAGGCCGCTTTCAACCGCAGTTCCTGGAGATCAATGAGGCAGGCCTTTGTCCAGCAGTGGACGTCCTACGGCTGATATGATGATGATGATGAGGCATACTGCCTACAGAACTCTTTACAATATTGACCCGTGGTTGACTCGCGCTTGACCGATAATTTTCGTAAATGCATGTTAAATAGCATTATGTCGAACTTCAGGGAAAACAGAATTGAAGTTTCACTATCATTATTATCTCAACAAATTGCATTTTGTTAAGCAGTGTCTTTACTGTTTGTCTCTACACTGTGCCTTCGAATAGTGTATGCAAGTTATTCTGTGGCTCGGCTTTCAGCAATAGTGTCAAGAGGATCGATCGGCGAATGTTTGTGCTATTCCGATCGCAGGCGTCTAATATTAAACAATATTAGACGCCTGTTCACGGTGCGGACACAACTTCACGAATTACTTCCATCCAATAGAAGAGATCGTTTTATTACACTTATATTACAAATGTGAATGTTTTGATGTTTGCATGTTATATGCATACTCAATTATATCCAAACGGCTAAACCGATTTCGATGAATATACTTTTTGCTACTTCTTGTTGACAAATCAAGCAAACGAAGCCGCGGGTGGAAGGTAGTTCTGTTGCGATCTTTACTCTCAATTTTCAGATTATTTGTTTATTTATGTTCAAAGCTATCTATGGGTCATTTGCAAAGCTACTCGTATCTATGAATCGTTTGTCTTTTGATCCTCTTGTAAGGTAAATAAAGATTTGTATTAATTTATTCGTATGAGCTATAGTCATCTAGGATTACTATACTTTATAGATCATGGTGTTATTAGGGCACGATAAGCCTTAGCTTGATGTGTGACCATTAGTCGAATTTACTTTTGAAGTCGCAACGTCGTAACGGCTGAACTGATTTCGATGACATTTAGTATGTATGTACGTAGATTATATCCTGGATTAACACAGGCTACTTTTTTCCATAAATCAGGTCCCATGGGATAAAAATGGGGTGTCAAGTCAAGATAGATAGATAGATAACACTTTATTGAATTACCACACAAACAGAAATAATACAAAGATAAGTATTAGGCTAAAATAAATATAATACAATTGGCGGCCTTATCGCTGAAAGCGATCTCTTCCAGGTAACCTTTGGATGGAGCGAAATTAACAAAAATACCGAGTGCGGTGTACTTTAGAGGATACATTTACATATATATTCTAAGGTATAATAAAAATATGATGAAGTTTTAATCCTAGTACTTAATATACTTATAAAATAGACTAATATATAGGTATATACATATAGCAAACTATACTAACAGATAAAATAAGTACATATATAGTAAATAAATAACGCTAGGAAGATGACACCGTGTTTCATCTTCAACTTGAATGTGTGTAAGGAGGATGACCATCTTATTTCTTCGGGCAGAGCATTCCACAGCCGAACAGCCTGGACAGTAAAAGAAGCGTTGTAAAAGGAAGTGCTGTGCGAAGGATATCTGAGTATTAAGTTTTCTGATGACCTAAGAGTATAGAAGCGAGTTTACCTTTTTTTTTAGCTTACCTACACATTTAGTAGTGAAACGCATATGAAATAGCGGGCAACAGCTAGTATAATCTAGAACAAAGTATTGCCTCATAGGTCACGCACCTTAGATACGTGCTCTACGTTGCACTGTCCTGCGTCCATCTACTTGAGGCATACTTACGAAGATCTATCCTCTTAAAAAAAACTATTTACTCTATAGTCTGTCTTGGCGCAAGAAAGTGAGGACACCCGACCCGAAATAATGGGAACTGGTGTGGACAAAGAACAAAAAAACGGGCACATTTTGGCATACCATAAAATAGTAGAAATTAAGGTTTTTTTGGTGGTTAACCCTAATTTTTGTAATTTACTTCTTCTGGTCTTCAATCGACGAATATTTTTACGTGAGCTCCAAGCATTTCTTTTTGACACCGACACTAACTTCAAAACCTAAGCTACACTAAATCTAGATTATTAATTTATAAATATTTATTCTTGTTTCAGGTACGTTAGAACCGTCGATCGAACGTTGAAACGTTATGGTTAAAATGTAAGTCAAACATCGAGTTCTGTTTTCATTGAAAACATGCAAGGAGGAATATGAGTGATATTGAATTGAGCATAAAATAACAGCGTTTGCCTTCCACTTTACTCAATCGATCTTGTACCTACTAAACGTTCAGAATGGTAGACAGAAACTCACATAAGTAGATTACCACGTATATTTTTGGTGATTGTGTTGTTCTAAATGGAATCGGTATTTTAACTAGATATGATCTACTGAAGTTATGACAGCAGAAACGAGGCCTCAAAGTTGTTCAGCGTGCTATAGCAAAGGCTACGCTTGGTATTTATTTTTGAGATCGAATCAGAAATGAGAAGATTCGTAGAAAAACCAAAAGCCACAATAATCCCACTAATATTATAAACGCGAAAGTTTGTATGTATGTATGTGTGGATTTTTGCTACTCTTTCACGTCGTAACGGCTGAACAGATTTCGATGAAATTTGGTATGTACGTAGATTATAACCTGGTTAAAAACATAGGCTACTTTTTGTTCACAAACCACGCGTGCGAAGCCACTGGCGAAAGCAAGTAACATATTTAAATCTAGATACGCGGTAGCGTGACAAGCCAAGTTCAATAGAACTGGCCAGCAGCAACGTGTGTAATATTACACGAACCATTTGAAGCCACTTTTGACTACCTCCTAACTCAAAATCTATTTAACATAAACAAGTCCAATTTGGCTCATATATTGAGATTTGCGAGATACATCATCATCATCAGCCGGAAGACGTCCACTGCTGAACATAGGCCTCCCCCTTAGATCGCCACAACGAGCGGTTGGTAGCCGTTTGCGCCCAACGGCTCCCCGCGATTCTTACTAGATCGTCGGTCCACCTTGTGGGGAGCCGGCCTACGCTGCGTCTTCCAGTCCGTGGTCTCCACTCGAAAACCTTTCTTCCCCAACGGTTATCGGTTCTACGAGCGATGTGGCCTGCCCATTGCCACTTCAACTTGCTAATTTTGAGAGCTATGTCGCCAACTTTAGTTCTTCTGCGGATTTCCTCATTGCGGATTTTGTCACGCAAAGAAACCCCGAGCATAGCCCTCTCCATAGCTCGTTGAGCGACCTTGAGCTTGGTCATGAGGCCATGAGTAAAGGACCACGTTTCAGTGCCATAGGTCATCACTGGCAACACACACTGGTTGAAGACTTTAGTCTTCAGGCTCTGGGGAATTTTAGACGAGAAGATATCGCGAAGTTTCCCGAACGCTGCCCAGCCGAATCTTGGATTCTTTGTGCGACCTCTTTGTCGAAGTTAACTTACCTAATTGGACAGTTTGTCCTAGGTATACATATTCGTCGACAACTTCAAGAGTATCGCCCCCAACAACTACCGGTACGGATGCAACATGGATATTTGACATGATTTTCGTCTTATCCATGTTCATTTTAAGACCCATCTGTTGGGAGACCCTACTGAGGTCGTTGAGCATGGTACCGAGTTCCTCGAGCGATTCGGCCATAATGACTATATCATCGGCAAAACGAAGGTGAGTGATGTATTCGCCATTGATATTGATGCCAAGTCTGTCCCAGACCAAGAGTTTGAAAACGTCCACCAATGCGGTCGTGAACAGTTTCTGAGAAATTACGTCTCCCTGTCTCACGCCTCTCTGCAATTGGATTGGTTCCGTACTCTGGTCCTGTAGACGGACTGACATAGTGGCGTTACTATACAAACACTTCAACACTTCGATATACCTATAGTCGATTTGGCATCGCTGAAGAGACTGCAGTACCACCCAGGTCTCGATTGAATCGAAGGCTTTTTCATAGTCCACAAACGCTAGACATAACGGCCGATTATACTCCTCGGTCTTCTGTATAATCTGGTGTAGCGTGTGGATGTGATCTATGGTACTAAAGCCTTTTCGGAAACCGGCTTGTTCGGGAGGCTGGAACTCATCAAACCTGCGTGCGAGACGGTTCGTAATCACTCTCGCAAACAGCTTGTAAACGTGGCTCAAGAGCGAGATGGGCCTGTAGTTCTTTAATAAGGTTTTATTACCTTTTTTAAAGAAAAGCACCACCACGCTCTTATCCCACGCTTTTGGCGTGGTTCCTTCAACGACGACGGAGATACATACATATGTGCTCCAAATTTCATAAACACACCTCAAACGGTTATTCAGATATTAAAGTCCAAAAACAGACATTTTTACCACTGACTGACCGACCTATAGATAGATCAAAACTATAACCCAGTTCCAGATGACCTAGAAAGTGCAAATTTGGCATCTAGATAGGTAGTTGGGTAAATACACAGGAATAAATCAGAAACTAGTAAATTTTTGTAATTTTATTATAATTTTTCAATTAATTGATTCTATTAGGAGCACTTACTTATAGTGCCTGTAATATAAGAATCTGCAATCAAAATTGATTGCTGATAGAAAATAAAACTAAAAAAGACAATTATACCCCGTAAACGTAGGAAAATACAGTAAATTAACAAAAAACATTTAGTGCTCATTTTATTATGAATAAGTACATAATAATAATTTCTGTACAAAAAGTAATAATATCCCATCAAAAACATAAATGTGAAATGAGAGGCAAGTTCAATAGATATATAAATAAATAAATAAATATTGCTGGACATTTCACACATCGCTATCTAGCCCCAAACTAAGCAGAGATTGTACTATGGGAACCAGATAACTGATAGAATACTTGTATACATTTTTTTTGTAAATAAATACTTATAATATATAGAGAAACAACCAGACCCGGAACAAATATCTGTAGATCGTGCAAACATTTGTTCCGCGGCGGGAATCGAACCCGCTACCTTCTGCGTCTCAGCCGGCTATTCGCCCGCTGCGCCACGGAGGTCGTCATATGCTTTGGTTGTTGACTTCAATGACAAAAGAAGTGAGATCTAAATGGGTGCCGAGTTCAATGGTCAGTCCTGAAATTTATTTATAACAACATAAAATATTTTTTAACAACTTATAATATAATTTCTTCTTACACCTTAAGATAATATAAGGCCTGACTTGGCTAGTTTTCATATAACGAATGATAGTTTTCATATACTATATATTTTTATAGCCTTCGTAAGTTCTAAAGCTGTAATTCTAATATTAATTTTGACGACCTCCGTGGCGTAGTGGGCGAATAGCTGGCTGAGACACAGGAGGTAGCGGGTTCGATTTTCAGCGGGTATTTGCATGATCTACAGATATTTGTTCCGGGTCTGGATGTTTTTCTATATATTCTATGTACGTATTTACAAAAAAAAGTATATAAGTATTCTATCAGTTATCTGGTTCCCATAGTACAAGTTCTGCTTAGTTTGGGGCTAGATAGCACTGTGTGAAATGTCCAGCAATATTTATTATTATATTATTATTATTAATTAATTTTGTTTCCAATATTATTCTTCCGAGAATTTGGCTTGCTAGTAGAAACTAGCCATCGAACATAGGGCTCTTTTATGACTGCTTTGGTAGGTACTTAACGCGCCGGCAAACCCTGAGTGCAACTTCAATTCGGCCGCGTCAAAAACTTCGGCCTAAATATCGCTATCCCTGTTAAGTGACGAAGCTTAGCCACGCAGAGCGACAGTGATAGCAATAGAACGATTCTAAATTTGATTAGATTTTGACAGTGTTCCGTAATACCAAAAATGACGATAGAAAACTTGTTGTAATTTTCTCATTGTTTTGTTAGTCTGTAACTAGACGATATAATCTATGTTCCCATGACTAGGATACGTAAGATGTTGTTGTTTTTAATACGAAACAATAAGGTTGAAAACAGGTCTGTTATGACGTAAAAACATGCAGAATGCGATACGCTTCTATTTCATTTTAGGTAAGTATTTTAATCTAATATATGGTTAGGAACCTAGATAAATACTATTCATATTAAAATAATAACTTATTAAGGTAGAAATATGCTCCAATTAGAAATGATCTTGGTAGTACGTGTTGTATGGGCGATTATCCCTCCGGTGTCCCCTTAATAATAATTCGTATATGAGAACTAGCCAAGTCAGACTTCAGGCTTCAATAAATTATCCTAAGTTATAAAAAGAAATGATATTTTAAGTTCTTATAAAATATTTTGTGTTGTTTTAAATAAATTTCAAGACTGACCACTGAACTTGGCACCCATTTAGATCTCACTTCTTTAGTCGTTGAAGTCACCAACCAAGGCATATATGCTATATATTGCTGCTATGTATTGAACTTGGTTCTCATTTCACAATTATATTCATATTCATGTATTCTGTTTACATGTACATTTTTTAGCTTAGTAGGTAGCTTAGGAGTAAGTACATATACCCTGTAAGGGTATGCAAGTTGGGTTTGCATCTTTTTAAAAAGTACAACAATTAAACATGTCAAATCAATCGAACAAGCAGACGTACCGCGAAGTACCACCCATACCTGGTCGGCATACCACCTTGCCGTACCAAACGATTTGCTTCAACTTTTCTTGTTAGCACAAGTAAGGAGTGGAACTCATCTCCGGCGTATGTTTTTCCGAACCAGTATAATCTCGGAGTCTCCAAGTCCAGAGTGAATAGGCTATTTCTAGGCAAGCGTGCTCCATCTTCGATCGCACCATCACTTAACACCAGGCGAGGTAGTGGTCAAGCGCTTGGCTCTCATCAATAAAAAAAAGTATTATTATTTATTTATGTTATTGATGGGTTTTTTTACTAAAATAACGTTATAAAAAGCTTGAGTAGCATAAGCGCAGTCTGCAAGGCTTGGTAAAGTATATTCAAGAAAAATGTTTAAACTCCAGGATCTAATTATTATCGGGTGTTTAAAAAATATTTTTTTTGTCAAAATTTGGATTGATAACCTTTTTAATCTAACCTGTACTTATGCAATTTGTTACAAGGCATGTTTGTACCGATTGTAAAAAGTTGTCGATTAGGCCTATCGGAGGTCACATACATCAATCAAACTACCTTCATTAGTGAAACTGTGACCTTTGCTATCAAGGTCACGTTATTGACCTTATATCAGATCAATTTGACAGTCTTGTGGGAGAACAAATCTTGTTATGTTAATTTCTAACGAGGTTAGGAGTTTCATCATCATCATATCACCCCTAGGACGGCCACTTCTGAACATGCGGCTTCCCCATAAACTTGCTCCGAACGGCTCTCAGCAATCGATTCATCTTTTTACCCTCTGCGCTTTCCATTGTGTCTTCACTTGCGAACATTTCTGCCCCAATGGCCGAGATATGTGATATGTACTTCCACTTATCAATCCTCTTGATGGATTTGTCCGTGACCTTGGTTTGACTACGGATCTCCTCATTTCTGATTCGATCTCGTAGAGAAACACTAGGCATAGCCGTTAGAACTTAATGTATAACAGAATACTTACCTATAGGTAAGAGTTATAAAACATCAAATAGTTTCATCATCATCATTATTTTTACATCTAGGTTTTTCTAGATTTTCTATAGTGAAACATATTTGAGGATTCATATACAAGAATATTTTCTAGAAAATTGAAATTTTTCTATAGTAATGATTTTGATAAACTCTATTTTATAACGGTTCTACTGTACTTTTCATTTAATGTCGTACACACGGCTACACATCAAGTTATACATTTCCAGTATAAGCTGACCTCGCAATGTGTAGGCTTTTCGTAGAATGAGATGTCAGCTTATTCTGGACCAGTATAGCATGATGTGTAGCCGTGTGTACATAACAAAACACATAGTATCCATTTATTTGCAAGACATACATATAAAGCAGGCAAGAAACGAGGCTGGTTATTCGCTTGCTAGCAGAGGCTGCCGGGAGTCGTGAGTGCCACACTCAGTCGCTCTCAAATAAGGGATGGTCTATGTTTAGTGGACGTCCAATGATGATTGATTCATTGAAAATACTTTATTGCACTTTTAAAACGAGTACACACGGCTACATATCAAGATATACGTTTCCAGTATAAGCTGACTTCGCATTGTGTAGGCTTTTCGTAGAATGAGAGGCCAGCTTATACTGGAAATGTATAGCTTGATGTGTAGCCGTGTGTACAAAGGCGAACTTAATGCTAAAGAGCAATCTCCTCCAGATCCTCTGTGTATTGTAGATAAAGATGTGTAGGTAGTGCACAGGAAAGGGAGCTAATGAAAAATTTGCACAGGACTAATAAAATAGCATAGGCACATACTACTTAAATACTTTTTATCATAGACTAAACTATACCAATATTAAATAAAAATACATACTTAACAATAGAAGAAGTGATAAGGGAAGATTAAGTTGCTCATTTTTGGTCGGTTTGACCGAGAAGGTGCCTATAGATTCTCAATCTGAATGCTTCCACTGAAGTAGCCTCGAAATAGTTTGGTGGCATATTCCAGAGACGAGTAGCGGTTACATGATGACATTTTTAATTTAATTTATTACAGTTTTCGTAACATTTGGGATGACCTCTATAAAATTGACTGCGATATTAGAAGTAGGCTACTTTTATCACTTCCGGAGAAATAGAAATGCCAGTGGCTTATGGTTTAATAATGTCAATACCCTACCTTTTTTATTACATTTAAATGAATTTAACCAAAAATAAAAGTAACATAATCGATACTAAATATTATAAATTAGAAAGTAACTGTGTCTCTCTGTCTGTTTGTAACGTATTCACGACCAAACGGCTTGACTGATTGCGATGAAAATTGGTATACAGATAGACTATGACCGGAATTGGAAAATAGGCTACTTTGTAGCGTTCGGAGCCGAGGGAATGTCAGATAGTAAAAATAAGAACAGACAAAATTCCATTATGCTGTTAGCCATGTCCTTTGCCATATTGTTTAAGCAACAAGTTTACAGTTTTTTTAAATTATTTTATAGAGTTATTACCACTATTGTTTGAGGGCTGCTTAGATGCAAATTTCTATAATTAAGTCATATTAAAATTTAGTTATATCACGTAATAAAAATAAACGCACTTGTCCGGTTTTTTTAATGAGGTTTGTTGTAAACTTGTAATCCATTGAAACATTCATTCACCGAGTTAACAGTAATTTCCCTGTCCATAACAGGACCCCATTAAAACGAATCATTAACCTTTATTTTAATGAAATTACAGTAACAGAAGGCAATTATTCACTTAAAAATGCGCATCTTAAGAAGGCTTGTCGGGACCACAGAATAAAAGTTTTCAGCACGTGCTAATTTATAGATGATTTATTTATTGAAGTGTCGTTTCGATGAAGTTTGAGACGCAGGAGGTTGCGGGTTCCATTCCCGTCGCGGAACAAATCGTCGCTGTTCTGACTAAGTGACATAACCGACATTTTAGAAAATATTACTAAAAGTCGTAAGTGTACTTACTACTTACTTATCTGGACACTTGGAATGATTTATAATTTTAAGATATGTAGATGCGTTAAACATACATCTAGACATAGGTAGAAGATACGCCGATTAGACAGATCGGTTCCTCTTCAATAGTAGATAAAAGTAACATTACGAATGCCAGTTACGCCAAAATGTCGGTTACGTCACTTAGCCAGAACAGCGACGAAATGTTTGCGTGATCTACAAATATTAGGTTCGGATCTTTTAGGTGAGGTAGCGGAGGAAAGCGCATCGTAGGACGACCCTCCACTACATGGAAAGACGACCTGTGGGGCTATTGTAAAACGTCGGAAAGCTATAGGATTGGTATGATTTTTTTTTGGGAATTAATTTCTAGTTCAAAACGATATTTTTAAATTATTTCGTATTGACCGCTCGGAAATCTTTCCGACACGGATTCAGTTTACAAATTAGCGTTCTCTAAATCGAAATCAAATCCACTGACAAAGGTTGCTGGGAGCCGTTAGGTGCAGGCCGCACAAAGTTGGTCGCTCTGTAAATCTATGGGGGAGGCCCATGTTCAGCAGCGGACGTCTTTCGGTTGATATGATGATAGTATTTTTCAAACTTTCGCGATCACTGTACATAAGTATTGATTAAAACGGGTATTTATCGCGTATGTACCTTTTTTATTTGTTATCCCGACGTTTCGGCTGTGTTGCAACAGTCATGGTCTCGGGCTGACGTCAACCCCGATAAATACCCGTTTTAATCAATAATTATGATATGATGATGATGATGATGTCAGTAACCTAAGTGATTTAGTGGACCATTGTTGTGGAATGGGACATATCTAACGTAGTGTGAGCGATAGTCACCAAGATCACTTTCAAATTCCCGATAGGAACCTTATTGGGTAAATTGAGTATTGTTTGTAATCATAGAAAATGCCAGCAATATTTACTTCGTAAAATTACGATTACACGTCAGTTGTTCGATTTTTTATATTAACTTTAATATTAATAAAAAGCTTAATCGTACAAATAGAGCTGAACCAAAGCTTTTCGAAAAGTTTAATAAAAACTATTTTTAAAATAAAATAAATATTGCTGGAAATTAAACACAGCGCTAGCTGGCCTCAAACTAAGCAAAGCTATGGGAACCAGATAACTGATAGAAAACTTATATAATTTTTTTGTAAATACATACTTATATTATACAGAAAAACACCCAGATCATCTGTAGGTTATCCAAACATTGGTTATTTGATAATCAGTCTTATCAACGACATTTCAATGATTGCGTTGCGTTACGCCTAACGTTAGATTAGATTATAAAGTTCTTCATTGCACTAATTTTATTTTTATTTTATTTAATTCATTTGGGAAGATAAACAGTCATACATTAAGAAGTAGAACATAGTACTAATAATAACATAAACAAATGCATGACCCACGACATCATCCACAGATTAATTAAAGAAGTGAACAATATAAATAATTTTACAAACAGTAGTATATGATTAAACAGTGAAAAAACAGAATAAATGTGTAGTGGGTAGTAGGTACCTACATTATACCCACTGTCAGCTGCTCGAATGCCAGTAAATAACTAAATAATACCAAACTTATGACAAATAACTAAAGTATTAACAGTAAATAATACAAATAAATAGGTAAAGTGAGTTAAACAAGTGAGTTGTCTAGTGTAGATTAAGTAAAGTTAACGCTAGTTGACTGTTAACTATAATGTCACGGGAGTTAAGCAAGTGAGTTGAGCCGTAAGTTGTCTAGTGTAGATTAAGTAAAGTTAACGCTAGTTGACTGTTAACTATAATGTCATGGGAGTTAAGCAAGTAAGTTGAGCCGTAAGTTGTCTAGTGTAGATTAAGTAAAGTTAACGCTAGTTGACTGTTAACTATAATGTCATGGGAGTTAAGCAAGTGAGTTGAGCCGTAAGTTGTCTAGTGTAGATTAAGTAAAGTTAACGCTAGTTGACTGTTAACTATAATGTCATGGGAGTTAAGCAAGTGAGTTGAGCCGTAAGTTGTCTAGTGTAGATTAAGTAAAATTAACGCTAGTTGACTGTTAACTATAATGTCATGGGAGTTAAGCAAGTGAGTTGAGCCGTAAGTTGTCTAGTGTAGATTAAGTAAAGTTAACGCTAGTTGACTGGTAACTATAATGTCATGGGAGTTAAGCAAGTGAGTTGAGCCGTAAGTTGTCTAGTGTAGATTAAGTAAAGTTAATGCTAGTTGACTGTTAACTATAATGTCATGGGAGTTAAGATGCTTTGTAAGATTTTTCTATGATTATAAGGCAGACCACTAACTGGTTGGTCAGATGGTATCGTAAAAAGGGTGGGATATCACTGGATTCGATTGGTGGAGGGTCGGAAAGAATGGGCTGCTAATGAGTAGGACTATTTCCTTATTATTTGAAAGGATATACTTTCAGAATGGTTCCATAGAAATTTCGTCAAAATTGGTTTAGTAGGTTTTTCCTGTTATCTGAAGTGGGTCACCTTGTCATCTTGCTCGATAAGGTTCAGCCGGGTTACACCTATAGGCATCAAAGGACAGAACAGGGCATCATCATTTAGAACAACAAAAATAGTATACGGTACATCGAACAAACAAAACTATTAACCAACTATTCGTGACAACCGTTCTGTACACAATCACTACTCTATGCCCCGTTAACATTACGCAAGGCAAGCGGGCAACCACTCCGTTACTCAGTCAATGTGCCGGCCGCATGAGCGACCACCGTGTGTCTAAAACGAAAAAAAACTAAACACCTGTGACCGCGAGTGTCCTGTCAAAATCAATTTCCCGCCAACGAGTGTGTTTGACAGCTGTCATTGTGTTTTTTGTACGGAGTGCAGTGAATAGTGAATAGGTTTGTTGCACAAAAGAGTCATTCATAATGTCAATGGATTTACTACGTTCGGAATACATGTGCTTCATTCATCCGTGCGTTTTGATAGGTAAGTGCCGGCGGCATGACGAATCAGCTGATTGGATATCTCCTTTTATGGTTGCTGAAACTACTTATTTTTTATTGTTTTACTTATGTCATTCGATTATTCGATCATGCTCACTTACGAATGTTACTTGTTTGGTTTTTATCTATCGTCTGTGAGTTTTATTGTGCGTTCGTTTTACATGAATGGCCCTTGACTCCTTATTTGGAAACTATGACGTGATGAAGGCCTTGTTTTTAGATTTGATCAGGAAGATAAGTCAAAATACCGTCAGTTTAAATGCTAGTTATTTATCAAATATTACAGATTAATGTCATTATTTTGAATATATTATACTAATCTTATTAGAAACAAAGAACGCCAGAAAGAAAATACATTTATTTGCAGGCATAACAAAACAAAGACATACACAGTAACCAAAATAGCGCGCCAATAGGAATAGCAACATAACAAACGAAAATAGTAATAAAATAGAAAACATAAAATAGTAGCTACATAGTACGTCCAGGTTAAAAGCGTCTGCAAACTAGGATCCGTTTATACTTATATGTATAGGATAATTACTACTACAAGCGTATATTTTAAACAATTAAAATTAAATTTCCGTGATCGTAATCCCTAAAACGACAAAAAATTCTGTAAAAATATATTTACCCGCATTTTAATGCAACTGTCAGAAAAATGATTGATGGACGTTCCGGTGACGGCTCAGCTAAGTGTCAAACAATGTGTCTTTCTGTATTCCCCGGGAAAAATAATGTTCCTGCTTGATTATTTTTTAAACGATTGCTTACGAAAACGATCACTCACACGACCTCAAGAGTATCCAAATCATGTAGGTTGTTTAGAATAAGTTTTATTGTATACATAGATTTCTTTATATTTCTACCAAAAAACTAAGCTTTAGGTTTATTTAGTAAATTTACAATAAAATTAGTAAATGTGTACTGAGCGATGTTGAAAGCTCATTTCCTTAAATTTCACGAGTTTAATTTACATGACAAGAAACAAATTGACAAGTATTAGTTAAAACGTCACAGAATACCAGACATGTACTTTCATTCTTGTCTCGTGTTAAAACGGCGTTAAATAGAGAACCAATACTACGTCACAACACAACTCATAAAATGTGTCAATTAGCTTTTGAATTCAGACTTTTGTCTAATTAAATCAATGTTGTTACTTAAAATGTGTAATTTTTGGTTCAAACCTTTGGAATTCGAACTTTTGTGCAACGAAATCAATTTAATTACGCGATAAGCTTTTCTTTTGCAAAAATTATAGCTATGTACATTTTTTTTTATAATTTACATCCCACGTTTTATTCCTGTGCAGTTTTTGTGCCAAAACACTTTTCTACATGACTATCCTTAATCAAAAACAACCCAAAAACTTAACCCCCTGCCTGGTTCGGGTCAATTGTGTCCAGACATGCGAGATCCAAATGACCGTACGCTATTATACGGTTATTACTGCTACCATGTGGGTAACTTAATTAGTTCCGCTCTTCGTTAGCTTTTTGTTGAGTTTTACTTAATCATTTAAGGTTAATCAAAATAACCTATTGCTAAGAAAAATAAATCTTAAAAATCATTTAAAAAAAACTTAAATTATTATAAAAAAACTTTAAAACTAGAGTGGTTATATTTCTGTTGAATTTTGGTATCTATACATAACCCAGGGAAAGCTAACATGGGCTTTTTTTTTCTTTTATATTTGTTCCAAAGTAGTTTTGTGCAATGAATGGTAATGGCCATGTTGTTTGCCATCATTACGTTATTTGTATGTATAATAATGGTACCTTAAAACTGGGCCCAGAGAACAATAGGGTTTGTTTAAACAATTCACTATTTACGGTAACTAAGTAGGCTAATTTATGCTTTGTTACAACAAAGTGACGATCACTTTTAGAACTCCAATTTGACAAAACGAGAGGGGAAAAGTAAAATTTCTTGTTTAATTAGTTCTTTTCATTTTGTTATTCTTAGAAATACAAAAGAAGATAAGATAACTCTTTATTGTACACCAAAGTAAAATACAGAACATAGTTCTTACATATTAAATAACTAACATTAAATAGATTTAGTATAATGGGCGGTCTTATCGCTAAAAGCGATCTCTTCCAGACAACCTTTGTATGGACAGGATTATAATATATCACATGACGGCGGTGCATCTATATACAATTAAAAACATACCTGCATACTATAAACTTAAAATACTAGTACTAACATAAAATTAACTTTAATACAATAAGCAACTGTAAAAATGGTTATGATGAATTAACAAGCAGTTACAACTTCAACACAGGGACAGATAATGGGAGTGCACTTTTGTTTTAAAATTACTATAGACTTGAATGTTCTTATAGAGAAGGGCAAAGCGTTCCACAATCGTACGGCTGTTACAGTGAAGGATCGACCATAAAACTCTGTCGTAAGGACAGGAGTTATAAGTTGGAGGGAATTTGAAGAGCGCAAATTGCGATCATTATTAACCTGGTGGAGAAACTCAAAACGCGTCTTAAGATAGTAGGGAGAAGAAGGGTTAAAAAGGATTGTTTTAAATAAATAAACTGTCAAAGGCATTTAATATTAGTTTTTTTATACATTTATAGAAAAAATAACATTATTAGGTATAACTATCAAAGTGGTCGGTTCTATTAAAATAATCAAAAGTAATAAAATAAATATATATGTAATCGTCACAGCCGTCTAACAAGTTATATAATCCTTTAAAGTACGTTCAACTTCAATTTTAAATTCGGTAGTTCAAGGTTGTCAAAAATACATATTAAAATAATTTTGCATTAATAAAACATCGAGTTGACGTTGAATTAATTTACATTTTGCACGTCATGTCACCATGCACATTTAGGGTTGGCAGTTTTTACATATTATTACAAAATTATTTAAGTTTTTACATGAATTTATGCAATATTTTAAATCAACGTCTACATGTCAACTAATAGGACAACTAAATGTTAACTAATATTCCACGTACGCCTCCTTCAAATATATCCAGAAAAACTGAACTCGATGTTCTCTTTTCATGTTAAATTTATTAGAGGTAGAAACTTAATTTAATATATAAATGAAATATTATATACTAGACACTTTTGCCCGCGGCTTAGCACGTGTATTAATTCAATAAAAAGTAGCCTATGTTTCAATCAAGGTCTTAATCTATTTACCTACCAAATTCCATCGAAATCAGTTCAGCCAATACGACGTGATTGAGTAACAAACAAACCTCCAAACATTCGCACTTATAATATTAGTTCGGTAGTATGATGTGTAAACTTACTTACGTATTTGTAATTGAATTGATTCCAAATTAGGTTCACTCGTGGAAGTTTACCATAAATCTCGACTTGTTGTATTGATTTTACTAAGACCGTGGTTGACCTTTTTTTTGTAACTTTTAAGCCCTTTTTGTTTGCACTCAGCCTTTCGGTATGCGGACATGTAATCTCACGGGCCATATACGCCACAGATTATATCTGTGCACGGACTTAACCCACTGTACTTAAACTTCGGCTTCCTGAGAAACCGACCGTTACAATGACGGCTGTTATATAGCGGAGCTAATAAGCTAATGCATTGGGCAATCCTTAGCATGATACACAATCTTTTAATAATAACAATAAATAATAATTTAATTCAGATGACAATAATATAAGTTAAAAAAGAAAATTGTCTTTATTGGAAGAGATCGCTTCTAAGCGATAAGGCCGCCCATTGTACTGTTTGCTTTGTATTTTCTATTTTGTTTGTATTTTTTTTATTATATTGTGTACAATAAAGTGTTTTAATTCATTCATTCAATCGTCGTAAAATATTGTGATAAGCGTGACGTTTGACATAGAATGAAACTAGATATTTTTAATTTTAGCTGATATAAAATATTAATTAGCAATAAGTTTGTCTACGTACTATTTTATAAGTGAAATAAAGAATTTCTATCTATCTATAGTGTAAAGTATCTAGTGTAAAGGTACGGACTGTGAAATATATGGTTGGATAGGATAATAATGCAACGTTATTATCCACTTCGTTATTACCTGGTACGCTGCGGGCCAGGTAGTGTTTGATATTCCACCTATTAGATACCCATGTGAAAGCATATCAAGCGATTTTTATTTGTGGAGAAACTGGCTTACGGTCCACGTGCTGGTAAGCGGTCACCGTCGCCTATTGACACCGGCAACACCCGGATATTATTGATACGTTCCTAACCCTGTAGAAATCGCATTACATACATTCACCGTTTTAAGATGTTCACCGCTTTTTAGGGAGTCAGAGTTAAATACACTGTGTGTTGTGGTATGTAGGCCTCACGGAGGCTGCAAGGTTGTGATTTTTATTGTGTTTCTATTATGTCAGCATTATAAACAAATAAATAAATATTTCTGGACATTTAACACAGCGCTATCTAGCCCCAAACTAAGCAGAGCTTGTATTATGGGAACCAGATAACTGATAGAATACTTATATACTTTTTTTTTGTAAATACATACTTACGAGTATATTATATAGAGAAACAACCAGACCCGGAACAAATATCTGTAGATCACGCAAACATTTGTTCCGCGGCGGGAATCGAACCCGCTACCTCCTGCGTCTCAGCCGGCTATTCGCCCACTGCACCACGGAGGTCGTCAATTATGTTTGTTCTGTTGTAGTATTTTGATGCGATTTTAACTTTTTCCATATCACACATTTTTTATTCGCTAACTTCCGCCAACGGCCTCGGAGAAGCTTTAAATCTCAATCTAAATTATATACCGAATTTCATCGAAATCGGTCTAGGAATGATTACGAAACAAACAGACAGAGCTACTTTCCAATTTATAATGTTTGACATTAGTCTTTGATATAAGTAACTTCTTCTATTTAAATTAATAAAACTCATATTTTTTATACGTTAAATAACAGTGATTTGTGATACTTCTAAAAGTACTTGAATATACTTAACTATAACCTAAACATAAAAGTAATAAATTATACAAAAGTCAATTATTAAAACTGTTTCTTTCTAAAAGTTAAGTACTTACCTAAAATCACGAATCTCAGTTTGACCAATATCTCACCTGATGGTAAGCGATGATGTAGTCTAAGATGTTTACTCTAAGAATAACGTAATAATATTCCCTCATTATAACATTCCCAATACGGCGACGTTCGCGACGTCTGCTTCGTGATTAAAATGCTCATGTTCAAGTCCAATGAAAGGCAAGACGCAGCTGTTTGTAGGTATGCTACCATTGTTAGGGCTTCCACTTGAACGAATAACTAGGACTTATTGTACTTACTAAGCTGTCCATTGTGCTCTAGTTCATGCATTCTGAGGGATATATGTACTGTCACAGATAACGCGGTTACAGTGGTCAACATCATCATTATCATCATATCAGCCCCAGGATGTCCACTGCTGAACATAGTCCTTTATTCTTTATTCTTTATTGTACACAAATAGATTTACAGATAAAAATAGCTTACAAAATGGACATGTACAAAGTCCTCCTCCATAGATTTCCTGAGCGACCGATCGTATGCGGCCTGCATCCAGGAACCTTTAACATCTCTATCGTTCCTGTAAATATCTAAAGTCATGCCATTTTAATAGGTAACATTTGACAATTCATCAAAATTCAACAACGTAACCTTGTAACGGCGGGCATAAAATAATATATTGTTTCGTTTTGTTAGAACTGGACAATTGCTTAACTTTTTTCAATTACGATTACATATTTAATGTCATAATGACCGATACGAGTACGAGTTGTACCGAACTGACAGACGTCAACAGACGTCAAATGTTACCTATTAAAATGGCCTGACTTTAGTTACAAAATAAACGAAACAATTAAACAATTTTGAAAAGCACTTTCTCTTATGCACAAGTCTTATGCACCTTACCTACAAACTGAAGTATATGTTCCTTAACTATCCGTTAATCTATTAACTACCGAGCATATCTCGCTAACACTTTTTACCCACGGTCAAAGAACCACTAGTTTTTATTCGGTTAAATAGAGGGGCGTCGCGTCGCTTGTCAAACCTTTTTGACACGGACTATTTCAATTGTAATTTATTACGAAACTTTTATTTTCTACGTCAATTTGGACAACTTTTTAATTGTTATTGCATTATGTTGAATTATTGCGTTTTAAAAATTATGAGAGTAAAATTTTGACGTTGCCCGTGCACACCGACAGCAAAAAGCGACATGTTGAAGTTAGCTAGCATTCCTTTTAGAAACGAGTTGTGGCGTACGGGATGAAATCTTAAGCTAGTTTTGCTCTGTTACCCCAAAGAAGTACCTATAACTTCTTACGCGTGTACTTATGTACACATACACACACATGTTTTTTTTATTTATGTAGATAGTTCAGGAATAAAAAAGTAATAGTCATTTTTGGGTATGTTTCTTACCTGTTGGAGAATTTTTTTTTATTCGCGTACGCTAATGGGGTATTACATATAAAAGACTATTCAATTAATGCGTGATGTATTTTATTTTAATTAAAATCCGTGCAAAATTGGGTCAGCCAGTAAATAATGATAGTATTTTTGTCATTTTTACTTCGAACAATACATTTATTAACAGAAAGAATATACAATAATTTACAATATAATCTAAAGACCGTTGCAATCGATCTTTAGATAGTTCAACTGCTCCAGATCCACCAGATCCAAGATACTGGCTGCATTGCCCCGCTGAAACGAAATGCTTATGCGTTGACCTAGATAAGCGTCAGCTCTCGGATCACTTCGACCAGACGCCCAGAAAGAATTTTGAAAACAAACTTCTAAGTGGTTGTAATGTTACTGGTGGTAGAGCTTTTGTGAACGGGCTCGAGGAAGTGGGCACCACCACCTTACCTTTATCTGCTGCCAAATAGCAGTACTTGTGCTGCTGTGTTCCGGTTAGACGGTAATGGTATGTTCCTGTAATTACCTACTGGCACATAGGCATAACAGCTAAGTCTTATAGTATGGCAACGTATCCACATAGAGATCAACACAACATAATAGCTTGTTTTGAATTCTATGTGGATATCCATGGGCTGCAGTAGCCACTTAACATCTGGTGGACTGCATGCTCGTTTGCCTGATATAGCTAGTTCACATGTTTGGTGGTTACAGACATTGCTTACAGAGCGCCTCAAGCTACGCTTAAATGATAAGCTTGTGTTTTGGGGCTCAGAGTACTAATTACAGAAGTACAAACTACGTTGCTCGATTTGTATTAAGGCGAGCTTATGTTTATAAGACAAAACGGGTCTTTTCGCGCACAGAAGTTATATTTATACCAAAATATAACTTTGACTTTGACGTTTCGGCCAAGTTACATCGGCCGTGGTTTCGAAAAGACCCGTTTTGTCTTGAAAACATGAGTAGTTCGCGAAAATCGTAAGTCAATTGCTGTCGCGTCTCTGTCGCTGATCAGGCCGTCCTAATGGAGCCCACACACGATTTCTTGGCTTGCACAAAGAAGATAGCCTTGTCAACGAGGCTTGTACAAAGAAATCGTTGACGTGTGACAAATTATTCCCACAGAGGCTTCTGCAAGCTTCGCACAAGCCAGGCAGTGTGTGGAGCCCATTATACACGTGAGATACGCACTGTAGGTGTAAAAGGAAAGGCCTGACAAGCGACAGCGACGTGACAGCAATTGGCGTACGTAATAAGGCTAACAGAACAAATATTTGTAGGTAAATTTTGTGTCCATTAATGTCCAGAGCGACCGATCTTTCAATATGTCGTCTTTTCATCGTCCTACGCTTCAAATATTTGCAAATCATGCGAGCATTGCTCCTCAGCAGAAATTGTTCCGGCACTACTAGCGACCAATGCCGAAGGTTCATTTTTTAACATATTTAGTTTTGGTTCCCCAAGTTTATAATTTTAGTTGACAACCCTATTTCTTTCCCGCGGGTGGTTTGTCTCGTTTCGCGGCAAAAACTTAACAATCGGGGTCAACGAACCGCGACCAACTTACTGACAGACAACCAATATAAATTTTGTATAATTGAGATAAAAAAATAACATCCGTCTTCAGTCGATTTGACTGAACAATCGGATTGTTGTGTCAACTTTAGTTTTTATGATATCCATACCTATTACCAATACCATAAACCTATTACAAATTCATAAGTAACTTTGTATATCTATCTGTTTGTTACTTTTTACGACTAAACGGCTGCACCAATTTAGATAAAATTTGGTATATAGATAGATTATATAGATTAGGATCGGGATTGAGACACAGGTTTCTTACTACCCGACTGCGCAGAAGGGGGGTATTTTTTATTGTCAAATTACACTTGCGAAGCCGCGGGCGGAACCTTGTTCAAAATATTTTAAGTATTTACAAAAATAAAAGTTATATCAGTTAGGTATTTAGTTCAAATATTACAAGCTTTGCTAAGTTTGGGGCTAGATAGCGCTATATGAAATGTCCAGCATTACTTTTTATATGGGCCAAGTCTTAGGCCGATACTACACGAGCGGTTCTCCCAGAATCCGCATGTAAACACCAGACACAATGGACACCAGAAAACTGATAGAATGCTTACTTATATACTTTTTTTACAAATACATACTTATGATATATAGAGAAACAACCAGACCCGGAACAAATATCTTTAGATCATAGATAGATAGATAGATAGAAAATGCTTTATTGTAAATCGCACTTAAAATAAAAAACAATATAAAAACAAATAACAATACACGCAGAAATACAATGGGCGGTCTTATCGCTAAAAGCGATCTCTTCCAGACAACCTTTGGATGGACTGGATTTCACGAGAACGTTATAGGACGGTAGCTATTAATAAAAAATAATTGAATATTGAATAAACGACCTCCGTGGCGCAGTGGGCGAATAGCCGGCTGAGACGCAGGAGGGTTCGATTCCCGCTGCGGAACAAATGTTTGCATGATCTACAGATATTTGTTCCGGGTCTGGTTGTTTCTCTATGTATTATAAGTATGTATCTACAAAAAAAAAGTATATAAGTATTATATCAGTTATCTGGTTCCCATAATACAAGCTCTGCTTAGTTTGGGGCTAGATAGCGCTGTGTGAAATGTCCAGCAATATTTATTTATTCATATTTATTTTATATTATATTTGTATATCATACAAATATTTGTTCCCGGGAATCGTACCCGCAACCTCCTGCGTACCAGACGGCTGTTCGCCCACTGCGCCACGGAGGTCGTCGCACATGGCATTGAATTACGCCCGTCACCCTGAGACATGCAAATGTGGCTGTAATTTCACTAGCACCCATACCCTTCAAACTATGTAGGTACAATGGTAGTACTTCCCCTGACAAACTCTTTCACAAGAACTAATATTGCAATGGTAATAACGATGAATTATAAATGTAATGCAATCCGAATGAGGATGAGTTGAGTTGAAATCGTAAGGATATGAGGCGATATCGCCGCAGTTAATTTACCCATTTAACTTTGTAATGATAATAACTAATTTAAAATTGCTAAACGCGTTGCTTCGTTTAGTATTGCGTAAAAATTAGAACTTCCTACATTTCTGTTCAACCAATATTTTGTTCTGAGACTTAGTTTTATAGTAACAGAGATCCAATACTAATATTATTATTCAAAAGTGAATGTGTCTCTCGATCTATCTGGACTGAACAGCTGGACCGTTTTCGATGAAATTTGGTATTCATTTTTTTTTTATTATTTATGATAGCAAAGCACTTGACCACTACCTCACCTTATGGTAGGATAAGATAAGATAACTCTTTATTGTACACCAAAGTAAAATACAGAACATAATTCTTACAAATAGATTAAGTACAATGGGCGGTCTTATCGCTAAAAGCGATCTCTTCCAGACAACCTTTGTATGGACAGGATTGTAATGTTACACACGACGGCGGTGCATCTATATAAATTTAAAAACATATCTACATACTACAAACCTAAAAAACTAGTAATAATACAAATTTGATTTAAATAAGCAACTGTAAAAATGGTTATGATGAATTAACAAGCAGCTACAACTTCAACACAGGGACAGATAATGGGAGTGCACTTTTGTTTTAAAATTACTAATAGACTTGAATGTTCTATGGATGGGTATCAATGTAAGTATGGTATATGTATATATTATTATGACCTGGACTGAGACAAGGACTAAGTACTTTTTATTGAAAACGCACGGTGGTGAGGGAGCTTGAAATTGTATAGGTAAGTAGGTGTTAGGTAAATAGTTTTAAATAATATTTTTATGATACTTTCTTTGTTAATAAATTAACATTATATGTAATCTTACAAACTAAGAATACAATCCGTGTCTCTTTAAGGTAAATAGGTTTCTTCTAGATCTGCGTGCTTCATCTTATACCACATCATCGCTTACCATCAGGTGAGATTGTGGTCAAACCAAAATCTATCAAGTTAAAAAAAATAAAACAAATGCTAGAATCAACATAAATATACGGTGAAACAATTATATGCGGTAGGTCGTATCGCCAAAGAAAGCGATCTCTTCTAGACAAAATTTTAAATGGGTCATCCAACGATGAAGTGTTTTGAAATTCTTCACACTGTATTAAAATCAGTGAATCCTGCTACTGCCAGTTGTGTATCTGGTAGCTACGACGCAACGTTTTTTGCTAAAAATTTTCCACTTAAAGTATTTGTTAAGTAAATTAACATAGAATGGAGTGTATTACGGAACTTGGTTATTAACGTAATAAAATTTAAATGGCGTTAAAACGAATATGAATCAGAGTTATATTCATTTCTCCGCAAAATTTATTTCCTAAATTCTATTATCTTATTTGCGCAGTGAGATCTCGGACACGCCGAGTTGCATTCAAACTGACATTGCAACTTCAACTCTAAACTTAGTAAATACAGTTGAAATTACATTCGAAGTTCACTTAATTTACGATATACAGAATGCTTCGAAATACGTATGTTAACAGGAAAGAGGGTTATTGACATCACAAGTAACTGTTCTGATGTTCTTTTTGAAGAATTACTTGGTAAAAATAACTCGCTTATTTTCTTACTTTCGCGATCATTGTACTTAAGAGGAAACACAAGGGTCTTTTTTCCATACAAACGTAGTACCCTGTTTGTTCCCTGGATAATGCCAGTACAGCACTAATTTTTCCTCAGAAATCTATGGCCACTATTGGCATGTCCCTATGTTTTCCTTTTTTTCATAAATTAATTATATAAAGAGATATGAACATGATGAAAAAACGTATACATTTTGTCAGATTTTCCGCTGTGTTCAAACATCCAGAAAACAAATTTGACTAAATTATATAAAAAAAGGAAAACATAGGAACACGGTCAAAGTCTATCTTTAATTTATAATGAAGAAAGTAGTTAAATCGGTCAAGTTTTGGAGAAGAAATCAGGGGACTACGAATCGTTGATTTTGTGTAATTTTAATAGGTATTTTCGGTCCAAGCTGCAGTTGTCTCTATCGCGCATACTGCGCGACAGCAATATATTTTACAAATTTTATATATATATATTTCAATTCTCTAGCCCTTGGTGTTTCCTCGTCGAAACGTCGGAATAACACATAATAAAGGTACGTTGATTGAAAAAAAAAACACTTTGTCAGATGTTTTACGTGTCAGGTAACTGGTTTACATAGTTTATTTGCATTATTTATTTATTTATTTCATGGATCGAATCATCCTTCCGGGTTAACATGCACTTTTCGGAGCAGCCTGTAGTAACAGTAACTGTCAAAGGCACACGGTGCAATTCAGCATTTTTATATGAATGCACGTTCCTTATTTCTAGAGAGATAAGGTTGAAATTGTTACGGTCGATTTCGCAAAAGGCTGTCAGATTAAAGAGTAGATCATTAGTTCCATTCGGCGCTCTGAGGCTGTTTATTCCGGTTATTTCCGGAAATACCCGGATTTTGCGCTTTTATCCATATTCATACGAATGCATTTGTGTGAATACTCGTTTGAAATTAATCTGGCTTTTAGGGGCTCCTTTTAGTACTAAAATACATACCCTTTGCGCCCGCCGAAAAATATAGGTAATATCCACGATGCATTTGTTAGTGTTCCGGGTTGTTGGGATAAAAATAACTAACTTTTATAACAGCCCGTGCGAAGCCGGGGCAGTTAATTCATAAGATAAATAAAATAAAATAGCCTTCAATTTCACAGAAAAATAAATTGTATTAATAGTCGGTGATTTTTACAGTTCTTCGTTCTTAATGACAAAAAAATCAGTCAATTTTATCGAGTAAATAAATTGATATTGATAGTTTTTTTATAAGCGGCCAAATGACAGAAAGAACACAAATACAGAAGGAACAGCTCCACCATCTAAAGACCGTTGCAAACGATAGTTAATTATACAATGTTCATTTATATAATTTAGTATATGACATTATTATAATGTAAAATATATATATAAATAGATTGGAGATTGTATAGAAATTAAAAGTTAAAATTATAAGATAAGATAAGATAACTCTTTATTGTACACCAAAGTAAAATACAGAACATAATTCTTACAAATAGATTTAGTACAATGGGCGGTCGTAATGCTAAAAGCGACTAAATAAATGGCTCGCGCGTGCGGTTTTTCAATAAAAAGTAGCGCGTTTTAATTCAAGTCATAATCTATCTATATACCAAATTTCACTGCAATCGGTTCAGCCGTTACGACGTGATTGAGTAACTAATATATAAATAAATATCCAAACTCTCACATTTATAATGTTATGTGAACCCCTCTTTGGGTAAAGACCTAGTTCTTAAGATAACTGAATGTAATTACTGGCTATATTTTTTAATTATTTATCTTATTTTAACAATTCAAACGGAGGACGACCTCCGTGGTGCAGTGGGCGAATAGCCGGCTGAGACGCAGGAGGTAGCGGGTTCGATTCCCACTGCGGAACAAATGTTTGCATGATCTACAGATATTTGTTCCGGGTCTGGTTGTTTCTCTATATATTATAAGTATCTATGTATTTACAAAAAAAAACGTAATATAAATAAATAAATATTTCTAAACATTTCACACAGCGATATCTAGCCCCAAACTAAGCAGAGCTTGTACTACGGGAACCAGATAACTGATAGAATACTTATATACTTTTTTTTGTAAATACATACTTATAATATATAGAAAAACAACCAGACCCGGAACAAATATCTGTAGATCATGCAAACATTTGTTTCGCAGCGGGAATCGAACTCGCTACCTCCAGCGTCTCAGCCGGCAATATATGTATGTATATATAAGTAAATAATATATATGTATTCTATCAGTTATCTGGTTCCCATAGTACAAGCTCTGCTTAGTTTGGGACTAGATAGCGCTGTGTGAAATGTCCAGCAATATTATTGTTTTTTATATTTCCGACTGACTGTATATTTCTACAAAAGGAAATTACTTGCAAACTATAATTTCTTAATTAAGTAGGTACTTCGATTATGTAAAGTACCAGGTGCGCCAGTACTCACTAAGATTCTGATAACCAAACCGTACTATTAAAATGCCTAAGTTACTATTTAAACTGGACTATTGCTTTACTAATTATTTAGTTTGCATAAGACTAATAGATCAGGAGACAACAGTAAGTAACCCTATCTTATCGTATACCAGCGTGAGACATAAGTACATGAGATAAACGAACACAATAGATTTAAAAATATAGAGCATTTTTAGACATATCAGGTTCTTTTCTTAATTGTATCTAATCGTTGTTTTCTAATACTTTTGAAGTAATCATGGTTATGCTATCCGTGATCATGGCGCATGCAACTGTGCCGAATTATAGGTAAACACAAAAACTTAAAAATTATGGTTTTCAGTGAATAAAAAAACTATGTTTTAATTACTATCCTGACGAAACCAAGGTCTGTGTAGGGACACATTACATACAGAATAGGTGACTCGCGTAAGTCGTACCTAAGTAGATATAGTCGCTATTGTAGTGTGCTCGCGCCAGTCGTCTCTCCCCGCTCATTCAGTTAATATATGTCATGTACACGTGTGGAAATATATATTGGAAATTGGAAGCTGCATCTACTCATTCCAACTTCCTCATCAAGAAAGGATTAATCAGTACATTAGGTGTTGCATCATTATGATAAACGAATCTCTAAAGATTGCTACTAAGATGTGAGTTTTAATTAAATTGTGTAAATAATCTACGATTTTTTTTGTATAACTATACTTATTAGAGTTTATCCAGCTTTAGATTGAGGTGTGTCTGTGGCGGTTTGAAGCAATGAATTGATTCAAATGATTCTTTACTTATTCTCTTTTTTTGTGAGGTTATTCTAAGAAAATTGAGCCGCTTCAGATGGTGTTTAATAAACGTTGTCTCATTTTAACAAGTTTAGTTTACCATAGACTAGTACTCAATCAGGTAGTCTTAAATGCAGTCAAGTGCTTGCATGATCTATAAAATTAATCTACGCTAAGTAACAAGCTTAAGTATAAAATGAATAGGTTTATCATAATTGGTATGAAACTGATTTTCAGTTGCAACATGGAGTTGCATAGCTTTTGCTAATTAAGAAATCGAACCTGCATAATCTATTTAAACATTAATAAAAAATGGTTTTGCGCTATTTTCAAGGTAATTCATTCACGTTTAAATGATTAGCGTGATACGAAATGTTATGCATAACGTAACGGTTTTGTTTGGTTTTACTTTGGTATTATCATTCTAAATGAGCGCGATTGCCCCCCTGATAAAGGTTGCTGGGAGCCGTTGGGTGCAGGCCGCACAAAATCGGTCACTCTGGAAATCTATGAGGGATGCCTAGTTTAACAGCTGTGGATGTCCTAGGGCTGATAATAACAGAAAACCAAGGTCACTGACAGCCAGCTGATCAGCAAGCTGAAGTGGCAGGGCCATATAACCCTTAGTCCATTCTAAACTAATATAAATGCGAAAGTTTGTTACCTTCTCACGACCAAACGGCTGAACAGATCGTTATGAACTTTGGCAATGAGATATCTCCTTATAGATATACACAAACACTATACTAGCAATTTACTTAGATACCAAAACGGTAGCAATTCAATTCACTGGCCATTGAGTACCTCTCTCTCCCACATCAATAAACCTCATGACATCAATAACACCAAATAATCCCTCTAATTCGTCTGTCTGTCAACATTATATCAACATCCTGTATACAGAGATTCGACACATCCTGTATTCAGTGCTGATTGACACATACTGTATGTGCAGTGATCAGATTTAGGTCAAGAGGTGAATTAATCATTCATAGGATTGAGTTACTGGTTGTTTCTTGGGCACTCAAAGCGTAATGTTAGGGTTCCGTAGCCAAAAGGCAAACAATTAGACCGTTGAAAATGTTTTCCTGTCCGTCTGTCCTTCCGTATGTCACAGCGATTTTATTCTGAGACTATTGCCATTATTTTCTATAAAACGTGAAGTGAAAAAAAAATATTGGGTCGCATTCCATACATATTTATAAAAAACTAGTTGACCCGCCCCGGCTCTGCACAGATTTCAAAATAAAATATAGGTCATACAAAAATCCCATAAAAGAAAGCATTTTCATTTTTTCCAGAATTTACAAATTTCCCAGACAACTTCATTTAAAATTTTCTTTCCTACAAACCTTAGCCTGAAATTAACGAACACAACAAAATAAAATTAGTCAAATCGGTCGAGTCGTTCTCAAGTGATGATCTATTAATGCGAGAATTCATATTTATATATAAAATAGATAGATAGTTATATAGATGAAAAAAACAGTGTCAATGAAGCGTGTAATCTATAAAAAGCAGCGGTCCTTGCTTCAGATGGCTTGTTATAATGTCAATCCAACGATGGGTGACCGCTAGTTTCATACTTGACCGAACGCTACTGTGCTTTCGATCTAGCTTTTAAAAAATCAAGCAATGTCGGAGGCCTTAAAAACTTCCACAGCAGAGTTGATAAAATTCTTGAAGTTTCCGATCCTCAGTACAAGTCCTAAACTCCATCCCCTAACTTTTAACCCCAATCTCCATTCCATCCCTCAAGTACCACTTAGCAACATTGTTGCGTTATAGTGGTCAGTTTATAGCCAGTACAATGTACAGATAAAGCTGCTATTAAACTACTCTCTTATGTTCCTACAAAGTGCTATTAAAAGGGAAGACGTTGGCATTTTACACGAAGATATTTAAATAACTGTTTTTTCCAAAGAGAAAAACAACTCCTATTTTTAAAACCATCTCAAAAATTTCCAGCCTAGACGGGACTTGAACCCGCAACCTTCCTCTTGATACTAGGATGCACTATCCAACTGTGCTACCAGGCCATGTACCGAACATTATCGATTTTTATTTATTCTAAAGAACGATGGTAGACCACAGTCTGAACAGCGTTTGTTATGGAAAAATTGTGAATTCAATTTCACCGTGTCGAGTGATCAAGGACTAATGTTATACCACTATTTTTTTTTATCGACGTTCGGTATAATAGTCAATGTCTAACTAATACACTGGTTTCGTCCAAAGACGGCCTAAGTGGCAAAACAATAACCTGTCTACTAACATCATTATAGGATTTTATTATTGTTTACTAATTAAATAATTATTGTTTACTAATAAAAGGCTCTTCTGGTCCTCTAGTTGCATCTACTTTTCATTACATTTACATTACAAGACAGTCTGTCTTACCAATATGTGAATAACGTAGTGGGTTACATTAATAATACTTCTATCGCATGAATACTGTATCTTACCTAACCTTTATAGTGTAACTGTTTGTTGTTCCGAAATAAATAAAATAAAAAAAAAAATAAAAAATGGATGACATGTCCGAGAAATAAATAATTTGAATAGCATTGTTTTCATCGCCCTGAGAAACGTAAGAATCGTCTCATGTGCCTACAATTTCAGGCACATGAGGCTTTACTGTGTAGGACGTCCTCCGGCTAGATGGAGTGACGATTTGCGTGCTGTGGCTGGCAAGGATTGGATAAGAAGAGCTGAGGATTGGGATCAATGGCGCACCCTGGGAGACACCTACATCTAGCAATGGACTGTTATAGAACGATGATGATGATGATGATAATGGGGACAGCGTCAATGGGGACGACAGGAATACATCATCTATGAGGCAATACTTTGTTATAGGCGATGGTTACCACTTAACATCAGGTGAGCCATAGGCTAATTCCATCTCCAGGATGCACCAAAAAAATAATTCACCTCTCCAAAAAAATAGGCTCCATTCAAAAGTTTTCTGGAAGAGATCGCTTCTAAGCGATAAGACCGCCCATTGTACTACCTATTTCCATTGTGTTTTCTATTTTGTTTGTATTTTTTTGTTTATATGGTATAAAAGGTTTTCATTCATTCATTTATTTAATGGCACCCATACCCTACAAAGCGGAAGACAGCAATGCAAGCATTATTGTTCGTCGAACTATTTCTCAAGGAGCTACTAGTAAAGCTATTGGTGCATAAATCGGTTTCCTTTATGATGTTTTCTTCACTGTTTCAACACTGGTTTCCTTCGTATTAATTTGAAACTAAAACAATTATTTATGTATTAATAAACATTAAATTCGTGGTAATCCCCGGCGCGGGTGGTCTGGCCCACATCTCAAATAAACCACAACTCGAGCAATCTCATTCATTTCCATGTATATGTATGTTTTATTACATTTTTATTGGTTTTGTTAGTAATTTTCTAGTTTAGAACGTAAGTATCATCATCATACCAGTCATATAGATCTTGTGCGACCTGCCCCTAACGGCTCTCAGCAACCTTTATCAGGCCCTCTTTCTATCTATTGGGGAGCAGTCTTACGCTTTGCTTTCCAGTGCGTGGTACACAAGAACCTTTCTGCACCAACGGCCGTCAGTCCTTCGAGCTATGCTACGTGTATGTTTTAGCTGGGAGCAGTTGGGTGCAGGCCGCACAAGATCGGTCGCTCTGGAAATCAGTGGCAGTGGAAGTCCTACGGCTAATAATGATGAATGGTGATCTACCACGTTTTGAAGTATGATGTTTTTCCTTGTAGAAACATTTAGTAAAATCTTTAATTTGTAGAAAATTTACCGTAAGTAAATTACACAAGACTAGAAAGCAATCGTTCTAAATATACTTAGTGTAACATTATCCAGGGTATCGCATCGCGGGAACCGAACCCGCACCGCAGTCCTACTTCCGGGACGTATGTGACGAGGTGGGAACGATAATATACCACAGATACTTGCTGTTTCAAAGAACAACCAGCCACTCTCTCCCTCTGGTTTCTTGCCTTTCTTTCCTGACTTGTTCGGTAGATGAACAGGCAATAAAATTGAAGTTTAAAGGTGATCCATGTGATTAAATAAAAAAATTGTTTTGATTTTTTAGTGGTGAGAGCCGTAATGGTCTATTGGGATGTAGCCTGACTTTCGATCCGTTGCTCGTGGGTTCATATCCCTTCACCAATGGATTTTTGTTCTAGATTTTAACTCACGACTTACAAAATATAGCAAAAACTTGTATATAATTAATGATTTTGTTCCAGCTGTAGTTAAACATTACTGACTTAAAAGGGTATTTATCGCGTATGTACCTTTTTATTTGTTACCCTGACGTTAAGACTGTGTACTAGTAGTAACGTGGTCAGTCAGTCTGCTCGCGACCCGTATAAATCAGTAAATATGTACAGTATCAGCGAAAGTTTGAAAAATTCTAGAGTTATAAAATTGTGACTACCTAGTTTGCTAGATTCTAGTGTTTAAGTTATCAATCATCTGTAAACAGACATAACAAACAACAGATCTCTCTGTGCGCGATTATATATTCACACTTCCAGACTGCTTACCCCCATTAATGGAGCCCACTATGTGCTCACGATTTCTTTGCACACGCAAGTCTAGAAATTTTAACAAATTCTTCCCTTCTTGATACCATTATTATGATATAACAGTCAACATCTCAAGGACCAGGGTGTCCATTATCCTTCGATCAGGACAGGACAGTCCTGTTTGGTGTGATGACGCTTGAGTAAGGTGCCATCACATGTCAATGTTGACACTTAACATAGTATCGCGTATCGTGGAGATAAATAATCCCCTTGAGCGGTTTTGCAGCATATAACACCCACTACTTATCTAAGGGGGTTCTTCGAAAAGGGCCATTAAAACATTTTTAAGGATTGGCAAATTTTTCGTATTACATATGACAACTCCGTGGTGCAGTGGGCGAACAGCCGGCTGAAATGCAGGAGGTTGCCGGTTCAATTTCTGCAATGAAAGAAACGTTTGCTTGATCCACATATATTTAATTAACGCTGCCAACCTTATTAGTGAACATAGATCTTGTCTATCCAAAGGTTGCCTGATAGAGATCGCTTTTAGCGATTAGGTCGCCCATTGAATTTATTCAAACATTATTTTGCTGCTCATTTGTTCATATATATTTTAATGGTGTGCAATAAAGATATTATCTATGTATGTATCTATCTTTATTGGTTCCAAGTCTGGGTGTTTCTCTAATTTAAAAATTTGTAAATTTGAACTTCAATTTATCGTAGATCGAAGAGTTCCGTAATTGCACTGCTGTTACTGTAAAAGAACCAGTGAGGTAAAAATAAAAGCGTGTCTAGTAGTGGTAACAAAATTAATTATATGCTAGAAGCAATCGTGACTATTTTTCAATGATATAAACTGGTCCCTTTACTTAAGCCATCCCTTTAGTAACACCAAATTTAATTAAGGCTAAGAATAAGTTTAATGGTCAAAAGCCCAGTCACAGCTCAATTAAATGCATTTTAGTTAGTACACTTTAAGGAAATAAGTGACTCAGTGTTTCAAAAAATCCAACTACTTTCTTATTTATTAAAATAACTTACGTTTAAAGTTAAGTAACTTACGTACTAAGTTATCCTAACTTTAATATCATGATTTGAAAGAACAGGAAGTTTTCTGATAGTTTTATATTGTTTAACCTATTTTTTTAAGCGTAAGAAAACCTACCACTACCTCATCTCATGGTAAGTGGTCAAAGCACGCACAATTATAAAGACAAAATAATACGGTTTTTACTAATTATTAAGAAGGAGAGAAGAGAAGAGAAAAAGAGAAGTCATTACTTCAACGAAATGTGCAATATCAAATAAATATAAAAACACCAACCAATCTAAATATATAAAACAAAGTCGGGTTAGTTACACTATTTATAACTAAAGAAGGGCCGGACAGATTTCTATTAAATTTGGCATATAGATAGATAGATCAGGATTGAGACATAGGCTACTTTTTTCCAGACTGCACAAGAGGGTAATGTTATTATTGATAAACCACACGTGCGAAGCCGTAGGCGGGTGAGCTAGTTAAAAATTTTATTCACAGTTTGCAGATCAAGAAAAGAGCCCACTTTTTAAGTTTAAATGAATCAGCCGTTATCTCGGGTCTGCATTTCCGTCCATTAAGAAAGCATTATATGCAAATGAAAGTGTTCTTGCGATACTAAATTAAATTAATGCTGTAGGCCAGAACCAGTGAACCAGCCATTTAGAAAATGAGCTGCTTATTTGAATATTTGTATCATTTTGGTACAAAATAAAGATAATATTTTCAGCTCAATAAGATGATGTTTTCAGATTACTTTACTTTTTTCTTATAAATTTGCACTGCTTACATAAGAGGATAGTATAAGTTATGATAACTCTTTATAAATAAAACATATTATTTATTGATTTTGTAAATAAAAAAAAACACAAAACATAATTTTTTAAAATAGATTTATTACAATGGGCTATCTTATCGCTGAAAGCGATCTCTTCCAGACAACTTTTTTTATAGACTTTGTATGCCAAGCAGCCTTTTATAAACCCTTTACACAAAAAGAGGTATGTAAAAGTTTGAAGGCTATTTCTGTCTGTGTGTCTGTCTGTCTGTGGCATCTTAGCTCCCAAACGGATGGACCGATTAAGACGTGTTTTTTTTAAATAGAAAAATAGTTTTACTGTGATGGTTCTTAGGTACTTATGTCATTTCTTAAACCCCGACGCAAGGCGAGGGAGGCAGTTATTTTAAATTTTGTTAAAATTTAGTTATACAACATGAGATAACGTTTCACAAATCTTAAGTACTATTCGATCACGATGTTTTCTTGGAGGCTTAAATTATTAAATAATAAAAACCACTAAAATCATAATATAAGGTTTCCTAATTTTGAAGCTGTTATTACAAATTTTAATAAATTATCTTAACAAATCTAATATATTCTCTGTGCGTACATTAATTTCGGTAACTGTTTTTCTCATACAATATAAAAGGGTCTGTAAATATATTTTACTTACGTTTATTTTAAGTACTTAACGGCGTTGGAAATAAAGCTCTTAAACCTGCAACACTATAATAACTGGCTCTACCAATACAAATTAAATATAAACCTTAAGAGTTCATAAATCAAACATAAAACGTGCCAATCAGATTCCGCAAAATATTTCCGTAACAAATTGCCAATAAAACTAATTTTATTGCTGCGAAAACTATCCAATCTTGTACCCCAATAAATAAATAATACATCACAATACTCACGAAACATAAACTCTAACACAAATACAAACAGTACACAATTTAATGGTATTGCAGACTGCCACTCACAACAATGACCAAAACTAACCACCTGTTACTACCAACAAAAAACATCCATAACACCACGAAATAAAGATCTTATTTCAACAACTTTACGCACATCAATCGCCGAAAATTACCTCTAACTATGTTTTGATCTGTGCTATACATAACACCTTTTATTGCTCTCGAAAATTCAACCCTAGCACATACTACACTGAGACGAAAACGACGCATGGTCATGGTAAATCTCCACAAAAATTGCCACTAAACTTGTTGATCCTTGAACCCTATCACGAATACATAAGGGTTATTTTGTAGCGCTATACAACGGGCCCATCCATTGCGTAGTGTAAAATATGGCATTTCATATTTCATGTAACTTGAAGCGGTCATCCCAGCGCTATATCTGTCCTGCGTAACTTTACGACATGGTCACCCTACATTTGATTGCGTCATTCTATCCTGTCATGAATATTATATAAGATGTGTCATATTGTATGGCCCTATCTTCCTAGGCTAAAAAAAATATAGGGGCTGTTGGATGCAGACCGCACAAGATCGGTCGCTATGGAAATCTAGCGGCAGGTTTATGCTTAGCAGTGGACATCTTTTGGCTGAAATTATGACGATGATGATCCAAAATAATAAATTTTTCAATATTCTAAAGTTGCTTCGCAACATTACTTGCTTATTTCATTTAGTTATATCGCACTTTAATGAACTACCTAAGAATTTATCCAGCGTAATTATTATGGTCAAACTTTTCGGCTAATGTAATCTTGATGCTACTAAAGGTGAATTAGGACGCACGTGTGGTCCAAATAAGGTCTCTTTTGTCGGCTCGCCCTTAAAAGGACTTGAGTCGGAAGGGCCTTCTTTGGGAAGCTACTTTCTAAATACTTTTACTAGCATCTGCCAACGGATTAGCTTGCTTAAAAAGAAAAAAGTAGATACTTATTCTGGACCTTAGATGAGTTTGTTCTAGATATAATATCTAGCTTACCGTCACATACTGACCTTGTAGTCCTGGATATAGCAAATGTTTACAAGCCATGCAAATATTTTTGTATTGAAAAGAAAAGCTTGAGAAATGGAAGTATTCAAATCACGGTACGGTGGTTTCGTCCTGGGTGGTAATTCTTTAGCAAGTAACTCCGATGTTTGCCAAATCCGTGACAAATTTACATAAAAACGCATTCAGGTGGACGCTTCATTCAGAATACACTAAATAAATTCACCTACTTAGTAAGAAAATATAGTCAGTTAAGTTGCGTTTAGTTATCAGATTCTCTTCACGTATTTAGAGTGACGGCTGAGATGATTGTAGGGTGCAAGCCTACTCTATCTCAACTCTGTCCTATGCAATACAGCTACAAAAAAGATAGTTAAGCTAAAAAGATAGATAAGCTAAGCTAACGACGAGTAGAATAACAGGCGCATGTATGTACACAGACGCGAGTGTACGAGCATCTCGGATTAGGAAGCCGGTGAACCCCGAGCGCAACTTCAATTCGGCCGCGTTAAAAACTTCGGCCTGAATATTGCTATCCCGGTTTAGTGACGAAGTTTAGCCACGCAGAGCAACAGTGATAGCAAATGAACAATTCTAAATTTGATTAGATTTCGACCGTGTTCCGTAGTAGCAAAAATGATGCCTGAAAATTATTTGTATTTTTCTCGTTGTGTTGTTATTCTGTAACTAGACGATATAATCTATGTTCTCATGACTAGAATACGTAAGATGTTGTTGTTTTTAATACGAAACAATTATGTTGAAAACAGGTCTTTTATGACGTAAAAACATGCAGAATGCGATACGCTTCTATTTCATTTTAGGTAAGTATTTTGATCTAATATATGGTTAGGAACCTAGATAAATACTATTCAAATTAAACGAATACCTTATTAAGGTAGAAATATGCTCCAATTAGAAATGATCTTGGTAGTACGTGTTGTATGGACGATTCCCCTCCGGTCTCCCCTTAAGTCGGTCAAACGCCAGCCGCGAGTGCCGCACTTTGCCGAGACGTAAATTATGTTTTGTGTGTTATGGTCACACAAAACATAACATTTATTCGCTAATTGTTAATTTACTTGTCTTATTTTAAGTTCAATACTTTATATTCAATCTTTTATTGTATTCCACAATGTATTTATAGGTGGTAATTGATAGGTACATGATGATTATGGACCCTGTTAAGTGTTAAGTAAGTTAAAATGTTTGTATCAGTGAATAAAAGTTGTTGTGTATTTAGCTGTAGAATATTTTTGGGTAGCGCGACGCTCGAAAGTAAGTCAAAATCGAAACCAGCCAGACTTTGCTTTTGTACCTATCATTTTGTTTTTTTTTTTTTGTTTTTAAAACATTATTATAGGTTCGCGTTTGACCATTATCTCGCCTAATGGTTAGCGATGATGTATAATGTATAATTGCTACTTTGAATATAATAATAGTCTAATTTCATTTATAAATTAAAACAAACTTTTGTCCCCATGCAACACCACCATTGTCTGTGTTATTGTATTATTGTACACTTTCTGTGGGAGAAAATAAATATATTTTCTTTCTTTCATCATCAGCAACCTATAACAGTCCACTGCTGGATGTAGGTCTCTCCCAGGCGCCATTGAGCCCGATCTTTTGCTCTTCTCATCCAATCTCTGCTGGCTACAGCGCAATAATCGTCACTCTATCTATCCGGGACAAGTCCTACACCACGCTTGCCTTGACGTGGTCTCCATTCCAGAATACGTTTACGCCAACAAGTTATCGGTTTCAATCCAGGTCATAATCTATCTATATACCAAATTTCATCGAAACCGGTTCAGCTGTTACGACGTGATTGAGTAACAAACAAACATCAACATTTTCGCATTTAAAATATTAGTATGACAACTGTCATCATCATATCAGCGAAAGGACGTCCACTCCTGAATATAGGCCTCCCCCATAGGTTTGCAGAGCGTCTGATCATGTGCGTCTTGCACCCAACGGCTCCCACCAACCTTTACCAGGTCGCCTTTCTATCTAGTGGGGGGCCGTTCACGTTGCGCTTTCCAGTGTGTGGTCTCCACTCGAGAACCTTTCTGCCCCAATGGCCGTTAGTTTTTAGAGCTATGTGCCCTGCCCACTGCTACATCAGCTTGCTAATCTGTGCTATGTCGGTGACTTTGGTTCGTCTACGAATCTCCTCATTTCTGATTCGATCCCGACGCTAAAAATGAATTTCAAATATCTCAAATAAGATGTCTATTTAGCGTTCTTACTAAAGTTTTAACTCGGGTTTTACCTTATTTCGGCTTTTTACTTTAACATTACAAAATCACTTAAAGTTTGTCCGTAAAATCAGTTGATAGTGGAACTGGTTCATGTATGGTATACGAGTACGAACGGTAATAACGAAACATTTGAAAGGGTCATAAATGTCACATAAGTTAACGATGTGCCCGACCGTGACTCGTATGTAATGAGAGCGCAACGAGGGGATACAGGTAGTAGGAATCGATCCCGCGCTATTGTATTGGATGCACAAAAAAGTTTTCTAAACGCGAACTATTTATATTATTATTTGATCACTTCATCATTTGGCGCAAGCTGTACTAAAATATCGGGACCCGAAAAAAATACATCTCATGGTAAATATCCTTTTTTTATATATATAACACTTGTAGACACAAGCTGACGGGCCTCCTGATGTTAAGTGGTCACCGCCGCCTATAAACTCCTGCAGCACTCGTGGTACTGCAGTCGTGTTGCCTAGCACTTAATACCCTATTTACACCTCTCTTGATGGCGCTCATTTTGAAGCCCACCGGAAAAACCTCCGGAGGAAGGTCATTCCACATGTTTAAGGTGCGTGGAAGAAACGACCGGGAAAACGCACCATGTGAGACTTCCACGCATCTACAACATGTGGGTGAGCTCCTTGCCGGTTGCGGGATGTTCGATGGTAGAGGTGGGAAGCAGGAATTAAACTGAACAACTCTTCAGAACACTCGCCGTTATATATTATCATGGAAAGAGTTATATATTATTTTATTATACGATTTGTTATGATCTAGAATAAGATACGAGTAAAATATTTTTTTCAATATCTCAAAAACTGAATAAAAAAAACTTAGGAGTTCTTAAATCCACGGCTAGCTTGATCATTCAACGCGTGACGTCACATCGCTCGCCATTGCTCGTCCGTGCGTAAAAACTCATGCAGTATTTTTGCGTTACTATTGGTAATTTCGTATATTATTGGTAAATATGGACTTAAAAATACCTTATACCGTATTTTAAGTACGGTATGGTATACCGTAAGATGATGATGCATTTGACCCAGCAATAGTTATCCCATGCGACTATGAAATACCTCTAGATTAGACATACCTCCCATACGCACAAAGCGGTACTCTTCCACCTTTATGCACCGTGCGCATAGCACGTCAAGGAGTGGAACGCCTTGCCTGAGTCTGTGTTTCCTGATAACTACAACCTAGTCTTTAAGTCGCGAGTGAATAGGTTTCTTCTAGGCAAGCGTGTACCATCGTAGACTGCATCATCGCTTACCATCAGGCGAGATCGTGATCAAACACTAGAAAATAATATAATATAAAAAAATTTGTTAGAAACTTATGGTTACCCTGCTGAAAAGGTAATTAATTTCCACTATCGTACAAATGACATTATTACTACGTACACTAAGTTACGACGTTATTGTGTGTTGACCTAGTTTATGCGTATGCGCATACATTGGAACATCTGCGAGGAGTCTCTATATACACAAACCTTGCGACAGTTTGCCTTTCGGTACTTTGAAATACCTTTTTTATTTAGATGTTTAATTGGTTGGATAATTATATCTTCATTATGCTACGTAGCAGTAAATTAATGTTTTTGGGTTTCGTCACCTCAAAAGGAAAAAGGAACCCTTATAGGATCAGTTCGTTGTCCATCTGTCTGCCAAGACCCTTTTTCTCAGGAACGCGTGGTATGTAACGCATGGTGATGTAACAAAATAAGCTTCTAGGTTAACGCAATCAGAGAGAAACGCCTAGATCCAATTACTTAATGAATTAGGTAAACCTCAGTAAAACTATAGTCATAAATAACTAATATACTTACTGACTATCCATTAATTTCTCGCTACCAATACACAGCAATATACATATGGCTAGATAGCTAGCTATAAGGTTACGTACGATAGATCATTTAGAAGTTTCACCGTAGCCATTAGCTTGGCCGGCGCCCAGCGCTAATCGCGGACGGCTTGTGTTTTATAGCCTGGCTAATGCACGCTTTTTGAACTTTAGCTGTTGGTTCTGAACAACACTTCCTAAAGCTAAGTTAGGTAAACATCTTATCATCATCAGATCCGCCATAGGACAACTGCTGAAGATATGCCTCCCCATAAATTTCCAGGCCGAACAACTCCTGTGGCCGGCAAGAACGGTTCCCAGCAACCTTTCTGTTCGTCTTTCCATCCATAGGGCCGTTCTACGCTATTCTTTTCGTAGTCTGATCTCCTCCTTTCTGCCCCAACGGCCATTCTTCGAGCTATGTAACGCACCCATTACCACTTCAGCTTGTTTCTTTTCTGGGCTATGACAGTGACTTTGGATTGTCTATTACGCATTGATTAGAATAGAATAGAATAGAAAAACGCTTATTTTGCATCACAAGTTTACATTACAGCTTAGACAAATAATTATAAATTGTAGAGGAAATTTTGTGAGCAAAAACACTCAGCACTGTGCTATAGTAGTATATTTATACCACTACTAGCTACTAGCTGACCAATCCGCAGCTTCGCATGCGTAGTTGTTCAATAAAAACATTACCCTCCTTTGCGCAGTTGGATAAAAAGTAACCTATGTTACTCAAGGTGAATATAGCTTTCTAATGGTGAAAGAATTTTTGAAATCGGACTAGTAGTTTTTGAGTTTATTCATTACAAACATACACACATAAATACAAATCTTTCCTCTTTATAATATTAGTATAGATAACGCTGGTCTTCTGTGGTGCCATTTTTTTAGGTAAGTACTTTATTATTGTTTAATGACTTGTTATGCTAGGCCGAGAACTAGGCATCGAAATAGGGGACGTCCACCAGCGAGATGGGCCGACGACATCAATAAGTCAGTGGGTAGTACGTAAATCATACTGGCACAGAATCGGGAAGAATGGCAGAAACGAAGATAGGTCTATGTCTAGCAGTGGGTCGACACAGGCTGAAAATGATGATAATGATGATGAGTTGTTACAATAACATATGACATTTTTCGTAGCTAAGGTATACTTAAGATCAAGTTTTTGATTCTCATATTACAAGAAGCTATTTTTAATTACGTTAATTCATGGTGATCGAACCGTTCAAGGTTTCTCAGTAGCTCGTCGGCGTCGGCTGGCAACTAGAAGGATAGCCTAGAACCGGAAATCGCTTAAAGATCGTTTAGCTCCGCGCCGATCTAACGATTATGTCATTACTAGCCTGTACATCTACAAGATTTTTATAATACTTTGTACAGTCAGATTTATTTGAGTATTAATCGTAAATAACCACTTCGACATTTATATTTTCATATTAAATTCATCATTACAATTATGAGCCATAGACTTAGATTTCCATAGATTTTTTGAGCGACATATCTTGCAACTTTTATTAAGTCGTCTTTCTATCTAGCTACTATGCTGTGCTTTCTGATGCGTGGTTTCCACTCAAGAATCTTTCTGCTTCAGCGGCATTACGTTCTTCGAGCTATATGGCCCGTTTAATGCCACTTCAGCTTGCTTAATCTAGACTATGACAGTAAAGAATTATCGCAATTTATCTAAAAACTTGACAGTTACTAACTCCACAACCAGTGGCGTAGCGTAGTAGGGGCGGCAGGGACGGCCCGCCCTGGGCAGCACTCTTAGGGGCGGCAAAATTTAACAAGAAATAATAATGATATCTTGTAAATATTTAAATCATTTCACAGTTTTGTCGAATAAGCAATGCCAGCTGTAAGAGAAGTATTTCAAAATTGAAATTGATCAAAATTATTTATGATCAACAATGAGTATTTTAAAGCTAACCAATCTGGCTTTCTTGTCTATTGAGTAAGAGGTGTGTGATGCTGAAGACCTATAATCCAAGTATGATGCTATAGACCAAGTATCTATAATCATAAGTATTCTATACTCAATGTAAGTGTCACACGTGTAAGAATTTTATTATTATATGTGATTATTATATTGTAAAAGACATATATGACCGTTTAACCTGTATAATACACAATAATGATGCCTGTTCTTGCCGAAAAGTTCTTTAGAATTAATGTATATTATAGTCTATTAAATTGAAATACCTAAATAAAAGGGCGGCAAAATTTTCTTCCGCCCCGGGCAGCAGACATCCACGCTACGCCACTGTCCACCACCGAGCTCCGTTTGGAACGTCCCTTTCCCTGATCACAATATAACGTAGTCCAGTTGCATAACATCAGGTGAATGTGGACCCAGCCAAAAATCGAAAACGGGCAGAGCGAAGGCAATGTGTCCGGCGATATAAAACAGTGATAGGAGGAACAGTAGGTCAGCAATGGAGACGTGAAGCACGGAACAGATCGGATTGAATGCGGTTAGAGGAGGCATATGCCTAATACTGGACGAGGAGATGCTGAATGGTGATAATGATTATGATGCTGGTCCCTGAGACGAGTTTCAGACGTAGTTCAGCTATCAGCTAACCCAACACATCAGTATCTATGGTTTACTAAATAATCAGGTATTTCTAACAGACTGTTCTTATAAAATAATAAAACAGTGCAACCTTGTACCGATTGGTTAATAGTAGGATTCAATTTAGTAAAGTGATACGAATGCTCCTCAGCGGTAAGACGCGTTAACCAGTAGCCAAGGTATTATGACGTAGTATCCAAACAAATGGGGGCAGAAAGGTACCAGAGTGGAGCAAGCACTGGAACGCGCAGCGTAGGATGGCCCTTCACTAGATAGAGAGACTTGATAAAGGTTACTGGGAGCCGTTGGGTGCAGGCCAGACAAGATCGGTCGGTCAGAAAAACTAAAGGGAAGGCCTATATTAAGGAATGGACGTTCTATGGCTGATAATGATGATGTGAAGTTATTAATTCTATCATTAAGGTTGCAGTCATCATACCTGAATAATAACTTCCTAAGCGGATTAATCCAAAAGTCCAAACTCATGGTTTGCCAAAGAGCCATGGAACGCAGCGTGTTAGGGGTAAAGAGAATCGACAGGATCCGCAATACCACACTGCGCGCGAAGACCGGCATCGCAGATGTTGGTGACAAGGACTGTCAGGCTGAAGTCGGACTGGGCGGGTCACGTCAGTCGTATGGTCACAGACAAATAGGCAACAGTCGTCACACAATGGGTGCCTGCAGATGGGCGTCGAAGCCGGGGCAGGCCGAGGAAGCGTTGGCGTGATGACCTCGATGCATTCCAAGATGGCTGGTGGGACGTGGCGAGTGATCGTGAGATGTGGAGGAACAGGGGGGAGACCTTTGCCCAGCAGTGGGAAAACATAGGTTAAATAATAATAAAAAAATAATAAGCGGATTAATGTTAAAGTTATACATACCACTATTATAAATTTGTAAGTAACTATCTATCTGTTTGTTAAGTTTTTACTACTAAACGGCTAAACCAATTTTATTTAAATTTGGTATAACGGTAGATTATAATCTGAAGTGAGCCTAAGCTACTTTTTACCCGACTGCGCAGAAGAAGGGTAATGTATTTATTGACAAACACGTGCAAAGCCGCGGGCGGAAGCTTGTTTACTATTAATAGTCATCTTCTAAGAAATAAAGCAAATGACTTCTCATCCAAAGAATGCTTAAAATTCAACTTAATATGATCAAATCAGATTTCCTAGAACATTAAATTGATAGAAAACGTAATCAAAATATGATTCACTTCCTACTATACCATTATTAGATGTTCTACGCTATTTTGAACTGTGTTTCGTTTACTTCAAGGTTGAAACTATAGCAATCAAGTTTTCCTTCAAAATTCGTAATATGATTATGGGTAATTTCAACGTTATTACTATTGTTATAATGTGGGAAATCGCTTGTAAAAAGGGCCTATAGGAATCGGAGTTATAACTCTATGACACATCATACCTACTTGCTAATGATAAGGCAAGGCTGTAGTTCTTAGCGTTTTGCAGTAAAACATTAATACACCGAGATGAATAGTCAATATATTACAGTTAGCAATAATATAATCTAAAGAAAATATATACTAATATTATAAATCCAAAAGTAACTCTGTTGCTCTGTCTTTTTGTTACGTTTTCACAACTGAACGACTGGACCAATTTCGATGAAATTCGGTATACACGGTGTCTTTTAAATCACTGTTTTCCCAGAACAAACGTTGTTCAGCCCATGGTCTACAACTCTTTAAAGCATCAAATAAGAAAATTAAAAAATTAAATCTAGACCTCAAATCCCTCCAGTCCCTATAAAAAGCGTCCAAATCATCGCGCTACCGCTTCTTAGGCTTTCCGCGGTGTCGCTTTCCATCCACAGGGATCCATCCAGTTACGATCTTAGCCCACCTATTTGGTTGCATGCGGGAGAGATGACCCGCCCAATCCCACTTCAACTTGGCAGCCTTGAGATAAATACTGTGTAATATTATATTATCCACACACTATAACCTATGATATTAAAATGCACTAAGTTTCACTTTATATCGAAAAATTAAATTCAGAAACACTAGTTAATCCTAAATCAATATTTCGACAAGACGATATTCCAATGTTTCATTTGGTTTTGGTATTCATTGGTAATTGGTAATACACATGTCAAATACGACATATTAAGGTGCTATTTACACAGCAGCTATCTTAACGTCATATATCACGATAATATTTTATGACATTTGTCTAAATGTGTAATCTTGTAGGGATCTAATTGTTGGAAAGACGACCTGATAAAGGTTGGTGGGAGCCGTTGGGTGAAGGCCGCACAAGATCGGTCGCTCTGGAGATCTATGGGGGAGGCCTGTGTGCAGCAGTGGACGTCCTGTGACTGATATGATGATGACAATGACAGTTTTTGTAAGCAGGGACTAAGTAAAGTTTAAATATCTACGCCGTAGAGTTCATGGGAAGCCACAAGAATATGCGTCATGTTATGAAGGATTTGTCAAGTTGTTTAGTAAAATATACCTTTTCATACAATTAACCGTCTAATTATTAATAATTCGTATCAAGGTATTAATTTTAGTATTATCTAAAAATTCAGCTTCCCATACAATATTATATTTGAATTCAATAGAGAAAACAAGTATTGAACAAAGATTGTCTGGAAAAGATCGATTTCATAATCGATAGAACGCCCATTATAAATTCACATGTTTCTCATTTTTGTTGTGTTTAACATTAAAATAGTATAAAAAATATAAAAATAAAGAGTAGGAGAGTTCCTTGTAAAAAGGTTCGCTCGGGGAAGTACTACCACCATGCCTATATCTGCCGCCAAAAAGCATTGCTGTGTTTCGGTTTGAAGGGTGTGGTTGCCAGTAAAATTACAGGCTCTTGACGCTTTACACCATTATGCTTTAAGTTGATGGCCGCAGGGCAGTGCATGATAGGGCACATTTCTAAGGTGCGTTACCTACTAGGCAATTCTCTGTTATATGCGAAGGTTACCACTTAACATCAGGTGGACCTTAAGCTTGTTCTATCTCCATATAGTCTAAAAAATAAAAGATATTCATTTATGTGAAAACCGCCTGTGAGCACGGAAGCGCTCATTATCAATGCTACTAGCGGTCACCCATCAAAATGATCGCGTGGAACATTGCTTTATGAACGACAGCTTGAAGTCGCGGCTTCGCACTTGCTTTTTCAATAAAAACATTACCCTCCTGTCGCGTAAGAATTTGCCTATATCGCAATCCCGGTCATAACCTATCTCTAAACCAAAATTTATCGAAATCTGTCCAGCCAGATAGAGACAGTTACTTTCGAATTTATTATATAAGTACGAATTATCTATTGATTACGAGCGCTTACAGAGATTTCATATTAAATTGAAAGGGACCCATCTTGACTTTCAAAGCAATGCTTTTGAAAAACCTTCCATAAAAGCCTTAAAAGCCTTAAAAATTGTTTCAACAGTAAGAATTACAACTTTCCATCAAAAGTGACGTCATCTGAAAACATAAAAAAGTCACAAAACAAGGAAGTACCCTCGCAAATTGCTTTTTAGTTCAAACACAAAAAGAATCCACGAAAATCATTTAGGCTTTGGTTTGGGCCGAAATAATAACAAATCAAAAGTGTACATCGTTGTACATCTGTGTCACTACAAATGAAAAGTTTATTGGAAAATGAGCTTAAAGTTGCTAGCTTTATGACTTAATAGGACATCCACCCCCACCACAGATTTGTAAAGCGACTTTAACTTCCCAGTTACATGTGTTAATATGTTTTGTTGTCATTCGCTTCATTTTCTAGTGCAAATTCAAATTCATACTCAACTGAAATTCAAAATAGATTCACCCAGGATCACTGTTAATTTAGTTTTAATTCAAATAATGTTAATTTTATCGCGTGCGGGGTCTATTTGAGAAATATTCTGCCCCAATGACGCTGAATGTCCAAAGGCCTTTTTTAGCTCTAAATGATTTGATAATAATAAAATAAACGATAAACATAACTCGATTTCAAGTACAGATGAAAGAAAATTCTTAGATGCAAGTCATTCAAAGTAAAATGGCTTCACGCGTTTTCTAGATTTTGGTAGACAATGGCTATGTACTATATGTACTTACTATTATGTTTAATGAACATGGAGATACTTCATTTTACAGCATTTGTTAATGGAAGTGATACTTCTGTATGCTTGTAGTATGTATTCTGTGCCAGGGGCTCCATAAATTCCGCTATCGGAGATTGAATATGAAATCTGCATAAAATTTCATTCAGTATCACAGCCTGTGCACACATTACTCAACCTTATATTCCAACAAATAGGGTTTGATTTCCTTCGTTCGTTCTACATTTTTCAGTGTCGAAGCAAACCGATCCTCTATTGATTCCTACGTTTTTTGACACGATAACGATCTTTATAAGCTTTGTTTTAAGGTCGAAAGTTGCTCATCAAGCATCAGTATTTTTCAGCACAATGTTTGCAGATGGGATTTTGTTGACTTTAGTGTTTGGTTAATTCAGTCTAAAGGCACGTTTATGGAGACGCAGTGCGTTGTACGGTGTGTTGTGCGAGGCGTTGGGTGCGTTGTAAGGCGAGGTCGCGTGTTCTGCCGCGCGCAACGCTTTATATCAAGAAAACGCCTCTACATAAACGCTCTCATACATGGTCAAGTTATCTTCAAGTTACCGCGTCTTTATAAACGTACCCTAAGATAAGGGTTTGCTGTACTTTAGGTTATGTTTAGTTTTTTCTAATGACTAGCTAAATAAATCGTGGTATCTTATAAGACATCCGAACCGTGTCTCTCTAGAGACAATTACTGAAATTATTACATCTGCAATCAGATAATGAATGATCCGTTGTTTATCCTCAGAGTGTGACCCAGGGGAGCTGTGCTCGTTCAGGAGGCACTCGGAGATTGCTGGCGGTTGGTTATTGACGAGATTGCTTTTCTAACGCTCTAAAAAAGTTGTACATCAATTACTTGTCTAGGGTTTTGGTATAACGTTGCTTTGAATTTGGCATAGAGGCATCTCAGTAACACCCGTACGATAATTTCAATATTATTAGTATTACTTAGAATACGTACTCCTATGCTTTTACTTTAGAACCAGTGTAGTAAAAGGAATAAAGTACATCTCACTCTTTCGAATTTAATAAGTACTTACCTAATCAAAATTTAAGAAGCAGGCGATTTTAGGATTCCAGACCGAAATGGTATCAACGGAATCCTTATGGTGCGACTTTGTTCACCTGCCTGTCACATCACAGATGAGATTATCTCAGAAACTGCTGAAGCTATCAACTTGTAATTTGGAACTAAATAATCACACAAATATTATTATACTCGTATATGCGAAAGTTTGGATTTCGATAAAATTTGGTGTATAGATAGAATATGAAGTTAATTAAAATATACTTTTTATTGAAAGACCACGCGTGCAAAACCGCGGGCGGAAGCTAGCTCGTAAATAATATGCACTCATATTTTTAGGAAAAGTAAATAAAATCCTAGGAAACTCTCCTAAACACACCTCAGTCGGGCCAAACAGCTCCAAGTTTGTCCCGTAATGAATCTGTTTGTTTGAAATCTTATTACCGAAGGAGTGGGCCAATAAGCCTCGCCAGGGAAATAAACATTTGTTTTTGCGAACATTCGTTTGAAGATTTATGAAATAACTTATATTAAATGGAGCAATGATCATATAATGTACGTAAAATGCAAAACAAATTCATGAATTAATGAAAAGACTTGAAAAAAGACCACGCACTGAAAAGCGCAGGATAGGACAAGTGTAATTCTTCTCTTAAGCTACGGCTTGACCGTTTTTGATGTTTTTTTGTACTTATGGGATGATTCTATGCTATAACTAGTTAAAAAAGTTGGTTGGATTAAAAAAAACTGGATCTTGACAACAGCGCCACCTACCAGGTACAATTATAGCTAAGAACCACCATCCAGGTAACTGCATAAGTTCAAAATAAAAATCATCAGAATCGGTCCAGCCGTGTAGGATAAGAAGAGTTACGAGCACACGCACACGCACACTGGGACTTTACTTATACCTAAAGATGTATATAATTATTTAATTCTTATGTCTGATAACACGCTAATTATATAAATGTGAAAGTTTGGATGTTTGTTTGTTTCTCAATCACGCCGTAACGGCTGAACCGATTTCGAGGAAATTTGTTATGTGCGTAGATTATAACCTGGATTAACAAATATGCTACTTTAAGTTGACTAACAACGCGTGCGAAGCTGCTGGCGGAAGCTAGTTAAAAAATAAAGTTGGTTGTTCACTGAATAAACACAGTATAATTCCTGAACATAAAGGGACTCGAACTCGCAAATCCTTGCCATTAATCAAACTTCCAATAAACTAACTATATTCATAAGCGGATTCCTAGCGAGCTTGACACACTAATCATTCATCGTAGACGTGACACAGCCTACATGAGGACAGTTAGTACACTACAAGAGGATCAACCGCAACTATCATCATAGTTAACTTTATTTCATTTATTAATATAATTAATAGTCGTATTTGAATTTTGACGTCGCACAAAGGTTGTGGACGTGGGATCGCAAGGCTGGAGTGGAGATGGGCGGGGCACTTGCCTAGGAGGTATGTGGACGAAGGCGACTACAGAGTGGTGGTCAAGGGATGCTCGTAGACCAAGAGGCAGACCACCCGCCCGCACAGGACTCGCAAGGGACCGGAAAGAGTGGCGTGATAAAGAGGAGGCCTACCGAGCAATGAGTGCAGACGGTCTGAGATGATGATGATGATGAGTGACTGAATTATTTAACCTTATTTGAATATCAAAATTAAATGTGAATATCAAAAGCTGTATATACCATTTGATTTAGCGCGTAGCTTTATACACTGTGACGTTGACATGATAAATAGAGTAAGGATATCTTCCAACGAAATTGCAATGCCCAATATCAACCTTAACTTCTAAGCAATAAGTGACCTCTATACTGAAACTATTTATGCGAATATCAACGCTATGATAAAGGTGGGAAAGTTTGGTTTATCAGATGATTTTGACAGGTTTTGTGAGGGTTGAATTGTATCAGAAGATACGGGGAAGGGTTTGAAGTAAGACCCATAGATGAAACTGCATGATTGGTCCGTTGAGTTGTGACCATTTACGGCAATTTTCCAATAAACCGCGAAGGAAAACGTTGTGAGGAATCCTGCAGCTTAGTTAGCTTATTGACTACTAGTTTCCGCTCGCAGCTTCGCACATGTGGTTTGTCGATAAAATGTAGCTTATGTTTAATCCAGGTCATAATCTATCTTTATTCAAAATTTCATCACAATCGGTTCAGCTGTAACGACTTAATTGAGTAACAAACAAACATCCAAACTTTCGCATTTATAATATTAGTGTGATACGCTTATTAATAAAATTGCATTATCCTTGGAATCATTTTCTCTCAATATTTTTTTTTGGAGATGAGGCTACCAAATGGTCACAAAAAGTGGTAACCATCGCCTATAACAAGTAGATCTCACACCTTAGAAACGTGCGATCCTTAGCAACCTTGTCGTACCAAACGATTTGCTTCAACTTTTCTTGTAAGCACGAGTAAGGAATGGAATAAACTACCGGCGTATGTTTTTCCGAACCAGTATAATCACGGAGTCTTCAAGTCCAGAGTGAACAGGTTATTTTTAGGCAAGCGTGTTACATCTTCGATGACACCATCACTTACCATCAGGTGAGGCAACAAAAAGATAGGTAATATAAAATATTGAAACATTGTTAATGTGGATAAGATATCGTGGTTGCATTCCGTTAAAAAAAAATACACCTTTTCACGCCACCTGCTCAACAATGTCAAATTATATGGCATGTAAACCTCACTGAAAGCAGTTGATGCATAATGATGACTTCCAGGGCTATATTTAGCCCCAAACTAAGTCAAGCTTGTATTAAATCCAAAATCTTTAAACACTTTTCTTTTTAAGATACCCAACATAATTGAGCACTTTATATAGATACCTTTATTTATGTATTTCGTTTATGTATGTGTATTATTTATAATTTTTTTGTGAGTTTATTTCTAAGCTAAAGTTTGTTTACCTTTCCATTTTCTGGCACTACCACTTTCTCCGCACTACACAAAGGTTAGCTGAAAGAAAATGCTAATTAGCATTAAGCTCGCCTATGTATTATTAGTGCTATAAAAAATTTCTAATCTAATCTATGGCAACCAGATAACTGATACACTACTTATATACTTTTATTTGTAACTAATACTTTTAATACAAAACACCCAGACCCAGAACAAATAAATGTATATCATACAAACATTTGTTCCGCGATAGGAATCGTACCCGCAACCTCCGACTTCATGCCGGCTTTTCGCCCACGGCGCCACGGTCGTCTACCAAAATCAAAACAAGAATGAACGACTATTAACCGATTTTATATAAAACACGTACTATTTAACTATAAATGTAAACATACTTTAACATTTTTATTTCATTACTTTTTAAATTCCCTAACACAAAACATTTTAGTCCCAAACGTCCATTCTAAAGACTCCGTCCCATATTTTCTGGCTACCCTCATAAATATATCTGCGCGTACAGTTTGTCCTCAGCCCACAAATTGGGGAGGTAGTTTTAACCCAATTCTGGGACTTCCATCTTGATTTTTATAGACATCGTTTGTAAACGGGCTTCCTTATTTCGTGAAGATGTTGCCGGAAATACGAGTCGAGAAATCGCTGACTTTACTTGACAAAAGCTATTTACACAGTGCATTCCTCAGCAATAAAATATTGATCGACATTAAACACAGCGCTATCAAGCCCCAAACTAGTACTATAAATATAAATAGTAGAGTTATAACAATAACTTTACAAATAAATAATTAAATTAAAAAAAGAGGTACGGAACCCTTTGTGCGCGAGTCAGACTCGCACTTGGCAGTTTTATTTATTTTATTGATGATAGTCAAGTGATAGTCAACCACTACCTCTTAGTTGATAGTCTCAGCCTGCGATAATCAAAATGTTGTTTTACCTCTTTTCACCTGTTTAATATACTTTTTTTATTTAACTCATACTTTATTAAGTTATTTGTTTTTATATATACTATCTAGCTGACCTAGATGAAAAACATTACCCTTTTTCTGCGCAGTTGGGTAAAAAGTAGCCTATGCCACCCGGGGATTGTGTAGCTTCCCAACAGTGAAATATTTTTTAAATCGGTCCAGTAGTTTCGGAGCCTATTCAATATAAACAAACAAACAAATCTTTCCTCGTTATAATAATAGTAGATAATATATAAATATATATACCTAGTCAGGTCATAAGTATTGTCACATAGTAAAAACTTTTCTTTTAGAATGCTGGCCACAAAAAAGTTAATAGAATTCGAATTTCGAATTGTTCATGAAAATAAAATTGTATACTTTTTAGAATTTTACTCATTTTTAAATATGGAGTGGACGCTTAAAGAAGACCGTGTTGCAGTTATTGCGTTGCATCGTTGCAGTTACGCGCCAATTCAAATTTTTGACATACTGAAAAACTTGAATATAACCAAAAGATTCGTTTATCGCACCATCAAACGATACAATGAAGACTCTAGTGTAGATGACTGGTCAAGAAGTGGTCGCCCTCGGTCTGTGTGATAAAAGTGATAAAAACTCCAGCAGTGATAAAAGCTGTGAAGGCGCGAATTCAAAGAAATCCCAAACGTAAACAGAAACTGTTGGCCCTTCAGATGGGGTTAAGCAGAACCACGGTGAAAAGGGTGTTAAATGAAGACTTAGGGCTTCGGGCATATCGAAGAAAAACAGGACATCGTTTGAATGCTCGTCTAATGGACCTGAGACTGAAGAGATGCCGTGCTTTGTTGAAGCGGTATGCGGGAAAAAAATTTCGGGTAATTCATTTTTGAAAAAAATTTTACCGTAGAAGAGAGCTACAACAAACAAAATGATAAGGTGTACGCACACAGTAGTGAAGAAGCGAGCAACCGTATTCCGCGAGTCCAACGAGGTCATTTTCCATCCTCGCTCATGGTATGGTTGGGAGTTTCTTATTGGGGCTTAACAGAGGTACATTTTTGTGAGAAAGGTGTAAAAACGAATGCAGTTGTGTATCAAAATACAGTCCTGACGAACCTTGTGGAACCTGTTTCTAATACCATGTTCAATAACAGGCACTGGGTATTCCAACAAGATTCGGCGCCAGCTCATAGAGCGAAGAGCACACAAGACTGGCTGGCGGCGCGTGAAATCGACTTCATCCGGCACGAAGACTGGCTCTCCTCCAGTCCAGATTTGAATCCGTTAGATTACAAGATATGGCAACACTTGGGGGAAAAGGCGTGCTCAAAGCCTCATCCCAATTTGGAGTCACTCAAGACATCCTTGATTAAGGCAGCCGCCGATATTGACATGGACCTCGTTCGTGCTGCGATAGACGGCTGGCCGCGCAGATTGAAGGCCTGTATTCAAAATCACGGAGGTCATTTTGAATAAACTTTAGTGTCATAAGAATCTATGTTTTGTTAAGTTCATTTTGGTATATAAATGGTTACATAATGAATAAATTTGTTTTAATTATTTTATATTAAACATGTGACAGAATTTATGACCTGACTAGGTATAGTATTATATTATGTGCAAAGGCATTGCAGCATCCAAAATCAAACAAGAACAATAAAGTAGTGAACTCGGAGCTGGCTCGCGCACACCTATTTAATTAAACCAGCGAACTTTGTGAAGCGATTATAACTTTTTGCCAACACCAGCGGTCCTACCGCAGCTGTGGTATAATAATTAATAATTTAAAATAATTCAAAGTTTTTAAACGGTGTGTAAATATAAAAAACGTTAGGCGTAATTTTTAAACAAAAGAAATTGAAAATGTTTATTATTTTATTTTTTATGTTTATTTAGCGCTTGAAAGAAGTGTCTGGAAAGAATGGAGGGAAGCCTTTGGCCAGTAGTGGGACACAGTGGGCTGATGATAATAATAATAATAATAATGAATACAGGGGGTATTTTTAGACGACCTCCATAGCGTAGTGGGCGAATAACCGGCTGAGATACGAGGGCTTGCGGGTTCGAATCACACCATGAAATAAATTTTAGAGATTTTTTAAATAGTTCCGGGTTTTTTAGAATGCTTTCCTCAGAATAACAACCAAAATAAAGTGCGAGACTCATGCACCGAGCATTCCATATTTTTTTAATGAAATGTAACTACAGTTTTACCATTATTGTCTTAACTTGTACACACGGCTACACATCAAGCTATAAAATCCCATTATAAGCTGCCCTCGCATTGTGTAGGTTTTTCGTAGAACGAGAGGTCAGCTTATACTGGAAATGTATAGCTTGATAAGTATCCGTGTGTACTATGCATTACAGCTTCTAGGGACCCTAGATCTTAATTATTAATTTCAATTTGATCACGCCCTCCTGAGAAGAAAGGTCTTGACAGACAGAAAAACGGATAACGAAGTGATGTTATGAAGTGTACGGGGAGACAGTACCTGTACAATACGATTGCTATGATATTTGATGGGGCCGGGTTTCTATGACCGATGTGAATTTGCAATTGTTATAAAGTGTACGGGGAGACAGTACCTGTACAATACGATTGCTATGATATTTGATGGGGCCGAGTTTCTATGACCGATGTGAATTTGCAATTGTTATAAAGTGTACGGGGAGACAGTACCTGTACAATACGATTGCTATGATATTTGATGGGGCCGAGTTTCTATGACCGATGTGAATTTGCAATTGTTATAAAGTGTACGGGGAGACAGTACCTGTACAATACGATTGCTATGATATTTGATGGGGCCGAGTTTCTATGACCGATGTGAATTTGCAATTGTTATAAAGTGTACGGGGAGACAGTACCTGTACAATACGATTGCTATGATATTTGATGGGGCCGAGTTTCTATGACCGATGTGAATTTGCAATTGTTATAAAGTGTACGGGGAGACAGTACCTGTACAATACGATTGCTATGATATTTGATGGGGCCGAGTTTCTATGACCGATGTGAATTTGCAATTGTTATAAAGTGTACGGGGAGACAGTACCTGTACAATACGATTGCTATGATATTTGATGGGGCCGAGTTTCTATGACCGATGTGAATTTGCAATTGTTTCATTGAATAACTTAAAAATACATGCTAAACAATGTTAATGCTGCAAGTATGGTAGTATTGTTCAAACTGTACATACGAGTAATTACTGATTAAAACGGGTATTTATCGCGTATGCGCCTTTTTATTTGTTATTCCGACGTTTCGACTGTATGCAACAGCCGTGGACAAATATTAGACATTGATTAGACGAATATTTATCGCGTATGTATATCTGAATGCAAAAACCTTTATGAGGATTAGTCTCATCTACCCCGGTACCGGAGTGGATGGTAAAATAATATTAATGTTTATGTAATTGTATGACTTATAATATAATTATGCATTTTATACATGTAATATATACTTGTTCTAAAAATACTAATAATATCTTACGCCGCCGTCCTTATTTGTTCATATAGATCCTGTCCATCCAAAGGTTGCCTGGAAGAGATCGCTTTTAGCAATAAGGCCGCCCATTGTTCCTATGATTTAAAAAGTATTTTCTTTTATATGTTTATATGTAATGGTGTGCAATAAAGAAATTATCTAATCTAATCCTAATAATATTATAAACGCGAAAGTTTGTATGTATGGATGTATGGATGTTTGTTACTCTTTCACGCCGGAACGGCTGAACCGATTGCGATGAAATTTGGTATGTACGTAGATCATGACCTGAATTAACACATAGACACTTTTTATTAGCAAACCACGCGTGCGAAGCCACTGGCAAAAGCTAGCCTAAAATAAGTGCGATCGACCCCGGGGCGATTTGTTCACCCGGACAGATGACACTTTTTTGTATGATCGACCGCTTTCTGGAGTCTGGTCCTGTGCCGAGGAGGGCATTCAAAACCTAATACTTTTCGTGTTCTAATTTATGTAATAGGTACTTATCATATATTTTTTTGTTTCAGGTAAAATCTCCAATGCCTTTTAACTAGGACCTCCTTCAATTAAAGGTACCTTTAACATAATTTTTTAAAAGAAATATCAAGTGTATTAGCACCCTGAGCTGTTGTTTTTCTTTATATTATAAGTATGTATTTACAAAAAAAAGTACATAAGTATAAGTAATCTATCAGTTATCTGGTTCCCATAATACAAGCTGCTTAGTTTAGGGCTAGATAGCGCTGTGTGAAATGTCCAGCAATATTTGTTTATTTATTTATTCTTAAGAGGCCCAGATTTAGTGAGAGACCACGTTTCTGTGCCGAAATGTCATCACTGATAAACACGAAAATTAAACACTTACTTTATCACTCGGGTAATTATGTATTGTACCTTATGAAAGCCTATTAGCATAAATCCAATACTAATTAAACCAGAGTCAATGAACAGACGGGATGTTTTATTTATGGCACATTATATAAAGCAGTACCTGCACTACACCCACTGGATTCAATTACAATAATTACATAAACGATTGTTATAGACTGAGGTGATTTGCGTCCATTTAGTATATAGTTACCTAGGTACTATGTTTTATAACTGCTCTCTGCGCTTAAAGCGATTTGACTGAAACTAAAACTAGTGGTTCGCCCCGAACTGAGATCTGGCGAGTGCCCCATAATAACAAAAATAATTCGTAATCTTTGACTATCAAAATAGTGCCACGAAATAAAAAACCACGTTACTTGACCTACAGTTTCATTCAAATTACGTGTAACGGGAGTTCATGTCATTGGTTACTCTTTTGTGGGGTACAAAATGCAGTTATTCTGGATTACAGACTTTTGCCTATATTTGTGTTACTAAACCTACACGAATACCAAATTTCAGCATTGTGGGGTCACTGGTGTACCCTGTGAATTTTGTTAAAGTTTTGTTTTTATTATGGCTAATATAATAACTCAAAAACTACAAAAATCAAGCTAAAAATAAAAACAGGATTATAATGTACCAAGGAAGACCTTTCATTTTACGTCCCATTTTAGTCTCATTTTCATTTTTTAACCCTCTTGAACCCCAATATCTCAACAACCCCCCACCATTTTTAGCTCATTTAGTCACACCAAAATTGTGCCATCACTACCTACATCTGTATCAAATTTCACGATGATCGCATCAACCCTTCGAAAGTTATCCTCGGGCAAACAAACATACATACAACGCCGATTTGCCCAAGTTGATTTAGAGATCTCGCTTTGCTCGATCAAAAATACCTTCATTTTGATATATTCGCGACTCCACATAATCCGCTTGAGATTTCGCATACACGGACGGTTTTTCGAGATTTTTGGAGTGTTTGCGTGGAATCTTGTGGAGTCGTGTCCTCGTCGTAGGTATATGTATGGCCAGCTTAAGCGTGGCTTCAAGTATTGTTTACTTACTGTGTTTACTTCTCACGTCGCTTGTCACAGTGCCCTAGCCCTTACCTAACTAAACCCCCATTCATTACGAACAGCAAACACGTCTGTTTACACAGCTATAAGCCTTTAAATTAACTTTACCTACTGTTTGTACACATTTTGTGCCAAGGAGCGTTTTATTTGAGATGTAAACGGCTTATTAAATTAGAATTTTAATTATTTTAAAGTACTTACCCAACAACATTTTTTTTGCATTATTATTTTATGGTGTGCAATAGATAATTATCTAATCTAATCTAAATTTAGTATTCACTAGCTGACATATCCGCAGCTTCGCACGCGTAGTTTTTCAATATAAACATTACCCTCCTTCTGCGCAGTTGGGTAAAAAGTAGCCTATGTCACTCGGGGATAGTGTAGCTTCCCAACTGTGAAAGAAATTATTAAATCGGTCCAGTAGTTTCGGGGCATATTCAATACAAACAAACAAATCTCTCCTCTTTATAATATTAGTATAGAAAATCACAAGGATCAGTTTGAAACGTTAATTTTACTGCCTGTTCCTCTGTGACTAAGCCAAGAAAGAATCAGACGAGAACCAAGCCTGGATATTCTTTTAAATGATCCTCTCTCTCTCTCTCTGTTTCCAGTTTAAGAGCTTTTTTTATACTGCATGATGATTGAACAGACTTAAGGTTTATCTTATGTTAAGTGGTAACCACCGCGTATAACAGAAAATTGCCTAACTAACAAGCTTGGATATTCTTTTAAATGATCCTCTCTCTCTCTCTGTTTCCAGTTTAAGAGCTTTTTTTATACTGCATGGTGATTGAACAAACTTAAGGTTTATCTTATGTTAAGTGGTAACCACCGCGTATAACAGAAAATTGCCTAACTAACAAGCCTGGATATTCTTTTAAATGATCCTCTCTCTCTCTCTCTGTTTCCAGTTTAAGAGCTTTTTTTATACTGCATGATGATTGAACAGACTTAAGGTTTATTTTATGTTAAGTGGTAACCACCGCGTATAACAGAAAATTGCCTAACTAACAAGCCTGGATATTCTTTTAAATGATCCTCTCTCTCTCTGTTTCCAGTTTAAGAGCTTTTTTTATACTGCATGGTGATTGAACAAACTTAAGGTTTATCTTATGTTAAGTGGTAACCACCGCGTATAACAGAAAATTGCCTAACTAACAAGCCTGGATATTCTTTTAAATGATCCTCTCTCTCTCTCTGTTTCCAGTTTAAGAGCTTTTTTTATACTGCATGATGATTGAACAGACTTAAGGTTTATTTTATGTTAAGTGGTAACCACCGCGTATAACAGAAAATTGCCTAACTAACAAGCCTGGATATTCTTTTAAATGATCCTCTCTCTCTCTGTTTCCAGTTTAAGAGCTTTTTTTATACTGCATGGTGATTGAACAAACTTAAGGTTTATCTTATGTTAAGTGGTAACCACCGCGTATAACAGAAAATTGCCTAACTAACAAGCCTGAATATTCTTTTAAATGATCCTCTCTCTCTCTCTCTGTTTCCAGTTTAAGAGCTTTTTTTTATACTGCATGATGATTGAACAGACTTAAGGTTTATTTTATGTTAAGTGGTAACCACCGCGTATAACAGAAAATTGCCTAACTAACAAGCCTGGATATTCTTTTAAATGATCCTCTCTCTCTCTGTTTCCAGTTTAAGAGCTTCTTTTATACTGCATGGTGATTGAACAAACTTAAGGTTTATCTTATGTTAAGTGGTAACCACCGCGTATAACAGAAAATTGCCTAACTAACAAGCCTGGATATTCTTTTAAATGATCCTCTCTCTCTCTGTTTCCAGTTTAAGAGCTTTTTTTATACTGCATGGTGATTGAACAAACTTAAGGTTTATCATATGTTAAGTGGTAACCACCGCGTATAACAGAAAATTGCCTAACTAACAAGCCTGGATATTCTTTTAAATGATCCTCTCTCTCTCTCTCTGTTTCCAGTTTAAGAGCTTTTTTTATACTGCATGATGATTGAACAGACTTAAGGTTTATCTTATGTTAAGTGGTAACCACCGCGTATAACAGAAAATTGCCTAACTAACAAGCCTGGATATTATTTTAAACGATCCTCTCTCTCTCTCTCTGTTTCCAGTTAAAGAGATTTTTTTATACTGCATGGTGATTGAACAAACTTAAGGTTTATCTTATGTTAAGTGGTAACCACCGCGTATAACAGAAAATTGCCTAACTAACAAGCCTGGATATTCTTTTAAATGATCCTCTCTCTCTCTCTGTTTCCAGTTTAAGAGCTTTTTTTATACTGCATGATGATTGAACAGACTTAAGGTTTATCTTATGTTAAGTGGTAACCACAGCGTATAACAGAAAATTGCCTAACTAACAAGCCTGGATATTCTTTTAAATGATCCCCTCTCTCTCTCTCTGTTTCCAGTTTAAGAGCTTTTTTTATACTGCATGATGATTGAACAGACTTAAGGTTTATCTTATGTTAAGTGGTAACCACCGCGTATAACAGAAAATTGCCTAACTAACAAGCCTGGATATTCTTTTAAATGATCCTCTCTCTCTCTCTGTTTCCAGTTTAAGAGCTTTTTTTATACTGCATGATGATTGAACAGACTTAAGGTTTATCTTATGTTAAGTGGTAACCACCGCGTATAACAGAAAATTGCCTAACTAACAAGCCTGGATATTCTTTTAAATGGTCCTCTTTCTCTCTCTGTTTCCAGTTTAAGAGCTTTTTTTATACTGCATGGTGATTGAACAAACTTAAGGTTTACTTTATGTTAAGTGGTAACCACCGCGTATAACAGAAAATTGCCTAACTAACAAGCCTGGATATTCTTTTAAATGATCCTCTCTCTCTCTCTGTTTCCAGTTTAAGAGCTTTTTTTATACTGCATGATGATTGAACAGACTTAAGGTTTATCTTATGTTAAGTGGTAACCACCGCGTATAACAGAAAATTGCCTAACTAACAAGCCTGGATATTCTTTTAAATGATCCTCTCTCTCTCTCTCTGTTTCCAGTTTAAGAGCTTTTTTTATACTGCATGATGATTGAACAGACTTAAGGTTTATCTTATGTTAAGTGGTAACCACCGCGTATAACAGAAAATTGCCTAACTAACAAGCCTGGATATTATTTTAAACGATCCTCTCTCTCTCTCTCTGTTTCCAGTTAAAGAGATTTTTTTATACTGCATGGTGATTGAACAAACTTAAGGTTTATCTTATGTTAAGTGGTAACCACCGCGTATAACAGAAAATTGCCTAACTAACAAGCCTGGATATTCTTTTAAATGATCCTCTCTCTCTCTCTGTTTCCAGTTTAAGAGCTTTTTTTATACTGCATGATGATTGAACAGACTTAAGGTTTATCTTATGTTAAGTGGTAACCACAGCGTATAACAGAAAATTGCCTAACTAACAAGCCTGGATATTCTTTTAAATGATCCCCTCTCTCTCTCTCTGTTTCCAGTTTAAGAGCTTTTTTTATACTGCATGATGATTGAACAGACTTAAGGTTTATCTTATGTTAAGTGGTAACCACCGCGTATAACAGAAAATTGCCTAACTAACAAGCCTGGATATTATTTTAAACGATCCTCTCTCTCTCTCTCTGTTTCCAGTTAAAGAGATTTTTTTATACTGCATGGTGATTGAACAAACTTAAGGTTTATCTTATGTTAAGTGGTAACCACCGCGTATAACAGAAAATTGCCTAACTAACAAGCCTGGATATTCTTTTAAATGATCCTCTCTCTCTCTCTGTTTCCAGTTTAAGAGCTTTTTTTATACTGCATGATGATTGAACAGACTTAAGGTTTATCTTATGTTAAGTGGTAACCACAGCGTATAACAGAAAATTGCCTAACTAACAAGCCTGGATATTCTTTTAAATGATCCCCTCTCTCTCTCTCTGTTTCCAGTTTAAGAGCTTTTTTTATACTGCATGATGATTGAACAGACTTAAGGTTTATCTTATGTTAAGTGGTAACCACCGCGTATAACAGAAAATTGCCTAACTAACAAGCCTGGATATTCTTTTAAATGATCCTCTCTCTCTCTCTGTTTCCAGTTTAAGAGCTTTTTTTATACTGCATGATGATTGAACAGACTTAAGGTTTATCTTATGTTAAGTGGTAACCACCGCGTATAACAGAAAATTGCCTAACTAACAAGCCTGGATATTCTTTTAAATGGTCCTCTTTCTCTCTCTGTTTCCAGTTTAAGAGCTTTTTTTATACTGCATGGTGATTGAACAAACTTAAGGTTTACTTTATGTTAAGTGGTAACCACCGCGTATAACAGAAAATTGCCTAACTAACAAGCCTGGATATTCTTTTAAATGATCCTCTCTCTCTCTCTGTTTCCAGTTTAAGAGCTTTTTTTATACTGCATGGTGATTGAACAAACTTAAGGTTTACCTTATGTTAAGTGGTAACCACCGCGTATAACAGAGAATTGCCTAGTAGGTCACGCACGTTAGAAATTTGCCTTACGTCCATCTACTTGCTCCTGGCGGTGCAACTGATAAAAAGCGTTCCCTAAAAACACACTTGTAAAACAGTGTTTAACCCAACGAAATGAATGGAGCGCTGTATTGACTCGCCATGATGCGGGTGATTGTTTCTGTGCGGCCAACTGTTCCGATGATAATTCGCGGATCCGTTCAATGAGAAGCGATATTTGCTCGAAATTTTACAGCATTGTGTTGGAATTTTAATAAAATTATCGCTCTCTGGCAAAAGAATTGCGGATTACATTTCAGCGATATGTGTTGTCATGAAAATTGTGAGTGATTTCTTAGTAAAAGATGCATGTGTCCGACTCTCTGTTGTAAAATATAGCGTCAGTCAAAAAATATTTTTATTCATTAAAATCACATGGATCACTGTGAAACGTCAATTTTACTGCCTATTCCTTCGCGACCAAGCCAGGAAAGAAAGGCAAGAAACAATGCTGGTTGTTGATCCTTTTAGTATACATCTGTTATGTATTATATTCTGTTATGCCTTTAAAGAAAATAAATTACGTCTAAATTGTAACATTTTAATCGAGTTGGAGCCATTTCAATCCTAAATTTCTTTATCATCTAACTAAACTAAACTAAATAATCCGATAGTAGTAGGCTCTTTTATAAAGATAGTAAACGGTAGCCATAGCAAACGTCTTCTGTAAGCCTTAGCAGATGAAACGCTAGGCGTAATACTGCACATAAATGAAAACCACAAACTTTACATCCATACATGTAAAGTTCTGTACGTAATCCTGAAAACTTTACTTACCGAATATTCGCTTCGTGCACGCTTGCAACTTCTGTCCGCGACAGTACGCCGCTTAACGAGCTTTTGTTGCGGACTGTACTTTTGACAGATAATATGTGGCGGCGCAGATTTAGTTTAACAATTTCTGAGATTATGTGCCACGTGACTTTAGTAAGCTTAAAGTACTCGCACAGAAAGGAATTGAAATTACAGGCATATGAGGCTTTACGGCTGTTATAGGCTTTGTTATAGGCGATTGATGCAGTGTTATATCAATGAAACGTTAACAGACAATTAAATAAATAAAATAAATATGGCTGGACATTTCACACAGCGCTATCTAGCCCCAAACTAAGCAGAGCTTGTACTATGAGAACCAGATAACTGATAGAATACTTATATACTTGTTTTTGTAAATACATACTTTTAATATATAGAGAAACATCCAGACCAGAATTATCCTGTTTATTTAGACTTTATGCAATATCTAGTTATAATAATACCACGAATAATAATAATAAAAATAATCCAAATAAGCCCCGAACTAAGTAACTATCCGTTTTCCCCCGTCTTTACCCCTATGCTTCCAAAACCCGAATGGCCTCCAATGTCCACGACCGAACTCCTTGGACAAAACTGTTTCATTGCAAATTTCCTATAAAATACTTTTTAGGTAACGACTAAACTCCTTGGACGAATTTGTTAGAAACATGATTCATTGCAAATTTCCTATAAAACACATTTTAGATATAAATGCAAACATAATTATTTCATTACTTATACATTTTCGATTATAAATATCTTAAATTACCTAACACGATGGCTACCACTTAACAGCTCGTTCCATCACAAAGTCGTTAAAAAAATCGAGGAGCGTATACTTAACCAAATACATCTCATACAATTTTTTAAAGAGTTAGTTATCACAATATTTGGGGCGAAAACTGGTTTTAAGCTAGAGTTTTTCGCGCAAATCAAATCTAAGAATAATTTGCTTTAAGCACACAAAAAAGGGCCAAATATTTGCCCTACAAAGCACTCTACTAGTATAACAAAAGTACATAAATTCCAATATAGGTCACCCATTGAAGTAAGAAGAGCCCGTAACGTCAAATTTTCCTAAAAACGGTCAATCTACAATCGCTTTTTAATGTCGGTTAAAGTTCAGAAGCAATTAGAAAAGGGTTAAAAACTGCCATGTTACGGGTTAACTAATAAACGGGCGCTTGTTCCCGGACAACCGGATAATCCGGGACGAGACAGGTTAAACCGGGTCGAAGAACTAAGGTATTGTCAACCCGGAATTTACGGGGTGTAGGATGAAAAATGGAGTAGGATGTAAGTTAATTACCGAAAAAAAAAAAAAAAAAATTGTTACAACATTAAAAAAATATGTACCTCCTATTTTGTGTCGAGGGTAAAAAACTGACAAAGCTGAGAACTACCCCATACTTGCAAGATGTGGAATGAGCTACCATCTGAGGTTTTTCCATTAGGCTACGACATGGCACGCTTCAAGAGAAATGTAAAGAGGTTTCTACAGTGTAGGGAACGCATCGACAATACCCCGGGTGTTGCCGGTCTCAATAGGCGACGGTGACCGCTTACCATCAGGTGGGCCGTAAGCCTGTTTCCCCAGAAACAACATTATAAAAACTACACTGGTTAAACTAGCTTTCTATAAAAAAAACCGCATTCGAATCGGTCCATCCGTTTGAGAGCTACGAAAACTAAAACTTATAACACTCCTGTTTTTGTGTCGGTAGAAAAAACTAACCAGAATGGAAAAGTGTTTATTCAACCAAGACAAAGTTGCGGGCGTTCGTCTAGTCATGTATGAATTACACTCGATGTAATTACCCGGACCTCGATAAAACAGGCCCTTATGGCTAAGAAGATAAGGCACGGTACAAAATCCTGTTGTAAACAACATGTTAGCACGTGAATACTATCAAACATCATTTTAGTAAGACTAGCTTTCGTATGTGACTTGGCTCGTATTTCCAGATAAGCATTACTATAGAAAAGTTGATCTCACGGAAAAATAGAGTAAAATAACATAGGTATTAGCGTAGAGTGTAGAAACACTTTCGGTAAAATTGACGTTTCAAAGTGAATCTTGTGTCAAAGTGTCGTACAAATGTTTGTAATGAATGCAGGTTGCCGACATGAACAGTGTAAATATTCGAACACAGTGGATGCTTCAAAATATATAGGAATCAGTTAAAAATACACAGAAAAATATCACCCAAGTAAGACCCTACGGAAACTAAAAATCATTATCATCTCGATCTTGTAGCTTATACTCGTAGTAAGTCGTATCATTTAGCCGGGATAAAATAAATCTGGGTGATACAGGTGATGGGTTAGCGGCTGGTTAAACTATGGGTCAAATGACAGTTTAAGCCGCGGTTAACAGCCCGTTAGTGCTGGCTATTGATTCAAATGAGCGTGTTACTGTAATTCAGGGTTAAACGGTGCTTAAGCGCGCTCATGCTCCAATATTGCCTTATTTTATCATTCATATTTATTTGTACCTACTAACTAGAACAAAGATTTTAATTGATCGAGCGAAGCAAGATCTCCAAATCAATTTGTTGATCGAGGGAAGCGAGATTTTCAAATCTACTTGGGCAAATCGGCGTTGTATATATGTTTGTTTGTTTGAGAATAACTTTCGAAGCGTTTATCCGATAACCTTGAAATTTGGTACAGAGGTAGGTAGTGATTACACAATTGTGGGGGGGGGGGGGGGGTGTTGAGATAATGGAGTTCAAGAGGAGTAAAAAAAGTCAAATGGCACGTCTTATAAAAGGTCTTTGTGAGTACATTTTAACCCCATTTTTTCTGTTTAAACCATGTAGTTTTTAAGTTATTAGCCATAATAAAAACCGAACGTTGACAAAATTCACAGGGTACACCAGTGTCTCCACAGTGCCTAAAAAACCGTGCCGGAACCCTAAATAAACACTATTATTAACTAAAATTACAACTTTCTGCCAAGTGTGGTGCGAAAGAGTCCTCAGCTCGCTGCAGCGTGGCAACATGCTGTAGCGCTGGTGTTCTGGTGAGGCCAGTGTTGACCTCACAGACAACCTGACATATTTAATAACACTAACTATACCACAATAAATCATCACAAGATAAGATTATATTTAGCAGTAGGTACCTACAAATTACAAACTTATACAAACCATGTCCGATAAATCTATACAATAACAATAACGAGTTGTAATTTGTATGAGTGTAATGGGTAATACCCGGATATACTTACTATTTTTAGTGATAGAAAACTGCACTGTCTTTGAGTGCTATTATCTATATTTGACTTTGATAAAAATTTGTTTAAGTATGGTCATATTATGGTAATATACGTTACGTTTTGCAGACTAAATGGCCGAAATTATATTTGGTACATACTCGTAGATAGGTTATGACCTGGATTGAGAAATATGTCTGTTAATTAGCAAACCACGCGTGCAAGCTGGCAGAAGCTGGTTAGAAATATGTCTGTTAATTAGCAAACCATGCGTCAAGCGGGCAGAAGCTGGTATGAAATATGTCTGTTAATTAGCAAACCACGCGTGCAAGCGGGCAGAAGCTGGTATGAAATATGTCTGTTAATTAGCAAACCACGCGTGCAAGCGGGCAGAAGCTGGTATGAAATACATATGTCTGTTAATTAGCAAACCACGCGTGCAAGCGGGCAGAAGCTGGTATGAAATATAAGTATAAATAAATAGTAATAATAAATATTGCTGGACATTTCACACAGCGCTATCTAGCCCCAAACTAAGCAGAGCTTGTACTATGGGAACCAGATAACTGATAGAATACTTGTATACTTTTTTTTTATAAATACATATATATAATATATAGAGAAACAACCAGACCCGGAACAAATATCTGTAGATCGTGAAAACATTTGTTCCGCAGCGGGAATCGAACCCGCTACCTCCTGCGTCTAAACCGGCTATTCGCCCACTGCGCCACGGAGGTCGTCAAAGGTGAGTATGATTCATAAATTTCATTCAAGTTTCATTTATTTATTCGAAATAAAGTTCTAAACTAATAGAATAACATAAAGCACTGGTTTGTCTCGGTGCTTAGAGACACTCGAGCCGCACAACAATATTTAAATAGTTACATAAAATACCCGCCATCTTTACCTAAACATAGTTGTATAGTTACAGAATCACATACAACCGACCTACCCACCCAAATTACAGATTAAAGACATTGAAGGATTTTGTTTAAGTAGGTCAAAGTCAAAGTCACAATCTTTTATGCATTAAAATCACAAGGATCGCTTTGAAACGTCAATTTTACTGCCTGTTCCTTCGCGACCAATCCAAGAAAACAAGGCTGGTATTTAATTTATCTTGTAAAATTTGTTAATCACTTATAGACATCATAATTAAATTCTACCAATGTGACATGGTAATTAAGCTAACTATTTCTAATTGGATTTTTTTATTGTATCTACTGACATATCTAAAAACATGTAATTTGTCGAAAGATGAAATAAATGAAATGAAAGTGAAACAAAACTCGAACTAGTCTAGATTTGGCCTTTACTGTTCAGGCACTAAGGCTTAGAGGATAACATAAGACAGGCTGATTTATAGGTTCTAAAGAAATTATCTAGTAAGAAATTACAAGAATACCTTACAGGCGACCCAATATTACAGGCTATAAATTTCCCTTGAATTGATGTTAAATTCTAATTGGGCTAAGTCTAGCCTTTAGGCTTTGTATAGTTACATTACCGAAGAGGACAAAAAAGAGGCCCTTTGTAAGCAATGAGTGATTCTATTCTGAGGTGATTATAATGATGTCTTTTTATAAGTAATATTTATGTGTGTTGCCAGCGGCATCGCTCGCGTTGTTCTGTGGTGCAAAATACATTATATGAACTTTGACATCTCATTTTTATCTCATGAAAACTGATTTAGAGGATAAGAAGTAGCCTATGTGGTAATCCAGGTAATAATATACGTACATGGCAAATTTCATCGAAATCGGTTTAGCCGTTTTGACGTGATTGAGTAACAAACAAACAATCAAATAAATAAATAAATAAACATACATCCAAACATTTGCATTTATAATACTAGCTGTAGCCCGCGACTTCGTACGCCTTACAATACTAAATATGTAGGTAACCTAGTAATAAAGCTAAACTCGCTGTTGCAACTTGACTTGACACCCAATTTTTACCCCATGGGAACTGATTTATGGGATAAATGGTAGCCTATGTGTTTATCCAAGTTATAATCTACGTATACACTAAATTTCATCGAAATCGGTTCAGCCGTTACGGCGTGGTGATTGTGTAACGAACAAACAAACATCCAAACAGGGATTAGGTCCATCCAAAGGTTGTCTAAAAGAGATCGCTTTTAGCGATAAGACCGTCAGTAGTATTTCAGCGTCTCTAGTAATTATGTTTTTGATATTGATTGTTATTTAAATACAATAAAGTCTTTTCTATCTATCTATGAGTTGGAATTTACTTTCTACAGTCAGCACATAGATACAATTAAATATTTTGATGACTCAACTTTGTTAAATATTATTTTTTTGATCTATACTTTACTACCTTATTTATATAAAAGTCCAGTGGAGGTGGCATTTGATCTGCTAAAGTTCGCATCTCGCTACCGCTGCACTTGAAACTGCTTTTGGAGTTGCTGAGGAAAGTCCAAACATTACGATAGATCCATTTTTTACACGTCCTCGGTATGGATAGACCGCATGGTGCAGACGGTCCACCTGATGTTAAGTGGTAACTATCGCCTATAACAAAGTATTGCCTCGTAGATCACGTACTTTAGAAACGTGCCCTACGATGCACTGCCCTGCGTCCATCAACTTATAGCATACTTACATGTCCATATTTTTAATACGTTTTACAGAATTTTGACAATAACGTAACCAAACCAAACGATTAAAAACTTCGTAGGTACCACTTCATTCAATTACCATAAAGGACTCTGAAAAAGCCCACAAATAACAGTCTTCGCAATCTACTGAAAGATTTTGATGGCTACAAGGATTTCTCCTTTCTTTTATAGTCGAATTCATTTTAAATCAGGTCACGTTCATGCCTTTCAATTGAGTCGTAGGCCATGGGCTCCTGGTCACAGTTCGAAGAGGATCGCTGGTTCACTTTTATTTGTAGGTTGTTATCGTGTTCATTTACATACAGTTCAAAATAAATTATCATCATTAAAAATACAATATTAATCACTTACTATATTATTATCAGTGTAACGACCGAAAATAATAATAATTAAAATAATCCACTAAAGTTTAAAACATTGTTTTTAGGGTTCCGTACCCAAAGGTCAAACGGGACCCTATTACTAAGACTCCGCTGTCTGTATGTCTGTCCGTATGTCACCAGGCTGTATCTTATGAACCGTGATAGTTAGACAGTTGAAATTTTCACAGATTATGTATGTCTGTTGCCGCTATAAGCAACAACAAATACTAAAAACAAAAACAAATAAATTTTTGAGAAGGGCTCCCATACAACAAACGTGATTTTTTTTGCTCGATATTGATAGCGGCAACATGTAGACGCTTGAAATATTCACAGAATATTTAGTTATATATTCAATTTAAAAATAAATAATGAAATTAAAATAATACAAATATTTAAGATAGCCCCCTTAAATATTTGTATTATTTTAATTTCGTACAAAAAACGTGATTATGTGTCGTTTTTACACATAATAGTACGGAACCCTTCGTGCGCGAGTCCGACTCGCACTTTGCCGGTTTTATTTTATTTATATATCTGTTTTTGTTACAAGATCTGTCAATGTTACAAATGACAGGGAAACGTTTAATAAAAAGTTATTATTTATTGTTATTAGAATTAACTTATGGATTAATAAAATACATTGATCATATTATTTACTTCTGATATTTTTGTAACATGGCGTATATTTCAAGTAATAAATACATTAGATTTGTTTTGATTTGATAACAAAATTATTATATCAAACTAAAGGATACCTGTTCTACCAGGAATTCATTGTTCATGACTTAACCAATGAATGAATGAATGAATGAATGAAATACTCTTTATTGCACACCAAATAAAAATACAATAATGGAAGTAAACAATAAATAAAGGTACAATGGGCGGTCTTATCGCTAAAAGCGATCTCTTCCAGACAACCTGTTTTTTCCAATGATTTATTTAGGTATCAATTTTCAACTAGGAGCTAATGGGGGTCTTCAAGTCGCAAGTAAACAGGTTTCTTCCAGGCAAGCGTGATTAATCGTAAGTTGACTACATCATCGCTTACCATCAGGCGAGATCGTGGTCAAACGAGAACTTATAAAGTATAAAAAAGGATGTATTTTTACCAAAACATTATCTTTACCTTGTAAAGGAAAAAAAAAACAAAGAAATAAATACAAACTTCACTACATTAAAAATACCTAAATATCAAACATTTTCACACTCTACCTTTTGCGAGCAGTGAACCAGCTATGCTCTACACGCTGTGCCCTGATCTCGGGCGATATAAATGTCATCTCAGGACTTGAGAGCGCCGTAATTCAACGCGTGACCGGGGAGAGACACAGCTTACCGCTTAGTTATTATGGAACTGAGATCTTTGACCACATCTATTATCATTTATCGCCAAAATGGCTAAGCCCATTTAGATGTGCGTTTTGAAAGGGCGTTTGTATGATTTTAGAGAATTATGATTGCCATAATTAACGGGATACGTTGCAAACAATTAGTAAATGTTATCAGAATTTGTAAAAGTTTATTCTTAATATTGGTTAAGTACAATCTATCTCAATTAAAAATAGCCTGATTTATTCCTGGCTTAGTGCGGAGAAATGGAGAGTATGTTGTAAAATAATTGTTTTATTTTAGTAAATAAATAAAAATTGAATTTGAATTTGCAAATACTATAACTGATTACTCGTCAAATACCTCGTATATTTATTTTTTCATTTAAGCGAACCCACCTTAATAGTTTCATGACAACGAGATAAACTTTTATGGTTTAACAGTGATTTATGTAATGCTCATAAGTAACTTTTTTTCAACAAAAAAAAACAAGCTATAAGACTCTACAATTTCTTTATTCGTTTTATACACAGAATACACACAGATACACAGATACACAGATAGATTACAGCCATAAACTAAAATTCAAAAAGGACCTGCACAAAGATATATTTCTTACAAATATATTTCCCAAGCCGCCACCTAACTAAGTTGAAACATTGCAATCATCTAAAAACTAATCCCAAAGTAATAACTTTCCTGGAAATCCCCTAATAAAATCATGCCACTCATAATTGGACCAGAGAAAACCCCTAAATCTACAAGAAAATCTCATTCCATATATTAAAGCTAAGTCTGCCTCCTTTATTGCGAGCACTAATGTTACATTAGTATGTTTGTGTGTGTGAACCACAGGCTGGTATCAAAAGCTGTCGCATTTACTATATACGATATTCATATAACTAATGAACAAATTGTTTTCATCTTATAAAAATAATCTTAGTAAGAATCAAAGTTAACCAGCGCTTCTATTTAGGGTATGGCGATGTTATATTATTGTATAATGTATTATTGCAGTGTTGTTTGTATGTGTGCGTGTGGAACGAGCGTGTGATTGATCGCCTGGTTGCGGTGTCTATGTGTGAGTGCAATAGGGTTGGCATGATTCACAATATATTATGTTAGTAGATTGTAGTAAAGTATATAATCGAGGTTTTGCTAGAGGATAATTTATTTATGATTACATTTACACAACTTATCTATTAATTAGGTATCTATCTATTTTTAAAATTATGACCACAAAATTATGTCAATATTAGGAAAAGTAGGTATGTCAGGTACAATCAAAACAAGAGAAAATTGGAGAGAATTATGGATTTGTAATTTTTATTATATCTGTATTAACCTTTATTCTGGCAAATAATTTGTTTTGTTAGCGGTACAATTGAACTGGGTTTTGGAGAGAATGCATAAATATTCTATGTAATATACGAAGTACGTAGAGGGTGTAGACAACAAGCAGAGTGTGGGTGAAACGCTTGTAAACCACGTACTATTTTTATGCTCTGCTCTTGTTGGCTTACAAATCGTCATTTATATTGTGAGTGATAGAGCCTCAAAATTCCAAGTTCTGTGTAAAGAACTCAGTATCATTTGATTTAATTTATCCTATCCTACTTATATTATAGACGCGAAAGTTTGTATGTATGGATGTTTGTTACTCTTTCACGCCGGAACGGCTGAACCGATTGCGATGAAATTTGGTATGTACGTAGATCATAACCTGGATTAATACATAGGCTACTTTTTATTGGCAAACCACGTGTGCAAAGCCGCTGGCAACAGCTAGTTTTCTATACATCTGTGTGATAGATAAATATTAGGGTGTACAACCCTAATGCCTAAACCTTTGATTTGGAAGCATTTTTGTCTGTAAACTATTTTTGTGTACAATCTTCCTTTTTAAAATTACTCCTCGCCATCCAAAGGTTGCACGAAAGTGTTCGCCAATTTTACTTAGAAAACTTTCGTGATTTATTTCAATAATTTCACCAAAGAAATGGACGTTATAAATCCCGTATTTATAATAATGATCTTTCAGACGACTTTCCATACATTTTTTTCTTATTATGTTGTATCTAGCTTGTAAGGTATCTCTATTCTTATTTTTCATTCATTCAGTTATTCATTCAAGAATAAATACAAACACATTTTTTTGACGACGACCTCCGTGGTACAGTGGGCGAATAGCCGGCTGAGAAGCAGGAGGTAGTGGGTTCGATTCTCGCCGCGGAACAAATGTTTGCATAATCTACAGATATTTGTTCCGGGTCTGGTTGTTTCTGTATATAATTATAAGTATATATTTAATAAAATAAATGTATATAAGTATCCTATCTGGTTCCCATAGTACAAGCTCTGCTTAGTTTGGGGCTAGATATCGCTGTGTGAAATGTCTAGCAAAATTGTTTTATAAAGAAATACACAAGAAACCTACAATGTGCTAACTAACTAACCTACATTAAGTCATATGATGATTTTTTACAAGTAACCATTCGCTCTGTTTGGTTGGTCTCAAGTTTACATGGTCAGAAACCAAGCTAAATCATAATAAAGTGACCTTAATATTTTTAAACTATCTCTAAAATCTCGACCCACATTGTGGACATTAACAAATAAATTATTGATACCTAAAGGAAACGAAGGGAGCGAGTGTGGCAACCCTAGCGAGACGCAACGGGTCACAAAGTAAGGAGGAGAGTTCGCCTGGTGACTTCTTAATCTTTTGCCCAAACACGGTTTAAAACGTACGCTTATGCGGGATATGGAACTAGCATCCAACTGATGAACTCGCTGAGCTTTGCTATAAGTTTAAAAACAACAGTTAAAATAACCAGGCAGGTTACGAGCTTTATATTTATATTTATTTATTTGGATAACCAACAGCTAATTATACATAATATGAAACAAAATAAGTAAAAGAAAGCTAATAATAGGTTTATACAAAGAGCCATATTCTCATAATCAAATAAAATAATTTAATCATTATTACAAATACGGGATTTATCACGTACCGTCTTATCGGTGTTTCGACCGACAATCCGCTCCGAATAACGTCTCGCCTCGCACAGAGTCGTGCGAGGCGAGACGTTATTCGGAGCGGATCGCACTCACCCTGATGACAGTTCACGAATTGAACCGAAACATTGTCGGTCGAAACACCGATAAGACGGTACGTGATAAATCCCGTATTTATAATAATGATTGAAATCAATCACGAAAGTTTTCTAAGTAAAATAATTTACTAAGAAATAAATGTTGTATTTTAGGCCTGTGCACACCGAATTTGTTTGCGTAACGTCATAACGCCACCAAGCGAGGCAGACTGACATCTTCCTTAAAAATTTATACATTACAAGCGCTGCATGCAAGCTTCTAAGGTATTTGCCCTACACGTTTCGTTGGTACTTTCAACCTACACATACTCTAAATATTAGAGTTTAAGGTGATTTTTAGAGTAAAAAATAAGGTAAATATAATGATTTTGATCTCTCTATATGAATTCCTTAAACTATTTAATTTTTGACATGTTTATTGTGATTAAGATCCTTTTTAATTATTATTTTATTGAATTGTTATGTTTCATTTATATTATTTTTGCATGTGTTATTTTATTTTTGTACATTTTAAAATGTATTTTTAACGTACATATGGACTTGTTCCGAAATAAATATTAATAATAATAAAATTACCTTTTCGAATCGCTACCTCTTATAACTTGAGTGGTATCCCAATAGCTGTGGTTCAATACAGCATAAACTTTGTCATCAGTCACGGCGGATTTTAGTTGAAATAGGGATTATTGGCGGGATGTAATTATTTACGGATTTCCTTGTTTGTTTGTTATTTCTTCATGTTTTTCTTGTTACATCTATTTTATTGGGCATTTCTATGGCTTAACCTTTGGTATGCTTGGATTTCAGACACAATAGCTATTGTGTCTCGCACAAATCTGTGTTTCAGCATAAATTGCTTTTTAACTATGTCGTCAAACAATATCGCTAGCATACTGAAGGTTAAAGGTCTACTTAACCCTAAGTATGCTCTTTAACCTTTGGTATGCTGGTAATATTGGTTGACGATATAGTAAACACCGCAGGTCATATGCGGATCAGCACAGCGCAAGACAGAGGTGAATAGTGACAACTAAAAGAGGCTTTTGCCCAGCAGTGGGATGGGAAGAGCTGACGATAATGATGATGATGAAAGGCCTACCCTACAAGCAATATGAGCTCTGTGGCGACCTCTGTGGTGCAGTGGGCGAATAACCGGCTGACACGCAGAAGGTAGCGGTTCCAATTCCTGCCGCTATCCGTATCTTCAGATATTTGTTCCAGGTCTGGATGTTTTTTATGTACTAGTGGTTCGCCCCGAACTGAGATCTCGCGAGTCTACCATAAAAACAAAAAGAATATTATTCGTAATCTTTGACTATCAAAATAGTGCCACGAAATAAATAACCAACTAAGTTGACCTACAGTTTCATTCAAATCAAAGGTAACCGGAGTTAATGTTATTTGGTTTTTTATTGGGGTACAAATTGCAGTTATTCTAGATTTCAGACTTTTACCTATATTTGTGATACTTAAGCTACACGCATACCAAATTAGAGCACTGTGGGGTCACTGGTGTACCCTGTGAATTTTGTCATAGTTTAGTTTTTATTATGGCTAATAACTCAAAAACTACAAAAACTTTAATAAAAATAAAAACACGGTCGAAATGTACTAAAAAAGACCTTTTACGTCTCACTTGACCTGATAGTCCCAATTTCATTTTTTTTACCGCTCTTGAACCCCAATATCTCAACAACCCCCCAACATTTTTACCTCATATAGTCACACCGAAATTGTGTCATCACTACTTACCCATGTATCAAATTTCACGAAGATCGGATCAACGCTTCGAAAGTTATTCTCGGACAAACAAACATACATACATGCAACGCCGATTTGCCCAAGTTGACTTAGAGATCTCGCTTTACTCGATCAATTATAAGTATGTATTTACAAAAAAAAAAATATATATATAAAAATATATCAGCTTTCTCGTTCCCATAGTACAAGCTTTGCTTAGTTTGGGGCTAGATAGCGCTGTGTGAAATGTTATTTATTATCTATAACTTTTATATATTCGGTAATTGTTAAATATAGATGGATAATTGTGCTAAATATATTTTTTCAATTACTTTTTGTAAGTTATTGTCAGTATTATATTAAAGTGCACACGGCTACACATCAAGCTAAACTTACCAGTATAAGCTGACCTCGCATTTTGTAGGTTTTTCGTAGAATGAGAAGTCAGCTTATACTGGAAAAATATAGCTTGATGTGTAGCCGTGTGTACAAATAAAGGAAGCTCAGATATTTACTCAAGCTGACCGTAATATCTGCACTAAATCCTCGAAATGCAATAAACAAGCAACCTAAGTTAATAACCTAAGTTGACACTATACGAGCTAAGCGCAAACACAGTACCTACCTACATAATAAATCACTATCAATAACCTAATCTACAGCCTTTATTGGTCCATATCTCATTTAGAACAGCTAGTTTGGTTCTAAGATATCTCAGTCTAGGACAAAATTATGCTTAGCTTCGTTCGTACACGCATAAAAGAAATGAATGGCGCATAGAAGCGCAACTCTTTTTATAAACTTCACGTTAAGATAGATAGGTAATACAATCTTTATTGCAAACTATTAAAATATAGTCAAGTCAAAAGCTTTTATTCTTTAAAATCACAAGGATCACTTTGAAACGTCAATTTTATTGCCTGTTCCTTCGCGACCAAGCCAGTAAAGAAAAACAAGAAAAAAGGCTGGTTGTTTTTTTTTAATTATCCTTTTAGAATACATTACAATACAGAAAATAAATTACGTCTAAATTGTAACATTTTGAACGAGTTGAAAAATTTCAATCCCAAGCTTCTCTATCATCTAAATAATCCAATAAGGCTATAAAAAATAAAGATTTTGTTTAATTACGTTTTTAAATTTGTTAATTGTCAATTTTTGTACATCACCTGGGAGTTTATTATAAAGGCGAACACCTTGCCCTGTAAACGATTTACTAACTTTATGGAGTCTACAAGTGGCGACAGCGAGTTTATCTTTATTTCTAGTATTTAAATTATGATTATCGCTATTTTTATAACCAAATTAATATTTTTGTGAACATACATCAGCTTTTCGCAAATGTATTGACAAGGGAATGTCAATATATTTATTTCTTTAAACTTATTACGTGTTGATATATATATATAAATAAACTAAAAAAAAATTAAATCATAGGTATGTGCAATGGTTATAAATATCCAGTTTAATTTTAGGGAAAAGAAGGAATGGAAAAAAAAACTATTTCTATATTTCATTCAGTATAACGTGTGTTATTTAGAGCTGCCAAACAAATCGCTTTAAACAAGCGTCACGGCATCGCGTCACCAGTTTCGCTTCTATCACATTATTCATATTGTCCAGGATTTTCCACAGACTAGCCCTTTAGTTTTGAGCCGTAAATTCACGTGGTACGGCAATGGCCGGGCCCGCCTCGGCCGTGTCCTAAACGGATTATCTCGTAGCTTTATTGGTTGGGAGCGATTACTACGGATACTGTCGTAGATTGCAGGTAGACGTATGTTGCTAGCTTATTTGTCCAACAGTTTTACATATAACAAACTACCTGACCCGATCGCGGCAAAGCACACATGTTATTTCAATAAAAAAGTTACCCTCCTATTGCGCAGTCGGGTAAAAAGTTGCCTATGTCGCAATCCTTGTCATGATCTACCTGCACCACATTTTGTCAAAATCTGTCCAGCCGTTTAGTCGTGAAAAGTTAACAATAAACAGAGTTACTTTTGCATTACTTATCTATTAATTTTTTTTCTCATAACGTAACAAGAACTTGATATCACTAAAAATTACTAAAAGATTTATCACTAAAAAACGCGATACTTTTTTTATCGTGAATAGGTCTTCGTTTGACCACAATCTCACCTGATGATAAGCGATGATGTGGTCTAAGATGAAGTACGAAGGTCTAGAAGACACCTATTCACTCCTACCTTAAAGGCCCGGATTGTAGTCTTCAGGAAAAACAGACGACGACGGTAGTGTTCCATACCTTAGCTGTACGCATTGAGAACTTAGAACCAAAACGTGCATCTGCTTGTCCTTTGATGGAAAACGGACGAGAAATTGTACCTCACGGCCGCCATTTTATTTTTTGTAAATCTTTGTACCCTCACCTTGTCCCTTTCGATGACTTTTGATTTTCAACAATTTGAGATCCATTTATCTAAATCCTTCACGTAGTTTGGGTGCTATGAGGTAATACAATACATAGATACACGTCGAGACACACAAGCACCACCATCATCATCATTATTAGACGTCCACCGCTGAGCATAGGTTTCTCCTATATCTCCTCATTTAGATAAAACATAACAGCCAAATTTAATTCAAAAAGTAATTTCTAAGTTAGTACACAAACTAAATAAAACTAGTTTCAACATCCTCGAGATTACAGCCAATATAAAGTAAGTTGAGGAACGCTAAGTCGGAGTCAGTTAACAGAATATTTTTGTGGAATGGTTATTTTATTTCGTTCGTTTCGTTACTTTGAAGTCGGATTGCGAAGGAAATAAGACCTCCAGTTCTTAGGGTTGTCGAAACGTCATTAGTAGGTAAATAAATAAGTTGGTAGACCAACCCTGCTGGCAAAACCTATAGGTAAACCTATTTCAATTTCAAATGTATATGTCCTTTTATTATTATGCGTCAATGGCTTGAAATAAACAATTTTTATAATCATTATTTTTTTATTCATATGTAGTCTTAGTTTGTAGATTGTAAACTCCCGTGACAACATAATTTGCATGAAAAATAACCTTTTCGAAGAGGCGCTTGGCGCTTCTTCCCATTCCAAAATTATTACATAGACGAAAGTCTGTCGGGTTTCTTCCATTAAACAGACCCACCGGAAAATAGACTTATTCTACTCGAAAACTAAACAGACAGGCGGCTACAGCCAAACACATTGAGCACCCGGTTTCACTTCATATGTGCGCGCGCCTTCTACGGTCTACGGTCTTCTGCATTCTGAAAGGATCATTAAAAAGAAAAATCAGTTTTGTTTCTTTCCTTTCTTTCCTGGCTTGATTGCGAAGGAATAGGCAGTAAAATTGGCGTTTCAAAGTGATCCTTGTGATTTTACTAAATACATTTTGATTTTGAATGTTCAAATAGTCTGAAGATAAGGAGTCTGTTATGTGCGCCTTGATATTCCTGTAGGTACGGGTAGACGAAACCTTTTGACGTTAATTCAAGAGAAATTGTTACAATTGATGGCAGGACCGGGAAAGTAGTCCACTAATGACTAGATTGGCCACTAGGTGGAACCTTAGTGAAGACGTGGTCTATCCCGGACTCGCTAGACTTACCCAGCACGTAATTCCTCACTTTTAGAAGCAGTAGGCTTTGAGAATCTGGGGTGTCTCGTAGTAAGGATCCAGCCAGTGGCTAGTCTAGCCATTAGTGGGATCCTGTTATGGTTCTGCCAACAATTGGAACAATTTCTCTTCAATTAAATTTAAATATTGCTGGACATTTCACACAGCGCTATACCCATACTAAGCAGAGCTTGTACTATGGTTACCAGATAACTGATAGAATACTTAAATACTGTTATTTTTGTAAATATCCAGACCCGGAACAAATATCTGTAGATCATGCAAACATTTGTTTAACATCGAACCCGCTGCCTCCTGCGTCTCAGCCATCTATTCGCCCACTGCGCCACGGAGTTCATCGTAAAATATTTGGTTATTTGTCAAGTCTGCCACATCTGTATGTCTATGTCACTGTGTGTAGTAGACAGCTAGCATAAGCCATTCACCCGCTTACCTCATGGCCATTAGCAGCGTGGCGTGTGGCGAGTGGCGAGTGGCGACCCTAGCAGTAAGAAGCGTATCCACACTAATCCCGCCGCTAAGCCGGCGCCGTCCGTTGAGCTCTTTACGCTCTTACGGGGATTACACACAAACCGCTCCTATTTGTATACCACTCCATATTCTTGATGTTTTTACTGAAATTTCTCTCGTTTACAATGCATTGTAAGTTCAATTCTGTAATTCTAATTGTATATAATGACATATGATGCGATGTAACGAATAGTATACAACCTGTTTTATTATGTACGACATTAATTTAAAACACACATCCGGAATCGTACTAACTGATTTTAGAGGTGGGTTTAGTACCGGTAGCTTGATGTGAATGAGCTCGAGGAAGTGGGCACCACCGCCTTACCTTTATCTGCAGTACTTGTGCTGCTGTGTGCCGGTTAGATGGTAATGGTATGTTCCTGTAATTACTGGCACATAGGCATAACAGCTAAGTCCTATAGTATGGCAACGTATCCACATAGAGATCAAGACAACATAATACCTTGTTTTGAATTCTATGTGGATATCCATGGGCTGCAGTAGCCACTTAACATCTGGTGGACTGCATGCTCGTTTGCCATATAAGTTGTGCAAAAAAAAAGTTATCGATACATTTCCAATAAACATTTTTTTATGTAAATCGGTGGCGCCTTTGCGACGATGCCGCTTAGTCAGTTTTCAAAGTCAAAATCTTTAATTCATTAAAATCACAAGGATCACTTTGAAACGTCAATTTTACTGCCTGTTCCTTCGCGACCAAGCCAGGAAAGAAAGGCAAGAAACAAGGCTGGTTGTTTTTTTTAATTATCCTTTTAGAATACATTACAATACATAAAATAAATTACGTCTAAATTGTAACATTTTGAACGAGTTGGAGCAATTTCAATCTCAAGCTTCTCTATCATCTATTCTAAATAATCCGATATTTTATAGTAGGCTTTTTTATCCGGTACTTACCTAGCTACTTACATGATGAATGAATATGATTTGTTTACCTATTTTATACGGGTTGTTTCATTGATATTTTAGGATTTGATATAAAGATTGTTTCAAAAGGTCATTGGGCATTTTGTTCGGACATATGACCCACGGCGCACAAAAACGAAACAGGGCTAGGTATGTAGTTAAATGTATATGTTACTTAATGGTATGGGTCGCATTATTGCAGGATATGGGAGAACCGCAAAAAAAATTTTTTTAATTAATATTATAGCATTTTTAAATTATTATTATAGCATTTTTATAATGAACTAAGTAAAAACTATTGGCCTGACTGTAAAAATACTTTGTAAAACAGTTGTTTTGAACAATTTCCAGGAATACGAAAATAAAATCCATTTTGCGGTAATAATATTTTTATTCTGCATTATCAAAATCTATAGTTAATTCATCTAAAAAGGCTGCAGGCGCGTCTATCACGTCTTGATGCCTGGCCCATGACAGAAAGTATACGACGCTTACAACATGTGCACAGCTTCCGACAGTGCGACGGCCGTGTATACACGAGCAGTAATACTGTTGGATGCTATTTCTTCCAATATGGGTAGGATCTACTAAAATATAGGTGTAGTACTGCTTTGCACGGACGTGTCGTGACTGTATTCTGCCTCTTATCAATATCTTATTTTCAATCATTTCTTGGTGCCGGTATAGTTCGATAGTGTATACACCATCCTCACGCATGTGCTCGTGGCAATACGATCTTGCGATTCTCAAGTGGTATGATCCCAACGTAAACAATATTAATTCGTCAAATGTAAGCCGAGGAAAGTCATCAAAATCCGGATCATTGCCATCGAGTCGCACAAACGCTACTCTCTGCCTGTTTAAATTATGGTTAATCACATATTCTGCCATCTCATTGGGTTCATTCATTCGTTCATTTATAATTCTTATGAATTGTTCCGCATACATATGGTCCTCATATGGATGGCGAGTAGCATTAATTATGGCCGCAGTTATTTTGAAGTCGACCATCATGTTTCTCATGGCAACGTTAAAATATACATGGCGGAAGATTTTAAAATCTTTCTTGAATCTGCCGTTAATGGTTTCCACTACCCACCGGATCATTGTTATTAATCTAGATTTATTAGCATCTAGTGTCGTCAGTTGTTCTCCTCTTACTCTTGTAGGCGGCATGTGAGGATTATACCCGCATTCCTCAATTTTATCAATCGAATCCCGAAATCCACGATCCAATATAAAAACATCATTAACTCTCAAGAACCCATGAATCGGAGAATCTTCTTGCATCAGGTCACGCATAATGCTTGCGTCCGAAGTAGTCGCAGTGTAAGGCCCCGTAACATCTACTATGTAGCCGTCGGTACATACTATAAGGAAGGGTTTTACTAAGTTCCGAAACTTATGAAGACTGTAAGTTTTGCGCTGGAAAAGGAAATTCGAACTCTTTTGTAGATAAATATATGTTCCATCACATACGAGAATGGCCGCCGGTTCATTATAGTTACCACCAAAAAAATGGCTTGGAATTGCAAGATTCTTGGCCACCACATCTTCCCTAGTAATATGATTTAAGCCCAAATGCTGTGGAACAAAATCATTACTTAAGCATTCTCTTGCTATCGCCAACTTCCTTTCTAGGGTTCTCCTCGACATATTGAATTTAGTGGCTAATCGCTCATCTGGTTCACCGGTTCTTATTTTTGTTAAAAAAATTCCAAGAACTGTGGCAGGATGAACTGATCGATCACCCAGTGAAGGCGTTTGGTTCAAAATAACATTAAATTGATATTTTGTTAGTCCCGTCCAAAAGTGAAATTCATTGTCCTCTATTTCTTCAATATTTTCGAAATCAAGGTTGCTTCTTTGTTCGATACCCCATTTATATAAATTCATCATACCAACAACATGAGTACTGTCAAAGTTTTCGTGGGATGTAGTGTTGAGCAAGTCTACCCAATCATTCCTCATAAAATGAGCATTGCAAACCCGAGCTAATTCTGGTATATAAAAATTGTGATTGTGTAAGAGTTGGAACTTAGCATATAGTGGAACATTATGGGCCACTACATTTCTACAGTTTGTAAAAATACAATGTCTCGCTGTATTCGATGCTCGCTTATATCCTCTAGGCGTAACAAAACTAGGCTGCAATTGTACTTGATCTTGCACTGGTTGCTCTTCAACTGGCTGATCTTGTACTGGTATATTTTGTACTTGTTCATTTTGTACGGGTTGATTCCGTAAACGACGATCTAACCTTGACCAACAAGCATGGCACATGGCCCGTGAGCCATTAAAAGTAATCTGAAACAATTGAAAAAAAAAAATATATATTCCTCCATTTATCAAGAAGTAAAATGAGCCATTACATTGAGCAAAGCAACATTTGTACAATCAAGAGCACGCGACGAGTCATACACATACGATGACAGTGTAGTGTACTTACCTCACGTGGTATTATTTCTTGCAATAATAAATCTACAAGATCCCTTTGTCTTTCCAAAAAGAGAACTGTCAATATGTGTTTTCGTCGACGTAAAACAGATCGATTACACGACACGCAACTATTTTGTCTTTCCATGTTAATGTAAACCAATCGTCAAGCAAAATCAGGGGTCCATAAAACACGCTCAAGTAATCAATAAAATGCAAAAATCGGAAACACGAGTTTAAACGCACAGATCGAAACGAAGGATGACGTACGACTGCGGGGCGGTCAGAGCGGGTGGGGCGCAGGCGGCGCGTCGCACGCGCACTTCGATACCTTACTGTTATTTTCTACCTGTCGAAAGTGCGAGCGAGAGAGACATACAATCTGTTATGCGATACAAACATTTTTCTTATGCTTGTACATACATTTTCACAATGCTGACAGTAAAATCTTTAGTTTTTAGTCTAATAGAATTATAGTTAGACTCACATACATACTGTTACATAACATTTTTCCTCCAGCAGATACATAAAAAAAATTTACATATTTAGAAAAGTGGAATTGAATACTTTACTTTAAAAGTGATTTGAACACTGTGCGCGAAAAAAAAAAGTGGGTCAAAACCGCCCAATGATCTTTATAATTTTCAATGGTAATTAATTTGTAAAAACCCTATTTTACAACAACACTAGCCGTGTTTTCATTTAATGTCGAACATAACAAAACACGTAGTAGGTATAATAAATTAAAAAATAATTGAAAATGAAATGAGTTATGATTTAAAATCATCCCACTACGGCCCGGCGACTCCAGAACGAGTTGTCAAATACGGTAACGTCAATAGCTTCTGTGAGCATTTTTGCAGCGCAAAGCGCGCTCACCAAAACTATTGACGTTTTCGTATTTGATAACTCTTACACACGGCTACACATCAAGCTATATATTTACAGTATAAGCTGACCTCGCATTGTGTAGGCTTTTCGTAGAATGAGAGGTCAGCTTATACTGAAAATGTATAGCTTGATATGTAGCCGTGTGTACGAGGCGACGGTAGTTGCAGGTAGGCACTTACGATCATGGCTTATTATTATAAATGTGAAAGTTTGGATGTTTGTTTATTTATGTATTTGTTTGTTTGTTACTCAATCACGTCGTAACGGCTGAAGCAATTACGATAAAACTTAGTACGTACGTAGATTATACATAAGCTACTTTTTATCCCATAAATCAGGTCTCATGGGATAATAATGGGGTGTCAAGTCAAGTTGTAACAGCGAGTTTAGCTTTATTTCTAGGTTAGGTACTTATTACCTATACATTTAGTAGTGTAACGCGTACGAAGTCGCGAGCAACAGCTAGTGGCTTATAAGAAGGTGGGATCGTATTATCTGCAGGTAAATACATGTAATACAATAAATAAAATGATCGTATTGATCATCCAATATCAAGGGGAAGAGTTGGTTCGTTATTCTAGAATTATCTTAAGTCTTAAGATTTTCCCGTGACGGAAAATTATCAACATCATCTTTTTTTAATCATAAAAACATAACGTAGTCCTAACTTTATCCCGTCTGTTTTTTTATACATAATAGGCTTGCGTTCGACCACGATCTCGCCTGATGGTAAGCGATGATGCAGTCTACGGTGGTACACGCTTGCCTAGAAGAAACCTATTCACTCGCGATTTAAAGATACCCAGGTTGTAGCTATCAGGAAACACAGACTCTGGCAAGGCGTTCCACTCTTTGGCGGTGCGCATAATAAAGGTGGAAGAGAACCGCTTTGTGCGAATGGGAGGTATTTCTACCATATAGCAGTGGCGCACCGCAGAGCGTCTGGTTGTCCGTTGATAGAATGGAGATGGTGGGATTAGGTCTGTGTAGCATTGTAACTACTAAATGGACTAAATGGATTTCGAAGTAGATTCTTAGCTAATGATATCAAGTGACCACCAACCACCATCCCATTCCAAGGATTCATAATTTGAACTTTGTAAAAAGTCTTTGCTATTATGCCACGAATAACCCAAGCAAAAATATTGATTGGTGCTGTTTATGGAATGACATTGGTGCTGTTAAGAAAGGTGCTAATTATCTTATTCTTTGTACCTTGAGCTATACCTAGGGCACATTTCTAAGTTGCATGATCTACGATGACCCACCCCACCGCCTATAACCGAGTTGCTTCGTAGACTACGAGGCAACTCTCTGTTATAGGCGGTGGGTGGGTCATAAGCTTGTTCCATCTCCATGTAGCATAAAAGAAACATCTAGACCCGCAACAAATATCTGTAAATCATGCAAACATTTGTTCCGTGGCGATAATCGAACCCGCGACTTTCTGTGTCTTAGCCGGCTATTCGACCACTGCGCCACGGAGGTCGTCACTCCTTAACTAATAATGCCATTTAACTCTATTCTTCTATAAGAGAGGATTTTCAATACGATTGACTCACAATGAGAATTACTCAATATACTCAAACAGTCCTGAACAATCACTGGTTCGAAGCCATCCAGTAGCATGTCATAATGCTCCTCAATATTCTAAAGCCGAAGCTTGTACGAATTGGAACCACACGGTAGATAATAAGTTAATACAACTGTCTGATTATACAACAGGGCAGCCACCACTAGACGAAAAGATGAAATAAAAGGTTGCTGGGAGCCGTTGGGTGCAGGCTGCTCACGATCGGTCGCTCTGAAAATCTGACAGGCCTATATTTAGAAGTCATCCTTTGGCTGATAGACAAAAAATCACATTCAAATTATTTCATTCATTTAGGACATAGGCATTAAATTTCTTAGGTACTGGTTTTTTAAGTCGAAGGAAAAAAAAACAAGGAGTGACTTAACTCATCAATCTAAACACCCATAAATGCCCATAGAAATCCAGTGTAACTAAACAGTTTGTCTAGTAACGCGTCTACAGTATCTACTCGAATGCATGTCGGTGGGCACGAGACGCTTATCGAGTAATTGATCGCAACTGTCGATGCACCTGCGCTCCTAGGGATGAGCTATCAACTCGAAATTAGGCACCAATATCGATAAAATAATACGTAATGTATTGGCTCACTGACATATCCCAGAGTTAGCAGGCTGAAGTGGCAGCAGTGAGGGGCGGACATTATCTCGAAGAACCGACAGCCGTAATGATAGTAAAGTTCAAAAATTGTCTGTTTCATGTACACCGCTCTTAGCGATAAGATCGCGACTTGTATTTCCGAGTGTATTGTTATTTGTTTTTTTTCTAATTTCAGTGTTATGTACAATAAAGCGTTATCTATTTATTTATCTATCTAGACCTATCATCATAGCCCAGTTTTCTTTTTCTCCGGGATATCTATGCAACGATACCCCACACGATTGGGTACAAAACTCTACATGTAAAATGTCTGTAACCTACGTAGGTACAAACAGACTAAAATATAGGCAGAAAGTTGGACGTGTCAAAACTATAAAGTTTCCTACTAATCATTGAACTACGAAATCCGATGAAGTAAAAAAATATTCTGTTCCAACGCATTGAATTAATCGATATCGATAGTTTGCTCGACTACCACAGCCTTACTGTATAGGTAGTATTAAGACGTTATCCACTACAGCTTAGTGTTGTGGCGGTACCATGCGAAATGGGTGGTCTGTCTCATTGCCTTATGTCTTTGTCACCTACGCTATATCGATATGTGAATACAGCGGCATAGACCATCCCTAGTTCATCATGTTGTAATTACGCAATGTTTCTATAAAATATTCAGTTTTTTATTTATATTAAGATTATTTATTGTATTTCATTTGGTAATTCAACGCACATTATAAAAAGGTTAATATTTAATTATTTACCCGAGTGAGCCAACAGTTTTATTAACATGAGAAAAAAACTAGGCTAGGGTACATTTTCATGGTTTGAGGTCCCTCAATTTTGAATCTACTATCTTTTTCACTTGTCGTTTTTGAAATGGAAAAAATGGCTATAGTGTTCTTCTTTTCAATATTAAAATAAATATTAGTTAAAAAAACTATATAGTAGAAAATATTTTTCAATAAATTAATATAAAGTATAGTGTTATTAACAAAAAGAAAAATATTTTATTGTAAAAAAGCGTGGAGAGCTTGGTGTCAATTGTTTCAAATATTTTATTGTAAAAAAGCGTGGAGAGCTTGATGTCAATTGTTTTAAATATTTTATTGTAAAAAAGCGTGGAGAGCTTGATGTCAATTATTTTAAATATTTTTTTGTAAAAAAGCGTGGAGAGTTGATGTCAATTGTTTTAAATATTTTATTGTAAAAAAACGTGGAGAGCTTGATGTCAATGGTTTTAAATATTTTATTGTAAAAAAGCGTGGAGAGCTTGATGTCAATTGTTTTAAATATTTTATTGTAAAAAAGCGCGGAGAGCTTGATGTCAATTGTTTTAAATATATTATTCTAAAAAAGCGTGGAGAGCTTGATGTCAATTGTTTTAAATATTTTATTGTAAAAAAGCGTGGAGAGCTTGATGTCAATTGTTTTAAATATTTTATTGTAAAAAAGCGCGGAGAGCTTGATGTCAATTGTTTTAAATATTTTATTGTAAAAAGCGCGGAGAGCTTGATGTCAATTGTTTTAAATATTTTCTTGTAAAAAAGCGTGGATAGCTTGATGTCAATTGTTTTAAATATTTTATTGTAAAAAAGCGTGGAGAGCTTGATGTCAATTGTTTTAAATATTTTATTGTAAAAAAGCGTGGAGAGCTTGATGTCAATTGTTTTAAATATTTTATTGTAAAAAAGCGCGGAGAGCTTAATGTCAATTGTTTAAAATATTTTATCGTAAAAAAGCGCGGAGAGCTTGATGTCAATTATTTTAAATATTTTATTGTAAAAAAGCGTGGAGAGCTTGATGTCAATTTTTTTAAATATTTTATTGTAAAAAAGCGTGGAGAGCTTGATGTCAATTGTTTTAAATATTTTATTGACAGATATTGGTAAAAGTTTTGAAAATATATTTAAAAGCACCACACGCTCTTTACAATACAATTAATTTTTACGTTAATCACACTATTCTACCGTGTAAAGCCAATACACTGTAAATTAAAAAAGTGACATTTGAGTAAACGCGCAAATAAACTTTATTTGGTTTTTATTCGATTGTTCTTTCATTTCATTACTAAAGTATGTAGTGTTCGGTATTATTTTCGAGGTATTGAAATTTTCTACCTATTCTTATGACTATTAATATGATATTTTTAAAAAAAATAAAAGTAATATCGTCAAAAAAGTGTTCTACCATGATACATTCATCTGGTAATGATGCTATTGTTATGGCAAAACACTGTACGTGATATTAGTGTTTTGCCTTTTCAACATAAAGCCTTTTTATACATATTAAACCACCCTAAAATTGTATAAATATAGAATTTAGTAGGGCAGCAGAACGAAAAACACAATTTGTTTAAAATGTTTAGTATAATTATCACACACAAGAAGGTAGGTATTAGACAAGAGATCAGTTTACAATCAGTCACAAGAGATCAGTCAAATAAAACTCTCATTAGCGTAAACTAATCGAAACTGTCGCACGCGCTTATGTCCTTGACTTTTCTTGCGGCTCGCGCACCCCGCACACCGCCCGTGTCATACGGGTGCATAGCCACTATTAGTTGACCTTCCCGCCAGACGCGCGCTGCTGATAGAAATCGCGGCGCGCGGGTCTCGATAGTTTGGACTTTTGAACACTGTACCTATCTTTTTGGCGCGTCAATTTGTTTTGGCGTTATATTTGATTACCGTGTTTTGGCATGTTGAACCTTATAGATTTCGTGAATAAAGTGTTTTCTAAATCGTATTTTCTTAGTGTACTTAATAGTTAACAAAAAAAATTACAGTTGTATAGACAGATCAAAAGAAAACGATTGAGCCCTGTTAAGGCAAAACACTGTAACTTAAGAGTTGACTATACCTCAGCCCAAACTCGAATATCACCCCCGCTTCTCCGCGCGCCGCTGCACGTCCTATCTCGCCGTGGTTCAAATGTTTGCCGATTTTTTTATCATTCAGTCCCTTCATTATCTTGTTGTGTTTATTTCTCATTACTGCGTCTTTACAAAAACCAACTAATTATAAATTCTACCTTAGAATTACGTGTTCGTTTGGAGCGACAAGCGTCACGGGTACTCCGTCTGAAAGCCGAGGCCAGACTGAATCGCGAAACGGGCGTCCGGAGCGAATGGTTTCATTAGTGTAAAACTTAGATATTATCATTTTATGATAAAATCAAAAGGTATTTTGAAAATTTAAAACACAGGTGCCCTTATTTATCTTGTGTAGAATTACAGTAGAAAGTTTCAAGATCTAAATTGTAGTATTCATCGCATAAGAACGGTTTTAAGATAAATTTGGAGTCATCTTTGGATTTTTTTTCTATCGAGAAATTTTACGGAATCGAGTTTTCAGAACACAGGCGCTCTATCACGTATCCTTAACTATAACTTATATGAATTACAAATTGAAATCACAAAATTTGTTGAACAAAACATTGTGTCTAAATAAGCGATTTATCGTCTCCTCAGGTATAGTGCGACCTTAAGATACAGTGTATTGGCTTAACACGGTAGTATTCTTAATTTAAATTCATTGAAAATTAATTCTACTTTCTATTCGGTTATCTACAAAAACGTGTTTTGTAGTTTTTTTGAAACTATTATTTGTTTTTGTATTTTTAGTTCGGCTAACTATAAAAGCGTTTTTTATATATATTTTTTTTATTGAACTATGTATTCATCGTGTCATCGGTCCTTGTTATGTGAGCAAAATTCCAATTTACTTCGACGCATTGAAGTGGTTCAAAATCAAATTCAAAGATTCCGTTACATTCATACACACATACATACCAAGCTAATAAAAGCGTGTTATATGCGATTATACACGCAAAACTAGGCGTAATTTGAATTTCTAAATCACGCTAACAGCTAAACTTATATAAATTGTTGAGAATTATTAATATATTAGACTATTTCTTAATATGTTTCTGACATGAAAAAACAGCAACATTATTTAAACGAAACACGTGTAAAGCTACAGGAGGGAATTCGTTTTGAAGTAAAGCTTGTAGTAGGTATACTTCAAATAAAGAATGCTAAACTTCGATGTTATTTGCAAAACATTCTCCAAACTCGATGAACACACAATGTTTTAACTATGTGCAGTTTCCAGCATTGTAGCACTGTGGTGTATATCTGTTTATTTAATCGACCACATCTTGCACCGTAAAACTAGTTAAAGATTTAAAACAGTTTATCCACCATTTAAATTTATTGAATGTTTAACGATATAAAATATTGGTTTAACGATGCGGGCTCTATGTGAGTTTGTTGACAAATACTTAAAAAAAATCCATTTATTCGATAAAATTTAGCACCTTTATTATTACCTACCACATGCTTAGCTCATACAACTAAAGAAGGTATAATTATTGTCTCAAACAAATGTAAAATATTTATTATAATGCTAAGTCTGGCCCGGTTGTTCCTCTATATATTATAAGTCTTATACCACTGGTATCGTGCCGTCTTCTTGGAAAGTGACCCATGTCCACCCAATCCCTAAAAAAGGGGATCGAACCAATCCGTCTAACTATCGGCCTATAGCAATTACCTCCCTACTCTGTTAAGTGATAGGGCGAGTAATTAATACTCAGCTTCTTAGGTATCTTGAAGAACACCAGCTGATCAGTGACCGCCAATACGGCTTTCGTCATGGGCGATCAGCTGGTGATCTTCTAGTTTACCTCACTCACCGCTGGGCGGAAGCCGTTGAGAGTAAGGGGGAAGCTCTAGCTGTTAGTCTAGACATCGCGAAGCCGTTCGATCGGGTGTGGCACAAGGCGCTTCTCTCGAAGCTTCCCTCATACGGCCTCCCCGGGGGACTTTGCAGTTGGGTCGCCAGTTTCTTATCCGGGCGGAGCATAAGAGCCGTTGTAGATGGTTCTTGCTCGGACTCAATGCCCATTAACTCTGGTGTACTCCAAGGGTCAGTGCTATCGCCCACACTGTTTATTCTTCACATCAATGATATGCTGCACATAAGCGGCCTTCTTTGTTATGCGGATGACAGTACGGGTGATACTTTCTACACTGGTCGCCCTAATTTCTCTCGGTCGGAAGTGGAAGACAACAGACAAAGACTTGTGTTTGAGGTTGAAGGCTCTTTGGAGCGTGTGTCAGATTGGGGTAACCTTAATCTGGTCACCTTTAACCCAACCAAGACGCAACTCTGTGCGTTCACCACAAAGAAGGCCCCTTTCACAATAGCTCCGCGGTTCCAGGGCATTCCTCTCCCCGTCTCGGCGAGTATAGGGATTCTGGGAGTCGAAATTTCTAATGAGGTCCAGTATGGGAGTCACTTAGAAGCAAAAGCTGTGCTCACCTCCCAAAAACTTGGAGTCCTTAACCGTGCCAAACAGTATTTTACGGCACAACAACGGCTATTGCTGTACAAAGCGCAAGTTCGGCCGCACGTGGAATACTGTTCCCATTTTTGGCACGCAGCTCCCAAGTACCAATTGCTTCGTTTTGACTCCCTTCAGAGAAGAGCCATTAGAATCATCGGTGATCCTAAACTCGCCGACAGGCTGGAACCGCTGAGTCAACGCCGTGACATCGGATCGCTCAGTGTATTCTACCGCCTGTATAATGGGGAATGTTCTGAGGAGCTATTTGATCTCATCCCGTCGTCGAGATTTTACCACCGCACCTCTCGACAACGTAATAAAGCTCATCCACATATAATCGACAATTGGGTATCGCACACCACACGCTTCACGCGATCTTTTCTACCCCATACTTGCAAGATGTGGAATGAGCTACCATCTGAGGTTTTCCCATTAGACTACGATATGGCACGCTTCAAGAGAAATGTAAAGAGGTTTCTTCAGTGTAGGGAACGCATCGACAATACCCCGGGTGTTGCCGGTGTCAATAGGCGACGGTGACCACTTACCATCAGGTGGGCCGTAAGCCTGTTTCCCCACAAATAACATAAAAAAAGTATGTATTTACAAAAAAAATGTATATAAGTATTCTATCAGTTATCTGGTTCCCATAGTACAAGCTCTGCTTAATTTGGGGCTAGATAGCGCTGTGTGAAATATCTAGCAATATTTATTTATTTAGGTATATTTTACCCCGTTTCCCTAGACACTAACTTCAAGTAAAATCACGGTTCCAACCTCTGTTTCAACTATTAACAGTTCGAAGAGGAACTCAGAATCTGCGAATAGTTATTTTGTTTCCAGGTAGCATCAACTATTCTATACTTTCATCGTTTCAGTATGTTTATGCAGAAATTGTTACGTTAAGGGATTTGAGATAGTTTGCCTCAGATGCGGTTTTGTATCGCAGCTTAGGGGCTTAGTTATTCTGTGAGTTCGTATGAGATAGGTATAAAACTGGTGTTGGAGTATTTGAGCAGCTATATGACCTTCGATCATGTCCTAACGACATTGTAGCTAGAACTAACATCTTTACGTGCCAATCATTGATTTATACTCATACTCATTTATTAAAACCTTAGACAATAGAACACTTGTTTACGTTATGTATACTATATAATAATATTTTTAATTATAAGTAATTTAAGATATTTAACATTAGCAATTAAAAAAGGCTAACAGATAAAATATACGAAAAAAACAACTGTTAAAAAATGCACCATTGAAAATGATAATTAGGTGATGTAGATCAAACTGCTCCAGATCACTAGCTTCATCGCCTATCCTACTGAATTGTACTGCTTATGTTGAACCAGCTCTTCGACCACACGTCGCTTGAATTAGAAAAAGCCAACAAACGACAACGCCTAGACTGAATTTTGAAATAATTATATCAAATAGCATTAGAGCCAAACCCAGGAGATCAGATTTTTGAGGTCGTTGCTCCTTCCATATCAAGCCTATCTGAACCATTCCCCAGTCACCAAGCAATCTAATTCACTGTAACCATCATAATTTAGATTATAATAGGATACCCGGTCGTATTTCAGTGGGCGCGGTCCATCGCTGATTTAGTACTTGCGATATTGGCACATAAGTTAGAAGCCGGCAATGGAGACTGTCGGCTATTTCGGATCGATTTCCTGGTCCTGCAACGATTGGTACGGATATTTTGGGACTAAATTATTTTAATGTATTTTGACCCGTTTTATCCCAACATCTGTTTTGCTTTTCAAAATAATCAGTTTTTGTATTCCCTCAATGTGACTATTTTTGTGACATTAAATATATCGTTATTGACTTAAACCTACTTGGTAAATAAATATGAATTAATTTTTTGACTTATAAATAATGTTTCTAGAAGATACGTACTTATTATTAGGAAAAGTTTAAAATATCTAATAATGAACAATCTAAAATAAAAAATAAAAACATCATGTAGGTACCTACCTACATAACTCACAACTAGCCTCACAAATATTAACTAGACTTTAAATTTATCTGATTCCTTTGTTTTAACAAAACCTTCCGTAATAAGAAAAAGGCCCGCAAGTAGTACCCAGAAAGATTTGTTTTACTACTTCGAAAACGTTAGCGGTCGTTTTGCCAAATCGTTTCGCCGTTTCCACCCTCTTCCATCCCTCTGAGCCTGACTGCGGAGTGACAGCTAATGTCGTGCTCATTGTCAATTAATGTTGTTATTTTGCTTGTTTTCTTTGACTGTAGTTGATTCGACGTCGAACTAAAGTTGAAGATATACGAATTGCGTGGTGCTAGTTGAGATGGGCAGGGCACTTGGGATGACAACAGGTGGCCAAGGTAGTCATAGAGTGGTGGCCAGTAGACGTGGTGGAGGTCAACCGCAGGGCAGACCACCGCGCACCGGCCCGATGATCTAACACTCTCAAAGCGACAGCTATAGGATTAGGATAGCAATGGATCAGGCTTGCTCAAGACCGAATGAATTAGACCTAAATAGAGCGAAGGACCCAACAGTAGGTGTGGAGGCTGTTTATATAGGACTGTAAATAGGTTATGGGTCTAGAAGAGTGTATGTTTTATTGATCGAGCGAAGTGAGATCTCTAAATCAATTTGGGCAAATCGGCTTTGTATATATGTTTATTTGTCCGACGATAAGATAGGTAGATAGGGGGGTTGTTGAGATATTGGGATGAAGAAGGGTAAAAAAAAACCCAAAATGGGTTTATCCGGTCAAGTGGCACGTCTAATAAAAGGTTTTATGAGTTCATTTCAATCCCGTTTTTTTAGTTTAAACCTTGTAGTTTTTAAGTTATTAGCAATAATAAAAACTGAACTTTGACAAAATTCACAGGGTACACCAGTGACCCCACAATGCTGAAATTTGGCATACGTGTAGCTTTAGTGACACATTATAATAGGGATAAGTCTGAAATGCAAATGAAAGCAATTTCTCCCCAAAAATTTAACTGCCTTACATAAACTCCGGTTACCTGTAATTTGAATGAAACTGTAGGTCAAGTTAATTGGTTGTACATTTCGTGGCTCTATTTTATTAGTCAAAGAGTAAGGCCGACTTGCACACCGATACCTATACGTATTTAGCGACTAAACATATTTAAATTTAACGTATTTGCTTGATTTGATAACTCCTTACATCATATTTAGCCACAAAATACATACCTAGCATCGTTACTAACATCATTTACTTAGCATCGTTGCGCGAGTCGCCCTAAGAATATTTTGTTTGTGCTGGGAGACTCGCGAGATCTCAATTCGGGTCGAACCAATAATTATTAAAAGTCAATACAGAATACACTGATATTATTTTAGTGATTACAATCTAAGTGCTTCTGTAATTAAAAATGACAAACGGCATGTTTTATTATAATTTTATGCTGTTATATTATTAATTAAATTAGATAGGTACTTATTATTTTATTTTATTATCTTTGCAAAAAAGAATAGTACTTACTTATTGTTGGCTTATTAGTATTACTAGCATTAACATTTCCTTTTATATAAAAAGCGCAGTATTATTTTAAGAAGCAACAACATACCACTTTGCTCATATTATTCCATCAGGCGTTTGAAACTAAACAAGAATTATTCGAGGCAAAAAATGGAAAAGAAAAACTACTCGTGAAACGAACAGAGATTCGTTTCATGCTCCAAAGACCTGAGGACAGGGGTTCCACATCAATCACCCCCCTTCGGGGCCATGGGGTGATTTGTCAGTATGTGTGTTTGTTTGATGGTCACTCGGATTCGGGCTGTTGGTAATTGTGTAGATCTTAGATGGTTATAAATGACAGTGGGGTCGCCATTGATGCGAAAAAACAAAGTTTAGAATCGTTAGATTTTTTGTTAACTTTGTTAATATTTGTAAAATGTTCTGAAGAGTGATACCTACCTTTAGAATAAATAACAAGAAATGTCTAGCAATTTCTCAAAACCAGTAATTCAAACTACTGAAGTTCATCAGGCAACACCTTAGCAGGCTGTCGCCATTTTTCAAGATGGCGGCCGTCTAAGGAAATTGGGAGAGCAGTGATGGATAACTTCTGAAGGTGATTTAGCAAAAAGTTGGCTACATTACTGCCCTAGTTGTATACCGAAACATTTCTGGTACTAGGCATTAGTGACACTTTCGTTGTTTACGGACTAACTAAAATTTCATAAAACTAATTGTAAATATCAATAAGTTCTAGGTTATATTATTTATTTAGGTACTAACAAAAATGGATTGTTTTATATTGTACGAAATAAATATATATTATTATTAATATACTATAATATGCTCGGGGTTTCTCTACGGGATCGAATCAGAAATGAGGAGATACGTAGGAGAACTCAACTCAAGACGGATTAGCACGTTGAAGTGGCAATGGGCAGGCCATATAGCGCTCAGAACAGATGGCCGATGGGCCGATGGGCCGGAAAGTTCTCGAATGGAGGCCACGGACCGGCAAGCGCAGCGTAGGACGTCCATCTACAAGATGGGAAGACGACTTGGTAAGAACCGCAGGTCGGCGTTGGATGCAGGCCGCTTCCAACCGCAGTTCCTGGAGATCAATGAGGTAGGCCTTTGTCCAGCAGTGGACGTCCTACGGCTGATATGATGATGATTATTATTACTAAATAAATATTTTATTCTACCCTTCTATACCTTTCCTTGTGGTAAGTAATGGTGTGTTCGAAGATGGAGCACGCTTGCCTAGAAATAACCTATTCACTCTGGACTTGAAGACTCTGAGAATAAATTGGCGTGTTTACGGGTAGGATGACTGACGTTAGACAATCTGATACGTCTTGTGTAAATCTCATTAACATTAATAATACAGCGCCCTTGAATAACAGCAGACATTTAACCCTCTCCCAGCGTATTCTGTAAAGCTAGCAGGTTCACACCGGCATTGGGGCTTCGAATAAATCACACAGAACGTGCAACACTAATTGACAGGAGGACACGCCGCTCTGAACATAATGTTATGAACTGGGACCGTTTAGCAACGGACATCATAATTTGATCTTCTCCGTCCAGCTAACCAGCCAAACGTTTTAGGTTGGCTAACTAAATACCTATACCTAAGAAAGTCATGTGTAGTGTGTACTCACAGGGATAGCTTTTCATGATAACGAAGATAGAGGAATCAATCAAGAGAAGGAATCAAGAGTTGCAAGCATATCAACGCATTTATACGTAATACATTTTTTTTGACTGCCGATACCATGCTAATCGATACTAATTAAATAGAAGAATGTCTTTATATGTTATAATATATCACCAAACGGCTCCCAGAAATACATAATTATAGATTTCTGGGAGCCGTGTTGGTAGACTGCACAGATCAATGAGAAGTCTATGAATCAAAACACTTTATTAGTACACCATATAAACTAAAAAAACAGACAAAATAGAATACACAAAGCAAATAGTGCAATGGGGGGTCATATCGCTTTGAAGCGATTTCTTCCAGACAACTTTTGGATGGAGAGGATTTGTCACGGGGTGCACATTTAAAAGTATATTCTCTATGACTATGTCTATGTTCATCAGTGGACTTCATATGACTTTGGCCATTCTAATATATCTCACTAATTGAACTCAGGGCTCATTTTCAAAACTGTTATGCCACAGTATGACGACATGTTGACGAGGTACGCGTGCCAAATGTATTTGAAACACAACCCCTTGACTTTACACATTCTAGCTAATTTCTATACCGGGGAATACCGCCCTAGTCCTAGGCTATTGCACGGTGCCATTGCACGTTACTGTATCGCATATGGGGCGCTTTATGTGCGACTGAATTTCTGAATTTAGCTTTCCTGGACTAACTGTTACAGTATACGATATTTCCAGTTAAAACTGTAAGAATCCTACTAATATTATAAACGCGAAAGTTTGTATGTATGTATTGTTTTAGTAATATTGTTTTTAGTAATTTTTCTAATGACATTATATTGTTGTAAATGGACTCTGTTAACTGTTGATATTGTAAAGGGATTTTTAAAATATTTTTAAATTATAAATAAGATTCGTATGTTAACTCTAAAAGCACCAGTTATTTTGATTACTATCAATTATCGAAGTTTGATTCGACATCTTACATTATTTAGAGCATCTTTTTTTTTATACATTATAGGCTTGCGCTTGACCACGATCTCACCTGATGGTAAGCGATGATGCAGTCTACGATGGTACACGCTTCCTAGATGAAACCTATTCACTCGCGACTTCAAGATACCCAGGCTGTAGCTATCTGGAAACACAGACTCTGGCAAGGCATTCCACTTTTTGGCGGTGCCTATAATAAAAAAAAATATTTATTAGCAAAAAGGTTTCAAAGTATACAAAGGGTTCTGGTACTTACATAACTAAATAAACTTATCTATAAACGTATGTACATTATCTGTTGCTGTAAATAACCTCCAGTGAATCCATAATCTATTCATTCTTATCCTGGTATTTATAAAAATAGTACATTATTATATAAGGGGTGTAAGTGATCAATTGCACCTAAGATATTTTGACATACGATATTTATACATATGTTTATAGCGAGGACGCTATAAGTCGAGGGTGTTATGTATAACACACAACTTTTCATCACGAATGCGCGGAAATTAAGTTTCTAGAACAGTTTGTTGCTAAGAAGAAAAGTTGTGTTCCAGGTATCCATTGTATTTTTTCACTACTAAACAATTTACACTGCACACTTTTAATATGTTGGATCAGTGATCCTCACACTAGGCCAAGCCTGTATCGTGAGGACCAAGCTAAGCGATTTACAATAATATACTTAATTGCAAAAACGGACTGAAGTGTTAATGCTTTAAATAAGAAATTACAAAACAGCCTGATGAAGTCCCTAGTTATATTTTAAATTATAAATATGGTGTACATAAAAAAGATTTTAGGATAATGATATGTACTTATTTAAAATGTATGGATGTTTGTTACTCTTTCACGCCGGAACGGCTGAACCGATTGCGATGAAATTTGGTACGTACGTAGATCATAACCTGGATTAACACATAGGCTATTTTTATTGGCAAACCACGCGTGCGAAGCCGCGGATTGGTCAGCTAGTTTTCTATAAACATATATTTAGTGAAACCGTTCTTCTTCAATTGATTTACAAAAAAACTTCTTTGATAATAATAAACTGCTCATCATCATCGTCCATAACACAATCAGACTTCACCCAGAGCTTAGTTTAGGCCTCCCTTAGCTTATTTGTGTTTTAAGGAGTAATAGAGTTCCTTGTGAAAGGATTCGCCCGGAGAAGTACTACCACCAAACAGCTCTATTCTAGCTCTACCAAGCTATTTCTGCCACCAAGCAGCATTGCTGTGTTTCGGTTTGAAGGGTATGGTTGCCGATGAAATTACAGGTACATAAGGCTTTACACATGTATGCCTCCAGTTGATGGACGCAGGGAAGTGCATCGTAGGGCACATTTCTAACGTACGTGACCTATGAGGCTATTCTCTGTTAGAGGCGATGGTTACCACTTAACATCAGGTGGGCCATAAGCTTGTTTCGTCTCCATGTAGTATAAAAAAAAATTAGAAAATTAGGTTGTACCACAAGGCTAGGTTCTAGGGTCGTTGCATTTCATTAATTATATAAATGATTTAGATGAATAATAATAAGAAAGAATTCATGTAAAACATTTGCCGAAACCCTGTCTATCACTTTGGAGCAGTCTGGTATATAGTGTATCAATTTACAGTCACGATTGTGGGTGGTTTGGTAAGTGTGGTAACGTTGTCGCCTATCATATGATATTCTCGTCTATAATTCACGCTCCATCGAGCTCCAAACCGAATGTTTTCTTAGATTCGCGATATTGGAGACACACCGGCATAAAGTAGGAGGATCATTTACTTCCATTCGTCAAGCGTTACTTTTAAATTAAAGGAGTTAACGATTGACATTCAAAGGGGATGGTCTTTATGACATTCAATCTGACTATTTTGAGGGTCGGTTGTTTTGTTATTGCCTATTGCTGCATTTGGTGTGGCAATGTAGACATTAAAACAATCCATTATAAACTAGCCAGGTTCCCGGTGATTAGCCGCCCGGAAAAAGCGTAGATTGATGAATAAAAACGATCTAAAAGATTGAATTGAATAACATAATTTGGATTCTCTTGACTTTGGTCTAACAACATTGGATGTTTAATTCCTTGAGTATTTATATTTTATTGCCTAAGTAAGTATTTATGTAGGCTAGGTACTTTGTATGGAATCTCTTAGATTCTGAATTCCACAATAATTTCCTAACTACTTCACAAACATCTGAAACGTTTAGTTTTAAATCAATGCTGATATTTAAGGGATTTTCAGATTCCTTACTAAGGGAATGTTGGCTAGAGAACTTATGAAAAGTATCTTTCTCTACTTTTGTATTTTGTCTTAGAAAAAAGGTTCCCTAACTTTATAGTCTGTGCGTAAACATTGTCACCACCCAATGGGATGGAGTAAAGAAAACGTGTGCAATAGCCTGGAAGCGAATAAGTAGGGGTGAGCGATTCGCGCGCGATTTGCTTAACTGACTCTCAGCTCGTTATAGGAAATAACCTGCTTTTGAATTCGCGTCAAATAACATTCCGGTCCATAGACTGGATATATGTACCGGATGTATATATAATACATTATTTATAATAAATTTAAATACTAAGGAATATTTTGAATTGTCAATGTTACAATGATAATAAATAATTCAATTTTAATAAAATTAGTGCAACATTGTAGGAGTTTGATGCTATTTTGATAGATCATAATGACACTGTCTGAAACATTTTAGTAGTTAAAATTAAGATAACTGCAAAAAATTACCATAATGTTGTAATCAAGAAAAGTATACCTACTAGTTCCTTTGTCGTAGAGTTTTGTTTGTATGAAGCCAATAGTTAAGATATTACGATATAATAAGATAAGATAACTCCTTATTGTACACCAAAGTAAAATACAGAACATAATTTTTACAAATAGATTTAGTACAATGGGCGGTATCTTCGGTAAAAGCGATGTCTTCCAGACAACCTTTGTAATTTTATATATAGTAATAGTCATAATACATATAAATTATAACAATAAAATCCAGAGAGGCTCTGTCACCTTTTTTTCCATATAATGGGGTTAATGTCAGAAAATTGGCGTAGAATTAATAACCATCTCCTATTTGACTTTAGTTAGAAAACCGATGTAAGCTTTCGCAATAAAATTATCAGTAAGACCTTCATATCACGTTAATAATAGGATATTACTTACCCTAAATCCGCAAAGTAACATGGTGTCTGTTGTTTGAACAATCTGTACAATAACAAAACACAGCGTGTCTGTATGTAACAGAATGCGAGCGTGCGACTCGAATAGTTGTCGAGGATGGCGCGTCTTCCGAACGAAGCCGACGGGAAATGGCTAGCGTGTGGCACGAGACATGAGATTTAAGATTAAACTGAGAAGTAGAGCTTCTTTTGACAGAATATTCACACTGAATTATGAGTTTTTGAATATCCCAATATTTGGACGCAGTTGCATGCGCCATGATCACGGGTAAACTGTTTTAGTGAAAATAGTGTTCATAACCATGTTACTATCAAAAGTTCTTGTATCTTGTAACAGAGTTCGTCCGAGGAAGTACTACCACAGTACTGCTGCCAAGGAGTAATGCGTGCGTTGCTATGTTTTAGTTTGAAGGGTTATTGGTGCCGGTGAAATTATAGATACAGTCGTATGTCTTGCATTTAGTGGAATATACCTACGTCCGTAGGCTACGGTAACAAATCACCATAATGTGGGCAGTATGCTTGTTTGCCACATAAGTTAAAATCAAAATATATTTTATCCGTATACAATACAATACAATAATTTATACATAAATCCAATTTTACAAGTTAATAGTAAATAAATAAATATTGCTGGACATTTCACACAGCGCTTTCTAGCCCCAAACTAAGCAGAGCTTGTATTAATGTTATAATGAATATTAAATTTCTGGTAGGTCGTAAACTCATCTACACTATAGAAAATCCTTTCCAGTAACCACTGTTTTAATTTATTTTAGTATCGCTGTGGAAGCAGCATCCCTAATGTCTTCCGGCATTCTATTATAAACAGACGGGCCCATTACGAACACAGACCTCTCGGACTTGTTCAGTTTGTGGGGTTGTGTGAGCAGGCGGTAGTGGTGCTTATTGCTACGCAACGCACGGGTTGCGTTCACGCCACGACGCTGGAACAAAAAAGAGCCACCTGGTAATTAAGTTTGCACGGGAGTGGCAGGATTTTATATCTGGGATCCACACTTATATAAAAATAATTAATTACACAAAAAAATATAAAATAATAATATTTTTTTGTGTAATTAATTATTTTAATGAATACTAGCTGACCAATCCACGGCTTCGCACATGTGGTTTGCCATTAAAGCAAGCCTATGTGTTAATCCAGGTTATGATCTACGTACATACCAAATATCATCGCAATCGGTTCAGCCGTTCCGGCGTGAAAGACTAACAAACATTCATACATACAAACTTTCGCGTTTATAATATTAGTAGGAATTTTATTTTAATTGTTAACTAAATAAATATTTAGTTAACAATTTATATAAAATCTTTGCAATATCTCTTGACTTGAGACACATTGTAAGTAGGAAATAGCTAAGTAGCGGATGGAAATAAGAGCTAAACGCCACGAAGACAGATTTGTTTTATTCAGCTGTACGTATGAAAGGAATTGTGCTGATTCTACCCTCTCGTATTTCTCCTAGGTAATGTATTTCTTTAGATTCACTCGAATATTGCAGGGTATTGTCTTATTGAAGGAACTTGTATTTATGGGTTGGATGAGAACGATTTATAAATATACCATCATCATAATCATCATCATCATGTCAGCAATAGGACATCCACAGCTGAACATAAGCATATATTTCATACATTTCTAAAGCGATCGATCTGGCGCGGTAGCACCCTACTATTATGATTTATATATTTCAAATTACCAATTAATTTACGTATGACAATATTACAAGGTTTTTCCTGTTATGGTAAAAGTAGTCAAACCCTATTTAGATATATTTTTTTTACTAGCCCATACTGTCCCACTGCTGAGCAAAGGCTTCCCCCTCTTCCTTCCACTTATCACGGTCTAGAGCCATATCCCGCCAGTCTCTTTGGAAGACTTCCAAGTCATCGCTCCAGCGCTTTTTAGGGCTTCCTCGGCGTTGCTTTCCGTCTTTAGGAGTCCATATGCTTGTGACCTTGGCCCACCTATCGGGGTTGCATACGGGATACATGACCCGCCCAGTCCCATTTCAGCTTTGCAGCCTTGATGCCCACGTCAGCGATGCCAGTCTTCATGCACAGTCAATTAAGATATTAATAAATATATATATATTCAAAAGAAAAGAATAGATAAGTAGAAAAGTACCTGTTATAAATTGTTGCAATCGATCTCCATTTTGGTATCCATTTTTATTTTTCACCGACTTCAAAAAAAGGGGGAGGTTCTTAATTCATCGGAATCATTTTTATGCAAGCTCCCTGATTATTCGCTAGACCGATTCGAGAAACCTCTTTTTTTGTTTAAAGGGTTCCCAGGTGGTTCCATTGGTAAGTCAGGATCTGATGATGGGATCCCAAAAAAATTGAGGGCAATCCTTAACTTTTATAGGGATGCGTAATGTGTTTATGTATTGTGTGTAATGTATTTTCTTTAAAAAAACTATTCACAAGTCGGTTATTTTTGTTAAAAAGTTACTTGTTACTTTTTATCGTATCGCTTTTGAGCCCTCAACGATTCTTTTGAGCAAGTTTGGGTGCTAGAAGATACAAGTGCAGGGCACGTTTCCAAGGCGCGTAAATTACGAGGAACTTTGTTAGTGGCGATGATTACAACTTTACATCAGGCGGGCTGTATGTTTCGTCTCTAGATCGTATAAAAACATACTCACTTGCTTAAATAGTAGGTACGCGCGAAAAATATACCTTTAGCTATTGAAAAGCTAAAATTGTGTAAATTAACATTCCTAGATAAACCTAGAGGTAATTTGTTAGAACTTAACCGCCAAAATACGCTAAAATAGTACATATTCTACGTAAAAATACTTCAATACGTTAAATATCTCCTACCGTCTGCAGCTTAGAACATTAACGATATTCAGTATCGCAGCCGCATAAATCGTACCCACCTCCCATCAAGTTTCGTGAATTATTTATACAGCTCGTTACAGAACGACTGTAAAAACTTTAGAGGATAGCCGTATCAGTGATTTTACGAGGGTATTTCGATTTTAGCGGAAATTCCGCTTTTATATTATGCGGTTTTGGCATTTAACACGTGTTTTTCGTTCTATCTCTGCGGTGATTGGAGTTGGCGTTGTGCATGGACCTAAACTCTGAATGCACTTACTGAATAAGCACATATTTTGAACGGTAAAAAGTTATTATTTTAAAAAGGGGTAATCAGAGGCAAGTCCTTACATTACGTTACAAGCCCACTTTTTCCATTAGGCATTGCACGTGGGAGGTTGCAAGCTTATCGCTGCTTCTTAAAATATTAACTTGATAGTAATATTTTTATCTACTGTGTTCTTTTGCGTGAATAAATTTTTTACGAGTAAAAATCTCGTGTCACGATTTATCGGTCGCCCTCCTCCGAAACGGGTCAACCGATTTTAATAATTTTTTTTTGTACTGTGGAGATTAGGTTGTAAAGTTTTTTTTACCCTCCTACTCCTGCAACCCATTTTTTTATCACGATTTTAGTATTTTTTCGTGAACAATATCCATATAATTTAACCGTCGTTCATTGACGTGAAGTCATTAACATGAAGTGTCGCGTCACTTTGACATTTCATTCTGCATTTGATTTCTTTGATTTGATATTTATATGTCAGAACAACGTTTGCGGGGACAGGGTGATAGATCGGCGCGCGCAACTTCCGTCATACGCTGAAAATACACGCTGATCTGTTTCTCCTAACGCGTACAAAGAAATGTAGGTAACTTCAAAAATAATATAAAAAATCGCATATTTTAGACAAATCATGAAAATGTAGAGTGGCTCGAATGATTTCCTCGGAGACATTTTCGCTCGAGGCCAAAATTAAGAAACGCTCCGATTTTAAGAAGATTACGTTTAAATTGGGACGGTGTAACTAATTTATAATATTCATTTGTTGGAGGTATTGGAGGCTCTGTAGTCGCTGATGAAAGGCAGAGCTTGATTATTATTTACTCGTTTCTTGTAAATAAATGTTATAGCAAAATCATCATCATCATATGAGCGGCAGGACGTCCACCGCTGAACATAGGCCTCCCATTTCCAGAGCGACCGATCTTATCTGATCTGCATGCTCGAGAACCTTTCTTTTCTTTTTACAGTGAACTAGGTATTTTGGTTTATTATTTACCCACATCAAAATAGGAGGAGGTTCTCAAATTGTCGGATTTTTTTTGTTTGTAATTCTTTACCAAATTGTCCGATTTCAATGATTTTTGAAGTAAATACTTCTTTAGGCGCCTTGGACATTTTTTGAGATGGGAAAAAACCATTGAACTCGCGACACTGTTACCGGTAACGATACCTCTGTATATAGGTAAGTAGTGAAAACTTCTTTAGGCGCGTTGGGCATTTTTTGAGACGGGAAAAACCATTGAACTCGCAACACTGTTACCGGTACCGACACCTCTGTATATACGTAAGTAGTGAAAACTTCTTTAGGCGCGTTGGTCATTTTTTGAGATGGGAAAAAAACCATTGAACTCGAGACACTGTTACCGTTACCGACACCTCTATATATACGTAAGTAGTGAAAACTTCATTAGGCGCGTTGAGCATTTTTTGAGATGGGAAAAAACCATTGAACTCACAACACTGTTACCGTTACCGACACCTCTGTATATAGGTAAGTAGTGAAAACTTCTTTAGGCGCGTTGGTCATTTTTTGAGATGGGAAAAAAACCATTGAACTCGCGACACTGTTACCGTTACCGACACCTCTATATATACGTAAGTAGTGAAAACTTCGTTAGGCGCGTTGAGCATTTTTTGAGATGGGAAAAAATCATTGAACTCACAACACTGTTACCGTTACCGACACCTCTGTATATAGGTAAGTAGTGAAAACTTCTTTAGGCGCGTTGGTCATTTTTTGAGATGGGAAAAAAACCATTGAACTCGCGACACTGTTACCGTTACCGACACCTCTATATATACGTAAGTAGTGAAAACTTCGTTAGGCGCGTTGAGCATTTTTTGAGATGGGAAAAAACCATTGAACTCACAACACTGTTACCGTTACCGACACCTCTGTATATAGGTAAGTAGTGAAAACTTCTTTAGGCGCGTTGGGCATTTTTGAGATGGGAAAAAAACATTGAACTCGAACTTGAAAAAAAAACTTTTTATTCACTTGTGTATTTTTTTAACTATATAACTAATAATGTTAATTTGAATTGTTTCAGGTACAAACCCATACTAATGGCCGATATCAAAACTTATAAAATCTACATGATTTCTGGGTATGAATACAATAGTATCTGTTCAATAGCCAGTGATGTTATCCTAAAAAACAACCAGTAAACATTACTTCAAGGTTCATATTTTAGCATAATTACGCGTTAAATCAAGGCACTAATGATTTTTAAGACTCTACCTATGTATATACTCGTACCTACGCAATCATCATATTTTATTCCACTATGTAGTAATATGTGGTCCCTACATTATCATTATTGAAACTGTCGGGCACAACAATAATAAGAAGAGAGGACGGTTTTTTACACAACCTGGAGATGGATAAAAAAACCAGTGTGCTTTAGACCACACGACTGAAGTAAAACATCTTTTTCAAAATATTAATTTATAAAATTGTTCAATTACAAAATTGTCCACACGTCTGTAGGTCGATCAGTCTATGTTAATTCTGGACAGACGCAACTCGCACTCACACATTAACGTTTAAAAATAACTCTCTTTTTCTATCTTCACTAACTTATATCTCCCTCTCAACTTCCGTTCGCACTTTTCGTTACGCATTCACCAGCTTTCTCCCCAACTCAAGCGTGCGTAAAGAAGTTTTACTTCAAAATGGCCCACTTGATGTTAAGTGGTAACCATCGCTTATAACAAAGCATATCCGCGAACGTCACGCAACTTAAAAACGTGCGCTATGATGCACTGCCCTGCATCCATCAACTTGAGGTGTAAACCTCATGTGCTTGTAATTTGCCAGCACCCTCTATACCGAAACACAATAATGCTGCTAGCAGTCACAAAGGGCTCTACTCATACAACTATAGATTTTTATTTCTCTTTTTTGGTCACGAAAATGTAACGCCTGTTTATCTTGTCTGATGCTCGGTTCCTATAAACGTTCGTAACCGTTAACGACAAGTTTATATTTGAAAAAGTTTGATTAAATACACGTTTCTCTTTATTGTCAAAGAAATTTGCGGTTACCAACGTTTATTAGGAACCGGCCTTGGTATGACAAGAGTTTTCTCAAGAAGCCTTCCCATTTTCATGCTATTTTGCAAAAACCCCATAATTTCTGAAGGTACTCTGGGGTTGTAGGCTCATTTTGGCCCATAAATAGCACGCGGTACAGTGCGCCCCTTTTAGCTCACATATGAAGTTTTATTGGCTTAGGTACTTAGCTGTAAGCATTTGTACGCTCTGCTTTTGAGTTTGGGGAAAATGTTGGAGGAATTCTTACATTAAGGGCGCACTATACCTGGGTAGACGATAAATCGCTTATTGAGAAACAATGTTTTGTTCAACAAATTTTATGCTTTCAATTTGTAATTCATATATGTTATAGTTAAGGATACGTGCTAGAACGCCTGTGTTGTGAAAACACGACTCCGTAAAATTTTCTCGAAAAAAAAATCCAAAGATGATTCCAAATTTATCTTAAAACAGTTCTTATACGATGAATACTACAATTTAGATCTTGAAACTGTACACACTAATTCTACAACACATAAATAAGTGCACCTGCACATGTTTTAAATGTTCAAAATGTCTTATAATTTTACCATAAAATAAAAGTACCTAACTTTTGCACTAATGAAACCATTCGCTTCGGACGCCCGGACACCGGTCCGCGATTCAGTCTGGCTTCGGCTTTCAGACGGGGTACCTGTGACGCTTGTCGCTCCAAACGGTCACGTAATTCTCAGGTAGAATTTATATTTAGTTGGTTTTTGTAAAGATGCAGTAATGAGAAATAAGTACAACAAGAAAATGAAGGGATTTAATGATAAAAAAACCGACAAACATATGAACCACGGCGAGATAGGACGTGCAGCGGCGTGTGGAGAAGCGGGGGTGAAATTCGAGTTTAAGCTGAGAGATAGTCAACTCTTTAAGAAAATCTTTAAAATGATTATTCAGTACAGTGGAAATTAAATAGAATAATGAATAATTTAGATTGACAGACATTTACAGACATTTTTGAATCTCAACAGTAACAAGTAAATTATTAATAACATAAAAACTTTGCAAAATGGGCAAAATTTTGCCCATTTCGTTGCACTTTCAAAAAAGGCAAATAAACAAAAAAAAATGCATGCGAAAAAGAGCAAGAGCAGAAAATGTCTTGCTTGTTTTGTTGAAACTCAAAAAAAATTTAACTCAACTCAACAGTCAAAGTAAATAACCTTGCTTATAGCCCGTAAAATATTCGCAACCCTTTTCACAGAACCCCAGTTTAACATAACACCAACTTACAATAACTTAGCGGTTTGAAATACTGACGGGAATTCCGTTTCCTCTGAAACTGCTGAGCTAACTGCGATTGAACTTTGTCTACCGATAACTTGATATCTTTTAGTTACTGTCAATATTGAAAGTTAAGGAAATTTAGTTTGAATTTACTTACGCCCAGTTTCTCGAACGCTCGACAATAGTTTGACTGTGCTACTAACAAGCAAGATGTCAAATTTTACGCTAGTGGACGTTAACAATAATCACTGAAGTTGCATATCCTATGTCTCAATTCATGATCTATTTTATTCTAAATTTCATCGAAATCGGTTCAGCAGTTTAACCGTAAAACGAAAAATTATAATAAATTAATAAAAAAAATTCTTAGTTTCTAATTTATTCCTTTGTATTCACCCAACTACCTATCTGGATGCCAAATTTGAACTTTCTAGGTCATCAGAAACTGGGTTAGAGTTTTGATCTATCATAGATCGTCAGTCAGTATTAAAAAAGTCAACTTTTGACGTTAATATCTAAATAATCGTTTGAGGTGTGTTTATGAAATTTAAATCACATATTTATCTCGCAAGTGTCAATATATGAGCCAAATTTGACATAATTATATGAAATAGTAATTGAGTTATGAGGTAGTCAAAAGTGGTTCGTCTAATAATATACACGGTGCTGCTCGCTAGTTACGTTAGCTTGAAGATGGCTTGACACGCTACCGCGTGTCTACCGTAGTGTCATCTATAAAATAAATATGATATAGAGTTTTTTCTAATTGATAATATCAGTAAGGATGAATCTAAACATTTTTTCTATGCAATTTCCTAGACGGAGGCTGGTCACCGGCCAATAGCAGGTATGCCTCAACTTTGCAAGCTTAGCTATTTGGCTTTCGTAACTTTAGCTTAAGTTATTCTTGAGCCATAGTGCCAGGTTAGATAGGATCCAATGAACCGAAGATTAAGTTCAAACTTAACTGAGTTTAAGTTAAACTTGAACGCATCTGGAGATTGTCTTAGTGCCATTTGCAAACCATCGCTCTTAACTGAAACTTAAGTTAGTTAAGTGAGAGGTCAAGATGTAAAGAGACTAGATGTGACGTAAGAAAATTGTACTTAAAATAAATCATCATAGTCATCATTGGTTTCTAACATTTACAAAATTTAACTATGCGAGCCCAGTTGTTAACTAGTTGTTAACCAGTTGTAACTAGGCACGTTCCTGGCCTACAATATAACAATGGCTTCCCACGGTCTGTGATATTGCAGACAGACGCGAACAAGCCCGCACCGACTTGTCGTCTGAAGGGTATCGTTCGAGGTAGCGCAGACGAGTCTGTAGCGATGCGTCGGAGATCTTGCGAGCCACGTTCTACTTTCTCTTCCACTTGGCATTTTTGAATGTCAAAACTACTTTGAATCTCGGATTTAAATAGAATAGATACAAGGCAGAGCCACTGTGCGGTGCGTGGCGTTCTGTGGCCGTCCGAAATGATGGTATCATCCGAAAAATCACAAACCGTGTGTAGCCACATTTAGATCTAGCGACAGCTACGACCGCATTATCTGCCGGTAAATCCTTGCAGTTGGATAGGGACCACATTGGTATCTTAACGTACGCTTCTGAGACAATAATGTTTGTTTATATTTTTATAGATTTTTAAGAGAGAGAAAGACTTCTCTTTATGTTTTTTTCAATTAAACTCAATACACAATTATTTATTGTATTCCACAATGTAATAATAGGTGGTAATTGATAAGTACATGATCGCTATGGACTGATGTTTGTTGCTAAGTTCCCAAATAAAACGTTACGAAAAAGGAGTAAACTTTACCTAAGTGTCGATAAAAAACTTTTTATCTGGAAATTAATGTATTTTCGCTGTCTAGAAAGTAGATAAAAACGTTTCGTGTTGAATAATTTGTTTTCACGAGATCCGTTTACGCGTGAAATAGCTTTTTTACTCAATTTGCGTGACAATTAACAGGATGGATCTATGATTAAACAAAATTTGGTTACAAGTGCGCTAAATAACCAATTTTAAATCCTATAAACTGTTGAATACCTAACACATATATTAAAACAAATACCTAAATCCTGATAACCCTAAATATCTGATAGAAAATACTTTAAGCCACACAATAAACAACAAATAATAATATTATGATGAGGTAGAGTTTGTATGTTTGTAGGGGGTAACCTCAGAAACTACTGGACTGATTTTGAAAATAATTCTACTGATACAAAGCTAACTATCCCTGAGTGCTTTTAAGACTAATAGAGTTCCTTGTGAAAGGGCTAGCCCGGAGACGTACTACCATCCTTCCTCATTCTGCCGCCAAGCAGCATTGCTGTTCGGTTTGAAGGGTATGGTTGCCAGTGAAATTACAGGCACATGAAGCACATGTGTACCTCAAGATGATGGACGCAGGACAGTGGCAAATTTTTACTTCGTTGTAGGCGATGGTTACCACTTAACATCCAGGTGGGCCAAGCCTTACGATACTTCTAAACCATTTAAGGAGTCAGCTAATAGCTATTGCTATAGGTAATAAATTGTAAATCCGTTTTTTGGCTGTAGGATAGGCACATAAGCACTGTAAACTTTTATTTTTAAGAGCTGTGAATTTTGTTGTTAAATAAATAAAATAAAATAATATAATCAATTGCTAAACAATAATTCAGTTTTGAGAATAGTGCAGCAAAATTGACATCGATATCTCTTCCAGTGAATGTTATCTGTGTCTCGAGTAAGTCGTGTCAGGCCAATAAATCGAAAAGTTTCCGACTGATGGATGAACTCACACACACTAAGCAGATAATTTATTCGGCTAACAGTTTGTCCACTTAATCTAAGACAAGTGTGGCCGATTTCGACGGCAAAGGTTATATTTATTGGTTTAGGACTAGATAGCGCTATGTGATATAAATAAAAAAAAATTGCTGGACATTTCACACAGCGCTATCTAGCCCCAAACTAAGCAGAGCTTGTACTATGGGAACCAGATAACTGATAGAATACGTATATACTTTTGTTTTTGTAAATACATACTTATAATACATAGAGAATCAACCAGACCCGGAACAAATATTTGTAGATCATGCAAACATTTGTTCTGTAGCGGGAATCGAACCCACTACCTCCTGCGTCTCAGCCGGCTTTTCACCCACTGCGCCACGGAGGTCGTCAATGATATGCCCTGCATTAGTGAATATTTATTTATTTATCATGCGAGGAGAAAGAAGAATAGGTTTAAAGAAAATTAAAGAAATTAGGAGTTTATTAATTATATAACAGAATTAAGATTTAATACATGTATTTTTTTCCATCCATTTTGAATGCAATAAGTTTCAAATAATTATATAAACACCTTTTTGATTTTGATTGAATTTTTTTTAAGAACTTTAGTATTGTCCAAAAACTTAACAAGAATCAATATGAGTCAAATTGAGTCGTACCAATACTCATAGTCATTTATTCAAACTGTAGGGACACAATGGAACACTTGGTTACGTCAATAATAGTACTTACTTAATTACATGTCTTTATCTAAGTAGAGGTGCTAGAAACAGACAAGAATTTGGCATTAGACTTTGAATAAAATATAAGTAATGTCAAGATATGCAATAAAAAAATGTCAAATCGTAGCTGCTGTAAAAGGGCATTGTCATCTTACCTAAATAAATCATAACAAAAAAAATGTATATACCAATTAAGGTAATGTGTGATCTTGAAGATCAAAACACATGTAAATGGTGATATACAGAGAGTTTATCGATCTAGAAAGATAACCAATCATAAAATCAAGTCTCACGGTAGACCATTTCCCGCCAAAGCCTTCCCAACTACCCCCACAAATAAGGCTGTATTATACGAGGAGGTACCTCGACGCGTTAGGAAATGAACAGATCCACAAGGGTGGTACATTAATGGAATTTTGTCCCACGACACATTGTTTATGATATAGCTGGTTCACTTGATATATAAGGATACAAGATATTAACGAGTAAACTCTAATTTATTGTAGATTGACTTTTTGTAACTTTCGTGTTCAATAGATGAATAAAAAATAAAGCTGGATTATACAGCGCTATCTAGCCCCAAACATAACAAAGCTTGTATTATAGGAGCTAGATTCATTTATTCATTATTTCATGTGTACAAGCTACAAACGTGTTCTTAGCAGGTAGAATGTTCATTTTATATATATATATTATTGGCTTGCGTTTGACCACGATCTCGCCTGATGGTAAGCGATGATGCAGTCTAAGATGGTACACGCTTGCCTAGAAGAAAACTATTCACTCGAGACTTAAAGATACCCATGTTGTAGCTATCTGGAAACACAGACTCTGGCAAGTCATACCACTCTTTGGCGGTACGCATAATAAAGGTCGAAAAGAACCGCATTGTGCGAATGGGAGGTATTTCTACCATATAGCGGTGGCGCACCGCAAAGCGTCTGGTTGTCCGTTGATAGAAAGGAGATGGTGGAATCAGGTTGAAAAGTTCCGCCGCACACTCTCCGAAATGTACTCGATAAAAAACCGAGAGGCTAGCAACCTTTCGTCGATGCTCCAGGCTGAGGAGCCTTGCATCAACTAGCTCATCGTTGCCTATGAGCTTCTTGGCTCTTCTCTCAATTGATTCCAGAGCTTCAAGATGGTACTTTGCTGATCCGTCCCAGAGGTGAGAACAGTACTCCAAACACGAACGGACTTGTGCTTGGTACAAGTTGAGCAACTGTCCCGGTGTGAAGTTGTGCCTCACCTTTGCGAGTATACCAAGCTTTTTAGCAGCCAACTGGGCTTTCGACTCAATGTAGGAGCCGAAATTGAGAGTCGGAGTTAATGTGATACCAAGAAGCTCGAGGTGGTCAGATATTGGCACGGGTACATTTCGGAAAGTAGGAGTCAGATAAAATTGACTTCGTTTTGCGAAGAACAGACACGCCTGGGTCTTATTCACATTGGACTTGACCAGATTGGCATCACCCCAGTCGGAGATTGCCTTCAAGGACATGTTTAAGCGCTCGACCATGGCCTCCCTGAGTGACTGAATCTGCGCTCTACTGGCTCATGCACTAGATGTATAGCTTTCCACAACTGTGCTATCGTCTGCATACCCAAAGGTACCGGGTTTTAGCAGATCGTTGATATGCAGCAAGAACAGAGTTGCGGAAAGTACTGACCCTTGTGGGACCCCGGCATTAATCGCTAATTGATCGGACGAGCAGCCTTCAACGACAACTCGTATCGAACGGTCCCTCAAGAAGTCCGATATCCAGACACACAGACCAGTGGGCAGACCGTATGATGGAAGCTTGCTAATAAGGCTATCATGCCAAACCCTATCAAAGGCCTTTGAGATGTCACGACGATATCCGTGGTGCAGTGGGCGAATAGTCGGCTGAGACGCAGGAGGTGGGTTCGATTCCTGCCCCGGAACAAATGTTTGTATGATCTACATATATTTGTTCCAGGTCTGGTTGTTTCTCTATATATTATAAGCATGTATTTACAAAAAAAAAGTATATAAGTATTCTATCAGTTATCTGGTTCCCATAGTACAAGCTCTGCTTGGTTTGGGGCTAGATAGCGCTGTGTGAAATGTCCAACAATATTTATTTATTCATGACATGAGCCCCGCTGGGATGCTTCAATGATTGTTATTTAACTGACTTAAGATAGTAAGTACCTAAGTAGGTAAGTATAATAAATAACTAGTGTAGTAGAATAACCTGTGGTTCGCCCCGAACTGAGAACTCCCGATCCTCCCATACAAACAAAAATATATTATTTCTAGTCTTTGACTATCAAAATAGTGTCACGAAATAAATACGAGGGCTGCTATTTATGTATCCGGAATAAAATAAAATAACTATCATTGACTGTTAAATATGGTTTTATTGCTTTTCAAAATATTCGCCATGATGATCAATGCACTTTTGCATTCGGTGAAACCAGTTTTCATAGCACTTTTTCCAATCGGAAGACGGTATCTCCAAAACATGATTTTTGAATGCCTCAACGGCTTCTTCTCGGGTTGAAAATCGTTGACCACGTAATTTATTCTTCACGGTTGGGAATAAAAAGAAGTCGTTGGGTGCCAAATCAGGGCTATATGGCGGATGACCCGTTAATTCCACCGTTTCACCCTCCAAATATCGGATCGTTTCACCCGAAGTGTGACAGCTTGCATTGTCGTGATGGAGAATGATTCTGCGTTGTGGATTATTCTTCCTGATTTCTGCAAAGACTTCTGGCAAACAAATGGTCGTGTACCACTCTGAATTAACAGATTTACAATTTTCTAGGGGTACAGTAGCCACGTGTCCATCTATACCAAAAAAACAGGCGACCATTTGCTTCAAAGTGCTTTTCGCACGAGCAACTTTTGTTGGGTTCGGCTCATGTTGGAAGACCCAAACTGTTGACTGTTGCTTAGTTTCGGGGTCATATGCTTAAATCCAGGATTCATCACCTGTGTAGATATTATATACAGCTTTTGATGCACCACGATTGTATTTTTTTATCATTTTTTTGCACCAATCGACACGAGCCTGTTTTTGATCTATTGTCAAGTTGTGCGGTATCCAACGCGAACAAACTTTTTTTGCAGCCAAGTGTTCGTGTAATATCTTATGTATACTCGTCATACTAATGCCCAAGATCGCCTCTATCTCTCGATATGTCACATGACGATCTTGCATTATTAGTTTACGCACTGCGTCGATGTTTCGTGGCACAACAACTGATTTAGGCCGACCATCTTTAATTTCGTCCGTGAGCATACGACGTCCACGATTAAACTCACTAAACCAGTGATACACAGTAGTCTTCGATGGTGCTTTATCCCCAAAAGTCGAACTGAGTTGATCGATACACTGCTGTTGAGTTAGACCACGTCGAAAATCATAAAAAATCATCGCACGATAATTTTCTCGAGATAAATCCATTGTGATAATGACACGCAATTTTTGAAATCGCGCCACACAATGAAAACAATTGACAGACGGACGAAATAGCCTGCATTCTACAGCCAAAGAGTTCCATTTTCAAACGTGATAATTTCTTTTTAAATATTATTTATGCAGTGGCCAGTTCCGGATTCTTAAATAGCAGCCTATGTAATCAACTTAACAGGAGTTAACAGGAAGGTAACAGGTGTTCATGCTATTTGGCTCTTTTTTGGTGTACAAATTGCAGTTATTCAGGATTTCAGACTTTTTCCTATATTTGTGACGCTTAAGCTACACGCATACCAAAATACAGCACTGGGGGGTCACTGGTGTACCCTGTGAATTTCGTTAAAGTTCAGTTTTTATTATGGTTAGTAACTCAAAAACTACAAAAGCTTTACTTAAAATTAAAACAGAGTCGAACCGTACTAATGAAGTGAACCTTTTATTTGACGTCCCATTTGACCTAATAGTCTCATTTTCATTTTTTTTCCTCTTTTGAATCCCAAAATCTCAACAACCCCCCAAAATTGTTATTTTATTTAGTCACTACCTGCCTATGTATCAAATTTCACGATGATCTGATTACCGCTTCGAAAGTTATACTCGAAAAAAAAAATATACATACTTAACATACAACGCCTGTTTGCTCAAGTTGGTTTGGAGATCTCGCTTCGCTCGATCAATTACCTAACATTAGCAATACTTACTTAATAGTTATTTGTTTAATTAATTAGATAACTGATAGATTTGAAAACGCAACTTCATGCATCTTATCTGGCTTATTTTTAACGAAACCATATTAAATTTTGTAGTAAAAATCTTTCACTTAAGAATATCCCATCTTTCATTAATAAATATTTTATTTAATTTAATCTATAATTAGTTTATTTCTCCATTACTATATTAAGAACTTTATTAAGAACCATATTGGCACATAAATCTATAATACCTATTATTTTAAAAGCAATTTATCCATATTCCGAACATAAACGTCTGGGTGAAATTATTTTCAGAACTGGCTCCAGATAGATAAATATATAGAAGTAGCTTCCGCACACGTGGTTTGTCGATAAAACCCTACATTTCAGTCCAGAACATATAAAAACGGTTCAGCCGCGCCAACCAAACATACATCCAAAGTTTCGCATTATGAAGTTTTTTTTTTCAATTCGGATATATCATCAGATATAACATTACATTAACCCAAAATCTCAATATTTTTTTTTACAACTAATAATACATAGACACAAATCCTACTAATATTATAAACGCGAAAGTTTGTATGTATGGATGTATGGATGTTTGTTACTCTTTCATGCCGGAACGGCTGAACCGATTACGATGAAATTTGATATGTATGAAGATCATAACCTGGATTAACACATAGATTATTTTTTATTGGCAAAGCACGCGTGCGAAGCCGCTGGCAACAGCTAGTAATAAATATAATAAAAAATAAATTAAAATGTCACATCATGTATATTAAGTGTGATGTATGAATGAACATAAAAGGATGAACTAAAATTTAGAAAATTTATAGGAACTTTTCGTCATTTCTTTCACTTTTTGTTATTTGATACGTAACTTTCTTTGATAGCATAGAGTGATCTAACTGGTACCTTTATAAGCTGTGAAAAAGTGTTTCCTTAAATGCCTTAGAGTATTATCGGCGGCATTTTTGCGCAAATAAGCTCCGTTTGATGAGAAAGCTGAATTTAGAGTTGCTTTCAAATAATAAACTTCGTTTCTCGTGCAGGTTGTAAAAAAATGTAGAGATACTCTCAGACCCGGAACAAATACGTGTAGAGTATGCATACATTTGTTCTGCGGCGGGAATATAACCTAGAACATCCTGCGTCTCAGACTAAATCTCTGAGTCATTCATCTGAATATTTACTTTCAAATTGAAAAAGAAGAAACGAAAGAATTATTGTATTTATTTGTTTCCACAACACAAAACCAAAGTACATAAATACCTAACTACTATACTATTTCCATTTCTTTATTTTCTCGATGACAGCTCCTGTAAAAACTTGAACGAGCGTCTTTTTTACATTATGTATGAATAATTTTATAAAAATATGACGCTTACGCACGTACAAGGTTATACCAGAGTCGGAGAAACTGATAGGGATGGAGCTATCGATAAACGTGACACGATAACAGACCCGATATTTTTTTACAAAATGTAAGAAACTAAACTACTGCCGGATACTTTTGTACAACCGTGTTTGTACAACACGGAGGAACACGAAATACACAACGTAACGTATGGATAATGTGAATAAACTCAGCGAACAGAAATGTAGTGACTAGCACGACCGTCTTGTTGCGAGTGACAGATTAAAACAAACACAAAATGGCGGTGGGCCAGTGTTCCCACCTTGGAAAAATATATTTGAATGTATTGTTGTATTTGTCTTTGTTCAAAATATAATAAATATATGCGATCGATATCATTACTTATTTGGTCACAACACTACAACTATCAAATTAGAACTGTCATCGAGAAATTATAGAAATGGAAATACTATAATAGTACCTAAAACTTAGGTGGGTACCTAGCCTAGTAGGTATACCTACCTACCTTTAAAAGGACAATAAATTGCTCCAACCCAGCTATTTAATTGTTAGCTAATTACCTAATTTATCAAGAAAAGCCGCTAATAAACCTCAAAACCTGTGTTGGCGTCACTCCAACGTCTCCAGACATCTTCCAACGTACCCAAACATCTCCAGACGTCCTCAGGAAGTCATTATTTCGTTTGTTCTCGTCTTGGCAATTAGTGTTTCAGTTTATTTCTTACTTGGACTGTAAACTCTTAGATAATTGCTTTGAAGAAGCACGTAATTAGATACAGGTATCGACATACAATTTTATTTCTACTAAAGCACGCAAAATACAATAAAAATAGATGTCAATAAAGAGAAAAACATAATAACGTAAGAGAAAACAGGAAAGAACATATAACAAACATAGGAATAATAGTTATAATAATAATTATGACTTGCTACAGGCCGGCAGAACAGCGCTGTTGTTCTGCAACGCTTTTATACTAACAATAATTTTGCTTTTAAGTAAACTAAGTTGAGAAGCCCTGCAGCCCTGGCACCACCAGGCATACGCGCGATAAAGGTAGCCTATGGTTTCCACAAGCAATTGGTTTAGTGGCTTATGGCGGGTTCCTATATCCGTCAGTAACTGACTACAACTCGTATCTCCTTGAAAAGTGTCAAACGAATGTCAAACTTTTGACAAGTTTTCAAGGAGAAACGTGTCGTAGCTGGTTACCGACGGATATAGGAACCCGCTATTAGTGGTGAAAACGTAACAAAAAGAAAATAATTATAGAACTGAGAATGAGAGTAATCCGTGGCCACTGATTTAGTAAAAAATTAATTTGCTTATGTATTTATAGACTAGCTGCCCCGCAAGCAACTTCGGACGCGTGATATAAATTTTTGGTAGTATTTCTTCTCTTCGTCCTTGTCAGTTCAAAAAAATTGGTCGGAAAACAAAAATAAAACCACCGGATTCAACTATAGCTAAGGACTAGTACATACAAGTGACCCAATAGTACAAAACATAATCAAAATCGGTCAAGCCGTTTAGACGGAAGGAATTTATATCGGTGTAAAAATCATCTATTTATTATTCTCTAATATAAATAGGTTAGTTTATTTATTACAACAAAATAACATATAACCCAATTATTACTATTACAATCAATGCTAAAAAAATACCTGAAACATTTACCAAAAACCATACAGTCCCGGTAAATTTACCGGGATATATTTCTCCCCAAGGGAGACCCATTATATTCCCGGTTCACTTCCTGGTCAGTGACTTATTACTTGAAATAGTCGCGTTTTGCTGACTTTTACCTGTTATTGCAATGTATTCGATAGACCTAATTTAGATGGAAAGGCGACCTGATAAAGATTGCTGGGAGCCGTTGGGAGATGCTTGCACAAAATCAAACGCTCTAAAAACTTATCGGGAGGTCTATCTCCAACAGGATGTCCTATGGTTAATATGATGCTTATGATGATTACCTAGCTCGGTAGAGCTTTTCTGGACAGTGATTCGGAATATGTACTAATTGTTCAAAGTTTGAGGCCATCCAGTAAACAATACCTCCCCACCACAACTGTGTAGACTGTAGACTCTGTACAAAAAGAGAAGAGTCGTAGGAATTGAGGTCGCGCGTGTGCCAATTTAATACTTTTGTTGCGTTGACAACACTGCTCTGTCATTGCCAGTACGACTAAAAGTTTTTGATACTTGGTAAACAGACATCATTCATAGACACAAACTGTTGCCATCAGTAGATACTTGCTATTAAGTAGGTAGGTTGGTATGTACCTTTTCTTTAGGTCAATGATTAGGCTTATTGACGCTTTTTCGCGTTGACAAAACTGTAACGCATTAAATATTATTTGCCTCACAGAGCTGCGTAATGTTTTTCCTCTTTTCAACATAATTTAAGCAAATATTTAACACAAAAACAAGATCAACAATAATGTATCGAGTCGAAGTTGGCATTTGACAGTTGCGTGATGAGACAGATGGCAGCTGGATTGGGTTGCCATATAAAAATCTTAATGTTAGTTCACCGTAACGCCACGACTCTTCTCTTATTGAACAGACTATAGTCATAATCATATCGTCAAACAGCATTGTAACTTATGTTAATAAATAAATTATTTGATTTTAAAACATACAACACGTATTCACACTATAGTTCACAATAGAACACTTTAAACGCTTAATTTTTCAGGACAAAAGTCATAAACACTTAGCAGTTTTTAGCCCGTGTGCCTACACTGCCTACCTTAGCACTATCCTTTTAAACAAGATGGTGAAGTTGTGCACTTGATGGATTGTCCTCAAAATAGATGAGTTTTACAAAGTTGAAATAAGATTTAATATAAAATTTTATAAACACAACAGCTCCTAACATGTTATTCATAAATTACTCGCTGATTAGTAACACATATATTAGACAAAAATGTTCTTTACAGATCATTTGGCATAAAACATCGATTTCAACGGAAACAATCGCAATTCAACAACAAGAAACCGCTAAAAAGCGGAAACAAAGTGCGTTTATGTATAGGTATTACGTATCGTATCCGCAGAGTCGCATAATAAGATATTATCCCGCGTCGTGGATTACGGCGTCGCATTTATTTTCTTATAAAATGCGGTACTTGAGCTTAAAATGCGGTAAAAAGTAATGGATATGATACACTCTGTGTCAGACAGGCATCCAAAATATAAACGCAATTAGCAAGAAAAGCTTTTTCTCATTCTCTCTCTGTCTCTCTGTCTTCCTGGTTATTTATTGCGCATGAGTAAAAGCCAGTGATTGAAAAAACTATACCATTATTACTTAATATATATATATATATATTAAGACTAGGTATTTAAACAATTAAATTTTCTTTATTACTGGCTTTACTTGCACAGAAAATAAGAAATCCATTTCATTTTACCGCATTTAGGTTTAAAATAAAAATTATGTCTACTTCTCCATGGATTGTTAAAGTTTAACAGAACATGACAGACCATTTGAACCCTTCTTTTCGTTTTTCGGTAGTCGGGTAAAAAAGGTTACACAGTAATCACACGGCTACACATCAAGCTATAAAATTCCAGTATAAGCTGACCTCGCATTGTGTAGGCTTTTCGTAGAATGAGAGGTCAGCTTATTCTGGATTTGTATAGCTTGATGTGTAGTCGTGTGTACAGGTCTTTAACAAATGTAATAGAAAATAGTATAAAGAGATTCTATAAGAACGAAATCTTATTCGAAATCTACACATAATTCGAAACTACTTAAAAGTATAATTTTTATACTATTTATATTTTATGACATTACAATAGTACCTATATGCCATCTCCAAGCTACGCACTTTCGCATTCCACGTCCCCTCTTAATTTCGGTAGGTACTACTAATTGCTGATTTTCTAATTAATCATGGAAGAATTATTTGATTAATGGGTCAAAGTAGGGGGAGGAGGGAGGAAGAATGATTCAGTGATTTCTGTCGCTCGCTCCAGTGTCGGTTTTCTGTTTAATTAGTAGGTAAGAGGAGAAGATTGTAGGCTTCGGCCTTTTGTTCTCAAGATTTCTATAAGTAGATTGTTTTCTTTGACTACAGAGAGATTCTTACAGTAACTGAGCAAACAGCCTTTAAGTTGCAAATTTTTTTTACTAAGAAAGATAATGTTTATACTTACAAATAAAAAGCCTCAAAGGTAGTAAATCCATTGACATCATAACCTCTAAATCTTAGTGCTACCCTCAAAATTAGTGCTATGAGTGCAACGCAAACCACATCAAAGACAGCACAACCGATGTGCCGAACCGCCTGAAACTACCCCCATAAGAACCACGAGTGATATCCAAGTGGCGATGGAGACCGCCAGCTGATCCAAACCAGGAGTGGAAGCTGCAGAGGAGGCCTAAAGGGGCCAAGGGTCTTCAGAACCCAGGAACATGGCCAGGCCGTCCTCGGTCTTCGAGGACGGCTGGCTACGACTCACCTGCCCTAGAGCGCTTTATGACCAAAGGAATCTGCTGTGGATGTGGGGGAGACTGGGCCTTTTCCGGTGGGCTCAGAGTGGATATAGACAGTTTGGAGTATACGGGTTACAAGTACTATTTTAACAGACCGGGGTATAGGATAAAGGCGAGGTCGTGTGAGGATGCTAGGTTTATTCATATCAACATGGTGCTGTTGGCTGAGGTGCGGTGTTTTGAGAAGGTGAGTCAGTTTTATCTTCATTTTTCTACATTTTAAAATATGGATCAACCACCTATCCAGGCTAAAGTAGTTTTTGGGAACATCAATGGTATGTTTACGTTTGAAAATCTTTAAAGGAATACATCGTGATGCAAACTGGCAATTTATAGAAACAAATATTTGAAAATACCTACAAAGTACGACTACGTATATAAAACTAGCCTTCCGGCAGTCATAGTAATAAAAATATTTTATTTTGTGTGTAGTTTATTTGTTTTAACTGGAACCCTATTTATAGCCACTATACCTGTGTACAATATAAGTGTAGCACAGAGAGCCATGGAGCGCGCCATGCTCGGCATCACACTCGAGTTCCCAATAACGAAATTCACAAGCAGACTAAAGTACAAGACGTCAGCAAGCAAATATTGGGGCTCAAGTGGAGTTGGGCAGGACACTTGGCCAGACGTAGTGACGACAGGTGGACTAAGGCTGTAACAGAGTCGAGGCCGAGAACTGGGCATCGAAATAGGGGACGTCCACCAGCGAGATGGGTCGACGACATCCATAAGACCGTAGGTCGTACGTGGTTGAGACTGGCACAGGATCGGGAACAGTTGCAAAAACAAAAAGAGGCCTATGGCCAGCAATGATGATGATGATGATGATACCTTTGGGCACTAACTTGATGCAGTGTTAAAAAGTGACTACTTACGAGGTAACTGAAGCACTTCAAGACCAGATCTTACATCATCTTACCTGACATTGCAAACCAGATTGAATTTTCCTTCATGTACCGTCCTATGTAACGGTTCGCCACGGAACCCAACTAATTTTAAACGTCTTGACGTGCGGATGCCGTATGAATATTAATAAGGAACCCTAATATTCTGCCATTTATGATAAACGCGTTACATTGTGTGAAGGGTTGGAAATATTAATTTACTTTTGGAATAATAACTGAAATTGGACCAGTTTGAAGTGATACTTTGCTTACATCAAAGAAGACTAAATTTAGTTTAAATTAAAAATACATGGTTCGCCCCGAACTGAGATCTCGCGAGTCTCCCATAAAAACAAAAAAATATTATTCGTAATCTTTGACTATCAAAATATAGTGCCACGAAATGAATATCCAAAAAACTTAAACCACAGTTTAATTCAAGTTACAGGTAACGGGAGTTCATCATAATTGGTTATACTTTGTTGGGGTGGAAATTGCAGTTTTTCTGAATTTCAGATTTTTGCCTTTTATTTGTGTCTCTAAAGCTATACGCACACCAAATTACAGCACTGTGGGGTCACTGGTATACCCTGCGAATTTCGTCAAAATTCAGTTTTTATTATGGCTACTATCTCAAAAACTGCAAGGACTTTACTAAAAATAAAAACTGTGTAATTTAATAATAATACAGATAAATAACTATAACTTACGCTACCTTAAAAAATATCAAATAACCAGATAAGCGGAAATACGTGTTCTTTATCACTGAAAGCGACTTCTTACAGACTACCCTTGGATTTACTGCATCATTTCATTTATTCATATCCTTCGACAAATTACATGTGCTTGGACAAGTCAGATGTAACAATTAAAATATAGATATGTTACGTAATTACATAAGCCATAGATACATAAAGGTTAATATTTTTTTTATAAAAAAAATAAACTGTTCTAAATAATAACAACTTAAAATAAGGTCTGCAAAAGCATCGTCAAGTGGTAAATAATAATTAAATAATAATAAGAAAAAAATAATAATAATAAACTTATATATATATGTCAGGTAATCACATACATTCACATACTTTATACAGTTATTGTTGTGTACTTATATACTTCGAAAAAGAATTTGTTATTTTATTTTTGTATATATGACTTGAGTAGTTTGACCTCTGCGTCATTGGGTGGGGCAATCAGGACTTATCTCTCTCTTTTTTATTTTAATTTACTAGCGTAATTATATAAACTTTATCTAAATAATAAACACGAAAATCAGATCTATTCCTTTCTAATACCAAATACTAATACCAATAGTATTTGGTTATTGTCGTAATACATTTACGACGAATACCAAATTTTAAATATTTAAATGAAGTACAAAAATCTATTGCCAACGAATACCAAAACATAACAGAAACAATTTTTTTTTTCTAATAGTTTAATATTAAGATCTTAATACAATCCTAAACCTTAACAAATTCACTTCATGCCAGCATTTTTACTTACCAGTAGCATGTGAATCACTTGCCAATTTTTTTTACCTGTGAAAAAGGGTGAGTTTGCTCCTATAGTTTTCAAATCCGAAAGAAGGCCTTAAACTAAAAGTTGATTTTTTTATATTTTATAATAGTTAAGCTAGAAGTTAATAGCTATGATTGTAATGCCAAAAACGTATTGTATTTTTATTAAGTAAAATAGTTGATTCTTTTATATACTAAATTTTCATCTGCTATGTTAACACCTACAGATTTATGAGTCCTTATTTGAAGCATAACAAAATATTTAATAACTCAATGAATATAACACAACAATTCAAGCATAACTACAATTCCACCCTTACCTACCTGCTACATAAATTAACAGCACCCTCATCATAAACCTGCCTTATTACGTAGTGTTAAAGATCAATTTCAAATGTCATAAAACCCACATTTTAAGGCAGTAGTGGCCGGCAATTCTTGTTTCGGCTGTAGTGTTTAGATTCGGTCAAAATCCTTTCATCATGTTCTTTAATTCGTACCGGGTAAATTGAGATTGCCGAAAAATTGTGACTTCACTACCCTAACTTAAACTTTCCTAACTAGATTTAACTCTAAATAGTTATTATTAATGGATTTTTACGCTACCACTAGTACCTTAAACTGTTTTAACTGAATATAATATGTGGTCTATAAGAATTTACCTGCAAATTTATCGTCCTCAGTTTGATATTAAATTACTTTTCCAGATTAGCCCGAACAAATAGACCGACGCAAAATAAAATGAAATTTAAACGACGTAGCGTAGTAATAAATGTAAATTTTAAGACTACATAATTTTGATAAGATACTTGCCTATTCATAATGTTTTAATGTTTATCTGAAAAGGGAATGCATCCAATTAAAAAAAGAGTGGCCCCATTTAGCCAATAACCGGGATTCGTGGAAAGAGGGAAGGGAGGCCTTTGCCCTGCAGTGGGACTCTACGGACTGATAATAATACATACCTAAAATAGTACTAGAAAACGCAAACTATAAACTCTATTTTGATAGAGCTATCCTGACCGACAAGACCACTCATTTCAATAGACCGGATTTAACACTTCTAGATAAAATCAACAAAACAGCACTTCTTATCGACGTAGCCATCCCAAACACTTATAACCTACAGAACACTATATCAGAAAAGCTCTCTAAGTACATATATCTGAAAAATGAAATCATCCGTATGTGGCGCCTGCAGAAGGTATCTATCGTACCAATAGTCATTTCCAGTACAGGTGTAATACCAAAGCAACTTTTTCAATCACTTGCCGTATTAGATCTCCCAAAACACACATATATTCTTATGCAAAAAGCGGTTATACTGAACACCTGCAGAATTGTGCGAAAGTTCTTGCAAACGGACTTTCCAAGTGAAAGTCCAACCAATGATACATTAGGTACTGATAAGCACTTGGTTTAGGCCCTCAGCTCAGGTATATTCCCGGTTATAGTAGAACCGAGTGAAACCAAAACAATTATAATAATCTGAAAAGGGCGTTACTTTTGTGTTACAAACGTTCATAAGCTACGCCGTAGCTGATATTACTAATAGCTACAGCATAGCTTATGAACGTTGTCCGTAGGCGCTACGGTAACCGCTTACCATCAGCTTGTTTGTAGCTGGTATACAAAAACGATTGCAAAAAAAAAACATGTGATGTTTCGGGCAAATTGGCAAAATTGTCCGAAAATCGTTTCGGCCTCGTGTCTCAGAAGACAGCGAGTATGATGTAGCGTAGTTAATATTTAATTAGTACTTTGAACAAAGTGCTCGGCTGCTTTGTTTCGACGTCTTATAATATTTAATCTTTAAATGATAACAAAATTCAAAGCTTTATAATATAGCAAATAGTCACACTAATATTATAAATGAGAAAGTTTGGATGTTTGTTTTTGTTTGTTTGTTTGTTACTCAGTTACGTCGTAACGGCTGGTCCGATTTTGATGAAACTTAGTATGTACGTAGATAATAACCTGGATTACCAGATAGGTTACTTTTTAACCCATAAATCATGGTTCCATGGGTTGAAATGAGGTGTCAAGTTTCAACAGCGAGTTTGACTTTATTTCTATGTTACCTACACTACACATATAGTAGTAAAACGCGTACGCAATCGCGGGCAACAGCTAGTTTAGAATAACATTGTGATTATTAAAGAATAATTTCAAGAAACTATTTTTGTATTTTTTCGCTTATTTTTGTTACCTTGTAGCAACGAATTTACTCAGTAGGATATTTAAATGGGATGTCATAGCAATCGTAGACTCCGTCAGAGATAATGTAGTCTCGCAATTTTTTTTTATTAACATTTTCTTTACTAAGAACAACTTTTCTTTATTAAATATAAAAAAAGGAAAAAGATTTGATATTAATATATTTAGACATAGATTAGACATTAATATTTTAAACAAGGAAATGTATGTTTGTTCCTTTGTTTGTTACTCGATCACGTCGTACCGGTTTTATACTAATTCCGCAATTGGTAGTGATTATTCGTATCAAGAGGAAGGTGGCGGGTTCAAGTCCCACACGTTTCTGCAATTATCGGAATTTTAAAAATATCCGTTGACCTTTAAAAATAGCAGCTCGAGAATCAAACGTCGCTTCGACCACTTAAAGATATGTAATCTGAGTGATGGGATTACAATCGGTAACTATTAGGGCGCGTGCACACCGCAACTCAATTCCGGTAATCCGGTTACGCTTGATTACCGGCCGTGGATACGCCGCTTTATCGGACGGTGCTGATTGCATTACGAGTGTGCATTTTAATGATATTATTTATCGAGAGCTTTTGTAGAATGTTTTATACGTACTTAATTAAAAAATAGTAAAATCCAATTTATTTTAAATATTGAATGAATGAACGAATGAAAATTCTTTATTATACCTTACAAGCTATACACAACAGATTTAAAGAAATAAACAAATAAAAGTAAGCATAATGGACGGTCTTATCGCTTAACAAAGCGATTTCTTCCAGACAACATTTGAATGGAGAGGATCATTGCTTAATGGAAGATTGGCCGAGGTGTAAAAAGAATAAACTTAATAACAGAAAAAGAAAAATTACTTAACCCTAAATAGTTATATACATACATATTAGGTACATAAATAATTTTAAATAAATAAATATCATATATAAATATTGATGACGTTTAACTTAAATATATTCGCAATTAAATGGCACTCCATTATACAAGAGATGACTGGAAGAAATCGATTTGAAAGATAAGATCGCCCACTGTGCGTTGTGCTTGTATACATTGTACCTACAAAGTAGCACCAATCCACTAAACATCATTTTTAACCATTTCTAAACATTAATTTTTTAACAAAAATATTACTGAACTGATTTTAATTAAATTTCTATGAGACTAAAGTTATTACAACTAATACTAAGACTATTTAAGTAAAACAAAAAACCGAATTGCGTTCTTATAACAATTGTGGGTTGGGTAACCCTCAATTTTTTTTTTATTATTATCGATTTTTATGAGATCCTATCATCAGATCCTGACTTGGTTCCAATGGGACAACTTGGGAAGTGGTATATCCTTTAAACAAAAAAGAATTTCTCGAATCGGTCCAGGCGTCTGAGTAATCGCGTAACATACATACAAAGTGGTACGCTTCCACCTTTATTATGCGCACCGCCAAGGAGTAGAACGCCTTGCCTGACTCTGTGTTTCCTGGTAACTACAATCTCGTCCTCCAACAAAGTCGTGAGTGAACAGGTTTCTTCTAGGCAAGCGTGTACCATCGTAGACTGCATCATCGCTTACCACCAGGCGAGTTATGGTCAAACGCTAGCCTACAATTTATAGTAAAAAAAAACAAAAAAAAACCATACAGTGAAATTAAGAACTTCCTCTTGTTTTGAAGTGCTTAAAAATTTAAAGTATCCTGTCCAAAAATAAGGTAAAAAGTTCAGCCGTTCATGAACTACAATTTTTGACACAAGTCAGACAAAGATTTTAACTATGATATTCCCCTGTTTGTGTCAGAAGTTAAAATTAAACCCTTCAAAAATACAAGCAAGCTAAAACACGATTCATTTCCAATATCGGAACAATCCAGTCTCGCCGTCAACGCGAAATACAATTCCAAAATTAATATCTTCAAATATCTCTCGCTTATTATTCAAACGACGGAGCTGCAGAAAGCGTGCGCCGAGGCACGTGACGTCATCTTTATCCGGGTGCAACCGCCTGGCAACCGGGCACGACCCGGGTAAGATTATAGCTAGCTCAATATTTCTACCAAAACTCAGTTATCATCATCATCACCTTATCAGGCACAGGACATCGCTGCTGAACAAGGCCTCTCCCATAGATTTCCAGAGCGACCCATCTTGAGCGGCCTGCACCCAGCAAGTATGAACACTTGTTTGGTTTCCAGTGATATTACAGGTACATGAGGCTTTACACCTGTATGCCTCAAGTTGATGGACCCAGGACAGAGCATTGTAAGGCACGTTTCTAAGGTGCGTGACCTACGAGGCAATACTTTGCTATATGCGATGATTACCACTAAACATCAGGTGGGCCATATGACTGTTCCATCTCCAAGCAGGATAAATAAAACAAAATAGTTCTCTCTGTTGTCGTACTTTTGCTAGTAGCGCTGATTTCTGTGTACAAATTGAGGTTTCTTGACCGATTGCTGTCTCGTTGTTGTTGCTAATTATATAATAAATAATGCTGGATATTTCACACAGTGCCATCTAGCACCAAACTAAGTAAAGCTTGTACTATAGGAACCAGATAACTGATAGAATACTTATATACTTTTTTTGTAAATATTTTGTATTACTTATAATATATTGAGAAACAACCAGACCCGGAACAAATATTTTTAGAACATTTGTTCCGCGGCGAGAATCGAACCCGCCACCTCCTGCGTCTCAGCCGGCTATTCACCCACCGCACCACGGAGGTCTGTTGTAATTTCATTTGCTTTCCGACCTCGCCTCTAAATTCTAACTTACAGAACGTTTGTTATATATCCAATATTTGAACCGAACTAGCTTTCACATAATACTGCCTCTATCTGCAACCAACTGGTGCTTAACTTTCGAAGTAGTCACCCAAACTATTACTTGAAAATATCCACAACATCCGATACAAATTTAATATCCGCATTTTATTATCCGTCCGTGGTTTCAGTGTTAGCAGATAATAATAAAAATAAATTATACTGGAAATTTCACACAGCGCTATCTAGCCCTAAACTAAGCAAGTACTATCGGAACCAGATAACTGATACATAGGCTGCACTAAAAGTATTGGGAATGGAATATTTCCACTATTCCTGTCATATTAAAATCGTTTTAATTGAAAACTCCTTGGTTTTAGAAATCGAATACTATTTAAAAAAAAAAAATTATTTAAAAAAATATTCTCGGTCTTGTCACAAGGTCTTGTCAAACTTGTTTAGTCGTTGAGAAAATGGAATTGACTCGAGAAAATTCAAGAGCGATGATTTATTATGACTTTCGAAGTGGTTTTACACAAAAACAGTGTGTTGACCGGATGATTTCTGCATTTGGTGATGAAGCCCCATCCAAAACCACAATTTATCGCTGGTTTGCTGAATTTCAACGTGAACGTGTCAATCTCAGTGATGATCCCCGTCAAGGTCATCCAAAAACTGCAGTCACACAAGAAAACGTTGATGCTGTGCGTAAGCTGATTGGGGAAGATCGACATGTGACATACCGCGAAATTCAAGCAACTTTAGACATTGGCATGAGTCAAATACAAATAATCTTGAATGAACAATTAGGTGTAAAAAAGTTGTTTTCCCGATGGATACCGCATTTGCTCTGTGAAGAGCAAAAAGCGGCTCGCGTTACTTGGTGAATCAGAACTCTCGAAAGATTCCACGCAGGATCCTCAAATGCTGTATTCAACATCGTATCAGGTGACGAATCCTGGATATATGCGTACGAACCCGAAACAAAAAACCAGTCACGAGTTTGGGTGTTCGAAAATGAGTTAAAGCCAACAAAAATTGTTCGTTCACGGAGTGTTGTAAAAAAAATGGTGGCCACGTTTGTCTCCAAAACCGACCATGTTGCGACTATTCCTCTTGAGGGACAAAGAACGGTTAATGCAGAATGGTATGCTAGCATTTGTTTGCCACAGGTCGTTTCTGAACTCCGTAAAGAGAACTGCAACCGCCGCATCATCCTCCATCACGACAATGCGAGTTCTCACACCGCGCACAGAACTAAAGAGTTTTTAGAGCAAGAAAACATTATTAGACCATCCGCCGTACAGCTCCGACCTAAGCCCTAATGATTTCTATACTTTCCCTAAAATAAAGAATAAATTGCGTGGTCAGAGATTTTCATCACCTGAAGAAGCTGTGGACGCCTACAAAACGGCCATTTTGGAGACCCCAACTTCCGAATGGAATGGTTGCTTCAATGATTGGTTCCATCGTATGGAAAAAGTGTCAAATTTTGCGGAGAATACTTCGAAAAGAAATATTTACATTTTTAACTAGTAATGTTGTGTCACTTCCTTGATTCCCGAAATTTTCATTTTTTGTATAGAAAACATCCAGACCCGGAACAAATATCTGTAGATTATGCAAACATTGGTTCTATGGCGGGAATCGAAACTGCGACCTCCTTCGCCCACTGCGCCACGGAGGTCGCAGGACCATTATCTCATTCCGTCATCTCATTACTAGTTATGAAGTACTTTATATAAGCACACTTCTATAGTTAATGCTTGGTAAAGTGTAAAATCTGAAACGAGTTAGAAAAATAGTGTAAAACAATTGAAACATTTGATAAACTCTGCAGAAGTTGGCAGAGTGCCGCTTGGCAGCACGCAGATACCAGGATAAAGGATTTACAAGTTCTGCTCTAACAGGATCTTACTTCTGAAATAATACTCCTTGAGATTTAATCTTGGCTTTGTTTCGTGGTTTGGATTTTTGCATCTACGGAAGCTTTTATTGCTGACTTGAGATTAATGAAGCTATTTTTTATAGAAAATACAATTTTCTACACAGAGAGATTTATATTTATGTTCAGTAGAACGCTAGTTTTAAACCCTGATACAAAATGAAGGGTGTTATCTGTCTGTTTGTCTGTGGCGTAGTTCCCAAACGGAAAGGTAACGTTTTTTACAATCTTAAATAATATTTTGATAGGGATAAAGATTGATGCAGGTATATGTAAGATATAGAAAGCAACTTTAAAATGCTTGCAATTAAGTGCATTGTTCTACCTATACAGGGTGTTTGGTAATATACAGACGATATTTAAGTGACGGTTTCTCAAAACATAAAAAAAACTTCTCGAAAAAAAACTACTAGTTATGTTATCAATTTTTAAAGAAAATCGACAAAGTTTAGGTAAATAATTAGACATAACACTTACTGCCTACTCTTGCAATCGACAGCCAAAGATAAAGGCCGATTTGATATCTCTTTCGGAAATGGCTGCGGGTTTTGGGTTAGAAAGGGACAACAAGAGATATCTCGAGACGTCACTAATACAGTATCTGTGGTTAGATGGCAAACATTTTGCAATAGCACAACATAAGTTTAATAAAGTGTTTGTTTGTGCATGCCAAAATAAATTTCACATTTCTATGGTCAACATTTCACAAATTTTATTATTATGCTTATCAAAATAACCCCTTTCATTTTTGTGCGTATAATATCAAACACCCTATATAATATATATATGTTATGTTTTGATAATTTTTTGATTTTGAAGTTAAAACTTCTATAGGAGCGTTGGGCATAGTGAAAATTTCTTTAGGGCGTTGAGCATTTTTTGAGATGGGTAAAAACCATTGAACTCGCGATACTGATACCGACACCTCTGCCCAAAGTTTAACAAATTTAATATTTGATTTTTAGTTTGTGGAGGGGCATAAGAATACTTTCTTAGTAATTTTTCATGTTTATGCGACATCCATTATGATCATTTGCAACATCCAAATTTTTGAAGTGATAACTTCTTTAGGCGCGTTGGGCATAGTGAAAACTTCTATAAGCGCGTTGAGCATTTTTGAGATGGGAATAAAGCATTGAACTCGCAACACTGTTACCGACACCTGTCACTGACTACTGACACTGATTGGGTTTCACGATGATCGGATAAACGCTTCGAAAGTTATCCTCGGACAAACAAACATACATTCATACATACATACAACGCCGATTTGTTCAAGTTGATTTAGAGATCTCGCTTCGCTCGATCAATTACTGGAGGTTGCTACGAAGAATCTCTATCTGTGCTTATGTGTTTCTATGTACAGTTTTCAGGGATCCGAGTCTAACTCAATGTGACCCCTATAGGCCCCCACATTAATCCCAACTGTTTATCCCATTTATCCCTGTTACTAGGTGCATTTGAAGCTTCTCCTCACGAAATCCTAAAAAAACAGGTAACTAACCCAACTTGGTAATGATTTGATAAGTCTCATTTAAAACCAAAATGATTTATGGACATAAAAATCCTAAATCAATTTGGAGTTCCGCAATCACCGCAAACAACGGTAAAAATCCTAGAAACCGTAGTGCATAAATCAAGTCTGCAAACCGGACTGCGTGGGTAATCCCGGGTGCGGTAACCGGGTTGCAACCGGATTGCGCCGGATACCCGGCCACCTGTGATAACGAGGCTCAATGGTATGTTCGTTACAACCCGGGTACTGCTTTGTGGATTCTATGAGCTCTTATTATGTAGTGTTAAAATACTGACGGTCTTTATCGGACTTTATTGACGGTTGGCAGACACAACCTAGTTTTGTACAAAGGAGAAGTTAGGTTAGTTTTGTTATTCTTAGGAAATATTTATATTTATATTTGCTTTTCAATTTTGTTTCTTAATTTCTTTGTTGTTGTAAATATATTTATGTTGTTGCACAAAACCCTCATAGACAAAAGACTTTCAGCTATTCCAGAATCTACAAATTTTCCGGGCAACTTTTCCAATGTTTTTAAAATATTAAATTGTCTAAACATGTCGCTTAATATTATTGCTACACACCTTTAGTACAAACTCAGCAATTTTCATTTACAAAATGACGTACGATTAAACAACCTGTAAAATTATGCTAAATTAAGCGCCATTTTATCCGGCATGTCAACTAATGCTACCGCTATTCTACCGGGATCTCCTGTAACCGGTTAATTCTCAGGTTGACTTGACGTATCAGCTGGGTAAGGGTTGAATTAGCATACTGGGTTATTGTGACGTGTTTCAGATTATTGGGACGTGCAGGGAATGAAGGATTTTGGGGTAAAAGCTTAAACGTGGCGTGTGAGACAATGCTGGGGTTATTTCATTAGCTTTATATTCGTATGTTCATGTCACATCATAAACGTTGTATTTATACCATCTGATTATCAGATGAACAAATCAGAATTAATTATTTTGAAAAATAAAAATGGTGTTTTAGCAAAAATTGTATGATGAAGGTTAATATTAAAATAACATAGATTGCTAATTTTATCTATTAACCGAAATAATATACAATTATTTACATGACTATACAAAAAAAGGTTAAATCATCTAAACACCGTTGCAAGCGATCTATAGATACTTCAACTGCTCCAGATCACTACCAGACAGAAGTGTCCTCAAGACACTGGCTAGTTAGTAGAGTGCTTCTTATTCTGAATGTACCTACTTTAAAACTCTTGATCTGTAGTTGAAAAAAAAGTTAAATTACGACTTTGTCTCAAAAATTGTTCAACACCCCTAGAGTATTCCAGAGCAACCTGTGTTTGATATATTCTACCTGCATAAAACAAGCTTTTATAAAATTATAAAATTCATAATTGGAACCGCAAGCAGATTCAAATGAGCCCAAACTCTAGTAGCCTACTATAATCAATTTAGATGTACCGTTGTCTAGCAACCGTCTCCCTCGTACCATATTATTGCATTGTCATCGAAGTTACATATGTTCCTATTCCAAATTTCAGCTCAATCGGCTGAGGGGAACGGGTTTAAAATTCAGTTGCAAGATTCCACCCGGACAAACATACATACATTGCAAGTTAATAAAAACCTTGTAAAATAAGAGTTTTCAATAATAAACGTTATGAGAGAGAATAAGTTTTCTATTCATGATATTTCGCAATAAAATGTATAATAAAATAGTATAACAGTATTGCAGGTACAGTACAGTACTGAGCAAACAGTTTAGAAGTGGTCTCGAGTTGCCCGACCCCGCGGCAGAGAGGAGTATCAATTTAACGATCCTTCCTACCAGTACCCTGCACCTGTGACCCGGACAAAGATGAGCTTACTTTACAGAATAGACATTGAAATGCAATATTGCAATGGACAAGAAAACTGTTTGATAACTTCTATAAAAGAATTAAATGTAATTAATAAGATAAGATAACCCTTTATTGTAATTACCACACAGAAATCATATAACACTGAAAAGGCAAAACAATGGGCGACCTTATTGTTGAATGTGATCTCTTCAAGGCAATCTTTGAATGGAAAGCAATTAGTGAAGATATACAGATTATAATTGACATAAAGATGCAATGGGAAAGAAAATTGTTTGTTTACTTGTATAAAAGAAGCAGTGTTTTAGAAAAATCCAGTGTAACCTCCCTAAACCTAGAAAATTTGAATGTGAACGTTTGTTTGTATGTCGTTAATGTGCAAAGTAATAAACGCGTTTTTTATGAAACTTTAAAACATACGTTAAGTACCTACTTTTTATCTAGATTACTTTCAGTTGTTCGAGATTAGGCTAAGTTCATATGACCGTGCGGTACCGCGCGGAACTACTAACCGCGCGGTACAATATCATACTAAATAGTGTTTATCATCTACATTGCCGCGCCACAGCGCGGCGCACTCCGTCCGCGCGGAAGATCTTGTAACACTCTCTACCACGCGGTACAAGTTCTACAAACCTGTATCGACTCGTTCAGTTGATCCGCGCGGTTTGTGATGGACAGATGCACTCATTTAGATAAATGAGGAGCGAAACTACTCGGCTGATTTACGCCCTTGCCTACGGCCTACGCCTTGGCTCGCGCGCAATGCTGTCATGTGAACGCTCCCACCGCGTGGCGACGCGGTACCGCGCGTCGCCACGCGGTGGGAGCGTGGGAGCGGTGGGAGCGGTGGGAGCGCGGTCATGTGGACTTGTTAATAACGAAATACGAGGGATGCTTTTTATATGTTGTAATATTAAATAATTTGACTATTCTTATTGAAATGTTATACGTATATTTTTGCATGCAAGGTAAGGTGCATGATAAGGTCTACATAATTAACATTTATTTTCTTTAGATGTTCGAGAATATCACATGTGTATTTCAAACTTACACACAACACAACGCGTAATGACAAGAAGCAATATTAAATATCAAATTGATAAAAAGATAAAAATAATGATTCATTTATTTGCGATACATTAGTTACATTAGTTGGTAATAAAATAATCTAGGTACAGACATGATCAGCATACAAGCATGCAAAATTAAGTAATAAATATAATACATTAATTGCCAGTTCATTAAAAATACATAAAATAATAATATATTATGTATGATACAAGTGAGCTAAGTTGCTCATTATACACGAGGCTGTGGTTTGGTGGTGGCGTAAATCAGGCGAATAGCTTCGCTCCTCATTTTTCTTAAATCAGTGCGTCTGTCTATCACAAACCGCGTGGATCAACTGAACGAGTCGATACAGGTTTGTAGATCTTGTACCGCGTGGTAACATGCGTTACAAGATCTTCCGCACGGACGGAGCGCGCCGCGCTGTGCTGCGGAAGCGCGCTGTAATGTAGACGATAAACACTATTTAGTATGATATTGTACCGCGCGGTTAGTAGTTCCGCGCGGTACCGCACGGTCATACGAACTTAGCCTAATCTCGAACAACTGAAAGTAATCTAGATAAAAAGTAGGTTCTTAACGTATGTTTTAAAGTTGCAGCCCGAGCCATAGGCAAGGGCGTAAATCAGCCGAGTATCTAGTGAGCAAGTTGCTCACGAGTTTCATACGCACTTTTTCAACACGCTTGCGAGAAAAAACAAATCTTCTGTACTAAAGCTTGTCATTTTTACAATTATTTACCATACAGCAACAAATGCAATACAAACAAAAAAATTGGAAATGGCGCGCAAGTTTTTTTTTTTTGCACGCGCCAAATGTAAGGTCATTGATTACATATAGCCATACTTCAAAATTATAATTTTAGTGGTTTATTGCAAATATTTTAAAACAAATTATTGTGAAATAATTTGATAATAATAAATGTTTTTTCGCCTTAATTAGGGATACATTTATTTATTCAAAAAATGTAATTGGGTTTTCAGCGGCATAAAACCTCCTTGTTGTTACAAAAACTGTATTACCCGGTTAAATTAAAAATGATCTGTTTACTCGCATATAATTTGCAGTTAGGTAGGTACTACCTTAACTTTGTAGTATGCACTAGTGTGTAATATTATTACGCACGCGTGTGTTATAGTTCGGTTTATGGTCTTAATAACGATGTACTATGGCTCACTTTACGAGCAAGTGTGTTGAAAATATTTTTTAGCGGGTAAAATGTCTTTAGTAACAATAAATATTTACATGACTAAAATACAGAAGAAACACTTGAATCATCTAAAGACCGTTACAAACGATCTATAGATAGCTCAACTTCTCCAGATCACTACCAGGCGGATGTGTCCCCAAGACAATGGCTAAATAAAAATAAAGAAATAAATCGAAAGACAAACAGAAACAAAACTATACGAAAGAAAACTAATGTCGTTGATGCGCTGAAGAGCCTGGTTGCCGAAGAAATTACAGGCACATGAGGCTTTACACCTGTATGCCTCAAGCTGGTGGACGCAGGACAATGCATCGTGCACGTTTCTAAGCAGCATGACTTAAAGTTAGGAGTCAATACTTTGTTATAGGTCATCGTTACCACTTAATATCAGGTGAGCCATATGTTTGTTCCAACATCAAATTGAATAAAAAAAATGTAATAAAAGTGATATGGGCAGGCCATGTACCGCGCTCATAAGACAAAAGGGGGACACAGAGGGTAATATGGCATGATCAGGAGTTAGGAAGAACCGGTAAGAGAGCTTTTTATTTTTTTGCGTGGAGGAATCCTCATGGATACCGCTCTGAACCCAGGGAGCGGTATATCGGTATATACTACTATCGGCTAAACCTCCACGGCTTTCCTCCTCTCGCTGTGTACCGGGGACACGGGAACCGAGAACATTCTTCCGCGACCCAGGTGGCATTGGTCCACTCATGCGGGTCCCATCTCTTAGGGTTCAGCCCAGCTTTCTCATTTGAGAGTCGCACGGATATTCGTGCGCTGCCATCATCTCTACTAAATAGCGGCCCAGGGCCCGCTGGAACACTGCACCGACGAAATAAGAAAAGTCGTAGGACAAAACTGAGTAGACAAAGCTAATGAATGACAGAGCAACATGGAAAAATTTGGAGGAATGCCTCCTCCAAACATGGGCCTTAGCTAAGCCATCATTAATAAAACATTTATTTAAACTTAAAACTATGTTAGTTAGAGGAAATAAAGATGCCATATCATCATTTTAAACTAATCAAAAGAATATACCAATATTTTGATACAAATCCCAATTGATAACAATAAATGACTTGGAAAATTCCCGTCGTGTCGTAATTTATGACAAGAGCGGTGTAGCGCTGGACGCTGTGGTCTCACATACCAATGGAATCATTGCTTATTTCAATATGAAACGTTTTCGGTTACAAAATTAATTTTATGATTTAATTTCGCCGCTTGTCCAGTAATTCGGTTTGATTAAATTGGCATTTCAAATGGGTATGTTTATGCGAGCTTCTGCTAACGAACGATGGGATTTTATTGAAACCATTCACTATTATTTGATAATAGGTATTTGTACATATTTAGATTTTGACAAAATTAAAAAAAAAGTCCTATATTGATACAATTAAAAGTTATCTCGCTTAATAGTTTTGGGAACAACGAAGCCCACAATAAACAGGCGGACTTTAAAAAGGCTTAAAAATCTAAATAGTCGTGTTTTGTGTTTAGAGGGCTAAAACGAACGTTCTACCATTCTGAGATAATGTAAGAAACTACAAAGAATTCAAGACTTCATCTTTTTCCTTCACAGAGTGAGCCCAGGGAGCGCGTCTATTGTAATTTGTCTGTATATCATTGGAAATCCTTATTAAACAAATTAAAATAAGCCGATTGGATTCGATCCGATTCAAAACATCGAGATCCTTCGACGAACGAAGGTTCATGACGTTGGGATTCGAGTTATGGAGCTCAAATGCTCTTGGGCGGGACACTTGGCTAGACGTGGTGATGACAGATGGAGTAGGGCAGTGACTGAATGGTGGCCGAGGAGCGGGTATAGAAGGGTAGGACGCCCGGCAGCAAGATGGGTGGATGACATCGTAAAGGTCGCGGGCCGTCAGTGTGTGAGACTAGCGTAGGATCGTGGCGGATGGCACAAGCTTGGGGAGGCCTATACCCAACAATGGGTGAAGTCAGGCTATGGATGATGATGATGATGAAGCCGATTGTGAAATAAATATAATAAGGTATTCGACACATCTGTTTTATTATATGTACCTTTGCAATTACAAAAAATATGAATGTTCCCATTTATCTCCTAAACGGTTTGACTGATTTAGATACGGTTTTCTTTAATAGAAAGCTAGTTTAACTAGGGTGGTTACGTCAGTTTTAGTCCCCCAGTGCAAAAAGAGGAGGATGGGAAGTTTTTTACATTTTGTAAAAAATAACTTGTATTTTTTTTATGTAAACAAGTGATGAGACGAGCTGGACATTCACCTGATGGTAAGCGTCACGCCAGCCCATAACAGTTGCAGTGCTACCTATTGCTTTGATTTACAAAGTCATTCATTGGTTGCACTGCACTGCGCTCATCACTGTGAGACGTCAGTTCTTGAGTCTCATGTGCCCAGTAGTTTCACTAGCTACAGTGCCCTACAAACCGGAACAGAGTAACGCTTACGCATAACTATTTCGCGACAGAATGTCTGGCACTGCGGTGGTACCCACCTAGCCGTACCTTGCATAAAATGCCTACCACCTGGTAAATGGTAAAGTTGGTAAAGTTTATTCTTATAGTAAAACCACTTGGCGTCTTGATCATGTAGACTACTTATTCTTCCTGTCTGTTCTTTTCATTATTCATTGCGAAACGACCTGAGAAAGTACTCAAGTAAATCTGCTACGTAATAAATCTGGAGGGCCCACCTCATTGAAGATGGATCGCTTCTAAAGAAATATTGTTATTACATAATTAAGATGCTGTAATATTGCGAGTTTATTAAAATACCGGACTGGAGGTGCAACTTTAAGGCCGGCTTGCACAACAATCTCTATACGTAACTCTAATATGTTTAAATTTGACGTATTTGTATGAATAGATAACTCCTTAAATCTTATTTAGCAATTAACGTTTAGACATCGTTTCGCACGTCGCCCTATATGCCTATTAAAATTAAGTTTTCTACCATGGACTTTAATGGACTTGAAGCTTTCTCAGTAAAACAATGAAGTTTGTGCAAGCCGGGCTTAAGAATCTCAGTGTATTGTATTTTTCGGTTATTTGCATGTTGTTGTTAATTTGTATTTGTAGGTGTTAGCTTTAATTTTACAATAATCTATGGATCTATTCGAATTTTAATTTTTAATATCTTAATATTTTGTAAATATGTATTTTAAATATGTCACTTCCATGAACAATGTATATTTACAATGATATCAAAGGGATACCACTAATTACCAAAATACAAGTATTTTTAAGTACTTAGTTTGGTAAGCAGGGCTAAATTTTAATTTCTAATGTACTATGAAATAAATAAAGAAGAACTATTCAATACCTACGATTGAGTAAATGAATTCTTTATGGATATTCTGTCATCATAATGACAAATCATCATCATCATATCAGCCGTAGGACGTCCACTGCTGGACAAAGGCCTCCCTCATTGATCTCCAGGAACTGCGGTTGGAAGCGGCCTGCATCCAACGCCGACCTGCGGTTCTTACCAAGTCGTCTGCCCATCTTGTAGGCGGACGTCCTACGCTGCGCTTGCCGGTCCGTGGCCTCCATTCGATAACTTTCCGGCCCCATCGGCCATCTGTTCTTCGCGCAGAATGACAAATGATGAAGATAAATCAATTTATTCACTAAATAGAAGTTACAAGCATTATTAATAATACGGCATTTATCACGTACCGTTTTATCGGTGTTACGACCGATATGTTTAACAATGTTGAGACGAGACCGGTCGGGAGTGGATCGCACTCACTCTAATAAAGGTTCACAATTTATAATAATGATTGAAATTAATCAAAATTGATATATAATTTATTTGTTCCTAGTCTGGTTGTTTCTATAATATTAGCTTCCGCCCGCGGCTTCGCACGCGTGGTTTGTCAATAAAAAGTAGCCTATGTGTTAATCCAGGTTATAATCTACGTACATACCAAATTTCATCGAAATCAGTGCAGCCGTTACGACGTAATTTAGTAATAAATAATATTAATATAATATATTTATATAATAATATATAAATATAGTATGTAAATAAATAAATATTGTTGGACATTTCACACAGCGCTACCTAGCCCCAAACTAAGCAGAGCTTGTACTATGGGAACCAGATAACTGACAGAATACATAATTTTTTTTTGTAAATTCACACTTATAATATTTAGAGAGACAACCAGACCCGGAACAAATATCTGTATCATGCAAACATTTGTTCCGCGGCGGGAATCGAACCCGCTAACTCCTGCGTCTCAGCCGGCTATTCGGCCACTGCGCCACGGATGTTGTCAAAACTTAGAATATATAATATTACTAATATTATAATTGTGTAAATTTGGATGTTGGTTGATTTATTTGTTTGTTTGTTTGTTACTCAATCATGTCGTAATGGCTGAACTGATTTCGATGAAATTTGCTGTGTTGATAGATTATGACCTGCATTCCAACATACGCTACTTTTGGCTGACAAACAATGCTTGCGCAGCCGCTGGTGGAAGCCAGTTTCTCATATTGTTTTATGCTACATGGAGATTGAACAAGCATAATACCCGCCTGATAATAAGTGCTAACCATCGCCAATAACAAAGTATTGTTTCGTGTGTAAAGCCTCATGTGCCTGTAGTTTTACCGGTGGCCATACGACCATACCTTCAAACCGAAACACAGCAATGCTGCTTCGCGGCAGAAATAGGTACTTCCCCTTGCGAGCCCTTTCCCAAGGAATCCTACTACTCTTTACTATGATTCTAAACGTGGGGTTTTTTTTATACATTATAGGCTTGCGTGTGACCACGATCTCGCCTGATGGTAAGTGATGATGCAGTCTACGATGGTACACGCTTGCCTAGAAGAAACCTATTCACTCGCAACCCAGGCTGTAGCTATCTGGAAACACAGACTCTGGCAAGGCGGAAAAGAGTGGAACGCCTTGCCAGAGTCTGTGTTTGACTCTGGCAAGGCGTTCCACTCTTTGGCGGTGCGCATAATAAAGGTCGAAGAGAACCGCTTTGTGCGAAAGTTCTACCATATAGCGGTGGCGCACCGCAGAGCGTCTGGTTGTCCGTTGATAGAATGGAGATGGTGGGATCAGGTTGAAAAGTCTGAAGATTAGAAGGATCCGCCTGTTACTACCTCATCTGAATTTCCAAAGTATACTCATTAATAAACACGGTATCAGTTTGACTGGCTTTGATTGACGACGGACGCAAACAACCACATTTTTTATTAAACATTGACAGACTAATATCCTATGCGTCAATAAATGCGGACTTGTTTTGATGTTTGGTTTCCTGCTAATTAAATCAATTCGAAGGTTTGGTAAGATGTCATCCTCTTCAAGTCATCATGTATGAACCTGTTTAATGAACCATTACCAGTTACCACCCGGGCACGATCTGCCGTGGCCAGTCTGGATGTCCTTAAATAGGCACCGCACCCAGGTTGGCCGCTGCAGACTGAATATGTGCAAATGGGGATTCAGGGACTCTAACTTAACGCAGTGCGACCGCGCTGATTCCGCGCAGTCAATGCAGCACTTGTTAATGTGCCCTTTATGTCCGAACACCTGCACGATGGAGGATCTAATAACCGCCTCACCTAATGCTATTGTTGTGGCCAAACATAGTATAAATGAAAACGTAGAACCCTTGACACGCTAAGAAGAAGAAGAAGAACCTATTTAATGAAAATGTTGTCGTATATTTTGCAAGACCAACTACTTATTTAAACAATATTAACACCAGGTATGTCTTACGACTTTTCAAATTCGAGATTTTTCACTGAAAGAACATATAAAGCCAGATATTTAGGAGAAAATTAAATTTATCATAATATTAGTAATTATTAGTCGTAATATTTTTTTTACTTTGTAATTTATTTATTTCAGTGAACTATTTTACATGTGACTAAAAACAATGTGAACACTGGAAAATGCATTATTAAAATACTGTGTCGCAGTTCCCAGTGCCCGTACACACGACTACACATTAAGCAATACTTTTCCAGTATAAGCTGACCTCTCATTCTACAAAAGCCTACACAATGCGAGGTCAGCTTATACTGGAAATGTATAGCTTGATATACATATAGCCGTGTGTACATACAATTAAATGAGTTTGACGTTCCTGATTAAAGGTTATTTTATTGATAACTAGCTGACCCGCCGAACTTCGTACAGCCTTGACATGCATATGACACGGACGGCCAATGTACGTCACCGGTAGAATTGTCAATAGACCATCATTAGCTGCATCTATGTATGAGGAAATTAATTTTCTTCATAATTTTATAACGTGAATTTTTCCGACATTTTAATAGTTATTTTGCTATTAGGGGCGGAGACAAATCCAACAAATCAAATATCATCAATATCGGTTGTCAGCTGTTCTTGTGTTACAAATGGTGTAATTAACCCGACTTCGTTTTATATATAAGACTAGCTGACCCCGCAAACCTTCTTCTGCCATATAAATTATCAAAAAAAAATCAAATGCAGAATGAAATGTCAAAGTGACGCGACACTTCATGTTAATGACTTCACGTCAATGAACGACGGTTAAATTATGTATATGGATATTGTTCACGCAAAAATACTAAAATCAAGATTAAAAAATGGGGAGTGGGGGGTAAAAGGGTAAAAATTCTTTACAACCTATTCTCATACCTACCAAATATACCTACATAAAAAAACATTAAAATCGGTCGACCTGTTTCGGAGGAGTGCGACCACAAACATCGTGACACGAGATTTACAAATAGTAGAGAAGACAATTATTATTATTTTTAGTATAGAATAATAGATATATACATTAAAATAATTTAAAATGATCCATTCCATGCACGTACATGTTTTAAAGTACTCAAAAGAATAGGTTGATCTATGAATTTAGACCGACTATACAAGGCGGAATAATCTTGGCATACTTTCCAAACCAGACGAAAATTTAGATAAAAGATCATAGAAAATCCTCAGCTTCATTCCAGCTAGTTGGCGATTGGTCACACTCACACTTGACTAAAACCGGCTCGTCATAAACAACAGTAATGAGAATGGCTAGGGCTGTACACACAGCGATGCCGATGTAATACTGCCGACGCACCTTTCTGGCCAACTACTAGTGCTGTACCTGTACAAGTTTTCATCGATATCGATCTGTAGAAAAGTTTATCTAGTAACTAGCTTTTATAATCTACTAAAGTGGCAAACAAACATACGGCCAACCTGATGGTAAACGGTCGGTTGGCCGTATCCTTGTAAGCTCATCTGCTCATCTCATCTCTCATCAGCTTTCGTCTGCATTTTCTCAATCATTTAATTTAGAATATCGAGATCTAAGTCATACTTAAGTCAATTATCTGGTTCCTATATTGAATACAATATCAAATATAAAAAAATACAAGATTTGCTTAGTTTGGTGTTAGAAAGCGCTGTGAGATATGTTATTAATATAATTTATTTATTCATTTCTGTTAAATTAAAATATTGTCTTAAATTAAATTTTCCTTAAAAATATATTATCTGCCAGTGAGGGATTACAAAGCTACACAAATCAATGGGTACCAAATTATTCCTCTCATTTGAAAATAAGGTATCCATATTACAGTAGGCGATAAATTTTTTTTTTTTTTTTTTTTTTTTTTTTTTTTTTGGCGGGTAGGTGTTATAAAAGAAACACCTCATAAAATTGTTCTCCTTTAATTTCGTAAAAACATATTATTATTGTTTAAAAACAGTCATTATTTATGCTTAAAATCAAAGTATAAAGTACAATACCTGCCATCAAGTGTTATCTCCCTTAGCACCTTACAATAACCACACAAAAACACAACATACAGTTATCACCCTCTGTTACACATCACTGCCACATTTCAAAATGGAGGAAATGCAAGCAATCAAAGGATGCATGGCTCAAATGCAGGCTCTCTTTGTTGAGCAGATGGCTGCCTATGAGGGTAAGCTGAAGCAGTCTGAAGCACCAGCATCAGTATCCAGCCTGTCATCAGAGTTCTCCACTTTCAAGTCTTTTGTTATGACTGCATTGCGAGCTCTCCAGGAACAAATCCAGGCCACCGCACAGGCAGTAGACCAGCTGGAGATGGTGAGTCGCCGTAAACATCTGCTCCTCCATGGGGTAACTGAGGAGAAGGACGAAGATACTGCTGTCACCGTGAAGAAAGTCATTGTTGAACGCCTTAAAATGTCTGGCTTTGGAACACAAGACATAAATCGTTGTCATAGGATGGGCCGTCTGACATCTGATCGGCCCAGACCCATTCTTGTGAAGTTGCGGGATGTGTCTGTTCGAGATAAGATTTGGTTTGCAAAGACCAATCTTAAAAACACGGGCATAACTCTTTCTGAATTTTTGACTCGATCGCGCCACGAAGTCTTCATGCAAGCCAGGCAACGCTTTGGACTCAGTAAGAGCTGGACACGCGAGGGCTACGTCTTCGTCATTGGGCCCGATGACACCAGGCGCCGTGTGAGCTGCATGGCTGATCTTGATAAAATATCAAGCGCTCAGATGGCAGGGCCCTCTCCCTCGGCGGCAGCTGCGAAACCAGCGACAGCAGCAACAGCCAAGGATTCTGCTGCGCCGAAATCGAGACGTGTAGTGACGACCAGGAAGTAGTCATGTTATGTGCCAAGCATTCAAGCAAAGTCCGCTCAAGAGGTAGTCTATTTCATGCAGGTAATCCAAATACCCAACCACTTTTTTTTTCCATTGTTTCATTACCCTAAAATTTTCACTTATTTTCGTTTTTTGTTGTGTTGGTTGAGCTGACTTTTTCATTTGTAAAACTTCTTGACACTCATTCATTGGCATTATTAGCTGTCACTGTCAAGTCTATGAAACACCACAGATTCATATTTTTTTTTTTTTTTTGTTCACCTTTATTCTTTGTGTGGTTACGACTTCAATGGCTATTCTCCAAACTTTACATTAATTTAGTATCGACTCTCGCTAAACTTGTAGTGTTTATGTGGATTTCTATACCAAGACACTTGGCAGGAACGCTTAATACATTTTGGCATAAAAGTAGTTTAGTTAATAAGTTTTAGTTAAGTATAAATTTTGTTGTTTATTAAGTTAAGTTTTTATTTTATGTCATCTTCAAGTGGTGATGAGAATTTTTTATCATTTTTGTCTTGTGCTAATGATGATGATTCAAGCAGCGACGACAGTTTTCGCAGTATTCCAACTCTTTTCCATACTCTTGAAACACAGTTTAGAGATGTCTCAAGAAATTTTAATGTCCTACACATTAACGCGCAGAGCATTCTGGCTCATTACTCAGATATGTTGGCGTCTTTTGATCTAATTAACATTCATGCTGTATTAGTCTCCGAGTCTTGGTTAAAACCCTGTTTGCCGACTACTTCATATTCGTTGCCAGGTTTTATTTTAATAAGAAATGACCGCTCAGATGGACGTGGTGGAGGCGTAGCTATATACTTACGCGCGCACATCCCCTACTCCGTGATTCACATGTCTCCACAACCACCATCTCCCGGCATAGGCGAACACCTCTTTGCTGAAGTTCATCTCTCTCGCACCAAAATTCTACTCGGGGTCTATTATAGCAATCACCTTCGTAACAACTATTTTCTGTCTCTTGAAAGGCTTCTCGAAGACCTTACTCCTTCTTATAACCACACCATTATTATGGGTGACTTTAACACTTGCCTCCTAAAGCAGGACTCTCGCTCTTTCTCACTTCAAAATCTCGCTAAGGCTAGCAACTTGACCATACTTCCTCTAACAGCTACTCACTTCTTTCCGGATTGTTCTCCTTCTCTTCTTGACTTAATTTTCGTATCTTCGCCAAACAATGTGGCTAAGCATGGTCAAACTTCGGCGGCTGCTTTCTCTTATCACGATCTGATCTACTTGTCATACAAAGTTCGTCCGCCGAAAGCAAAGCCTAAAATCCACATGCAGCGTAACTTTGGTGGAATGAACCTTGAGAACGTTCGTGAGGATGCCCGAAATATTGATTGGTCAGAGGTCATGAGTGCTTGTAACGTCGATGACATGGTAGCTTCTTTCAATAGTCAACTCAACAAGCTTTACGACATACATGCACCCATACGTGCTATCAAAATTAAACACCTCCCTGCGCCATGGATTACGGACGAAATCCGCACTGCAATGCACAAAAAGGCTATGGCAAAAGTAAGAATGGCATGCAAGCCTACGGAGGTCAATAAGGACAAATATCACGATCGCCGCAATCACTGCAACAGGTTGTGTAGGGATGCACAACGCCGATTCATTCACGATTCTGTTGATAAAAGTAATGATTCATCCAAAGTATGGAAATTTCTTAAAACACTGGGTGTTGGTAAATCAAAACAAGAATCTATTCCTAAAAACTTAGACATTGATCTACTCAATCAGCACTTTTCATATTCCTCAAATATTGATGGATTAACTAAGCTCAATACACTAAAATATCTTTCTTCTCAGCCAACCCCAGACTTCCCTCAGTTTCAGTTTAGTCAATTCGACGATTGTGATGTTAAAAGGAGCATTGCATCTATTACTTCAAATGCTGTGGGCAATGACAGTATCAGTCGAAATATGATTGTTCCCATTCTTGATGAAATTATCCACGTTATTACGCATATCCTAAATTCCTCTATCAATTCTGGCTCATTTCCCGATGCCTGGAAAGAAGCTCAGATTATTCCCTTACCTAAAAAATCCAATCCTTCCTCTTTTGTTGATTACCGTCCAATATCAATCCTTCCTTACTTATCTAAAATCCTTGAACGCCTTATTCATCAACAGTTAAGTATCTTCCTTTCCAAAAACTCCCTGTTAAATTCTTTTCAATCTGGTTTCCGTCCAGGTCATAGCACCGTAACAGCTTTGGTTAAAATAACAGACGACATTCGGTCTGGGATGGACAGTCAGAAGTTGACAGCAATGATACTCCTTGACTTCAGCAGCGCTTTCAATAATGTGGACTTCGACCTACTTCTGGGTATTTTATGCTCCTTTAACATATCTCCAATGTCAATTGACTGGTTTCATAGTTACTTGTTTGGGCGCCGTCAGCGCATCCGTGTTGAAGAGTCTTACTCTTCGTGGTGCAATCTTTCTGCCGGTGTCCCACAAGGTGGCGTTTTATCCCCTCTCCTATTCGCTATGTTCATTCATTCTATCTCACAAAATTTAACTTCTTCCTACCACCTGTACGCAGATGACTTGCAAATTTATACTCAAGCTACAGTTGAAAATATTGACGGAGCCATTAGCTTACTAAATACTGACCTTGACCGGATATGTGACTGGAGTAAATCCTTTGGCCTTACAGTCAACCCAAACAAAACACAGGCCATTATAATTGGTAGCTCCATACAGATCTCCAAAATCAATTTTGCACAACTACCATCCATAGTTTTTGACGGAACCCCTATAGACATCACCCAGTCAGTGAAAAATCTAGGAATACAGATGGATACCTGTTTAACCTGGGTTCCCTGTATCAATGAAATTAGCCGCAGGGTATTTGCATCATCTGGATCTTTACGGAGACTTCGTAACTTCTTGCCGACTGCTACCAAGGTTACGCTTGCACAGACCCTTTTACTTCCAATCCTGGACTACGCCGACGCCTGCTATCTTGACATCACTGAAGCCCAACTGAGCAAACTTGAGCGCCTTCAAAACCTCTGTATTCGGTTCATATTTGGCTTGCGCAAGTATGACCATATTTCTGATTTTCGCACAAAGCTCAAGTGGCTCTCCATCCGTCTTCGCCGGAATGCACACATACTGTCCCTTTTGTATAACATCCTTTTTAACCCTTCTTCTCCCTTCTATCTTAAGGAGCGTTTTGAGTTTCTCCACCAGGCTAATGATCGCAATTTGCGTTCTTCAGATTCCCTCCAACTTAAAACTCCTGTCCATACGACAGAGTTTTATAGTCGATCCTTCACTGTAACAGCCGTACGATTGTGGAACTCTTTGCCCCTCTTTATAAGAACATCCAAGTCTATTAGTAATTTTAAAACAAAAGTGCACACCCATTATCTGTCCTTGTGTTGAAGTTGTAGCTGCTTGTTAATTCATCATAACCACTTTTAGAGTTGCTTATTTAAATTAAATTTGTGTTATTACTGGTAATTTAGGTTTATAGTATGTAGATATGTTTTTAAATTTATATAGATGCACCGCCGTCATGTGTTACATTTTTATCCTGTCCATACAAAGGTTGTCTGGAAGAGATCGCTTTTAGCGATAAGACCGCCCATTGTACTAAATCTATTTGTAAGACTTATGTACTGTATTTTACTTTGGTGTACAATAAAGAGTTATCTTATCTTATCTTATCTTAAATATATACATAGGTCTTAAATAATAATAAGAGTAATTATCGATAGTAGTATTATGATTGCGTCCCATCCCTAAGCCGACGACAGGCGACCACAGAGGCAATATTGATGTTGTTTACCCTCCCTATCGGCGCCATACGCGCAAAAACCTTAATAATATTAGGGGTTTATTATAATAAAGGACTACCCTCAATATGGCTGAATTCTTTTTGTTATTCTAATACAGCTTATCTTATCGAGCGGTGAATAAATAAGGCTTTCGAGGAGAGTGAAAAGATTTGATTTAAAATAATGGCTGGGGAAAATGCACTCTTGGGATAAAATATGATATATATAAATCAAGAGAGTTTTAAAGTAATAACAGAGGGTTTTATGTTATAAACTGGCTTGCTTACGACTTTGCACGAATCCTGATAGAAGTAACCTTTGTACATACGGCTACTCATCAAACTGTACATTACCAGTATAAGCTGACCTCTCATTATTCTGGAAATTATAGCTTGATACCTAGCCGTGTGTACTCCTAATTACCGACGTGTTTTCTTTGATAACGGCTGAACCGGTTGCAATTAAATTTGGTATGCATTTATGTTATAACCTGGAATAAAAACATGAGCTACTTTTTGATGGTCGATGGTGGTCTGATGATCTTGGAGTGAAAGTTGAACAGCAATGAGACTTGCTCAAGGCCGATTAAATTGGCGTATTAGAGAGGAGGCTTAATAGTGGGTGCTGGAAGCTGTATAAATAGATAGAACATCTGAAACATAGGACTTGTAATAAAACTCTTCCACACATAATCAACAATTGGGTATCGCGCACCACACGCTTCACGCGATCTTTGCTACCCCATACTTGCAAGATGTGGAATGAGCTACCATCTGAAGTTTTCCCATTAGACTACGACATGGCACGCTTCAAGAGATATGTAAAGTGGTTTCTACAGTGTAGGGAACATCGACAATACCCCGGGTGTTGCCGGTGTCAATAGGCGACGGTGACCGTTTACCATCAGGTGGGCCGTAAGCCTGTTTCCCCAGAAATAACATTAAAAAAACTTGTATACCAAGTTGTAATCCCTTATCATCCACTCAGGGAGGCTTTTGGCTAAATCCTGTACTCTATGTTCTTTTATGTATCCATCACATCATTGAAAGCAAAATTTTATGACGTTCGGATAAGTAGTTATAAATATAAATAAATTATAACTAGCTTCAGCTAGCGGCTTCACACGCATATTTTGTCAATAAAACATTACCATCCATTCATTCCCATTCTCATTCTGCGCAGTCGGGTAAAAATAACCTATGCCTCAATCATCATCATCATCATCAACAGCCAGTGCGCGTCCACTGCTGAACATAGGCCTCCCCCTTAGATCGCCACAACGAGCGGTTGGTAGCCGTTGGCGCCCAACGGCTCCCCGCGATTCATACTAGATCGTCGGGCCACCTTGTGGGGGGCTGCGTCTTCCAGTTCGTGGTCTCCACTCGAGGACCTTTCTTCCCCAACGGTTATCGGTTCTACGAGCGATGTGGCCTGCCCATTGCCACTTCAACTTGCTAATTTGCGTCAATGCCGGTCTTAATCTAAACCACATTAAACAAAAACAAAAAAAAAAAATGGTACAGTCGTTTAATCGTGAAAAATTAACAAACAGAGAGAGAAACATACTTAGTTTCGAATTTATAATATTAGTATTAGTACATATAGTGAAATACTGATATTTTTGTACAAAGTTAACATTGTAAAAGGTTTCTGGGGCATCCACAAACTTAATCAACATTTTCAGCAGAATTGCAATAAAATTTAATCAAAGTCTCGGAGACGGTACTCCATCCTATTCAAACACATTTCCCTCTGAAGACGTGAGTACCTACTAGAAAATTAAGATAATTTTGAGTATTCTCAAAATGTGTAACAGATTAAGCTTAAATTATTGTAAATTTATGATCATCATCATCATAGGACAAGGATAATAAGTTAAGTTATAGGACATCCACTCTTGAAGATAGGCTATAGATTTCTAGAGCGACCTATCTTGTGCGGCCTGTACCCAACGGCTCCCAGCAATCTTTACCAGGTCATCTTTCCATTGAAAGAGGCCGCCCTACGCTGCACTTTCCAGAGTGTGGCCTCCACTCAGAATCGAATTAATTAATTATTTATCCGCAAAAAAAGGGTGTACAGTGTTCTGTTTTTATTCATTTATTAGTAGTTTATTTTATTTCATTTATTAGGAGTAGTAGAGTTCCTTGGAAAAGGGCTCGCCCGGGGAAGTACTACCACTATACCTATATCTGCCGCCAAGCAGCATTGCTGTTTCGGTATAAGGGGTATGGTTTCCGGTGAAATTACAGGCATATGGGGCTTTACACCTGTGTGCCTCAAGTTGATGGACGCAGGGCAGTGCATCGTAGGGCACGTTTCTAAGGTGCGTGGCCTACGAGGCAATGCTTTGCTTCATGCGATGGTTACCATTTAACATCAGATGGGCCGTATGCTTGTTTCAACCTAGTAGTATAAAAAAAATATTCAGAACAATTTTAAATATATGTTAGTTATAAATATATCACGTTCTATTATTATTTTAAGCCTCCCTATACCAGTAATAATTATAAGATTTATAGGTATTACATTTTCACTTAATTATATGACCCTCTTGAATTAGGGGCCGTCCATTAATTACGTGAGGTGGTCAGGGGGGGGGGGGGGGGTCTAGCCTAATTTTTTATTTTTATTTTATCACTGTAAATCTAGATTACGAGAGTTGCAATCTTGAAATAATGAAGCCAATTGTGTTTTTTAAGTCCAACTCATTTACCCAATGAATACAAATTTTGAAAAATCTCACCGTGAGATAAAGGGAGGGGGGAGGGGTCGAACCAATCTCGCGACATCTCACCAATGGGAGAGGGGGGGGGGGGGGGGGGGTCATAAAATAGTGAAAACGTCTCACGTAGTTAATGAACGTCCAGTTTTTTATAAAATGTATAATTAAGTAGATTCCACTTAAAGTAAGGATTAATTTACTAATTAATAATAAAAAATACAATACATTGAAACGGAAATCAAAGACAAATTAATAATGTATTATTTATTATGTAGTTTTCAATGCAAAATATTACATTTTTGGAATAAATAAATGAATCCTTAATTAAGACGTAAAAACATTTATTATCGCCATCAAAAACAATCCAATATCTTTTTGAAAATTGAAGATTCACCAATTGTTTTAATAATTAAACGATTTATGCAATACATGTTTGTTTTTTCCTCGCAAGTGTGTTGAAAAAGTGCGTATAAAACTCGTGAGCAACTAGCTCACTAGACACTCGGCTGATTTACGCCCTCGCCTACGGCTCGGGCTGCAAACCACAGCCTCGTGTATAATGAGCAACTTAGCTCACTTATATACTATTATTGTATAATGTATGCATGTACGAGTATAATGTAGTATGTGATTCCAAAATTTTCAAATACCATTATCATATTATTTCTGAATAAATGGAAATGAAATGAGTTATTCATCAATCGTAATATTTTAATATAAAAAACAATCAAACCAACAAAAATCAATTGAAGATTAATTAAAAACTCGTTTACAGATCTGATATTTAATCGACAGTGGGTAGTTTTGTAGCTACTCGTGCCAAGTGCGAGTATCAATTCATTACTAAAGGTTCCGCGAAATTAAATTACATTTATTTGCTAGAACATTGTGATACTATGATTTTAAAAAACATCTCAAAAATTTCAAGCCTAGACGGGACTTGAACCCGCAACCTTCCTCTTGATACGAGGATGCACTATCCAACTGTGGTACCAGGCCATTTTACGTCTATGTCGAATATAGTGAAATAATTAAGATTACGACTAAAGCGCCGTTAGCTCCATCTACAGGAAAACTTATACAGTTTTTTGTACCTGCTCAATGCCAAACGTTGCAGTTCAGTACATTGACAAGAGATGTCGCGTTGCTTATTTCAAATAGTATTTTTATAGTGTTATCCGAACACATACGAAAATAACCAAGATTTTAAAAATCATCTCAAAAATTTCAAGCCTAGACTAACTTGCTTTGTATTTAAATAGCATATGTCTCAATTCTGGTTATAATCTACATATATACTCAACATCGAAATCTGTTTCGCCGTTAAGTCATAAAAACTTAACAGACAGAGTTACTGTCAAATTTATAATAGTGTAGATTCTTTGTAATAAATTAGAATTGCATTATACTAACATAGAATGATGATTGGCGAGATTGGCGAGAATTAATATAAATAGCCGTTTATAGTCATCGCCATACTCATCATCGTATTGGCAGATGTGCTGGTTTATAATAATAATAATCTTTATTTAAGACTCATGAGGTCCATACACATTTACTACACACAATACGATACAATACAATACACATAATTCACAATAAATCACCTTAAGTAGTTTAGGTGGAAATGCCCACCCAACGTCTATACATCTTAGAATGTATAAGTCTTTCTGCCAGACTTCTAATGATAGCGTTATTACAAGTGTCAACTCTGGACATGAAAGACGCTATCCTCCTACGCTGAATAGCGTTGAAAGTATCAACGTATTTTTATATTCTACGTATTGTATTTATAAAAATTTGAGAAAAATCATTACACGTTTTACTGCTAAAAAACTACAAGTAACTTAACTTAACTTATAAGATATTTAAAGGCAACCTTACCTTTCATGTCAAAATCAAGAATTCTATAAACGTCAGTTTACCCCCTGTTCCTTGCAGCCAATCACCGGGTAGACAATAAACCAGGCTGGCTTACAAAGGCCTGATAATAATGTATATATTGTACACTAGCTGACCCACCCCGACTTCGCGTGGATTCAATCAAAATAGCATGTAGCCAACCACTCAGGGATACTGTAGCGTTTCAGCAGTGTATGAATTTCCATAATCGGGTTAGTCCAAATCGAACTCAAAATCTTTTATTCATTATAATCACAAGCATCACTTTGAAACGTCAATTTTACTGCCTGCTCCTACGCGACCAAGCCAGGAAAGAAAGGCAAGAAAACAAGGCTGGTTGTATTTTTTATGATCCTTTTAGAATACATAACAATACAGGTAATAAATTACGTCTAAATTGTAACATTTTGAACGAGTTGGAGCAATTTCAATCCCAAGCTTCTCTATCATCTAAATAATCCAAAGAGAAAAAGAGAGAACGATAATTATCCGTCAATTGGAGTAACTCAGAGGTCTTGAAGTAGGCACTCAGACTTCAAGTAGTCTAAGCGTAAACGCGTTTAAGAAACCCCTTTGTACTCCAAATGCAACAAAATTTAAATTCAAAAGAGCATCACATTTCGGTACGTCTGCAGACTTCAAGATTCTGTAAAGCTTTCACGTTTATCTGGTGTGACAGCTGGACAGACAGATAAAGGATGGATAGCGTGTGTAGCACTGCCACTAAAGGGGTTTGTCAGCATTATTCGTAAGACTAACGCTGACTACACACTTTCGATCGGCCGATAGTTTAATCGGTTTTGGAATTACCTCTATCATTATTGATAGAGCGAAGTGTGATCTCTAAATCAACTTGGGCAAATTGGCGTTGTATGTATGTATGTTTGTTTGTCCGTGGATAACTTTCGAAACGGATAGTGTTTGGCACAATCCTGGTGTGACTAATGAGCTAAACATGTTGGGGTATTGTTGAGATATTAGGGTTCAAGAGGGGTAAAAAAATCAAAATGAGATTATTAGGTCAAATAGGACGTCTAATGAAAGGTCTTTATTAATACATTTCGACTCTGTTTCTATTTTTTTAATCATTGAAGTTTTTGAGTTATTAGCCATAATAAAAACTGAACTTTGACGAAATTCGCAGGCTACAGCCACACAGTACTAAAATTTGGTATGCGTGTAGCTTTATTGACTAAGAATATAGGGATAAGTTTGAAATCTAGAATAACTGCAATTTTTACCCCTAAAAAGACTAACTAAATTGCATGAACTTCCGTCACATGTAATTTGAATGAAACTGTTGGTCAAGTCATTTGGTTATGCATTTCGTGGCACTATTTTATTAGTCAAAGATTATAAATACCATTTTTTTTTTTAAAAAGACTCAAGAGATATAAGTTCGGGGCAAACCACTAGTAGGTTACTATAATGTACGCTTTAAAAAAATGGCACAACGATTTAAATAAAACCGGCCATGTGTGAGTCGGACTCGCGCACAAAGGGTTTCGTACCATTATCTATAAAAACGGCAAATAATCACGTTTGTTGTATGGGAGCTCCCCTTAAATATTTGTTTTATTTTAATTCAATTATTTATTTTTAAAGTGATAATATAACGAGATATTCTGTGAATATTTCAAGCGTCTACCTGCTGCCGTTATCAAAACGAGCAAAAAAATCTCGTTTGTTGTATGAGAGCCCTCCTTAAATATTTATTTTATTCTGGTTTTAGTACATTTTGTCATACCGGCAACAGAAATACATCATCTGTGAAAATTTCAATTGTCTAACTATCATGGTTCATAAGATACAGCCTGGTGACAGACGGACAGACAGACACACGGACAGACAGACAGCGGAGTCTTAGTAATACCCAAGCAAGTGACCCTTTGGGTCCGGAATACTAAAAAAATGGTGATACTGGACTGCTCATCATATCAGCCGTAGGACGTCCACTGCTGGACAAAGGCCTCCCTCATTGATCTCCAGGAACTCCGATTGGAAGCGGCCTGCATCCAACGCCGATCTGCGGTTCTTACCAAGTCGTCTGCCCATCTTGTAGGTGGACGTCCTACGCTGCGCTTGCCGGTCCGTGGCCTCCATTCGAGAACTTTCCGGCCCCATCGGCCATCTGTTCTGCGCGCTATACTGGACTCCTCATGTAGTAAAAACTGCTCATGATCATTCTCTTGCGTAATATAAATTGTTATGTGTATTAGATTTTTTTTTCTAGATATTAAAAACGCGGGCTAACAAAATAACATTAACCTTGCCTACTTAAGTAACGTCTTTATTATTGAAAAACATATAATATAAAGTTTTCAAACAATCTCGAATATTTCCAGCCAGCCATTTAAAAATAAATAATTTAGATGGATTTTAATATTTAAGATTTCCTGTAAAAACTTGCATCATCATCATCATATCAGCCGTAGGACGTCCACTGCTGGACAAAGGCCTCCCTCATTGATCTCCAGGAACTGCGGTTGGAAGCGGCTGGCATCCAACGCCGACCTGCGGTTCTTACCAAGTCGTCTGCCCATCTTGTGGGTGGACGTCCTACGCTGCGCTTGCCGGTCGGTAAAAACTTTAATCACAGATAATTTTTAACAAAAGGGTTTGGGTGCCACCTTGTCAGACGTTCGCCAAACTCCTATGCCGATATTTCGACACGACACGACTGACCTATAGTAAAAAAGCGGAACTCCAAAATCACCAGCATTCCATATTAAAATTCGAATCCGAACATCGAAATTCAATTTTTGTTTGCAGTAACAAGACATCCGGGTATTTTACAGGTGCGTTAAATAACGAATATTGGTTTTATGGCGTGCTTCCGGTTTGTTTGTTGGATTTCGTTAATTTTCGTATTAATTTCGGTCTGTCATGTGCTGGGAAATGTGGAAAATACCAATTTTAATATTTAAATAAAGTATGAAGCTCTTACCACAAAAAAGTTAAACACCCGTTGAACACCTGTTTAAAAAAATCCTTGAAACCATCTATATAATATACGCTATTTTTCTTGTATAAATAATTTCGATTTAATAATTTCGATTTCGACACCTTCCAAAGAGGATTGTGGGAGATAGCAACAGATAGGGATGCTTGGAGGAACTTGGGGGAGACCTTTGCCCAGCAGTGGGACGAGATAGGCTAGGAAAAAAAATAATTTAGATTGAAAAATATAAATTTAAAAATAAAAAACACGCTTCAAAAATACCGAAAGATAATCCTCTTAAGCGGTTCGGTAGGCTATAAAATTAGTAAAAATTGCAAACTAGAGGCTATTATGTAGGTATTTATCGTATAACCAAGGGTCGGTAAGTCGGTAAGCGGATCAAACTTCCACGGATTAGTTGCGTTAAACACTTAAACTAATAATTGTGTGAAACGCAAACACACACCACTATTTAGGCGGGTTTGATTAATTTTCACTAACACAGGCCTAAGAACGTCAACACACGAATTAAAGAAAAATGGAGATTAAATTCTTTTGAGATCGAGACCGATCCAACGATGCCTACATGTATTTAGTGGCTAACTATGATTTAAGAAGTTGTCAAATCATACAAATACGTTAAATTTAAACATATTTAGTCGCTAAATTCGTTTAGGGATCGTCGTGCAAGCCTGCTTTTGTGGTTTTTTTATACGACATGTAGACGACCTAGTGGCCCACCTGATGTTAAGTAGTAACCATCACCTATATCAAATCATTGCCTCGTAGGTACGTCACACACCTTAAGAATTTGCCCTATGATACACTGCCCGGCGTCCATCAACTTGAGACCTGTAATTTCACCGGGACCTTTCAAACCGAAACACATCAATACTGCTTAGTAGCAGAAATAGGTAGGATAATGAATAAAATAAATAAATAGTTCTGGACATTTCACACAGCGCTATCTAGCCCCAAACTAAGCAGAGCTTGTACTATGGGAACCAGATAACTGATAGAATACTTATATACTTTTTTTTTGTAAATACATAAAAATAGCCAAACCCGGAACAAATAGGTATCTGTAGATCATGCAAACATTTGTTCCACGGTGGGAATCGAACCCGCAACCTCCTGTGTCTCAGCCGGCTATACGCCCACTGCGCCACGGAAGTTGTCAAATGGGGCCCTTCGCCATTTTTATTGATTGAAACCACCATAGTATACTTAATGTTGTAATTAAGTAACAACAATTAAGTAACGTAACGTAACAGTAATAACATTTAAGTAAAATAGAATTATGCAATTTACGTAAAGGCGAACTTAAGGCGAGCCATGGCGCCAGAACTCGAATTTAGTCTGCTTTTTAAAACTCGAGAACTACGCAACGAAGCAATATTATTCAATGCAAAAAAAAACTACAGATAGACAAAGAAACTAGTTATATTTTTAACCCAACAGAAATTAAAAAAACCGATTGGTTTTAGTGAAAAAATTATCTAAATTCCACTAAGATATAATTTTTAACTTCGAACATTCACTTCCAGCTATTGGATAAATATTTGTCGGTAGTGCATAGAAAGGTATCATTCGTCGTTTTACTCAAACAGAACTACAATTCAACTCAAAACCTAATCTCTCAAAGTTTAACAAATGGGCCGTACTCAGACTTTGTTGAACAATCGTGGGTCCTGTCAAATCGCGGGGCAGAATAGATGGCAGTTACTCCCGCAGAGCGCAAAACATCGTCTGTGCTCCCGTCTCGAATGAGGACGGCATTTGTTACTTGATCTCAGTGAGTGCAGAGAGGAAGTAAGGGAGCCCTTGCCCCCCTTTTCAATGAAGCAATGATGAATTATTTGCCATCGACAGAAACATGTTATGTAACGACCTTACATAACATCGTAAGGTTTATCATGACATTATATTCAATTGGGGAGATTTATTTTAAGCGATAAAAATCCCAGCGATTAATATTTTGATGGACAATTTGTCCTTAGATTATCAGTAATTGTTACACACGTGTTGCTGTATTTATATAAATAATTACTGGCTTTACAGACGTTGAAGTAAAAAAATGGTTGACGAATATAAAATACTGACATTTTAGAATTAGCTCGTCGAATTTTAGACGCTATTTTGTTCAGTGCAGATATCAGTGCAGCTGCATAATTCAACAAATATTGTAATTGTTGTAGGGTTCGATACAGTACTCATTATTTTAGGCTGATCTCTACATACAAAATTAACTAATAATCATAGTATGCGTACAGTTTGCATTTTAACCAAATGACTTGTTGTTAGATTGGAACAGGCTAATCAGTTTTTCTAAAAAAAAAACTAATTTCAGGATCACTTAATTTTCTTTTTACTTTTGCCCCTTTATAGCCCTAAGTCCACCCCTGTGTTATACAATTCGCGGGCAAGTCTTACAAATCGGCCACTTACGTCGCCCAAACAAGACTAGTATAAAACTATTTCTGCTCGAGCACAGGTTTTTATGAACGAATGAATAAAACATGTGTGCTTTATTGGCGACAGTGTAAGCGTTATTGAATTAATTTAGGGATTTATGGAATAAAATTGCGGGTAATTTGAACAATATTGAATTTTTATGTTGTTTAGTTTTAAAGGCTTTAAAAGCTGAGCTCATTTGAATGAATAAAATGAAAATTCTTTATTGTATATTATATATTTGTCCATTCGATTCAATATGATACGAATCATAATGAAATTTTAAGGTGTAAGTTAGGTTTTTAATTGATCGAGCGAAGCGAGATATATAAATCAACTTAGGCAAATCGGCGTTGTATGTATGTATGTTTGTTTTTCCGAGAGCAACTTTCAAAGCGTTGATCCGACCATCGTGAAATTTGTGTATAGGTAGTTAGTGATGGCACAATTTTGGTGTGACTAAATGAGCTATGGGCTGTTGAGATATTGTGGTTCAAGAGGGGTAAAAAAATGGAACTGTCCAGTCAATTGGCACGTCTAATAAAATGTCTTTGCGAGTACATTTTGATTCCGTTTTTAATTTTAGTCTAAACCTTATAGTTTTTAAGTTATTAGCCATAATAAAAACTGAACTTTGACAAAATTCACAGGGTACACCAGTGACCCCACAGTGCTGAAATTTGGTATGCGTGTAGCTTTAGTAACACAAATATATAGAAAAGTTTTTAATTTCGAATAATGGCAATTTCTACCCCAAAAAAGGGAACCAAATTACATGAACTGCCGTTACCTGTAATTATAATGAATCTGTAGGTCAAGTTAGTTAGGACTAATTTCGTAGGACTATTTTATTAGTCATAGATTAAGGCCGGCTTGCACAATGATCCCTAAACGTATTTAGTGACCACATGTTTAAATTTTACGTATTTGTATGATTTGACAACTCCTTCAATCATATTTAGCCACTAAATACGTTTAGGCATCGTTGCGAGTAGCCCAATACTTTTTTGTGTTTTGGGAGACTCGCGAGATCTCAGTTCGGGGCGAACTACTAGTAGATTTCAATTTATTTTCTTATCTATACTAATAAAGAGGAAAGATTTGTTTGTTTGTATTGAATAGGCTCCGAAACTACTTGACCGATTTAAGAATTTCTTTCACTGTTGGGAAGCTACACTATCCCCGGGTGACATAGGCTACTCTTTACCCAACTGCGCAGAAGGAGGGTAATGTTTTTTATTGAAAAACTACGCTAGCGAAGCTGCGGATTTGTCAGCTAGTTGAATAATAATCTAGAATGTTTTCAAATCAATCCTATTCAAACCCATTCATGTGCCTGTAATTATTATTTCACCGGTTCCCGTACCAAAACACCAAACAACAATGCGATTTAAAACCCTGACCCTATACAAATGTTCACAGAGCACATAGCCATTTACACATAGGTCAAAGAACTGACGGCCGTTGGGGCAGAAAGGTTCTCAAGTGGAGACCATGCACTAGAAAGCGTGGTGTGGGCGACTATAAATAATACTGTTAAGTGGCTTCGAGAACCTAGTATCTAGTCAACACCTAAATAGGTTTTAAGCCATAACCCAAACCAATATAACTTTTCTAGTTGATATTTAAATATATAATGCCCATAAGTTGCCACTTGTAGATTCCATAAAGTTAGTAAATCGTTTAAAGGGCAAGGTGTTCGCTTTTATAACAAACTCCCAAGTGATGTACAAAAATTGACAATAAACAAATTTAAAAACGCAATTAAACAAAATCTTTATAAAAAAGCCTACTATAAAATATCGGATTATTTAGATGATAGAGAAGCTTGGGATTGAAATTGCTCCAACTCGTTCAAAATGTTACAATTTAGACGTAATTTATTACCTGTATTGTTATGTATTCTAAAAGGATCATAAAAAATACAACCAGCCTTGTTTTCTTGCCTTTCTTTCCTGGCTTGGTCGCGTAGGAACAGGCAGTAAAATTGACATTTCAAAGTGATCCTTGTGATTTTAATGAATAAAAGATTTTGACTTTGATAAAGTAAATAAATTTATTTAATGACAGTTCGTAGCTCATTGCTACGAATTGTTTAATTATTGAAGAACAAATATCATATATATTTTAAATACTCGAACTCGTATTATTAAAAATGCAATATAACAAGAATAATAAAAAGAATCCGCATCTTACATTTCAGTCTACTCACCGTTTGACTACTCATTGTATAACAACAAACTTATGACTTGTCTGTTTGTTCCAGGACCTGCAATCGGAGATCGAGACCCATCGCGATGTGTACGCCTCCCTCACCGGCACCGGGAGACGGCTGCTCGGCAGCCTCTCCTCACAGGAAGACGCCGTGATGCTGCAGCGGCGGCTGGACGAGATGAACCAGCGCTGGCACCATCTCAAGTCCAAGAGCATGGCTATCAGGTAAGCAGATACTTACTCCTAGGTACTGACTGGCTGCCCTCTGGAAAATCACTCAGTGCGACAGTTGATAAAAGTTTTTATCATTATCATCGTCATTGGCAGCTTACCTAATCTCTTCTCATTCGTAACACTCTTGACAGAGCGGTCGTGGTCAACATGTTGTATCATTATTTTTGGGGGCAGATGTTACACGCCTCACGATATCTCGCCATTTGTCTCTGTTGACAGACATTCTCGTGCATTCATGCAGTTGGCCGCCCACTGCAGCTTTTAGTTGATCGGTCCATCGCATGGGTGACCTTCAGCGCGGTCTGATGCCCTCCACTCGATGCGAGGTTGTACTAAAGCTGACAGACGCTGTTTTATGCCGAGTTTCTGGAGTATAGAGACATTAGTACGAAACTCGGTCCATGATATTCCAAGAAGCCTTACCTAATAGCTTACCTAATAGCCCACCGGTATAAGCCTCCCTCAAACGCCACTCCAACCGATCCTATGTCATTCGCAACCAGGTCTTACTCTCTACTGCGTCTATATCTATGGTCTGCCACGGCCTCTTTTTCTCTCTCTTGGCCACCATTTGGCCAGGGCCTTACACCACCTGCCTTCTCCAAAAAAGTTTTAATTGTCAAAAATGTTAAATACTAGTTAATTTTTAAGAAATACAAAAGGATCGAGATAAAATTTTGCGAACTGATCGCATTGAATTTTAAAGAATTTTTCATGGAGGGTTTGAAACAAAAAATATACAAGACATCATTTATGTACTAAATCTATTTGTAAAAATTATGTTCTGCATTTTATTTTGTTGTACAATAAAGAGTTATCTTATCTTTAGACTGTTATTACTTCTGGTGACTGACACATTTCATTTTCTGTCGTTTAGTGCCTATTAGAATAATGATACGTCTCGAGCACATTTAACGATTCATAAAACCTTATTGCTGTAATGAGGTAATCATTACATTGTTTAGTCGTTTAGTCTCCTGTCGCGTCTGTCTATTTATTTGGGCTGAAAAAGCACTTTTTTATGTACGATCTGGAGATTGAACAAGCAAATGACCCACCTGATGTTTAGTGGTAACTAACCATCGCTTATACCCAACAAGTCACACGCCATAGGAGCGTGCCCTAAAACGTGTACGATGCACTGCCCTGCGTCAATCAACTTAAGGCCTACAAGTGTAAAGTCTCATGTACCAGTATCCACTTCCCCACGCGAGCCCTTTTCCATAGAGCTCTGCTACTTCTAAAAGGACTCAACTGCTCTCGTTCAAACAATATATAGTATTTCATGTCATAGTAGAATTTATCAATAAGAACCACTTTAATAGAAATAGAAAATATTCATTTATGACACAGACATACATATTTACACATAAAAAGACTTTATAAACAAAATTAATGTGATCATAAATCGGCTACCACTCATGTTCTGCTGCCGCAGCGCTGATTTTCAGATGACGCCGCGCCGCAGTATACCTACAGCAGCATCTGCGACACGCGTTTCTTAAAAAGCTGATTATAACTTATATCTATATATTATATCTATTATATTTTAAAACACACGTTGACAATACAAAATAAAAGCAAAAAGGTGTCAAGTTAAAACAACTAGTGGTTCGCCCCGAACTGAGATCTCGCGAGTCTCCCATATAAACGAAAAAAAAATATTATTTGTAATCTTTGACTATCGAAATAGTGCCACGAAATGCCCAAACTTAGTTGGCCTACAGTTTTATTCAAATTACAAGTAACGGGAGTTCATGCTCTTTGTTTATACTTTTTTGTGGTAGAAATTAATACGATTAATTCTTAATACGAGCTAGCAAATCGTTCAACTCATTGGTCAATAAAAATATTGATGTCGCTTTATTTAACACATCTGCAAGTAAGTTTAAACGATCATTTCTTCTTAAATTAACTAATATTACTTTATTTTATGTCGCTTTATGTTTTATATATCTCCTGTCGTCTACATTCACTGTGTTCTTTATTCTATTTATGTATTTACATATCTGCGGAAACATTTTAATTGGCCATCAGCACACATGCGCTGGTATATACCGGCGTGTATTATGTAAATAACTATTTTTAAGACCTAGCTGTAAGTTTTCCTAAAAATTTGAACATAAAATAAATAAATAAAATTGCAGTTATTCTGGATTTCAGACTTTTCTCTTTATTTTTGTCACTAAAGCTACACGCATACCAAATTTCAGCACTGTGGGGTCACTGGTGTACCCTGTGAATTTCGTCAAAGTTCAGTTTTTATTTATGGCTGATAAATTATACTAGTTTAAAACTAAAAATAAAAACGGGGGCCTTGTTGTCATATTTTGATTTTATTTTACTTCTGTTGAACCCCAATATCTCAAACCCCCCCCCCCCTCCCCCCCCCCCCTCCCCCCCCCCTCCCCCCCTCCTCCCCCCCCTCCCCCCCCCCCCCCTCTTCCCCCGACACAGTTTTAGCTCATGTCACAACATGCCATCTATATAGAAATATAGAAATTTCACGATGATCGGATCAACGCTTCGAAAGTTATCCTCGGACAAACAAACATACGACGCCGATTTGTCCAAGTTGATTTGGAGATCTCGCTTCGCGATCAATTAAATTTAAAAATTACGCACAAAGAGCGAATGCATGTGCCCGGCAGCAATCGAGTAGAAATACTGAATTCCGACATTTTCCAATCTGTCATTGATGTGACGTATAAAAATGACCGCCCGTACTGTTTTAAACGGGCACTGATTGTTACACGAACGCCAGTCGGCGTTTTGTGTAAAACATATGTTATTTATTTCACTTCAGCGTTTTTAAAGTTATCGTGTTTGTGCTGGCTTTTTATTTTATTCTGCAAAAGTTTTTGTGTCTCTAACAACGGGATAGCACAAAATGGGATACGGGCACGAAAATCTAGCATTTATTTGTGAAAAACAATGTAAACTAGTATTGCTGGTTTTAAGGGTTCCGAAGTTAGACAAGGAATCCTTTTATGGGTATTACCTCATTTTATAATTTATCTTTTATCCTTATTTATTTAAAGGCTCTATATTTGTTTTTGTAAATGAGTTTTAAGAAATATTAAATGTAAAATTGACATCTTGTAATTTAACCATATTTCATGCAATAAGTATTATTTCATTTATTTTCAAATAATAGATTGTGGGCCATATTGCAACACCATGGACACCTGAAGACGGAAGGCGACGTCACCGTCGGGGTCGGCCGAGAAAGCGTTGGCGGGACGATTTCGACACCTTCCAAAGAGGATCGTGGGAAATAGCGACAGATAGGGATGCTTGGAGGGACTTGGGGGAGACCTTTGCCCAGCAATGGGACGAGATAGGTTAGGAAAAAAAATAGTTTGTATTGTAAACCAACAACGCAAAGCAAACTTGTCTTATCGTTGATCATGCTGATTTGTAAGTAAGTACACATAGGTTTGATTTTAGGATTTGCAAATACTTACTTTGGTTGGGTGCAGGCCGCGTGATCGATCACTCTGGAGATCTATGGGGGAAGCCTATGTTCAGCAGCTGATATTATACTCAATGGATTTATTGCTTTCACATGGTGGCAAATTTGTTACAGCTAGTATATAGACAGTTTCACAGAACTCAGGCAGACCATATTTTCCTATATAAATAGGCATGCTGCTTATATATTATGTACATTACAATGATGATGAAGTCAGACTAAAAATCCGCCAATATTCAGATTTGCCAAGTAAGAAGAGTAGTATAGTAACTCAATAATGATACCCAGGGTTAACCAGAGGCGACCGGTAACCCGATTACACGCGAACCACGCGTCTCTGCCTCTAATAGCTGCTAATGCCTTCAAATTGGCAATTCTATGACCGAGGCGTGTCGTTATCGGATACCACTGGTTATAGGAACTGGCAATTAAAATACATATTATTATTACTTAACAAATCTTTACTTCTATGTAAAAATAAAAGAAATCATAGTTTAGAAGTGAAAAAATTAACAATGAATACCGGGAACGCAAATTTTATTTTAAGGAACAAACTGTTATAAAATTACTATTTTAATTTCCGCGCATTCATGATGTGGAGTTATGTGTTATACACGGGTGTAAGTGATCGATAAACGCGAGCATCTCGCTCGCGTTTACTCGCTCGTACGCCAAAATATATCGGATAGAATAGCTCGCTTACCCTTGTATTACAATATCTAATCTCCACACCGTCAGCTATCAAGACAGCGTATTGACACACATTGTTATGTACATGTAAAGGCATTATTGAGATTGTTGTTTGAGATCTTATTTATTAACTATAACGTAATGCATGTAATCATAACAATATATTTTCAATACCTAATATTGCTGTTAGAGATGGAGCAACTCTGTAGTTTGTGCTTCTGTAATTAGTACTCTGAGCCCCAAAACACAAGCGTAGGTATTCTTTGAGCGTAGCTTGAAGCTTAAAGGGCTCGTACACAAAACTGCGATGCGACGTCGCATCGTAAAAATCTGCGAGCTCTCTCGACGCATCGCAAGAACTTGCGAATTGATTCGCATCGCGCATTCCAGTAATAAATGGGTGAACCCAAAATCTTCTTTGTTTCTTCTTCCTGTATCTCCTTAGCAATAACATAAGTGCACACTTCTTTTTACGATCCATGTCACAACCTTGTTTTCAAAATACGGTTGACGGTCGTCGAAGGAACGGTCACCTTGGGAGACGCCTTGCCGCACGAAATCGCATCGCAGCAATTCGTGTCGCAATTTTCTCGCATCGCAGTTTTGTATACACACGGCTACACATCAAGCTATAAATTTCCAGTATAAGCTGATCTCTCATTCTACGAAAAGCCTACACAATGCGAGGTCAGCTTATAGTGGAAATGTATAGCTTGATGCGTAGCCGTGTGTACGAGCCTATAAGCAATGTCTGTAACCACCAAACATGTGCATCTTAGACAGTATTGTGAACTTTGTAAATCTTCCTGAAATAAAAATGGTTTGCTTTGATTGTGGTGTTGTCAGCCCGTATCCCTACATGACCTCATCGGAAGCCCAATTCCCGTATCAAATCTAGAAGACGTTTTGATAAAGTTTGTCCGAAGAAGGCTTCTGTTTTCTAACAAGTAACCTAGCAAGCTATCATCATCATGTCAGCAAGGGCTTCCACAACTATACATAGGCCATCATAGATTTCCACAGCGATCTTGTGCAGTCTGCACCCAACGGTTCCCAGCAACCTTTATCTGGTGTTTCCATCTGTTTGGGGAATCCATATAAAGATCTATGTTCAGCAGTAGATGCATATATCTTCCACGTATGGCAGACAGTGATAAAAATATTTTTGTCGAATATCAATAACTTGTTCACTGGGAACAGAACCGACGATCTCGGTATTGAGAGTTCAGGTCATTACATTACCGTCAGACCACATACCGTATGATTGTATGATAATGGTTAAATGTTATAAAAAGTAGCCTATTTTAGAAAGAAATAAAGAGAGAAAAACTATTTATTCAGACCACCACAAATGGACACAGAAACAAATGACACAAAAAATATAATATACCTAAAAAATGTTAAATGTGGTGGCGAAAGGGTCCCCAGCTCAGCATTTGCTACAGCATGTTGCCATACTGCAGCGCTGGTATTCTGCTGAGGCCAGTGTTGATCTCACGGACACCCTGACATATTGTATATATTTTCCAAATTAATCGGAATGGGTTAAGCCCTTCTGACGCGATTAATTAACAAACAAACATCCAAACTTTACCATTTTCATTAAAAACGGGATAATTACCATGAGAATAGTGTTTATAACCATAATAGTTTCAAAAGTTATATCCAAACTTTAATATTCATTCAGTAGCTTCTGAGATTAACAAACTAAAAAAAATACCTCCTAATAAATAATGCTGGACATTTCACACAGCGCTATCTAGCTCCAAACTAAGTCAAGCTTGTATTATGGGAACCAGATAACAAAACAATACTTGTATTTTTTTTGTATATACATACATACCTTTAATATTTATGGTTATAGTAGTGTATCGTAATATGAACGAGGACATTTCTAATTCTAAAGAGCAAGTGAGGGTAGTTGCTGCAGCTACCCACACTTCTCGACGGTAGCTCCAAGTACTCCAGTCCGAACGCAACCACGACTTTTGCGAATCTTTTTTAAACGATAACAAATAAAAAAGGTCCCCAAGTAAATACCCGTTTTAATCAGTAATTATGTACAGTGATCGCGAAAGTTTGAAAAATATTCTTAGTTTAATTATATAAAAAAACACCCAGACCCGGAACGGAACTGTAAATTATACAAACATTTGTTCCGCGACGGGAATCGAACCTACAACCTCCTACGCGCCACGGAGATCGTTTAATAATAATAATAAATAAATATTGCTGGATATTTCACACAGCGCTATCTAGCCCCAAACTAAGCAGAGCTTGTACTATGGGAACCAGTTAACTGATAGAATACATACATACATACTTTTTTATTGTAAATACGTACTTATAATATTATAGAAAAACAACCAGACTCGGAACAAATATCTGTAGATCATGCAAACATTTGTTCCGCGGCGGGAATCGAACCCACTACCTCCTGCGTCTCAGCCGGCTGTTCGCCCACTGCGCCACGGAGGTCGTCAGAATAGTATAGTAGAAAATCTAAATAATCTTATAGTATCGTATTAGGTACACGTAGGTAATTATATTGGTAATCTAGTGGCCTATTTAATTAGTCAGGCGAGATATTATTAGGATTGGCTTTTGGTCACTAGGTAATTATCTGATATCATGTACCGCAATATTACCTAGGTACTAAATATTGCATCGGAGATACGATATCGGTTCTGAATTATTTAACATGAGGTTTGATACGATTTTTATTTTAATTATTGTAGTTAGATAAATTCTTTAAACACAAGTCTATTTTTCCAAAAATTGTAAGTGACAAGGTTTTTTTTTCGAATGGACTTATCTCGCTGTTGGCTTCTGAGGCCGTTGCAGCTTAACTGAACTTTTGGCGAGCGCAGAAGGCGCTCAGCCCTGTAAGTTTTGATGAGGCAACTAGCACAAGGGCACCACTTAGGTACGAACCTCGGCTTTGGCTGTTGCCAGGGTGGGGATAGAAGAGAAATGCCCGGGTACGTGCTTGTACCTCGTATAGGCGGCGACTGAAGGGACTCGTCGACCTCGCCGGCGAGGTCGGTGTATCTGTGAAGTGTTTGCTCTGTCTAATGTAGATGACTCAGAAATCTCTTTCGTATTAGTGGAGGTGATTTCGTCATCCGGGTCTCCGAGAACGTGTCTCGAACGACGGAGGGTTTGCCCGATGACAAAGGAGGGGGTAAAGGGCTTTTTAAATTTATTTGTTGGTAGATAGCGATATGGGTATCAAAATTAAATGTTCAAAATTATTCGTTAAAACAACATTGGCATTTACGCCCTTTTATTAATTCACAGCTAAAGAGTCGATAAAATATCTGTATTTTCGCAATTTTAATGAACATTTTTAATATTTTCTCTTTAAAAGCTGGAGCATGTTTTAAATATTATAAATACATACATACCTTAAATATTTTTACATACATTATGCCTCCGTGGCGCAGTGGCCGAATAGCCGGCTAAAACGCAGGGTTCGATTCCCGCTGCGGAACAAATGTTTGCATGATCTACAGATATTTGTTCCGGGTCTGGATGTTTTTCTATACTTGTAAATATAGCGATACGGGTATCAAAATGAAAAGTACAGAACCAACAGTTGAACTTTTACTACCTTTTAATAATTTAAGTTCTCACAAAAGACAGCTAAGAGTCTATATAATATCTGTATTTTCGCAATTTTAATGAACATTTTGAAATTCTCTCACAAACCCGAAGCGTGCAATATGACCGCCTTTGAATGCATAGCTTGAATGCCGAACTGAGCCAAAACAAGCCGAAATATGCCGAATCCAGCCGATGCGTCTATACCGAAAATGCTTTGTCTTCGCTCGAGTATTCTTATGATATAACTAGATTTTCCGACGGCTTCACATACTAATCAAATGTATTCATAAATATAATATATAAATAGACTCTATTTCCAACTAATCTAGACACGCGGTAGCGTGTCAAGCCAAGCTCAAGCTAACAGAACTGGTGAGCAGCATCCTGTATAATATTACACGAACCATTTGGAGCTACTTTTGACCACCTCCTAACTCAAAAACTATTTCATATAAATATGTCAAATTTGGCTCATATATTCAGACTTGCGAGATACATATGTGCTCCAAATTTCCTAAACACACCTCAAACAGTTATTTAGATTTTAACGTTTGAACAACGTATTAATATTGACCATTGAACTTGGAACCTATTTAGATCTCACTTCTTTTGTCGTTGAAGTTAACAACCAAAGCATATATCATGATATTGGACTTGACTCTTATTTCACATTTATGTTTTTGATGGGATTAACTACTAAGTACCAGACCCGGCTGAACCGATTTTTAAATTTTGTAAAAATCAACTTGTTAAAAAAGTTTTGTTATGAACGTACGCTTCTTGCCGATTACAACGCCACATAAAACACAATGGCGGTTTTAAAATCACTTTATAGTTCGCTTTTACGTCGCGGAAACAAATAAACCCGTTTGTGGACTCTTCGAATGATTGCTTATTTTTATTACGAGATAAAGCGTGTAAGTATTTGCATTTAGATGTTAATTCTGAAGTACTTGACGGTTTTTGGGGTAACCGGAAATTAGGGGTTGGGTTTTCTTATGGATAAGCAGCAAAATTCCTTTACTAACAGAAAGAATATACAACAAAATACAAACGAAACAGTTGAATCATCTAAAGACCATTGCAAACGATCTAAAGATAGCTTGCTCTAGATCACTACCAGGCGGAAATGTCCCCAAGACACTGGCTGCATTGCCCCGCTGAATTGCAATGCTTATGCGTTGACCCAGATAAGCGCCAGCTCTCGGATCACACGTCGCTTCGACCAGACGCCCAGAAAGAATTTACAAAACGCGATGGGCCCTGGTACCCCATGGACCCAGGGTCTTGCCCCAAATGGCTCAAATACGTAAGCTCTGTCGAGACTTCCATATTTCCGCCGCTTGAGATCTTTGGCTTAATTTTCCGCCGCACCTGCTGTACCGGACAGATGAGATGCAAGGGTGACGCACGTGGCGTCCCACAACAAAGGCCTACCTTTCTCCCAAGGTGTAAAAGTCACTTCAGAAACTTTTGGCTGGAATATCTAATGAATAACAAGCTATATAGGTTGTTTGATAATATACGCACAAAAATGAAAAGGGTTATTTTGATGAGCATAATAAACAAATTTGTGAAATGTTTACCATAGAAATGTGAAATTTATTTTGGTATGTCAAAACAAACACTTTATTAAACTTATGTTGTGCTATTGTATAATGCCATCTAACCACAGATAATGTATTGGTCACATCTCGAGATATCTCTTGTTGTCCCTTTCTAACCCAAAACCCGCAGCCATTTCCGAAAGAGATATCAAATCGGTCTTTATTTTTGGATGTCGATTGCAAGAGTAGGCAGTAAGTTTTATATCGAATTCACCTAAACTTAGTCGATTTTCTTTAAAAATTACTATAACTATACTATTTCTACTATTATATACTACTATTATTATATGTTATATCTATTTATATACTATTTTTATATAACTATACTATTTCCATTTCTTTATTTTCTCGATGACAGCTCCTGTGAAAACTTGAACGAGCGTCGTTTTTACATTAAGTATGCATTATTTTATAAAAATATGACGTTTACGCACGTACAAGGTTATACGAGAGTCGGAGAAACTGATAGGGATGGAGCTATCGATAAACGTAACACGATAACAGACCCGATATTTTTTTACAAAATGTAAGAAACTACACTACTGCCGGATACTTTGTACACATTTATTTAACTATTATTATACTTCATTACAAGATGTTACAAGTATTAATACTTGATTGATAATGCCAACTTCATTAAAATTTTCGAAGCTGTTGTAAAATAAGTAGGTATAGGTAGGTACTCGACAATCAAACGAAATAATTATAACGACAGGTAATCTTTATTTATTTATTTTAATCAAAATCTGAAGAATAGTCAATCGTATGTACCTTTTTTATTTGTTATCCTGACGTTTCGGCTGTGTTGCAACAGTCATGGTCTCGGGCTGACTGGAGTACTTGGAGCTACCGTCAGGAAGTGCGGGTAGCTGCAGCATCTACCCTTACTTGGTCTTCAGAATTAGAATTGTCCTCGTTCATATTACGACACACTACACTAACCGTATCTACGCACTGAGTCGACCGATTACGACGCGCACACCTAGCAATCACCGGGTTCCAAGACGCTGAGAGTCTATAGCCATCTTCCCGATTGAAATTTGGAAATTTCTTGATTTCAATCGCTTCACGAACTATTCTCTTGTAATAACGGCGTTCACTAGAGAGAACCTTAGGATCATGAAGTTCAATCCAATGATTCGGTCCCGAGTCTACCAGATGCTCTGCTATCGCCGACTTGTTTACCTGGCGATTTTTGACAGCTGCGATATGCTCTTTGACACGCTCGGCAATGGTATGTTTGGTTTGCCCGATGTAAGAACGGCCACAGCTACAGTCTATCTTATAAACACCAGGCATCTGCAGAGGTATAACATCCTTTGGAGTCCGTAAATGCTTGGCCATCTTTGAGAGAGGAGTGAAGACCGACTTGATTGAAAACCCTTTCAACACATTTCCAATTTTATTATCGTAATCGGTCGACTCAGTGCGTAGATACGGTTAGTGTAGTGTGTCGTAATATGAACGAGGACATTTCTAATTCTGAAGACCAAGTGAGGGTAGATGCTGCAGCTACCCGCACTTCCTGACGGTAGCTCCAAGTACTCCAGTCAGCCCGAGACCATGACTGTTGCAACACAGCCGAAACGTCGGGATAACAAATAAAAAAGGTACATACGCGATAAATACCCGTTTTAATCAATAATTATGTACAGTGATCGCGAAAGTTTGAAAAATACAATAGTCAATCGACACATTTAATGTCCCAACATTTATTATAAGTTCCTGTACTCTATAGTATCGAATGCCGCACGCATTTCCCAATCCCAATACGTTGTATTTGTCTTTGTTCAAAATATAATAAATATATGCGATCGATATCATTACTTATTTGGTCACAACACTACAACTATCAAATTAGAACTGTCATCGAGACAATAAAGAAATGGAAATACTATAGTAGTTTTTCTTTCGAGAAGTCTTTATTAATGTTTTGAGAAACCGTCACCTGAATATAGTCAGTACCTATATGGCCAAACACCCTGTGTAAGTTTAAAAACTGAAAGCCGACTACGTAATACCTGTGTTAAGCGTATGTCACCCGGGCTTTAGTAAACAGTCGATTGATACCTCATTCATTGATATCGAATGGATAGTTCAGGCGCTACTGTGAAACATACATCCGTACACTGCTAAACACATAACCCTTCATTTTGGCTTTGCCGCAGTTGGATAAAAATGTAGCATATGCACCATAAAAAACATTATAAGAAAACATTAACATTATTTAAAAAACATTTATTAGAAAAACATAAAACTGGGTTGTCTGGTACAAATTGTTACAGTCCGCCGTTCACTTGCTGACGCGAGGGTAAAGCTCCTAGTATATTTATATTTATTCGTATTATTATTTATAATTTACACTAACATTTCTTATCATTACTATTATTCCTTACATAATATATTTATTTCTTCACAGAGAAACACTGACTCTGGCAAGTCGTTCCACTCTTTGGCGTTGCGCATAATAAAGGTCGAAGAGAACCGCTTTGTGCGAATGGGAGGTATTTCTACCATATAGCGGTGGCGCACCGCAGAGCGTCTGGTTGTCTGTTGATAGAAAGGAGATGGTGGGATCAGGTTGAAAAGTTCCGCGCACACTCCCCGAAATGTACTCGATACAAAACCGAGAGTCTAGCAACCTTTCGTCGATGCTTTAGGCTGAGGAGCCTTGCATCAACTAGCTCATCGTTGCCTATGAGCTTCTTGGCTTTCTCTCAATTGATTCTAGAGCTTCAAGTTGGTACTTCGCTGATCCGTCCCAGAGGTGAGAACAGTACTTTAAACACGAACGGACTTGTGCTTGGTACAAGTTGAGCAACTGTCCCGGTGTGAAGTAGTGCTTCACCTTTGCGAGTATACCAAGCTTTTTAGCAGCCAACTGGGCTTTCGACTCAATGTAGGAGCCGAAATTGAGAGTCGGAGTTAATGTGATACCAAGAAGCTCGAGATGGTCTGATATCGGCACGGATACATTTCGGAAAGTAGGAGTCAGATTAAATTGACTTCGTTTTGCGGAGAACTGACACGCCTGGGTCTTATTCGCATTGAACTTGACCAGATTGGCATCACCCCAGTCGGAGATTGCCTTCAAGGACAAGTTTAAGCGCTCGACCATGGCCTCCCTGAGTGACTGAATCTGCGCTCTACTGGCTCGTGCACTAGAGGTATAGCTTTCCACAACTGTGCTGTCGTCTGCACACCCAAAGGTACCGGGTTTTAGCAGATCGTTGATATGCAGCAAGAACAGAGTTGCGGAAAGTACTGACTCTTGTGGGACCCCGGCGTTAATCGCCAATTGATCGGACGAGCAGCCTTCAACGACAACTCGTATCGAACGGTCCCTCAAGAAGTCCGATATCCAGACACACAGACCAGTGGGTAGATCGTATGATGGAAGCTTGCTAATAAGGCTACCATGCCAGACCCTATCAAAGGCCTTTGAGATGTCAAGAGAAACAGTCAGCGCTTCTCCGTGTTTCTCCACGGCCTAGCTCGATATGTGCGTGGCATACGCTAGAAAATCCCCAGTAGAACGATTTCGGCGAAAGCCATATTGTCGATCACTGAGGAGTTTATGCGTTTCTAGGTGTGCCAGGAGCCTGTTGTTCAGTACACGTTCCATAATCTTACAGATGACGGACGTGACCGAGATGGGCCTGTAGTTAGAGGGGTCGGCACGACTACCTTTTTTAGGCACGAGCTGCACGTTTGCAAGCTTCCAGGATTTCGGCACTTGTCCAGACTTCACAGAGCGGCGAAAGAGGCGTGTCAGTACAGGAGCGAGCTCAGGCGCGCAGAATTTAAGAACAACTGCCGGAATACCGTTAGGGCCACTGGCTTTGTTCACGTCCAGATTCTGCATCGTTTTTAGAACCTCGGTCTGATGTATGCGGATTTCCGGCATATATACCCCACCATCCGGTAGACTCGAATGTGTCCCGCTTGCAGCATCTAGACGAGAAGATTCCGCAAAAAGATTGGCGAACAGATTCGCTTTCTCTTCAGAGGTATGGGCCAGAGTACCGTCAGGTTTCAGCAGTAGAGGTAGTGAGGGGCGACAGAAGTTCGACTGAACCGGTTTAGCCAGGGACCAAAACGCCTTACTGCCCGATGGGTACGACGCCAATTTGTTCCCTATTCGGCCTATGTGGTCAAATCGAACCTTCCGTAAAGCCTTCTTGCAGGACTTGCCAGCTTTGTTATAAGCTGTCTTCTTCTTAGATAGGTCCTTGGTTTTGCGGTTTCGAGCTTCAACCCATGCCAGGTATGCCTCATGTTTCTGCATTTCAGCGCGTCTACATTCGGCTCCGAACTAAGGTTGAGTTTTGCCTGACACTGTTACGTCAGAGAATGGGATAAAATATTCCATCCCTTGACAAGCACATCTGTCACGGCATCCGCGCAATCTGAAGGATATGATGCGAAGAATGCACGTATTTCATCCCAATCAGCTGACTTGTACTGCCATACTCTTCGCTTGCCTCTAGGGCTAAAATCGGGCGGGGAGTAGACAGATACAGATTTCACCAGACAATGGTCGGAACTACCCAGAGGTGATGAAACCGACATGGAGTAGCGGTCTGGATCAGTTGTCAGTAGAAGGTCCAAGCAATTGGCTGTTTGGCCGTCAACATTTGGAACCCGCGTTGCTCCTTGGACCAGCTGGGTGAGATTAAGCGATAAAGCTAGTTTTCGCGCTTCTCTCCCTGCGTGGTCAGTGCTTTGGTATGGGAAGAGCCACTCTTGGTGGTGAGCGTTGAAGTCCCCCATCAGCACCAATTGAGCAGATGAGTACTTTTGTTGGCCGGCGTCCGCCGCCTCACTGAGGTAAGTCATGAGCTTGGTCGTCTCCTGGTCTCCACTATGCGAACGGTATATACAGCCATATAAATTTTTTTCAAGGCCTGAGTCCACCAACATCCATACAACATAAAAGCTGGGATCTTCAAGGTTTCGGACACGCCGACAGCAGATATCGTCACGGGCGTACACACAGACACCCGCACGGGGTTTAAAATTGTGCTGATATAGATTGCTGGGAGCCGTGGGGTGCAGGCCGCACAAGATAGGGAGCTCTGAAAACCTATGGGGGATAACGAGTTTAGCAGTGGACGTCCTATGGCTGCTGATGATGATGAATGTGGATTTAAACTGTAAACAGTGTAAACCTTCTAACCCCTAACCGCATTTAAGTTAGACTACGGTCCTCTGGGCTTGCGGTCTGTCCTCAGGTGAGCCTTTGGGTCTGTCCTCGCGTGGGCCTTTGTTCAATACCTATAAACCGGCGAGAGGAGCATTTTGAATTGTTATTAAGAGGAAACACAAAGGGCTAGAAAATTGAAAAATATGTATGTGTAAAATATATTGCTGTCGCGCAGTATGGCGCAGTATGCGCGATAAAGACAACTGCAGCTTGGACCGAAAATATTTATTAAAATTACACAAAATCAACGATTCGTAGTCCCCTGATTTCTTCTCCAAAACTTGACCGATTTAACTACTTTCTTCATTATAAATTAAAGATAGGCTTTGACCGTATTCGTATGTTTTCCTTTTTTTATATAATTTAATCAAATTGGTTTTCTGGATATTTGAACACAGCGGAAAATCTGCCAAATTTTATACGTTTTTGAATGTTCATATCTCTCTTAATAATTAATTTATGAAAAAAAGGAAAACATAGGAACATGCCATTAGTGGCCATAGATTTTTGAGAAAAAAATATTTCTGTACTGGCATTATCCAGGGAGGAAACCGGGCACTACGTTTGTATGGAAAAACGGCCCGTGTGTTTCCTCTTAAATACTACTTTTCATAAATCTAGGTTTTCAATCGGTTTCAAATATGAGCAATAAGCTAATATGATTTTGTTAAGTTTTATTGGTAGTTTATGACCAAATGACCACACTAGAATAATATAAGTATTTTTATTATGTTGCTGAACGCAAACATGAGCGTGTGTAGAGTAAGACGCACTTCGGCTAGATGGAGTGACGATTATTGCTCTGTACCCAGCAAATACTGGATGAGAGGAGCTGAAGATCGGGCGTAATGGCACACCTAGGGAGAGACCTACGTCCAGCTGTGGACTGCTATAGGTTGATGATGATGATGTGTTGGTGATGAAACTTTGATCTTATTTAGATTTATCAAAATTTTAAACTAAAAATTGTTTTATCAACAGAAACCGTCTGGAGAGCAATGCAGAACATTGGTCCGCCTTACTCCTGTCCCTAAGGGAACTCACCGAGTGGGTCATCAGGAAGGAGACGGAGCTGAATGCGCTGGCGCCTCCTAGAGGTGACCTCAACGCTCTCCTCAAACAGCAGGTAAGAACTCTTGTTTATAAAACGATGTTTTATTTTATTTGGGAAACAATCAGATACATTGTACGTAAAAGTAAATAAAAACTATAAAAGTACAATCATTAAGAAAAATAATCAAACGAATTACTGACTGAGATATATTTATATTTCATGCACTGGCTATGAGAGGAAGAGAGAAAGAAAATGTGCGTGCGCACCTCTCTCTCTTGCTCCTACAGTAATATACGAAACGTAATTCTCTCTCTTTATATCTTCACTAACTTATATCTCCCTTTCAACTTCCGTTCGCATTTTTTGTAACGCATTCACCAGCTTACTCCCCAAGACAAGCGTGCGTAAACAAGTTTTACTTCAAATTGGACAACTCAGTATAAGGGACAACTAAATATATATTTTTTATGGATACTATAGAAGAGAGTCCGTTGCCACAAAATTAACAAATAATTTAAAAAAATCGTCACACTAATATTATAAATGTAAAAGTTTGGATGTTTGTTTGTTTGTTACTCAATCACGTCGCAACGGCTGAACTGGCTTGATATTTGGTATATACGTAGATACTTGGACCACCACATAGGCTACCTTTTATCCCATAAATCAGTTACCATAGGATAATAATGGGTTATCAAGTCAAGTTACAACAGCGAGTTTAGCTTATGCTAAGGAAATAAATTTATTTCTATGTTACCTACACATTTGGGAGCGTAACGTGTTCGAAGTCGCGGGCAACAGCTAGTATGTTTATAAAGTTATCACCAATCGCACTCAATGAACCATTTGATAACAATTTGACCGGCAAGTCAAATCGAAAGTGTTTGTTGAGGTACAGCTACATACTCTTTTATGGTACAAACCAACCATGATTTGCAAGTATGAACGCATCATAAAATTACTAGTTTGAATGCGGTCGAATACCACTTTCATTTAATAAATTAGGTTTTGATATCAGTCATTAAAATAATAATCGGTTCAAATCACTGAAACGCATAACCAAATGTTACGGCGATAAATAATTTGACCGCACTAATCCGCGCGGGTAAATCAGGGTTCGCGCCAAAACGTGCCGCCATTTTGGTTATCGCGCCCGCCACAAAATGGAGGACGCTTTCGCGGGATTGTTTTAGTGGATTTATTGCTACCTGGTAATGGTTTTAGCAGTTTTAGGGCGTTACGGCCTCGAAATCAATTTGTTTGAGCAATTCGTGGGATTTAGAAAGGTTTTATCCGCCATTCAGTAACTATATAGGCCAACTATAGTCTGTCAAATGAAAGTAGACCCTGAAAAATCGCGGCAAATTCAAAAAATATCAGCGTGGCAACCCAAACATTAGGGAATAATAATGATGCCACACTCCGATTTTCGTTTTCCATAATCTGTTGAAAAAAAGTCAAGAGTACCTACCTTAAACGACGACCTATTTGAAGAATATTATGAGAGTGACTGAAACGAAAGAAGTAAGTCAGATTCATGGGAAATGGTCATCCGTGGTTCCTGCCTACATCTTCGGGAATAGGTATTTTTTGCCAATTTTTCCGGTTCAGAATGACAAAACCTATAAAATAGTTCCATAATATTAATCTGCAGTTGATAAGAGTGGGTTACAATTCGTTATTATTATAGAAAGTGCAATTATTATTTTATACCACCCTAAATTTACCCAGCTGTAGAACATAGCGTCCGTAGGTGGAAACACATTAGTATTATGTAAAAAGTTACGAAAAAATGCGAGTGCCTACTTTCGTTTGACAGACTCTATAAACTCTCCCTTGCATATCAAGCACGATACGAATCCTGTGATTTGAAAATAATCATCATTTACTTTATACCTCATATTATTAGTTTCCTTATTTTCAAAGTTGCACACTCTAGTGTGAGGGCCGACTCTGCGTTGGATTTCTTCAGACTAATGAAAAATACCCTAAATTATTATATGGTACTTTTCAAACTTTCGCGGTCACTGTACATAACTATTGATTGAAACGGGTATTTATCGCGCATGTACGAGTACCTTTTTTATTTGTTATCCCGACGTTTCGGCTGTGTTGCAACAGTCATGGTCTCGGGTTGACTGGAGTACTTGGAGCTACTGTCGGGAAGTGCGGGTAGCTGCAGCAGCTACCCTCACTTCAGAATTAGAAATGTCCTCGTTCATATTACGACACACTACACTAACCGTATCTACGCACAGAGACGACCGATCACGACGCGCACACCTAGCAATCACCGGGTTCCAGGACGCTGAGAGTCTATAGCCATCTTCCCGATTGAAATTTATAATTTCTTGATTTCAATCGCTTCACGAACTATTCTCTTGTAATAATGGCGTTCACTAGAGATAACCTTAGGATCATGAAGTTCAATCCAATGATTCGGTCCCGAGTCTAGATGCTCTGCTCTTTGATACGCTTCTTGACGCTTTCTTTTTGAAATGCTACTTAATTTAATTTAATTTAATTGTATATTTAACCGACTTTAAAAAAAGAGGAGGTTCTCAATTCGTCGGAATCATTTTTTTTATGTATGCTCCCCGATTACTCGATGATGCCTGGACCGATTCGTGAAATTATGTTTTTGTTTAAAATGGTACTTACTTCCCAGGTGGTCCCTTTGGCATCAAGTCAGGATCTGATGATGGGATCCCAAAAATCTCGAAGGCAACTCTCATATTTTTTATAATACCTTAGAACTCCGTCATTTATCAACCGGTTTGGAAAAATCTTATTTTATTTTATATTAGGCTCATAGAAATTTCATCTAACTCAATTCAGTAGTTTGGTTAAGTCGGTTTATAAAGCTACTTGTATTAAGTAGTTGTATTAAGTACTTGTATTAGTCTGTAGGGTATTTATAGATGTTTTGATATTTTTTGTATGATCATTATGTTGCCTGAAATGAACGTTATATTATTACTAGCTTCTGCCAGCGGCTTCGCGCGCGTTGTTTGTCAATAAAAAGTAGTCTATATGTACTAATATTATAAAGAGGAAAGATTTGTATTTTTGTGAATGTTTGTAATGAATAAACTCAAAAACTACTGGACCGATTTCAAAAATTCTTTCACCATTGGAAAGCTACGTTCCCCATACCTTGAGTAACATAAGCTACTTTTTACCTCACTGCGCAGAAGGAGGGTAATGTTTTTATTGAAAAACTACGCTTGCAAAGCTGCGGTTTGGTCAACTAGTAATAAATAAATAAATAAATATTGCAAGACATTTCACACAGCGCTAGTTCGTTCTAGCCTCAAACTAAGCAGAGCTTATATTATGGGAACCAGATAACTGATAGAACACTTATATACTTTTTTTGTAAATACATACTTATAATTATATAGAAAAACATCCAGACCCGGAACAAATATCTGTGGATCATTCAAACATTTGTTCCGCAGCGGGAATCGAACCCGCTACCTCCTGCGTCTCAGCCAGCTATTCGCCCACTGCGCCAAGGAGGTCGTCAATCCAGGTCCATGTTTGAATCCAGGTCATAATATATTAAAAACCTAGTTTCGTCAAAATCGGTTCTGCTGTTACGACGTGATTGAGTAACAAATAAACATTCAAACTTTCGCATTTATAATATTAGTGTGATTATTAATTAAATATTTAATTAAATTGCGTATTTGTTGACAGGATGACCACCGTGCCTTTAGAAGACAGCTGGAGGATAAGCGTGCGCTGGTGGAGAGCAACCTCCTCAGCGGACGACAGTACATCGCCAGTGAGCCTCCGCTCTCAGACACTAGTGACACTGAACGTAAGTTTTTTTTATTCTACCTAGAGATGGAACAAGGTTATGGCCCACCTGATGTTAAGTTGTAACCATCGCCTATAACAGAGAATGTCCAGCAATATTTATTTATTTAATTACCCTGGCAACCATACCCTTCAAACCGAAACACAACAATGCTGCTTGACGGCAGAAATAGAACGGGTAGTACCCGGACGAGCCCTTTCACAAGGAACTATACTACGTAAGAGTAGTAGATTTCTAAGTAAAAGGGAATTAAGACTCCCGACGTAAAACGAAGGGTGAGTGAATGATAACACTTTATTGTATAGTAAAACATAACTCTAAGGCTCTATTCAATTCAATTCAATTTATTTATTTCAGACTAGCATACTCTATCGTTCTTATCCTCGACAGACTCGCAAACGTAATTTGTTTGCGCCTATTCCCTGCAAAACTAACGCCGGTGAGCGCGCACCCTTAAACAGAATCATGAAACAACATAATGATCTCTTCACTGGTATCGAACTGTTTGCAACCTCACCCGGCTCTTTCAGAAAGAGTGTATCTGATGTCATAATGTCGGATACACTATTTCTGTCTGACCTAAAGTAAAAGGTAAATTCTTGTTTTTGTATGTAATGTGACCTACAGATATTGTTTGTCTTCCATCTTAAGCATGCACTTTATGCCCTTGTTGATATATAATTTGTCAACCCAATCTGTGGACACTGGGGCTGATTATACATAAAGAACCTTATTTAGTATTAGCATTAAGTAACCTATTTGTATAATTGTTTGTTGTCCTTAATAAAGAAAAATAAATTAAAATAAATAAAACATACAAGGCCTAGTCCATATTACATATAATACAACAATATACAATAAACAATGAAATAAACAAATAACATAAGACAGGTACACATAAAATAACAGACAGGATCCTTCGATTCCTGAGACACTAGACGTGGACAGTGTGCGTTATAGTCCAGTGTTCCATGAAAGGACAGTCGAAGTCCAGCCTCCCTGCAATGAGTTGCAGGTAGCTGTTGGGGCTGCCGCGCATCCAAAGCATCATGAACGCCGTTCTCTCTATGCACACTGCATATTTTAAACGCGCAGACGACTCGCGTTTCCTGCGCCGCCGCCGTAGAGGCTCAGAAAGCAGATTGCAACATTTGTATCGCCTCAAATGCGTGAACAGAGTTTGTTCCGGTACTAAACCAACAAAAAACAATCAATAGACAAAACTCACAAACGGTACGTGATAAATTCCATATTTTTTATATAAATTTTTTTAAAACACAAATGTACGTATAAAAATAATACACTTAAAACACCTTAGTAGGTTTATCCTAAGTGCAATTTCAACATTCCTCTTTAGTATATAACTATATAGGTAACTGCTTGTATACATGTACGAAATTCTTATAATTAGGATTCTGTTCTGTATTTGGTACACACGGCTACACATCAAGCTAAATTTTTCCAGTATAAGCTGACCTCTCATTCTACGAAAAACCTACACAACGCGAGGTCAGCTTATACTGGATATGTATGGCTTGATGTGTAGCCGTGTGTACGTGGCTGTGCGTGCGTGCGCCGGCTCACATTCCATCGTTATCTGCACGAACATACAGGATGCTCTCAAATGGGAAACTTAATAACAAAAACAAAAAAAAATAAACCACGAAAGTTTTCTAAGTAAAACCCACAAATCTCTTAAGTTATTTTTTAATCCTACAGTCTCATCTCTAAAACACTGGAACTAACAGTATTTAGAACAGGAAACTAGGCCAGGCACCTGCACGGCGCGGCCGGTAAACTAATCATTCCCGCTGCGAGTGTTATCTGTGCTGCCAGCTAGCTGCCAATTAACGGAGCCGCTGTTCTGAATTCACTGTCAGTTTTGGAAGAACTCGAAGAAATTTTGAGGACAGACTAAACCGCTCACGACTTCGTCAGCGCAAGTTCGACTTGATTTACAAATATTTAAACGTACTAAAACAAAATATAGCGTTTTTCAATAAAAACATTACCCTCCTTCTGCGCAGTTGGGTAAAAAGTAACCCATGTTACTCAGGTATAATGTAGCATTTAATGGTGAAAGAATTTTTGAAATCCGACCAGAGTAGTAAGCATTTATTGGAAAAATAGTTTTAACAGCCATATAGGTATATTTTTAACATTTGGATACAATGTTTAGAAAATACATATAATGGCAAAAGGTAAAAGGCTCAAAATAGTAGATACAATAACGTTATTAATAAAAAATCTAAGAGTCTAGGATTTAACAGTGAGCAATATTATAAAAATATTTTTTACAATCGGTTTAATAGTTTTTGATGACTCCATACAACGCAGAAAGGTACAAACTTAACCTCGTTATAATATTAGAAGTAGATCATTTACTAGTTGAATAATTACTGATCAGTGATCACCAAAAAACATAGTTCAAAAACCAGTAGGGAATTTATAGGTACATTTTTAGGGTTCCGTAGCCAAATGGAGAAAAAACGGAACCCTTATTGATTCGTCATGTCTGTCTGTCTGTCCGTCCGTATGTCACAGCCACTGTTTTCCGAAACTATAAGAACTATAGTGTTGAAACTTGGTAAGTAGATGTATTCTGTGAACCGCATTAAGATTTTCACACAAAAATAGAAAAAAACAATAAATTTTGGGGGTTCCCCCATACTTAGAACTGAAATTAAATTTTTTTTTATCAAACCCATACGTGTGGGGTATCTATGGATAGGTGTTCAAAAATGATATTGAGGTTTCTTATACCATTTTTTTCTAAACCGAATAGTTTGCGCGAGATACACTTCCAAAGTGGTAAAATGTGTCCCCCCCCCCCCCCCCCTGTAACTTCTAAAATAAGAGAATGATAAAACTAAAAAAAATATATGATGTACATTGATACCATGCAAACTTCCACCGAAAATTGATTTGAACGAGATCTAGTACGTAGTTTTTTTTAATATGTCATAAATCGTAAACCGCAATTTACCTTTCATTCAATCAACTCAAATATAAAAAAGTTACAACGAACTACAAGAACTTTTAGATTATGTTACTTGCTGCTACGGAACCCTTCATGGGCGAGTCCGACTCGCACTTGGCCGCTTTTTTGGTTATAATTCGATGTTTTACCTTCCATTTATATCCTGTTTAAAACAACTTCATTAGCAACGTTGCGTGGACATCAGCGTAGAGATTAGATCTCAAATTGTATGAGGTAACTTGTCTAAGTTATAAATCGCGCTCTTTTCCTACGAAAACTATCATTAAGGGATGTATTTCTTTCTGTGTGAGTCACATTTTCAAAATAATTGCTATGTTGCAATTTATTCCAGATTTCAACAGTAAATTATAAAATCCAAAATATTCAATAGAATATAAAATAAGCCGCTCAATGCCTTTTATTTCAATTTATTGAACATCAACCATTATTTGTAATAACATTTACTTGCTTCCACAAACCCAGTCCAAAAGCAATCTAATTATTTAAACCACACCAAAGCAAACACAGGAATTACATTTTCAAATAGGTACTTGTAAATTCCTAATCAACAAAGCCTACGGTAATCCTTTATAACAGCCAAAACCACTGTTGTTTCAAAAAAGTCAATATCCCGCTAGAACAAAGCCGTAGTGAATGAATGAATGATAGAGTGAACGAGTGAACGCAATTAGAAGCGAGCCGAGTGCGCTAATTGCGAATTCCGTGCGGCGATGGACGGCCAGTGTTCAATCAATCTGAATGCAGGGGTGGATTAAGGGCCTGTAATAAAGGGGCGATTTAATTGGCTTGACAAATTAGCACTATACAAACTTGACGAAATAAATCGAGCTCGACTTAGTACTGCGCTTGCTTACTACCAACTTTGTCAAATGGGTTAAAATGAGTTCTGTAACCATAAAACCCTACCTATGTGTACATCCTAAATACTGGATAGGTATCTACTTCTAAACTAGTATTATTTAGAATTTTGGCGAACGACAGGACTGGTTGAAAGGTATCTGCCGAGGAAAATGGAAGATCTCCCACTGATTGTCTTTTAGCTTGGAGTCCGGGGACCAACAAGATCATGCTGAAAAGTATTATTTATGCTCAGATTCTCAGAATGTACGGTTTGCCTGATCTAGGATAGTTCTTTCATTTGCCATTATAAGTTGCTATCACAGTGGCATATTGACAGTCTCAGGTGATTAGCTTGACGAGTACTGTTGCGATTTTTATTTATTTATTTAATTAGAACCGAATAACCAATTATACTAATTAATATAAAATAATTCAAAATATTAATTACATAAACCATTGTCAAATTAAAATCTAAATTACAATAAGAATCTACACAGTATACAAATTATTAACAATAAAATCAAATTAAAATAATACACATTAATATAAATAAATTCATTAAATCACACACATAAATCATAAATTGAATTGTTAAATTAAAAACCTTTCATACATCAATCTCACTATACCTCAGACATACAATTCCATTCAGGCATCAATTCCTTCCATTCGTCAGCAAACACATCGCATTCAGGGTTGGCATCTAGGAGTTTGTTGAGGGCGGTAAGTGTGCGAAGCAGCGGAGAGTTAGCACGGGATACAGTACCGCAGCGATAATAGTTACAATAATTTTCTCCCTGCACCCACCTACTAACATTTATTAGGTCTGTTTTCTTCTCTGTGTCTGTACCTAATTACATCATACCTCTAATTATACATTATACATATAATAACCTATAGTAGTCTAGCTATACTTAGTTTGTTTTCTATTTTGCTCAGCTTTAAGAAATTTAAAAACAGAAGTCAGCTTAAAATATTGTAGAACATCAAGTTTGAGCATTAGTAATTAATTCGAGTCCTTGAAGAAATTTGGAGTTGGTATAATTTATTTGAGCCCCTTTTCCCGCTTTCTTGCCTTCCTCAGTCCGCCCCTGGTTCGAAATGTTTAAGGTGCCTTCCAATCATTCGCGAAGCCGATTGATTGCTCGTAGATTATGTTTTTGCGGTTTGATAGCTCTCTGGAGATGGATTTCATAGTTCTAGCAATTATTGTTAGCTTTTGAATCAATACGTACCAATTTATTTCTAGATTCCACTAAAGACAGAATCTACCATTTTTGAGTTAAGAGTACTTATGGGTGCTATAGGGAATAATTATACGTATAAGTCACATCTGCACTTACCATCAGGTGAGGTAGTGGTCAAGCGCTTGGCTATAATAAACAAAAAATCTATTATGTAGCTCTTATGAGGCTCATAGTATCTCACCCTTACAATCATGTACAGTCAGTAGTATACACCTACCTAGTATCTCATTATAGCTATCTATAAACTAACATAAATTTTTCTTTTGCCATTGTTACTTTTCAAAATGTTTTATTGTATAATAGACTAGTAAGTAAGGAACAACAATTGTACTGGTTTAGGAGACGGGCGCTGACACTGCTACACAGTTTTTTTCTAACTTTTTGCAGCTGTCAACGTTCACCATTTGTTCTTGATTCCTATGTGTTGTTGAAGCAAATAAATATTTTGATTTGATCTCACAGTATGGGCCACATAAATAAAACCACAAATACAAAGAAATGTATGTACTTATGTAGAAATGTAACATAGGTTTAGAGAGCTATAGTGATATGATAGGTCATATAAGCAGGCTCAAAGTCACTTAGCGTTCTATGGCGATGTTATGCTTAGTGTTTTACGAGATTGAATCAGAAATAAGAAGATGCGTAAACAAACTAAGGTCACTGACATAGTCCAGAGCAAGCTGATGTGGCAGCGAGCAGGGCACATAGCTCAAAGAACTGACGGCCGTTGGGGCAGAAATGTTCTAGCCTGGAGATCACGTACTGGAAATACAGAGTAGGACGACCTACTAGCTGAAAAGACGACCTGATAAAGGTTGCTGGGAGCCGTTGGGCAGAGCGACCGATATTGTACAGGCTGCACAATATCGGTCGCTTTGGAAATCTATGGGGGGCCTATATGTTAAGCAGTGGACGTCCAAAAGCTACTATGATTGATTGATAACGCTTTATTGTACATCGCACTTAAGAGAATATAGTAGCTGATTGGTCTTATTTGGAGGCTTTCTCCTCAGAGAGGAATCAGTGTTATGTGCTCAACAAAATATATTTCATTCATTGACTTTTTATCTGCAAAGTGAACATACAAAAAAGTTCTACCTGATTATTTAATAAGAGAAAAAAAATAACAAAATGTAGCTGTTTTCGACTTTCAATTTGATTCAACCTTACGTAAAATTTTGTAATCTTTATTTCACTTAAATGTGAGCAAAGACTTATACCTTCAAGTTGAATAAAATTTATTTTTCCTGTTTTTTTTCCTGTTATTTTTACTGTATTTGTCCACTCTGTTATCTTTATATCATATGAATTTATTTAGGTTTATTGTAACTACCTATTCATTAGTTTATCTATTATTTTTCAACTAGTGTTTATTGAGATGTAATATTTGAGCGTACGTTTATTTAAGATACTCTATATATATTTGATGTTTCGTTCGTATTCTCAATATATCTTAGTCTTATTTTTTATTATAAATTTTTTCCTGCTAAATTATGTCATGCACTACCTACAAAAATATTTTTTCAACACTACGCAAAGGTTAACTGGAAGAGAATGCTTGCTAGCATTAAGTTCGCCTGTGTACAGATTTATGTATTTTGTGCAATAAAAAATTTTCAATCAATCAACAAATGATTCTGTGCTGCGATGGTCTTTCACGTGGAAATTAATTATTTTCTATTTTTCTTAATAATTAGTGGGCGTACCCTTAGAAGATGGTTGCGCGGGCGACAGGCGGCAGTGTACCGCTGACTGTCGTACGGGAGGGTTGTGCTCGTCTGCCACGCGCTCATCTTTTTGCTGGTCGGTTAGATGCGTGTGGCGGAAGGTGCGGTTGGTGCGGGGCCGAAACAATAGCTGCGCCCATTCGCTCAAGGTTCAAGTGGCGGTCGTTTCTGACGTCAGCAATGGGGACTCTGGAAAACTGCTGCCGTCTGTATTAGATTAGGACCCAAAGTCCTACTCCGCTACTATAAGGAGTTGGGAGGCTGGGGTCATGTTAGTAGGTCAATGCACAATAAACCACGTTAGTGCAGATCTTATTCCCCCCACCCTAGAATTAGAACAAGTGGCGGTGTCTTATCGTTAAAAGCGATCTCTTCCAGACAACCTTTGGAGGGACTGGATTTCACGAGAACTAGAATAATTGAATAAACAGTGTACTTATTCGAAATAAATCTAATATATAAATATATATAAGTACTCATCCATGAACTACATAGATATATAATTTATGGCATAGTACATACATAAATATGATGATGACCTAATGTCAATGGGACCCAATGTCTACAAATGTCTTTCCACAGCAAAGATAAAGGTAATCAGTTTTGGATGCGGCAATTATTGCCCTGTTTAAGTATGCGCATATTCATCGGATATCGTCCACAGATGGGCGATAGTCACCGCGCGCCGGTGGCGTCGGCCGATAGTCACTAATGAACCGGAATACACATTTTTTTTATTCTACCTAGAGATGGAACAAGCATATTATGGCTCACCAGTCCGTGGACTCACCTGATGTTATGTGGTAACCATCGCCTATAACAAGGTATTGCCTCGCAGGTCACGCACCTTAGAAACGCGCCCTACGACGCACTGCCCTACGTCTATCAACTTGAGGCATACAGGTGTAAAGCCTCATATGCATGTAATATCACCGGAAACCATACCCTTTATACCGAAACACAGCAATGCTGCTTAGCGGCAGAAATAAGTATGGTGGTAGTTCTTCCCGGGGCGAGCCCTTTCACAAAGAACTGCTACTCTTAAACAAGTGACGACGATCACAAACGTGAAATTCTAGACGATTTTTAGATTTTGGGGCAGGGGTGACTGAGGTGCACAAATTTCTGTGACATAGGTATAAGGTATATTTGTAACAAACATGATTTGAATAATTGTATATGGGCTGGGGGTTTTCTGGTATACGCTCATTTTTTTATAATGTCGAGCGTTCTTTATTTATTTATTTAAAAAATAAAGTATGTAACTATTCTATCAGTTATTTAGCTTCCATAGTACAAGCTCTACTTAGTTTGGGGCTAGATAGCGCTGTGTGAAACGTCATGGAAGCGTATGCGAAAATAGTTCTAGATATTGCCCTTTCTTTCCTTTAGATTTATAGAGCAACTGATCTGGAGCGGCCTGCACCCAACGGCTCCCAGGAACCTTCATTAGGTCTTCTTTACATCTAGTAGGGACCGTACTACGCTGCCCTTTCCAGTGCGTGATCTCCACTTGAAAGCCTTTCTGCCCCAACGGCCAACGGCGAGCTATATGCTCTTCCTACTGACATTTAAGCTTGCCACTTGAAAATCTTCTGCTTCAACGGCCAACAGCGAGCTATATGCCCTTCCCACTACCATTTCAGCTTGCCACTTGAAAACCTTTCTGCCCCAACGGCCAACGGCGAGCTATATGCCCTTCCTACTGCCATTTCAGCTTGCCAATTGAAAACCTTTCTGCCCCAACGGCCAACGACGAGCTATATGCCCTTCCTACTGCCATTTCAGCTTGCCACTTGAAAACCTTTCTGCCCCAATGGCAAACGGCGAGCTATATGCCCTTCCTACTGCTATTTCAGCTTGCCACTTGAAAACCTTTCTGCCCCAACGGCCAATGGCGAGCTGTGTGCCCTTCCCACTGACATTTCAGCTTGCTAATCCTTTGGGCTATGTCGATTACAAGAGATATGCAAGCTAAGAATGTTAAAATGATACTAAAACGAAAAAATCAATCGTAAGTTAATCTATGTTATTTGAATTCAGTATAAAATCTATCCCTATCTGGGTCAGTTAAAGACGAATAAAGAATCGAATGCGTAAATCGACGCACGCAACGGGCAGATCGTAAATTTGAAAATGGGTTCGGTCGGTCGGACTCCAAGCCCTTTTTATAGTAGGGAGGGACTACGACGGCTTTTGCTATTCCGAAAGTTATAACGAAACTTCAAAGTCAAATCATTGCTAGAAGGGAAATAATGAGAGTGAACGTTTACACAAATTCATTCGAAGGTTCTCGGTAGTTTGTTATACAACCTGTTTTGTTATATACGACATTAATTTAAAACACACATCCGGAATAACAAAGCACGAATTATTATAAATTCCAATCCGAACTTGCATCGCCGCTTGTAATCGAAATTGACCAAAATTGCAAATTATTTACTAAGATATTGTATTATTGTATATAATCATATTAATCATTTATCGTATTTTTAACGAACTTTAAAAAAGGAGGAGGAATTGATTTGGATTTGGAACTTGCCTTGACCAAAGTTGATAATTATTTAATATCTTACTACACAAAGAGGAAATTGTACAAAAGGTAATGTACAATTGAACTTATTGTTTAATCGCATTTTCTACCGTTTTTAAATTTATTTTCCACCACCTGTCGACAATTTCAAACTATATGTCATGTAAACCTCACCAAAAGCAGATGATTAAATCCCTACGGCTGAGCCGTGAGTAAAGTACTGAATTTCACTATGCCCTTGCAGGCATAATGAAATTTACAATGTAATTTGAATTTGGAACCTCATCTGTATTAAAATTTGAACCGAAGAGACTCACACAATAAGAACTTATTCGTAAATCGAACTAACCTCTGCATAGAATGCACCAACCTAGATTGGGATTTTATTGTCCCACAGAAAGTGTGAAAAGTAGAGTATTCTCCTCGTGGATAAAGCTTTCTGCATCTTGGGCGTGCCTAATCCCTCTCTGCACACAGTATTCTAGTAACTCCCTCGCTCTGCTCGTAAGTTAACTCTAGAATCCTTCGTTACGTTCGGAATTCAATATAGCGCCCGTGACGCAAGACACTGCATTATCCCCTCGTTTAATAATCTACTATTGTTACATCATATTGTTACTTAAATAATAGTAACTTTACGGTATAATATTTAAAATAGAAGAACTAATTTATAGTTTTGAGTGAAATGCTCACTTACGCACTAAGTCTTATGATATGAGAGATTAATTTATCCTATTAACAATCAATTTGAAACGTTAAATATGTACTTTTAAATAATGAAATTTCTGACGTGCATATTAAACTTTTTTATGTTTTTATGGAACTTAGTATGAAATTCGGCCTTAAAGTAATTCGTACTCCGAATGTACACTCCTTTCCTCAACCTAGCGCCCCGGTCCAGCAACCCTTCATAGCCAGTTTATGGAGTAGCATTTTTATCAAACCCGTATTATGACGGACATAACTCTTGCAAATCGAATGTGTATGTTTCATTCGGTTATTTATCGATGTCCAATATCTATAGTTTTAAGTTATGTATCTGTGGACAGTGGTTTTGTCAACTTCCGTCGGTGACAACTGCTTGTGAACGATGAAATGTTGAGCTCGTAAAATACATTATACCATATTTTTGTACTAACGTGTTTGTTTTTCAAGGAAACGTGGTGTGGATGAGATTTTGTGATGTAATTTCAAAGTCATTATTAGATTCCTTATGTTAGTCCTACAGTATTTTTCTTTTGAAATGTCTGCGTGTCCTTTAATTGTGTTGTTGCAAATAAAAAGAAGTTTTGTTTTTACTTTTTGTTCATTTGAAATGGTTACGTTTTTTAAAGTGTTTATTTAATAACATCAAGTAGTTTTATAAAAGGCATACGTAAAAATTATAATTTATATAAACTTTGAGACCTATGGACTTATTCGAAAATCAAACGTAGTAGGTACTGGATTTTTAATACATTAATTAAATAAATGTAGATCTACCTTAGCAATTGGATTTTAAGTAAACAGAATTAAATACGAGAATCTAAAATACAACTTTATTTATAAGACTTCATCGCCTATTCACTATTTTTCTTTAATTCCACAGATCAAACAAGACTGGATTCTTTCACCAAAATTAATTAACATTCGTTCATTCATTCACTCATTCCGATTCGCATACACTCAGCCCCGATTCACACAACGATGGCCGAAAAAATACGTCCTTTGAAATACCATCTTTAATTAAAATACTTGGTTAAAAATACGGGTTTTCAGCTTTACTGCAATTGCTCTGTACAACTCTTAATTACTTTTAGAGATATTTGAGTTATTTTGAAAGGAAGTTTGGTCTATGTTCTAGTCTTGAGGATTTGGTTACAGAAATCAAGAGATTTCGGGGAGGATAATTGTAAATATCTTTCAGAATAAGTTTAGAAATGTAGGTTTTATGACTTGACATAATATTACGTCTCTGTGGATGATCGAAAAAAGTTAGCATGTTAATTTCGGAATGTTTCTTAGTATTTATAAATAAAATACTAGCTGACCAAACCGCAGCTTCGCACGCGTAGTTTTTCAATAAAAACATTACCCTCCTTCTGCGCAGTGGGGTAAAAAGTAGCCTATGATACTCAAGGTGAATGTAGCTTTCCAATGGTGAAAAAATTTTTGAAATCGGTCCATTCGTTTTTGAGTTTGTTCATTACAAACATACACACAAAAATACAAATCTTTCTTCTTTATAATATTAGTTTAGATATAGATAGACTAAAGCGAGATAAAAGATAAAATAGTGAGATAAAAGAGACATTTGCCCTGCGGTGAGAACTTTATACCTACTAAATAGGCGCAATGGACACATTTTCGTAGATAACTAATACTAAGTCTACTAATACTGATACTAAGTCATTGACTCAGTAATAGGTACATCATTACAATAATACCTTCCACAAAATTTACAAGAACCAGCAAACAAAAAAGAAGAGTTCTTTTCATTTCCAAACCTACTTATATTTTTATTCAGAGCTTTGACCTTTTTAGCTTATTTGAAAACCACTTGCTTTTATGGCCTTCTAGGCTTTGAAACGTTTTGTGCTTTTAGACGCCAAGAAAGGAAAAGATTCACTAGCCGGAATTAATGTTATTCTACCTAAATGACAACCTCTGTGGTAAGTTGGAAGAGAACATTTCGATTCCCGCTGCAGGACTAAATGTTTGCGCAGGAGTGTTTGCAATAAGCACAAACATTTGTGCTGTTATGGTTTCATGCTAAGTACCTAGTCGATACAGGAAAGTGCTATGTAAGGTCAGGATCTATGTAACTGCTGGGTGTTATTCTTATATGGCTGGATGTGTAGCATCTTTCCTCTCGGTTCTTGGTTTGTTGGAGGGATTTTGGCAACAGGGACAGAAACCGGGGAAGCGCTTTGACCAATGAGCGCGTGCAGTGGTCAGATGTTTTTCACTACGAGACTATGTCATGGCCTCTTTCATCTAGTAGAAATAAGGATTTGTCATGGAGGTTATCATAGCATATTATGAATACAATGAACCTCATTCTATTTTTAAATTGACTTACGGCAAATCGCATTTACGGAGCCGTTATCGAGTTTTCAATGACCAACTTTCAGAGTGAGGAATTCGGTAGATAAGATTAAGATTTCCTTTGTGTTTTCTATTTTGTTTGTAATTTTTTGTTTTTAGGGTGTATAATAAAAATGACGCAACACATCTTAAGCGACTACTGTAATGCTTGTATTTTGTTTTTTACTTATTAATTCTTTTTTGTAATCCCTCTGGCTTCACAACCATAATGTATTCTCGTGATCCTTCATCATCACCATCGCGATGCACTGAATGATGTCAATTATGAAGCTGATGCCAAAGAAGTTGAACATTTTCTTCCGTATTTTCCGAAAAGCAAAGCGCATGATGCAAGTCCTGGCGTGGAAGTAACAACGTAATTATTAACCCCCCCCCCCCCCCCCCCCACCCGAGAATCACGCTCCAAATACTAAGTGGTTGAAGACAGGCTTGTAACTAGGGGTCCTGTACTCAGATGGAAATACAATCCGTTATCCGATAGCTGGGAACTGTTCGATGCACAAAATCGGTTACCCTAAAAATCTATAGGTGATGCCTATGTTCAGCATTGAACATCCTAAGGCTGATATAGTGAACTCAAACGCCTCTATAATTTAATCAAATGCCTCTATAATTCAATCAAATCTTTTAGATCGTTTTGGATCGTCAATTACCGGCTGATAACATAGAGAAATATACTAATATTTACAAGACTAAAATACAGAAGAAACAGTTGAATCATCTAAAGACTGTTGCAAATGATCTATTGATAGTTCAACTGCTCCAGATCACTACCAGGCGGAAATGTCCCCAAGACACTGGCTGCATTGTCCCGTTTGCTTCAATGTGGTTTAGTTGCATAGATCTTAGATCTTTAAGATTGTCCATCGATTTTTACTTCACTGATTGTTCTTATAAATAAACCAACTATACTAGAAAAAACATAGCTTGATCTCTGGGATAGCTGTCAATAAATCGCGCCTATGAAGTTCTGGATTTAACAGTACGGACAAACGTACCAGTCAATGTCATACTTTATGGGCATGCTGAGCTAATTATAGTGATGAGCGATGAATCATCGACTATAAACTATCGATATTTTGTATAAAACTTAATTCAAAATTAATTTATCATTTAATTTAAATAAATAACATTATTGAATATTTAAAACAAATAACATTATTTACAATAGTAAGTAAATAAAATCAAAATTCTAACCTACTCGTAAAATTCCTTCCGACAATTTTAGGGTTCGAGAGAAGTTTGGCCGCGGCGTGTCTTCTTCCGCAAGATGGCGCCAACGCGCCGCCATCTTGTTTGACATGACCCATTCTCCTCAGTACGAGTGCTAACGCCTTGTATACGCCACGTGTTTTCCGTTCTAATCACTTTGTTTATGTTACTATTGCTGTTAATTTGTTAAGTTTATTTATTATTGTTAGTTTCTTTGTTTTTATTGTTTGTTTTCATTGTTTGTGGGCATAATGCCAAAGAGAACAAAGAAAACTGTTTTGAACAGTCAAAGTCGTGAGTTTGAGATTCACTTGGGTGAATATTTTGAGCGAGAAAACCAAAATGGTGGACCGCTATTACCCATGGCAAAAGTTTGTGACAGAGTTGCAGATGCTCTTGGCATTGGACGTGCGACAGTAATTCGCATCAGTAAAGAAAAATATGGCGAATCTTCAACCGCAGTATTGACTGAAGACGAGGACAAAAAGCTTTTAACGCCAAATAAACAAAGAAGAAAGGCTGCTCCTGTCACAAAAATTGACGACTTTGACGCCGCTGCGATTCGCAACCATGTATATGGTTATTATACACGGGGCGAATTACCTATATTAAAAAAACTGGCGGCGTCCCTAAAAGACGCAGACTTGTTTAAAGGAAGCTGGCCGTAACTATCAAAGATTTTGAAAAATATTGGATTTTCCTACAAAAAAAGTGACAAAAGAAAAATTATAATGGAACGAACCGACATTGCTCTAGCTTGAGTGAATTTTTTCCAGAAAGTCAAAAAAATTACAAATTGGGACAAAGTTGTCTTTCTAGACGAGACATGGCTAAACGCCAATCATACCGTATCCAAAGCTTGGACCGATAATACGGCACAATCGACCACCAAAGTACCCGAAGGCAAAGGTCAAAGATTAATAATAACTCATGCTGGACGTCATCTGGTTTTGTGCCTAATTGCCTATTGGCATTCAAATCTACGAAGACCAATGAATACCATGAAGAAATGAATTTTGAAAAATTTAAAGAGTAGTTTTTAAAATTATTAGATAATTTGAAGGAGCCACATTATATAATTATGGATAACGCCCCATATCACTCGGTCCAAAAGCACAAACCACCAACTTCGGCAAACAGGAAGTTATAAATAATTGCATGGCTTCAAGAAAAAGGGATAGAGGCCAATAAAACAATGCTTCAAAACGAATTATTGAGACTCGTTGGTCTGCACAAACCCAGCACACCAACGTATGTCTTAGATGACATAGCCCAAGAAAAGGGTCATAACGTCATAATACTGCCTCCATATCACTGCCAGTATAATCCGATCGAGCTTATCTGGGCCCAAGTAAAAGGTTTTTTTGCTCGAATTTCAGTTAGACAGATTCTTTATGTATTAACTCCTGTATAATTTATGATATTAAAATATGTTTTTCTTTCAAGGTTACGCTGCTAGACATAACACAACACCGCCTTTCACGGCAAATAAAATGTTGCAGTTACTAAACACTGCGGTTGAAAATGTATCTGTAGAAGATTGGAAAAAGGTAGTTACCAAATGCAGAAAATTAATGGAAGAAGATTGGGAGCGGGACGTTCGATTTGATAATATTTGCGAACAAGTTCATTATAAATTTACAAGATTGCTCTAGCGATTCTGAAAGTGATTCGGATATTGATTTGGGGTGTACTCCTTTGGAATAAATAAATATATGTATTAAAATATTCGTTTCATTTTAGTACCCAAATCATAATATAATCCAATATACATATAATTATGGCAGACAGCCTTCGTGGCGAAGCGGTAGTGAACACGACTGCTGCGCAGGAGGTCGCGGGTTCGATCCTCGCTCAGTACAAATATTTGTATGCATGAATATGGGTTTTTGCACTGGTCTGGTCGTGCCTCGGAAAGCACGTTAAGCCGTCGGTCCCGGCTGCCATACGAATATCTAATGGCAGTCGTTACGGGTTGTTGGAGCCCTCAAAAGTCCAACGATTGGTAAGACCAATCTGCAAAGCTTCTATCGATAATTACTATCTTACTATAATATTTTTTTCTGTATCATAACAACCCTAGGAATGTCAGTTTAACAAATGTCGCAGAGATCAAGCTATGTTTTTTCAAGTATAATACACGTAATGCATCTCTTTCAAAACGTCCTAGCTCCGTCCCAGAGCACCGCTCCAGATATTAAGTGGTCGGCGAGCGCGGTGACTTATTTGATGAGCTGTTTTTTAGCCCCGGGCTGCGGTGGTTTAGGAAATGTAATGAAATTAAATTACAGCGCTGGTATTTATACTGCGGGGCTTTTCGGGATGAAACGTTTGCAACTCACTCGTTTCGGGATGAAAAAGTTTGAAGCGTTCGGATTCAAAAACAATGCAATTTCAACTTTTTGAATACATGTTTTTTGAAAGGATATTCAATTTTGAGTTTATTTATTTAGTTAGAGCATTGATTCCTAAAGTGGGTCAGGTGGACTCCCAGGAGTCCACGGGAGATTATAGACACAGACAGGGGTCTACGTTGGCTTGACAAAAAAATGGGGGTTCACAATTCGTAAGCGGGGGTCCACGAAAATGTATCTGCTTTCGATAGTGAAGAACTAACATGTTGCCTTGACTTCACCTATCAATGTAGGCAGATGATATTTTATGTAGCTCGTGGTTGGAACTCAGCCGCAACGCAAAATTCCATAGTTAGATCTAATCTTCACATTTTTTGTTGACTGGGAATATGGTAGAATGTAGCCGCAGGGGTCCACCGGAACCAGCAAAATTTTGAAAGTTGTCTTGAATAAAAAGTTTGTGAACCTCTGATTTAGAGTATCGACATAAAAATTATAAGTATTACAAGATATTATTATATGGTTAGCTAAAAGAAAATGCTAATTAGCTTCAAGCAACATTGCTGTGTTTCGGTTTGAAGGGTATGGTTGCCGGTGAAATTATAGGCACACGGGGCTTTAAACCTAGTTGCCCCAAGTTGATGATGGGCACGTTACTAAAGTGCGCGACCTACGAGGCAATACTTTGTTATAGGCGATGGTTACCACTTAGTATCAGATGGGCCATAAGCCTGTTCCATCACCAGGTTGTATAAAATAAAAAAAAAGTTCACCTATTTTATTATTGCAATAAATAATTTTCTAATCTATTCTATTACACGTTGGAAGATGTTGTTGAGATTCAATCTCGTTGTAAAGAAATGCCAAGCAAAGCCCTCTCCATAGCTTGGTGAGCGACTTTGAGCCTTAATAAAAGGCTTGCTTATTTACCTTCTTCCTGCCCTTTCCGCACATTACCTGGAGTCGTCACAACTTGTATTTATCTTCCATACCTCTGTATCAGCCGTCTTCTCCGTTGTCAATTCATTCTTACCCATATCATTCTTCAAACAGTACATCCATTTCTTCTTCAGTTTCCTCTACTTCTATATCCATCCACATTCATATCTAACACTCTTTTAGTGACATGATATTCTTCTCTCCGCATGACATGCTTACCTACCGTTCAATAAATATTCAAACCAATTGTTTTATGTTACAGCAAGCCGCGACAGTGAAGGTGATTCCCGAGGATACCGCTCAGCAGAAGAACAGGCACGGGAGCTCGCCCGCTCCATCAGGCGGGAAGTCGCCAAGTTAGCTGATAAGTGGAACTCACTGGTAGACCGCAGTGACGCCTGGGGACGGTGCCTGGATGACGCTGTACAGGTCAGTACTAATCTTACAGCTAGGTAAACTTATTAATTATCGTACACAATAGATTACAGACAGAAACAGCTTACAAAAAGGACATGTACAGAGGCGAGCATAACCCTAGTAAGAGTTTTCTTCTAGCAAACCTTTGAAGATAGAGATAGTTGCTTATAGTTGTGCACAGAAAAGGATATTGGAGTAAAAAAAACTAATAAATAACTACAGTTATACATAATATTTACCTTAATAAATACAATATTTATACATATTAAAAATAGTGTACGGTACCTACATTGTAGATAAACATAATACATTATATAAAATACCTAGTCAGGTCATAAATTCTGTCACATGTTTAATATAAAATAATTGAAACAAGTTTATTCATTATGTATCCATTTATATACCAAAATGAACTTGACAAAACATAGATTCTTATGACACTAAAGTTTATTCAAAATGACCTCCGTGATTTTGAACACAGGCCTTCAATCAGCGCGGCCAGTCGTCTATCGCAGCACGAACGAGGTCCATGTCAATATCGGCGGCTGCCTTAATCAAGGATGTCTTGAGTGACTCCAAATTAGGATGAGGCTTTGAGCACGCCTTTTTCCTCCAAGTGTTGCCATATCTTGTAATCTAACGGATTCAAATCTGGACTGGAGGAGGGCCAGTCTTCGTGCCGGATGAATTCGATTTCACGCGCCGTCAGCCAGTCTTGTGTGCTCTTCGCTCTATGAGCTGGCGCCGAATCCTGTTGGAATACCCAGTGCCTGTTATTGAACATGGTATGAGAAACAGGTTCCACAAGGTTCGTCAGGACTGTATTTTGATACACAACTGCATTCGTTTTTACACCTTTCTCACAAAAATGTACCTCAGTTAAGCCCCAATAAGAAACTCCCAACCATACCATGAGCGAGGATGGAAAATGACCTCGTTGGACACGCGGAATACGGTTGTTCGCTTCTTCACTACTGTGTGCGTACACCTTATCATTTTGTTTGTTGTAGCTCTCTTCTACGGTAAATTTTTTTTCATCCGAAAAAAGAATTTCCCGATATTTTTTTCCCGCGTTCCGCTTCAACAAAGCGCGGCATCTCTTCAGTCTCAGGTCCATTAGACGAGCATTCAAACGATGTCCTGTTTTTCTTCGATATGCCCGAAGCCCTAAGTCTTCATTTAACACCCTTTTCACCGTGGTTCTGCTTAACCCCATCTGAAGGGCCAACAGTTTCTGCTTACGTTTGGGATTTCTTTGAATTCGCGCCTTCACAGCTTTTATCACTGCTGGAGTCCTAACAGACCGAGGGCAACCACTTCTTGACCTGTCATCTACACTAGAGTCTTCATTGTATCGTTTGATGGTGCGATAAACGAATCTTTTGGTTATATTCAAATTTTTCAGTATGTCAAAAATTTGAATTGGCGCGTAACCGCAACGATGCAACGCAATAACTGCAACACGGTCTTCTTTAAGCGTCCACTCCATATATAAAAATGAGTAAAATTCTAAAAAATATACATATTTATTTTCATGAACAATTCGAAATTAGAATTCTATAAACTTTTTTGTGGCCAGCATTCTAAAAGAAAAGTTTTTACTGTGTGACAATACTTATGACCTGACTAGGTATACTTAATATACTTATTAAAAAAGTTTACAAGGAAAGGTAACCCTCTCAGACTTTAAGCTTAAAATGCATAGTGGTGGACTTGCGCGGATAGAGTGAGGTGGAGAATTGAATACATACTTAAATTAAAAACTCTTTATTGTACAAAATAAAAAATAATCTGTACATAGGCGAACTTAATGATAGATAGCATTCACTTCCAGTTAACCTTTGTGTAACGCGGACAAACAGAATTCCACAGTTTGACTCCGTGGACAGTGAAGGATCTTACCGGAAACTTTATTTATTAAACCTTTACTAGTCGCCGCCTTTGTTTTAGCACGCGTGGTTTGTCGAGTAGCCTATGTCCCAATCCCGGTTATAATCTACCTGTATACCAAATTTCATCGAAATCCGTCCAGCCGTTTAGCCGGGGAAACGCAACAAACAGACAGAGGAACATATATATTACAGATATAAAACACGAAAAGTACACGTTTAAAGGTGAGCCCTAATAAAAAACGTATGTTAGTTAATGAATTTTGAATTTTTTAAGAAAATCTATAATTCATTGAAATATTTAAATTAATTCGACGACCTCCGTGGTGCAGTGAGCGAATAGCTGGCTGAGACGCAGGAGGTAGCGGGTTCGATTCCCGTCGCGGAACAAGTGTTTGAATGATCTACAAATATTTGTTTTTGGTCTGGATGTTTTTCTATATATTATAAGTATGTATTTACAAAAAAAAAGTATATAAGTATTCTATCAGTTATCTGGTTCCCATAGTACAAGCTCTGCTTAGTTTGGGGCTAGATAGCGCTGTGTGAAATGTTCAGCAATATTTATTTAATTAAATTAATTAGACAACGAGAAAAAAATTATGAACAGAAATAACAGTAATTTCAAGGTTATTAAAAAATATCATAACAATAAAACAGTGAAGAAAGAAGTGTGTCGCTTAGTAATTATGAATTATAAAAAAAAATTAACAATAATTAATTAATTATATTATAACAAATAAACTCTTAAAGTAGGTAGATACTCATAAGTAGGTAAGCAATTACTCTTGTCCAATCCATATCGGTCATTTTCGGGCAGTCTATCAACTCCAACACTATAATTGACTGTTAACCACTCGTAGGATGATAACGTTGCGCGTTGCTAGGTAGATTTTTTTTTATTTTATCATAGAAAATAGATGAACCAAATACTAAGTCATAAGAATGGTTAAGAATTGCTACTAAGTTAGGCGATGTAAATAAAGCATAAAACGAAATTTAAAACAGCGTCATCTATTCATCATACCTACAAACTAAAATCGATTGATCGGTACAAACTTATTCTCGATATAAAACACAGATGGCGCTAACAGTACTTTATAAGCTTAAAGCTTTGATTGATATTGTAATAGGTAATCCGGATATTCGTCAAAAACTAAATGGAAATGTAACAAACAGGAATTCTTTTGTGTTATTCAAGACGTTATAATCTGACAGGAAGCGTGTGATGTAGCATTAATGGCTGCGCTTGCGCTGATCACGCCTTCCGACCTAAATACCTAGCAGGCAGTCGACTATGGCTGGAAATGTAGGTACATTGAAGGGACAGTAGAAACGGTTTACTAGAGGCGGCCGTTTATTTAATTCTTGTGGAATTTAAAGCAGGTATTTATTTAATTAAAATAATAATAAATATTGTTGGACATTTCACACAGCCCTATCTAGCCCCAAACTAAGCAGAGATTGTACTATGGGAACCAGATAACCGATAGAATACTTATACTTACTTTTTTTGGTAAATACATAGGTACTTATCTTTACTTAATATAAAATAAAGTCGCTTCCGCTGTCTGTTCGCTTAGATCTTTTAATACTCAACGGTTTCGATTGCAGTCAGTTTTCAGCAATAGTGATTCAAAAGGAAGGTTTATATTCTATAATACATACCTATATATTATATACATATAGTACAGAAAAGCCATAATATATTTTTGTGCGCTGGCTAAACCTTACGAGGTAGATCAAATTAATGTAGGTACTACGGAATTGTATATCTTCAAAAGATCGTTTACGTGACTGCGCAGGAGGGCAATGTTTTACGAAAAAAACGCGTGCGGCGTGGGCGGGTCAGCTAGTATATAATATCTAATACATATATAGAAAAACATCCAGACCCGGAACAAACATCTGTAGATCAACCAAAAATTTATTCCGCAGCGGGAATCGGACCCGCTACCTTCAGAGTCTCAGCCGGCTATTCGACTACTGCGCCACAGAGGTCGCCACGGTTTGTTAATTTAAGTGTGATGTACAATAAAGGGTAATCTATCTATCTAGAAGCACCACTCACTGTTTAAAAAAAAAACAATACAAAAATTTAGCTTATTATAAAACCATAAATTTTTAGACATGTGTATCAAAATATGTAATATGGCTACCCTAAGTTTTAAAAACTCAAAAAGGGGATTTATTCTCTCGCCAATTGAAAAAATGGAAAATGATACGAGTAGGTATGTTATACATTAAGCGAACATTTAAATTATAAGGACATTTAATGCAATATTACTATGTATCTTAATTAATTATTAATTTTTCTTTTGACATTATTAATATCTGTTTTTCGAATTGCTTTTAATAAAATGCGTTAGCTTTAATATAGCATATTGACGATTAATATTTGCATGCCAACAATTGTACCAGGGCTAATATTAATAGGTACATAGTTCTAGTAAATAAAATAAATAAATAAATATTGCTGGACATGTCACACAGCGCTATCTAGCCCCAAACTAAGCAGAGCTTGTACTGTGGGAACCAGATAACTGATGTAATATGTACTTATATACATTTTTTTTTTTACATTTCAAAAAATTGTCAGGATTTTTTTAAAAACACGTTCAAAGGGGTTTAATGTGTTTTGTGGTAACAAGGTTGATGTTATAAAAGTGTGGTCTAGACCGCTTCCATGCACGGCACATAGCTCTACGCGAAAGGAGTGTTCCTTTTAATTACTTGTTCCATTGTACTGCTCCGCCGGTATTTATTCAAGGCACAAAGGCACAACAAAGAACATTAATTTATTCCACGCCCCAACTATTCACTATTTACTAGGTTTATAGAGTTTAAGGATTTTAAAGGCCTTTTTTGTATAAAAACCTCCATCACACTTATCAATCACATTTTTTAGCTAAAATACTACATATAAAGCATTTCTAATATTTTGTTTTTAAATCATATATTTCGTTTTGTTATGTACGACATTAATTTAAAACACACACCCGGAATCGTATTGTCTGATTTTAGAGGTGGGTTTAATAACAATAATATATAACGGACTTATATCGGCGGCTTATATGTTTTTTCTGCATTTTAACCCCCCCCCCCCCCCCCCCCCTCTACCCATTTGTGCTACGTGGTGAGGGTTAAGACTACCCCTATCCCCCCAAATCTCGTGTATTTTTTAGTACCTACAAAGAATCTTAAAATTTTTAGAATATTATCTTTATCTAACCACCCTTTTAAGTAACTATAAAAAGTAACAACATTGAACCACCCTTCTTGTACCTAATATTTTGATACTGGTAAACAGTAATGCAATCAATAAACACCGGTACAACAATACCGGTATAGTAATACCGGTATCAAAGCAGAGCGCTGTCTGTGCACGATCATAAATTACTGCAAGTGCATAAGGGTAGCTATTGCATTGCAGTAACGTTTAATTGATCAATGGGTGGCGATTGGCCTGTAATTGATCGGGAAAGCTTTCTATGGAATCGCAACTATGACAGACTGCTAACGCAATTACTCTATAGAGTACCACCTAATAGTCGACACTTTTTATTACTAGGTACTTGTAATAATTATATTAATGTAAAAATAAAATAATAAATGCTGGATATTTCACACAGCGCCATCTAGCCCCAAACTAAGCAAAGCTTGTTATATGGGAACCAGATAACGGATAGATTAAATAAATAATAAATAAATATTGCTGGACACTTAACACAGCGCTATCTAGCCCCAAACTAAGCAGAGCTTGTACTATGAGAACCAGAAGATAACTGATAGAATACTTATATACTTTTTTTTATGTAAATACATGCTTATAATATAAAGAGAAACAACCAGACCCGGAAAAAATATCTGTAGATCATGCAAACATTTGTTCCGCGGCGGGAATCGAACCCGCTACCTCCTGCGTCTTAGCCGGCTATTCGCCCACTGCACCACGGAGGTCGTCAAGAATACTTATATACATACCTTATAATATTATAAAAATACCCAAACCCGGAATATCTATCTGTAGACAATGCAAACATTAGTCCCGTAGCGGGCATTGAACCCGCAACCACCTGCATCTCAGCCGGCTATTCGCCCACTGCGCAGAGGTCGTCTCATAATGCAAATAACGTTGACCAGTTCACACATATCTAGCCCCTAACTAAACGACGTTTTTATTACAGAAACCAGATAACTGATAGAATACATAAGTAAATCTTATAGCGAATAGCACCCGGAACAAATATCTGTAAATCATGCAAAAATTTGTTTCGGAATCGAACTCCAATCTCTTGCGTCGCTGCCAGCTATTCGCCCACTGCAACGAGACCGTATTTCTATGTAAATATAACTTAAAATATTGATACAACTAAAGTAGCAATCAAGAACGTTTATTAAAGTGTCGACAGAAGTCTACGAACGAGTGATGTACCTACAAGATTCGTATTTAACATTATATTCAATTTATCGGAAACGGATAAACAAAACAATACGAAAACTGTTGTGTTTGATAGATATTTTTGCATTATTCAGTGAGATTACTTCATAAGGATGATTTCTAATGGATGCTCTCAAAAAAAATCATTACATTATTGGCCGTACTTACTTACAGTAACTACATGCATTATACATAACATCTTTTTTTTATTGATGATAGTCAAGCGCTTGACCACTACCTCACCTGATGGTAAGTGAAGGTGTGATCGAAGATGGAGCACGCTTGCCTAAAAAGAACCTATTCACTCTGAACTTGAAGACTTCAAGATTATACTGGTTTGGAAAAACATACGCCGGAAGTGAGTTCCACTCCTTACTTGTACTAACAAGAAAATTTAAAGCAAATCGTTTGGTACTGCAAGGTTGTATACTGACCAGGTATGGGTGGTACTTCTCGGTACGTCTGCTTGTTCGGTGGTGGAAGGGGAAAGCAGGGATAAGGTCTTAAAGATCTTGCACATTCACCAAAATGAATATAGTAAAAAACTGAAAGTCTGGCTACTCGGCGTCTGTGCTCTAGACTTTGTAAATTGTCTTTCACTAGAGAGTCATCGCCAATGAGTCTAGCAGCACGTCGCTAAATCGAATCAAGGGCTTCAAGCTGATACTTGGCCGAGCCATCCCAGAGATGGCAGCAGTACTCCATACATGAGCGGACTTGTGCTTTGTAGAGACTAAACAGCTGTCCCGGTGAGAAGTACTGCCGAACCTTAGCAAGGATGCCCAGCTTCAAAGCAGCAATTTTGGCCCTAGATTCGATGTGCGAGCCGAAGTTCAGGTTGGATGTGAGCTCAACGCCCAACAAGCTCACGCTTTCAGAAATTACGAGTGGCAAGTCACAAAGGGTAGGAATGGGATAAAAGGGAGACCGTGCGGAAAACACACACGCCTGAGTTTTAGTGGCGTTGAACTTGACCAGATTTGCGTCACCCCAGTCAGACACAAACGTCAGGTCAAGGTTCAAACGTTCCACCATATCCGCACGTAGATTGCGGATTTCGTCAGCACTTGCACGTGGACTAGAGAAATACCTTTCAACAACTGTACGTACAATGTATTATTCCCATTTCTACGAACAACAAATCCTTAATATTATTATAAATTCTAAAGTAACTGTCTCTAACTATCCTGTGTGTTGTTGTTTAGTGAAATTTGGTATTTAAATAGGTTATGACCAGGATTGGGAATCAGTTTTTTATTCGACTGCGTAGGAAGATAATGTTTTTATTGACAAACCACGCGTGAGAAGCCGCGGGCGGTCAGCTAGTACATACATTTGTCAAGTTCTACGGCACAAAAAAACATTCCTGGTAACTATGTTTTTTTACCTGTCACATCAATCGAAAACCGCTTCCGTATACGGTAAAATAATATTTGTTACCGGTTTTTTCTCCGTACGGATACGGTAAACGTCCCATCCCTAGTACATGCAGGCAGGGGCAGTCACACTCGCTGCGTCCGCACAATACCACGTGCCTGCATTGTTCTGCTCTTGCCGTCATTACTTGATCCGCTAAATTGTGAGGGTTAAATTGGTGGGTGGAATCGGCCACTGTACGTACCATATAGCATCATCCAGACCAGTCATTGGGATAGGTTCTATATTAATAATAATGCTGGATATTTCACACAGCGATATCTAGCCCCAAATCAAGTATCTTGTACTATGGGAAGCAGATAACTGATAGAATATTTATATAACCTGTTTTTTTATGTATGACATTAATTTAAAATACACATCCGGAATCGTATTAAATTTTAGAGGTGGGTTTAATACCAGTAGCTTAAATATTTCTCCAATAATCGATACATTTCCAATATACAATTTTTAACGAAAATCGGCGGCGCCTTTCCGACGATGCCGCTTAGTCAGTTTATCAGGTAGGTACCTACTTACATGATGAATTAATATGATTTGTTTACCTATTTTATACAGGCTGTTTCATTCAATTTTAGGACTTGATAGTAAGGTAGTATTGAATTTTTTTTAAATTTTATATTGTTAATTGTAATGAATTAAAAAAGCTGTTTTACAACAATAGCCATTAGCCCTACCCGTGTTTTTTTTATATAAATACATTATAGGCTTGCGTTTGACCACGATCTCGCCTGATGGTAAGCGATGATGCAGTCTATGATGGTACACGCTTGCCTAGAAGAAACCTATTCACTCGCGACCCAGGCTGTAGCTATCTGGAAACACAGACTCTGGCAAGTCTTTCCACTCTTTGGCGGTGCGCATAATAAAGGTCGAAGAGAACCGCTTTGTGCGAATGGGAGGTATTTCTACCATATAGCGGTGGTGCACCGCAGAGCGTCTGGTTGTCCGTTGATAGAATGGAGATGGTGGGATCAAGTTGAAAAGATCCGCCGCACACTCCCCGAAATGTACCCGATAAAAAACCGAGAGGCTAGCAACCTTTCGTCGATGCTCCAGGCTGAGGAGCCTTGCATCAACTAGCTCATCGTTGCCTATGAGCTTCTTGGCTCTTTTCTCCCGTGTTTTTATTTAATGTCGTAAATAACAAAACACGTAGTAAACATTTTTTGTTGTTAATAAATAACTACTTATAATAAATAAAAAAAAATCCAAGGCCGGAACAAATATCTGTAAATCATGGAAACATTTGTCCCACAGTGGGAATCGAACCCGCTTCCTCCTGCGTCTCAGCCGGCTATGCGTTGATCCAGATATTTAAGCGCCAGATCTCGGATCACATGTAATTTATTATGTTTTTACCATAGATCTCATGTACAAATCTACAGTAAACTAATATAAAAACCAGTGAGTCAGTTTGTTCGCCGGCAACTCGCGTAATTAAAATAGTTTCCTGATTTACCCCCCGGGCTTAACTTCACTTGTAACTTCGTACTCAGAGACATACGATAGGTACACGATCAATATACCCTAGCGGGTCTATACTTTTAGAATAATAGCATGTTTTGTGTCCGTATCGGCTATAAAAGTCATCAATCTATGTAGATCTTAAGTCGGCTAAAAACACAGGCGTAGCCAGGGATAGGAGGGGGAGGGTGGGGGTTCAAAGTTCAGTTTAAAGGCGGAGGTTCCGGCGAAATTACAGTTTTTACATCTATTTGTCTGGTTTAGCAGAAATCAGCCAGTGCAAGACCAAGTTTTATTTCAATCTGTGAAGTGGTATTATACATCTAATTATTAGGTCTGATATGTGAAGTGGTATCTGATAAATTAGGCTAGCTTGCTTGGTCACCGTATGTTATAAAAAAACAATGAAAAGAAAATCACATCTTTCAAATGAAATCCATACGCACAACGCAGCGACGCGCCTTGTCGTAAAAATCGATCACAATAATTCGTCTAGCCTAGTCCCCATTTAGATTTCTTAAATGTGCACAATATTGCCAGTTTCTACAGCCGCTAGTATTTCAGCGTGTCGCAACACTAGTCTATCGAGTCGATGGTTTGCATATCGATACAACGGCTTCGTTATCGGCTCGTTATGCGACCACTTGCGACGAGTGCGATCTAGTGTTGTGCTTGTTATCGATGAAAATCTAGTGGTAGAATACAATGCATGAGTTATCCAAAATGCAGGTATTTGGTAATGTTTGACTTCGTAGTAAATTTCGGCAGAACTTGCAGTTAGCATTACACAAAATCCAAAATCATTATATGCTTTTAAGAAATTCACATTTTTTCATCAACCATTCATTATCGTCGTATCAGCTATAGTATTTCCACAGCTGAACATATTCAACCCCCCCTTAGATTTTGTTTGTGTTCAAGAATATATTGCTTACAAACGATACATGCAACACATGTCTTCCATATGCAACCCTATATTATAAGGTCACAGTGAATGGTTTCCTAAAGACGGAGTGGTTGTGGTGGTTTCCTAAGTGATGCCGAGGGAGGCCAAAGAAGCTCTGGCGCGACGACTTGGAAGTTTTCCAGAGGGATTGGCATTATGTGGCCTTGGATCGTTATAAGGGCCTGGAAGAGGGGGATACCATTACCTTGCCCAGCAGTGGCACAGTATGGGCTAGTAAAAAAATAAATGATTCCAAAAAATACTAAACTTTCAACAAAATAATACAAACGCTGAAGAATACATCCTTTTTATTGTAATTGAAGCCATTTGAAGCGAATACATCAAGTTCTTTTAAAGCTGAGGATTAAATAATAAGAGGAAACTCGAGAAAATTAATACCTACTCATTTCTTAGAAGGCTTGTGTTGTAGCGACAAGAAACCCAGAGAGACCACTTTCACTGCACGCTTATCCACGAGCTTAGACATGCCTTGTTTAGTTTCTCTCAATGGATAAACTTGAGCGTTAATAAAATAAAGTTAGCCTCTAAATAAACTTGACTATAAAGCTTTAAAGTCCTTGATTTAAATACATATTTAATAGTTTTGTATATATTTTGAAACAATCCATGTAAGGTATTTCGATGTATTCTTATCTCTATGTAAACTGATTATGTCATTGTAATAAAAACTCCTTTAATAACATTATTTAAAATATAATACTGAAGAAACAGTTGAATCATCTAAAGACCATTGCAACCCGATCTATAGATAGCTCAACTGTTCCAGATAACTACCAGGCGCAAGTGTCCCCAAGACAGTGCATTGCCTCGATGAATTGCAATGCTTATGTGTTGACTCAGATAAGCGCCAGCTCTCGGATCACATGTCGTTTCGACCAGACGCCTAGAAAGAATTTTGAAAATGCGGTGGGCCTCGGTACCCCATGGACCCAGGGTCTCGACCCCAAATGGTTCAAATACGTAAGCTCTGTCGAGACTTCCATATTTATGCCGCTTGAGATCTTCGGCTGAATTTGCCGCCGCACCGGCCCCAACTAATGTACCAGACAGATGAGATGGTGCAACAAGGGTATCGACGCACATGGCGTCCCACAATAAAGGTACAGCTACCCTTCTCCCAAGGCATAAGAGTCATACCGTAAGGCCACTTACCATCGTCACGTATCAGACCGTTCGGTTCGAGAACGGCTGGAACGATGACTCTGCAAAAAGCCCGGCGTATGATATCATTAAGGCTAGCGTGACGGGAAATCCTACCGGCTAAACACAATAATTCACATTAAATTCCTTTCATTAAAGGTGCCTACCTACGAATACTACAGCTAACAGCTGTGGCTGTTTTTGTGTGTTCCCGACATCTTTCTTTACAATGTTCAAACTGAAGTTCAAACATAGAAAACTGTTATTAGCCTTACGTTTAGTTCTAAGCTACTTGTCGATACAAAATGTATCGCCGTTGGCTTCTTTAAATAAATAAATATATATCGATATCGATGACAGCCGTCCATCGCTAAAAAAGATGCAGTGGTTAGGATTCTCTCGTTATCGAAACGTTTGCTTTGATTTTTTTCATGGAATTTTGAGTTTGGATAATTATTTAGATTGTTTCAACATCACCATTGCATGCCTGCCACGGAATGCTTTGACGAATGTTTTTCAGTATTTTCGAGCGTTCGGTCCACAGCATACACTTTTTATACACTTTTAGAACCCTTTTATGACATTTCTATAGCGGCCATATTTGATTTGCGCGTACAGTTGAAGTGCTATTTTCGTAAAGCTTTTAGTGGGATTTTTTTGTTTATTTATGGCGTTTTCGGAAGAGATTTGTATTAGTGGAAATAGTTATCTTAGCTATGATAGAATTCTTTATGTTAACAATGTTATTCCTTTGGTTATGTGAGTAAAATTTCTAAAGTTATGATATGAGTCGAACTGTCGTTAATAAATTTAATTGTATCTGCTGTTCTTTATATTTGGTTCATGTGTCATTTTTTGTGTTCCAAATAAAGGGTGATTCTATTCTATTTTATAATGTAGTGTTACACCAATGAAACATTATGAGATAATTATCCTGTTTATTTAGACTTTGTGCAATATCTAGTTACAATAATACTAATAATATAATACAAATAATCCAAATAAGCCCCGAACTAAGTAACTATCCGTTTTTTCCCTGTCTTAGCCTCTGTCTACCCACGCTTCCAAAACCCGAATGGGCATTCGGGTTTTGGAAGCAAGTCCACGACCGAACTCCTTGGACAAAACTGTTTCACAAAACTGTTTCATTGAAAATTTCGTTTAAATACTTTTTAGATATCGACTAAACTCATGGACGAATTTGTTAGAAACATGATTCATTGCAAATTTCCTATAAAACACTTTTTAGATATAAATGCAAACATAATTATTTCATTACTTATACATTTTCGATTATAAATATCTTAAATTACTTATTAATACAATATATTACTGATAAAAAAAAAGGCGTCCTTTCATATGTACCTACTACATAATAGGAAACCAAAAAAAAAAAAATTTTTTTATTTTCTTTTTATGTTATTTGTGGGGACACAGGCTTACGGCCCACCTGATGGTAAGCGGTCACCTTCGCCTATTGACACCGGCAACACCCGAGGTGTTGTCGATGCGTTCCCTACACTGTATAAACCTTTACCTCTTGAAGCGTACCATGCCGTAGCCTAATGGGAAAACCTCAGATGGTAGCTCATTCCACATCTTGCAAGTATAGGGTAGAAAAGATCGCGTGAAGCGTGTGGTGCGTGATACCCAGTTGTCGATGATATGTGGATGAGCTTTATTACGTTGTCGAGAAGTGCGGTAGTAAAATCTCGACGACGGGATGAAATCAAATAGCTCCTCAGAACATTATACCCTATTATACAGGCGGTAGAATACACTGAGCGATCCGATGTCACGGCGTTGACTCAGCGGTTCCAGCCTGTCGGCGAGTTTGGGATCACCGATGATTCTAATGGCTCTTCTCTGAAGGGAGTCAAAACGAAGCAATTGGTACTTTGGAGCTCCGTGCCAAAGATGGGAACAGTATTCCACGTGCGGCCGAACTTGCGCTTTGTACAGCAATAGCCGTTGTTGTTATTTTCAATACCTCACCTACCATGTTGACTATTTTAATCTGCAGTTAAAAAATACAAGCCTAGTTATTCAGAAAAATGCAAAACCGTGATACGACGTGCCGCTACGTGATGTGAACGCGACGGGACGTGAGGGTGCATACATTAGCCGGAGTGCTTGCGTACCATGCATCGGGCTTACTATACCCAATCACGTTCATTCTTCTATACTAATATTATAAAGAGGAAAGATTTGTATTTTTGTGTGTATGTTTGTAATGAATAAACTCAAAAACTACTGTGCCGATTTCAAAAATTCTTTCACCATTGGAAAGCTACATTCATTAGATATAAATTCATTACATAGTCTAATAGGTATATCCAAAGACGACCTCCGTGGCGTAGTGAGCGAATAGCCAGCTGAGACGCTGGAGGTTGCGGGTTCGATTCTCGCCGCGGGCGGAACAAATGTATGCATGACCTACAGAATTTTTTTCCGGGTCTGGTTGTTTCTCTAAAAATTATAGGTAATATTTAGAACAAAAAAACCGTATACATACATATATGTATTCTATCAGCTATCTGGTTCCCATAGTACAAGTTTTGCTTAGTTTGGGGCTAGATGTCGCTGTGTGAAATGTCCAGCATTATTTATTTATTGTATTTATTCATATATTTACTAGCTGACCCGCCGAACTTGGTACCGCCTTGATATACATGTGACGCGGGCTGTCAATGCCCCGGTAGAATTGTCAATCGGCCATCATTATGTGCATTTATGAATGAGAAAATTAATTTGCTTCATAACTTCCTTTTGCGTGTATATTTCCGATATTTTAATAGTTATTCTGCTATTCGGGGCAGGGACAAATCCAACAAATCAAAAATCATAAAAATCGGTCTAGCAGTTCTAGAGTTATAAATGGTGTAATTAAACCCGACTTTGTTTTGTATAATTGTATAGATAGATAGATATATTCTTTTAGATAAGTACAAATAGTTTTGTAGTAAATCATTAATATTAAAAAATATATTTGGTTTTCGCTCTCGCGCCTCGAATTGGTCCTACATACACTGCCCGTTATTTCGGATGGAGTGACAAATAAAGAAAATAATAATGTTTGATTGTACACACGGCTACACATCAAGTTATACAAGTACCAGTGTAAGCTGACCTCTCATTCTACGAAAAGCCTACACAATGCGAGGTCAGCTTATTCTGGAAATGTATAGCTTGATGTGTAGCAGTGTGTGTACACCAGGAACACATAAGGAATTAGTTTATGCTAAATCTAGTTCAATGGGCGGCCTTATCACTGAAAGCGATTTTTTCTGACAACGTTTGGCAACCTTTTGAACGCACTGGTTAGCGCAGCGTAGGACGGCCCCCAACTAGATGGAAAAACGACCTGATAAAGGTTGCTGGGAGCCGTTGGGTGCAGGCCGCACAAGGTCGCTCTGGAAATCTATGTGGGCCTATGTTTAGCTGTGGACATCGCGTGGCAGAAATGATGATGATGATAAACTTTTGAGCAAAATCTATTGCTAATTTGTCTGAGCTCCAAAAATACTTACTCCTTTCATTTAACCTGTCCTATGCACTAAGCATTTCAGTAGATATGCCACTCTGGCGTCAGTCACCGATTCTAGTTGGCCGCAAACGATCCTGCGGTCACACTGTGGGTCACAGATGGCTCACACAATAGTTAGCTAGCCAGTGGCGACATCTGGTGGACTATTGACGGTTATTACGACGACCTCTGTCCGTAACAGGTAGAGATGCATGAGAAATGTTTGCAAAGTCTGCAAATATTGACGAATGACGACCTCCGTGGCGCAGTGGGCGAAAAGCCGGCTGAAACCCGCCGATTCCCGCCGGGGAACAACTGTTTGCATGATCTACAGATATTTGTTCCGAGTCATGTTTTTCTATAAGTATTAAGCCGCCCGCGGCTTCGTCTTTGTTTTTTTTAACCTAATTTATTATGTTACTCAGGGAGGACGCTGCTTTTTATCTAATCTTTTTTACACTATTTGAATAAAATAAAAATACAATGTTTAAGTTTGTACATTTATTTTATCTATTATTTACATTATCTCATCTTCGTCACTACTTGTTACGAGGTTGTTCTTCGTCCTCAATCTCACTATAATCACTTGACGAAGAGGTATCCGATAAATTTACAATTAATTGCGATTCATTCGTCTCTTGTAAGAGGTCATCGTCCCAATACTTTTGTCGAAGCCTGTCCACATGGTTGACTTCTTTTTTCCAGTCACTCTCACTTATGCTGGTAAAACTACAACAAAAAAACAATAACACAAACGAAAACTAAAAGAATTCCAGAGCGCGTCGTTACGTGACGTAGGCCAGTACGAGACTAAAAACCCTAGTAAAACATAGTGATGCGAACGGTACAATACGGGCGCCATCGGGGAAGTGCAGGGGAAGCGGTCGGGGAGTCGCATTCCTAGCAGGTCCCAAGTTATCGCGCACGAGTATTATGTATGTATTTACAAAAAAAAAATGTTATCGGGTTAAAATGCTCTACTTAGTTTGGGGCTAGATAGCGCTGTGTGAAATGTCCAGAAATATTTATTCGTTTCGGGTACTGTGGTAGTTACTTGCAGATGAAAACGACGAACTTATAGTGTAAGAAAAGTGGGACAATCACTTTTTAGGGTTCCGTACCCAAAGGGTAAAACGGCACCCTTATTACTGAGGCTCCGCTGTTTGTCTGTCTGTCTGTCCGTCTGTCACCAGGCTGTATCCCATGAACCGTGATAATTAGACAGTTGAATTTTTTACAGATGTATTACTGTTGCTGCTATAACAACAAATACTAAAAACAGAATAATATAAATATTTAAGGGGGGCTCCCATACAACAAACGTGATTTTTTGCTCGTTTTAGCTCGATATTGATAACGGCAACAGGTAGACGCTTGAAATATTCACAGAATACATAGTTATATATTCCCTTTAAAAATAAATATATATATTAAAATATAATAAACATTTATGGGGGGTTCCCCTACAACAAACGTAATTTTTTTGCCGTTTTTATAGATAAAAGCGATAAGACCGCCCATTGTACTATTTTACTTTGTGTCTTCTATTTTGTCTGTAATTTATATTTTTTAATGTGTACAATAAAGTGCTTTCATTCATTTCATTCATAATAGTACGGAACCCTTCGTGCGTGAGTCGGACTCGCACTTAGCCGGAGCATGGCCCGGTTGCTTCCAGATAAAAATCGAGGTCGGATGGGCTCGGATCGTGTAGTCAGTCGATGCAGGAAAAATTCAAATGTTTGTGCAACAAATTGGTCAGGGGCCGTTAAAAAACGGTCCCTGATAAGCTCGGACGCCATATAGTCCGAGCCTAGAAGCGCCGGCGCGACGACTTAGACGTCTTCCAGAAGGATTGGGCAGGATCTGGCACTGGATCGTTATAAGTGTAAGGAAGAAGGGGAGGCCTTTGCCTAGCAGTGGGAAAGCATAAGCTAGAGAAAAAAAAGGTGCTGTTGTTAAAAATAACATACCATGGGCAAGTTTGAGAGATTACGGCACTTTTAATACCAGGATATTATGTTATTCCTTGATATACCTATAGTTGATGAATAGGTATGTATCTATACACGAGTCTTTTAATGAAAACGTATCCCTTATAAAGGTTTATCATAACTAAAACCTATTTAACTAAATTAAAAGCATTTTCCATTCATTATACAATATTTATGGCGCGAAATGAAACTAAATAGTTAATAAGCAGGTACCGTATTCTATCCATGATGTATCCCAGAAGTTATAGAAGTGAAACTCCCAAACTATGCAACACTTGCAAATGACAGACTACATTAAGAGTTTACTATACCTCAGCCCAAACTAGAATTTCACCCCTGCTTCTCCGCGCGCCGCTGCACATCTATCTCGCCGTGGTTCATATATTTGCCGGTGTTTTTATCATTTAGTCCCTTCATTTTTTTGTTGTGCTTATTTTTCATTACTACGTCTTTACAAAAACCAACTTAATATTAAATTCTACCTAAGAATTACGAGTTCGTTTGGAGCGACAAGCGTCACGGGTACCCCGTCTGAAAGCCGAAGTCAGACTGAATCGTGGACAGGGCGTCCGAAGCGAATGGTTTAATTAGTGCAAAACTTAGTTATTTTAATTTTAAGGTAAAATCAAAAGGTATTTTGAAAATTTAAAACGCAGGTGCGCTTATTTATTTTGTGTAGAATTACTGTCTAAAGTTTCAATACCTAAATTGAAGTATTCATCGCATAAGAACGGTTTTAAGATTAATTTGAAGTCATCTTTGGATTTTTTTGTTCTAGAAAATTTTACGGATACGTGTTTTCACAACACATGCGTTCTAGCACGCATCCTTAACTATAACATTTATGAGTTACAGATTGAAAGCACACAATTTGTTGAACAAAACATTGTTTCTCAATAAGCGATTTATCGTCCCCCTAGGTATAGTGCGCCCTTAAAGCCTAGCCTACAGTAGGCCTGCGGCAGCACCGGGAGGGGGGGGGGGGCATACCAGGTCACCTTCCCCGGGCGGCAATTTCAGGGGGCGGCAAATTCTTCAATAAAAATATGTTTGAAAATAAAGTGGTTTCATAAAGCATCCAGCGCATGTCCTACTATCGATTATTTCACTTCTTGGAACGGTTCAAACTTAAGACGATATACAAATTTAATTTCACTGACGATTGGGCGGAGCATATATCCGACTATCTATTTACTTGCATAAGTGAAGAACGAGACAAACATGTATCATAGCCGCGCCGCATTATCGCAGGAGTAAATAACGAGCGACAAAAGATAAAATCTCGAACTGCATGAGAACCAACAAATGAAAACAAAAAAAAAGCTTTTCCATTAATTTATGTACCATAATTACCAACATAACTATCTAAAAAAAATACTTTAACTATTTTCTAGAGTCGGAGAATGAACGACTTTAGTGTTTTAGAAAAGCCGATTTTGACAAATAATTGTATAGAGAAAAGTTTCACCAATTGCGTTTCTGACTTTCATTTATGTTGTTTAAATCCTCAAGTAAGTATTGCTTAAATATGAATACCATTTTTCGTTATGAATACGACACTTACTTAGCGGCTCAATTTTTTTACATATCGTCTTAACACCCTAACACCCCTTAACACCTTAACTCAACGTATGATTTGACAACTCTCTTAAACACATTTAGCCACTAAATACAATTTAAACATCGTGGTGCAATTCACCTTTAGTGAGTAGTTACTGTCTACTGCCAATAACAGAACAGGGGTTACAATGTTCACTTTTTACTGAAACTGGATTTGAAATGGCAGTTTCCCTTCTACACGATACATTTATTAGGTGATACTATTTTATGATGGTGGTTTGCGAAATTACCAGTCGTAAATACTAGTAACGGGAGTGTCAGTTTGTTAGAGTAACATAATACAATGTACCGGCAATGGTGAGATCTTTCCACAGTAATAATATTAAATCTATAATCTAAAAGCACCATATATACAAATGTTACAAAAATACAACAATAGGTATAAATAAATAACTGAAACAAAATAAGAGTTCACACAGTTCCCCTTCTTACACTGCACTGCAATGTATTCGCGGGTACGATTCGAATTATAGTCATTATCATTATTCATTATTATAAATCCTGTATTTATAATCATTAAAATAAATCACGAAAGTTTTTAAGTAAAAGCATCATTATTGTATCAGCTATACGTCCACTGCTAAACGTTGGCCTCCCTGAACCTCCCCATAGATTTCCAGAGCAGAGCAGAGGGTTTTTTTTTCAGCAGGCAGTTCTTTGAGCCATGTGCCTTGCCCACTGCCACTTCAGTTTGTTATTCCTCTAGCTAGGCTATGTCAGTGAACTTGGTTTGTCTACGAATCTCCTCATTTCTGTTTTGATCTGAGGTATTCCACAAACAGCACCGATTTAATTCATCATTATCATCATTATTGATCACTTGTCGAAATCGGACGTGCCAATAATTTACTCAAATTAATAAACCAACTTTAAATCTGACCTAGATTTGAGTCAGCAAAAGTGTGAAGTTAAGAAGTGATTCATCGCTATCTAATTGAGTATGTTGTGATAAAAATTTCAAACGTAAATATCGACATGGACAGCCCTTTTAGCCGAAGTAGTAAAGTGGTCCGCAGTTCCCTGCCCACCCCTCAACCTGAGCTCTCATTACCACTGCGCCCGCCAGCGCCGCCGAGGGATGAAGCGATCATTGAAACCGTGTCTACATCGGAGATACAGACCTGGATAATCACCATCAAACAGTGACTCAATGAAGTGACCTCGATTGCTACCGAAGGTAAACTAAACTCGGACCAAACGTTAAGAATTAGTAATCTGTGCAGAAAGGTAGCCCATGGCACATCTCAAATGGCTGTGGAGTAACAAGACCTAAAGCAGATGACCGCCCAAGCTCAATTCTACCTCAAAGGTTTCAAAGAAAAGGAAAGCATATCTCAACGCACTCAAGACCTTCATCAAAGCGTTAAAGTGTCATCGCAACCAGCAATTAAACCCTCATTCGCAGAAATGGTAAAAAACAGCAGTAGTATACTCTAATCCGCCCTAATAACCTGAACTCTGTAGCTATTTATCCCAAAGATAAATTGCAGACCAGTGACGACAATAAGTCATTTGTACAAAAAATTATCAGCCCTGAGGGAGTGAGGCTACATGTAAGAGGACTTTGTAAGACCAAATGGAGGCGTCGTCATCAGCGCAGAGACCAAGGACGACATAGAAAAGCTGAAAAACTCAGTGAACCTAACTACATCTGCCCTAACCATCGACGAACTACGCAAGTGCAGACCACGAGTAGTGATCATTGGGGTACCATCAAAAATGCAAGAACTAGAGGTCTATAACAGCATGTACGAGCAGAATTTGGCCGAGAAACTCTCGGGTATGACGAGAGAAAAATTTCTGGTCTCTATCAAGCTTAGCCATAAATCTGGAAAGAAGGATGCTGAAACCTGCAACTACATAATAGAGGTATCTGCAATCATTAGCAAAGCCCTTGTAACTCAAAACAGAGTCTATATAAATTGGTCATCCTGTTCTTTGTGAGACTTTACATTGGTGGCAAGATGTTTTAAGTGCCAACAATATGGCCATGCGGCCAAGTCTTGCAAGGCAGAGTCCTACACTTGTGAACATTGCGGCGATCAGGACACCAAGCCAGTGAGTGCTCAAAGAAAGCGAAGCCTGCAAAATGTGCAACCTGTCTCGGCTACAAAAAACCGAGCAATATAAGACAGGTGGTTTAGATTGCCCTGCCAAAACTTTAGCAGAACAAAGGTACATCAACTCCATTGATTATGAGGGCGCCTAAGAGCGCCACCTTAAATGTATAATCTAGCCTTAACTTTAGTAATCTGTGACTGATAGCTAAATTAACGACCTAGACAATTTCTCAGTTTCTGATTCAAGGTCATGTGATGTTGAAAACTGTAAACAACATGTATCTGTCTACCGCAACGCATTAAATATTCTAACACAAAATATTCGCAGCAAAAATAAATAATAATTTCAGCACTTTTATGCAAAGGCTTAATGTTGAATGTGACCTAATTATCCTAAACAAATGCTGGCTTGCTATTCATTCTTAATAACTTATCAATAACGGAAGGTTATACAGATCATAACACCACTAAAAGTCACAATCAAAACGATGGAGTAGTAAGTTCTAGAAACTCATTTTAAGTATCACATGTCTGTAGAAGAATTGAACATTTTGGACTGCACCTGTTTGTTGGTAAAAATTGGAGCAAGTATTTGCAAGCTGTTTGTTGGTATAAAAGTTTGGAAACCCATAAACAACGTCACTTTTACATCAATACGACGTGAATCATCTTCAAATTTATTAAAATCACATCCCTCCCCGCTTGTAGCTGCTAACAATGCTAACGACTTTTTTGTTAGCATTATCGAAAGCTAGCAGTGAAGGTTCAAAACTTGTCCTCGGCGCCTACTATAAACAACGTCAAGTCACAGAATAAATCTTTTGTGTTACTGGATATTGACATTCCGGAAATTGAAAGAATTATAATGGGGCTAACAGACGATTGCGCAACTGGGTGGGATAATATCCCGACCAAAATACTTAAGCTGTACAAACATGTACTTGCCCCACCTTTAACTTTTGCCTTTCAGAAATCTTTAGACTTAATCTTTAGAGAAAAGGCGGTGGTCATTCCCGTACATATGTAAGTCAGGGAGCAAAACAGAAATTTTAAATTACAGACCAATTTATGTACTATCTTCAGCTTCTAAAATATTAGAAAAAAACAATAGATTAGTTCATTCATTACTTAGAATGTAAATCACTCTTATCTAACACTCAATTTAGGTTTAGGCCTAAACTGTCTACCTCTGACGCTGTACACCAGCTCACTCATTTTATAGGGAAGGAACTTGACAAAGGTAATAAGACATTAGGCATATTTTTAGACCTAGCAAAAGCCTTCGACACCGTTTCTATCCCTACTTTACTCAACAAGTTAGAAAACATAGGCATACGAGGTAATCAGCGTAAGCTGCTTACCAGCTATTTGAGCAGTCGTAGTCAATGCGTCAAAATAGACAATGTCATCAGCTCAAATCTGGGAAATACTTCTTTCGGCCTGCCCCAAGGAAGTATTTTATCAAGTACCTCATTTTTAATATACATTAATGAACTCTGCAAGCTCCAACTAGACCACGGAAAATTTCTATCCTATGCTGATGACACTGCTCTACTTTTCTCAGCTGATACGGAATCGAAAATGCATGAATTTGCACAACGCGGCTTCAATACACTAAACAAATGGCTCCAAACTCACCTACTAACCCTTAATGCTGATAAAACAAAATGCTATGCGGAAATCACAGTCGGCACTAATGACTAACCCAGATAATCATATTTTGCACATCAATGCCTTGTCCTATAAACGATAATTTGTGTAACTGAGCTGTCATCTCATTTACTAATTATATTATGTACCTTGGCGTTATAATAGATGAAAATCTCTCGTTCAAAAAACAAAAGATTTTTTTTTAAGTAATAGAATACGAAAATTAAAAGTAGTTTCATTTCAAAAAGTTACGCTGTATTGCAGATTCAAAGTTAGTTATGCAAGTATACCTTAAGGTATCCGTAGGTCCCTTTCTCTATCCAACCAACTTATTATATAAGTCGTGTAAAGTTCTAACAGTTAGGCAGCTATTTATACTAAACATAGTTTTAAGACAATACAAAGCACTTCCCTAGATCACTGAAAGTACTAACAAAAGACGAAAAGATATCGTCCGCACTAACAACACCCCAGTAAAGCATGCTTTTGCATCCAGATATGGAATGTTCCTAAGACCATACCTGTACAACAGGCTCATCGCAAATTGAGCATCAACTCAATAAATTTCTCAAACTGTAAAAGAGCCTTACAGTCTGCTCTATCCAATCTATCTTACGAGGAAACTGAAGAGCTGAGGAGCTTCTAACCGTAATAAAGTAAGATTTTAAGGTTGTATAGTACGCAAACTCATACCTGCCTATGTTTGCACTTTTCATTATGTAAATAGATTCTAAGTTTTGTTAATTTGAGTATTCACAAATTACCCGAGTCCAGCCTTTTTCGCCTGAGATACAGGTTTTCCTAGTTCAGGCAATGTATAAAATGTTACCTATAAGTAGTTATTAATCCCTAATGTTAATTTTAGCAATATGAAAAATGATTACAGATTTATTTATTAAAATACATAAATACATACATATTGCTGGACATTTCACACAGCGCTATCTAGCCCCAAACTAAGCAGAGCTTGTATTATGGGAATCAGATAACTGATAGAATAGTTATTTGCTTTTTTTTTGTATATATGTACATACCTACTTATAATATAAAGAAAACATCCAGATGCGGAACAAATATCTGTAGATCATGCAAACATTTGTTCCGCGGCGGGAAACGAACCCGCTATCTCCTGCGTCTCAGCCGGGTATTCGCCCACTGCGCCACGGAGCATTGGCACCTATTTTAATAGCAACCAATGTAATTCCACGAATAGCACTAATTAATATTTTGGCTTAGTGCTCGTAGAGAAATACCAAGCATAGCCCTCTCCACAGCACGCTAAGCGACTTTTAGCATTCCTCACAATGAGAGCCTATTAACTCCTTTGCCATAGGTCCATCCATCCAAAGGTTGTCTGGCAGAAATCGCTAATTAACGATAAGATTGCAAATTTTATACAGTCATTTAAATGGTGTTATTTTTTATTTGTTGTTTATGGTGTGGAATGTTACGGAGAGTATAGAAGACAATGAATAACATATATTTTAATATGAAACACGAAGATGAATCAAAGATAGTAACCTCAAAAGTGCATTCCTTCAGTTAATTCTCGTAATTTCAGCAATAAAGGCGATCGCTATCGTCCATTGAAGCAGTCAATTTAATCGCTTGCGCTACTACATTGAAAGATATATGGGGGCGCCATTCGCGCATTCCTTGTGGTTAGGTATCATTTATGTTGTTTGGTAGAAAATTCCTGAAATGCCTACAAATGCTCTACTTCTCTGAGGACTACTTCCTACTTTTTCATCAGTATTTAGCTGGTGGAAAGTCGCAATTATTATCTAGGTGAAGAATAAAGCTGATGTAGTGCCTGAGACAAGTATGGATAAATAATGCATATTTTTAATGGTATTTCATAAAGTAAACTTTGCTGTTATATATAGCCTTCTCCATAGTACGCTGAGCGAGCTTGAACCTTCGTAAGAGGGTTAGTGTTCTAGTTTCTCTATGTCATCGAATCAGAAAAGAAGAGATTCGTAAACAAACTAAGATCACTGACGTGCAGAGGGTTAGAAATAGGGAATGCAATCCCGATCCCGCGAGATCTCGTGTAATTTTTCGGGATCAATCCCGACGCATCATATGACGAGATCCCGTTCGAGATTGACGGGATTGGGCGGCAGTGGTCAGCGACGCTACACACGTCCACTCGGGGCGCAAGCGGCGCGCTGACTGACGGCCGCGAGCGGCAGGAACGCCAAACAGCGTTAGAAAACTATTCCGACTATTTCCGAATATTAGCGACAGGTGACGATAATTATTTAGTTGGTAAGATTAAAGAATAAAGATTTTTATTTTCTTTCGTGTAATATGTTATTTTAGTTAACCTCACTATCACAAACAAGCAGTTATTAGCTTTTTCAGTCATCCGAATTTAACATTTTTTTAAACTAGACGGATCTCGAATTTGCAATCTCGAGTCGGGATTGCATTCCCTAGTTAGAAAGCTGTAGTGGTAGTGGTAGCACATAGCTCGAAGAAATTATGGCCGTTGGGGCAGGAAGGTTCTCGAATGGAGACCACAAACTAGAGCGTAGGACGGCCCACCTCTAGATAGAATGTTGACCTGATATAGGTTGCTGGAAACCGTTGGTCGCTCTGGAAATCTATCAAAGATGAAATCTATGGGGGATCCTAAAATCAGCAGTGGATCTCCTGTGGCTGCTTTATTGAAGTCACAGTATTAGCTGGATAGATAATAATACCATAGTGATAAGTATGGTTAAAGCAGGCAAATTTCACTATACCAAAAAACATTATGCAATTCTATTTTACACAGTTTTAACTTAACCCTAAATGTGAACTATTTATAAGTTAACGAAATAAGCAATTTATTATATATTATTATTTAATAAATGCATTTTTTTCTTTACAGGTAAGCCACAGTTTCATTACTGTTCTGAAAAACGACCAAATCACATTATGGGTAAGTACAAACAAAAGAAAGATGAAACCCTATGAGTGTTCCATTTTTCCAAACTTGGTACAAAACATTGATATATTTTGATATACAGAATATTTAAAAACCTATATAAACTTAATCAATATTAAAATACAGTTTAAACACGATCTACGAATCATTTTATATATTTGACACGTAGATTACCTTAGCTGATCTATTAGCAAGCTGTCTATTTTATAAATAATATAAATGGTCACGTACAGAAGTATCACTATTTACCTATTTATCGATAAAATTGATATACTCGTATGTTACTATTCTGAGGGAATAGGTACACCATTAAGTACGAGAGTCGCACAGTGAACGAATAGCCGGCTGAGATCCAAGTGGCGGGTTCGATTTTACCCACGGAACAAATGTTTGTATGATCAACAGATATTATTTTGGTTCGTATATCGTACGTAGGTACATAATTACAAAATACAATGTATTCTATCATTTATCAGGTTCCAACAGTAGAAACATTGCTTGGTTTAGGGCTAGATAGCGCTGTGTGAAGTATCCAGTATAATTTATTTCTTTAAAACTAGTTGTTGCTCGCGACTTCGTACGCGTTACAATACTAAATGTGCCTAAAAATAAAACTAAACTCGCTATTACAACTTGATTTGACAACCAAATTTTACCCCATGGGACCTGATTTATGGGATAAACAGTAGACAATGTGTTAATCCTGGTTATAATCTACGTACATACGTACGTCTCTGATTTTCGCAACAAGCTCAAGTGGTTACCCATTCGCTGCCGCAGGAATACGCATATTCTCTTTCTCTTGTGCAGTATCATGTTTAACCCTTCTAGTCCTTCTTATCTCAGAGTGCGCTTTGAGTATCTTCATCAATCAAATCCTCGAGCCTTGCGCTCCTCTGAGAACTTGAAACTTAAAACTCTTGTACACTCTTCTAACTTTTATGATAAATCCTTCACTGTACAAGCGCTATCCGTCTATGGAACTCTCTTCCTCCACACATTAGAATTGCCAAATCCCTTCCCATCTTTAAAACAGTTCTATTTAAACGTTTGTCTGCACTACAATGTTGATTTCTCATTTTCTCATCTATCGTTACGCTACTCTTGGTTTTTATTTCACCCTTCTATTACCTTTAAGTACCTACTTATAGTATTTTATATAATATACCTTTTTTATTATTAGTATGGAATATCTTCAACCAGTGTGTGTTGCCAGTGATGACCTATGGCACTGAAACGTGGTCCTTTACTCATGGCCTCATGGCCAAGCTCAAGGTCGCTCAACGAGCTATGGAGAGGGCTATGCTCGGGATTTCTTTGCGTGACAAAATCCGCAATGAGGAAATCCGCAGAAGAACTAAAGTTGCCGACATAGCTCTCAAAATTAGCAAGTTGAAGTGGCAATGGGCAGGCCACATCGCTCGTAGAACCGATAACCGTTGGGGAAGAAAGGTTCTCGAGTGGAGACCACGGACTGGAAGACGCAGCGTAGGCCGACCCCCCACAAGGTGGACCGACGATCTAGTAAGAATCGCGGGGAGCCGTTGGGCGCAAACGGCTACCAACCGCTCGTTGTGGCGATCTAAGGGGGAGGCCTATGTTCAGCAGTGGACGTCTTCCGGCTGATGATGATGATGGAATATTTATGTACCTACTATGCTATAGTATTATGCACCTAATTTATTTATTTGTATATAATTATTTATTTTGCTTATGTAAGTACCTACACTGTTTATTCAATATTCAATTATTTTTTTATTAATAGCTACCGTCCTATAGCGTTCTCGTGAAGTCCAGTCCATCCAAATGAAGGAAGAGATCGCTTTTAGCGATAAGACAGCCAATTGTACTGTCGCGTGTATTGTTATTTGTTTTTATATCGTTTTTTATTTTAAGTGTGATTTACAATAAAGCGTTTTCTATCTTCTATCTATCTATCTACATACTAAATTTCATCGAAATCGGTTCAGCAGTTACGGCGTGATTAAGTAATTAACAAACGAACATCCAACCTTTCGCATTTATAATATTAGTGTGATGATCAAAAATATTTGATTATCCAGCGCATAAACTCAATCGAAATTAAATAAATAAATGTTATAGCTTCCAATTAATTAGTGGAGCAATATCGTTTACTAAAGCGATTATATAATCAGTTAGCTTTAGTGAGTTTAATAACAGTTCTGGAATGATATTAAATAATTTTATATAAAGAACTTAATTTTATATGAAATGTTATATGAATGTGGAAAACACGAGTTCTGCGTACTATACCTTATCTCTTATCTTAACTAATCATACCTATTTCTGCCGCCGAGCAGCATTGCAGTTTCAGCTTGAAGGGTGCCGGTAAAATACCAAGCCAGTGAGGCTTTACACTTGTATGCCTTATGTTGATGGACACAGGGTAGAGCATCGAATAAAAAAATATCACGTTTGTTGTATGGGAGCCCCCATTAAATATTTATTTTATTTTGTTTTTAGTATTTGTTGTTATAGCGGCAATATAAATACATCATCTGTGAAAATTTCAACTGTCACGGTTCATGAGATACAGCCTGGTGACAGACGGACAGACAGACAGCGGAGTCTTAGTAATAGGGTCCCGTTTGACCCTTTAGGTACGAAGCCCTAAGAAATATATGATTCATTTCGGGCACCTGAAACATATTTTTTAGTAGCTAGTTCGGGAGCCTATGGAATAATTGTGTCAAACTTAATTATGTCATTTTTAGTTTTACGATTATTTCATTTAACTTTCATTATTAGTACGAACTTAGAGAAATATTACTTATGTCAAGGTACGATTAAGAAGTGGAACTTGATTTCAACGTCCACTATACACCACTGTTAATAATCTCGGAGTCTTCATGTCCAGAGTGAACCGATTATCTATAAGCAAGCGTGCTTAATCTTCGACTTCGACCATCGCTTACCATCAGGTGACGTAGTGCTCAAGCGCTTCACTATTCTTAATAAAATCCGGGTCGGGGATTCAACCTGCAACTTACGTGTCAGTCCTTCACCCACCGCACCACAGAGGTCAAGTTAATTCCGCATTAAGGTTTCATGAAAGCGGATTTAATCCGAGATGGTCCCCTACAAGCTAAAGTACACATTTATGGGGTTTAATAATATATCTGTTGCCATGGCGACGGGCAGCCTTTCGGACAATCACCCTTGGCTATTGAAATGATGGCTGGACAAAAATTACAATGGGAAGACCCAAAGCTACCTACCTTTACTGTTAGTCTACTTTATTAGAAATTTACAATTTATTTAAAAATGGATAATTTAGGCTTAGAGAATTAAATACTAGCACATAAGTCTAGAAATGAGACATAGGTGCTGATTTTGTGTTACTTTCACCCAAAGGCTCCAAGCAATCCTTATGATTTTTTTGTATACTACTTATATGGCAAACGAGCATGCAGTCCAACAGATGTTAAGTGGCTACTGCAGCCCATGGATATCCACATAGAATTCAAAACAAGCTATTATGTTGTCTTGATCTCTATGTGGATACATTGCCATACTATAGGACTTAGCTGGTATGCCTATGTACCAGTAATTACAGGAACATACCATTACCATCTAACTGGAACACAGCAGCACAAGTACTGCTATTTGGCGGCAGATAAAGGTAAGGCGGTGGTCCCACTTCCTCGAGCCCGTTCACAAAAGTTTTAGCACCAGTTAAAATGATTAAGTTATGAGGTCGTATTTCCACCAAGTTTGGGGCCGTCCTACGCTGCGCTTTCCAGAGCGTGGTCTCCACTCGAGCACCTTTCTGCCCCAACGGCCGTATGTGCCTCACATTATCCCAGTTCAACTGGTTAATCCAATCCTTTGGGCTAAGTCAGCGACTTTGGTTTGTCATGAATCTCCTCATTTCTGATCCCCCTTTTTTGCATTAGGGGTTAAGGGCCATGGACGTTCCCTGGTTTGTCTTCCAAGTTCCAACATGTCTAACAATGGGATACATAGCTCAACGAAAACTGTCCAGTAACTAATACCCAAACATTAATATGATAATACCATTGGCCGTGGTTGGCTGTTTGCCAAAATGGAAATTAGCCCTTTTTCCCGATGACAGGGGATTCGATCGGGTAAGCTTAGCTCAGCTTAGTTCAGCTTAGCGCATCTAGTTTATCGCCTGTTGAATGCCAATTTAAAGAAGGCTTAGCTGGCATATGAAATCTATAAAATGCATCTTAGAATTCTATTTATCTAGTAAAACTAGAATATTTTTAGAATTTATTAACTATCGATCGCTGAATTGTTTGCACAAATCTCTATAAACTTATAACACTCTTCACAATATACATCGTTGACCAATCCGCAGCTTCGCACGCGTACTTTTTCAATAAAAACACTACCCTCCTTCTGCGCAGTTGGGTAAAAAGTAGCCTATGTCACCCGGGGATAATATAGAAAACTAGTTGACCCGCCGAACTTTGTACCGCCTTGACATACATATAACGCGGGCTGTCAATATACGTCACCCTGGTAGAATTGTCAATTGTTGTCCCCGGTCATAATTATGTATGAGAAAATGAATTCTCTTCGTAATTTCTTTTTGCGTGAATTTTTCCGATATTTTTTTATAGTGACTTATATTATCTTTGACGTTTTATGTGACGTCACATGGGAACGGGATAAAAAGTATCCTATGTTTCCTGGTTCTAAGCTATCTCCACACCAATTTTCAGCCATATCGGTTTAGCCGTTCTTGAGTTATAAATAGTGTAACTAACACGACTTTCTTTTATATATATAGATTTAATTTTCATTCTAATGGTTAAAGAATTTTTGAAATCAGAGTAGTTTTTGAGTTTAATCGTTACAAACATACAAAAATACAAATCTTTCCTTTTTATTTTATTAGTGTAGATTTATATAATGCTGGACATTTCACATAGTGCTACCTAGCCCCAAACTAAGCAGAGCTTTGTACTTTTGGAACCTGATAGGTAAGTGATGTGATGACTGATAGAATACATTTGTTTTTTTTTTATATTAAATAAAAAAATACCCAGACTCGGAACAAATATCTGTAGATGCATACATTTTATCCACGTCAACTCACCCACTGTGCCTCGGAAGTCGTCAATGTCTTAAATCCCAATAATTTTATGATTCATAATTTTTTAAAATCGCAGCACATAATTATGTAAAAACATTTAATTTTTTACCATCACTCTTTCTTAAGAAATTAAATATGGACTTAAAAGGAAAAACTATAAAGGTTGGTTCGACTGAAAACCCCTACAACTTTAAAAACTTGAGATAAACAGAAATATCGATATGTGACCCGTATCTTGCACGTCACGGTATTTAAATCTGCAAGTAGGCTCATTATGTGACCCGACTGGACGCACCATTGCACCTTAAAATGGTTATCACAACAATTATTGCATTGCATTTGTGTTGGTAATATAGTTGTCCAGGGCATCGACCCGGGGCAGGATGTTGCTAAACTGTAACAATGCGTCCCAGGAGCATGGGTTCGATTCCGGGTTGGGTAACAACTCAATACCGAGTATAATTGACATTAGGTTTTCTATTTTTAGATTTTATAGCATCGATTGAAGATTGTTCATGATAAGGCCGCCTATTGTACTACCACGTATAGGTCTTTCAATTTTTCTAGGTAATTTGGTGTAACAATAAAAAAATATCTATATAACTGTCATTGACGACCTCCGTGGTGCACTGGGCGAATAGCCGGCTGAGACGCAGGAGGTAGCGGGTTCGATTCCCGCTGCGGTACAATGTTTGCATGATCTATAGATATTTGTTCCGGGTCTGGTTGTTTCTCTATATATTATAAGTATGTATTTACAAAAAAAAATGTATATAAGTTTTCTATCAATTATCTGGTTCCCATAGTACAAGCTCTGCTTAGTTTGGGGCTAGATAGCCCTGTGTGAAATGTCCAGAAATATTTATTTAATTATACCGGTAAAGTGGGTTATGAATGCCGTTGTTGTGCCTGATCCAAAACACTGATAAACTGTTTGTTTATTTATTTACATATTATATCTATTAAACTACATACATAACTAGCATCCGCCCGCGGCTTCGCACGCGTGGTTTCTCAATAAAAAGCATCCTATGCTTCAATCCAGGTCATAGTCTATCTTTATACCAAATTTCATCGAAATCGGTTCAAATCAAATCAAAATGTTTATATTCATTAAAATCACAAGGATCACTTTGAAACGTCAATTATACTGCCTGTTCCTTCACGACCAAGCCAGGAAAGAATGGCTGGTTGTTCTTTTAACGATCCTATTAGAATACATACAATAAAGAAAATAAATTACGTCTAAATTGTAACATTTCTGAACGAGTTGGAGCAAATTCAATTCCAAGCTTCTCTATCATCTAAATAATCCGATATGTTACAGTAGGTTTTTTTTTAAAGATTTTGCTTAATTAAGTTTTAAAATTTGTTTATTGTCAATTTTTGTACATCACTTGGGGTTTGTTATAAAAGCGAACACCTCTACAAGCACAAGAGTCAACCGTTACGATGTGATTACCAAACAAACATACAAATTTTCACATTTATAATAATGATGTGATTAAACTAGATAGCAATGATACCTACTAATACATGTAGCGTGGGTAGGCTAGTTTCAAAAGATTAAAGAAAGAAAAGATATTCGAAAGTTACGTCACGCCAGTCAGAGTTCCTCAAACTATTTTCACTGATAATAGACAAAAGTCATACGCGTAGCAAACGGGCGAAAAATTACCTAGTCCTCAAAACAGTCACGTCTTAATCCCTTGGTCAGCCAATAAAACTCATTAAAATTAACTGTCCTACGTACCTACCTATCGCCACCATACACAAAAATTATGCGTTTAAACCAAAGCTTATATATTTATATCTACTTATATATTTTTTTTTATTATTTCTGGCGATGAGAAAAGCTTACGGCCCAACTATCGCCTATAACAGAGAATTGCCTCGTAGGTCACGTACGTTAGAAATGTGCCCCACGATGCACTGCTGTCTATCAACTTGAGGCATACAGGCCTCATGTGCCTCTAATTTCACCGGCAACCATACCCTTCAAACCGAAACACATATATTGCCTCCATACAATTAGTAAAAACTGATATTAAATTTTTTCATATAAAAAAGCTAAAATGCACACATCAGGTACACTGAAAATCAAAATGGTCCGTAATATTAAAGTTAAAACGACATAAAACGGTACGACAATTTCCAGAAGGAAATTGAGTTCTAAATAACCCACTATGTATTAAACGCATCTTTGTAATTTCTCGCAGAAATTGGATCTAGCTGTCTGGGGGAAGGAGGGGAAAGGGGTGGGGAAAAATTAAATAAAATTGGAGCTCCATAACGAGTGAAGCCGGTCGGCAGTACGCTATTTAATTATGAATTTATGAGCGGTGGGGGAAATGCAAAGTTAGGGGGCGGGTGTAGAGGGGCGGACGCGGGGTACATGAGCGGAGCGAGTTACGGGTATTATCCAGCCAAGACGAACCTCTTGCGGCAGATTCACCGCATCGCATTTTTTTCCAGCGATACAATTTTACTTTTCTTCAAAACGATTTCCTACATACTGTAACTATCATTATGAATCAGTGAAAGACTGTGCTTAAAATGACAGTGAGGTCTCATACGATATTGCTTACTTTTTATTGTAAAAAAGTCCCAGAGATCTGTATAGTCATTTTTAAAGCCACTGAGAATATAGGAACACGAGACTTATCACGTGCAAGTTTCAGGGCGCAATGCAATGCCATATAGGCCAAGTCTTAGTCGTAAACTGCAAGGTAATGCAATTGTTATTGTTATAACCACTTAATAGTAGGGCATGAATAAATGTGCTGAATAAAAATTCAGGAGGCCATGATATTTTTTTTAATCTTCAAAAAAGAATTAGCAGTGTTAAATTAATTTTTATTTTGATGTCTGTCTTGACAAAAGATTAGTTTGGTAAATTATGTACTGGGTTATTTATTTTAATTGCAAAGATGTGAAAAGACGGTTTCTTATTGCTTTTAGTACATTTTTTTAGGTTTGATCATATGAAATAGTTAACAATAGCCTCGATGATGCATTCGATTTTAATTTGTTATTAATTATAAATAATTTAAGTATGAATTTGAAAGTTACCTCAATCAGTTTTCTGTGATAACTATACTACTAAAATTCCCCGCTCTCGCTTCCTCTCATGAGTGAAACCGCTTGCTAAATATTGCAGCATCTCTCAGTTCTGGTTAATTAAGACACTGTTATGAGTGGCACTTACAGCGGACTAAATAAATAATACGTATTTCGGGATTTCGCCTTTGAATGTGTCCGCCATTTTTGGCGTCTAATGAAGTTTTGAATAGTCATGATTTAATTTAACTACTTATAATTATACTAGAATGACACACAAAATAATGCAAAATGCAACGTTTTTCATATATTAAATCAACTACAAACGACAGTATCAAGTGACAAAACTACTAACTAAGTAGTAGAATAAATGAAGTAGGTAGTAGAGTTGGCTTAAGAATGCTTAAGTATAACTACTAAAACGGCATAATAATAAATAAAAAAAATACTTCTACATTTTAAATAAAATGTTTTGTTAGTAATTAACTGTTAGTCCTGGAGGTTGGACAATCTCATGACCACCTGATGTTAAATGGTAACCATCGCCTATAACGAATCTGCTTGCCTCGTAGTTCACGCACCTTAGGAACGTGTCTTAGGAACGATGCACTGCCCTGCGTCCATCAACTTGAGGCACTCAGCTGTAAAGCCTTATGTGCCTGTAATTTCACCGGCAACCATACCCTTCAAACCTACCACAGTAATGCTGCTTGTTAGCAGAAATAGGAATGATGGTGGTACTTCGCCAGGAGAGCCCTTTTTCAAGAAACTCTACCACTCTTATAGAAACTCTACTACTCTTAAAGAAACTCTACTACTTAAAATAATGTATAAAAAGGAAACCAATAAACACACACATTAAATAAAACAAACACGTAAAAGACATACACTTATAAAAGTAAGCATATCATAAGTCTGCAGAAACAAACATTGAAGCCGCAGGTTTTCTTGCGATGTTTTCCTTCACCGAAAATGCGCTCGATACCTTTAGCCTCCATTTAACCTTCCCTAGTTACAAAAACTGTGTTTACAAAAATTATCTTCATAATAATATGTATATCCTAATAATATAATAGGTCATCTATACTAATATTATAAAGAGGAAAGATTTGTTTGTTTGTATTGAATAGGCTCTACTACTGGACCGATTTAAAAAAATATTTCACTGTTAGGAAGCTACACTATCCCCGGGTGACATAGGCTACTTTTTACTCAACTGCGCAGAAGGAGGGTAATGTTTTTATTGAAAAACTACGCACGTGAAACTGCGGATTGGTCAGCTAGTTACATTATAAATGCGTAAGTAACTCTGTTTGTTTGTTTGTTACATTTTCACGACTAAACAGCTGATCCCAGCGTTAACAAATTTTGCAAGGAGATATATTATAACCTGAGGAAGTACATAGGCTACTTTTTACCCGACTGCGCAAACGGAGGGTAATATTTTTATTGATAAACCACGCGTGCGAAGCCGTAGGCGAGTCAGCTAGTTTTTAATAATTTTTGTTGCAACTGTACCTGAGTAGTGGTTCATCCCGAACTGAGGATCGCACTCAAAGGGGGGGCGGGAGGCATCCCCGATCTTTAAGTTTATTACCAACGGAGTTTTGTTTGAGAGATCTTTAAAATGTAGGTTTCATTGAAAATTCTAAAAAGTCTGACATTTCATGAGATTAGAAAAGTCCAGCTGCAATCCTGAGAAGAGTCCAAAAATCCTGAAATCTCAGGACAAATCCTGAGATATGGTAACCCTACGCGTGTCACGTTAAAAACAAAAAAAAATATTTGTAATCTTTGACTATCAAACTATTTTGATAGTCAAAGATTACAAATATTTTTCATGGCACTATTGTCATGACATGCACAACCAACTAACTTGCCCTACAGTTTCATTTAACGTAAAAGGAGTCCATGTTAATTGGTTATAAATGTTTAGTTGGAAATTGCAGTCTGGATTTCAGACTTTTCGCTATATTTGTGTCTCTAAAGCTACACGCATACCAAATTTAGCACTGTGGGGTCACTGGTGCACCCTGTGATTATCGTCAAAATTCAGGTTTTATTATAACTTAAACATTACAAGGTTTATTTAAACAAAAAATAAAAACGAGATAGAAATGTACTTTTCACTAGACATGCCACTTGACCGGACAGTCTCATTTTTGTTTTTTTACCCCTCCTAAACACCAATATCTCAAGAACCCCCACATTTCAGCACATTTAGTCACACCAGGATTGTGCCATAACTACCAACCTATAGGTATATAAAATTTCAGGATGATCGGATAAACGTTTCGAAAGTTATCCTCGGGCAAACAAACATACATACAACGTCGATTTTCCCTAGTTGATTTGGAGATCTCGCTTCGCTCGATTAATAATACATTTATACAGTTGTTATAAGAAATAGTTCAATTGAAAGGATGTTGGAACATTATATTTTTGGCAATTTACCTTTGATTTTCTATTTCTAGAGTTACCCGCACAAGTCAAATATCTCATACGCCATCTTTAAAATGAAATGCTATTCATAACAACAAAGACATAAAACTAAGAAGTTATGCATTGTAATCAATGTCCAGGGAGCATTTGGCACTGGTAGGTAGTAATCTCGGGCCGCGCATTGTTCGGGACACACGCCCAGATAGGACCTCCAACTTCACTCTAACTTTAATACTCAAATACTGAATTCATTTTGGTTCATCGAGTGGGTACTTGGGTAGTGCGTCAAGTTTATTCTTTACTAGCTTTCGACCAGGGGGAAAACCTCAATCTCTTAAAGCAATATTAAAATAATATTACACTGACACTTGGTACCATGACCCTCAATTAGTAAGCTTACTGTATTAATGTAAAGGCGAAGCAGTTTTGGTGACGTCACCATAAATCGTTTACTCAAAACGTTACACATTAGAGCTCAAATAAAACGTAAAATTATCCTAAAAAGTGTAAATCGTGTTTATTTTCGCAATGTTTAATATTTAACGCGGTGTAATCACTAGAAAGCACTAAATAAACAACATTATTAGGATTATAAGTAATGTTTAAAAGTATGTGGTTCAAATCGAAGTAATGTTGCAAGCTTGAAAAAAAAAACGCTCCTGAAACATGACGGTTTGCTAAAAGATTGTGATTTCGCACGCGTGGTTTGACAATAAAAAGTATTAGTGCATTTTATTCTTTAGTAATGTAGGTAAAAAACGTTTATATACACGCGGGTAACCTACATTATATATTATATGTTGTGAAAACGGTCGCCACTCAGCACGCACTCACGCTGTAGTAGCATAAAATGTATACCACTACAGCGCTGCCCTTCCGTGGTGGCATTACCGTGCGTGCGTGCAGGACAGAAACTGTGTCAAACATCAGTTGTACGTATTAGTAGGTACATAAAAATTAGTAAATAATAACATAGAAACATACATAACTTATACACAAAACTGTTTTTGTTTGAATATATTGTGTCGAAAAAACATCTGTTTTACTGCTGATTTTCTGTACGAACGCAGCCAATGAAAGAAAAGTAATAACTAAATTAGCTGTTGCCCGCGACTTCGTGCGCGTTATACTATTAAATGTGTAGGTAACCTAGAAATAAAGCTAAACTCGCTTTTGCATCTTGACTTAATACCCCATTTTTATCCCATGGGAACTGATTTATGGGATAAAAGGTAGCCTATGTGGTAATCCATGTTAGAATCTACGTATATACCAAATTTCGTCGAAATCGGTTAAGCCGTTACGACGTGATTGAGTAACAAACAAACAAATAAATAAACAAACATCCAAACTTTCACATTTTTAATATTAGTGTGACTAGCTGACCCGGAAAACTTCGTACGCCCTTGACATACACATGGCAGCAATTGACATCACAATTGTCAATCGGCCATCATTAGTTGCATCAATGTATGAGAAAATGAATTTTCTTTATAACAAATGTTTTTGCTTGTATTTACCCGATATTTTAATAGTTATTATGCTATTCGGGGTGGATACAAATACAACAAATCAAAGATTATCAAAATCGGTCCAGCCGTTTTTGAGTTATAAATGGTGTAACTAACCCAACTTGGTTTAATACATATATTCTCTAAGTATGTTATAGTAAAAAGGCGGTACTTTGTCGAGCCAAATTATAAACGTATAGGATTACATAATGCAGATTCAATTTGGTTTAAGTCCAGTGCTATGTTCAATAGTTATACGGTATATATGATACAAGCTTCCGCCCGCTGCTTCGCACGCGTGGTTTGCTTATAAAAAGTAGCCTATGTGTTAATCCAGGTTATGATCTACGTACATACCAAATTTCATTGCAATCTGTTCAGCCGTTCTGGCGTGAAAGAATAACAAACATCCATACTATTCCATACATACAAATTTTCGCGTTTATAATATTAGTAGGATATACCGTAGTATATACGGTAATGTAACTGTGAATCTAAGTACTTATTATTAAATAAAATAAAATAAGAAATTATTTCCACGCGCATCACAATATTTACAAAAGCTCTAACATGCTCGCCAGTTCACCAGCCCGTGAGTAGATACATAAAAATATTCCTTCAAAGGCAAGGGGCTTTATTTTAATGAAATTTCCGCCTCTAATGATTGAGCCAAAATAGTTTTGAATTTTATCCCCCGGAATACTTGTAATTATTTAAATAGGTAGTATTCTCGTAGCCGGGGGAATGCCATTGTGATTTCAGATTGCTATATGTGGGAAATGAAGGCACTAGTTATTTTAAAGTGTGCCGTTTATTATACAATTACACAATAGGGAAAATGGCAAGCTTTTGTCAAATAATACTAGCTATTACTACCTAAAGAAGCGATATAGTAAACGACAGTTGCTTACGTAGTACACACAAACTGCGTGCGCACAGGCCGCTGCGCTCGTAGAGGTAATATGTAATTAAATCAGTTCGTTTGTAATGGGTTTATTTTAGTGTTCATATTTATGTTTGGAGCTTTCTTGAAGTGATTTTTTAACAATGATAGGTAATACGAGAGACCAGTAATATCAATAGACTGTCAATGTCCTTATAAGAAATCGTAGCCCGCAAAATGCTCAAAATCCCGTATTGTTTCTAGATGGCGCTGTCTCATAGCCTGGAAACTTTCATAGCGGCCATTGCAACCAACAAATTAAAATAAACTTTCATTAAAACACACCCAAATATTTCTAGTTTTTTTAGAATAAGTAATATTGTCCATCAAATAAAATTTAACTATTTTATTTTATATTGATTATTTAGTTACCACTTTCATATGCTTAATCACAGATGGTGTGGGAAGGTAGCATACAAAGTAACGCATCGTTTTTACCTAGATGACGTTTAACACAAAATTAACACAAAGTCCGAAACAAAGGAAACGATAGGGAACCGTGAACTGACTGACATTGACAGCCAGCAAGCAAGCAAAGTCACGCTTTTTGTACCTAATTTTGTTACATGCTGTGTTGCCAAACCTCACTTTTCAAAAGTCGCGTCTAAAAAGTCGATATTTTGTTGTACATAATGTGTATTATGTTCATTATTTTAGTAGTTATGTTTCCAGTTCAAATTAATAGAACATATTATCTTGTAGTAGGTATGCATTGGAATTACAAATTAATTTTATTTTGTTTCCAAAGGTGTTCTACTTATCTGTACCTACATCACTATAAACACAGAACACAAAAAACAATGGAATTAGCATGATGACTTTTTACTAAGAAAACCAGTGTAGCTAAACTCACACATGTAAAAACTAGCACACTTAGAAATAAAAGTTATAATTGGATGAAAGAGAACGTTCAAAGAGGCCTAAAACCATAAAACCAATTTAACGGATATAAAACCTTAGCTACTATGGAACATGGTTTAAAATTCAATAAAATAAACAGTAACAAAAAATTAAAGTTTACTTCTTCTACTCGGCAAAAGATGGCGCTTTCGAAAATATTTTTATTTTAGTCTCTATTAATTATAAATAAGACTGATAATGCAATGGCTGTTACTTGATTACCCACAAAACAAAGCCACTCAATAACAGATGGCGCTGTCGCTAACGATTTTTGTTATAGTCTCTAACAGCAAAGTATAAGATCAATAATGCATTGGCTGTTACTCGGATGCTCAAATAACAGCGCTACTCACTTAGTGATGTACCAATGAGCATACAAGACGAATGTATCGATATCGATTATCACCTACCTACTACGGGTAACGAAATAGGTACGCCAGGTTATATTTGTAGTGGTCGAAATAAAAAGCTTTTCTTTTCTTTCTTTCTTAACATAATCACAGGTATCCAACTCATAAATACTTACTTAAAAAAAATTATATCACTGGAATATTATACAGTGTTTATTTTAACTGTAACAGTACGGCAGCACCCATAACCAGAGGAGATATAGGTGCAGTTTCTTTTAAAACATCAGCTCGTTTTCGAAGAAAAACATTTTCGCATTAAAATTTTTTTGGTCAAGTGTGAGTAGCGCCTTAAAATGAATCAAGTTGGTAATTTTTTTTTGATGCCGATCGATGCAGTCCTTTGTAAGGATAATTTTATTGTTTTCGATGAAAAAAATCTGAACAGCGGAAGATAGTCAAATTTGATAAAAAGTATTCTCATACAACAGGACAAACAAAATTCCTTCTACAAACATTTTATTAGATTCTAATTGCACATTAAAGAAGTATTAATACATAATAAAGAAGTAGAAATATAATTATTATTTGAGGGGCACACTGAAAGTTTTCGGAATCAATAAAACAATACTAATAATGGTCAAAAATGAATTTATTGTTTCTCTAAATATTCTCCCTTTGCGTCAATGCACTTTTTCATAAGATTGAACAAATTTTGAAAACATTTGTGCCACTCCTCCGGTGGTGACGTCAGATACATGTTATTCATACTCTTCGACAGCCTCTTCTGGTGATGAAAAGCGTTGATCGGGTAATTGGTTCTTAATTTTTGGAAACAGAAAAAAGTCACACGGTGCCAGGTCATGACTCTGTATGCTGGATGACTCATAATTTGTACGTTTTTTATTTTTTTTTTATGTCTTGTGCCTTGGGGAAACTGAAAATAGAAGTTGTCATATTATTTCATACCATAGGTCTAAAATACATTCAGAAAATTATCAATAAAACAACAAGGAATTAACGCCCTAAAACTTATACACCTTTTAATAGGGGGTAACTAATTAAAGCTATCGATAACACATTCATCAGTATATTGGGGTCACATCCCTAATTGAGTAGCTTAAGTTGAGGTTTAAGAGAAACGCGACCTTAAAGAGTATGTGTCACAGTCTATTTTGTTTGACGATTTTGCATTTTAAACAAAACTAACAAAAAACAATAAAATAATACCTACCGGTGACAGACAGGTGCCCTCTTTTGATAAATTTTTGGTTCGGCTATAATATTTACACTCCAAAACGGCACAATATAACATTTTTATATTTTTTTGAAGTAAGTTTACCCCACAGTAATTGAAACACGACTGAAGTGAGCGAAGCTTGTAGTGCGCGGAACTCCGCGTACTTGGTGTTACGCGGGCCCCGCCTACTTACGACTTCTATTGTTTTTTGTGTTCTGTGGGTACGATTATAGACGTATATAATGAATAAAATATATCTATCCTTATCCTTTCTTTTTCTAAAAAAATCCCTATTTTTACGGAAACTTTTATGTTCTGGCAATTCTGATAAAATGTATGCAAATCTCTAAAAATTACTACAGACTGAAGTTTTAACGAAACTGAAGAGCGGCAACTTCGCACAACGTACAAGCTGACAACGTCGCAATAAGATTATCGCGCACGTAAAATTGGAAATAGCGCCATCTATTTTTTTTCGTACCATTATGAGCGGTGCTAATCTAGAGGTTGGCTAGAGTTCACTTTATATCTCCTAGCGACATCTCGCGTCTTAGCAGGTAATCAAATATCGAGTTACATTATCTTGTTTGAGACTGTCAGTCTAATATATTATACTGGTATGTGGTAATACAAATAGTTAACCATTTCATTTTATTTCAGGCAATAAATTATAAAGTAACAAACAAACAAAAACCATCCAAACTTTCGCATTTATAATATTATTGTGATGTGAAAGTTCGGATGTTTGTTTATTTGTTACTCAAACACGTCGTAACGGCTGAACCGATTACGATGAAATTTGGTATATATACATAGATTATAATCTAGATTTCCACATAGGCTATCTTTTATCTCATAAATCAATTCCCATTGGATAAAAAATGGGGTGTCAAGTCATGTTGCAACAGTGAGTTTAGCTTTATTTCTAGGTTAAGTCGCGGGCAACAGCTGTTCTAACCCATAATCACAGTTTCACGTAAGCTCTTAATATTATTGATTTTTTTTATGGCAGGTATGGACATTGTTAAATGAATCAAAAAATGTCATAGGTAAATGAACTACAGATCGTTCACTCTATAATCTTAGATCACGGATAGATGAAGTATTGAAAAGCAGTTAGCTTGCAAGCACTATCAATCACACATGTTGAATGTGCAAAGCGGCTCCGCCCTTGAGCCCTGTTACTTTCTTATCTAAACTCGTTTAAAGGAATCCTGGCATGCACGCAATCCGCCAAGATCATGCAAGGCATATTCCCAACTGCACCGAACGTGTGACGAATGTAACAGCGATTACTCCTAAATCGGCATATTTTCTACGATCTCCGTGGCGCAGTGGGTGAATAGCCGGCTGAGGCGCAGGAAATATCGGGTTTAATTCCCGCCGCAAAACAAATGATCTACAGATATGTACATACAACGCCGATTTGCCCAAAATTAAGAGATCTCGCTTCGCTCGATCATTATTAAGCTAAACTTAGCTACAATCTTCAATACAAATGCTTATTTCTACATAAAAATGGAACTGGCCGCATTATAGTATATTATGATACAAGTGAGCTAAGTTGCTCATTATACACGAGGCTATGGTTTGCAGCCCGAGCCGTAGGCAAGGGCGTAAATCAGCCGAGTGTCTAGTGAACTAGTTGCTCACGAGTTTCATACGCACTTTTTCAACACACTTGCGAGGAAAAAACAAACATGTATTGCATAAATCGTTTAATTATTAAAATAATTGGTGTATTACAATTTTTAAAACGATATTGGATTGTTTTTGATGGCGATTTCATAGTTTGTCTTACATTGGTACTTTCCACTTCTTTAGTATTTTCATTTACTTCTTCTGTAAATGTCGGCGACAAATGTAAATCATACAAATTACTGGAAGAAGGCACCAAATAACTCATGCTACGAGATGTACCTACATGCTTGTGGGTTACAGTACGTTTTGATATAAACACAATGTTTGAGCCTAACCATGCTTCTTAACAAGGAATAGATGCACCACAGGGAGCTGGGTGTGTATGTATTGGCGAGTTCAGAGAAATACGCCACAACACATTTTCAGAAAATGACTGGGTTTTTTGTTGCTTTTCTATTGTATGAGACTTTCGTAAGCAGCTACTTTGCTCTAGCTAGATTTTGCAGGTAGTATTTCTGGCAGGGTTAAATCTATCATTTTTTAATCTTCTGTACTTGGCATTTTTACAATTATTTACCATACAGAAACACCTACACATGCGATACAAATGAAAAAATGGGAAATGGCGCCCAAGTTTTTTTTTACACGCGCCAAATGTAAATTGATTGATTACATATAGCCATACAGCCTACTTCAAAATTATAATTTTAGTGATAAAATGCAAATATTTTATAACAAATTATTGTTAATTATAAGTAATTTGATAATAATAAATGTTTTTCGTCTTAATTAGGGATACATTTATTTATTCCAAAAATGTAATAGGATTTTCAGCGACATAAAACCTCTTTGTTGTTACAAAAACTGTATTACCCGGTTAAATTTAAAATGCTCTGTTTACTTGCATATAATTTGCAGTTAGGTACTAACTTAACTTTGTAGGGATAATTCTATTATGCACTAGTGTGTTATATTATTATGCACGCGTATGTTATAGTTCGGTTTAAGGCCCTGGTAACGATGTACTATGGCACACTTTACGAGCAAGTGTGTTGAAAATAATTTTATGCTATAATGAAATACAATCTCCATGAAAAATCCTTACTTCTATTTCAAAATAATAGATGCTACATTCTGGGGCTGCTCAAAAAATGGACACCGGGCACACTTTACTTTCTAACAACAAACTGTTATGAAAATTTTTAATTTTCCTGCATTTGTGATGAAAAGTTACGTAATATAGGTACTATCACTTCATTGTTTTAAGGGTTCCGTATCTCAAAAGGTAAAAAAGAACCCTCATAAGATTACTCTCTTGTCCGTCTGTCTGTCACCACCAATTTTCTCAGGAACGGGTGGACCTAGCGAGTTGAAATTTATACCAGATACTGAAGTGTATAGTCCCTATTAGGTGTATAAAAATCAAGGTCTTGCGTCAACACGATAAAAAGATATGGGCAAATTTAGATTTTCGTGAAAACTTGTAAGTACCTACTAAAATTTACGTTAATTTTCAAATTGTTTACTTTTTGGAATTTTTCCTTTATTTGTGCTGTAAGATCTTGCTTTTAACCAAAATTGACAATTCTAAATCAACCGGAAATACCCTATAGGGTTTGGGTCGAAAACCTGTATGGTACCTAGTTCCCGTTTACCGACCTAGAATCACGAAATTTGGCTAAAAACAAGGTAACAGCACAATTAAAGGAAAATGTCCAAAAAATAAAATAAGTTGAAAATTAAAGGGTGTCCCCAATATACCTACGTGTATAACTCACTATTACAGCACACAGACACGCTTAAAACTTAGCTACCAATAAAAATGATACCAATTTTACTAAGGTGGTATAATGGGTAGGCCCTATCCTACGTCCATCAACTTGAGGCATACAGGTGTAAAGCTTTATAAGCCTGTAACTTCACTGATAACTATAAACTTCAAACCTGAATACAGAATCCAATTTCATGAAGACAAAGTTTTAGTTGGACGTAACTTTTGAGGTAAAGCAATAATTGCTAAAGGCAGTTGTACTAGTCGTCTCTAACTTGTTAGTTTTTAAAAGCGGTTTTTATTAACCGACATCTCATAAAATAAAAACAAACTTAACAGATTAGAAAAGGACATTATTACGGAAATGATTTGAGACCGCTAAAGAACAAGCCCGCAGGACTTGGCATTATAATATGTAAATACGGTGAGTGTGCGCCGGCGCAGCCCTCCGGCCAGTGTCATGGCGGCCGCCTGTCGGGCGAACGCGCCCGTGCCGCCATCTTGAAAAAAAACTAATCAGATTCTAATTTTAAATAATCCGTGCAATAAATTCGCAATGCATTCATAATATAAATAATACGTGTTACAGTGTAAGTTTGAAAGCGGAGTGTTTAACAATACCCGGATTTATTTATAAAAGGTGTTTATCAGATTATAATTTCAAATAAACCGTGCAATAAATTCGCAATGCATTCGGTGTAAGTTTTAAAGTGAAGTGTTGAATAAAACCTGGATTTGTTTATAAAAAGTGCATGTTTCTCGGTCTGATTTCTAATGAGCTTATCGTGTTACGGTTTTACTGTTATCTTGTACCGTGTGTCATAATATCTTGTAACTTGAGCTTTGATGGACTATTAAAGGCCGAACAAGGGTCTTACAAGTAGTTTGTGTTGGTATTACGATCGTATAAACACGGTTGAATGACTGCTTGAAAAATTGCTCTATATTTTTATTATTAACAGTTTTTAAACTCCAACGCAAGAAGGTGCTAAGCTTAAAATATTTGTTTTTAGTCAGTAGGTAGGTATCCTGACACCCAAATGAATGGTTAGTGGTTAGAAACCTAAGTCCTGGTTTTTTTTTCTTTGAAAGCTAGTGTTTTCGAAAAATTTTAGCTATATTTCATGGGAATGTATGCATATAGAAAAATGCAATTAAAAAAACCATTCTGGAACCTGTGTGTGTGTAAATGATTTTGAAATATTGAGAAGTTATCACGTTTTTACTGATAATGCTCTTAAAAAGTAGAGTCCATATTTAATTAACATACTCAGAGCATAAAAAGAAAAAAAAATACATACTTTTCTGACCGAAAAAAGGTATTTGGTGCAGATAAGAATTCTTTATTCAATGTCTGGAGTGCATAAAAGGTATCATCGTCTTTTAAAAATCTTGGTCACTGGCATTCTTGATAAGCATACCATAAACTCGCAATACAAGTGTCGTTTGTCAGGTTATTGTTTTAAACATTATGTATCTTACCACAAAAAAGTTAACACCTGCTAAACACTCTTTGACAAAATCGTAAACAAAAATTGGTAAGGATTTTTTTAAACACGGTAACCAGTATTTAACTTTTTTTGTGATAACAAGGTACAAGTCTGAAACATATGAATTAAAAATAATTTATGTAGAGAGAAGCATAATTTATCTAAATACTAAATTTTCATTGAAATCGGTCAAGCCGTTTAGTCGTATAAACGCAACAAACAGATTTAAATATTTTCGAGTTACAAAGAGAATTACTTTCGAATTTATAAATTTAGTATGGATGTAAGTACCTACTTAATTCAGTAGAAAGATGTTCGCCGCGTGGGAGTTAAATATTGCAAAAGTCCATTGTAATAAAATTGTTATTTATTCACAATATCAAGTTGCAAAACGTAAAAAAAAGTGCAAAAAAGACCTTGTGCTATAATACTAGACTAAGTGCTATAATACTGGATAGTTATTAACGTTTAAAAATAATCACTTATTTTGCAAAGCTTTTATGGAAAACTTTCGAAATACGAAATGACTTCTTTTAATGCTTATTACAACATGGCGCCGTGAATGATTAAAAACTCCTTGACAGGTCTTTAACCTATAATGCTTTAAAATCGGTCTTTGAATGAATGATGAATACACATGCGTCATAGAGCCTAGCCGACGTACTTCCGGTCTCTACATGCCATAGTTCTGTAACCCACTGTTAAAAACCCTACTTTATCAAATACCAGCATCCTGTACCCTTTTTTAAGTTTTTATATCCTTCATGATATAAAAACTTAAAAAAGGGTATGGGATGCCAGGGCGTTGTATTAGTTTTGTTTTTTACACAATCAAGGTCAAGTCAAATTGTGAAACCTAAAAATTAGACAGGGTTATAGTATTTTTGTAAGTAGATATTTAATTATTTTGTTATATGATGCAACCCAGTCATCAAATGTACTCATCATCATCATTATATCGACCACAAGACGTGCACTGCTCCTATAGATTTACAGAGATGTTCACGTGCGGCCTGCACTTAACGGCTCCCAATAACACTTATCAAGTCGTCTTTCCAGTGGGGGCCGTTCTACACTGTGTTTTTTAGTATGTGGAGAACCTCTCTGCCACAACGACCGTCAGTTCTCCAAGCTATGTACCCAGCCCTCTTCCATCCAGCTTGCTAATCCTCTGGGACTGTGTCAGTGACTTAGGTTTTCTACGAATTTTGTCATTTCCGATTCGATCTCGTAGAGAAATACCGTACATAGCTCTCTCAATAATATGGTGCAAATGTACTCGATAATGTGAAACTCCTTACAGAGTCCACCCGGTCTATAAAGCCCCTCAAAGTGAATAGAAAAGCCCATTCATGCGTGCTTTATATCGAACTTATTGACATAGAACCAGATGGCCACCGGCATAGTATATATACATGGGGATTCAGAAAATGTAACTTAACCCGAAAAGGGGTAGTTAAAGATAAAGATTTGGTTTTTGCAAAAACTTGGGTCGAATTATTAAGATATTCCAAAATATAGAATCGTTGTCATCAGATTAACAATGTATGTTGTAGGACTTTTCCAAATTAAATGTTTTTCATTGAACAAACAATTAGTAAAAATCTGCTGTTACTGGCATTAATTCCCTTTAGTGTGTATTCGGTTATATTCGGTACTCAGTATTTCTGTTGTAAGTCCGGTTGGCCGGACTACTCATACTTTTCGGTGGCAATAGTCCGGTTGGTACAAAGCATCAATATCCTTTATTAGTTACGCCAGTTAGAAATTTAAAAAACCTGCCATAAAGGCACACTGGATTGCAGTAGGTCATTAGGTTTTTTGTACTAACCGAACTATTTACACCGAAAAGTTTCAGTACAACAACTAACAACCGAACTACTCACACTAGAGGAAAATTGTATTTTTCATTAGAGTTTGTATTCACATACGTATTTGGAAGAACCTAGTAACTATGTACTTACCTACTGTCGATTTTAAGTTGATTTATGATCTGGGTCACATGTGTTTGAGGGCATGGTCAACAACAAACATTGGACACAGTCTAAAGTGCTTTTAAAAAAATGATTTTACTTATGTTACATACCAACTGACACAATATTGAATTTTATTTATTTGTTTAATTAAAGATACAACATACACATGTTTCATCAGTTTATAGCTAACTAGCTGACCAATCCGCAGCTGTGCACGCGTAGTTTTTCAATAAAAATATTACTCTCCGTCTGCGCAGTTGGGTAAAAAGTAGCCTATGTTACTCCGGAGTTATTTTTTTTAAATCAGATCAGTAGTTTTTGAGTTTATTCGTTACAAACATACAAAAATACAGATCTTTTCTCTTTTTAATATTATTATAGATGGGCCTAAACCAAGTGTAAATCATGTTGAGACTAAACGCTTGTCTTTTTGTAGAAACTTTCTTACTCGTAATAGCAGAAATAAAATTGTTTATTTAAAGTCATTGTCAACTCATATGTAGGTATATGTTACAAATAATGCCTGTCCATTTCTGCGTTAAATCGCGTAGAATACGAAGTGAAAAAACAATATTAATATTGGTTTTCAATAATTCTTTCTAGATCATTATGTAATTGGCATGCAGCATTAGCTATAAGAGTTTGTTTACATTGATATCAAGTGCTGTTGATACTGTAATGAATGGAAAAAAAAAGATGGAGGCTTTTGCCCAGCTGGGGGACAGAATAAAGTATTTTCAAAAATAGCCCTTATAGTTTAGTTCTAATCTTTAAGTAGATTAGTCATAGCTCCGGAACCCATGGACACCAGAATGAACAATACAATTAGAAAAAGCTTACAGGATGTTACTCATGTCTAAATATAGAGTCAAACATAAGAGTGATTACGCACAGACAGACAGATTGATCGCGAATGTTTCCAAAAGTCAGATGGTGGAACAAGCATATGGCCATTGTAACCACCCATAACAAAGTATTGTTTTTTAGCTCACGCACCTTGGGCCCCTACGATGCAATGCCCGGCGTCCATCAACTTAGGCATACAGGTGTAAAGCCTCATGTGCCTGTATTTTCACCGGCAACCATACCCTTCAAACCAAATCATCTGCTTGTCGGCAGAAATAGGATTTTTTTTATATTCGATACCTACGAGTACATCGTAAGTGTACTCTAGCTTTATTAGAATCTAGCCAAGTAGGCTAATGAGCGATTTTATGCTAACTTAGTTATATAATAAAATTATGATAAAGAATGAGTCCATTGGCACTTTTCTTGCAGCCTCTATTTAAGGAAAAGACACTTTGTTCTTGTGTTCTTTATGAGTAGCACTAACACTGACACTATATTACACTATAACTCAAAAGGTTTTGTCCTTTTCAGTCTTCTCACTATATCCGTGTTGTCGAGGAGCTGGATTGCCTCGACGTTCACATGATGGTGAAGTCTTTGTTCGTGAGCTTCTGCATATTTTTGTATTACTCTATCGACGAACTCTATGTTGAGAGAAATAGGAATAATGATGTAAAATGTCGGCCGGCCACCTTAACTCAGATGTTGTCAAAGCGAATAATCTACATATAAAGACTGTATTTACAAAAAAAAGTATTCTATCAGTTATCTGGTTTTCATAATACAAGCTCCGCTTAGTTTGGGGCTAGATAGCGCTGTGGGAATTGTCCAGCAATATTTATATTTATTATAAATATATATGCAAAGATTACAGAAAAACTTAAGTTAAGTTAAGGAGGATTAAGTTGATTAACACAGTTTATTAGAAATCTGCTACTTCTGAGTAACTTAACCTTTCTTATTCACTTAACTACTCGTAGATGCCGCTGCTAAATTAACATTAATACGTAAGTACGGAACCGCCGGTGCGCAAGTTTCACTCGTACACACGGCTACACATCAAGCTATAAAATTCCAGGATAAGCTGACCTTTTATTCTACGAAAAGTCTACACAATGCGAGGTCAGCTTATACTGGAAATTTATAGCTTGAGTGTAGGCGTGTGTACTTGACCTGTCTTGTTTTTCGATTAAAAACTTAAAATTTCGAAAAGTTGTACATACTCGTATTACAATTCACGAGAGAAAAATTGTATAAATCATTTTTTAACCAAAATGTTTAGCAACTTACTCCGCTCTTTTGCTAAATACAGGTTGTTTGTTAATATACTGACGATATTCAAGTGACGGTCTCTCAAAACATAAAAAAAAACTTCTCGAAATAAAAAACTACTAGTTTTATTATCAAATTTTAAGGAAAATGGATTAAGTTTAGGTGATTAATTCGGTATAAAACTTACTGCCTACTCTTGCAAACGACATCCAAAAATAAAGGCCGATTTGATATCTCTTTCGGAAATGGCTGAGGGTTTTGGGTTAGAAAGAGACAACAAGAGATATCTCGAGACGTCACCAATACAGTATCTGTGGTTAGATGGCAAGCATTATGCAATAACACAACATAAGTTTAATAAAGTGTCTGTTTTAACATGCCAAAATAAATTTCAGATTTCAATGAGCTTAATAAATACATTATTGAAATGTGGTAAACATTGCTCATCAAAATAACCCCTTTCATTTTTGTGCGAATATTATCAAACACCCTATTTAGGTACATTTTGTGTGTTTTCACGAAAGACTTGAGCATATATTTTATAGTGCACTTATTGGAATCAGCACATCGCCACCACATCTCTGCATACAAATCTGTCGCAAGTATTCTGGTCACGAGGCGGCTGACTCACACCAACCATTTATTTTCACACGGTTTCAAGTGAAATTCACTTTCTTCCCGGAAATAATATGGCCCATTTTTCTGTTTTAGACTAATGGAAAGGATGTCTGTTGATTGCGAGATTTTACTACATCAGTAAAATCTCGCAATCAACAGACATCCTATATTATTTTGATTTAATTGATTTTTCTGATAAGTTGAATGGCTATCAAAGATTTGGCCCAATAAAGTGAAGGAATACATCGCGAGTCCCGGCACACAATTTCAAAATTATTATTATAAATACGGGATTTATCACGTACCGTCTTATCGGTGCGAGGCGAGACGTTATTCGGAGCGGATCGCACTCACCTTGATGAAGGTTCACGAATTGAACGGAAAAATTGTCGGTCGAAACACCAATAAGACGGTACGTGATAAATCCCGTATTTATAATAATGATTGAAATCAATCACGAAAGTTTTCTAAGTAAAATTTCAAAATTGTTTGACCGCAATCATGAAATCATTTTATTTTTGAAGCTTTGTCTCCGATCTTGGTTTAATGGTAACTGGCTGCTGCCTTCTACTTTGCACGCGTGGTTTGTCCATTAAAAGAAGCCTATGTTAACATCCTTATTATAATCTATACACCAAGTTTCATCCTAATCAGTACAGCCGTTACGACGTGGTTTAGTAACAAACAAACATCCAAACTATCGCAATTATAATATTAGGTGTGATCTTGTCATTTTAGGCGGTTACCATAAGATTGTATTGTAAACTCTAGGTTTCGTTATTAACAAATCCAATATAACTTTTTAATCAAAGTTCCAATAAGAACTAATATTTTCTGTGAAACTAAAATTATTATAAATACGGGATTTATCACGGATAAAATGGTACGAGATAAATCCCGTATGATAAATATAATTATAATAATGATTGAAACAAATAACGAAAGTTTTCTATGAAACTAAAATGTCAGGTGTTGATTCCTTCACACATCTAACATCGTGTTTTTATGTCCTTTTTCATTCTTCAGTCAAGACAGGCCCGATTTAGATCTAAAGGAATGTATCTTACACTGTAGTTAAACATACCTAACTTCATGTTAACATGATGCTTCAAAAAAGCGGCCAAGTGCGAGTCGGACTTGCCCATAAAGGGTTCCGTAGCAGCAAGTAACATAATATAAATGTTCTTGTAGTTCGTTGTAACTTTTTTATATTTGAGTTAATTGAATGAAAGGTAAATTGCGGTTTACGATTTATGACATATTAAAAAAAACTACTTACTAGATCTCGTTCAAAGCAATTTTCGGTAGAAGTTTGCATGGTATCAATGTACATCATATATTTTTTTTAGTTTTATCATTCTCTTATTTTAGAAGTTACAGGGGGGGGGACACATTTTACCACTTTGGAAGTGTATCTCGCGCAAACTATTCGGTTTAGAAAAAAATGGTATAAGAAACCTCAATATCATTTTTGAACACCTATCCATAGATAACCCACACGTATGGGTTTGATAAAAAAAAATTTAATTTTCAGTTCTAAGTATAAGGGAAACCCCAAAATTTATTGTTTTTTTTCTATTATTGTGCGAAAATCTTAGTGCGGTTCACAGAATACATCAACTTACCAAGTTTCAACAGTATAGTTCTTATAGTTTCGGAAAAAAGTGGCTGTGACATACGGACGAATAGACAGACAGACATAAAGTAAGGGTTCCGTTTTTTGCCATTTGGCTACGGAACCCAAAAAAGGGAGTATTCTGCCCATGAAAATAAAGTAAGAGAATTCAAGGTTTTTGTAAAGCTTGCAGATCGATTACCTTGTCTATCTATACTTCAAAGAAATGATGAGGCTCCGTCGATAATTTCGAAATTGTCTTGGGTACCGCCGGACGCTCTTATGATTTCTTCGTAGAATATAGAAGGTAGCACTGTTTATAACAACGCATAACGACGCCCTCGTTACTATAGACAAAGCCTTCACCGAACAATGTGTTCGACATTGTAAACTTTTGTCTTGGAAGTACCTATCGAGAGCGTTTCTTCTCTGGCATTCTCGAAATCACTTTGCTATAAACTGTAGACAAGTTTCTTCTTACAGAAAAATGACATTTAGATCAAGAGAAACCCCTTTTCTACAGTTACTGTGCTAGGCCTACGGGCGTTTTAAGAATTTGGAAACAACAGATTTGAAAGAAAGATTTTGACGATATCAAATACTTAGGGCGACTTGCGCAACGATGCCTTAGTGTATGTTTATGTATTTAGTGTAAAATTATACAAAAATGTTTAGGAATCGTTGTTGAAGCCAGGCTTAGTATGCCACATCATCGCTTACCATCAGGTGATATTTAGATCAAACGAAAAAACAAACGTGTTAAAAAAATGCAATTTGCTCTACGCAAATCTGACATAAGTACATTTTTTGCATCACTGCACATAAATTATTTTAACGCAGAAAGGTATATTAACTTGTAAGTGATTCATGGTCGTTATTAATGTCGCCAATTTATCTCTTGGAGCAGACGTATTAATTTTAATATCATTTCAAGTTATGTTAAAAGTGAGTGTGGCAGTAAAAGAATGAGTATTCAGCGCGGGTTAAATTTTGTAACCCCTGGCTGCACCAACAAGACCACGTGTAATTTAAACGTCGACTTCGGTCACATTACGATATGTAAGTCTGGATGGATATAAAAACAGAGCTACCTAGACCAAAGATAAAAACAAATAAAAAAACGAGTGTGCTTTAGACCACACTACTGAAGTAAAACTTCTTTTTCAAATTAGATATTAATTTATAAAATAAAAATAAATATTGCTGGACACCAAACTAAGCATAGCTTGTACTATGGGAACAGATAACTGATATAATACTTATATACATTTTTTTTGTAATTACATAATTTTTTTTTGTTATTATATAGAAAAACATCCAGACCCGGAACAAATATCTGTAGATCATACAAACGTTTGTTCCGTGGCGGGAATTGAACCCGCTACCTCCTGCGTCTCAGCCAGCTATTCGCCCACTGCACCACGGAGGTCTTCAATTGTTCAAGGACGAAATGAAATTACGAAAAATAATCATGAAAACACGCTAGCAAACTCGCAAACGAACTACTGACTGAGATATTCATATAATCAGATATTTCATGCACTGGCTATGAGAGGAAGAGAGAAAGAAAATATGCGCGTGCACTGCTTTCTCTTGCTCCTACAGCGTGATACATACAATAGGCCTGTACTGTATCTTAGATATACAAAACGTAACTGGCTATGAGAGAACGAGAGAAAGAAAATGTGTGCTCGCACCTCTCTGTCTTGTCCCTACAGTAATATACGGAACGTAACTTTCTCTCTTTCTATCTTCACTTACTTATATCTCCCTCTCAACTTCCGTTCGCCTCACCCGATCACACTTTTCGTAACGCTCTCGTCAAGCATTTACCAGCTTACTCCCCAAGACAAGCGTGCGTAAAGAAATTTTACTTCAAAAATAATTGACTATACTGAGATGACGGCTGACAAAGCGGTATGGAAAAGGAAAACATACTGCGCTACCCTACGTGATGTGCGTCTTTAGGAATACCTCTTTATAATACTCTAGATTAGTCTAAGAGCTGATAGTGGATCTAATGTAACAACTTTGTAATTTTAGTAAGATATTTGAAGCAGGTTCCTGAGATGCGTTAAGATTATGGCGCAAAAATGTCAACACGTTTACCTTCTCGTGTTTCCATCGGATCCTGGTGAGAAACTCGATACATGTTGCTCTCAAGTGATGTTATGGAACAAAGCTAGGTATACAAATAGGTAACTAGGTATACCAAGTAGAATTTTAAGACAAACGTTTTTTTTCTCTCTCTCTCGTGAACACTGTGAAGAAAACAGTCAAGGATCACGCATGCCGATAGATTTTTGTATGGTGCCTGACCGATTAGGAGGCAATGAATGAATGAATGAACTTTATTGTTCACCACAAAAGAAGCAAACACAAATACAATGGGCGGTCTTGTAGCTTAACAGCGATTTCTACCAGACAACCTTTGCTAAATACAGAAAGCAAACGGGTTTGCCGTTTTTTATTACCATTGTGGAGCATTTTTAAATATGTAGAAATATAAGCAGATCTGCTTGGGTTTAGTCAGAGGGTAGTCCAAATATAATACTCACACAATTATGATATTATTGGTATGCTCACGCTATAGTTAGTGTTCCATATAACAAACAAACAAATAATGGTGGGCGTTTCACACAGCGCTATCTAGCCTTAAACAAAGCAAAGCTTGTAGGTACTTTGGGAAGCAAGTAACTGATATAATTATAAAGTATATGCTTTTTTTTTGAAACTTACATAAAATATATAGTTTAACTAGAACCCAGAATATATATCTGTAGATCATGCAAACATTTGTTCCGCGGTGGGAATCGAACCCGCAACCTCCTGCATCTTAGACAGCTATTCGCCCTTTGCGCCGCGGAGGTCGTCAGTCATACGAATCAGTTCTATAAAAATTTCTGTTTAACAATATCAGTATTTTATTAAAATAGAATGGCTTACGCTAGCTATTTATAGTCATTAAATACGTTGGAACATAATCTACAAATTAAAAAAAAATAAAGTCGGGTTAGTTACACCATTCATAACTCAAGAACGCACAGACCGATTTTGATGATTTTTAATTTATTGGATTTGTTTTCGCCCCGAATCGCAGAATAACTTATAAAACATCGGAAAAAATCACGCAAAAAAAAAAATTATGAAGAAAATTCATATTCTCATGCATAAATGATGGCCGATTGACAATTCTACCGGTGACGTACATTGGCAGCCTGCGTTATATGCATGTCAGGGCGGTACGAAGTTCGCCGGGTCATCTAGTAAAGGTAACGGGTGAAAGGGATTTGTAGGAGACTTTTCGTGCGTTATGAAGGGTGATTTTGAACAGCTCACCCAACACAACTGTTTTCCAGTAAGCACACGGACTCCCCAAAAAATAAGCATAAATTGTACAAATAAAACGATATATCAATTTAAAACCAAGTACTTAACTACAAAATGCTTATAATGTAGGTATACAAAACCCCCCAAACTAGCCAGAGTAGTAATGCACTATGCACTATAGATATCCGCAAGCACTAAATTTAGCACTACCGGTAACGGATGCAACACTCCGCCAAGTGCACAATCTAGAAATAGGGAACACTATTTCTGAACCTGCACCTACAGTACCCGGCAATATGTAGCGCCCTTCAGAAAAGTAAACAGACAAAAGTACACGTGGACTTTCCATAATTTATTCCAGACCATGTGTCCATAAATCACACTAATTTATTTATTTGTTACTCAATCACATCGTACCAGCTTAACCGATATTGACGAAATTTAGTTTGTTGATAGAGACCTGGATTTAAACATAGGCTACTTTTTGTTGAAAAACAACGCGTGCGAAGCCGCTGGCGAAAGCTAATACTTATTACACTACTATTATAAATACGAAAGTTTGGATGTTTGTTTATTTGTTTGTTTGTTACTCAATCGCATCGTAACGGCTTAACCGATTTCGATGAAATTTGGTATGTACATAGATTATAACCTAGATCAACATATAGGCTACTTTGAATTGGCAAACCACGCGTGCTAAGCCACTGACGGAAGCTAGTTATTATTAAACCTAAGTATACCTACACTTTATAATATAGGTAATCATCAATCTTTTAAGCTAGAAAAAGTTAGTTATGTTAACCTAAGAGGCCTATATGCCTCAAGTTGATGGACGCGGGCCACTGCATCGTAGAGCACGTATTTTAAGATGCAATACTTTGTTTTACGCGATGGTTACCACTTAACATCAGGTGGGCCATATGATTGTTCCATCTGCATCACTAGCTAGGACTAGTGGAGATTGTGCCAATATTTTCATGATCATAATCCCTAGTTTCATTACAAAACGCTTAGGAGGAAATAAACCAGATCTTTTTTGTATTTTGATATTCCCCACCATCTTCTACACATCACTGGGTTGTTTCATTTTTTGATTTGTAGAAATCATTTTCAAACTGTTTTCCTGTACCTAATGACTTTACCAATATATATTTAGTAGGGGTTAGTTACCTAGGAAATAAAGTTTTTTATTCCTGCTCATAAAAAATGTTGACAAATGATTGAATGCGTACACACGTGCCTCTAATAAAAAAACCGGCCAAGTGCAAGTCGGACTCGCGCACGAAGGATTCCGTACCATTATCTATAAAAACGAGCAAAAAAGTCACGTTTGTTGCATGGGAGCCCCCCTTAAATATATGTTTTATTTTAATTATTTAATTTTAAAGTGAATATATAACTAAATATTCTGCGAATATTTCAAGCGTCTACCTGTTGCAAAAAATCACGTTTCTTGTACCCCCCCCCCCCCCTTAAATATTGATTTTATTCTGTTTTGAGTATTTTTTGTTATAGCGGCAATAGAAAAATACATCATCTGTGAAAATTTCAACTGTCTAACTATCACGTTTCATGAGATACAGCATGGTGACAGACGGACAGACAGCGAAGTCTGAGTAATAGGATCCCGTTTTACCCTTTGTGCACGGAACCCTAAAAAGCACGTTTACTGGATTAACCGCTGTAATTAACAAGTCAGATTAACCGTACATTTTACCTACAAAAAATAACAACTTTGTAGAATAAGAAATAATTAACTAAAGATTTACAATAACGAGCAAAAAAGGCGAATAATAATTTGCAGAGTACTCAGGTATATTTACTTACTAACCTAGTTTAAGATTTGTGTTACCTTTGCTTTCTTGAATTGCTGAATCATGCTGTTAGATTTTTCTATAATGTGCGCAATGTTCAAAACATCGAGCGACCTATTGTGTGACCTGTATCCAACGGCTCCCAACAACGCTTTCTAGTGCGTGATCTTCACTCCTTTCTGCCCCAACGGCCGTCACTTCTTTGAGCTATGTGCCCCGCTCACTGCCACATATGCTTGCCCAGTCTGAAACCGGTCCGCACATGCAAAGGTCGTCGATGTAAATGATACATGCCGGATATTAACAGGATGTCTGAAGCCAACCCCTCTAAACCTGGTATACCCTTTGGCAGGCATATCACCCCCTGTAGTGCGACGAGATGTGGCTTGCTCTATTGAAAAGCATAAACAAGAGCATGATTCTCGACACCCCTTATATGACCATCACATCCCTCAAGGCCGCCTTAAAAGTCGTAAGAGCTTTCAACGCTTCACAAGGGCCACGAGCGATGACCCGGTTGCCGCTAGACGCACACTGGATAAAAAGTAACTCTCCACCGCCTGATTTTATCACCCCACAGGAACAGTTACCACCCGGGCACGATCTGCCGTGGCCAGTCTGGAAGTCCTTAAACAGGCTCCGCACCCAGGTTGGCCGCTGCAGACTGAATATGTGCAAATGGGGATTCAGGGACCCCCCGCGCAGTCAATGCAGCACTTGTTAATGTGCCCTTTGTGTCCGAACACCTACACGATGGAGGACCTAATAACCGCCTCGCCTAATGCTATTGTTGTGGCCAGAAACCTGTCCAACAAGTATAAATGAAAACGTAGAACTCTTGACACGCTAAGAAGAAGAAGACTGCCACATCAGCTTGCTAATCCATTGTGCTATGTCAGTGACTCATTTCTGATTTGATCTCGTAGGTAAACACCAAGCAAAGCCCTCTCCGTCTTCATTTGATAGATGTAAATGGCTTAACTGAGATCGAACATCTCTTCCGGCTATACAAATAGACGCGTACTGTAGGTACCTACTAGGATTGGTTCCATTGAGTCATTTCAACTGTTTATAGTCGATTCCCAGATTTGTTAGTAGCTCCAACTCTCTTTATGGGTGCAGCGGGTGTTGCATTTTGGAAAACTGGATTCTCTTTTGCAAATGCATTTTTATATCCATCGATTTAGAACTTTCCATAAATTAAATATTCATTTATTAGTTAAAATCATAAGGATCACTTTGAAACCCAAATTTTACAGCCTGTTAATCCTCTACCTAGCCAGGAAAGAAGAAGTTTGTTAATATACGCACAAAAATGAAAAAGGTTATTTAGATGAGCTTAATAAATTTTGTGGAATGTTTACCATAGAAATGTGAAATTTATTTTGGCATGTTAAAACCAACACTAATAAACTTATGTTGTGCTATTGCATAATGGTTGCCATCTAACCACATAGTGTATTGGTGACGTCTCGAGATATCTCTGGTTGTCCCTTTCCAACACAAAACCCGCAGCCATTTCCGAAAGAGATATCAAATCGGCCTTTATTTATGGATATCGATTGCAAGAGTAGGCAGTAAGTTTTATATCAAATTAATCACCTAAACTTAGTCGATTTTCTTTAAAATTTGATAATACTATAGTTTGATATAACTAGTAGTTTTTTTTTGGAGAAGTCTTTTTTGTGTTTTGAGAAACCGTCACTTGAATATCGTCAGTATATTACTAAACACCCTATATATTTAACAAGGCTCAAATTATATTATGAATTCGTTCAGTACAAGAAAACAAAATAGGTATTAAGTACAAACGGTCATGTTTAAAGGCTATTTCCTTTTTGATAAGCCAGTATTAACTTTTAAAAAAGTAAAAATCTTCAGTTTTAAACAAAAATTCTACGAATTTCAAAAGTTACAGTAATATCAACAGGTTTTTACAAGTCTATAACAATGTTTAAGCATTCAGTCAATGCGGAGAGCACCGCGTTGTGTCCGTCTGTTGTAATTAGAAAAAAATATAAACGCGACTAAGAAAAACTTAATCCTTTATGAACTTTATTAGACGCACTTAGGAGTAAATAAATGATTTTCAACTTAGTCAATACCTTTTTTATCTTGTTACTACCCAGGTAAAGGTTTTTATCGAAGTAGTACGAGTCTATATTACTGATTTTATCAAATTATGAATTAGCGAGCCGCTGTCAATTTGTACAAAGGTAATCTTCGTAATAATTCCTTAATTTTTTTTCTGTCTGGATATTTGCAAGAGCTTTGAACCCACTGACCGAGCGACTCCGCAAATACACACGATTCGTCATGCTTAGGACATGATGAATGAGTTGAGTGAGACTTAGTTGTTTTGCCTGCACTGAATGTTTGTGTGAAAATTTACGCAATCTGTTTTGGCTGTGGATAAGACCGTGAATGCATTGCAGAAAACCTAACCTTATTGAGTACTAGCATTAAAACTAGTTTAAATACACCTCGACCCAAGTCATATAATAAATAGTTCGTGGTCATCATCATACGTGATCATGATCGATCATACACAATGTTAATTGGTACTTTTAATTATACCGCGTTTTGTGTTTAGTTCGAACATAGCACGTTTAGAAACAAAATGGCTTTAAAACTACTTATTTTAACTAAATAAACAAGTTTACTTTTTTACTTAACAAAATGTTTTAAATGTCTTTTCAAGGATGATTTCTTAGTAGATGCGTCTGGGACTCACGTTCTCAGAGGTTGCCAATGTCATTTTAATTTTGTTTGTTCCTCTCCTTCACCTTCCCTGTAAAATAATAATAAGTATATAACATAATTGTGTATCCTAGAATAACCTACTTAGTCTAAACTTTTCCTAGCTACTAAAATCAATAATAGCGAAAAAAGGATCTGTGATATTTTTTTCATTCAATGTCTATGATTTGAATTTGGAACCTCATCTGTATTATAGTTTGAAACAAAGAGATACCATACCATAAAAACGTATTCGTAAATCGAACTAACCTCTGCACAGAATGCACCAACCTACATTTGGTTTTATTACCTTGCTAAGTGTGAAAAGTAGAGTATTCTTCTGCAGAATTCTAGTAGCTCCCTCGCTCCGCTGTGAATTAACTCTAGAATCCTTCGTTACGTTCGGGATTCAATATAGCACTCGTGACGCAAGACATTGCTTTATCCCCTCGTTTAATAATCTACTACTGACATTAGGCACATGATAACAGTATAGCGATATTTAATTTGTTCTGTAATTTTATAAAACAGATACGTAAGTGTAAAATATAATAATGCCAAAGAATTGAAAGTGTAAGGTGTAGTGCTATATAATCTAAAATGCATCTTAAATCGGATATCTCGTGTGAGATTACCTATGAGATGGAGAAGTGCCCGGGCTTCCGGAATGGCCAGGAGTTCCATAATGGCCAAGGGATCCAGGAGTTTCCAAAAGTCCAGGAGTTTCAGAAGATCCAGGTCTCGGAGGAGGCGGAAATGCTTTATTATGAACTGATGAGTGCCATGGAAGAGGAAGAAACGGTGAGATTTTAATATAGGTACTTAATAAAGATTTGGAGATAAATTGAGATGTTTAAACTCAATTTATGACACAATTTTGGTGTGACTGACCTAAAAATGTGGAGGAGTTGTTGAGATATTAAGGTTCAAGAGGGTTAAATAAAACAAAATGGGTCAAATTGCACGTCTAATGAAAGGTGGTCATGAAGGTCTTCATTAGTTAATTTCGACCCCGTTTTTATTTTTAGTTTAAACCATTGTAGTTGTTAAGTTATTAGCCATAATAAAAACTGAACTTTGAGAAAATTCACAGGGTACACCAGTGACCCCACAGTGCTGAGATATGGGAAAAAGTCTGAAATCCAGGAAAACTGCAATTTCTACCTCAAAAAAGTGTAACCAATGACATGCACTCCCGTTAGGTACCTGTAATTTGAATGAAACTGTAGGTCAAGTTGTTTAGTTTTTTATTTTATGGCACTATTTATGATCAAACGAACTTACAAGTGAAGTTTGATCGATATTATATGAGTAAGCTTCATTTGAAGATAAGATTACAAATAATATTTTCGTTGTTATAGAAGACTCGCGAGATCTCAGTTCGGGACGAACCACTAGTTGTTAGGGTTTTCTCTGGGTTACTTGATGATGGAGCCCACACACGTTCAGTATTCTATTGCGCTCATACAAAGTTTATTAAAATATTACAATGATACATGATCTCATTGACTAGTCAACAGTCCAACACAGATTTATATCCCAGAAATTTGAATACCTCTTCCCACAGAAGCTTAGGCAAGCCTTACACAAGCCTAAACATTTTAACATATTCTTCCCACAGAGGCTAGCGCAAACAAATCGTAGACGTGTTTGGGGCCCTTATAGCACAAGCGAGATGATTATTATACTCCTATGATGCAGCCATGGCTACTATTTTTACCGAGCACGAAATAAATTTTATTCGGCGTTTTAACGAGTTATTTTTAATATTGATGGCATAACAGGTTCGCGAAAAAACCGCTAATAACCATAACGGGTTCGTTGACATCGCATTACTAACTACATGACACTCGCATTATCGAATTCGGAATACCAAGTATTTGTACAATAGAATAAGGTTAGCTATTAGTATCTACAGTGCAAACAATTTTCAATGAAAGGCGTATTTGGTAGTTTTTGTTAGTAACTACATAATAAAAAATGCCTCTCTGGGAGTGCCGACAGAAGTGAAAACTTGAATAAAAGCAGACTACACTATAGATACTTAAATACAGAGGTCTCTGTAACGGTAACAAATTCGCGAGTTCAATGGTTTTTTTTGCATCTCAAAAATTCCCAACACGCCTAAAGAAGAATTTACTTAAAAAAATATTTGAGTTAGTATGGAATGTAAACTTTATGTTGTATGATTATAAATATTTTGTATTTTGCTTTAGGATCCATTAAACCTGTTTTTTTATTGTAAGTACTTCAGTAATTTTTGATTACTGTAAACGTTTTTTATTGTGAAAACTATATAGTACTCTAGTCTAGAGGATAAAGTTTTGGTAGAGTCATTATTCAAACTATTTTCTTATAAAGAAAAGACGTATAAACCATATATCATATGTTCATTTGCAAACATGGGTAAATATAGATTACAACCACAGAATAGATAAAACACCAGAAGAAGCATTCAGCTATGATTGTAAGCCATGCGCTGTGGCCATAAAACAAAACCCGCGTCCCGCACCCACCCGCGTAATGTTGCTAGCTTAGCCATTATATACCCGTTTTTGGTAAGATACAACTAATGTAAATATGGCACTATTTTATTCGTCAAATATTAAGGTCGGTTTGCAAAACGTATTTCGCTACTAAACATGTTCAAATTTGACATATTTGTATAATTTGAGAACTCCTTAAATCATATTTAGCCACTTCTCAGAATTCTTGAGTAGGAAAAATAATAACACTTGATATTTGGCAAAACCAGCAAAATAGAGGATCATTATTTACGACAATTACAAACCAAACAATTTATTCAATTAAAAAATAACACAATACCTAGATGCGTACTTACGTATGTAATGTGATCACATATTGTTTTTTTTTTGAGCCCAGTTAAATTTTTAACGATGGGACAGTACAATCATTACATAATTAAATTGAATACTGTAAAACACGTCACGCGTGACGACGCGACGGTCACAGAGTAACAAATAGCGTTCGCGTCAACATTTACTCTACTTAGAGTAGATGTTAACGCTTCAGTATTAGGAGCGTTCACTTCTTCTGGTGTTTTATCTATTCTGAGATTAAAACAGGTGATAACAAATAATAGTAATATTGGCTAAAAAAAGTTTTACCATATTGGTTAGCACGCAAATGCAGTTAATGTTATTAAAAACATTTCGAAGTATAATAAAATGTAACTATGATGAACTTTGCTTAGTTAGGTACTAGATGACGCTGTGTGGAATGTTCAGCATTATTTAATTTATTAGTTTTAAAGTTACATTGCACGTTCAAATAAATAAACCAAATCGAACACAAAGCACCGCATGTCACAACTTAAAATTCCTAAGACAAATTACCAAAACAAATCTATTCAATTGCATAATGAACTTGCAGGAATGACAAAACGTGTCAGCATTCCTAATCTAAAATGCTAAACAATGACGTGAGTCACGCACACGCATGATGTGATGTGACAGACGTGGTCATTCATTGTTCAAAGCTGCGAGTTCGAAATTCAAATTTGACGTCCTGCGCGAGCGCTGACATTGACAAATTGCGACGCCATCTTTTTTAAGGTTAATTGACAGGCGTTTTAATGATGTCAAAGTGATAATTAGTTGACATAAAAATGTGTTTGTAAACTAGTATGTTTGAAACTTTGCTCGGGTATAGAGTTGCGCAGAAGCTTAAAACTGTATCCTTTTATGGGGTTAATTTCCATAGTAATTTACTGACCCACCCCTAAACCACCGAAATAATCTTTACAGATCAGTAATGTATTTGAACAAAAATAATCTACCCCTATTAGTCCACCCTGTGAATAAAGTCACTCATAGAGTGTTCGTCACTGAGTAATTTTACAATTATTCTTCACATTGTTGGTAGATAATATCTTTAGGCAGTTGATAAGCGTTTTTTTATCAATCCTTGATTAGCGGATGATTTTCTAAATACGAAATACCTATATATTTCCTATAACGAACTACGTTATTTACGAATTAGTCAAATATATTTATTTTGGGGTTCCGTACAGGATATAGGATCACTTCGTTTTCCATCTGTCTGTCAATACCTTTTTCTCAGGAACGGATGGGAGGTAACAAGTCGAAATTAATTAAATACTTAGGTCTACGCGGTCCCTGGAAGCTGTAAAAAATCAAGCTTCTAAGTTAACACAACAAAAAAATACAGCCATTTATGCCGCATATTTTGACACTTCCGAACTAAGATGTTTTTAAAAGTTAACGTCATTGCTTCCGAATAAATCAAAACCACCTATAGGATACTTCCCGTTTAAATAGAATCATGGAATCCAAAAATCGTTCATTTCTAGTTATATCACAAAAAAAATAAGTAACTATTTTTGAGGAACCCTCGTTGCGCGAGTCACACTCACACATGTCCGGTTTATTGTTTCTAAGTAAGACGGCTAAGACTATCCTACCACCTCAAAAAAGAGATAACATTACTCTCCTTATCTCTACCACCGGCAACATGATAACATGACGTAGAGTTACATCTAGCGCCCCCACAAACAAGGTTTAATCTATACATGAATTCTCCTGTGGCTTCACTTGCAAAAAAACAGTTGAGAAATACCCCAATTAAGTTTTATTTTCCTTTTTTTATACTACATGTACCTACTACTTGTCGTCGTATTCATTTTTCATTGGATTGTATGGCGAGATATATTTATATTTACATAAAATATTAATCATTTCTATTTTTAGTCGTGCATCCGATAAAAGATATGGGAATTTAATAATGTTTTTTTTTATGCAGACTGGCACAGTAGCGTAACTCTAAATAAATTCTATTATGCAATATTTATTATCCTATTGGCTGGCACGTGTTCACAAAAGAACAATCAGAGGCTGAAAAGAAACAAATAATATTTCTTATCGAAAAGCTTCTAAATCAGAAACATAAATATTCTTATATTATAATTAATGAAGTATGATTTATTTTGATAATTTATTTTGTTTTAATAATTGAAAAGGGCTTCTAAGCACATGCTAATAAACCGCCCTGGACCTACCAGGGCGGTTTATTAGCATGTGCTTAGAAGTTCTATATCATTGTTTTGTCTTTGTCAAAGATTAAAGTTTAGTAGTACTTTGTAAGTAATATAAATACAGGAATATCCCACGCGCCTAGAAATTGCAAAACCTTGTCTCAAAGCCTTAGACTTATCAAGTTTGTAAGCAATCATTGAAACAATACAAACTGTGAGTTACAAAGCGCACTGCCAATTTATCCTACTTTCTCCAATAACATTGTATTTGACAAGACCAATAAAATAACAGTAAATTGTGCTCTAAACGCGAATCCACGCGCGTCATAAACGGACGTAGCATAGCAACCCGGGCTATTTAGATCGGGAGCCTGTGGTGGTTGTTTTACTTGATTTCATACATGACGCTGTCATGATGAAGGGATAAAAGTGGTTGCATAGCTTGTGCCTTACCTTATCTCTTTTTTTATACTACCTGGAGGTGGATCAAGCTTATGACCTGATATACCTGATGTGACGGTCACGCACGTTAGAGACGTGCCCTACGATACACTGCCCTGCGTTCATCAACTTGAGGCATACAGGTGTATAGCCTCATGTGCCTGTAATTTCATTGGCAACCATATCCTTCAAACCGAAACACAGCAATGATGCTTGGCTGCAGAAATAGGTTTGGTAGTACTTCCCCACCGAGGCCTTTCACAAGGAACTCTACTACTTTTCGGGGCACGTATCTCTATCGTGGTCACTAAAATTGTAAGCATAGTGATGAGGACAAATTTTGTTTACGAACAAAATGGATGTCATGTCTAAGAATGAATTGAATTCAAAAGATCAGGGACAATTATGAGCTAATGGACGGAAGGACAGCCTTAGTGTTGCAACAGCTACATTATCATACAAATATAGGTACAATATCCTTAAGTTCTTAGTGTCGAACGAATACTTCACCAAACCAGTTTTTTGTATCTTATCATCTGTAACAAACCCCTTTTCATGACACAGCATACATCATCTTGCTCAACTAACTAACACTGCGTTGCCAAAGAACAGTTAACGTACTTTCAACCTGAAATAAAATAAAATCTATATAATATATATTAAAAAAACAAATTCGGGTTACTTACACCATTTATAATTTAAGAACGGCTGGACCGATTTCGATGATCATTTATTTGTTGGATTTGTCTCCATCTCGGACAGCAGAATAACTATTAAAATATCAAGAAGAAAAAGCATATTCTCACACATATATGCAACTAATTATGGCCGTAAATAATAGTAAAAATAATATTAAATAAGTAAATTCTATGTCATAAATGGCGCCCTACTTGCCAAAGTAAGTTTGTGAATAATTGTATCTTGGCAATTAGTGCTCTACGACTATACCTAATAATTACAGACATGTTAACCAAAAACAAATTAAATGAACTAAAAAAATACTAATTGATTGAACAATAATCTGATTTTATAAATGTATTTATTTAAAAAAAACATATAGGTAAGTACTTATAAAATTATTACACTTAAAAAACCTTAGTAGTTTTGTCCTAAGTGCAAATTCAACATTCCTCTTTAGTGTATATATATATATATATATATATATATATATATATATAGTGTATATATATTGTATATATGTACAAAATATATATATATATATATATTTATGTGTATATTTATGTATTTATATATGTATATTGTATATATGTACAAAATTCTTATAAATTATTACTGTTACGATAAATTATATTTCTAGACATAGCAGGCAAGATCACATGAATTTAAAAAGTCCTGAAACAGTAGGTAAATAAATTGTACAACATAAAGTAAGAAACTAACGACCAGCTCTCGTTAAACAACATTGCGTTTACCCGGACAACCCGGATATTGCCGGCTTGCACCGGATTTGTGCGGATGAAACAAGGTGTTCCGAGCAGTAGGGTTTATTGTACCTATTATTTTAAATGAAATCCATAACATTTTGAATTTCAAAGTAACTCTGTCTGTTTGTTAGGTGTTCACCAATAAACAGCTGAACCAATTTTAATGAAGTTTGTTATATTGATAGATATAACAAACTTCATACCCGGGCGCTAAGATCTCTATAGGTACATTATAAACATATACCACATTGAAGCAAATTACTCGCTAATAGACCTCGCTATTTTTGATTTTAGAATTTCATATGTATACTTAAAGGGCAAAATGACTTTAATAACAGATAGAATATGACAACTACTTACATAACCAAAATACAGAAGATTCATAATATAAGATCAAATACAGTTGAATCATTTAAAGACCGTTGCAAACGATCTGTAGATAGTTCAACTGCTCCAGATCACTAATAAGTGTCTCCAAGACACTGACTTGTTTGCAAATTTGCGATAAATAAAATAACAAGAAAAATAACTTTTAATAAAAAAACTAGTTGAACTTGCATATATTACCTATATTTTTAGTATTTGTCAAGTTTCTGTACTACTTGTTTAATGTTTAAATTTACCTTGTTTCAAATGCCTACAAAATTGATTATTCTAAGGATACGGAAGACATAGACAACTGGAAATGGCCCAGTTGTAACCTGTTCCGAGCCGTTATTTAACGATAGCTAAACCGCTTCAGATGAAAAAACTGCTATTGGTATAACGGTATTAGTTGTACACAGTTGCAACTTGAGAAAAACATTCATATGATTAAAGAAGAGTTTGCTTAAGAGCGCTGTTTTTTTTTTGTTTTAAATGGTTTTTTTGTACTTATGAGATTGATATGTAATAATAATAAACCTAGGCGTATAGTTTTTTCTTTAATTAAAAATTAATGGCTTAATTAACTTCAATTTATCTTTTCATTTTGTACGACAGTTAGTAAAAGGGGGGGGGGGGGGGGCAGAATGCCTTTAATAACAATAAATATTTACATGACTAAAATACAGAATTTGAATCATCTAAAGACCGTTGCAAACGATCTATAGATAGCTCAACTGCTCCAGATCACTACCAGGCGGAAGTGTCCCCATGAAGGCTGCATTGCCCCGCTGAATTGCAATGCTTATGCGTTGACCCAGATAAGCGCCAGCTCTCGGATCCAGACGCCCAGAAAGAATTTTGAAAACGCGATGAGCCCCGGTACCCCACGGACCCAGGGTCTCGACCCCAAATGGCTCAAACACGTAAGCTCTGTCGAGATTTCCATATTTGCGCCGCTTGAGATCTTCGGCTGAAATTGCCGCCGCACCGGCCCCAATTGCTGTACCAGACAGATGAGATGGCGCAAGGGTATCGACGCCCGCGGCGTCCCACACCAAAGGCCTACCCTTCAATGGTATAAGAGTCATACCGTAAGGCCCTCAGGTAAAAAATACCCTCATTTTATACCTAAAGTAAGTGTAACTCAATAATAAAACCGGCCAAGTGCGTTTTTAGTAACTATTTTCACTAAAACGGGTTTTTTTAAAAACGTAAATCTATACCTTTCATTTAGTATAGGTACCTATTCTTTTCTATTTAACAAACAATAAGGGCCCAAAAATAAGTTAGTTTTAGCGAAAAATGTAAACATTTAGTTATATCATTCTATTCTTGAGTTGCACACCTTCAGTACAGCACGGTGTGCTAATTGACACAAACGTGGTTCAAGTTACGTATAGACGAACTGTGTTCGAAATTGTACAACCACAAAATAGATATTTAAACCATAAAAAACCTATAATAGACTAGCTCGGCTCGATCCTGATTATAATACTACGCTCGATCGTAGCGTTTATAATTTCGCGTTTTATTCTACAACCAAATAAACAAGAATTTTTATAAGAAAGTTTACTCATTATCACATAAATTATCACAATTAAATTCACACATTATAAAACATTATTTACGTCTCGCCAAACGAAATCGCGCGCGTCTCACGTTCGACCGACTTGACCGACGTGTTGAGTGTGCGACCTTTTTATCGCTCGCTGTACTAAGCTGACCTTCTGTACTATTCTGTGGTACAACACAAGACCGTATAAACTCGAATACATACGAATACTACCTAAACCTCGGGATACGAGTACCTAGACTACCTAGTTAAAGCGAAGTTCGCTTTACCAATCTTTTCCAATGAGAATAACAACCTCCTTTTCATCCAGTTAAAAATACTCATGCACTTTCATCAGCTTTATCTACCCACAACCTAATTCAAACTAATGCTCGTTTCATACAATGTACAATATACTCTATAAAGTGCCTAGGAATACGTATGTTTATCTAAAAGAGGGTTATTGCCCTTACTTATGTATGAGGCACAATGATTGTTCTACAGCTTAAAAAATATATAAAAATAAATAATTTAGGAAACTACTGAACTTATTCTTAACATTCTTTCTCTCGAAGAAAATGCTATATATTATTTTTATAAAAATCCATTTGAACTCGGGTCGGGTCAGCTAGTACATTAAATATATGCAATTTTAAAAGCGAAACTCAAAGTTAAACATCTTTTACGGTTAAGTTAATAACTAAATATTTCAAATTTTCATGGAAATTTCGAAGATAATGCCGATCTAAAATTGTGTAAAAATAAATTTTTCTCGATTCCTTTTTTCCTCGATTTGAAACGTCGACTTTGTGTTTAGGAAAACTAAATAATTTCATGAATTGCTCCCGTTTGTTTTAATAAACATATTGGCATCGCTGGCGGTATACCTGCGTGCTTCGGAAGCACGCAGTATACCGCCAGCGATGCCAATGCCCTTAAGGCCGGCGCACACTGGGCTCTCCACTCGGTGTGCGTCGACCTTGAACTCATTGTTTACTTTTGTAATAAAAATGCATGTGTTAGTATCTTAGTTTCCTGTTTATTGTTGCTATATGTTTATGGAGTTAGTGTAAGTTCTTCGAAGCTTTTGCATTTAATTGATCTCACAGTACGTTTAAATTATTTTTGCTTCGTACTGGTAATTTAACACCCGAAGTTAAATGTTAGCGTTTTTAGGAAGTTTGAAGCCTTTGTCTTAACACCCCGTTTCACCCTCTTAACGGATGAGCTTCGAAAAAACATGCTAAAAGGGACACTTTTTGGCGAATAACAATGTGGTCAAGAAAAAAGGGAGATCTCTAACATAGTGACTTTAAAACGTCCTCTAGAAGTATTAAGGGCAAGCGGTTTCGGCTGTGCGTTGCTTTCAGTTAATCAGATCACAGTATATAATTCATTACCATACCAGCTACACTGCTGAACATAGATTTCCAGAATTACGGAACAGCTCCCAGCAACCTTAATAGATCATCCTTCCATCTAGAAGGCCTTCCTACGCAGCGCTTTCTAGTGTGTGATCTCCACTCGAGAACCTACACCCACGGCCGTCAGTTCCTCAAGATATGTGCCCTGCCCTCTGCCACTTCAACTTGATCCTCTCAAAGCAACCAAGCTACTCCTAGAACGCTTATGTAGTTAACTTTAAGAGCGTATATTCAAACATTTGTACAATATTTAATGGTAATATCAATTGGCATATTGAATATCAATCGGAACGCTAATCGTTATGAAACGGTCGGAGCACGTGGCATATTGCAACAACAAGGATGTATTTATAAAGAAAGCAGGTTATCTGAGCCGGTTAACCGCTGCACTACAGGCACAAGGCAAGGAGCCGTAAGTAGTAAGTACCGTAAGTAGTGCAGCAGAAAGAATACGGGCGCAATGTGATACGGGAAAGAAGGTCGATTGTATCGACCTACGATTGTTATCGATAAAAAGCTAGAAGTTTAATTTACTCTTCGATCCATTAAAATCAATATTTCAATAACATTTATTTCATACTAAAGAAAGGTAGATTGAAAGGTTTCAAGTTTCACACTAGTCTCTTGAAAAATACTCAATATGTAATTAGAAATGCCCCATGAAGTTCGCGCTAGTCCGTCGTTTAACATTTTCAAACGGAAAGTTAAAGAGCACTATCTTTCTCTGTAATTTTATTTTATTGTAGGTATATATTTATTTTTGTATATATTAGTCTATTTATTTATTTATTATATTCATTCATTTTATTACTTTCTTTTGGTATATTTCGTTTTATTTGTTCAAGATATATGTACATATTTATGATTCTTGTACACGCACCTACCTTTAAAATCATCTCTCTCTCTAGCCTCAAAGGTTTGCTGGAAGAAAACTCTTTTTAGGGTAAAGCTCGCCTTTGTACATGTCCTCTATTTCTGTACTTTATTATGTATTTTCTTGTGTACAATAAAGAATAAAGAATAGAAAACTATGCATCTCATACAGGGTAGTCAGCTTAGTAGTATCTTGTCCCTACTAGGAAGGCCATAATATATTCCAACACTTATAAACATCCTTACAATGTTATCTGTTTTATTTAAGCAAGACTTCAAAACAATTTCCATTAAAATTATCCCTTTTGATCCTGCTCCTGTTTTCCAATTGAGTTGGACTCTTGCATACAATGTCAACGTCAAAGTTTCAAGCGCCTCTAAGTCCGTAAGCCGGTAGAGCACCGGCGACAACCTGCTTTCATTCTGACTGACGTATTGCAGTATTATTGCATGATTCGCCTGGCGCCAACACAACAGCTGAATCGAATGACTAAGCGTATGCATATTGTCGTGTTCTGTCAAATCGTTTATGAATTGTGTCGTATGTTTGATGTCACAGTTTAGAAGTTAAATAGTCGTATTTTTTTAATATATTAACCAAATCAGATAGATTTAGCCATTTCGGCTTTAAAGATCAATTATTAAACACGATCATAAAAGTAATAAACTTCGTGACGCAGTGGGCGAATAGCCGCCTCAGACACAGGAGGTTGCGGGTTCGATTCCCGCCGCGGAACAAATGTTTGCATGATCTACAGATATTTTTTCGGGTCTGGTTGTTTCTCTATGCGGTGTTTTTTTTAACTGTAACATTACGGCAGCACCCATAACCAGAGGAGATACGGGTGCAGTTTCTTTTTAAACATCAGCTCGTTTTCGAAGAAAAACATTTTTTGTGTGAAAAACAAAGTGTGAGTAGCGCCTTAAAATGAATCAAGTTGGTAAAATTTTTATATGCTTCAATTAAGTCTACTTTTTGCGTATTTGACAATGCCATGATAGTACAAATAAGATGATGCAATTACTGATATAAAAGTCCGACAGGTGCAAGAACCATGTTCGAAATTCAAAATTGTTCTGAAATACGAAATGTTTTTGAATTGCTCATGAGAGCATGGAGTTCATAAACTTCTTAATCGCTACTGTATTAATATTTCTTTAATGTGCAATTAGAATTTAATAAAATGTTTGTAGAAGGAATTTTGTTTGTCCTGTTGTATGAGAATACTTTTTATCAAATTTGACTAACTTTCGCTGTTCAGATTTTTTTCATCCGATACAATAAAATGATTCTTACAAAGGACTGCATCGATCGGCATCAAAAAAAATTTACCAACTTAATTCATTTTAAGGCGCTACTCACACTTGACCAAAAAAAATTTAATGCCAAAATGTTTTTCTTCGAAAACGAGCTGATGTTTTAAAAAAAACTGCACCTGTATCTCCTCTGGTTATGGGTGCTGCCGGCACCCATACTGTTACATACTGTTACAGTTAAAAAAAACACTGTATATTACATGTATAGTATCTATCAGGTATCTGGTTCCCATAGCATAAGCTCTGCTCAGTTTGGAGCTAAATAACGCTGTGTGAAATATCCAGCATTATTATTATTAACTTCGTTTTGTTTTTAGCATTAGTTTTATCTGCGTCTAAAATGATAGTCGTAGAATTAAACACAATTGAGTTGGTTGGTATATTATTTATACGATTATATCAGAGAAACTTGGTCAACAAAATGGAAGGCCGTAAAAACGCGTTTATAGGTCCATTGTCCAAATCTCCAAAAGTAACACAACAAATCATAAAAGCTATCTTTCATCTAACCGAAATCTTGCCCCATAGGTCCCATAAGACACAGAAAAGGACCAAAGTAGGGTTACCCTTACAAAATAAACACAAAATGTCGGATATAAAAAAATCGGGTTGTTTTAATATCCGACATTAAAGACAACTTGTGCAACAATGCTGAACGTATTTAGTGGCTAAATATGATTTAAGGAGCTGTCAGATAATACTATAAATAAGTCAAATTTGAACATATTTAGTCCCTAAATACGTTTAGAGATCGTTGTGCAAGCCGAGCTTATTTTTTACAGCCACGTTTCGAAAATAAAATGATTTTGTTAATATTTAAGCGCTTGACCTCAGCTGATTGTAAATGATGATGTGATCAAAGACACATGTCTAGAAAGAATCTGTTCACTCTGGACTCCAAGATTTTTGGTTCTGCAAATGTGCTTGTTTTAATGTACCTAATGTGCAGACGTTGTGATGTCATATGGTAGTCATACACGGCGAAACTCGACACTAGACACTGAGCGACAGTAAACTTTGTGTGCTACTCGGTGTCGCTACGGTGTTACACACTTCGACACTCGGCCTATATACCTATACTATACTAGACACTCATGTCTAGTGTCGTCGACACAAAGGTCAATATATAGGACAGGAGACCAAAAAGACGGATATTTCTGCAAAAATATGGATGTGTAGTAACCCTAAAGTCCCTTGGTGAAGAAATGTTTCTCCGAATATGGATCTTAATACATAGGCTGCTATTTAAGAATCCGGAACTGGCCACTGCATAAATAATATTTAAAAAGAAATTATCACGTTTGAAAATGGAACTCTTTGGCTGTAGAATGCAGGTTATTTCGTCCGTCTGTCAATTGTATTCATTGTGTGGCGCGATTTCAAAAATTGCGTGTCATTATCACAATGGATTTATCTCGAGAAAATTTTCGTGCGATGATTTTTTATGATTTTCGACGTGGTCTAACTCAACAGCAGTGTATCGATCAACTCAGTTCGACTTTTGGGGATAAAGCACCATCGAAGACTACTGTGTATCACTGGTTTAGTGAGTTTAATCGTGGACGTCGTATGCTCACGGACGAAATTAAAGATGGTCGGCCCAAATCAGTTGTTGTGCCACGAAACATCGACGCAGTGCGTAAACTAATAATGCAAGATCGTCATGTGACATATCGAGAGATAGAGGCGATTTTGGGCATTAGTATGACGAGTATACATAAGATATTACACGAACACTTGGCTGCAAAAAAAGTTTGTTCGCGTTGGATACCGCACAACTTGACAATATATCAAAAACAGGCTCGTGTCGATTGGTGCAAAAAAATGATAAAAAAATACAATCGTGGTGCATCAAAAGCTGTATATAATATCTACACAGGTGATGAATCCTGGATTTATGCATATGACCCCGAAACTAAGCAACAGTCAACAGTTTGGGTCTTCCAACATGAGCCGAACCCAACAAAAGTTGCTCGTGCGAAAAGCACTTTGAAGCAAATGGTCGCCTGTTTTTTTGGTATAGATGGACACGTGGCTACTGTACCTCTAGAAAATTGTAAATCTGTTAATTCAGAGTGGTACACGACCATTTGTTTGGCAGAAGTCTTTGCAGAAATCAGGAAGAATAATCCACAACGCAGAATCATTCTCCATCACGACAATGCAAGCTGTCACACTTCGGGTGAAACGACCCGATATTTGGAGGGTGAAACGGTGGAATTAACGGGTCATCCGCCATATAGCCCTGATTTGGCACCCAACGACTTCTTTTTATTCCCAACCGTGAAGAATAAATTACGTGGTCAACGATTTTCAACCCGAGAAGAAGCCGTTGAGGCATTCAAAAATCATGTTTTGGAGATACCGTCTTCCGATTGGAAAAAGTGCTATGAAAACTGGTTTCACCGAATGCAAAAGTGCATTGATCATTATGGCGAATATTTTGAAAAGCAATAAAACCATATTTAACAGTCAATGATAGTTATTTTATTTTATTCCGGATACATAAATAGCAGCCCTCGTATCACGGGTGGATAGTTAAGGGGTGGGTACACTGGGTACTGGCGGATGTACCCCGGATAACGTCTTTGTATATAATCGGGTATGTATACAATTAGAATACTGGATTATTTTTGGTAGCAATCTATTTGTATGACAGCTTTTTTTGTTTCATTTTAAATTTCCATTTTTTAATTGCGCGCTTCACCCCTGCGTTACGTCAAAGCCCAACAATATTTATTAATTGGATAAATAAGGATAATATTGAAACGTCTGAAATTATATATCAAGAAGTATCTTCTTAGATGAGAGGCACGCAATTTAAAAACGAACGATCTCTACTTTAAAGTATTATTTTAAGTAAAATTTAACTTAATTATGTTCCAATTTAAAAATACCCTCAAAACCCTTTTAGTCGTCCCAACAGCACGCAACAACAAGACACAAAATCTAATGAACCTAATTTTCCATTATACAAGGTTAGCTTCAACTTTGCATTGTGTCCGTTCCATCCCTTGTACATTTTTACATTTGCATAAATGCGGGCTTTATCGGGCCCATCTAGAATCTGGCCCGGGTGTATCATACCCGATAGACCCACTCTACCCCGAAATTTACGTTATCCGGGGAAAAATCTCGTACTGGATTTGACATTTAGGAAGCGGCTATTTTTTTCCGTTTTTTGTTTTGGGGTATCTGTGTTTAATCCGTTTTTTATTGACGAAAATTATTCTGTTATTGATGAGCTGAATATATTCCTGACAGATTGGCCACCAAACTTTCCGAAGCTGCATGTTTAAAGACTGAAATAAAAACTTGTACCTACTTAGAAGGATGATTTCCAATAGTTTTATTATACATACGTCATGTATTTAGATAAAGTGAGTGTATATAAAAACAAACTTTTTGGAAATCATACGTCTACAAGTTTTTATTTCCATCTTTAAACATACAGACATTGACATTACAGTAATTGTGAAATCTATTAAAAAAGGATAATAACATCCTTTTTTAATAGATTTCACAATTACTTTTAATAAAATATTTGACTACAATATAACATATAGAACATACTAATATTATCACATATGCTCTAGCAAATAAATAAATTTCATTTCATTGCATGGGGTTACCAGTTAGCGATTCTGTCTATCTGTAGTCTGTACCTACAGCGCGTTGAATTTATTTATAACTGCAACCTTTTTAGTTCATTTTTTTGCAATCGTTTAACCACAAAATACATAGAAAACCGTCCGATACCTGCTCGTATTATCTGGACAAAATGGCCACCCGGTTGTTATCAGATATCTTTATATGCGATCTGTTCTAAATCATGAATAATATCCTAAATCATGAACTGTTTGATGATAGATATAACATATTCCGACGTGACAGGGAGACGATAGGTTTTCATTGCGAGAAAAGGGGAGGGGGAGTTTTGGTGGCCGTTAAAAAGGATTTCTAGTCTATCAGAATGGGAAACTTGGGAGAGTGATTGTCAGGATGTTTGGATAGTTCTAGAACTGCCTACAAGGAATATCTGTCGTAAAATTGTTTTATGTTGACAACACTGCTACTTTCCGTTTTCATTCTGTATTGTGTTGGAGCTGACATATATGTAGTTGCGCTTGCTACTTTTATATTTTTCCTTTTACTTTTTAATGCGGCATTATATCTGCAACCCTGTTTTCTGTATACCTACATATATATAAATTATATATTTTTCTCATAATTTGTACAACTTTTTTGTGAAACAGCTATATCCGCTTGTCAACATAGTTTTAGTGCATGTTGTGTTCACCTGTAATTGGTTATGCATGTAGCTATAAGATATAGACATAAGAACTCTAGAATCATATCATGTAACAACTGTTGGTAGACCTAATAAATAAATCTAAAAAAATCTAACCTAAATCTGTAACAAGTCTTGAACGTGTGCGTTATAAATACCTAACCTAATTAATTAGCCTCTTAAATACGTATTTTCGGTTGCGACCGCGTCTCGAATTACAATTAATCCATTTTTCATTTATTATCCACTAGCTTCTTCCCGCGCTTTCGCATGCGTGGTTTTCAATAAAAAGCCTAGGTCCCAATGCAGGTTATCTACATATACCTAAGTACCTGCCAAACTTAATCGGAATGGAAATATAAAATGGAAATCGGTTCAGAGTATGGATTTTGATTGCTCCCAATTTTTTTTTTGCTCCTTTTTTTATTATTAATTCCAAAATTTATAAAACAGTTTAAGCATGTCGTCATTTAAGTCTAGAATTTTTTTGAGTAGGTTTTAAAATCTTGCTACCAACTTGTTTGTATTCAGTACCAAAAAGTACTAATTACTATTAAATATTATGAAATTGCATTTTGTCGGATGAAAAAATTGTATTATTAATGTTTGCCTCGGATGAAAACTAGGAGGTACCTTAAAAAAAATAAGTATTATTAGTTTTTACTTCTTATCTTATGTATCATTTTTCACGTCATCATGCTAAATGTCGGCCTTGCACCACATTATGAGTAGGTAACGGCTGTAACTGACAGACGGACGATGGCGAAACTTTAGGAGTTTCTAGTTCGAATTCGGGACCCTAAAAAAGAACTAAAACTAATTTCAAAGTCCCGAACAAATCGTGTGACCCGAACAGGGCTTTGTGATATGAACTAAGCACGGCTTCACACAACGATCCCTAAACTTATTTACCCACATAACATGTTTAAATTTTACGTATTTGTATGATTTGACAACTCCTTAAATCATATTTAGCCACTAAATACGTTTATGCATCGTTTCGCAAATCGGCCCAAGTGTTCCAGTCTGTCACAAAATCAGATAGACTAAAGTAATTCCAACATGGATTTTATAGAGTTTTTTTATTAAACAATTTCACGATCTTGAGTACTCTTAGACTAAAGTTGGATAATACAGACCCCAATTTTGGTCCTACATACGTCACATACGTACTTTCCAAAATGCATGTGTTTAGCATCTAGTAACAAAATTAATTTTAGTCACGATCTATTCATATTTGGGTTTCGCTCGTGAGATAAACGGCAGATAAGGGCATTGTGGTTTGGTCACGATACTCCGCTCGTATGGTAGGAGCAGGAACAACTTCTGATTACATAATTTATAACTATTATAAATAAATATATAATGTTAGGCAACGGAACGCAGCATCTTAGGTGTTAAACGAACGGACAGAGTCCGGGACACTGAACTGCGCTCAACGACCCAAATTGTTGACAAAGCCGCTCAGCTGAAGTGGAACTGGGCATGCCATGTGATCTGTGGGCAAGGATAGCCACCGAGTGGCGTCCTGACCCAACGAGAAGGCGACGCGGCAGACCGAAACATAGATGGCGTGACGAGCTGGATAAATTCTTAACGGATTAACCACAAACAGCTCAGGACCCTCCGTCGTCCGAGACACTTTCTCGGAGACCCGGATGACGAAATCATCTCCGCTAATACGGAAGAGATTTCAGAGTCATGTACATTAGACAGAGCAAACACTTCACAGATACAGCGACCTCGCCGGCGAGGTCGACGAGTCCCTTCCGTCGCCGCCTATACGAGGTACAAGCGCGTACCCAGGCGTTTCTCTTCTATCCCCACCCTGGCAACAGCCCAAGCCGAGGTTCGTACTTAAGTGGTGCCCTTGCGCTAGTTGCCTCATCAAAACTTACAAAGCTGAGCGCCTTCTGCGCTCGCCAAAAGTTCGGTTAAGCTGCAACGGCCTCAGAGACAAACAGCGAGATAAATCCATTCGAAAAAAAACAAACAGGTCAGGATCGCGAAGCCTAGAAAGAATGGGGGGAAGCCTTTGCCCACCAGTGGGACATGAATGGCTGATAACAATAATAATACAATGCTGGGCATTTCACACACCGCTGTCTAGCCCCAAACTAAGCCTAGCTTGTACCATAGAAACCAGCTAACTTTACAGATATATGTATGAGATGACATTTTATTAATAAAGGCAATGTATAAGCTTTTGTAAATGCATGTTCTACTAGAAAGGTGTTACGCTCGAATCGACATGACGTCTCGAAACCTAAGCAGTTTTGGCAACTATTACTTTTTTTTAAATCACTTTTACAGTAAACTTTCCAATATCCCCCCTTGTGATAAAACAGCTCTGTAATTAAATGCCCCGTTTGCGTCTCGCCTCTTCAATTATCTTATTAGCTCAATTGTTTGTTTGCGATAATTACACCACTTCATGTTTGATGGCACACAATCAGCTAATTGTGTGTTTATTAGAGTTAGGCCAATGATCTATTGGAAGTATAGTGTCTTAGTCAAGTAGCTAAGCAGATTGACATATATAGTCATCCATTGTTTAGGTATCTACGAAATACTAAAATACAATATTATACATCCTTATACCATTTTTTTCCATTTATCAAATCAAATCAAAAACATTTATTTGTGAACAATACCAATAGTACAACAGAACAAACACACACAGGAGACATAACAAAAAGGACAAAGAAACAATAACTAAAAGATTTAAATTAAATAAAAATGCAAAATCAGTGTGTGTGTCTCATCGCACTCACTGCATGTGTCACAAAAAGGCTCTAACTCGGCATGTGCTGGGTTGCACTTGCTACCCAGCGCTGGTCTTCCGATAGAGTCTCTTTGAGTAGATCACGGATTAAGCAGCGTACAACTAAATATAATTAAATATACTATGGATAAAAACAAATAACATAATCAAATATAATAATAATAACGGCTACCTATTTACTGTGAAGCCAGAGAGAGTCAACAAGTACTAAAATAAAACACACGACATGCTAGCCCCACAACAACGCACTAGCTGGCCACCCACTCATACTCGTAGGAACCTACTCCTAGCATTTTCCAATAAAGTGTAGACACGTTTAAATGAAGGACACCTCAGTTTTGAGGTGTTCGCTCTCCTTTTGCCGTTTACTGAGGAACGTTTTAAGTCTTTTCCTAAACCCATATAAAGTTTGTTGTCTGCTGAACATAAGCCTCTCGAATAGATTTCCAGAGCGACCGATATAGTGCACCCTGCACTTAACGGCTCCCAGCAGCCCTTATTACCTCGTTCGTCCTCTACAGGGCCGTCCAACGCTGACACGGTACTACGGTAATAAGTTATAACATAGGATTATCACTTTCCAATAACGCGCACATACGACCGTCTACTACAATATTATTCTAAAAGTACTAACTTTACTATTTAAAAACTTTCGCGTTATAATTACTCACTTAAATGCGCACTGTCTGACCGCCACCACGCACAAACCGCCACCACGCACAGCTGTTGTAATATAGATAGTCGAACGTCGGGATAACAAATAAAAAAGGTACATACGCGATAAATACCTGTTTAAGTCAGTAAGTACCTACTAATATTATAAAGAGGCACAGTTTATTATTTGTTAGTTAGTATGTTTGTAGAGGGTAGTCTCAGAAACTAAGTACTTATGACATTCCCTTGTCGATACATCTATGAAAATCTGATGTATGTTCACAACACAAAAATATTAATTTGTTAAGAAAAATAGCCATAATCATAATTTTGATACTAGAAATAAAGATGAATTCGCTGTTGCCACTTGTAGACTCCATAAAGTTAGTAAATCGTTTAAAGGGCAAGGTGTTCGCTTTTATAACAAACTCCCAAGTGATGTACAAAAATTGACAAACATCAAATTTAAAAACGTAATTAAACAAAATCTTTATAAAAAAGCCTACTATAAAATATCGGATTATTTAGATCAGGGATTCCCAAACTATTTTGAGCAAGAGACCCCTTTTCCAAAATGAACTGATACCTCAGACCCATTACTTTAAAATAGCCAAATTATTTTAAAAATCCTATCTCTAGTGTTTTACTATTGATACAAAATACTTACCAATCTAAAAACTTTGCGATTGGTTAAGATGACAAGTTTACTCATCTCATCAAAATTTAACAAAATAAATAGAAATAAAATTCAGTATATATCAAGTGTAATTAATAATTATTATTACAAATGACATACAAATACGTAGGAAATTATTTTTTGAAAAAAATACATTAAAATCGGAAAGTAAAGAATAATATGTCGACCCCTGGGAAACCGATTTCGACCCCAAGGGGTCGATATCGACCACTTTGGGAATCCTTGATTTAGATGATAGAGAAGCTGGGGATTGAAATTGCTCCAACTCGTTCAAAATGTTACAATTTATTTCCTGTATTGTTATGTATTCTAAAAGGATCATTAAAAAAAACAACCAGCCTTGTTTCTTGCCTTTCTTTCCTGGCTTGGTCACGAAGGAACAGGCAGTAAAATTGACGTTTCAAAGTGATCCTTGTAATTTTAATGAATAAAAGATTTTGACTTTGTCTGAACCGATTATGGAAACGCTACAGTATCCCTGAGTGGTTGGCTACATGCTATTTTGATTAAATCCACGCGAAGTTAGGGTGGGTCAGCTAGTGTACAATATAGACATTATTATCAGGCCTTTGTAAGCCAGCCTGGTTTATTGTCTACCCGGTGATTGGCTGCAAGGAACAGGGGTAAACTGACGTTTACCGAATTCTTGATTTTGACTCGAAAGGTAAGGTTGCCTGTAAATATCCCGCTACCTCACGTCGCATAAATACCCACGTTTGCCGTTTTGTCGTAATGCTGTCTGATATGAATGCTCCCGAAATAGGAAAATATTATATTTTGCCGGAAAAAACGGATTTCCCCGGATTCGATGGATTGAAGCGATAAGCCGAGACGTTTTTAAGGAAATAGGTAAGTAGGGGTGGTATTACGTTTTGTTGCGTGGAGTTGTGATGTACATTTTGATAAGTATTTTTTTTTCAAGTGTACCTTTATTTTTGCTGGTTTTTCTCGTGTTATTGCGAGGCATCTGGCACGAAACGTGATAAAATAGAAAGAGTAAAAATACCATCCTAGCAAAGTTATCTATTAGGTACCTACCTATACCCAACCAACACACCAAAATATGTAATTAACTCGTAATCAAAAACTTAAAATTCTTTGCATCGTACGTAACTAATAGGTACTTATGTCATCATTGCGTTGCGTGATAAGAGCTAGGTAGGTACGTAATGTACGTTTTATTTACGTATAGTTACTGTTTGTCATGATTGAAATTGTGACTACTCTCTTGGTTTTTACCGTTTTCCAGAAATCATAGATGCTAGTTTGTATGCGCTCTTGTATTTCATAGCCACAGTATTGGGCTGCGACGAATGTTCATGGCGTATATTCTGTCATATCGGATACAGATGCACAAAATTAACATTTGCCGTAGACCGACAATGCGGTCGGCCAATAGATAGATAGATAGAAGAAAGAAAACGCTTTATTGTATACCACACTTCAATTAACAAATCATAATTAAAACACTTAAAACTAGATACGCGATAGTACAATTGGCGGTCTTATCGCCAAAAGCGATCTCTTCCAGACTACCTTTGGATCGACTGGATTTTACGACAACGTTAAAGGACGGTAGCTTTATAATATAAGCTTTTTATTTAATTGTAGGTATACTTACATAAGCAGAATAAATAGATACCAGGGTAGGTAATATTAACATAAATATTATACATAAACATTCTATTATATTAAATATACTAACAATAAATAAAATATGAAACAGCTGTAATACAAACAGTAACAACGACATATATGATAACAAAATAAGATTACTCAGCTCTCTGATGCAGACAAATAGTGCTTAAACAATAGCGTTTTAAAGATAGGAAGGGATTTAGCAGATCTAATAAAAGAAGGAAGAGAGTTCCATAAACGGATAGCTTGTACAGTAAAGGAGTTGTCATAAAAGTTAGAAGAGTGGATAGGAATTTTAAGTTTCAAGGACTTAGAAGAGCGCAACGACGAGGATTAGATAGATGGAGATATTCAAAGCGTTCTCTGAGATAAGAAGAACTAGAAGGATTGAACAAAATACTGTACAAAAGAGTGAGGATATGAGTATTCCTGCGGTAGCAAATGGGTAGCCACTTGAGCTTCTTGCGAAAATCAGAAACGTGGTCATATTTTCGTAGTCCAAATCCAAATATAAACCTGATACAAACGTTCTGAAGGCGACGTTCTGAGGCAATAGAGCGACTAAAAAGTTTTTAATATCAAAGAACACCACAAACTCCGACGGATAAGTACGAACTCGATAGGAACTTACCTATAAGGGAAAAGATATTTTGCAAATAGAATTAAAACAAGTTTCTAAGTTACAACCCCATCGAAGCAAACTTCTAAGGTATCCTTCCCACAAGCACCTGATCTGACAGTGGTTGAACTACTAGGTAAACTGCGGCAGTGGTCAGGTAACCCGAGACGCCGTGACAAGGCTGGGTCGTCGGCGCCATAGCAAGGTCACTGCCAGACTAGGTTACTGTGAATTAAATTACCCAGAGATTTGTCTCAGTGTGATAACGCGTGGAACCTAAGTGACGCCTTTGGTGTTACAAAAGTCCATTGGCTCTGGTAACCGCTTGCTAGGAAGGACTACGGGTAGGAAGAATGCTTCTTTGTCACCATAGTGGATTAAGAGAAATGAATAATGAGCATTTGCTTACAACAAACAGTTTAAAAAAGTAAAAAGCCGATTTCTGTTCTAAGTGATTAGTTGCAAGATCTTGATTTGCAATTTTTGGAAGTAACTTTAAAAAAGATCGTCTAATAGTTTGGGTGCTATGATGCTGAGGTATGCAAAAAACTGTCGTATTCAGGCAAAAAGTGTAACCTGAGATTGGGATAAAAATCTGGGGATTCACAAGTTTTGAATACCTGCTCTTTTGATGATGTCATTAAGCCGGTTTTGGCCATGCGCTGACCACAGGTTTGACTGGAACGCTATAAAATGCGAAGTCGAAGTCGATTGTGCAACCCTAATAAGATCTTCCATGATTCTGATAGGGACTGCGACCGGCCGTCCGTTCTAGTCACTAAGCAGTTCTTGTAGTAGGTATTCCTACTCGTATATTTTAAGTACCTACTACCACTGTTAATCACAAAACTTACCCAAGAATTTCCATCTTTCCAGAGAGTCCGTTCTTTCACAACCTCCCTCGATGAACTCGCCGGCCGGATTCAAGGTGCAGAAGCCGCTCGTTCCTCCTGGCGAGGACCTGGAGACGCTAGGGACGCCCGAGCCCAGCTGGACGCCGTCTCCCGCGCTAGGGCCCAGCTGCCTCCACTGAGGAGGCTGGTGGATGAACTGCACAGTCAGGCCCAAGCACTGGCGAGGGATAAGATCCAGCTGCCTGATCATCTACTGGCTAGGTTGGATGACCTGAATACAAGGTATGATTTTCAACCATTGAAGTATAGGTACCTATATGAGTTGTTAGTAACCCTGTCTATCCCTGGGATCAGAGCTAGGTCGAATTAAGGGCCACCTTAAGATCTACAACATGGTCTTCAATACAAGCAACGGTCACCCACCTAAATATAGATCTTACGTAGCGTTACCCAGCAAAACGATGCTAATCTAGTTCCATTATTAAATGTGAAATTAAAGCTAGTGCTTGATATTCATGAGACTGCTAACGAGTTCCACCCTTACGTTACTAGGTACAACTAGTAATCATTTAATCAATTTTCAGGGTCGGAGCCCTTTGTGCTGGTGGAGAAGAACGCGCGAGGCAGCTGGCAGGCGTGGCTCGCGATGGAGGCGCGGGCGCGGCACAGGGCTTCCTTGCCGGCTCCGTGGAGCAGCCTTGGGAAAGGGCTGTCACGCCGAATAACGTGCCCTACTATATCAAGTAAGGACTGAGAGATTCATAGGAAAACTTCACCACGCTAAACAAATCCATAAAACATGGAGAATATATAAGTTTAAACATAAAAGTTCTTATACATCTAAGTCAGAGCAGAAAGAAACACTAATATTACGAGGGTGGCAGAGGCTGGAAGAATAAAGAGGTTTAAATTCAGCAGTGATTGATCCCGGGCTAAAATAACGATTGTCTGGCCATGACCTGCTGACGACTGATCCAGATCGCTACAATGTTTCAGTTTCATCACCTTTAGGTAGTTCTGTTCATTGTCTGGTGAAGTCCGTTTCATCACACTCCCCACCTGGCCCCAGCCCCAGCGGCAGTTGGCGGGTGTGGAAGTACAAATCAGCAGACTGGGACGAGATGCGACACTTTTTCGCATCATATCCCTGGCAGCTTCTTTGTTTCTCTTCAGACGACTCTACATCTTGTGCGAACGCCGTGGCGGAAGTGGTGTGTCAGGCTATGAAATATTTTATCCCATATTCTGAGAAACCACTTTCTTCAAAAATAGACACCTGGTTTGATGCTGAATGTCGATGTGCTAATGCACAGAAACATGATGCATATCTTGCCTGGGTAACAGCTCGTAACAACAAGGCTTCAGATGTGGGGTCTAAGAAGCAAGCATTCAACAGGGCTCCAAGGTCTTGCAAAAGGGTGCTTAAGACGGCTCGCTTCAATCATATTAGAAAAATAGGGACCAAGCTTGCTTCATATCCACCGGGAAGCAAAGCGTTCTGGTCTCTAGCTAAGTCAGTTGAAGCGAACTTTTGTCGCCCTTCTTTGCCGCCCCTGTTAAAGCCAGACGGATCGCTGGCCCACACGCCTGAAGAAAAGGCAAACTTGTTTGCGTCTCTCTTTGCAGAGTCTTCACGTCTCGCTACCACTAATGAGATACCTCCTTCGCTTTCCTGCTGTGAGGCAGTTATGCCTGAAGTCCGTATTAAGCAAAAGGAGGTACTCAAAGTGCTGCTAACGCTTGACGTGAATAAAGCCAGTGCTCCCGATAGAATACCTGCAGTGGTGCTTAGGAGGTGCGCACCTGAGCTGTCTCCTGTGCTTACACGCCTGTTTCGTCTCTCTTTAGATACCGGTAAAGTACCAACACCCTGGAAGCTTGCAAATGTCCAACCGGTTCCGAAAAAAGGTAGTAGAGCTGACCCCACTAACTACCGGTCAATCTCTATCACCTCCATTCTTTGCAAAACAATGGAGCGTGTCTTTAACTGCAAACTCCTTTCATACCTAGAAGATAACGACCTCCTTAGTGATCGACAGTGCGGCTTTCGTCGTAAACGATCCACTGGAGATCTTCTAGTGTATGCTACTCACATCTGGAGTGAAGCCATCGAAAGGCACGGAGAAGCTCTTGCAGTTTCGCTCGACATCTCAAAAGCTTTCGATAGAGTTTGGCACAGCGGTCTCATTAGCAAGCTTTCCTCGTACGGATTGCCGTCTAACCTGCTAATGTGGATAACTGATTTCTTGAGGGAACAATCAATTCGAGTCATTGGTGGATGCTCGTCTGATCTATTGGCTATCAATGCCGGGGTACCTCAAGGGTCTGTCCTTTCAGCAACTCTATTTCTTCTGCACATCAATGATCTGTTGAAACCCGGTATCTATGGGTATGCGGAAGACAGTACTCCCACTCGTAATTTCTGAAAGTCTGAGCTTGTTGGGCGTTGAGCTCACGTTCAACCTGAACTTCGGCTCGCACATTGAATCCAGGGCCAAAATTGCTGCTATGAAGCTGGGCATCCTAGCTAAGGTTCGGCGGTACTTCTCACCGGGACAGCTGCTCAGTCTCTACAAAGCACAAGTCCGCTCATGTATGGAGTACTGCTGCCATTTCTGGGATGGCTCAGCCAAGTACCAGCTTGAAGCTTGATTCGATTGAGCGACGTGCTGCTAGACTCATTGGTGATGACTCACTAGTGGAAGCCAATTTACAAAGTCTAGAGCACAGACGCCGAGAAGACTTTCAGTTTTTTACAAAATGCATTTTGGTGAATGTGCGCAAGATCTTCATGACCTTATCTCTCCTTCCCCCTTCCACCACCGGACAAGCAGACGAATCGGGAAGTACCACCCATACCTGGTCGGCATATCACCTTGCCGTACCAAACGATTTGCTTCAACTTTTCTTGTAAGCACAAGTGAGGAGTGGAACTCACTTCCGGCGTATGTTTTTCCAAACCAGTATAATCTTGGAGTCTTCAAGTCCAGAGTGAATAGGTTCTTTCTAGGCAAGCGTGCTCCATCTTCGATCACACCTTCACTTACCATCAGGTGAGGTAGTGGTCAAGCGCTTGGCTATCATCAACAAAAAAAAATCTGATTGACCACCAAAGCAGTGCAACGAAGCTTATAAATATTCATCTCTAAGAATGCCTTATTTTCCAACTCTCTCTTTTGATTTTAACTGACCAATTTTTCATTAGCTTTGTCATTATTAATATATGTGTTTCTTCCACAGCCATGAACTTGAAACGACCCACTGGGACCACCCAAAGATGATCGAGCTGATGAATTCATTGGCGGATCTCAACGAGGTTCGATTCTCAGCTTACAGGACCGCGCTCAAGCTGAGAACAGTGCAGAAGGCCTTATGCAGTAAGTTACTTTTATTATTTAGTGATGATGATGCTAAAAACTTGCTAAAACTCTTAGAAATTCAGATACTAAGCAAGAAATCTCGTCTCAACATTATTATAGCATATACATTTATAAAGTAATTCAAATCATCAGGCCACAAGCGCCTAGCACGGCTCGAAGAATTGATGCCAAGGGCAGGCGCACGGCCGAGCAACCCTCTCAAGCGCTACTATGAATGTAGATGAATTAAAGTAATGTAGATGAATTTAAGTAATGAAGATTCAGTTAAAAATGCTGAGAAAACAAAGAAACTGCTCGCCCCTTCGCTGCCATCTCGGAAGACGATTTATGTGACCGAGCTCAGTAGTTAATTGTGTTATGCTTAGAAACATCACAATTTTATGATCAGACAAAACCTATCTAAATTGATTCTTCTTCTTTCAGTGCACATGCTGCAACTCCCCGCTGCGTTGGAAGCCTTCGATTCACACGGGTTACGAGCCCAGAACGACCGACTCATCGACATACCCGATATGATCACTGTTCTCACGTCGCTTTACGAGGTAAAAACAATAATCTTATCGAGGAAACACCAACATTGAGTTTGGGGCTACACTTGACTCCAGGCCAAGCAGTGATGCTTATGATCATCCAGAGTTAGAGATTTATTCATTGTCCCTTGTCTAAATCAGAGGCATATACAATCAGACACGAGCATGGCCCACGAACTTAGTCGGGCCTGTATAAACTGACTATGCAAATTGCAAACATTTCGCGGGATTCGAACCCGCAACCGCCTGCGTCTCAGCCGCCTATTCGCACACTGCGCCACAGAGGTCGTCACATATGATAATGTTGTTTCCAGGTGATTGCGGCAGAGAACCCCAGCTTAGTTAACGTGCCACTCTGCCTGGACCTGTCTATTAACTGGCTGCTCAACGTGTACGACAGCCAGAGGACTGGACAGATACGCGTGCTGAGCTTCAAGGTCGGCCTCGTTTTGCTTTGCAAAGGGCATCTTGAGGAGAAGTATCGGTAAGTAACACTACTTAACTTTTCTAACTAGAAACTACTACTAGTTGACAGTGACTCTGTAACCATCGTATAGCATCATTTTACTACTTCCTCTCTAGGCTATCCTCAAAACCCAGTAACGGCTTGTCTAATCAATAATTAATCGAGGCCGCAAAGAGGAAGAGAGTTAGCGAAAGAATAACCAGTTTACAGTTAGGTTCTAGCTAAAACACAATTCACAACTGGTCACTGGCCTAACGCAGTGTGATCCTGGAAACTTAGTGTAGTGAAAATTCGAGAAATGACCGAATCAACACTAATATTGATCAACAAGGGCATAAATAAATGAAGTGTTTTATCTCGCAGGTATTTATTCCGACTGATAGCAGACCCGTCATGCAGAGCGGACCAAAGGAAACTTGGATTGCTACTTCACGATTGCATTCAGGTACGAACAATTGATAAAAACATAAACCGCTGTATTGTGTTGTGGTTCCTTGGTGAGAACAGTACTGTGGCCAAGTTCCGAATAATAATCTTCTGGTTTTATAAAATCGTATTTGTTTTCCAGGTTCCAAGGCAATTAGGAGAGGTGGCAGCTTTTGGAGGATCCAACATCGAGCCTTCAGTGAGGAGTTGCTTCGAACAGGCCTCCGCGGCTACTAAAGAGGGCAATAAGGGAGGCACTCTGGATAGAAAGTCTATTGGTATGGAACTCCCTCCTTTTTTACTTCACTTACATGAAAAGTATTGCATGCTATCCATTTCCATCGGTCACTCCTTCAATTTTCTGTTCACATAGAACAGAACGCTGAAAGGTGACAATCATTTAAACAAACCCTAAACCTAAATGCGAAAAGTTGTTTGTTTGTTTTTCAAAACAGAAAAACAGCTGGATCAAATTTGATATATAAATATATGGAATCCTAGATCTGGTATGATCTAGGATTCGATCTATTTATATCTATCTATTATTACATGCTTTTCAACTCAAAATCCAACATCACAGAACAATAGGTGAGAATAATGTAACAGCAGGCGACCACCTTCTCACAAAACTGTAAAAATTTCAGACAAAGACATCAAAGAAAAAGAAGAAGCCAAAGAGAAGACTCTAGAACGAGATGCAGATGGCCAGCTCCAGTACATCGAGGCGTTCCACTTTCTTCAATGGCTGCAGAAGGAACCACAATCCATGGTGTGGCTCCCAGTTCTGCACAGATTAGCAGCGGCTGAGACTGCTAAGCACCAGGCGAAATGCAACATTTGCAAGGAATATCCCATCATTGGATTCAGGTAATAAAGCCTTCGTTATTCTAGCAAAGCTTATTCTACTTTTACTTATATCCCTAGTGTATCGTTTCTAGGATTTAAGCAACATCTACATTATTACCTAACATCAGGCTTCTTTCTAGTAATAGGATTTACTTCATAACATCTGCAAATGTAGCCAGAAGACTTTTCCTTTTGCGTTTCGTCACAGTTCTTCTGGATATATTTGCAACATATTTATGGAAGAAATATCCTGCCTCTCAGTCTGCATCTGGTTGGTGCTAATTCACTTGGTAAATAGTGAAGTTCTGTTTTAAACATTGTTTGTTTGTTTCCAGATACCGCTGCCTGAAGTGCTTCAACTTCGATATGTGCCAGAAGTGTTTCTTCAGCGGACGCAAGGCCAAGAACCATAAGCTTACGCATCCTATGCAGGAGTATTGTACTGCTGTAAGTACCCTTAACTTTTCACCTCTTCACTTTTCGTATTGGACTTTTTGTTAGAAAATGCGAATGTTGAGATGGATGTGAAACGAGAATACGGGGTATCGAGAATGGATATGATAAGGAATGAGTACATTAAAGGAAGTTTTAAAGTAGCACCAGTGATAGAAAAGTTGAGGAGTAAGAGGCTAGCGTGGTATGAGCATGTCATGCGTAGGGAAGAAAATCAAGTGAGTGTTAGATATGAGTGTGGATGGATATAGAAGTAGAGGAAGGCCGAAGAAGAGATGGATGGACTGTGTGAAGAATGATATGGATAGAAAAGAAGTGGCAACGGAGATGACGGCTGATAGAGAGATATGGAAGAACAATACATGTTGTGCCGACCCACGTAGTGTGGGAAAAGGACAGGAAGAAGGAAAATACTTTTTGTTAGAAAATCGTATTCAAAATATCTATGTTAACAGATTATTATGCTTTGTATGTCATATACACTTCAGCATTGTGATCTCACTGGTATTTGTTGATATTGGGTCTATTGACTAGCATACATAACTTTTGTATGAGCAGCGCAGCGACCAAAACCGCCTTTTTCCTTTATTATTAGTATATTACGAATTTTTACTTTGACAATGTACGAATACCTAGTTGTCACAGAAGTTGTGGTTAGTTCATCATTCGTGCATATTGATAGATAGATTATTTATTTAGAAACATGTCACAAACACGAGCTACGAGTATATGATCTACATAATTGCTTGAATGTTTTTTTTTTATTTTATTTTATATACAGACAGATTAACTTGTAAACTACTCAAAACAAAATAGGGCCCACCCAATAAAATATGATTTAAATTAAAATAAAAAAAAATACGTACAATTTATTTCTAGTTTAATTTTAGAAATAGGTTGACACATTCATAATCATTAAAAAAACATTACAATGCCTTATTTTTGCCAAAAAAATCGTCAAGTGTATTTCTTGACGATTTTTTGTGTTGTTTTGGAAAACCGTGTAATTTTAAGTATTAACTTAAAATTACACGGTTTTCCAACCGTTGAAGACACGAGCACATTTTTTTTAAATATGTTCTTAGTTAGGGTTGCTTCAATGCCTTATGTTTAGTAACGGTGTGTAGGTCCCCCCCAATTGCGCACACACTCTCTGTTCGGAACACTCTCTATAAGGTGGATGACGTTTTCATCTGGAATTTGCTCCCAACACACTTTTAAAGCAGTTATGAACTCCTGTCGGCTATGAGTTTCAGTGTGGTTGTCTTTAAGGCTTCTTTTCAACTGGTCCCAGATATGCTCGATCGCATTCAGGTCCGAACTCATGGCAGGCCAGGGTAGAACTGCGATACCAGATTCGGAGATTGCACTTTGGGTCACTCTGGCAGTATGAGGGCGAGCGTTGTCTTGCATCAGAATAAAGTTAGGGCCTACTCGCTGTGAATATGAGATCACATGAGGTCGGATGACATGCTGAACATAGCTGGCGGCCGTTACATTGCCCTCATCCAAAATCACTAGCTCGGTTTTGCCCATTATGCTAATCCCACCCCATACCATAATACTGGGTCCACCAAAGCGGTCAGTTTCACGAATACATGGTTCTGTAAAACGTTCTCTAGGTCGTCACCAAACTCGTACGCGTCTGTCATCATTAAAAAACTTTAGTTTAGATTCATCTGTAAAAAGCACTGTCCTCCAATTATTCATGGTCCATTCGAGGTGATCACGTGCAAACCTTAATCGCGCTGCACGGTGGGCTCTGGTCAATTTGAGCCTAACAACTGGCATTCTGGAGCGTTGTTGGTCTTCATGAAGTCTGTTGCGAACAGTTGGTCACTCACTCGCGTTCCAGTGGCGTCACGTAAGCGGTTTCTCAATATGCGTGCAGTTACAGTTCGCTCGCGACGTGCAGAGAGTCAGATGTATCGGTCTTCTTGGGAGGTTGTCGCTCGGGTTCTACCTGAACCGCGCCTCCTACTCACACTACCTGTCTCTTGAAAGCGTTCCCACACATTTCGAATAGCTCGTCTTGACACACCTAAGCTAGAAGCTACCGATCTTTGCGAATTTCCCTGCTGAAGCAAAACAATGGCTCTAGTCGCGGATTCCGTGTCCATGTGATGTCGAGAACCAGGCATTGTTTATGCAAACAGTAATGTAATCGATAATTAAAGGTAAGGTTACGATAACTTCTTCGTTAGACACAACAAACCCCACTGAGCAACAATGTAATGGCACTCACAGATTCTGCGGTATATCGTAAGATTTTGTTTCTTGTCTACCCACTTAAGAACTACCCTAAACTTGGCGTTTAAGTGTTAATTTATGATCAATAAATATGCCTACTTAACATTTCCCTACATCAGTATGCCAACAACTCGCAAAAAAAATGTGTCGGGCAAAATATCGAAATATTTCAAGTGGGCCCTATTTTGTTTTGAGTAGTTTATATTATAATGGTATTTTTTTGTTGTTTTACCAATTAATCTAATATTTTCAGACCACATCAGGCGAGGACGTGCGTGACTTCACCCGCGCGCTGCGCAATAAGTTCAAGTCCGCTAGGTATTTCAAGAAACATCCTCGAGTTGGCTATCTGCCTGTGCAGACTGTCTTGGAAGGTAAGTCAGGAGATGGCCATTCATAGACGTCCCAAGAAAGTAGCCTTAAATCGGACGAGATATTTTAGAAAGAAAGAAGTTCCCTTGTTTTTTTCACCACTGAACCACATTTTTTTCACAAACAGAAATAAGTATTTGTCATACCAAACCGTAGTGAAAAAAACAATGGATATGCACATTTTCTTTTTAGCAACAAACTGTTTTAGAGCCTTTTCTTTTTTAATTTCCTCGCATTCGTTCCTCGTTTCTTATATTCGGACGTAAGCCATTAATAGCACCCTCAACTCGTTAGCAAAATATCTCGGATATATTGATTGCTTACGCCCCTTGTACTATTCTATCCACCTAGAACTAAACATCCATATTCACGCTGTACTTTCGTTCCAGGAGATGCATTGGAATCCCCAGCACCATCTCCCCAGCACGGCGGCGGCGCCCTCGGCGCAGGCGAAGACATGCACTCCCGCCTAGAACTCTATGCCTCCCGCCTCGCGCAGGTAGAACTCGGAGCTGCTTCCGGAGACACTCCTGATAGCGATGAGGAACATCAGCTGATTGCAGCTTACTGCCAGTCGCTCAACGGGAATGGAGGAGAGGAGCCACCTCGCTCTCCTGTCCAGGTGGTGTCGATTATCCACCGCGAGCAGAGACATGAGCTGGAAGCTATGATTAGGTGAGCTTTTTTCTGTGCCTTCATCTATTAAAAGTCATTTAAAACCCATAATTATAACTCAATAGGGGTTTCATTTCATTCCCAGCCCAGTTCAGTTCGGCAGGTTTTTCGGCAATATCGACGATTTTAGTCTTGAAGCGTAGTATGGTGTTTCTAATGCGATCAGTGAGTCTAACCCCCAATATACTACGCTCCATCGCCCTTCCTGAGGTTTCGTGGCCGGCCCAGGCGGAGATAGCGGGTTGATTTCGACGCATGTTCGATAGTGTCTCAATCAGGATGAATGGAAGAAAGGAAGGGAAGGAAGCGTTTGCCCAGCAATGGGATCCAGCGGGCTCTTTAGATTAAATATATTGGAAATTACAGAGAGAGATGTTATAGTGGACCCCTTTTCAAAAACATTTTTTTTTAATTCCAGAGAGCTGGAGGAAGAGAATGCCAGCCTCCAAGCGGAGTACGAACGCCTCAAGGCCAAGTCCACACCAGGATCTACTCCGGAGGAGCAACAACACGGGAATGACAACAGGAACGCGCCTGTTGATCAGGTGCGTGTCTTGACAAATATTTTGATCCAGGAGCAGCTGCGTTTTCTTTTCTTACCACAAGACCATCGTGTCAGTTTCAGTCCCTCATCGGTACTTTACAATCAGACACAATGTCCATCTAACTACAACCTACCTACCCTACAATCTACCTTATCTTACAATTACCAAAACAAGTGATAACAAAATGAAGTGATATTTTTATCAGACAGAGGCGTGTTTCTCAATGACGTCTCAGCGGTATTCCACTTTTATAGACAGTATTCACATGAATTGAAGTTAGTCGTATAAGTGATATCAAAATTATCAAAGAACCTAGCGACCCAGATATTAACCAAAATGCCTCGGTGTTTCAGGACATGATGGCGGAGGCTCGTCTGCTGAGACAGCACAAGGGCCGCCTGGAAGCTCGTATGCAGATCTTGGAAGAGCACAACCGACAGCTGGAGGCGCAGTTGCAGCGTCTGCGCAGGCTGCTTGATGAGGTTAGCATTTTATAATCAGCAAATATGTTATATAAATTAATAATTTTGTTAATAAATTTTGGCTTGGTGAGGCTCGATTTATAAAGTTAGTTCGTATGGCTAACTCTGTTATCACAGTTTTAGGCCGCCTGAAAGCCTCCAAGGTTTATGAATGTCATGGTTCCCGGTGGATCACGTGTGAAAATAAGTACTTATTTTCAGCCGCTATATAAATCTAATGATAAAATTACAATAAATTGACAAATACTTTACTTATTTACATCGTCGTTCAAATTCTGGCAGAAACTAGAACAAAAGAAAGTAAAAAGTTTCATAAATACAAAAGTCACGGGTCTGCGACTCTACTTTTCTATATTTGAGGATGTCGAAGATGGAGATAAAAGCAAAATGACTAGTCTTTTTTAAAATACTTACATACTAATGTTAGTGTTGTTATCCCCAGCCGGCAGCCGGGTCTCCCCCTGGGCGCACGGGCACGCTGCAGACGCGCTCGGTGACTGCCTCGCAGCTCGCCACGGACTCGCCCGCCAAGATGCACAACGGACTCTACCACGATGCACAAACCAGTAAGTAATCACCACTTTACTCCCTTCACAAGCTGGCCGTTTCCTATTTCCGCCCTAGTTGTTAACGTATAATCTTGATCAACTTAGTATTGTTTGTTACCTTATCTGTCCTAGGTACTGATAAGATGACCTAGTTAATTTTACCGATCCAAGCCGACATTAACTGGACTTTACTGAGGCTTGTGAATTTTTTGACCACGAGATTGCTGTTTAAAGTAAATATAAAATGTTTTAAAAATAAAATGATAATAATAAAATGTTTACGTTAACCTAATGTTTTATTGTTAATATACTATTTAATAGTATTTTCATCAGACACTGAAGCGTACTTCCAGGACCTCTTCTTGGTTCCGTGTTATTCCTATTTTATACATTTATTATATAAATTGAAATAACAATTCGTTAGTCAGTCACACGACTCGCACGTCGAGAGTATAATTTCCAATTAACAAAATTATAACAATACAAGATGGCGGTGGTCGTTGGGGCCCCGGAGCGGAGCGTGAAGCAGAGAGGCCTCCGCCGCCTCCTCACAGCGTCCACAACCTAATGCACTGCGCAGGTCAGCGGTGTGATAATGCGCTTCATTTTCAGTACCATAGCGTTCACTTTAAATTGCAGTTTTAGACGTGCACCGATGGTTTTTGCTTCAGTAACTTACGTTATGAGTTGAGTAGATAGCTTAATTTTTTTCCAGATGTTGTTTTTAGCTTTTTAGGTGTACAAAGTTTTGTTTTCGTTATTTTGAGGTTGTGTTCGTAATTTTGCATGAATGTTTTGATGTTGAAACGAGGTAACTGACGATTGTTTTTCCTTTTCTGCATACATAACAGGACGTATACCTTGAGGTAATAATCATATCATCTACACTTCTGTAAATATTTCATAATCGTCTCATGTCAGTAACCCTATCTTTCGCATTATGGACTTCTTTTGATCCGTTAGTTAAATCAAAACCGCATATATTTTTGGGTATTCTAGCGGTTTCTCTGCTACATTATTTTCAAGAAGAAAGAAAGAAAAAACATTTATTTGTGACGGTACAAAACATACAGGGCACACAAGTAAGATACACACAATATAACACACAAAAACAGCAATACTCAACAAATGTGTGTCTCACAATTACCTACTTATATATAAATGACCGACGTCACAAAAAGGCGTCCAACTCAGTATTTGTTGTGCTTTTGGCACAACGCTGATCTTCCGTTGGAACCATTTAAAAGTAGGATGATCACAGATTTCATTAGCATCACCGCATAATTGGTATTATGTGTATCTCATATTAAAATCGGTGTTACTCTTTTTTCAGATGACTTAGGCCGTGCGGTCGAAGAGTTGGTATCAGTGATGACGGAAGATCCGCCAGCCAATACCACTTCTCCTCCGCAGTACACCAACGGGAAGCCAGCCAACAACGAATAGTCGCCTCTAGCCTTCTTACAACGCGCATGGTGCTTCTGTGTGATAACACAGATAGATATTCGATTTGGCAACACTGTCCTACCAGAGTTTAATGCTGCAATGGTATGCTTCGGGACTTGATTTCTTGTTTATTGAAGGATCTAAAACATATCAAGGTGTTTTAATAACAAACCATATCATAATGTTTCTAATTAAATTCGCTTCTTTGGTAAACTAATTCTGTGAATACGAGTAACATACTAATTTTCGACTCATCACTAACAATCCTGAGCACCGCCCCTGCCTTTATACAAAAGCTAACATTCCACAGCATCCTTTAACACGGCTTCGGTTTGGGGAGAAAGACAGTAGAAACACAGTTTAGATAAAAAGCAGTTACCACACCAAGACTATAGACTAACTGCCAGATGAAACTGACGCCACTAGCATAAGCACCAATTAGCAAATCAGCAATAAATCAAAATGGCGCTTCCGTTGTCCAATCACTGACGAATGATGGATCTTTGTGCTGCTGGCGTCAGCCACCTGTCAGATACCTACAGTCCTTAAACTGTGTGGTAGGGTATTGCTTAAGGAAAAAATCTACTCTGTGATGGAAGCCTAGAAGGAGGCAGCTACCAGAACTAACAGTATTACAACGTAGTTTTAGTTCAATGTAGCTGATTTAAGAAGCGATAGACGTATGCAACGCTTATTGTATAAATAAGGGCATGCCATTGTTGCAGTACGTATCGTGATCGAGTCGATTTTCTACCATTTAACTTCCCTTTTTGCATAATGGTAACATTATTCTACTTTTTTCGTTCTCCCCCTCTCAACCAGTGTTGCCAGACCGAATCGATCCAACGAAAAAGACATGTCAAACGAGCATTTATGTATAATAAATCGTACCAAATTCGATATAAAATTTTATAATCATTTAAGTACATATCTAATTAGTACAATCTTCATTCTATCATATCACTTCTTGTATAATTCCATATCATTTTGCTGTATAATTAACTGGCACGTGTATATAATCACGAGAAATCTACGTTGAGGCGACGCGAGTCGCCATCGTTGCAGTTGATACCATTTTTTATGTGGCAGCTTTTTTGTGGCCATGTTTTAAAAACCTTCCATTTTTTGACAGTTTTCAAAGTTGCCCGAGCAGTATTTATCAAAAGGCAGCTTATATTTTAATGTGGCCACAAAATATGTTGGATGCTTTAAACTCAATTTAGCTTTAAACCTGTGGTGACAGTTTTGTAAACCGACGATACACTGGAATGGCCTACGTATAGTGGAAAACTTATTGTTATTAGATAGACATATCCAACCAATGTAAGTATGCCAAAAATGGCCGTAGTCTAAATGGATTTGTTAAACAGTTTTGCGTAGTATGTAGTTCGTAGACAAAAATGGATAATCAAAGCATGTTATTTACGTACGTAATGTACTTATTAAGCGTTTTAAATGAAAATCGGACTGAGAAGGCGCCATTTTGTCTCACCCCCTTTTTCTAACTTGTTGTAAAAGAGAGGGTAGTGAAACAAAATGGCTCTTTGGGTCGTATTGTCATTTTGAATGCATTTAATTCGTGTTATCGACAATGTATCATTAGATGAGAATAATCGAAGCTTTTTACGCAATTAGTGTCTCTTTTCCGAGAACTCTTCTTAGCGACTATAAAAATGTATCCAACTTTTTCACTATTACAAGGCAAGACACGTTTGTACTATTGTAGGAAGTGACGGTTTTTGTCACTCCGATATTTCGAATGTTACGTGTAAGATGCCTACCTTTTTAGATAAGATTTTATTAAAAGAGATGACTTTTATACGATCGTTAAGTAAACCTGTTATTAACTTACATTAAGGACTTATGACTTAACCTTTTTGGTTAATATTCTTTACACTTTGAAGTACTGTCGTTTTGGTTACTGGCAATACTTTTATTTGTTACTTTATTCTTTTTAATTCGGCTAATATAGTAATTAAGTGAAAAGCACAATTTACTTTATTTTAAAACAACACTAATATATTGTTAATAATTTTATTTTTTGTTTATGCATAGTAGTAGTTTTTTCTGTTTCTAAATTTGATTATATTTTAATATTGGCAACTTTATATACATCTGTATTACTTCAGCATTTATTTGTATATTTTACTGTGTTTACAATGTTTTAGAAGTTAAATCCAAATAAACATTCAGCATAGTATTATTTTGTTTGATTTACCACCTACAATGATAGCCGATTCTAATATAAGTCAATATGATATAAATTCATAAAAAAGTTATAATGATGATAAAAAATTCCAAATAGGTACATCAGTTTATCATCAACATCCTGCAGCAGCAACCTGCCACCTGTTGCATCTCAGAACACTCACCTAATGACTGAGGTTATTTGTTGAGTTGACAGTTAATGGATAGGTAGATAGTTAAAATAAATACTTTGAATATTATAAAATAACTTTATTCAGTTAACATATTAAACTAACAGAAACTTAATAAGCTAAAGCTACTTTTTATTTTGTAGTCAAAACTAAAACTTGCACCGAGGTGGGATTTGAATCTGCACCATTAAGTAACTAGTTTTTTGTAAATGCATAAAATATCTGATAAGTCAGTCATTTCATATAAAATTACATGTTGCTTGGTGATAAACATAATTTTGAACTCTTAAGGTGCTAAATTGCATGAACTTTTATCATAGAAACATTTAATGCAAAATTAAAGGCATTTTATTAATTATTACTCAGTCAACACGTCTTATAATTTAATAAGTAATCGCTCTAGTTTTCGTTTGAAAGTTGTAGCCTTGGGCAAATAAAATAGATAAAGCAACCAAATTCATAGCTTGTAATTTCATAGCTTGTAAATACACATTTGTAGCATGTGTAACAATCTCTCGTGGCTGCCACTGAGTAGCATGCGTATCAATCTCTCATGGCTGCCATTGGTTAGTACGACAGTATTGCCATTGGATCTTAAATTACACACATTGTTCTAAGTCCTTTCTTTGCCAATAAAGCCAATGTAGCGTCTACCTATTTTATTTGTTCATGGTAAGTATCCAGTATAACTTCAGTATGTAGGTAATTTTATTGCTATTTTTGCTACCATCAGATAGGTTAATACAAGTATTTGTTCTCTGTTACTTACAATACAAACATTTAGAATTAATAACTAGTAGTTAGGTATTTGAAATATATGGAATTAAATATCTAGTCATCAGAATGCAAGTAGGCAAAATTAATAACTCTAATAAACATCTTTGTTACCTTAGTGTCATACTTTTACAGTAGAGTTAATGTTATTGCTATCCAAGCCATTCACTAGCGTTAGGTCAGTCCTTGGTCTTCGGAATAGTAGGACGTGGGGCTCCGGGTTGTGGACCATGAAGTGGAGCCAGCCGGGACTCTGTTGGACCCCGAGGTTCCTCCATTCTGTCTCTGTCATGAGATGGGACTTAGGGACTAGTCGAGCTATGTCTTGGGGGAGGATCACATGCCTGAAAATAACATTTAACTATCACACTAATATAATAGATGCGAAAGTTTGGATGTTTGTTTGTTACTCAATCACGTCGTAACTGTTCAGCCGATTTTGATGAAATTAGGTGTATACCTAGATTAGATAGATTTGGCCTGGATTAAAACAGGCTATTTTTTATTGACATACCACGCGTGCAAAGCCGTGGGCTGAAGCTAGTGTTATAATATATTCTCCGGGTAGGTATGCCTTGAGTGGGCGATAGCCAGTTGCATTTGTGATTATGCCCTCAATATTAAGAGAGATTATAATTCAATGCAACTGAAACTTGGTATTAATTGGATCATTATGATAAGATAAACAATTACAAATTTAAAGTAGGTACTTGCTAGCTGGACAGCCTTGATAAGGCTTAGCACGTGAAGAAAGTCGTGATATTACCACAATGAGACCCAGAAAAGTGTTTCCATAATGCACCACAAAAATACGTTGTTGCCGACACTTCAAGGTTAAATACAGGACCCAGATAGTTCAGAAATATGTTTTGCTTTGGTATATAAAGATTTTTAGCGGTTAAATTAAGAGAAGGGGCTTATAAATCTCACCTGTACTCATAGACGTCATCGGTGTATCTTTCGGAGTATTGAATCTGGTCCACGGGCATTTTTACAAAGTATTTTGTAGCACTATGATGTACCTAGTTAACGATTTATAGAATAGCGACTTTTTCTCTATAAAATTCCAGAAAAACACTGAAATCAGCAGAACGAGCGAAGCCGCAATAAAAATTACTTTACTGATGACCAGTGTTGCCAGCACCTCAACTCAATCAGAAAAAGGCCGGTAAGGCGGTAAACCTTGTTGACAAAGACCGATTTTCGGCCCTAAAGGCCGAAATTGAAATAAACAAACGTTATACAACTAAAAAATGTATTTAAATGGTGCAAAGATAAAAATATAGAAAAACTAGACACAAACAACTTCTTTTCTTATATTATAACTGATATATTAACAGTCTTTACTTATATTTTATTTTAGAACATATCATTTCTGGTGATGGCTCGAAATTTATTATGCCACCCCAGTTTTCTATACATGCAGTGGAGTCATTATAGAAGCTATCGTTTACGTACTGGGACGAGTGCGGCTTTCAGTTTTAATTCTCTTCAGTTTACTGAAAACACGCATAACACTCGCATTAGAATATGGGAGAACCAGCAGTAAGCCCATTATTTCATGTAAATGAAAAATTGACGATTTTCTGCTTCATTTTAAGACCTTATATTTATTTTTAATAATTGTATGTAATATTTTTAGTATGTCAAATGAAAGTAGACCCTGAAAAATCGTGGCAAATTCAAAAAATATCAGCGTGGCAACCCAAACATTAGAGAATAATAATGATGCCACACACCGATTCTCATTTTCCCTAATCTGTTGAAAAAAAGTCAAGAGTACCTTAAACGACGACCTATTTGAAGAATATTAAGAGAGTGAAAAGAAAGAACTGAAAAGAAAGAAGTAATTCATGCGAATTGGTCATCCGTGATTCCTGCCTACACCTTTGGGATAAAGCATTTTTTGCCTATTTTTCTGGTTCAGAATGACAAAACCTATAAAATAGTTCAACATTATTAATCTGCAGTTGATAAGAGTGGGTTACAATTCGTTATTATTATAGTTATTTATTGTACGTGCAATTATTATTTTATACCACCCTAAATTTACCCAGCTGTAGAACATAGCGTCCGTAGGTGGAAACACATTAGTATTGCCATGTAAAAAGTTACGAAAAAATGCGCGTGCCTACTTTCGTTTGACAGATTCCATTAATGGCGGGTAAAGGCCACAAAATGGCCGATGGCTACCAAGGGCTGACATAACCTCCCAAGAGCCGATCTGGCAACCCTGCTGATGACAAAATGACAATTTGACAAATCAAATGTCCATCATGGGGTCTTCAACACTTCAAACATTTTTATTTGGGAAGTGTGGGTAAAGGTCGGACTTTCGTGCCTAACCCTGGCTTCAACGTCAGAGACGACTATCTCTGAGTCACGGGGTGATGTCCGGAATGCCATCCTGGCTTGCAGTTTGGCCTCTCAGACGTTACGTGGCCGATGTCCTTGGATAGCCGATGTTGGTCCTCTTGTGGTATACGCTATGCAGAGGATGGTGAGCACAGGAGCTCCCGCGGTAATGGACGCCAGGGAGTTCGAATGTCAGGTGGCCGTGCGTGCAGCGTAGCGATGGCGTTGAGGTGAGCGTGGCGGCAATTGTCGGCGCAATACGACGCGCTAACATTACCACAAAATTAAATATTAAATCAAATGTCAATCAATCCTGGTCGTCTATAGGCTCGATCGCGTATTAGTGTGCGTGGCGGACGCAAAACTATTGCGTTTGAGCTACAGGTAAGGGCCTCAGGTGAGTAGCCCATGGCCTTGGCTTCAACTCGCAGAGACTACTATCTCCGGGTCTCTGGGCTCAGTTCTTTGCGGCCTTCCTGGCTTGTGACAGGTGGCTCTTCGGAGCTTTTTGTTGACCTAACTCGCTGCGCGGTGTAAGCGGCCGCGTCTTGTCGTGACGCTGGTCTTAGTTGTTGTTTCCTTTGTGATCTTCGCCGGCGACGTCGCCAATGATCGGTGAAGTCGTTTAAGGCGAAGAAGAAGAAGAAGTCGGGGGGTCCAGGAGCTCTCGGGGTAGTGGACGCCACGGTCCTTGGTGGTCTGGTGACCGCGCGTGCAGTGGGGCAAATCCCCGAAAGATGTTCGTGCCAACAGTCAGCGCGGTCGTACATCCGATGCGCCAACATGGCAACGAGTAGGTATGATTTGTGAAAAATCATAATTGACTTTTGACATTTGATGTGACAGTGACTGTCAGTGTACAAAGGGGTTTTGACGGTCATGCTTTTAAAATGCTAACAGATGGCGTTGCTCTGTATCTAACAACCATTTGCAGATAGCGCCATCTAGTACGCTAGTTGGAACTAGTTTTTTCTTAAATCATCGTAAATGCAAATCCCTCATTTGGCATCGCACACCTTGTACTTGTACAAAACAGAAGAGAATAACCAAACAAACCCAAACAAGACTGGTCAATTACGAATGACTCCCGCACCAAGGGTTGCGTACCTACCTATGTTTATGCAGTGCCATCTAGATAGTGATTTCAAACTAGTCAGCATTTGCTGAAATAATCAGCTGTGCCTGACGGACGGACAAAGTTGCATCGATTTACATACGTTTTTACCATGTTAGTCCGTAACCCTAATAAGGGCAGTAATACTTGTTCGTAGTTTATTAATATTTCTCTGTAGTAAAACGTAACAAGGCTCCTAAAAATATTCCACCAATAAAACTTTACATTATGAGATCATCATCATCATCATATCATAGGCCTCCCTCGTTGATCTCCAGGAACTGCGGTTGGAAGCGGCCTGCATCCAACGCCGACCTGCGGTTCTTACCAAGTCGTCTTCCCATCTTGTAGGTGGACGTCCTACACTGCGCTTGCCGGTCCGTGGCCTCCATTCGAGAACTTTCCGGCCCCATCGGCCATCTGTTCGATCGTGATCTTATTGGATTAATTATATTCAGGTGAAACGGAAAGCACGTTTGTCATTTTTAGGGTTCCGTGCCTCAAAAGGTAAAAAAAGGAACCCCTAAAAGATCACTCTCTTGTCCGTCTGTTTTATTTGGTGTTAGTTTTGTTTTAGGATTGTGTAATTAACCTGGACGTATTAAGTAGCTAAGTAGGTAGGCTACTATTTTATGTTTTCTATTTTTATTACTATTTTTTTCTTTTAATTGCTATTCATAATGGCGTGCTATTTTTGTTACTGTGTATGCAAAGATATTCCAAAGGAGTGTGTATGTCTTTGTTATGTTATGTCTGCAAATAAATGAATTTCCTATGAATTAAATTTTTATCTGAAATAAATGAAATAATAATAATAATAATTAGCACTTGTAAAGGGTGTCCAGCGTAAAATTTTCAACTATAAATGAACGTTACTTTTTAGTTAGCGGGTTTAGGGGCGCGGGGGAGGTGGTGTTAGTTGCAACGTCTGCGGGCGGATTAGTCAGTCGCCATGAGTGAGTCATTCATTAAAGAAGTTGAGTCATTTCGCAATGCGCGTACGCGGTGGAACAATATCTGTTGTGCGGTGAATCGCCGATTCAAGCGCGTCGTGCTTTTTGCTTGCCATTTAAGGGCGTACTATACCTGGGGAGACGATAAATCGCTTATTTTGAAACAATGTTTTGTTCAACAAATTTTGTGATTTCAATTTTTAATTCATATAATTAAGGATTTGTGCTAGAGCGCCTGTGTTGTGAAAACACGATTCCGTAAAATTTTCTCTATAGAAAAAAAATCTAAAGATGACTCCAAATTTATCTTAAAACCGTTCTTTACGCGATGAATACTACAATTTAGATCTTGAAACTTTGTACAGTAAAATTATACACAACATAAATAAGGGCACCTGTGTTTTAAATTTTCAAAATACGTTTTGATTTTATCATGAAATGAAAATACATATCTAAGTTTTGCACTAATTAAACCATTCGCTCCGGACGCCCGTTTCGCGATTCAGCCTGGCCTCAGCTTTCAGACGGGGTATTCGTGACGCTTGTCGCTCCAAACGAACAAAGATGCAGGGTGCAAAGATTCCGAGAGGAAGGGGCAATGGTAAATAGACATCCACCGGGACCGTCTACGTCAGTAGCAACGCCAAAACGTGTGATGCAGGTGCGCCAAGAAATCCTTAGAAATCCTTGGAAATTAATAAGGAAGATTGCCGCTTCTACGGGTATTAAAAAATCAACGGTGCATATGATTTTGAAGAAAAAACTTAAGCTGCATCCCTATAAATGCAAATTGTCCAAAAACGAAATGAAACTGATTATGCTTTGAGAGAAACGTACGCCAGAACAGCTTTGGAACGTTTCCGAACTCTCAGAACGCTTAGAAACATATTGTTTAGCGATGAAGCGCATTTTCACATCGGAGGGTACGTAAACACGCAGAATATGTGTTACTGGAATCCCAACAACCCAAGAGAACGCCACCAGAAAAGTTTGCACTGCCCTAAAACCACGGTTTGATGCGCTATTTATGCTCAAGGAAATTATTCCTAAAAAAATATGGGCCGATTACGGCCCATATTTTTTTAATCCATAAAAACTGTGACTTATTCTGTGTACTTCCGTATGATTGATAAGTTTTTGGTACAGCTGTTTCCGGGACGCAACAATAGGACATACTTCCAACAAGATGAGGCAACTCCGCACACTGCCAGGACCTCTATGTCGAAGTTAAGGGAAATTTTCCCAAGAAAACTGATAAGTAAGTACGGAGACATACCCTGGCCACCAAGGTCCCCCCCTGATTTGACGCCTTGCGATTTTTTCTTGTGGGGATACCTGAAGGGTAAAGTATACTGTAACAACCCCCGCACCATATCGGCCCTACAAGAAAATATCCGACGTGAAATAGAGGCAATCCCTCAAGCAATGTGTGCGCGCGTATTTTCGAACATGAGGGTTCCATTACAAGATTGTGTAGCGCGAAATGGACGACACTTGGAGGATATTATTTTTAAAAGTGAATTCCGCAGAACCCATGTATCTTTTAAAAATATAATAAATACCATAAGTATGATAATTTGTTTTTTATTTAATTTCAAAATCGAAAATTTTCCACTGGACACTCTTTATACTTCAAAAAGCAGTTGCGTATTTGACATTGTTTTGTACGTAAATACCTATCTAGTATTTTAACCATACCATTTCCAAAAGTAAATACTGAGTAATAGGATACGAGTAAGGAATACATTAAGTACATAAAAGTATCTCTGTAGTCCAGATACTTTTTAAGAGGTATCCTGTACCTCTACCTATAACATAGGTAGGTACATAACTAAAGGATTATGTATGAACCTAGACTACCTAGGTACCTACCGTTGTCTCACGTGCGAGTTACACCCCGTACCTACTCACACCTCGTGACTGGATAAGTAGGTAATAGGCAATTATTAGACATTAAGTAGGTAGGTATAAAAATAGGTTCAGGAAAATCTTATGTTGTAGAATCGATGGTTATTTTATGAAATAGAGACAACCGGTCTCATTATTCAATCAGTGCGTTGGCGCTGCCCCCTCGTGTAGGTAGGTAGCAATTCAATATTAATTATGCTTCACATACATTGCACGCAGTGTCCACAAGTTAGCCTGTTTCACGTAAGAAGTCCATTGGCTTAATAATTACCTTTTAATTTTCAACCTTCTTTTCCTAACCTTTTGCAAAGACAGAAGAGTTGGAGACTCCAAATAAAAGAGGTGATTGGAGGAGTCCTTTGCACAGCAGTGGGACGTTATATCTATTTTATAGTTTCAGGAAAAAAATGTTAACTTAAATAATATGTTTGAAAAAAAGCACTTGGCATCCAGCGTAGACTTCTTAGGAGGTATTTGGTCCCCAAGGTTGATAATGCCTCATTTAACAAGTGAGCTACTTAGCTTAGGTTGCAGGTGAGATTAGCTTGGGGCCCGAGAGATGTTGGTTGGGCCCCTTGCACAGTTAAGGTAAAAAAACCCCGTGGGTACTACTTACAGATTACAGACTACGTACGACTTAGGTACAGAGAATGAAAATTCAAAATGGCTGCCTCTCATAAAGTCATAAAAAAACTAGCTACCGCCCGCGGCTCCGCTCGCGTGGTTTGTCAATTACAAAACATTACCCTCGATAAAAATAACTCTGCGGGTAAAAAGTAGCCTATGTCCCGATCCCGGTCCAATTAATCTATCTGTAAGATAAAATACGATAACTCTTTATTGTACACGAACATAATTCTTACAAATAGATTTAGTACAATGGACGGTCTTATCACTAAAAGCGATCTCTTCCAGACAAACTTTTTAAGGTCAGGATCACATGACGGTGCGACGGTGCATCTATATACAATTAAAGCATACCTACATACTATAAACCTAAAATACTAGTACTAACACAAGTTTCATTTTAATACAATAAGCAACTATAAAAATGGTTATGATGAATTAACAAGCAGCTACAACTTCAACACAGGGACAGATAATGGGTGTGCACTTTTGTTAACTATAAGTATACCAAACTTCATCAAAATCAGTCCAGCTGTTTAAAAATAAAATACATTTATTTAAAGCAATTAGGTATGTAGCTCATATAGGGAAGGACACAACACAAACGGTATTTTTATTAAAACTTTGAGAGCATGCCTGTGACAGAAATGTCTGGTGTACGGGCAGTCTACTCTGCCAGCTATCTATGCCAAGACGGTGTTGGCACTAGCCCACAGCCTGTGCTCCAGGGACGCGGCTCGCTTGCGCATGACGGTATGGAAGCAGTCGACCCGCGCCGCCGTGAACATCCCTGACGCACTGCGGGGCAGCCCCAGCATCGTGGGTGCATTGTTATACTGGACGCGGAGTGCGCTGTACTTCAGCTTCGTATACTTCGCCCACAGGCTGAAAGAGTACAGAGAGGTAATACGCCCGAAATAAAGTCAGCATAACCCCCTCTGAACTACGTGCAAACCTGCGATCATATTTACACCCACGGACAGCGCCCTCCGCTCCCATTCGATTTCTTCATTGTCTTTAAGGTCGGTTGTGACAACGAGCCCAAGATATTTAAATGTATACACTCTGCCTAAGATAAAACCGGGACACTTTCAGGCGGTTTCGTACCGGCCTCAAATACCATAAATTGACTCTTCTTAGGGTTATATGTATTTTAACCCATGACCAGCGGCGTATACTTCACACGTCCTCACCAGCTCTCTCAATCCACAGACCGAGGCACTCAGCAGCACCATATCATCAGCTTAAATCGTGAAAACGTTATCTTCTGTACTAGACACCCAGGCACACCAATATCTGACTTAGAAATGTAGCGGAATTCGGATAACTACGCGTTTCTATCACCTACGTAATTATTTACAGATAGTCGAGAGAATGGTTATTTATAGATAGGTAAGGTAATGAATAAGGTACCTATGGGTGCTGACAAATCAACTTACCAATCTTACAAATTTCAGGCCACACTACAGCGACTGAGTCCTTTAGCCAGCTAGTGCTGCAAGTAGTCACCACTGTGTAAATCGTTTTAGTAGAAAGTCTCAGAATGTCTGTAAAACATGGCCACACTTTGGTCCTATAACAGTTCATCCGCAATCAGGCACGTCGATCACACAGTCTACCACTGGGAGCCTCTGCATCATGACGGAAATCACGCTGGAACTGCTGCAGGATCTGCTGAAGGAAGACTATCCCGATGTAACGATACAGCATATCGAGGTACCATCCTAACTTTTATCTACTTAGTGTATTCAATTTAGAAAAACACTATTTCGTGTATAAAAAGTTACTTTTATCTTGGTCATGTTTTCATGATTAATTTTCTCGTAAATTCAGGGTGAACCTGGATCCAAAAGGGGTGACAACTACACATCCATGGTATACCGAGTGTCCCTAAAAGGCGTTCGCAAAACAAAGTCTAGTTCTGACCACGACGAATCCGAGTCCAAAGATCTAGTGTCCTTTCAAGAATCATTAGAACCTTGGGAGGGCTCCATCATTTACAAATGCCTTCCTGAAAGCATCATCAGACGAAAAGCTTTCAAAAGCGATGAGCTGTTCCGCAACGAAGTGGCCTTTTACAATAAAATCTGGCCAGCGCTATCAGATTTTCAGTCAAAATGTGACGTGAAACACCCTTTCAAATCCCTTCCAAAATGCTATCTGGCAAGGAATGACTGTGTGGTCCTGAAAGACTTGAAGCAGTATGGGTTTGTAATGCCAGACCGGAGACAGGGTTTGACGATAGAAGAGTGCTATACGGTGATGAAGCAGCTGTCTCGCTTCCACGCACTATCTTTGGCCCTGAAGTGCCACGACCCTGATGGTTTCTTCGAGTTGTTGAATGACGAAGACGGCATCTCGGAAGGTAAATACCAGCATGTATCCAGTCTATGAATTATGATTTATAAATCATACGTGCTTAACTAATCCTTGTTTGTTTCTAGTATTCTACGTAGAGCATAACATAGACTACTATCGCAGTTACTATAACGAGGCTATTCAGAGCGCGATAAGCATGGTAGAAAAAGAACTAGAGAACTCTCCAGACAAAGACTTCTATTTGGACAAGGTATGGTGACTGAGTCCATGATCCCAAACAAAATCACTCCTCATTCATCCTACATCTCATAACCATCTATATATCATAATCATCTCTTAACCAATCTCATCAAATTGCTATTTTTCTCCCCAGCTGAAGACTTTCTGCTCGGAAGAGACATTCTTCCAGAGCATGATGGAGGTTGTCAAGCCAAGAGAACCGCTTGCACTGATCTGCCACGGCGACTGCTGGACCAACAACTTCCTGTTTCGGTACAAAGATGACATCATAGCAGAGGTGAGTTGTTCCGGTTCACCCCACCCTCGACTACGTATCTTCCAACAGGTACAGACATAAATCACGCAATCATTGTGAGATTTCACCTGTTGCAAACCTGTCGTAAGATACATCATGCTATCCCATTACTAGGTCGATATCTTTCGTAAATACCTTATGTTCACTTTTGTGTGCTAGATGTGCATAGTAGACTACCAGCTGGTTCGATACGCGTCACCCGCCCTGGACCTGGTGTATGTGCTATACCTGTGCCTGACTCGAGAGCAGAGGAGCCAGCACCAGGATTCACTCCTGGATCTGTACACCCAGGAGCTGCACTCAAGCCTGGTGGAGATGGGGAAACCAGACCTCGAGCATCACGAACTGAGAACACTGTGAGTAACTATTGACTGGATATAGATGCGTTAGGGGTAGTCAATGAAAAGACACAAGCAATAGACGCCAGACTGACTTATATTTTCCTCATTTAGAAAAGTAGAATAGATTTTCAATAGGACTGCAGATATCGACTCCTAGTAGATAGGCGTCAGTTAAATACATAACCGACATAATCCTTTTTTTATAAATACTTTTGTGTTTCATAATTGGTTGTAAATTTTCCACGAACACTTCCAGAGTCCACGAAGAATTCAAACGCTGTTCCCACTTCGGGCTCGGAATTGCTTTAGACATGTTTCCCATCATGACTTGTGATAGCAACGAGGCTCCAAACCTTTACCAATCTGAGGTGAGTGGCTATTTTTGACAATCAATACTCCATATCCTGGTCTGGTCTTAAAACTCAGCCGTGTTTGTTGCCATTTATTTCGGCGTTTGGTGGCATTTAAGCGATGTGTCCATTCCGTCATAGGGCATTTTAATATTATATATTATTATAGGTCACCTAACCCCTAACGCTACCGTTAGGAGCGCAAGGATCAGTAAATCATAACTACTATTTTGTTTTCACCTGATTAAACCTAGCGCGATGGGTAGGGCCCTTAGGTACCTTTTGATAGGTAAGATGCTGTCACAAGGTCTATATTTTAGGACTAGGCAACTCTTTTTTTGTTTTAGTCGTGTTTTTGGGCCAGGTCATGTTTGATGTGTAATTCGCGTGTAATTAGAGCAAACAAGCTGTTTAAGGTTAACCCTTTCTTTAGAGCTCTCTCTCTCTCTACCCAGCTATGCATCCTACATGGTGGTGGGGTTAGCTTTTCTGGTCGTTCTTCTCCACTTCGCTCTATCCTCGACGTCGTCATCAGAAACTTGGCACTCTCTCATGTTTTTTGAAACTACATATCTCCACCTTATCTTGGGTCTACCTCTAGAGCTTCGACCGGGGATGGAAAGTTGTACCTACTGCCAAATTCGTAGTCAGGTGGCCTCCTCTTCACGTGACCGTACCATCGCAGCCGACTCCACTGCGATGTCGCGCACTCCCAGGCTTCCTCGCACGTACTCGTTACGGATTTTATCGAGCCTGGTGACGCCACACATCCACCTCAGCATCTTCAACACTACACTTTCTTTAGAACTAATGCACACCTTTTAACCTTTGTTCCCGTCACTTATTTTTAGTATGGCAATGGCTTGTTATTTTCATTTTCAGGAAGAAGGGAGTACCACGGTGGAGCATGCTCCTGTATTAGTGTTGACCACCAACGCGCCATGCAGGAAGAAGATGACAGACCTGGTTCAGGAGTTGGTGGACGCAGGCTGCTTATAAATAGGAGGATGTTCGTAGGGGTTTAACAAAGGTCAGCGTGTGCGTATTACGAGCATAGAAAAATAAGACAAAAGTATAAGCTTCTAATAAATTATTTAGAATCATGAGTTTAATTTTCTGAAACGACAATCGAACCCGTGCTTCATTTCACAACCGACTTCATTGTGGCTGTGCAATTATGGACGAAAGTATGTAGGTATGTGTTTGTCAATGTAGACAATTGACACATTTTCACGAGTTGTTCAAGTTTAGAAGGATAATGAACTAGTGATGGGACATTGATTACAATATCACCGACATTTTATTGATTCATAGTATAATGAAATTATTGTCAGACAATGTTAAATAGTAAAACAATTTTGTGTATAAATTTATTGTATTTCTTTTAGTAAATAAACACGTAAAATAAGACATTGGTGTTAAAATCTTACAAATTATTTTAATAAAATATCTATGAGCACATATTTTTTTTATTTTGTGACATATTTACTTATTCGTCAAGATCTATAGAATGTATAAAAATCAGATCAATTAAACTATGTCTTTGAAATAAAATACTTATATATAAACGTCTATGCATAGGTACTTAAAATAGCACGAATTATTTAATTCAATAAAATATGACTTCATTATAACTGGGATTCATACAGGACTCTAAATCAAATAACATATATAAATAAATAACCAAACATCTAATTATTGTATCGTTTTCGAATGCATTAGTAACATTATTATTCAATTCGTTGTTTTTTATATCGATAATGATGAACCCATTTCTATGGTTCTAATCAATATCGATAGTCGAAATTCTTCGCATACCCCAAAATGCTTATTTCTTTTGTGCTTATTCCTATCGAATAGGCATCGTAAGAAATGCAGGGTACTATATTTTTTTTATTTTTTATTAGTAAAAACCGATAATAATTGTATTAAATATACAAAAGTAACATAAAAACAAAATGAAAGAAATTAATAAAGAAAAACTTAGATTTTAGAATCCCAATCTACCCTTTAATTTCTTAATAAAACTTGATAATTTATTTAAATACCCGTACTAAGTCGTGGCACATTAACTCAAATAACAATACATACTTACGTATTTTAATTTAAATACTAACACATTATTAAATATTTCGTACGGGGTTATGTTTAATTATTTTATATTAAAATAAACAGATCTAACAATAAAATAATCAGTCATTGAAAGCTTCAGATTTTCAGTTGAGATTCTAGCGCCTATACAATCTGAAGTTTCCAATAATGTTTTTTTTTTACATTTTAATAATTGTTAGTATTTTTATACTAAACTAATACTAAAAGACCGTGGTGTAAGGCACTGGATTCTTCAAAAAAAATTAAAAACTTTTTAACTTTGAAGAAAAAAAGCTAAAGTTATCGATAATTTTTATAGACATAGAACATTACTACTGTACCAACGAGTACGTAACATGATAATTTTGATTTATTTTGGGGTATAATTCCATTATTGGCATATAATTAGTAACCAAATTTGTGTCATTTTTGTATCCTAAAAATTTTACCTAATTTCCAAGCACCAACTATTTAACACTGGCCCTCAATACTTGCTGCGTAGTGGTAGTCCCACCCCTTCCTTTGGATGCTTGGGTTGGTCTCATGAACCCTGAGGTGCCTTTCTGAGGTACTCCTGTTTTCAATGGAGGTCTGGCTGCACCAACTGAGCTTCCACTTGACGAAGACCTGGAAGCTGGCATTCTGACCACAGGTTTAGTAACTGGCTTTGGAGCTGGTTTTTGTGGCGCTGGGGCTTTTCGAACTGTAGCTACTGACGCAGAACTGTTAAGCGAGCTTCTAGAACTCCGCAAGGAAGCTCTAGATGTAGATCTTTCGACTCGTAAAGAGCTGGCCCGCTTGGGAACGACTGAGCGTTTCGGGTCGAGAGGCGTCCGCGGAGGCGTTCGCGTTTCTTTGGTAGAGATTTTCTTTGGGACTACGGGAGATTTTACTGACTTAGGGACGGGAGAGTCACATTCTACGTTGCACCCTGACGATGCTCCCTGTGACGCGCTTTCGGAGTTAAGGCTCTGAGTTTCTTCAAAGCCTTCGTCGTTCAATTCATGTTCACTTTTTACTTTTGGAATTCTGGGAGATGTTGTTCTTTCTGGGACTTTGTCGGTCCTTTGCCCAGATCCAGCAGATTTCTTATAAGCGCTTTTAGACCAGACACCGGTTGGATTTTCAGTTGGAGATTTCAATTCTCTGATAGCTTTCTGCACGTCTTCCTGGTTGATTGAAGTCTGCCGCCTCATCCTCAGATAAGGTTTGGTTTCTTTGGTGGTCTTGTCTGTGCTTTGGTTCTTGAGTCTAGCCTGCCAGGTCTTTAACCTATTCTCCTTTTCATCCTTGATCACTGCTGGTTTGGACGGTTCTATCGGAACTTCCACAGGATATGACGCTTGAACCTCTAGTTTAGATGGTCGCATAACTTGTGTTTCTGCAACAATTTCAATTGGCTCTGGTTTTTTCTCTTCGTCCGGTGAACTAGAATCTGTGTTTCGTTTGTATCGTCTAGTTCGTCTTGCTGCAGAAAATCTGTCAAACTGTCCATCTCCTAGAATCTCTTGGCATAGATCCTTCATTTCTGCGACGCCTTTTTCGTTATTTCTGACGGGGAATGAAGGTTGGAGTCTCCTGCATGGTTCTCTTTCTGGAGGTGGATTGAAGAGTTTCCTTTGTGCCGGTGGTGTTTCTATATTATCGGAATCAATTTCAGCTCTATCTGATCGTTCAACTTTGACATCTTTCTCACTGGTGATATGGATGTCAGGTAATTTTCGATGTTTGTCCTCTTCTGTAATGGAGACGAGGGGGAGAGTGGGTTCTATTTGCTGTCGCGAGCGCTGCCTTCGAAGTTGGAGTCTCATCTCTTGGTTTTCTTCCGTCTTCCGCCACGGAACCCTCGTATCTTTCTTTGGGGGTTGAACATCTGGAAATAGAGAACAATTATCGTAAGACCTGCGGTACCTTTGGTTTAAATTGTTGAGTTAAATGATAATTAAGTGCAAAGTACCTTCAACAGCTTCGATGGTCCTAACCACAGTGCTATCAGGTAGCACGGCCGGTCTCCATTCGGCTCGACCTTCAGCCAGCGGCTCCAGGGTTGTGCTACGTTCACTCTCTGAAACAGAGAATTCAGTCAGTCAGAAGTGGGAACCAAGATCCATTTGAAAACAATGCTCAAAAAAAGGTAGTTATTACAATACCTTAGCAGGGTCATAAATCACCAACAAATGTGCATCTGGTAATAACATCAGAAGATATAGACTGGTAGAATTTTGGAATAAGTTTAAGGTATTTCTGTAGTGTAGCTAAGTAAGCTCACCGGAGTCGTTTTCCAAGGAGCGCCGGTTAGCCTGCAGCCGTCTCGCTTTTTCCCGCAGCTCTGCGTCTCGCTTTTCCTCCTGGCTGTTCGCGCGGAGCCAGGATTCAATCTTCTGTCGCCATTCCCTGGAGGAAAAAAAAATTAAAAAAAATACATCGAAGAGTGGGTGCGTTTGGGCAGCCAGTAATTTGGTGTACGCATGCTGGCCCAGAAAATTGACTGATCTAGTGCGTTAAGAATATGCTCCTATAATGCACATAAGAATTTACATAAACCACAATCGTAGCACCAAGTAAAGGCCAAAGGAAGCTTCAAAACTACTATGCCACCAGGTAAGAATAATCGAAATGGTGAAACCACCAACAGGCCATTTTTGAAACTATAAAGTTAAGTAAAAAGTAATATTTTAATTCCAGTTGTTGGTTATCTGATGTTAACCAACAATCAAATTAAAATATTGACTTGAATGGAATGAAGTACTTATCCAGAAATATAGTGCGTGACGCTTGGGTACTTACTTGGGTTTAGCAGGCAGGTCGTGAGGTGATGAAGGGGTGGGGGTAACAGGTGATGGCGAAGGTGGCGCCCGGGGAGACGGAGCTCGCTCCCTCTCAGGGATCTCCAGCCGGGCTCGAGTACTACCGCGTCTGGACCACGACCGATCTGTCAAGGGATTCATTGAAATATTTTACTTATTACGAGTAGCTAAGATTTGGAGAATATTCTATTAAGAAATGTCAATATGTCGATTTTTATTTTATTACATATTTTCACCATTTGGTATTACAATCTTACGGTATTTCGCTTTTTGACCATAGGTTTTCCATTCCATCAATCCTTTGGACTTTTGACTCAACAATAAGATTTTTCAACCATCCGGTATTTCGAGATTTCAGTCCTTTGGTAATAAATAGTTTACCTAAGCTGCCCCAAGCACTCCTCTCCCTCAGATCGTTGGCGGCTGGCGATGAGTGCCGCAAGAACTCCAACAGGCCCTCCTCATCGCCCTCCCCGGGACTCGCGCGGCTGCGACGTCGGAGACTGCCTGTTGGGGTTACATCTGCACAAAGAAATAAAGTAAGAGTTTTGTACGGTAATTGTTCACATTTCTACCGAATTGACACTTTACGTGACTTCCAGGTAGATAGACTCACCAGGAGATGGAGAAGGGTCATGAGGCCGTCGTAAAGACCTCCTCCCCAGGCCGTTCCGGATGTCCAGCAGCAGAGATTCCATCAGAGATTCGCATTCTGACACCGGAGTGCTGCACATACTGCTACCACCTGAAAACACAAGCATTTATATCAATGAAGTACTTCCCCGGAGGAACTCTTTCACAAGGTGCTCAAATACTATTATTAACTCACGCAGGACTTACCAGTCTTGATCTTCGAAGCAGCCATGTCCCGAGCCCGTCTCCTGGCCGCTGCCTGCTCCTCATTCGCTCGTCTTCTCTCGTTATCGCTGACTGCTGACCGGAACTTTGTGCAGAAGAGTACGAAAGTCTGAAAAAAAAGTATAATGTGGCATAAATCCGCAACTTGTGGATGTTATCAATATTTACAATTGTGGACCTTATACTTTACTGGGCCTGCTGGGAACTCACTAGATTTTATTGAGTTATGCAGGATAATACTAAGGATTTAAATTAATTTATAATTATTATAATTTTGTTTATTAATTTATAATTTAATATTTATTTTTTATTATTTTATTTATACGTTAAACATAACAATTTGATAACGAAACACGATAGCTATACCATGGACTAGCACCACAAACGTCGGGGAGAAATGGAACAACTTGGAGAAGGTCTAGGTCCAAGGACAAACCGATGAAAAACATGCTCTCTAGCCTACATAAGTTGAATAACAAATATCTAAAGTCACTTATGGAGACTTTATATTTATTAACATTTATAAACGAGAAAACGTTGTATCCCTTTTTATAGTTATTTCTCAGATTCGGCATAGTTGAAGTTATATGGAGATGGAGTGCATAAAACTAAAATTGATTTAAAATATGTGTTACAAATATGCACATTAAATTAAATTAAATATTCATTGTTTACGTTCATACTACCAATGTCAAACACATAGCTCATTTCAGTCCCTTTAATCATATCATCATCATCATCATCATCTGCGTTTTATTGCGAAAGTTACGGGGAAATACAATTTGCATGTAAGATGCCTGTTGCAAAAAGAACATTATTTACAAATATATATTTTTTGCGTCAACTAATTGATTTATTCTTGCCTAATAAATGCGAGCTATTCGGGCGAGTAACAATAATTATGTATCTAGAAAAACGTGATACGTCAGTTGCGTCTCAAAAGTCTACCATACCTTGAAGCACTCCTCTAACTTGAAGGACACAGGATCCTCGCAGAAGAATTCTGCCAGATGTTTACGGATGCTTTCCACCTCTTCCATGTCCTTATTCAACGCTGATACTTCTTGTTCTGCCACCTGAAATATAAGCTCATCATTTTAGCCATCGGAATATACCGTTATGGTATCTCTATCATTATTCCTTATCGTCCAACATTTTCTTTTTGGGGATTTAAAGTGGTGGCGCCAATAAAAAACTAGCGGCACTAAGAGATTATACAACGAATCCTTACAGAAATAATACAGTCAGTTCTTTGAGCTATGCCGCCCCACCCAATGTCATTTTTCAGTAACTACTTCTAAGTAAGCTATCGACGAGTGCTAATTCTTCAGGAGCACCTACCTGAAGGAAATCTCCCATCTGCTCTTTAATATCAGTGGGCGTGTTCGATAGTTGGGTCTCCTTCTTCAGCCCCTTTATTCTGAGCTCCAGGGTCTTGATCTCATTGGTGAGCTGTTCCACGGAGGCTTTAGCGGCTTCTTCCAGCACCCGAGTGTCATCGGCAAAGTGGATCAACTCTTTGTTCTTGCGTTCTGCTTGCTAGGAAAAGAAAAATTGGAACATTATTTCACCAGGTTAGGCACGAATAAGCTACATGCCCAGTGAAACGAGAAGAGTGCTGCCATGCCGTGCAGGAGGTATAAGCGATAGTAAGCATGAGATAAATAGGAGAAAACCATGAAGAGATTCGTCGATATTCTTCCTCCGGTAATATTTCAATAATGACCTATAGGGAAGATCTGGATGCGAATAGTATAGGATCGGTTGAAGTGTTGATTAAGAGAGAAAGTCTATTTTTTTCTTATTTTAATTCGTTGTTAAATTTCACCATTCCATAGGTACAAGCCGCACTGTTTACAAGTCGATGCAAACTGATGCAATCATGAGAAGGTGGATTTTCAACTCCATTATTGGATTGATTATTGTTTTGGATTACCAGGAGAGCGATTCCTCAAAAATTGACAAAAAATTCACCTTGAAACATGAAATACCCAAAATCATAGACCTTAGAGCATTAAACCAACCCTTAGACACCTCAATCATCTTTTAAAACTACTTGGCTTACCATAGCAACATAATGCATGAGATTCATCCCGGGTTTGTTCGCTCTAATGTCAGGTAGTTTCTGCAAAGAGGACAGCTTTACACCCGCGGCTCCGCCTGCATAGCCGCCCGCGTTCAGGAAGTTACCAGCAATCAGCGCTATGTATAGGACCTCCTAAAAAGAAAATGTGGTTTTAGAATGACAAATTCTTTAAAAACTATGTACGAATAAAATAAAATAAAATTTAATAAAAAAAAGATAGAATAATAAAACATAACAATAGATATAATGCCGGCCGTTGCTTTGATCATGTGAGCTAGTGGAAAGCCCTGATGATGTTAGAATTCAGAGTTCATACTTTCATAATCAAGACGTTTACCTGCAAGGCCCTAGAAGACATCAGATCATCACCAGCTACCAGTATTGAATTGATGGCACTCTCCAGATATCCAGCTGTCGACGGCCATTCCTCTTTCAATAGCATCAGTTCTATGCGGAGCTTGTAACTGGAAAGTAAAAAGGGTAAATTGTTTTATGTTAAAAACCACAGGTGAACGAAGGATGTTTATAAAATGACTGCAACACAGTATTTCACTACTGTGGGTATCTATTTTTATTTTTTTATTTTATTTATTAAACACACAAAACACATTACCACCACTTACAATTATAGATTACTAAAATGGTCTTTTGATCTGGATTGCAACATAAACACAGGTGCGTACCTACAGCTAAAATAACTTACAAATCAAGCAGACGAGTAAAAACAGATATTTAAATTTTAAATACTTATTGTAAATACAGAATAAAAAATAAATAATCTGTTAATCCCTTATTAAACTGATTTTGTATGCGGGCAATTGCACAGAGAATTTGAATACATAACTAAAACTAATGTTACGAGCTGAGGGTTCGGGATCAAATAATGAAAATCAATCTAACCAAAATAGCACTTTTATTCAACACTGAAATGATACACGATCTTAATCACAAGTAATCACAACACACTAAATCACACCACTGTTGCACAATATACCACTAAAAGTCACTGAAATATTCGCACGTATCGCCAATTTAAGACTCACCCTTCGGGCGTCTCTACGCACTATTTATACCGCGCCAGTACTATCTCTCGAAGTTTCTCGACATTTCCTCTGACGACTAGAAAAGTGTAGATATTTCGACTGACAACTATTTATTACTCTGTGCAACTGTAGGTAAAAACGTAGAATGTAGGTATATTCCACACCAAGTATTACCTATTCTGTGACACAGTAGGTATAACTTTGACATGCCGACTACAACTAATTCAGTAACAGCCTCGGCGTAACACTAATAACAAAATATCTAATCGATTAACAAACATATTTATTGCAGTTAGGAATGTAACAACTTAAATTAAGCATCTGAGTGACAATATGTAATAAGATGCGGGATGTCTTTGATAGTTTTAACAAATTCGGTTAGTTTGGAACTAAAGATATCAAGTTCTATATTATTTTTCGCTAATTCATTATATTGACAAGCCATTCTGGACAACGGATTATACTAAGAAACATTGCTCTTATAGACCTGTAAAACGAACAAATTAGTTTGATTGGAATTATGTGCTCTAAATTTAATACGATTGCGACAACAACTCTGGGGAATCAATTAAAGAATGTATAACTTTATAAATATAAACAATCAAAATAAATTCGTCGGTTCTCTAAGGAGTGAACATATATATATATAACACATATGGACAGCCTTTCTTTGTAAGCTAGATCTGAGCGTTGAATTTTCTCCACATCAGTGCTATGAACCTTGTAGTTCGGAGACTATATCGGACTGCCATATTCTAAAATACTTCGCACAAGTGCAAAGAAGAGGTACAAGATGCTACGAGGCTGTTTAAACCCTTTCGTAGATCTCCAGACGAAGCCTAGGAGTTGGTTGGCTTGAGATATGATAATTATGTTGATAGTGCGCACGAAATGAAAGTTTGCCGTCAAATATAATACCTAAATCCTTTGCAGTCAAGGATCTTTCAAGTCTAAAACCATCGATATTATATTCATTAAGTATTTTATGACGCTTATTTGTAAAAGAGATTGTATAACACTTAACGATATTCAAATACATTTGATAGCTTTTACATCATTGAGCCACAATATTTAAATCATTTTGTAGGATTAAACAATCATTAACATCGGAAATGACTCTTAATCAGGTAACACCGTTTTAATTTTGTTTCTGTACGCTGTTTTATTTTCTAAATAAATATTTATTTATTTTTATTTTAATGGCTGGCAGCACTGCATGGTATCTAATTGCCGTCCTAGGCTATGCTTTCCAGTGTGTGATCGCCAACGGCCGCTCGTTTTTCAAACCATCCAAAACTTACTTCGGAAGCTGTATCAGCTGCATCAAAAACTTCTCAGCGTTGCCAAGCTTCGTGACGTCTCCAGAGAACGCCTTCAGCATCTCCGTCTCATCCATCTCTGGTAAAATCTTGAGGAGGCCTCGCAGCTTCTCCGTGCCGATGTCATCGTGAGATCCGTCGCGAATCATCAGGATTATGTCGTCGTTTGAACTGGAATAAAATAATTGTTTTTTTATTTGCATTTTTTCTTCCTGGAGATGGAACATACATATGGGCTGCCTGATGCTAAGTGGTATGGTAACCATCGCCTATAATAAAGTATTACCTCGCAGGTCACGCATCTTATGAACGTGCCCTACGATGTACTGCCCACCGTCCATCAACTTAAAGAGAGAGCCATACAAATTTAAAGCCTCATGTGTATGTTATTTCACCGGCAACCAATAGAACCTAAACACAACAATGCAGCTTGGCAGCAGATATAGGTATGGTGGTAGTATTTCCCCGAGCGAGCCTTCTCACAAGGAACTCTACTACTCTCAAGATATTTTGATAAGGTAAATTAATGAGTAAATTTGTTTTTGCTTGTGGTGGTGTGAACAGCCCTGGTTTTGGAGCTTTTAGGCATTTCAAAGACGTTTAATTATGAATTTGTAACTTTGATGTACCTAGAAGTTAAGTTTTCCGAAGGCCTTCAACGTTAAAAACTATTAAAGCTGGGACTAACAGATAAAAGTGTTCTACGAAGTATGCTCATCAGCCTATAAAGACTCTTATTATCAGCATAAATGAGTTTCTTATAAGTTACTACAAAATAAAACTAGCTTCATAGATTCAACAATAAATCTCGGTACTTTAGATAAAATACTAAGAGTGAAACAAATTAATTTGGTACAAGTACCAGCTGTTATTTATTTTTTGTATTTTCCCCATTCATATTCCTGTTTTATTGGTTTTTGTATGGCTACGAACACATTTTTTCTTACCTTCGGAACTGCTTCAAGAAGATGTTGACGTTAAGACTCCGCTTGCCATCCAGTAGTGTGATCTCCGAAGATTCCTTCCTCGGCTTTCGTTCCCCGGAGCTGTCGCAGATGGGGCTCCTGCCAAGACGGGGCGAAGACCCGGCTGAACCAGTTGGCTGGATCTGGAAAGTCAAATTTTTTTCTAATTTTCCTGGTCTCACTGCGTTGGCTCGGTATCGTGGTTGTGAATGTGGCTTGTAATAGATGATCAAGAACCAGGTTTCAATTTTTTGACTAGGTGCTTTAACCGCGACATATCAACCATAAATGGAAGTCAATATTCATTTTTTCATTAAAACTACAAGGTACTCAAGAAGTGGTACTTACTCTATTTGAACATTAGTATCCTAGTAACATTGACATCATGAATGGAAAGAAGAATAAAAAAAAAACAATCATGAGTACCTCAACTGAGAGAAAGCCAGTAATGGTGGTTACCTGCTGACAGAACAGCCCTTCTATCTCTGTCCAATCCAGTTCAGTTTTCGGAGAGTGTTTGTGACTTGACGCTACCAGTGACCAAATGTTTTTCTGACCGATTACCTGAAAAATTTATAAGATATTTTTACTATTTTTGACCCACGTTTTTAACCTTACATCTCCTTTTCCATACATTTATTTAAGAAAAAAATTCAGTCCGAGATTGATAAAAATACTTACTTTATTATTAGGAATCTTATTCCAATTGATCGTCTTCATCTTAGTTTTCGGAATGGGGGTCTCCTGCTGCGGTAGCTTCAGTTCCACTACCGGAGCCGGTGGGGGTGTGGGGGTGGATTGGAACACTGGCGGGGGTGGCGGACCAGGGGGAGGAGGGGGGCTGCAGATGGGTGGAGGGGGAGGTATGCAGGGTGGTGGTGGGGGTATACCTGGAATAGAAAAAATTAAATTTAAATTTATCGTCGTTTCCAGAAACCTAATAGATGGAAAAGGCTGAAGTCCATTCATCGTGACACTTTTTAGGGAAGGCCTGTCAATCTACGTTCTTCAAGCTTATAGAGATGATGATGATAACGAAGATCTGTTTCGTTCACCGATAACAGTACCTAGTTAGATATCATGTCTGAGGTTTTCAAACTTCGAAACCTGATTGGAGTTATAGAAACCTAACTTAGCATAACTGGAGGGAGATAGATACTTACAAGGTGGTGGGGGTGCCGGGGCTGGTGGTGGAGGGGGTGGGGATAAAGCTCGCTGAAGACTCTGCTTTCTACCACCTGACATGTCCCTGTGTTGGCATGTGCAGCCCATTTTAGCCTGAAACCAGAACATCTTAATGGAAACTGGTGAAGCAAAACAGTTGTTGTTAGGGCACTTTTTCAAAGACATGGTAGATATTAGATATTTTCCAGTATTGTAGCATATTTTTCAGCTCATTGAATAAAAGCATTAGGCGTTGATATTTTGAGTAAAAGAAAATAATTATCTACGTGACTAATTGGTCTTGCTTTTTTACTGTGGAAAGGTATTTTAATTACCTGAACACTTGGAGCTCTCAGCAGTTTAGCAGCATCTTCCCTAGTCTCTAAAAGCGTGGCTCTGTGCACCAGGGTCTCCGCTGTATCCCAGACTATGTCACTGACTGGTTCTTTAGGGTCTATCTTGAGAAGGTGCTGGAGGATACTGAGGAATGGGATCTCTTGAGGAGTGTCTGATACCTGGAAAATAAATAAGGAGGTTGTGATGATGCTGTCACATAAGTTGAAACTGATTCTCGTTGTTCTAAAACTGTAAATCTTATTTTAAGAGACATAGTCACTTTTTTAGATGCGCCCTTTTATTAGCGGCTTAGCGGTTAGGGGTAAAACACCAAAGGAAAGCTATTAGTAAAAGGTTTCTAGAATCTTTGATTTAAAAACCTCATGGTTTTGGCCTCAAAATTGCCTGAGATCAATACAATACCACCATTTGACTTCAATAAACTTGTAAAATGATCTCTCAATATGCACACAATGCTAAAGCAACTTACCTGCTTCAGGATAGCGTAGAATACGTCCAAATGCAAGTTCAGGTTGATTCCCCCCGGACCTTGGGCCTCGTCACTCTCCCGTTGCTCCTCAAAGACATCTAGCTGGACCCCCAAGTCAGGGTTATTGGCTGCTTCATGTCTGAAAAAAAAATCATTCAATTCAATGTTTTAGGGAGTTCGGTTAATGTATACATCATAGTGGTCCTAAAGTGTTCTCTTACTCCCTTGCGAAAGTAAGTAGTAATAAATAATAGAGTTTTAAGGATTAGGAGAGAAAGAAAAGTGGAAATGAAATCACGTATTCACATGCAGATCGATTGTTATTGGATTTTAGGGTCAGCTAGCGTTATCTCAACATTATAATGTACAGCAGAAAGAGTATCGATCCCAAAATGCTCCCTTGTGGAAGTATTAAGGAACAGTAGAATTTTGTGAAGCTTATGGGGGCAAAAGAACTAGGCTCAGGCCGTTAAAGGATTCTCTTAGACATTTTTTACTGGGGGTAGTCAGGCGTTAGTAAATATTACATTAGTGGGAGAGCTAAGCTTACACATAGAAGAGTTTATCTAGAAACGTAGAATTACAACCACCCGTATCTTAGTCACATTTTCATATTTCAATTTGGTCAACTTTTAAGACCAATCTGTTTCTAATACCTGGAATAAGCCGGTTAATTTCATAATGACCAGTTCAACTTTTTGCCACAACTCGTTTATTTAATCGTTATTATTCACAGGGTCGTAACGCCATATTTGGAGCGGTCGGATGCGCCTACGCATACGTCTTTAAACTTATATTAAGTAGTTATGTGTTCAACTGTGCCAAAGGCGTTTGAAAAGCTTTTGAGATTATTAATATGATGCACTTGAATCTGACCCTTCCAATGTAAAGTAATTAACCGAATTTGCGACTAAGTATTAGGTTGGGGAAAAAGTTAAAAAAAAGGAAAAAAGAAAAGTCAAAACTGTTTTGTGGTCAATTCCCAGTTTTTCAGCTACGTCGTAACTACTGATATGCCGATCTTGCTCCACTTTTTCAAAAATGGCATCAATTTTATCCGTAATAGAACCAGAGCGACGTGCGTCTTTGACATCAAAATTTCCGGATCGAAAACGCTTAAACCAAATTTGTGCTACTCTCACAGACATTGTACTACGTCCATAAGCATCGCAATTTTTTTCGCGGCTTGCGTTGCATTTTTACCTTTTTTGTAGTAAAATTTTAAAATGTATCGAATTTCTTCATTAGATTCACTCATCTTTACAGTACGAAAAACAAATAAAAATCACACATTTTCCTAATTTGAATTTGGAATTATCTTCTTTAAAATTTAAACTTTGAATGATACCAAAACCAGCCAGATACAAATAGTATACCCAATGGGATTTATTACAAGTTCATACATACTATAATGCGAAAAGACTTTTTCCCCAATCTATTACATAACTAACAGAAAGAATATACAAGTATTGTTGTGTATCTGTATAGGTAGGTTAGGTAGTAGGTATACTTATTTATGTATGCTTATTTGTAGTAAGTAGTCCGAATTTTTCTTCAGTCTAAATCATCTTTCTGGTCTCCACGATACAGGTTTTACCTAGTGTAGGGTCCGCTGGTAATTTCTGACTAGGTACAAACTGTTTTTGTAAATATATATTTTTTTCATTTTCATTTCATTTACGTAATAAAATAAAATACACAAGAAACAGTTGAGCCATCTAAAGACCGTTGCAAACGATCTACTGGTTCAGATCACTGCCAAGCGGAAGTGTCCCCAAGACACTGGCTGAATTGCAATGCTTATGCGTTGACCCTGATAATCACAAAGGTCTTATAATAAAACTAGTATTTGTTGATTTTTTTAAGTCGGTTACAGTCTAGTTTTCGCTTAGTCGCCCTGCGTTAGTTAGTGACCAGTAAAGAAATGATGTGGTAGTAGATAAAGCAAGTCTTCTGGTTCAAAGCATTGTGTTTAATCTTCATGACTCAGTTATATGCAAACATCGATGCGAAGAAGCTGTAGGTAATCCGAAGTCTTTAGTGCTTACGACTTCTTTATTAACCTACCTCGGCTTGATCAAAATCCGTGGAAATAATCCGATCTGTGATTCGGTAGGTATTTTTTATCCAAATCCGTGACTATTAGATTACCATGACAAACCACGAGAGTGGAGCGCAAAAACTCGTTGAAAAAATTTAAAAAACTTATCGGTTGATAGGGCTGTCTCGTCTCGATACAATAGCATTCTTAGTCGTCATGTGTCAATCGTTGAGGGGTAACTCACGCTCAAGAAAAGTACTCACTGCCTATAAAGTAAGCTGAAGACCGAAAATCGTTAATTTAAATCTAATAAAATTAATGATCTACTCAAATCCACTTTATATGTATTTCCGCGTGTTTACTATAAAAAAGAAGAATATTCTTTAAAAAGAAGAAAATAAATAGTAGATTATTAAACGAAGGGATAAAGCAGTGTCTTACGTCACAGGCACTTTATTGAATCCCGAACGTAACGAAGGATTCTAGAGTTAACTTACGAGCGGAGCGAGCGAGTTACTAGAATCTTGAGTGCAGAGAGGAATATAAGCACGTGCAAGATGCAGACAGCTTTATCGACGAGGAGAATACTCTACTTTTCACACTTTCTGTGAGACAATAAAAACCAAATCTGAGTTGGTGCAGAGTTCGACTATCGAATAAGTTTTTATTGTGTGAGTCTTTTGGGTTCAAATTTTAATACAGATGAGGCTCCAAATTCAAATCTCATTATGCCCTCGCATAATGAAATTCGTTACAGCTTTACTCCCGGCTCAGCCGTAGAGATTTAAGCACCTGCTAACAGTGAGGTTTACATGACATATAATTTGACATTGACGAGCTGGTGGTGTGAAAATACATAATATATATTTCACACACGCACAGGACAGAGTACTTAGTACAAAATAAATAAATAATAAAGTGAAAACATCCACTTTGATATTCGGTGGGTATAGTTCAACTAAATAAATAATTATACATTAATGAATGCATGGGGTATGAATGGTCTTGTTAGTTTGCTGCCTGACAACCCTATTATCAGTATAAAAACTGAACAATATAAATTCAAATGACTCCGAGTTTGGTATAAATACGATTTATAGACGACTCCTGCTGTGTAAAATATAAAAGTCTTTGTGTTATAGCGGCTGATGAGTTGACGTGAACATTGTTAGGATTTATTCACATACTTTTTAGAAGTATAATTGGCCAGGCACCATACCATACCAAAATATATGGCATCATCATCATCATTATATCAGCCGTAGGACGTCCACTGCTGGACAAAGGCCTCCCTCATTGATCCCCAGGCAGTGCAGTTGGAAGCAGCCTGCATCCAATGCCGACATGCGGTTCTTACCAAGTCGTCTGCCCATCTTGTAGGTAGACGTCCTACGCTGCGCTTGCCGGTCCGCTGCCTCCATTCGAGAACTTTCCGGCCCCATCGGCTATCTGTTCTGCGCGCTACATGGCCTGCCCATTGCCACTTCAACGTGCTAATCCGTCGGACTACGTCGGTGACTTGCGTTCTCCTACGTATCTCCTCATTTCTGATTCGATCCCGTAGAGAAACCCCGAGCATAGCCCTCTCCATAGCTCGTTGAGCGACTCTAAGCTTATTCATAAGGCCAATAGTGAAGGACCACGTCTCGGTTCCATATGTCATCACTGGTAACACACACTGATTGAAGACTTTCGTCTTAAGGCACTGAGGTATGTTGGACGAAAAGACGTTGCGAAGTTTCCCAAACGCTGCCCATCCGAGTTGGATTCGACGATTGACCTCTTTCTCGAAGTTGGACCTACCTAATTGGGCTGTTTGTCTTAGGTATACATACGCGTCTACAACTTCAAGAGCAGAGTTCTCAACCATAACTGGGGCAGGCACGACATGGACATTCGACATAATTTTCGTCTTGTCCATGTTCATTTTAAGCCCTAGCCATTGGGAGACTCGACTGAGGCCTTCGTGCTGAGCTCTTCCATCGACTTTGCCATGACCACAATATCGTCGGCAAACCGAAGGTGAGTGATGTATTCGCCGTTAATATTGATGCCCAGTCCTTTCCATTCCAGAAGCTTGAAGGCATCTTCCAAAGCGGTCGTAAACAGTTTCGGAGAGATGACATCTCCCTGTCTTATGCCTCTTTTTAAGGGAATCGCCTTCGAGCTCTGTTCTTGTACTTGGACTGACATAGTGGCGTTTTTATACAAACACTTCAACACTCCGATGTACCGATAGTCAATACGGCATCGTTGGAGAGACTCAAGCACTGCCCATGTTTCGATCGAATCGAAGGCTTTCTCATAGTTCACAAACGCGAGACATAGCGGCAAGTTATACTCTTCGGTCTTCTGTATGACTTGCCGCAGCGTATGTATGTGGTCTATGGTACTGTAGCCTTTACGGAACCCGGCTTGTTCGGGAGGCTGGAAGTCATCAAACCTGCGTTCGAGACGGTTCGCGATGATCCTTGAAAACAGCTTATAAACATGGCTCAAAAGCGAGATGGGTCTGTAATTCTTAAGCAAGGTGTTGTCACCTTTCTTGAAGAACAAAACCACCACGCCCCCGTTCCATGCTTTTGGCGTCGTACCTTCAAGTAAGGCGGAATTAAAGAGTCTCTGAAGGACTTTAAGTACCGGTGATCCACCCGCTTTCAGAAGCTCTGAAGTGATTCCGTCCTCACCCGGCGCCTTGTCGTTCTTAAGCCGCTTCAAGGCCATCCTGATCTCATACAGGCTGATGTCCGGAATATCTATGGCATATTTGTCTGTATTTAAATCACAGATCATAAAGTTCGTTGGTTAAGTTGGTTAAGTTGGTTGCTTCCTAAACTTCGTTACTTTTAGTTTTAGATTTTTTTAGGAAGTTGTAGGAATGAAGAAAATGAAAAAGGCCTAAAGATGATGAAGAGGGAAGTGGTAGGAAATTATTAATTGAAAGTGAAACTGCTCCAATAGAACCATTTATTTTATTTTATTTTTTTATTTATTATTGATGCAGCATTCTATTCTATGAATGAGAACTATGCCCGACAGTGGACATTTCCTGGCTATTCGTTAATGCTTCGAACATAATCACAATATTCAAAAAAGTCTTAGTAATTATTCTCGTGTCGAGAATCGCCCCCCATACACAAACATACACTGGACATCCTGTATAGATGAAATCCTGCAACCCTACGTACGCTTACCTTGATTGTAGCAGTGCTTAGTTACTAAGCTAACGTCTATTATAAAAGCCTCACTTCTCAAACAAAAGGTGATACGCTACGCCTACAACCACCTGACTGAATCATGATGACAAAAAACCAATTAGCTCCCAAACCAACGATTGTTCATACTCGTTGATTGATTGCGTGACGAGGCTTTTAACTTACCTTAGGTTGTTGAGGGTGGGCAGAAGACCAAGTCCTGGAAAGGAAATAATGCACTATTTACATATAGAATTGAAAAGAGTTATGTGTCGATCATACTTGTTGTGTAACCGAATTAAGATGATTTACTATAAGTGGGTTTTCTCAGCTCAGTCTCTACTATAGAGCAGTGTAAGGTTACATCATTCTACATCATCATAGTCTTTGATTTGGCGGTTATTGGGCATGTTTACCTTTAGATAGGTACTAGATTCCTTGCACGCGTGCAAACTCACAGTTTTTCTGATTAGATAAAAACATTTGCGAAACCACTATCGAACGATTTTAGTATCGGTTGACCGGTAGAAAATGTTTTAAGCATTAAGTCCTCATTTGTGCATTTTTCTGTTTTTTTCTGATGTGATAAAAACATTTGCGAAACCAGTATCGAACGATTTTAGTATCGGTTGACCGGTAGAAAATGTTTTAAGCATTAAGTCCTACATTTGTGCATTTTTCTGTGTTTTCTGATTACATAAAAACATTTGCGAAACCAGTATCGAACGATTTTAGTATCGCTTGACCGATAGATAAAGTTTTAAGCATTAAGTGCTCCATTTGTGCATTTCCATTTTTGCAATTATGGCTATCTCGACGACCACTGTGACGCAGTGGGCGATTAGATGCAGGAGATTGCGGGTTCGATTCTACAGTTCATGTACCGGGTTTGGGTATTTTTTTATATATTAAGTATGGATTTACAAAAAAATATATATTAGTATTCTATCAGTTATCTGGTCCCCATAGTACTAGCGTTGCTTAGTTTGGGGCTAGATGGTGCTGTGTTAAATGTCCATCATTATTTATTATTATACGTTTTATTATTATTAATCTGTAGTGCTTAAGGGGGCACCGGAGGGACAATCGCCCATACAACACGTACTACCAAGATCATTTCTAATTGGAGCATATTTCTACCTTAATAAGGTATTATTTTAATTTGAATAGTATTTATCTAGGTACCCAACCATATATTAGATCAAAATACTTACCTAAAATGAAATAGAAGCGAATCGCATTCTGCATGTTTTTACGTCTTTAAAGACCAGTTTTCAACCTAATTGTTTCGTATTAAAAACAACAACATCTTACGTATCCTAGTCATATGAACATAGATTATATTGTCTAGTTACAGAATAACAACACAATGAGAAAAATACAACAAGTTTTCAGACATCATTTTTGGTATTACGGAACACGGTCCAAATCTAATCAAATTTAGAATCGTTCTATTGCTATCACTGTCGCTCTGCGTGGCTAAACTTCGTCACTAAACAGGGATAGCGATATTCAGGCCGAAGTTTTTGACGTGGCCGAATTGAAGTTGCGCTCAGTGTTCGCCGGCGCGTTAAGATGGGATGTTAGGGGTTATGCCATATTCGTCCCGTGGAAGTTCGGCCCAGATGGAGGATCCAATAATATAATGTATTAGATACAATCTTACGATCTTTTGTGTACATTCATTTGAATAACGATAATTTTAATTGTTTCGTAGTTTATGATGTGCAATAAAGTATTATTTATCTTACCAATGAACTCATTCCTGACTCGGATCCTGTCTGGCAACCGCGGCGCCGAGATGATGAGGCAGTTGATGAAGGCCAGCAACGCTGTCTTATAGTCTGTAGTCGCGGCATTTTTCAGCTCCTCGACCACCACGTTCAGACGATACCTCTCATTTTTCAGGGTCTGGAAACAAGATTAATGATGAGAAAGCGAAAGGAACACATTCGAGGAGAAAGATTAATGATGGATTGTTAAGAAAAACATCAGATATCCAGGAACGAGGTGATTCAACGATGGTGGTCCAAGTCATGGGTCATACTTTGATCTGACTGGTAGAGAGTCGTGGTGGATGGCACAAACAAAGGATGGGTTACACCTGTGGTGAAGTCATCATTGAGTATGAAATTTAATTTAAAGTCATCTCATTCTAAGATGTGTCATCTCATTTGAGAGCCACGGGCCTTCTATGTCTCGTCAGTTGTCGAGAAATGCAAGTTTTTCCTTTCCAGAGCTTGCAACAAGTGTCCAGCAGTATATGACACGAGGGTAATAGCAAAACTAAAGAAGTACTTAGTCCCAACTGGGGGAATTTATAATTCGATATCTTAATTTAAAAAGCTGTCTAAGATTTATTTATTGCCTTGTTTATATCTTCAAAACTGGTTTTGTGAACTCCAATCGTAATAACTGCTTGCAATTTATTTGACCATTGACTTGCGTGACCGCCAAACAGGTTTAGAAATGGCCAGATGTGATCTTCGAATATTAATTGAACTGGAGTAAATTTTTGCCTGCATTGAATCTTAGCGATTCTGATGTTCTTAATGAGGAAGGGCGGTAATGCACAATACAACCCTATGCGGGACGTCAGTACAGATTTTATTCCCTCCCAAGAATTATAATTATGTTCCACCATCGACAATAAGTAGTTAGGAAGTCCTACCGACTTAATTTTTATCATAAAAATCATATAGTGAAGGTTGGTCATTGAGTGATTTGACATCATCCCCACTCCTAATTTCGGATGATAGACCATCAAATCCAGAAGTAAACTAAGAACTAAAAGTGTCTCTTGAAGTTTTAATCTTCAAATTAATCTCGTATCAGGAATTGATGAATCAGTTGTTTGTCTTCAATCAACTTACTGTTACCAGAAGAACTTTGCGTTGATGGCAGCAGTTTTCAATTAGTGTACATACCTTATACCGGTCAAGAGTGTCAACTGCTCGTGCGTATCCATCAGCATTGTAGACACACAGCGCTGACAGGAGCTCGAACACCTGGGAAAAATATATAGAATTACAATTTGAAGGGAAAACAGCCGCCGGTCATATATGTTACATATAATGTGTCGTGAGCCTTGTTCATAATAAAAGTTTCAATGCCTCGAAGCTTCAGTAAAATGCCAACAAAATGCCTATCTGGTACGTATATGCTAAAATATTTAATAGAGCGAAGCGAGATCTCTAAATCAACTTGGGCAAATCGGCATTGTATGTCTGTATGTTTGTTTGTCCGAGGATAACTTACGAAATGTTGATCCGATCATCGTGAAATTTGATACATAGGTAGCAATGGCACAATTTTGGTGTGACTAAATGAGCTAAAAATGTTGGGGGATTTTGGAGATATTGGGATTCAAGAGGGGTAAAAAAATTAAAATGAGACTATTAGGTCAAGTAGGACGTCAAATGAAAGGTATTTAATAGTACATCAAAAGTCCGTTTTTGTTTTTAGTAAACTTCTTATAGATTTTGAGTTAAAAGCCATAATAAATACTGAACTTTGAAAAAATTCAGAGTACACCAGTGACCCTCACAGTGCTGTAATTTGGTATGCGTGTAGCATAAGTGACACAAATATAGGCAAAAGTCTGAAATCCAGAATAAATGCAATTTGTACCCCAAAAAAGTGTATCCATTTACTTGAACTCCCATTATCTGTAATTTGAATGAAACTGTAGATCAAGTTATTTGGTTGTACATTTCGTGGCACTATTTTATTGGTCAAAGATTAGGGCCGGCTTGCACAACGATCCCTAAACGTATTTAGCGACTAAAAATGTTTAAATTTTACGTATTTGTTTGATTTGACAACTCCTTAAATCATATTTAGCCACTAAATACGTTTAGGCATCATCGTTGCGCGAGTCGCACTAAGAATATTTTCTTTTGAGTTTTGGGAGTCTCGCGAGATCTCAGTTCGGGGCGATCGGTGCGATAGTTTATTATTTTTCTAGGTGGTATTTTTGTATAGAAATGTAAGTCGCCTGGTAGCGAGATGGATGGTAGAAATCTCGCGGGTCTTCGTCGTATCACTGAGTTAGACTAATTGCAAGTTTTTGTCAAAAGCCGAGCAGTAGGTGAAGTCGCCTGTAGATTATGGTGATAATGATGAATTTCTTAGCTGGTAACCAAAATGAAACGCTTTAATTCACCGAATCGTGGTAGGTAAAGTAAAAAGTGCAATTTACAAAACTATTTCTCCAAGTCATGTTTGTCATGATTTTGCAATGTTGCGCTGGTTCTTTAATTGAGTTGTAATTTTGGCACAATTACCCTTTCAAAATGCTATTAAAGCCTTAAATAAGTTATTCATGACCCAGTTGGCTGACCAGGTCAATTGTAAACCCTTTGGGTCACGGAAAGCACCAGTTATAATACCGGGTAATATGAAATTGCCTGAGTCATATGAAGTTTATTAAGTCTTTGATACGCCTTTCTTTGCTCGTTGTACTAATCATTTTTACTGACCTTCTACTTCTTCAACATGCATATCATCCGTTAAAATTTAAGATACGGCGCAATTGGATAAGAGAATAAGGGCACTTGGAGCGTAATACATTACAGAATGTGTGCGATGACGGTGATAAATTCAACTGGAAGATATAGCTACCCCAGTGCCGTAGAAGATGATTATAAAATGTTGGTGAATGATGACGATGTTTCTATTAGGATGAGGAGTCCCATGGCCCACCCATATGTTAAGTGGTTACCACTTGCATTCTTTCGTAGCGATTGTCGGGCGTAGTCATTTTATTTAACAGTAGCTGACCAATCCGCAGCTTCGCACGCGTAGTTTTTCAGTAAAAACATTACTCTCCTTTGCGCAGTTGGGTAAAAAGTAGCCTACTACTCAGGGTGAATATAGCTTTCCAATGGAGAAAGAATTTTTGAACGAGGACCAGTAGTTTTTGAGTTTATTCATTACAAACATACACACAAAAATACAAATCTTTCCTCTTTATAATATTAGTATAGATTATATGATTCTCATAAAACAAACTTTGCTTAGATTGGGGCTAGATAGCGCTGAGTTAAATATTATTTAGTTTGACCAGTAGCGCCACATCTATGGTGTTACAATAACTGCATTACCTCACAGGTTAAGTCATATCTAAGATTTATCATGGCGTTGCAATGAGCCCTTTTCCCTGAGACGTGCATCCTGTAATTTGATAGTGAATGTGAGGAAGATGATAGAGAGCATCTCACCTGTTTCTTGACCGGCTTGGCAGGCGAGGTGAGCGCCGCCGCGAGCTTGCCCGCGTACTCGGCATGCTCTACGATGTAGTCCAGCCCCACTCGGCTTTCCATGCCGATTCTGAAACAAAAAATATGTCAATACGTGTTCTTAGCAAACAAATTCTAATTGTGTCTAATGGTGTAATTGTGTCTCAATTTGCAATCTTTTTAATTGAAGAAACAACCCTAGTCCTGTCTTTACTTCATCCGTCTTTACTGCCGTCCCTATTATCCTTTTCTTCTCAAGAAAGTAGAAAGTAAAATCCACAACAAAGCTCTCTCATACAAAGCTAAGTACTTTTCCCTTTTCCACCTGATATAGGCGGCGTAAGTAAGTACCTAGTTATTTATCAGACAATAAAGTAGGTAAGTGAAATATAATACTCAGACGGATTATTGGAATAAATTTAAAAGTTCATAAGAGTTAATTGACTTTTGTCAGTTTTAAGAAGCACAAAATCTCCAAAATGGCTTGGAGAATTTTTGTGGCTAGAGTCCACGAAAGAGCTCAGTTGAAAAACTACTATTGCGTGGGAAGAATTCAAGCTTGATCTTAACACCTGAAACACTCTTATTGGAATTTGAAAAAAACATTAAATTCTAATGTAGTTTATATTTATTTGAAGCCCAATTGTATATTTCCGTGAGCAACATTCTTGCAAAATAGTAGGAGAATTTCTGAAATTTCATCCACGCACCTTTACCTGTCCCGCTGTCCTTATAACTCAGTACATTAGCATAAAGCCTAGTGAACTATGCTGGTGCTATCAAGTTATAAGATGCAAGCTCTTTAGATACCCCATAATCATCATCTCCAGCCCGACCTCACCTTCTGATGCGTATAGGCCTCTATAGGTTTGTGCTATTCACTACGATCTTGCGCCAGAATTACCCAGCGACCCTAGCTGACCCGCCCGCGGCTTCGCACGCGTGGTTTTTCAATAAATCATTACCCTCCTTCTGCTCAGCCGGGTAAATGGGTCGGCCTATGTCCCAATCCCGGTCATAATCCATCTATATACTAAATGTCACCGAAATCGGTTCAGCCGTTTAGTTGTGAAAACGTACCAAAAAGACAGAGAGACAGTTACTTTCGAATTTATAATAATTGATCGAGCGAAGCGAGATCTCTAAATCAACTTGGGCAAATCGGCGTTGTATGTATTTATGCATGTATGTAAGTAGGTATGTATGTACTCGTATGTTTGTCCGAGGATAACTTTGAAGCGTTTATCGGATCATCGTGAAATTTGGTATATCGGTAGGGATTGATGGCAAAATTTTGGTGTGTGTAAATCAGCTATAAATGTGGGGAGGTGGTTGAGATATTGAGGTTCAAGAGGGGTACAAAAAAAATGGGACTATCCGGTCAAATGGCACGTTTAATAAAAGGGCTTTGTAAGTACATTTCGACCCCGTGTTTATTTTTAGTTTAAACCTTTTAGTTATTAAGTTATTAACCATGATAAAAACTGAATTTTGATAATTTTAACAGGGTACACCAGTGACCCCACAGTGCTGAAATTTGGTATGCGTGTAGCTTTAGTGTCACAAATATAGGCAAAAGTAGTTCATTTTCATTATGTACCTGTTAATTCAATTCAATGTAATTTCAAAACCTAATATGCATAATCTGACATTTTAATTTAATTTTCTATTTCATTTTTATTTTATTTGTTATTTGTGATAATATTATGCCTATTTATTTTAATTGTTTAATATTGCTAAATTTAAATTTTTTGAGTTAGTTTTTAAGGATTATGTAATTTATGGATGTAATTAATATTTATAAATTATAAAATTATAATTTATCTGAATTAAATAAATTATTAATAATAATAAAAGTCTGAAATCCAGAATAACTGTAATGTCTACCCTAAAAAAGAATAACCAAATACATGAACTCCCGTTACCTGTAATTTGAATGAAACTGTAGGTCAACTTATGTGGTTATGCATTTCGTTGCAATATTTTGATAGTTGAAGATTACGAATGATATTTTTTTGCTATTTTTGGAGACTCGCGAGATCTCAGTTCGGGGCGAACCACTAGTATTAAGTATGAATTTTTAATTAATAATCCTTTCTGTCTAAAGGTTCTCTGGAGACCTCATGAGACATCTTCGTTTATTTTATTATTTCTTTTGTTGGTGCATAAATGTGCAACGATTTTTATTAATTCGATTCGGTTTCTAGTAAATAGAATGTCCAATAAATTCCGTCTTTTAATAAGTTTAACCTTTACAAACACCACTTATATTTTCTTAACCTATACTTTCCCACTGCTGGACAAAGGTCTCCCCCATGTTCCTCCAGCCATCAGGAACGCATCGAGATCGACAAACCAACTCTACCTCGGCCTGCCTAGTCATCATTATCGGCTGATAATGATAATGATGCGGACATTTTATTCATAGATTTCCAGAAGGACCTATCTTGAGCGGCATATATGATGATCTCCACTCAAAAACCTTTCTGCCCCAACAGCCATCAAGTCAGAAATCTAAATAGGTACATAGTCTTAATTAGATCCGCCAATAACTTAAACCATGTCCCAACCTGCCGCCGGTATGCCTGCAACCCACGCGTTCTGTACCTGAACGGGCCCCAACATTCGTCTGCGCATTATTTGCGAACGAGATATTTGCCTTTCTGTAGATATCTTGTTTTAGAACATGAAATACCTTTGTACCAAGCGGATTGGGTACTGCTAGATAACCTATACCCTGGTACACACGGCTACACATCAAGCTATACACTTCCAGTATAAGCTGACCTCGCATTGTGTAGGCTTTTCGTAGAATGAGAGGTCAGCTTATACTGGAAAAGTATAACTTGATGTGTAGCCGTGTGTACCAGCCGTTAAAATAAACCCCAGCTTTAAGAGAGAGAACAACATTTAAATGGCAAATGAACAATCTGTGCGACGCCACAAAAAAAAACAACATTTAAAAGAAAATGTCAACTCCTAAAAGGATTTTTCAGAAACGTCGGTTTTTCCACCTGCGTGTTTCTACGCAACCAGGCCGGAAAAGTAAGATTCTTATACCTAGCTTCATAATACTAAAGAATGTCCACATTAAGTCGACATTCTAATTAAGTCGCGAGTGAATAGGTTTCTTCTAGGCAAGCGTGTACCATCGTAGACTGCATCATCGCTTACCATCAGGCGAGATCGTGGTCAAACGCAAGCATATACCTAATGTATAAAAAATAATATTATAGAGGGAATGTCGTCATCTTAGTCGTGTTCATTTTCGAAATAAGTTTAAATATGTAATTTAGTTTAATAGTTATAGTAAAACAATAAATAATATAAAATCTTAAATGAAGACAAGGATGTTGTTGTTCGGATACCAGTAGGCTGATATTATCTAATACCTATAAGTTTTTAAAAACTTCCATTCAGTTCCCAAGAAACAAACAACTTATCATTAATTTAATCAGAACCGCAGGTGACAATTGACATGCAGAACACAAACCGATGCGATTCATCTGAACTGATAGCTTTCCGAGAAGGACTCGAGATAAGCGATTGCATAAACAAAATGGATTATCATGCAGTAGGTCTTAAACTTACATAATGTAAAGGGCTTTGTTTGTAGTACCTATTCTAAGTAAAACTGCTAAAGTAGGTAACCTAAACGTATTCATTGCAAAAAAGTATATCTATTGCATCGTAAGTCCCATTCGGATGGACCGATTTGGATGATATTTTTTTATTAGAAAGCTAGTTTAACTGGGATGGTTCTTAGATATGTGTTATGAAACTCAGTCCAGCCAGTCCGAAGATTATCACCACTTTTCCGTTTTGGTAGAGATCTCGACTGTAAACTGAAGGTCGCAAGTTTTTTTTTTATATTTTGTAAAAATTCTCTTGTAAGTAATATTAATAAATCTTTATTTCAGGCATCAATAGAAAAGCACAAGATGTTAAAACTTAATTCTACAGCCCATATCGATATAAAATATTTGATTATATACGCACAAAAATGAAAGGGGTTAGCTTGATGAGCATAATATATAAATTTGTGAAATATTTACCATAGAAATGTGAAATTTATTTTGGCATGTAAAAGAACACTTTATTAAACTTATGTTGTGCTATTGCTTAATGCTTGCCATCTAACCACATATACCGTATTGATGACGTCTCGAGAAATCTCTTGTTGTCCCTTTCTAACCGAAAACCCGCAGCCATTTCCGAAAGAGATGTCAAATTGGCTTTTATTTTTGGATGTCGATTGCAAGAGTAGGCAATAAGTTTTATATCGAACTAAACACCTAAACTTAATCGATTTTCTTTAAAATTAGATAATATAACTAATAGTTTTTTTTTCGAGAAGTCTTTTTATGTTTTGAGAAACGTCACTTGAATATCGTGAGTATATTACCAAACCTCCTGTATACCTTAGTGACTAACATATGTACATATTATAAAACTATTTGCTGACACGTAAAGTCTCAATGTCCTTGTGCTTGCGTTTGACTACGATCTCGCCAGATGGTAAGCGATGATGCAGTCTACGATGGACCACGCTTGCCTAGAAGCCTATTCACTCGCGATTTGAAGGACACTCATGTTGTATTTAAACAGACTCAGGCAAGACATTCCATTCTTTACTCACCCTCCGTCGTCCGAGACACGTTCTCGGAGACCCGGATGACGAAATCACCTCCGCTAATGCGGAAGAGTCATCCACATTAGACAGAGCAAACACTTCACAAATACACCGACCTCGCCGGCGAGGTCGACGAGTCCCTTCAGTCGCCGCCTATACGAGGTACAAGCACGTACCCGGGCGTTTCTCTTCTATCCCCGTCCCGGCAACAGCCCAAGCCGAGGTTCGTACCTAAGTGGTGTCCTTGCGCTAGTTGCCTCATCAAAACTTACAGGTCTGAGCGCCTTCTGCGCTCGCCAAAAGCTCGGTTAAGCTGCAACGGCCTCAGAGGCCAATAGCGAGCGTAGTCCATTAGAAAAAAAAAACGTCCCATTCTTTAGCGATGGGAAAGAGTGTCGCTTTGTGTTTATTTTTGTTTTTAACCGGTGTTGTCCAACTGCAGGGCAAAGGCCTCCCTCCTTTCTTTGTGTGTATGCGTATTTCTAAAATCCTCTCCATCCAAAGGTTGTCTGAATGAAATCGCTTCTAAGTGATAAGATCGCCCATTGTACACACGGCTACACATCAAGCTATAAAATTCCAGAATAAGCTGACCTCGCACTGTGTAGGCTTTTCGTAGAATGAGAGGTCAGCTTATACTGGAAATGTATAGCTTGATGTGTAGCCGTGTGTACTTGTTGCTTTGTGGATTTTTATTTTTGTGTGTGTTTCTTTTGTGGTGTTTCATTCACTCATTCTACCATATAGCGGTGGCGCATCGCAAAGAGCCTGGTTGTCCTAAAATAGAATGGGGATGTTGGGATCAAACAGAAAAGTTCTGCCGCACACACCGTGAAGTTTCTTTTTAATATCCTTTTTAACAAGTTGATCTGTTAATCCCAGTCTAGCTACGCACGATAAGGCAACAATGATTACCGTCCACCATAACTGAGGAAACTACAAGCTAACCAGGCTTTAGCGGTTTATTCCAAATCACATGGCCCCCAATTACAATGCCAAATTGGCTATAGAAAACGAGGCAATGCCCATCATTTCTGTTTTTTTTTGTTGTAAGTATAGACGTAAATAAATCAGATAAGACAGAAATAGGGGTTAATACAGGATACATAATTGATAGAGCGAAGCAACATCTCCAAAACAACTTGGACGAATCGCCATTGTATGCATCGGGTGTTTGGTAATATACTGACGATATTCAAGTGACGGTTTCTCAAAACATAAAAAAAGACTTCTCGAGAAACAAACTACTAGTTATAATATCAAATATTAAAGAAAATCGACTAAGTTTAGGTGATTATTTCGATATAAAACTTACTGCCTATTCTTGTAATCGACATCCAAAAATAATGGCCGATTTGATTTTTCTTTCGGAAATGGCTGCGGGTTTTGGGTTAGAATAGAAAGGACAACAAGAGATATCTCGAGATGTCATTAATACAGTATATGTGCAAGCATTATGCAATAGCACAACATAAGTTTAATAAAGTGTTTGATTTTACATGCCAAAATAATTTTCACATTTTTCTGGTAAACATTTCACTAATTTATTTAATAAGCTCATCAAAATAGGCCCGTTTATTTATGTGCGTATATTACCAAACACCCTATATGTATGTAGGTTTGTTTGTCCGAGGATAACTTTCGAAACGTTGATCTAATCATCGTAAAATTTCGTGTATAGGTAGGTAGTGCAGGCAACATCCTAGTGTAACTGAGCTAGAATGTGGGGGGTTGTTGAGATATTGTGGTAAAAAATAAACAAAATGAGATAATCAGGTTAAGTGAGACATTAATTCAGGTAATGAAAGGGCTTCATCATTAATTATTAAAATGTTATTAGTCAATTTCGGTCCCGTTTTTATTTTAAATTTATTTATTTATTTAATTCAAGTAACATTTGACTCATATTCAGTTCGCAAAGAATAATCACAAAAACAAAATACAATTATTAAAGTATAGTCATAGTATTCTCAATCACAATGCTTTTTGCCTAGTAGATTTTACGTTATTATTAATAACAAAAACTGAACTTTGACGAAATTCACAGTGACAAAATACGTAAAGTAGAACATAACACTCTTTCCATTAAGTACATTAGATACTCCCCACTCATTCATTACATACGTTACATAATTCACGTTTAATTCAAGAAATAATCTACACATCATCTACGGTTCAATTTCCACGCTTTAAGAAGGTTTTTATAAAACGATCGCCATTCTTACGTTCTCCATTGCCATGTTGGTACTGTTATTGGGGGGCAGGTCATAGGGCGCTTTCTCCAAGGCTTACTGAAGTTATATAGCTACTGCTAGCTACTTATACCACTAGCCTTCAAACAATGGCTTGTGCAATCTGTATTTACTAAAATATTGATAGATTTGAAAGGTTTTCTTAGAACTAGAGATTGCAGTGTTGTAATAGTTATTGAGGTCATTGACTCTACATAAATTTAGCTTTTCATTTGAAAAGATAAGCAATAAAAAACGCTTATCATAAAACAAATGTTATAGAATATCTCAAAGAGCTGAGGGCCGTTGGGGTAGAAAGTTTCTTGACTCAAAACAACGCACCCCTACGAGAAAAGAGAGTGAATTTAACGAAATGGCAAATATTTTGTTTGGGAGGTTTTTTTATTCGAGCGCGAGATGTGCTTATTCTACAAATCCCCTGAGACAATCCCCTGCGCAGGGGATTTATTTATTTAATACTTTCACACAAAACAGAATAGTGCTAGGAGGACTTAATGCTAATAGCATTATCTACCAGTCATCCTGGTCGTGCTAAAAGAAGGTAAGGCATGACACAGGAAAAAAGGTATTTCAAAGTTACAAAAAATACACACATAAATAATCTATAAATACAGACCCTAAATGACTAACTAAGTACATAATAATAAATGCCTAACATAATAATTACAATATATAAGTACATATATATACAGTTATCTTACGTAAAATCCTATACATAAATAAAAAATAATTAATAGATATTACATTGCAAACCTAAGTCAAACGCAATGATGGTATCGGTGGCTAAATTATCTTTATCTTCTCAAGGAAGCGCTGACGCACCAATCTCTTAAACGACTCTCGTTTAATGGCAAGTCGTTCCAGAGTCGGACCGCCACAACCGAAAAGGAGTCGGAGAAATAAGAAGTCTTATGGGAAGTGGTGTAGAAAAGCAAAGTGTCAGCTGACCTAAGCTGTAGGTCGTGCGCATCACGGATTTGTAGAGTTTTTGACCACAAATCCCCTGCGCGTTCATTTCGAGTGCCGGCAGGGGCTTTGTGGAAATCTCCTGAATAATTTTTATTGTCAGTCTTATATTAGCTTTTTTCGTTATTTATTTTTAATCGAATAAAAATAACTATTTCGGTAAGTAATCACAAATTTTTATTTATTTAAACAGATTTAAACAATAAAAACTTAGAACAATGTTCTCCAGTATTTAATGGAACAATTACATGGCCGACCTGATGTTAAGTGGTAAGTTTGGATCAGACTGCCATTTTAGTTATATAAACAGTTTAGCATCATCATCATCATATCAGCCGTAGGACGTCCACTGCTGGACAAAGGCCTCCCTCATTGATCTCTAGGAACTGCGGTTGGAAGCGGCCTGCATCCAACGCCGACCTGCGGTTCTTACCAAGTCGTCTGCCCATCTTGTGGGTGGACGTCCTACGCTGCGCTTGCCGGTCCGTGGCCTCCACTCGAGAACCTTTCGGCCTCATCGGCCATCTGTTCTGCGCGCTATATGGCCTGCCCATTGCCACTTCAACGTGCTAATCCGTCGGGCTATGTCGGTGACTTGAGTTCTCCTACGTATCTCCTCATTTCTGATTCGATCCCGTAGAGAAACCCCGAGCATAGCCCTCTCCATAGCTCGTTGAGCGACTCTGAGCTTATTCATAAGGCCAATAGTGAAGGACCACGTCTCGGTTCCATATGTCATCACTGGTAACACACACTGATTGAAGACTTTCGTCTTAAGGCACTGAGGTATGTTGGACGAAAAGACGTTGCGAAGTTTCCCAAACGCTGCCCATCCGAGTTGGAGTTGGAAACAGTTTAGCATGTTGAGGCATAACTCTCTTCATAAGATGAACATAAAGAATAGTTGCTTAAAATTTCAGGCATAAAGTCGGTCCATTACTGGCACATACAAATGTTGGACTTAGTTAGGAATATTACGAGTATAAAGGCGGTTATCATCATGCATTTCATAAAAAAAACTTTATATATATTTTTAGCTAATGTTAAAGTATTTCGATTAATGCTGATAGGTATAATCAACGTTCAAATAATAAAACAAAACAAAACTCTATCTCTGATAGTTTAGTCACTATGACCCGATTTCCGTAGCATTTTTTTAAGGGCTCTCCTGAAAAGTTGTAAAAACGCAGATCCGACCTTATGCCTTTAGGGTCGAGAATGGCGCTATAACATTCGTAGATATTTTAAATACGATTTAACATTGCAATGAACATTTAAATCGAACAGCGAGCGTATAATCGAGACCAATCTTTACAGCTTGCAATAATGTTAACTGCATACAGCATACATAACTATTTCCGCAGTCGGTCAAAGAATTCCACAGGCTGTCAATGTCATCTGTAAGGGCATGAGTGGACCTGATGACCTGACCAAATCGGGCAGACCTTGACAGAAGGTTGTAACTACTAGGGTTTTAAACGGAGGGTTATATTTATCGCACTTAATATGTTTAACCCTCAACGCGAAAAATGGAGGAGTTATAATTTTAAAGATAAAGATCATTTATTCGCAGAAAGTTAGTACAATTTTACACTGGTCTTAATCAATATAATTTATGCCTAATTAACATTCTAACAGATAATGCCCTGGTGTGTAAATATTACATAAAATAATAAAAAAATTATATTCACTGTTTCTCCACAGTATAAAAAATGACAATAAAATAAAATAATGTCTAAGTCTACTTAGAACTAAAATATTCCGCAATAGTGTAAAAACATTTGGATGATAACCATTTATTGGGTGGATGACACCTATGTATATGTGTCTGTCTGTCTGTTGATGGTAATATAGTTCCCATACGGATGGACTAATTAGGACGCGGTTTTTTAATTCCGCTAGTTTTTTTTTCTTTTTTTATTTATTTATTTAAAAAAACATCATCATCATCCACAGCCCGAATTCACCCACTGCTGAATATAGGCCTCCCCAAGTTTGTGCCATCCGCCACGATCCTGCGCTATTCTCACCCATTGACGGCCCGCGACTCTAACGATGTCGTCCACCCATCTCGCTGCCGGACGCCCAACCCTTCTACAGCCATTCCTCGGCCACCATTCAGTTGATACCCTGCTCCACCTGTCATCACCACGTCTTGCCAAGTGTCCCGCCCAAGACCATTTGAGTTCCATAACTCGATTCCCAACATCATGAACCTTCGTTCTTCTACGGATCCCGACGTTTGGAACTCGATCTAAGAAGTTGATGCCGAGCATGGTACGCTCCATGTCTCTCTGTGCAACTCTTAACCTGTACACAGCCTCCTGCGTGAGCGTCCAAAAAACATATACTTATAAAATACACACTTAAAAAACCTAACACACTTAAAAAACCTTTAACTGGGGTAGTTCTTAGCTATGCCAGTTTTTAGCCCCTAACGCAAAAATGGGGTCCATGGTTTTTTAATCTATTTATACTATAGTATAAATTAATATAGTACAAATACTATAGTATAAATTAAACTTGGCTAAGCCCAACTTGGCTACGGGCCCGGAAGGTTTAGCCAAGTTATTCGATTCGATTTCTACATAGGTTTGTTGTAGATATCATTATCATCATCATCATATCAGCCGTAGGACGTCCACTGCTGGACAAAGGCCTCCCTCATTGATCTCCAGGAACTGCGGTTGGAAGCGGCCTGCATCCAACGCCGACCTGCGGTTCTTACCAAGTCGCCTGACAATCTTGTAGGTGGACGTCCTACGCTGCGCTTGCCGGTCCGTGGCCTCCACTCGAGAACCTTCCGGCCCCATCGGCCATCTGTTCTGCGCGCTAGATATATCACTTGATATTTCTATAGCATGTCAAATAGTAGTCAAATCCCATACATTTTAGGACTTATTGACTAGTGTCATCGCTAATCGAATGTAACTTGGCTAAGCCCTCTGTTCTACGAATGTTTTTTTTATTCGTTATTTAATTATTTTATTCTTCCAGCAGTTTTGGCAACTGATCTTCTATACTGTTTATTTTTTAGTACACTGTAGTGACCTACTAGGCAAATGACTTGGGTGGGTTCCCAACGAGTTCATATGCTTGTACCTACAAGTAGTACAGAAAAAAATGTATAGCCTAAGTTTTGAAATAACAAGGATGACAGGTACTAAACAACCCATAAAACCACAGTTGTTTTTCTATCAGTAATTCAATCTACATATATCAATTCCCTACCCACAAGATGCCACTTACATACAGACAGACGGATCGTGTATCACGGTCATCGCACTTAGGAAATGACTTGTTGAGACAAAATCTGGATTGGTGTAGGTGGAACAGTTGTAATAAGGGTTGGAGAGTTTTACAAAGCTTTACGAATAGGAATTAATTCATTTTAAAATGTTAAACTGCTTGGTTATTTACCATAACTATACCTATAGCGGTTCGCAGATTGTCAAATTTACACATATTCAAGAAAAAACTTATTTATAATGTTAATAAGCTTTTAGGCGACCAAAATTCATACTAAATATACAAATGCGAAAGTAACTGTTTGTTTGTTAGTTACATTTTCACGACTAAACGGCTGAACGGATCGTGATGAAATTTGACAAGATAGATTATATCCTGGGGAAGGACATAGGATATCTTTTGTTATCAAAAATAATCTTGAAGGGGGTGAAATAGGAGTTGAAAGTTCCATATGATTTAAACATCGTTCATTGACGTGAAGTCATTTACATAAAGGATCGCGTCACTTTGACATTTCATTCTGCATTGATTTCTTTGATAATTTGTATGGCAGAACAAAGTTTGTATTATATAATTTCACCTTAAATTGACATGAATCCTAATTTAAATCTTAATTACTATTTTTGTCATTTTTTATCAAACTAGCTGACCCGCCGAACTTCGTACCGCCTTGACATGCATATGACGCGGGCTGCCAATGTACGTCCCCCGTAGAATTGTAAATCGGCCATCATTAGCTGTATCTATTTATGAGAAAATGAATTTTCATCACACATTTTTTTTGCGTGATTTTTTCCGGTATTTTAATAGTTATTCTGCTATTCGGAGTGGAAACAAATCAAAAATCACCAAAATCGGTTCAGCCGTTCTTGATTTATAAATGGAGTAACTAACCTAATTTTGTTTTATGTATATAGACAAATTAATTATTTATCAACCGATCGATCTGTGATAAACGATATTTGCAAAGCGCATTCTGTCAATCGCTTAGTTATGTTAACAACTGACAGTTATGTAAAGTTATTATTTTCGATAAGTTTTCTTAAATTTTCTAATTTTGCACGCAATTTTCCTAATTTTTTCTTTCATAACAACCTTCTGACATTAAAAAATACAACAAAAAAAGAATTAGCGAAATCGGTCCAGTCGTTCACGCATGATGGCGTGACCAAGCGAAATAGGGATTCATTTTTATACATAGAGATTAATTTTTTTTGACGTTTTGTTTTTCTGAATTTAAGTAATTATGCAATTTTAATGGTTTGTATTTGCATGTTATGTTCTATTTTTAATTATAACCTACTGGTACGCCGCAACGCAAAATCTAGCGCTTATACTATAAAACCCCTACCACCCAACAGTGCACCTAAATTTACAAGAAATAAATGAATAGATTAAATAATAAAACTCATAAACGGTATTTAAAGCTTATTTCCGTACATAATGCTACTATTGTTAAGCTTCTGCACACGGTAAATAAGCCCGTGCTTATAGAGAGGCTGCGCGTGCATCAACAGAGACCTTGAAAAGACCGGTCCCTTATGCAACCTACCTAAGTACCTACCTTATAATTGAATTGACAGGCGGTGCTCATGCATATTCTTTGTAGATTCTGTACAATGTTGATACGCAACCAAATTGGTTTGCTTCAACTTTTCTTGTTAGCACAAGTGAGGAGTGGAACTCACTTCCGGCGTATGTTTTTCCAAACCAGTATAATCTTGGAGTCTTCAAGTCCAGAGTGTATAGGTTCTTTCTAGGCAAGCGTGCTCCATCTTCGATCACACCTTCACTTACCATAAAGTGAGGTAGTGGTCAAGCGCTTGGCTATCATCAGTAAAAAAAAAGATTACCTGAGTTTGATCGAATGATTTTAGGTTTGAAAGAAAGCAAGGAAGAAAATGTTTTATTCAGAACCACACAATAAAAAAAGGAATAACACAACGACATGTAAATACTAACATTCTAGTGTAACCTTAATTTTTTTTATGTTTGAATAAATTTATTGTAAGTATATAGTTTTTTACTGTACCAAAAGTTCCGACACAATAAATATGTATGTATTAGGTTTTTGCAAATTAAAAAACACAACAACAAACTGCACTCCTAGGATTATTATTAAATTTTGTACACGAAGAAGAGGTAACAGATATTGACGATGGATATCTTTATTCTTTATTTTACACGACAATATATATAAGAAAAAACTTAATAGAGGACATGTACACATACAACGTCTCTGCAGTAGCCTGTGGAAATCTAGGTTTTATTCAACGTACATACTAAATTTCATTGAAATGGGTTCTGCCGTTACGACGTGATTGAGTACTACAAATAAACAAACATCCAAACTCTCGCATTCATAATATTAAGATAAGATAACTCTTTATTGTACACCAAAGTAAAATACAGAATAAATTCTTAAAAATAGATTTAGTACAATGGGCGGCCTTATCGCTAAGAGCGATCTCTTCCAGACAACCTTTGCATGGACAGGATTTTAATGTATCACATGATTGCGGTGCATCTACCTAGTCAGGTCATAAGTATTGTCGCACAGTAAAAACTTTTCTTTTAGAACGCTAGCCACAAAAAAGTTTATAGAATTCGAATTTCGAATGGTTCATGAAAATAAAAATGTATACTTTTAAGAAAAAATTTTTACCGTAGAAGAGAGCTACAACAAACAAAATGATAAAGTGTACGCACACAGTAGTGAAGAAGCGAGCAACCGTATTCCGCGTGTCATTTTCCATCCTCGCTCATGATATGGTTGGGAGTTTCTTATTGGGGCTTAACAGAGGTACATTTTTGTGAGAAAGGTGTAAAAACGAATGCAGTTGTGTATCAAAATACAGTCCTGACGAACCTTGTGGAACCTGTTTCTCATACCATGTTCAATAACAGGCACTGGGTATTCCAACAAGATTCGGCGCCAGCTCATAGAGCGAAGAGCACACAAGACTGGCTGGCGGCGCGTGAAATCGACTTCATCCGGCACGAAGACTGGCCCTCCTCCAGTCCAGATTTGAATCCGTTAGATTACAAGATATGGCAACACTTGGAGGAAAAGGCGTGTTCAAAGCCTCATCCCAATTTGGAGTCACTCAAGACATCCTTGATTAAGGCAGCCGCCGATATTGACATGGACCTCGTTCGTGCTGCGATAGACGACTGGCCGCGCAGATTGAAGGCCTGTATTCAAAACCACGGAGGTCATTTTTAATAAACTATAGTGTCATAAGAATATATGTTTTGTTAAGATCATTTTGGTATATAAATGGTTACATAATGAATAAACTTGTTTCAATTATTTTATATTAAACATGTGACAGAATTTATGACCTGACTAGGTATATACAATTAAAAACATACCTACATACTATAAACCTAAAATACTAGTACTAACATAAGTTTAACTTTAATACAATAAGCAACTATAAAAATGGTTATGATGAATTAACAAGCAGCTACCACTTCAACACAGGGACAGATAATGGGAGTGCACTTTTGTTTTAAAATTATTAATAGACTTGGACGTTCTTATAGAGAGGGGCAAAACGTTCCGCAATCGTACGGCTGTTACAGTGAAGGATCGACCATAAAAGTCTGTGGTATGGACAGGAGTACTAAGTTGGAGGGAATTTGAAGAACGCAAATTGCGACCATTAGCCTGGTGGAGAAACTCAAAACGCTCCTTAAGATAGAAGTGTGATATTATTTATACTAACATTATAACGAGAAAAAATTTGTATTATTGTGTGTTTGTTTGTAATGAATAAACTCAAAAACTACTTGTCCGATTTCAAAAATTATTTCACCATTGGAAAGCTACATTCACCCTGAGTAAGATAAGCTACTTTTTATCCAACTGCGGCAAAAGAGGGTCTTGTTTTTATTGAAAAACTACGCGTGCGAATCTGCGGATTGGTCAGCTCTCATGTGCCTGTAATTTCACCGGCACCCATACGAACAAACCAGAACACATCAACGCGAGCATAATTGTTTAGCCTGCAGTAATCTTTCAGTGATGCCATATGGAACCGAGACGTGGTCCTTCACTATTGGCCTTATGAATAAGCTCAGAGTCGCTCAACGAGCTATGGAAAGGGATATGCTCGGGGTTTCTCTACGGGATCGAATCAGAAATGAGGAGATACGTAGGAGAACTCAAGTCACCGACATAGCCTGACGGATTAGCATGTTGAAGTGGCAATGGGCAGGCCATATAGCGCGCAGAACAGATGGCCGATGGGGCCGGAAAGTTATCGAATGGAGGCCACGGACCGGCAAGCGCAGCGTAGGACGTCCACCTACAAGATGGGCAGACGACTTGGTAAGAACCGCAGGTCGGCGTTGGATGCAGGCCGCTTCCAACCGCAGTTCCTAGAGATTAATGAGGGAGGCCTTTGTCCAGCAGTGGACGTCCTACGGCTGATATGATGATGATGAATCTTTCACAGAGCGCTCTATTACTACTGAAAACTATCAAATACTTGTTTTCACCCGCGGCTTTGCTCGCGTGGTTTGACAATACAAAGTACGTTACAACATTTCACCTTCGTGACGTTTCAATCCAGGGTCTATCTATTTACCAATATCGGTTCAGCTGCTACGACGTGATTGAAAAAGAAACATCTAAGCAATATAACTTGTGACACTGTCATGATTATGAACTGTGTGTACTGAAAACGGGATATTTGCCATGATTTGTGAGTTTTTGAGTATCCCGATATTTCGACGCAAATGCATGCGCTAAGATCACGGGATCGGGATACTCAAAAATTGGTAAATTAGTAAATAGGTTGTAAATAGTAAATAGACAGACCCTGGATTGAAATGGCACGAACGTAAAAAGTTGAAGCGGACTTTTTATTGTCAAACCACGCGAGCAAAGCCGCGTGTGAAAGCTAGTATTTGCTCCTTTTTTAATACAAAATAATAACACGATTGCTTATTTAAAAAAATTGTTAAGATCCGTAAGGTCTTATATCTGTATAAAAAACAACCAGTGAGACGAATAACAAATCAATTGGACCATTGGAGTATGACACATAATGATGGACTTGCCTTTATCAGGGCACCGTCAGAGTGACGAAGGGCCACGCCATAACGACAGCACAACGACCATTGTTCTATGTGGATACTTGTTAGGGTTGACAAATTATGATGAGATTTCAATTGTTTGATAAAACTAAACATGTGCCTAAACGAAAGTCTATTATAAGGTGCTTTTATATATAAACTACTAGCTACCGCCAGCGGCTTCGCGCGCGTTGTTTGTCAACAAAAAGTAGCCTTTGTGTTAAACCAAGTTATTATCTACGTACATACCAAGTTTCATCGAAATCAGTTCAGCCGTTACGACGTAATTGAGCAACAAACAACATCCAAACTTTCACATTTATAATATTAGTGTGATAACATTTAAGAATAAATAAGTTGTAAGCATTCAATATTTATTTATTCACCATTTAATTAAATTGCATATTGGTAGGTATGTCAAAAATATATTACAAATGACAGTTAAATATCGAGAAAAATTAAAATAAACTAAAGTCAGGCCATTTTAATAGGTAACATTTGACGTCTGTTGACGTCTGTCAGTTCGGTACAACTCGTACCGAACTCGTACTCGTATCGGTCATTATTACAATAAATATGTAATCGTAATTGAAAAATGTTAAGCAATCGTACAGTTCTAACAAAACGAAAAAATATATTATTTTATGCCCGCCGTTACAAGGTTACGTTGTTGAATTTTGATGAATTGTCAAATGTTACCTATTAAAAAAACCTGACTTTAATTCCAACATTGGAAAAAAACAATGTACCTACCTAGTAATGGATTTTGTAATAAAAATCGTCATTCATACTCTTGAATCAGAAAGTTCTGCTCCTTCAAAGTTTTGATACTAAATTTTAGGTTTGCTCTCCGAAACATCAATAACTCAATCATTTGTGGTAATGTTTAAACAACAAATGAATTTTCCTCCTAAAACGTTGAATGCTACGATGAAAACTTATATGAAAAATGTATGAAATTAAAGTGACTTATCAGCTTGTTAAGAAGCCGGCGAACCCCGAGCGCAACTTCAATTCGGCCGCGTCAAAAACTTCTGCCTGAATATCGCTATCCCTGTTTAGTGACGAAGTTTAGCCATGCAGAGCGACAGTGATAGCAATAGAACGATTCTAAATTTGATTAGAGTTTGACCGTGTTCCGTAATACCAAAAATGATGACTGAAAACTTGTTGTATTTTTCTCATTGTGTTGTTATTCTGTAACTAGACGATATAATCTATGTTACCATGACTAGGATACGTAAGACGTTGTTGTTTTTAATACGAAACAATTAGGTTGAAAACAGGTCTTTTATGACGTAAAAACATGCAGAATGCGATACGCTTCTATTTCATTTTAGGTAAGTATTTTGATCTAATATTATGGTTAGGAACCTAGATAAATACTATTCAAATTAAAAACTGCATAAAAAACTTTTACTTCTGACACGTTCATGTATTCTCTGTCACTGTCACTTTAAGAACAAGTCGAGATTTACGATACCCCATTTATTAAAAACCAGCTGGCCCGGGAAACGTTATCCTGCCAGAAATCAAATACAGAATGAAATGTCAAAGTGACGCGACCCTTCATGTGACTTCACGTCAATGAACGACGGCGACGATTAAAATATATGGAACTATCAACCCCTATTTCACCCCTTCAAGGTTATTTTTTGAAACAAAAGATAGCCTATATCCTTCCCCAGGATATAATCTATCTTCTTGCCAAATTTCATTAAGATCCGTTCAGCCATTTAGCCGAAAAAATGGTACAAACAAACTTATAAACAAACAAATAGAGCTACTTTCGCATTTATAATATTAGATTCATAGATAAATAGACGTGTTTAACAAAACACTCATTCGGCAGTCGGGCAAACGCTGATGGCAGCCCTAATGCACAGGAAGTGGGCACTTGCGTCCAAATGCGTCAGTGTCCATCGAACTGCATCGTGATTTGTGATCAAATATACCTTCGGGTCATGGCTACCTCGCCAGTGCTCATAATTAACCCTCTAAGGAAAAGAGGAGTGTTGTAAAAGTAGTAGTGTTCCTTGTGAAAGGGCTTGCCTGGGGAAGTACTACCACCATGCGTATTTCTGCCGCCAAGAAGCATTGCTGTGTTTCGGTTTGAAGGGTATGGTAGCCGATGAAATTACAGGCACGCGAGGCTTTACACCTGCATGCCTCAAGATGATGGACGCAGGGCAGTGCATCGTAGGGCACGTTTCTAAGGTGCGTGACCTACGGGGCAATGCTTTGATATAGACGATGGTTACTACTTATCATTAGGTGGGCCATAATCTTGTTCCATCTCCAGGTGGTGTAAAAATTTTTTTTGATTCCTAGGTATGTCTGGTAGGTGCGCCTTTGTGTCTGTCTGTGGCATCGTAATTCCAAAACGGATAGACCGATTCCGATGTGGTTTCTAATAGAAAGCTAGTTTAAATGGGGTAGTTCTTATCTATGTCAGTTTACGTGGTTTTACGGATTCTGTATGTGTCGACGGGTTTTTTGTTTTTGTATTTGATATTTAAATTGAGCGTAAAAAACTGGACAATTGGTCGTCTGGCTCGCGAACCGAAGGATCCGTAAAAAAATGGCACTCCGGGAGTGCCGACAGAAGTGAACACTTGAACAATTACGAGATACTTATATACAGACGTGTCGGTAACGGTAACAGTGTCGCGAGTTCAATGGTTTTATCCCATCTCAAGAAATGCTCAACGCGCCTAATAATTTTATTTTTGTGATATAACTATATATTAAAAATTCGGATTTGTTTTCCTTTTCTTATGCTGTGAGACCTTGGTTCTAAACAAAATGTATGATTTTAGTTCAACAGGAAGTACACTATAGTCATCACAAAATGGTAGCACCTATTTTTCACCCAGTTCAGTTCAGTATTTTATTTGTTCTTTATATTATTTTCTGTGTGCGTTAGTGTTAGATATTGGCTATTATGTTTTCTGAAAAAAATAAAAGTTTTTAGTTTTAGGTTTTTGGCCGTATTTTTTTATTGCTTTGACTTAGTATCTTGATTTTTGAAGTGAAAACTTCTTTAGACGCGTTGGGCATTTTTTGAGATGGGAAAAAACCATTGAACTCGCGACACTGCTACCGTTACCATTACCGAAACCTCTGTATATGAAGTGAAAACTTCTTTAGGCGAATTGGGAATTTTTGAGATGGAAAAAAACCATTGAACTCGCGACACTGTTACCGCTACCGACACCTCTGTATATGAAGTGAAAACTTCTTTAGAAGAATTGTGAATTTTTTGAGATGGGAAAAAACTATTAAACTCGCGATACTGTTACCGTTACCGACACCTCTGTATATGAAGTGAAAACTTCTTTAAGCGAGTTGGTAATTTTTTGAGATGGGAAAAAACTATTGAACTCGCGATACTGTTACCGTAACCGACACCTCTGTATAAGAAGTGAAAACTTCTATAGGCGAGTTGGGAATTTTTTGAGATGGGAAAAAATTATTGAACTCGCGATACTGTTACCGTTACCGACACCTACATATGTATATGAAGTGAAAACTTCTTTAGGCGCATTGGGCATTTTTTGAGATGGGATAAAACCGTTGATTTTGCGACACTGTTACCGTTACCGATACCTCTGTATATAAGTATCTCGTAATTGTTCAAGTGTTCACTTCTGTCGGCACTCCCAGAGTGCCACTTTATTTAACAGCACTGAGGGACCGTAGACCTACGTATTTAATATTAATTTCAACTTGATACCTCTACGCGTTCCAGAGAAAAAGGGATATTGACAAACAGACAGACAGACAGACAACAAAGTGATCTTATAGGTTTCGTTTTTTTCCTTTTGAGGTACATACATATCCCTAAAAACCGCTTCCAAAACTGTCCATCACTTTGGGAACACAGACAAAGTCGGACACAGGCGACAAATTTATACCACTCATCTTTTTGCGTCAGGGTTAAAAAGGTATTTACGTACTGAATGCAGCTCCAATTACCCTGAGCGTATGGTCAAATAACAAATAGGTAAGTCCTTTATGGCCTAGTCTCATTCAGAACTAGGAAGCATTCCTTATATGCACATGCTCATACATATATGGTAACAAACAGCTCGGTACTTAACCTTGGTAACTCAATCAAGAACGTTAAATAACCATTTATGAATGGGATTTTAGGGATCCGTGGGTTTATAGCAAACCCTTAGTGTCGACGACATTTCAAAAAATGTATTGCGAGCGAAGAGGCGAATAGTGAAACATTTTACAAAATCGGTGCTTTTTTGAGATAATTCAACTGTTTCTTTCGTATTATAAGATTTATTTAAATAATTGCATATTTTTGACGTGATAAACGTCTTATAAAGCGATGAACGCCAGCTGCACGCACGAAAAAGCATGACTCATTCTCACGTTCCACCTGAGCCGAGCGTGCAAGCGAGAGCGCGGAACAAGCGATAAAGAGGCACGATCGGCCTAAGTGTTCGGCTTGTGACGCATCTATCTCTCTCGTTATCACGTAAAATTATCGTCCGTAAAACGATTTTACAAACAACTAATTTTTGTTATTGTTGTTAAAATATATTCTTAACTTATAAAAAAATATCAATAACTGAAGAATGTCACATTTGATTTAATTATTGTACATGGGAAAGTTAATAAAGTTTTCACACATGGATCTACTATACATACAGTTTGTATAGTAGGTACATGGTTTTCACACTACCTGCTCGACAATGTCAAATTATATGTCATGTAAACCTTGCCGAAAGCAGGTGATTAAAACCCCACGGCTGAGCTGAGAGTAAAGTTGTACTGATTTTCATTAAAACACATGATTTTTAAATTCATTAGCTACCTACTTAATATAATAGAGTACCCGGAACAAATATTTGATAATGAATGTCATGTAATTTTTAAATAAAACTTCTTCACACTCGCTTGACTTGGGGAGTAAGCTGGTAAATGCGTGACGAGAGCGTTACGAAAAGTGTGATCGAGCGAGGCGAACGGAAGTTGAAGGAGATATAAGTTAGTGAAGATAGAAAAAGAGAGAGTTACGTCTCGTATAGTACTGTATGGGCAAGAGAGAGGGGTGCGAGCACACATTTTCTTTCTCTCTTTTACTCATAGCCAGTTACGTTTTGTATATCTAAGACACAGTGCAGGCCTCTTGTCTGTATCACACTGTAGGAGCAAGAGCAGTGCGTGCGCAGATTTTCTTTCTCTCTTCCTCTTATAGCCAGTGCATGAAATGAAAACGAACAACTGACTGAGATATATATATCTCAGTCAGTTGTTCGTTTGCGAGTTTGCTAGCGTCACGCGAACGGTGATTTCTTGATTATTTTTCGTAATTCATTTCGTTCTTGAACAATTTTATAAAATAATATTTTTAAAATGAAGTTTTACTTCAGTCGTGTGGTCTAAAGCACACTCGTTTTTTTCTGCGGCGGTATTCAAACTTGCAATCTCCTGCGATTTATCTGTCCCTTTTTTACCAACGCTGAAAAAAGGAGGAGGTTTTCAATTCGGTTGTAGTTTTTTTTTCTGAAGCCGGACAGGGCCTTTAGAACCGTGGGTTCGATTTCCATCTTAGTTTTTTTCAAACTTTCGCGATCACTATACGTAATTACTGACTAAAACGGGTGCTTATCGCATATGTATATTTTTTATTTGTTAGCCCGACGTTACGTCTGTGTTGCAACAGCCGTGTCCACCCGAAACCACGGCTGTTGCAACACAGCTGTAACCATGTATACTGATAAATACCCATCCTAGTTGTTTTATACCACACAAGCTTATGGGCCACCTCATGTTAGGTGGTAACCATCGCCTATAACAGAGAATTTGTTAGAGTAATGTTGTTATTGCATCAGCTAATTTGCAATACCCGAGATCAAATACATTACATCTAGAATATTAACCTTGTACTTACTTTTATTTAGCACAACACATTAGGGAATCTGCAACAAAGAATTAACTCAATTAAGATTCAATCAAGCAGCGCTCTAAAAGTTTACAATAACTTCGCATAGAATATAAGTTTCGAACAAATTCCCATTCGAATTGTAGGCCACAAAACCACGAATGTGTGCGTTAGCGTCATTTTATACAGCGTCAACGTAGAGCTTTCTGTGTATGGCAATATGATATCCAGAAAGTTCTTTAAGTCATCGCCGGGCGCGAAAATAACGCTCTTCAGATCCTTCTGTCAGTCGTTCAACTCTGGACAGAGGTCTGAGGTGCTATTGTAGCGCTTCGGAAATGTACGCAGAGGCTGGGGTTGACTCGTTCAATGCGATCCATAGAAAGAGGATCGCTTCCTTCATCTCCAGAGTCGACATGTTTAGAAACACAATCATCAAAAGTATCGACGTTGGGTGGAAATAGCCACCTAAGTAAGACAGAACATTTTTTTTTCTTTTTAAGATTTTTTAAAATCATCTCAAAAATTTCAAGCCTAGACGGGACTTGAATCCGCGACTTTCCTCTTGATACGAGGATGCACTACCATCTGTGCTACAAGGCAATTCACGTCTAGGTCGAAATTAGTGAGATCATTCAGAATTACGACTAAAGCGCCGTTAGTAACCAAAAAAAATTTTTTGAGATGATTTTAAAAAATCTTGGAATTTTCCGCATGTGTTCGGATAAAACTATAAATAAAAAGACTGAACATAATTTGTAATGTTTTTTAATTTATATTTAAATTTTTAAATAATTCATACTATTTTATTTTAATTATTGTTTAATTTTATTTTAGTGTATCTTATAAAATATGGATCATTGTGTCTGCAATAACGAAAAAAATAATTTAATTAGCAAGCGTATATTGGAACTCAAATGGAGTTGGGCAGGACATGTGGCCAGGCGCGGTGATGACAGGTAGAGCAGGGTGCTGACTGAGTGATGGCCCCGAGATGGGACCAGGAACGCAGGTCGTCCGCCGGCAAGATGGGTCGACGACATTATAAAAATCGCAGGTCGTATGTGGGTTAGAACAGCGTAGGACAGGGGCGAATGGCGACAACGAAGAGAGGCCTATGCCCAGCAGTGGGATGAGAAAGGCTGACGATGATGATGATGATATATTTGCCGACGCGTACACAAGCGCACGAGTAATGCACCAAATGTATGGACATTTTCTCCGCACAAACCGACATAATTTTATTTTTTCAGAAATCCGCACTGGCCTGAAAACTCACCACGCGGACGTCGGTTGCAGACATTTGTTACTACAAAATGACACAAATCTAACCTGAAACCTACAATACGCGTGATTCAACGCGCTTGAATAATTATTATTGATAAAGACCGTTTATTCATCATAGTCACTGGTTAATTGTAGCAATTTTGAAAGGATGCCAAATCCTTATACCTTAATGCTCACGTAATGATTCCCACCGAAGCAAGAGTATTTACTAAAGAGGCCGTGCAGTTATGCGCAAGCGCATATCGGCGGATTCCCATTCGGTCCCAGTATGGCGCCGCCTTTACATGACTTCTGTTTAAATACGTGCCGCTATGTAAATGCTATATATGGTGTATTATGTACAGAAAATGTGTAGCTCATTTGTACGTATAAATAGCCGAGGTACCGTTTTGTACTTTTTCTATTGACTAGTGGTTCGCCCCCGAACTGAGACCTCACTCAGCGCCACGAAATGAATACTTAACCAAAAACTTGACATACAGTTTCATTCAAATTATAGGTAATGGGACTTCATGTAATTTGGTTACCCTTTTTGGGGTACACATTGCAGTTATTCTAGATTTCAGACTTTGTGATACTAAAGCTACCCGCATATCAAATTTCTGTATTGTGAGGTCACTGATGTACCTACCCTGTGAATTTTGTCAAAGTTCAGTTTTTATTACGAATAATAACTCAAAAACTGCTAAGACTAAACTAAAAATAAAAACTGGGTCGAAATGTACAAATGAAGATATTTTATTTGACGTCCTATTTGACCTGATAGTCTCATTTTCTATTTACCTTTTTGAACCCCAATATCTCAACAACGACCCAACATTTTTAGCTCATTTAGTCACACCAAAATTATTCAATCACTACCTACAATCAAATATCAAATTTCACGACGATCGGATCAACGCTTCGAAAGTTTTCTCGGACAAAAAAACATACAACGACGATTTGCCTAAGTTGATTTGGTGATCTCGCTTCGCTCAAAGAAGACTGGGTTGGTATTGGTATGGTAACTACAGAATCCAAAAAACGTATAAATATAGGATTATGATCAATACAATCAATGAAACACAACAAATTTCTAAAAATCATAGAACAAAAATTATGTAATGGAAAATTTTAATTTTAATTTTAATTCTTTGTATTTAAAGTGGGAACATTGACTTCTCGTCGGGTTACTATAAATTTTCGACGCCTGTATAAACTAGAATTAATTGGAAATTAACAGTGAATTTCGTTTTAATTAGTTCCTAATTCCCGAGGTTATTACCTTCTACAAACAACATCCAATTACAAATTCAAATATACATGTAACAAGTTTGACTTCTGTACGCCGCCCACGCGACACAAACAAACATAAAACTAATTTGAGTCTTACTGCAGGGGTATAAGGTTGAAAATGCTCAGTGTAATGATTATTACTTTACTAAAACAAAACCTAATGCCCTCTTTAACCCAAACCTGCGGAAACTAACTGCTCTGAAGCTTATTAGGGGTATTATCTTGTTCGCCATTTAAATTAAAATTTTGGCTTGTCATTAACTCCCCGTAAAAGAGCTAATTTAATGTTTTAAGTAAACGGTAATAGCCCCTTATTAACCAGTTTTCGCCCGCGGCTTCACGCGCGTGGTTTGTCTATCGACAAAATAAGTTCAGCCTTCGGCGTGATTGAGTCGCACACAAAATCAACAATCAAAATCTTTTTATTCATTAAAATTACAATCATCACTATCAAACGTCAATTTTACTGTCTGTTCCTTCGCGAACAAGCCACGAAAGAAAGGCAAGAAACAAAACTGGCTGTTCTTTAAGATCCTTTTAGAACCCATACAGTACGAGTTGGAGCAATTTCAATCTCAAGCTTTTCTATCATCTAAACAATCCGATATATTATATAGTAGGCTTTTTTATAAAGAATTTGTTTAACTACGTTTTTAAATTTGTTAATTGTCAATTTTTGTACATCACTTGGGAGTTTGTTATAAAAGCGTACACCTTGCCCTTTAAACGATTTACTAACTTTACGGAGTCTACAAGTGGCAACAGCGAGTTTATCTTTATTTCTAGTATTAAAACTATGATTATCGCTATTTTTCTTAAACAAATTAATATTTTTGTGAACACACATCAGATTTTCATAGATGTATTGACAAGGAAAATGTTTATTTCTTTAAGCTTATGGCGTAATTATTCTCTGTTTGATGACAGACAAACAAACGTCCAAACTTTCACATATTTATGTATGATTAGTATGATTACAAACAGACCTTTGTGAAGCGATGATAGTGATAAGTTTGTTCATTTTCTCTTTTTTTTCACTTGTAATTCAGTAGGGCAATGCAGTCAGTGTCTTGAGGACACTTCCGCTTGGTAGTGATCTAGAGCAGTTGAGCTATCAAAATTCAACGGTTTCCTCTGTATTTTATTGTAAATAATTGTATATTATGTCTGTTATTGAAGGCATTTTGCCACATCACATGATATCAATGTAAGCAAACTCTTATAGCTAATGCCAATAAGAGATAATTGATTGAGTTAAATTGATGTTATACCTCCCATCCCTAGAATAGATATTTCACTAATCTATGTCATTACTCAGCAGTGGAATAAGATACGTTAATATAAAAAATCTTTCATTTTCTTATAATTTAATCAGAACACCGCACTTATCTCAAAATAACTTGTTATACAGGAAGTAAATTACAAATTACAGTTTCACGAGTTTGCCGTCCCAGCGGCCGCAAATTTGCAAGATATTTGTAAAATGTAATCCTAAGTGTGTGGATGTTTGTTACTTAGAAATCTCGCCGTAACGGCTGAACGAAATTAGATGAAACTTGAAAACGATTTCGTTTGAAAGGCAAGGTTAAGTTAAAAAGAAGCCAAAATTTTTTACACTTTATGAACGGAAATAACTTGCAAATGTAAAATCATGTCAAATTCGATGTTAATACAGTATTTTTGCTGCAAATATACCTACCTCTGTTTTACCTTCATCCTGGTTTTAACGTTTTTTTATTGATCGAGCGAAGCAAGATCTCCAAATCAACTTGAGAAAATCGGCGTTGTATGTATGTATGTATGTTTGTTTGTCCGAGGATAACTTTCGAAGTGTATCATCGTGAAATTTGATACATAGGTAGGCAGTGATGGCTCTATTTTGGTGTGACTAAATGAGCTAAAAATGTGTGGGGGTTGTTGAGATATTGAGGTTAAAGAGGGGTAAAAAAAACAAAATGAGACTATTTGGTCGAATAGTACGTGTAATAAAAGGTTTTTATGAGTAAATTTTGACCCCGTTTTTATTTTAAGTTTTAACCTTGTAGTTTTTAAGTTATTATCGATAATAATAACTGAACTTTGACAAAATTCACAGGGTACACCAGTGACCCCACAGTGCTGAAATTTTGTATAGTGCTGCCTTTAGTGACACAAATATATGGAAAAGTCTGAAATCCAGAATAAATTAAAATTCTACCCCGAAAAAGCTTATTCAAACAACATGAACTATCGTTACCTGTAATTTGAATGAAACTGTAGGTCAAGTGGCTTGTTTATGCATATCGTGGCACTATTGTGATAGTCAAAGATTTCAAATAATATTTTTTTGTTTTTATGTGAGACTCGCAAGATAAAAAAAAATTATAGTTCGAAGTAAACCACTGGTATGTACTAATTCAGCATGTTTATTTCCTGACCCTTCTACACCCTTTGACATTCTTAAGGACTTAAGGCGACTTACGCAAAGATGTTAAACGTGATTAGTGGCTAAATATTATTTAGGGAGTCATCATCATCATACAAATAAATCAAATTTAAACATGTTAAGTCGCTCGTTTAGGGGTCGTTGTGCGAGCCGGGCTTAATGATTCTTATAACACTTTTTTATTTATCCAGCGACTTCATAAAAATAGTAGAAAGAAATAATGAATATATGTTTACTCGTATCACAAAAGCACAAGAAAATATAACCTTAACTATTTTAACTAAACATATTCTCAATAAATATCAATTACAATTGCAAATTTTACTTAGAAATCTATCACGATTTATTTCAAACATTATTTTAAACACGGGATTTATCAGGAGTTCGACGCAAGACGCAGTGCGGATCGGATCGCACTCACGCTGATGAAGGTTCACGAATTGAACCGAAACATTGTCGGTCGAAACACCGATAAATAGTTATGTAATAAATCCCGTGTGTATATTATTACAATTGCAAAGGCACGTTTTTAACAATGATCCAGTGTGATGGTTGACTTAAAATGGCTTCTCCTGACGCCATCAATGTAGCCAAGTACTTATCTAACACAATATACTCGTAAGTAGAGCTATTGACACGCTAAGAAGAAGAAGTGTGATGGTGTAAGGGCCTTCAGCTCAGTATATGTTACTGCATGTTGCCATGCTGGAGCGCTGGTCTTCTTTAAGGCCAGTGTTAACTTCACTGGCCTAGAGGAGTAGGTCCTCAATTGTTCTGTATCTAAATATTTTTGTGTAAAAAGAGTTTAATCGGATAGGATGAAAGTGAAGTTCGTATGAGCCAACCAAACCTGGTGTTGAGTTTTCAGGCTACAATCAATGCGGTAGTTGAGTTCCTACCTACATAACCCGAACGAATTACATTAACTTTTCTATGTGTACTGATTCTCATGTAAGTGATAATTGTTATTTTTTTGAGAATAAATGATTATTAAACCTAAACCTAATCAGTGGTCGAATTTGACTTACTCACGACACGAACCATCAGATCATTTTAATAGGTTTTGTAATCATCATGAAATAAACTAAATCATTTTTTTTCACCGATGTCTAGAACTTTTATGAAACGGTACGGTGATGTCACGAACCGGGCGGTGTTCCGGTGCGTTCCAGTCCATTTCGAGCGTAGATACGAACAAAGTCATCAACAGTAGGTAGTATCACCTAATACCTAATTTAGGGCGGCATTGAGCAGTCAATTGGTGAGGCACGATATGCAAACAGGCGAATGCCTTGGCGGTGAGGTCGTCACACATCGTCAAGGAAACAGTTTCCGCTATTGTAATGTCTTGGATGATTTTCTGACATTTTCTTTTCATTTCTATTTTCTTTTCATCATCATCATATCAGCCGTAGGACGTCCACTGCTGGACAAAGGCCTCCCTTATTGATCTCCAGGAACTGCGGTTGGAAGCGGCCTGCATCCAACGCCGACCTGCGGTTCTTATCTTACCAAGTCGTCTGCCCATCTTGTAGGTGGACGTCCTACGCTGCGCTTGCCGGTCCGTGGCCTCCACTCGAGAACCTTCCGGCCCTAACGGCCATCTGTTCTGCGCGCTATATGGCCTGCCCATTGCCACTTCAACGTGCTAATCCGTCGGGCAATGTCGGTGACTTGAGTTCTACTACGTATCTCCTCATTTCTGATTCGATCCCGTAGAGAAACCCCGAGCATAGCCCTCTCCATAGCTCGTTGAGCGACTCTGAGCTTATTCATAAGGCCAATAGTGAAGGACCACGTCTCGGTTCCATATGTTTTTTTGTTGTAGTTTTCTTATATCCTCCTCCATATTTTTCTTTTGTTGTTTTTATATTACATAACCTTATTTCTAACGCCCGACGCTAAAACAGAACGTATAGTGTGAGTATAGTAGAGATGTACAGAGATCAGTTTCATCTATACCATTGATTCCCAAAGTGGTCCAGATTGACCCCCAGTGATCCATGGGGTACTCGACGGGGGTCTACGTTCGCTTGACAAAAAAATGGGGGTTCACAATTCGTAAGTCCCCGAAAATGTATCTGGTTTCGATAGTGAAGAACTAAAATGTTGGCTTGACTTCACCTATCAATGTAGGCAGATGATATTTTAAGAAGCTCAGCGACTGATATTAGAGAATTGATTGGTTAATTAATTAACGAATCAATTCTCACTTTTTTTTCGAAAACTGTTATTTCGTGGTTGGAACTCGGCTGAGTTCAACGCAATGTAAATTTCCATAATTAAATCTAATCTTCACATTTTTGTCCACTGGGAATATGGTAGAAATGTAGCTGAAGGTAGTCGTATCGTAGTTGAGTGGTCGTGGTCGTCCCCAAGTGACGACCACGACCACTCTGCCGAGAGTGTAACTGAGAAAACCACAAGAAACATCAAATAAAGTGCTACTCTAGACTCCTGTTCTTCAATACAATACAATTTAATTAGACCGGAAAGATATATTTGATTTAAAACACTTGCTCGTTACAAAATATCATTTATCAAGTACATAATGTACTAAATGTACGAAACACATGTGCAAGTGGGTCAAAACCGGAAACCACGGTCACACACACAACTCATGTTTATTTAGATTATATGTTATGGAATCTATGTTAATAAAGGCAAGGATTTACGTGATCGTAAAATTGTATAGATCTTTACATAGCGGCTTCTCGTTCTGAGACTTTTCTCTATTATTTTAAATTATTTTAATTATTTAGAACAAAATAAGTCGTGCCGTACGAACAGGCCCGATTTGACGTTGTCAAAATACAGAGAGTAGAGATAGGAACTGGAGTTAAAATAAAAAATTGGTTGCTAAAAAATTTATCCTCGAGACATTTCGGTCTGAAGAGTTTGTAATCATTTAGTTTTACGGCACTGAACCCAATGATACAACATTAGAATAGCTTCAGATATCATACTTAATAAATATATGCATAACATGCTTGATTTTTTGACTTCTTGTGTATGACATTCGTTATCACGGCGAGAAAATTGACACACTTCAAATCGGGCCTACTGAAATGGCGCAACTACAGTTTATAGTTCATTTCCAACATTGTGTTTATAGAGATGTCTCAAACAAAACATTTATGTAAAAATAAATCAGTTGTGTTAGGTGCACAAAAACTTGAAGGAAAGCATCGTGGGGAAATAAAATCAATTCAAAAATATTTTCATAACGCATGCACTGAAAGTTGGTCATTGTAACTCGATATCAGCTCCGTAAATGCTATTTACGGCCCTAAGACCGTAAGCAAATTTAAAAAGATCATTGACTTTTTAAAAAGCTAAAATGAAAATACAATCTCCATGACAAATCCTTATTTATATTTAAAAATAAGTGAGCCAAAGTCTAGTATTGAATAAAAAATCAATGGTTATCGGGAACGCAAATTTTCAATAGCAACAAACTGTTATTAACAGGCTTTTTTAACCGACTAGAAGAAGAAGGAGGTTCTTAATTCGTCGGAATCTATTTTTTATGTATGTTCCCCGATTACTCGAAGACGCTTGGACCGATTCCAAAAAATATTTTTTTGTTTATAAGAGGTATACTTCCCAGGTGCTCCCATTGGCACCAAGTCAGGATCTGATGATGGGATCCAAAAACATCGAAGGCAACCCATAAATTTTACAGGGACGCATAATGTGTTTTATAATTTTTCTTTCAGATGTATTTATTTATTTATTTTATAAGGCACATATTACACATTACAAGCAAAAAAAAATATAACTTCATTAAAATAACAATTTTTTCTGGCTTGAAACGTAACTTATGTGCGCACAGGAAAACAGAAATATACTCATCGAGGAAACAAAAGGAAAAGCATGTTTAAGAACATAACTGAATAGACACAAAACTGAGAATCAGAAGAAAAAAACTAATAAACTATAATCAAAACAAAAAAACAAACACGTAATATATACAAAATACCTAAATATAGTATCAACCGACTTGGAAGCCCACACAGCTATTATGAGCGTCTGTATCCCGGTTAAAATGGAGGATGTCTTTGCGTTGGGAAAGAAAGGGATTGGGTTAAATAGAAATTTCATCAAAATCGGTTAAGTAGTTTGGTTATTGCTGTTATCTAAAGTCAGTTTTATTTTTTATAAAAAGTTACTTGTTAATGTCATCCCATTCGTTATGACAAGTTATGTGCCATATTCCGGTGTAAGCGATCAATAACATCCTCGCTCGCGTTCGCTCGCTTTTACGCCCAAAATATCTGACTAGCTGACCAATCCGCAGCTTCGCACGCGTAGTTTTTCAATAAAAACCTTACCCTCCTTCTGCGCAGTTGGGTAAAAAGTAGTCTATATCACCCGGGGATAGTGTAGCTTCCCAACAGTGAAAGAATTCTTTAAATCGGTCCAGTAGTTTCGGAGCCTATTCAATACAAACAAACAAACACATCTTTCCTCTTTATAATATCAGTATAGATATACAAAAGATAAGATAAGATAACTCTTTATTGTACACCAAAGTAAAATACAGAACATAATTCTTACAAATAGATTTAGTACAATGGGCGGTCTTATCGCTAAGAGCGATCTCTGTCCATAAAAAGGTTGTAAGGATTTGTATGGACAGGATTATAATATATCACATGACGGCGGTGCATCTATATACAATTAAAAACATACCTGCATACTATAAACTTAAAATACTAGTACTAACACAAAATTAATTTTAATACAATAAGCAACTATAAAAAGGGTTATGATGAATTAACAAGCCGTTACAACTTCAACACAAGGACAGATAATGGGAGTGCAATTTTGTTCGCTTACAGCCCGTGTATAACATGTACTATTATTGAAAAATTTATATCCTTTATTGGTAAGATTTTATAACTGTTTTAAACGCATTGTAAAACTCTGAACGCCAACGCCACAAATCAAATAGTTAAGAATGAATCGGTCACCACTTATCTTCGAACCTGCTATCTACTTGATATCATAAAACCATAAATACGGTCGTCGACCCGTGTCAAGTACGGAAGCAGATTTTAAGTACCAAGATTGTGAAAGATTAAACTTTCCTATAAAATATTTTAGGATGGTAATTATTTGTATTTTTTTTATCGAGGTACTATAACGAATTATAATAATGTGGTATAAGCGTAAAAACTAAGTAAGCATAACTACTTTATCAGTTATATATATTCTCAAAGGTTTACTGGAATAAAACTCTTGTTAGAGTTTAGCTCGCCTTTGTTTAAATCCATGTTTCATCATCATATCAGCCGTAGGACGTCCACTGCTGGACAAAGGCCTCCCTCATTGATCTCCAGGAACTGCGGTTGGAAGCGGCCTGCATCCAACGCCGACCTGCGGTTCTTACCAAGTCGTCTGCCCATCTTGTAGGTGGACGTCCTACGCTGCGCTTGCCCGCGAGAACCTTTCGGCCCCATCGGCCATCTGTTCTGCGCGCTATATGGCCTGCCCATTGCCACTTCAACGTGTTAATCCGTCGGGCTATGTCGGTGACTTGAGTTCTCCTACTCCTCATTTCTGATTCGATCCCGTAGAGAAACCCCGAGCATAGCCCTCTCCATAGCTCGTTGAGCGACTCTGAGCTTATTCATAAGGCCAATAGTGAAGGACCACGTCTCGGTTCCATATGTCATCACTGGTAACACACACTGATTGAAGACTTTCGTCTTAAGGCACTGAGGTATGTTGGACGAATCCATGTTTAAATTATTATAAATTTTTTCTATTATCTATACCTATTTTAATATATAATATTAATTTGTTCTTCCTAACTGGGTCCTAGACTCAAATTTTTTACTAAATTTTTTTTTATATTGCTGGACATGATAGAATACTTATACTATATTTTTTTTTGTAAACACATACATATAATAGGTATATAGAAAAACAACCAGACCCGGAACAAATATCGGAAGATCATGCAATCATTCGTTCCGCGGCGGGAATCGAACCCGCTACCTCCTGAGTCTCAGCCGGCTGCGCACTGCGCCACGGAGGTCGTCCAAAATAGATCCATTGATATCTGAATAAATAAATAAGTTATTATTATTATACCGAAGGGTATTAAGTGGTAGGCAACACGACTGCGGTACCACGAGTGCTGCAGGAGTTTATAGGCGGCGGTGACCACTTAACATCAGGAGGCTCGTCAGCTTGTGTGTCTACAAGTTTAATAAGTATAATAAAAAAAACCGAAGTACCAATATCTCTGATATTATATAAGGTAAAGTTTGTTGTCTGTATGATTTAAGTTCATATGTTCGTAGCGCATACAAACTCAATCTCAGTAACTAATATAGCGATTTTTTTATTGATGATAGCCAAGCGCTTGACCACTATCTCACCTGATGGTAAGTGATGGTGTGATTGAGGATGGAGCACGCTGATTACTTAAATTATTACTTGAATTACAGATTTAAACGGGTATTATCGCGTGTACCCTTTTTATTTGTTATGATGTTTTGACTGTATTGTAACAGCCGTGTATTAAGTACATCAGATATTATGTACAGTGATCGACAAGTTTAAAAGTTACTAAACCAATTTTGAAAAATTTTCACTCATACAAAGCTACGGTATACCTAAGTGGCTATAATACAAATTGATATAAATTCGTGCAAAGAAGCCTGGATGGGTAAGCTAGTAAAAAATATTAAACACACAATCTCATGATCTAATTAGACCGACTAAGTAGGTAGGTATACATTTAGACCAGAGATCGCTAACTATTTTGGACAAGAGACCCCTTTTCCAAAATCATCTGATACCTCAGACCCCATATAGCCAAAGTACTATAAAAATCATATCTCTAGTTTTTTTCCTATTGATACCAAATACTTACCAATTTAAAAACTTTGCGGTTGGTTAAGTGAGTAAACTTGACATCGTTTTCTCATCAAAATTTAACAAAATAAATACCTAGACATACAATTCAGTAAATATCAAGTGTAATTAATAATTATTAATACAAATTACGTAAAAATACTTAAGTAAATAATTATTTTTTGAAGAAAACATTAAAATCGCAAACAAAGGATAAAAAAATTATATGTCGACCCCTGGAAAACCGATTTCGACCCCAAGGGGTCGATATAGACCACTTTGGGAATCCCTAATTTAGACTAAACATCTATTATGGTTATGAACACTATTTGCACTAAAATTTACGCGTCCTGATACCGTGAGTGTTGTGTGTCGGAATCGAGTTACGATCGAGAATGAATCCGGTGCCGGTGGTAGTAATTGTATTAGTGAATTCATTCCTAGAAAGAGACTGAGAAAGAGGGTAGATCGTGTTATATCTGCCAATAACCATCCACTCGCTAAGATTTCAGTTTACCAGTGATCATGGCGCATGCAACGCGTCGAAATATCGGGATACTCAAAAACTCACAAATCATGGTAAATATTCCGTTTTTACTAAAAATATCTAGGGATCTCACACAACTAGGCACGCCTATATCGTGGAAATCTAGTTACGATAAATCAATTTTGAACAAATTTTGTCTGATCTGATGTGTAGATTACTTAAAATAGCTATTAAAGAATAAATATGATTTTATTAAGTACTAGCTGTTGCCCGCGACTTCGTACGCGTTACACTACTAAACGTGTAGGTAACCTGGAAATAAAGCTAAACTCGCTGTTACAACTTGACTTAACACCCATGGGACCGCCATGGGATAAAAATGGGTTTATTGGATAAAAAGTAATAAATTTCATCGCAATCGGTTCAGCCGTTAGATTGAGTAACAAACAAACATATAAAAAAACATCCAAACTTTCGCATTTATAATATTAGTGTGACTAAGCCTTGCACAACGATCCCTAAACGCACCTAGCGCCTAAACATGATTAAATTTGACGTAGGTATTAGTATGATTTGACAACTCTCTAAATCATATCTAGCCACCAAATACATCTAGGCCTCATTAAACTAGACCCCACCCACCGCCATGATGAAACCTTGTTAGACACAAAACAAATGAAATTAGCACACAATGTTCCCCTACACGGATTTTGTCACTCACTCAATAGTTTTGCATAAAATTAATTGTTTAATTCAGTTTTGCATTCTCAAATAATATTTGCAAAGGAACATGACATCCGTTATGAGTTGGCAAGAGATGACAGCTATCTTTTTATCCCCCGACGCAAAATGAGGGGTGTATATGACATGGACCAAGTGATTAATGAGAGCATTATTTATAACGCCCAGGCATTATGAATAATGGCAATCTATACGGGCCAAGTGATTAATTATTATTTAAACTTCATTATTTATCACATTGTCTGGTCATTATGAATATAGCTACTTGATTGGGCAATTTGATAAGAAAGGTACATTGGATGGGGTGCGGGGAGGGAAACAAACGTATGATATGCGTTTTATAACCAGAGTCCGCGATGGCAGCGTGCGGACGTCAAATGATTCACTGTTGAAACTAACAATATAATAAAACTAACCTAACCTAGGTTTTTTTATGTTATTTGTGGGGAAACAGGCATACGGCCCACCTGATGGTAAGCGGTCACCGTCGCCTATTGACACCGGCAACACCCGGGGTATTGTCGATGCGTTCCCTACACTGTAGAAACCTCTTTACATTTATCTTGAAGCGTTGGTGTTGAAGGATCGGCATTATGAAAAATGACCCATTTATCACTTGGTCCATAACATTATAAGTTGCCGCCTATGTATGTCTGTGTTTTAAATATCTCCCCTAGGTTATGGGGGCGTTCAAAGTTCACCACTAAACCCTACAGCTGCTAAAAACTGTAGAATATTCTTAGGTGTGTTATGTGTTAGCTCCTCCGGGATAAGAATATGTGAAGTTAAAGCCGCAAAAGCTAATAAAAAAAGTCTGTCTCGTTGTTAGTCGTCTGTCTATTTAGATTTTGCGGCAAGTATTGAGGATGGCAGCTTTCTGCAGCTGAATGTTCGTTTTAGCTAGCCCACTTTTCCCACTGCTGGGCAAAGGCCTCTACTAACTCCTTCCACCTTTCCTTCGGGGTCGGCCGCGAAAGCGTTGACGTGGCGACATCAGTCGATTCGAGAAGTAATGGTGGGAATCTACAGCTGTACGTATGTAAGTTTTTTAGGGTTCCTTACCTAAAGGGTAAAATGGGACCCTATTACTAAGACTCCGCTGTCTATCTGTCTGTCCGTCTGCCACCAGGCTGTATCACATGAACCGTGATAGTTAAACAGTTGAAATTTTCGCAGATTTTATCCTGTCAAATGGCACGTCTAATAAATGGTATTTGTTGGTATTTTATGGGTCTGGATGTTTTTCTATATATTATAAGTATGTATTTACAAAAAAAAGGTATATAAGTATTATATCAGTTATCTGGTTCCCATAGTACAAGCTCTGCTTAATTTGGGGCTGGATAGACCTGTGTGACATGTCCAGCAATATTTATTTATTTGTGAGTACATGTCGACCCCGTTTTTATTTTTAGTTTAAACCTTGTGGTTTTTAAGTTATTAGCCATAATAAAACCTGAGTTTTGACAAAATTCACAGGGCACACCAGTGACCCCGCAGTGCTGAAATTTGATATACGTGTAGCATTAGTGACACAAATATAGGGAATAATCTAAAATCCAGAATAACTACAATTTCTACCCCAAAAAGAGAAGCCAATTTACATGAACTCCCGTTACTTGTGATTTGAATGAAACTGTAGGTCAAATAATTTAAATAGTCAAAGATTATAAATAATATTATTTTGTTTTTATAGGAGACTCGCGAGATCTCAGTTCAGCGCGAACCACTATAGTGTGACCATTAGTGCTGTGCACTCACTGAGGTATGCGCGCGGCGAGACGGGGGGGAGAATCGGCTGCTGCGCTCTGTCAGTTCGCCGTCAACGCTCGTGGCGGCAGGTAGTGTTATTTGTATCGGACTGTATATGTCAGTCCCACATGAGATAAATATTCAAAGATGGGTCGTGCGTTATCTCGTGATATGAAATGGAAGATGAAGTTGAAACAGAATCTATGTCAGAATAACTTTCGTTAGAATATATAATTGTTTGTAAATATAAAAAATGTTCAATAAAACAAGTCCTTTGAATTATAAGTTTAGTTCTTATTTATCACCTGCATATTTATAATAAAATATGAGTATATTTAAGTTACATTTTAATCAACTAAGTAAGTATAATATATTACAGATAGATAGCCTCCGACCATCGTCCCGCCACAAGTCTTGCCTTAGAAATGCAAACTGATATCGTAAGATATGTCCGACATGTATTGATCTCATGTGAACTCGTGCAGTTTTTTCTTTGCCTCCCACCTCGCCGCGCATACCTCAGGGAGTGCACAGCACTAATGGTCACACTATAGTAGTAAGCCGTTTTGTTCTGGATATGTTTATATATAAGGGCCAGATATTGGTGAATATTAGCGGCTACGTGATCTATTATAGTCAGTTATAGTTATAATTTTTTCCCCGCGACTAAATGACTAATTAGTTTAATTATTTATGGGCAACGATTGTTTTACTGTCTCTGTAAGAAATCATGAGCCTAAATGCCTTTAAATACGGTAACTTTCAGACTCCATTTCAGACCAACTTATACTAATTCTTATCAAAAATCATCATCTCAGCCTATCTGCACCCACTGTTGGGTATAGGCCTCCTCTTTATTACGCCATTCTTTCCGGTCCCTTGCGAGTCTCATCCATTGACACCCAGCTACGCTTTCAATGTCATTCGACCATCGGGCGGGTGGTTGGCCAGCACTCCGTAATCGCCTTCGTCCAACGCCCGTATCTCCGTCAAGAGGGATCTTTTAGCCAGTGTCCAGCCCATCTCCACTTCAGCCCTGCGATCCTCATACTCACGTCTACAACCTTTGTGCGACGTCGGATTTCTACATTGGATATGTGGTCCAAGAGTGATATACCGAGCATGGCACGTTCCATTGCCCGTTGAGTTACTCTAATCTTATGCATGTATTCCTTTGTGAGCGGCCATGTCTCGGAACCGTAAGTAAGAATGGGCAGGACACATTGGTTAAACACCCTGGTCTTGAGGCATTGAGGGATTTTAGACTTTAGGACGTCTTCTAACTTACTAAAGTCGGCCTAGCTGGACTCGTCTCGAAATCTCTTGTTTCCGGGAAAATGAGTCAAAGGATAAATGTAGTTGTCCACTGTCTCTATTGGGCAGTTACCTACGATTATGTTAGGGTATAGGTCATAAGCTTAACTTATCAAAAATAATTTAGAAAATAAACAAGCAGTGTTATCGAACAATAAACGACGCAAAAAAACATGTAAGCACATCCTGCTTCGCACAAAACAGCGCGTACCATGTTTTATCGATATTGAAATTACGAGTAGATTAATTGGGTGTGTAAACATGGTTATGCTTTTTGTAGAGTTTAAAATTTGTTGGTTTTATAGGACTAATTATTTACAAATCATCCATTTACCTCTAAGTACCTAGCTTGTTAAACAGGATGTTGCAAAAAAGGCCACAAAAAGGTTATCTTTAGTTGTTTCAAAGATTACGAGTGACAACCTACGTGGCGCAGTGAGCGAATATCCCGCCGCGGAACAAATGTTTGCATGATCTATAGATATTTGTTCCGGGTCTGGATGTTTTTCTATATATTATAAGTATATATGTATACGACGACCTCCGTGGCGCAGTGGGCGAATAGCCGGCTGAGACGCAGGAGGTAGCGGGTTCGATTCCCGCCGCGGAACAAATGTTTGCATGATCTACAGATATTTGTTCCGGGTCTGGATGTTTTTCTATATATTATAAGTATATATGTATACGACGACCTCCGTGGCGCAGTGGACGAATAGCCGGCTGAGACGCAGGAGGTAGCGGGTTCGATTCCCGCCGCGGAACAAATGTTTGCATGATCTACAGATATTTGTTCCGGGTCTGGATGTTTTTCTATATATTATAAGTATATAATTATGTATACGACGACCTCCGTGGCGCAGTGGACGAATAGCCGGCTGAGACGCAGGAGGTAGCGGGTTCGATTCCCGCCGCGGAACAAATGTTTGCATGATCTACAGATATTTGTTCCGGGTCTGGATGTTTTTCTATATATTATAAGTATATATGTATACGACGACCTCCGTGGCGCAGTGGGCGAATAGCCGGCTGAGACGCAGGAGGTAGCGGGTTCGATTCCCGCCGCGGAACAAATGTTTGCATGATCTACAGATATTTGTTCCGGGTCTGGATGTTTTTCTATATATTATAAGTATATATGTATACGACGACCTCCGTGGCGCAGTGGGCGAATAGCCGGCTGAGACGCAGGAGGTAGCGGGTTCGTTTCCCGCCGCGAAACAAATGTTTGCATGATCTACAGATATTTCTTCCGGGTCTGGTTGTTTTTCTGTATATTATAAGTATGTATTTACAAAAAAAAAGTATATAAGTATTCTATCAGTTATCTGGTTCCCATAATACAAGCTCTGCTTAGTTTGGGGCTAGATAGCGTTGTGTGAATTGTCCAGCAATATTTATATATTTATATTTATTTATATACAGTGCCGTAACTAGGGCAGTGCCAGCGGTGACCAGGCACAGGACGCAGACCCATGAGGGGCGCAGAAATGACCAGACCAGGGCCACTAACAATACCTATTATTTATTTATTTATACATGTCACCTAATTTATAAACGCAATTTATTTAAACATCCATATTCAAAACATTACCAAGTACTTATTTAAAAATAAGTTTACAAAAACTTAGTTTTAGGATGATAGATTTTTTTTCACAATCCTTTTTATTGTCAGTACCGGTTATGTTTAGAAAATATTTCGAGGGCGCGGTTATAGCAGCTCGCACCGGGCGCATAAAAGGCTAATTACGGCACTGTATATACAGTGTATACGTATTATATCAGTAATCTGGTTCCCATAATACAAGCTCAGCTTAGTTTGGGGCTAGATAGTGCTGTGTAAAATGTCCAGCAACATTTATTTATTTATATTTGTTATTATGTATAGGGCCAAGGGCGATCGGCAAACATGCATTTTATGTACAGACAGCGTCACTAACTGCTTACCCCCGCCGTGTTTAGAGATGGAAATCAAAACTTGTAGAACGATGATTTCTAAAAATTTGGTTAATTTAATATAGATTTCATCTAAACACACGACATCTTATAAAAACTTTTTGGAAATCATTCTTCTACAAGTTTTATTTCAATCTTTAAACATGCATTTACAAGTTAGCGACACTGTAGCTCAGAACAGTGACGGTCGGGGGCTGAAAGATTATTTATAGGTTTTTGAAGGTTCAAGAGTGGATACCATGCACTGAGAAGCTCAGCTTAGAACCCTAGAACCTCCAACTTATAAAAAACCATAAATTTCCATTTTCAGCTGAGATAGATCTTCTTTTCTCTTTTACAGCACTTTTCCCTCTCTCTCAATAAAGTGATAATCTTCTATCTTCACCTGATCTTCATCACACATAGCTAAGAACCATTATTTATCCATACTTGCCGCAAAGCTCGATATTTTTATCTATCAATCAACATAAAAACTCACGATTGTTCGTTTGGCCAAACGCTCGCGATAATTCGCTAACCCCTCGTTAAACAAGAGAAATAAATAAAACAACTGAAATAATATTAATCCTAACTAGTGGCTCGCCCCGAACTAAGATCTCGCGAGTCTCCCTAAAAACCAAAAATATACTATTCACAATATTTACTAATAAAATAGTGCCACGAAATGAACAACCAAATAACTTGACATACAGTTGCTTTCAAATTACAAGTAACGGGGGTTCATATATTTGGTTAATCTTTTTAGGGGTAGAAGTTGCAGTTATTTTGGATTTTCGATTTTACGCTATATTTGTGTCATTAAAGCTACATTAATACCAAATTTCAGCTGTGTGGGGGTCACTGGTGTTCCCTGTGAATTTCGTCAAAGTTCAGTTTTTATTATGGCTAATAACTCAAAATCTACAATGATTAAACTAAACATAAAAACGGAGTCAAAATGCATTAATGAAGGCCTTTCATTAGACGTACCATTTGATCTAATAATCACATTTAAAAATTTTTTACCCGTCTTATACCCCAATATTTCAACTACCTACCCCCCAACATTTAAGTTCATTTAGTCACATCCTATTGTGCCATCACTACCTACCTACAATAATTATATCAAATTTCACGATAATCGGATCAACGCTTCAAACGCTATCCTCGGACAAACAAATATAATTATAACGCCGATTTGCCTAATTTGATTTGGAGATCTCGCTTCGCTCGATCAATCACCTAAGAAAATGTTCTTGAAAAACACCTATGTCAATGGAAAAACTGGAAGTAGGAACATACAGTTTTGTATGCATAAATTTAAAAATCCAACGAATATACTAATAGATAAATCGAGGATTTGTTTCACAAAACATAAGTAAATTGTAGCGTTCTAGGCGAGGTACTTATTAAGCATCTGTTTCGTAACTCAATGCTACAATTTCTTAATCATTACCATTAAATCCACGGCACTCATAGAAAGCAGGACAATGTAACATTGAATGCCTATTAGTCCCGTAAGGGTGCGGCAACTATTGTCAGCGTCATCGGCCCTAATGCGTTTTTACTTGGCGCCAATGTGACGCGGGGCTTTAAAATAACTACATAGAATAAAATTGGACGTCCTCTGACGACATCATCATCATCATTATTATTACTCGGGCTCGTCACAAATGTTTGCACGATCTACACATATTTTGTTCCGGGTCTGGGTGATGTTCTAATAAAGGTATACATTTACAAAAAAATTCTACAGTTATCTGGTTCCTATAGAACGTTTGCATGGTTGGGGACTAGATAGCGCTGCGTGAAATGTCCAGCAATATTTATTTACTTATTGTCATCATCCACTTAATCCGACTATACCAACTTTTAGAAAACAACATTATTATTAGTATGGTGTTCAGAGATTTTCTCTGCTCGATTTTCTAAGAATCGGTAATAACTGGGGGCCACGGGCCTAAGCCAAGTGCACCTCAGTGGGCCGAACTTCGCTAGGAAGCTCAGTCTGTAAGAACTTTCTCAAGATCCTACACGTATTCAAAAGGTCTAAATACTCTAAAGATTGGGATAGCTTATTATTATTATCAGCCATTCGTGTCTCACTGTTGGGCAAAATCCTCCTCCATTCCTTCCTGACTTCGCGGTCCTGAACTGATTGTGGCCAATCCAGTTAGGAATGTATCTAGCTCGTCGCGCCATCTACGTTTCCGTCTGCCGCGTCACCTTCTCGCTGGGTCAGGACGGCATTCGGTGGCTATCCTTGTCCACAGCTCACTTGGCATGCGACTGGCATGCCCAGCCCAGTTCCATTTCAGCTGAGCGGCTTTGGTGGCTACGTCAACAATTTGTGTCTTTGAGCGCAGCTCAGTGTTCCGGACTCTGTCCGTTCGCTTGATACCCAAGATGCTGCGTTCCATCGCACGCGGACACACTTTGACCTTGGACTTTAAAATGTTGGTCAGTGATTAGTTCTGCACACCATGTCAAAACGCGGAAGATGCATACATCTATTAGCTTTCTTTTGAGCGATATGGGAAGATCTCTAACTGTTTTATAGTTGTTTAAAAACCCTCTGGTCAGTAGTTCGGTTGTTAGTCCGGTTCACAGAACTATTGATACTTTTCAGTGATACACAACACCGAACTAATAATATTTAGTGGATTGTTTAGGTTTATAAGTTATTCATTGTTTTATAAATTTATACCAACCTTTTTTGTGTTAATTATGTAAAAAAGCCTATCATAATTGTCTGCAAACACCAATTAGTGCCTATTCCTTCTTACGAGTTCTAATGACTTGCCTAAAAAAGGTTTCGGTAGAATAACAGCGCCGAGCTGTCGATCGGTGGCGAGGCATATTGCTGAGCTGGAACCCATTTGCTGCAGTAGCACACACACACCTACTTGCCTCTTTTTAATTTTTCCCTACTACATTGTAAATTTATTATTTCATTCAATTGTTCCTATGTTTGTTGTATGTAATTTTCTGTTTTCTCTTACTTGTGCTTTCTCTTTGATGTTTTACCTTTTGATTGTATTGTGTGAATTGGTGTGCTATGGTAGCAAATAAATGTCTGTCTATGTCTAATTACTTATGATGTGTCAAATAGATCCTAATACCCTTTAGTTGCCGTTGGGGCAGATAGGTTCTCGAGTGGAGACCACGCACTGGAAAGTAGCGTAAGACGGCCCCCAACTAGATGTAAAGAGGTTTCTGGGAGCCGTTTGGTGCAGGACGCACAAGATCGGTCGCTCTGCAAATCTATGGGGGAGGCTTGGTTATTTATGTAATACTTTATTGCACAAAAATACACATTAAAGGTGGGCTTAATGCTAATAGCATTTACTATCTGCCAACCTCAGAGCCGCTTCTGTTCCGCAGTGGACGTTCTGTGGCTGATATGATGGTGATGATGACGATACGTTTCGCTACTAAAGTAGTAGGTAGTAGCGAAATGTATCAGTAGTTCGTTCAACCGGACTAACAACCGAACTTCTGACACTAGAGGTAAAAATCTTTTAATTTCACCCTACAAAAGGAAAAGCGGTCAGAACCCCGTGGGTTGAAACTATGAGAAAGTGAGTGTGTGTTTGTTTGTAAACGTTGACATTGAGACCTCGTGACCTCTTCTGTGTTTGCACTTTGAGTTTTTGTGGGGAAACTGCTTACCTTTGAGGTCGTTATGGGTAAATGTCAAGGTCGTGAAAATGAAACCAGTACGTAAAAGTACACTGCCAAGCAATTATACCAAAAAACCTTCTATACTTAGCTCTTTTCAACAAGTAGGTACCAAAACAAATTCAAAAACACAAAAAATGCGTATAAGAACGGTCATCCACACCTTTTAAACAGTGCGTTAACGTTGCTGTAGTGTAGAGTAAATCACACTAATATTATGAATGCGAAAGTTTGGATGTTTGTTTATTTATTTATTTGTTTGTCACTCAATTATGTCATAACGGCTGAACCGATTTCGATGAAATTTAGTATGTACGTAGATTAATACCTGGATTAACACCTAAGCTACTTTGTATCCCATAAATAAGGTTCCATGAGAGAAAAATGGAGTGTCAATTTGCAACAGCGATTTCAGCTTTATTTCTAGGTTACCTACATTAGTATTATTTAGTAGTGAAACGCGTACAAAGTCGCGGGCAACAGTTAGTAATTTAATAAGTAACCCATCCTATTATCACAATATAATATAAATACTAACTACCTCCAACGGTTGTCTGGAAGAGATCGCCTTGTTAAGCGATAAGACCGCCCATTATGCTTATATTTAATTGTTGATTACTTTATATCGGTTGTGTCTAGCTTGTAAGGTATAATAAATAATTTTCATTCATTCATTCATACTGTAACTAATTTAGTATTTAGTAACTAATATAATACTAAATTATAAAAGTGAAAGTGAATTTGTTTACTTGTTTGTTTCTTGTAACGGCTGAACCGATTGAGATGAAACTTGATATACACGGTGTTCTTTAAATCACTGTTTTCCCAGAACAAACGTTGTTCAGACCATGATCTACTAACGGTGTACGATATCAAATTAAAAAAAAACGAAATCGGTCTTTGAAAAATATAAAAAGTTGCAAACTTAAAATGCCTATTTTAACGTTACGCACTAGAACATAGCGCGCTGCCCGGTAGCGACTAGTTATTTAACTAAAGAGTAGGTAATACGCTACGGCTAGCGTACCCATGAACATTATGTCACGGTTAGTTTTTGAACAAAGTTAGACATATTTGAGAAGGTCTAGATTTTTATTGTTATTTTCTTATTTGATGCTATAAACAGTTAGTAGACCATGGTCTGAGCAATGTTTGTTCTGGGAAAACAGTGATTTAAAAGACACCGTGTATATCTACGTGACCTGAATTGAGACAGACTACTTTTGACCAACCACGGGCGGAAGCTAGAAAAACACCAGTAGGATTATATATAGGTATATTAGAAAGTTCTAAGGGAGAATGGTTATAATCCGCCAAAACCGGCCAAAGGGTAGTTACGAGTACGGTAAAGTCGTAATGTTGATCTATATTTCCTGATACCATCACAAACATCTTGACCTACCTTAATTACCCAACATAATGTACTTATTTATGTAATTTTAAGCAGATTACCTTCACACTTTCACTTGCGGTGTCAACACAAGTAACATACTTAAAACCCTAGAACCGCGTAAATGGACAGTTAGTGCTCTTTAGCAGAAATCACTTAACACTTTTATTAAACAAAAATGCGCTTGACACCCACCATATTTTGGTATCGTGGGAAACAGCTGGTATTACGAACTATTGGGCAAGGCGTTTGATATTTCTCCTAACTTAATACGCAGCTTAGGAAATCCGAACTTATTCATTTATCGTATTTTTTTATTTTTTATACCTATAAGGAACATTAGTATGGATAATACAAATAGTAACAAGTGAACAAGTACCGTGAGTTAGAAGGGTACCCCCTTTTAGCGCACGGTAGAAAGCTAAACTCGTTGTGGAAATTGACACCCCATTTTTCTCTCATGGGACCTGATTTATGGTATAAAAAGTCGCCTATGTGTTAATTCAGGGGCCCAATTCTACTAAACCAATCGCTTCACTATGACAATGATATCATATCAAAATGGCCACTATAGTTACCTTTTGGTATTCTACTAACACAATCTTTGTCAAAAACCGCCGCCCGTTGTTATAACAACAACAATGAAAATTTGGCAGCTTATGACCGCAACAATAATCAATGATTATTTATCATTATTTTGAGAAATATTGTGTTAGTAGAATACCAAGGTAACTATAGTGGCCATTTTGCTACGATACCATTGCCATAGTGAAGCGATTGATTTAGTAGAATTGGGCCCCAGGTTACAATCAACGTACATACTAAACTTCATCGAAATCGGTGCAGCCGTTACGACGTGATTGAGTAACAAACAAATACATAAATATACATCCAAACTTTCGCACAATTCACCCCAATGCGGGACGTCATCGTCAGTGCAGATCTTATTCTCTCCAGCCCAGCGTTAGAATTAATTAAAAACCAGTGAACTTTTACAAAATTTATAAAACCTAACACTTAAAAACCCGTAAATAGTAAAAAAAGACCGTCTCAAAACTGAAATCTCTTCACCAAAACGAAAAGTACTGATAGTGTTCGGACCAACTGACATGATCATCACACATAGCTAAGAACCCAGTTAGACTAGATTTATGTTAAAAAAACCGCATTCGAATCAGTCAAACCTGTTTGGGAACTATGATGCCACATACAAAATATATACACACACAGGCGTCATACTTAAAACACCCCTCTTTTGCGTCAGGGGTTAAAAATCAGGTGGCTATAAGAAAAAAAATACAGACTACAGAAATCTATTTACAATGTTAGATAATTACATAAAGACTAAATTAGAATACAATACAATAAATGACTTTTGACTTTTGATTTTTTTTAATTTACTGTAATAATATTGATTTGTATGTTTTTGGTTGTAACTTTATTTATTTATGATTATTATTATTTTGTATGGACACCGTCTGAAATAAATGATTATTCTATTCTATTCTATAAAACAAACAAAAACAAAATGTCTTCGCGCCTAGTGACATAGACTTTTTTTTTCGGGCGATCAGTCGTTTGACTATAAGCAAATGTGTTCTGGGATGTGTTGCCATGTGACTTGTGCTCCACTTTTGGCGCACAACTCGTTCTGTTTACAAAAGCATCTAATAAGCATGCTACGAGTAATAAACATCTCTGATCTAGTGTTTGGATGTCTAGTCTCTTTAATCGCTTTTGATAGCCAGGTTGCACAAGCTTGAGTGCCAGTTGGTTGGGATGGTGTGCCAAGCGCTCCATGTATTTTGCAGCAGTTATCCTGATTTTCTCTCTAACTGTGCTCATTTCTAAGTGCTCGTGAACTTCAGTGTTAGTCATAAACCGCGGTACATCTGCTATTGTCTTGTCTGAGACCTCAGAAACTCTCTGATGACACCCTTAACCTCATGGCTGAACGACGTTCTTTGCGACTGCAGTCTCCCGATGATGCTCAGTCACATAGGCAGCTCAATAGAAAGATTTGGAAATCCTTGCGGCACGATATTCGTACACGACGCCAAAAGCATGGAACGAGGGCGTAGTGGTTCTGTTCTTCAAGAAAGGTGACAACACCTTGCTTAAGAATTACAGACCCATGTTTATAAGCTGTTTTCAAGGGTCATCGCGAACCGTCTCGAACGCAGGTTTGATGACTTCCAGCCTCCCGAACAAGCCGGGTTCCGTAAAGGCTACAGTACCATAGACCACATACATACGCTGCGGCAAGTCATACAGAAGACCGAAGAGTATAACTTGCCGCTATGTCTCGCCTTTGTGGACTATGAGAAAGCCTTCGTTTCGATCGAAACATAGGCAGTGCTTGAGTCTCTATAACGATGCCGTATTGACTATCGGTACATCGAAGTGTTGAAGTGTATGTATAAAAACGCCACTATGTCCGTCCGAGTACACGAACAGAGCTCGAAGGCGATTCCCTTAAAAAGAGGCGTAAGACAGGGAGATGTCATCTCTCCGAAACTGTTTACGACCGCTTTGGAAGATGCCTTCAAGCTTCTGGAATGGAAAGGACTGGGCATCAATATTAACGGCGAATACATCACTCACCTTTGGTTTGCCGACGATATTGTGGTCATGGCAAAGTCGATGGAAGAGCTCAGCACGATGCTCGAAGGCCTCAATCGAGTCTCCCAACGGGTAGGACTTAAAATGAACATGGACAAGACGAAAATTATGTCGAATGTCCATGTCGTGCCTGCCCCAGTTATGGTTGAGAACTCGGCTCTTGAAGTTGTCGACGCGTATGTATACCTAGGACAAACAGTCCAATTAGGTAAGTCCAACTTCGAGAAAGAGGTCAATCGTTGAATCCAACTCGGATGGGCAGCGTTTGGGAAACTTTGCAACGTCTTTTCGTCCAACATACCTCAGTGCCTTAAGACGAAAGTCTTCAATCAGTGTGTGTTACCAGTGATGATATATGGAACCGAGACGTGGTCCTTCTCTATTGGCCTTATGAATAAGCTCAGAGTCGCTCAACGAGCTATGGAGAGGGCTATGCTCAGGGTTTCTCTACGGGATCGAATCAGAAATGAGGAGAAACGTAGGAGAACTCAAGTCACCGACATAGCCCGACGGATTAGCACGTTGAAGTGGCAATGGGCAGGCCATATAGCGCGCAGAACAGATGGGGCCGGAAGGTTCTCGAGTGAGGCTAGGCTACGGACCGGCAAGCGCAGCGTAGGACGTCCACCTACAAGATGGGCAGACGACTTGGTAAGAACCGCCGGTCGGCGTTGGATGCAGGCCGCTTCCAACCGCAGTTCCTGGAGATCAATGAGGGAGGCCTTTGTCCAGCAGTGGACGTCCTACGGCTGATATGATGATGATGATGAAGCATCATATTCTGAGATCTCTGTATGTTAGAGATGGTTGACTTACTGGCGCATCCCCATAGTTGGACTCCGTACATCCAGATTGGTTTCAATATGGCTTTATATATGAGCAGCTTGTTGTCTGTAGATAATATTGAGTTCTTTCCCAGAATCCAAGAGAGGTTTCTAAACTTTAGATTCATTTGAGCTCTCTTGTCTTTTATGTGTGTTTGCCAGGGTATTCGTCGGTCTAGGCGGAGTCCAAGGTATCTCACGTGGTCATTGTTACATTTTAAAACAGAGAAAAGACAAAACAAAGAAATAAGATAAACGTGACCAACCTAGGTCAGTTTGTTCACTCTCTACATGAAGCACTTCCATATCGGAGAGATCATATCCATATTGCGAACGTTGTTCCTTGGTTCTTTGGTGTCTAGCAGGCTCCAATGATTAGGCCGTTATTTTAACGTTGGATAATCTAACTTAGATTAGCTGTTGCTGACAATTTGACTAGTTTGACCGCAAATTATGGTAATGACGTCTAAACTATTTGTAAACTTACTTTGTTTGTCGACGATAAACATCTGAAACAAAAAACAAACAGGATGCTTAGCCAAGACTAAATGCTAAGAGACACTGATATAGACAATCATGAATTCGCTACAATCCATACTCCATATTAATATTAAAAATGCGAAATTAACTCTGTTTGTTTGTTAGTTCGTTTGTAAGTTTGTTTGTTACCTTTTCATGACTAAACGGCTGAACGGATCGTTATGAAATTTGGCAAGGTGAAAGATTATATCCTCAAGACATCTTTCGTTTCATAAAATAATCTTAAAGGGGGTTAAATAGGGGTTGAAAGTTTGTATGGGCAATCCATAATTCCTTAAGTTAAGGAATAGGAAAAGACATATTTAGACTTTTGGTAAGAAATATTTTTTTTGTATAATCATCTCTAAAGGGGGGATAAAGTAAGGAGTTAAAATTATGAGGTATTCTTTAAGCACTCCGTATGTACTGTTGGTATATAGTTAGATTGTGACCGGGATTGAGACATAAGCTACTTTTACCCGACTGCGCAGAAGGAGGGTAATGTTTTTATTGACAAACCACGCGTGAGAAGCCGCGGGCGGGTCAGCTAGTATATTATACAAAAACAGAAAAAAAAGAAAGAGGTTACTCAATCAATAAAATAGTGTATAAAATTTATGATAATAGTACTGTAACGTATAAAAAAAACAATCAATCATAATTTCTATAAAGGTTCTGTATATGGCTTAATAACAAGTTACTCTTTAGTTGTGACCTTGCCGAACACTCTCCATGGCTTAATACCACCATACATATTACCTGTCTCCTTTAAAGGAGCATGACATTCTTGGTAGGTATAGTCGGAGCGGAAATAAAATGCAATCTTGAAAGCTTTGTCGAAGGATCAAAAATGTTTAATAAATGAGTGAATGAAAAATCATTATTATATCTTACAAGCTAGATACAACATCTGAATCTGGACCAAACCACTGGATAGAACTTCCCGACCCTAAAATTATCTCCACCGAACGCCACGAAAACCCAAGAATCGTTCGAGAAGCCGTCGAGATAAAGAAATATCGCAATTTTAATCGTGAGGACGGCTTTAGATTATCTGCATCGTGGAATCCAGTTATAGTTAGGTGTTCACGTCGCGATTTAGATCCACGCGTAGCTTCAGATACTGTTAGTATTTTAAGTCGATACAGTGATATGTGTGATTCAGAAAACCAAGTGCGGGTAGTTGGTGACAACATTCGCGCTTCCTGGCAATGACACCTGCCCGCTTTCAGTCTCTCGTGACCACGCCCGATGTAACTTGGCCGAAACGTCGAGGTTAGTCAAAATTATAGTTTTGCTATAAATTTGTGCGCGAAAAGACCCGTTTTATCTTAAAATCATGAGTATAGTGCGCGAAAATTTAAAAAGTTCTAGATACAACATAATGAGAAACAAGAAAAATGTATAATGGACGGTCTTATCGCTAAAAAGCAACCTCTTCCAGACTACCTTTACGGAAATAGCATCAGTTGTTTGTATGACAGACATATACATAGATATTCAATGCAGTTTTTTTTAAACTGATGTCTGTAAAATAGTTTATAGATTAAATTATTATTGTGGGAAAGTAATGTATGGATTAGATAAGTACTTTTTGAAATTTCTAATATTTTACTTATGTTGCGAACTTATAGTTGGCAGACAACCAAATGTAAGTGATATTGAGCGGATTGCAAGTTTTTCGTCTAGAGACGATCCACTGAGGGTCACCTAGAAAAAATTGGACAAATTGGAGAAGGGTTATGCCCAACGTTGAAGTTCCCATACCAGAACACTGACCATGCTGGAAGAGAAGCCTGCAAACTTGCACTCTTACTTAATCTCACCCAGCTGGTTGGCGAAGCTACCAGGATACCGGATGTCGAGGGCCACACAGTAAATTGCCTGGACCTTCTGCTGACAAACGAACCGGATCGCCACTCAGTGTCAGTGCTACCTCCCTTGGGCAGCTCCGATCACTGTGTGGTGAGGTCTGTATCGTCATACTCGCCTCCCGATTCCTCACCCTGAGGATGCAGGCGAGTGTGGCGCTACAAGTCAGCAGATTGGGATGAAATGCGTTATTTCTTCGCACCTTATCCTTGGCGGCAAACTTGCTTTTCTTCCTTTGACCCAACGGTCTGCGCTGATGCCGTTACGGAGGTGATTAGAAAGGCAATGGAATATTTCATTCCATTCTCCAACGCTTCTCCTTCAGGCAACGCTCGCCCATGGTTTAGTCCCGCGTGTGCCAGCGCAGAAACGCAAAAACATGAGGCGCACCGTTCCCGGGTAGACGCCCGAAACAGTAAAGCCTCGGATGTACGTTCAAAGAAAAAAGCCTTCAATAAAGCCGCAAAGTCTAGCAAGAAGGTGATACGGAAAGCTCGCTTCGATCGGATTGGCCGCATGGGGTCTAAGCTTGCCGCGTACCCCGCGGGAAGTAAAGCTTTTCGGTCTCTCGCTAAATCGGTGGCAGCTAATTTCCGGATGGTTCCCTAGCCCACACTGTTATTGAGAAAGCAAATTTGTTTGCAACTCAATTTGCGGAAGCTTCACGTCTTGACACCTCTGGCGAAACACCACCTAGACTTCCTTGATGCGAAGTGTATAAGCACGAAATTTGCATCCAGCAAAAAGAAATGCTTAAAACATAAATTATGAAGTTAAACTTATTGCTACTAGTTACATAAATAAACGCATGACCCACGACATCATCCACGGATTCATTGAAAAAGGAAACTTTACTAATTATTTTACTGACAATATATGAATAAATGGGAAGTGGTATGGGTAGTGAGATATTGTACCCACTATCAGCTGCTCGAATGCCAATCTGCTAATAGTACCTACAATTTAGTAGGTATGCGATGAGTTTCAAGATGGGTGCTCTTAAAAATAGAAATATTGATGAGATATGATCTAATTTAGTAAAGAATTTGAGAAGGAACTAGCAGACTGACATCCGAAAAACTGGTGTAATTTATGCTTAGGTACATTAAAAAGAATGTGTTAAAACAGTGATTTAATAATTACTTATTCAACTATCAGAGTAACCCGAGTTTATTGTTTATGTGTGGTTATTACAATAAAGAGTTAATTATCTTATCTTAATTGATCGAGCGAAGCGAGATCTCTAAGTCAACTTGGGCAAATCGGCGTTATATGTATGGTTGTTTGTCCGAGGATAACTTTCGAAGCGTTGATCCGATCATCGTGAAACTTGATACATAGGTAGGCAGTGATGGCACAATTTTGGTGCCCAAATGAGGTAAAAATGTAAGGGGGTGGTTGAGATATTGGGGTTCAAGAGGGGTAAATAAATGAAAAAGAGACTATTAGATCAAGTGAGACGTAAAACGAAATATCTTCATTAATAAATTTCGACCCAGTTTTTATTATTAGTAAAATTTTTGTAGCTTTTGAGTTATTAGCCATACAGGGTACACCAGTGACCCCACAGTGCTGTAATTTGGTATGCGTGTAGCTTAGGGTGTTACTACACCCATCGATCGAGCAACGATCGATGCCATCGATCGATAGTAAACTGAAATCAGTCGACGATGCGGCATAGTAGGAATTGTCGATCGACGTCGACTGATCTTATTTAACATCAATCGATTGCATCGATCGGCGATCGATCGATTGGTGTGGTAACACCCTTAGTGTCACAAATATAGGCAAAAGTCTGATATCTAGAATAACTGCAATATGTACCCCAAAAAAGGGTAACCAATTACATAAACGCCGGTTACCTGCGATTTGAATGAAGTTGTAGGTCAAGTTTTTTGGTTATTTATTTCGTAGCACTGTTTTGATAGTCAAAGATTACGAATACTATTTATTTTGTTTTTATGGTCGACTCGCGAGATTCGGGGCGAACCACTAGTAAATCTTATTAAACTACTATGTCAGAATACGTTCGTAAAAAAATCAATATGCTTTCTCCCGGGACTGTACCGCTATACCGCTAATGGTATCGATTGTACCGTGTCTCCTTTTGTAGAATCGAAAGTGCGATAATTATACGGGATCGACGCTGGAACCTTGTGAAATAGATCTGTCATGCCTAATTGATGCTTTTACCCCGAGTTTTACCCTCACTTCATCCGTTCGTCACTTATCACCACACCAGTGCGATTCCAACTTACCGTGAGTTTCTTCACGTGTTATTTATATCCACCGACGCTAAAAGAGGCGTGTTATATGTGTATAAATACAAATATGCACATTTATTTACGAAAAGTTTCGCACTGGGTCGAGCCTGTATAGCGGAAAAACCTTATTACAAAAAACAAACGCTTACCGCCTAAAATCTAATATAAGAGTATGAATGACAATATGAAAATAGCGAAATCACACTATTACACTAATATTATAAATGCGAAAGTATGGATGTTTGTTTATTTACTCGATCACGACGCAACGGCTGAACCGATTTCAATGTTTGGTATGTACGTGGAATAACACATAGGCTATTTTTTATCCCACAAATCAGTTCTATGTGTATCTTTGCACCACATAACAATGCAGGCGAAGCCGCTGGCAACAGCTAGTCTCAAATAATAATCTAAATTAACAAACACATACCTATGTCTTACAACCTGTTTGACGCTTATGTCTGTCATTCTGTCAGTTCTGCAGTTCCGAAACGGATGGACCGTTTGGGGCGGTTTTAGCTATGAGTGATGAATATAAGGTCAGCCAAAGCGAGGGTATCTGCACTTTTCCTTATTCGGGGGGTTTTGCACTTTTAGTTATGCTTGTTTAAGACGAAATGGCGCCGCCGCCAGTGGTATAACCTTATCGCCGACTTGGTTTTAAGCGGTTAACATGACCGCCTACAATAATTGCATTAATTCCCAGGTTTGACCTATATGGCATTGCATTACGCCGCCCGTCACCCTGAAACATACGAAAGTCTCATGTGCATGAAATTTCCACCCATACCCTTCTAACGGGAACACAGTAGTGCGAGCAATACTGCTTGGCAGCAGAACTAGGTACGGTTGTAGAACTTTCCCGTAAGAACTCTTCTCCGAAACTCTAGAAACTGTACTAAGTAGTATATCATTCTGTTCTCGAGATGGTGGGATTTCGTAAAGAACAGAGATAATTGGAGAGATTTGGGAGAGAACGTAGCCCAGCAGGGAACAAAATAGTTTAAATATTTTTTTGATTATCAAAAGTGTGCAACAGTGTGCCGAGTGATATAAATGTACGTGAATTGAGCTACAGCACTTAATCACAGCACGAAATCGCTTGGAAAGCCAATTTTCTAGACTGGAATTTCTAGTAAAAAACTTTTTAGACGATAGTGAAACCTATGATATAATATTTTAAGGGTGACTTCCGCAACGATGCCTAAACGTATTCATTGGTTAAATATGATGATTAGTCGCTAAATACGTTTAGGGATCGATGCGCAAGTCACCTTTAGTGTCTTGATCATGGCAGCAGTGATTAAAGATTCTAAATACATTTTGCCAAAATAATCAAATAATCCTGTCCCAAAGTCCTAGTCCCACTAGTTGTAATGACGGTCTGATAATGATTGCTGGGAGCCGTTGGGTGCAAGCCGCAGAAGATCGGTCACTCTGGAAATCTATGGGGGAGGTTGTGTTGAAAGTCCCAGGTAGTATAGCGATTGCGTCTGCAACTTGCCTTCAGACCCTGTACAAATTAACTTCAAATAATCATCATCTGAGCCATAGTACGTCCACTGCTGATAATAGGCCTTTCCCATTGATTTCCAGGGCGACTGATTGAGTGCGGCCGCACCCAAAGACTACCAGCAACGAACCAACGGTCTGTAAATCTACGGATAGACATAAACAATCATTTATCGGATCTTTTTTCTAATTTGATCACGTAGAGAAACACCAATAAATATTCAAGTATTTTTATTTCCCTATTTTTATAGTAGATACTTCCATTATGTCTCAACAATACATAACATTACTTCCATGTTCCATCATGGCTTGTCATATAGACGACACCCCAAACATACTACTCAAATTATGCGCATATTTATAGTCTAACAACCATAACCAATAGACCTGTCTAGCTCATTCACTTCCTAACACCTACTATAACATGCAGAGCTCTGCTTAAACTAGTCAATACTACCAGTATATCAAGACCCTTGCATCAGTTGAAGGTGGAAGGTGTGCTGTATGGATGGAGTGGTTCAGTTATGTTGGTATTGTCTCTATTATGTAAGTGCTTAGTATCATCGTCACGATCTATGGTGTGATGCGCTTCCTGGCTTGAGGGATGCCTACGTTCGTTCGAACGTACTTGAAGCTATTCGTCGAAATCATTTCGAAATATGTTTCATAACTCAAACTGCTTGACCGTTGAATTCGAGGCAACGTTAGGTACAAGATTTGGTAGAGACGTCACTAATGAAATTTTTAACGAAGGTTTAGTGATTTAGTACAACTAAACAGTCATACTGGAAAGCGCAGCGTAGGACAGCCCCCACTAAATGGAAAGACGACCTGATAAAGATTGCTGGGAGACGTTGGGTGTAGGCCGCACAATAATCGGTCGCTTTGAAAACCTATGGGGAAGGCCTATATATGTTTAGCAGAGGACGTCTTTTGTTGTGATGATGATGAAGTAAAAATGCATCGTTCGTGCTTCGTCGGTAAACACAAGCCTCCCTTGTTGCAAGGGGTATTCAATAAGGAAAAGGACTATTCGCCAAGTGTTTCATTGTTAATTGATCATTAGTATGTTAATTCATTTATCTGCTTTCTACGTGCAGACATGTGTTTCCGTTGGCTGGTCTATTTACCGTGTCCTTGATCGAAAGAACTAAATCTTTGATGAATATAAATAAATAAATATTGCTGGACATTTCACACAGCGCTATCTAGCCTCAAACTAAGCAGAGCTTGTATTATGGGAACGAAATAACTGATAAAATACTTATGTATATACGTCTTTTTTTTGTAAATACATACTTCTTATATATAGAAAAACATCCAGACCCGGAACAAATACCTGTAGATGATGCAAATATTTGTTCCGCGGCGGGAATTAAACCCGCTACCTCCTGCGTCGCAGCCCACTGCGCCACGGAGGTCGTCATATCATATCAATATCATTGTAATATTTACATAATAATCTCTAAAAAGAAAGAAATAACTATGCTCTACAGAATATAAGCCAACTCTGTTCTCGTAAATGTAATGAAATTAAGCCCAGCTTGCACAACGATCCCTAAACGTATTTAGCGACTAAACATGTTTAAATACGGTCACTGGGTGATCTTGATAAAAAGAAACATAATGGCTTCGTTAAATAAATTTCACTAATATTAGTTTGGATGTTTGTTTGTTACTCAATCACGTCGTAATGTCTGAACCAATTTCAATGAAATTTTGTGTGTTGATAGATTATGACCTGGATTCAAACATTTTACATTTTATTGCTACTTTTTATTGACAAACAGCACGTGCGAAGATGCTGACACAAGCTAGTCCTTCATAAAAAATATGCAGGATTTTGAGATGAATGCATTGCACGTGTTGATCATTAGCAAGATTTGTGGTCTGAGGTCTGTATATTATGGTAACCTCGTGGTTAATATAGACTCGCGCACAATACATGGAATCCTAGTCTGATGTCAAGTGTATATATAAGACTGTATTGTCTAAATTGACGTGTAAATAAAATGCATCTTTAGGGTAGTAAGCGTAAACCTTCATTGTCGACATTACCGACCATCCTATTTTAATGAAAACAATTATAAGACTGACTGAATATAAGGCTTCTCTGAATCTAAATTTATTATTACTGTGAATTTCAATGCTTATTACATAGTCTTAACTAATGTGTCATTGATTAACAAAAACAAAAGTAGGAAACTATTAACATTACTGATTAGTTCATGAATGCCTTTGATAATCTTATCGAACTAATAATACACCTGAATCATTGATTAATCATTCTAATCTCACGTATGCAAAAAAGGTCATTTGTTACAAATCTTACAACAAATAGTGCCAACAGAAAATGTATTGATACTTTTATTTGATAATTTTACTATTTCGACACGATAAAATATTGTGCTATAAAATGGAGTAAAATAAGTTGATATAAGATGCTAGGTAATTGCAATTTCTGTACAAAATCTGTTAACTCATTACTCAACCACAAACTGCAGATTATAATTAATGCGGAAAATATTAACTTTGACGTTATCAGTCAGATAATGGATCAGATACTGAACGATGGCACAGATAACAAACAATTGATCATTTATAAACAAAACGTATTGAAATAAAATAACAGAACAAGTAATAAAAGTAAAGCAATGCTTAAATTTGAATCCTTAAATTATTGGGATTTGCTTTCAGACTAATATGAAAACTGATAATTATGTTATAAACTGGTATTAATAACTAATATTCCAGATTCTCAAGAGATAAAAGGATTAGTTATCGACTTAAAATAAATAATGCGTGAAATTATAATCCTAATAGATTAAATCAACAAAACGACAAAAAAACGTCGGTTTGGGATTACACTATAAAATATTATATAGTTTTTTCTCTACTTATTTTTAGTAGTTGAATATGCCACTAGCGGTTACCAATCCAGATAGTAACCGTTCGGAGCACTTTTGATCGGGTCAACACGTCCGTGACTACAATAGCATTGAACAACAGACTACAACACATACAAAGAACAGTGATTAGAGAGAAGAAAAATAAGTTAGTAGTAAAACTTTCCCCACAACAAAATGACTTACAAAACTAATCGCTATATCAACAAAGAATAGATCGGAAGGTCGTTTGTTATCAGGTGTTATCACAGCATTGCCCAACACAACGTCAGCGATAATACTTAATGGGCTCAGTCTCATTACATTACCGAGGTTTGGTAATTATTATCATTATTAGGGACCTTTTCAAAAGAAACTCTATAACTCTACTACTGTCCGTACTATCAAATCCAGTTTTAATAAAATCTGTTTTGCTATTAGATTATCTTCTAATAAGCTATTAAATTTTGTCTTTTATTGGAAACTATAATGCCAACTCCAATCGATAAAAAAGGCACCTTACCCGCATAATTTCAATAAAACTAACCAAGTTAATAGAGAGAATCGAAGCGTGTTAAAAACACATTACACTTAGAACACAGCACAACACGTGCAGAAAATAATGCCATCTGTTTAATATAATCGGTGGCACTTAAACAATTAAGGACCTAAGATAGGGCCCTGTGGCACTCCAGTACAAAACGTGTCTAAACAAGCAACTTAATATAGTGGTTGGACATCTGTTGTCAATTAATTTACCGCGTCAAACTCAATTGAAGGTAATAGCTTAGAATAGTGCGTACTAAATGTATTAGTGTTAGGGGTTTTACGATTCACATGGTCAAAAGCCTTAGTAATTTTCGTACTTTTGTTATTAAAAATATTTTATTGACTAAAATATCAATATTCAGCTTAAGTATGTATCTAATCTACTATTTGTTTAAACGGCATTTGGGTTTTCCCCAATAAAGTCCTAGCGTACGTAACCTGTGAGCTAATAATGTTTAAGCAATAGTAACCTCATAACATCAGGTGGGCAAGGAATTGTCACTTCATCATAAATAAAAAACCAGACAAGTGCAAGTCTTACTCGCGCATCGAGGGTTCTTTAATGTGATATAAATACGAGTTTTTCGATTTTTTTTTTGCTGTACTTAATTTTGATTTATTTGCTAGAAAAACATATGGCAAAATGACCATATTTTTTGATTGCGTTGACTTAGAAGGTTGTTTTTTTACAGCTATAAGGGACCATAGAAATGCGTAATTGATATAAATTTCAACTCTATACCTCCACGCGTTCCTGAGAAAAAGGGTCTTGACAAACTGACAGTCAGATAGACAGAGAGACGAACAACGATGTGACCCTGTAAGAGTTTTTTTTTCCTTTTGAGGTACGGAACCCTAAAAACGACCTTCATCATCCACAGCCCATAAGTACCCACTGCTGGGTGTAGGCCTCCCTTTTTAAACACCATCCTTCCCGGTCCTGTGCTGCGCGCATCCAGGAGTTGCCCAACACTTTCTTTATGTCGTCGACCCACCGCACCGTCGGAAAAACGATAATAAAAAAATGGCGAGATTTTTCGCTGTCATTGCTTTTTTGAAACATAGTGTTTACTCGACTGAATCGCGATACTGAGTGGCACTTGTAATGCGAGTGGATACGATCTGATTGGTAAGAATTTAGTTTGTATGAATATATTTAAATCATGCGCATCCTAATCGTTCGGGTCAATGCACCGCGTCCAGCTACGAAATATGGAGCAGGCACTGTAAATCCTAAAATCTATATTTGACCAACTGGATTTACAACCTACAATATGATTGTGTCTGTTACGTTCCGAGATACCGCAAAAGAAGTTGTGATCGCAATTTTAACCTACTAAGAAAATAAAGTCTAATATCACAACTGAAAAGTCAAAGAGTGAAATGGATGGAGACCGCACAAGACCGACATAAATAGCATATTATGAAGGAGGCATACAGCCGTAGGGTAGTGAGTGGCTAAGAAGAAGAAAATGATCACAACTACATCTTAGCTTTTTTAGCGGCTATGTAGAATCCTTCAGTTAAGCAATTGTAGCGTCTTGTATAAGCAGACATACTATCGTACGATTTTACATTTTAAATATTTTTTTTGTGGTTTTATAGTCATCATCATGTTTTTGAACACTGCCTCATCTGGTAAGTCATGGTGTGGTTGAAGATGGGCCACGCTTGCCTAGAATGAACCTGTTCACTCTGTAGGTAAAAAAGACTCAAATGAAGATAAATTATGACTTCATACAGGCAGCATCATCATTAACATCCGAAAGTTTATGCAAAAAAGTAGTTATCCAGTATTTATCGTTTTCAACCTTCTCCAACTTTTCAATTGTATTAGCTTCACGTTCATTTAAGTCAATAGGATTAATTCAATACAATTCGTCATTCATTACGATCTCTATTACTCTTAAAATGTTGTACTTTACTAAAATTAGACCTCGATTAATAAATCCTCAATGTACAGATGGATCACGAGGTTCTTACTTACGCAAGATGTAGTACTAATATTTGCCTAAAGAAGATAAAGATTACCGTCTAGAAAAAGTTCTGAAAAATCAGATCTGCGTCCACTTAAAACAGAGATTTTCACTAAAAACATACCTACTTACTTACTATGTTTTGAATAATAATAACAAATCGCTTAATTCAGGCAATAATAAAATAAATAATATAAATAAATAAATATTTCTGAACATTTCACACAGGGAACCAGATAACTAAAAGAATAATTATATCCTTTTTTTGTAAATACGTACTTATAATACATAGAGAAACAACCAGACCCGGAACAAATATCTGTAGATCATGCAAACATTTGTTCCGCAGCGGGAATCGTACCCGCTACCTCCTGCGTCTCAGCCGGCTATTCGCCCACTGCACCATGGAGGTCGTCGTAAATAGTTACAGAATAATAAATAACTAATTCCACGGCCCATAAATGTCCTAAAATACACATTATAATGAGAAGGTAGGTATATTTCATAATAAATTATTATTAAATTAATAATAATAATAAATTATTATTTATTACTAAATATAAGTTGTATTATCTTTATTTTATCTATTTATTTACAAATATCATAACGATTTAAATACTACTCTGTTTTGAGGTAATCTCTCTCTCTCTCTCTCTCTCTTCCCAGCTATGTATCCCACATGGTGGTGGGGTCAGGTTTGCTGGTCGTTCTTCTCCACCTCGCTCTATCCTCGACTTCGCTCTATCCTCGACGTCGTCATCAGAAACTTGGCACTCTCTCATGTCTTTTGACACTACATCTCTCCACCTTGTCTTGGGTCTACCTCTAGATCTTTGACCGGGGATGGAAAGTAAAAAAGGGTATACTCATAAAAAAAACAATGAGCTGGTAAGACACAATTATGAGTACCTGCCAAATTTGTTATACAATTTTAATATTATTGTGTAGGATAAAAATTAAAATTGAGGTGCAAAGTCATAGTCAACATTTTACCAAATACTAATTGACGTATCTGTTCAAACCAACATTATCTATGACATAAAAGGTGGTTTCACTTCATAACTATATTTAGGCCCGCTGCAGTAAAACGCGGCACAAATTGATTACCGTCTGAAGTGGCCTTAATTTTTGATGTTTTGGCGAGACCATCTCATTGCACATGATTGTATGAGTCAATTATTGGTTTATGTTGTCTGGGATATTTGATAAATTGATTTGCAGGTTGGTTTCGGAACGATGATACATTTCAATTTCCCGTAACAAACATTAGTTAACTTAGTATTTTTCAGTTAGTTAACTTATAGAATAGATTATTCTTAATTGTCAAATATTTTTAACTAGTGGTACGCCCCGAACTTAGATCTCGCGAGTCTCCCATAAAAACAAAAATATATTATTCGTAATCTTCGACTATCAAAATAGTGCCACGAAATGAATAACCAACTTACTTGACCTATAGCTTCATTCAAATTACAGGTAACGGGAGTTCATGTAATTGGTTACACTTTTTCGAGGTAGCAATTGCAGTTATTCTGGCTTTCTGACTTTTCTCCATGTTTATCTCACTAAAGCTACACGCATATCAAATTTCAGCACTTGGGGTCAATGTTGTACCCTGTGAATTTTGTCAAAGTTCAGTTTTTATTATGGCTAATAACTTAAAAAATACTAGTTTTAAACTAAAAATAAAAACGTAGTCGACATTTACTCAATATCTCAACAACCCTCCTCCCCCCCCCCCCCCCCCACACATTTTTAACTTAATTAGTTACACCAAAAGCATATGTATTAATCCAGGTTATAATCTATGTACACACGGCTACACATCAAGCTATACGATTCCAGTATAAGCTAACCTCTCATTCTACGAAAAGCCTACACAATGCGAGGTCAGCTTATACTGGAAATGTATAACTTGATGTGTAGCCGTGTGTACCTACATACCAAATTTCAGTATGTTTAAGCACTAAATAATTTTTAATATCAATTTTTACCAGTGTAAATTATTTTTCTATTAAAAATACCGCGTCCGAATCGGTCACAGACAGACACACAAAGGCGTCAGACTTATAGCACCTCTTATTGCGCTGGAAGGGCTAATCGAGTACGTTTCGGGGAGAGTGCGGCGGAACTTTTCAACCTAATCCCATTATCTCCATTTTATCAACGGACAACCAGACGCTCTACGGTGCGCCACCGCTATATGGTAGAAATACCTCCCTTTCGCACAAAGCGACCACTTTTCTCTTCGACCTTTTTTATGCGCACCGCCAAAGAGTGGAACGCCTTGCCAGAGTCTGTGTTTCCCGATAGCTACAAGCTGGGTATCTTTAAGTCGCGAATGAATAGGTTTCTTCTAGGAAAACGTGTACTATCGTAGACTGCATCATCGCTTACCATCAGGCGAGATCGTGGTCAAACGCAAGCCTATTATGTATAAAAAAATAACCATGAACACCACATTATGAATGAATTTTGAGCAATATTGCGTTACGATAGTAATTTGAGATGTTATCAGTAGTTAGGTCAGATAGGATCTTGAATCTACTCAATAATTAGGAATGATTAATTGATCGGTAGATAGCGCATGCTGAGATTTGATATTTTGTATGTTTTGTAATGTTTTTAGGGTTCCTTATAAGTAATTATTGCTTAGGCCTTTCATCATCATCACATCAGGTGCGTCCACTGCGACACAGTATTCTACTAATGCATTTTCCAGTGTTCATATTGTTTTAGTTACATCTAAAAAGTTTATATTATTTTATTTATTAGATCTACCCACGATTGTAACAATATTTCATAGTTACTAAAGATTAATGTAAGTAGATTAATCCAACATACCTCAGTGCCTTAAGACGAAAGTCTACAATCAGTGTGTGTTACCAGTGATGACATATGGAACCGAGACGTGGTCCTTCACTATTGGCCTTATGAATAAGCTCAGAGTCGCTCAACGAGCTATGGAGAGGGCTATGCTCGGGGTTTCTCTACGGGATCGAATCAGAAATGAGGAGATACGTAGGAGAACTCAAGTCACCGACATAGCCCGACGGATTAGCACGTTGAAGTGGCAATGGGCAGGCCATATAGCGCGCAGAACAGATGGCCGATGGGGCCGAAAGGTTCTCGAGTGGAGGCCACGGACCGGCAAGCGCAGCGTAGGACGTCCACCCACAAGATGGGCAGACGACTTGGTAAGAACCGCAGGTCGGCGTTGGATGCAGGCCGCTTCCAACCGCAGTTCCTGGAGATCAATGAGGGAGGCCTTTGTCCAGCAGTGGACGTCCTACGGCTGATATGATGATGATGATGATGATGAATGTAAGTAGGTACTAATTGTACAACCAATTATAGGTAAACACCGCATGCACTAAAAAATATGTAGTAACAATAAACTTAAGTTCACTGAAATAACTAAATTACAAATTACCATAGAAGATGGTAGCCTGGGGGTCCGTAAAAACGCCGAAATAGAAGATCTTGTGGCCGAGCCTAACATCATAGGAGAATACAAGTCACACCGACTCCGCTGGCTCAGCCATCTACTGCGAATGGGTGAAGACCGAAGCGTAAAGAGAGCATACTTGGGCCGACCGACTGGCCGCCGACCGGTTGGTCGTCCCAAGTATCGCTGGAACGACAGGATGGAGGCTGATCTGCGCGACCTGGGAGCCGACCACTGGCAAGAGATGGCAATGAACAGAGGAAAGTGGAGAGTTGTTTCACACGCGTAGTTTGTCATTAAAAATATGTTTCAATCCAGGTCCCAATCTATCTACATACAAAAATTCATCGAAATCCGTTCAGACGTGACGACGTGATTGAGTAACAAACAAACATCCACTTATTAGTATGATAAATTGATAATACATAATTAATTGACAACTATTTGACCACAATTATTAGTTACCTCATCTGATGGTAGGTGATCGTTAAATATTAAACAAAACAAATGACCGTCACACAGAATGACGGATGGCCAAAGGCATAATTTAGGAGGAACCTTTTAAATTTGAGTGTAGAGCTAACTTAGCTCACAATAAGACCTTGAATGGTCAATCGTCAAATATATGATGTCTAGTAATATTTATGTTAATTATTGCATATGATAAATCCCTTTCGAATTATTCTCCAAATAAATTCAGTAAAGTTTTTGATTGCATAAAATGTCCCAAAAACCTATGAATATTTTCTCGTCGAGGATATTTAACCCTAAAACAACTTTAACAAAAAGGCTGGTGTCAGTATTTTTTTCGTAATCAATATCTGTCATTATAAGACTTGTTGTTAAAATACACATGTCATTTGCGATGATGTTTAAAAACTCAGTTCAATGTATACCTACTTTATGTTTTGTAATTTTTTATACAACCTTTTATGTTAAGTATAATTTAAAACACACGACCGGGAATTGTATTTACAGATTTAAGAGGTGAATTTAATACCGGTAGCTCGAATATTTATCCAGTAATCAATACATTTTCAATAAGCAATTCTAACATCAAATGTATGCCTACCTTTGCGACGAAGCCGCTCAGTCAGTTTAACAGGTACTTACATGATAAATGAATATGATTTAATAACCAATTTTACACAAATCGTTTCATTAATATTTTTAAGACTTAATATCAAGTCCTAAAAAATTAACTTTTCTTCACGTTTCGATACTTTTTTCAGCACAGTCTTCTTCTTAGCTTTCTCTGGTGGTATTTTTTTGATTAAATTGTCACTATTTTCAAATTAACTATTACTATTAATTATATTAATTACTATTTTTAAATAAAAAAAAAATTTATAGATAACAACAAACAGGTGCATCAACAAAGTGTGAATGTTACTGGTATAGCCATATTGAAAAAAAAACCGCGCGATATTATTGGTTTATGTGGAGGCTGAACGCGATTTGAATTTTGAACGGAGATGGCTAAGATTGAAAACATCGTGCAAATAACGATGTTTTTTCTTCAGGTTGCAGTGGAAATAGCGTGATTTATTTGTTTTCAACAGATATGACGACTGATACGCTATCTTTTTTAAATAAAAAAAATGTTGATTTAAGGAGTTGACCACGTTTCAACTTTAGCATCACAAATATGTTTGAAAATTACAAATTTTATATTGTAACAAATATGAAAAAAGAAACTATTTTATAACAATACTACAGCCACTAGTCCTACCCGTGTTTTCATTTAATGTCGTACACGTTGACACGTTGTATAATGTATGTATAATGCATGTCGCGATTGACTTACAAAATACTTCTCGGTAAAAAATGACGTGGTATCATCGTTTTTATATTCTTCTGGAAAGAAATCACCAATAATTATTATTCATCTAGGTGTACTTTGTTCTATCAAAGGATTTTTTCCTTATGGTACTTATTATTTATACTATAGGCCTCATAAGAAGGCTACAGCTCGCTTAGCATGCTATGGAGAGGGCTTTTATTGGTGTTTCTATACGAGATTCAATCAGAGGGCTTAGCCAAGTTACATTCGCGAGGACGCTAGTCGATAAGTCCAAAAATGTATGGGATTTGACAAATGCTATAGAAATATCACGTGATATATCGACAACAAACCTATGAAGAAATCGAATCGATTCGAAGCTAATGTAACTTGGCTACGGGCTCAGGAATGAGGAGATTCGTAGATTTATCAAGGTCACAGACAGCACAAGGCATTAGCAAGCGCATAAGCACTAGGCGGGGCACATAGCTCTTTGACGGCCGTTGGGCAGAAAGGTACACTGGAAAATGTAGCGTAGGACGCCTCCCACTAGATGGAAAAACGATCTGATAAAGGTTGCTAGGAGCAGGTGCAGGCCGCACAAGAATCTGGAATATGGGGGGGGGGGGGGGGGGGGCTATGTTCAGCAGTGGACGTCCTGTGGCTGATATGATGATGGTGATGGCTTATTATTTTAGAATTCCGTCCATATCTCACAATGCTAAGGTTTGACGAATTAGGAGCGAAGTCGGAAACCAGATCATAAATAATACAAATATGGAAGCCGCCCACGTGTAACGGTATTTTTTAACATGCACACTTAAACCTTTAAACCTTTTGAGAATTATTAATGTATACTTTTATCTATTTAAACAAAAACAAGAACAGATTAATAACAAAAAATTATCCGACCCCTCTTTTTGCGTTCGGAGTTAAAACTGACAAACCTATGGGTCTATGTCTTCTTCTTTCATGTCAATGGCTATTTGAATTTTTAATTTGATTAGCCCAATAGAGAGCAACTTCCACATCTCTCTCTGTTGCCTGGTACAAGTAATTCCGTATGCAGGTGATTGGGCATAAAAGACATGAGAGCAGGTGGGCCATTGTTTGTGCGGTGGCCCCGCAGTGGCACTGGCTCCGGAATGGGTCGATGTAGCCCCACTTACCTAAATTGTCTCGGCAGCGGCCAACTTGAGTGCGCAACCGGTTTAGGGACTTCCAAATTGGCCACTGCAGCTTGTAGCCGGAAGGAAGATGCTCCGCTGGTGGAATGTAATCAGGAGGGGCAGTGTGATGGGAGGATCATATTTCAAGTCTCGCTACTGCCGGGCTTTTGTCCGTGGGATTGGTGTTTCGGAGGAAGCTCTTACGGCTTTTCAGTCGGGCCGAAGGTGGCTGATGGCCATACAGTGGGTGCCGGTCGTCCATTTCCTGCTTACTTTTTTCAACACTGCAAGCAACCTCACGGCGAACGCTTGGTAGTGCAATGCCTACTAGTGGGTAGAGCATTTTGAGCGGGGTCGGTTTTAGACAGCCTGTTATGATCCTGCACGTGTCGTTAAGGGCAGTGTCTCCTCCCTCGCATGGGTAGACCGGTGCCACACTGGGCAAGCAAATTCACCTGCTGAAAACGTGATTGATAGGCCGGTTGTTCGAAGCACGTGGGCTGATGCCCCCCAGCCGGTAGAAGTTAGTCGCTGGAGTAAGTTGCTCCTACTTTCCACTTGACATTCTTGCAGTGAGCTTTGTAAGTCAAGGACCTATCGAGCGTTATGCCCAGATACCGAGGGAATGAACACTGGTCAATGCTTACGCCTTGGTCTATGTAAATGGCGTAATCGCCGCGCGGACGACGCGGCAACGCGCGTTGTCTTCGCTATACCTATTGTGCATTAGCCTCTAAGAAACACCCCAGTTAAACTAGCTTTCTATTTAATAACCGCGTCCGAATCGGTCCATCCATTCGAAACTACAAAGCCAGACACACACATACAGACAAAGACATCGTCAAATCACGGACTACTAGTCTTTATAAAATGTTTGATGGCTGCATACTACACATCAAATGATCGCATCAACTGCAAATAAGTGTGCTTAAGAGTAGTAAAATAGGTACCTTGTGAAATGGCTCGCCCAGGGAAGTACTACCACCATACCTATTTCTACCGCCAAGCAGCAAATTATGGTTGCCGGTGAAATAACAGGCACATGAGGCTTTACACCTGTATGCATCAAGTTAATGGATGCAGGGCAGTTGTTAAGTAGTAACATCGCCTATAACAAAGTATTCTCTCGTAGGTCACGTGCCTTAGATACGTGCCCTACGAGACAATACTTTGTTATAGGCGATGTTACTACTTAACATCAGGTAGGTCATAAGCTTGTTCCATCTCAATGTAGTATAACAAAAATAAATATCGTGTCTAGGTATTTTAGTACTCGTAGTTCCTGATTACCCACCCACGATCCAGGGAATCCTAGTTTGGGTTTTTGTCTAAAATCACCATCATCAACTGTCGATTTGTTAGGCATTTTTGCTTTCCCTTAATATTATTCCGAACTTTCAGAAATATTTATTTATAAGATGAACTTTAACCATCCTACTAGTATTTTTCCCTAGGACTTTTTTATTTTCTACGAGTACGTATAAAGGCATGTTATATTTTCAATTTTAACATTACTGTTGTTATTTACCAATTTTTGACAGTTTAAAAAAAATCTCGTATATGGACGATTAAAAATATATAGAGATAAAGTCCGAGGTTGTTTGTTTATTCGGGCACATCTCGAAAAGTAATTAATTAGGTAAATAAAACCCGAATGGCACCTAGGCCAAACAAGGGTACCTGAAAATAACCCATTAACTATCTAGATTTCATAGGTCAGTCAAAATATTGTTGTTAAAAAGTTCAGTGATCTACAAACCTAATTCTATAATATTCTAGGCACAGGATACACTCACTTGTTGGCCAGTTCATTCGAGGATTTACAGCCTCACCACAGATAATAAAACAGCTTCTACCACTATGCCTGACGCAGACGAACGATTTAAATCGGTCTTATGATTTTTGTCCAATTACGTGGGCCGACTATTGTTTTCAGAATGTTGTTGTCCGAGTTTACGCCGATTAAAGTAGTATTTATTTATTTATTTATGTTTGGGCATCGAACAACGATAGATAGTCACTAGAAATTTGGTAATAAACTTTTGCGATTTAGTATCAATTGTGCCCCTCCTAAATAAATTATGATTTGACAGGAAATGTAGCAATATATACATTACTAACAACCCTTTGTAAACCAGCCGGGTTTGTTTCCTGAGCTTTCCCAGTGAGTGGTCGCGAGGACAGAGTGACAGAGAACAGATGTATATTGGCGATTTAAAATGATCCCATACTTGCAAGTTGTAGAATGAGCTACTAACTGAGGGTTTCCCTTTAGGCTACGATGAGGTAGGGTAGGGATCGCATCGAAAATACTCTGGGTGTTGCTAGTGTCAATTAGCGACGGCGACCGCTTACCATTACGTAGGCCGTAAGCTGGTTTCCCTACTGAATAAAAAAAACTAATCTAAATGAATAATGAAATCACTTCTAAATGCTATAATGCTATAACTTATATATGCTTTCTAATGTTGAACTGGAACCCATTTGCTGCAGTAGCACATACACACCTACTTGTCTCTTTTTAATTGTTCCCTGACTACATTGTAAATTTATTATTTCATTCTATTGTTCCTATGTTTGTTGAATGTATTTTTCTGTTTTCTCTTACTTGTGCTTTCTCTTTGATGTTTTACCTTTTGATTGTATTGTGTGAATTTGTGTGTGCTATGGTAGCAAATAAATGTCTGTCTATGTCTGTGTCTAAAAAAATATATGTATTTTGATTTTGTATATGTAGGTACCTATGTTGATCCCGCCCCAATATTAGGATCGAATCGGCGAGAGGCTGACTGGCTTCCTTTTGATTGTGTTCGTCTTGTGCGTTGTAGCTAATAAAGGTTGTCTAAGACAGTGATTCCTAAAAGGTGGTCCGCGGAACCCTGGGGTTCCGTGGATGGGTCACAGGGGTTCCGCGGTCTGTCCGAGAGTTAAAGTTGAATTGTACTTAAAGATGAATACCCGGCAATCGTTGAGAAAGCTGTCCTTGTTCTGATTCGATTTGTGAAGACTTACCGATGCGAGATTGGTTTGCGTTCAATTGTCAGACATAAATCCTAATTTTACGGCTATTATAAGAAATAATGTGAAAAAAATCATTCTTCACAATAAATTATTACCTAGGTATATTGTATTCTTTGTTACAACAAACTATTTGCAATACTTTTAATAATTATTTTCATTTATAATTTGTTCACTCTTCGAGTCTAACATGAATATATTCAAACTACAAGGTAAACACTTTAGTTATCAAAATAGCCAGCTAGGGTTCCGACAAAAAATGTATGATCAATTAAGGTTCCATAGTCAAATAAAATTGGGAACCTCTGGTCTAAGATTGCCTAATTGACTAATTGCCGGTCATCAGCAGACTCTTGTTCTATTTTAGTCGATTTTTGTCGTTCATCTGTGGTCAGCCTTAGACCACAAATAAAGCTGTAGTTTGTATGGTCAGAGCGCAGGTTAGAGTTAGGTTAGGCTATTGACCTGGGTTCATTGAACTTTATATATTTGCGGTCATTTTTTGCGAATGGCGCTAAGGATAGTGATGTAGTGTTTAATACTATTTATAAATTAATTAATATGATACTGCTGATGTTATATTTCTATAATATTATTTCTAATCAAACTACTTTATTATCGGGGGTGACGCTTGCTTGTGGAATGGTCTCCCTGCCGAGGTTTTCCCTAGGTACTACATGGGGGTTCTAAAAAGGGCGTCTTGAAAATTTTAAAGGGTCGGCAACGCGCGAGTAATACCTTTGGTGCTAAAAGTGTCCATAGGCTACGGTAACCGCTGACCATCATGTGGGCCGTATGCTAAAGGAGGTACACACAGCTACACATCAAGCTATAATTTCCAGTATAAGCTGACCTCGCATTGTGTAGGCTTTTCGTAGAATGAGAGGTCAGCTTATACTAGATTTGTATAGCTTGATGTGTAGCCGTGTGTACATATCCAAAAAATACTTTTTTTGGTTTGTTTTTTATAACTTATTACGAATAAAATAGCTGTAACAGGTCGGACAGACATACAGACGGACATGGCGATAATAATAATTGATAGCAAAATTTCCAAATATGCAATAAAAAAGATCACAATGGCGTTTGTTCATTGGATACGACGATATAAGGGGTCCAAAATAGACTACGGAACCCTACTTACTGTAAGTACTTACATTTTTTTATAGGTTTCGTAGGAAATCGTTACATTATATATACAAGTTCATCATATTGAGCCATCATTAATAAACTCTTCACGAAGCAGAAACAACTTACATTTCAAATAAGTGTCAATGTCGTCTTCATACACTTTGCAAATATTATACCTGATCTAACTATTGCACCAAACTACAATGTGTGAATTGGCAAGTAAGTCAAGGTCATACCATACCTAGTGTATTCAAAAACACTAGTATACCTAGCTGCTAAGTATTCTAAAACACTGCTTTACCTGCTAACTATTTCAAAACGTTCAATAAGTTGCGACAACCAAAGAAAATCGAGATTATTTTACTGATATGTAAATACATATTTCAGCTGTCCCTGAAAATTGAATTCTTAATGCATTTTAAACTATATTACGTTTATGGCTGTGAAACTGACAGATAATTTAAATTGGTTAGATTTTTTGAGATATCTTGCATACAACTATAGTATTTCCATTTCTTTATTTTCTCGATGACAGTTCTTATTTGATATTTGTAGTGTTGTGACCAAATAAGTAATGATATCGATCGCATATATTTATTATATTTTGAACAAAGACAAATACAACAAAAACATACAAATATATTTTTTCAAGGTGGGAACACTCAATGGCCCACCGCCATTTTGTGTTCGTTTTAGTCTGTCACTCGCAACAAGACGGTCGTGCTAGTCACTACATTTCTGTTCGCTGAGTTTTTTCACATTATCCATTCGTAACGTTGTGCATTTTGTGTTCCTCCGTGTTGTACAAACACGGTTGTACAAAACTATCCGGCAGTAGTTTAGTTTCTTACATTTTGTAAATAAATATCGGGTCTGCTATCGTGTTACGTTTATGGATAGCTCCATCCCTATCAGTTTCTCCGACTCTGGTATAACCTTGTACGTGTAATAATGCATACATAATGTAAAAAAGACGCTCGTTCAAGTTTTCACAGGAGCTGTCATCGAGAAAATAAAGAAATGGAAATACTATAGTAAACTCACTTACACTTTTTTTGGCAATCGTGTAACATTCGGGGAGGGAGATTTCGCTAACAGTAGGTAAGTGTGTAACAGATAACAAAATAATTAAGTAATTATCTTTATTTTTCTTGAGCTTATACCCGTATGCCTCAAGTTGTTGGACGCAGGGCAGTGCATCGTAGGCCACGTTTCTAACGTGCGTGATCTACGAGGCAATTCTCTGACAAAGGCGATGATTACCACTTAACATAGGGTAACATAACTTAACTAAACATAAGCTTGTTACATCTTACAACTTGCACAAAAAAAATATTATTACCTGCACAAAAAAATAGTAACTCATGAAAAATGGCCTGGTTAGTCAGCAAAATGCATATCCAATCCAGGACAAAAGTCAAAGTCAAAAGATTACGACGTCATTGAATAACAAACATCTAAGCTCAATAATAGAAAAGTTTAGACGGACGATACCCCTGTCCCTATTTTTATTATAATGTCGAATATACAAGCCGTGTGACGTTAAACAGGTTTAAATAAAAACAGTATCTCAGTTATTGAATATGACTGTATGGGAAAGGGCGCACGGTATTAGGGCATCTACTTCATTGAGATTTATGTGACGCAGGGCAAGTGGATAATAGGAGGGACATGGCTGACCAGTCGGATTGTTTTGCAATTTGTAGTAATAAACAATAATTCACTTTGATACTTTGAACTTAAGTTGTTGAACTATGTTTTATTAGATCTTAGATAAACTTGTTGAAAACAAGTATGATTTTTTTTTCTAGCGTAAAACAATATCCGTCAAGAAATTAAACTACTGACAGATTATAAATAATAAAAAGATTGTTCTTTTTTTATTTAAGAACTTTTAAACAACATGTTTCAAATCCAAATCAAAATGTCTTTATTTAGTACATAAACAGCGTACAGAAACAATATGAAAACGGTGATACCTGCAGGAGTAAAAAATACTGTGTCGCAGGCATCAACGCCCGCCTCCTTAACAAATAAAGAGTTCAATATTTAGACTAAGAGAGAAGCTAAGTTAACGAAAGACTAAAGTTAATTTAATGTTAAACAGACAATTTAAAAGAATCGAGTATCGATACGATATACAAATATATAATAACAAGAATAGTAACTATGATAAATTTGAATTATCTAAATTATAAATTATATTCATGTTTATGTCAGCCCTATAAGTAACAAAATGATAAATTTACAAAACGAAAAATAGCTCGTTATTAAAATAAACTAATACATAAACAGTACATGAAATAAATACAAAAGCGCACTTTTCGAAAAAATAATTATTATTTAGCAAGAAACGTTTTTAAAGAGACAAACAATTTACCGCAAAAAAACTACCTACTGACAGGTGCGGTTTCGTTCGGAAGCACAGACACGCGCGGAACGCAGCCACGGCTATTTCCGAACGAAACTTTTTCTTTTTTTATGGCAAACTAAACGCCACCCATTCAAAGAGCGTGACACTTGCACTCGGGCTTTTATTGTTTTATATAGTTTGTTTGTAAATAGTCTGGTTGATTGGATAGAAGAATTTCACCTTTTGACAGCTTGGCATTATTTTAACTCGTGGAAATCTAGTAGGTAAGTCGAATATGGCAGGTATCAAAATACTGCCAACAAACAACGAACAACATTGGGATATCTTCCTGTTGACATATTGATTTTATTGTACCAGGAGATACTTCTTACCGGTACAGCTTTCTTAATCCCTACAAAGCATAATTCCGGTCTGGTATGGAATACTGCTGCCACCTTTAGTATGGTTCGGCCAAATACCAGCTCGCTGCATGCCTTAGACTCGATAGAACGTAGAGCTTTTAGGCTTATAGGTGAGCAATATATGGCGGAGACTAACACCCAAAGTCTCGAACACCGCCGTAAAGTTGCAAGCCTATCGATCTTTTACAGAATACATTTTCGGGAATGTGCCTAGGGATTATACGATCTCTTTTCCATCAAAGGACAAGCAGGCGCACGGCTCAGTACCATCCGAATCCTAGTTGATGTACCACCCATTCGCACACACCGTTTTGATTCTACGTTCTTGATGCGCACAGCTAAGGTATGGAACAGTTTGCCGTCGTCTGTTTTTCCTAAAGAATACAATCCGGGCCTGTTTAAGGTAAGAGTAAATAGGTTTCTTCTAGATCTGCGTGATTCATCTTAGACCACATCATCGCTTACTATCAGGTGAGATTGTGGTCAAACGAAGATCTATCCTGTTAAAAAAAAAACAAAATTACGAGTAACTATGGCTTACCTACTGAGTGTAATTTTTCAATATAAAGTGAAACTTGGTGGTTATTCATTATATTTATTGTTTTAATATATTATGGGTAACTAATAAATTATTTGTCTTTTGTGGTTGATTTTTCAATTTGTGGTGTAACTATTCAAAGAATACCATATACATACATTCAAAATATAGATATAATACAAACTTTTTGATTATTTAATTGTGATTAGGTTGTTAGATAGATAGTCTTTAATGCACACCAATCAAAATTACAATGGCAAAGATATACATAAAAATAAAAATAACTACAATGTTTTATCTCTAAAAGTGATATATTTCAGACGTCCTTTGGTAATTATGACTCATTAAATTAAATACTTGAGATCCTGGGCAGAGAAACACTGGATAATTGAATGTTGCCATGATAAAACCTCTTTCAATTCGTAAAGTAAATAAAACAGTGTATTTAATAAATAACACAGCTGTAATAACATCATACCTACCGCGAATGACAATGCCTACGTTACTTTGGAATGACAATATTTGATATAAAATAGGTCAAGAGCGCCAATAATGATTTCATTCATTGAAATATTCACATAAATAATTAGAAGGAAAAAATATTACAAAAACACGTGCAATACAAACTAGTATAAAAATGATACACAAGATCAGTTGAGAGAAGAGCCAAGAAGCTTATAGGCAACGATGAGCTAGTTGATGCAAGGCTCCTCAGCCTGGAGCATCGACGAAAGGTTGCTAGCCTCTCGGTTTTTTATCGAGTACATTTCGGGCAGTGTGCGGCGGAACTCTTCAACCTGATCCCACCATCTCCATTCTATCAACGGACAACCAGACGCTCTGCGGGGCGCCACCGCTATATGGTAGAAATACCTCCCATTCGCACAATGCGGTTCTCTTCGACCGCCAAAGAGTGGAACGCCTTGCCAGAGTCTGTGTTTCCTGATAGCTACAACTTGGGTATCTTTAAGTCGCGAGTGAATAGGTTTCTTCTAGGCAAGCGTGTACCATCGTAGACTGCATCATCGCTTACCATCTGGCGAGATCGTGGTCAAACGCAAGCCTATAATATATAAAAAAAACATGAGTTTTATTCTTATACATATATTGGGTTATTCCGCTGGTCTCCAAGGCGTCGGGACCAGCGGTTAATATTATTAATAATTAAGTTAAAAACCATCTGTCATCATCGTATCAGCAATAAGACGTTCACTACTGAAGATAGATCTCCCCATTGGTTTCCAGAGCAACCTATCTTGTGCGTCCACCACATTTATTAGGTCGTATTCTGATCTAGTTGGGGACCGGCCATTAGTCACATAAATCCATAACGCCTTGATGAATCATGTTGGAATTTTGATGAATTACGTAAACAGTGTTTTTCACATCTGGTGTGCTTATTATTCGCGACTGTTACTACGGAGGTGAACCGTTTTGTGTCGTCGACCTCCGTTTTAGAATATGGTTAGTATATGGTTAGTGGACGACATTTTAATAGATAGTGGATGGCGTTAGAAATTATCCTACCAAGATAATATTATGTAGTTATTCTACTTTGTTAAAATTGATAATTGACATTATTTGACATAGATACATAGACGAGATGACGTCACGAAGTTTTCCTAACGCTGCCCAGCCGAGTTGGATTCGTCGACTGGCTTATTTCTCGAATTTAGACCTACCTAACTAAATCCCAGTAGATGGAAAAGGCAGCACAGGATCGGTCGCACTGAAAATGTATGGGGAGGCCTATTTTGCGATTTTGATTATTTGACATACAGTTCTTTCTCGTAATGGCAACAATACAATTTAAACCTTGTATTTTTGTAAATTGGCAACACTGCGCGTGCGTGGTTGGGATTGAGTAAAACCAGAACCACTCGTTCACCAATCGCGTCATTTGATTTGACTTCAACGTTTCGACGAAGGTAATTTCGAAGCAGCAGACAGATCTCTTTTGGCACTCGACAAGTTAACAAATTCTTAAAATAAGTAGGAACTGTATTAAATAAGTTAAAATTGTACCTACATAGTCTACCTTGCATTTGATATTGATAAATAAATATGCATTCAGCATTTAACTGGTGTATTCATTTCACTCATGTTCAGTAAATAGATGCAAAGATCAGTTTTTACTGTTAATTCCTTAAATTGAAATTTTTCTACTTTTTAACTGAATCACAAGTTCTTCTCAAAAAAAATAAAGCCGTTTATGCCGCAAAAAACTCACATTTCGACACTCTCAAGGGCATCAAAATTTATAGGGTCCGTTGACTATAACTATGAAATTTGGCAAATAATATCGTCTTATACTACAAGTACAATGAAAAAATTAGAAAACTAGACATTTGTAATCGAATTATAAAAAATATAGTCTTTATATAAGTCGAGGGCGAGTCGGACTCGCTCTTATCCGGTTTTATTTAAGATAATAAGTGTTTTCATTCAATCACAACACTTCAGGATTACCCTTCTTTTGTTTTGTGTTATGTCAAAACCGATACTAAACCACGTTTATAAAGATATATAGACGACCGGTTCACCTTCACCTCACAATTACATGATTCACGTAACCGATGTGATGTGAACAACTGTGCACTATTGAAATAACTCTACTAAAATGATCAATCTACTATGAATATTATGAATGAATGGACAATTCAAAAATAAAAATAATCTGTACATAGGCGAACTTAATTGTAGATAGCATTCTCTTCCAGTTAAGCTTTGTGTAATGATGACAAACAGGTTTATAGGTAGTGCATATTTGGTGGAGGGAGAGGTTTTAATAATAAATTAGCAAGGTGAAGTGGCTATGGGCACATCGCTCGTAGAACCGAATCTCCACTCGAAAGGTATTCGAGTGGAGATCACGGACTGGAAGACGCAGCGTAGGCCGGCCCCCCACAAGGTGGACCGACGATCTAGTAAGAGTCGCGGGGAGCCGTTGGGCGCAAATGACTACCAACCGCTAGTTGTGGCGATCTAAGGGGGAGGCCTAAGTTCAGCAGTGGACGTCTTCCGGCTGATGATGATGATGAGGTTTAATTTCAATTCCAAGGCACATAGATATAAATAAAAAAAACTAAACCTATAACTACTATACATTCGAAAGTAATTGTATCTCTCTATCTGTCTGTCTGTTTGTTGTTTTCACGACTACACGGCTGGATGGATAAACATTCAAGCTACCGGTATTAAACCCATCTCCAAAATCAGTTAATACGATTCCGGATGTATGTTTTAAATTAATGTCGTACCTACGTAACATAACAGGTTGTACCTATAGATTGTTATTGATCGAGCGAAGTAAGATCTCCAAATTAACTTGGGCAAATCGGCGTTGTACACAGGGCTACACATCAAGCTACACATTTCCAGTATAAGCTGACCTCGCATTGTGTAGGCTTTTCGTAGAATGAGAGGTCAGCTTATACTGGAAATATATAGCTTGATGTGTAGCCGTGTGTATGTACAACGTGTATGTATGTATGTTTGTTTGTCTGAGGATAACTTTCGAACGTTTATCCGATCATCGTGAAATTTGGCCTATAGGTAGGTAGTGATGGCACAATTTTGTGCCACAACAAAAACAAAAACTTGTTTAGAGATATTGGGTATTGGGGTTCAAGAGGGGTAAAATAAAACAAAATGAGACTATCCGATCAAGTGACACGTCCAATAAAAGTTATTTGTGAGTACATTTCAACCCCGTTTTTATTTTTAGTTTCAACATTGTAGTTTTTAGGAAAAGTCTGAAATCCAAAATAACTGCAAGTTCAACACAAAAAAATTATAACCAATTAACATCAACTCCCGTTACTTATTTGAATGAAATTGCAGGTAAAGTTATTTGGTTGTGGATTCCATGACACTATTTTGATAGAACTTTTTAAATTTTCGCGAACTACACTCGTGTTTCTCGTGACCACGGCCGATGTAACTACGCCGAAACGTCGAGGTTAGTCAAAATTATGATTTTGATATAAATCTGTGCGCGAAAAGACCCGTTTTGTCTTAAAAACATGACTATTTTGAGATTACAAATAATATATTTTTATTTACGGGAGACTCGCGAGATCTCAGTTCGGAGCGAACCACTAGTAGTATAAATAGTTCAATCACAGCTCAAGAAACATACTGTAACTTATTAATTGAAAACAATGAAGACGGCATATTAATCTGTTCTAGACAAAACAATGGTAAGTTCTAATAAATACCTCAGAGCACACTCAGCCCACTGGTCGTCCTTGATCGATTCCTGGTAGGCGCTAATCAATTAAATAATACGACGTAATAACACAGTGTAGTTACTTGCTTTGCTTGCTAATAATGCTTTGTGCTATGACGATGAATTTGGTTCGTCTACGAATCTCCTCAGTTCTTTATTTTATTTTATTATTAAGGCACACAAAACAGAATACAACCAATCAGATACAAAATTAGTGATTGACTCTTATACCTAGATTGTATCCCAAAGCATGAGCACACAGCATGATAACTCTAGCGCAGTTCTGTGTAGACCAGCTAAAGGGAAACATTCACTTACATAGGCAAAACAAAGTAACAACAAAAATTAATAATAAAATAGCCTACAATAATGAGATAATTAAAAAAAAATAATCAATAAAATATACATTTTTAGAGAATGAAGGCTGAAGCACTCTCTTAATAAGAGTGGGACCTCGATATCTTTTTTAATCTTAAATAATTTGTTATTGAAAAAGTCAATATTAACAGATCATTGTAAAGACAACACATTCTGACTATCGGATTATAAAAGGACGTATTATTAGTATATACCTGTAGGGCGAAAGTATTTTGAAAGACAAGTTCTGATTCGATCTCGTAGAGAAACATCAAGCATAGCTCCTTAGGATAGCGACCTTGAGCTTTCTTATGATGCCCATAGTGAAAGACATACTGGACATACATACTGGACACATGAAAGGCAAGCGTGGCAGTACGTAGGGCACATAGCTCGAAGAACTGACGGCCGTTGGGGCAAACAGGTTCTCGAGTGGAGACCACGCAATGGAAAGCGCAGCGTAGGACGCCCCCTCCCCTACTTGATTGAAAGAAGACTTGATAAAAAAATCGACGACCTCCGTGGCGCAGCGGGCGAATAGCCGGCTGAAACGCAGGAGGTAGCGGATTCAATTCCCGCCGCGTGATAAATCTTGAATTTATAAACTAAATAAATTTAAAAAAAATTGCTATACGGGCCGAACTGGTAGGGGTAAAATTTTCAAAATAGCGTATATGGTCTTATTAATATGCTCTACTAATAAATAGAAAACTATTGTATATCATAAAACATTACTTAAATGTCTTATTATTTCGGAGTTAAAATCAAAAAGTCGAAATATTATAATTCCCCGTACGTATCCCTGAGGGTTGCAAAACGAACAGTCTGAAATTATTAAGATTGATAGAAATGTCTGCAATACAAAAAAATAAAACAGTCTCTATCTAATGACAGTTTTACTTTTTTATCTGTGTTCTGAAAGATATATATAATACTAGCTGTTGCCAGCGGCTTCGCACGTGTGGTTTGCCAATAAAATGTAGCCTATGCGTTTATCCAGGTTATGATCTACGTACATACCAAATTTCATCGCAATCGGTTCAGCCGTTCCGGCGTGAAAGAGTGACAAACATCCATACATACATACTTTCGCGTTTATAATATTAGTAGGATTTGGGCCTTTGTATTAAAAATTTCTTGTATACATGTTGCCTGAAATTTACATCGCGAAAGTTTACACCCTGAGGCATACAGGTGAAAAGTCTCATGTGCCTGTAATTCAGTAGTATCAAAGTATGCAGCTGCTCACAGATTAATTAAAACTATGCAAGTTTCATAGAATAGTGTATAGTTTGTATGGCGCGGGTCATAGATTAGTGATAAGTTATTAGGAGGTAGGTCACAGATTAGTGAGCAGTTAGTGGAACATGCCACTTGACACCTTCCATTCCGAGAAGTGTCAACCGCGTGCTTATTTTTGTAGCGGTCAGGCACTCGGGAATAGGGTTGCTGCTTCGCTATAATAGGGCTATAAAATTGTCGTAAATTGTAAAGGTTTTTGTAGCTTTTTTTTGAAAATGCTAATGTTTTTTCGATTCCTGCATAAAAAGCATTGATCTTTTTATGTAAGTGAGCTTCTTTTTGTTCTAAACCACCACTAACCAGACCTATTTTGGTATTGACTATTTATTAATCTAATTCGAGTCGATATATGAACTTATTTATGTATCACCAGACAAAGACAGTCCTTTTTTACAAGCTTTTTATTAACTTGCGATGTATGTATGTTTCTCCGGATGGAATCTTACAACTGAATTTTAAACCCGTTCCCCACCACCGATTGAGCTGAAATTTGGAATACATATGTAACTTCGGTAATGCAATAATATGGTACCATGGCGGTGGTCTCATGATGGAGACGGATGCTAGACAACGGAACTTCTGAATGGATTATAGTAGGCTGCTAGTGTTTGGGCTCATTTGAATCTGCTTGCGGTTCCGATTATGAATTTTATAAAAGCTTGTTTTGAAAAAGTAATTTTTATCAAAAATTTCTTACATTTTTTTAATCTCTTACAGAGTCTTACAGAGTTCTCACTAAGAATTATAAATTATCGGCAAACTGAACTATGTAGATGTCGTTTGTAAAATTGTTCCCATCCTAGACGTTTCAAAATGATCAATGTGATTTTAATGAATAAAAGTTTATGATTTTGTTTTTAGAAGGGGGATAGGAAGGGGGGGGGGGGGTAAGAACCTATCTTTTCAGCATAGATAGCTTAAAATATAAATAAATAAGTCCTAATCAGGCAAAAATATATTTTTGTGATTATAAAAGCTATGAGACAGCCCTAGCATTGTCTCTCCTATTGGAATGCTCCACAAGCACCACTAATGAATCAGTATTAGCGGAAATGAGGTACGTGATGGGAAACCGATATTGCCTCATTCATAAAAACATCCTAAAACCCTTCCATATAGGTACCTATAAATAAAAAGCAAAGTTTGGACGTTTGTTGTTAAATAACGGACAGACCGATTACTATGATGAAATTCAGAATTATATTTCATTTATTTTCCACTGTAGGTACAGTAAATAACACTAAGTTACGTCATATATAGAATATATCAATTAAATTAACATTACAGTAGCTCGAACAGACAGGTATCGGGACTAATTAAGTTATTTTAACAAAGAATGTCTACTTAAAAGAATAAAAGTTAAACAAAAGTCAATAAAATCCAGAACAAAACAATGTCAAATAAGTCAATCAATGTCAAATAAGTCAATCAATGTTAAATCAAAATCGTAATTAATGTAGTACATGTTAAAAAAAGTCAAGTTAATTACGATTAATTACATTTGTTACATTAAGATTAATTACATTAAGTTAATTACATTTGTACGAGTATTTTGTAAGTATTGGTACACACGGCTACACATCAAGCTATAAATTTCCAGTATAAGCTGACCTCGCATTTTTTTTTATTTAATTGTGGGGAAACAGGCTTACGGCCCACCTGATGGTAAGCGGTCACCGTCGCCTATTGACACCGGCAACACCCGGGGTATTGTCGATGCGTTCCCTACACTCTTTACATTTCTCTTGAAGCGTGCCATGTCGTAGTGTAATGCGAAAACCTCAGATAGTAGCTCATTCCACATCTTGCAAGTATGGAGTAGAAAAGATCGCGTGAAGCGTGTGGTGCGCGATACCCAATTGTCGATTATATGTGGATGAGCTTTATTACGTTTGTCGAGAAGTGCGGTGGTAAAATTTACCACCGCGACGGGATGAGATCAAATAGGCCCTCAGAACATTCCCCATTATACAGGCGGTAGAATACACTGAGCGATCCGATGTCACGGCGTTGACTCAGCGGTTCCAGCCTGTCGGCGAGTTTGGGATCACCGATGATTCTAATGACTCTTCTCTGAAAGGAATCAAAACGAAGCAATTGGTAATTTGGAGCTCCGTGCCAAAGATGGGAACAGTATTCAACGTGCGGCCGAACTTGCGCTTTGTACAGCAATAACCGTTGTTCATAATTTTATAATTCATAATTCGTTTATTGTCTGTAAACCTAGGTACATAGGATGGTTGAGCTTAACAAAGAACTATACTAGGTTTCGCCATTTTGGCGTACAAACATTACAATAGTCACATAAATGAATATAGTAAATTTAAATCAAATAATTAATTAAAAAAATTAATTACAAATGTCAAAAATGTAAGATAAGTGTCAGAAGTCATAATCACAATAATAGTAGTTATATGCATAATATTAGTTATACACAAAAATACCTAAATTGAATACAATAAATATAAAAAGCACATTGTTAATTGAAAATGTCAAATAATTTAGATATGCCTATTAATAAAATAATAATACGGTCAATTGGAGATAGATGTCAATAGTTATTTACAGAAATTGAAACAATATAGGTATTTCTCAAAATTAATGTTCGATAATGTTTCGATCATTCAAAAATTCTTTAACGGTATAATATGCTTTTTTCACCAAAATATCACTCAATCTGCCCTTGAATTCACTATTGGAGAGCAAGCGAACAGATTTTGGGATTTTGTTACGTAACGTCGTAACGTCGAGGAAAAGATGATGCCAGACTGTGTGGTGCCAACAGTCAAGCATGGTGGTGGTTCCATTATGGTCTGGGGATGCTTCTCGGGCCATGGAACCGGAGATTTGGTACGAGTCGAAGGAATCATGAAAAAGGAGCAATATAAACGAATACTACAGCAAAATGCCATTCCGTCTGGTTCAAGAATAATTGGAGATGGATTTTTTTTCCAACAAGATAATGACCCAAAACATAGTTCAAAATTATGCAGGGGTTATTTAGAACACAAAGAAACAGAAGGGGTTTTAAAAAACATGGTGTGGCCCCCTCAGAGTCCGGATCTCAACCCGATTGAGCTTTTGTGGGAAGAGCTTGATAGAAATGTGCGCAGTTGTTGTCCCACTTCGCAAGAAGACATGTGGAAGGCTTTACAAGAAAGCTGGAACAATATATCACAAGATACAATCGACAAATTGATTGCTCGTATGCCAAGAATAGTGAAAGTAGTAATAAAATGCAAGGGAGGGTTTTTCGACGAAAAATCTGTATAAAATATGAGCGACATTTTTAAAGTAAATGGTTGATTTTTCTTGATTTTTTTGTTTTCTTCATAATGTATGTGTATTAGGAAATAAGTATTTTAATTCATAATTAAACCTCTTGCTTTGTATTTTGAGTTTTATTTCATTTTCCTACTTTGATGTAGGTGGTCTCAAACTTTTGGCCGGCAGTGTATATAAAGTGGGAGCCATACAGAACACACTATTGTGTAACAACTGCGTTTTACATGACTTTACATGTTGTTGTGCCGTCATTGTGTAGGCTTTTTGTAGAATGAGAGGTCAGCTTATACTAGAAATGTATAGCTCTATGTGTAGCCGTGTCTACCAAGGGAGACCAATACGTTGGCGGCTTGGCGCCTTATGGGCAGCCATCGGCCATAAGAAATAGTCATTCTCCAACAATATCATGTAGAGTTATAAGATAAACATAACAACTCATAAAAACACTTGTATTTATCAAACACTTCATTAAACTAGGAGTAAATATAAACAAACCACAAATTAGAAGTAATTGTTTATAAATGGAATATTATCTGTGGCGCCACTGAAATGCAATGTGCGATATATATAAGAGTAACACATAGCGATACTTATAAATTAAACTGCACTTCAGTTTGTTAGGTAATACAATTAATTTTATCTCTACTTCTTGAACAAAACAAATTCGACCTCCGTGGCGTAGTAGGCGTATAGCCGGCTGAGACGCAGGAGGTAGTGGGTTCGATTCCCACCGCGGAACAAATGTTTGCATGATATACAAATATTTGTTCCGGGTCTGGATGTTTTTCTAAGTATGTATTTACAAAAAAAAAGTATATAAGTATTCTATCAGTTATCTAGTTCCCATAGTACAAGCTCTGCTTAGTTTGGGGCTAGATAGTGCTTTGTGAAATGTCCATAAATATTTATTTATTATTTATTTATTAAAAAGGTTGGGCGGAAGAGTTGGCTTTATTCAAAAATTAGCTACTTATGTTTTGAAACATAACATATTGGCGGTTTTATGATTTAAAAAATATATTTTGAATGGTTCTATTGTTTTTATTTTTATTAATTTTTATTTTAGCGATAAGGCCACTATTGTACCCTCACCTCCATAATCGTTGATGGTTTTCATGTTAGGTAAATAAGCGGCGAAGCGAACAACATGTGATCCAAGAGCTGGCGCCTGTGTAATTTCAATTCAGTGGGGCAATGCAGCCAGTGTCTTGGGGGCACTTCTGCCCACACCAATCTTGATTAGTTAAGCTATCTATAGATCGTTTGCAAAGATCTTTAGATGATACAAATTTTTTGTATTTTTTTAAGAACATATTCTTTCTGTCTAGGTTGAACTCCATAATGTTGATTCGATTTAAGTTGCGTTAACTTAATATTATATTAAAACAACTATTACAGTACATTTATTTCTACAAAAATAAAATTGTTAAAAATAAATAGGTTATACCAACTACTAAAAGAGGTTATTCCAACGCAACATTTTTGGTATATTCGAATATAAGTAAGTCTAACTGATAATTTAGTAAAGTCAACATGTTAACGAAGTAGAGTCAACATGTTAACGAAGTAGAGTCAACATGTTAACGAAGTAGAGTCAACATGTTAACGAAGTAGAGTCAACATGTTAACGAAGTAGAGTCAACATGTTAACGAAGTAGAGTCAACATGTTAACGAAGTAGAGTCAACATGTTAACGAAGTAGAGTCAACATGTTAACGAAGTAGAGTCAACATGTTAACGAAGTAGAGTCAACAAAATAACTAAATTTACTTTTATAGTTCAACTATTTTTTTTTGTTAATTCATCAAATCATGTCGGTAGGTGCTATATTAACCTATAATATTTTTATTTTTCTTTATTAAGGACAGGAAACAATTATACAATTAGGCTACTTAATGCTAATACTAAATAAGGTTTTTTTATGTATCAGCCCCGGTGTCCACAGCTAGACTACTTATATTATAGATAGGATATACAGAGTGTTTTTTTTTAACTGAAACAGTACGGCAGCACCCATAACCAGAGGAGATACAGGAAGTATGCTTCAATTAAGTCTACTGTTTGCATATTTGACAATGCCATGATAGGACAAATAAGATGATGCAATGACTCGTTCGAATGTTCGAAATTCAAAATTGTTCTGAAATACGAATAGTTTTTGAATTGCTAATGTGAGTATGGAGTTCCTAAACTTCTTAATCCCTACAGTATTAATACTTCTTTAATGTGCAATTAGAATCTAATAAAATGTTTGTTGGAGGAATTTTGCTTTGTCCTGTTGTATGAGAATACATTTTATCAAATTTGACTAACTTTCTCTGCTCAGATTTTTTTATCTAATACAATAAAATGATCCTTACAAAGGATTGCATCGATCGCCATCAAAAATTTTTTTACCAACTTGCTTCATTTTAAGGCGCTACTCACGCTTGAGCAAAAAAACTTTAATTCCAAAATGTTTTTCTTCGAAAACGAGCTGATGTTTTAAAAGAAACTGCATCTGTATCTCCTCTGGTTATGGGAGCTGCCGTACTGTCCCAGTTAAAAAAAACACTGTATAATATAGGTTGGAAAAAGGTTAAAACAGCCTATTCGGTTTTTCAGTGTATACAGTAATCTATCTACCTAAAATGTCAGTCAGTATTGTACCAACTAGATCAAAACTAAATACCTAAAATTAAATAAATGTACTAAAATAATCTTAAAATATAACATCACATTTTTTCCCTGTCTTCAAAGCAGTTCACAAATAGAATGAATCCTTTAATCCTCTTTATAGGAAGCAGAAGATGTTGAGATAGGTCGGGAATTAGGGATAAAATTGACATAAGTTATTAAAGTTTCAATTAACAGTAAAATATGATTTTATAAAGGATTGTATTCAATTACAAAATAGTTTGGCTTTTAAAATTTTAATTAAGTACATAGTTACATTGATTGATTGATTGATTAAAATACTTTATTGCACTTATAAAACTAGTATAAAGGCAAAGAGCATTCTCTTCCAGATAACCTTTGTGTGTTGTAGATAAAGATGTGTAGGTAGTGCACAGAAAAGGAAACTAATTAAAATTTGCACAGAACTATTAAAAATAGCACAATTAAGGTACACACTCCATAAATAAACCCACTTATATACCTTATATATAATTGACTAAACTATACCAATATCAAATAAAAATACATATATACTGAACAATAGAAAAAGTGATAAGGAAAGATTAAGTTGCTCATTTTTGGTCAGTTTGACCGAGAAGGTGCCTATAGATTCTCAATCAGAATGCTACTACATTATAGGCACATACAGAATTTTGATACCACCTGCTCGACAATGTCAAATTATGTCATACCTCACCGAATGCAGGTAATTAAATGGGCTGAGCCGGGAGTAAAATTGTACAGAATTTAAATTGATTAAGATTTAATGATGTGATTTGAATTTGGAACCTCATCTGTATTAAAATTTGAACTAAAGAGACCCACAGAATAAGAACTTAGTTATAAATCGAACTAACCTCTGCACATAATGCATCAACCAACAACCTAGATTTGGTTTTTATTGTCTAGTAGAAAGTGTGAAAATTAAAGTAATCTCGTGGATAAAGCTGTCTGCATCTTGGGCGTGCTTATATCCCTCTCTGCACTCAGGATTCTAGCAAATCCCTCGCTCCGCTCGTGAGTTAACTCTAGAATCCTTAGTTAAATACGTTCGTACGTAATTTACTGCATCATAAACAATTCGGATTTACCAGGGGTCGCTCAACCACTGATGCTGGTATTGAGTTAATATCGCACGTATTTGATGCCTGGGAGAAGTCTCATGACGCTTTAGGTGTTTTTTGTGATTTGTCCAAGGCATTTGATTGCGTAGACCATGACACATTGATCAGGAAACTACACCATTATGGCATTAGGAACGTTGCTCTACACTTTCTCACTTCTTACTTAAGTGGCAGAGTGCAAAGAGTTGACGTGAATGGGAAGCGTTCTCCGGGGTCTCTGGTTAAAATGGGTGTACCACAGGGATCAATTCTGGGAGCATTTTTGTTTTTAGTATATATTAATGATCTTCCCCATCTTGTAAGGGACGATCATGAGGTTGTATTGTTTGCAGATGACACGTCACTTTTATTTAAATTAAAGCGACGACAAACCGATTTTGACGATGTAAATAATGCAATCTCTAAGGTCGTAAAATGGTTTAATGTAAACAATTTACTTCTAAATGAAAAGAAAACAAAGTGTATTAGATTTACACTACCTAATGTTACACAAGTAAAAGCAGATATAAAAATCAAAGACAAGGAGTTGGCTCTTGTGGAGACTACCGTATTCTTAGGTATAACCCTAGATAATAAGCATCAATGGGACTCTCACATTGATAAGTTGTCGAAGAGACTTTGTTCTGCTGCATACGCAGTCAAAAAGTTCCGTCTTTTTACAGACGTAGACACAGCTAGACTAGTTTACTTTCGCTACTTTCACAGCATTATGTCATACGGTATACTGCTGTGGGGGAGTGCTGCAGATATAAACACCGTTTTTGTGCTGCAGAAGAGGGCTGTTCGTGCATTTAATAATATGGGCCCCAGAGAATCATTACGTAATAAGTTTAAAGAAATAAATATTATGACATTCCCTTGTCAATACATCTATGAAAATCTGATGTATGTTCACAAAAATATTAATTTGTTTAAGAAAAAAAGGATCATTAAAAAAACAACCAGCCTTGTTTCTTGCCTTTACTTCCTGACTTGGTAGCGAAAGAACAGGCAGTAAAATTGACGTTTCAAAGTGATCTTTGTGATTTTAATGAATAAATGATTTTGACTTTGACTTTGTTCGGGATTCAATATAGCGCCCGTGATGCAAGACACTGCTTTATTCCCTCGTTTAATAATCTACTTTTACACTTTTCACCTGTCTGTCTCAGGGTGACGGACACGTTGCAATGCCATCCTGTCTGTCAGGGTGAGGGGCACAATGCAATGCCGTGTAGGCCAAGACTTAGTTGGACGTAACATGTGAGGTAATGCAATTGTTATAGACAGTGGTAACCACTAAATCAAGTGCGCCATGAACAGCCTGTAATTTCACCGCAACCTTTCAAACCAAAATACAGGACTGTGATAAATGCCTTTCCACTAGATGGGCGAGGTAGTTAGGCGGTGAGCGAGGTTATTGCTAAGCTACGAAACTATCCTTGTTAAAAAAAGAACCTATATAAGTTAAACAACTGATTAACGGGTCTTTAAAAATTCCTTACCAATTTTATAGGATTTTTTTTAAGCAGATGCTAAACAGTGTTTAATTTTTTTGTTGTAAGATCCTATGGGCGACTTGCGCAACGATACTTAAACGTATTTAGTAGATAAATATGATTTAGAGAGTTGTCAAATCATACAAATACGTCAAATTTAAACACGCTTAGTCGCTAGATACGTTCACGGATCGTTGCAAGCCCGGCTTAGTGTCTATTTCCACCAAAGATAAGCTAAGTGGTGTAGCGAGGAATGAGCGACGTGCTTCTAGCTCGCATCCTTAGCATCCCTCGCTTCAATGAGTATGTAAAAACGTAGGTTCGTTGAACTCCTTTTTACTAGAGATAAGCAAAGCCAAGTGGTGTAGCGAGCAATGAGCGACGTGCTTCTAGCTCGCATCCTTAGCATCCCTCGCTTCAATGAGTATGTAAAAACGTAGGTTCGTTGAACTCCTTTCTACTAGAGATAAGCTAAGCTAAGTGGTGTAGCGGGGAATGAGCGACGTGCTTCTAGCTCGCATCCTTAGCATCCCTTGCTTCAACGAGTATGTAAAAACTTAGGTTAGTTCAACTCCTTTCTACCAGAAATAAGCTAAGCTAAGTGGTGTAGCGGGGAATGAACGACGTGCTTCTAGCTCGCATCCTTAGCATCCCTCGCTTCAACGAGTATGTAAAAACTTAGGTTAGTTCAACTCCTTTCTACCAGAAATAAGCTAAGCTACGTGGTGTAGCGGGGAATAAGCGACGTGCTTCTAGCTCGCATCCTTAGCATCCCTCGCTTCAACGAGTATGTAAAAACTTAGGGTAGTTCAACTCCTTTCTATCAGAGATAAGCTAAGCCAAGTGGTGTAGCGAGGAATGAGCGACGTGCTTCTAGCTCGCATCCTTAGCATCCCTCGCTTCAACGAGTATGTAAAAACTTAGGTTAGTTCAACTCCTTTCTACCAGAGATAAGCTAAGCTAAGTGGTGTAGCGGGGAATGAGCGACGTGCTTCTAGCTCGCATCTTTTGCATCCCTCGCTTCAACGAGTATGTAAAAACTTAGGTTAGTTCAACTCCTTTCTACCAGAAATAAGCTAAGCTAAGTGGTGTAGCGGGGAATAAGCGACGTGCTTCTAGCTCGCATCATTAGCATCCCTCGCTTCAGCGAGTATGTAAAAACTTAGGTTAGTTCAACTCCTTTCTACCAGAGATAAGCTAAGCTAAGTGGTGTAGCGGGGAATAAGCGACGTGCTTCTAGCTCGCATCCTTAGCATCCCTCGCTTCAACGAGTATATAAAAACTTAGGTTCATTCAACTCCTTTCTACCAGAAATATGCTAAGCATTAAAAATCAAGCGGTTCTATTGGTGGATTTGATACACATCCATAGCTTAGCAACGTAATTATATCTGGTGGAATGGCAGCCTAAGAGCATGACGGAGAAATGGGTACCTAACTAAAGTTAGGTTAGGTTTGACAGCAAAATATATAATTACTAAATAAACGGGTATTTATCCCAAATACCTATTTATTTAGTATCCCGAAGTTTCGACTGTGTCGCGGACAGACTGTCGTCGATTAGAAGTTATGTACAGTGATCGCGAAAGTTTAAGAAATAAATGTCATCCATGAGAAAAAAATAAAAATTAAATCTATTCCTGTTATCCTGTCATACAGTTGTCATACCCATTGTTATTTTTAAGACTTCTACTAATAACGGCTATCTTTTTACGAACAAAATATGACGGCCAATAATTACTGTGAACGTGACCTTGACCTGAGCAATTATGACGTACATCTGTCCATACGCATTTATGTGTGATGAGGAAAATGCAGTTTTTTTTAGTAATAATTAGGTCAGTGCACATTATGGGCACATGACATATCCCACTATCCCATCCCACTTCCCACTAATATTAGAAACGCGAAAGTTTGTATGGATATATGTGTGGATATTTGTTACACTTTCACGCAAAAGCTACTGAATGGATTTAAAGAAATTTGGTATGTACGTAGATTATAACCTGGATTAACACATTTACTTTTTATTGATAAACCACGCGTGTGAAGCCGCGGGCGAAAGCTAGCACACGATCTAAATTATAAGTTATTTGTCGTAACTATTTACCAGAAGGCTTAGCCAAGTTACATTCGATTAGCGATGACGCTAGTCGATAAGTCCAAAAATGTATGGGATTTGACACATGCTATGGAAATATCACGTGATATATCGACAACAAACCTATGAAGAAATCGAATCGATTCGAAGCTAATGTAACTTGGATGCTTATGATAGATCTTTGATCAGTGCTAGTTCAAGATTAGTAGAGTTTTTTGTGAAAGGGCTCGTCCGGAATTTCTACCACCATACCTATTTCAGCCGCCAAGCAGTATTGCTGAGATTCGGTTTGAAGGGTACAGTTGCCGGTGAAATTACAGGTACGTAAGACTTTACATCTGTATGCCTCAGTTGATGGACGCAGGGCAGTGAATCGTTTAGCACGTTTTAACGTGACTTACGAGGCAGTACTTTGTTATAGGCGATGGTTACCACTTAACATCATATGCTTGTTCCAACTGTGTCGTATAAAAAACTAGTGGACCCGCCGAACTTCATACCGCCTTGACATGCATATAACGCGGGCTGTCAATATACGTCACCCTGGTAGAATTGACAATTGTTGTCCCCGGCCAACATTACTAACCTATATAAATATTTACATACCATACTTAACCATAGACAAAATTACGTTTAGCTGTCATTTGCGCTTTGTTATTCCATGTCAGATGCGTTATACCACGTTTTATAGTGACTTGTATTATTTTTGACGTTTTATGTCACGTCACACGGGAACGCGGTCGAACGAGATAAAAAGTATCTTAAGTCCGTCTCCTGGTTCTAAGCTACCTCCCCACCAATTTTTAGCCAAATCGGTTCAGCCGTTCTTGCGTTAGAAATAGTGTAACTAACACGACTTTCTTTTATATAATATATAGATATCTTAGTTACCTCGATATATTTAAGATAGATCTTTGAACAGTGTGTCAAAGTCAAAATCTTTTATTCATTAAAATCACAAGGAACACTTTGAAACGTTAATTTTACTGCCTCTTCCTTCGCGACCAAGCCAGGAAAGAAAGGCAAGAAACAAGGCTGGTTGTTTTTTATGATCCTTTTAGAATACATAACAATATAGAAAATAAATTACGTCCTAATTGTAACATTTTGAACGAGTTGGAGCAATTTCAATCCCAAGCTGCTCTATCATCTAAATAATCCGATATTTTATAGTAGGCTTTTTTATAAAGATTTTGTTTAATTACGTTTTTAAATTTGTTAATTGTCAATTTTTGTACATCACTTGGGAGTTTGTTATAAAAGCGAACACCTTGCCCTTTAAACGATTTACTAACTTTATGGAGTCTACAAGGGGCAACAGCGAGTTGAAAGCGTGTAAAGTGTTGTCATAATTATGGCACAGAAACGTAGTCTCTCGTGCTTAGTGTTTCTCTACGAGATCGAATCAGAAATGAGGAGATTCCTAAAAGAACTAAAGTCAATAATAGGTAGGTATATCAGAAAGGATTAGCCAGCTGAAGTAGCAGTCCTCGGGCCAAAGCTAGAACAACTGACGGCCGTTGTGGAACAATCTTTAGAATAGAATAGAATAATCATTTATTTTCTACACACAAAATGAAACAATTTTAAGGAACAGTAGATACAATTGAATATTACGTGAAGTTACAGTTTGAGTGTTACGTTACGTGAATTGAAATTACGTGAAGAGGAGGCCACCTGACTATGTAGGGAATTTGGCACTACAACTTTCCATCCCCGATCGAAGATCTAGATGTAGACCCAAGACAAGGTGGAGAGATGTAGTATCAAAAGAAATGAGAGAGTGCCAAGTTTCTGATGACGACGTCGAGGATAGAGCGAAGTGGAGAGGAACGACCGGGAAAGCTGACCCCACCACCATGTGGGATACATAGCTGAGAAGAGAGAGAGAGAGAGAGAGAGATACAATTGAATCCAATAAAACAAGTTCGACTCTTTCTACTCATTAGTGGAGACCGAACACTGGAAAGCGCACTAGAAGGAAAGGCGACCTGATGAAGGTTGCTAGGAGCCATTGCGTGCAGGCCACATAACATCCATAAGATATCTTTTGTGGCAGTGGACGTCCTTTGTCTAACATGATGATGACTATGATTAACAAACCAATTTATCAAAACTACAACTTGTCAATGGTTTCTGACTTCATTTTTCCGCACCGCACCATCGCTAGGCCTTTTGTGGTGTCGTACCGCACTGTGTGTCATCACCCTAACCTGTAAGGTCCCACTGCCATATGGCACAGTTATTCGAAGGCTTCGAAGGAGTTCAGTGAGTCAGTCGGCCTACGCTTGTATGACTTTAAACACTATATTTGCGTTTCTTAGAATAACTACTAATTTTTTTATTATAACTTCCTATGAAATAAACAGAATGATATTCTAGTACCAAAATAGGAATAGGCTATTCGGTATTTCACTTACCTAATATTACAGGGTGCCTCCGAAAATGTGTGTTAGCTAGAAATTGTCATTGTCCTCATTAGTTAAGCAACTAGCTATCTCGCCTGGGCTTCACACGAATTTTTATCAAAATTATATAGGTATAGTCTAGCCTATAGCCCTCAGGGATAGTTTGAAAAATAAAGTAAAGATAAAAAGAAAAAAAAAACATCTATTTGTGACGAAACAAACCATACACAGGACACTAAGTAAGGCACACACAAAAAAAAACATATTTATATATACAACAAAAACACAGTACCTAACAAATGTGTCACACAACTATTCCTAAGCGATGGACATCACCAAAATCTCCAAATTTCCTATTCCTATAAGTGAAAGCATTTTCAAAATCAGATCGGGAAATTAACCCCCTACATGTAAGAAAGAAATACACAAACTATACCTTACTATAAGAATATTAATATAGATTAGATAATGTCTTTATTGCACACCATTAAAAATAAAACAAACAAAAGAGAATACACAATTAAATCAAAGGTACAATAGGCGGACTTATCACTAAAAGCGATCTCTTCCAGGCAACCTTTGGATGTTCAGGATATGTGTGAACAAATGAGGACGGCGGCGTAAATCAAATAATAACTAACAAAACAAGTACATACTTATATTACTAAAATAATATATATAATTATACATGAGTAAAAAATACATATATATTTAAAGTCGCGAAGTATTCCTCGTGCGCGATGGACGACAGATGTTTGTTCTATGATTTTGTACTGCGTCGTGGGATCATAGGGAAAAACATACCGGAAGTCCATTAGGGTACTTCATCCTAGCTGTTGTTTTTTAGACTATAAAGTGGTAGGCTATCTTACAGTTCACTGATGGTAAGCAGTTAACGTAGTCTCTGGACGTTTGTAACACCAAAGGTATGAATCGCGCGTTGCCTAAACCTTTAAACAAATTTAGAACGCTCTTTTTGAAGGCCTCTATACTGAAGCAGGAGAACCTTGGTAAGGAGTCCATTCCACAACCAAATGCTGAAAGAAATTCCTTTCTCACAGAGCGCGACCACATCGTTCTGAAAATGGAGAAGATCTATGTTCAACAGTAGATGCCCATGGCTGATCCGATAATAAAGAGGTTAGATATATAAGATGTTGATTATTGACCGAGCGAACGAAGCGTCTCAGGTTTGAGATTGGCCAAAAAATGCTTTGTCCGTCTGTCTGTTTTCGCCCACATGTCGCATTTTCAAAATTTTTAGTCAATCGCGATTTTTTATTGGGGGGAAAATAAGCTTGGAACGAGGGGAAATTTGCTGTAGCGTTATTTATCGACGGATTTCAATCAAATTTGAGAGATACACTAAGGACTTCATTCTACACAAGATATTGCGAAAAAAATCTCTAAAGAGTGGAGGGGGGAAAAGGGGGAAGAATTTTGTTGGAACATTATATATGGACTGATTTCAATTTTTGATTTTTACCTACCTATACCAATACTAAGCACCTCTCCGCCTTCATGAAAGAAAACCGTAGACACCAGATTTAACCTTCTAGGACCAAGGAAACGCGAGTAATCGCTAAAACTTATCAATTTTTTGCTCAAAAGTCTACATAGGTAAGCCTATTGGAAAATTCAAGCACTTGAGATCCGATTGAAAATTGAACTTTCTTCGTTAATTTTGTTGTCCAAATTAGTTTTTCGACTTGTAGGTATTTGCTTTATAATAAAGCATATCCGGACTAACTTTCAAATATTTGTTTAAAGGGCTCGCTAGGTCTACTCACAGAACCACTAGTTTATTAAGGTATTTATAAGTCGGACTTCCGTCCCTTAATTCCTCCGCGGAGTAGGCAGGCGACCTTGCCACGGCCTCAGAACATCTGTTGCAGCTTTACGGAGGTTTCGCAAGCGCTCTATAAGGCGAAACGGGTCATTGCTAGCCGAACTCGACCTTACGAGCACCACTCAAGTGCGTGAATTTGATTATTTTAATTATTTGTTTTTAATTAATGGTATTCTGTTTTGCTTAAAAGCTGCAGCTGAAGTGGGAGCTGGTCATGGATGTGGGATGCCAGTGAGCTGAGGTCAAAGGTCACTTGGTAGTCCCAAGGTTTAATATCGTTCAAAGATACTAATACTAGTGGTTTGCCCCGAACGTAGAGATCTCGCGAGTTTCCGATTAAAACAAAAATATATTATTTGTAATTTTTGACTATCAAAATAGTGCCCCGAAATAAATAGACCAACTAACTACACCTAAAGTTTCATTCAAATTACAGGTAACGGGAGTTCATGTGAAGTGGTTAATTTTTTTGGGGTACACGTTACAGTTATTCTGGATTTCAGACTTTTGCCTATAACGCATACCAAATTACAGCTTTGTACTAGTACCCTGATGTACTTAGTGAATTTTGTCAAAGTTCAGTATTTATTATGGCTAATAACTCAAAAACTTTAAGGATTATAAAACTAAAAACGGAATCTAAATTTACTAATAAATACCTTTCATTTGACGTCCCAATTGACCAAATAGTCTCATTTTCATTTGTTTACCCCTCTCGAACATCTCAACAACCCCCTAACATTTTTATCTCATTTAATCACACCAAAATTGTGCCATCACTACCTACCTATGTATAAAATTTCACGATGATCGGATCAACGCTTCAAATGTTATCCTCGGACAAACAAACATACATAGAATGCTGATTTGCCCAAGTTGGTTTATAGTTTTAATTAAATAAAAACGTAAAAACGGTCAACAGCGATTCCACTAGATCTACCTAGTTAGCTATAATATTGCTGCAACTTTACCTCAGGATACATATGAAGTGCTGGACTCTTGATTAGTCAATAAGATCTAAATAAATAAATATTGCTGGACATTTCACACAGCGCTATCTAGCCCCAAACTAAGCAGATCTTGTACTATGGGAACCAGATAACTGATAGAATACTTATATACTTTTTTTTATAAATACATACTTATAATATATAGAAAAACAACCAGACCCGGAACAAATATCTGTAGATCATACAAACATTTGTTCCGCAGCGGGAATCGAACCCAACCAAAACATCTGACTTGTTATATTTTAATCCACTTTGTATTAACGCAATCAAACACCAAAAACTGAATCAAATTGTACTATGGGGACCAGATAACTGATAGAATAGATACTTTTGTTTTGTAAATACATACTTTTAAATATCGAAAAATACCCAAACACATAAATATAATCTTTCACCTGTGAACATGTAGGTCTGCAGAGTTTCCCGTTGTACTGAACATGTTAAAGTTACGCTTTTTAAATCGTACTGTCAGATTACACATTCATATTCATTCATTCATTCGTTCATCTTCCGGATGATGTTGCGGCTGCCCCGATACTGCAGTACATCGGGGATGTGTGCTCATTATCACACAGATGGCTTTCACGCCATCATGCGCAAAAAAACGGCATCTCTGATGAACAGAGTTCGGGACAGTCGCAACAGCATCCTGAGGACAGTGGCTGAGTGCTGCACATCTTTGCTCTGGAAGTGCCTTGTGCTAAAGGTGATTATTGAAGGAGATAACTTCCTCAATTAGACACTCACAGCACAAAATGGAAGTTTCTATTTTTCTCCCAGTCCCTATTTTAGTATTAATAATTGTTCTTGTTTTAATTCTATATTCTGTGTGTGTTTTAGTTTTAGATATGGGCTGTTTTAAGTTGTCTAAAATGAAATATTTTATTGATATACGTATATTTTATTGATTTTTGTTTATTATTAATTCGACGGGAATCAAGTCCTTGATACGGGGATGCGATGCCAACTACCGATTTATTTCAGATCGTGAGAGTGTATGACTTAGGATAATTGGGATATTAATTACGGTTCAAATCATGACCTTTGGATCGCAAGGCACTTGTTAACCCCGCCCCCACTGCCACAAGCCATATTAAGTGATAGTAATATAATATTATGAAATAATTAAATCCTGCTAAACGTTTAAGATTAAAATTCTTAGCGTAGTTCATAAAATTATAAAAGAGCACTCTCCACCAAAGCGTAGACTTGTCATATCCACCAACTATAAGCAGGTACTTAAATGTGTTAAAAAATGTGCAATGAAGTGAGCTTGCGACATTGATCTCAAACTAAAAGTCCTTTAAAATTATGTACATTAGTAAAATATTTAAATAAAAATATAGATTAAGTAATTATAGGTGTCTTTATACTGGTTGCTGGGAGCCGTTGGGTGCAGGCTGCACAATACCGGTCGCTCTGGAAATCTATGGGGCCTAGGGCATCCAATCTCGGTATTCCGAGATCTCGAAATACCAAGATCCCGCATCATTTTCTAGTCCCGCACGGAGCGCGATTACCTGTGCGTGATCCGCGGGATCTGCGGGATTAGCGAGTTGCATACAAACTCTGTTTGAATCGGGGGGTTCCAAGGGCAAGTATTTGTCATTTGCATATAATGTCCTTAAATCTATTCCAAATAATAGCGTGGAAGTTGAAAGGGCTTTTTCTGCTGCAGGCTATCTAGCGTCACAAGTTCGAAGCATTCTGGCAGACGAGACATTAAACATTTTATGTTTCCTTCTTAAACATTTTGATTGTTTATTAATATATTTACGACCTCCGTGGTGCAGTGGGCGAGTAGCCGGCTGAGACGCAGGAGGTAGCGGGTTCGATTCCCGCTGCGGAACAAATGTTTGCATAATCTGCAGATATTTGTTCCGGGTCTGGATGTTTTTCTATATATTATAAGTATGTATTTACAAAAAAAAAGTATATAAGTTGTCTGGTTCCCATAGTAAAACCTCTGCCTAGTTTGGGGCTAAATAGCGATGTGTGAAATGTCCGGCCATATTTATTTATTTATTTATATTTTAATTTCTTAAATAGTAAATAATTATTATAAATAAAAGTACTAAAAGCATGCCGTATAATTTTTATTTTAACATGTAAATACACAACATTTAGTAGGCAATTCATCTAACACTTGCGGGATCCCGCAAATTCCGAGATCCCGCGGGATCGTAAATCATCGATCCCGCAAAAACCGAGATCACAATTAACATGCGAGATTGGATGCCCTGATGGGGCCTATGTTCAGCTGTGGACGTCCTATGGCAGATATGATGATGATGATACTTGTTGTAGATAGTGACTAAAAATACGATAAATGCGTTAAAAATTGCATGTTAAATAAACACTGTTTATTTATTGAACTAACGATGAGTTCATATTGAATTAAAGAATCATATCGAGTGATTTTAGATAATACTTGGTTGATAAACGATCCCTAAACGTATTTAATGGCTATATTTAAGGAGTGGTCAAATCATAAAAATACCTCAAATTTAAACGTGTTTAGTCACTGAATTCATTTAGGGATCGTTGTGCAAGCTGGGCTTATAGTATATAAAACTCATCCAGTATTTATTTCATAACTTATAAACAAACAAAGTTATCGCTGATATATTTTATATGACAGTGTCATAATGTTCACTTTTATAACAAATTATGGCAAAGAACTTAGTATGTTTTTCGTGGAACTAAAACAAAACTAAACTAACAAAAAATGCAGTTAGCATATTAGTTATTTGGACTGATTTTGTCGACGCTTCAACAGACATTGGCCTTTACAGTGCCTCAAATAAAATATCTTATTCTAAACCGGTAGAGTCAGTTTTAAAATTAAAAGCGCAATATCTAGATCTCATTTCAAGGTTATTCCAATCAGTCAGGTGTCTACTGAGGACACTCCATCATCAGGCGATGGCGCCGACTGGTCATACGTGTTGCAGGAATTATCTTACAATTTGTTAAAAAAAAAACAGTTGTGGTCCAAGTTATAGGATATAGTTATCATGCATTCGATTACCTAATGTAGAATTGACGAAACGATGACATTGACAACTAAAAGCTTTTTTTGAAATCAATTGTATTTATTGTTTTAAATATGGGTAATAACAAGGTGTCAGGTACGGTTTTTTGGTAGGTACTGCCATATTCAGCGTTTAACGCATACAATGTTAAATCAAAATTTTTCCTTCAATAAATATTATATACAATAAATAAACATAAATATTATCACAAATGTATTACTAAAAATCTATGGACAATGACGTCTGACGTAAATATTGAAATTAATTTAATAAACGTAGTGAAGAGTAAGCATAAGCATTTTAGTTTGATTAAACAGTTTCTTATGTATTTATATAGTCATACCAATATTTGTATATTACTTCTGTAAACAAAATGTATGTATGACGTACGAATGTATACACATTATTTAAGTATAATCGCTATCTCTGGGATTGGTCGGTCAAGTATCAACTTAAATCCTTTGAATCGATTGAGCGACGTGCTGCTAGACTCATTGGTGATGACTCCCTAGTGGAAGTCAATTCACAAAGTCTAAAGCACAGACGCCGAGTAGCCAGACAGTTTTTTTACAAGATTGATTTTGGTTAATGTACGTAAGATCTTCATGAACGTATCCCCCCTTCCCCCTGTCACCATCGGACAAGCAAAGACGTACTGAGAAGTAGCACCCATACCCGGTCGGCATACCACTTTGCCGTACCAAACGATTTGCTTCAACTTTTTTTGTTAGCACGAGTAAGGAGTGGAACTCACTTCCAGTGTATATTTTTCCGAACCTATGGATAATCTAGGATTCTCCAAGTCCAAAGTGAATAGGTTTTTTCTAGGCAAGCGTGCTTCAATTTCGATCACACCATCACTTACCAACAGGTGAGGTAGGGGCCAAGCGTTTTATTATCATTAATCAAAATAAATATATTACACATATTAAACGTGCTTTTGTAAGTAAACTAATTTTCCAAAACATATGTTGAACACAAATGCACTGCGTATTCATTGTTGGCTATGTTTGTTTTTGTGCCCGTAAGTATGTTCTGTTTTCAGCCGAAAATTCGAAACAGCTAGTGGGCATAATAAATAATCATATGGCGCTGAAAATCTTATAACTTGGACCACAGCCCAAAAGATAGAAAAGATCGATCTATCAATCAATTGTGTAATTCCTACCCGAGCGCCTAATTGATTGAAAAAACGGTTGACAGCGTTTAAACCGACCACGAGTTGAAGTGTCGTGGTCAATTGCAGGTCGGAAGTTGCAAACAAATTATTTTGTAGGATGCAATCCATTGAATTGTAGAGTAATAAGATTTTTAAAGTCATATTCAGAATTTCTTCATTTTTAAATCTTATAGTTAATTTTGAATCGTCAATTTAAGTCAGTCCTCTCTCTCCAATTTAAATCTTATACAATCGAGTACTAAAAGAAGTAGGTACATTATTTTTACGTTATCTAGCTAGCGTCTATAAGTTTTGCTATTAGAAATTGTTTTTAGCGATAAGGCCGCCCATTGTACCTATGATTTGACGACCTCCGTGGTGCAGTGGGCGAATACCTGGTTGAGACGCAGGAGGATTTAAATATTTTACTAAAGTACATAATTTTAAAGGACTTTTAGTTTAAGATCAATGTCGCAAGCTCACTTCATTGCACATTTTTTAACACATTTAAGTACCTGCTTATAGTTGGTGGATATGACAATTCTACGCTTTGGTGGAGAGTGCTCTTTTATAATTTTATGAACTACGCTAAAAATTTTAATCTTAAACGTTTAGCAGGATTTAATTCTTTCATAATATTATATTACTATCACTTAATATGGCTTGTGGCAGTGGGGGCGGGGTTAACAAGTGCCTTGCGATCCAAAGGTCATGATTTGAACCGTAATTAATATCCCAATTATCCTTAGTCATACACTCTCACGATCTGAAATAAATCGGTAGTTGGCATCGCATCCCCGTATCAAGGGGAGTCCACAGATTTGATTCCCGTCGAAAGAATAATAAACACAAATCAATAAAATATACGTATATTAATAAAATATTTCATTTTAGACAACTTACAACAGCCCATATCTAAAACCAAAAACACACACAGAAAATAATATAAAAACAAGAGAAATTATAAATACTAAAATAAAATAGGAACTGGGTGAAAAATAGAAACTACCATTTTGTGCTGTGAGTGACTAATTGAGGAAGTTATTTCCTTCAATAATCACCTTTAGCACAAGGCACTTCCAAAGCAAAGATGTGCAGCACTCAGCCACTGTCCTCAGGATGCTGTTGCGACTGTCCCGAACTCTGTTCGTCAGAGATGCCGTTTTTTTGCGCATGATGGCGTGAAAGCCATCTGTGTGATAATGAGCACACATCCCCGATGTACTGCAGTATCGGGGCAGCCGCAACATCATCCGGAAGATGAACGAATGAATGAATGAATGAATAAGTGAATATGAATGTGTAATCTGACAGTACGATTTAAAAAGCGTAACTTTAACATGTTCAGTACAACGGGAAACTCTGCGGACCTACATGTTCACACGTGAACAGATTATATTTATGTGTTTGGGTATTTTTCTATATTTAAAAGTATGTATTTACAAAACAAAAGTATCTATTCTATCAGTTATCTGGTCCCCATAGTACAATTTGATTCAGTTTTTAGTGTTTGATTGCGTTAATACAAAGTGGATTAAAATATAACAAGTCAGATGTTTTGGTTGGGTTCGATTCCCGCCGCGGAACAAATGTTTGCATGATCAACAGATATTTGTTCCCGGTCTGGTTGTTTCTCTATTTAATATAAGTATGTATTTACAAAAAAATATATAGGTATATAAGTATTCTATCAGTTATCTGGTTCCCATAATACAAGCTCTGCTTAGTTTTGGGGCTAGATAGCGCTGTGTGAAATGTCCAGCAATATTTATATTTATTTTATTTATTATTTAAAAGTGTATTTTCTTGTGTGCAATAAACAAATTATCTAATCTAATCTATTTTTATTTGATTTTTTTGAAAGGGTTCGCTGTGAAATTTTTGTGTTTCGGTATGAAGGGTATGGTTTCCGGTGAATTTACAGGCACATGAGTATTTACACCTGTATGCCTCAAGTTGATTGTCAAGTTAGCACGTTTCTAACGTAACATACGAAGCAATACTTTGCTATAGGCGATGGTTACCACCTAACATCAGGTGGGTCACATGCTCTTTCCATATCCAGGTGGAACAAAAAAAAAAGATACCAGTTTTTTTCTCAGATTGATGCACTTCTATCAAACCAAAGAAATAAAATTTAAAAAGTATCTTCAAAACAGTCCCTTTCCACAAAAGCCTTATTTCTGAGGACATTAGAATGCTTTCCTAATTCAATATTCCTGAGACACCAACACATAACACCTCCATTCTATCGTGGGTCGCACTGGAAAGCGCAGCGTAGGACGACCTCCCACTAGATGAATAGACGACCTGGTAAAGATTGCTGGGAGCCGTTGGGTCCAGGCCGCACAAGATCGTTTGCTCTGGAGATCTATGTGCAGCAATGGACGTCCTGTGCTTGTGATGATGATGAAAATGGAGCCTACCTACGTCCGTAAGTTCACTAAACAAGTTATTCAAATAAAAACAACATTTCACATTAGGTGCATTCCGAAACTCGACATAATCGCTGCTAGCGTTCACGTAGCTGTTTTGTGTACCGATTCAGTTATCGCGCTGATGAGAGTGGAGTGCTGTCAGGGATTCGGAACGCTCATGAACGCGCTCGATGGCACTCTGGACATCACCCCGTGACTCAGAGATAGTCGTCTCTGACGTTGAATCCAGGGTTAAGCACGAATGTCCGACCCTTACCCACACTTCCCAAACAAAAATGGTCGAAGTATTGAAGACCCATGATGAACGCGCTCGCAGTCAGTGCTCCTATAATTACTTAAGAACAGTAAAACCAACCAACCACAGAACACTATTACTCACAAGCAACCAACCAAACAACTGTCATGCAAGGGCGGATCCAGGGGGAGGGTCATGAGGGTTATGACCCCCCCCCCCCCATCCCTGGGCTGGGTCCAGGACCTAGGCGGACACACAAAATTGTTAAACATAAATGTTTTATATATTATTTGTCACAATATAGATTTTATGTAAGTACATTCAATATTTAATTAATTTAATATAATATGTAATAGTATTAGTATTAATAATAATAGATTTTGGTTTGGAGCAATGACGTTGCTAGCGCTAAATGGTGGATGTAATGACGTCATCTATAGCGATTCACGGGACATCGTTGTTGCGCTCGCGGCGCGGCGGCGACTCGGAACGTTCGTTAGCCCGATGATATCGATTTTAGCGTGATTCGGAATGCACGGCTTGTGACAAACTTTTACGTTTCTCCACAAAAGCTTTAAAAATGCGTTTCCACCGCCCACGCTTGTAATACGATAATATCCATTTTATATCAGTATATTACAATGTGTAACATATGTCTAGGAATCTGTGTCTTGGGGTCATTGCGAGTTTATGGTCACCATTGACACAGTTGTGAGTACCTACTTGTGGGAAAAGGTGGCTTATTGTTTTTAAAGTGATAGCCACACTAGAAATTGGAAAGTGTAATACTATGAGGTCATAAGGTAATATTGTATACATAAAAACCATATTTTATAATAGTTATTCAAAAAACAGATTTTTCACAGATCGTTTGTAACGATCTTTAGATGATTCAACTGTTTCTTCTGTATTTTATAGTAAATAATTGTGTATTCTTTTTGTTATTAAAAGCAGATGTTAACCCAAATACTTCACTAATATCTTACATCTTAAATTAGATAAGATAACGTTTATTTGCTAGAACATAGTAAATACATCTAACGTAACGACTAAGTAGGTCTTAGTCCAAGTTAAGCTTTATGTTCTACCCTGGTGCATGCCTGTTGTGTAATGTTCATATGAAACACAAAATAATCAAATAAAAGCAATTGAATACCGAACAAATTAGATAATATCAAATAATATCCAAATATGATATACTAGCTGACCAATCCGCAGCTTCGCACGCGTAGTTTTTCAATAAAAACCTTACCCTCCTTCTGCGCAGTTGGGTAAAAAGTAGTCTATATCACCCGGGGATAGTGTAGCTTCCCAACAGTGAAAGATTTTTTTAGATCGGTCCAGTAGTTTCGGAGTCTATTCAATACAAACAAAAAAACAAATCTTTGTTCTTTATAATATTACTTAGTATAGATAATTCAACGAAATATTATAGTTAAAATTTAATGTCCCTATAATGAAAGTCCCCGCTATTGTAGTATGTAATTTTACATTATATCTGTTATGCTTTTTAGCCATTTTAAATATTTGTATACCTCAAGTAGGTGAAGCACAGTGATTCCTCTATAATAAAATAACACTATCTGTCTTGTACAATTTACCTGTGTTTCGTGTATATGACTATGGGCTACAAATACAAAAAGTGCCAGTCTAAAAGAAAAGTATTAATAGAACGCAGCGATATTGCAGCTTGGAGAGCGAGGTATATTCAGAGGCTGCGCAAGAATCGTCACGAGGAAAATCGACCCGTAATTTATCTTGACGAAACATATATACATGCCTCGTACCACCTCCAAAAATGTTGGAAACATGCTGGAGGAAATATCTTGAATCTATTTTACTGTTTTTTTCAAAACCTATTTGTAAAATAATCTAATGTTTTTCTGCTTCTCAAAGCCCAACATTTGGAAAATGTTATTCATTATTTTACATGTAAAAACTCACCAATAAATCTAACAGCAGGTCTCCAAGAACTCACTCACTATCACTTCTCACTGTCACTCATAATAACAGATGTTTATTATTACGATTATTCGTGTCACTTTAATCACATCTTTCAATGTCGTTATCTACAAAACTTCGTACTGATATGGACGATTATTAATCTGTAACAAAAAAAAAATTGTTAAAAATAAGTCACAATTATTTTTTTTGTTTGTTTTTAGTTAAATTATTTTTAAGGGTTTTGCCCAACAGTGGGACACAGGGCTGCAAATAATAAAATTGCAGACCTAAAAAATAACAAAGTTGTAGTATTTTTCAAACTTTCGCGATCACTGTACATAATTATTGATTAGCTGTGGCCGCTCTTACATCGGGCAAACCAAACGTACCATTGCCGAGCGTGTCAAAGAGCATATCGCAGCTGTCAAAAATCGCCAGGTAAACAAGTCGGCGATAGCAGAGCATCTGGTAGACTCGGGACCGAATCATTGGATTGAACTTCATGATCCTAAGGTTCTCTCTAGTGAACGCCGTTATTACAAGAGAATAGTTTGTGAAGCGATTGAAATCAAGAAATTTCCAAATTTCAATCGGGCTATAGACTCTCAATGTCTTGGCACCCGGTGATTGCTAGGTGTGCGCGTCGTAATCGGTCGACTCAGTGCGTAGATACGGTTAGTGTAGTGTGTCGTAATATGAACGAGGACATTTCTAATTCGGAAGACCAAGTGAAGGTAGATGCTGCAGCTACCCGCACTTCCCGACGGTAGCTCCAAGTACTCTAGTCAGCCCGCGACCATGACTGTTGCAACACAGCCGAAACGTCGGGATAACAAATAAAAAAGGTACATACGCGATAAATACCCGTTTTAATCAATAACAAAGTTGTAATTTTCTTGGTTTTTTAAACACTTGTTTCTAGAATTTTTATTTAAAAAACATGTCTGTCGGTCTGCTATGGATTTTGATTATTTTTGATGCAGTTTTATCTTTCTATTTAGATTATAATTTAGGAAAGCTGATTGAATAAGGCTTTGTTTTTGCGATAACCGAACACACAATTTCAGATTAATTTAATTCATATTAAAAATTACTATCTAAGAACTTTTAAGAGCTGTTATGCACAATTGCGACCTCTGACTGACGACCTCCGTGGTGCTGTGGGCGAATAGCTAGCTCAGACGCAGGAGATAGCGGGTTCGATTCCCGCCGCGGAACAAATTTTTGCATCATCTACAGATATTTGCTCCAGGTCTGGTTGTTTCTCTTTATATTATAAGTATGTATTTGCAAAAAAATTATTTATGTATTCTATCAGTTATCTGGTTCCCATAGTAAAAGCTCTGCTTAGTTTGGGGCTAGATATCGCTGTGTGAAATGTCCAGCAATATTATTATTATATTAATAATTAGCCCAAAATAGTTTGATCGGACACTAAAAGTGGGATCGCTTAAATATTATTTATTATATTCATGGTATTAAGCAGGCTTACGCCTTTCTTCTAGAGAAATCTCTACAAATCTTGGCATGCTACAAAGTTAAAACTTACCTAATTACAATTTATAGGTATATTAATCCTAAAACGGTTAAAATCTTAAACCAAACTAGAACATAGAAAAAACTGAACAAACATCCTAAAAATACCTACCTAAGTATAATCTTGAAATTGAGGTCGGGGTAAAAACGATATTTAAATATACATTCCACATTTACCATATTAGTCAAAAATTATAATCCAAAGCGAGTCAAAGCTTTTATCATTATCTGTGCGCGGGCGCAGAGATAGCGCTTTGAGACGCGCCGCAGCGCCGCAGCGCCCGCCACAAATAGATGCTGATAACGAATGCTTAGCTGCACTTGGGAATAATTAATCTTATTTTAAGGAATAAACAGAGAAATAAACAGAGAGTCTTACCATACAAAATTTAAAAAAATTTCGTCGTCATAAATCCCGTATTTATAATAATGATTAAAACTAGACACTGTTTAGCGTGTGTTAAAAAAATTATATACAAAAATTGGTAAGGTATTTTAGGGTTCCGTACCCAAAGGGTAAACGGGACCCTATTACTAAGACTCCGCTGTCTATCTGTCAGTCTGTCACCAGGTTGTATCTCATGAACCGTGATAGTTAGACAGTTGAATTTTATACAGATGATTTAATTCTCTTGCTGCTATAACAAGAAATACTAAAAAGAGAATAAAATAAAGATTTAAGGGGGTTCCCATACAAGATACGTGATTTTTTTTGCTCGTTTTTGCTCAATATTGATAACGGCAAGAGGTAGACGCTTGAAATATTCACATAATAGTTAGTTATATATTTACTTTTAAATTAAATAATTAATTAAAATAAAACAAATACTTAAGGGGAGCTACCATACAACAAATATGTTTTTTTTGCTCATTTTTGCACGATATTCCTAACGACAACAGGTAGACGCTTGAAATATTCACAGATTATTTAGTTATATTATTAACTTTAAAAATAAATAATTAAATTTAAATAAATTCAATACATATTTAAGTGGAGCTCCCATACAACAGACATATTTTTTTCCGTTTTATTATTATAGATACGGACCCCTTCGTCGAGACTCTGACTCGCACTTGGCCGCTTTTTTTAAACACGCGATAAACAGTTTCTCTATATCTTTATATCGAGAATCTTTATATGGATGATACTTCATGGTCGAAACTGCGTTTAGAGTAGGCATATTCGTTAATTATTTGTTAATGAGGGGTTGCAGAAGCAACTTAAAAATAACGGGGAGAAAATAAGGTTGGCTCTCAAAATATATCTTACTAGCTTCCGCCCGCAGCTTCGCACGCGTTTTTTGTCAACAAAAAGTAGCCTATGTGTTAATCCACGTTATAATCTACGTGTACATCCAAATTTCATCGAAATCGGTTCAGCCGTTACGACGTGATATAGTAACAAACATCCAAACTTTCGCATTTACAATATTAGTGTGACTAGCTGACCCACCCCAGGTTCGCTCGAATTCATCACTACATAGTATAAAACAAAGTCACTTCCCACTGTCGGTCTGTCCATATATGCTTAGATCTTTAAAACTACGCAACGGATTTTGATGTGGTTTTTTTAATAGATAGAATGATTCAAGAGGAAGGTTTATATGTATAATACATACATAATATAGTAGATACTCTTTCAAGAGTAACCTCTAAAGAAAACAATCACATGTTTGTATTGTCTAATGACAAAAAAGCTGTGAACATTATTTAGAAAGACATTTTGTAGTATATTTAGTATCAGCATTGCACCCGTGCGAAACCGAGCGGGTGTCTAGTATTAAAATAAAGTTTAGCCTATCCTATAGTACTTATCGTTTTGTTACATTTCAGTCTATTTGTAATTTTACTCTATATGCCCACATAGTAAGTATTTACTTCATATATCTTAGGTAAAGCAAGCGGCAAGCGCAGCGTAGGACGTCCACCTACAAGATGGCCAGACGACTTGGTAAGAACCGCAGGTCGGCGTTGGATGCAGGCCGCTTCCAACCGCAGTTCACTGGTGATCAATGAGGGAGGCCTTTGTCCAGCAGTGGACGTCCTACGGCTGATGATATGATGATGATGATCTTAGGTACACAGCTGCAAGTATTCATTGAAGGATTCAAGTTTGCCCACGCGTGGCCTTGTGACTACCGAGCAGTTCCGACCCACAGATAATAAAATAATAAAGTAAGCTGCCACAGTTAGGTACCGAGTTAGTTACAACATTTATGTTGAAATTATGATTATTGAAGGTGCAATATTGAAAGATATTTATACCTTGAGAGCCTTTTGCTGGGAAAAGTCAAACCTCGTAAGATCTTACTAAGATTTTGTTTCCTACAGTTATTACTGTGGCATTCGTAGGCCTAGGAATACGCTTATGCGTAGGTAAGTCGTTTCAGTTTAATAGATACACACGGCTACACATCAAGCTATACACTTCCAGTATAAGCTGACCTCTCATTCTACGAAAAGCCTACACAATGCGAGGTCAGCTTATACTTGAATTGTATAGCTTGATGTGTAGCCGTGTGGACTCAAATATGATCCTAGATACCTTCTAATACATATATGTATAAAAATCTCGTGTCACAGTGTTTGTGGTTGCACTCCTCCTAACCGAGTTTAATCGTTTCTTTCTATAATATTTGGTAGGTATGAGAATTGGTCGACAAGTATTTTTCACCCTCCTACCCCCATCCCTCATTTTATAATCGTGATTTTAGTATTTTTGTATGAACAATATCCATATTTTCATTTTTTTTAAATCCATACCTATAACTGAACCGTCGTTCATTGACGTGAAGTCATTTGCATGAAATGTCGCGTCACTTTGATAGGAGTGTTTTCTATAGTTTTTACCCCGAGGTACGGGAACGGGAAATTTAAGGCGCGGAAAGCCGCTGGCGGTTCAGCTAGTATCAATATGTATTTGACGGACAATTGCACACCTATTCATTTTATTTTAGTACTAGCTGACCAATCCGCAGCTTCGCACGCGTAGTTTTTCAATAAAACATTACCCTCCTTCTGCACAGTTGGGTAAAAAGTAGCCTATGTCACCCGGGGATAATGTAGCTTCCCAACAGTGAAAGATTTTTTTAAATCGGTCCAGTAGTTTTAGAGCCTATTCAATACAAACAAATCTTTCCTCTTTATAATATCAATATAGATTATGAATGAAATATTGTTTTATTGGTAATTAATTATTTAATTTGACATAACTAGTGTTGTTTCAAGTGTTTAATTTGAACTATAATTTAGTACACAAATCTCTGCATTTTTATCAGTGTAATAATAAACCCTGTTTTTAAATAAATATAATATTAATAAAACAAAGAACAAACGGTCTGAAATAGATATATTGAATTTTAGTACAAGATAAAATATTAAAATAAAAACCTTTTTTGTTACCTCTGATGTCTACGGGTAGAAAATGCGTTTAGGGATAAGCCCACCTTATATGTGTTTTTTTTTTTGCAATATAGTATTAAATTACGATATTGTGGTCATGGCAAAGTCGATGGAAGAGCTCAGCACGATGCTCGAAGGCCTCAATCGAGTCTCCCAACGGGTAGGACTTAAAATGAACATGGACAAGACGAAAATCATGTCGAATGTCCATGTCGTCCCTGTCCCAGTTATGGTTGAGAACTCGGCTCTTGAAGTTGTCGACGCGTATGTACACCTAGGACAAACAGTCCAATTAGGTAGGTCCAACTTCGAGAAAGAGGTCAATCGTCGAATCCAACTCGGATGGGCAGCGTTTGGGAAACTTCGCAACGTCTTTTCGTCCAACATACCTCAGTGCCTTAAGACGAAAGTCTACAATCAGTGTTTGTTACCAGTGATGACATATGGAACCGAGACGTGGTCCTTCACTAATGGCCTTATGAATAAGCTCAGAGTCGCTCAACGAGCTATGGAGAGGGCTCTGCTCGGGGTTTCTCTACGGGATCGAATCAGAAATGAGGAGATACGTAGGAGAACTCAAGTCACCGACATAGCCCGACGGATTAGCACGTTGAAGTGGCAATGGGCAGGCCATATAGCGCGCAGAACAGATGGCCGATGGGGCCGAAAGGTTCTCGAGTGGAGGCCACGGACCGGCAAGCGCAGCGTAGGACGTCCACCCACAAGATGGGCAGACGACTTGGTAAGAACTACAGGTCGGCGTTGGATGCAGGCCGCTTCCAACCGCAGTTCCTGGAGATCAATGAGGGAGGCCTTTGTCCAGCAGTGGACGTCCTACGGCTGATATGATGAGTATTAAAATAAATAAAATTAGTTTGTGATCACTATGAGACATGATAAAGGCCAGTCCATAGGGCCAAACGAATGGCATAAAAGGTTTCCCTTCCATCACGTTAGTTATGGTACCACCACCACCTAACCTATTATACCAAACCTAGTATAGGTTTTAAGACATCATAGAATCAATGTAACCAGCTTTTTGAATCTGATAAAAAACAAAAAAAAAATGTGGCCTATATAAAAACGGAAATCTAATTTAAGAAAAATCATTTTATAAAATCAAATATCGACATTTTTATGAGATTTCTTCATTGAGATATTATTTATTCAAATAAAGCTAATGAACTAATTTTGTTACATAATTAATTACCGTTTCCAATCAGTCGGTTAATTCATCAAAACCTTCCGCTTAATGATGACGTTAGATATACCTAAACCTTGTTAAAGTTAACTACGGTCATAAATAAGACATGTTACCTCAAAATTAACATTCAAATTAACGAAACACCAGTCTAAGATTTTCACTTTTGAGAAACATAATAATTTAGGGAAAGTGTATTTTTGAAGTTTTTATCATTTCATATCGCCGACGCATGTTGCTAATAATTTTTAGTACATTTCCTAGTTTTAGGTTGGCTTACACCACGATCCTTAAACGTATTTAACTACTAAACATGTTTAAATAACGTATTTGTATGATTTGACCAACTCTCTCAAACATATTTTAATCTGAAAATTATTTATATCTAATTTATTATCTACATTTTTGGTCGAACTATTTTTAGGCATCATTATTAAAAGTACGGGATTTAACACGTACCGTTTTATTGGTCGTTCGTACGGTATTTATATCTGGTTGCCATTGCACAGAGGTCGAAATAAGTTTTCTATCTACGTATTTTTATGTAGATGACTGAAAAAACTCACGATAGTTTTCTAAATAATTTCGGTAATTCAAACATATTTAATAACTAACATATTTTTCTTACAATCGACCTCACTTGGTTACTCGCTCATGGCCTCTGTCCTTATACGAACAGAAAAACAGCCATACAACAGATACACCTTATTTCAAGACGGTTACAGACGATATTCCGTTGGCATTTCAATTTTATCTCAGTAAGGGAGTAGTTTTAGGACGAGATAAGATTTAATTTGTTTGAGTTTATGGGTGAATAGGTTTTTCATAATTCTTTGTTTGTCAGTTTAAACTCCTTTTAGCTAAAAATAGGTCTAAATATGACCTTAGGAGTTTGATTTAATGCACGTTGTAAGCACCGAATGATTTAGAAATAGGCTGAATGTAACAAATCAATCGCACATCCTCAAACGCCATAATAAAATAAGGTAGTCTACACACGTGTGAACGTGGTCTAAATTCTTTGAATTACGTCCGTCAACGTCACCCTGACATATCAAGCCTCGATTGTGTCACTGGCCTTAAATTTTAATTATGTCACTTGGCTGTCATGTCGGTTCTACGTACCTTCCTATTGTACCAAATCCATCGACACTCAAAAACGATTTATTATTCATATCATGCATCGAATCACTGACAGACCATAACTATTACCTATCTAATAAATAAACACCCGTAATCTGAACCTTAATCCCTTAGAATTAGGAAAGGAAATATTAATAATCAAAGTTGCAGTTGCATTGCATTATCAAATGTTGAGCTCTATGATAACGGATGAAAGATTAAATTCGGCTGACAGATAAGTGACATAAGTGACGCCATGTTGGATCCAGGAAACGTGTGACAGTTCGAAATTCGAAAATAGAAACAGTTATAGCGCGAAATTGGGTGAAGTGGATGAGTCAGCGGTCACTGCATTTTTTAATAAACATTCCTTTAAATTAATTCTTATAAATAAGTGTTCAAAACATTATTTAGAAATGATCTATGGGTTGTTAAGTAAAAATAATGAAGCAAACATAAAATATTAAAAATACTACATTCTCATTGACAGGCCTAAAATGTACAGGGTAGGGAATTAAATATCATTTGTCGTAATTAGCAATGACTACCGGCCAAAGATGTAATCATAAAAAAAACTAAATCTGTACATTTTCTCGCGAATGAAAACATCGCGATGAAACCCGCGGCTTATTTTATTCAGGTATCAATGGATCCGTTTTCTTAGTAAAAAGCTTATATCTAGGGGAGTTAGTACTTATTTACTAATTGCGATTTAGTTGCATGAGCTTCCAAATCAGAGGACAATCGGGTTTGCTGGCGATGACGTTTTAGGATGGTGTGGCTGCTCTCGCGAATCGTGCGCAGTATGTAGTGTTTTTTTTATTATTAAGGGGAGACCGGAGGGGAATCACCCATACAACACGTACTACCAAGATCGTTTCTAATTGGAGTATATTTCTACCTTATTAAGGTATTATTTTAATTTGAATAGTATTTATCTAGGTTCCCAATCATATATTAGATCAATCAAAATACTTACCTAAAATGAAATAGAAGCGTATCGCATTCTGCATGTTTTTACGTCATAAAAGACCTGTTTTCAACCTAATTGTTTCGTATTAAAAACAACAACATCTTACGTACCCTAGTTATGTGAACATAGATTATATAGTCTAGTTACAGAATAACAACACAATGAGAAAAATACAGCAAGTTTTCAGTCATCATTTTTGGTATTACGGAACACGGTCAAAATCTAATCAAATTTAGAATCGCTTATTTGCTATCACTGTCGCTCTGCGTGGCTAAACTTCGTTACTAAACAGGGATAGCGATATTCAGGCCGAAGTTTTTGACGCGGCCGAATTGAAGTTGCGCTCGGGGTTCGCCGGCTTCTTAATAAGAATCATCAACACAGTATACACTGATAATACCCAGTGGTTGCATTTACAAATGTTAGAACTTAGTGCTACTATAATCACAGATGATAGACTGCATGCATTAATATTTTATTTTGATACTTTTACGCCAGATGGCATTAAAAGTGTCTGCGCCTGCTACGCTCCACACATATTGACAACGTATGAGTTTTCTTTTCAGTGGGTTAACCTGATTAAGCTAAGGGACTCTAACTTAACTTAGAGCGACTGCGGTGATCCCGCGCAGTCAATGCAGCACTTGCTAATGAGCCCTTTGTGTCCGAACACCTGCACAATGGAGGTCCTTATAACCGCCTCGCCTAATGCTATTGTTGTGTCCAAACACCTGTCCAACATAGTGTAAATGAAAACGTAGAACTCTAGACACACTGAGAAGAAGAAGCTAAGGGATCCTCTTATATTAATCAGGTTAACCAGGCAAACAGCAACAGGTATTAGACACAAAGGCGGATCCAGGGGGAGGGTCATGGGGGTCATGACACCCCCCCCCCCCCGGCTGGGTCCAGGACCTAGGTGGACCACTAATCAAAATTGTTAAACATATTCAATATATAATTTATTATCTTTATTATATTTTGGTTTAAATTATAACTTCTTGTGACTTGACCACGACTATAAACACCCCTCCCCCCCCCCCACCCCCCTGGCACCGAAGCTGGATTCGCCCCTGGTTAGACAAGCCTATTCCATGTGTAATCCTGTCCCAGGCACCAGCGTCTGCGTCCATCACCCATCTAATGCTGCAACTTACCAGCAGATGCTATATAAATCATCTTTAATAGAGGTAGCAGTTCAAACCATAACACGTCCTAAAAGTCACAACAACCGCATCGTTACCAATCAATCAAAGTAACCACAACTGCGAAGACGGCGCCGAAAATTATGCAACAACTTGAAAAAAGCTTATGAACTTTTTACTACACATAATTATGGTGAATATTAACATCACTGCTTTGAAGTTTTTAACGAATGAGGAAGCGGCCCTTCGTCGAGACTTCGCCCTATTTCGATCTTTTTTTAATGTCTGGTCGCGAAACGTGAACACCTTCCGTTACTGCTTCCGGCATTTCGACGAGGTGGAATTTTAACAATATCCCTGTCAAAACAAAATTACAGACTGGACCACACTTATTAGTAGTGATCGGCGTAGGTAGTGCTATTCACGGGAATTAGTGGCCGTTAGCTTAACATGGATATGCCTTCTAAATCCCGGGAAATATATTTTTATTTTATAAAGTCATTGTAGTTGTACACATGACAACACATCAAACCACCCGTTTCGAGTATAATCAGATCCCTATGCCTATGGACCAGTAAGTATTATGGCAAACAGCACTGTGCGGGACTAGTCTTAACCAGAAATGAGTAGTCTGATATGTCGTCCTGTGTACTCATGGTATCTTAAACAATAGTGACTAACTGGATAATTAAGCTGTGGCGGCTCCGGCATAGAATTTGGACCCCTCCCTTTCTTCCCGTGGATGTCGTAAAACGCGACTTAGGAAATACACCAGGAGATGGGCTGCAGCATCTACCTGTGTTTTTAGACCCATACTGCGATCACCAATCCGCCTGCCAAGCGTAGTGATTATGGCATATCCTCATCTTGTATACTTAAGACGATATACAAATTTAATTTCGTTGACGATTGGGCGGAGCATCCAGAAATGCTATTGACCAGTGACAGTGCTATTTACTTGTTAAGGTGAAGAACGAGACAAACATGTATCATAGCCGCGCCGCATTCTCGCAGGAGTAAATGACGTAAGTAACAAAAGATAAAATCTGGAATTGCATGAGAACCAACAAATAAAAAAAAAATGATTTTCCATTAATTTAGGTACTATAATTACCTACATAACTATGTAAAATATACTAGAAATCTTTTCTAGAGTCGGAGAATGAACGATATTAGTGTTTTAGAAGAGCCGATTTTGACAAACAATTGTATCGAGAAAAGTTTCACCAATTGCGTTTCTGACTTTCATTTATGTAGTTTAAATCCTCAAGTAAATATTGCTTAAATATGAAATCAGTACTATTTTTAGTTATTGAATATGACAGCTACTTAGCGGCTCATTTTTTTTTACATATCGCCCTAATTTGGGGGTGGTCCATGTACTGGAGTGGACTTTTTTCGGGCTGTTATGAAGAGTTTATTATAAGGCGTCCGTCAGCGACGGCGTCGGTTGGTTGGAGCTGCGATCTATGCTCTGTACTCGTATTTAATGCTGTGGACTACTATTTGTTGATGATTATGATGAACTATAGGTACCTACATATATCTAGACAATTGTACCTGTACACACGGCTACACATCAATCTATACATGTCCAGTATAAGCTGACCTCGCATTGTGTAGGCCTTTCGTAGAATGAGAGGTCAGCTTATACTAGAAGTGTATAGCTTGATGTGTAGCCGTGTGTACAGAGGATTTTGCTAAATAGTCAGGTATACATATTTAAATGTGATGTTAAAACCCCGCCAAGAAAAACGCGTTATAGACCCGTGTCTTAAACAATCGACTCTGAAACTTCATGCATAACAACATACATGACTAGTGTTGCCAGGTTCGGTATAGAAAATTTCAGAATGGAAGGTTAAAATAAATCGGAATTTGATTTTTAAAACGGGACAGCTTAATTAGCTAAAAACAGGTTTTTACAAATCATCAAATATTTTTATCGTGTGGTCAGTTCTTTTTTTACTACCCTATCTTTTTATTAGTTCTTTTTAATAGACATAAATAATTGTATATACTTACTTTGTGTAAAGAAATGTATCCCATATAAAAACTAGGTATTTATTTTCCCCCGCACAGACCTATCCAACAATTTAGTTAGGTGCATAGAACAACACAGACTAAGGAGGTTAGTGGAAAATCAATCAAGAGTGAAATGGGACGTGTCACCAGACCCCTGAAAATCGGGACGTTCCGCGCAAATCGGGACACCTGGCAACGCTATACATGACATACAGGCATAGATGAAATACAGACATAGCTTGAAACGGTTTTAATTGGCCACAGAGCCGATCGCGGGAGTTTTTACTAAAACATAAGAGCAGATACAGTAAGATTTTAGATTCAGTAAATTTTAAATTATCAAATTCAAAAAATTCTCACAACATAATTGCCTTATAATCGAAATATCGTACAAATGAATTCAAAACCGTACGTTCAAAACTATAAAACAAGGTAAGAACATAATTAAAACTTAGATTTCCTAACAAGTAAAGTAAGTACGTAAAGTTACACATCGTTAAGAAAATGGCAAGTTTAACTCTCACTCTTGCAAATAGATCAAGTTACTTACTTAGTATTACGACTCTATTAGTAAATAAACATTTTAAATTAATACAGAAAGTACACAAACTATAAAAAGAAAAATCAATTCAAGTGCTTTGAAATTTCTAAAAAGTTATTAATTATAAAAAACTATTCATACAAACAATTGTGTTGAATCGGTTTTTTAAACTTTCACCTGATTTTACAAGCTTTTTATTAACTTACAATATTAAGTATGTATGTTTGTCCGGATGGAATCTTGGAACTGAATTTTAAACCCGTTCCCCTCAACCGATTGAGCTGAAATATGGAATACTTATATGTAACTTCGGTGACAGTGCAATAATATGGTACCATGGAGGTAGACTCATGATGGAGACGTATGCTAGACAACGGAACTTCTGAATGGATTATAGTAGGCTACTAGTGTTTGGGCTCATTTAAATCTGCTTGCGGTTCTAATTATGCATTTTAAAAAAGCTTGTTTTGAAAAAGTAATTTTTCAACAAAAAACTTATTTTAAGCGATGTTATCTCATAGGTTACGAACAAAGACTTGACTTACATTGCATTGCATCCGTCATCCTGACATACAGATTGAAAAGTCTAATAGATCATTGGATATTTTGAAATACCTAATTTATATATGGTGACTTGCTCAACTTTTTTTTAAAGAGTTATTAAATCATGCAAATACATCAAATTTAATCATGTTTAGTCGCTAAATACGTTTAGGGATCGTTGTACAAGCCGGGCTTAGTAGCGTAGCAGCAAAGTTTGTAGTAATTCGGATTTATTGCGCCCTTCAAATATCCCGTATTTCAGCCTCAGAGCATTTATTTGTAACATAGACACTTCTCCAAAAGCAGTCAATCCTATTATCAACTAATCTTCGGCAAACGGTAAACCTGTTTTCCCTGACCAGTTCCAATGGGACTTGAAGGCTTTAAACTGGAAGGTTCTATGGTGTTCTCAACTCTGTCAAGTTGTTAGGGTTTTAGGCATACTGTCCACTAAAGTGATGCGTTTTATATAACGTTCAGACATTCGTGCAACATATCAAGATTCGTAGTCGAGACGAGACGTCCCGTCTCGACTACGAATCTTGATATATAAATTTAGATATTACAAACAATTATATTTTTAATATATCATATATTTTAGATTAGAGTAGACAGAGATGCATTTATTGATTTATTTTTAACCTGTGTTGTCCCACTGCAGGGCAAAGGCCTCCCTCCCTTCCTTCCAGTTTTTTCCTGTCCCACTACAGCAGTAGTGGGCCAGTCTGGTAAATGCACATCCAAGTCGTCACGCCATCTCTGTGGTGGTCTGCCGCGTGGGCGTGTTGCGTTAGGGACCCAATCAGAGTTGCATTTACATAAATTAAAATATTCCAAACAGGTATATATTTATATATTAAATATTTTAGATTGTTTTAAATCATCATTTATATACATTACCGAATACCTGTTTCAAAATAGCATTGTTATAAAAAGTTGTTTAAATTGTAAGTTTTTACTTAAAAGTCATTAGTTTTTAAGATTGGGCTAGAGCAATTTAATTACCCAAGCCTTTTTTAGTTCCTAATATTCCTATAGGTATAAGTTTTTTTGTATATAATTGCATAAAATAGTCTTTAAATAACATTGAATCATAGAATTGCTAAAAACATTGCTACAATATCTCAAGTAGCATTAATCCTACTCTGTACTTCTTTGATTTATGACTTTATACGCTTTACTCTAGTAAACACCGGCCTTTAGACTCCGATTGAAGGTCAACCTAATCTATAATGCATGAGGTTCTTTTTGTAGGATGCAGTATTAGGGCCAATGGGCTAAGACGATTCTAATTTAAAAGGTTGTCATTGATAGCTTGAGAAAGTCCATTGACAATTTGAGATTAATTCATGTTTATTGTTCTGTCCTCGATTTTATTTAAGGATTCAAATTGGAACATGAACTATTTCAAAATATGTAATAATGGTACAGCTGATGGAAGGTGAGATTGGGCAGGCCATGTGTTGGACTAACCAGTCACCCAATGGATATCCACCGGGTGATGATTTTGTGGTAGGGACGAGCCTACCACGACATCGATGGAAGAAAAAGGTGGAGAGACGACCTGGATGCATGTGAACCAGACTGGTTAGAGTTGGCTATGGACCGCGAAAGGTGGAGAGAAAAAGGTTTGCCCAACAGTGGGACACATATAAGTTATAAAACACTCCCAACTATCACGTACATAGTCCTGGCATCAAACTGGGATTCCCTGTATCATGGATATCAAGAACTTCACTTACTTTACCGCATCTAGAAGTGGACTTACGTTTGCAGGTGAAGTTAATATTTGTCCCAGAGATTTTATTAATATGAAAAATCATTGTATAAATAAGTAGATGGGATAAATACTGTTTTGTATATATACTGTTATAGGACAAGTTGTGCAACTCGTTCATAAAGTAATAGGTACCAAAAGCTAAAATTTAAATCCTTGCAAGGGAATCGTTACTAATCATCTGAATTAAAAAAAGCCGGCCAAGTGCGAGTCGGACTCGCGCACGAAGGGTTCCGTACCATCTATACTAATATTATAAAGAGGAAAGATTTGTATTTTTGTGTGTATGTTTGTAATGAATAAACTCAAAAACTACTTGTCCGATTTCAAAAATTACTTCACCATTGGAAATCTACATTCACCGTAAGTAACATAGGCTACTTTTTACCCAACTGCGCAAAGGAGGGTGATGTTTTTATTGAAAAAGTACGCGTGCGAAGCTGCGGATTGGTCAGCTAATGTTACAATTTAGACGTAATTTATTACCTGTATTGTTATGTATTCTAAAAGGATCATTAAAAAAACAAGCAGCCTTGTTTCCTTGCCTTTCTTTCCTGGCTTGGTCGCGAAGGAACAAGCCGTAAAATTGACTTTTCAAAGTGATCCTTGTGATTTTAATGAATAAAAGATTTTGACTTTGATTTTAGCTAGTTCTATCTATCTATTCTATCTATAAAAATGGCAAAAAATCACGTTTGTTGTACGGGAGCCCCCTTAAATATTTATTTTATTTTAATTTAATTATTTATTTTTAGTGTTATTATATAACTCAATAATCTGTGAATATTTCAAGCGTCTACCTGTTGCCGTTATCAATATCGAGCAAAACGAGCAAGAAAAATCACGTATGTTGTATGGGAGCCCCCCTTAAATATTTATTTTATTCTGTTTTTAGTATTTGTTGTTATAGAGGTAACAGAAATACATTATCTATGAAAATTTCAACTGTCTAACTATCACGGTTCATGAGATACAGCCTAGTGACAGACGGACAGTCAGACAGACAGCGGAGTCTTAGTAATAGGGTCCCGTTTTACCCTTTAGGTACGGAACCCTATAAAATAAAATGAATATATCTACGAAAATATTTTAAAATACAAATTGGATTTGTAACATTATATGGATAATCATGCACATTGAAATCGATTACGTTATCAAAGATTATAAACTTGCATGTAGATACAGTGATTTGAGCAAAAATAATGAAAACCTGCTCAATTATTACGCGTTTGAGAGAATATGGAAGAAAGATCCTATTAAGCTTTGCAGCAGAAAATCATTACTATCTTTAATTTATAAAAAATATAACAGAATCAAACGCTCAACAAAAGTCATTATTATTTGTGTTAAAATACAAATTTAACAACATAAAGCTATATTACCTATGCTATGCTATACTATGTTGTTATAAGTGGCCCGAATGTTATTATGAATGTAATTTCCATTTGTAAATATTGTTTTGTGGAAAATACAATACAGATGTCCATAAGTAATTGTCATAAAGCTGGCAAATTACATCGAAACACGCTACACCAATTAAAATATACGTTGCCACTTGTCCGTTGGATTTAAATCGATTTAATGTATTCAAAAACTACAAGTTGAGGTCAAAAACACTCAAACAGGAGACAACCATTTACAAAGAAATCGCCAATATGTAATATAAAGTAGGTAAATTAATGAAACTACTCAAAACCACTAAAACAAATAGAGCTTATACATACATTAGATAACAATCTATTAAATAGTAATATAACGATTAAACTAGGTACTATAATATCTTATTAGCCATTTTTTATTTTTTATGAGATTGTATGTAAATGCAATATAACTTTATTTAATGATGATACAACTGCGTACACAGTAAGCAAACACAAATGTAGCTAATTAAAAAAAACTGTAGTTTATGAAACATAATTACAAACTGTTTACCACAAAACTTAAGGCTAATCAAGCCATTGTTGAGATCCTTTTTTGGGCCCCAAAAATAAAACAACTTATCAACGCCTTACCAACTTTGTCACCGATCGATCGTAACAGGTATTTTAACGATATGAAATCCATTAAATTCTAAGAATCCACAAACCCTGCTATCTGCATCACTAATACCGCGGCCTTCGGTAATTTCGTTGAGTTTAGTTTTAAATTCACGAGAACAAGTTTCCTCGATCCTAAGGTCTTGAAAACAATTACTTGCGTCTAAATTATGCGTGCTTGCAAGCCTCACGAAAGGGATTCGCTACGGTTTATATCACCACAAATTCAAAACACAACACTTCCGTAATAACTTACGTAATTTAAAAACAGTAAACTGACATACTTATATCAGTTGAGTTTGTTCCATTCAAGTATCGGGAAGGTTCACTACTCGCGCGACTGCACGTGCGACCGGCGCCACAGTCGGTAGCAGACTAGTCTTATGTCCTTCGACTTTCACTAGAATGATAATATCATTATAAGACGGCGGTTTTACATTGTCATTAGATGGTAGCTTTTTGTCTTCTGCTCCTGGGATTTCCACCCTAGTCGTATTGTCAGAAGCCTGGGGCTCGGTAGCTTTTGAATCCTGTGCCAGCTTTTTGCTAAGTCCTGCGCCATTTGGCTTTTTGAGTTATGAAGTTTCACTATTGTTTCTTTCATCGTGAATAATCGTGATATCTTAAAACTATGCATCCTGGTGGTTTGTATCACCTATCTTTTTTGAGATTTCGAGTTGTTTAAAAGTATTGCGTTCATGTTCCTTTTAGGTGCGGTTCACTTATTTATTATGCTTAGTAGTTTCCTAAGATCCTTATCTAGATGAATGAGTTTACCTTGTGCTGTTTACGGGCGTCCTGCGTTCATAAATGAGACCATATGGCACGCAATTGACGTAAGAATGGGTCACCTTTGTTAAATGTCCTTTTATAAATGTTTTTTTTATATTTTACCATTGTTTTAGAATTTATTATGGAACCTTTTTATGAAAATAACTTAGACGCTGAATGCTGTTTGTAAAGAGAATTAAGCAAGCTTAGCTTATGATTTTGAGTTCTCAATGAAACGGAGACCAATAAAATAGTAGTCGGCGGCACAGCCTTGCATAATTTCCATATGAATAGTCTTATTTACTTAGCTGCAATATTCGAATCAACATCACAGGAAATATCAGCAACCATTTTACGGTAATGAAAATCATACTCGTAGCTTGAGTTCTTACTCAAGCTATGATTTTCATTACCCGCTGGGGCAAAAACAATCTAGTGATAGAAATTAGTATTATACCTACGAGTTTACCTTATTAAGGGCTTTGTTTAGTATTTTATATATTACCAATGATAATTTGATAACTTTTATTTTTTATATACTTACTCATAGCAAAGTATTTTATTTATTTAGTTAAGTATGTATTTAATGTACCTATGCCATGGGACACGTAGACTTACTATCTTGTTAGTTTTATAGAATAATAATGCTGTATATTTCACACAACACTGTTTAGCCCCAAAACAAACCAAAGCTTGTACCTACTGCAATTAATGATAGATTACTTTTTGTTAATTAAATAGTTTTTATTATTAAATATAGAAACACCTGGAACAAATATCATACATGCAGAAATTTGTTCCGCGACGGTAATCGAACTCGTAACCTCCTGGGTATCAGCCGGCTATTATTTTATTTTATTATTAGAATTTTAGGAAAACTTTAGTAGCTAGCTAGGTTACAGAAGAGGTATTTGAGTAGAAAATAAACAACAATAAATGCTACTTATTCTAAGAAGGCCAATTAAAAGTTTCCGCAGATAAGGTAAGAGATTAGTAGGTATTATATAAACAGGTAAGGTAGACGACTTATAAAATGAGAAAAGAAATTAAATAGAAGAGATATCAATACACACACACACACACGCCATCGGTTAAATGCCTAAATTATATATTAAAATAATTGTCACTAAGTAAGCGTTTGAGCTTACTTATTTTAGTGTCGAATAGATCAACCACTTTATTTGCCTTAGCCAATGAATTAAAGGAGTGACAAGCTCTCACCATAAAAGAATTTTGCCTGTAATTGGTTGGAACCCTTGGAACGTATTGCGCTACTTACCCCACAGCTGGAATCGTCAGAAGTCCTGTCTATAGATATAAATTAAACAAACATACATTTATTGGCAGAAATATTAGACAAGTGATTTTACATACCTCGAAAAAAAGTATCCAAAAAGTGTTCCATAATAAAATGACTCCTCGGGGCGCTCACAGATACATTTAACCCGATCTCCTTTACACGCGGAAGAAAAAAAATTAAATAACATAAGTTCAAGGTATCGCGAGAAAAGTCTTGCTTTTCCCAAAAATGGAATAATGTCAAGAGCGAGCCAGATAGGGTATTTACAAAGTGCGTGATCGAACTGAACACTGTTGACTCATTATTGCACGAAAAGGGTTTTGTGAATCACGGTAATGTTCAATGAAACACCATTCCTAATAAATATTTATTTATAACTTAGAAGTGAGTTAAATTAACCTTGTCATACATTCATTAGGGTATAAATATCTTGTTTCTGTTTCTGAGCTATCAAGTTAGGACCTATATACTACCATAGGTATCTCCCATTTATTACTTACCTACCTTATCTGTGGTATAGTAAATAATAAATAAGTAATGGTGGACATTTCACACTGCGCTATTTAGCCCCAAACTAAGCAAAGCTCATGTTTTAAGACAAAACGGGTCTTTTCGCGTTTCCCTCTCGTGACCACAGCCCATGTAACTTGGCCGAAACGTCGAGGTTAGTCAAAATTATGATTTTGATATAAATCTGTGTGCGAAAAGACCCGTTTTGTCTTAAAAACATGAGTATAGTTCGCGAAAATTTAATAAGTAAAACTCTATGGGATAATTGACAGAAAACATATTGTATATCCATTTTTATAAGTAAAACTCTATGGGATAATTGATAGAAAACATATTGTATATCCATTTTTATAAGTAAAACTCTATGGGATAATTGATAGAAAACATATTGTATATCCATTTTTATAAGTAAAACTCTATGGGATAATTGACAGAAAACATATTGTATATCCATTTTTATAAGTAAAACTCTATGGAATAATTGATAGAAAACATATTGTATATCCATTTTTATAAGTAAAACTCTATGGGATAATTGATAGAAAACATGTTGTATATCCATTTTTATAAGTAAAACTTTATGGGATAATTGATAGAAAACATACAATATGTTTTCTATCAATTATCCCATAGAGTCCCAGATATCCATTTTTTTATTGCATTCATCTATACTAATATTATAAAGAGGAAAGAGTTGTTTGTTTTTTTGGGCTCCGAAACTACTAGAACGATTTAAAAAAATCTTTCACTGTTGGGAAGCTACACTATCCCCGGGTGACATAGGCTACTTTTTTCGCAATTGCGCAGAAGGAGGGTAGTGTTTTTATCGAAAAACTATGCGTGTGAAGCTGCGGATTGGTCAGCTAGTTTATAATAAAGAAGAAACCTCCGAAGCTGGAACAAATATATGTAGATCATGCAAACCTTTATTTACGGCGGGAATCAACCCTACAACTTCCTGCGTCTCAGCCAGCTTTTACCCACTGTGCACAGAGACAATATAAATAAATAGAACGAGGTCTTAGGTCACACTTTAGTTTTTAGGCTATCTGACCTCCTTACTCCTTTTTTGACTTCTTCCTCGTGGAACAACTGTTTAGTCTAACTGACTTGTCCAACATGAATAATATTACTTGCACTAAAAAAACCTAACGACCTACTTCCATCCAGTGGCAGATGGCAGTAGCTACAAATCGTCCTAAGGACGACTTGCGCTTATGACTTATTATTTACTGACGACCTCCGTGGGGCAGTGGGCTAATAGTCGGCTGAGACGCAGGAGGTAGCGGGTTCGATTCCCGCCGCGGAACAAATGTTTGTGGAACATTTGTTTCGGGTCTGGTTGTTTCTCTATATGTATATTATAAGTATAAAAAAGTATTTAAGTATTCTATCAGTTATCTGGTTCCCATAGTACAAGCTTTGCTTAGTTCGGGGCTAGATAGCGCTGTGTGAAATATCCAGCATTATTTATATATGATTTAGAGGGTTGTCAAATCATATAAATACGTCAAATTTAAATATGTTTAGTCGCTAAATACGTTATGGGATCGTTATGCAAGCCGGGCTAAATTTATATGTAAAACAAAAAGAAAAGAAATCAATAAACAGAAAGTCAAAATGTCAAATTGGCTATGTCAGATTAAAAAAAATGTCATTTCATTTATTTCCAAAAACGAAATATAATTGTGTGCGGAAGATTATTTAAATACTAAACTTAATACTAATAATTTAAACAAAACAAGATGTATATAGTTTATGTAGGTACATGACATATGTTTTGTTATACATATACATCTTGTTTTGTTACAGTAAAAAAAATATTTAAATAACTACTTGCAGCTACTATAGTTCTGAGGAGTATTTAAATCAAAAGAACCTTGTTAAATACACGATATTGTTATTGCAATTAAAATGGTTACATAGAAAACTCGACATCGGCCGCGTGAAACGCTGATTACGGCTGAATACCTATACGCCATGGAACAGTAAACACTTTGTTACGGAATAATGTTACCGTTATTGTTACCATATTACGCAATTAATGAATTTTAAGTTGATACATTGTATTTTTCATTCTTTTCGATCTTTGGCCAACTCGCTCATACCAAAGAGATCCTCGCGTTTTGATTCGGCAACAGCCGCCTTGCCGCGTAAGATTAAAAACGTTTTAACATGATATAATGGATATTCAATTTGGTTTAAGTTCAATGTTATAATCATAAGTTTATAACATACAGTAATGTTACTGTGAGTGTTACGGCGCTGATATGATATAAATAATCATTTTTAATTAAGGAAAGACTTGTATTTTTGTGTGTATGTTTGTAATGAATAAACTCAAAAACTACTCGTCCGATTTCAAAAATTCGTTCACCATGGAAAGCTACATTTACCCTGAGTAACATAGACTACTTTTTACCCAACTGCGCAAAGGAGGGTAATGTTTTTATTGAAAAACTACGCGTGCGAAGCTGCGGATTGGTCAGCTAGTTATCAATATTTGAAGAGTATAAATAATACGGTCATAGGTCATATTATCTGCCATGACTATTATATCGAGACAGCTCCTTGACCAACCTTTCTGAATCGTGTCGCAAAACTAAAGCACCTCACGATTTTCGAAAGGTGAACGATCGCATCGCGTAAAAATAAAGCTAAGGACGAATATTACAATTATTGCTTGCTAGCCATACTCATTCGCATTTATTTACAACGTAACAAGTAAACAGTAAGGAAGTTCTTCGGGAAACGAAACTGAAAAGTGATTAGTAGAAAATTCGATAAAAAACACTGCAAACTAGGCTGATATATGTATAAAATCATTTGGTAACCCAATTTTTGTCCTGAGTTGATATTGATCACGCATATACCAGATATAAACTCTATTATACACATATACCAGATACCTAATTTGTGGTAGCAGAGCAGCCATACGTCAAAGTGAATCTACGCAAATGGTGGAGCAAATTAAAGCTCTAATTTGTTCAATGTATGAATATTTGTTTGAAAGAAATAAAGAAAAAATAAATATATTATGCCAACTACTAACAACAACACAAACAATACACTAAAACAAATAAATAAAATAACACAAAAAAGTTTTCAACATTTTGCTGTGTCACACGCAACGGACTACGGAATACAAAATAGACTTGTTTGTTGCGATCCCGATAATCCCGAGATTAGCCAAGTACAGTCCCCGGCATTTTCGGAGCCAGAAATCGGCCAGGATTTATATCCCGGGATTTTATATCCCGGGATTGTACTTGACTAATCTCGGGATTTTCGGGATCGCCACAAACAAGTCTAGTTTGTATTCCGTAGTCCGTTTGTATTATCTAGTCCAGTGATTCCTTAAAGGTGGTCCGTGGAACCCTGGGGTTCCGTGAATGGGTCACAGGGGTTCTGCGGTCTGTCCGAGAGTTAAAGTTGAATTGTACTTAAAGATGAATACCCGGCAATCGTTGAGAAAGCTGTCCTGGTTCTGATTAAGTTTGTGAAGACTTACCGATGCGAGATTGGTTTGCGTTCAATTGTCAGACATAAAGCCTAATTTTACGGCTATTATAAGAAATAATGTGAAAAAAATTCATTCTTCACAATAAATTATTACCTAGGTACATTGTATTTCTTTGTTACAATAAATTACTCGCAATACTTATAATAATTATTTTCATTTATAATTTGTTCCTACTTCGAGTCTAACATGAATATATTTAAACTACAAGGTAAACAGTTTAGTTATCAAAATAGCCAGCTAGGGTTCCGACAAAAAAAAATATGATCAATTAAGGTTCCATAGTCAAATAAAATTGGGAACCTCTGATCTAGTCACATCACAGCAAGGTAACACAGATCTGGTCTTCCGCTGGAACTCTTGTTTTGTTTGTTTTTTTATGGTTCCGTACCCAAAGGGTAAAACGGACCCTAATAATCCGCTGTCTGTCTGCCCGTCTGTCTGTCTGTCCGTCTGTCACCAGGCTGAATCTCATGAACCATGATAGTTAGACAGTTGAAATTTTCACAGATGATGTATACCACAACCACAAATACTAAAAACAGAATAAAATAAATATTTTAGGGGGCTCTCATACAACAAACGTAATTTTTTTGCTTGTTTTTGCTCGTATATTGATAACGGCAACAGAATATTACAGAATATTTAGTTATATATTCACTTTAACAATAAATAATTAACTTAAAATAAAACGAATATTTAATGTGGGGGCTTCCATACAACAAACGTGATTTCTTAATGACGTATTTCTGTTGCCGCTATAACAAAAAAAATATACTAAAACAGAATAAAAAAATATTTAAGTGGGACTCCCATACAACAGACATGATTTTTTTGCCGTTTTTATAGATAATGGTACGGAATCCTTCGTGCGCGAGTCCGACTCGCACTTGGCCGTTTTTTTTAACTGGATAGATTTTCATTTGACCACAAGCTCACCTGATGATAAGCTATGGTCTAAGATGAAGCACGAAGATCTAGAAGAAACCTATTCACTCTATATCACTATATTGTGTTCGTAAACTGAGGCCTAAAAGGTCTATCGATCGTCTCTATCAGTTGTTTAGGTAAAGGAATATCCGCATTAGTGGCTGGGACAGGATTTCAGATGGAGTAGGCTTGCTCAACATCTCTACCTCTCGCCTTACGGAGATGGGGTTCAGGGCTATGTTTCTGATAATGAGTAGTAGGTACTTAATTTACAGTTTGTCCCGGACGTACTTTTACAATTTCAGGCCTATTGGGGTCTCCATTACCTCTTACAATATACACAGTTTGGATTCCATCATGTTTAACATTAGCATAATTATAATTCTGATTCCCTTCTGACTGACCCTTATAATAATCATCGTTATAAAGTTGATTCTGGTCTCCATTATTATTACAACTATTTTGATTTTTATCGTGATTGTTACTATAGTTTATTTGATTTTGGTCCCTATTATTAAAACTTACTTGATTTTGATCGTAAGGACTGTTATAATTTACTGAATTCTTTTGCTTTTTCACATAGAAATTATTTTTATGATCGTAGTAGTAATCATATTCCATGAATGGGGACGCTGTTGTCTCTTTATAAATATTAGAGTTTACTACATTGTGTTTGTTATAATGATAGTATGGTCTAGCGGTGTGTCCTTTATTATAGTTGATTTGATTTTGATAGTTTTTGTTAGAATAAGCGTTATAATTGTATTGATTTTCAGGAAACAGTATGCTTTTTCCTTTTCTTGTAAAATCTCTTTTATCGTCATATTTGTAGTATTCGTCAGGGAATTTAAGTGTTTCTTTGTCTTGATCATTATTATTGAAAATATTTACCGTTGAATCCGTTTGTTCAGGAAACAACCATTTAGTATCAATAATTTCATTTTCTTCTTTTAAATGCTCATCATTATTGTTACTTAGTGGTTTGTTTTGTATACGTTTCTCTATCTTAGCATTAGCTTTGAATCGAACATTAGATCCATACGTATTATAATCATAGTTGGGTCCATAATATTGACCATACTGACCGGGGTTTTGACCTACACTTTGAAAACCATAGCCTTGTTGGCCTAACTGCTGGTTCTGATAAAGGCCGTAGTTTTGGCTCTGCAGATTGTTTTGTTGGCCATTAAGACCATAATTCTGCTGATAATTTGGTTGGATTTGGCCATAACTCTGCCCAAAATCCTGTCCATACTGCCCATTCTGCCCTAAATTATTATTAAGCTGTTCCAAACTCTGTCCATTGTGTCCTAGATGACCGTAAAACTGTTCTAAGTTTTGGTTCGGAAGAGGCGCACTGAAGAACCTGAAGAAACCGCCATTATGATTGTTGAGGTAGTGTATCAGCTGCTCTGGGTCCGTGGGGCATTGTGGGTAGGCATAGCGGCAAGTCCCGGTGTTGCCTCGTGACGTCATGCCAAGGAAGACTGCTCTCCCGAAGACGAAGAGGGGGGAGGCACTGATGCCGTTGTAAGCTGAGAGGAGACTGTATGGGATAAAAATAAAATCCCTATGAATTTGTAATTTAAATAATAGTTAGAAATAGCCACATGAAATACATTGATGCATAGATGAGGATGTTTCGTTTTGTTTTATCTAAAAGCATATCCTTTTATTTCTGCAAATAAACTTTCAACCAAAGTGAATCGATTTGGTTGAAACGTGTACTGACGCCATAAATACATGTAATTGATCAACAATGGGAACAGTGTACGAGCATATTGTTACTTTTTAGGGTTCCGTACCCAAAGGGTAAAACGGGACCCTATTTATATTTGTTTTCGTACTAAAATGTAACATTGATTCTCTGTACTAAAATGAGACACAACAATAAAAAATCACGATTAATCTGTTTCATACTACTTAATTTACTTTACTCACTCACCTAAAGATTAGATGAGATAATTTCTTTATTGCACACCATTAAATACAAACATATAAAAGAAAATACACTTTTAAATCATAAGTACAATGGACGTCCTTATCATTAAAAGCGATCTCTTCCAGGCAACCTTTGGATGGACAGGATTTATGTGAACAAATAAGGACACACTAGAAACACTAGATTGAAAATACTTCCACGAACTAAATTATTATAAATATCGCGATAAGATAAAACTAATAGATTAGGTTTCAGGCGTCATGATGTCGCCTAATCTTGACTTGTGCCAAACAACATTGTGTTGCAGTTTACTGTTTCAGGTTTAGGAACAAAATGATTATACCAGAAAAGAACAAATTAGGAGACGGACAGACAGAATGTGCCGCCTTATGCTCCTATATTAGCAGCTGCAATATTATTTTAATCTCATCCAAACTGATTTTGGTTTCAGCGGACATTGTGTGCGTTTTAAGTCTTATTCAGGATAAATTGCCACGTGAAAGGCCGTTGCAGCACAGAATCATATGTTCAATTTGAAGGTCTCAAATCTTTTTCCACATTTAGGTGAAAGAAAAATTACAAAATGTTTTGTCGTTTCGAAGTTGAATCAAATTGAAAGTCGAAAACAGCTACATTTTTTTTCATAGTAAATAAACAGGTAGAACGTTTTTGTATGTTCATTTTGCAGATAAAAGGTCAATTAATGACATATATTTTTTTGAGCACTTAGAACTGATTCCTCTCTGAGGAGAAAGCCTCCGAATAAGACCAATCAGCTAATATATATAATAATATAATATAATAATAATAAAAAAATAATAATAATAATATAATAATTATAATATATATATAATATAATAATAATATAATAAATATAATACTAATCAATATACGCCTTAAAGGTAAATTTCCAAATTAGATGGGATGGTCCCGGTTCTAGCTCATTCGATTTCTTAGTTATATATGATTTTAGGAAGCCAAAATACCATGTGTATAAGTGTGTAACATGTGTATAGTGCATACAGTGCACAATTCATAAAATTAAAATTAATGATTAAAATAACTATATAGGTGGTTTAAAGAAACTGGTAGTTTTAAGAAAGACTATGACTATATATATTTATACTTTTTTATCTTTGAATTTGACATTAAGTATCATTAATTATCATTTTATGATCTGACATTATTAATAATAAGCATTTAAATAATAACGTTATTTTGTAACCATAATTATTACTGTTATTTTTTTAATGAATTTACTATTTTTTACTGTACCAAATGTTCTTCTGTACCAATATGTATTTGTTTGCGAAGAAATGAAACTGAAACTAGGATTTTATACCAGATTCTGGCGAAGCATAAGGATGTACTTCTAATCCGGATTTCTTGCCAGTCGGCATCGTTTACAAGCGCTACAGGGAAGCTACGAATCAAAATCTTTCAAATAAATCAAACCACCTTGTAATGATATTTTGTGTGCGTCATTGTTGCCTGAAATAAACGTTTATATTATATTATTATTCTGTATAACTCACGCTAACAATGGTTGTATCCCTGCTATAGAATCCAATACTCCATTAGACCCCAATGATCCTCCACCAGCCGCCTCACACAGCAGTCTGGGCACACACTGGTAGTCATCATACAGCGCTATGGAAGTTAGGGCTCCGGTGACAGCGGTGAGAGCATCTGAGGCTAAAGAAGGTTTGGGACGACGTCTGCGTCCTGGAAAGATGAAAAATGCTAGTAAAGTTAGTTCGTATGAGATCGAGACAACACTGGTGTTAAATACCCGGTAGAGCGTTAGAAGTTCTCTGAGTTGGTTTACCGGCTGCTATAACCGGGATCGACATATTTATAACTAAGGAGGAAACAGGCGTATGTTTAAATACAAAACCTTAAATAAATTATACTAAAATTGAGACCACCCCTAATTTATCAATACCACTCTCGACAGACATTAGTAGGTATATGGACGGTGTATGACTGAAATCCTTGTGTTAGTTACTTAAACATAATAAACAAAGTTCTTCAGATAACTTACTGAAAGGCACAGGTCCTGTAAACCCTGGATTCCCATTAGTGATCGGCCCAAGTCCAGGATAAGGGATTGGTCCAAAACCAGGTCCTTGAAACCCTTGAAAATTTTGTGGGTAATTTTGTGGTCCATTCTTGGGCTTCCTCCTACGTCTTCTCTTCCTTATATTATTGTTTTGATTGATTTTACTGTCTTCTTGAGAGGCCCCCTGATCGCGGACCAGGTCTTCGTCTTCAAATCTCAAAGGCCTTTCTGGTCTTCCTTTAGTACTAAAGTTATCGTTCTCAAACCGTAATGGCCGATTATTATCTTCATAATTTTGAGAATCGTCTTGAAGTTTGAGTTTTTTGTTATGTTCTTCTGAAGTAATGAGACCGTATTGACCGTGGTCTTCATCAGCTTGAGAGTCAGACTGGTCTTCGAAGACTAGTCCATATCCACGTTGGCGAGAGGCTATTGTAGTGTTGGGATTAAAGATTTTACTGGAACCAATATCAATTATGAGTTTGATGGAAAAGGTTTTTATGTAGCGCCTATAATTTTTACTTGAGCTTCAAATGCATATATCTTTTAAATTTATATTTAGTTTTGAGTCTAAAGTTAAGGTCAGTTTGGTAAAAGAACCATCAAAACTAACTGAGTGAGTGAAAGGACTTAGCGTATTTTGTAGAAATTTTTGCACATTTTACATCATTATTTATGAAAAAGGTTCTTCTTTTGTAAAAGTATTATTAATCCCAAAACTCTGGCTCTATGATTTTTTCTATCTTGTGCTTCTCCTGTGACATCTTTTGCAAAACTTTGTCTCATTTAACTTATAAAAAAATATGAATGACCCATTTATGGCGTGGGATCGTAGCATTTATAATTCAACATCATTTCAACCCCTAGGGGTTATTCACAGCAGGGGATGAAGTTGGACTGCGCATGATGATGATGATAATACTCACGATAACAGATCAGCTGGGTCGTAGCTTATATATGGAGCTTCTTTAGATGTTTCAACAATTACTGATGTCGCAAAGTTAATTAGTATGATGGTGCAAACTACTTTCGGTAGAAGCATTTTCGGCCGGTTTCTGAAAAAAAAACAGAGACCCAATTTTCTACATTAACAATAGGTAATTGAGTCGTTTTTGGCATTTTTAATTGATGTACGCGATGCTTAGGTTACTTGTTAATTAATTTTCCAAACATTTTCAAGATGGCTTTATTTAGAAAAGTTGCCTTGCTAACTGCCAGTAACCTTCTAACTTTTTAAACCTCGCGCTGTTTTATAATCTGAAGTAAAGACAACATTTCTTTATTAAAAAAACTTTTACAAATCATTTTGAGTCGTCATTTTATATCATTTTTAATAAATTGAAATCATATCTTCTTTTTAATTTTATTAACGAGTTGGAGTAATTCCAATCCCAAGTTTTTATATCTTCATAATCGGATATAATTATTATATTGAGTTTTTTTTTAATTTGTTAAGAGTTGACTATACCTCAGCCTAAACTCGAATTTCACCCCTGCTTCTCCGCGCGCCGCTGCCGTCCTATCTCGCCGTGGTTCATGTGTTTGCCGGTTTTTTTATCATTCAGTCCCTTTATTCTTTATTGTACACAAGAAAAAACACTATAAAGTACAGAAATAGAGGACATGTACAAAGGCGAGCTTAACCCTATAAAGAGTTTTCTTCCAGCAAACCTTTGAGGTTAAAGAGAGAGATGATTTTAAAGGTAGGTGCGTGTACAAGAATCATAAATATGTACATATATCTTAAACAAATAAAACGATATATACCAAAAGAAAGTAATAAAATGAATGAATATAATAAATAAAATAAATAGACTAATATATACAAAAATAAATATATACCTACAATAAAATAAAATACAAATAAAATCCCTTCATTTTCTTGTTGTGTTTATTTCTCATTACTGCGTCTTTACAAAAACCAACTTAATATAAATTCTACCTAAGAATTACGTGATTACGTGAATTTCGTTTGGAGCGACAAGCGTCACGGGTACCCCGTTTGAAAGCCGAGGCCAGACTGGATCGCAAACCGGGCGTCCGAAGCGAATGAACGTTTTATTAGTGCCAAAGTTAGTTATTTTCATCTTATAGTAAAATTAAGAAGTCATTTGAAAATTTAAAACACAGGTGCTCTTATTTATGTTGTGTAAAATTACTGTATAAAGTTTCAAGATCTAAATTGAAGTATTCATCGCATAAGAACGGTTTTAAGATAAATTTGGAGTCATCTTTGGATTTTTTTTCAATTGATAAAATTTTACGGAATCGTGTTTTCACAACACAGGGGCTCTAGCACGTATCCTTAACTATAACATGTAATTAATTACAAATATAAAGCACAAAATTTGTTGAACAAAACATTGTTTCTCAATAAGCGATTTATCGTCTCCCCAGGTATAGTGCGCCCTTAATTGACAATTAGTGCTTGGGAGTTTGTTAAAAAAGCGTACACTTTGCCCCGATGTAGGCACTAACTTTATGGAGCATGGAAGTGGCAACATCGAATTTATCTTTATTTGAAGAATTAAAATTAATGCAATATTCCTTCAACAAATTACTAACTAATTGAGCTAGATTTCAAGGAAAAATCCGAGTTTTTAAGAGAAACTGCCCAAAAATACATTTTTATTAAACTACTAAAAACTAAAAAACTACTAAACTTATACTAAAAGTGTGCTAAGAGGCTAAATAGATGTAACAAAAATTAAAGCTAAGATATAGTAACTTTCTATTTTAACTTTTGTATCTCTCTTTATAGGTGCCTATGAACCTTCAGGCACCAGTCTCTCACAATGTTTGTTGACACCATAGAAACTTGCCTTTGTAGTTAAGATTTAAGAAAACAACTTGTAAGAGAAAAAATATATATTATTCTACTATCCTACTTCCTACTAAATAAACGCGAAAGTTTGTATGTATGGATGTATGGATGTTTGTAACTCTTTCACGCCGGAACGACTGAACCGATTGCGACGAAATTTGGTATGTACATACGTCCTATCCTTCTAATATTATAAACGCGAAAGTTTGTATGTATGGATGTTTGTTACTCTTTCACGCCGGAACGGCTGAACCGATTGCAATGAAATTTGGTATGTACGTAGATCATAACCTGGATTAACACATAGGCTACTTTTTATTGGCAAACCACGCGTGCGAAGCTGCGGGCGGAAGCTAGTATTATTATAAGTGGACAAAATGAATTTATCATATAAATACGCCTGATCATTTACTGACTGCAATTCGCACAGAAGTGGACTCTTAAAATAATACGAAAAGGATTATGCTTACGGTTCAACACTCGTAGTTTCGTGGCTTGTCAATAAGAAGAGTATTTCATCGAAATCGGTTCAGCCGTTAAGACGTGATTAAGTAACAAACGAACATCCTAACTTTCGCTTTCGTAATATTAAAGTGTGATTTTAGATGCTACAGAGACAAAAATACAAATTAATTTATTACAAATTACAGTTTTAATGCGATCTCTCGTAGCGTACCATGTCGTAGCCTAACGGGAACTTTAGATTCTGGGGTAGAAAAGATCGTTTAAATCGTTTGGCGATACCCACTTGTCAACGATAAAAAAATTAAACAACCGCTGAACGTTTAATTTTGATCTGAATTTTTTAAACACGCGTTAGACGTTAGCTTTTTCTGTGGTAACAATAAACACTTACCTTCTTTTACAAAACACACTTCACCCTCCAAACTCAGAACCCAAAATGCGATCAGAAGCACCTAAATTTCTCATTGCGTCGGCGGAAGAAAGTCGGGTGACATCATTAATTCTTATAAGGATTTGTTGTGATAGAATTTTATAAGGAATATCCTGTTACACAAATGTTTTAGATAATGGCTTATAATTTAGCGTTGCAGATATAAAAACCGGCCAAGAGCGAGTTGGACTCGCGCACGTAGGGTTCCGTATCATTTATCTATAAAAAGGCAAAAAAATCACGTTTGATAGCCACCGTAAATATTTATTTTATTTTAATGTAATTGTTTATTTTTAAAGTGAATAATATAACTCAATATTCTGTGGATATTTCAAGCGTTTACCTGTTGCCGTTATCAATATCGAGCAAAATGAGCAAGAAAATCACGTTAATTGTATGGGAGCCCCCCTTAAACATTTGTTTTATTATATTTTAATTATTTATTTTTAAATTGAATATATAACTAAATATTCTGTGAACATTTCAAGCGTCTACCTGTTGCCGTTATCAATATCGAGCAAAAACGAGCATAAAAATCACGTTTATTGTCTGGGGGCCCCCTTAAATATTTATTTTATTCTGTTTTTAGTATTTTTTATTATGGCGGCCACAGAAATACATCATTTGTTAAAATTTCAACTGTTTAACTATCACGGTTCATGATATACAGCCGGACAGACAGACAGCGGAGTCTTAGTAATGGTCCCGTTTGACCCTTTGAGTACGGAATCCTAAAAACCCACGTTTTTAGATCTTCAGTGGTCATTAAACGAAACACTGCATTGTTATGCATAAAAAGCAATATTATTTTGTTTTATAGTGAGTCGCACATTGTGTACAACTCAATATTAATTTTCTTTGCTACCTTTAGGAAAAAAGATAAAACACATATCCACATTATTAGATCAATATTACCTAGTTATCTTACTAATACTGGTGAAATTACAGGCACATCAGGCTTTACACCTGAATGCCTCAACTTGATGAACGCAGGGCAGTGCATCGTAGAACACATTTTTAAGGTGCGTGACCTACGAAGCAATACTCTGATAAAGGCGATGATGGTTACCAGTCGCCATTAAGTGGGCCTTATGCTTGTTCCATGTCCAGGTAGTATATAAAAGATGACGTACACACGGCTACTTATCATGCTATAAATTTCCAGTATAAGCTGGCCTCTCATTCTACGAATAGCCTACACAATGCGAGGTCAGCTTATACTATAAATGTATCGCTTGATGTGTGGACGTGTGTACGTAGTATATTATTGCTGTGTACTAAATAGCCATTCACTAAGGACTTAGAGTCACAAATAGTTTTTCACACCACCTGTTCGACAATGTCAAATTATGTCTTGTAAACCTCACCAAAAGCAGGTGATTAAATCCCTACGGCTGAGCCGGGAGTACAGTTGTATTGAATTTCAATAAATGCTCTCGCGGAGATAATGTGATTTGAATTTGGAACCTCATCTGTATTAAAATTTGAACCAAAGATCCACACAATAAGAACTTATTCGTAAATAGAACTTACCCCTGCACAGAATGCACCAACCTTTTTTGGTTTTTATAGTCTCGCAGAAACTGTGAAAGTAGAGTATTCTCCTCGTGGATAAAGCTGTCTGCATCTTGGCCGTGCTTATATCTCTCTCTGCACTCAGGATTCTAGTAACTCCCTCGCTCCGCACGTGAGTTAGCTATCGAATCTTTCGTTACGTTCGGGATTCAATATAGAGCCCGTGACGCAAGACACTGCTTTATCCCCTCGTTTAATAATTTACTATTACCTAACATTAATCTACTAACTGTTAGTTTTCAACGGTCTTTATTAACAGAAAAACATAATCATTTATATCACAGGAGTACCTAAAAGATACACACTATTCACAGGACAGTAATGAGAACATAAAATGATCACTATCTCCCATCAAAATGATTGCTCTATCACATGTGAATAATCATCACAGGCAATATTTTTTCATTATGATGCCGTAATGTCATTCTTTATAATCTTGCTATTTTTTTACATGTAAAAATCACGGGAAACGAAAACCCTCGATAAAATCCCAAGAAATGCGAACGACTGTGATTTGTAGCAGACCCGAACGACTGCGACCGATGAAAACCGAAAGTGATCTCATTTGAATGATTTTTAGCAGGTTATGCGAAGGAAATTAGCAGGTGTGACATATGATTTTTACATGCTACACGTAAAACGTTCCATTCCTAATATAAACCTGTGTTGTGGGAAGGTAGTCTCTTTCGTCATATGTTTCTGCTCTGTACGTTAAAATGTAATTTTACTGTGACCGGCTGGCCCCAGCTTGACTACGAAGGTTAATAAGTATGCATTGCAAGTTTCTAAGCATCACTAACATCTCATTATCGAGGCCTCAAGTAATCAGTGTGCAAGCAAAGTTTAAACATATCGCCTATTGAATTCAAATGACCTATGCAAGATACCTCTATTTAACGATAGATCAATTACTACAAGCCAAAACAACTTCTGCCATTATGATTAGGACATTTTCATTCAATCAAGATTATACAATACAGGGTGCTAATGGGGTCGAAACTTCTTAAAATTTAGGTAAATATAAACAGGATTTTTTTAATAATTTGAAAGGGCTTTGTCGCACATGCGATTGTGCCGCCTTGGTAGGTATTCTAAATTAATGATTTAGTAACTAAATTTAACCTTAAGTAACTAGTTTGTAAAGTGTTAAGAGTCCGAAAGAGGTTCAGTTAGAACACTGTTACAGAAACCTATTTCTCATTTCTGATAGCTTCGTTGCGGACACACTCCGTTCATAGGTATGTGATATACTCGTAGGTACTTTGTATATAGTGTTACATAGCAGATAATTAATTTTCCGTAGGTAACTTTTTCATCAGATGTAAAAACTTATTGCATGGGATGTGTCCGGAATGCTCTTAAAAACCATGTGTTATCTTATGTGTACAACAGCTAATAATAGCTTGTATTAAATGTTGGTTTTAATTTAACAAAAATGCCTTTGTTAGCTCGAATAGGAGCTTTTAAGAATTTTTTTTTATTCATCGAGCGAAGCAAGATCTCTATATTCATCATCATCATCATATCAGCCGTAGGACGTCCACTGCCTCCCTCATTGACCTCCAGGAACTGCGGTTGGAAGCGGCCTGCATCCAACGCCGACCTGCGGTTCTTACCAAGTCGTCTGCCCATCTTGTAGGTGGACGTCCTACGCTGCGCTTGCTGGTCCGTGGCCTCCATTCGATAACTTTCCGGCCCCATCGGCCATCTGTTCTGCGCGCTATATGGCCTGCCCATTGCCACTTCAACGTGCTAATCCGTCGGGCTATGTCGGTGACTTGAGTTCTCCTACTCTATATTTTGTTTATCTCTATATTAACTTGAGAAAATCGGCGTTGTATGTATGTATGTATGTTTGTTTGTCCGAGGATAACTATCAAAGCGATGGTCCGATCATCGTGAAATTTGATACATAGGTAGGTAGTGATGGCACAATTTTGGTGTGACTAAATGAGCTAAAAATGTGGGGGGGGGGGGGGGGGGGGTTGTTGAGATATTTGAGTTATTATCCATAATAAAAACGATATTGTGACAAAATTCACAGGGTTCACCAGTGACCCCACAGTGCTGAAATTTGGTATTCCTGTAGTTTTAGTGACAGAAATATAGACAAAAGTCTCAAATCCAGAATAACTGCAATTTGTACACCAAAAAAGGATAACCAAATCACATACACTCCCGTCACCTGTAATTTGAATGAAACTGTAGGTCAAGTGAGATGGTTTATTTATTTCGGGGCAGTATTTTGATAGTCAAAGATTACGAATAATATTTTTTTTTTGTTTTTAAGGACGCGAGATCTCAGTTCGGGGCTAACCACTAGTGTAAAATTAAATTGTGTTTGTTTATTTGACAAAGTGAGACTGTTTTAGACAAATTTTGATATTGTTTACAATATACTTTGTACATGTCCTCTATTTCTGTATTTTTAAATGTATTTTTTTGTGTGAAATAAAGAATAAAGAATTAGTGGCGTGTTATCTTCAGACAACGCCGTCTATTACACTAGTTGGAGCTAGTTTATTTTAATCAAAAATGAAAAGCCCTCAATGATTTCACAACAACGCTAAATAATTGGAACAAAGCTTCACATTGACCTTGGAACCAGTGTTTCAACAGCAGTCACACCGGTCGGTCTTCTATTATCGATTATTGTCATTGCCCAACACCATTGATAGTTTGACAGTTTTGACAGCTCTGACATGCGCGGACGCAGCACGCAGATTAGTCAATAGTTAAATATTAAATGTGGTATAAAATGATTGATGAGGGGTTTTTTTTATAAATGACGGTTAACTCGTGTGGAATCCTCGTTTGTCTGACTTGAAAATTAAATTTATTGCGAAATAAACAGAATGGTTTAAAGTTATGTAAGATAACCCAAAAAAAGTTGATTGTCCTCACTCACACGAACAATAGTAGATTATTAAACGAGGGGATAAAGCAGTGCCTTGCGTCACGGGCGCTATATTCAATCCCGAGCGTAACGAAGGATTTTTGAGTTAACTCACGAGCGGAGCGAGAGAGTTACTAGAATCCTGAGTGCAGATATGGATATAAGCACGCCCAAGACGCAGACAGCTTTATTCACGAGGAGAATACTTTACTTTTGATACTTTCTGCGAGACAATAAAAACCAAATCTAGGTTGATGCATTCTGTGCAGAGGTTAGTTCGATTTACGAATAAATTCTTATTGTGTGGGCCTCTTTGGTTCAAATTTTAATACAGAAGAGGACCCAAATTCAAATCAGGTCATTATGCCCGCGAGGGCATAATGCAATTCCATACAACTTTACTCCCGGCTCAATCGTAGGGATTTAATCACCTGCTTTCGTTGAGATTTACATGACATATAATTTGACATTGTCGAGCAGGTGGTGTGAAAAGTTATACTCGTATTACAATAGTATCAAAATACAATTAAAGAAACTGTTTTGGTTTGTAAAAAAAAAAGATACTATCACAGTTTCTTAATTCGTGGCTAAAAAATATGGATCTCTTTCGGTCTTTTATATAAATATAGTCTTTTTTATAATTATAAATTTAGAATTTAGATAAACAGTATGAGTCCTACCAAAAAAAAATACAGGTTTAAATATCAGTGGAATAATACAGGTTATAATACAAAATAAATAGGACCAGTGCGCGCCATTAGCATTTAGCAACATCATACTAACATTATAAAATATGCGAAAGTGAGTTTGTTTGTTACGCATTCACGTCGAAACGGCTGAACCATTTTTGATGAAACTTGGTATTAGTATAGACCTGGACTCAGATAGAGAAATTATAAAAAAAATTATTCGACAGTGGTCATTTAGGCCCGCAAGACTATTGTAGATTTTCTTTGTCATCGCCATACTTGGCCAAAACTCAGGTCAAGGGCAGGCTCTCGCAATAATCTCTGCAGAGCTGATAACTTCAAATCTTAATGTCATGCGTGTACGGGCGGTCACGAACGTAAACAAAGCTAAATATCTACTCGTAGATGATCAAAAATATCTTTAAATATTAATAAATGGCTCAATTTTTTTTTTAGATTTTGTAGGTATAGACGATATGTACGTAAGGTACGTGTCCGCCATGGAAAAGGGAAGAACTCCCACCGTGCTTCATAATCAATATCAAAATCAATATTAAATATATAAATATTGCTGGACATTTCACACAGCGCTATCCAGCCCCAAAGTAAGCCGAGCTTGTACTATGTGAACCAGATAACTGATAGAATACTTACATAGATTTTTTTTGGTAAACACATACTTATAATACCTATATATAGGGTAACAACCAGACCCGGAACAAATATATTTAGATCATGCCAACATTTGTTCCGCGGCGGGAATCGAACCCGCTACCTCCTGCATCTCAGCCGGTTATTCGCCCACTGTACCACGGAGGTCGTCAAGTATTCATTTATTCTTATATCCTATGTCACGCCTTAACTTCTTTTAACACGACCAGGATGACTGGTAGATAATGCTATAATCTATATCAAGATATTGAGCGCATTCAATCCAAATTCATTAAAACGTTAAACTATCGCACCCATTGTTATAGAAACATGACTTATGATGAATCGTGTACGTAATTATTGATTAAAACGGGTATTTATCGCGTATGTACCTTTTTTATTTGTTATCCCGACGTTTCGGCTGTGTTGCAACAGTCATGGTCTCGGGCTGACTGGAGTACTTGGAGCTACCGTCGGGAAGTGCGGGTAGCTGCAGCATCTACCCTCACTTGGTCTTCAGAATTAGAAATGTCCTCGTTCATATTACGACACACTACACTAACCGTATCTACGCACTGAGTCGACCGATTACGACGCGCACACCTAGCAATCACCGGGTTCCAAGACGCTGAGAGTCTATAGCCATCTTCCCGATTGAAATTTGGAAATTTCTTGATTTCAATCGCTTCACGAACTATTCTCTTGTAATAACGGCGTTCACTAGAGAGAACCTTAGGATCATGAAGTTCAATCCAATGATTCGATCCCGAGTCTACCAGATGCTCTGCTATCGCCGATTTGTTTACCTGGCGATTTTTGACAGCTGCAATATGCTCTTTGACACGCTCGGCAATGGTACGTTTGGTTTGCCCGATGTAAGAGCGGCCACAGCTACAGTCAATCTTATAAACACCAGGCATCTGCAGAGGTATAACATCCTTTGGAGTCCGTAAATGCTTGGCCATCTTTGAGAGAGGAGTGAAGACCGACTTGATTGAAAACCTTTTCAACACATTTCCAATTTTATCCGTCACCCCTTTCACGTATGGCAAAAACGTTGGCTTTCTACAGACCTCCGTTGGTTTTTCTCTGTTTGTGCGTCTTGGCTGCCGTCTATTTACATATCCGTTGGATTTTAGAACCTCCTGAACATGAGCCAGCTCACTCTCCAGATGTTCAGGGTCACAGAGAGCGTAAGCTCTGTTTGTTAACGATGAAACAACAGAATCGTGTAGGTTTCATAAACTCATGCCGTTAAAGGATCGGCGCTCTTAGCTGCAGATGTTGTTTTTACACGACGTTTGCAGTAATAGAATTGATAGCACCGAATTGGCGTCTCTCGTTCTTCAATTCAATACTCCTTTTAAACGTACGAGACACACAACCCTCTTTCATATTGGAATAGAATAGAATAGAATAGAATAGAATAGAATAGAATAGAATAGAATAGAATAGAATAGAATATTATTTATTTGCAACATACAGATTTAACACAGAAAAACAATTTAAAAAAAAAACAAATAAAGTAAAAAAAAGCACATAACACAAAACAAATCTAAATGTACTTATGCACAAACTATAGTTGCAAAATGGTCCTTAACTCAGCATGTGCTGGTTGCAACAACCAGCGCTGGTCTTCCGTCAAGGCCATTTCACTAGTTGCGGACATGTTTAACAAAATAAGACAGCAAATAAAAACAAACAAAATAAAATAAATAAATAAAAGTGTGAAAGAAATTTACATAAAAAAAATTAAATTAAACTAATTTACATACTTCAGTGGTACCCTAGACGAACTTAATTTTATAAGAGCAATAACATCAACACAAACAACTATATAGCACTCGTATCGTGTAAAAGCCTTTCCTGCTTTTTCTGCCAGTTGATCATATAATTTTTAAGTTTTAATTTAAATCCATAAACACTCTGCAGGTTCCTTATTGGCGGAGGAATATTATTCCAACATTTCGATGCAGCGTAGCGGAAACTTCCTCGGAAAGCAGTAGATTTATGACGCTGTGTTAAGAGCTGCATCGAACGCTGTCGGGGCTCGCAGGACCTCAAACTTGACGCACTTTCTAGCCTGTTAATGAGATACTTAGGGGCCTCATGCTTTAAAACACTAAACAGGAGGCATGCTAAGTGAAGCTTCCTACGATGCTTCATTTTTAAAACAGAGTGTGCATTTAAGTAGGGTGTTACATGACTTTTGAACGGAATGTCGAAGCAGAAACGAGCACAGGCATTCTGGACGCGTTGTATAAGTCTTTGCGTTTTGGCTAAAAGCCGTGGACCAAAAACAACATCAGTGTAATTTAATTTTGATAAGACAAGTGATTCCACTAGCTGTATACGAAGTTCCTCCGATATGTACGGCCTCATCCTGTACTACACCTTAAGTCTATAAAAACAGTTCCTAACAGATTCGGCGATGTGATCCTCGAACCGCAAGTCGCAATCCATCTGCAAGCCTAGGTTCCTTGCCTTGTAGACACGCTCAATCGGCTCATTCATTAGCATAACACTCGCTGAGGGGTTAAGACTTGCTAATTGATAACGGGTTCCGAAGATTAAATATTTAGTTTTAATGGGGTTTAACAATAGGCTGTTATCTTCGGACCATAAAGCTATATTCGTCAAGTCAGCGTTTAGCTTTGTAATAGCATTGTCGATTTCAGAAGCCTTACATGAGATATAAATCTGTATATCATCTGCATATATATGATATTGACAAAAATGTATATGTGACCTTATATCCGCTAAATATAAAATAAACAATATAGGCCCCAAGATAGAACCCTGCGGTACTCCTCTCTCAACAGCAACTTTGTGAGAAATATTACTAGCAGACAGCTTTACATATTGGTAGCGGCTATGGAGATAACTGTTAAACCACTGCAAAGCGCTGTGGTCGAAACCGTAATATCTTAGTTTTGCTATAAGTAAGTCAACATTTATGGAATCAAAAGCCCTAGAAAAATCGAGAAGTACCAATAACGTGCACATGCCCTTGTCCTGCGCATATAGAATATTATCGGTTACGTCTAACAAGGCAGTTACCGTGCTGCGTCCCTTTCTAAAACCTGACTGCAATTCTGGTAGCATGTTATTTTTTTCAAGGTAGTTAGTCATTTGAGTGCAGACTACTTTCTCCAGAATCTTTGATAGGCAAGGCAAGATACTTATTGGCCTAAGATCTTTTAACTCGGTCGGATTGGGAATTTTAGGTAATGGGCGCACGATTGCCACATTCCAAATATCGGGGAATGAAGATGTGCTTAACGACGAGTTTATCAAATCTGTTATAGCTTCTAGCGAGTTAGGCAGAGTCATAAGAAGCATGTCTAAACTAATAAGATCACATCCCTCAGCATTTGTTTTCAAATTTCGTACTATTTTAGCAATTACGTTAAGGCTAACTGGTTCCATTTGAAAAATAGCATCGCTGAATTTAGTTGATTCGAAGTAAGAGAGCTGCGATTTACATACATCAGAGGTGCCAGGTATATTCAAAAAGTGATCATTAATTATACAAGGGTCTTGAAAATGTGGAAAAAGTTCTGAATTTTTAATTGGTAAAAGTGTATTTTTTAGATTTTTCCATAGATTTTTGGGGTCATGTATCTTGTTATTAATATTTAGGTCAAAGTAAGCTACCTTCTCGTGATAGAGTGCTCGGTTGACAGTAGATTTAAGACTTTTGTAATATTCCCTCTTACTGTCTAGCTTAGTTCTGTGATAATCCGATGAAGCCTCGTCGCGTAACCTCATCATTAGCTTGATAGTGTCAGTTATCCACGGGTATGAGCGATTTTTAATAACAATAGAAGTAGCAGGCGCGTGAAGGTCAAACAAGGTGAGAACACTGTGATTAAATGCGCTAACCATTTCGTTAACGTTGCCAAGTGTCGAAATAAGGTCCCATCGTATTACTTGTAAATCATTGTTAAAATCTTTTATATTTATGCCTTTAATTGGCCTATAAGATAAGACCGTTGGCAACGGTTTTTCACGTTTGATATTAAACTCGCATACAATAAGACAGTGACCGTAAAGCCTACCTACGTGGTCCAAAGTGATCTTTTTAGCGAGTAAATCAGTGCATACAACGTCAATAAGTGACTCGGAAGTCTCAGTGAAGTGGGTTGATGAAGTAACTATTTGCGATAGATTAAGGCACGCGAGGAAAGTATCAAACTTTGACCTAATTTTAATTTCATTAAAATCTCCTAGTAAAATCAAATTATCGTGAGTGGGGTCCGATCGTGATTCGAGTTTATCGAATCTGTGATTGCATCAAAAAACAAATCAACATCCATCCAGTCCGGTCGATATGCTGTGCCAATTGCTAGCTTCCTACCGTTTGTAGTCATTGTGAGCCACATTTGCTCCACTAATACGTGCAGGGGGTCAACCGGGGGATGCCAGGTGCGCGCATTTATACCACGACTAATGTAAAAGCCGACTCCACGTCCGCGCGTTCTCTGGCCTCGCGGCCGAGGTGTGTGGCGCAGTCGGTACCCGGCCAGAGCAGGGGCTCGACCTTCCTGACCCTCAAAGAGCCATGTCTCGTTTATCGCTAAAACATCCATATCGTACCTTTCAACTGTAGATATAAAGTTGTCGTGATTGGTGCCAAGGGAACCTGGATTATACAAACCAATCTTAAGCTGTTTATTAATCATTGTGATACCAATTAAAAAGTATAGAGCATATTGACGAGTAAGTGCCATACAGATCCAGTGCAGTTGCCATTGCTAATGTTATATAATGAATAGAGTACCAATACAGTTGAGCTAAATAAAGTAAGACCAAAACTAATACAAATAATATATACAAGCACATAGATGTAAATTTATAAACATACGTGCAGTTGAGCAAATATAACTTACAATCCACACACTCGAGTAATTGAGTTATGCACAAAATCAAACAAGTACGGGCCCAAAAACCCGCAGCAGGTCCGCTTCACAACGTATGTGGTGAGCTGGTTTTCCGTCACTTTGCCGAGCGTATATACGGCCTCTCTTCGTCCAAGAGTACCGCCACTGAAATTTGCGGCACTCCTCGCGAACATGATGGAAAAGTTGACGATTGGCGCGAGTCAGGCGCTCATTGACGAAAATGCGCCCGCGTAGGCCAGCGGTTGCCGCGTGACCGACATCGGTGGCGGTCAGCGTGCGGCGTACACGCGCCGCCTGCAACAGCTCGTCGCGCAGATGACGACGCGCCAGGCGCACCACGACGCGACGCTCACGCGGCACTTCCTTCGTGGTCCCCGTGATCTGCGCCACTCCTACGCGCTCTGCGTACACAACATCGCGCTTCTCCAGTGTCACGCCTAGCTTGGCAGCGAGCACCGTCACAGTATGCAGAATATTCTCCCCCTTTTTTTCAGGAAGGTGCCCGATCTCCAAATCCGATTGTAGCGCCTCCTGGTCCCGATCATTGAGCTCTAGCTTGAGAAGGTTCACGGTACGCTCGAGTTCTCTAACTTCCTCGGATGCGGGCGCCCCGCGATGCTGCTCGACTGCCTCGAGCCTCTGTTCAATGCCATCCATGCGCGCAGTAATGCCCGCAACTGAGATCCGGAAATCCGCCATCTCCTTCCGGAACTCCCGCATCTCGGCCATACACTCGGCAAGTTCATGTCGCAACTCATGGATGCCAACGGCGCCTTGAGTGGGCACTTGCATAGGCGGCTGCTCGATGTCTGTGGCCTCACGCGATGACGCGGTGTCCTGCACGCAGGTCCCGCTGACGTTTCTAACAGGGGTACTGCTATTATCGCCTCTACGCAACTTTTTTTTGCACTCGGGACAAACCCAATCTTTGCTCAATAAGGCCGTATCTGCGAGTCCAACACATCCCTTATGATATAGCGAGGGGCATGTGTTACAACTAGCGGCACCAGATGACGTTAAAAACTTTCCACATGCCGTACATTTAGCCATTTTAATAGCAAAAAGCAGGTTAGCTATCTGTAAGTCGCTGATCGGCACAATAAAAATATTTAGAGCGCAAAAAGTGTACGTTGATAGGAATCGAACTCCCCACACCAAGCGATCCAACGTCGGGTATCCAACCAGTTGAGCCGCTTGTCCACCGAGTCAGTGAACAGTTGTTCGAAATTTCACGACAGTGTCTTTCGGCGTTTGCTGTTTGTAAGCCGATAAGAAACAATGTGGGTAGGTCGTGTTGCAGTCGTATGGCTCAAGTTAGTGACTCACTGTTTGAAAGACGCTGACACGATTACAACTGCACTTTATTTCGTTATTTGTAGATAACTTTTTATTCCTTGGATATAAACTTTAGAACTTTTGGGACCATAAGATAGGTACAAAACTGCACAAATTGGTATAAGTTTCAGTCCTTTCAGTCTCTATTCCTTTCAGTCGTACCAACTATGCCCAAAATTCTGTCATCTGTCGCACGCTAGATAGCTACAACAAGGATTTTTCGGCAATAGACATCTTCTCTAATAGCAAAACATCTTTTAAGAAACAAATTATATTTGTTCTTAGTCATATATAGCGCGTTCTATAAAATATTCAGAAATTCACTCAACACACACTACACTCTCTCCCTCACCCCCTCAAGTACACACATTTACATAGCATCCCTACCTTCTGTTGTTCTTCAAATGCGTACCTACTAAATTACTAAAATCCTTGAAAATTAAAAATTTAATTAATATAGTATGTTTTTTTAATCTTTTTCTCTAGGTGACTGATTTCATAAAAGATAAGTCTATAAATTGAGAATCTGTTATTGGCATTAAGCATTAGTTATAAGGATTGTTTACATTGTTAACAAGTGCTGTTGATTCTGTAGTGAATAATAAAAAAAAAAATCTATACTAATATTATAAAGAGAAAAGATTTGTATTTTTGTGTGTATGTTTGTAATGAATAAACTCAAAAACAACTGTGCCGATTTCGAAAATTCTTTCATCATTGGAAAGCTACATACCCTGAGTGACATACGCTATATTTATTGTATGAAAAGATTAGGGATCATTACTAAAACTTAAGTAACGTACCCAAGGTAAAAGTGCCCTAAAACGTCTTTCGTCGCATGCGCTGCGAAAACTATTGACGATAGAACAAAAGTATATTCTACAATATTAAAGAACATATCAATATCTACAAAAATGTTTGTTTGTTTGCATTGAATAGGCTCCGAAACTACTGGACCGATTTAAAAAATTCTTTCACCGTTGGGAAACTACACTATCCCCGGGTGACACAGGCTACTTTTTACCCAACTGCGCAGGAGGGTAATATTTTTATTGAAAAACTACGCATGCGAAGCTGCGGATTGGTCAGCTAGTATTCATTTAAAATGAAGTCATGTAGTGAATCTGTTGAGATACTGGTACGGAAACCAAACTAACAATGTTAGGTGGGGCAACACGACCTCTAGTGACTACAGACTAGAATGCGGAGTTCGCCAAGGGGGGTTGACCGGTCCTGACCTGTTTAACCTGTATGTTAACAGTTTGATCGGGGAGCTGCGGGGTACCAGGGTAGGCTGCTATCTTGGCGACGTTTGTGTCAATAACCTAAGCTATGCCGATGACATGGTGCTCCTCAGCCCTTCGATTAAGGGTTTGAGAAAGTTGCTTTTAGTCTGTGAGCAATATGCTGTTGCTCATGGGCTAAAGTACAACGTAAAGAAAACCGAATTGATGATATTCAGGTCAGGACAAGGTCCAGGACGTGTGCCCGAGGTGCACATGAACAGTACAACCATTAAAATCGTTAAACAGTTCTAGTACCTAGGTCACTTACTGGCGGAGACGCTGAGAGATGATGACGACATCGAGCGAGAGCGGAGAGCGCTCGTCGTCCGGGGTAACATACTCGCACGCCGCTTTACAAACTGCAGTCCAGACGTAAAACACACCCTATTCCGGCATATTATCTGGGTATGTACACATGCCAACTTTGATCCAAAATTACTAGAAAGGCCATCAACATCATAAGGGTCCAGTACAATGATGCCTACCGGGCTTTTATGAGGTTGCCGAGATCCTGCAGTGCGTCGAGAATGTTCTCCGAGGCGGGTGTTCCTGACTTTTTCGCTATCACCGGAGCTCGCGTAGCGTCGTTTTGGAGTAGGCTGAGTCGCTCCAACAATAGCGTACTGAGGGCTGTCTCTGCCCAGATTTATAAAAATTTATAAGTATTGGATTTCCTCTGAACACCTGGACGGAAATAAAAAATGACTACACTGGAGCAGCTGCTCCGTGGCATATTCAGTATTTTTAACTGACTTCAAAAAATGAGGAGGTTCTCAATTTTGTTGTTTTTAGTGTATTTTTCATTTGTATGTGATATGGGTCGTATTTTTGTGCCTGAAATAAACGATTTTTTTTAATTTAAAATGGCAAGGGTCACTTTAAAGCGTCAATTTTACCGCCTGTTGCTCCGCGACCCACCCAGGACAGAATCAGGCAAGAAAAAAGCCTGGTTATACTTTTTAATGATCCTTTACACAATATAACAATATGAACGACCTTTGGCTTCGGGTCCTATGTCCAACAGGACATGCTAAGAAGTAGATAGGCTAAAAACGATTAAAAATGTATGAAAAAGAGTACTGTACTGTTTGTCTGACCACCGACCGGTAGCAGAGCTGTGGCCGGTGATATATTATTTTAATAATTGCGCGGAGCCATACTTTTTTAGGGTTCCGTACCCAAAGGGTAAAACAGACCCTATTACTAAGACTCTGCTGTCTGTCTGTCTGTCCGTCTGCCACCAAGCTGTATCTCATGAACCGTGATAGTTAGACAGTTGAAATTTTCACAATTGATGTATTTCTGTTGCCGCTATAACAACAATGCTAACAGAATAAAAAATATTTGAGGTGGGCTCCAATACAACAAACCTGATTTTTTTGCTCGTTTTTGCTAGATATTGATAATGGCAACAGGTAGACGCTTGAAATATTCACAGAATATTTAGTTATATGTTCACTTTAAAAATAAATAATTATATCAAAATAAAATTAATATTTAAGGGGGGCTCCCATACAACAAAAGTGATTTTTTGCCGTTTTTATAGATAATGGTACGGAACCTTTCGTGCACAAGTCCGACTCGCACTTGGTCGGTTTTATTTTAATGTTATTTGTGGGGAAACAGGCTTACTGTCGACCTGATGGTAAGCGGTCGCCGTCTCACTTAGTCTCAAATTCGCAGAAAACGTCGTTTGCGCGATCTAGAATTTGTTCTTCTATTTTGTTAGATGTCTACGTCTCGTCTGTGTCATATGTTCGCTTTCTCTCGTTTTTCTTCTCTAGACAGAACTATGTATTTTGCCGAGTTTATGTAGAGGGCACTGAAGCTGTTTCTAATTATTGATCGAGCGAAGCGAGTCAACTTGGGTAAATCGGCGTTGTATGTATGTATGTTTGTTTGTCCGAGGATAACTTTCGAAGCGTTGATCCGAGAATCGTGAAATTTGATACATAGGTAGGTAGTGATGGCACAATTTTAGTGTGACTAAATGAGCTACATATGTTTGGGGTTTGTTGCGACATTGGTAAATAAAAATCAAAATGAGACTATTAGGTCAATGACGACCTCCGTGGCGCAGTGGGCGAACAGCCGGCTGAGACGCTGGAGGTAGCGAGTTCGATTCCCGCCGCGGAACAAATGTTTGCATGATCTACAGATATTTTTTCCGGCTCTGGATGTTTATCTATATATTATAAAAGTATGTATTTACAAAAAAAAGCATATAAGTATTCTATCAGTTATCTAGTTCCCATAGTACAAGATCTGCTTAGTTTGGGGCTAGATAGCGCTGTGTGAAATGACCAGACATATTTATTTATATAAAATAGGACGTCAAATGTAAGGTCTTCATTAGTACATTTCGTTCGACTCCGTTTTTATTTTAAATGAAGTTTTTGAGTTATTAGCCATAATAAAAACAAAACTTTGACGATATTCATAGGGTTCACTAGTGACCCCAAAGTGCTGTAATTTGGTATGCGTGTAGCATAAGTGACACAAATATGTATAGGCAAAAGTCTAAATCCAGAACTGCAAATTTATGGGAGACTCGCGAGATCTCAGTTCGGGGCAAATCACTAGTTATTTTACAGTTCCTTCGTTTTATCTGTAAACTGTTGGTTACTACTTGATCTAAATAACTGAATTTGTATACAAAGTTAAGACATTACATATTCAAGGATGCATCTTTATCTCTACTAGGGATTAGGTACTTAACTACTAGACATTAAGAGCAGATAAAACATAGTAAACTTAGTTTTAATTGCACGTGGGAGGGAATCGTTAAGATAACGACAGTTTTTGTAACTATTTAAATATGTAGGTGGCTGTAGATAATATCTACAAAAAGTTAAATACCAAGGTTAATTTTAGATGATCGAGATATTTCTATATATTTTAAAAGTCTAGATATTTTTTTTAAGTCTATATTTTTTCATGAATGTACGTAAGTATGTTTTATCTTGTGCAGCACCCAACGTGACTGGCTTTATTAGGTCGTCTCCATATAGTGGAGTGCTGTCCTATACGTTTTCAGTGCGTGGTTTCCACATTCCTCTCTGCCCCAATGGCCGTCAGTTCTTAGAGCTATGCCTACTGCCACTTCAGCTTATCCCCTGGGCTAGGTCAGTGATTTAGGTTGGTCAGCGTATCTCCTTATTTCTAATTCGTATTATATACTATTCTAATTCTCGTAGAGAAAAAAGCATAGCCGCCAAAGACCGCTGAGTGACCTCAAGCCTTCTTAATGGACCCATAGTGAAGGACCATGTCCCTCTTCTATATTGGCATCACTGGTAACACTGTTTGAAAACTTTCGTCTTAAGACATTGATGGTGTTAGAAACCAACCATAGGCGCATGCATTGACTACGTACAGTGGCGGCGCTAGACCAAACGTGGACATAGGCGACATCAGCTTTGCGAAGACCCGCCCACCCACCAGGCATAAAGTAAAAGTTAAATTGAACGAGCTGAATTTATTCTAATGTATTGTAGTTTTATTGGTAATCAAATGATGACAATAATTAAATACCGGTTTCCAGTTCTTTCGAGTCTGGCATCGACCCAATGACCAAAAATAGGTTTTTTTTATAACATTCATAGTGTGTGTTTGTCGTCAGACGATTCTGCGACTCTGTAAATACTTCTCACGCCTACGAAAATAATTACGGAAAATAAACTTTTAACAACTTATAAAACATTATTGCCGCCACTGCACTCTGTGAAACAAATGCGGGATTCCCCGCGATAGCGACGCAACGCCCGCAGATAATGCAAGACTAAATAAAATACGTAAAAATGTAATATACTAACTTCCGCCAGCGGCTTCGCACGCATGGTTTATCAACAAAAAGTAGCCTATGTGTTATCCAGGTTGTAAATAATCTACGTACATACCAAATTTCATCGAAATCGGTGCAGCCACTACGACGTGAAAGAGTAACAAACATACACACATACATCCATACAAACTTTCGCGTTAGTGGGATTTATCGTTTAATGACAAGTAAAATTTTTTCGCCACTTTCACGGCTTGGTATTCTTGGTAATGCATAAACCTCCGAGCCGCGAGGCCCCTCGGACCGCGAGGCCGTAGGCAGTGCCCCACGACGCCCACGTTTTACGCCGCTTCTGGCTACGGTAACCGCTAACAGGCGGTCTGTATGCCTATTTGCTAGTTGCCAATCTTTTTGCGTTAGGGGTTAAAACTGACACAGCTAAGAACCAACCCTGGTTCGACTGCTTATTATTTTAAAAAACTTCGACCAAATCCGACAGACAAAGGTGCCAACTTATAAATATTATTAATATATTTATTCTAGAACAAGTACACACATTAGATTAAACAATACATGTTAAGTTTACAAAAATATACACACAGAAACACACACACACACACAGAAATTATATTTTTTTTATCTAGCCTAAGCTGTCCCACTGCTGGGCAAAGGCCTCCCCCTCATCTCTCTACTTTTCTCGATCTTGTACTAAATCCCGCCAGTCCCTATAAAAAGCATCCAAATAATCGCGCCACCGCTTCTTAGGCCTTCCACGGTGTCACTTTCCATCAATCCAGATACGACCTTAGCCCACCTATTTGGTTGCATGCGGAAGACATGACCCGCCCAATTCCACTTCAACTTGCTAGCCTTGATACCTACGTCAGCGATGCTGGTCCTTGAGCGCAGCGAGGTGTTCCGAATCCTGTATCTTGACACCCAAAATGCTGCGCTCCATCTCTCTTTGGCAAACCCCGAGTCTGGACTTTTGAGATTCAGTCAGTGACCAAGACTGGGCACCGTAGGTTAGGACAGGCAGAATACACATGTCGATGAATTCTCTGGAAGAAGAAATTAGTAGATTACATTGGGACATTATGGGGTTATCAGAAGTCCGTAGAGAGGGCGAGGACACGATATCCCTCAAGTCTGGTAACCTACTATACTACCGGGAGGGCGACCAATAGTCCCAAGGTGGTGTTGGGTTTCTCGTTCACAAGTCACTCATCAACAACATTATCACCATCGACAGTGTGTCGAGCAGGGTCGCGTACCTGATACTCAGAATATCTAAGCGATATTCGCTGAAGGTCGTTCAGGTATATGCGCCAACTTCTTTACACCCAGATGAAGAAGTAGAGTCTATGTATGAGGACATCAGCAGAGCCATACATACGAACAAAACTCACTTTATTGTTGTTATGGGGCTTCAATGACACTTCAATGCAAAGCTAGGCATCAGAAGCGATGATGAGTTGAGAGTGGGGCAATTTGGATATGGGCAACGGAACCCCAGGGGACAGAGGCTGACCGATTTTCTGGAGAAAGAAGGACTCTTTATGATGAATTCTTTTTTCCAGAAGCCGCCTCACAGGAAATGGACTTAGATGAGTCCCAACGGTTCCACGAGAAATGAGATTGATTTCATCTAGACCAACAAGAAACGAATATTCAATGATGTCTCTGTGATTCACAGGGTGAAAACCGGCAGTGATCACCGAATTGTTAGAGCCACATTGAATATGAACGTTAAACTTGAAAGGTCCCGTTTGGTGAAGTCTACGCTCCGACCCACTCGCGAACATATCCAAAACCTCGAGCGCTTTCAACTCGAACTTGCAAATCGCTTTGACTGTCTAGAAGTAGATGCATCAGTGGACGAGATCAATAACAGGTTCGTAGAAACCGTCCATACGGTGGGGTCCCAGTTCTTTAAGACCCCCCGTACCAATAGACCTCAGAAACTCTCTGATGACACCCTTAACCTCATGACTGAACGACGTTCTTTGCGACTGCAGTCTCCCGATAATGCTCAGTCACATAGGCAGCTCAATAGAAAAATTTGGAAATCCTTGCGGCACGATATTTGTTACTTTAATACATCTCGTATTAAAGCTACGATAGAGCGGAATAAAGGCTCCAAAGTGTTCGCGAGAGATAATTCTATTGGGCAGAGTCGCATGACGAAGCTGAAGAGGGAAGATGGCAGCATAACGTCAAATAAAGCGGAAGTGTTAAGGGAAGTCGAAAGGTTCTATGGACGGCTCTACGATTCGGTCACTAAACCTGTGGACATTGCGGCCAACGACCCAAGAGCCAAACTGACCCGACATTATACCGAAGATATTCCGGACATCACCTGTATGAGATCAGGATGGCCTTGAAACAGCTTAAGAACGACCAGGCGCCGGGTTAGGACGGAATCACTTCAGAGCTTCTGAAAGCGGGTGGATCACTGGTACTTAAAGTCCTTCAGAAGCTCTTTAATTCCGCTTTGCTTGAAGGTACGACGCCAAAAGCATGGAACGGGGGCGTGGTAGTTCTGTTCTTCAAGAAAGGTGACAACACCTTGCTTAAGAATTACAGACCCATGTCGCTTTTGAGCCATGTTTATAAGCTGTTTTCAAGGGTCATCGCGAACCGTCTCGAACGCAGGTTTGTTGACTTCCAGCCTCCCGAACAAGCCGGGTTCCGTAAAGGCTACAGTACCATAGACCACATACATACGCTGCGGCAAGTCATACAGAAGACCGAAGAGTATAACTTGCCGCTATGTCTCGCGTTTGTGGACTATGAGAAAGCCTTCGATTCGATCGAAACATGGGCAGTGATTGAGTCTCTCCAACAATACCGTATTGACTATCGGTACATCTAAGTGTTGAAGTGTTTGAATAAAAACGCCACTATGTCAGTCCGAGTACAAGAACAGAGCTCGAAGGCGATTCTCTTAAAAAGAGGCGTAAGACAGGGAGATGTCATCTCACCGAAACTGTTTACGACCGCTTTGGAAGATGCCTTCAAGCTTCTGGAATGGAAAGGACTGGGCATCAATATTAACGGCGAATACATCACTCACCTTCGGTTTGCCGACGATATTGTGGTCATGGCAAAGTCGATGGAAGAGCTGAGCACGATGCTTGAAGGCCTCAATCGAGTTTCCCAACGGGTAGGGCTTAAAATGAACATGGACAAAACGAACATTATTTCGAATGTCCATGTCGTGCCTGCCCCAGTTATGGTTGAGAACTCGGCTCTTGAAGTTGTCGACGCGTATGTATACCTAGGACAAACAGTCCAATTAGGTAGGTCCAACTTCGAGAAAGAGGTCAATCGTCGAATCCAACTCGGATGGGCAGCATTTGGGAAACTTCGCAACGTCTTTTCGTCCAACATACCTCAGTGCCTTAAGACGAAAGTCTTCAATCAGTGTGTGTTACCAGTGATGACATATGTAACCGAGACGTGGTCCTTCACTATTGGCCTTATGAATAAGCTCAGAGTCGCTCAACGAGCTATGGAGAAGGCTATGCTCGGGACTTCTCTACGGGATCGAATCAGAAATGAGGAGATACGTAGGAAAACTCAAGTCACCGACATAGCCCGACGGATTAGCACGTTGAAGTGGCAATGGGCAGGCCATATAGCGCGCAGAACAGATGGCCGATGGGGCCGGAAAATTCTCGAATGGAGGCCACGGACCGGCAAGCGCAGCGTAGGACGACAAGAGGGGAAGACGACTTGGTAAGAACCGCAGGTCGGCGTTGGATGCAGGCCGCTTCCAACCGCAGTTCTTGGAGATCAATGAGGGAGGCCTTTGTCCAGCAGTAGACGTCCTACGGCTGATATGATGATGATGACACGAATTTTTAAAGTATCCATTATGACGAAAATTGTTCAAATGTAATGAAAATACAACGCTAATCAATAAACAAAAGACAGAGAGTTTATAAAAAGAATGTCATGTTTTTAAAACAAAATTAATTTGAATTTAGAAGACAAAGCCATTCCAAACTTTTTTTCTATTTGAATTGACCAGTACTGAAGAACGGCAATTTCATAGGTATTAGATAGATAATCATTATTCATCACACCTATTAGATAATCATTATAATTATCATATTTAATAACAAATAATTTATCACACAGATTTAAATTAATTAATTAATTAATTATAATACCCCTGTTTTTGAGTCGGGCGTTATCAAAAGAAGACATAGTCACAAGTACAATGGGTGCTCTTATCGCTAAGGAGCGATTTCTTCCAGATAACCTTTTACGGAGAGAAAATGTGTAACGGTCAGTTAATTGTTAAAATTGAACAAGTGTTTGTGCATAAAGATAGCTAGACATTTGCTGCGGGTTCTACTAAGGAAGACACGAGTGTGGCCTTAGCAACGTTCACATCAAGGTATTCTATGTTACGGACAAATTACACGATTAGAATCATTATTATAATCATCATCATCATATCACCCATATGACGTCCACTACTGAAAATAGTTCTTCTCCATAGATTTCCTAAGTCTTAAACTTTGTACGGCTCGTATTAAGTTTTCTGGAAAATGTTGTAGTCAAAACGTCAAACGTCAAAACAAAATGAGTGCAAAAACAATCGCGATTACTAATAAATTTTATGGCGCGATATATGTATAGGTATATTTATAGGTATACATATTTATAGGTATATTTATGGGTATATTTATAGGTATATTTATAACCTTTAAAATTTACGATGATATACCTAATAGAGTATTTTTTTATATTTTGTTAAAACTGATAGGTAGTTCAATTGAACAGGGGTTAGGTAGAGCTTCGTTTGTAATATCTATTTTCATTGTTTTGAAATATTGAACGTATTATATTCAGAATTAGGATTTAGGATTAGATATAACTAGTAACCCTTCTCGTAGTTTTGCTAGGTCTGTCTGTTTGTCCGTCCGGAGTTTCAGCCCTTTTACTCGTATTAGTGCTGTAGAGTTGTGGCCTGATGATACTATTCAGACACGCCTAGGTCGAAATGAATTAATATTATCCAACTTTATGTAAAAATAATTTCACTGGACTAGCTTGCCCACCCAGTCGCCCCGAACTGAAATCTCGTGAGACTCCCATAAAAAATAATAATTGTGATCTTTGACTATCAAAATAGTGCCACGAAATGTGAAACAAAATAACTTGCGCTACAGTTTCATTCAAATTACAGGGAACGGGAGTTCATGTTAATTTATTACACTTTTTTGGAGTAGATATTGCAGTTATTCAGGATTTCAGACTTTTCCCTATATTTGTGTCACTAAAGCTACACGCATACCAAATTTTAGACTGTGAGGTAACCTGTGAATTTCATTAAAATTCAGTTTTTACTATGGCTAATAACTTAAAAACTACAAGGTTTAAACTAAAAACAAAACGGGGTCGAAAGTACTAATGGCTTTCATTAGGCGTCCCACTTGACCTGATATCTTATTTTGTTGTTTTTTACTCCTCTTGAACCCCAATATCTCAACCCCCCCCCCCCCCACACATTTTTAGCTCATTTTTTTAACAACGCCGATTTACCCAAGTTGATTTGGAGTACTCGCTTCGCTCGATCAATAAATAAATCAGAAAATATATTGATTTGATTTGAATGTAGGTAAAAACCAGCATTAGATTACCAACATGTTATTTTCCTTAAGATCAAAACTAATTGATCTCATGCATATTAGCATTCATACACCAGCCATCCTGATGCACACGGTTTCACGAGTAGAATGAATGCTGTTTCGACATGTTGAGGTCGAAAATAGAATTCACGTTTCTACCATGTCTGTGACCAGGAGCGAATTACATGTTATTAGTATTTATCCTAGTTTTGTTTCCATAACTTGTATGTGCAACAAGTCAAATTATAGGCACTTGCGTAAGGATGCCTAAACGAATTTAGTGCCTAAATATGATTATGAGAGTTGTCAAATCATACAAATACATCAAAGTTAAACATGTTTAGTTGCTAAACACGTTTAGGGATCGTTATGCAAGCCAAGCTAAGAATAGAATATAAATACAGATGATTAGGTTTATACTAAGGTAATTCTACACCGAACCTACTTTTTGTGGAGCAACATTTTGCACCTTACATTGGATTGTATGGCGACATCGTATGTGACGCGCCTAACGACTGGTTGGATCAAAATAAATAATATACTTACCTATAGGGTGTACCGGCTTTAGGCACATAAGGGAGCTTCTTATTTTGAATGAAACTCCAACGTTTTTTGTAATATATAATTTTGACAAAAAGTGAGAAATACGTAGTACAGCGTGCTTGAAGAGCGAGGAAAGACTGAAAATAAATGATTTGCTTAGAGGAACTACGACATTTAGGCTTAGCGCCTTACAAAATTACAACAAGGTGTTTTTGCTATTATTCAAATTCAAATTCGTTTATTACTCCAGAAATAACATAACAGTTTACAAAAACCAAAGCGTTACTAGTACATAAAACAATAAAAACAATATTACAAAATATAAAAATTAAAGTTATAAGCACACAACAGAAATAAAAAGTAAGTTTTATATAAAATTAATTGGATCGAGGATCAATTATAGGATTAGCTCTAATCTAATCTCTCGCAGTATTCTAGACATACTTGCGCCAACTTCGCCGACAATTATAAAAGGCTCTGGCCGGAACATAGGGTGTCAATTAACAGAATCGTTAGTGGCATAGTTCAAAAAACAAATGGCTACAACTTTATCTCGCATTTAAACTTCTTCTAATTATAGTGATATGGGTATCATACACAACATCTTGATGAGACCATTTTAAAAAATACGAATGAATGAATGAAAATTCTTCCTGACAAGCTTGACACAACAACAGAATAAAAAAACAATTTAATGTAAGCATAATGAGCGGTCTTATTGCTTAACAAAGCGATCTCTTCCAGTATATTATTATCACACTAATATTATAAATACGAATGTTTGGATGTTGTTTGTTTGTTACTCAATCATGCCGTAATGGCTCAACTGATTTGGTATATACATAGATTATAACCTGGATCACCGTATAGGCTACCATTTATCCCATAAATCAGTTCCCATGGGATAAAAATGGGGTGTCAAGTCAAGTTGCAACAGCGAGTTTAGCTTTATTCCTAGGTTACCTACATATTAAGTAGTGTAACGCGTACGAAGTCGCGGGCAACAGCTAGTAGTACATATATCAGTACATTTAGTTAACAACTGATCCAATGTACTTATTAATTGTAGTTTTTTTCAAACTTGAGTAGGTACACACGCGTTACATCTTATTAAGATCATGTCTATTTTTTAAGATAAATCAAAACATGAACACAAAATGATTGGAATCTAATTGTTTTTCACAGCAGGGGGGTAATCAAGTCGTGTTACCAGTCGTACAGGTACCTGAGGTTGCCATTTTGTTTTTTGATATTTCTCACGAGTTTTTAGCCTGTTTTTATAATAATAAAATTAGATCCACTCCGATATTTCCTTGCCAATAAGTATAAAGTCTGGGCGCAATCTAATTTGCCTGTCAGACTGGTTTTATAACCAAGTGCCTTTTTCTGCGGTTGCGCCGGCGCATCGCGTTATTTTCCTCAGTGTTTGCTTAGCTGCCTCAGTGTAGTGTTATAATCTCTTTGGTTGTCTTGATGATCATGTGAGTGTTACATTTTTTTTTTGTTGAGTGTTTTTTTTAGGTGAGTTTTGACTAGTTTTTAGATGACAACTTTTAATACAACATTGATAATTATTAATGTTTTTATTAAAAATAGGATATTTAGCATACATTGTGAGTTTTTGAGTGCCCCAATATTTTGGGATAAATACCTATGATAAACTATCGTCCCATGATACTTAAATATCCTGTTTTAATGGAAATACAATTTAAGATGGATAGATATATTCATTTCTTCGCAACATTAATTGTATACCTTCAATGGAATACTGTTATTTTTAATTGTTTTGATGTTTATGGTGTGCAATAAAGTATTATCTGATTTAATATAAAATCATTTTGGCCAAATAATTGAAATAGAAATTTAAACAAAGACAAAGACCTAGTAAAAAGGAAAATTTATTGTGGTTTTCTTACTAAGCTAGGTTGTCCCACTGCTGGGCAAAGGTCTCCCCATCTCCCGTCCATCCATCACGGCTCACAGCCAATTCTGACCAAACCAGTTTGAATGCATCCAGGTCGTCTTTTCATCTTTTTCTGGGTCTACCACAGCTGCGTCGCCCGTTCGATATTCGGTGACAGGATTCGCCCAACGTTACGTTACGTTTTGCTGACGACATCGTTCTCTTCGGCCCATCCGCACAAGAACTTGTGTTTTATCAAATTTAACTTCTGCACTTCTATGTGTTTTGATAATAGTAATCCAAATGATATATACAACTATTTGTTTAACAAATTTAGTAATAAAATAAAAATGTATTTTATTTCAGACAACTTACCAAAACACATAAGTATATAAAACTAAAACATACAAAAAACAATAAAAATATATTTTATTTCAGACAATTTACTAAAACACATAAGTATATAAAACTAAAACACACAAAAAACAATAAAAATATATTTTATTTCAGACAATTTACTAAAACACATAAGTATCTAAAACTAAAACACACAAAAAAACAATAAAAATATATTTTATTTCAGACAATTTACTAAAACACATAAGTATATAAAACTAAAACACACAAAAAACAATAAAAATATATTTTATTTCAGACAATTTACTAAAACACATAAGTATCTAAAACTAAAACACACAAAAAACAATAAAAATATATTTTATTTCAGACAATTTACTAAAACACATAAGTATCTAAAACTAAAACACACAAAAAACAATAAAAATATATTATAATTCAGACAACTTACTAAAGCACATAAGTATCTAAAATTAAAACACACAAAAAAACAACAAAAATATATTTTAATTCAGACAACTTACTAAAACACATAAGTATCTAAAACTAAAACACACAATAAAACAATAAAAATATATTTTATTTCAGACAACTTACTAAAACACATAAGTATCTAAAACTTAAACACACAAAAAAACAATAAAAATATATTTTAATTCAGACAACTTACTAAAACACAAAAGTATCTAAAACTAAAACACACAAAAAAACAATAAAAATATATTTTATTTCAGACAATATACTAAAACACATAAGTATATAAAACTAAAACACACAAAAAACAATAAAAATATATTTTATTTCAGACAATTTACTAAAACACATAAGTATATAAAACTAAAACACACAAAAAACAATAAAAGTATATTTTATTTCAGACAATTTACTAAAACACATAAGTATCTAAAACTAAAACACACAAAAAACAATAAAAATATATTTTAATTCAGACAACTTACTAAAACACAAAAGTATCTAAAACTAAAACACACAAAAAAACAATAAAAATATATTTTATTTCAGACAATATACTAAAACACATAAGTATATAAAACTAAAACTCACAAAAAACAATAAAAATATATTTTATTTCAGACAATTTACTAAAACACATAAGTATATAAAACTAAAACACACAAAAAACAATAAAAGTATATTTTATTTCAGACAATTTACTAAAACACATAAGTATCTAAAACTAAAACACACAAAAAAACAATAAAAATATATTTTAATTCAGACAACTTACTAAAACACATAAGTATCTAAAACTAAAACACACAAAAAAACAATAAAAATATATTTTAATTCAGACAACTTACTAAAACACATAAGTATCTAAAACTAAAACACACAAAAAAACAATAAAAATATATTTTAATTCAGACAACTTACTAAAGCACATAAGTATCTAAAACTAAAACACACAAAAAAACAATAAAAATATATTTTAATTCAGACAACTTACTAAAACACATAAGTATCTTAAACTAAAATACACAAAAAAACAATAAAAATATATTTTAATTCAGACAACTTACTAAAACACATAAGTATCTATAACTAAAACACACAAAAAAACAATAAAAATATATTTTAATTCAGACAACTTACTAAAACACATAAGTATCTATAACTAAAACACACAAAAAAACAATAAAAATATATTTTAATTCAGACAACTTACTAAAACACATAAGTATCTAAAACTACAACACACAAAAAACACTAAAAATATATTTTAATTCAGACAACTTACTAAAGCACTATCTATCTATCTAAGTATCTAAAACTAAAACACACAAAAAAACAATAAAAATATATTTTAATTCAGACAACTTACTAAAACACATAAGTATCTAAAACTAAAACACACAAAAAAACAATAAAAATATATTTTAATTCAGACAACTTACTAAAACACATAAGTATCTAAAACTAAAACACACAAAAAACCAATAAAAATATATTTTAATTCAGACAACTTACTAAAACACATAAGTATCTAAAACTAAAACACACAAAAAAACAATAAAAATATATTTTAATTCAGACAACTTACTAAAGCACATAAGTATCTAAAACTAAAACACACAAAAAAACAATAAAAATATATTTTAATTCAGACAACTTACTAAAACACATAAGTATCTAAAACTAAAATACACAAAAAAACAATAAAAATATATTTTAATTCAGACAACTTACTAAAACACATAAGTATCTAAAACTAAAACACACAAAAAAACAATAAAAATATATTTTAATTCAGACAACTTACTAAAACACATAAGTATCTAAAACTAAAACACACAAAAAACACTAAAAATATATTTTAATTCAGACAACTTACTAAAGCACATAAGTATCTAAAACTAAAACACACAAAAAAACAATAAAAATATATTTTAATTCAGACAACTTACTAAAACACATAAGTATCTAAAACTAAAACACACAAAAAACCAATAAAAATATATTTTAATTCAGACAACTTACTAAAACACATAAGTATCTAAAACTAAAACACACAAAAAAACAATAAAAATATATTTTAATTCAGACAACTTACTAAAGCACATAAGTATCTAAAATTAAAACACACAAAAAAACAATAAAAATATATTTTAATTCAGACAACTTACTAAAACACATAAGTATCTAAAACTAAAACACACAAAAAAACAATAAAAATATATTTTAATTCAGACAACTTACTAAAACACATAAGTATCTAAAACTAAAACACACAAAAAAACAATAAAAATATATTTTAATTCAGACAACTTACTAAAGCACATAAGTATCTAAAACTAAAACACACAAAAAAACAATAAAAATATATTTTAATTCAGACAACTTACTAAAACACATAAGTATCTTAAACTAAAATACACAAAAAAACAATAAAAATATATTTTAATTCAGACAACTTACTAAAACACATAAGTATCTATAACTAAAACACACAAAAAAACAATAAAAATATATTTTAATTCAGACAACTTACTAAAACACATAAGTATCTATAACTAAAACACACAAAAAAACAATAAAAATATATTTTAATTCAGACAACTTACTAAAACACATAAGTATCTAAAACTACAACACACAAAAAACACTAAAAATATATTTTAATTCAGACAACTTACTAAAGCACTATCTATCTATCTAAGTATCTAAAACTAAAACACACAAAAAAACAATAAAAATATATTTTAATTCAGACAACTTACTAAAACACATAAGTATCTAAAACTAAAACACACAAAAAAACAATAAAAATATATTTTAATTCAGACAACTTACTAAAACACATAAGTATCTAAAACTAAAACACACAAAAAACCAATAAAAATATATTTTAATTCAGACAACTTACTAAAACACATAAGTATCTAAAACTAAAACACACAAAAAAACAATAAAAATATATTTTAATTCAGACAACTTACTAAAGCACATAAGTATCTAAAACTAAAACACACAAAAAAACAATAAAAATATATTTTAATTCAGACAACTTACTAAAACACATAAGTATCTAAAACTAAAATACACAAAAAAACAATAAAAATATATTTTAATTCAGACAACTTACTAAAACACATAAGTATCTAAAACTAAAACACACAAAAAAACAATAAAAATATATTTTAATTCAGACAACTTACTAAAACACATAAGTATCTAAAACTAAAACACACAAAAAACACTAAAAATATATTTTAATTCAGACAACTTACTAAAGCACATAAGTATCTAAAACTAAAACACACAAAAAAACAATAAAAATATATTTTAATTCAGACAACTTACTAAAACACATAAGTATCTAAAACTAAAACACACAAAAAACCAATAAAAATATATTTTAATTCAGACAACTTACTAAAACACATAAGTATCTAAAACTAAAACACACAAAAAAACAATAAAAATATATTTTAATTCAGACAACTTACTAAAGCACATAAGTATCTAAAATTAAAACACACAAAAAAACAATAAAAATATATTTTAATTCAGACAACTTACTAAAACACATAAGTATCTAAAACTAAAACACACAAAAAAACAATAAAAATATATTTTAATTCAGACAACTTACTAAAACACATAAGTATCTAAAACTAAAACACACAAAAAAACAATAAAAATATATTTTAATTCAGACAACTTACTAAAACACATAAGTATCTAAAACTAAAACACACAAAAAAACAATAAAAATATATTTTAATTCAGACAACTTACTAAAGCACATAAGTATCTAAAACTAAAACACACAAAAAAACAATAAAAATATATTTTAATTCAGACAACTTACTAAAACACATAAGTATCTAAAACTAAAACACACAAAAAAACAATAAAAATATATTTTAATTCAGACAACTTACTAAAACACATAAGTATCTAAAACTAAAACACACAAAAAAACAATAAAAATATATTTTAATTCAGACAACTTACTAAAACACATACGTATCTAAAACTAAAACACACAAAAAAACAATAAAAATATATTTTAATTCAGACAACTTACTAAAACACATAAGTATCTAAAACTAAAACACACAAAAAAACAATAAAAATATATTTTAATTCAGACAACTTACTAAAACACATACGTATCTAAAACTAAAATACACAAAAAACAATAAAAATATATTTTAATTCAGACAACTTACTAAAACACATAAGTATCTAAAACTAAAACACACAAAAAAACAATAAAAATATATTTTAATTCAGACAACTTACTAAAACACATAAGTATCTAAAACTAAAACACACAAAAAAACAATAAAAATATATTTTAATTCAGACAACTTACTAAAACACATAAGTATCTAAAACTAAAACACACAAAAAAACAATAAAAATATATTTTAATTCAGACAACTTACTAAAACACATAAGTATCTAAAACTAAAACACACAAAAAAACAATAAAAATATATTTTAATTCAGACAACTTACTAAAACACATAAGTATCTAAAACTAAAACACACAAAAAAACAATAAAAATATATTTTAATTCAGACAACTTACTAAAACACATAAGTATCTAAAACTAAAACAAACAAAAAAACAATAAAAATATATTTTAATTCAGACAACTTACTAAAACACATAAGTATCTAAAACTAAAACACACAAAAAAACAATAAAAATATATTTTAATTCAGACAACTTACTAAAGCACATAGGTATCTAAAACTAAAACACACAAAAAAACAATAAAAATATATTTTAATTCAGACAACTTACTAAAACACATACGTATCTGAAACTAAAACACACAAAAAAACAATAAAAATATATTTTAATTCAGACAACTTACTAAAACACATAAGTATCTAAAACTAAAACACACAAAAAAACAATAAAAATTAATTTTAATTCAGACAACTTACTAAAACACATAAGTATCTAAAACTAAAACACACAAAAAAACAATAAAAATATATTTTAATTCAGACAACTTACTAAAACACATACGTATCTAAAACTAAAACACACAAAAAAACAATAAAAATATATTTTAATTCAGACAACTTACTAAAACACATAAGTATCTAAAACTAAAATACACAAAAAAACAATAAAAATATATTTTAATTCAGACAACTTACTAAAACACATAAGTATCTAAAACTAAAACACACAAAAAAACAATAAAAATATATTTTAATTCAGACAACTTACTAAAACACATAAGTATCTAAAACTAAAACACACAAAAAAACAATAAAAATATATTTTAATTCAGACAACTTACTAAAACACATAAGTATCTAAAACTAAAACACACAAAAAAACAATAAAAATATATTTTAATTCAGACAACTTACTAAAACACATAAGTATCTAAAACTAAAACACACAAAAAAACAATAAAAATATATTTTAATTCAGACAACTTACTAAAACACATAAGTATCTAAAACTAAAACACACAAAAAAACAATAAAAATATATTTTAATTCAGACAACTTACTAAAACACATAAGTATCTAAAACTAAAACACACAAAAAAACAATAAAAATATATTTTAATTCAGACAACTTACTAAAACACATAAGTATCTAAAACTAAAACACACAAAAAAACAATAAAAATATATTTTAATTCAGACAACTTACTAAAACACATAAGTATCTAAAACTAAAACACACAAAAAAACAATAAAAATATATTTTAATTCAGACAACTTACTAAAACACATAAGTATCTAAAACTAAAACACACAAAAAAACAATAAAAATATATTTTAATTCAGACAACTTACTAAAACACATAAGTATCTAAAACTAAAACACACAAAAAAACAATAAAAATATATTTTAATTCAGACAACTTACTAAAACACATAAGTATCTAAAACTAAAACACACAAAAAAACAATAAAAATATATTTTAATTCAGACAACTTACTAAAACACATAAGTATCTAAAACTAAAACACACAAAAAAACAATAAAAATATATTTTAATTCAGACAACTTACTAAAACACATAAGTATCTAAAACTAAAACACACAAAAAAACAATAAAAATATATTTTAATTCAGACAACTTACTAAAACACATAAGTATCTAAAACTAAAACACACAAAAAAACAATAAAAATATATTTTAATTCAGACAACTTACTAAAACACATAAGTATCTAAAACTAAAACACACAAAAAAACAATAAAAATATATTTTAATTCAGACAACTTACTAAAACACATAAGTATCTAAAACTAAAACACACAAAAAAACAATAAAAATATATTTTAATTCAGACAACTTACTAAAACACATAAGTATCTAAAACTAAAACACACAAAAAAACAATAAAAATATATTTTAATTCAGACAACTTACTAAAACACATAAGTATCTAAAACTAAAACACACAAAAAAACAACAAAAATATATTTTAATTCAGACAACTTACTAAAACACATAAGTATCTAAAACTAAAACACACAAAAAAACAATAAAAATATATTTTAATTCAGACAACTTACTAAAACACATAAGTATCTAAAACTAAAACACACAAAAAAACAATAAAAATATATTTTAATTCAGACAACTTACTAAAACACATAAGTATCTAAAACTAAAACACACAAAAAAACAATAAAAATATATTTTAATTCAGACAACTTACTAAAACACATAAGTATCTAAAACTAAAACACACAAAAAAACAATAAAAATATATTTTAATTCAGACAACTTACTAAAACACATAAGTATCTAAAACTAAAACACACAAAAAAACAATAAAAATATATTTTAATTCAGACAACTTACTAAAACACATAAGTATCTAAAACTAAAACACACAAAAAAACAATAAAAATATATTTTAATTCAGACAACTTACTAAAACACATAAGTATCTAAAACTAAAACACACAAAAAAACAATAAAAATATATTTTAATTCAGACAACTTACTAAAACACATAAGTATCTAAAACTAAAACACACAAAAAAACAATAAAAATATATTTTAATTCAGACAACTTACTAAAACACATAAGTATCTAAAACTAAAACACACAAAAAAACAATAAAAATATATTTTAATTCAGACAACTTACTAAAACACATAAGTATCTAAAACTAAAACACACAAAAAAACAATAAAAATATATTTTAATTCAGACAACTTACTAAAACACATAAGTATCTAAAACTAAAACACACAAAAAAACAATAAAAATATATTTTAATTCAGACAACTTACTAAAACACATAAGTATCTAAAACTAAAACACACAAAAAAACAATAAAAATATATTTTAATTCAGACAACTTACTAAAACACATAAGTATCTAAAACTAAAACACACAAAAAAACAATAAAAATATATTTTAATTCAGACAACTTACTAAAACACATAAGTATCTAAAACTAAAACACACAAAAAAACAATAAAAATATATTTTAATTCAGACAACTTACTAAAACACATAAGTATCTAAAACTAAAACACACAAAAAAACAATAAAAATATATTTTAATTCAGACAACTTACTAAAACACATACGTATCTAAAACTAAAACACACAAAAAAACAATAAAAATAAATAAACAATAATAAAATAGGGACTGGGCGAAACATTTAAACGACCCATTTTATGCCAAGGAATGACTAATTAAGGAAATTATTTCCTGTAATATATATTTTTTTTACTTTATTTTTTAAATAAAAATACCCTTGCACCTTGATTTTAACTAATAGAACCTATTAAATAATAATAAAAAATCAAATATTCATTCGGTAAAATCACAACTACTTTGAAGTCAAGTCCTCCGCGACTAAGCCTTACAGATTTTTCTTTGGCTTGAGTTATGACTGAAACAAATTAAGAGACAAATATCGGTTGTCATTCAAACCATCTAGTCAGGACATCCCTTTCACACGTACAGTACGTACGTACCTCACGTTATTGTCGGACATTGTTTGAAATCGAGCATCGAACCCGTGACCCAGTGCCCCACGCACTTGACTCGCTACACCGACACGCGAATATTCAAGGTCATTGTATTCATTAAAAACATCACAGTAGTCAATAACTATTACGAAAGAAGATTCAATGCCTAATAAATCAACCATAGCGGTTTGTATACAGGGGGATTGTCCAAATGAAGCGTACGAGTAATATCGATCGAACTTCACTTGTAAGTTCGTTTGTATACATTTATATATAGATTTATTTGTCATTTAATTATTTATTTATAAATTTATTTATTTATAAATTTATTTATTTATAAATTTACTTATTTATTTATTAATGGCGGCGGTTACCACTTAACATCAGGTGGGCCATATGCTTGTTCCACATACAAATAAAGTAAAAAGATTTTATTAGATGAAAGCAAGAAAAATATTATTTTTTGTGTGTATCACACAAGGTTTTTACACACAAAACTAGGTATTATTAATCAACTAGCATCCGCCAGCGGCTTCGCACGCGTGGTTTGTCAATAAATAGTAAGCACGGGCTACACTATTTTTTTATGCTTTAAAAATAAATAAATTTAATAAGTGATTTGATTATGTAGGATATTTTATTTTAATTTGCTATATTTATTTTTATTTTGATTCTGATTATTTGTAAAAAGAAAAATAAAAAATGTAGGTACTTATAATTTATGAATTATGAATTTATGACTAATGATTATTAGTGATTGAAGTATGTTGCTAGTGTTGCTACTCTATTGTATTAGATGACGGTAATTATAAGTTCATTGTACTAATAAAGTGTTTGAATAAAAGGTTCTAATAAAGTATAAGTCGCGATCCAGGTAATATTCTAATTACTAAATTAGCATTATCTTCCAGATAAGACGACGACCTCGGTGGCGTAGTGGGCGAATAGCCGACTGAGATGCAGGAGGTGGCGGGTTCGATTCCGGCCGCGGAACAAATGTTTGCATGATCTACAGATACTTGTTCCGGGTCTGGATGTGTTTCTATTTAATATAAGTATATATTTATAAATAAAAAAGTATATTAGTTATCTGATTCCCATAGTACAAGCTCTGCTTAGTTTGGGTCTAGATAGCGCTGTATGAAATGTCCAGATATATTTATTATTATTGTTTATAACCTTTAAGTATCGTGAATGATAGAAAGGAAATCTATGAAATCTCAGATATATTAGTTTATGTAATTTATGGATTTAATCTTTGGATTTAAACCTTGGAAATATTAATTCATAATTTCATTTATTCATTTCAAGCCCATATTAATAATTTTAAATAATATAAATTTATTGCTGATATTATATAAATATTGCTGGACATTTCACACAACGTTATTTAGCCCCAAACTAAGCAGAGCGTGTACTATGGGAACCAGATAACTGATAGAAGACTTAGGTATATACATTTTTTTTTGTAAATTCTTACTTATAATATATAGAGACACAATACCAATATCTGTAGACTCAGAACAAATATCTGTAGATCATGCATACATTTGTTCCGCGACGGGATTAGAACCCGCTACCTCGTGCGTCTCAGCCGGTTATTCGCCCACTGCACCTCGGAGGTTTTCATATAATTTACAGAGATTTATAGTTTTTTTTAATAATAGCTTGTATAAACATCATAATTTCAAACTGGAGCGACACTAAATCGAGGAGACTTGTGCTGTAGAGCCTGTTTTCCTTCAAGTGGGTTCCCTAATAGTAGCCATATCTAATCATTTCACTTTACTTTTCCTTTGGTACAATTTATTTAAGATAAAAATATTTATTAAATCAATCCAGTCCAATCAAATCTAACGATCAAAGCTAGTGTCACTTTAATAATTAAAGGAGTAGATATCTAGTGTACGAGTACCTACAAGCCCAGTAACAGTTTTATTATATGTACTTATAGATATGTATAGATAACAAATACACCCTGTACTTATAGCAGAACGGAGGTCAAAGGTTCGAATCCGAGCAAGCATTTTGTTTGACCTTTTACGCCTTTTTGGGCTCCCAATAAACAATGGAAGATATAGGTACACATGTAGTATGTATGTATGTATATAATGTAAGGAAACTTGCAATAAAATGCATGTTTTTATGAACAATAAGTTTTTTGCTATTTGGTTAAATTGATTAAATTGTCATAAACAGAAGATAAAATTTCCAATATTAATTTTTGAGTGTCTATTTCATATAAACTTATACAGGGGGCTTCGGAATAGTATGTTAAACTAAGGTATATAGGTAATTGTTCTCGCTAACGTGAACAATGTTTATTGAAAGATACATACAAATTATAGGAGGATCCTATTTCAGTTATACTGATTTTCCATTATTTTTACATTTACTTTGATATAATATGTAAAAGTTGATTATGTAGGTAAGCTCAGTATCTTACCTACTACGTGAAGCGAAAACGCGATTACCCAAAACAATGAAACATATCCCACCTTTTGCGCATTTGGCTAAAAAGTAGCCTGTCTCAACCCCGGTCACAATCTTATCTATATACCAAACAACGAAATCTGTCCGGCCGGTTTTAGTTTTGAAAACGTAAGAAACAGACAGAGCTACTTTCGAATGTATAATACCCATAATTATGGATTGTATTCTTTGGAAGTTTTTAATGTCCTAAGCCTTATAAGTCAAATCAGACTATACCATACATAGGTCTACCTAACAAAATACCTGCCAAGGCTTATAATTATATCACATTTATAGACAAGAGCCAAGGCAAACGTCTGAATAAGATCGAATAAATATTCAAATAGAATTTATTTATAATTAATTATATAATGTCCTTTCCGGTCAATGCCAATCAATTCCCTTATTATTTTACCCCGCAGGGCAGAGTTGTGACTCGTGACCCAGTAGGGAACGCTTGACGCTTGTGGTGATCGTTCAGTACCTATGTGGCGACACTGCTGAGCGCCCAATACTCCCAGGAGTCGACAGAGACCCCTGAACCACGACTTGCTTTAGGTATCCGGTCGATGGTAGAGGCACAGAAGGGGAACCTATGCACCACTTACATCAACATTTTCCTTTACGCTGCCGTCTATTGCACTTATGGTAGGCAGTTTAGTGGACAACCAGTCACCACCCGCCTCAATAAATCTTTATATTACTGAACTAGCTGACCAATCCGCAGCTTCGCACGCGTAGTTTTTTAATAAAAACATTACCCTCCTTCTCCGCTGTTGAGTAAAAAGTAGCCTGCGTCACCCGGAGTTAGTGTAGCTTCCCAACAGTGAAAGAGTTTTTTAAATCCGTCCAGTAGTTTCGGAGCCTATTCAATACAAACAAACAAATCTTTCCTCTTTTTAATATTACGAAGTTTTTTGTAGATATTGATATGTTCTTTAATATTGTAGAACATACTTCCGTTCTATCATCAATAGTTTCCGCAGCTCATGCGACAAAAGACATTTAGGGCACTTTTTTACACCTTGGGTTACATTACTTAAGTTTTAGTAAGGATCCCTAATATTTTCTAGCAATAAATATAACCTAAGTTACTCAGGGTGAATGTAGCTTTCCAATTGTGAAAGAATTTATGAAATCGGCACAGTATTTTTTGAGTTTATTCATTACAAACATACACACAAAAATATAATAATACAAATCTTTCCTCTTTATAATATTAGTATAGATTGGTAGATGCCTACAACATATTTTACTGGTCCATTGGTGTGACCAAGACAATAGCTAAGTTAGTGTGATAGGTAGACACATCCATTCGTTAAAGTTTCATTCGCATCCCGATCCAATAATCATAAGGCTATTTGATCAGGACACCAATGACAGATTTAATTGTATAGGCAGGCTGTTGGAGCTTGGCCGTACTGCTAAGCAATGAGGCCGATTTCTTAAGGATTATGGCATCGAAGCCACCCGCGCCTCTGCAAACACGGTAGACGCACGGCATTATCGAGGCAGGCCCATCAACATTTTAAACCCATTGTTGTATTGCTTTAGGGCACTTATCGATATTTTTGAGTATAGCTGAACCAAGCTGCTCGTGTAGAAAGATTAGCAGTAGACTTTGAAGAGTAATAACTAGCTTACTGTAGCGAGCAAACCTTCCGGGCCAGCATACTACTATTGATCGCCATTACCCTATGCTCCCTCGCTGTATCAGTCCGACCATTAAGATTGTCGGTAATGTAATACCCAATTACAAATGAAGGTAATCCATAATATATCCGTAATTTATAAGTAAGTTATAGTGGAAGTTTGAGGTAGATAATCTGATCCAAATAGCCTAACCGGCTAACATACTCGTATCAGTTGCAATATTAATATGACAGGATGCATCGGAAATATTTTAAGTTACCCGAAAGGTCAAGTGAAGAACTTAGGGAAACAATATTGTATTTACGACTTTTCAAAAAATCCATGTTTTTAAATGAAGACACATTCCGTTAGCTATTTTGGGTGTTGTTGAATAACTCTGTAGCATCTAAAGCTTTAGTCAAAAAGTGGTTTGGTCATTTACGACTTTACGAACAATCCTAAATTTTGTGTCTTTTGATCAATTCTTCGCAATAGCGAATAAATACGATTGTCTTCTAGTGGGAAAACTCACCCAGAGGAGTACATCACTGCTACATACTTAATAAGTTTTTACGAACACTGAAGGACCTTATTGTTGTCTTTCTAAAAATATATAATAGTGATAAGTCAACCTGTAGTCCGAACAGAATATCAATGAGTTTCCATTTATAAAACAATAGAAAATTATTAGGTAAGTATAACAATACATACATATATACATATACATAACAAGCGTCGCTGTTATGACTCACAATTTATTTCGAATATGTTATATGTTGGTGGCATTTAAAAACGTGTGTGTTTTTGCCATTGCCATATTTTAATTAATCGCGTCGGAACCAAATAAAATCGTATAGAATCAGCGATGAACAAAAGCCACTGACAGAGGCCAGAGGATTAGCAAGTTAAAATTGCTTTAAGGGGAGATCGGGGAGAATCGCCCACACAACAAGTACTACCAAGATCATTTCTAATTAGAGCATATTTCTACTTTAATAAGGTATTATTTATATTGAATAGTATTTATCTAGGTTCCCAACCATAATATTAGATCAAAATACTTACCTAAAATGAAATAGAAGCGTATCGCATTCTGCATGTTTTTACATCATAAAATACATGTTTTCAACCTAATTGTTTCGTATTAAAAACAACAACATCTTACGTATCCTAGTCATGGGAACATAGTCTAGTTACAGAATAATAACACAATGAGAAAAATACAACAAGTTTTCAGTCATCATTTTTGGTATTACGGAACACGGTCAAAATCTAATCAAATTTAGAATCGGTCATTTGCTATCACTGTCGCTCTGCGTGGCTAAACTTCGTCACTAAACAGGGATAGCGATATTCAGGCCGAAGTTTTTGACGCGGCCGAATTGAAGTTGCGTTCGGGGTTCGCCGGCTTCTTAAGCGGGGCACGTAGCCCAGAGAACTTGCCGGTGGGGCAGAAAACTTTTCGAGTGGAGACCACGTCCTTGAAAAGTGAAAAGCGCTGCGTAAGACAGTCTCTACTAAATGTAAATATCAAAGAAGACCTATTAAATGGGTGCACGCAGGCCACAAATCCAATGGTCTGGAAATATATGGGAAGGTTATTTAGCAGTGGACATCGTGGTTATTTTGATGCCAAAATTGAATGAAAATGTTGGTCGCAGTTAAACGTACTGAATTACGGATTAGATTGATTGTTATTTGCGTTAGTCATAAATTTTCAGCTGTGAATTTTACCCTCAATAATTATAATGCTCAAGTAGGTAATCAAACTAAATTATGGGTTGCAAATACCATAGATTATGTACTACCGAATACTGTACAGTTTTGATTTTATCATATAACTAGCTGTTGCCCGCGACTTCGTACGCGTTACACTTCTAAATGTGTAGGTAGCTAAACTCGCTGTTGCAACTTGACTTCACATCCCATTTTTATCCCATGGGACCTGATTTATGGGATAAATGGTAGTCTATGTGGTGATCCAGGTTATAATCTACGTATATACCAAATTTCATCGAAATCGGTACAGCCGTTACGGCGTGATTGAGTAATAAACATCCAAACTTTCGCATTTATAATATTAGTGTGATTTAGTCTAAGGAATCAAAGACGGAACAAAGCTGAGTGTACGTGCCTAGTAAAAGTTGTTCTATAATGAGTAATTCCCTGAAGTATTAGAGTAGCATTTATAGAACACACATATAATACTTATTATAGTCTGAATTATAGGTGCATTCATCAAATAAAAGGAATTTGATAAGGACTTAAGCCATCGCCATAAAGTAAGATTTATAAGAATGTGTGAACGTTCCTTTTCATTACTGGTTCTTTCTTTGTTATCCTGGTTTAGGTCAGTGGTAATCTAAAATGTTGATGATGCCTCTATTAATAGTAATTGATACAATCGATAGTTAAGATTACCTTAAGATTACTTGCTAGAATTGGGGTACCGATAGCTCCAATAGTAGATAAGAAAAATACATTTAATTAGGACATTAATTTCAGCATGTGTCAAAATCAATATCAGTACTTGTATTTAACTATAAACAAGATAAACAAACTATAGATAAAATCGTATATAAATTGTGTATCTTATTGTAAAGATTAATACAATCTATTATTCGCCCACAGATACCAGACAGACGTACAGAAAGAAGCAACGAGCACGTATTGCAAATATTATATAAATTAATATTAAAATGTATATGAAATATTCATATGTATATTGGGCGATATTGAAATAGGATATGAACAAGTTCTGGAGTTATGATCTCAGTGCAGAATAAATATCGTACATTTTTTAATAAGTAATAATTAAGAAACAGTGCATAGTGAAGTGTGTGATTAAGTGCCTTACTAATAAATATAGTAAATTATGAAACAATACTAAACAAGTTTAAATATCCAGTGGAGATTGAAAACTAGACTAAACCAAGAAACAAGCCAAAAACAACCAGTTGTTGAAGTCGAAACACTCGAAGAAACTAATAAATTAATATAAATAAAAAAACAAACGAAAATGTGGACTAACATAATACACACTCAAAATAAATAGCAACACAGGATACCATAGACTTGAATTCGAAACACTGAAAATAAAAACCAGAAAAAACAAATCATAAACCAAGATGGTGCAAAATATTTTCGCCCCATCTCCTCCAAAGCCGACAGACGATCCTCTGGACCGTCTCTTGGGCCACTTCGGGTTATGGCAATTCTTGGTCGTCAGCACCATATCCCTCGTCAAACTATCCTCAGGATGGGTCCAAATGGCCATACTATTCCTCACTCCAAGCGTTACATTCTGGTGCTCTGACACCAATAGTACTGAAAGTATCAACTATTCTGGGAACATTAGAGATACCAATAATACTTATATTGACATTTTTAACAATTCTGGGAGTATTGGAGCTAATAATACTTGCTATGAGAGTTGTGAGAGGTATGAGTATGATGGAAATCCGATGGAGACCACCATAGTGTCTGAATGGGATCTGATCTGCGAGAGGAGATGGCTCGCTAGCTTCACACAGATGATTCTCCAGCTGGGCGTCCTAATCGGCAGTATTATCTTCGGATTCCTTTCTGACCGGTAAGTGAGGACTAGATATAGAAATATTATAATTTCTGCCTTCTGATTACTACTAAAGATTTGCTGGTACATACCGAAAGAACGACAATTTTCTAGCTTGTAATGTCTTAGCATTTCGGGATAAGTGCAGGTATTCACAAAGTTGCATTCAAATCAATTTAGCCGCCAACGCAAGTGTGTCAGAGTTTAAGTCAAATGGTTGTATTTCTCCAAGTTTTTGAAAAAGGTACAAAGATTTTGAACATGTTACTTAAATTACTCACATGGATTACATATTATGGATATCTCAAAATACGAAACAGATAAGTGAATACGACAAAGAAATTGCAATCAAAATTAAAGTCCCGTTGTATGAAAGTAGGCTGATGTTTACCTCATCTTTCTCGATTTACCCGACTGACCCGATGTTAAACAGTAACACTAAAATTATGTGTTATTAGGCTATAACTTAGTAAGTAAATAGATTGATAGTGTTTTGCGAATGTTTATCAGCTCGCTGTGTTTCAATAGAAACTTGAAAATCTGAACTATATTTTGCATTTTAGTTTATGACTACTATAATATAATTGGTATAAGTTATTTTACCTACATGGTAATAATTATCTATAATTTCGTATTTTTTAGACAAGTTAAAAGGAGATTCAAATTGTAGGAATGGCAATATGGGTTTAATAAATTAGTGACTTTTCTACCATACTTACAATTTAAAAACTTTCAATTATTTTAAATTTCAGATACGGTCGCAAGAATGCTTTCCTACTTTCCATCACCACGCTGATCGCTTTAGGATTCGGAATCCCCTACTCTCCCAATTACACTGTCTTCACAATCATCAGGTATCGACATCATTATCTTGATTTAATTTTAGTCCGCTTGATTCGAAATTTTAGGAGAAATAATGATATCTACACTGCCTCATGCAATTTATAGAACTTGGAAATGACAAGTATTACAAAATACAGTTTTTTTCATCAGTTCGGCCTTTTTGAACTGCGGACTATACTCACTACACGCAAAACAGTTCTCTTCCACCTTTAACACGCTGCCAAAGAATCGAACGCCTTGTCTGAGTCTGTCTTTCCTTGTAAAAACTGGGGGTCTTCAAGTCGCGAGTGAATAAGTTTCTTCTATCCAAGCGTATTCCATCGTAGACTGCAACATCTCTTTCCATAAAGCAAGGTCGTGGTCAAACGCGAGCCATTAAAAAATATACACTGGTACACAGGCTAAAACTTTGTTTTTTGCGTCGAGGTATAACCTCTCTCTACTCGACCTAAAATAGATATTAAAAACAGATAGTATTATTGTTTAACTTTTGAAACTATCATGGTTATGAACACTATTTATACTAAAAACGGGATATTTACCATGATTTGTGAGTATTTGAGTATCCCGATATTTCGGCGCAGTTGCATGCGCCATGATCACGGGTAAACTGATCACGAGTTTACCCGTGATCATGGCGTATGCAACTGCGCCGAAATATCGGGATACTCAAATACTCACAAATCATGGTAAATATCCCGTTTTTAGTATAAATAGTATTATTGTTTTTTCTATAGCTTAGGAGAAATTAACAAAACCATCTTTGTCAGGTTTCTCTTGGGCATGGCCGTTGCTGGAACCATGGTGGTATCCTTCGTGATCGTGATGGAGACTGTGGGGTCTAGGCACAGAGGAGTTGTCGGGTGTATCTTCCAAATTCCATTCGTTATTGGTAAGTTATTCACGCAAATTCCATCTAGTTTATCAGCTCAATTTCCCGAGGGGTTTATGCCCTTTCCTGAACATGCGTCTGCGTCTACCCAGTATTCAACCTAATCTTTAGGTATGTATCTTGTTTTGTGGAATCCCTGGCATGGTCCACGTAGTTAAATTTAAATTAATTAAGAACAAGTAGTATGTTAGATTACAGTTAGATCGATGAAACTGCAATATATATTATTAATTGTCGATCTCCGTGGTGCAGTGAGCGAATAGCCGGCTGAGACGCAGGAGGGTTCGATACCCACCGTGGAACAAATGTTTGCATGATCTACAGATATTTGTTTCGGGTCTGGTTGTTTCTCTATATACTATAAGTATGTATTTACAAAAAAATGTTTATAAGTATTCTATCAGTTATCTGGTTCCCATTGTACAAGCTCTGCTTAGTTTGGGGCTAGATAGCGCTGTGTGAAATGTCCAGCAGTATTTATTTATTTATTTATAATTGTGCAAAAGGTATAAAATTAAGCTACATAGGTACCTAAGTAATTTCCCAGTTCCCAGGCCACGAGCTATAGGTACCTAAGTAATATCCCAGTTCCCAGGCCACGAGCTATAGGTACCTAAGTATCTATTACTTTCATCTTAATTACTTCAGATGTTACAGAGTTTATTGGATAAACCTTTAGAATGAGGATATTAGCTTCGATATCTTGTCTTCATAATATTTAAGGATTGCATTGATTCTTCTATTTATCTCAGTAAATATTACATAGATAGCATATAAATGCTTGACCTAAACCTGACCTAGATGAATAGGTTTATGGTTGGTGTTGCGAGAATTTCTTTGACTTATCACAATATGTTATGCTTACATGTTAGTTATCCATTTTAGCTTATCTCTGGCTACCCCTAGAACCTAAGCTCCTTTCACGTTTGAAACTTGAGGATATCTTCGAAGGTCTAAGAACCATTACTGAGAAACTCATATAGATTTTGAGATTAAATGAATTGTGACTTTTGCACCACTTGTTTTTCAGGACACATGACAGTTCCTCTCTTTGCCTTCTACTTCCGAACCTGGGACTCCTATAGCCTGGCTCTGGCCATCCCTCCACTCATCTACTTGGGCTACTTCTTACTGCTGACTGAGTCTCCAAGATGGCTGGTCAGTAAAGGAAGGGTGGCAGAAGCTACAGTAATTGTGAAAAAAGCTGCTATGATGTAAGTTACTAGAAGTATTAGAAAGAACAGTTATAGGCGGTAGCAGGGGCTATAAGATTTAATTACCATAGTATGTTACTGATCGAGCGAAGCGAAACCTCCAAATCAACTTAGGCAATTCGGCGTTGTATGTTAAGTATGTAAGTATATATGTATGTAAGTATATATGTATGTAAGTATGTTTGTTTGTTCGATGATAACTTTCGAAGCGTAGATCCGATCATCGTGAAATTTATATAAAAAATACATAAATAGGTAGAGATGGCACAATTTAAAAATTAAAATGAAACTATTAGCTCTTACACGTAGGTCCCACTAAAAGTTTTGCGTAACTTAGAAAAACAACACGTTGTAACCAAAATATTATGATTATTGCTTTTCAAAATACTTTCCTTTACATTTTAAACATTTTTTCATGCGATCGAACCATTTTTAAAACAGGAGGACCACAGATCTGAAGGCATGTTTTCTACGTGCTGATTGAACGCTATCACTGCCTCTTCGGAGTTGGTAAAAGTGAAACCTCCCATCAAATCTTTGATTTTGGGGAAAATACAGAAATCACAGGGTGCTAGGTCGGAGCTATGTGCAGGATGGGTGACGAGTTGCACTTTTTCGGAAGCTAAAAATGACTTTGTTTTGTTGGCCGTGTGTGAAGATGCGTTTTCATGATGTAGGAGAACGCGGCTTTTTGGTCGTCTTTCGCGAACTTTTTCTAACACACTGGGTAAACAAATGGTAGAATACCACTCAGAATTAACACTCTTTTAATCTTCAATTGGAATTGTGCAGATGCGACCCGAAGCTGAGAAAAAAAAACGCGATCATTTTTTTACCAACGTTTCTCGCCTGCCTCACTTTTGTTGGCCTGTTCTCATTTTCAAACACCCAAAAAACAATAAATCCAAGTTTCGTCTCCTGTGACAATGCCATAAACAGCATTAAAATGTCCGTGGTCGTACTTCAGTACTATCTGTGAGCACCATTCCACGCGAGCCCGCTTCTGCTCCGCTGTCAGTTCATGAGGGATCCAACGACAACAAAGTTTCCAAACTTTCAATTCATCGTGTAAAATTTTCTGAATTTGGCTCATACCAATCCCCAATAGTCCTCGAATTGTCTCATAGGTAATCCGCGGGTTTTCTTCAATTAGCCGCTTAACAGTAGCCATATTATTTTCGTTGACAGCAGTTGAAGGCCGCCCTTCACGAAATTCGTCATGCAAAGAAACCAGACCTCTCTCAAATTCAGCAAACCATCGCCTTACGGTGCTCAAACAAGGTGCTTCTCTCTCAAAAGCATTTTGAAGACGAGCGGCACAGTCTTGCAGACAGAGAGTACTTTTAAAATCAAAAAAATCATCGCTCTAAATTCTTTTCGACTTAATTCCATTTTCGTTGCGTACGTAGAACTTTGATGTGTGATGTGATGATAAAAAACAATTGACAAATGATTTCCCGCCAATTTTTTTTTCTTTTACTAAGAAGTTTGCAACGTTTCGAAAAATATATCATTCGAAACTCAAATAGTTCCGATTAGCTAGAAGTGCAAAACTTTTAGTGTGCCCCATGTAGAATGTCAAATGAAAGGTCTTTATTAGTACATTTCGACCCCGTTTTTATTTTTAGTTTAGTCCTTGCAGTTTTTGAGTTATTGTTATTAGCCTTAATAAAAACTGAACTTTGCCAAATTCACAGGGTACATCAGTGTCCTCTTAGGAAAGTTGGTAAGCGTGTAGCTATAGTGACACAAATATAGGCAAAAGTCTGAAATCCAGAATAAATGCAATTTGTACCCCCAAAAATTAACCAATTGACATGAACTACCGTTACCTGTAATTTGAATATAATTGTAGGTCAAGTAATTTGGTTTTGCATTTTATGGCACTATTTTGATAGTCAAAGATTACGCGAAATCTCAGTTCGGGGCGAACCACTAGTTATGTTGGTATATAAGTACCGATTTAGGTAAAAAATTGGTAAACCCGGTATTTACTTATAGATAGATATATAGATAATTCTTTATTGTTACACCAAATTAAAATAACTTAACCTAGAAAACTTAAAGACTAATACATGGTGGTACAATGGACGGCCTTATCGCTCAAAGCGATACTTATTACATCCAGATATGTGAGTCAAGCCATAGACAGATTCTAGTATTACATTCAACCTTTCCTTACAATCTCTAATTGTCAAGATAACATTGAGAGGACTAGGTCCTTCCGGTTTGACGAGTTAATATCAAATATTATATGCTGTCTAAGATATCGGCATCTAGGTCACATTTATTTTGACTACTGATATGATAACATACATCACGATAGATACTCATTGCAATGAAAAAATACGTTCAGGAGAATATAGAGTTTTCGTTTTGACAAAGTGAACAATTTGTAATTGTCAATACATTAATATGTAAGTCTGTTTTTTTGAATCGTCTGCAGCATTCGATTGTTCCGATCTAATGAGAACTAACCAACTATTATGTACCCTGATATTTGTAATATAAATTGTTTGCCGTCAGCGAGTATTTCTTTAGAATGTTTAGAAAATAGCACCTAGGTAAATAACGAGAGCAAACAGTACAAAGTAAAACTATGTGGAATTCCACAGGGCTCCATCATAAGCATATTGTTCTACATGATATACCTTATCGACATGCACATCGTAGTAAATAGGTACAATAACTACACAAACATGTTTTGTTCGTAGGTGTAGACAAAAGATCAATTCGGTGTAATAACGTGTCAGACTTCATTACTACGAGTACCATTATTTAAATCTAAAATCGTTCCTTTCAGAAACAACTTACCCACATCCAGCATCGAGGAAACACTCCGAAAGTTGTCTACCGACATATCCAACCCATCATTCAACCGCAAGCTGAACTACCAGGATCTCTTAGGTTCCTCCTTGCGATTGAAGACAGCCTGCACCTGCGTTATGTGGCTGATTGCTGGATTTACGTTCTTTGGACTTAACCAGTACATCGGCCAAACCAGTCCAGATCCTTTTATCAGTGTGGCGGTTGCTGGGGCTATACAGGTAAATATCTAACACTGGTGAACTAAACGAAACAACGTGTTGAGCTACTGGAGAGTGAAATAAGCCTAATAAATAATATGAATTACTCAAAATTGAGAGAAACTAGTAGGTAATATGCAAAGGTTTTTTAACATTTAGTTAATTTTCGCAGTAAGTTATAATACTAGTAAATAAATTGATTTCCAGATCCCGTCCAACTTACTGTCAATGTGGCTGATCTCCCAGTTTGGCCGGAAGGTCACCACTGCCAGTTTCTTCTGCTTCGGGGGCCTCTGCATCATCACGCTCGGTTGCGTGCCTAACCTCTTCTGGCTGACTTTGACCTTAGGATCACTCGGGGTCAGCTGTGCTGCTATCGTCGCCACTACAATCTACATTTACACCTCGGAGTTATACCCTACAGTGGTCAGAAATATGGCAATGGGGGCTTGTTCAATGTCTATGAGGGTAGGTTCTATGCTCGCGCCATTTATTTCAAATCTGGCGGTAACAGTTCCGTGGCTGCCAACTGTAATTTTTGGTTTGGCTCCAATTGTCGCGGGGCTTGTTTGTTTATGCCTGCCGGAGACGAAAGGGAGGACGTTGGCTGATAGTATGGACGATCTTAAAAAGGAGAGCAGCTGAGTTATAACGCAGTGGCAAATAGCCGCTTAGAAGAAACAGGTTTCTGGTTTGATTCCTGCCACGGAACAAATGTTAACATGTTTAACGGATATTGTATACGTAGATAATGTATGTATCATGCAAATACTGATTATTCTAAGTATGTATTTACAAAAAAATAATTTGCTAGTTTTGCTTAGTTTGTGGTTAGGTAGTTAGGTTGTGGCTTAGTGCATACCTCTGTGTGAAATGTCCAGCATTATTTATATTGACCGCAAAGTTTAAAAGAATACCTACGTAATGCATGCGATATAATGTCAATTAGGTAAACTGACAGTTTTATGGAGTTTATGTGTTCATGCGTGTTTTTTTTATAATTTAAGTTTTGTAGGTTTAACCACAGACCAGTATAATTTAATAGACTGACAGTCTCAAACAAGATAATCTAACTCGATATTTGATTACCTGCTAGGACGCGAGATGTCGCTAGGAGTTACAAATCGTTAAAATTATGTGAACTCTAGCCAACCTCTAGCTTACTACCGCTCATAATGGTACGAAGAAAAATAGATGGCGCTATTTCCAATTACAAGTGCGCGATAATCTTATTGCGACGTTGTGACCTGTACGTTGTGCGAGGTTGCCGTTCTTCAGTTTCGTTAAAACTTTAGTCTCTAGCAATTTTTAGCGATTTGCGCACATTTTATCAGAATTGCCAGAACATGCAAGTTTCCGTTAAAATAGGGATTTTTTTCAGGAAAGGAAGGTATAGATATCTTTTATTCATTACATATGTCTATGAACGTACCAATATCACCTAAATGCGGAAATACCTACATATGTGTAAAATAAGAATACGTATTTATAGTGATGTACAGATAAGTAGAACACTTTTTGAAACAAAATAAAATTAATTTGTAAGTACCCGGCAAATGCATACCTACTACAAGATAATACGTTCTATTAATTTGAACTGGAAACATAACTACTAAAATAATGAACACAATATGTACATACATTATGTACCTACAACAAAATATCGACTTGCTATTCGCGACTTTTGAGAAGTGAGGTTTGGCAACACAGCATGTAACAAAATTAGGTATAAAAAGCGTGACTTTGCTTGCTTCCCGGCTATGTTGATATTACTGGTCTCTGGTTTAACTTATCTGTTCTTTTTTAACAAAACTGTATCTTAGATTTAGATAGCCTCGTAGTCAGGAATATACCTGAAACGAGACTTACTCATGGCTTTTTCGACAGGTAGGTACCTATTTTATTAAAAGCTCTCTTATAATAATACGTTTGTCTAACTCGCACTTCAGCATACTTCTAGAATAGGTACGGGGAAGTTGATTTGGTAAGCTTAAACTATGTTTGACAACTTTTGTGGTAAATTGTTTCTAACAACCGTTAATACGTTTGTCTAACGCGCACTTCAGCATACTTCTAGAATAGGTACGGGGAAGTTGATTTGGTAAGCTTAAACTATGTTTGACAACTTTTGTGGTAAATTGTTTCTAACAACCGTTAATACGTTTGTCTAACGCGCACTTCAGCATACTTCTAGAATAGGTACGGGGAAGTTGATTTGGTAAGCTTAAACTATGTTTGACAACTTTTGTGGTAAATTGTTTCTAACAACCGTTAATACGTTTGTCTAACGCGCACTTCAGCATACTTCTAGAATAGGTACGGGGAAGTTGATTTGGTAAAATTAAACTATGTTTGACAACTTTTGTGGTAAATTGTTTCTAACAACCGTTAATACGTTTGTCTAACGCGCACTTCAGCATACTTCTAGAATAGGTACGGGGAAGTTGATTTGGTAAGCTTAAACTATGTTTGACAACTTTTGTGGTATATTGTTTCTAACAACCGTTAATACGTTTGTCTAACGCGCACTTCAGCATACTTCTAGAATAGGTACGGGGAAGTTGATTTGGTAAGCTTAAACTATGTTTGACAACTTTTGTGGTAAATTGTTTCTAACAACCGTTAATACGTTTGTCTAACGCGCACTTCAGCATACTTCTAGAATAGGTACGGGGAAGTTGATTTGGTAAGCTTAAACTATGTTTGACAACTTTTGTGGTAAATTGTTTCTAACAACCGTTAATACGTTTGTCTAACGCGCACTTCAGCATACTTCTAGAATAGGTACGGGGAAGTTGATTTGGTAAGCTTAAACTATGTTTGACAACTTTTGTGGTAAATTGTTTCTAACAACCGTTAATACGTTTGTCTAACGCGCACTTCAGCATACTTCTAGAATAGGTACGGGGAAGTTGATTTGGTAAGCTTAAACTATGTTTGACAACTTTTGTGGTAAATTGTTTCTAACAAGTCAGGCTTGCACAGCGTTCCTAAACGACGTTCCTATTTAACGACTAACCACGTTTAAATTTGACTCTAAATCATATTATATGTTTGCGAATGTTGTATAAACCTGTAATTGGTGCCCGTATCAGAAATGTGTTTGACTGTTGTCATAAATCTGGTAATTAGTTATAAACTGATAAAATATGTGTAATGTTGGTATATTTAGCTACTAAATACGTTTAGGTATAATTGCACAAGTCGCCTTCTTGTGTCTCTGTAGTCACTGTAATTCAGTGCCCAGAAATAGCGTCGAACTCCTAGACCTAGGGGAACCTTTGTATAAATGAATATTTATTTATCTATAAAGTCTACTTTCCTTCGTTTTATCTATTTTCACATATTATTTGAACAATTATTATAAATGTTACCTCGTTATGCCCCAGCAGTAAGTATGGGCGGTTCGTTCACAGACATTCCACATCGAATTTGGGTGAAGTATAGTTATGGAATGATTCATTTAAGTTTTCTGAATGCTTGTGATGAGAATAGGAACTGTGATTTATGCAAACACACTTGTTTGTTTTAAGCTATTTTTATATTTATGTTATATTACAACTTACTCTAGCCGCTTTACTAATAAACTCAAGTCTCTGTCCAAGGATAAAGCGAATTTAATAGTACGGCTGTAAAATATAGGCAATTCTAATCAACTAAGTATCTAGTCTAAGTTTAAATAAGTAGTATTTTTATTTTACAAAATTAAAAAAAAAACCATCTCAGAAGCCTAGGCGGGACTTGAACCCGGGAACCTTCCTCTTAATACGAGGATGCACTATCCAATCGTGCTACCAAGCTCTGTCACGTCAGGGTCAAAATTAGTGAGATGATTCAGATTACGACTAAAGCACCGTTAGCTCCATCTACAGAAAAACTTTTATAGTTTTAGACCTGATCAATTAAAAATTTTTGAGATGGTTTTAAAATCTTGTAAATAAGTAGTTATATAAGTACTAGATATTAAGGTTTTTCACTGTCACTTTGGTGTTATATCAGAAATCAAAACGTTTATTGTTTAAACAGTTGTACAATGGGATCTTAATAAAATACGTACCTACAAATCAACACAGTTTATCAATTTCAGGATGTACAATATAAAAGTAGGAAGTATTAAAAAATTGGTTGTCTGTGAAGTCGGTTTACGGACGATAATTGTACGTGATAACGAGTGGAAGAGTGATAGATGCGTCACAAGCCGAACGCTTAGGCCGATCGTGCCTCTCTATCGCTTGTTCCGCGCTCTCGCTTGCACGCTCGGCTCAGACGGAACGTAACACTTTTTTGTGCATGCAGCCGGCGTTCATCGATTTATAAGACGTTTATCACGTCAAAAAGAGATTAGGTATAACACTAATTCTGCCAAGTCTGAAACCTTTTATATCACTAGAATTGGGTGTAGGTATTTAAAATAGGTGGTCTGGACCGCTATTTAGCGATAAGACAGCCAATTGTATCACATAAGTAGTTTTTCATTGTTCTAATTTAATGTTTGTATTATATTGTGCAATAAAGTATTTACACCACTTCCTCGACAATGTCAAACAAGATTTGAATTTGGAACCTCATCTGTATTAAAATTTGAACCAAAGAGACCCACACAATAAGAACATATTCGTAAATCGAACTAACCTCTGCACTGAATGCACCAATCTAGATAGATTTGGTTTCTATTGTCTAGTAGAAAGAGTGAAAAGTAGAGTATTCTCCTCATGGATAAAGCTGGGCGTAGTCTTGGGCGTGCTTATATCCTTTCCCTGCACTCAGGATTCTAGTAACTCCGTCGCTCCACTCGTGAGTTAACCCTAGAATCCTTCGTTACGTTCGGGATTCAATATACTCGTAGTGCCCGTGACGCAAGACACTGCTTTATCCCCTCGTTTAATAACCTACTATCTATTCAATTCTAAGCTATAGACTAGAATATTAACACTGTGTACAATTAAATACCCCCTTATATTTTATTTTATATCTATAGTCCCTTAGCATATAACTTAAAGGAGATTGGCGAAGGTGGGACCTAGATCCTTCATTATTTTTCTTTTTTCCATACCCATCAGTCGTCACCAATCATCACACTAATATTATAATTGTGAAAGTTTGTACGTTTGTTTATTTGTTTGTTACACAATCACGTCGTAATGGCTGAACCGATTTCGATGTAATTTGGCGTGTTGATAGATTATGACCTGGATTCAAACATAGGCTATCTTTCGTTGACAAACAACGCGTGTGAAGCCGCTGGCGGAAGCTAGTTCACTAATAAACAACTACATCATTATCTCAGCTTGGTCAACCTTAATCTAAAAGGAAAGACGTTATTTCTCGGTGTTTTCCTTCACCGTTCGCCGATAAAATTGAAATTGCTGAAACTCTGTCAAAAATCTTACAATTGAGACGTAATTCATTTTCTTTATTGTTATGTATTCTAAAAGGATCATTAAAAAGCCTTTGCCTTTCTTTCCTGGCTTGTTCGCGGAGGAACAGGCAGTAATAGTGACGTTTCATAGTGATCCTTGTGATTTTAATGAGTAAATACATTTTTTTATTGATTTATGGTGACAGCAGCCTATTGTAATATTTAGAACAATACCTGCCTCTCTAATCATCATCATTTCAGCCGTAGGACGTCCCCTGCTGGACACAGGCCTCCTCCATAAATTTCCAGAGCGACCGATCTTGTGCATCCAGCACCCGACGGGCCATACTACGCTGCGCTTCCCATTTCCTCACCAATACCAGATCACAAATCAAGTTAGGGCTTAAATTTTCGCGTTAGCTGGCCCCTTTATCTCCCAATGTGTAGGGAGCCTTCACAGCAGTCCTCAGGTAGAAGTTTCCTCTAAGCCTGAAACATCAAAGTAGTATCGCTATAGATATGTATGTATGTATGTTTATGTATATATATTATATTTTTTTTATTTAATGTATTTGTTGTAGGTATATTTATGTCTATTGTTCTATTTTATTGTAAGTGTTCAATGCTCTCCTAAAATTTAGTTTTTGTTTTGTTATTGTAGGTAAATCCCCCTCCATTATTGTAATGTTACAAAAGTCCTCTCCATCCAAAGGTTGTCTGGAAGAAATCGCTTCTAAGCGATAAGACCGTCCATTGTACTTGTGGCTTTGTGAATTTTTATTTTTAATCTGTAATGTGTCTGTTTCTTTTGAAGTGTACAATAAAGTATTTTCATTCATTTCATTCATTCATCGAAAATCAACCATCAATAACCAGAAAATCTTTAGATTCTTAGGGTTCCGTTGGGACTAGGAACCCTTCTTTCTCATCGACGAGTTACAGCCGTTTTTACTATTGTTCTGTAAAGCTCAAATTATAATCAGAAACGTCTGGTAAGTTATGAAGTTAAAACTTAAATAAACATCGTTTGGGGTATCGTTAAATAGGTCTTTTAAAAACATTATGAGATTTCATCAAAACATTCGATACACGAGTCCGTTTGCGAAATATAAGGTTTTGCAATTTAAACTAAATATATTGAACGGTTTCTACATAAAATATAAAAAAAAATGTTTTTATAAAATATTTTGGTTTTATCATTAAAATCTCGAAATAATTAAATGCTGCTCGACGAAATGTTAGAGAACTAGCTAATTGTGCAATGCCATTGTTTACTAAAAAGTTACCACAAACAGTTCAACGACCCCGCTAGTTCAATAACCTCGCCCAGTCAATGGACCCAACCAGTCAACACTTACCTACATGTTAGGCACAAAAACTCAAAAATTAAGTTTTTTTTAATATAAAAATCATTATTTATTTATTATTGATGGTCTCAAAAAATATACTACGTCATTATATGCAGTTTAAATTGCAACAGTTTGTATGTGAAAGGCGAGATTGTGGCCAAACGAAATTAATGGTCGTGTAAACAAAAAAAAAACAGCGTAAAAATGGCCATTTTTCTAATAATTGCGTCCGTAACAGTTGGTTTTAACATAGTATATCATACCCTGGTTCAGCCTGTAGCCCCATATGCACTAGTGGTGCCGCCTGGCATCGCCCGCGTAGGAACGCGTCGTAGGAGTCGCATCGTCTCGCGAGAAACTCTCCGCCCAGCACTGACTCCGACCAGAAACCCCAGGATCTCCAGTGGCTGCAGAAATCTGAAAAGACATAAAAACCTTAGTAAATGAGTAAATATTGTTCGGTCACTTTAGGTAACTTTATTTTTTATTTTATATTTAGAAACCCGATGTTTCCCACTGCAGAGCAAGGGCCTCCCCTCTTTCCATATGTCCCTACCACTAACCTACCTGGGCGCCGACCAGACTCTTTTAGAAAACCATCATGTTTCAGGAGCGTTTTGTTTCAAGCTTGTAGCATCATTACTACGATTTGAACCGCAAAACTTTTAAACATTATTGTTACAATCCTAATAATATTGTATATTTAGTGCTTTCTAGTGATTATTCCACGTTCAGTATAAAACATTGCGAAAATAAACACGATTTGCTTACTTTTTAGAATAATTTTTCGCTCTAATGTGAAACGTTTTGAGTGAACGATATATGGTGACGTCACCAAAACTGCTTCGCCTTTACACAAATAATGTAAGCTTACTAATTGAGGGTCATGGAGCAAAATGTCAGTGTAATATTATTTTAATATTGGGCCTCTGAAGTATAATATTTTGTAATCTGTAGATGACACGTGAGTTGTTTCACACCAATTTATATAACCTTGTCATGTATCCTATACACAATATATAACTGTTTGTCGTTCCTAAAATAATAAAATAAGATATTAATTTCTCCTTCATTTTTCTACACCTAAGAAGTGTGGGTGTACACCCACACTTCTTAGTTACACACCCAGTGAGTAAGTGAGAGCCTGAGAGGCGAGATCCAGAACGTTTTCATCACTCATGCTTTGAAAAGTAAGTCATTGTTAGCTCGATACCTGATGCGAAAAAGCGATTTACGCCTCTAGGACCGTAAGTAACTTTGAAAATAGAATGTGACCCATTGCATTCATAATAGGTATACTAAAATAAAATACCCCAATCACAAATCCTTCTTTCTATTTAAAATAAGAGGTTACATTTATAAATGCTGAAATTAAATGCAACCTCCATAACAAATCCTTATTTCTATTTAACAATGAAAAAGGCGACATTCATAATGTGCTTTATGAAATACAACCTTCATGACAAATCCTTATTTCTATTAAATAAATAAGGCCATAGTTTAGTAGTGAAAAACCAATGGATACCGGGAGCGCAAATTTTTTTTTCAGCAACAAACTGTTATAAAGACTTTAATTTGCTCGCATAGGTACGTGATGAAAAGTTATTGTGTTAAACTCCGGTATAATCGGTCAATAGCACCCTCAACTCATTAGCGTTGCAATTGATCGCTTACGCCCCTTGTTCTATGTACTCTTCTTCTTCCTGCCCTTTTCCCACATTACGTGGGGTCGGCACATCACGTATTTTTCTTCCATACCTCTCTATAAGCTGTCATCTCCGTTGTCACTTCTTTCTTACTCATATCATTCTACACACAGTCGATCCATCTCTTAGGCCTTCCTCTACTTCCATATCCATCCACATTCGTATCTCTCTGTATCACTCTTTTAGTCTCATGATTTTTTTCCCTCCGCATGACATGTCCATTACCATGGTAGCCTGAACTTTTCTATCACTGGCGCTACTTTCAAACTTCTTCTAATATACGCATACCTTATCGTATCCATTCTCGTGACCCCACACATCGCTCTCAACATTCGCATTTCCGCCGCGTGCACTCTTCCTTCATCCCTTTCGTGGTCCAACACCCAGAACCATACATTACGACAGGACTTGTAAATTTTCCCCTAACTTATACTATGTAGGTACTATTATTAAAAAATACCTCTGTAAATATGTACCTTCGTCAGTAAGCAGCACAGTGGCAGACAAGCACCCAGGTTGCTTCGCGTGCCCGCCATTAGGCCAGAAGTCAGCATGTCCGGTCTTGCCAGGCGCGCCGTATCCACCACCATCAGTATGGATGATGTCCACGAATGAGGCGTCGGCTTTCGAGATAGGCTGGCCGAGGATAGAGGGGTAGAAGCCGGGGTAGGCTGGGTCAAGGCCAGTTAGTCTGCAAGAGTAAAGAACTCATGCATCATCATCATAATTATATACTCAATCGTTTATTGTATTCCACAATGTAATAAAAGGTGGTTATTGATAGGTACATGATCATTATGGGCCCTGTTGGGCGCGACAATCTTTTGGATAGAGGAGGACGTCATTATTCTTGTTAGGTTATATTCATTTGAAAAGAAAGCATTAAAATATTCCTCAATTTAGTAATTAGTAATTATTTAGTTGTTTTTTAAATGTTAAGTTGTTTATCTCATTTATCGACGCGTCAGGTAGTTTGTTAAATATTTTGATCGACATAACGTAAGGGCTTGAAGAGTGTAGTTTGAATCCGGCAGTGGTATCATAACCTTGTTTTTGTATCGCAATGAGCGTGTCGTATGCATCTCACATATCAGCCAAAGGACGTCAAATGCTGAACATAGGCCTCCCCCATAGATTTCCAGAGCGGCCTGCACCCAACGGCTCCCAGCAACCTTTATCAGGTCGTCTTTCCATCTAGCGGGGGGCCGTCCTACGCTGCTTTCCAGTGCGTGGTCTGGACTGGACAACCTTTCTGTCCCAACGGCCGTCAGTTCTTTGAGCTATGTGCCCTGCCCACTACACCTTCAGCTTGCTAATCCTTTGTGCTATGTCGGTGGCTTTGGTTCGGGTACGTATCTACTCATTTCCGATTCGAAGTCATTCATACGTTTTTAATAATGTGCAGTGTTTTATCTCCTCCGTGGCGCAGTGGGCGATTAGCCGGCTGACACGCAGGAGGTTGCGGGTTCGTTTCCCGCCGCGGAATGAAATGTTTGCACGAACTACAGATATGTGTGCTGGGTATGGATGCTCATCTGATATTTTAAGTACGTATTTAAATAAAAAAAGTATATAAGTATTCTATCATTTCCATTGTAAAAGCTTTGCTTAATTTGAGGTTAGATAGTGTTGTGTGAAATGTCTAGCTTTATTTATATATAATATTGTATTTTATTTGTTTAAGAAAGTTTTACCCTAAGTTGGGGTAACTTAGGGTAAAACTTTCCTAAGTACCTGAAAAGTGATTAATTAACACCTGTTCAAGAATCGATATATGGTGTTGCAATAGTACATTGTTATATAAGGGGCGTAAGCGATTAATTACACCCTAAATATTTTGGCGTACGAGCGAGCGAGGACGCTAATGCGTACTAAACTATGGTCTCTTTTATTCAATAGAAATAAGGATGTGTCATGGAGGTTGTATTTCAATAAAGCATGTTATGAATACGACCTCTTTCATTTTTAAATATAAATATGGATGTCATTTAGATTGTATTTAATTTCAACATTTAATGTAATCTCTTTTATTTTAAATAGAAATAAGTATTTGTCGTGGAGGTTGTATTTCATTTTAGTATCTAAGAATCCATTTCATTCATGTCACACCTTATTTAAATCAAAATTCCATCTTGAAAATGAAGTCGAGGCAGAAGTTACATCTGGCGTGTCTGCTTTTTAGTGTACTTAAATACCAAACGCCGAAATACCTGTACGATAGACTAAGTTGGGTTTCTCAGACTATGACGCTACGAAAGTGCTCGAAACAGCTAGCCATCCAGCGGCATCACACAGCAGCATTCAGAGGCAGTTTCCACTATGCTGCAACTAAATGCTGGAACAATATTCCACCGCCGATTCGGGAGTTGTGTAGCGTCTATGGTTTCAGACCTAAACTAAGATTGTTCCTCTTTGATTTCCTAAGGTCTCACGAACTCCTTAGAAACGATATTTCCATATTGTAGTTTTCCCATTTTATCCACTCCTTTATAATATCCTTCCTCTCTTCTGACAGCCTGATTACTTAGCAGATTTGCCTTTGCTTAGCAGTGGGACTGATTAATGCACTTTCCCGCCTAGTTCTCCCCAATCCTCTACATTTTTGTTCTTTTACTTTTTATAACTTAATAATACTTAGTTACTATTTTATATATATTATTTATTTAGTTTTTCTTAGTGTGGTAACTTATATTTATCTATATATTCATATTTTTTTGTAATTGTGGTACTGTGCGGGCAGTCATCCGTGACATCCTACTTTTTAAATGGTTCCAACAGAAGACCAGCGTTGTGCCAAAAGCATAACAAATGCTGAGTTGGACGACTTTTTGTGACGTCGGTCATTTATATATAGGTAATTGTGAGACACACATTTGTTGGGTATTGCTGTTTTTGTGTGTATTATATATTTTGTTCTATTGAGTGTATCTTACTTGTGTGCTGTGTATGTTAAGTTCCGTCACAAATAAATGTTTTTTCCTTCTTTCTTTCTTTATCTTAAAATTACTTACGGCCCGTAAAAATGTACGCATCAGGCTTCGAACTAACAATGACAATCTTTCAGAGCATGAGTAATGAAAATAAATGAATTGAATAAGAATATAGCTTACTAACCTGGGAATGTTCAGTCCTCTCGCAGCTAAAGATCTCGCCGCGTACGCCATAACATGAGCGCCCAGGGAATGTCCAACGAAATGCAAGCCTTCCACTGGGACACCTTGTTTCACAAGCCGAGACATAGCTCGTGCGGTCTCTTTGCCGACCTGGAAAATAAATTACAATTATCATTTTTGTTCCGTAAAAATCATCACATTTTGTCTTTATAATTATTGATTGATTGATATAGGTACTGTTTATTGCACAACAAATAAAAACACAGTAACAAAGGAAATATACAATAAAGAAAGGTACAATGTGCGATTTATCGCTAAAAGCGATCAATTCCAGACTACTTTTGGATGGAGAGGATAAACGAAAATCAAAAGACGGCGGCGTAACCTTTAACATACATTAACATAAACCTATAAAATACAATATACCTATTGACTATGCATATTAAACATTAAACTAGCTACTGCAAAGCTAACAAACTACATCTAAGTCTGACTAAATGCAAGTCCATTACCTTCACAAAGAAAATCAATTTCATAAATTTTACTTATTCTCTGTGTGGAACGCCGCTAGAAAAAGTATGTATGATAAAAGATCTAGGAATTCTGATGGACTCTAAACTACACTTTGATGTTCATATAAATCACATAATCAATAAATCATTTATGATGTATGGATTCGTAGTGCGAGCTAGTGTTCCGTTCAGGAGACCTGGCTCATACCTCTTACTATATAACTCATTGATTCGATCTCAATTAGAGTACGCTACGCCCGTGTGGAACCCGTTCTATGCTAAACACCATGACCAGATAGAATCCGTCCAACGCAAATTCTTGCGTTCAATGAACTATCGCTGTTATCGTTCGAAGTCCTACGATATACTTCTAAATAAATTTTCTTTACCAACACTTAAGATGAGAAGACTGCTCCTTGATCAACTGATATTATATAATGTCTGCCATAATAAATTTGATTGTAACAAACTTGTTAACCAAATATACATTCGTATTCCATATCGTTCGTATTCCAACCGAGAGACCCGCCAGCGTTATCTATTCGCACTTACTACTTGTAACGCGAACGCAGGTGAGCGAGCGCCACTCAATACAATTCCTAAGTTATTTAACGATCATATCTTGGAAAATAACTTAGGAATGTTTTGCATAGAAGTAGAAGAAAAGAAGAAATAGAAATGATTTCCAAACTATATAGAAATATAGAAATTGTTCAATAGTTAAAAAGATAGTTTAATTTGGAAATTGAATGTTTTGCAAGCTCACCCGCCTTGTTTAAGAAAGCAATCAATCAGACAATCCTGTCTGATTATCTAATTTTAATTTAAAGCGACTAAGTTACTCATTACTAAATGTGAACCTGTATTGTGTAGGTACGTAGGTACCTAGGCACTTGCTTGCCTGCATAATATAGGTTCATCCATATATACATATTTTTTGTACTTAAGTATTTGTATACACTCATGCCTACCATCTGTCTAACGTAATCTGTGGACAAAGGTGCTGGTTATGCCTGTAGTAAGACATATTGTAATAATTAATAAGACTAGTTATATTTAGACATAATTGTTTGTTGTCTCAAATAAATAAAAATAAATAAATAAAATAAACTTAATTACATAATAATAATGAATTTTCCGTACGTGTTCGGATACCACTATAAAAATAAAAATACTATTTGAAATAAGCAACGCGACATCTCTTGTCAATGTACTTAACTGCAATGTTTGGCATTGAGCAAAAACTGTAGATATAAGTTTTCCTGTAGATGGAGCTAACGGCGCTTTAGTCGTAATCTGAATCATCTTACTAATTTCGACCCTGACGTGACAGAACCCGGTAGCACTAATGGTAGTGCATCCTCGTATCAAAAGGAAGGTTGCGGGTTCAAGTCCCGTCTAAGCTTAAAAATTTTAGGGATGGTTTTAAAATCTTGGAACTCAAATACATACAAATAATATATAAATATACTACACTACATATGGAGGATAATTATCACATACCCTAACTAGCAGTTACGAAACAAATAAAGAAATGGTTGTAGGTAGGTATAGATACGTTGGCTTTGAAAAAAGGAAGAGATTTGGCCGACCTTATGGACAGAGGTAAGGCATTTCACAATAGCACAGCTTGTACTGTGAACGATTCACCATAAAATTGTGAACTATAGACGGGAACTGTGCTGGTACAGAAACTCGAAACGCTACTTAAGAGTTGACTATACCTCAGCCCAAACTCAAATTTCACCCCCGCTTCTCCGCGCGCCGCTGCACGTCCTATCTCGGCGTGGTTCATATGTTTGCCGGTTTTTTTATCATTCAGTCCCTTCATTATCTTGTTGTGTTTATTTCTCATTACTGCGTCTTTACAAAAACCAACTAAATATAAATTCTACCTAAGATTTACGTATTCGTTTGGGGCGACAAGCGTCACGAGTACCCCGTCTGAAAGCCGAGGCCAGACTGAATCGCGAAATGAGCGTCCGGAGCGAATGGTTTCATTAGTGCAAAACTTAGATATTTTCATTTTATGATAAACTCAAAACGTATTTTGAAAATTTAAAACACAGGTGCCCTTATTTATGTTGTGTAGAATTACTGTACAAAGTTTCAAGATCTAAGTTGTAGTATTCATCGCATAACAACGGTTTTAAGATAAATTTGGAGTCATCTTTGGATTTTTTTTCTATTGAAATTTTTTTACGGTATCGTGTTTTTACAACACAGGCGTTTTAGCACGTATCATTAAATATAACATACATGAATTACAAATTGAAATAACAAAATTTGTTGAACAAAACATTGTTTCAAAATAAGTGATTTATCGTCTCCCCAGGTATAGTGCGCCCTTAAGATAAGAAGGTGAAATGGGATTAAAGAGAATGTCAAATAAAATTATAGAATGTGAGCGAATGTGGCGAAGACGGATAGGAAGCCACTTGAGTTGTGCGAGGAAGCTGACTTGCTAGAGGCTTCACAAAATAATAAATATGTTTGTAATACCTCCTAAATGTTTATACCCCATGACACAACTGCTTGGCTCCACTAGTAGTACCATATATTTTTTCCTTTCCCGTGACACTACTATGAGGCCAGTTGTGTCATAGGAAATAATATCTCCCGTGGCACTACCCTGGTCTTCTTCTGCTGAATCGATCAGATATATAAAACTCATTGCAAGGATAAATAATACCTACTATGATTCAACTAGGGTTCACATTGATTTAATTGATATCTATTGTGTGTATACACGACTACCGATTTTGATGATTTTGTTGTTGCGAACAATTTGTGGAAAAACATAATTACTGATTTAAACAAGTATTTATCGCGTACGTATCTTTTTGGTTGTCCGCCCGTGACCACGGCTGTTTCAACATAGTCAACACGTCGGGATAACAAATAAATAAGGTACACATGCGCGATAACAACCCGTTTATTAATTATACATGAGAGGACATGTCCTTTAGGATACCTAGACGGGAGGCGGCGTAGAAGCACGTACCGTAGCCACGTCCTTCGCAACCGAGATGTAGTTCCCGAACGCGAGGTTGGCCCAGTCCAGAACCAGTGTGTTGACGCCTCCGCGCCGCACGTATGACCGCACCACTCGCTGCACGCTCCTATCTGTTGCAAGCTCCACGTATCTACATAAATAAAAATCTCTTGAAACATTCTATTTGACAACTCAACATTCCAAATTTAAAAACGATATTATACGACACAAATGTATAAATAAAATAAAACTTAAACATCTGTGTTAAACAAACACTTTTTGAAATACTATCAAATATTGGATTATTTAAATGACACAAAAAAAACGAGTGTGCTTTAGACCACACGACTGAAGTAAAACTTCTTTTTCAAAACAGTAATTTATAAAATTGTTCAATTACAAAATGGTCTACACGTCTGTAGGTCGATCAGTCTATGTTCATTCTGGACAGACACAACTCGCACTCGCACATTAACGTTTAAAAATATACTCTTTCTCTTTCTATCTTCACTAACTTATATCTACCTCCCAACTTTCGTTCGCATTTTTCGTAACGCATTCACCAGCTTCCTCCCCAAGTCAAACGGTCGTAAAGAAGTTTTACTTCAAAATAAAATAAAATGTTTTTATTCATTAGAATCACAAGCATCACCTTGAAACGTCAATTTTACTACCTGTTCCTTCGCGACCAAGCCAGGAAAGAAAGGCAAGAAACAATTCTGGTTGCTCTTTTTAATGATCCTTTTAGAATACATTACAATAAAGAAAACAAATTACGACTAAATTGTAATATTTAACAATATAACAAAAATTGTCAGAATATGAGTACCAAACAAACAAACATCCAAACTTTCGCATTTATAATATTAGTGTGATGTAGAACTAACATTGTTGAACACTCATGGGTGAACTTACTTATTCCGAAGCACCTGATAGTGACAAACAATGGAAGGTTAATGTAGGTTACGCTGAGAGATGGGATCTGCAAGAGTGGACCAACGCCACAGGGGTCGCGGTAGAATGTTCTCTGTACCCGTGTCCCCGGTTTAAAACGAGGAGGAACGCCGTGGAGGTTTAGTCGACATACCGCTCGCTGGCTGGCTTCAGCGACGTAATAAAAAAGGTTGCGTTACACCTCTAAATATACTTGACCTTAATCTTCGTTACAAAATATAAGAAAGTTACGACGTTATTTAACTACATGTATTAGTAAACATGTGAAACATTTTTGCATGCTGCGCCTACTTCTAGGAGGACGTACGATGTAAATCCTCCTAGAAGTAGGCACAACATGGTAAGATTTGATAAGATTGGATATATATTTAAGGTTCCGTATCCAAAGGGTAAAACGGCACCCTCAGGCTCCGCTGTCTGTCTGTCCGTCTGTCACCAGGCTGTATCTCATGAACCGTGATAGTTAGACAGTTGAAATTTTCACATATGATGTATTTCTGTTGCCGCTTTAACAAAAAATACTAAAAACAGAATAAAATAAATATTTAAGGAGGGCTCCGATACAACAAACGTGATTTTTTTGCCGTTTTTATAGATTATGGTACGGAACCCTTCGTGCGCGAGTTCGACCCGCACTTGGCCGGTTTTATTTTTCTTACATTGTTTCATGTAGGTAAATCAAGTTCAATGGGCCAAATAAGAGAAATATTTAAAAAAAAAATGTAAATACTATATACTAGGTGGGTACCTATGATACGATAGAAAGTGATAAATAAAAGGCCAGGGTTTATTATAACCAAAATAAGAGTCACGAGAAATCAAAAATTTTGTAACATCTGAAACTATCATGATTATAAAGTGACTAGCTGACCCGCCCGCGGCTTTGCGTTCGTGTTTAAAACATTACCCTCCTTCTGTGGAGTCGGCTAAAAAGTAGAATTTCTCAATCTCGGTCATACATAATCTATCTAAATACCAAATTTCATCGAAATCGGTTCAGCCGTTTACCGATTTCTAGACAGATGGACAGTTACTTTGGTTAGATATTATTAGTAACCAAGGGTTTGTGGGTTTTACGGGGTTGGAAAGCCGTGATGATTCAAGATATTTACTTGCACGAAACACAGACTTTGTACACAGAATTGTACAAGACATGGTGTTATCAACGAAGAGTCACTATGTTTCACCTACTTGATGTATACAAATATTTAAAATGATGTGAGGTGGTACTTACCCATGAGCATACAGCACGGTAGGCCTTCGCATATCGAAGCTAGGGTCGTCCAGGAGTCGACTGATGTCCTTCAGCCGGAACGAAGACGGTGTCGTCACATTCGTACTGAAATTTAAAATAATCACGTTAATATCAATTTAAATAGGTAACTTAAGTACACCGCACTCCGTTAAAGCTTTGTTTATTTCACTCCCTCCAAAGGTTGCCTGGAAGAGATCACTTTTAGCGATAAGGTCGCCCATTGCCTTGTTATTCTAGATTAGTTTCTGTTTGTATTGTTTCTGTTTGCATGGTAATTCAATATCAATCTATCTAAATTAGCACAATCCAGTTGAGAGATCCGTAATGAATAGGTAGGGTATTTTAAACGAATTTATTTATCTGAAAATATAAAAAAGGCTTCCATTATACCTGGTTGAAATATCTCTCATTCGTACAAAGCGGTTCTATTCGAGCTTTATTATACGCACCGCTAAAGAGTGGAACGCCTTGCCAGAGTCTGTTTCCTGATAACTACAACCCGGTTGTCTTCAAGTCAAAGTCATAATCTTTTATTTATTAAAATCACAAGGATCACTTTGAAACGTCAATTTTACTGTCTGTTCTTTTGCGACCAAGCCAGAAAAGAAAGGCTGGTTGTTTTTTTTATTGATCCTTTTAGAATACATTACAATACAGAAAATAAATTACGTCAAAATTGTAACTTTTTGAACGAGTTGGAGCAATTACAGTCCCAACTTCTCTATCATCGAAATAATCCGATATTGTATAGTAGGCTTTTTATAAAGATTTTGTTTAATTGCGTTTTTAAATTTGTTAAATTTTGTCTGTACAAAAAGTGTCACCGACAATGGATAATGCAAGAAATCAACGAACATGCCTTGCGAAGGAGCAGCAGTTGGTTTAGGCGCCGGGAGACAGAAGGAGTCCAGAGGGATAAGGCCGGCGTAACGTTAGCTTGAATTAAGTGTTATATAAAAAAAAGTGCAAAATAAACAACTATGAACCCTTAAAATTAAATGTTTGAGTGAGTGTTGAGTTTACAAGTCAAAAGTACAGTTAAGTGTAGTGGAAAAAATAAAACGATGTTAGTGCAACAATCTTAATGTTAATGAACTGTAAGTGACCTATCTAGAATAAATCATTAGTAACATATTACGTAGGCAGATTATACAGTTCATTCATAGTATCAAATTACGCGTATTATGAAGAATCCTAGTGACCTAGTAGCGGCATGATGTCCCCTACTACTTGTTACAACTAAAATTATGGTATGTATTTAATTATTTCTCTTTAAAAATATTTTATAAATGTGGTTTAAATAGGATAAGAATTTGTGTATCCGATTCATATTCGGGTTGCGCAAGTTTGATCACGTCTCCATGTTTAGATCCCAGCTAAAATGGCTTCCCATTCGTCGTCGACGTGATCTTCATGTTGTAACTTTTCTCTTCAACACTCTTTTCAATCCTTTAGCTCCTTCTTACCTCCGTGAGCGCTTCGATTTTCTTGTCCTACCGGAGATGACTTGTAGGTCATCTAAGTCCCTCCTTCTCAAAACCCCTCCTCATTCCTCCAGTCGCTATGGCGGTTCCTTCACTGTCCATGGAGTCAACCTGTGGAATTCTCTACCACACTCTATCCGCGCAAGTCCATCACTAAGCACTTTTAAGCTTAGAGTCAAAGAGCATTACCTGTCCTTGTAAGCTTTTAGGTTATTTATTATGTATAAGTAGGTATATTATTTATATTTTGTATAATATATTATGTTTATCTCTAGTGTAGGTATAGTATATAGGTATTATTATTATTTTTTAATATGGTTAAGTGTTGTATTTATTATAGTATATGCTATATATTAGTATTCTACTCCAATGTCATTCTCTGTGCACGTACCCACCACTATAATCAAATATCTCTATCTTCAAAGGTTTGCTGGAAGAAAACTCTTATTAGGGTTAAGCTCGCCTTTGTACATGTCCATTTTGTAAGCTATTTTTATCTGTAAATCTATTTGTGTACAATAAAGAATAAAGAATAAAGAATAAAGAATGGAAATTGAATTAACAAAATGTGTAGAAGAACTCATTTTAATTAAAAATATTTAATCAAAAAAGGTAAATCTAGATATCAAGGTAATGTTATAGCAAATAAGTTAGGAGAAACAGAATATTTATACGAAAAAAGTAAAGTTCTATTGAAAATATTAAGTGAGAAAAAAGATTTAGATGTTAAGTATATTACGTCATTGAGTAAGTGGAAAGACGAAATAACCGAATGTTACGTAAATATAATAGAACGTTGTACGGGAAAAAGTGGAACTGATTCTGCGGACCATTATAGGGATTGTGAGACCGATAAAACAGAAGATTCAGAACCAATCATGGAGTTCGATTTAAAAACGGCGTGTAACTTGATTTCTGTTATGAACAGTAATTGTGAAAGTAACATCAAAGGTATCATTGACTCTATTGAAATGTATTCGGAAATGTTGTCGAGTGCAGGTAAAGTTTTACTAGTAAAATTTGTCTTGAAAAGTAGGCTTTCGGAAAATGGAAAACTACGTATGTCTAGTGATTACACATCTACGAGCGATCTCGTCAAAGATTTACGGAAATGCTTATTAACCAAAAAATCATTTACTGCGATACATTCACAGTTACAAAACACAACCCAAGGCTGGCGTAGTATCGACCAATACGCTACTGAATTAGAGAAATTATTTACTAACTTAACAATAGCTCAGGCTGATGGTAATTCTCAAAATTACGCTGTGTTAAAGCCACTTAACGAGAAATTGGCAATCAAACGATTTTCAGAAGGTTTACGCGATACCAGACTTAGCACCATTATAGCAGAGCGAAACTACGAAAACTTAAAGGATGCGATCCAAGCAGCCAAGGACGAGGAGTTAACATCGACGTCAACTTCACAGAGTGAGAACGTCTTGCAAATTTCGCATCGAGGTAGAGGTAAGAAATTTAATTATAGCCAAAGGCCCTACTACAACAACCCAACAACGAGTCACCGAGGAAATAACCGAGGCATGTCTATAAATAGTACCAGAGGACGATTTAATTACAACAGAGGGAATTATTTTAATATTTTTCGGGGAAATTCATCAAACTATACCCGTGGTCGTGGTAGAAGTTCATACGGTAACAGCTTTGACCGTTCACAGAACAATCAGCGTGGACGAGGTTACCAAGGTTCGATCGGGAATCGTTCGAGTTTTCAGACTCATGGTAGTGGCAATAATCACCGAGTGTTTTGTACGAATTAGTCGGATAGTACTGAACCAGTAACAACAAACGAAAATAAAATGCAGTTTTTTCGAGTTTAAGAACACCATCTTAGCATTATATGGTAAAGCAAAATTTATATCTTTTTACGTTGGTAACAAAAAATACTTTTGGTTAATTGATACAGGAGCATCATTATCTGTAATAAAGAGAGATGCATTACCAAGTAACAGTTCCATAATAAATAAGGAGACATCCATAAATGGCATTGGAGGCCAGATTCAATCATCTGGGTTTATTAACCTTTGTTTGACTCATCGTGATGAACATCATCGGATCGAATTTGATGCCAGGCTTCATATATTTGAGAACATTCCTTTAAAAGCTGATGGAATCTTAGGTTTAGACTTTCTGTGTCATTATGCATCAAATATAGATTTGAGTAAGAACATAATAAGACTATCCCAATATGGAATGGATTATTCATTGCAACTCTATGACACTATCAATTACTCAAATGAAGTTACACATTCCAGCGCGAAGTGAATCAATTCACTACTTACTTTTAGATACGGATTTTAAGGACGCTTGTGTCATTTGCAACCAACAATTGGAAGAAAATGTTTTTTTAGCAGGATGTATAAGCCAAATAGGAAATAATCGATTACCAGTAAAAATTCTTAACACAAGTGAACATGATATTACTTTACCATTGTTTCAACCAGAGTTATATTCAATAAAAGACTATGACATTTGCGATTTTAAACAAAATACAAACGGTTTAGAGCGAGCTAAAAATTTATTAAAAACTTTAAAATTAGATCATTTGAATTTAGAAGAAAAGAAAGCAATTCAAGCATTATGTACTAAATATTGAGATGTTTTCTTTTTACCAGGAGACAAATTAACAGCAACGAACGTTTATGAACAATCAATTACATTAAAACCAAATGTTAGGCCAGTTTATGTTAAGCAGTATAGATTACCACATTGTTTAAAAGGTGAAATTAACCGTCAGGTACAAAATATGTTAGATAATGATATAATAGAACAAACAAAAAGTGAGGGGTCAACTCCAATTTTGTTAGTACCAAAACAAAAGCACGGATAATAATAAAAAATGGCGATTAGTTGTGGATTATCGAAAACTAAATGACTGTATAGTGGATGATAAATTCCCATTACCTAATATAACAGAAATTTTGGATTCTCTTTCTAACTCAGTATATTTTTCACATTTAGATCTCAACCAGGGATACTACCAAGTAATCTTAGATAAACAGAGCGGAGAATATACAACTTTTAGTACTAGTGCAGGCCAATACAGCATGAAAAGATTACCAATGGGTTTAAAGACAAGCGCGAGTACGTTTAGCAGAGTTATGTCAGTAGCAATGTCAGGTTTAACGTTCGACAAATGTTTTATCTATTTAGATGATTTAGTAGTTTTCGGAAGAAACTTAGAAATACACAATAAAAATTTGACGGATGTACTAGAAAGACTTAGAAAAGTAAACTTAAAATTAAATCCAGAAAAATGTAATTTTTAAAGAAAGAAATTCTTTATTTGGGACACTTAGTATCGGAGAATGGAGTATTGCCAGATCCAGCAAAAGTGGAAGTATTACGGGATTATCCTGTACCAACTAATACGGATGAAGTAAAGAGATTTGTAGCATTCTGTAATTATTATAGGAAATTTATTAAAAATTTTGCATACATAACAAATCCACTAAATAAACTAACAAGAAAATAGGAACCATTTGTTTGGACTAATGAGTGTCAAAATGCATTCGAAAAATTAAAAGAAGCTTTGATTACTCCACCTGTATTAAAGTTTCCAGATTTTTCTGAAAATAATGAGTTTATAATACAAACAGATGCATCAGGTAGGTACTGCAATCGGCGCAGTTTTGTGTCATAAAAATATGAAACCAATAGCTTATGCTAGTAGACCTTTAAATAAAGGAGAGCTGAACTACCCAACAATTCAAAAAGAGTTAGTAGCTATTGTTTGGGCGATAAAGTATTTTAGACCTTACGTATATGGAAAATTATTTACGATAATGACGGATCACAAACCTTTAATTTATCTATTTTCTATGAAAGATCCATCTAGTAGACTTCTTAAATTTAGACTAGAATTAGAGGAATATAACTTTAAAATCTTATATGTATAATGAAAAGAGAACAGTGTTGCGGATGCATTGTCCAGAATTATCATAACGTCAGATAATTTAAAGAAAATGAACGAGGAAATTATTTCGGTTATGACGAGGGTACAAACAAAAAATGTTAACGGTAATTTGAACAAACAAAATATTAGCAACCAAAACGACCAGTGGCCTGATCAACCATAAGTTGTTGGAGTGCTGAAAATACCAAATAGCTCTACGGAAATGATGTTTATAACAAAAAACGAAATGAATAAGTTGAGACAACAAAATAATATAGATAAAGAATATTAATGTTTTATTTACAGTAACAAAAGAAATGCATTATATATTAATCTTGATTTTAGAGCACGATTTACGCGAGCCGAATTCGTGACTAAATTAGGAGAAATTTGCAAAAATATGAAAATAAATGAACTATGCATACCTAGTAAAAAATTATGAAAATGAAGATTTTATAGCAGATTTGTTAAAAGAAATAAAGGATAACCAGTTATCCAATTATCCACGGATTTATATATTAAAAGGAGTAAGAAGAATTGAAAACGAAGAAGAAAAGAAATACATTTTACATGATTTTCATCTACTACGCACTGCAGGTCATGCAGGCGTTCGTAGAATGACTATAATATCAAAAGAAATTTTTTTTGGTCAGGTCTAGACAAAGACGTAGCAGAGTTAAGTATAAGTAAATGCATTAAATGCCAAAAAATGAAGCATTGTAGGTATGTCAAGGCGCCTATGGAGATAACTATAACGGCTTCGTTTCATCATCATCATCATATCAGCCGTAGGACGTCCACTGCTGGACAAAGGCCTTCCTCATTGATCTCCAGGAACTGCGGTTGGAAGCGGCCTGCATCCAACGCCGACCTGCGGTTCTTACCAAGTCGTCTGCCCATCTTGTAGGTGGACGTCCTACGCTGCGCTTGCCGGTCCGTGGCCTCCATTCGATAACTTTCCGGCCCCATCGGCCATCTGTTCTGCGCGCTATATGGCCTGCCCATTGCCACTTCAACGTGCTAATCTGTCGGGCTATGTCGGTGATTTGAGTTCTCCTACGTATCTCCTCATTTCTGATTCGATCCCGTAGAGAAACCCCGAGCATAGCCCTTTCCATAGGTCGTTGAGCGACTCTGAGCTTATTCATAAGGCCAATAGTGAAGGACCACGTCTCGGTTCCATATGTCATCACTGGTAACACACATTGATTGAAGACTTTCGTCTTAAGGCACTGAGGTCTTATGTTGGACGAAAAGACGTTGCGAAGTTTCCCAAACGCTGCCCATCCGAGTTGGATTCGACGATTGACCTCTTTCTCGAAGTTGGACCTACCTAATTGGACTGTTTGTCCTAGGTATACATACGCGTCGACAACTTCAAAAGCCGAGTTCTCAACCATAACTGGGGCAGGAACGACATGGACATTCGACATGATTTTCGTCTTGTCCATGTTCATTTTAAGTCCTACCCGTTGGGAGACTCGATTGAGGCCTTCGAGCATCGTGCTGAGCTCTTCCATCGACTTTGCCATGACCACAATATCGTCGGCAAACCGAAGGTGAGTGATGTATTCGCCGTTAATATTGATGCCCAGTCCTTTCCATTCCAGAAGCTTGAAGGCATCTTCCAATGCGAGCGTAAACAATTTCGGAGAGATGACATCTCCCTGTCTTACGCCTCTTTTTAAGGGAATCGCCTTCGAGCTCTGTTCGTGTACTCGGAAGGCTTCGTTTGCTTTTGAAAAACTATATCTAGATATTGTAGGACCATTAGACAGAGATATTGATGATTATCGTTATATTTTAACGCTACAATGCGAATTAACTAAGTTTGTAGAAGCGTATACATTAAAAAATAAGGACACGGTAAGTGTAGCTAAGGCATTAGTGAATAATTTTATTTTAAGGTTTGGGATACCCAAAGTAATAGCGACAGATCGAGGAGCAGAGTTTGTTTCTTCAGTAATGGAACAGGTATGTAAATTATTAGAAATAGAAAAACTAACATCAACATCTTATGATCATCAATCAATAGGAGCTTTAGAAAATTCACATAAATATTTAGGTTCATTTTTGCGAATACATTGCAATGGACAAAAAGAAACATGGAGCCATTGGTTACCATTTTTGTGTTACAGTTTCAATAATACGGTTCACACATAAACAAAATACACACCCTTTGAATTAGTATTCGGTAGACCTAGTATAATACCATATAGAGTAAGTCAACATATAGAACCTTTATATATTCCAGATAGTTATCCATTAGATCTTAAGTATAAGTTACAAGTAGCACACCAAGATGCTCGAAATAATTTACTTTTAAACAAACATACTCGTAAAAAAGTGTATGATAGGAACGTAAATAATGTAACGTACAAAAAGGGAGAATTGTTATTAATTAAAAATGAAGTAGGAAATAAGTTGGACACTTTATGGGAAGGACCATTTGTAGTTTTAGATGATTTAGGAGTTAATGTTAAAATATTATAAAATAATAATCAATATTATTCAAAAAAATATAACAAAATTATTCATTACTTAATATTATATAAACATATACCTATAAAAAAATGTATAAGTACCTTATATTTTTTTTTCTTTCTTTTACCCCCGAGGTGAGGTGTAGTATAGGTAGATATAAGTATACACATAAGCTAGCATATAAGCGACCGATCTATTGTTTAAAGAGAGAGTAATAAAAGGTCTTCCACCGAGTTAAGACGTTTCAATAACATCCCTTCAAGTAGCAATGGCTTGGAATATACAAATTTTATTTTTGTAACTGTTTGCTAAATTGTTTTTGACCAGAAATTGGCTATAGAATTGTCCCTAACTTCGCACAGGTATTTTATGGCGGGTTACTATATCCGTCGGTAACCAGCTACGACTCGTTTCTCCTTGAAAACCTGTCAAAAGTTTGATGTTAGCTTGACACTTTTTCAAGGAGATACGAGGCGTAGTCGGTTACCGACGGGTATAGGAACCCGCCTTTAGTGTGCAGGTATTATTGAACATTCTCTAAGACAGCAGATAACTAGGTACTTATAAAAAGAGGGAGGAAATATAACTTGGTACAACTTACCCATAGAACCTGATGTAGACATCTTTAAAGTTTGCTGCTCTGCCAGAAGGCACTGAAAATAGAAGAGTTCACAGAATAATTACGACTCGTTATTACTGTCAGGGGCTAAAAAAGCGATCTGTATCTTTTAATTGTTAGTGTGCCTAGTCATAACCTATTCAACGATACCACGAAAGATGGGGCGCGTGAGTAAGAAACTTCCATACACAGGAGATACTTATACTTAAACAATATTTTTGAGTTTTTATTTTCTATATGTTTGGCCTCACTAAATCGTATCATCATGTATAATTTCAGTGATCTTTATTTGCAGTACTATTGACAGACAGACAGTCGGACATGTCAAAACTTAAGGGGTTTCTAGTTCGACTATGGACGGAGCCTTTATTTATAATAAAATATCATTTTCAACGAACGCTTATTCATAGGAAGGTATCATATTAAGATAAGTGTATAATTCATTGTCAACAACTACGATTTAGGACATGATAATTGGATAATAAATTGCGATAGAAAAACATAATATCTTTCATTCAACCCAGTGATTCGAAAATATGAATAACTAGATGACCAATCCGCAGCTTCGCACGCGTAGTTTTTCAATAAAAACCCTCCCTCTGCGCAGTTGGGTAAAAAGTATCCTATGTCATCCGGGGATAGTGTAGCTTCCCAAGGGGGAAAAAATTATTAAATCGGTCCAGTAGTTTCGGAGTCTATTCAATACAAACAAACAAATCTTACCTCTTTATATATTTGTAAAGATAAATATTTTTTTGTTTTTTTGTCTGAATTTGCTAAGCACATAATATTAAGGAGATACCTATTAGTATATTATTAGGACAAAAGAGGTACACACGGCTACACATCAAGCTATAATTTCCAGCATAAGCTGACCTCGCATTGTGTAGGCTTTTCGTAGAATGAGAGGTCAGCTTATACTCGAATTGTATAGCTTGATGTGTAGCCGTGTGTACCTACACACGTTTACTAATATATTTATTTAAGAAAAACTATGAAGCGTTTTCAAGGAAAACACGGTTACCTACATTATTGAGGCATTTATTCCTGATCTAAATTCAAAACTGAGTCAAGACTCAAGCAGACTTGATCAAAAATTATCTACGTTTCAGTCTAAATTAAAAATAAAAATTTATTTTTGCGTTCCATTTGAATCGTCAATTTACACGTGTTACTCGCAACCTATAACCGGGTAGACTTAATTGTTCAGACAATACACCCGGCCGGTTTACAAATACATAGTTGCTAGTAATGTCAATATTGCTACATTTGTTTGGTTTTGGAGTTGTTGGAGCACATTCCGTCCCATGTTTTTATGTCATCTAAATAATCCGATATTTTATAGTATTTCAAAAAGTGTTTGTTTAACACAAATGTATAAGTTTATTTATACATCTGTATTGTATAATATCGTTTTTAAATTTGGAGTTTTGAGTTCTCGAATAGAACGGTAAGTCCCACTTGCGTACATGCCCGACGTTTTTGCGAGCAACATCTACTGAGGTATTATTTCTACGTACTACGGACGAGGGATATTCGCATCCGCAAATGTTATACCTCCGCATCAATTTGGTCGTCTGTGTCCGCATCCGCAATAATCGATGCGGATGTCCATGCGGATGCAGTGCGTTCACAAGAAATAAATTAAGGTGGGGCTTGTGACGTGGGCGCGTGCTGATTGAGCGAAGATTCCGGTGACAAGATCCGACACGTGTGTTACTGTTTATCATTTGTATCTCGTAAATCAATCATACGTGTTTACTATCTTATCGTATGAAAATAGCCGTTTTTTAGTGTTATTGCGAGTATACAGTAAGTATTGTATATTAAATGAGTTTTCTGCAGTTAATAGTTTATATTTATGTTTTATTTCTGCACCAAAACGAAGTTTGTTAGATAAACCTTTAGATTCGCATCCGCATCTACATCCGCGGATGTGAGCTTTCAAAAATTCGCATCCGCATCCACATCCGCAACATCCCTGCTACGGACGAGGTCGAACGGAAATGCTCACAAAAGGTCGAGCATGAACGTAAGTGTAGAAGCACCATAAATTGTATTACAAACTTAAGGCCGAGTGTACAATACAAGGTTTGCAGGATCCACTTATAAGAAAGTATTGCACAACACATACCTACCTACTTAATCTTGATACAAGTTTAACCTTGACACAACCCTGTGCCTAAAAGTGCAGCATTTTTAAGAAATTCAAAGCAAAGAGCTTGGACATTTTATATCATTTTTTTATTGCCACAAACCAGTCCGAGTGATACCTAAATAAATAAACACCCAACAGACACGTAGATAGATATTTTTACAAAATGGAGATGGAACAAGCAATTGACCCTTAAACCAAAAGTCCTACAAGTCAGCAAGCTTAAAGGCAAATAGTGGAGTTAGACACATATCTAGATGAAGTGATCACAGTAGATGAGTAGAAGTAGACCAAGGCCGATTTTCAGAAGCTTCTTCCAGCAATAACACAAATATCATCATCATACATAGTCATAAGCGTACTAGAGTTCCTTGTGATATAGCTCGCCCGGGGAACTACTACCACCATACCTATTTCTGCCGCCAGCAAGCATTGCTGTGTTCAGTGTCTAGGGTAGATTGCCGGTGAAACTACATGAGGCTTTACCTGTTTACCTGATAGACGCAGGGCAGTGCATCGTAGGGCACGTAACTAAGGCGCGTGACCTACGAGGAAATACTTTGTTATAGGCGATGGTTACCACTTAACATCAGGTGGGAAATAAGCTTGTTCCATCTCCAGGTAGTACCTACAAAAATAAAATAACACCTATTTGACGAAAGAGACTATTTTGTTATTATCTTTAAAGGGGATATGTATTTGATTACTGACCTGGTATAGTAGAGCGTAAGAACTGGTTGAAGCTATCCGCGTTTATTGGCAGACTCGGCTCTCTTTGACACTGGCATGGTATTAACGCTGTAACATAAAAGTTTAGAAAAAATCATTTTAAAACACCCATGTATTTAGACGTTTTGTGGTCATCCCCATTGTATTCAGCTACATAAGATTGGCGAAACTAGATTTTGCATATTATCAGCAATACTAAATATTGTTAGTGTATAATGTCGATGACTATATATGAATAAAACAAACACAAGTAAGTTATCAGAATTGAATCTGTCTGATCGGTCGAACCGTACGGGTGACTGATCAACCAACATTAAGCGTGATGTTCTATGCTCTGAATGAATGAATGCAAATTCTTTATGTAAAAAATAAAAATAAGCTGTGCATAGGCGAACTTAATGCTAGATAGCATTCTCTTTCCGCTAAACTTTGAGTAATGCGGACAAACAGTTATTGTTGGTGTTTGCTCTGTTATGCCAATTCGCTCCTCATAGTTTACAACGAGGAAACCAACAAAACGTGCTATGCTGCGTTTTGTTTAAAACATCACATCACAAAGCAGCATAGCTTAATGTTATATAGTCGCCCTAAAGCGCCGACTCTGCTAAGTACCACATATAATTAATAAGCCCTATAATCAAGACACAATCAAAAACACAAGTAAGGTTAAGTTTAATGTATTTCTAAGCCAAGGTCCAAAGATTTTCCTCCTAGAGTCAGAGGGTACAAAGTATTATTGACATGACAGTAATGTATACACATAACATGTCACGGCCGCTGCAACTGGCAGGTAATGGCACAAGATTACTGTCAAGCCATTTTGCATCATTACTCTGAACTTGTTTACTTATGCCTTAATTTCCTCATGATTATTCTGCAGTCATGTGATTCCCTCCAGTGTCAGTAGTTCAGTTGTTAGTCCGGTTGACCGAACTACTGATTTTTTTTGTTGTTAATACAATAGTCCGGTTAGTACAAAGCACTCAACCTTACCATCTAAATCCCCTCTAATCCCTAAATCTTAAATAGCCTCTAGTAGCAATAGTTTGGCTAGTAAGTAAAGAAAAAAAAGTTTTTATGGTCGAGTTATCTTTAAAAATACATTTGTTCTTGAACTTTCCGCAATCTAACCACATATATTACAAAGCAATCAAACATAATAATACTTAGTGCAAACTTGGTACAATTTCGCACTGCGCTTATTTTCGCATGGAGTGACAAAGACAGGTGCACACGGTAGTATGGACTCGAGTATACTCAAATACCTATTGAGAGAGCAAGCGCCCGACTGTGAGACCTGGACGCTAACACTGAAGGAAGAGAACAAACTCTCTTGGTGGCAGAGCGGAAGGTCCTCCGTAAGATACTGGGACCAACCCGCAGAGAGGACGAAAGCATGAGAGTCCGGAAGAATTTAGAGATCGAGGAGCTAGTGGTAGAATACAACATCATCGGCGAAACGAAAGCGCATCGCCTTCGCTGGCTCAGCCATTTAAAGAGAATAGGAGAGGGTCGACACGTTCACAACGCAATCTCGGTTGCCCCGCCGCGCGTCGGCCAACGACCCGATGGACACAGAGATGGGTAATGGGTAAAAACCCATTCTACCCATTTGGGTTATAACCGGGTGATTTGGGTTTTAACCCGATTTTAACCCATTTTCACCCATTTTGCTGGGTGAAAATGGGTATTTGGCTATTTTAATGCCAAAGTTAAAATAAGGTAGGTGCCCACTACGGTAGGTACCTACTAGGAACGTAATTAAAATATTAAATTAATAGTAGCTTTCTAATAGATACTTATAGCTGGAAAATTTATAAAAGTCGGAATTAAATTAAGATCGATTTATTACTAAGTAGAACTTCTTTACGCACGCTTGACTTGGCGAATTGCTATCGATAAAAAAGTATTTACGACGTTTTGTATTTTGAATCTACCATCTTCGATTTACGAAAAAGTTCAGCAATTCCACAACAGATGGCAGGCAGCAGCAGAAAATAACTTATGTACTAACTGTATGATCCTCAAAATAAGGTTGATATTTCCTTTTTATTTTTCTTTCTTGGCGTCGCACGGTTTTGTGCATTTGCCATTGACAAATAAAAAAATAGGGAAACAGAATAGACATGACATTTCCTTAAAAAAATTATTTTTACCACTACTCGGCCAGTGCGGTGATACAAAATATTGTCATTATCGATTGGACCCGATTTTGGGTTTGATTAAAATGTTATAGGATACAAAAGGGTGCTGTTATCTATAATCTAAGGATAATCTAGTTCAATATTTGACTAAAACTTACTAAGATCATTATTATTTACCTACAGAAATGGAACTATTTTTTGCGAAGATCATGATGTAAATAATAATGCGCATGAATAAATATATGTTGTTATTACCAGTTGAAAACTAAAAGACGTAAGTTTAATTCGTCGTTTTTAACACTTAGGGCCCATTTCACAGGTTTCTGATAAAGTTACACATAGCTATCTGACAAATAAGTTGTTACTTTTTGAGTTTACCCGATGACAAAAACATAGACTCATAAATTACCAGTACAAGTTATAATTTTAACAACCCTTCATTTTGGTAAGGGATAAAACCATTTGATGAACGTTTAATAATTTTTGTGAGAATTTTAATATAAATGGTAGAGATCGATAAAACTGCTATCGCATTAGACTACATCACTGACTGAGTAGCGGAGAATATTCCAGAATGCATATCTCCTATCCCAAATTAGCCTAAGTTATACAAACTGCAAAAAAACACTCCTTCATGCTTGTACAATGGAGTTAATTTTGCTATAGATAAATAATGTATTTACGACGTTTCTATTTTGAACATACCAGCTTCGATTTACGAAAAAGTTCAGCTATTCCACAACAGATAGCGGGCAGCAGCAGAAGATAACTTATGTACTTACTGTATGTGCCTCGAAATAAGGTTGACATTTCCTTAAAACATTATTTTATACATATATCATATATATATACAGTGTTTTTTTAACTGTAACAGTACGGCAGCACCCATAACCAGAGAAGATACAGGTGCAGTTTCTTTTAAAGCAGCAGCTCGTTTTCGAATAAAAACATTTTGGCATTAAATTTTTTTTGGTCAAGTGTGTGTAGCGCCTTAAAATGAATCAAGTTCGTAATTTTTTTTTGGTGCCGATCGATGCAGTACTTTGTAAGGATCATTTTATTGTATCGGATGAACAAATCTGAACAGCGGAAGTTAGTCAAATTTGATAAAAAGTATTCTCATACAACAGGACAAACAAAATTCCTTCTACAAATATTTTATTAGATTCTAATTGCACATTAAAGAAGTATTAATACTGTAGCGATTAAGAAGTTTAGTAACTCCATGCTCTCATGAGCAATTTCAAAAACATTTCGTATTTCAGAACAATTTTGAATTTCGAACATAGTTCTTGCACCTGTTGGACTTTTATGTCAGTCATTGCATCATCTTAGTTGTCTTATAATGGCATTGTCAAATACGCAAAAAGTAGACTTAATTGAAGCATACTTCCTCAACCGACGAAGCCCAACTAATGCGTTGAAGTGATATAAGGAACGCTACCCAGACTGCGATTGAGGAATTATGCTTCAATTAAGTCTACTTTTTGCGTATTTGACAATGCCATGATAGGACAAATAAGATGATGTAATGACTGATAAAAAATGTCCGACAGATGCAAGAACCATATTCGAAATTCAAAATTGTTATGAAATACGAAATGTTTTTGAATTGCTCATGAGAGCATGAGGTTCCTAAACTTCTTAATCGCTACATTATTAATACTTCTTTATTGTGCAATTAGAATCTAATAAAATGTTTGTTGGAGGAATTTTGCTTTGTCCTGTTGTATGAGAATACATTTTATCAAATTTGACTAACTTTTGCTGCTCAGATTTTTTTCATCCAATACAATAAAATGATCCCTTACATAGAACTGCATCGATCGGCATCAAAAAAAAATTACCAACTTGATTCATTTTAAGGCGCTACTCACGCTTGACCAAAAAAATTTTAATGCCAAAATCTTTTTCTTCGAAAACGAGCTGATGTTTTAAAAGAACCTGCTCCTGTATCTCCTCTGGTTATGGGTGCTACCGTACTGTCACAGTTAAAAAAAACACTGTATATAAATATACATACATATAGATGGAGCTAAAGAAGTTTAAAGGTGCCCGTGCGCGATAAGTTGGGACCTGAGCGCGGTGTTGTCATATTGGCGTGTTTGTACCGCCCGCAAAAAAGCGAACATAACAAGCAGCCGCCCGCGGCTTCGTCTTTGTATTTTTAACCTAATTTATTATGTTACTCAGGGAGGACGCTGCTTTTTATCTAATCTTTTTTACACTATTTGAATAAAATAAAAATACAATGTTTAAGTTTATACATTTATTTTATCTATTATTTACATTATCTCATCTTCGTCACTACTTAGTGGATTTATTATTTAAAACTTTTCTTAAATATGTTTTTTGCCCTTGAAAATTGAGGTCTCTTTTAGCCAGAGATAATATTTTATTTAAGGTAGGTATTTCTTTCCTGACTGTGTAAAAGCTATTTACGATATTTCGCAAGGCACATATTTCAAAACTATCCAATTGGATACGGTTATAGTTTGGCTTTCGTTTTTTGCCCGGTGTTGACAATTTCACTTCACTTACTACCGTAGAACTTGCAGAAGTACCTGGTGTCGGTGAAGTATTTTGTAAGCGCTTGGCTTCGTTTTTTATTCTCATCAACGTGGTTTTTGATATTCCCGTTGCCATGCATGTTCGTTTTACTGCCTGGTCAACAGGTAAACAAAACTGTTTGTTCCGTTTTTCGTTTTCAAAAAACTCTAACACTTTTAGCACGAGGTTTCTTTCTCCGCTATGCAAAGGTTTACCCTTCATAATGATAACAAAAACACTTAACAAGAACTATAACAACAAAAACTACAACAACAAAACAATGACACAAACTATAACAACAAAAACTACAACAACAAAACAATAACACAAACGAAAACTAAAAGAATTCCAGAGCGCGTCGTTACGTGACGTAGGCCAGTACGAGACTAAAAACCCTAGTAAAAAATAGTGATGCGAACGGTACAATACGGGCGCCATTGGGGAAGTGCAGGGGAAGCGGTCGGGGAGTCGCATTCCTAGCAGGTCCCAAGTTATCGCGCACGAGTAATACCTAGGTACTTTATTAGACGTCATTGTTAATAATTACTACTTATTTCATTTTCACCCGCTCAAACAACCCAGTGGGTGGAATGACTTGGGTGATAATTGGGTTTTAACCCACTCATGTATTTTAACCCGGGTGGTTACCCATCTCTAATGGACACTCGCGGTACCGCTGGAAAGATGTAGTGGAAGCGAACCTGCGTGAGCTACAATCGGAGAACTGGCGGGAAACTGTACAGGAAAGACCAAAATGGCGATTACTTGCTGCTTTTATCGTAGGTAAGTAAGCGCCCGACTGGAAAAGTGATGCAAGAAAGGGACAGAGCTAATTACATCTCAATGTAGAGAGACTATTAAAGCGATCACGCGTTGGACGTGTGGTTGAAAGTTAACGACGTCAGCGACAAATAGGAAATTAATGAATATATCTTTAAAAGTATTAAATAAAAATATTTTATTTTAATACTTAGCTAGTTTGAGTGTCTAACAAATTGTTACAAAACAATATTTACCTGTTCATTTATTCATACTTTTGATTGTAAACGTAAAAAGAGTTTTGGAATAGCAAACATTGAAATGTAAACCTATCGAGAGAAGTTGCAGCAATCGTGTTTCTGTCTTATCACATTACCAGATTAGAGCCCCAAGTTATCTTTGTCATAAAAATTAAAACTGTAAGTAAATTTGCAGTTTTAGCTTCTCAAAATTCACAAACAATTCAACCCTCGCCTTAAGTATTAAATTTTGAAAATGATGCAAATAAGACCTTGATTATGATTTCACCGACGCGACGCCGACGATTATGACCGTATTGTGACCACTCGTTATGAAATTGGTGGTCTATTGTTGTATAATGTCATCTATTCAGAGGCGGTTACATGCAGAAATAATTACCTATTCGTATCTCGTCCATGAAAGGCAAAAACTTAACATAAAATAGAAAAGAATAAAAATTTATTTGCGACATCACAGTAAATACACAAAAAAAGATCAAGGTACAAAGCAACTCAGCATGATGCGGGTATTAAGTTTTTTTTATACAATCCATCGAAAAGTTGCCTGGAAGAGATCGCTTTAGGCGATAAAGCCGCCCATTGTACCACCACGTATTAGTCTAAGTTTTCTAGGTTAAGTCATGGTAATTTGGTGTAACAATACATAATTATATAATCTATAACAGCTCACGCTGGTCTTCCGTTAGCACCGGATTGGATTTGCGGACATCAAAGTCCACCTGGCATAAAAATCTAGGTATTTACATTCTAGCTGAACCGCCCACGGCTTTACTTGCTTTAAATTTCCCAAAATGGGAACTTCGGGATAAAACCTATATAGGTATAACGCTCGTCTAAGTGACGCGACACTTCATGTAAAGGACTTCACGTCAACGGTTAAATTGGATATTGTTTAAACAAAATACTAAAACCGCGATTAAAAATGGGGGGTGCGGGGAGGAGGGTGAAAAATACTTTACGACCTATTCTCGTACCTACCAAATATACAAAATAAATCATTAAAATCGGTCAACTCGTTTCGGAGGAGTGCGACCACAAAATCCGTGACACGAGATTTTTAAGGTTCCGTAGCCAAACGGAACCCTTATGGATTCGTCATGTCTGTCTGTCCGTCCGTATGTCACATCCACATTTTTCCGAAACTATAAGAACTATACTGTTGAAACTTGGTAAGTAGATGTATTTGTGAACCGCATCAAGATTTTCACAAAAATTTGACAATAAATTTTGGGGGTTCCCCATACTTAAAACTGAATTGCAAATTTTTTTTTATCTATCCGATACGTGTGGGGTATCTATGGATAGGGTTTCAAAAATGATATTGAGGTTTCTAATATCAATGAGAATGATTAAACTAAAAAAATATATGACGCACCTACATTACCATGCAAACTTCCACCGAAAATTGGTTTGAACGAGATCTAGTAAGTAATTTTTTTAATAAGTCATAAATCGTAAACCGCAATTTACCTTTCATTCAATCAACTCAAATATAAAAAAGTTACAACGAACTACAAGAACTTTTATATTATGTTACTTGCTGCTACGGAACCCTTCATGAGCGAGTCCAACTCGCACTTGGCCGCTTTTTTATGTATTGGAAGATTAATGTGCCTAGTGCCTACCTCTTATTAAGGGTATTGCGCGCACAGAGTCGTGTGAGATTTGACACACGACTCTGTAGTTTAAATGCAGGGTCGAGTGGAATGCTAAATTAAGCTAAGAAAATATTGATTACGTTCTAATTTCGAGCACTGTGCTGCCAGTGCACTAGTTATAATTTTACTTACCTGAGATAATAATAGCGAAGATTAACACCAACCCATTTTCGGACACTGCACACTTAAAACTAGTCATAATTTTACTGATTCTCATATAAAAATCTATTTGGTAACACGCACAAGACTATTATTATTTTATAAATTAATAATAGGTAGTATTTTTGTATTAGATAATCTTTATTCTAGTGTGCTTAAAATTTAAAGGAACTTATTTATATAATGTGAAATTAATTTAAAATAAATTTTTAAGAAGGTAATAATTTTTCTCGTCTAACATAATCTTTGCTTATTTTCAAAAGTTAATGGTTATGTACAAGTTGGGCCGGAGTTTTAGAGATGACTGAAGGGTCGCACCCAGTTTCTGAGACCGGCACCACAGATTGCCACAGTAGTACAACATACAGGGCGATTTAACTTTTGAAACTATCATGGTTAATAACACAATTTTTATTAAAAAAGCAATATTTATCCTCTTTATGTAGTGCAGTTTATTTATACTTATATTATTTGTATGTATTTAAGTTTATGTTTATTAGTATAATCAATAGGTATATTTTATTTTATGGGTTATGTTTATGTCTGTAGGTACTCTTACACCGCCGTCTTTTGATTTTGTTTATCCTGTCCATCCAAAGGTTGTCTGGAAGAGATCGCTTTTAGCGATAAGACCGTACATTGTACCTTTATTTATTGTTTATTTCCATTATTGTATTTTTATTTGGTGTGCAATAAAGAGTATTTCATTCATTCATTATTTACATAGCATCACTAATTGTGAGTTTTTGAGTGAAGCATGCAACTGTGCTGAGAAATATCGGGATAATCAAAAACTCACAAATCGTGGAAAGCTCCCGTTTATAGGCACTAAAAATACAGGCTGATTCGTCATCAGTGACGCAAACATGGAGGGGTTATGTAAGTACTTGAATTATTTTCTTGATAGGACTCGATTTCTTTATAAATGACAACAACTACGTATAAGCAATTTGACTAGTTTTTTTTTGTAATTTGCGCTAGATAATGTAGAATATATTGACACTTACCTACTTAACGAACGAAGACCGTTCTAATATCACTAGTTGACCCGCCCGCGGCTTGAATTTTCCCGTTCCTGTGGGAACTTCGGGATAAAACTACATATATAAAGCACTCCTGTCAAAGTGACGCGACACTTCATGTAATTGTCTTCACGTCAATGAACGACGGTTAAATTATATATGGATATTGTTTATAGAGACTTTTATATATTAGAAGATTATGTTCAAGCAACTAAATTTATCTTCTTCATTTCATTTAAGTAAGACTCTTAGGACTTTAAGGCTCGTTTTCCAGAATCTTACTCGAAATTAAATCGATTTTGTCAGTTCTTTCATTGAAAACTGACAAAATGTAAAGCTTGAGTGTAGATTAACGCTTGAACATAATTCTAGAATATCTAAATACCATACAAAGATGTACCTATGAGCGTTTTTCTTGTCGGGACTCTCCAAGAATTCGATTGGTTAACCTTCATCATCATCTCAGCCCGTCTGCACCCACTGTTGGGTATAGGCCTCCTCTTTATTACGCCATTCTTTCCGGTCCCTTGCGAGTCTCATCCATTGACACCCAGCCACGCTTTCAATGTCATTCGACCATCGGGCGGGTGGTCTGCGTCTTGGCCTACGAGCATCCCTTGGTCACCACTCTGTAATCGCCTTCGTCCAACGCCCGTCATTTCTCCTAGCCAGCCCATCTCCACTTCAGCCCTGCGATCCTCATACCCACGTCCACAACCTTAGTTAAAAATATTTCTAAACTAAAAATATATCTGAAAACTTAGTACCATCGTTAGATCGGCATCGTAGAGCCTTTCGCCTCGTCGTCAACCTAACGTAAGCACGTAATCAAAGCGGATCAGCAGCTTCTTGGCTACGTACGGCTAGGCGACGCCGCGCTTACAGCTCGCCGCCCGCTAGCTGACGGCTAGGCGGCACCAGTTTGCCCGCGCGGGTACGGAGAGACGTAACCGCACCGCACCGCGGCTCCTGAGCTTGTCCCGAGGCGAGGCGATTACGCTATGATTCCGCTTAGTGTGCGTTGCACTAGGGAGTTTCACACAAAGAATACTGAACGGCTCGAGTTGATACGGTGACAATCCCTTTCCGAGTTGATATGTATGATATGACTTTTAAGCTGAAAAATGTCTTCATGGTTGAACAGGAGAACGACAGTGGCCACTAAATCCCCCGAGCTCGCCTCAAAAGCCGCAAAAGCTTCCAGCGCAAAACACAAGCGGTAAATGTTGTCACCAGATGTAAACTGTGGAAGGACAAAAACCCCCCACCTCCTGATCTCATCTCCCCACAAGAAAGGCTACCCCCACCATATGATATGCAGTGTGGAAGTATCTTAACCAACTCCGTACCCGAGTCGGTTGCTGCAGATTTAACATGTGTAAATAGGGGTTCAGAGATCCAAGCCTAACGGAATGTGATTGCGGTGCTTCAACCCAGTCCATGTCACATTTACTGGTATGCCCCTTGTGCTCAAACACCTGTACGAGGGAAGATCTAATCGGAGTCACAGACAGTGCGATTCATGTGGAAACATTTTATCAAACACATATTTAAGTTTTATGAAGCATCGACACGCTAAGAAGAAGTTGGATGAACAGGGTTGACAAAAAACTTCCATGAAGTCCATGCATTGTGAGTGTCCGTCCATGCTTATTATGAAAAGATGTTCAGTTTTATGAGTAGAATCACCTCCTTTCAGATACATACTCCGATACATCCTGTATATTTTTTTCTTGCCACTCACATCGACCACACGTACATAGTCAGCGATATATGTTGATTAGCAATTTGACATTTAAAAAAGTAAAGTACCTGATTTATTTTACATAAAAAAAAGATATTTTTTACACGATATTAATAATGGGCTAAGGTGTATCTTCAAACAGTGTTAACATTTAGAAAAAATGCCTAGGTGTGGATCTATTTAGATTTAAAAAAATCAAACTGTTAACAAATTTATGTTGCTGACCGTACCTTTACGTACACATGCACTTGTCATATCAGATCAGTTACAAAACAAGTCGAGTATGATCATCACAATAACATACATGGTTATATTAGTAAGGTGCTTAGCATTAGCCGATAGCGCTACACACAGATAGCTAGGGTTGTCACTGTATCTCATCGCCTAGCTCTTCTATATTTTGTCTCAGTTATATTGAGACAACGTAAAACAAAACTTAAAAAAAGTGTGTACGACAGAACAAAATAGCTAAAGATCTTCAGAAACTTGAGAGACAGTTACCAGCTACCTTAATCATGTCACTTTTTGGCAGTCAACGGGTGTTTGTATGATCTACAAATAATTGCTCCGGGTCTGGGTATTCTTCTATATGTATATTTTAACTAGGTGCCTAATATGTATTTACAAAAAAAAATGTATAAAAGTATTATATCAGTTATCTGGTTCCCATAATACAAGCTTGACTGAGCTCTGTGAAAGCATTGTTTATTTATATGTTTGTATTATTATATGTTCTGCTGTTCTTTTGGCATGACAGCCCTATATTGTACCATGGTGTTTTTGCGCGTAGTTCGATATCTCTGATCTGTTATTAACGTTAATTGTATCTCTAGTTTTTACACGATCTTTACTTTGAATTATCAAACAAAAAACTTTTAAAATTTAAATATGCATATTTAATTTTTATTCGTCTTCCGGGACATTTTGATATTATAATACGCAAAACCTTTTTTGCTTTAGTTAAAACTCAAGGACCAGAAAACGGTACCTACAACTACCAACAAACCATCTATACTGTGATCTACTTATATATTTTTAGACAGATAGGTACTTCATTTTTTTAACAGATTATATATTTATTATCATAAATGATGAATATATAAGTTGTACGTGTGGTGTTTAACAAAGAGTTACCTATCGGTCCATCTATACAGTATGTTTGCTAATATACAGACGATATTCAAGTGACGATTTCTCAAACAATAAAAAAGATTTCTCGAAAAATATTACCTACTAGTTCTATTATCAAATTTTAAGAAAATCGACTAAGTTTAGGTGATTAATTCGATATAAAACTTACTGCCTACTCTTGCAATCGACATCCAAAAATAAAGGCTGATTTGGTATCTCTTTTGGAAATGGCTGCGGGTGTTGGGTTAGAAAGGGACAAAGGGTTTTGGGTCTGTGGTTTGATGGTAAGCATTATGCAATAGCACAACAAAAGTTTAATAATGTGTTTTTTTTATATGGTTCATTTCTATGGTAAACATTTCACAAATGTATTTGTTGTTTCTCTATATATTATATGTATGTATTTATAAAAAAATGTATATAAGTATTCTATCAGTTATCTGGTTCCCATAGTACAAGCTCTGCTTAGTTTGGGGCTAGATAGCGCTGTGTGAAATGTCCAACAATATTTCTTTATTTATGTACTCATCAAAATAACCCCTTTTATTTTTGTGCGTATAGTATCAAACACCCTATATAATGTGTTGCAATTTAAACTACAAATAATGACGAAGTATATTTTTAAGACCATAAATATTTTTTATTTTTTCCTAACCTATCTCGTCCCACTGCTGGGCAAAGGTCTCCCCCAAGTCCCTTCAAGCATCCCTATCTGTCGCTATTTCCCACCATCCTCTTTGGAAGATGTCGAAATCGTCCCGCCAACGCTTTCTCGGCCGACCCCGACGTCGCCTTCCGTCTTCAGACGTCCATGGTGTTGCAATATGGGCCCATTTCTCTGAGTGCATTCGGGCAACGTGGCCCGCCCATTCCCACTTAAGCCCAGGCGATCTCTTCCATACATCTGCAATGCCGGTAAGTGAACGCAGCATGGTGTTACGCACTCGGTCGACACGTTTAAAGCCGAGAATGCTGCGCTCCATTGCCCTTTGACAAATCTTGTGCTTTGACTTCTGGGCTTCAGTCAGAGACCATGTCTGCGCACCGTAAGTTAGTATGGGCAGGATACACATGTCGATGAGTTGGCGCTTAAGTGTCAGAGGAAGGTCACCCTTCATGAGCTCCTTCATGGACCAGTTGCTCTTCCAGACATTCTCGATACGGCGATCGATTTCCTTATCTTGCCTGCTTCCGAAGCTAGCTAACTGGCCCAAGTGAATGTACTCATCGACATACTGTATTACCTGTCCATCCACCTCGACCTTACGTTTCGTACTGTTTGACATGATCTTCGTCTTCAACTGGTTCATTCGAAGCCCAACCTCAAGACTTGCCGCGCTCAGATCTTGGAGCATTTGTTGTAGTTCTAGAGGAGTAGGTACAAAAAGTACTATGTCGTCCGCAAACCGCAAATTTGTCAGGCGTTTGCCTCCGATGACAATTTCCTTTGTGGTCCACGAGTCTGTTGATTTTATAATGCTTTGAATATGGCAGAATGCTTTAAACTATCAAAAGCCTTTATATAGTCCACAAAGGCTAAATAAAGGGGTTTATGAAATTCGATGTATTTTTCTATTATTTGATTTAGGGTATGTACTAAGTGATCCGTGGTTGAGAAACCTGCGACGAAAACCTGCCTGCTCGGGTGGTTGATGTTGGTCGAGTTTGAAATTGATGCGATTTTGAATTACTTTGATGAAGGCTTTGTACAGGTGTGATACTAGGCTAATGGGTCTGTAATTGCCAATGTTAGATTTGTCCCCCTTCTTGTGAAGAAGGATAATATTTGAGTGGCACATCTGTTCAGGGAGCTGTCCTGCTTCAAGTACGGAATTAAACATATTCGTTACGTGAGGGAATAAAGTCGGAGCACCAATCTTCAACGCCTCTGTCGTAATACCATCTTCCCCGGGGCTTCTGTCATACTTCATACTTTTGAAGACGTCATGGACTTCTTTGCCGGTGCTGAAGGGTATAGTGTCAGGGCGGTGGTATTCTTGGACATTGATGTCACTATTCGAATCGTCAGTATAAAGATTCTTATAAAAGCTAAGTGCATATCTCCATGATCTTATCGCGACTGTTATGTTTCACACCGTTCTCATCTTGGAGGCTATTAATCCAAGGTTTAGTTTTCGAAAATCCCTGTTTAGCTACTCTGAGGGAGGTATGTTTTTCTATTGCAGTTTTAATTAGATGTAAGTTAAATGATCATCCTTTCTTATACTACGCTTAACCTTTCTGTCGAATGCTCTATAATCATTGGTGCAAATTTCAAGCTGTTCTCTTTTCATTATAAATTCTTTGGTTTGGATTGATAATTTTGCTATATTTTTCATTGCGCTTTTAATTTTCTTGCTGCTAAGTTCTATTCCGTTTACTATGGCATTATACTGATCTTCAATTACTTCTATTTCGTTTAAACCTAGACTAGAAAATTGGTTCGAGAGCTCAATATTAAACTGTTGTGCATTTTTGAATAAGGTTAGTTTAGAATGCGTTTTTATTTTATTCTGGAATACTTTCATACTATGTATTTCAAAATTAAATTTTTATTTTGCTCGCAGCGTTCGATAGTCAGAGCAGTACTTGATTTGATTTATGCCACTGACATCCTTTACTATACTTTTGTCGGAACATAGAACATAATCTATTTCGTTTCGGTATGTGCCACCGGGAGACGGCCAAGTCCAACGCCTATGAAGTTTCTTGACGAAAAGCTTATTAGCGATGCACATACTCTGTCCAAAAGCAAATTGGATCAGTCTAGTACCTCGCTCGTTGCGCTCACCGAAGTCAAATTGGCCGAGTATAATAAATCATATTATTTTTTTAATCCAAAAAATATATTTTTGAGTTATTTTGCCTAACATGTATGTACTTACCGCCCTGCCGTATGCACCGTGCGCGCTCTGTTCACTGGTTGGGTACATTGTCCGGGCCGGGTCATTGACTGGGCAAAGGCATTGAACTAGCGGGGGTTTAAACGGTTCATATAGTAACGTTTTAGTAATTTGTTCAGCCGTTATGACGTGATTGAGTAACAAATATATAAATAAACAAACATCCAAACTTTCACATTTATTATATTAACTATAGAAACCATCTCCCTTCAATATACTTAATTGATGACCTCCGTGGCGCAATGGGCGAATATCCGGCTGAGACGCAGGAGGTAGCGGGTTCGATTCCCGCCGCGGAACAAATGCTTGCATGATCTACAGATATTTGTTTCGGGTCTGGTGGTTTTTCTATATATTATAAGTATGTATTTACAAAAAAAAAGTATATAAGTATTGTATCAGTTATCGGGTTATACAACACCCATAATACAAGCTCTGCTTAGTTTGGGACTAGATAGCGCTGTGTGAAATGTCCAGCAATATTTATTTATTTATTTATAATTAGTTTAAATGGCAACACCTTATAGGATAGGTCGCTTTATAGGATATAAAGATGTTGCTTTTTGCTATATGTACACACGGCTACACATCTAGCTATAAATTTCTAGTATAAGCTGACCTCGCATTGTGTAGGCTTTTCGTAGAATCTGAGGTCAGCTTATACTGGAAATATAGCTTGATGTGTAGCCGTGTGTACATATCTATTTGCCTAGTAAACAATATTATTAGTTCGAATATTTACCTTCACCACTCATTGCGTGAATATATTTGAAATCAAACAGTTATGGTGTATTTAACCAAATGTTAGACAATTTGAACACACAACAAACAAATTATTGTAAAATGGGTGATCCAAAGAGTTAGAACCTTAAAGCGCGTCACACACGATGAATGTGCTATAATATTATATCTTAAGATAAAATTGCTCGCCATACAATCCAATGGACCATCACTAACGGCGAAGTTAACATATATATCATCGCTTTGTTAAGCGATAAGACCGCCCATTATGCTTACATTTATTTGTTTTCTTGTTATTTTTGTATCTGTTGTGTCTAGCTTGTAAGGTATAAATAAAATAAAATACATTTATTTCAAGCAATTATTTAGCTCATATAGGAAAGCGCACAACACAATAACTAAACTAATGTTTATACAGGGTTTTTGAGAGCATGCCTGTGACAGCAATGTCTGGTGTACGGGCAGTCTACTCTGCCGGCTATCATTGCCAAGACGGTGTTGGCGCTGGCCCGCAGCCTGTGCACCAGGGACGCGGCTCGCTTGCGCATGACGGTATGGAAGCAGTCGACCCGCGCCGCCGCGAACATCCCTGATGCACTGCAGTAGCGGGGCAGCCCGAATAAAGAATTTTCATTCATTCATTCATTCCTATATTAATTTTACAGTATCACAAGATACCGAGCGATTTGGATATTTTATCTCAAGATACGAAATATATCGTAAGATACGAAGTTTCAAGAGAATGAAAGGATTTCATATATTAACTTAACTAAACCGTATGTGATAGGTACCATAAAATACTATGATATTATTATCATTATAAAAAATATTTTAGCATCTTCATCGTGTGTAACGCGCTTAAGATTTTGACATAAAGTAAAGTCACTTTAAACATTCCTAAAGCGGGTGACTTTATGAGACAATGCTTTTTTATTGACTATGGATACCCAGTAATACCAGTTAATATCAGGTGGGCCATTTGCTTGTTCCATCTCCAGGTTGTATAAAACTCTTGGCCACTTGTTCTTCATCTAAGACTTGGCCTTCGTGCCATTGTATTGATCCTAATACTGAGTGATGTACCTACTCCGAAGTGATGAAATTTAAAAACTTAATTAAACAAAGACTTTATTAAAAAAACCTATTGAACATCGGATTATTTGGATGATAGAGAAGCTTGGGATTGAAAATGCTCCAACTCGTTCAAAAATGTTACAATTTACACGTAATTTATTTTCTTTATTGTTATGTATTCTAAAAAGATCATTTAAAAGCACCATAGGTTTATTTTGACGGAACACCACGTGAGTATAATTCAAGAGAAACTGGCACTCACAAACAACCAGCCCTTCTTTTATGGCTTGGTCGCGAAGGAACAGGCATTAAAATTGACGTTTCAAGTTGATCCTTGTGCTAAAATTAATAAAAACATTTTGAATTTTTGAGTCACTGTTAAAAAGTCTCAAGTGTAACTTCACCTGTACCCATACCCTTCAAACCGGAACACAGCACTACAAGGATATCGGCAGAAATACGTACGTACCTACGGTTTTTGTTAGGGTCTGAGAAAAACTCAAAAGTAATTTATAAACACTCGTTTATTCATATAATATTAGAAGGGGAATGTTTCTATAAATGATTATAAATAATCTAGAAGCTTATAATATATCAAACAATAACATGACAAATCGTTATAATTATGTATTTATTTACATTAAATAATGAGCCTTAAGCCTAAATTAATTCAAATGAAACCATATATGACGTAAATTAAGATAAAATCATTCTAATAGTTATATAAGTAGACACATAAGTTTTTTTTAAACTTACAATGGACTAACACGTAAGGAAATAAAAACTTGAAAACGTAAATCACTGACCTTATCAGTTTAATCATATTTTTTTGTATAATGTTTTTTCTGTTTCAATTCGCCAAATAATTTTTTGTGAACATATATTCTAGAGTAAAGGTAAGAATACTTGATTGCAATTTTAAAATAAATAACATGCTTTTTATATAATATAATATAGTTAACTAATCAACAAAGTAAGGTTAACTTTAGGTAGATAAGCCCTAATAGTTACAAGCAACTTTTAACAAAACTATAATAGACTTATAGACAATAATCTTGATTTAAAATCAAACTACTCAACCGATTTTGATGAAATTTATTGATTGTTTGTTACGTCAATTACGTCGTAATGGCTGTACCGATTTCGATGAAATTAGGTGTGCCGATAGATTATGACCTAGATTCAAACATAGGCTACTTTTTGTTGACAAACAACGCATGCGGAGCCGCTAGCGGAAGCTATATTTTATTTAACACCGAATAAATAAAGATGAAAGTAAAAATTGACGACGTAAGTCAATTTATAAGTATTTAAATATTTTTAACCACAAACATCACAAGCAAAGAAGCTGATCAATATACAAAGCTACATTTATTCACATAACCATATTTTCATTTAAAATTTTAAATGCGCTTACATTTTATATGCATTTCCAAACATTTGTTTCAACATTTCAAATCACTATCATAAGAATGTTTGAGCGGAGTCTGCATAACTCATTTTCTCTCAATTTAATAAGTAATTTTTTAAGATTTTACACTCTCAAATGATGACGGAAATCATTAATGCTGCGTCTACATTAGCGGACTACGGCGAATATTCGTGTTAACGCGATGTATGTGGCCGGGTACATCGTGTCATCGCGTAGTATTCGGGCGAAGACGATGTAGTATCGGGGAGTTGTCGGTAAACTGGCGCGAATCAAAGGGATTTGTCGCGCCAATATTCGCTTAGGTGGCTACATCTACGTCAATTCAGTGTCGTCCAGACTTTGAAGCGAGACGGACGTGGATTTAATTTTTTACACTATGGAGTGGAGTAACGAAAAAGTGTTAGAATTTATTCAATTTTATGAAACTGAGAGTATTATATGGAATCCTAGTGACCCCAACCATAAAAAGAAACACTTGGTACATGATGCGTGGATTCGAATTAAAAATATGCTCAGTTGGCCTACCACAGTAGAAGAAATGAAGAAGAAAAAAGATTCATTGATGGCATACTACAGAGCCCATCTCAATAAAATTAAGAAATCGATTAAGTCAGGAGCTGGCGCCAACGACGTATACCAGACAAATTGGTTTGCCTTTTCGCGTCAACTCGACACGAATCTTCGCCCGCCTTAATGTAGACAAGAACATCGCCTATACCCGAACACGATGTTTTTGTCGTGCCAACACGATACGAATATTCGCCCGCTAATGTAGCCGAAGCATAAGAGTATCAAAAAGCAACCTGCATGACATAGAATCTTTTTTCTTCCCTTCTTTTTTTCTATTTTTTGAAATTATCCAATTTCTTAACGTTACTTTCCGTAAAAACATTTACAAAGTATTAGAAAACTAAAAAAAAAGATAAATGAAATCGGTAAAGTTCTCAAGTTATGGTGTGACCGAGGGAAACAGACATCCATTTTATATATATAAAATGGATGTCTGTTTCCATGGACAGACAGACAGTTTCCATGGATGGACATCCATTTTATATAGACTATATATCCCCAGGTTGTAGTTGTTAGGAAACACAGACTCAGGCAAGGCGTTCTACTCTTTGGCGACTGCCTCATATTTTTAGGGTAAGCTAAGCTTTGCCTGCGCGACGAGGCGAGTGACCAGACGAATAGCGAGCACACATGTTTAAAAGGTAAACTCACACCTCACTTAACCTTTTTTTTACCTTTACCGATCTTCGATCATTATTAAATACGGAATTTAGCACGTTCCGTTTCATCGGTGTTTTGTTTATAGTAATGATTGAAATATATCACGAAGTAAAATAGATCTTCGTTTGAGCACAATCTCGCATGCTGGTAAAGCCGGCTATACACGGGGATGCGGCTCCACAAGGTTCCGCGCCAACACTCCAAAAGTCTCGAAAAACCGTCCGTGCGCGCGGAGTCTCAAGCGGATTGCGTCGAGTCCTAGGAATATTTGGATATCCGATCATTCGGAAAAGACTCGACGCCACGGAGTGCAGCGACTCCACGCCGCGCGCCCGTCTATGGCCGATACAACATTCCAATAAATCCCGCAACCATTTGAGTAGATCCTGATTATTTTAAGGTGATATTTTACACTAAGCTGTACATTATATTTCTGTTAAATCGATACATAATTATGTTAAACTAAGTATCTATTTCACCATCTCTGAGTAACGCCATCCAATGAATAAAAAAACTTATACTTTTGTTTTCACACGAAAATAGATACTCGTAGAATGATTTTTATCCGTCAATTAAAGTTACTCAGAGGCGCTAAGTATAATTGTACCACTCTCTAAGAACCATATATTATCTAAACATCAATTTATAAACCCGTTACATTCAACATTATTGACTCTTCAGTTAATTCGTGAGATTGAGTTTCAGTAGACTGTACCTCATCTCAATCCATCATTCGAATATATTCGAAAGATCGACAGATTTTTGTATTCGAATATTTGTAATAGCGTTATTCGAATATTCGAATAATTTTAACTATGCGAGTCAGCCGCGTAGCCGTAGTCTACCAAATCCATGGCGAAAATGAGACTATTTGTTTGATAAACCTTACAATCAGTGTCTTTATTATTTGTAATTATTAGCCACAATCTATAATAAACAGTAATATTGAACTTTTGTATTTTATTCGTAAACCATTTTTACACATTTTGTGGTTTTGATAACAAGGGTTTACGATAAAACCTTTTTAGGGTATTCCTAAACGGTTTTGTGATGATTTTCTATAGTAAAAACTAGTTAAAATTGACATTTAAAAGTTTCAAATAATATTCGGATATCCCCCAAATTGATCGAATACTATTCGAATACTACAGTTTCGAATAACTGGTGCGATTATGTTGTACGTTTCATAACGTGTTCATTCATTCATAACTCTTGTACCTTAGGAGAAAGGTAAGCTGGTAACTGCTCTAACATGACCAAAAAAGAACCAGCGAGAAGGATAATCTACTTGAGGTCGACGTCGTCACCGAGCAGATCCTCGCACTCCTTCTCCCAGTGTTTATCATCACCGGTTTTATCTGCCACCACCTCGTACTCTTTCAGTTCCGCATCAAGCTCCTTTTCCCATTGCTCTGAAAAATCAAATCGTATTTATTAATATACAATTTAATATAATAAAAAAGTGTATTTGCATCATCACAATAAACATACAAAAATTATAATGACACAAAAGAAAACAACCTACAATGCAATATAAGTTGCAAAAGGAACTCAAACTCCGCATGATCCGGGTTATAATACGAGAATAACAACCCACGCTGCTCTTCCGTTAGGACCGAATCGATTTATATTTTTTTTCTATTGGTAGCGCCTGTTTCACAATTTATGTTACAATGATGGACAAAAATATTCAAGAGAGAATTGATAATTGACATAAAAATTTGTAACCTGACGACAAATTTATAAGGGACCGCTCCACCTGTAATCCAAAACAATATTATTACTTGAATCCCATTTTGTCCCATTGCTGGGCAAAGGCCTCCCCATATTTCCGTCATTTACAACGGTATTGTGCCACCCATTGCCATTCTCTCGACATCCTTCGGCATTGTCTGCCGCAGCGCCGGCGCCCAGTCTCAGCAGGGCCGGATTAACCACATCGGGGCCCCTAGGCAATGCAATTCTCGGGGCCCCTTTCCTTTACTTTTTTCTTACTTTTTAAAATATATTTTTTCTATTACAAAAGTCGAGTCGAGTACGAAAGAGCAAAAAGCAGGAGTCGATCTGACGACTCCTGCTTTTTGCTTTCATTGATATGATCATAATGAATAGATTATAGTTATAGATAAGTGTTATGATCCAGGTCACATGATGGAGTAGGAAAGATAAATGAGACGCGACGCGGTTATTTTAAATTTAATCTTGTTAAATGCAATAAAATATATTGTATACCGAAAGAAAATATTTTTGTGAAGTACGTACAATAAGTGTATATAGCAACTCTTCTAACTTTTTTAGATACAAAATCGTTTAAAATATCTTGGAAGTTGACCTTATATAAAAATAATATTAAATATTTTTTTCTATGGCAACATTACCGAATGTAAATAATGGGGAATGGCACGAATGAAATGTTTTTTTTTCTTGGTGCATGGCCCGCATAGACTAGGCCCCCGTGGGCCCCTAGTCGGTGCGGGGCCCCTAGGCAGTTGCCTAATCCGCCTTATGAATAATCCGGCCCCGAGTCGCAGGGCTCCACTTGGTAATATTTGCCCACAGCTGCTCAGACATGCAACAGACGTTTCCGGCCCAATCCCGCTTCAGGCTTCTTAATATTTTCGTTTTAGACGCGATTCAACAATAATCTGAGTTTTTTAAAACTAATAATGCAGAATGCAGTTTGTATAGACGGTGGATTTTTTCAGGTGCCTGTAAAATCTGTCAACAGCCCGCTGCAGCATGCCCGCCCGCCCTAGAAGTTTCTCTATACGAAGAATAGAAAAATGGCATTTTAGCGTAGTGTTTCCACTCTCGTACAAATGTATTTCTTTATGGTGGTCACTGCTCATACTAGTATAGTTGGGATGCTAGTCCAGTAAGATTAACAACTGAAAATGTATAGGTCCACCATATTTTTTAATGCTACATGGAGATGGAACGAGCTTATGGCCCACCTCCCACCTGATGTTAAGTGGTAACCATCGCCTATAACAGAGAATTGCCTCGTAGGTCACGCACCTTAGAAATGTGCCCTACGTTACTGCCCTGCGTCCATGAGCTTGAAGCATACAGGTGTAAAGCCTTATGTGCCTGTAATTTCACCGGCAACCATACCCTTCAAATCGAAACACAACTATGTTGCTTGGCGGCAGACATAGGTATGGTGGACTTCCCCGGACGAGCCCTTTCACAAGGAACTCTGCTACTCTTTGTCTGTAATAATTAGGGATCAGCGTAGGTAGTGCTATTTTGGGTCAATTAACCTGAATGATAAGTTAATACGGATATGCCCCGGGATTTATTCCCTGATTCCCGGGAATATTTTTCTGAATGTCGTTGTAAATTCGTATTGTGTATGCACTCGCTGCCAATGTGTGCGTATAGTGAAACCGAGTCCTCACCTCACCCGCGAGAAGCTACAAAAGCGTGAGGGAAAGGGAGGACTTTAGTACATGTATTAACATTAACTTAGTAACATGTATTTGCATAAAGCTGAATAATTACCATGTAAAATACGAATTCTTAAAAAAACTGTTAAATAAAACAAAAATATATTTCCCGGGGATTTAGAAGGCATATCCATGTTAAGTTAAATGTCACTAATTCCCGTGAATGGCACTACCTACGCCGATCACTGGTAATAATCGATTTGTTAGCAGGTTGCGTACTATTTAATTTACTTTTGAATATTTTCATACGATTGGTGGCACAATAACAATATTATAAAACAGTTCTAGGTTACGGTTTCTTAAAATTGGTTGACTATTCACCAATTCACCTTGTGTGTCCGTGTTCTTTTTTGACACGAAAACAGAAGAAGAGAGACTTTTTTACTAACATATACATAAAGAAATGTATTACTAACCATACATGCACGGACATATACGATTGAAATACTTTTATTGAATTGAAATAAAATTATCCAGATAATGTGAAACAGGGCCGTAATTTTTTTTTATTTAAGATTTAGTCACACAAGCTAACGGGGATCCTCATGTGTAGTGGTCACCGCCGCCTATAAACACTTGCAGCCTACAAACTAAATGTATTTGTATTTTGATTTACGTTTTTACTAACCATAAGATGTAATTTAATAATTTATTTATGTCTATTTGTATTTTATTTAGGTATTAGTTGCACTCCCTTCATCCTTAACTTAAGTGCACTCCCGACCATATCTTTGACATTACTAAACCCTCCCCCTCCCCAAAAAAAAGTTATCAGAAAGAAATCGCCTCAAAGCGATAAGACCGCCCATTGTACTATTTGCTTTGTGTCTTCTATTTTGTCTGTAATTTTATTTTTTTATGTGTAACAATAAACTGTTTTCATTAATTCATTCATTCAAAGATTTTAAGAAACACTACGAGGTACCTAATTGACAAGCATATTTTTTTTAGTTTCTAGTATAAATGGTGTGATTTATTGGTCAAAATGATTTCATTAATTTTATTATTTTAAGTTTTCATTTATCAAGCTTTTCGTTGCTGAAGGTGATAACCATAGTACCTAAGTAGGTATATATTTTCTAAGATATTAATATTCAAATTTTGACAATATCATCCTTATTCTCAAGCTACGGGCAATTTAAAATAACAACACCAATTATTTTAGAATAATATAATTATTTAAATTAATAATAACTAACTATAAATGCCAATTTATCATTTCCTACTATTACACTTAGCAATTTTACTAAATTAGTGTCGATTAAAATAAATACTGTCGCTAACAAAACTACTATCGAGGAGCTACAACTAAAAACCAGCAGCGAGACACACAAGAGCCAAATTACTTAATTTCTCATTGAATTTTAGCCCCCTTACTTAAACACTATATATTTATCATGGTTAGCATTAAGAAAAGATGATATCATCAACATAGTTAAATACTTTTATAAGTAAGGGGTAATCTATAGAGTAAATATTGGTTAATTATGGACACCGAGTAACAATATAACATTATATCCTTCTAAAACCATCGACAGATGTTCCTTTGCCGTTAAACAGGTAACGGCGACAACATTCTAGGCCAGTAAGTATCACTTCCTTTTAAACATTCTCCAATAACTATAAATACACGAGTTTACAATCTAGAACTCTACACAACTTTATTAAACTTTATTATTTATTCCACAGATTAATATTGACCTAGATCTAAATGTAAATAATTACAAAACAAACCGGGAAGAGACAGTGGACCTTAAACTCTAAAGTGCGACTTAAAACTAGCCCCGTCTCTTTCTAACGCGTGATGTTCAACAGACTAATTTTAAGTCGTTATAAACTTTAGAAAATGTCTGTTAAGGCGGAGTGTTGTCAGCTAAAGGACTCGGAAGGTGAGGTTAGAAATTCGGCAGTTAGTCCAAAGTAGTCCAAATGGATATAATTGACTCACCGTAGTGATATGTCACGTCTACAAGTACTCGATAAAACTGTAACGGGATTGAATACAGCTACAGACTCATGAAAGGTAAATTTCACATTTAACTTTAATGTTTGAATAATTGCTCGAAAACTTTTAATGTAAGAGTCAGTTGGATGGAAATCTATGTATTAAATGTAATAATGAACTGACAACACAATTATGTACAAACACATAGTTTCAACATTGCTACACTCTGCAAAATATACAATAGTGAAGACAAAACAGTAAGATGACCAACTTTGAGAAATACCAGAGTGAAAATAGATAAGTTAAATAAATAGGCGCAGACAGAAGACAGAAGCGGAACATTCGAAAGCAAAATAAGGAAAAATCGAAGTAGCAATGTCAAAACTGGAACAATAAATACTTACAGTTAACAACACTACTGAGCCGAACCATAATGAACTGTGTGGTGTTACAGCTATAATATAATCTTATTACATACTTAGACATATATAACATTCAGTAGACATTAAAATAGGTTCCATCGAGAAAGTTGATTAGAGTATACAATTCAACTATGGTGGTCTCTACGTCAATAGCTAATTCAGAAGTGTGGTTCATATATATATATATATATATATATATATATATACTTGGGTTGCATATAGTTGAAAAGACTCGGGCTATTGAAATACAGACCAGCTCGTTATTATTGGTATAGTGATCGTATCAATCAAACATCGATATATACAATTTATATTAAAGTCCACAAGGAACGGGATAGAAGAAGCTATATTGTCATATAACATTAATTTAATTTATATATACGACACACGAGATAACAACAAGGATGAAGATATGACACAGTGATATAGATCATAAACTTTAAAGTTACAAACAATAGATAGCAAACAGAGATAAAGTCTATGCATATTCAACGCTCAAAGTATACAAAGGGTGAGTGAAGGATTAACAGTGAAACAATGTAACTTGCTTGACATAATAATGCCATTGGATCCTGCCTTGCTCTTGTACGGACCGCGGAAGAATAACATCATACATAGACAAGACGCTTGATGATTGTAATTTTACAGTTGCTAGGGGCATTTCAAAGTTGGAAGAATTACGAGTAGTGTAATATTTTAAGACGAACTCGCATACAAATTTACAATTTACTGAAATTCCAATAACATAGATCTAACGCTACATGTGCGTCTATACATCTATCCACAGTTGTGATGGCATTATTCTATCAAGATTGAGATACATATCATTTTTCCATGAGTAGAAATCTGAAGCGTCATATATACCGCTATGCGCAAGATTCAAATATTGACAGTTCTATGCCTTTTCCTCTGAATAGACTATAGATTATAACACAGACTATTAAGATATACAAGTGGAACAGGCTTTAAATGGATATTACAGAACGCATGACACTTAGTATATTGCCTGTATACATGGAGTTAGTAAATATATAGAACTTATATTGCTGGTGTTATGTGATAGCAGATGCCCCTTAGTCGTCCGTGCGTCTTGCTTAAGCTGCGTTCCGGGGAGGAAGAAACAGAATGCGTTTAGCGACAATATAGATAAAAACTGTGATTGATATTTTTGATGATTCTTGTAAAACATTCTCCGAAACTTCATATTTATCAAAAACAATGTGGTAAATTAATATTGCAGTGTCAGTGGTAAACAATTCATATATAACACATATATAATATTCATACATATATAACACAGAGGCATGCAGGGCGAAATTTTGAAAATATTCCTCAAAGTTGGTATATTTGTAATTTGTAAGTCAATATTTACCTATTCCATTACAAAAAAATTATTATATTTTGTAGACCGAGATACATTTTGTAGAGCGTACCAAAGTAACTTAAAATATAAAAATCGAAACTAAATAAATAATTTGGCTATGTGTGTGCACGATCAAAACATAAAATAAAAGAAATCAAATCACTTTAAAATTAAAATCGGCTACTTTTTAATTTTATTTTTTTATATAGATTTTCATATTTTTAGACCATATTAGTATAATTTTAAAGAAGTAGTCAAGTCTTACCATCATCATTCTCTTTATCGACTCTCAATGATTTGATTCGCTTCTTGGCGTCATCTATTGATTCTTGCGATGATTTCTCATTGACTTTAAGATCACTTGTGGTCTCATCTACATAAAACAAAAACATGGAACAAAATAATAAACACAACAAATGAATGTAAATAATGTAAATGGAGATTGATAACTATAAATAAATAATAATTGTTAATAGAATATAGTATATTAAACCAAATCTTAAAAAAAGTGTTTCAAAAATGATTACGGTACAAAATATTATTGAAGCAAAATTGATGAATCGATTTTTTGGTCGGTTTACCAAATTTGAATTATGGATAGACCATGTTTATAATATTACAAAGTATAATCGTGTGTCCTAATTTGCATAACTCTGTAGAAACCAAAATAAACCAACCTTTTTTTTCTAGGCTAACCTGGCATTACATAAAAAAGACTAAGACAACTAGTTAGAAATACCAAATATTCAATAAAGACAAAACAATACTGTGAACGTTTTAAAATTTCCTAACTATACAACTAAATAATTAAGCCATGGTCCATACATTTCACGATTTACGAGAATACTGAATAATTACAAAAGGAATACTCAACTGCAATTACAGTTTGATCCATTTATGATCCAAGATCAGTTATTGCAAAGTTATTTCTTATACAAGATGACAAAGTACATGATCGGTGAACGGAAAAGGCTCGAGCAAGACAAAATGCCAATGTCTGTCAATGGACTTCTTCAGGCCAAAGATAAATGTAATAATTCTTGCATCATAGATGGATAAACAAAGCAGTAGGTAACCTAGGTGTTACCTTGCGAGTCGTCAGCGCTGGCCTGGCGTTGAGGCGCGTGGTCGGCCTCGTTGGCCTGCACGATCAGTGACATACGGTAGAAGTAGTTCCGCCAGAACTGCTCCTCGGTGATGCTGGAAATATCATAAACGTGTTTAACGAAATTGCACCTAACAAATTGTACAATGGCGGACTTAATGCTATACAACATTGTCTTTAAGATAAACGTTACACTGAAACTGTTAGATGTAACAGTTTTCACATGTTAGGTGAATATTTGTCCTGGGTCCATAATACCAGATGATACAATTCCTCACACAAGACAGATATAAGACAGAGGGGTGCTCTCAATTGTATGACGCCCGACTTTAATACTCGTTCAATGGAGACATCATAAAACTAGCTCAGAATAACAACAAAATTTTTATTTTATTTATTATGCCTTACAAAACAGAATACAGTCAAACAGATACAAAATACAGTTATCAACTTGTAGACCAAGATTGCATACCAAAGCATGTGTACACAACATGACAATTCTAGAGCAGTTCTGTGTTGACTAGCTGAAGCGAAATATGTAAGTAGTTACATTATGTAGTTACAGTATAGACAAAATAATGTTACAACAAAAATAAAATGGTTTATAATAATAAGATTAATAAAAAAATATAATTAATACCATAGAAATGTTTGGAGAATAATTAAATAGAAGCACTTCCTTTAATAGCTGGCTGCGATAACTTTTTTAAATTTAAATGATTTATTCATAAAAATATCAAATAATAGTTAAATAAAACTAAAAACACGAATTTGTACTAAACACGGGATACATATTTACAATGATTTGCGAGTTATTGAGTATCCTGATATTTCGACGCAGTTGCATGCGCTATGATATAAATACATAGTCAGGTCATAAGTATTGTCACACAGTAAAAACTTTTCTTTTAGAATGCTGGCCACAAAAAAGTTTATAGAATTAGAATTTCGAATTGTTCATGAAAATAAAAAAGTATGCTTTTTAGAATTTTACTCATTTTTAAATATGGAGTGGACGCTTAAAGAAGACCGTGTTGCAGTTATTGCGTTGCATCGTTGCGGTAACGCGCCAATTCAAATTTTTGACATACTGAAAAATTTGAATATAAGAGATTCGTTTATCGCACCATCAAACGATACAATGAAGACTCTAGTGTAGATGACAGGTCAAGAAGTGGTCGCCCTCGGTCTATTAGGACTCCAGCAGTGATAAAAGCTGTGAAGGCGCGAATTCAAAGAAATCCCAAACGTAAGCAGAAACTGTTGGCCCTTCAGATGGGGTTAAGCAGAACCACGGTGAAAAGGGTGTTAAACGAAGACTTAGGGCTTCGGGCATATCGAAGAAAAACAGGACATCGTTTGAATGCTCGTCTAATGGACCTGAGACTGAAGAGATGCCGCGCTTTGTTGAAGCGGTACGCGGGATAAAAATATCGGGAAATTCTTTTTTCGGATGAAAAAATTTTTACCGTAGAAGAGAGCTACAACAAACAAAATGATAAGGTGTACGCACACAGTAGTGAAGAAGCGAGCAACCGTATTCCGCGTGTCCAACGAGGTCATTTTCCATCCTCGCTCATGGTATGGTTGGGAGTTTCTTATTGGGGCTTAACAGAGGTACATTTTTGTGAGAAAGGTGTAAAAACGAATGCAGTTTTGTATCAAAATACAGTCCTGACGAACCTTGTGGAACCTGTTTCTCATACCATGTTCAATAACAGGCACTGGGTATTCCAACAAGATTCGGCGCCAGCTCATAGAGCGAAGAGCACACAAGGCTGGCTGGCGGCGCGTGAAATCGACTTCATCCGGCACGAAGACTGGCCCTCCTCCAGTCCAAATTTGAATCCGTTACATTACAAGATATGGCAACACTTGGAGGAAAAGGCGTGCTCAAAGCCTCATCCCAATTTGGAGTCACTCAAGACATCCTTGATAAAGGCAGCCGCCGATATTGACATGGACCTCGTTCGTGCTGCGATAGACGACTGGCCGCGCAGATTGAAGGCCTGTATTCAAAACCACGGAGGTCATTTTGAATAAACTTTAGTGTCATAAGAATCTATGTTTTGTTAAGTTCATTTTGGTATATAAATGGTTACATAATGAATAAACTTGTTTCAATTATTTTATATTAAACATGTGACAGAATTTATGACTTGACTAGGTATATATGGTGTTGATAACATACGAAAAAAATTAATTGGGGTTATTTTGATGGGCATAATAAATAAATTTGTGAAATGTGTACCATAGATATGTGAAATTTATTTTGGCATGTACAAACATACACTTTAATAAACTTATGTTGTGCTATTGCATAATGCTTGCCATCTAACCACAGATACCGTATTTGTGACGTCTCGAGATATCTCTTGTTGTCCCTTTCTAATCGAAAACCCGCAGTCATTTCCGAAAGAGATATTAAATAGGTCTTTATTTTTGGATGTCGATTGCAAGAGTAGGCAGTAAGTTTTATATCGAACTAGCTGTTGCCCGCGACTTCGTACGCGTTACACTACTAAATGTGGAGGTAAACCAGAAATAAAGCTAAACTCGCTGTTGCAACTTGACACCCCATTTTTATCCCATGGGAACTGATTTATGGGATAAATGGTAGCCTATATGATGATCCAGGTTATAATCTACGTATATACCAAATTTCATCGAAATTGCTTCAGCCGTAACGGCATGATTCAGTAACAAACAAACAAACATCCAAACTTTCGCATTTATAATATTAGTGTGATAGTGTGATTAATCACCTAAACTTAGTCGATTTTCTTTAAAATTTAATAATATTACTAGTAGTTTTTTTTTCGAGTAGACTTTTTTTATATTTTGAGAGACCGCCATTTGAATATCGTCAGTATATTACCAAACACCCTGTATATAAAAAACACGTTTTTGTAGATAGATCTACAAAAACGTGTTTTGTAGTTTTTTTAACTTTTATATATTTAGGAAAATTGTGGTAACGCGTCTTTCCACTCGCCTCTTTTTGGATGAAACTGCGGTCAAGTTGACCCCATAATGGTTCCGTCCCAATTGCATCAAGCAACACTGAAAACTAAAATAGAAGAATACTTACATTTTTGGCACGAGATCAAAGCGCATCTTCTCGAGATTAGGATCCTCCTCCATGATGGCGAGCGCCACATTGTACATCTTGTCGTAGTCGAAGTCAAACTCGACTCCAGCCGGGGGGGCGCGGACGAAGTTTCTTCGGTCCTGGAAACGGAGAATTACAAGGTTCAGGACAATATTATCATAGCTAAGATATTTTTGTGCGAGGCAAGACCCGGCTCGGAACGGTTTTACCGATTTATATACGGTTTCCTGTAAAAGGTATGTGATCCATCGGCGATGGTTCTTAGATGGGTCTCGCCACTCGCCAGAAGGCACTCAATAGTTTTAAGTGAAAAGATCTCAGCTGTGAAATAGAAAATTATTAACTCTTATATCATTATTATTATAAACTCGGTGTTGCCCCTTGTACACTCAATAAAGTTAGTAAATCGTTTAAAGGGCAAGGTGTTCGCTTTTATAACAAACTCCCAAGTGATGAACAAAAATTGACAATTAACAAATTTAAAAACGTTATTAAACAAAATCTTTATAAAAAGCCTACTCTAAAATATCCGATTATTTAGATGATAGAGAAGCTTGGGATTGAAATTACTCCAACTCGTTCAAAATGTTACAATTTAGACGTAATTTATTTCCTGTATTGTTATGTATTGTAAACGGATCATTAAAAAAACAACCAGCCTTGTTTCTTGCCTTTCTTTCCGGGCTTGGACGCAGCAGACGAAGGAACAGGCAGTAAAATTGACGTTTCAAAATGATCCTTGTGGTTTTAATGAATAAAAGATTTTGACTTGACTTTGATTACGGGTCTTTATTTTTGAAATTTATAGTTTTTTTTTTTAAATAATAGATGATTGTTGGATGTGATAGTATCATTTTACGATAACGTTAGGTAGGCACTGTTATTTTTGATATAACTTCTATCCAAGTCCTACATAAAAACAATAATATTACATACATCGAACATACACACACCCTAAAAACGTTAACCTTCTTCGCAGTCGGGTAATAAATAGCTTGACTGATAGAGTTACGTTAACCATCTGAAATTGGTCGAGAATGACACCGTCATCTCACTCCTCTTGAATTGAAGAGTACTTACAGTGGAAAGAGACAGACATTCCTCCTTCAGCCCAGCCTCGTTAGGAGCTCCGATCCAGGGAGCCGCGGCGGTCCCAGCACCACCAGCCTGTCCCTTGATGAAAGCGTCTTGCTCACGATTGAACTCCCCCAGGATGCTCTAAAACAGACAAAATGATTAAGTTATAAAATTTTTCTTAACCAGAACTCTATTCGATATCAACACTAGTCATTACTATCTACATTCACGGACGAACCAACTGTTCACACACATGATAACGTACCAATTTTGCTGAAATAGCCGTGAAGAATTAATTACAAGACGTTTAAGAAGACCTCGTCTTGTTTGTACAGTCAACATTTTTGGTTTTCCATTTAGCGTGATATTCTTATAGGAAGTTGTTATATACCTAAACCATTTAATACCAAAGCACTAAACCAAGCTTAGCAAACAGTATAAATATTATTTTAAAATACTTATACTGTTTAAAAGGTACAGTTTTAAGCGAAAAAATAAATAAACTACAGTTATGTTGGTGCATTCACGGTAGTTTCACTCACTCCTTGAAACCAAACCATTACCTAAACTGTACCTAATAGCTATTAGGATATTTGTATGAAGGAACCACGAGGCGAAACTTGAAAGAGAGATCTGCGTTTAGACCAACGAAGCAAGTTTCTATATATGCATTATAATAAAACTATAGCAGGGATTACGTACATTTTTTTTTAATAAAATTTTCTTCGCTCTTTTATGAACTACATATATGGAATATTAAGTTCAGCTGCATATGCAGTATGTAAAATAAGAGGGCTTACTGTTGATAAGACGGCTAAAATTGTTAACTTCAGTTATTTTCAATCACCTAAGGCTTATGGTATCTTGTTGTGGGGTAATTCTGAAGATTCAAACCAAATCTTTATACTCCAAAAGAGGGCAGTTAGGGCAATTTACTAACTAGGACCTAGGACCTCAGAGAAAAACACAGCTCGGGGCTCCTTAGCTCGATAATTATTGCCCTAAAACAGACAGACAGACGAACATGACAAAACGTTAAAAATTAAGACACGGTAGAAATTTGCTTCTTTAATTTAACACTGTGACAAAAATGACACTGATTAAAAATGTGCCACTGGTCGCTGATAAATGAAAATTTGCATATTCCAAGTTAACTTATATATAAATTCTGAATATATCATGTTATTTATTACAAACTAGTTAAACCGAAGTCTTTACGCGTCAAAAGATGGATAGAAATAAAATAAAAGATTCTAGTAATCCAACAACAATGGTAAATCAAGAACCAATAGGTGACGAATACACAAAGGCTATCGAGGAAAGTGGAAATTGCACTTGTTCCTGTTCATTACTTTAGCGATTCCTATAAAAGTAGTGCTACCTTGTATCCACTTCGGCATCATACTTCTAGCTCCAAAGTCTACTTTCAGATGTGTACATAAATCCAACTCCACGGAAGAGATGGTGAATGCTACGTGTTACAGTGACTGTGTGAAGTACGAGTATTTCAGTGATTTCGATGATGCAGTATCATCACGCAGTGGGATCTAGTTTGCGATAGAGCTTGCCTTGCAAACTTAACGCAGACTGCTTGTATGTTTGCAATTTTGATCGGTAGTATAATTTTTCGGTTCACTTCTGACAGGTTTTTAGCATTAGCATAACTACCTTAATAATCAATAATCATCACATAAAAATAAAAATGACATAGTGGTTTCGACATGTGTATTCTGCCCGTCCTTACCTATGGTGCCCAAACTTGGCCATTGACAGAATCTCAAAAGTCCAAACTCAATGTTTGCCAAAGAGCCATGCGTAAGCAGTGATAATCTTACGCAAGGAAATGTAGTTCTCGAGACACAACATAAGGTTTTTAAACCTCCAAACGGTATTTATTTCTTTAAATAAAGAAGAAAAATTAAATAAGTAAGTAGGTATGTTTATAGTGAGAATGCGTCACATGTTTGTCGCCAGCAACAGTATATAGTTGTTGCAAATTAAATTCAGAACTAATGCAAATTATTGAAATTCAGGGCATCACATACCAGCATTACCTATGGAAATAAGCTATGTTATCTATAAAAATAAGAAAGTAACTTAGCTTAAGTTAGGTATAATTATAAATGTAGGGAACATCGACCAAACTATACCGTTATTTATTCACTTCTAACTGCATAGGTATATACATCCTACTAATTTTACATTTACTTATTCTAACTTACTAAAACTACTAAGCTTTCAACTACTTTATATGTAACAAATAAATATTACAATAAAATAATCAATTCCCAAGCATAGTCAGGTGTAACCTGTAGTATGCGGCGGGTATTGAATTAGCCTCATTCTTTTGCTCGCACCTGGGTTCCGCTCGAACTTCAGAGCAATGCGCGAACGCAGCCAGCCACCCGTCAGTCGAGACCTACGTTAGGATATTTTGTGTTCTGTGAGATCTACCTTCCCGACCGACGCGGTACTCGTGACACTCTTTCACGCTCCCGCGTCCGCTCCCGTCTCCCTTTGCTTTACGAATCTCTCGCCTGTGGACTTATATACTATCCCTTCACTGTGTTTGTATTTCTACCTTCCAACTCTTAATAATTTGTGCTTGTGTTCTATCTAACATTGTATTCTTGTTGATTGACTTGTTTGTGAAGTGCGAAATAAAAAGGATTTTCAAGAGCAATTTCGTGCGGTCAAAATATTTATTAGGCAAACCCACTCCTGAGGCTAAGCCAGTTTCACAATAAACAGTCAAGTATTCAAGCTTGCGCCTGAACGAGAAATGGCTACAAACACAGAAGAAAGTTCACGCAAACTTTTAAAAGTCACACAAAATCCAGAAGAACCAACATATGATGAATACACGAAGGCTATCGGGGCATGTGAAAGATGGCAGATGTTTCTATTAATAGCGTTGGCGATTCCTATACAAATAGTATTGCCTGGTTTCCATTTTGGCATTGTTTTTCTGGCTCCAAAAACCACATTTAGGTGTATAGAGAGATCCCATTCCTCAGAAGAGATGGTGAATGCGACGTGTTACAGTGACTGTATGAAGTATGAGTATTCTAGTTATTTCGAAGACAGCATCATCACGAAGTGGGATCTAGTTTGCGATAGAGCCTGGCTTGCTAACTTGGCACAGTCTGCATGCATGTTCGGTATTTTGGTCGGCAGTCTGGTTTTTGGATTCATTTCTGACAGGTAAAATTATTTTTAATGGGTCTCAATTATTTTATTTTTGAGTAATTGTTATTTATTTTAAAAAAATATTGGCTATTTTTCTTTAAATTTTTAATGAATATAGGTATTATTGTAATTCGTTTTATAAGGCTATTTTGCTAGGAATTTGCGGACCCTAGTGATAGTATCCATTGTCGTTTATAAATTACCAAAACGTTACCTAGTAACACAACAATAAAATTTGGGATAAAACATCAATCATTAAATTAGTACAAATGGTTTTTTAGAAGGCTGTCGGTTGTCGTTTGTAAATATTATATTGTTGCTCTACACTTTCAGATACGGGCGTCGCCGAACGCTGCTCATTGCCGGATTTCTGGAAGCATGCGCTGCTTTCGCGACGCCATTCTGCTCCAACTACTGGCTCTTTAACATCGTCAGATTTTTCCTGGGTACCTGCACCGCTGGGACCATGCTCACTGCCTTAATCTTACTGATGGAAATCTTTGGACCGAGCAAAAGAGAACTTTTAGGGTGTATCTACATGATGCCTTTAACTTTTGGCCATGTATTAATGTCAGCCATAGCCTTTAACCTCAGGAATTTCAGGGATATGAACCTAGGTTTGGCGGCACCGACTCTTGTTTATTTGACGTACGTGCTTTACATACCTGAATCGCCAAAATGGCTGATTTCTGTTGGAAAATTGAAGGAAGCGAGTGCTGTGATGACAAATGCTGCCAAGTGGTTAGTAGAAACAACAAATCAAATGCTTATTTTTTCAAAGAACTTTTACTACATTTTACAGATCCACAAAACCAAGCGATACACATCACGATAAAAAAGCAAACTATATCACAACCCTTGTTTCAGGAACAAGCTTCCAACGGACAACATGATGACAATAGTAGAAAGCATATCCAAGAAAGGAGCGTTGAGAAAAGAATCGAAGGCCACATTTTTAGATTTAATTAGATTACAGAGTTTGAGGATGAAGAGCCTATGCTGTTGCATAATCTGGTTTATTATGGGTTTGTCGTTCTACGGGGCCACTCAGTATTTTGGGCAGACTAGCTCGAATGTGTGTTTATCGTTCGGTTTGATGGGTATCGCTCAGGTGAGTTACTAAGTCTCAGCTTAAAATAGATTTGTTTTATCTTTTTATTTTATAATTGAAGATGTGATGTTAATTTCGGCACGGGCGCACTATACGTCAGGCGTGAAACAAGTGATATGTTTTATTGAAATTAAATTATATTTATTGCATAAAATGTGGTTAAATTACAAGATGTCAATTTGAGTTTAGGTCCATTATAATAACACACATTAGATACAGTTTTCATTTTCAGCAGTTCAGTACAATAACAAGAGATGTCGCATTGCTTAGTTCTAAATTCTCCTTCTAGATACGGGGTTGGGTTGCGATACTTATCTCGCCACGGGCCAAATCCCGTCCGGCTTGTAACTTTTACGATGATTTTAAAAATCTTAAGTTACCTACTAACAGTACTAAGTTTATAAATATATGCGGTTTTTATATACACGATAATTTTAACCACCGACGCAAAAAGAGAGATGTTATAAGTTAGACGCCTATGTCTGTCTTGCTGTGTGGCTGTGGCATCCTAGATCTCAAACAGATGGACCGAATAATGCAGTTTTTTTATTTTATTTATTTAATTTTATTAAAATTATAAAAATATAATTAATATTATATTTTATTATATTATTTTATTTTTATAGAAAGCTGGTTTAAATAGTGTGGTTCTTTATTAGCTATGTGTGATAAAGATCAGGTCAGCCGGTCCGAAGGCTCAACACTGCCTTTTTGAAAAAATGATCCCAGCTGTAAAATGATTTTTCGGGATTTTAAGTATGGGAGGTGTTTTATTTTTTTTAAAATAACTTAACTTTACGTTTTACTAACAATGTTTTGTAATGTTTGCTTTCAGTTTTCCGGCACTTTGCTAAGCGGCTTCTTGTCCAAGTACGTCGGCAGACGATGGACAATCATGGGTTTCTTCGCCGTCACCGCTATTGGCAACGCTCTACTCGCCCTCTCTGATGATTGGTACTACGTCAAACTGATTGCTGGCGCGATTGGACTCGGCTGTGGTGGTGCTGTTTTTGCTCTTTTGTATGATCTACTTTTTGGGTTTATAAACTAGCCTCGCCGCACAGGAGCCCCGCGCCACACTTGAACTTGCCACTTGAACCTGGAAGCGGCAAATGATAGCGGAAGCGCTTGACAGCCATTTTTTTACTTATTTCTTCACTTTCGGTCGGTGGCGGCTACACGACCACACGAAGTGAAAAGCGACGGCTCGTGGCGTATAGCAACCGCCGCCGTCAACCGTAGCCAGCAACCTTTCTTAATTTGTTTAAATTTTGACACATAAAATGTACAAAAAATGCAGTCCATATTCCACAACTCGGTGGCGGCTTTTTGCACCTGTGGCGCGTGGCTTGTTTGGGGCGAGGCTTACGCTACTCGTTTTTCTTTTGCAATTACTGACAGTTTTAAATTTTCAGGTATTATTTTACCCCAGAGCTGTTCCCAACAGTGGCTCGCAATATGGCTATGGGGGCTTCTTCCACCAGCACTCGTGTGGGTTCCATGATAACACCGTTCATTGGAGGCCTCCATACCACGGCTGCGTGGATTCCATCCGCAATATTCGCTCTTACGCCTATAGCTGCTGTTATTGCTATCTACTACCTTCCGGAAACCAAGGGGAAGCAACTGGATGATCAATTAGAGGAAAACTAATTGATTTATTAATTTGACTATTGTTCCTCTTATAAAAATTGGATTCTAATTCTAACAATATGAACAACATGGCAGGTAGAAAATGCTATTAGCATTAAGTCCACCTTTTGTAAATGTAGTTTGTATTTTTGTGCAATAAAGTATTAGAATAAATAAATATGCTTTGTTATTTAACGTTAAAAGAAATAAATACATTTTAAGCGCCTTACAAACTGGTGGAGGTTCTCCATTCGGCTGTACGTTTGTTACACGATATTGCCACTAATTGTCAACCGATTTCGATTATTCTTTTTCTAATTTATGTCTAAATGCAGGCGTTACTCCAGCAAAATCTATTATCATAAATAACTACTAAACCTTAAATGCACAAATTAGCAACAATATTCCCTGTTGTTCCAGAAACCTGAAAGGAGACAAGTTTTTGGTGGTTTACATACAGTAATACTCCGACTTACGCTACCCCGTTTTACGCGAATTCGGAGATACGCGGTTTTTCTTTTTGATGTTTTTGATGCTCCTCCACTCTGCTCTGTTAGTGTTCTGTTTACGACAGGTTCGAAAGTGTTCCGCGTCGAATTGTTTTACTTACGCAGTGCGTTTTATTGACAACCTCTAATTATGTCACCCAAAAGAACAAAATATTTATAATTAGAACCTAACAAGAAAAGAATAACACAGTCTTTGTAGCGTAAACTGAATGTATTTTATATGCAAAGTTGAAGTTCGACTTGCACGAATACGACTTGCACAGTTATCGTTCGTTCCCACCTATCGCGTAAGTCAGGGGTATTACAGGATTACACTGATCTCGACTAAACACAGTATTGTAGAATAAAACTTAGACACGGTTTAAACATGAGTCTGAATCTTAAATATTGTTTAGCTAATCATGTGTTGAATCTGTGCTTAAGTATTTTCTTGTGGTACTGTTAGATATTGTTTTATAAACAGAAGATGTAATAATCATACGTAAAGAAATGTAGCTCGAGTTGCAACATAAATAAATGAATAATAAATAAATAAATCTTGCTGGACATTTCACACAGCGCTATCTAGCCCCAAACTAAGCAAAGCTTGTACTATGGGAACCAGATAACTGATAGAATACTTATATACATTTTTTTTTTGTAAATACATACATATAATATATAGAGAAACAACCAGACCCGGAACAAATATCTGTAGATCATGCAAACATTTGTTCCAAGGCGGGAATCGAACCCGCTACCTCCTGCGTCTCAGCCGGCTATTCGCCCACTGCACCACGGGGGTCGTCACGGTATAAGTTGGTTGTTTCTTTTAATTGAGAATCACACGAATATATAAACGCGAAAGTTTGGAGGTTTGTTTATTTATTTATTTGTTTGTTACTAAATCACGTCGCAGCGGCTAAACCCATTTCGATGGAAATTTAGTATGTAATTAGATTATAAGCTGGATTAACACGGATTGTATTGTGGAACCGCGCCACATGTTCGTCGCCAGCTATCAGTATAAAGTTGTTACAATGCAAATTATAGAAATTCAGGGCATTACATACCAGAATTACTTATGGAAATAAGCTATGTTTATCTATTAACATTAGAACGTTAAGAGCTATATTTAGGTATAAATATAAACAGTCAAGCATTCACGCTTGCGCCTGTATGTGAAATGGCTACAAAAATAGAAGATAACTCAAGCAAACGTTCAAAAATCACACAAAATCCAGAAGAACCAATAGACGATGAATACACGAAGGCTATCGGGGCAAGTGGAAGATGGCAGATGTTTCTATTCATAACCTTAGCGATTCCAATAAAAATAGTATTGCCTGGTTTCCATTTTGGCATCGTTTTTCTGGCTCCAAAAACCACATTTAGATGTATAGAGAGATCCCATTCCTCAGAAGAGATGGTGAATGCGACGTGTTACAGTGACTGTGTGAAATATGAGTATTCTAGTTATTTTGACGACAGCATCATAACGAAGTGGGATCTAGTTTGTGATAGAGCCTGGCTTGCCAATTTAGCGCAGACTGCGTGCATGTTTGGTATTTTAGTCGGCAGTATAGTTTTTGGATTCATATCTGATAGGTAAGATTTGGGATAAAACATCAATCATGAAATTGGTATACTTAAGTGGTTTTTTAGAAGGCTGCCGGTTTGTAAATATTAAACTCTTGATCCACACTTTCAGATATGGGCGTCGTCCAACACTGCTCATTGCCGGATTCCTGGAAACATGCGCTGCATTCGCAACGCCATTCTGCTTCAACTACTGGGTCTTCAACATCGTCAGATTCTTCGTGGGCGCCTTCACCGCTGGGACCATGCTCACTGCATTAATCTTACTGATGGAAATCTTTGGACCGAGCAAAAGAGAACTTTTAGGGTGTATCTACATGATGCCTTTAACTTTTGGCCATGTATTAATGTCAGCCATAGCCTTCAACTTCGGGAATTTCAGAGATATGAACCTAGGTTTGGCGGCACCGACTCTTGTTTATTTGACGTACGTGCTTTACATACCTGAATCACCAAAATGGCTGATTTCTGTTGGAAGATTGAGGGAAGCGAGTGATGTGATGACAAGTGCTGCCAAGTGGTTAGGTTAACCTTTCTTCCTTCAAAACAAAACTAAGTGATACATCACTCTAGAAAAAGCAAACATCATCACAAAACCCTTTGTTTCAGGAACAAGCTTCCAACGGACAACATGATGATAATAGTAGAAAGCATATCTAAGAAAGGAGTACCGTCGAGAAAAGAATCGAAAGCCACATTTCTAGATTTGATTAGATTACAGAGTTTGAGGTTGAAGAGCCTATGCTGTTGTATAATCTGGTTTATTATGGGCTTGTCGTTCTACGGGGCTACCCAGTATTTTGGGCAGACTAGCTCGAATGTTTGTTTATCGTTTGCTTTGATGGGTACCGCACAGGTGAGTTACAAAGTCTCAGCTTAAAATATATAATTCTAACCCTAATGTGTGTTCAAATTCCATCGAGTAGTTCTTTTATCAATCACACGTTTCCCATCGTGAAGGAAAATCTGCTGTTATGAAAATATTGTTATTTCTTGTGACGTGTCTATGCAACATTTTAACTCCATTGCGTAAACCACAAAATTGTGATTATTTTACACAAAATTTAATCATTGTATCACAAACGTCCATAGGCTACGGTAACCGATCACTACTAACTATCCGATGCTTCTTTGCCACCTTCTTCTCGTATTTTAGAGCTTAGCCTTCATTCTGTAAAAATTCTAATCTGTAAAAAGTCTTTTGATCCTTACGTTTTTATCAACAATGTTTTCTAATCTTTGCTTTCAGTTTCCGGGCACTTTGCTAAGCGGCTATTTGTCCAAGTACGTCGGAAGACGATGGACAATCATGGGCTTCTTCACCGTCACCGCTTTTGGCAACGCTCTACTCGCCCTCTCTGATGATTGGTACTACGTCAAACTGATCGCTGGAGCGATTGGACTGGGCTGTGGTGGTGCTGTCTTTGCTATTTTGTAGGAACTACTTTATGGGTTTATAAACTTAAGCAGCTTGCTTTTCTTTTGCATTCACTGACAGTATTAAATTTTCAGGTATTATTATACCCCAGAGCTGTTCCCAACAGTGGCTCGCAACATGGCTATGGGAGCTTCTTCTACCAGCGCTCGAGTGGGTTCCATGTTATCACCGTTCATCGGAGGCCTCCATACCACGGATGCGTGGATTCCATCCACAATATTCGCTCTTACTCCTATAGCGGCGGTTATCGCTGTCTACTGCCTTCCGGAAACCAAGGGGAAGCAACTGGATGATCATTTAGAGGAAAACTGATTTATTTGACTATATGGTTCCTGTTTTTAAATTGGATCTTAAAAATAGGTTGATGGTTTAGTTTTAAATGTAACAGTGTTATTTCACGTAAAATAAACAATAAATATATTTTAAACCACCTTTAAATGTATTCAAAACAGGAGGAGGCGGTCTATTCGGCTGTAATTGTTTGTATGTTTGTTACACAATATCTCCGCCAGTTGTTAACCGATTTATGATGATTATATTTTTATTCTATGAGTGGAGATCTGATGATCGTGCTCAGGAAATATGCCAGAAACTCCTCAAGGGATGACAACAAACGCACCGAGATTTACTTATTGTTTTGGAAGTGTCATTATAGTCGAATGGGTCGCAATTAGGTATTGAAATTGGTATTGTATTGGGGAATAGAGGAGCTTTTTGGGTATGTTAGTTGATCAGAGCATGAACTTTGAAGGTGAAACCCTACGGATCTCGTCGATAATAAACAGCTTAATTTATAGCAATAGACGTATTGTATTGGAGATCACAGTCAAAGCTATTTAGGCACCTATCAGTGGCCATTGTAATTGTAACAAAATGAAGAAACTAAACTACCAAACTACTACTTGCTCTTAATTTCTGAAATATATATATATATATATTCTTTATTTCTTAAGTCAACTTTATTATATAAAAACTAACCTAAATAAATAGTTTTATAAAACGTTAATTAACCTAAGCAAACAAGTTTGTATCCTATACTATATAGATAAGGCATGAGCGTATAACAATAAAAAGAAATCATACTATAACATCGTGGCAAGAGTAGTCGTCGTTCGTGCCCGAAAATGAAAGAAAATAAAATCGAAGACAAAAACTATGAAGATCTATTTTATAACGCCATAGGCCAATTCGGCAGATGGCATATATTTTTAATGGTGCTGATTATAGTACCAACAAAATTATTGGCCTGCTGGACACAGCTGGGAATTATATTCTTAGCACCAAAAACGACATTCTATTATGTGGAAAGATCAAATAATTCCCAGGATATAATAAACTCTAAGTGCTATAGTGACTGTGTAAAGTATGAGTATGTTTCAGAGTTCGATAACACGATAATATCCGAGTGGGGTCTGATTTGCGAAAGAAAATGGTCGGCAAACTTGACGCAAACTATGTGCATGTTTGGTTATATAGTGGGAAGTGTGCTTTTTGGATTTATCGGTGACCGGTTAGTGTTTCACTACACATTAATTTATTTTTATTATCATTATACATAATATAGCGTAATAAAAAAACGACATATACAGTAATACTGTCCTCGTGCATGCTGCAACTCATTGTCAGCCTAGCTGTACCATTCTCACCAAGCTTTTGGCTATTCGCTACTTTTAGATTCATATCAGGCATAGCCTGTGCAGGCCTGACGATGGCTCCTTTTACCATTATCTTCGAGTATACTGGTCCAAGTAGAAGAGAAATAGTTGCAAGTTCATTAACCCTTCCACACACAGTTGGTGAGATGTTGATGCCAGTATTTGCGTACTACCTAAGATCATGGAATACGTTTAGTTTAGGGATAATGGTGCCAAATTTATTCTTCCTGGTATATTTCTTCGCGGCGCCAGAGTCGCCTAAGTGGCTGATATCGATGGGACAGCTGGAGAAGGCGAGTGAGATTATGACGCGGGTGGCTAAAAGGTAAAATATGGTGCTATCCTATTTAAACAAACTCGCTTATTGCTACTTAAAATCTTAGCGATCTTGTTGTGAATTATGTTCTTGTAACTTTTTGACTTTTTCGGGTTCCGGGCCAAAATTGTATAAACGGAACCCTTATGGAGCTACTCTGTCCGTCCGTCCAACCGTGTGTCTTGTCTTAGCTGATTATCTCAGCAGCTACTAAACCTAAATATAGAATTATAAATAACACTGACCTTCCTCTATTGCATTGCAATTAAAAAATGCCCAAAAATATTTTCCAAAGGTGCCATAATGTTAGGGGGTCAAAACTTTAAAATGGTGTTTCTAGGTCAAGTTGGATATCATTTCAGAGATTTACACATTCAAAAACATTTATATTTTATTTTATTCAGTTTTGGCGTTAATCCAGATCCCCTACAAATATAAATAGATTAACTGCGAGTAGTATCTATCATGATCATGGTACTACACCATCCAGATCCCCTACAAAAATAAGTAGATTAACTGCGAGTAGTATCTATCATGATCATGGTACTACACTATCCAGATCCCCTACAAAAATAAGTAGATTAACTGCGAGTAGTATCTATCTTGATCATGGTACTACACTATCCAGATCCCCTAGAAAAATAAGTAGATTAACTGCGAGTAGTATCTATCTTGATCATGGTACTACACTATCCAGATCCCCTAGAAAAATAAGTAGATTAACTGCGAGTAGTATCTATCATGATCATGGTACTACACTATCCAGATCCCCTACAAAAATAAGTAGATTAACTGCGAGTAGTATCTATCTTGATCATGGTACTACACTATCCAGATCCCCTACAAAAATAAGTAGATTAACTGCGAGTAGTATCTATCTTGATCATAGTACTACACTATCCAGATCCCCTACAAAAATAAGTAGATTAACTGCGAGTAGTATCTATCTTGATCATGGTACTACACTATCCAGATCCCCTAGAAAAATAAGTAGATTAACTGCGAGTAGTATCTATCATGATCATGGTACTACACTATCCAGATCCCCTACAAAAATAAGTAGATTAACTGCGAGTAGTATCTATCTTGATCATGGTACTACACAATCAAGATCCCCTACAAAAATAAGTAGATTAACTGCGAGTAGTATCTATCTTGATCATGGTACTACACTATCCAGATCCCCTAGAAAAATAAGTAGATTAACTGCGAGTAGTATCTATCATGATCATGGTACTACACTATCCAGATCCCCTACAAAAATAAGTAGATTAACTGCGAGTAGTATCTATCATGATCATGGTACTACACTATCCAGATCCCCTACAAAAATAAGTAGATTAACTGCGAGTAGTATCTATCTTGATCATGGTACTACACCATCCAGATCCCCTACAAAAATAAGTAGATTAACTGCGAGTAGTATCTATCTTGATCATGGTACTACACCATCCAGATCCAGAAGATCTTATAAAATCACGAGTAGCATAAACCCAAAATATAATCAGAGCTTAGCGAGATATTAGTATGGTTTATGGTTATCATAGAACCACTATTAATGAGCAACTGTAGATAAGTAAAATCTTTGAAAATATAAGATAGCTTAAAACTTTTACAATATTATAACAGAGTACATTTCTGTCAACTGATTTATAATGTTTATCTAGTTAGAATATTAATATTGTTTGAATGTAATGTTAGGGGGTCAAAACTTTAAAATGGTGTTTCTAGGTCAAGTTGGATATCATTTCAGAGATTTACACATTCAAAAACATTTATATTTTATTTTATTCAGTTTTGGCGTTAATCCAGATCCCCTACAAATATAAATAGATTAACTGCGAGTAGTATCTATCATGATCATGGTACTACACCATCCAGATCCCCTACAAAAATAAGTAGATTAACTGCGAGTAGTATCTATCATGATCATGGTACTACACCATCCAGATCCCCTACAAAAATAAGTAGATTAACTGCGAGTAGTATCTATCTTGATCATGGTACTACACCGTCCAGATCCCTTACAAAAATAAGAAGATTAACTGCGAGTAGTATCTATCATGATCATGGTACTACACCATCCAGATCCCCTACAAAAATAAGTAGATTAACTGCGAGTAGTATCTATCATGATCATGGTACTACACTATCCAGATCCCCTACAAAAATAAGTAGATTAACTGCGAGTAGTATCTATCTTGATCATTGTACTACACTATCCAGATCCCCTAGAATAATAAGTAGATTAACTGCGAGTAGTATCTATCTTGATCATGGTACTACACTATCCAGATCCCCTAGAAAAATAAGTAGATTAACTGCGAGTAGTATCTATCATGATCATGTTACTACACTATCCAGATCCCCTACAAAAATAAGTAGATTAACTGCGAGTAGTATCTATCTTGATCATGGTACTACACTATCCAGATCCCCTACAAAAATAAGTAGATTAACTGCGAGTAGTATCTATCTTGATCATGGTACTACACTATCCAGATCCCCTAGAAAAATAAGTAGATTAACTGCGAGTAGTATCTATCATGATCATGGTACTACACTATCCAGATCCCCTACAAAAATAAGTAGATTAACTGCGAGTAGTATCTATCTTGATCATGGTACTACACTATCCAGATCCCCTACAAAAATAAGTAGATTAACTGCGAGTAGTATCTATCTTGATCATGGTACTACACTATCCAGATCCCCTAGAAAAATAAGTAGATTAACTGCGAGTAGTATCTATCATGATCATGGTACTACACTATCCAGATCCCCTACAAAAATAAGTAGATTAACTGCGAGTAGTATCTATCTTGATCATGGTACTACACTATCAAGATCCCCTACAAAAATAAGTAGATTAACTGCGAGTAGTATCTATCTTGATCATGGTACTACACTATCCAGATCCCCTAGAAAAATAAGTAGATTAACTGCGAGTAGTATCTATCATGATCATGGTACTACACTATCCAGATCCCCTACAAAAATAAGTAGATTAACTGCGAGTAGTATCTATCATGGTACTACACTATCCAGATCCCCTACAAAAATAAGTAGATTAACTGCTAGTAGTATCTATCTTGATCATGGTACTACACCATCCAGATCCCCTACAAAAATAAGTAGATTAACTGCGAGTAGTATCTATCTTGATCATGGTACTACACCATCCAGATCCAGAAGATCTTATAAAATCACGAGTAGCATAAACCCAAAATATAATCAGAGCTTAGCGAGATATTAGTATGGTTTATGGTTATCATAGAACCACTATTAATGAGCAACTGTAGATAAGTAAAATCTTTGAAAATATAAGATAGCTTAAAACTTTTACAACCACTGTCTTTATAATGTCGTCTACCCATTTCGCTTGTGGACCTTCCTTTGTCCAAAATAGGTTCGATAATCCTTCAACTTTAGAGTCTCCTAAATGAGGACAAGGTTTAAAGTCATGGGAGTCGTTGAAAGTACACTATCGTACTACAAAAATGGTTAATACGTCAACTAAAGAGAAGACCCTTTACAGATCCCAGGAATCTTTCTAGCCCTGGAATGCTCTCGTTACTTCGAGCGTCGCAGGACCATCATCGGCTTTCTCTGTATTTCTTCCGTCAGTAATGGCATGCTGGCCTGTCCTGACGACTGGTTCTACGTACAGATGATCGTTGGTACCGCAAGCGTCAGCACATGTGCAGGCGCTTTTGTTGTTTTGTAAGTTTTACATATAAACATTAGAAGTGGTTTCAGTGTAGCTCGTTTTGTCATTTTTAACAGATCGGCAAGATTAACCAAAGTGTCACTATTTACATGCGACTATGCGCTTTTGTGTTTCGGAGAGCCCGTTATTTCACCTAGGAAGCCATCAAGCTTTATCAGAACAATTTGGGTGGTCTAATCTAAAAACAGTGTTAGCCAGTAATTTTAACTTGTACAAACTTCCTTGGTTATTATATTCTTTACTCGGCAGATATTCGAATCTCTATATTCTTCTATTCCTATATGTAAATGCCACAATAACCAGTCCTTTGGACGCTTCCATGAAGACAGAACTCTTGCGGTCATCTACTTAGAGAGCAATTCTTTTAAACTTCATATTACGGATCTGAATTACTAATGAACTGAATTTACTACGTGGTTCTTTAACTGTCAGTAGTATAATTTCATCTTCTTTCAGGTACATGTTCACAGCAGAGCAGGTTCCTACTGTAGTCCGCGCAATGGCTGTAGGAGCTTCCAGTATATCTTCCCGAGGTGGCTCCATGGTGGCCCCTTTCATTGCTGGGCTAGGAACCGTTGGCCTTTGGGTTCCACCTGCTATCTTCGCCACGGTTCCTCTGGTGGCTGGTGTAGCCTGCTTCTGCCTGCCGGAGACTAAGGGGGTGAAGACGGCTGAGGTTTTGAAGGATTGATGCATAATAGGTACTTATACCGATATTTTAATTCATTATCTTCGCTCCCATATCTCAAAACTACCCCACTTATAAGATAATCAAACGCGACAATCAATTTCTGTTTGTATAGAATTTATATTTTATGATGATTTAATCAGTCAGACAAACATAGATGCATATGTTTATACCAGCACATCACGAGATCCTTATTTCGTGCGAATTACTTTATATTATATTTGCTTTCAGAAAGTGATGATGAAAAGATACGCTAAGGCAAATATACTTTATACAAATGCACTTTATAGTTTAGATTTTATCTATTTAGTTAACAATCATTTAAGATTAAAATAAGAACTAAATAATTTATTTCTAGCATTTACAATTGCTTTATCTTTTAATATTGTATCACAGTGTGTTTTTTGGCTTCCGGACCAAAATGGTAAAAACGGAACCCTTATGATGGACCTGACTTTGTCTGTCCGTCTGTCTGTCCGTCCGTCCGACTGTAACAGCTGATTATCTCAGCAACTACTGAAGCTGGAATATGAATAATTAATACTGACCCACCTCTACCGCGCGTTTATTTTCGTAGTGTGCAGTCAAAAATATTTGTAATATTTATAAATTCTTGTTCACAGACAACCGGCTAACCAGTATGCAGCGACCGGACGCACAGTGGTGGATCCGGCGTGTACCCGGTGACCGCAAGCTAGCCAAACTACGCCGGTACGTGTAAAAGCTAACGTAAACGGCCATACACTTCGCCGCCGGCTACCCGGCAAGCGCGACGTGTGAAAAGACACTGACATGGAATTCTAGTTTACACAAAGACTTGAAGCTGCCTTGCCTTGTAATGGAAAATGTGCCGCGCGATTCTAGTTACTATGACTTATTTCACTTGGACTTGTCTTTAGTCACGAGTTAAATGACATCAATCAATGGAATCTTGCAACTGAAATGATATGAGCTGAAATTTGGAATACATATGTAATTTTGGTGACAATGCAATTATGCAATAATATGGAATCATGGAGGTGATGGTTTCATGATAGAGACGGATGCTGGATAACGGAACTTCTGAATGGATTATAAATAGTAGGCTACTAGTGTTTCAGCTCATTTGAATCTTCTTGCGGTTCCAATTATGAATTTTATAGAAGCTTCTTTTGAAAAAATAATTTTATAACACAAAAACATGTTTAGCATTGTTGTCTGCGGTTATATGGCGTGAATTGGCGTGTCATGTGAATTGGCGTGTCGTGTGAATTGGCGTGTGTATTGAAACTGTTCGTCACGCACCCTATTTATTCCCTTGGCAGCGTTTAACAGGGTTTATGTTAACCCAAAAAGGGGGTTATTGTCCTAAACGACCTTTTGAAGAAATTAATGAATAGTTATTTATTTATTTTCCAGAATATAAGTTGAATTATAAAGAGTATCACCATAACAACCTTATTGGCTTTTGGAACATTTGGAAGAAGTCTGTTATTTCTGGTGAAAATTCGAAAAAATCTTTGAAAAGAAGTCAAACATTTATTACTTTTAAAATAAGCACGGCCCAAGAAAACTGATTTGAAGGCAGAAGGCAAGTTGTCAATTATGATGTTAAATAGATTCTGTTTGCCGTCTTTCTAGAACAAAATGTGTTTTTTTTAATAACCTATACTGTTCCTCTCATGGGCAAAGGTCTCCCCCATTTCCTTCCATTCCTTGCGTTATTTAGCAATCTCTTGCCAGTCAGAGTGAAACACATCTAGATCGCGTCGCAAACGTTTTCGTGGTCTGCTTGTTAGCATATTCAACATATTTTTTTTAAATAATTATGTGAACATCATCACATAAATGTGAACATCCCACAATTTTAAGGAGTATTTAAAAAATTGTCGTACGTAACATTTCGACTAGTTGGGCACCAACTCGGTGATTTTAATCCGTCGTCTGCGGCCTAATCCGGTCGGTATTTTGTCGAGATTGTTATCAGCCCTGGATTAATCAGTGTAATTCCGTGGGCGGATCGGTATGTCCAGTATTAATAGTGGACATTGTTCTTGCTTACTGGTACTGGGATTAAAACGTAGTCAAGAAGGATTTGATACAATTGGCCAGGATGTTTCTATATACCTTTATTGAGATTATACACCCCATATTTATAAACAATCGTTAGAGTTTGAGAAACAGCTCTGCCCGTAATTCAGAACAGTAATCTGTTTATATTAATACAATATTTAAATATTACCAATTTTCCCGAATCAGAATTTTCCGCAAATTCATAATACCTAAGCAGTTCAGTGCATTGCAACTTAAACTTTACACAGTGTGCAGTCTTACTGGACTGCACACAAGTTAAAATCCATTGTTCCATAAAAAATGCACTGTTTAACCAAGGATTAAACCAATACATTTTTGTATGTTATTGGTGCCTCGTGACACAAACTTAAATATTTATGGAATATTCCCTCGTGTAGGAGAGGCTTGCGAAAACACCGCGCGCGCCTTTTCGGAGTCAAGTTTTGTGTTGGCGCCGGCGGCCACCCTCGTGGCTGCCACCTTGACATGTTATGGGGGGCCCCCACTAGATGGAAACACGACCTGATAAAGCTTGCTGGGAGCAGCTGGGTCCAGGCCGCACAAGATCAGTCGCTTTGTAAATCTACGTGGGGAAAACCTCCCACTAACTGGAAACATGACCTAATACTTGGAGCACACAACTGCAGGTCGCACAAGATCTGTTTCGCCCTGGTTTATGGTAAATACCTATGATTAGCAGTGGACGTCCTACTGCTCATATGCTGATGATGATCGCAACATCTTAGTTCGGGGTGAATTGCTAGCTGTTCAAGCTGTTTCAAGTATTCTGATGGACATAAATATATTGTTATGTATTACTCGTGCGCGATAACTTGAGACCTGCTAGGAATGCGACTCCCTGACCGCTTCCCCTGCACTTCCCCGATGGCGCCCGTATTGTACCGTTCGCATCACTATTTTTTACTAGGGTTTTTAGTCTCGTACTGGCCTACGTCACGTAACGACGCCCTCTGGAATTCTTTTAGTTTTCGTTTGTGTTATTGTTTTGTTGTTGTAGTTTTTGTTGTTATAGTTCTTGTTAAGTGTTTTGTTATCATTATGAAGGGTAAACCTTTGCATAGCGGAGAAAGAAACCTCGTGCTAAAAGTGTTAGAGTTTTTTCAGACAGATTTTTTAGACAGGCTTCAACAAAAGTATTGGGACGATGACCTCTTACAATTACAAGAGACGAATGAATCGCAATTAATTGTAAATTTATCGGATACCTCTTCGTCAAGCGATTATACTGAGACTGAGGACGAAGAACAACCTCTAGAAGGCATAAATCCACTAAGTAGTGACGAAGATGATGTAAATAATAGATAAAATAAATGTATAAACTTAAACATTGTATTTTTATTTTATTCAAATAGTGTAAAAAAGATTAGATAAAAAGCAGCGTCCTCCCTGAGTAACATGATAAATTAGGTTTAAAAAACAAAGACGAAGCCGCGGGCGGCTGCTTGTTATGTTCGCTTTTTTGCGGGCGGTACAAACACGCCAATATGACGTCACCGCGCTCAGGTCCCAACTTATCGCGCACGGGTAATAGCTGCTGACCGCTATACGAGTATATACGTCCATAATGGATGAGCTTTGACTATGAGGCCGCCCGTCTGTGATAACGTCATACAAATGTATAATGAATTATCTCTGTCAGCACTGCACTCACAGCAATTAATTAAGCATGTTCCATCACGGTTGGCATGATGCTAGTTGTCACCTACTGTTCGTTTGGGCACCAGTTCTGTTTTGGTCATTCTATAGTCAGGTTATGCTCAGTCGACATTACCATTCTATGCCAGGTTATTCAGTGCCCCCATTGACATTAATTTCGGTAACATTCGATCTTTGTAACTGTTTTGAAAACTTTTAATGATTTGTTTATATTTAAGCGATACGTGTATAGTTATATACTTTATATAGCGATAAGATTAAGATTAAATTAAAATTATGCGAGAAATAAATCAAAAAAGATCGGTTGTTCTGGAAATATGTGGAGGAGGCCTATCTTCAGCAGTGAACGTTCTGTGGCTGATATAGGCCGCCATTTGAATTTTTTGACACTCTCTCTTGTCAATTTCAGGCAGGGTTCGGTCCTCTATCATTACAATCCACCAATAAAATAAGGTAGGTAAAGTATTACAAACTTAGCCCGCATAGCTACGAGCGGAAACACATCCAGACTAAGGCTAGCTTACAAAACGATCCCTAAATGTATTTAGCGAATAAACATGTTTACATTTAACGTATTTGTATGATATGACAACTCCTTAAATCATATTTATCCCCTAAATACGTTTAGGTATCGTTGCTCAAGTCGCCCTTGGTCGGATGAAAATAAAAAGACTCGCAGAAGCCAGTCAGCTTAAACACTAACTTCTGAACTTAAAACATACTACTACATACACTACATAATATATATACTACATCACTCTTTTAAACTGAGAATAAAGCAGCATTACCTTAAGGCCTAGCTTTCTTGTCATTTGTGTTACCTATTTATTTAATTATTATTTATTCTAATTTACTCCATTTTAGAAGTCTTGTATGCATAATGATAAAGGTTTATTAGTTGGGTACATATTAGACTTTAGGTCTTTTCTATGTACGAGGATTATAAGTACAGTTTTTTTTATTTTTTTTTATTACTCTTCATTTGTAATTATACTCTGTGCACCCCTGTCCATTACTACTTCGCTCATTACTTTCCATCCAAAGGTTGCCTGGAAGAAATCGCTTTCAGCGATAAGGCCGCCCATTGTACTATATTTAGATTTAATTAGTTTTTTTAAGTATTCCTGTGTACATTAAAGCATTATTCTATTCTATTCTATTCATAATACATTATACTGGTCTGTGATAATACTGACAAAAAAAACAGAGAAGAGTATAATTAAAAAAAATTAGTGGCACTTCGGGAGTGCCGAAAGAAGTGAAAACTTGAACAGGATACTTATATACAGAGGTGTCGGTAACTGTAATAGTGTCGCGAGTTCAATGGTTTTTTCCTATTTCAATAAAAATTCAAAGAAGTTTTCACTTCAAAAACCCCGGACACATAAGGAACCCCTAAGGAATTAAAATTCTAACAATTAACTTCGTCCTACCACCTTTATGCAGACGATCTTCAAATTTACACACAAGAAACAGAAGAGCAGCTGACTGAAGCTATAAATAGAATAGAATAGACCGTGACCTAGACAATATTCTGGACATGATCAATCAATCAAGTCAATCCACTCACATCTTAGGTAATCGTCATGGGGGGTTCTAGGATGGTATCGAGGATAGACTGGCCTTGCCTTCCACTAATTATTTTTGATGGCACCTACGTTAAAAGCAGAGTGAGACGGTGAAAATTTTTAGGCGTTCTCATTGACAGGCAACCGACATGGGAACCTCAAATATCTGAAGTCAGCCGTAAGGTGTTTGCCTCAGCGGGTTCTCTTAGGAGATTGCGCACCTCCATTCACAAAAATTTCGCTCGCGCAGTCGCTTCTTCTCCCCATACTTGACTATGGTGATGCTTTTTATCTAGATGTCACTGAACAACAGCTAGATAAACTTGAGCGCTTGCCAAACTTTGGCAGCCGTTTCATCTTCCGCTTGCGGAAATATGACCATGTGTCCAAATTTCGCAGTAAGCTCAAGTGGTTACCCATACGCCTTCGCTAGAATACCTGTTTAACCCTTCCTCGCCTTCCTTCTCTTAAAGAGCAATTCCATTTCCTCCATCAATCCAATCCTCGATCCCTGCGTTCATCTGACACACTCCAACTCAGGACACCTGTAGGTACGAGTACACTCCTCCTCCTACTTTGATAAGTATTTTACAGTGCAGGCTGCCCGCTTAAGGAACGTGCTGCCGGTAGCGATCAGATGTGCCAAGTGACTTGCCATTTTTAAACGTATGCACAGTGAGCACTATTTGAGTATTTATCGCTAAATATCTATGTATTGATTATTAGTTAATATGTTTCTTATATAAGTAGTTATTATTTATGTTCATGCATTTATGTAATTTTTATTTTTTATATTATAAGTTCTGGAGTGGAGACCGCGTCTCGGAAAACGTAGTGTGGGGCGTCCCCCGGCTAGGTAGTGCGATGACATAAGGAAGGTGGCGGACAGAAATTGGATGAGAAGAGCCGAAGACCGGGCTCAGTGGCGCGTATTGGGAGAGGCCTATGTCCAGCAGTGGACTTATGTTGGCTGATGATGATGATGATATTATAAGTATAAGTATGTATATGTAGTATGTTAGGTACACCATTACACCCCAGGTAATGTCCACATAGTCCATTCCATCCAAAGGTTGTCTAGTAGAGATCGCTGTTCAGCGATAAGACCGCCAATTGTATCACATAGTTTTACGGTGTTATTTTTAGCTGTATTGTTTTCTTGGTGTACTATAAAGAATTATCTAATCTAATCTAAAATCACGTTAAAATGACAAAGCTAAAACCATTCCAGTTAAACTAACTTACTAACAAAAAACCTACGATGCCATAGACATACAGACACATAGCCAGACAAAAGCGTCACACATAAAACCCACATCATTGTGCTTAGGGGGTTAAAAATGCACAAAGAGACTACATTCAACTACATAGTTACAGACAGAATTCCTATTTCCACGTCCTTTGACATTTTTTATTAGCTTTATTTCCAGTGCTTCTTTGAAATATTAGATTTCAGTTCCAAGTCCAATGCGAATAAGGAATTATTTACTGAGAAATACATTTTCTAGCTTAGAAATGTCTGACTGAATTATGAATATAGTAAGTAAGTTAAAATAAGTTAGTAGACCGCCCTGGGATCTAAGTTTACAGACGGGCTCTCTGTAAGCCGAAATGGCTTAATGAGTCTGTCAAAACCCTGGGTGGAAGCCTCGACATTGTTAGCGATGACTTAGCCATCGAATTTGGACGCTAAGGGCCGAATTCACCGTCGAAACTAAACGCGATCAATACAAGCTAAACTCAGTTTACGCGTTTAACTGAGTTAAAGACTACAGTTTGCATTTCACCAACGTCAACTGAACGCAGTTAAAGCTAAACGCCGTTCAGATTCTGAACGTTCAATTTTGGCCGTTTAGCTCATATAAACGAGTTTAGAGAGATGTCAATCAAAAGTCAAGAAGTGTCATTGACTTTATTTTGCGAAATATTTGTTACCTACGTATGTTTTATAATCATAAATCTAGTTTATATCAAGAATGAAAAGAGCGTTGGCGCTAGCTTTTGACGAAAGTGACGATGATTACATTGTTCGTCGTCCAAGATGGATACGCGAAAGAGAAGAACACTTCGACACACTTGATGACAAGGATTTTGTGACCAGATTTCGTCTCATGAAACCAACAGTTATGTCTGTATTGGAGTCGATTGATGATAAAATCGAATTTCCTACAAATATGTAAGCCCCAAAACATGTTTTATTTTGTATTGTTTGCATACACAAGAAGGTTTAAAAATAAAAACAGGTAAGTACCTACCTAAGTGCTTATTGATATTGTTTTTTTTTCCAGAAATCAAAGTATTATCTCCTGTTAATCAATTGCTATGTGCTCTACGTTTCTATGCAACTGGGTGCTATCAAGTAACTGCTGCCGATTTATGTGGATTCAGCACTTCCACTGCACATAGAATTGTGCACAAAGTTAGTGCTGCTATTGCTTCACTCCGACCACAACACATTTTCTTTCCTGAGCTACCGAATGAGATCCTTCAAACACAGAATTTTATAAGAGAGCTAGATTTCCGTATGTTATAGGTGCAATAGATTGCACTGATGTGAAGTTTATCAAATCACCAGGTGGGGAGTATCCAGAGATTTTTCGTAATAGAAAAAACTATTTTTCATGTAACATTGAGGCTACCTGCAATGCCTGATTGGAATTTACTGATGTGGTGGCTCGATGGCCAGGGAGTACTCATGACTCATATATTTTCAACAACTGTTATAGAAGAGCATTGTTCGAACAAGGTCAATATGGAAATGGTGTTCTTGTTGGTGATGCAGGCTATGCCTGTAACAATTATATGATGACTCCATTGGACCAGTGCAATACTGCTGCTGAAAACTTGTACAATGAGTCTCACATACGAACGAGAAATTGTGTAGAGCGATTGTTTGGAGTGTGGAAAAGACGTTTCCCGGCCATGGCTATTGGTTTAGGGGTTTCATTGCAGCATACTTTTACAATAATTATCGCTACAGCCGTATTACACAATATTGCAATAAGAAGTGGTGAAGGTACTCCTCCTGATGATAACCAAGTTATAAACCCGACAACTTGGGATGCTATATTAGCTCTGGGTAATATGAATAATGTAAATATGGATGCCGGTGGAACTCAAAGAACCAATCCAAATCATAGAAAACGTCGTGAATTTGTCACTAACTATTTTGCACAATTATCAAGATAAGTGCCTATACTATGGCCGTTCTAAAAGGTCTGATTTGAGGTTGTCAGAGAGTATAGATAGGAACTAGAGTAGAAATAAAAAATCGTGGGCTAGATAACCGATTATTGAGACTTTTAATTAATTGTTCTAAGAATTTGTTATTGTTTAGTTTAAGTAAAGTTAAATTCATATCTAACTAGCTTAGCTATATATATATATTTTATCAGTGCAATAAAGAATTTTCTAATCTAATCTACTTATCATTAATGTCTATATTTTTTTAATGAAAAACAATACAAATTATATAATTTGTTTTTAAATAAAAAACAATACAAATTATATAATTATATTTATTAATTATAAATTATATACTTAAGAAAATATAGACAATAATGATAAGTAGATTAGATTAGAAAATTATTTATTGCACTGATAAAATAATGATGAAAACCCCTGATTGCAGGTGCATCAATATCTTTATTCGATTCCTAGGTATAAAACATTAAAAAAATATTATTTCCTATTTTACTATTATTTCTATTATTATTCCTCACATTACATACTAAGGGCTGGTCTATCTTTCATCATTAACATAATAGTTTAAAATTATAAGTGAAATATAAAATAATAAACTAATACTTTATTAAACAGTAAATGAGTTTATAGAAATTAAATATATCTGAGTTTGACAAGTACAACACACTTTCTTAGCTGAATTTTCTATTTTATTCCTAATGTTTTAGACATGTGATACCGGACTCAATATTTTCTATTATTATTCATTGTTAAAACTAGATTTATTTTGATTATGTGTTGCCAATATTCGCATACCAATATTGGTTGAATTAGTGGAATGACAAATATTATAATAACTACTACTTGAACTAATATCATGCGTGTTATTAGGGTTATAAAGGCAAACACGCATACTGATATCCAAATGTACATTTTACAGCACACAAGAAAAACTGAGTGTTCGACAAGAGTGTAAAAAATTTGAAATTTTAGAATTACAATTAAATATATAATTGTTAAAACTGAATTAGTGGAATGACAAATATTCTAATAACAACTACTAGAAACCCTTTTTTTGCGAATAAATAATTTATTCATTCATGTAAAAACTTTTAATTTATTTAATTGTAATTTTAAAATTTCTAATTTTACGCTCTTTTGTCGAACTCTCAGTTTTTCTTGCTCTAAAACCAGTTTTTCTTGCTCTTCTTTGAGCTGCAAAATCCGCATCTGGTATTCATGTTCCTCTTTTGCATGCGTGTTGGCCTTCGTTAGGGTATTTAGTCTTTCCAGAGTCAGACTTTGGGTCTCCTTCTCACGCCTCTAAATTCGCCTTCTACGACTTGTTGATGCTGAAGCAACATTCGTATTGTCTTGAACCTGCTGCTGTTGTAGTTGCACATCAGGGCTTGGTGATAGAACTGGATTCCTTGCCTCTCTCAACATGCTGGGGGTATACTGAGACCAGTCAACTGTTATTGCAGTGGATGTCTCGGTTATAGTGGTTTCATCAGGCTGCTGTAGCAAAATATCGGTGTCACATAATATATTTTCTGTTTCTGATGGTGTTGCAGTTTGGTGGGCATCATTTGTATATTTACCAGAGGCTAAAATGTGAGTGTTATCTGAGTCATAATGGTTGACGTAGCCTGAATCTCGGGACTGAGTTAGTTCCAACACACGCTCAATGGCTGGCTCTTCAATAATTTTTTTGGTGGGCCTCCTCCTATAATAAACGAACAAAACAAGAATTATGTTAACACTAGGTTATAATAAACAGACTATCCGCAGAGTGAAAGTCAAAGTAAGTACCTGTTCCTAAATAATGCTGGTTACGAAGAGTTTGCTGCTGCTTTGCCCGTTTCTTTAAATTTTCCCAGCAGCTTTTTAAAACTGTCCACTCCCTGGGATGGATGCTAGACATAGCATTGAATTCGAGCGCTATTTTACGCCACTCATTATTTTTTAATGCCATGGACACAGCATCGGTCTTCTTGCACTCCACAATACTAAAATGTATTTCGACCACATCAACGAGGGCCATTTTCTCACTAGCGGCAAAAGTTGGGTCCCTTTTCCTTTTCGACATCATGCAAATCACACAGGGATATTCTTTTAAAGACTGAACAAAACACCAAAAATACGTTGAACACAGACTACACTACAAATGAGGCAGTGTAGTGTAACGTCAAACAAAACATGATTTATGACAGTTTCGTTTGACAATTGCGTTTCGATCGTATCGATAAGACACTGTTTGATGTTGCAATTACAAAAAGCATCGCTTTTTTGTCTATGATTCTAGGTAAACTTCGTTTTAGTAAACGCGATCAAAACGGAGCTGGTGAATTCGGTTTCATGAAAACCGAGATCAAGTAAAACATTTGAACTTAGTTAAACAAAACGTGGTTTTATTGAACTTAGTTTCCGAAGAAAATGGAGAATTCGGCCCTAAGTCTTATAGCGCGGCAAAACATTGACATTGTCAGTTAGGATTTAGTGACCAATAAGTCATCGCAAAACATGCCGGGACTTGCGACCAAGAAAAAAACACAATAAAGCTTGATATCGAGTCAGCTAGTTGTTAATCCTGTAGTAGATGTTCCTTTGAACGAGTGTACCAGAAGAGCAGCGGTGCGAGAAGAGTGGGGAAGGGTAGTTAAGCGCGCCACAACCCTGACATGACGACCACGACCACTCTGCCAAGAGTGCTACGGCTACGAAGAGAAGTTGCTAATCAAGTGTATAGCCGCGAAATTCGTTACTGACATTTAAACGACGTACAGAAGCGCTCAGATGAAGCTACGTTGCCTAGCCCAGCTAAGATAAGAGACATCCAGGCAGATGCATATGATCAGAGGTATATGCACTCATCGTTTCATATCAGGTACATTATGTATATTAAAGTCGTCAACAGAGACCGAAAAAAGTGGAAGACCAAAGAGCCAATCATGACGAAAGGACACGAGAGGAATCGATCAATGCTTCGAGGAAATCTCCGAGCTTTACATACTGCATGGTTACACGGACTTATTTTTTAGTAAGATTTGATAAGTATATTATATCCCTTATGGTATAGAACCTTGGTGATAAGGTATGTAGAATTTAGTGATAGGAAAAAGGTCTTCTAATTATATATAAGTACATATTCTGATAAACTAAACAGGGTACGAAGGGCCACGTATTTAAGGAAAACGTTGTAGGAAAAGCATTTTGGATATTACGAGGAAAGTGACTTTTCTCGATTTGGGTAATAACCGGCTTTTCTGCTGTTACAGTAAACATCTGCTCTACTCACTGATTCGAAGGTTTTTCTTGTTATTTCAGAAATAAACCTCGTAATAAACCTAATGGAAAGTGAACCTGTGTTTCCAATGATCCAATCACTCCATTAGAACAGCAAGGAAGCAGTTCAAGTAATTAGAACAGCAGAAGTTCCAACATGTCATGTCTAGAGTTTTCGAAGACCAACATCGAAAATAGGACAGTAAAGGAAAGCGATTAATCAAATGACTGGCCAGCTACAAAAGCCCTTAAAAACAGGCTCTTTATGTTATTTAGACTTTAATATAACTAAAGTTCACACAATCTGGTATCGACATACATGTCTGTATATCTACAAACTCGCTACATTCATTAAAACAAATATGGACCTCTTTATAGTAAACGGCATCATAATAAAATTTGTCTCTCACCTAACAAGATAGCCTTGTATAATCAGAGTGTGATGTGTATATAACCACCTACCTGAGTCTGTACTGGGTTCTTCGAGTCCGAATGTTTTCAAGAGAAACTTAAAACGAATATTAATAAAAAAAGGCATACTACAACATAAATGAGTTTCTTAGCGATAAATCCCTTGAATAATTTTATTAAATCTGTCATTTTATTATTAATTTTCTATTTTAAGGTAAGAGCTGACATGTTGAATATTGTAAAAAATTTAATCATTATTTGATCGTTTCTAAGTAACTACTTGTAAGACTGACTGAAATTGCATGCGATAAACGCTTATTATGGACGAACTCAAACTGTATCACTAACCACCTGTTACTAACCCATATTCCCAATACATAATTTTGATTTGATTTGATTTTGACATAATTATAATATAAAACATGCTATTCCCCAAACACAAATCGTCAGTTTTAAGCCTCATTCAAATGAATGGTTACATTTATATCATAGCCAGTCACACATAAAAAACCTGCGATATTTATAAAACAGATTTATGAGCGACGAAACGACGAAATGTTTTATTTTATTATGCCTCAGATGAGAAAATGTAAAATGAGAGCAATATACAGAATTATACACGTTATTATCTTACTACATCTATTTTATTTTACTCTCTGTGTCAGCGGGAGGGGAAAAGTTTAGGCATGTTGGCCCAAATTATTGCAGACAAGACAGTTTACGGAAATTGGACGACGGCGGGTGGTGTCTATTTGCAGTATGAGCTAGATTAATAATAATGACTCAGATAATACAAAGAAACGAATGTGTACAAATCAAGAAAAAGGTAAGAAAGGATAATAATTTATAACAAGGCTACTTAGATGTAATTTTTTTTTTTAACTTGATCCAACAGATTTTTACAGCAAAGCTACCTCTCCATTTCTAGCAAAGCTGAATAGACTGAATACAGTTTGAAAGTAAGTCCGAGCCGTGCACGTTACATTCAGCAGCACAGCACTCAAGCTGAGCCCTGAGGGTTAGTTGGTAATTTGGAATTTTTATATTAAATTCAGCCGAGTTGGGATTGGAAAACTCACAGTAATTGTGTTAGTTAGCTCTCTCCTGTCGGCGTCAAGGGATTTACATGAAAAGCGTATATTACGCTCTAGGCAATTTCAACTTTTAAATCTAGACATTTCCTAAAAAAGGATAAATGCTTGCGAACATTTTATACAGGCATATTATATTTATGAAAGGTTGCATAAATTCGTAACCCTTACAAAACTCCTTGTTTGAAGAATTTAGACCCAGATAGCGTTGTGTCTTTGCCTGTACCGAGGACTACCGAAGAGAACAGCAATGATGCTGATGATGCAGCCTCTCAACACGATGGGCGTCCGTTGTCGCTTGTCGCAACCCCCACCACCGTGCCCGTCTACTTGCGCGCAGAGCTGCGGCACGTAGTGCGAGGCGAGACGCAGTTCGGATCGCACTCACCCTGTGACGCTTGAACCGAAACATTGTCGGTCGAAACACCGATAAAACGGTACGTGATAAATCCTGTATTTGTAATAATGATTGAAGAATTTAATTGGCAGTTTGGCCGCGGAGAGATAAAACTAGCTCATAAATAAGCAAGTGCAAAGATTCTCAGAAATAAATAATAGGTAGCACCGGCTGACCTTCAAGGATACGACAAAACACCCCAGTGACCTAAATCATTGAATCGATCTATTGTTTCAAACAACATTTGAAAAACAAAGTTAAAGATATAATAAAAACCGAGTTCGAAGCCACAAAAAAAGTTTCACGAATTCGGGATATAAAAAGCTTTCGAGACGAATCAATTATTCAATTTCAGGAAAGTCCGCCTCTGTAACAAGCTTAGAAGTCTTGGAATGAATGTATTAAGAGGAAAATACAATAAATGGTGATGGAGCTGTTTTCGTGCTGCTATTTGAAGGGATGTTGTAATATGGATAAAATAGATTTACCGATAAGAAAATAATTACAGTCCGACTGATTTTAAAAATATATATTTGTAAAGTGATAATCTAGGATTAGCGGACCGTTCCTTTTTGCACTGATACCTATCTTTCCTCCATCATCATCCGCAGCCCTAGTTTACAGTAGGTATATACCGGGAATATAGTCCTCCCCAAATTTGTGCCAGCAGTCACTTATGTACACATATGTAAAGTGGTTTAAAAGGAGTATCTTTGGCAAGTTTTGCTTCTTTGCCCTTAAGCATAACACACCATGTCAATGGCTACTCAGAACCATAATATTCTAGTTCTTTGTAAAAGTTACCGCATATCAGTGCCATAGTTGTCTCAGGACTCTTTCCACATTACTGTAAAAATAGTATGACTATAGATACAGGAATTCCAAAGGCATTCCGCACAAAGAGCCTACTCCAATATCCTGTCTCCAAACGCAATTCCAATTAAAGCCATTACAGAAAGCCTGCAAAGCGAGTAGAACAAACGCGTCCGAGTGGATATAAGTGTAACAAGTATACAGCCGCACAGCGACAGTTCCATTTATTAGAGGATTTATACAGCAATTGTTTGTTTTTGTATAATAAACTACTGGGGTCAACTTCGTGTACTTCGTAAAACAATCGACCAGTCACCTTGTTATTTAGTTTTGCGTATCTTCCTTCTCCTCCGGTTTCTTAAGAATGTTCTGGCTCAATAATTGGGTCTGTTTAAAATAATCTCTTCACGGTCTTCAAACGAGCTAGATATAAAACTAAGACCTGCATATCTATTGACCCCTTCAATAATAATACAACGCTAAAGCAACATTAACTGGGTAAAAGACCCCGCCAATAAACTAAATAAGAAAATAAATAATGCTGGACATTTCACACAGCGCTATCTAGCCCCAAACTAAACAAACATTATACTATGGGAACCAGATAGAATACTTAAATACATATATTTAATTGTAAATACATACTTATAAAATATAGAAAAATATCCAAATCCGGAACTGAAAATATATCCGAAAATATCCGAATCTGTAGACCATCCAAACATTTGTCCCACAGAGGGAATCGAGACCGCAACCTCCTGCGTTTCAGCCGGCTATTTTCCCAATGCGCCACAGTGGTCGTCTAATATCTTCATAGCATGGTTTCCTTTGACATTCCTTCAGCTATCATCCATGTCATCACGTCAAATTAAAAACCAAAATTTCCCCCATTTTCTAGTTTTCTTTTCTCTCCTTGTCACATTATTCACTAACTGTGGCTAGATTCAAACAGTTTATCATCGTGCTGAGAGAAAATGTTTTATGATTTAATAAAAGTTTTTTCTATATAAAAAGTGTTCAAACAAAATGGCGGCACTGACAGTGGTAGGAAGCTCAATGGCGTCGTAGCGTAGGTAGAAAAGTTTTCTGTGAGTGTGTTGGTTGATTCTATCATGTTTTTAAATAGCTTAGTTATAGTGGTTACGGGGCCACTTTGAGGTTATATTAAAAAAAATTAGAAACTGAGGGAAATTTAGGTTTCTAATAAGACCTCATAAACGACATGGACAAAAACTATAACGGAAGGAAGGTCAATAGTAAACATTATTTTCAGATAATCATAAGATTCTTCTTCTCAATCATTTTCATACCTCTACACAATAAGTGTAAAATTTACACGTCAAAATATACCACTGAAATCGAATGCCACATCGACAGCATATAGGTAACCTAGATTTCTACCATTCCGCACCTAATCTCCTTCGAATATCGAATCAGAACTACATAACCGCACTCGCAACCAAGTACCAACAAACACTCCGGACGATTCTCGATTTGCTTCGTGCAGTATTTGCATCCACACTACAGTAAATTAGAATTTGAAACTTGAAAATTTCAACTTGAAATTGCATTTCAAGTGAATTCTTTTGTTGCTGCTCAGAATCCACACGTCACGCGACTTGTCCTAGATATTGTGAACATTTTATTTGGTAGAATTTCACCATATTTTCATAATATCTAGATATAGATATTCTTGATGCGCACAGCTAAGGTATGGAACGCTTTGCCGTCGTCTGTTTTTCCTAAAGAATACAATCCGGGCCTCTTTAAGGTTAGAATAAATAGGTTTCTTCTAGATCTTCGTGCTTCATCTTAGACCAGGTCATCGCTTACCATCAGGTGAGATTGTGGTCAAACGAAGTTCAATCCAGTTTAATATATACCTATATATATATAAGTTTATATAGCTTCTCTATATTCTAGATAATGTGGAACTCTATATTGGATAAGGTTTATGGAGCAGGACATTGCTGCCTGCGACAGTTATCACCGTTTTCATTTTGTTTCTGTATACTATTTAATGTTCCAAATAAAGTTTTTTTTTTGTAATGGTGGAAAATATTTGAAATGATACGTGAACTACGAATCATTTAAAATTTCAAAGATTCATAATAAAGTAACTTGTATGATTACGGAGCCTCCACGAGGCGAATTGAACCACATCGGATTTTACATGCCTCACCCGATCCCAAATAAGGGTACCCAATAAAGGACCGGTGAAACGAATTATGGTGACATACCTATCTAGTCAGAATTCCACAACCGACTTTTCGCTTTGAACAGCTTTCTTCTCTCGTCCGTCAATCCCAAACGCAAATTTCGAATAATCCTAAGAAATTGGCTTTTAGATTTGTATAATAAACACATCGCACATCGTCCGTCGGAGGGCGATAAGGGCTGGGATATAGTTAATCTAGTCTTAGCACAACCCTACCCTACTATTGTAAGGTAATTAGGAACGTAGTAAATATATTATATATAAGCAAGTTGTGTGACTTTCCAACACAGATATGTATGCTCAATGCATATATATTTGTGGAAGTTTACGTTGTACTATAGTTATTATGTTTTAAGTTTGCTATGTACCTACTTGTATTTACTTATATCTAAATAAAAAAATATTTGATTTGATCTTGAATCTCTATACACGGTCACACCCAATCGTATCCATCCATTAACGCCTACACTTCGTTAATTTTCATTTCATTTCATCCTCTCAATTCGTTCCTTCAAACATCCAAATTCAACCTTATCCCCTTGACATACGGGTCCCCTTATATTCCCCTTAGTCCATCGTTAGTTGAAAACACGCCGAATCGTGTGTATATTCATTTGGTCGTATCGTACGTCTTCATTACTCCCTCGCCGCTTCGTTAATTTACAGTGAATATTGCAATGTACTGGTGTCTCCTATTCAGCGAAATTAGGAGCTGCTTGTTACCTCGCTCTGGGGAAGCGTAACATTATTCATTTTAACTCAATTGTCGCAATGTGGAGAATTTCACGTTATTTCATCCTTACATATATGTTCAGTAAGTTAATAGAGGTTTCTTGGCTTAAAGAAACAAGAACTCAAAATTGCACAAGTTAAATAGACATATAGATAATTTATTTGAACATTATTTTTTTAAAATGTTTAACTATCGTGCAGGATGTTTACAATGCTTTGTGAGTTTTTGAGTGTATCTAAATATCAATATTTTTGTGAAAATAACCAGTATCAGTCCAGTATTTTGACGACCTCCGTGGTGCAGTGGGCGAATACCCGGCTGAGACGCAGGAAGTAGCGGGTTCGATTCCCGTCGCGGAACAAATGTTTGTACGATCTACAGATATTTGTTCCGGGTCTGGTTGTTTTTCTATATATTATAAGTATATATTTACAAAAAAATGTATATAAGTATTCTATCAGTTATCTGGTTCCCATAGTACAAGCTCTGCTTAGTTTGGGGCTAGATAGCACTGTGTGAAATGTCCAGCAATATATATTTAGTATCCTTATCTCCAACATCAGTGATCACTAATAATTAGGTGAGGCCTCTTTAAGGTAACAGTAAATAGGTTTCTTCTAGATCATGCAGAAAGATGAAGCACGAATTATCTTAGACCACATCATCGCTTACCATCAGATGAGATTGTGTTCAAACGTAGATATATCCAGTTAAAACAATAACTTTACAATACTTAGAGATTTAATTTTTCTCGATACAATCAACCCTGCGAATAAATCAAAAGACATTTCATTCTATCACTCCCTATAAACCCTGTCCCTATTCTTTCAACGTATGTGTTTGCTATAAAACCGACCATAAGAGCCAGATAAGCGAAGTCCCCAATAAAAGCTTCGCGATGTTCAACCCTTCGAAGATATTGTAAAAACATTATCACTACGAACCAACATTAAATCTGTGACTGTATATTTGCAGTGCCAACAGTAGCTAAAAGATTTTCCGTGAAGAGTAGCTTTTTGCGCGCATAGAAGATAGATAGATTTGGCATAGTTAAAATTTATATGAAGAAGGGGGGGGGGGGGGGTGAAATGCTAGAATTAAATGCTAAATAAGCTAGTGGTTCGCCTCGAACTGAGATTTGACGAGTCTCCCATTATAACAAAAATAATATTTGGAATCTTTGACTATCAAAATAGTGCCACGAAAATGACAACCAAATAACTTGACCAATAGTTTCATTCCAATTACAAGTAACGGTAGTTTATGTTAATTGTTCTTTTTTGGGGTAGAAATTGCAGTTATTCTGGATTTCAGACTTTTCCCTATATTTGTGTCACTTAAGCTACACGCATACCAAATTTCAGCACTGTGGGGTCACTGGTGCACCCTGTGAATTTTGTAAAAGTTCAGTTTTTATTATGGCTAATAACTTAAAAAAAAGTACAAGGTTTAAACTATAAATAAAAACGGGGTCGATGTACTCACAAAGACCTTTTATTAGACGTGCTACTTAATCAGACAGTCCCATTTTGGTTTTTTTACCCCTCTTGCACCCCAATATCTCAACAACCCGCCTCCCCCCACATTTTTAGCTCATTTAGTCACACCAAAATTGTGCCATTACTACCTACCTTTATACCAAATTTAACGATGATCGAATAAGCGCTTCAAAAGTTATCCTCGGACAAATAAACATACATAAATACATACATACAACGCTGATTTGACCAAGTTGATTTAGAGACCACCAAAAAAGGCTTGTGGGAAAAGGGCAGAGATATGATTAGAGCAGATCGTTTCAGAATAACTATGTACATTTCTCTGAATAAACTGGCAATGGTTAGTTCAATAGTAGAATCAACAGTAACTAACTAGGTAGGTACTGCATAATATGTAAATTCCTAGTAAATGGCCCCTACTAGTGTTGATATTATATTTGCATTGCAAAGCGCTCAATAGTTTCCAGTAAGCGCTTTTGTTCGCTTCGCTTAGTTTGTTAAATAAGATGCAGATAGAGCTTTTATATATGCATGAAGTTCAATGTAGCTATTATAGTTCTAACTTCTAAGTGCTAAAGAAACATCATTTCATTTTAGAAAATAATACTAAGATTCAGTTGTTAATGGCGTTATTTACACTTCATATTCCTATTCCGAACCTCAAAGTATGCGTGGATCTATGACTAAACTGCAGACAAAATGTACAAAAGATCAATATCTACTGCCAACTTCAGAAAAGCAGCTAGAGATAATTAGAAGTTTTATCTCTTCATCTGTATTTTGGTATTGTTTTTCTCAAGTTTGATTTTCGGAGCATATTTTTCTTAAAATTTATCTATAATCAGTATTTTAAAAAAGTTATAATTACAAATTCATCGACTTATACTCCGACCCGTAAGATCAGAGGCTCGTAAGGCCCTAACGTCCCGACGGCCCATTTAACGACAGTTCTAGAGTATCGGTAACAGTTCGTTGTTTCATGGCCCATTTGATAGCCCATTTTGGGTTTGAGGGCATGCGAAAAACATGTTTGCGTGATGCATTATGCTGGGGATTAGGTTCGTTTAATATGAGTTAAGTTTAAGTGTACATTCAGTACGTGGGAGGTATACGAAAGTTTGTTATGAATCGGAATGTCCGAAGACTAGCATTTTAAATTCATAATTAAAGGCACGTGAGAGATTTCACTTGCATGTCTCAGGGTGAGGGACGCAATGGCATGTAGGCCAAGTCTAGGTTGGACGTAACATATGAGGTATCTATTTAACCGGTCATGGGCTTATGCCTTGACATGTAAAGTGCCTATAAACTTGCAATTTCAAGATTATGAGTCCCAGCAGTGGGTGAATGATGATGACGTACATTTTCGAAATCCGAATATGTCCATCATGTGGAATAATGACGTAAGCGATATCATTAGGTAATAAATGCTTATGAATATATAAATAAATACCACAATATTTTTTACTATTTAAACCTTCTATTTTTGGACTCGCATAGGACCTCCAATGAAAAAAAAATTCTGACTTACGAGTACTACATTTATTTTACTGTGACACACTGACAACAACATCCAACCAGCGTATCGTGTGAATGTATAGATGGCGTATAGATCACGTTGTTGAGTTATTTGAAATGAATCGTAGTTCACGCGTTTCTGAACAGATGGCGCTAGTATATTAGAGAGTAACTAACAGTACTTTGTATATGTTTAGTTCCGCAAATTTCCGTAAATTTTATTTGTGATAATGTCTCTAGTTGTTGCTTTGGCGTAAATATAGTGGCGCGTGCGGGGTGAAGTGGGGGTGAAATCTGAAATCTGCGTGTCTGCAGTCTGTGCCTTAATGCCTATTGTTCTCCACGGGAGTCCACAACAATGTGAACTAACAAACTGAATATTAAAACGAATATTTTGGTGTCTTTAATAAAATAAATCAAATTTCCCTAAACAAATAACGTAATCTACGAGACGTAACTTGAATAATCTTCAGAGAATCCTCATTTGCATGAATATAGGATTATGACACAGCCAAGGAGAGAATAGTTGATCAAGTAGTAGTTAGTGACCTCAGGTGAAGTATGGACACAGACATACACATAGATTTATTCACTTAGGGACAACTTTAGGATCACTAGGAACGCTTAGTTACGTCAGGTTACAAACAAATGCAAACATACAAGCACAAAGTGAAAGATGCAGCTTATATATAGAGGTTATGTTTAAGACTAGTAGAGTTCTTTGTGAAAAGGCACGCCCGGGTAAGTACTACCACCATACCTATTTCTGCCGCCATGCAACATTGCTGTGTTTCGGTTTAAAGCACACGTGAGGCTTTACACCTGTATGCCTCGGGTTGATGAACGCAAGGCAGTGCATCGTAGGGCACGTATAGGTTACCACTTAACATCAGGTGGGTCATAGCCTACTACTCCATCTCCAGGACGAATAAAATTATCAAAAATAATAATAAAGTAGCTGACTGAAATGAGGTTGTATCTTCGATTCCAGCTGCAAATCATATGTTAGTGCTATAGTTCCTGATAACTATATGAATTCATGAATATTTGCAGACCATGCCAATATTTGTGCAGCGGGAGTTGAATCCGCAGCTCTTGCGTCTCCGCCGTTTATTATATAATGTTCCATAGAACTCATATAAATGGAAATATTGCCGTATGTAGAAGCAAATAGTACAAAGTGAATCAGCTGTTCCGTTTTGCATTCGGCTAACTCAAGCCGAGTTGTTTACTCAATGGAGACTGGAATTACGTGTAACAATGTTAATTCTAAGAAATCGCGGAGTTTGATCGCGACCTATTACAGATTTGTTTCTTTATTCTATACTAGCTGCCCAATCCGCAGCTTCGCACGCGTAGTTTTTTTAATAAAAACATTACCCTCCTTCTCCGCAGTTGGGTAAAAAGTAGCCTATGTCACCCGGGGATAGTGTAGCTTCCCAACAGTGAAAGAATTTTTTTAAATCGGTCCAGTAGTTTTTGAGTTTATTCATTACAAAGATACACACAAAAATACAAATCTTTCCTCTTTATAATATTAGTATAGAAATATAGACTAGCTGACCCGCCCAAGGCTTTGCATGCGTGGTATTTCATTAAAAACATTACCCTCCTTTTGCGTACTCGGATAAAATATAGCCTATGTCCTTCCCCAGGATATAATTCATCTCCTTGCCAAATTTCATTACGATGCGTTCAGCTGTTTAGTTATGAAAAGGTAACAAACAAACAGTTACTTTCGCAGTTACTATGTATGTATAAACGTTCCTCTTGAATCATTCTATCTATTCCTGAAAACTGCATTAAAATCCGTAGAATAGTTTAAGAGATCTAAACGAACAGACAGCGGAAGCGACTTCATTTTATACTATGTAAAGAAGAAGAAAGATTGTACACAAAAAATACATTAAAAAACACAGAAATAGAGGACATGTACAAAGGCGAGCTTAACCCTAAGAAGAGTTTTCTTCCAATAACGAAGAGAAGAGGTTTCATTTGTGGATAGAAATTATGAGAGGTTAATTTTAACCGACTTCTATGAAACCTTTTGCTGTGACCCATTGTTTGGCATGATTTTTCCCCATCTTGTCCACGTCTCATCTTATGAAAGATTTTGTAATAGATTCAAAGTGAGTGCTTAATTATTTATCGTCATAATACTTAAGGGTCCATACTACGAGTACTTCAGATAGCTTATATCACACTAATCTTAAAGCTAAACTCGCTGTTGCAACTTGATTTCACACCCGATTATTTTCCCGTGGGACCTAATTTATGGGATAAAAAGTATCCTATGTGTTAATCCAATATTATAATCTTCGTGCATACTAAATTTCATCGAAATCGGTTCAGCCATTACGACGTGTTTGAATAACAAACAAACATACAAACATCCAAACTTTTGCATTTATAATATTACTGTGATGCGAAAGTTTGGATGTTTGTATGTTTGTTTGTTATTCAAACACGTCGTAATGGCTGAACCGATTTCGATAAAATTAGGTGTGTTGATAGATTATGACCTGGATTTAAGCATAGGCCCATACCCTTGTAGATGGAACAAGTCTATGGCCCACCTACTGTTAAGCGGTTCAGGTTTAAGATATTTATTCTCATAAGAATTTACAATTCACTTAAATGAGAACTTATGAAAACAAAAAACATTGACAAATATAATAATGCAATACGCGAGCGTGCTACATATCACTAAAGTTATACATCTATACTATATCGTCTACAATAAAGCTAATAAGGCCCTTAGTATCCTACCCCTTGCCTAGATTCAAGTGCAAGTCCGTTGTCACTTACTGGCTAAAGTCCCTTTCTTACGAAAATACAGAAAACATACTTTCTATTATGGCATAACTTAATTTTATGCCGTTGCTCACTCTTGGCCCTTATAATTATACATTTACACGCACTCTTCACTCATCCGAATCCCTCACACACCCACCCACTCACACACATACGCACGCACACACTCACTCACACACACGCACACACACTTATTATTTTATTAAACACACAATGAATCCTCTTACAAAATATGATATTGTTTCTTGTACCTAATTAATTGTAAGCACAATGTGGTAATCATTTATATTTTCTTTTTTGTTGTATTATCTTTAAATGTATAAGTTAGTAACTAATAAAAAAAGTGCACGTTATACCGTGCAATCCCTTTGTTTAATCCGTGGAGAGAGAGCACTGGTGACCTGTAATACAGGTTATCTAAACCTATCTCAGGCACCACTCCCTCACGACAACAGGTTTTATAATTAGGCTTACACAACTATATATGAAATTTAGGACGTTAACTAAATCCTACTGAAACTTACTTTATATTTTTTTGTAAAACCTATTTGTGATGGGAAAATAAACGTTTTATTTATTTATTATTTATTTATTTATCTATACATGTTTAATTTTACCTAATAATTAACATTGATTTGATTTGATTTGAGGAGCGTTTTGTAGTCCGGGCTCCTAACCCATAACACGACGAGTGTATCTTGCGCCCACCATAATTGTTTTGTAATTTTCCTACCTATTTTGTTTGTGATCCGTTCTATGTTTCTTTGTGTGTGTGTCAAATAAATAATTCTATTCTATTCATAATTATTATTCATGGATCAATATGATCCTCGACAAAATGGGTTAATGTGTTCATTGCGTAAAGGACGCAGTATGTAAATTTGCCGCGGTGAGTGTGGCCTGTTAAATGTAGCTGTAGCTATGGCCAGCAGAGGTTTTTAGCTATTTAGTAACATCTATATGTTTATTATTTCTAATCCATTTTTATACATATAATAAGAACCAACTCCAGAACTCAAATAAAGCAACACCGCATTAGAATCGGCCTAACCATTTAGAAGTGATGTATCGTGAGAGCCTGTTTGGGCACGCGTGACACGGAGCGGGACTAGTTGGTACACCTACCTACTACCTACTGGTGGGGTAGGTACGTATGTGTTCTAGCTGTAGGTCTAATTTAATCTCATTGTTTTGTAATTTTCCTGTCTATCTACTTATTTTGATTGTGATCCGTTCTGTGTTTCTTTGTGTGTGTCAAATAAATAATTCTATTCTATTCTATCCTCAAACACAATAAGTTTTTTGTTGAAAAATTACATTTTCTAAACAAGCTTTTATAAAATTCATAATCGGAACCAGCAAGCACATTCATATGAGCCCAAACACTAGTAGCTTACTATATAATCTATTCAGAAGTTCCGTTGTCTAGCATCCGTCTCCATCATGAGTCCACCTCCATGATACCATATTATTGCATTGTCACCGAAGTTACATACGTATTCCAATTTCAGCTCAATCGGTTGAGGGGAACGGGTTCAAAATTCAGTTGCAAGATTCCACCCGGACAAACATACATACATTGCAAGTTAATAAAAAGCTTGTAAAAAAGACAGATCGACGCGATGCCAGACAAAGATTTCGCTTGTTTTTGCATAATGGTAAGAAATTGAATTTATTTAGATTCTCACTAGGTATCCAATATGCTCAATATTATTAAACTATCTCTTGTTACGCTTATATGCACACAAGTGTTCAGTAAATGCGGTAAAACAACCCAACGGTAAAAACAATCTTTATCCTGGTTCATTACAAAACAATCAAGCAAGCTTCGCTAAAAGCGCTTCAACATTTCACGAAACAGCAATACAAAATGGCGGAAATTGCATTCCTCTTTGTAAATGAATAGAGTGCAGCATGCGGAGAAACTGAAGTGTTTGTATTAAATAATGGCACTGTAGTGGGAAACAGGCAAAACAAAGCAATACTTGGAACTGGTTTATTTCAACCAAGCCACAGAAACTACAAGAACAATGCTACTAATGATTTATAGAGAAACACTGCAACCGGTGAATATCAACCACCTATTTATAGTTAAAATTTAAATATTTAGGTAAGTATCTGACACGAATTACAAAAATAAAAACGCGCTGGCGAAATAATCAGTAGATATTTTACATAACAATAATATTGATAAGTGATATGCCAAAACTATATCTATATATACTATCTCACACATTTTTTTAAATCAATAAGACAAAAAATGTGATGAAAGATACAAAAAACCGTAGACGTAGGCAATCACGGTGAGAACTAAGAACCAGTGTGAATTTAGGTATAAGTATAAATATGTATGTTATACAGAACGGAGTACAAGACGAAAGGCGCGAAAAGTTTTCAAGGTTCGGCAAGTCAAAAAGTCCGGCAAAAGTCCGCTACGGTAATTGCTTTTCCATGGTGGTTTGTATACTTAATCGCCTCCATGGTATTTTAAAAAAATATGAAAACAACATCCACCTTGTATTCCCGTTTTAAAATATAAACATGGAAATACCACTACTTTCATTAACAACACAATACTTTTCATTTCCACCACAACAGTGAAAAACTAAACAGCAATTACCCGGAATACAATGCTACTACCAGGTAATAAATTAGAGTACCCTCATTTTGAAATAGCAGGGGATGATTCAGCACGCACAACCACCTCCAAGCCTTTTTAAACTATATCTGATGAGCTTTAAGGCATATATGCGATAGCTATGAGAAATTAAACAGAATTGAATTCCGCACAAATATTCCGAACATTATAAGCTTGAGCTACTTAGCAGAAAGTTTAAAGTCCCATAATAGTAGGAGTAGACTGGCTGGAGTCCAAGATATCGAACGGCATTACGCAACTAGGAACTTTGGCAGTAAATTCTTGTTTTGCAGTACGAAAGAAATTAAGCGGAAGTTATGAGTTGATGACCTGGAAATTATAGATAAGGTTATTGCGGAGACGAATAACTAATAAGGCTACTACGAGAAGGTATTATTGTTTAAGCTGTGCCCTACTAAAGAGTAGATACCAAAAACGACGTACACCAAAAAGAGTGAAACGAAAACCTTTCTTTGACATCGCAGTTCGATTAACCGATCGTAGACCAGCTGTATCTTAATTTAAACGCAACATGTGATTAGGTTCTCGAGCGGAGACCACGGACTGGAAGACGCAGCGTAGGCCGGCCCCCCACAAGGTGGACCGACGATCTAGTAAGAATCGCGGGGAGCCGTTGGGCGCAAACGGCTACCAACCGCTCGTTGTGACGATCTAAGGGGGTGGCCTATGTTCAGCAGTGGACGTCTCCCGGCTGATGATGATGATGTGATTAGTCAGATTTAGACCATCAAGACATAGCTGAAAAGTTGTCGATTAAGTGAATATCTAAGATCTATAAGCAAGCAATGTTACAAAGTCTGATAATGATATTTTTTTTTAAATGATCACTATTTTTTACAAATAACGGATGTCAAGTCAGAACATAATAAGAATTTATGCGATAGCAATGTAAGAAATACCGTTGTTAAACAATGGTATCTCTCTCGTATAGAATTAAATAAATAAATAAATATTAGTGGACATTTCACACTATGGGAACCAGATAACTGATAAAATACTACTTATAATATATAGAGAAACAACCAGACCCGGAACAATCTGTATATCACGCAAAAATATGTTCAGTGGTGGGACTCGAACCTGCTACCTAATGCGTCTCAGCCACGGAGTTCGTCAATTCCCTTGTTAATAAAAGAATAGATAAAATATGTTATTTAAAAGTAAGTAAGTTTTGTTCACGAGTTTGAATTGTTAAAACACTAGTGTATCTTGAAATACAATATGTATTCTAAGGAGAAATCGGAGGAATTTACTGGTTTCAAAATATCCCGACAGAAGATATTATAGAAAAAATCTAATCATAATCATCCAGGCCGTTTTCGAGCACGGCGACCGTTCTTTCACTTTATCAATTACGTTAATGCGCTCTCATATGGCTTATATACCCTATCTTTGCTGTTAACGTGCGTTTGCAGATACTGCACGTAAGGGCATTATTCGATTAGAAAAAATCTATGGCAATACTATATTGTATTCTTCAAAATTTCTCGAATTTTTCGACGGAAAAGAAGAAAATGATAGAAAAGGACATGAAACCAAATCAATGGACTTTTCAGATTAATTTATGTAATGACTCTGGCGAACCTTTAACTCTCCTAACTCAATCGTTCTTGCGAAAACTTAGTTTTACTATGGCTAGAAAGTTAGTAAGTTTGATAGAATTCCTAAAACTTCATTAGGAGATTGAGACGGAGCAAACCACTTTCTAATTGATTTCGAAATATTATCAAAATTAACAAGCTCTTAAAACAAATCTACATTTCAAAGTTTCTATCAACAAATTGTGAGCCAAGAGTGTTACAATCATAAATCATTGAAACATTTTGAATAAAACATAGATCCTAAAGAGGGCTAAGTGGTTTACTTAGAAAACCTTTTTATTTTATTGATGATTGCCAAGCGCTTGACCACTACATACTTTCGTGATTTATTTTAATCACGAAATTATCACTCCGATCCTCTGAAAACCTCCTTCTCAAAACCCCGATACATAGAACCAGTTTATATGCAAACTCCTTTTCCGTCCAAGCTGTCCGATTATGGAACGCCTTGCCGGTCTCTGTTAAGAAATCCCCCTCACCTTCCGTATTTAAAGCTAGACTCAAAAACTTTTATCTATCAAGAGTCATGATTCATCTGATCTCTAATATTGTTAATGTAAGTATAAGTATGTAAGTACATATTTATTTATTTTATATATGATATTTATATATTTAAAACTATTTATGTACCTAATATGTATGTATATAACTAATTAGGATTAAGTAATTTATTTTTCTATTATTAAGTTTATTCTTTTTACACCTCGGCCAATCTTCTATTAAGCAATGATCCTCTCCATCCAAAGGTTGTCTGGAAGAGATCGCTTTGTTAAGCGATAAGACCGCCCATTATGCTCACTTTTATTTGTTTTTTTCTTTAAATCTGTTGTGTCTAGCTTGTAAGGTATAATAAAGAATTTTCATTCATTCATTCATTCATAAATACGAGATTTATCACGTGATGCTTTATCGGTAAACATTTGTCGGTCGAAACACCGATAAGACGGTACGTGATCAATTCCGTATTTACAATAATGATAGCTAAAAGTATTACAAATTACAGAGAAGTATTAAGTAAAATACAAATAAATGAGACACATTAAAATGTTCCAAAGCCGGCGCATCGATTGAAAGCGCAGACAGACAGTTACATCGTAAATGAAACATTAGTACATACAATGTGCACGAGGAGCCAAAAACAAGCAACTCCAGAACAATTGGTTATACAACGGATGTATAACGTCTGGCTCCCGAATTGGATCCGGACTAATATATTCGGGGAGAGAGATCTCTACATTGTCTAGCTCGATGATATAATAGACAAGGATATTGCCAGAATGTCTATGTACCGAAAAAGGTTATACTTCAGTGACTTATAATGGGGTTGTCACCTGTAACTATCGGTAATAATGTATGAAACATGTATCTAAATTTTAAACGAATTGATTTATTAAATCAATACTTGGCGAATAGCCGGCTGAGACGCAGGAGGTAGCGGGTTCGATTCCCGCCGCGGAACAAATGTTTGTATGATCTACAGATATTTGTTCTGTATCTGGTTGTTTCTCTATAATATTATAAGTACCTATGTATTTACAAAAAGAAGTATATAAGTATTCTATCAGTTATCTGATACCCATAATACAAGCTCTGCTTAGTTTGGGGCTAGATAGCGCTGTGTGAAATGTCCAGCTATATTTATTATATATTTATAATCAATTATGACATTGTTTAATAATATCTAATGCATTCTGTTTTATTTAATTATTTTGTATTTCATTAGAACATTTGCATGCCTAACTAGGGTATAACATAAATGTGATTATACATATTTATGTATAGACTCATGACCTACTGCTGTATTTCTAGCCCACGCCTAGTTGATGTCATAAATTTTCAATTTCAAAACAGAATATTCGAATGTCTCTTGACTCTTTTATGAGTTATGTGAAGTAAATTCTTCTAGTTAGACTCTGAATCCGCTGGACCATGTTGAATAATTCACACGCGGAGTGTTTACCGGCCAACTCTGCCTGCGGCCCGAGTGGAGACTAAACCATTTCTTATTCATGAGCTCTATTCTATTTTATGGAATCGCTTCGGCTGTTCCGTTCCTCTGTTTCTGGTTCTTTTTTTATCAATCTACGTTAAATGGTCAGATTGAAGTACGCATGTCCGTAAGCTGAAATCTACTCGTGTTATACAAATGTGTTATGGATTTAATTATTTTATATCGAGAGATCTACGCAAAATAGTTCGCAATTTAACGATTTGATATCAGATGGAGATATTGATAATTTCTCGTCATTCGTCATTCAACATGATTGTCATTCAACATGCAAATTTAACAAACAACAATTTAAAAAGCTAATACGCGCTAGAATAAGCTTGACGTCACAAAGCCGGTCATATGCTACTATGGTACCTTGCATAATTTTTTTTTTTATGTAAACAAGTGATGAGACGAGCTGGACATTCACCTGATGGTAAGCGTCATGCCAGCCCATAACAGTTGCAGTACATAACCATTGCTTTGATTTACAAAGTCATTGGTTGCACTGCACTGCGCTCATCACTGTGAGACGTCAGTTCTTGAGTCTCATTTGCCCAGTAATTTCACTAGCTACAGTGCCCTTCAAACCGGAACAAAGTAACGCTTACACATAACTATTTGGCGACATAATATCTGGCACTGCGGTGGTACCCACCTAGTCGTACCTTGCATAAAAGGCCTACCACCTGGTAATTATATATATCAGTATAATAAATATCAGTATGATATTCGGAGATGCAAAGTTGCGACACAGGCGCCCCCTCGGGCTAAACGTCATCTCCAGAAGGTTTTGAGCGTACTCGAAATGACAGCGCTAATTGGGCATGCAGACGGTGCCATGGGCGACACAAGTACCTCGTTAAACACCGCATAAGCCGAGGGAAAATAGCCATTAATAGCTGCAAATGTTGTGCTTTTGAGATGGAATGTTAAGGGGCAAATTTTAATTTGTAATGAGTTTTTCCTTTTAACTGTTAGAAGGTTCAGTATTGTAGGAAAGTGTTTTTGCAACTAGTACAATTATTTTATCTTCCACTAGCTGACCACCGCACCGCAGCTACGTACGCCTAATTTTTCAATAAAACATTACCCTCCTTTTGCGCAGTTGAGTAAAAAGTAGCCTATGTCACCCGGGGATAGTGTAGGTTCCCAACAGTGAAAGATTTTTTTAAATCGTGTCCAGTAGTTTCGGAGCCTATTCAATACAAACAAACAAACTAATCTTTCCTGTTTATAATATTATAGTATAGATTAAAATATATGTAAATAAATATATTTAATGATTTATACATACAGGCGTGCCTAGTGTGCAGATCACTAGATATTTTTAGTCTAAATGGACACCTACCAACTCTGTCTAACACACTGATTTAACCAACTTAGTTATTTGTATTCTTATTTATTAGTTTAATGTGCGTTTTACTCATATTTTTTTTCTATTTATCGAAAATTTTCTATCAAATATAAACTCCATCATCATCATTATCATCCAAAGCCTGACTTCACCCACTGCTGGGTATAGGCCTCCCCAATTGTATGCCATCCGCCACGATCCTGCGCTAATCTCACCCATTGACGGCCCGCGACCCTAAAGATGTCGTCCACCCATCTCGCTGCCGGACGTCCTACCCTTCTACAGCCATTCCTCGGCCACCATTCAGTTGCTACCCTGCTCCACCTGTCATCACCACTTCTTGCCATGTGTCCCGCCCAAGACCATTTGAGCTCCATAACTCGATCCCCAACGTCATGAACCTTCGTTCTTCTACGGATCTCGACATTTGGAACTCGATCTAAGAGTTAGATGTCAAGCATGGTACGCTCCTTGGCTCTCTGTGCAACTCTTAATCTGTTCACAGCCTCCTGCGTGAGCGTTCATGTCTCGGCACCGTAAGTCATGGTGGGCAGAACACATTGCATAAATAAGCGTGTCTTCAGACTCTGTGGAGTCCATGACAGTGAAATTACGTAAAGTAAAAAAAATATCCTTTGACACGTATATGATTGCGCTGCCGATATGCGAGTTGTATCAATCAGGTTATTTGACATCGCAAACACGAAGTCTTGTAACTGCGTTATATTCCGATAAGGAATGAAAATTGCCTGTTTCTCCACATATATGACATCTTTATTTTCTCGAAGTTCAGTAACATCGTTTTCTCTAGAATAATGTTTTGCCTCTGCCTGTTGAATAAGCTTTTTTTACGAATACAATTCGATCAAATGTCAAAGGTCGGCTTTAAACACTTATTTATCAGTAAGTACTTACTTTTTGGAACACCTTTTTCTGTATGTCTTGCCACAAACACTTCAATTCAGAATCCATAGAAGTATAGTTAACTACTTACCTGAAACAATAAAAGCCTCTTAGAATCCTACTAATATTATAAACGCGAAAGTTTGTACGTATGGATGTTTGTTACTCTTTCACGCCGGAACGACTGAACCGATTGCGATGAAATTTGGTATGTATGTAGATCATAACCTGGATTAACACATAGGCTACTTTTTATTGGCAAACCACGCGTGCGAAGCCGCTGGCAGGTCAGCTAGTAAACCATATTACAAAGACTATTGGAAAAGACCGCTGCTCGCATAAAATGTAGGCCATTATTATATTATGTTCCTAGTTATGTCCAATAACGGTTATAAAATGTTTATACAGCTGTTATAAAACCCGATGACGTCAACACTTACCCTCAAGGCTTCTTGAGCAACAAAAAAGAAAATCCACGACATTATTTCCCACTATAAATAAGCGAGAAGCTTGAACAGTGTAACAGGAGCAAACATTAATCCACGCCATTAATATAACCAGAGGGTGATAAAATCTGATCATTATTGGGAGAGAGGGAAACGAAACAAAAGTTGCGGGAATTCGATCGAGATGATGTATCGGAGGCGTTCTAGGTAATAACAAGACCGGTCAAGTGCGAGTGAGACTCGCCTGCCGAGGGTTTCGTACACGCTTTGTGGGCAAAACAATGAACCCGCGGCCCGCGCAACGTAGCGGCTCTCGCTCATTTTCCAGAAATAGACTCACCGCTCAACGCAGCGGACGCCATAAGGATAAACCTTTGTTTACCACTTCTTACTCGTAGGTCCGAAACTTTATAAATGACCACATCATCATATTACGGACTACATCGCGCGAGTTGTGGGAAGACAAGATACAAGATATTAATTTGCATAAATAAGTGTTGATATACTTGTTTGCCCTTTACGAGCATCGTCAATTACTGATCACTAAGGGCGCTTTACAATAAAATAAAATACACAATGGACGCCTACAGCAGTGGGTGGATGTAGTCAGAAATAAATTTAAGGTAAATATAAATATTTAAGGTCAAAACACACTCATATGCGTTTGAGTGTGATCCGAGAGCTGACGCTAATCTGGGTCAACGCATAAGCATTGCTGTTCAGCGGGACAATGCAGTCTGTGTCTTGGGGACACTTCCGCCTGGTAGTGTTTTTTTTTTTGTGGCGTCGCACGGTTTGTGCATTTGCCATTAGCAAATAAAAAAAAATAGGGAAACATAATAAATACAAAACCCGGGTTATATACACTAAACTAGGAAAGGATCAGGAGAGGATACATTAATGATAAATTATACAAGATAAGAGATATTTACAAAATTGACATTCACAAATTTGTGTTTTTATATACATATTAATATTATTTGTACAAATTAAAGATTCTAAACATTGGTACACGGATGGATCTAAGGAGGAGAGAAGGATTTTAATATTTGAAGGAAGCGGAACATAGAGATACAAGATCTTTGTAATCCTGGTAGTGATCTGGAGCAGTTGAGCTATGAGGAGCACAGATTATATATTTCTTCTGTATTTTATCGTAAATAATTATATATTAACTTCGTATTATATATATTTATTATATATAATTATATATACGACTTGGTAAGAACCGCAGGTCGGCGTTGGATGCAGGCCGCTTCCAACCGCAGTTCCTGGAGATCAATGAGGGAGGCCTTTGTCCAGCAGTGGACGTCCTACGGCTGATATGATGATGATGATGATGAATTATATATTCTTTCTGTTAATGTTAAATAAATGTATATAATGTGTGCCACCAAGGTTCAGGAAATATCAGAAGTGGGATCGGGGAAGGCTCACGAGCAATGAATATACGGCCGGAAAGTTGAACGGAACAAAGTGGTAAGTAGGTCGTGAGCTGCTTCGAAATTCAATAGTGAATGTGAAATGAGTATTGATTGACGTGACAATGGAAGCTGAAGCACAGTGAGATCTCGTGTCAATTTATTATGACGTAACTTTTGGTTACGTAAACCATAAAAACTTAGTTCAACTACCCACATCATTCCCTAGGGGTGAAAAGGAATGTGGTGTAGTTAGTTCTAAAACATTATTAAATAAGTTTAACCTCGTGTCACGGTTTTTGTGGTCGCACTCCTCCGAAATGGGTAGACTGGATTTTAATGATATTTTTTTTGTATATTTGGTAGGTATGAGAATAGAATGTAAAGTATTTTTCACCCTCCTACCCCCCATTTGTTAAACGCGATTTTAGTATTTTGGTATGAAAAATATCCATAAAACTTAACCGTCGGTCGTTCATTGGCGTGAAGTGTTTTACATGAAGTGTCGCGTTACTTTGACAAGAATGTTTTATATAGTTTTTATCCGATCCACGGGAACGGGAAATTTCAAGCGTGCGAAGCCGCGGGCTGGTCAGCTAGTTGGTTTATATACTTTTCAAGATTAATAGTTAACCATTTTATCATGGTTTATCCACCAGTCTGATGATGGAGCAACGAGAGAATCTACAGAACTCATTAACGGATAAAAATATCAACAATATAGATAACAAATGTTTGCGTCCTCAGCCTCGTTGCGAAGACTTCGCGACTTTTTACCAACCGCCACCAAAATTACACTTGCACAATCCCTTCTACTCCCTATCTTAGATTACGCCGACGCCAGCTATCTCGACCTTTCCGAAGTCCAATTGAGCAAACTTGAACGCCTTCAAAATCTTTGTACTCGGTTCATATTTGGCTTGCGCAAGTATTGCGCAGAATTTCGCGCAAAATTCAAGTGGCTCCCTATCCGTTTTCGCCGGAATGCACATATTCTGTCCCTTCTTTTTAATATTCTTTTCAATCCTTCTTCAATATCCTATCTAAAGGAGCGTTTTGTGTTCTTGCACCAGGCGCATAATCTAAACCTACGCTCATCTGAAGCTCTAAGTCTCCAAACCCTTGTCCACAGTTCTCAATTGTATGGTAACTCTTTTACAGTGAAGCTGTGCGGCTGTGGAACGCTTTACTTTTCTCTATCAGATCATCTAAATCTCTTCCTATCTTTAAAGCTAAGGTATACAACCATTTCCTTTCTTTGTCTACGCACTGCTAGTTTATCGTTATGTTTATCTCCTTTACTGTAGTGTATATACATATTATTATATTTGTATACATATTTCGTTTATTATTGAGTACAGGTAGATTATGAACATAGATACACCGCCGTCTTTTTGATTTTGTTTTGTGCTATCCATCCAAAGGTTGTCTGGAAGAGATCGCTTTTAGCGATAATACCGCATATTGGAAATTACTTTTATTTTTATGTATTTCTTTGTATTTAGAAGGGTCGTGTTTGGGTTCTTTTTAATTGTTTTTGGAATCTAAAGACGGGTGAGATCGTTAGCAGAAGGGTCATGTTTGGGTTTTTTGGTAAGACGCTATGATAATGTCGATTTTTTTGTATAAAACACAGCACGGGGCGCCACTTTTTATCAGTTGATCAAAACTGTACACGTTTAGTGGTTCTACGCGTACGAAGTCGCGGCATATTTTTTTTTTTATTGTTTATAGTCAAGCGGTTGACCACTACCTCGCCTGATGGTAATAAGTGATGGTGTGATCGAAGTTGGAGCACGCTTGCCTAGAAAGAATCTATTCACTCTGGACTTGAAGACTCAGAGATTATACCGGTCCGTAAAAACAAACGCCGGAAGTTAGCTCCACTCCATCATATCATCTAGTCTAGGATACATCTAGTTATAAATAATAGCGCTAAGTACTAATATAAGGATACTAAAAATGTCAAAGGAACAAGGTTAAAATCAAGTTTCGATCTCTGAGGGCGATGTTACGATGCTAAAACGTATTTAGTGGCTAAATATGATTTAAGGAGTTGTCAAATCATACATAACGTCAAGTGTTTTCATTCATTTATTTTTTGAAAGTCACTTGACACAAGAAAACCAAAGAACGAATGATGCGAAAGTAAATAATACTGTTGTAACACTTACTAAAGATCTCGGGATAACAAATAAAAAGGTACATACGCAATAAATACCCGTTTTGATCAGTAATTAAAAGATACCATTATAAACACACAAGTTTTACAAAGCGCTTGTTAGGGAACGTACCCATACTACTTGACCCGTTCAATGGGGGGGAGGGGCTCTTCAAAATACCACGCTTGGCCACAGGGGCGGGGGAGGGGCTTAGGTTTTCTTCACATAGCCAATACCCTCTAGGTAAATATCGCGCTTTTTCGAGTTTTATTTAAATATTGTGTGCAGCGTTTAGCGTTTTTATACTTGTAATTATAGCACGCGGCAAGCGCCGTATTAATAAAGACAAATATGAGCCAAATTATCATTCCTTTAACTTTCTGTTTGCAAAAAAATATTTAAAACCAAATTTATGAATTACTACGTGACAAGTAGAGCGGGGGGGGGGGGGGGGGGGGGGGTCTTGGAATATACTACGAGTGGTCACCGAGGGAGGGGAGGGGCGTTAAATTAAAAAATGGGTCACGTAGATGGGTACGTTCTCTTAGGTGTCTAAAAAGGTAATTATTGTAAAAACAAAAGATATTAGAATAATAACGAGGGCTCTCTACCTCACTCAAAATATAATTTGATACACAATGGCGCAAGTTATAATATATGAATTTTTATGGACGTTAGGAAAATATTATTATCAAATTCAAGATTGTTAACAGAATATCTGATAAGACTTTTTCCTACGTAATTTTAGGGGTGTTTTTATACCCCTATTTATTTACAGAGACGGAACCGTTAAAAAATAAATAAATAATGCTGGACATTTCACATAGCACTAACTAGCCCCAAACTAAGCTTGTATTGTGGTAACCAGCTAACTGATTAATTATAATACTTCTTTTTTTGTAAATACATACATGTCATATACAGATAAACATCCAGACACGGAACAAATATCTGTAGATCATACAAACATTTGTTTCGCGACGGGAATCGAACCAGCAACCTCCTGCGTATCAGGCGACTCTTCACCGGCGCCATGGAACTCGTCACCCTTGATGCGACCTCGGCCGACCGTCTGTCATAGCAGATTAAGTCAGCAACTACTGAAGCTATCAACTTGAACTATGCAACAGATATAATAAATAGGTATTTACTTCCCAACAATATTGCACATCAGTTATTGGTTTTTTATTGTCAAAGGTGGCCTACCCTCGGCAGGCAAGTCACACTCGCACTTGACCGGTCTTGTCCGATGACGAGAAGACGGCAGAAGCCCATGGCACACCTGATGATAAGCAGTACCATGTAAAATTGTCTGTCCAGAATAAATAAAGTCACCGTGGCCGAAATCGGCTCGAAAATCAACATCATCACCTCATAGGTTATGTCCAACAAAGACTTAACGTAGCTAGATAGATAATTCTTTATTGTTACACCAAATTAAAATAACTTAACCTAGAAAACTTAGACTAATACATGGTGGTACAATGGGCGGCCTTATCGCTCAAAGCGATCTCTTCCAGGCAACCTTTTGATGGACTGGAGTGAAAAACGGGTGATGAGGCGATGTTACAATAAATACCTATTTATGTAGGACACAAATAAATACCAAAACCTAAAAAAAATCCTACATATACCTACTTACATAAATAAATATAAAATACATACATACATATATATATATACTTTAACAATATATATCAAAATAGATGTACTTTGATCATATTTTGGCAGATATAATTTTTGGCGCGCAGAACAGATGGCCGATGGGGCCGAAAGGTTCTTGAGTGGAGGCCACGGACCGGCAAGCGCAGCGTAGGACGTCCACCCACAAGATGGGCAGACGACTTGGTAAGAACCGCAGGTCGGCGTTGGATGCAGGCCGCTTCCAACCGCAGTTCCTGGAGATCAATGAGGGAGGCCTTTGTCCAGCAGTGGACGTCTTACGGCTGATATGATGATGATGATGAGATGTACTTTACATCTGTATGCCTCAAGTTGATGGACGCCGGGCAGTGCATCGTAGAGGTGCGTGATCTACGAGTCAGTACTTTGTTAAAGGCGATGGTTTCCACTAACATCAGGTGGACCATATGCTTGTCCCATCTCCAAGTAGTATAAAAAACATGTCATTGAATTGCGCCCGCGTTACCTTGAGATGGGTATGGATACCGGTGAAATGTATCACCGGCATAGCAAATAGCAATGCGAGCATTTCTCCTTCTCTCAAGCCGGTAGTATTTTGCCACAATCCTAGCTCAACAATATCTTATATTAAATTTTCGTAAGCCCGTGGTATATTTACAGAATGTCGACTGGTCGCCTCCAGTAAATTTATTTAGGGTAAAGATAACAGTAAGTCCTTTTCAGTGGCAATATCTTTGTTTGTTCATGAATCAAAGGTTTTTGCGCTTGTATTTTGAGCTTTTGTGAATAAAAGTAACCCAGTGTCGTTTGTCGGTGTTATTTATATACCTTAAACACAAAGGTTTTTAGCGAAAAATTAAACTCATCAAAGAAACAACCTTTATTTATTTTCATAGAAACAGAATATTTAGCATGATTTGTAAGTTTTGATTGTCCGATTTCGGTACAGTTGAAAGCGCTATGATCATGGGATAAACTTAATTATTTGCAAGTGGGAGACAAATTGAACACGCTAATCATGGTATCTCGTTTTTAATGAAAAAAAACTAGCATTGTTTTTCAAACGATTTCAGTGCACTTCTAAAGGATGCCTTATCTAAAAATCATTTTTAGTAGAAAACAGCTATATAAGTATGTATCTGAATGAATTTATTTCAAACTGAATTCAAAAGTCATGCCGAAACATTAGCTCCTGAATGTAATCTCTTTGGTTACAGTAATAAATGACTGTCCCAAACCATTTTGCGTGCTATTAATCATCGCTTCCGTAACAAAGTTTCATCGATGGTACAACCGTGATAAATGTTCCATAATCTGAGAACATTCGTTTCAGAAGAGAATGGTTAGGTTGACGATCGGTACTGCGATGAACTGAATGATGATAATACCTGAGCCATTAACAAAGAGAAGAGACATAGAATTAGATGAAGATGGCCACAAAAATATGATCAGCTCAAGACCTTGCCAATAACAAAGAGAGTAGAAACCTAACCAGAAGTGAATGAAGCTCATCTGTGAATGAAGATGACAACAATGTTAAAGATGATCATAGGATTGAACGTCTGAAGCTAAAGTTGAGTTTCTTCTCAGACACGAATACTTCTACTTTAATCGTTAGTATAATACTGTGCACGCTACCGACGCATTTGAACCAGAGTGAACATGTTCTTTCTAGACAAGCGTGCGACATCTTCGACTATACCATCTACCATTAGGTGAGTTCGTTATCAAAAGCTTAACCTTGAACAAGTAAGTTTTTAACAAAAATATAACCGACTTCAAATAACAGTAAAAACAAAACTACTCTACCAATTTTGATGAAATTTCCATGGGAACAATATAAAAGTATATCCTTTCAAATAAAAAACTAATTTTCCAAATCGGTTGCTATATAACGGAGTTCTGAGCTAACAAACATAACATAACATAAAAATTAAACAAATTTAAGGCCTATATGGTTTTCTCATCGATGTCATTGTCAGAACTAGACCAAATAGAAATGGAACCACACAGGAAGCACCAGCTTTCAAATAAAAAAAGAATCATCAAAATCGGTTAAGCCAGTCTAAAGTTCTGAGGTAACAAACATAAAAAATACAGTCGAATTGAGAACCTCCATCTTTTCTGAAATCGGTTTAAAAATAAGATAAATTTGTAAATATGTAATTATCTTCCTAAGTGTTAGGATCAGCACAGCGTTAAGCTACATGAAACCACTTAGCTCAAAACAGTTCTAGTCGGCTTATTTACAATACTCGGTACATAACAGACTCTTGAGACATGAATCCTTGATGGGACAAACTTCGTTACACAGCGAACCGCACCTAAAGCTTAGAAGGGGTTAGAAACTCTTTAGGGGCTCGCAAAAGGGTTATGAACAGACAGAGTTGAAATAAAGCCTGTGACAATTCTAAAAGTCAAAGTAAGCTGTTCTGAAGAGCTGTTCAATTTAATCTCTGCTTTCCACTTCTACCGCCGAACCTCCCGCAAGCGGCAACGAGCTCATCCACATATTGTAGATGCGTGGAGGTCTCACGCGGTGCGTTTCACCCGCTCGTTTCTTCCACACACCTGCAACATGTGGAATGATCTTCCTTCGGAAGTTTTTACGGTGGGCGTCAAAATGAACGCCTTCAAGAGAGGTGTAAATAAAGTATTAAGTGATAGGCAACGCGACTGCAGTACCTCGAGTGCTGCAGGAGTTTATAGGTGGCGATGACCACTTAACAACAGGAGGCCCGTCAGCTTGTGTGTCTACAGGTTTAATATAAAAACACAAACACAAAATCTTATTCATACTGAATCCCTTTCATTTTCATGAAGACTCTCTAAATATTTTTCTGTCTAGCCAAAGAAAAGTCCATTAGTAAATGGCTCATGACAACTTTTTGCATATTAGTAGCTGTGATACATGACTGGTTACAAAACCTAGCAACGATTATTAGATCAGTAAAGAAGACAATTGTGCAGGAAGAATCTGCGTAAATGGGGACCCCACATTAACTGGATGCGACTGCGGGAAACCCATGCAAAGCATGAACATGCTTATCTGTCCTCTGTGCCCTACCACCTGCACAAACGACGACTTAAACCTAGCCACCGACAATTCAATAGAAGTGACCAATTTGCATTCATCCTTAAAGTGATTGTGAAGTGAATCGTTGACTCGAAAGAAGAATCAGTCATTAAGCATGAAATGAAATACAACAAAAGTCTTCAAAGTAATTTCCTGGTCATTCAGGCTCCTGTTGGGATTCGAAGAGGGTTTTATACATTTCTATTCTTGTACAAATTGATTTCAACATACTTCTGAATTTTCCTCGTTATATTTTGTATCGTTCGGATGACCGACGTAATTCTACGTATTTCCTCTAAAGAAGTATGTTTCATTCCCCGCAATAATATCTTCCTCATAAAATATATAGCATTTTTAAGTTTCCGTACCTCAAAAGGAAAAAAAACCCTTATAAAATCACTTCGTTGTCCGTCTGTCTGTCTGACAATACCCTTTTTCTCAGGAACGCGTGGAGTTATCAAGTTGAAATTAATATTAAGCACTAATTTCTACGGTCCCATGGAGCTGTTAAAAATCAAAGAAAATGTCAACACAATTATAAAAATACGGCCATATAAGCCGCATATTTTGACTTAGAATCATAACAGGCAAGAAGCAAGGTACACGTGCACAAGTAATGGAAAAAAATCCATAAATCGTTAATTTGTAGTTATATCGCAAAAAAATCGTCCCCTATATGGAAGTTGCAGGAGCTTTTTTAACTCACGCAACCCTCTTGTGGGATATCGTTGAATAGATATTTCAAGAACATTATATGGTTTCCTCAACACTTTTTTGATACAAAAGCCCATTTACGAAATGTAGAGCCTTAAAGTTGTAATTTTGATAACAGCCGTGTGCCCCCCCCCCCCCCCCTCCCCCTCCCAGCCAACAAGTACCCACAATAGTAGCACATATACATAGACTTTACTAGTTTACGAACAGTAGTCGACTAACTATGTCTGTAGTTGCATTTTCAGACAATTCATATAATTTTCATACAAAATGACCAAAATCAACTGCAAAATTAATTAGAGTCAGGTCTCAGATACAGCAGTACTGGCATTTGCTATATAACACTCGTGCATGTATAACACGAGATATAAATGTACCGGTCCGTAGTCATTACACGAGGGATTTCAATACTGTTAAGCTTTTGAGCTGGAGTATGCTGAATAAGGGTTTACAGAAACGAGGTTCCTGTAATAAAAGCTATATTCAAGGAATTCAGGCAACACTATATTATTAAGCTACGATGAATGAATAAAATTCAATATCAATTCTCGATCCCAACGCTTTATTGGTTGTCAGCAATTGTGGAAAATGAAATTGTTACGGCGCAATTCTCATATTATTTTATGAAATATGAATTCTATTTTCACAAATAAAAGTAATACAGTATGAAAAGCAATTCAAGCAATATTGTTTCAAACACAATCGTTTAACTTTGTCATCAATTTGAAATTCAATTCCAACTTGAATAGCTTCGAGAATCGATCACTACAAAATTAATAGTTCGGCTGGAATAGCATTGCGCCGTCTCGTGCGAAGTCCTAACTTTATAGGAACTACTTTGTAAGCTGATCTATCTGACGAAACTCCCTAAAACTTGGTGTCGGAAGTACGGACCCGTGGCGTCATATCAGCACCTACTGCGTCTGCAAGCGAGTATAGCCTCTGTGTGTTCAGAGATGAGAGGGAGAGAGGCGATAATAGCGTGGCGTCTGCAGCGCGTTACGTAACAAGTCTCGTATTGATCGCGTCTCCCCGCCCGCGGTCCACCTCTTCCCCGCTAGCAGGGACCAATCACAGCGTCGGATTTAATTTTAATTTGATAGCCGTTACGTACGACCATGCTTTTGATTTGTCAGCTTATTCAAGAAGTAAAGTTAAAAAGTAAAGTCTACGCGCCTTCGAGTCTCGGCCTTCTATAAAGAAAACTGATTTTTGTTTATTGTTCAGGCCTTATTTTAAAATGATAGCTATCTTCTCTTTAAAGTAAAAGGTCATTCTTGGTTGGCAAGTTGTCAAATTCGAGACTACTCAATTTAACACAGCAATAAACAGAACATTATGCTAATTCGGCCTGTGAAAACGCCCATGTCTATTCTTGGGGAGTACAGAAAATCTTTTTCCAACCGATCTTTTAAAAGTTGCTTCTATGCCGAAATGTTGTCAAGTTTCCTCTAAAGGTTAGTAAAGCCCCAATGGGCTACTTTTACCCTTCCAAACACTGACGTAACATTTATATTATACTCTGGTAAAAATGCTTCCGACAGCATTAGAGCTGACACTGAAAGCCATGAGGCTTCAAATATATGTATATGCGAAGCTCAACGTACGATGGAACTAGACGGAGATTATGAGTCACTGGCAGGATCAATAGAGATCATGGAAGAGCCAATGGGAGGACTGGGAGGAGGGATGTAAAAGGAGGTGAGAGGTAGAAACCGACTGGGACTAATGGTATTTCCACTTGAATACTAGAAAACCTGAAGATAAATGTATCTCGCGTTTCGTTCGTTCGTTTCAGCGGTTCTTTTTTTATCACCCTCCCCTGTACTAAAAGGGAATAGTACCCAACCAAACTCTCGTAACTTTAACTTCGTTAACTTTCCATAACATTACTTCGAGAGGCAGCATCACCTTTGAGTGAGGTCAATCGTACCATTCACATCATCAAGGAAATTGAATTTGACTAAATTTCGTTCCGGGGAGCTTTCAGCAAATTACTGTTTGTTTATTTTTATTATTTCTTTAACTGACATCACATAATAATATTATAAAGTAGCTTTCGCCAGCGGCTTCGCACGCGTTGTTTGTCGACAAAAGGTAGCCTATGCGTTAGTCCAGGTTATAGTCCGCGTACATACCGGATTTCAACGAAATCGGTTCAGCCGTTGCGAAGTCATTGAGTAACAAACAAAGAAACATTCAAATTTTCGCATTTATAATATTAGTGTGATGCGAAAGTTTGGATGTTTGTTTATTTGTTCGTCTGTTTGTTACTCAATCATGTCGTAACGGCTAAACCGATTTCGATGAAATTTGGTATGTACGTAGATTGTAACCTGGATTAACACATAAGGTTAACAAACAACGCGTGCGAAGCCGCTGGCGGAAGCTTGTTTGTAATATATTTTCGACTTACCAATATCACGCAATGTAATGAAATGGTGAATAAATTAATATCGAATTCTAAAAGGATTGCATTTTGCAGAAGTTCATTTAATGCTAGATATCTACGATTGTATTCAATAGAGTTCAAATTACCTATTATTACATTGTGGAATGCAATAAGCGATTGAGTATTGAGTAATGAAAACGCCATTGAAGTAAAAGGTGTGTTATATCGCCGGCTTATTGTTACAAGTGCAAAAATTAAAATAGTGGGTAAACAAATCATTCGTATTGATTGTATGGAAATACGAACATAATAAAATAAATAAAAGATCCAATAGAACAATGAAATAACCCTACAAAAATTAAACATAATAAATATATTTTCAAAAAATAAAATATCGCCCCCTTGATACTGAAAGTCATACGGTCAGTTAGATCAATACGGATCAGCGAGCGGGCGGTATGTAGGTCTCGGCCACACATGGGCGAGGTGTATGCTATGCAAGGCTACACAACTCATACACAGCCCAATCCGGTCGCAACACCCATCATTTCTACCAACACATGGATTTGGCTGTTAGAAAATGTGTGAGCAAATTTTTCTTTTTTTCAACCACAGCTGGGCAAAGGTCTCCCCCACTGTCTTCCAGGACTTTCGCTCGCGTGCCAAATCCCACTAATCTATCTCGAAGGCATCGAGATCGTCACGCCAGCGTCTACTAGGCCTTCCTCGATGCCGTCGCCCGTTTTCAGGCACCCACTGCGTGACGATCGTTGCCCATCTGTCCGGTTGCATTCGTCTTACGTGGCCCGCCCAATCCCATTTTAGCCTGGCAGCCTTATTTCCTGCATCAGCAATGCCGGTCTTTAAACGCAGCGTGGTGTTACGGATTCTGTCAATCCTCTTTACTCCAAGCACGCTGCGCTCCATTGCTCTTTGGCAAACCTTGAGTTTGGTTTTTTGAGCCTCGGTTAAAGACCATGTGAGCCTTAAGCCTACTTATTTATCTTAGCAATACTGTCCCACTGCTGGGCAAAGCCCTCATCCTCTTCCTTTCACTTGTCTGGATTTGATTGGCCCACTTAATCTAACATTTTTATTTGCAATACAGTATTAAATAATAATACATCATCCTTAGCATCTCTAAAATGTGGTTTTAGGCAGCGTCCGTTTGTAATCCGTGGTTTGTAAGGTTCGGCCCTTACGCATATCATTTTAAGGCCGGATAAGGCATAAATACATAATAATAAATGAATAATACATGGGTACTTAGATTAAAACATTTCTTTCGACACAATCAACAAACCGAATTACATTTACTTTCAGAAACGCTATTTTAAGAAATTACGCGATTCTGCGACCACCTACAAAGTTCGTTCTATTTCAGTTTCAAGTTCGCTCGAAGGCGAAATGTTGATCTAAAGTTACGGTATATGGCACAAACAAAGCCTTATTAACTGCCGTTAACTTATATCTTCATTAGTGCCTATTATGACTTAACCAAATTCCATTATGTCCCCCATCATACTTATATTATAAATGTCGTAATGTCGTCAATCACGTCGTAACGGATGAACAGATTTCGATGAAATTTGGTATATACGTAGATTATAATCTGGATTACCACATAGGCTACTTTTCATCCCATAAATCAGTTCCCATGGGATTAAAATGGGATGTCAAGTCAAGTTGCAACAGCGAGTTTAGATTTATTTCTAGGTTACCTACACATTTAATAGTGCAACGCGTACGAAGTCGCAGAAAACAGCTAGTGGTTTAAAAATAAAATGAGATGAAAAATTAAATACCGCTCTTTGCGTTACAGGTTAAAAATACCTAAAAATACATTGGGAATACGCAAAAACATTTATTTTCGAGAAACACCAGACATTTCAGTGTTGATCCACGGCAAACGGAACGGATGCCCGAATGGAAACCAATTAGTAGATTGTTCCGGTGAAGCTGCACGTTTCGGCTAACACAGCAAAAAGTTATTTACGACTTTCCAATAATTAGGTTACAGAGTAAAATTCTGTGGAATATGATTTATAGAATTTTCGATTCTACCCACGTGTAACCCGAGTCAATGTAGGATTTTACGTTATTTATATATTTGATACTTTCACAAACAATAAAGTAGTGCTAAGACTTAATGCTAATAGCATTATTTACCAGTCATCCTGGGCGTGCTAAAAGAAGGTGTGACACATACACACCTCATTTTTTCACTTTTCATGATAATAGATAGATAACTCATGGATCGCTACAAAAATAAACACAAAACTAGAAGAAAAAAGGCAATACAATGGGTGGCCTTATCAATGAAAGCGTTTTCTTTCAGGCAACCTTTGGATAGAGCGTAATTTACGAATGTAACGGTGTGCTGTGTGAAGGATACATTTACATATTGTTAGATATAAAAAAGATAATCATAAACACGATATAAATTAGAAGATTGTCTATTAATATAATACTTACTTCATCGCGGTAAATCATTTTCGTAACGTTTTAAAATACTGTGTCAAGGGTGAGTGCTATTTCTGGGCCACCTTTGCCTTTTATCCAAACACAAAATGTATTTAATTGCAATAAAATTTGCATTTGCATGCCAACTAATACACTAAAACATGTCTGGAAGGTACCTACATACACATATACTAAATTATAATTTTAGATTTTTTAAAATAAAGAGGAAAAATTTGTATGTTTGTAACGAATAAACGCAAAAACTACAGATCCGATTTAAAAAATTATTTCACCATTAGAATGCTACATTATCCCCGGATGACATGGGCTACTTTTTACACAACTGCGCAGAGGGAGGGTAATGTTTTTATTGAAAAACTACGCGTGCGAAGCTGCGGATTGGTCAGCTGGTTACAAATATCTATCACCTGTTGTTATCCATATTTACTCATATCTACAAACGTGTCAATGATTTATGATTATAAATCATCAATCAGGTACATCGTGTACACGATGCACGCTACCTAAGTACTGACATTTTAAAGAAAAGATGAGTAATAAAGTTTCTACATTTAAGTAGATACGTTACATAAAACAATATTACCCCCCACACTAGGATACCCTGTGTTGTGGGTGGCTGCTCTCTTCCCGTTTGAGTCTGTAAGTAGTTATCGAAGTGTACACACATCTTCACATCAAGCTATACATTTCCAGCATAAGCTGACCTCTCATTCTACGAAAAGCCTACACAATGCGAGGTCAGCCTATACTAGAAATATATAGCTTGATGTGTAGCCGTGTGCACAAACATTTGTTGTAAAGAAACATCTAAATCGGTTACATCAATGTTTTTATCATAATCATTGTTCGCTTAAACATCAGCACGATTTCTGATATAACTGGCATAGCTAGTAAATGAAAATTGTCGAAAAAACAATTTTATCTATGGTTATTTCTTGAAAATAAAGGTTCTCATATTCCCGTTACGTACGACACGATTGTCTGCGAATGTGTTACTGCGGATTTGGTCGCGCGTGTGGACAAGACAGGACATCGTTTTGGAATCACAGGTAGGTTTTACTCACATTTATTTGACTTAATAAGAGGGTCGACTGCTGACTGAAACACAGTATGTGAGGGATAAATCCTTGCTAATATTATAAATTCGTAACTTATAACATGTTGGGTTTCAGTCATGTCTCGAAGATGAATACAACTTCAATCTACGATGCTACGAAGGCGTAGCAAGCGTCTACATCATTCTACAAACGTCGACGCTACGCCGTAGCACAGAAATACTTGTACATAACTGGTACTAGTCAGACAGACAGAAAGATACGAGTTACTTTCCAATTTATAATAACAAAGTTTGTCTGGAAGAGATCGCTTTTAGCGATAAGACCGCCCATTGTACTAAATCTATTTGGAATAATTATGTTCTGTGTTTTACTTTGGTGTACAATAAAGAGTTATCTTATCTTATCTTATAATATTTGTATAGAATAATACCGCGTGAAGGATTTCTGTGCTACGGCGTAGCGTAAACGTTCGTAGAATGATGTAGACGCTTGCTACGCTTTCGTAGCTTCGTAGATAGAAGTTGTATTAATCTTCGAGACATGAACTGAAGAGTTACTTTAGAATTTATGATATTAGTGTGGATTGTGCCAGACACCTACTCTCATAAATAAGAGTGAAAATAATACCGGCATAGCCTTGTTTTATTCCTAACTAGCTGATCCGCCGAACTTCGTACCGCCTTGTCATGCATATGACGCGGGCTGCCAATATACGTCACCCCGGTAGAATTGTCAATCGGCCATCATTAGCTGCATCTATGTATGAGAAAATTAATTTGCTTCATAAATTCTTTTTGCGTGAATTTTCCGATATTTTAGCTAGATATTTGAGGCTCCGCCACAAATCCAACAAATCAAAGATCATCAAAATCTGTGCAGCCGTCCTTACTTATAAATGGTTTAACTAACCCGACTTTATAAATAAATAAATAAATATTGCTGGACAGTTCACACGGCGCCATTTAGCCCCAAACTAAGCAGAGCTTGTACTATGAGAACCAGATAACTGATAGAATACTTACATATATACTTTTTTTTTTGTAAATACATTCTTATAATACATAGAAAAACAACCGGACCCGGGACAAATATCTGTAGATCATGCAAACATTTGTTCCGCTGCGGGAATCGAACCCACTACCTCCTCCTACTTTGTTTTATATATTTCTTTATTTGTTCAATTAGAATGGCCTTGGCCAATTGTACTAACTACAAAACGAAATATTTTTTACAAATAATTAATATCTGTCACTGTTATACAAAATGTCAAAACAATATGATTACAATAAAAAAAAAATATTAAGCAATAACATTCACACACTTCTCACAAAACCTCAAGCACTCCAATATTATTATCTTCCATCCGTCCGCAAACACATCACATTCAGGGATATGAGATATTTGATATAAGATATTTTCTGACCAGTCTGACACGGAACGTTCCATATGTTGCAATGAGTCATATGACTTTTCCAGGATGCCTTTCGTTATAAGAAACGCCTCTTCATCCAAAGGATAATAATTCCTTAACATTTTAGGTTTAGAATGAAACGCGTTCGCATAAACTCTAGAAAGTACTACAAAGAACCCAAAAGGATATTACGCAACGGGATCGATACGAGAGCACTGAACTCGCTTCTTGGCAGAGTGCCGAGGCGGCAGCGTACTAAACACGCTAAAAGTGTACGAATTAATGTCAAGCAAGCGGGCTGTATTCAAACTTCAGTAACCGCGTAAGGAAGAAAGAGCTTACATTATATTGTAAAATCCAGACTACTCGATACGTCAACCTTCCGGCCTGTAGGAACTCGTATGCGATTTATATTCATGTTAAGTCGGAGCGATAAGGCACATGCTGCATTACCACCTCGCATTTGGATTGACAGAGCGTTCCAAAGAGGCCACCAAGTCGGCAGTAGGCATAAGACTTTAGAGAATGACTAGTGTGAGATCGAGATAGCGTTAGTAGGTATTCTTGAAACACTTGAAATTACTAAGTGGTCTGAACTGAAGTGGCAGTGGTTGGTAATTTGGATATTCAGGGAATCCCAGAGCAAGTTCGCGTGTTTGAGAAAATAACAGAGTCTCACCAGCAAACTTAAATACCCGGTACAAATATTTGCAGATCATCCAGATATTTGTATCGCAGCGGGAATCAAGCCTGCAAGCAACGCCTTGCGTTTTAGTTGGCTGTTTGCCCACCCAAGTACATATAAAGGGCGACTTGCGCAACGACGTCTACGATCCCTTGTTTTCAAATCATACAAATACGTCAAATTTAAACATTTTTAGTCGCTAAATATGTTTAGGGACCGTTGTGCAAGCCGTCCTAAAACTTCTATTTATTTACTTCATAAACACTAAAATATAGCCTGTAGCAATAGCCTGTGTGGATAGTAGATTTCTATCAGTACAGAATTTTCAAATTCGGTACAGTAGTTTTTGAGTTTACCCCAACATACAAACTACCTTTAGAATATTAGTATAGACTGAAAGCCCACGCAACGCGAGAAGTAATTTAAATAAGATCTCCAGTCAAATGTGATTAAAGATTTGATTATTGATATCAAAGCATTTAATTATTCTCGATTTGAATTTTCAATTAAACTTCGTTCTTAATGAGTTTACTATAACCAAAGCCCAGTTATTTTATATTCATAAGCAAAATAATAAACAAGAATTTATTCATTTGGGATTGAGTAGTCGCTGGCAGATAGATTAGATAATACTTTATTGCACACCACGAATCAAATACATATAAAAAACTACGTACCTAAATCTATGGATACAATTGGCGGTCTTATCGCTAATTAGCGATCTCTACCAGACAACCTTTGGATGGAATTATAATCCAAGAAAATAAGTCTTCTTCTTCCTGCCCTTTTCCCACATTACGCGGGGTCGGCCGCAACATGTATTCCTCCTCCAGATTTCTCTATCAGCCGTTGTTACGTCCTACCCATATCATTCTTCACACGGTCCATCCATCTCTTCTTCGGCCTTCCTCTACTTATATATCCATCCACACTCATATCTAACACTCTTTTAGTCACATGATTTTCTTCCCTCCGCATGACATGTCCTGTCCATACCACGCTAGCCTCGTACTCCTCAACCTATTCAGAAATGAATCTTTTTATTATTGTCTTATTTTCAGAAGAACAGAAAATAAGTAATTTTTATAAAAGGGTTCATTTTAAATGAGGGTGACGAATGTGACGATGAATTTGGATAATCGATTGACAATGCAATATTTAAAACACGATAAAACCACAGCTTAATATTATTTATGGTATTGTTGTGACCAAACACCTCTCCAACATTTTATAACTTAAACCGTACAACTCTTGACACGCTAAGAAGCTGAATATTATTTTTAGTGATTTTAGTTTATTTTATGTTCCTGTTTGTATTTAATTGGTGCTATGTAGAGATCGCCACTCATCGATAAGACCGCCAATTACATATTAAATACTTATATATTTATTATTTACGTTGTTCTATTCCAAATTATGTTTTATAGTATTTTACTATATGGAAAGAAGACCTGATAAAGGTTCCCGGGAGCATTTGGGTGCAGGCCACACGAGATCGGTCACTCTGGAAATATATGGGAGAGGCATCGGTTCAGCAGTGGAAATGATGATGTTTTCTGATTTAAGAAACTTTATTCTCATAAGAATAACATATTCACTTACATGAGAACTTAAAAATAATGTTTTTAATGTTTAACGTACAGTGAGTAAGACTATTACCATTACCTCTTAAAATAAAAATAGAGGGTATTAACAAAACAAATTAACACTCGTAACAAAGATAGTGAAACAAAGATGTTAGAAATGGATGCGGCAGAAAATATTTGTTTAAAAATTTCAAAGTTATCTATAGAATATAAGTTAAATTTCAATTACTCGGTTTATCGTCGATCTGTTACATTTAATGTTATTGAATAAGTACGGGAATTTTGTAGTAGGTACTGCCAGCTCTTAAATATCTCTGCTGGGAACTTCTTTGTTTTAATTCGTCAGGACTTTTTTGGCAGCGGTTTAACTATCTTAGGTACTCCTTTTATATATTTTATGTAGAGATCGGCTTCTCTATTTGCTATACGGGTTTGAAGTTCTAGCTTAAGTTTTTTCATAACTTCTTGCTGATTGCGTGTCTGGTCCGAGTATATCTTGATGATGTCAACATGCACACTTTTTTTGTTGCGGAGTATGAGTTTTGCAGTTTCTTCTGAAGCGAAACACGCTTTGATAGAGCGACTTTTGCCGGGTTGGTATTTTCCAAGACGGTTGATTTGCTTAGGTTCCGAACAATCAGTGCTAATCATGTACGATAAAAGTTTTTCTACGTACCTATCTATCCCACGCAGCCATAGACTGTAATAGTCAACAAACCGAGAGCTGCCAGCTACCTTGTTGGCGTGCCTCGTTCGCTCAACGGCAGGTGATGATACAGTCCACGATGGTACACGCTTGCCTAGAAGAAACCTATTCACTCGCGACTTGAAGAGACGGTTGTATTTCCGGGCCACTATATTTTCGGACTATTCAAGTCCAAAGTAAAGAGGTTCTTTTTATGCAAGCGTGCTCAATCTTTTACTATAAGGTGAGGTAGAGGTCAAGCTCTTGGCTAATAATATAAATTCGAAAGTAATTTTGTCTGTCTGTTTGTTACACCTAAGCGGCTGTTTCCACGACTGGACAGATTTCGATGAAGTTTTGGGATACAGATAAAGTAAATACGACTTTCTTTGAAATAATTTAAACAAAAACTTTAACGTTTTTCGAAAACCTCTCATCTCTCATTTAAATGAACACATGAGCTGTCCATTTTCTCATCTGCATGAGTGAGTGGTATCCACCTAGTCAGGTCATAAATTCTGCCACATGTTTAATATAAAATAATTGAAACAAGTTTATTCATTATGTAACCATTTATATACCAAAATGAACTTAACAAAACATAGATTCTTATGACACTAAAGTTTATTCAAAATGACCTCCGTGATTTTGAATACAGGCCTTCAATCTGCGCGGCCAGTCGTCTATCGCAGCACGAACGAGGTCCATGTCAATATCGGCGGCTACCTTAATCAAGGATGTCTTGAGTGACTCCAAATTGGGATGAGGCTTTGAGCACGCCTTTTCCTCCAAGTGTTGCCATATCTTGCAATCTAACGGATTCAAATCTGGACTGGAGGAGGGCCAGTCTTCGTGCCGGATGAAGTCGATTTCACGCGCCGCCAGCCAGTCTTGTGTGCTCTTCGCTCTATGAGCTGGCGCCGAATCTTGTTGGAATACCCAGTGCCTGTTATTGAACATGGTATGAGAAACAGGTTCCACAAGGTTCGTCAGGACTGTATTTTGATACACAACTGCATTCGTTTTTACACCTTTTTCACAAAAATGTACCTCTGTTAAGCCCCAATAAGAAACTCCCAACAATACCATGAGCGAGGATGGAAAATGACCTCGTTGGACACGCGGAATACGGTTGCTCGCTTCTTCACTACTGTGTGCGTACACCTTATCATTTTGTTTGTTGTAGCTCTCTTCTACGGTAAAAATTTTTTCCTCCGAAAAATGAATTTCCCGATATTTTTTTCCCGCGTACCGCTTCAACAAAGCGCGGCATCTCTTCAGTCTCAGGTCCATTAGACGAGCATTCAAACGATGTCCTGTTTTTTTTCGATATGCCCGAAGCCCTAAGTCTTCATTTAACACCCTTTTCACCGTGGTTCTGCTTAACCCCATCTGAAGGGCCAACAGTTTCTGCTTACGTTTGGGATTTCTTTGAATTCGCGCCTTCACAGCTTTTATCACTGCTGGAGTCCTAACAGACCGAGGGCGACCACTTCTTGACCTGTCATCTACACTAGAGTCTTCATTGTATCGTTTGATGGAGCGATAAACGAATCTTTTGGTTATATTCAAATTTTTCAGTATGTCAAAAGTTTGAATTGGCGCGTAACCGCAACGATGCAACGCAATAACTGCAACACGGTCGTCTTTAAGCGTCCACACCATATTTAAAAATGAGTAAAATTCTAAAAAGTATACATTTTTATTTTCATGAACAATTCGAAATTCGAATTCTATAAACTTTTTTGTGGCAAGCATTCTAAAAGAAAAGTTTTTACTGTGTGACAATACTTATGACCTGACTAGGTACTGTAACCAATTGTTTTTTCCAATACTCTGCATAAGTGTAATTTGTTTAAAGATAAAGATAAATAGGTATTTATTTGACAAAACATAGGTAAAATTATACAGATGTTACAATATTTAATCGTTTCACTATATTCAGCCACAGTGGCGTGCAAATTACATGTCATATAAAATAATATTAAATATTTTAATAAATATTTTTTTCCTATAATCATCTGATATTTGTAATATATTCGTAACTAGCTGCTGCCCGCGACTTCGTACGCGTTACACTACTAAATGTGTAGGTAACCTAGAAACAAAGCTAAACTCACTGTTGCATCTTGACTTGATACCCCATTTTTATCCTATGGGACCTGATTTATGAGATAAAAAGTAGCCTATGTGGAGATCCAGGTTATAATCTACGTAGATACCAAATTTCATTGAAATCGGTTTAGCCGTCACAACGTAACAAAAAAATTATTAAATAAACAAACATCCAACCTTTCGCATTTACAATATTAGTGTGATATGGGATTGATAAATCCCGTATTTATAATAATGCTTGAAATCAATCACAAAAGTTTTCAAAGTAAAAAATGTTTATAATATATTTTCGACATACCAATATTTTGCAATGTAATGTAATAGTGAATAAAATTGAATACTGAGTACCATATTGACATACGAAGTAACTATTCACTTGAAAACGCATCACACCCTGCAAACATCATAATCCTCCATGATTGCACTACACTCCTAACAAACATCAATTACCTATCAGAGTCAAATTGTCATATCGCGTGAGTTAAATTCGTAAATGGAACGCAAAACTTTTACGACGAATATAGTATTACAGGATTAGTGGAATACGGTTTCGTGATAGCTTTAGCTTTGCCGTGTGTTTTGTCAATAGATTACTGCAGTACAAGCTGAAACAACATTGTTTTCTACTGGTGAATGTTATATGCTTTCCAATTTTTGCTTTTAGGAATGCGATTTTTCAAGAATTCACCTCGTTTTTTTCTATGTTTTGTTACTTGATTACGTTTTGTTACGTAATTTATTACCTGTATTGTTATGTATTCTAAAAGGATCATTAAAAAAAAACAACCAGCCTTATTTTCTTGCATTTCTTTCCTGGCTTGGTCGCGAAGAAACAGGCAGTAAAATTGACGTTTCAAAGTGATCCTTGTGATTTAAATTAATAAAAGATTTTGACTTTGACTACTGCTGTTGGTTTTTTAGTTTCCAAAACAAAGTTCATTACCAGAGAAGAGGGTAAAAGTGATCGAGAAACCGCGATAAGACGAACGAAGTGAGATAGTAGTCAGGCGCTTGACTAACAGCAATATAAGACGACCTGATAACGGTTGCTGGGAGCCGTTGGGTGCAGGCCGCTCTGGAAATATATGGGAGAGGCCTATGTTCAGCAGTGCCTCCTATTCCTTCCTTAGGCTGAAGAAGACGAATGATAAAGACAAGACCGGTCGAATACGAGTAGGACTCACGTATTGAGGGTTCCGAATCTTCCTAGATTTTATGTTAATTTAGCAGCGCCATCTAGTTATGTGAGCAGTTAACCAAGAAAACGTTAAAAGGTAGATATCTAAAGAATTGTTTTAGTTAGAGATTTCGTTTTATTTTTCTGTAATCATTGCATTAATTATGCATTAACTACCTTCCGCCAGCGGCTCTGCACGCGTTGGTTGTCAACAAAGAGTAGCCTATGTGTTAATCCAGGTTATAGTCTACGTACATACCAAATTACATTGAAAGTTAAAATTTTGTTCTTGTCTGTAATGTAACCTACAGATAATGTTTGTCTTTTTTCAAAAGCATGCACTTTATGCCCTTATAATTTTGTCAACCCAATCTGTGGACACCGGGGCTGATTATACATAAAGAACCTTACTTAGTATTAACATTAAGTAACCTAATTGTATAATTGTTTGTTGTCCTTAATAAAGAAAAATAAATTATAATAATAAAATAAATACATACCAAATTTCATCGAAATCGGTTCAGCCTTTACGACGTGATTGAGTAACAAACAAACATCCAAACTTTCGCATTTATAATACTAGTGTGATATCAATCACAGCCAATTCGAAGATAAGGGGGAAATGGTATTTTTGCCGTAATTTTTTGTCATAATTCAAAACTTATCAAATAATTAAAAACTGTTTTGGAATGTGTAGACAGTTGTTTTTATATGATACCCCACTTGACCAATAACCCTATTTAGAATTTTGTATTTACTTGCAATAAAGATGGCTCAGTATTATTTAATCGAATAGGGAACAGTTAATTTATTTGGTGAAAAACCAATATCATTGCGTATTGTATTTTTATTTTTAGTGTTATTCGACACTATTCGACAATTTCTAGAAGCAACTAGAAGACCCGTCAGACTCGAAAATTTTTAAGATGGTTTTAAAAATCATCGAGTATTGCCTTTGTTTGCCTGAAAAAGAAGGCAGTTTATGACTAGTACGAGAGTGCAATAAAATACTACAAATATAAAACCAGCAAAGCTAGTTGTGAACATGAAAACCCAGCATTTTGCATGCAAATGTGGAAGCAACCCACTCTGTTCCCGCTCGATGAGATATGGGCCTTCAAACTTATGCGAGCACCAGCGTTCAAAATAAAACTAGCTTCACGGTGATAAACCATTTTGTTTGGGTTTTCTAACGGCCTTTCTAAAAGCCTTTCTAACGGAGGAGGAAAAAACGTATACAAAGGTCTTTACTTTAGTCAAGAAACAACTAGTATATCGTTCAAAGGGCAAGGTGTACGCTTTTATAACAAACTCCCAAGTGATGTACAAAAACTGACAAATAACAAATTTAAAAACAAAATCTTTATAAAAAACGCCTACTAACAAATCGGATTATTTAGATGATAGAGAAGCTTGGGATTGAAATTGCTCCAACTCGTTCAAAACAGTTTCAATTTAAAATTTATTTATTTTGTTTATTGTATGTATTCTGGAAAGATAATTAAAAAGAACAACCAGCCTTGTTACTTGCCTTTTTTTCCTGGCTTGGTCGCGAAGGAACAAACAGTAAAATTGACGTTTCAAAGTGTACCTTGTGATTTTAATAAATAAAGATTCTGATTTGATTTGACTAGAAACGAGGAAAAAATAACTAAAAAATATATAAAATTAGAAATTCTACAAGGAACCCGATATTAACAATGACCACGATCAATTCTACAAAGATCTTGTATCCCTCCGTGTTCCGCTTCCTTCAAATATTAAAATCCTTATCTCCTTCTTAGAACCATCCGTGTACCAATGTCTAGAAACGTTTATTTGTACAAATAATATTAATATATAAAATAAAAAATTTGTAAATGTTAATTTTGTAAATATCTCTTATCTTGTATAATTTCTCTTTCGTGTATTTCTTTCCTCTCCCGATCATATCCTAATTGTGTGTAGATATCTCCCGTGTTTTATGTTTATTCCGATTCCCTATTTTTTTTATTTGCTCCTGGCAAATTCACAAAACAGTGCGACGCCAAAAAAAAAGTGGATCCCGGTTTTTGTGTACCTTGTACCTATATGATTGCGTTTGGCCACGATTTCGCCTGATTGCGATGGCGGTATTTTCAAGAAACAACACTCAAAAATTACGGTCAATATTCTGTTATTACTGAAAAAAAATTGTATAACCATGATGGTGTCAAAAGTCCTTATAACCCGGAAAGAGTAAACAAAACATTGTCCATGCTCCTGAAAGCCCAATCGATCGGTAAGTAAAACCGCCCGTCAATCGCTGCATAACCGCTGAAAAGTGGTTTACCGTTTCGGGTGTGTTCGAGTGGTTCGGCACAGAGAGAAATAGTTTTCATACAAAAAGTCGATTCATAAATGATTTATTCATTTTCAAACATGGGTTAAGAAGCATAACAACAGGTGATAAATATTAGGCATGTTCCAGACATGTTTTACCATATCAGTTGTTATGCAAATGCAGTTAATGTACTTATTCTATTAAAACATTTCAACAATTTAATTTAATTATGGTCAAAGTTAAAAAATAACAATATGTTCAAAATGTTTGCAACAACATTTTTGATTTTCCATTCTTCTTTGCTTCTGGTAATTTAGCTCGTCCTTCAACGGTCGCTCTCTTAAACAGAAATACCTCTTTAATGATTATTGATTTGAACGGGTATTTATCGTACTAATGTACAGTGATCGCAAAAGTTTAAAAAATACTACCTCTTTATTATTGGCAATAACAACACAATTCCTGACCAATAAGATAGATATATCTGACAAATAAGGCTTCAAAACAGAATATTGCCTTGCTGTGACAAATATCCTTGGTATATAAAAGAAATACAAAAACCTTCCCTTTCATTTACCGTATCTATAAAAGGTTGGTTTCCCCTGTTTCCAAGATAAATTGTCGCTGACATTTTGACGCGAAGAAATTGGGGTCCGCAGAAGGTCCAACAAGTCGTGTGGAAGGTTTTATTTCAACGTGGATGAGACGTGAATGACTACGTGGACCCGCTTTTAGGGTCTAATAAAGATGTATTTCAAAGGGTCTCAATGTGTTGATATGTTGCTTAATTCACAAAACAATTAAAAATCATAAACTTCTGTACTTAAATAAAGATATTTCGGAAGCCTTTAGGTTGAATATTTGGCGCGCATTCTTTTATATTGTTCGCCAAAATTGCTAACATATCCTTAATGAGTCCCCGCATCGCTGGTATATGAAAAGCAAGCCTATTTTGCATATTACGTTCCTTTTACATCCGGACCATTAAGCTAATGCCCCAGAAACACAAAACATTCTCTTACAAAATCCCTATAAAGATTTCCAGAAATTCCCAAAATCCCTAAGGATTGCAAAAAACAAGCGACTAAGCGTTGGAGATACAGCCGAGGCCCATTATCCCTCGTCTTCATAATAAAATTCAGAGCCCGCATCCCGGAAGGCTGAGAGATCCTTTGAAAGAGGTGTGCGAAGACTTAACTGTCGGATAAGCTGAGCGACAAACTGCAAGCGATGAGATTATGATACGATGAAAACATAATCTCTCACGATCCATAGTCAAAGTCTCACTAAGAACATTTCTGTAGTCATATTTCTCTCTTTGCTATCACGGTAAATGCACAAAAGTATAATAATAGTCAATACCCAGTAAATAAGCACGTACTCGTGTAAATTTTGTTGATGAGCCTAATAAAAAATAAATTAAATTAAATAAATGGTAATCTTTTTAACGTTCTTAATCAGCTTACCAGCAGATTCTATTGGTTGTTCTAATAGCACTTAAGAGATCTGTAGACATAGAAATGATCACAGAGCATCGTTGAAAGCTTACCCTGCACTGAGCTAATCCTATAAGCTAAACCGTGATCCCCTTCTGTTCCGCTTACGTCACACACCACGCCTGATTCATTGACGAGGTCTAAGCTTACGAAGGTCGGAGCTAACTTATCGAGTTCTGTCGAGAAGTCAGAACGCGACATTTATTCCCGTCGACAACTTGTCAACTTCTAGAGTTGTAGTTGGCTGACTGAGCCTTTGAGTCAACCCTACTTAGAAGTTTAAGATGTTCTCGGTAACAGAACCAATGGAGGATGCAAGCTTATTGTTGAGAAACTTGTAATTGGACTGACACTTTGAGTGTTGTGAGAAAATTGCACTGCTAAGTATCCTGGGTGGAAAGTTGGCTACAAACACTCTGTAGAAACTTTTCAGAGAGTAGTGCTCATAATAGTGATGGGTAACAAACTTATCCCCGTGGGACTAAAATGGTGGCTAACCGTTTATTAATTCCAGCCAAACCTATTCTGACCACAAAATATCTAAGTAAAAGTTCTTGATGAAACGCAGAGAAAATTATCTTAGCAAGAAACCTTCAGATATCCGAAAGTAATACAGAACGGTATTAAATCCGAAGCCTCAATTTATAGGTGTCGGGATGAAATGGAAAGATATTTTCTTATGATAACGAAATCTCCCTGGCTTCCAATTTGCGAAACCTTGAGGTGTTAAAATGTTCACTCCGTTACAACGAGTGATGTATTAGATTAGTATCAACATCATCATCATCAGCCGGAAGACATCCACTGCTGAGCATAGGCCTCCCCCTTAGATCGCCACAACGAGCGGTTGGTAGCCGTTTGCGCCCAACGGCTCCCAGCGATTCTTACTAGATCGTCGGTCCACCTTGTGGGGGGGCCGGCCTACGCTGCGTCTTCCAGTCCGTGGTCTCCACTCGAGAACCTTTCTTCCCCAACGGTTATCGGTTCTACGAGCGATGTGGCCTATTGCCACTTCATTTTGCTAATTTTGAGAGCTATGTCGGCAACTTTAGTTCTTCTGCGGATTTCCTCATTGCGGATTTTGTCACGCAAAGAAACCCCGATTAGATTAGTACAGGGAGATAGAATATTACGAGGAGCTACTCTAAAGCTGGTTATAAAAGTATATGCTTGGAGCTAAATACAGGGTGCACGATGTTCTGTAAATCGAAATATACTTTAGTTTTCTTTAGTCTATTCTATAAAGTGGTTTCTTGGAACAAAACGGAAAAAGATAGTAAACCCGTTAAAAGAAAACTGTACAATAGTTTGTACTGTACATTTATCTGAAGAATCGGCACGGCTGTGGATAAAAAACGTAGTAAATTGTTTGTATGTTAAAATAAGACACGCTTAACCCAGCACCCAAGCACCTGAGTTTCCCTAGGTATATTTCAGTCTAGATTATTCAATCTATTATCGTCGTCGCTTCAGCGGGTAAGCCCGTAAGTCCTTTAGCCAAGACATTGATATATAGAGAAAGTAATATTATATATTGGCGCACGATGTGGGGCAGAGTTTTGTTAGATCTCAGAGCAATCTAACAATTCATCATGCTCAGTAAATCAGTAGTTTCTTGGCAATTTTGCAATGTTATAAACACGTGTCTCTTCTGTTTCAATTTTTGAAAATATGTTCTGCCACGCCATCTCACTATTTGCATACCACTTTTGGTAAAACATGTTGTTACCACCAGTGGGTCCATTAAAATCCAGCATGCCAACCCGCCGAACTTCGTACCGCCTTGACATGACATGCTATGACGCGGGCTGTCTAAATAGACTACATACGTCTGTGACGTACATACGTCACTCCGGTAGAATTGTCAATTGGCCATCATTATGTATAAGAAAATTAATTTTCTTCATAATTTCTTTTTGCGTGGTTTTTTCCGATATTTTAATAGGTATTCTGCTATTCGGGGCGAAGACATATCCAACAAATCAAAGCTCATCAAAATAGGTCCCAGCCATTCTTGAGTTATAAATGGTGTAACTAACCCAACTTTGTTTTATAAATATATATGTACTAATTGACCCGACGAACTTCGTACCGCCTTGACATGCATATAACGCAGGCTGTCAATGTACGTCACCCCGGTAGAATTGAAAATCTGCCATCATTATATATGAGGAAATGAATTTTCTTCATAATTTCTTTTTGCGTGTTTTTTTTCGATATTTTAATAGTTATTCTGCTATTCGGGGCGGAGACAAATCCAACAAATCAAAGCTCATCAAAATCGGTCCGTGCGTTCTTGAGTTATAAATGGTGTAACTAAGCCGACTTTGTTTTGTGTATATATAGATGTAGCATAAGTTGTAGGTTGCTTAACATGTGAAGGTTACACATGTTAAGCAAATAAATATCTTTATCTTTAAGGAAAGATGCGTAGTAATTTGTCTGTGTTAAGTATCAACAACTTACTAGGAAAGGCTCACGATTGATTACTTTGGAAACGAGGGAGGCCTATACTGAAAAACAAAATACTCATGGCATAATTCTTCTTCGAGTTAACGATTCACTTCTCAATCACATTATGGATGAATAAAAATTTGCCACTTCTATTGCGTTGTCAGGGGCTAAGTTTAAGTCGTTCTTCGTGCAGGTGGTAGGGCACAGAGGATAGATAAGCATGTGCAGCATGGTTTGAATGGCTTCCCCGCAGTTGCCGCCAGTTAATGTTATAATATAACCGTTGCTTTAGATTTAATTAATTTTATAAACGCAAAATGATCGCAAGCTAATCTACGTTGTCCCACTACTGGGCAAAGGTCTCCTCATCTCCTCACCGCTAATTTAGATCGAATTAATTCATCATCATCAGCCCACATTAGTCCACTGCTGGACATTAGCCTCTCCCAATACGCGCCACTGAGTCCGGTCTTCGGCTCTTCTCATCCAATTTCTGTCCGCCACCTTTCTTATGTCATCGCTCCACCTAGCCGGGGGACGCCCCACACTACGTTTTCCAAGACACGGTCTCCACTCCAGAACTCGTTTACCCCAACAGTTGTCGGTTCTCCGGCATATATGGTCAGTCCACTGCCACTTCAGTTTGCTAATCCGTTGAGCTATGTCGGTAAATTTGGTTCTCTGTCGGATAACCTCGCTACGGATTGTATCCTTCAGAGAAACTCCAAGCATAGCCCGTTCCATAGCTCGCTGCGCAACCTTAAATTGGTGGACTAGTCCTACCCTGAGCGTCCACGTCTCAGCATTTTCAGGTCTCAGCATCAGGTCATTACGGGTAGGACGCACTGATTGAAGACTTTAGTTTTCAGGCATTACGGTATAGATGACGGGAAGATTCGACCTAATTTCCCGAATGCTGCCCAGCCCAGCTGGATCCTCCTCTTGGCCTGCTTCTCGAAGTTGCGTCTACCCATTTGCATTATCTGGCCGAGTCGAATGCATGTCGAATGCATTAGGAAATCCTAATCGTATAATCGGACTTGTACGAGATGGATAGGACTTATTTCAATATCAAAAGCTTTATTTAACAATCTTGTTAATAAGCCATGAAATAAGTCTTAAACATCTCGAAGACCAAACGACATAATTTTGTGATAAGATAAAAACTTGTTGCAGAAAGCACATACAATAGAATATAAATTTGCGACGTAAAAAACTGAATATAAACAAAAAGAGTTCTTTATTCTTAAGTAAGTTTCCATTATTAGTTTAATAAGGATGCGATGGTCCGGACTCCGGAAGGTATCTATATAAACACATAGTAGTAACAAACTTAATAAGCTTTAGAAGCTTCACAGAGTTTCCATTAAAGTTTACAGGTTGCATTCTAAAGGCGTGCACACAAACTCAATTATGCCCTCGTTACACGTGGCCTCTATCGTATATGTGTTTTGTTGGAGCTTGGAAATTGCGAGAGGTTTACGTCGTGGGTACTTTGAAGTGACAATTTGTAAGCGAAATTTGTATTATATAAATATAAATGATGGAAAATTACTATACGCTTAAGGTTTAATTAATATAATAAATAAATAATAAATATTTCTGGACATTTCACACAGCGCTATCTAGCCCCAATCTAAGCAGAGCTTGTACTATGGGAACCAGATAACTGATAGAAATACTTATATACTTTTTTTTTAGATACATACTTATAATATATAGAGAAACAACCAGACTCGGAACAAATATCTGTAGATCTTGCAAACATTTGTTCCGCAGCGGGAATCGAACCCGCTACCTCCTGCGTCTCAGCCGGCTATTCGCCCACAGCACCACGGAGGTCGTCAAATTGCTAATAATATTGGCTTAAGGTTAATGCTAATTGGGGTGCGAGTAGAAAGCCTTCCCGCGATTAATCCTGGAAGCAGCTAGACACGCAGTGATCTATAATGACTAATCTCTACAATACACTGGTTCCACGAAACGCTAAAGGTCTATTTGAGAGGCTTCATTATCTGATATTTTTGATTAGATTGTTTAGACGCGACACCTCCATGCAGTGTCTCCAACGCCGTATTATATTTTTATACTTTTATTTTTATATAATTAATATAATATATATTATGTATATATTATATTAATTACGCCGTAATTACGGTGAACCTACCGTAATTTGAACATATCTACCACCTACCGTAGACATGTTCAATTCTACCGTAATTAAAATAAAGTGTCAGAAGTCAGAACTACAGAAGATTCGCGACCATTCTATAATTTAGCACATTTTATGCTAAGAATGTTGTGATTGTCTCACTCAAACGCCGATTGCGAGCGAATTTTTAGCCACATTACGGACTTAAAAACAAAGAAGAGAAACCATTTGTCAACAAAATCTATTGCTGGGAATTTATTTACGTAGCAACTCATAAAAAGACCAGGAAAAAACTGCGTAGATTTCCACCCCACCGATAAAATGATAAAAATGTTAAATGTTTTCATGTACAAAAAGGCTGAAACGCATGAAACTTAATGTTTAATTGTGAAATAATGTTACCATATTTTTAATTTTTGATCTGCCGTTATTTCCGTCATTTACCATATTTTTAAACTAGCAACACTGTAATTTTGAAATAGAGTTGGAGACACTGCCTCCATGCTTAAATTATTAAGGCCTTTATTGAGATTGGAAATTAAAAATCAAATTCTTATTTCGATGTACAAATTTCTCGCCTCTATTTAGTACTCAATTTTAGAGCGAAAACTAGTCACCTCAATTTTCTCTCGTGGAAATTGTGTCGATAAACAAACACTGTTCATACATCCAAAGTACGTACGTACACGTACGGTCAGCTAAATTAATCTGGTCACAGCAGAAATTCAATAAAAACACCGCATTTCATCCTGCTCACTGTGACCTATTTAAAGTGACCTCGTTTCTCTGACCTTCACTGACTTCTAGGTGGTTTTTGATGGGAAGCAACCCCTTTGGCAAAAAGTATCTGACCATTTGTAAGCAGTTGAAATGTGGGAGATATTTTGCAGAGTTTTATTTAAAAGCCTTTTCGCGTAACGAGAGATGATACACTTGGTTTCTATGAGGGTTATAATGTAATGATTTTGGGTCTAAGGAAATTTAACCCTTTATATTCTTCAATACGTAATGTAAATAATGGAAAAATGAGGCTTTAGAATTAAAACACGACAGTCGAATAGTAATTTAGACGTTCTTATCACGCGGGTATGAATGCCTGCCAATCCTTGTTTTTAATGTCATTTATCTTTCTTTTTTTTATACATTATAGGCTTGCGTTTGACCACGATCTCGCCTGATGGTAAGCGATGATGCAGTACACGGTTGCTTAGAAGAAACCTATTCACTCGCGACTTTAAGATACCCAGGTTGCAGCTATCAGCAAACACAGACTCTGGCAAGGCGTTCCACTCTTAGAATTAAATTATTAATTACTAGTTGACCTGCCGAAATTCGTACCGCCTTAACATACATATGACGCAGGCTGTCAATATAGACCCTGTAGACCTAGAAAGTCACCCTGGTAGAATTGTCCCCATTGTCCCCAGCCATCTTTATGTATAAGAAAATGAATGTTCTTCGTAATTTCTTTTTGCGTGAGTTTTTCCGATATTTTTTTATAGTGACTAGTATTTTTTTTTTTTGACCTTTTCTGTCACGTAACACGGGAACGCGGTCGAACGGGATAAAAAGTATTCTATGTCCGTCTCCTGGTTTTAAGCTACCTCCCCACCAATTTTCAGCCAAATCGGTTCAGCCGTTCTTGCGTTATAAATAGTGTAACTAACACGACTTTCTTTTACATATATAGATATTTCACATCAGTCAGGCACCACAACAATACAAAAATTTACAGCGTGATCATTGATAAGCTATAATACTTGCAAAATATTAAATTAAGCGCTGAATATAAAATATGATTCTCAAGTCAAACGAGAATTAAAATTTATAAAGCGGAAGAAAAATTTATCTTCGTAGTCCCCAAAGGTAAAATTAAAACTCGATTTTTTATTTGAGCAACCAAATTAATCATTCTATTCGTTCATTACTTACAAAATGTAGTCGATATATTCCATTTTGTTTAAACGAGAAATAAAGACCTCCATCCAAGGAAAGAACGGTACATTTTAAAATACACTACGTGAACTGATCTTTATTACGAAATTTCCTATAGTACAATATTATAGTAAGCGACACAATGGCGACTGTTTTATGATGTCACGTACGATAGAGCTCGGAATAACAACTTGGAATAGAGGTGAAAAAACAATTGACCTTTTTCTAAATGTGGTGACTCGGATTAGAGGATTTAAATTTGAAGTACCCCTACTTCTTAAAAAGAGTCGGGTTTAGAAATCGTCTCATTAGATAATGTGGGAGACTGTTATGCTTAACAGTCTCCCACATTATCTAATGAGTCGCCATTGTGTCTAGCCTTCAGATAAGCCTGGTAAATGACACTGCTAAGTTAATTGACTACAATGGGTTAGAAACTGTGATCTTAGCAAGCCAAGGCACATAACTATAAGATTCAAATTCGGTTGAAATATATTCTTATTCCATTCATATAAAAAACTTTACAGTTAAATTTGATGTATATTATACTAAAGTAGGTAGAAAATTTGTTAATGTTATCACACTAATATTAAAAACGCGAAAGTTTTGATGTTTATTTGTTTGTTACTTAATCACTCTTTGAGTTCCTTTTTTGCACAAATTCCCAAACACTCCGATCCTCTGAAAACCTCCTTCTCAAAACCCCGATACATAGAACCAGTTTCTATGCAAACTCCTTTTCCGTCCAAGCTGTCCGATTATGGAACGCCTTGCCGGTCTCCATTAAGAAATCCCCCTCACCATCCGTATTTAAAGCTAGACTCAAAAACTTTTATCTATCAAGAGTCATGATTCATCTAATCTCTAATATCATTATTGTAAGTATAAGTATGTAAGTACATATTTATTTATTTTATATGTGATATTTATTTTTTTTTAATTATTTATGTACCTAATATGTAAGTATATAACTCATTTCTTTTTCTATTATTAAGTTTATTCTTTTTACACCTCGGCCAATCTTCCATTAAGCAATGATCCTCTCCATCCAAAGGTTGTCTGGAAGAGATCGCTTTGTTAAGCGATAAGAGCGCCCATTATGCTTACTTTTATTTGTTTTTTTTCTTTAAATCTGTTGTGTCTAGCTTGTAAGGTATAAAGAATTTTCATTCATTCTTCATTCACGCCGTAACGGCTGAACCGATTTCGATGAAAATTGTTATATAATAGGTTGGGGAAAAAGTCTTTTCGCATTATAGTATGTATGAACTTGTAATATAATCTCTTTGGCTATACTATTTATATCTGGCTGGTTTTGGTATTATTCAAAGTTTAAATTTTAAAGAAGATGATTCTAAATTCAAATTAGGAAAATGTGTGATTTTTATTTGTTTTTCATACTGTAAAGATGAGTGAATCTAATGAAGAAACGTGATACATTTTAAAATTTTACTACAAAAAAGGTAAAAATGCAACGCGAGCCGCGAAAAAAATTTGCTATGTTTATGGACCTAGTGCAGTGTCTGTGAGAGTAGCACAAAGGTCATTGGGCATTTTGTTCGGACATATGACCCACGGCGCACAAAAACGAAACAGGGCTAGGTATGTAGTTAAATGTATATGTTACTTAATGGTATGGGTCGCATTATTGCAGGATATGGGAGAACCGCAAAACAATTTTTTTTAATTAATATTATAGCATTTTTAAAATAATTATTATAGCATTTTTAAATTATTATTATAGCATTTTTATAATGAACTAAGTAAAAACTATTGGCCTGACTGTAAAAATACTTTGTAAAACAGTTGTTTTGAACAATTTCCAGGAATACGAAAATAAAATCCATTTTGCGGTAATAATATTTTTATTCTGCATTATCAAAATCTATAGTTAATTCATCTAAAAAGGCTGCAGGCGCGTCTATCACGTCTTGATGCCTGGCCCATGACAGAAAGTATACGACGCTTACAACATGTGCACAGCTTCCGACAGTGCGACGGCCGTGTATACACGAGCAGTAATACTGTTGGATGCTATTTCTTCCAATATGGGTAGGATCTACTAAAATATAGGTGTAGTACTGCTTTGCACGGACGTGTCGTGACTGTATTCTGCCTCTTATCAATATCTTATTTTCAATCATTTCTTGGTGCCGGTATAGTTCGATAGTGTATACACCATCCTCACGCATGTGCTCGTGGCAATACGATCTTGCGATTCTCAAGTGGTATGATCCCAACGTAAACAATATTAATTCGTCAAATGTAAGCCGAGGAAAGTCATCAAAATCCGGATCATTGCCATCGAGTCGCACAAACGCTACTCTCTGCCTGTTTAAATTATGGTTAATCACATATTCTGCCATCTCATTGGGTTCATTCATTCGTTCATTTATAATTCTTATGAATTGTTCCGCATACATATGGTCCTCATATGGATGGCGAGTAGCATTAATTATGGCCGCAGTTATTTTGAAGTCGACCATCATGTTTCTCATGGCAACGTTAAAATATACATGGCGGAAGATTTTAAAATCTTTCTTGAATCTGCCGTTAATGGTTTCCACTACCCACCGGATCATTGTTATTAATCTAGATTTATTAGCATCTAGTGTCGTCAGTTGTTCTCCTCTTACTCTTGTAGGCGGCATGTGAGGATTATACCCGCATTCCTCAATTTTATCAATCGAATCCCGAAATCCACGATCCAATATAAAAACATCATTAACTCTCAAGAACCCATGAATCGGAGAATCTTCTTGCATCAGGTCACGCATAATGCTTGCGTCCGAAGTAGTCGCAGTGTAAGGCCCCGTAACATCTACTATGTAGCCGTCGGTACATACTATAAGGAAGGGTTTTACTAAGTTCCGAAACTTATGAAGACTGTAAGTTTTGCGCTGGAAAAGGAAATTCGAACTCTTTTGTAGATAAATATATGTTCCATCACATACGAGAATGGCCGCCGGTTCATTATAGTTACCACCAAAAAAATGGCTTGGAATTGCAAGATTCTTGGCCACCACATCTTCCCTAGTAATATGATTTAAGCCCAAATGCTGTGGAACAAAATCATTACTTAAGCATTCTCTTGCTATCGCCAACTTCCTTTCTAGGGTTCTCCTCGACATATTGAATTTAGTGGCTAATCGCTCATCTGGTTCACCGGTTCTTATTTTTGTTAAAAAAATTCCAAGAACTGTGGCAGGATGAACTGATCGATCACCCAGTGAAGGCGTTTGGTTCAAAATAACATTAAATTGATATTTTGTTAGTCCCGTCCAAAAGTGAAATTCATTGTCCTCTATTTCTTCAATATTTTCGAAATCAAGGTTGCTTCTTTGTTCGATACCCCATTTATATAAATTCATCATACCAACAACATGAGTACTGTCAAAGTTTTCGTGGGATGTAGTGTTGAGCAAGTCTACCCAATCATTCCTCATAAAATGAGCATTGCAAACCCGAGCTAATTCTGGTATATAAAAATTGTGATTGTGTAAGAGTTGGAACTTAGCATATAGTGGAACATTATGGGCCACTACATTTCTACAGTTTGTAAAAATACAATGTCTCGCTGTATTCGATGCTCGCTTATATCCTCTAGGCGTAACAAAACTAGGCTGCAATTGTACTTGATCTTGCACTGGTTGCTCTTCAACTGGCTGATCTTGTACTGGTATATTTTGTACTTGTTCATTTTGTACGGGTTGATTCCGTAAACGACGATCTAACCTTGACCAACAAGCATGGCACATGGCCCGTGAGCCATTAAAAGTAATCTGAAACAATTGAAAAAAAAAATATATATTCCTCCATTTATCAAGAAGTAAAATGAGCCATTACATTGAGCAAAGCAACATTTGTACAATCAAGAGCACGCGACGAGTCATACACATACGATGACAGTGTAGTGTACTTACCTCACGTGGTATTATTTCTTGCAATAATAAATCTACAAGATCCCTTTGTCTTTCCAAAAAGAGAACTGTCAATATGTGTTTTCGTCGACGTAAAACAGATCGATTACACGACACGCAACTATTTTGTCTTTCCATGTTAATGTAAACCAATCGTCAAGCAAAATCAGGGGTCCATAAAACACGCTCAAGTAATCAATAAAATGCAAAAATCGGAAACACGAGTTTAAACGCACAGATCGAAACGAAGGATGACGTACGACTGCGGGGCGGTCAGAGCGGGTGGGGCGCAGGCGGCGCGTCGCACGCGCACTTCGATACCTTACTGTTATTTTCTACCTGTCGAAAGTGCGAGCGAGAGAGACATACAATCTGTTATGCGATACAAACATTTTTCTTATGCTTGTACATACATTTTCACAATGCTGACAGTAAAATCTTTAGTTTTTAGTCTAATAGAATTATAGTTAGACTCACATACATACTGTTACATAACATTTTTCCTCCAGCAGATACATAAAAAAAATTTACATATTTAGAAAAGTGGAATTGAATACTTTACTTTAAAAGTGATTTGAACACTGTGCGCGAAAAAAAAAAAGTGGGTCAAAACCGCCCAATGATCTTTGGTTCAAGCATTTTCAATCCGGAAATTTCGATGTCAAAGATGCACGTCGCTCTGGTCGCCCTATTACGGATAAAATTGATGCCATTTTTGAAAAAGTGGAGCAAAATCGGCATATCAGTAGTTACGATGTAGCTGAAGAACTGGGAATTGACCACAAAACAGTTTTGGTGCATTTGAAAAAAATTGGGTACACAAAAAAGCTCGATATTTGGGTACCCCACGAGCTCACTGAAAGAAATCTAATGAACCGTGTACTCATTTGTGATTCTTTATTACGACGTAATGAAACCGAACCATTTTTTATGAAGCTGACTGGTGATGAAAAGTGGATCACGTACGACAAGAACGTGCGAAAAAGGTCGTGGTCAAAGGCCGGTCAGGCTTCACAGACTGTGGCGAAACCCGGGTTAACTCGCAACAAGGTGATGCTGTGTGTGTGGTGGGATTGGAAGGGCATTATTCATTATGAGCTGTTACCACCAGGCAGGACCATCGATTCTGAACTCTACTGCGAACAACTGATGAAATTAAAGCAAGACGTTGAGAGAAAGCGGCCGGAATTAATCAATAGAAGGGGTGTGGTTTTTTATCATGATAACGCTAGACCTCACACAGCCACTCAGCAAAAATTAAGAGAGTTTGGCTGGGAGGTGTTAATGCATCCGCCGTATAGTCCTGACCTTGCACCTTCAGATTTTCACCTGTTTCGGTCTCTTCAGAATTCTTTAGGCAGTGTCAGGTTAACATCACGAGAGGACTGCCAAAACTACTTATCGCACTCCAGAACAACGCGGGCGAAGCCGCTGGCAACAACTAGTATTTTAATCATTATTATAAATACGGGATTTATCACGTACCGTCTTATCGGTGTTTCGACCGACAATGTTTCGGTTCAATTCGTGAACCTTCATCAGGGTGAGTGCGATCCGCTCCGAATAACGTCTCGCCTCGCACTGGGCGCCGCTGCTCTCTGCGCGCGAGTGGACGGGCGGGGTGGTGGGGATTGGGTCAACGAAAGCACAGTGCGTTGACCCGCTGTGTCATCATCATTATCATCACTGCTGCTCTCTTCTGTAGTTCTTGGTACAGGCAAACACACAACACTAACTATGTCTCTACCAGGTTCACTCACTCTTCTGTCACTTGCATCATGAAGACATGGCCTCCAGGCCGGCGGTAGAACCCATCCTCTATCCCTGTTAAAGTTCGGCACACGACTTATTTCTATCGCCTCTCGGATCTTGCGAGGAACGAAGAACTTCTCTCTCGCTAAAACCCGGGCCTTGTCGAAACGTATGTAGTGCGTCGAATCAGAATCTAGGGAATGTTCCGCCACTGCAGAACTGTTTGAGTCAACATTCTTCATTGCACGTATGTGTTCAGTCAACCTAGTAGATACGTTACGCTTTGTTTCACCAATGTAGCATTTACCGCAGTCACACGGTATCAGTCAGATAGACTCACCTACATACAAAACAGCACGTTACATGGCGGATTTACTACTTCCTTTCACAGGAAAGTCATTTAGCTACGTGAAAGACTCAACGCACTTTACTCAACTCTTGGAAGGAATAGTAGTACATGAAGATGAGTGTATGGTGAGTTTCGATGTAGCGTCACTGTTTACCAATGTACCGATAGCGGACACAATAACCATTATACAAGAGCTGTTACAAGGTTCATCAACACCTATCGGATGCATGAAGGTAATTGAGTATCTATTAACAAGTGGTTACTTTGTATGGCGGGGTGATTATTACATACAATTGGAGGGTGTAGCAATGGGATCACCAATAGCTCCAGTAGTGGCCTATATATTTATGGAGTGGTTTGAGAGGACGGTACTGGATAGCGTACCCTGTAGACCGAGATACTGGTGGCGGTATGTAGATGATGTGTTCGCAATAGTACGAAGAGATAGCATAGAAACCTTACTTAGCTATCTAAATTGTAAACATCCTAAGATATCCTTAACGGTAGAGCTGGAAAAAGATGAATGCCTACCGTTCCTGGACGTGTTGGTTATACGAGAACAGACAGGACGACTTACACATACAGTATACCGTAAGCCAACACACACAGACCGGTATCTTAGAGCTGACTCGCACCACCATCCAGCTCACTTAGCCTCGGTACCGCGTACTCTGATTAATAGAGCACTAAAGCTATGTGCCTCTCAGTACGTGAACCGCGAGCTCTCACACATAAAAGGAGTGCTGGAACAAAACGGCTACAGGTGGAGACAGAGCTGTCGAATTACGGACACATCCACAAGATCACGCATAACAACGGTAAATAGAGCAGTAGCGTACTTACCTTTTGTGAAAGGATTAACGGATAAGATCGGAAACTTGTTACGCCATAAGTACAGCATCAAGACGAAATTCCGTCCTCAAACACAATTGAGACAGCTGCTGCGTTCGCCGAAGGACAGAGACCCTCTGGGTGTCCCTGGCGTATATATGATACCGTGTGACTGCGGTAAATGCTACATTGGTGAAACAAAGCGTAACGTATCTACTAGGTTGACTGAACACATACGTGCAATGAAGAATGTTGACTCAAACAGTTCTGCAGTGGCGGAACATTCCCTAGATTCTGATTCGACGCACTACATACGTTTCGATAAGGCCCGGGTTTTAGCGAGAGAGAAGTTCTTCGTTCCTCGCAAGATCCGAGAGGCGATAGAATTAAGTCGTGTGCCGAACTTTAACAGGGATAGAGGATGGGTTCTACCGCCGGCCTAGAGGTCATGTCTTCATGATGCAAGTGACAGAAGAGTGAGTGAACCTGGACGAGACATAGTTAGTGTTGTATGTTTGCCTGTACCAAGAACTACAGAAGAGAGCAGCAGTGATGATAATGATGATGACACAGCGGGTCAACGCACTGTGTTTCGTTGACCCAATCCCCACCACCCCGCCCGTCCACTCGCGCGCAAAGAGCAGCGGCGCGCAGTGCGAGGCGAGACGTTATTCGGAGCGGATCGCACTTACCCTGATGAAGGTTCACGAATTGAACCGAAACATTGTCGGTCGAAATACCGATAAGACGGTACGTGATAAATCCCGTATTTATAATAATGATTGAAATCAATCACGAAAGTTTTCTAAGTAAAACTAGTATTTTATAATTAGAACTATGTAGTCAATTACCGAAACAAGACAGAAATAGGGAAGTAAAGAAGTTATGCCCAGTGTTTTGTTTAGTGCCAAAGTTGGTGCCAAGTTTATTGATACCAACTTTTCATGATATATGTAGTTGGGTTTATTATAATGTTAGATAATAAGCCTAAAGAAAGGTGAGGCCCAAAAGGACCAATACATAATTAGTTTCACAACCCTCAGGTGCGCAAAAAGCCAATTTGCTACAATATTTTGAACGAGATATGTTGCCCCACGTTGGGCGCCAATATCTCATACCTACGATATCTTTATCTATATCCTTATAATTCATTGTCGGTGCTAAACGGCTTACGGGCTTACCCCGCAGTAAGATGACCTTAATAGATTAATTCAGAGACCGCTTCTTGATACTAGTTTATCTAACTTTTACAAGGCTTAGACCACGTTTAGGCGCCAGATCGTATATTATACACTAAGCTTATAATATGATTCTTGGTCAATAGTACGTTAAACCACAGTTTGGTGATGGATGGCAACAAATTATTTACGCAGGCTTAGGGGCTCGTACACAAAACTGCGATGCGACGTCGCATCGTAAAAATCTGCGAGCTCCCTCGACGCATCGCAAGAACTTGCGAATTGATTCGTATCTCATTTTTCCTGTATCTCCTTAGCAATAACAAAAGTGCACACTTCTTTTTACGATCCATGTCACGACCTAGTTTTCAAAATACGTTCAGTACGGTTGACGGTCGTCGAAGGAACGGTCACCTTGGGAGACGCCTTGCCGCACGAAATCGCATCGCAGCAATTCGTGTCGCAATTTTCTGCGTTGCGAATTCGCATCGCGTCGCATCGCAGGATTGTGTACAAGCCTTTCTTCTTCTTTCGTGTCAATGGCTATTTGACTTTTAAATTTGATTAGCCCAATAGAGAGCAACTTCCACACCCCTCTCTGTGGCCTGGTACAAGTAATTCCGTGTGCAGGTGGTTGCGCATAGAGGACATGAGAGCAAGTGGGTCATTGTTTGTGTGGTGGCCCCGCAGTGGCACTGGCTTCGGAATGGGTCGATGTATCCCCACTTGCCTAAATTGTCTCGGCAGAGGCCAACTTGAGTGCGCAACCGGTTTAGGGACTTCCAAATTGGCCACTGCAGCTTGTAGCCGGAAGGAAGATGCTCCGTGGGTGGAATGTAATCAGGAGGGGCAGTGTGATGGGAGGACCATAATTCAAATCTCGCTACTGCCGGGCCGGTCCGTGGGATTGGTGGATCGGAGGAAGCTCTTATGAGCCCTTAACGTCAATATTATCAATATATTACATTCAAATTAGAGGCAAATTTGATTTATGTTTTACAATAGATCAGTTTTTTTTATATCTAACAAGCCTCCTGCGCAGTCGGGTAAAAAGTACCCGATGCTTATCAAGGTCTATCTATTATGTACCAAATTTTCTTGCATTTTTCATAAATATTTGCAATCTTCATGTCCTGTCGTAATAGTTCCCAACAATATAACTCCTACTTGCCTCCCACATTACTTACCACACGAATGTCATCCCATCAGTCACCCAGTCATATGAGTATCAAGGGTTGCGTCATGCCGCATTATGACTCGGCCCAATTCTTCTAAGCTGGCCCGAAGCCAACTGTGGTCTTGCGAAGGCTTTGGGAGCGGCAATGAGAAATTATAAGTATTTGTCGGTCTTAAAAGAGTAACGTTTGAAGGTATACAACCATATCCTTTCGTTGTCTCGTAACTGCTAGTTAGTGTTTATGTTATTTATCCTCTTTATGTAGTGTAGTTTATTTATATATTACTTGTATGTATTTAAGTTTATGTTTATTAGTATAATCAATAGGTATATTTTATTTTGTGGGTTCTGTTTATGTCTGTAGGTACTCTTACACCGCCGTCTTTTGATTTTGTTTATCCTGTCCATCGAAAGGTTGTCTGGAAGAGATCGCTTTTAGCAATAAGACCGCCCATTGCACCTTTATTTATTGTTTATTTCCATTATTACTGTATTTTTTTGGTGTGCAATAAAAAGTATTTCATTCATACATTCATTTTTTAGTAGACCTTTAATTTTTTTTTTTTATTTAGGGCGTTTTTGGCAAATATATTCTATATCCTTACTCTACAAGCCTGAAGAAAGTAACTTGGTATTTTTATTCAAACTTACCTTTTTTGAGGACTCTAATAAGAACTTAAAACTCAACAAACTTCTTTTTAAACTTACGAGCGTTTTAGCAAATAGATTCTGATTCAATATTCTCAACTAACAACAAAAAATATGTTAAGATACTCACTCAGCTTTGGTTCCGTATAAGAAAATCCCAGGAAATAAATCTACATTTCTCCGAGTTAAAATTATTTCTATTTGCTGTGTAATTCAATCACAAGACGAGCATTCCTTGAAAGCTGTTCCTTTCCGCAAGCTTCAAGATGGAGGATGGTATAAAGTTGGACTATCCATTACGCTGATGCTTTTAAAGAAAAAGCTAATGCATTGCAGACTGAACATGAGAAATGTTTTGTAAAGGTTGTTTGTAAGTGTTCGCTGGTTGGGTTCCAACTTATAACCAAAGGTTTTCAAAAACGTTTTTATTAAGAGTAGTTTTGGCTATCTCGACGATACAGCAAATTTTTGCTGATACATGTTCTGTGGTGTTTCCATTTTTAGTTGTTAACGAAATCTGGACCGATAGGGAGTGTTTTTTGAGAAAAAACAAATAAATATTGCTGGACATTTCACACAGCGCTATCTAGCCTCAAACTAAGCAGAGCTTGTACTATGGGAACCAGATAACTGATATAACACTTATATACATTCTTTTTCAGGGTTCCGTTCCCAAAGGGTAAAACGGAACCCTATTACTAAGACTACGCTGTGTGTCTGTCCGTCTGTCTGTCTGTCTGTCACCAGGCTGTATCTCATGAACCGTGATAGTTAGACAGTTGAAATTTTCACAGATGATGTATTTCTGTTGCCGCTATAACAACAAATACTAAAAACAGAATAAAATATTAAGTAGGGCTCCCATACAACAGACATGATTTTTTTGCCGTTTTTATAGATAATGGTACGGAACCCTTCGTGCGCAAGCCCGACTCTCACTTGTCCGGTTTTATTTAAATACATACTTATAATGTTATTTTAGTTCGTTATTTTTTTGATTCCTCTGTGTTTGATTTGCGGTAAAATTGACGTTTAAAAGTGATCCTTGTGATTTTAATGAATAATTGAATATTATTTATACTAAAAACGGGATATTTACCATGATTTGTAAGTATTTGATCAGTTTACCCGTGATCATGGCGCATGCAACTGCGCCGAAATATCGGGATACTCAAATACTCACAAATCATGGTAAATATCCCGTTTTTAGTATAAATAATTGAATATTGGCTTTTACTTTGATTTGCTTTTTCATAATTTCATAAAATGAAATACTATTGACTTATCTCAAACAATCGAAGAACGGCCAAGTTTCAAAGTACAAATAAATACTAACGAACGTAGAATACAATCCTGGCGTATAAAATACAATCTGATCGCGCCGTTGAAAGACTTGGAAGTAATCCAATCAAAACTTTTATCGCAATCGCCATGGTCCGACTTCTGGCCTTAATTGGGATATACTCCGAGAATGTATATAATTGTTCTATAAGAAAATATTTTTTTATACTACTTATATGGCAAACGAGCATGCAGTCCACCAGATGTTAAGTGGCTACTGCAGCCCATGGATATCCACATAGAATTCAAAACAAGCTATTATGTTGTCTTGATCTCTATGTGGATACGTTGCCATATTATAGGACTTAGCTGTTATGCCTATGTGCCAGTAATTACAGGAACATACCATTACCATCTAACCGGAACACAGCAGCACAAGTACTGCTATTTGGCGGCAGATAAAGGTAAAGCGGTGGTGCCCACTTCCTCGGGCCCGTACTCAAAAGCTCTACCACCAGTAAAAATTTAACTTAGATGATGCAATGGCAATCTTCTTTAAGACCTGTTTCGAAACTTGAAACGGATCTTGTGTAGCAAGAATTTTGTAGTATGCCTACGTATTTAGATACGAAAAAACAGTCTGCCATCCTGTATAGCGCTCAGGGTTCGCCGGCGCGTTAAGCGGAGCGAGGAAAAAAATCGCCAATACGATTGCTTCATTTGCCTAGCCTCGCACAACACAGATATCTTATCTTGGATTTTTCCTCGCTCACCACTTAGATTCCTCGCACAGCTCTGGTGGAAAAACTCTTATACAAAATATCGAATTGGACACGAATACGACGAGCGAGAATATAGTAATATCTATAAACTCATGCCCTAAAACGACTGCGTTCTTACTGCCCACCAGAGGGCTTAGCCACGTTAGATTCGATTAGCGATGACGCTAGTCGAGAAGTCCGAAAATGTATGGGATTTGACATATGGAAATATCATGTGATATATCGACAACAAACCTATGTAGAAATCGAATCGATTCAAAGCGAATGTAACTTGGCTACGGGCGCAGATGCCGCACAAATCGTCAATAAAGGAAATAATCAGAATCGTTTGAATTCCTTAATCACAGCATCAAAACTAAATCCTGACAAATATTTTTCTACAATACCAGTAGCAGTGTAACCTGGTTCCCAGCAATTTCGTTAACGGGCCACTCGGGACAATGTTTGTTCATTAACTTTTATAGAGGAGTTTCCCGTTATGGCTCACTGAAGCCGCTAAGTGCTGGATTTACTAGCTGTAGCGCGTGACTTTTCCTAACCTAATGACCTTTTTAGAAAAAAAAATGCTTTTGCTACGTGCCTTGCTGTGTATTGCTCAGATTATTTTGTGAGGGGTTCCAATTTATTGCGTAATTTTATGAAGACTTTCGGAGGACTTATAGAACAAAGATATAGATAGATATGTTCAGTTCATGTCTCACTTACCAAGGAAGGTGCTAAGATTACAGTTCCTTAGCTTTTTAGCAAGTGACATCAATAATAATTTACAAAAGCAGAGATTTGGCCGAAAAGTATGTTTCGTCGTTTTCGCGGGCGACTACATCACACAGCGCAATTGCGTCACACGTCGCAGACTTTACGTGTCATCAAATAGTTTTAAATATTGTTATATTTATACGCAGTCTTAGATCATATACATAGCGTTTGTAAGGAAGAATTAAATACGTACGGTTTCCTCGACGGTCTTCTTGATCTTGGCGCTGGCCTCGCTGACCTTGGCACCAGCCTTGTTCACCGCGGAGTAGAGGAAGCTGCCCAGAGACTTGGCGCCTGCCACGGCTTTGGTGGTCACTGAGAATATAGGTTTAATTATCATTTATACTCATTTATCACTTACATGAGAATCAGTACAAATAGAAAAAATACTGTAATACTTAGTTAAAAATACATAGTTCATTCGAGTTAAGTAGGTAGGTACCTACTCAATTTCGCATCCATATACATGGAATTGAGGCATTGCTTCGGTGATCATTAGGTTTTGGGTGAGGTTAAAACTTACGACCACCGACGAAAAAACTGAAATAAATAAATCGTTCGTTCTCCTTTTTTTGCCAATGACCCCGACGAGCCAAAGGGCCGCTCGGAAAGTATTTCCTTTTGTATGGTGGACTCCTTTGGAGACGATTTTCTATGGTTTATGCCGTCTATGGTTTTATATGGTAAATAATTAATAGTAGTTTTGAATAGATCATAGTATCCGATGGTTAAAGAACTAAACCGTTGGTGTTGGACTTGAGAGGACTTCTTTCTTATAAATCAAACAAGCAGGTCAACATCTGTAGGTACTTAGGGAAAATTACCTTAGGCCTGTCTTCTTGAATTCAATATAACATTTTTACAAATAACTCATACGTTTATCGTAATAAAAAGGCACAATACAAATGGGAATGATATAACAGTAAATAAAAGGCAAAAATAAAATAATAGATACTAACGTTCTTGCATATCAGGAACTTCGATAGCGTCAACTGAGAACAATTTTTTACGGTGCGCATCTGAAAATGTAGCGTAAACATAAAATAAAAGAAACTAAACAACATAAAATGTGTCGGCATAAAATAAAATGATTTCTAATAGTGTGGTACTTGGCAAATGTGGGCAGTCGAGTAGGTACTAGGGCTTAAAATGTGTCACTTCACGATCATCACTCATGTTTCTGTTGGACAGGTAGCTAAGTCGTGGTGTATAGTGCGGAAACTCGTCATTTCTTTTGGTCTCTCTCGCGCTAGGAAAGAGAACATAGTAACGGAAATTCAAAGAGAATCACAAGCGCTGATCGAGTTATGCTGCAACTCGTACCATGGCCTTACGGCCCATTAATCTGAACCACAGTATTGCAATTATTTTTTATATTTTTATGTTGCGACTCGTCCCACGTCGTAGATTCATCAAGTGTTAGGTGAATGAAATATTAAAACATACGAGTAGGCTCGTCCTTTTCATTTACTTAATACAATTAAAACTTTATTTTAATCTGTACTTACTTTCAGTGTTAATAAAAGCTTGATGTTTTAAGAACTATTAATAAATCAATGCCAGCTAATACAATCTGAAATATGTAGCAGAAAATGTAGCACGAACCATGAGACTATAATAGCATATGGCCGTGGGAAATGGCACAAGCAATAAGATGTCAGGACAATGGAAGATGGTACAACCTGGAGAGAACTTACCGTTGCCAACTCCGGCTGGCTGCTCCTCGGTAGGAGTCCCTCCAGTCGAGGCAGGTCTGCTGTCAGCACCCCCAGTAGCACTGTCCACCAAATATATAGAGTTAGAAGAACATATATTGTACTCACATATACATACAGATAGAGACGATTATTTGAATGTAGATAGCAAAGCAGAGAAGCACATCGGTGCTGAGGTATCATAACATACAATAATTTGGTAAGATAGCTAACTAAAAACCAATCAATACTGAATGCAAGTCAGTTGATCGAAAGTCATTGCTTTGTGAGTAATTTTAATGAGATGTTATTGGATATACCCGTGGCGTCGCCGTTGGTTGCTTGTTCGTTCATACCAGCTCTACTAGGATCAGCAATCATATCATACCATGACGTTTATTTTCAACCAAGTGGTTCGCGAAACTGTCAACATGTACTAAAACTATTCACTTTAGGTCTGTAATTGAGTCGCAATAAAACGTCAAGTGATGTGCGGCATTTACTTTTGAGTGATTCGTGCTTCAAAGAGCAATTTAAAGCTGTCGTGGAGAGATTAGGTCCTGTAAATTCTGCCAAGAACAAATTCAAAGAAAAAATGTATAAATACGTGATAAATACAAAATTAAGTTAACTATAGACTCTAATGATCTATTTTAAACTTTACCTATGACGTTCTATATATACTTTACTTGCGGTAAATCTTAAGAACTAGAATTGTAAAACATTTAGAATGCACAAAAATGACAAAGAAATAAAAATGGGGTTTGAGCAGAATAAATGAGTTTGCAGAAGATTGTGCAATACATGTCTAAATTGTAGTGTTTTTGTTTAACTTGTCATGCAGTTTTCAATGAGAAAATATGGCAAAATCAGGCCGAAATAGACCATGCATTGTTAAGATATTTTACAATGGGTTGTGGTCGGTAATGCCTACCGAAGGCCTTATCAAAAGGCTTGAATGCCCGCTCTGGTGTCTCATCCCATTGGTGGGCATAGGCCTCTCTTCGTTGTCGCCATTCGCCTCTGTCCTGCGCTGTTCTAACCCACATACGACCTGCGATTTTTATAATGTCGTCGACCCATCTTGCCGGCGGACGACCTGCGTTCCTGGTCATCACCGGGTCTGGCCACATGTCCTGCCCAACTTCATTTGAGTCCCAATATACGCTTGCTAACGTCTTGAATTTTAGTCCGCTTGCGAATTTCGGTATTGGGGACTCGGTCTAGCAGTGCGATGCCGAGCATGGCGCGCTCCGTGACTCTTTGTGCGACTCTAATCCTGCGCACAGTCTCCTTCGTGAGCGTCCATGTCTCAGCGCCGTAGGTCAATGTTGGCAGGACACATTGGTTGTAGAGGCGGGTCGTCAGATGGCCGTCGGAACGGTGGAAGATTTTACAATATCGTCCAGCTTGCTGAACGCCGCCCATGCCAACTGAATTTTCCTAGATATCTCTTTGGCCTGTAATTCTTTTCCGAAAGATAAAACATGACCAAGGTACACATAAGATTCGACCACCTCGTGGTACTCGTTTCCAATAGAAATGTTTGGAATCGAGCCCTTGGGAGACGAACGACATCATTTTATTTTAGTTATGTTCATCTTCAAGCCAACTTTTAGTGATGCTTCGTGGAGATCTGCTAGCATAAGTTGGAGGTCATCTAGTTCCTCAGCGAAAATAATTAAGTCATTTGCAAATCTCAGATGAAACAGGAAGACACCGTTTATTTTTATTCCAGAGTTGTCTCAGTGTCTATAAACCTAATATACCGTCCTGCCTGAGTGAAGACCGAATTGTTCTCGAGTCGCACCTCCACTCAGCTCCTACACGTAGGCTGTGCCGAAACTACACTCGAAACTGAATCGAAAATCAAGCATAGATTTTGACAGCTTTTCATTAGATACTGGCAAAAAATGTACGCTGGTCTCGATTGAATACGGGCCTAAGGGTGTAGACCACTTTCACAATATTACTTATGCCTAAATCAATCTATGCAAATTCCAATTGTTGACTTTTATTCTGTGCTTTTTATTATATCGTCACGCATTTCCAGTAAATAACTAGCTAAGGGTCTACGCACACGGTGCATTTTAAACGCGCAGACGACGCGCGTTTTACGCCAAAAAGCAGATGGTATTGATTCAAACGCGCGTACAAAATGTATACCTACATGTGTTTGAATCGATAGGCCCTCAAGTTAAGCTAAGGTATCATTTATAATTAATAAGAGCTGCTTCAGTTTTTATATATTTTTGTTTGTGCCTAGTAATTTAACCAACCCCTATAATGCCCTGTCATTATAAGAACCCTCGACTCAACACGAGTAACTAAAGTGCGTCATCAAATCTACACTAATAATGTAATAATAGAAAGATAACTTACCATCTAGGAAATTTTACCTAAGTTTGAGTGTTTGTAGGGAACTACACTATCCCTGAGTACTATCCATACTAGGTAATATTATAAACTAGCTGACCCGCCCGCGGCTTCGCACGCGTCGTTTCACAATAAAAACATTACCCTCCTTCTGTGAAGTCGCGTAAAAAGTAGCCTATGTCCCAATCCCGGTCATAATCTATTTATATACCAAATTTCATCGAAATCGTCCAGCCGTTTAGTCCTGTAAACGTAACAAACAGACAGACAGACAAATCCCGTATTTATAACTAGCTGTTACCAGCGACTTCGTTCGCGCGGCCTGTTATCCTTATATTACACCCCTTTTAGGATTATTTTTTGTGACAAATGTTAGTTTATGTCCTTCCCCGGGATATAATCTATCTCCGTGCTCAAATTTTACTACGATCCATTTAGCCATTTAGTCGTGAAAAGGTAACAAACCAACAAACAGAGTTACTTTCTTATTTATAACTAGCTGACCAATCCGCAGCTTCGCACGCGTAGTTTTTCAATAAAAACATTACCCTCCTTCTGCGCAGTTGGGTAAAAAGTAGCCTATGTCACCCGGGGATAGTGTAGCTTCCCAACAGTGAAAGAATTTTTTAAATCGGTCCAGTAGTTTTTGAGTTTATTCATTACAAACATACACACACACAAAAATACAAATATTTCCTCTTTATAATATTAGTATAGATATTAGTATGGATAATGATTGAAATAAATCACGAAAGTTTTCTAAATAAAACTAGTAGGTATACTATACTTTTAAAATAGGGTTAAGCGTAACTGGACCGGTTCTAATTCGTCCTTAAAACCGTGTTGGGTCATACCCCGACTTCCAATTTCCGATCGAGCGAAATCTTGGATCAAGTCGGTCTAAGCTTCGAACAAATTGATACGAGATCCTTGCACACGCGATTTAGCCTGTTTTAGTTGTATTAAACCATAATTATGTTCGTTATGTTTCGTTGTGGGATCGATGAACCAACAATAAATGTAGAGAAAAATTATTAAGCTTGCGCATAGTGCATAAAAAGCTATAAATGTGAGATCCATAGAACTTTAGTGCACTAAAGCTGAGTTATATTATCTGTGAGTACGATTGCATTATAAAGCTGTGATAATGTTGGTGGGCTAATAAGCTAGTATTTTTCATTGGAATAATTAGGTAAATTATTTAAAATGCAGTGGTTGGCCTTGCTACAGTTTAGAACTAGATTCGTTAAAGCATTAAGTAAATTTTTATAATTTAGACCAATTTTGTTTTTTTAGGTCTTGGAAAAATGGTAATACATATTTGTCCATAGTTGGAAAATACGTTCTTAACCAATTGTGTGATATCCAAATTTGTTCTGGCATAAATCTCATCCACGAGATGACGTCACTTCTTACACAAAATTATAGTTTGCGTGCGAAATATTATATCATTTTGTACACGAGATTTAGCCAATAATCACTAAGGTATCCTCAGACAAAAAATGAAATAACCTTCTTTTAAAGCTGTACCTATGCTTCTAGGAAACAATTTAATGGAAGGTAGTTTTGAATTTAAGTACTTGCAATTTTCTTAAGAATATTGTGAACAGGACCAACCACCAAAAAGCACCAACCAAACACCTGCAGTGACTCAGTTATCCGCCAAACCCCTCGTACCTATTATACCTAGAATTATCATCGTCATCCTTCCCTTCGAGCTTGGTCTCGGCTATCTCTGGCTCGGCCACCACCACCTCCGGCTCGGCTGGGGGAGCCTCGTTTTTCCGGAGACCGGGGACGGGGACTGAACTTAGCCATCCTGTCATCTGGGACTTGACGTTAGTGATCAGCTCCATCTTGCTTCCTCCTTTTGTGGGACTGCTAAAGAGGACACAATTTAGACATGGTTTAATCAAATAGAACATATTTTATTAAATAGAATTAAAATGAAGAAGGCTGGCAAAATAGAAGGATGGGCTGTGTTACGAGTAGTGGGTGAGATGATGAAATCTAATGTTTGGATGTTCCTCTGATAACACCCTAATTGGATAATCCTCAATTAAGAATAGCTATGTCTGCATTATTCACAAGTAAAAGGTATAATGGGAACAGTTGGGTGCTGGCCGCACACAACCTATGTTCAGTTGTGGATACCATAATATGATACCTAATTTAATATAAATTAACTATTATTTAGTTGAATCTTTAGTTAACCATTACTCAAATAAAAAGTATTGCAAGCAGTAAAATTCTTATTGGAAACTGACCAAATCCAATAAACACTAATTTAACTAACACTTTATCAGTGAAACTGTAGTGAAACTATGATTCACAGTCGTAAAGTACTGCAATCACCAGTTTTATGTTGAAAAACTGTGCATAGAAGGAAAGAATGGAATCTAGTTTCTATTTCAAACCTTTATGTAGGCAAAGAGGTCTGGATAGAAAATCAATACTACCTTGACCTACTTAGCTTTTCAATATGGCATAGAATAGGTTTTTACTGCACTTTAATAGCTAGCTACATTGATGGATGGCATTCCTGTATTTCCTATTTCCTTTTATAAAAATCCATACTATTTGAATTCTTTTTATGAAAAGACATGAAATCAAAGGCGTATAATTTCGTTGGATGTTTTAAATAAAAATTATATTACGCTGGGGTACAAGTAGACGAAATATCGAGCAATCCTTTCTTGAATAATTCATAACGGTTAGAGGAAAAGCAATCACGCGAATCAATCTTAAAAATGTAAACAAAGAAATCCTCTGACCTCTGCTTTTCGCCCTCCACCACGGCGGAAGGCTCGCCGGTCACCTCCTTAGTGGGCGTCGGGACCTCTTCATCTTGGGGCTCCCCCTTCGCAGCCCCCATCCACGAACTGACCTGATTTGTGAGTCCTGAAAACATCTTCACTGCCACTTACTACTCGAAACTACACAACACAATCACACAGCGATTTCACTATGCAGCGACAGAATCGCACATGACCCGCGACGCGGAAGAACTGATGTGCGCCCGTTGAACTGAACGTGTGATCAGCTGAAAATTAATGGGAAACCACGATCGACCGGGAAAATTCAGGAAGACTCCACTGCGCATGAAAACTTGCGCTCTTGCGCTGTGCTATTTACTAGGGTATACCTATCCACTCAACAAATGTTTCTAGTAGAAAAGCACAGAAATTGCAACCCTGGTACGTTAACTTAGGGTCGGATATGAATAAAAATATTGATGTTTTGTTGCAAACTGTATGGACTTCAAATTAGAAATGTCAAAGTGACAAGTGACACATAATTTCCTTGGGTGAACACAGACGACACTAAACAGTGATTACAATACGCTGCAAAAACATAAATAATAAATAAAATCACATAGAAGTCATGTTAGAACAGAACACAATAAATTTACCTCACTAAAATAAGTATAAAACTCTTCATCAAACTCTTTATTAATTACCTTATTTTAGGTTACGATGTCTTTTTCATATGTTTTCTGTGGTCTATAATTTCAGATAATTTAGTTTAAAAAGGCTTATAATTTTTTATCTGTGCGTGTAAGCAAGCTCAAAATCAAAATGCCAAAATCTGCCAGCCATCCAAGTGAAAACATGACATTTTTCAGAATTTTTAGATAGATTCGTAATTTTATTGTTTGCAGATAATTTTTGCTTAAAGTTCAGTGTTTTTTTTTGTTACAAATGTAGTGATCAGTGGCCTTCGTGTCTAATATCTTCGAGCCCATCTCGAATTCTCGGCCATATCGGGCCAAACAAACAAAATGACGGAAGCGAGAAGAATCCAGCTTCACCTTGGAAAATGCATAGAGGATTTGGACAAAATGCATAATGTTCCCGACTTAAAAACGAAGAGAGTGACGCTGTATGTATTTTTCATTATTCTGTACCCAAATTCTCTTCTGATTTTGGTCATTACCTAAAAATATCGTAATATTCGTTGTAGGTTATGCAAAACAGCTCAAAAACTGTTTGAAAATGCCGAGGAGTTTCGTTCTAAGGGTGATGAGGAGTACTCGTATGTTTACTACATGAAATACCTGCGAGTTGTGGCGTTTATAAGCAAGGACAAGGATTACTCGAAGGACAAGTCTTACTTCAACAATATGCTTGGTGTTAAGAACCCTACAAAGGCTTTGGATGCAGCTGAGAAACTAAAGATTAGCTTGATTGACAGGTGAGATATCAAATCTGCTAAGAATAATCTGAAACAAACCATAAATCATGAATTTGGGCAAACTAGTTAGGGTTTCTGGTTAGTTTTAATAACATTTTATAATTCATCTAAAAAGGATATGCCCTGTAACCCAGGATGATGAGATATGAAATGATTTGCATCCAATTTATCTAGTTTTGTGTATCCAATTTTCCACTATTATATAGAATAATTTGCACAAAACAAATGACTTAAAACTAAACTGGCAACTTACTGATTCTGTATAACTTTGGGTGAAATTAATTTATTGTATTTTTATTTGTGTATGTCTCTGGGCTAACCGCCAACAAAATCAATAATTACTGTGAATAGGAATGTAGTTGCATTCTTATTATTAATCTGAATGAAAAGTTCATCATTCAGATCCACTTCCCAATTTAGTTACAGTCTAGGTACAATTCAGTCCATCTAAAGGTTGGGTGGAAGAGATTAAGGCTGGCAATTGTACCACCTACTCTTTATGTTTTCTAGGTTAGGTAGGTAATTGGGATTTAGTGTATCAAATGTCTTTTGTGGAAAGAGATGTTCTCCAACTTTCAATTCATGAAAATTCAAATTTTACACATGTGTACACTCATGTGTACGATGGTAAAGAAACACACATGACCCAAACTGTGAACAAAAACATCAAGAGAATAACATCATCAAATAATTTGATTCGTCGGAAATACGAAACAAATGATTTGATGGAGTAAGGTGGATATTATGATGCGTCTAAGTAAGTGATCTTATGATGTACTTCTTGGGGTTAATTAAAGTTTAGAACCTGTTTATTATTTTCTGTTTTATAAATTACAGGTATTCAACAGAGCAGAAAGTGAAACGGTTGAATGACATCAAAGAGAATGAGCTGATCAAGCAGAAGATTGAGGAGAACAGGAAGAAGGCCATGGAAGTTGTAACTGTGAATGATCCAGTGCCATCTGTAGGATTACCTGGTAATTTACAAATGTTTTAAGGTTTTTTAATTCAACCCAAATTTTTTTGGATGGATTTGAACCTACAATCTTCCTCCATATTATAAATACGGAATTTATCACGTAATGTTTTATCGATGTTACGTAATAAATACCATAATTATAATAAATCATGAAATTTTTCGAATTTTCTTCTTGATACAGTGATGCGATTTTAAATCAATTTTTGTTTATTCATTAAAATCACAAGGATAATTTTGAAACCTATTTTACCACCAATCAGACGGCAGACAGCCTTGTTGTCTGATATAATCAGACAAGAAACAAGGCTGGTTCTTATTTTTAATGATTCAGTAACAGGGTGCTCCATCGTACTTTCCTGACTTGGTCGCGGAGGGACAGGCAGTAAAATTGATGTTTCAAAGTGTGATTTTATTGAATAAAAAGATTTTGGTTTTGACCAGAAACGATTGTTTCTGCTACTTCAGTAAGCTTGTTAAAAATAAACTTGATAACCGGCTAGGACATTACTACAACGATGCCTAAACATATTTAGTGGCTAAATATGATTTATGGCGTTGTCAAATCATACAGATACCAGAATTTTTTTTTTACAATTTTTTAGTGAACTTGCCTTGTTCTCTACGATGATGTCAGTTCCATAATTGTCTACAGTAACGAATAACTACAAAGCATCCTCCTTCAGCAGGTCGTATGTGGACCCCGGTAGAGCATGTTAGCTGAGTCAAAGTCTATCTTTTATTAATTTTAAATCACAAGGATCACTTTGACACGTAAAATTTACTGTCTGTTCTTTTACGACCAAGCCAGGAAAGCAAGAAACAAGGCTGGTTTTTTTTATTGATCTTAGAATACATAACAATAAAGAAAATAAATTACGTCTAAATTGTAACATTTTTGAACGAGTTGGAGTAATTTCAATCCCAAGCTTCTCTTAGTAGGCTTTTTTATAAAGATTTTGTTTAATTACGTTTTTAAATTTGTTTTAATTGTCAATTTTCGTACATCACTTGGGAGTATATTATAAAAGTGTACACCTTGTCCTATAAACGATTTAACAACTATGTCTAAAATAGTCTGATGTTTTGTTCAGCTAACACACTGAAACAGGCCCACATCGACCTGGTTGACTTTTAGCACTCTGTACAACTCTCTCATAGATTAACTCCGGACACCACTCTGTTAAAGTTATTTAAACATTAAAAACGTTTAGGGATTGTTGTGAAAGCTAAGCTAAGGGCTAAGAGACACTGTCTACTTTTATGTAGACATATCGCATATAAACAAAAAAATACAAATAACATAACAATAAGTACAAGAAAATAAAAGACGGCTACTGTCGCATTATACGCATCTAATAAGTCCCGCCATCTCCGCCTGGGCCGACCACGCCACTTTTGGAACTCTTTAGCCCACAAGTTGTAGCGAATTTCATGTTGGACAACTATTAATGCTAGAATTGTGCTCTATCTGCTCTACAAACTGGTCACTAAATCCTCAGGGAACCCTGTAATGGGCTCAATAATATCTATGTGACATTGTTTTCTTTAATATTTTTTTTATATCCTTTCAGACCCTGATGAAGTGATCATCAACAGTGAACTGCTGTACCAGATCCTGAAGAGCGGGAAGCTGAAGGTGATGATCCTTGATGCTCGGCCGGGGAAGGACTACATCGACTCCCACATCAACCATCCCGCCTGCATCAGTGTTCCAGAAGAGTGTTTATCTCCTGGGTAAGAACACAGTAGTAATTGAAGGCTTGTAAAAAGTGAGGACTACCTCAGGATTGAAGCGCGATGGACAAACTTGGTGTATTCTCTAATTTACATAAATAAATTACAGACGAGAAGAGTAGTAGAGTTCCTTGTGAAAGGGCTCGCCCTGGAAAGTACTACCACCATAACTAATTCGACCGCCGAGTAGCAATGCTGTGTTTCGGTTTGAAGAGTATGGTTGCCGGTAAAATTTCAGGCACATGAAGCTTTACACCTGTATGCCTCTAGTTGATGGACGCAGGGCACATTTATAAGGAGCGTGACCTACGAGGCAATTCTCTGTTATAGGTGATGGTTACCACTTAACATCAGGTGGGCCATAAGCATAATCCATCTCCATACAGTATAAAAAAACAGACAATTATGCTTTCATAAAGACATTACGTTCATGGGTGTATAGGTACATACGCCCATGTATGTAATGCTATAAGCGCGTTTTACGAACGTGCGTACGCAGCCGTAGATTCCCAAAATATTATAGGTAAAACCGCTCGTTGTCTGTACCGTCTGCGCGTTTAAAATACTCCGTGAGTACGCCGCCTTAATGCCTAATGACCGTCGTTACATAGTTAATTTGAACCTTTCAATGTACGTTATAATTTGCAGGCAATCAGCAAACGTCCTGGAACAGACCCTGCCCTCTGAATCTCGTCCGGTGTGGGCTCAGCGCGCCTCCATGCAGCTCATCGTGCTGCTGGACTGGAGCAGCGACACCGTCATCCCGGGGAAGACGCTCTTCCTGCTCAAGACTATACTATTGAAGGTACATTCTAGAACAGAACCTGCCCTCTGAATCTCGTCCTGTGTGGGCTCAGCGCGCCTCCATGCAGCTCATCGTGCTGCTGGACTGGAGCAGCGACACCGTCACGCCAGGGAAGACGCTCTTCCTGCTCAATACTATACTATTGAAGGTACAGTCTAGAAAAGAACCTGCCCTCTGAATCTCGTACGGTGTGGTTTCAGCGCGCCTCCATGCAGCTCATCATGCTGCTGGACTGGAGCAGCGACACCGTCATCCCGGGGAAGACGATTCTCCTGCTCAATACTATTGAAGGTATATTCTAGAAAAGAACCTGCCCTCTGAATCTCGTCCGGTATGGGCTCAGCGCGCCTCCATGCAGGTCATCATGCTGCTGGACTGGAGCAGCGACACAGTCAACCCGGGGAAGACGCTCTTCCTGCTCAAGACTATACTATTGAAGGTACATTCTAGAACAGAACCTGCCCTCTGAATCTCGTCCGGTGTGGGCTCAGCGCGCCTGCATGCAGCTCATCGTGCTGCTGGACTGGAGCAGCGACACCGTCATCCCGGGGAAGACGCTCTTCCTGCTCAAGACTATACTAATGAAGGTACATTCATAAATGTACATTTTACAAGATTATTACTCGCATCTACAACCTCCCAGACAGCAGACATACATCTAATCAAAACTCAATATTGATTCTATTTTTATTTTTAAAGTATTATCCGACTTACAGGACATACTAAGATTCTAAACCCATCTCAAAAACTTTCGAGCCGGAGTTTTTTCGATTATTATCGAGCCGGAGCGAGGACGGATTTTTGAGATGGTTTTAGAATAATACGAAATCTGAAAAAATCTAATAAATAATAGTGCTGGACATTTCACAAAGCGCTATCTAGCCCCAAACTAAGCAGAGCTTGTACTATGGGAACCAGGTAACTGATAAAATACTTATATACATTTTTTTGTAAGTACTAAGTATTGATAGTTTCTGTTTTGACTTTCCAGTGGGACATAAAAGTCCAGTACTCGCGGCAGCCGCTGGCCCTGAAGGGCGGCTACGAGGACTGGGTGCTGAAGTACCCCGCGCTCACCACCAACCCGCACGCCGCGCCGCCCAAGCATCAGGATATGATGGACGATATGCTCAGTAAGCCATTCTGTCAAACTCACATACCTCACATACACCAGCATTAACTCCTTCCAATCAGCAAATATATCGCAGTCTGTTGGCAGCTAAGCGTTATACAGGTGAATAAATATAAATAATAAATAAATAAATATTGCTGGACATTTCACACAACGCTATCTAGCCCCAAACTAAGCAGAGCTTGTACTATGGAAACCAGATAACTGATAAATTACTCATATACTTTTTTTGTAAATACATACATAATATGACACATAATATAAAAACACCCAGATACGGAACAAATATCTGTAGATCATGCAAACATTTGTTCCACGGCGGGAATCGAACCTGCGTCTCAGCTGGCTATACGCCCACTGTGCCACGAAGGTCGTCAATGAATGAACATCTTCACTAGCTAGTTAAACTAGTGCAAAGGCGAACTTAATGCTAAAGAGCATTCTCTTCCAGATAACCTTTGTGTATTGTTGATAAAGAAATGTAAGCAAAAAATAAAAGAACAATGTAAGCATAATGTCTTAATGGTGGTCTTATCGCTTAACAAAGCAATATGGTCCATACAATTTTTGAATGGAGAGCATCATTGCGTACTGGATAATTGGCCGATGAAGATTGGTAGAATTAACCTTAAGTATGCCTGGATTGCAGACACAATATAAATTATAGTATGTCTCATGTAGATATGTGTTTCAGCATACCAAAGGTTAAGAAACAGTACAGTTTTGAGCTATGGATCTGCCCGTAATTCGGAAACCAAAATCTGTCTTTTAAGTTGTTGAATGTGGCGTCTTCTCGTCCGAAACGACTTAGTGTCTGTTGCCCGCGACTTCGTACCCGTTACACTGCTGAATGTGTGGGTAACGTAGAAATAAAGCTAAACCCGCTGTAGCAACTTGACTTGACACCCCATTTTTATCCCATGGGACCAAATTTATGGGATAAAAAGTAGCCTATGTGTTAATCCAGGTTGTAATCTACGTACATACTAAATTTCATCGAAATCGGTTTCGCTGTTACGACGTGGTTGAGTAACAAACAAACAGTGTGTTAGTCAAGAGCTTGACCATTACCACTTATTTAATGGTACATGTCACAGAAACGTGCTCTCACATTATGGGCCTCATAAGAAGGCTTGGCAACGGTGCCATTGCATTTGCATTGGGGTCGTTTGATCACGTTCGAACGTGGGGGGGGGGGGGGGGGGGGGGTTTGAACAACACATCAAACTTGATTGTGTGGGGGGGGGGGGGGGGGAGATGTTGTGACAATCACGTGTATATTTTCCGTGTGACCACGTGAAATCCTGAGCAAGCAATTTTATGTCTGACTGTCCTCCCATGTGGCTGGGGTAGTCTAAAATATTACGACGTATCACCAGGGGGGGGGGGGGGGGTTAGAAAACCTCACGTGACTACACCACATTGCCTCACTACATTGCGTCCCTTGACACTTTTATTTTATTTATATATTTATGTACATATGTATGGCATATAACTGCAACTAAGTTTGTTTTTAGGTGATATAGACTACCCCGAGTGGACGGAGTCTCCCCCCGCGCCGCAGCCCCCTGTCCCCGCCCCCGCCCCCGGTGCCGCCCCCGCACCGGGGCAGGGCACGCGCAGGGAGCCCGCCGTCGATAGAAGCAGCAAGGTAACGTTATTAGGAAGTTTTTTTTTGTTTTTTTTTTATATATTTTATAGGCTTGCGTTTGACCACGATCTCGCCTGATCGTAAGCGATGATGCAGTCTACGATGGTACACGCTTGCCTAGAAGAAACCTATTCACTCGCGACTTAATGATACCCAGGTTGTAGCTATCAGGAAACACAGACTGGCAAGGCGTTCCACTCTTTGTCGGTGCGCATAATAAAGGTTGAAGAGAACCGCTTTGTGCGAATGGGAGGTATTCTACCATATAGCGGTGGCGCACCGCAGAGCGTCTGGTTGTCCGTTGATAGAAAGGAGATGGTGGGATCAGGTTGAAAAGTTCCGCCGCACACTCCCCGAAATGTACTCGATAAAAAACCGAGAGGCTAGCAACCTTTCGTCGATGCTCCAGGCTGAGGAGCCTTGCATCAACTAGCTCATCGTTGCCTATGAGCTTCTTGGCTCTTCTCTCAATTGATTCCAGAGCTTCAAGTTGGTACTTCGCTGATCCATCCCAGAGGTGAGAACAGTACTCCAAACACGACCGGACTTGTGCTTGGTACAAGTTGAGCAACTGTCCCGGTGTGAAGTAGTGCCTCACCTTTGCGAGTATACCAAGCTTTTTAGCAGCCAACTGGGCTTTCGACTCAATGTAGGAGCCGAAATTGAGAGTTGGAGTTAATGTGATACCAAGAAGCTCGAGGTGGTCAGATATCGGCACGGATACATTTCGGAAAGTAGGAGTCACATATAAATTGACTTCGTTTTACAGAGAACAGACACTCCTGGGTCTTATTCGCATTGAACTTGACCAGATTGGCATCACCCCAGTCGGAGATTGCCTTCAAGGACAAGTTTAAGCGCTCGACCATGGCCTCCCTGAGTGACTGAATCTGCGCTCTACTGGCTCGTGCACTAGATGTATGTATAGCTTTCCACAACTGTGCTATCGTCTGCATACCCAAAGGTACCGGGTTTTAGCAGATCGTTGATATGCAGCAAGAACAGAGTTGCGGAAAGTACTGACCCTTGTGGGACCCCGGCGTTAATCGCCAATTGATCGGACGAGCAGCCTTCAACGACGACTCGTATCGAACGGTCCCTCAAGAATTCCGATATCCAGACACAGACCAGTGGGCAGACCGTATGATGGAAGCTTGCTAATAAGGCTATCATGCCAGACCCTATCAAAGGCCTTTGAGATGTCAAGAGAAACAGCCAGCGCTTCTCCGTGTTTCTCAACGCCCTCGCTCCATATGTGCGTGGCATACGCTAGAAGGTCCCCAGTGGACCGATTTCGGCGAAAGCCATATTGTCGATCACTGAGGAGGTTATGCTTTTCTAGGTGTGCCAGGAGCCTGTTGTTCAGTACACGTTCCATAATCTTACAGATGACGGACGTGACTGAGATGGGCCTGTAGTTAAGAGGGGTCGGCACGACTACCTTTTTTAGGCACGGGCTGCACGTTTGCAAGCTTCCAGGATTTCGGCACTTGTCCAGACTTCACAGAGCGGCGAAAGAGGCGTGTCAGTACAGGAGCGAGCTCAGGCGCGCAGAATTTAAGAACAACTGCCGGAATACCGTCAGGGCACTGACTTTGTTCGCGTCTAGATTCTGCATCGTTTTTCGAACCCCGGTCTGATGTATGCGGATTTCCGGCATAAATACCCCACCATCCGGTACACTCGGAAGTTGTAACATAAGATCGTCTAAGGAAGTGTGGTTATTTTGTTATTTTTTTAGGGTTCCGTACCTAAAGGGTAAACCTATTATTAAGACTGCTGTCTGTCTATCCGTCTGTTTGTCTGTCTGTCCGTCTGTCACCAGGCTGTATCTCATGAACCGTGATAGTTACAGTTGAAATTTTTCACAGATGATGTTTCTGTTGCCGCTATAACAACAAGTACTAAAAACAGAATAAAATAAATATTTAAGGAGGGCTCCCATACAACAAACGTGATTTTTTTGCTCGTTTTTGCTCGATATTGATAACGGCATCAGGTAGACGCTTGAAATATTCACAGAATATTGAGTTATATTATTCACTTTCACAATAAATAATTAATATTAAAAAAATAATGGTACGGAACCCTTCGTACGCGAATCCGACTCGCACTTGGCTGTTTTTTTTTATAATCTTTTGCGGGTTTAGTTTGAGTGCGGCCACGAGGCCTATTGTGATCGCCACTTGTGTTTAAATTGCCCCTAGTTTATGGAATCGTTCAAAGTTCACCAATAATGTCCTGGATATTTTGTTTGTTTTATTGTATGAATATTCTGTGCTATCATTTAAATACTTGGTATTATGTGTGGATCTGTGATGCCAGATTAAAGTAATTTTTTATTTTTAAAATTAATGTGTCTGAGTGTAGTTATACAACATTCATTCACAGTGTGAACGAAACTACGAGTTTCACAGTAGCGTTCACAATAAAACACCTGCTAAAAAGTAGCTTCAATATCTCACACTCATAGCCAAGTAAAGAGTAGAGATAGTCCGCCCGAGCTGTCCAGCCCGAGTGTCCTTACACTACGTGTTTTGTTATGTATGACATTAAATGCAAACACGGGTAGGGCGTAATGCCTAGTATTGTTGTAAACAGGTTTTTACAATCACCAAGGAAAATTATAAATATTCAAACAATCTTAATATCAATGATGCCTGTATTAAAAAAGTAAACAAATTATATTCATTCATCATGTAAGTAGGTACCTGTTAAACTGACTAAGCGGCGTCGTCGCAAAGGCGCCGCCGATTTACGTTAAAAATAGTTTATTGTAAATGTATCGATTACTGAATAAATAGTCAAGCTACCGGTATTAACCCCACCTCTAAAATCAGTTAATACTATTCCGGCTGTGTGTTTTACATGAATGTCGTACATAACAAAACATTGTAATGTATGCGTTATTTGCAGGGGGCCGCGATGCAGATATACGAGGAGCGTTCCCGCAGCATGCAAATAATCTTGGACCAGCAGGAACGCATCGCTGACACCTCGCTTAGTCTCGAAAAACAACGCATTGAAGCTGAACAGGTATACATTACAAATTAGGTAGCATCCTTGTGCTTCGCCAGAATCTGGAGAGAATAGGACTTGAAGTTAGTAGTCCTACTGGACTACAGTCGCTGGAGAGACCCTGGGTCCTCTCCCTCACAAATCAAAAGCGAGCTATTAAAGCATTTAGTTAAGAAGCCTGCTCAATTCTTTATTCTTTATTGTACACAAGAAAATACAATAATAAGTATAGAAATAGAGGGCATGTACAAAGGCGAGCTTAACCCTAAGAAGTGTTGTCTTCCAGCAAACCTTTGAGGCTAGAGAGAGAGAGAGATCGTTTTAAAGGTAGGTCAGTGTACTAGAATCATAAATATGTACCTAATAATATCTTAAACAAATAAAACGAAATATACCTAAAGTAACTAATAATATTATGAATATAATAAATAAACTGATATACACCTACAATAAAATAAAATTACAGAGAACGATAGTGCTCTTGAGGTGTGTTGAGGTGTTTTGAGGAGAAGGGACTTTAGAGCACCGGCATGGCACACTGCAAGGGATAAGGAATTCGAAGCGGTCACGGAGGTAGGGAGGAAAGAGTGGACAATATAATACTTTAAATCTGAGTGAAAGAATGTGAAGCTCACGGCGAAGACGAATAGGGAACATGGATACGTGATCGAACTTGCGCAGTCCGTATATAAAACGAATGCACAAGTTCTGTAGACGTACGTTCCAGTTTATTGAGAGTAGAATATCAATAAGAGTTATTGTTGTGTTGTAGGATTGGGAGAAAGTGGTGAAACAGCGCGAGACGGAGCCGCAGGACGAGGTGCGCGCCATGTACAAGCTCCGCGAGCAGGAGATCATCAGCCAACTCATGCAGCTCGAGAACAAGCAGTATGATATGGTAAGCTACTTCTTAGCGGCTCAGCAGATCTACCTTTTAATCGAAGAGGGGATTGATTGGAAGCGGTTTGAGGAGGCTTTTGCCTGCAAATGAGCAAACCCATGTACATATATTTTTAACTAGCCTATATTTTCCCACTGCTGGGCAAAGGCCTCCCCCAACTCCTTCCACCTATCGCGATCCTTGGCAGATTCCCATCATAATTAAAAAAAAACATCTGTATAAATATAGATAAATCTTGTAAAACTTTTCATTATGTAGTTAAATTTAATTAAATTTAAAACAAAAAAAATATGTAAAAAAACAAACAAAACATAAAAAAAACATTATTTTTACATATTGATTTGTTAAAATGTTGAATATGATTTTTTGTGAAATAAAAAATGATTATTTTTATTATGTTGGAAAGGTGTTTGGGCACAACAATAGCATTAGGTGAGGGGGTTTTAGGTCCTCCATCGTGCAGGTGTTCGGGCACGAAGGGCACAGTAGCAAGTGCTGCATTCACTGCGCAGTCGCACTGCGTTAAGTTAGTAAGGTACTTTAACGACATCTATCGCTACATGGAAAAATAACTTTGGCATCAAGCTAACCTACAGAGCGAGCGTCAACGACATCTAACGGCAATTGGAAGAATCAATCCTAGAATGCGTAAACGAAACATCCTAACGATTGTGATATATATAACACTTCTTAGCAATACCTGTTGGACTTAAGACCCCGGAGACAAAAGTCGCTCGGTAGGGAGATCTCCCTCTTTTCAATGGCGGACACCCATCAACCTGTCGTCAGCCATTGTACTAATGCACTGCATTACCTATGAGCCAATGCGCTTAACATAAGGTGTGCATATGCTTGCTCAATCTACAGGTTGCATACAACCTGTTCTGTAAAGTTTTTTTTGAAATTGCTTGGTTTTGACTCCCTTCAGAGCCATTAGAATCATCGGTGATCCCAAACTCACCGACAGGCTGGAACCGCTGAGTCAACGTCGTGACATCGGATCGCTCAGTGTATTCTACCGCCTGTATAATGGGGAATGTTCTGAGGAGCTATTCGATCTCATCCCGTCGTCGAGATTTTACCACCGCACTTCTCAACAACGTAATAAAGCTCATCCACATATCATCGACAATTGGGTATCACGCACCACATGCTTCACGCGATCTTTTAATCTGAGGTTTTCCCGTTAGACATGGCACGCTTCAAGAGAAATGTAAAGAGGTTTCTACAGTGTAGGGAACGCATCGACAATACCCCGGGCGGGTGTTGCCGGTGTCAATAGCCGACGGTGGCCGCTTACCATCAGGTGGGTCGTAAGCCTGTTTCCCCACAAATAACATAAAATAATAATAATCTATACTGTCCCACTGCTGAGCAAAGGTAAGTTAGTTTAAGTTAAGTTAAAATTTTTCCATGGTAATTATTATTATTATCAGGCCGTAGAGTCCCACTGCAGGGCAAAGGCCTCCCTTCCCTCTTTCCACGAATCCCGTTTATGCTTTCTGGAATGCATCCAGTTCATCCCTCCATCTCCGCCTGGGTCTACCACGAGGCCACCGCCCGTTTGGAACCCATTCTGTAGTGGCTTTCGCCCATAGTTCCTCTGGCATACGACAAACGTGTCCTGCCCAGTCCCACTTCAATTTTGCGGATGTCAAAGCCACGTCAGCTATCTGTGTTTTGGAGCGCAGTGTTGAGTTTCTTATACGGTCTGTGAGCCTGACTCCGAGGATGCTACGCTCCATAGCTCGTTGACAAACACCGAGGCGGGACTTTTGAATATTGGTGAGGGACCAAGTTTGTGCACCGTATGTGAGAATGGGGAGAATGCACATGTCCATTAGTTTTCGTTTTACAGATAGTGGCAGATCTCCTTTCATAAAGTCTTTCATTGACCAATAGCTTTTCCAGGCGTTTTCTGTGCGGCGAGTAATCTCTTTATCCATGGTAATGAATTTGAAAAAACCTATTTACAATTAGCCCTACCACTGTTTTAATTTAATGACGTACATAAAATACACGTATAAAAAAATGAATGAATGAATGATTTATTCGCAAAAGAAATGATACAAAGTTGACATTCTCGTTATTATTACCAGGAACAAGAGAACCAAAGTCTCCGCGAGCAACTGGAAGACTACCAGCGTAAAGAGAGAGAGGAGGCAGAAAAAATGAATGAAACCATCGCGACCGACGCACCCTCTCCCGAGGCACATGGTACATATATACATACTACCCATACTAATATTATAAATAAGAAAGTAACGCTGTTTGTTTGTTTGTTACTTTTTTTTCACAACTAAACGGCGGATTGGATCGTGATGAAATATGGCAAGGAGATAGATTATATACTGGGGAAGGACATAGGCTATCTTTCGTTTCAAAAAATAATATTGAAAGGGGTGAAATAGGGGTTGAAAATGTGTAAAATATGAATTTTCAGATTTGGTTTAAAAATAGATTATGATTAAGACATGGCCTACTTTTAACCCGACTGCGCAGAAAGAGGGTAATGTTTTTATTGACAAACAATACGTGCGAAGCCGCGGGCGGGTGAGCTAGTTAAATCATAAATAAATAATGCTGGACATTTCACACAGCGCTATCTAGCACCAAACCAAGCAAAGCTTGTACTACGGAAACCAAATAACTGATAGAATACTTAAATACATTTTTTTGTAAATACATACTTATGACTGTAGAAAAATACCCAAACCGGGAACAAATATATGTAGAGCATGCTACCTTATGTTCCGCGGCGGGAATAGAACCCGCAACAGCCGGTTATTTGGCCACTGCACCACGGAGGTCGTCAGTCACAGTAATATTATTATAATATATGAATATGATGATGTGCATCATCAAACACTGACATACTTACAGCGTGCTCTGATATATGCACGTTAATCTTAAAGGTAATTGACCTTTCATAGAAAATAACAATTACAAATGTATTTTAGTATTATATTAGTTTTCTATTTCCCATAGTACAAGCTAGATAGCGCTGTGTGAAATGTCCAGCATTTTTTATTAAATTGGGTATATCTTTTCAGTAGTATATTAGTTATCTGGTTCCCATAGTACAACCTTTGCTTAGTTTGGGTCTAGATAGCGTTGTGGAAAATGTCCAGCAAAATCCAGCAGTCCAGTTAAATTATGTATATATGTATATAATTATGTGTAACTTTTAAGAGTAGTAGAGTTCCCTAAGAAAGGGTTCGCTTCGAGGAAACACTGCCACCATACCTATTTCTGCCGACAAGCAGCATTGCTGTGCTTCGGTTCGAAGGGTATGGTTGCCGGTGAAATTACAGGCACATGAGGCTTTACACCTGTATGCCTCAAGCTGATGGACGCCGGACAGTGCATCGTAGGGCACGTTTCTAAGGTGCGTGGCTTACGAAGCAATACTTTTCTATAAGCTATGGTTACCTTTTTTTTTATACATTATAAGCTAGCGTTTGACCACGATCTTGCCTGATGGTGATTTCCGCCATTCACAACGGTCCAGGGCAACCGTATGCCACTCGAAGTAGTATAAAAAAATGTTTTAGAAGAGGCGCAGCGTCGCGTGTCGGTGTCGAAGCGTCGCATCGCGGCGGCCGAAGCGCAGCGTCGCCAGTTGCTGCGGACGAGGGAACAGCTGGAACGCGACCGAACCCGGAGGCTGGAGCAAGCTAGGGCTAAGAGAAAACCTATCCTAGACAAGGTACTTCATTTCTAACAGTTATTACTACGACTCCGTCAACTTAACTCGGTACCTGTCTCGAAACGCGACCCCTCTCCCGTTCCCCACGCCTCACTCCCGCCAGTGGCGTTGGCATACTTGTTAGCGATACACGCGTGCGCGTCATTTCAGTTCACTTCCGAGTTTTTCAAGTAAAACTTCTTTACGCACGCTTGACTTGGGGAGTAAGCTGGTGAATGCGTTACCAAAAGTGCGAACGGAAGTTGAGATGGAGGTATAAGTCAGTGAAGATAGAAAGAGAGAGAGTTACGTTTCGTATATTTTTAAACCTTAATGTGCGAGTTGCGTCTGTCCAGAATGAACATAGTCTGATCGACCTACAGACGTGTGGGCAATTTTATAAATTAATATTTTAAAAAAGAAGTTTTACTTCAGTTGTTTGGTTCTAAAGCACACTCGTTTATTTTTTCTTTTGCTGTTTTTTGTTAAGCTTTTGGTTGTTAAAGTTTTTTTTGTTATTGTTATGTTTGAACTTTATTTATAACGAGTCGGGGAGTGAATTTGAAGACGACGATGCCAGTGATACCGTGTCTGGAGTAGAACCTATGAACCAAAGTAGTGATGATTCATTTCAATTTAAAAATAAAAAAGCATTGCAATATTTTAAGATAATTTTTTTATTATTTATAATTGTATTTTTTCAATCTAAGTACTATTTTTTTTTTGCTGACCCTACTAACAGAACTGTAATTCGAGCCAGGTGCCGAGTTAACTTGACGTGGTTGTACTGGTTTCATTTTGACATTCGCGCTTTCCGCTCTCTATCTCAGAAACGGTTGAGTGCATGAAAAAAAGTTCGAACAAAATTTATTGCAAATTTGATGTTCTACAAGCACAGTAATATTATAAATGTGAAATTATGGATGTTTGTTTGTTAATCAATCACGTTGATGAAATTTGGTGTGTTGATGGATTGTGACCTGGTTTAAACATAGGCTACTTTGTATTGACAAACAACGCGACCAAAGCCGCTGGCGAAAGCTAGTTTTATAATAGATGTCAGCATCATTGAAGCTATGGAAACTGAGATAAACGCAATAGCTATTTTTGTGACCGATCATAAATAACTTACGACGCAGACGCGAGATTTTATGAGACGTTTGAGACTTTAGAACGACAAAATGAAAGTGTATACGCGTTTCCAGCCACAACTTGAAGTTGCTTTGTAGTAATGAAGTGTGTTCTATACAGGATGACGACAGCGGCGATTCGTACATGGTGTCACCGAGCGACAGCCCGGTCGCGACCGGCATGAACCGATCGCACTCCTCGCCTAACATCGCTAAGGTAAATCTAATATAACCACTTGTCCTCAGCACTCGGCGTAATCTCGGAGCGATTCGTCGTCTTGGGAATTATTCCGAAAGTTTCGCGTACAATGCGGTGTTTGGTAGCCGCGGTAGCCGCTTTACACTGCGCGGCGATAGCGGCCGAGGCTTGTACGCGCACAGTCCGCAATGCTCGTGCTGGCTGTAAAATTGACATTTCAAAGTGATCCTTTTGATTTTAATGAATCAAAGATTGGCCCGAAGTACTTGCTTATGATTTGCGGGTAGCCGTACTAGCAGTATACACTTGATAGACTTAGCTTCATTATAATATCAGATTGCTCCGTTATCTTACACTCTAGCGACACTACTTGATCTAGAAGGGTCGCATGGTTTTTTAACAAAAGTAGAAGAGGTAAGCCTTAATCTCTAAAAATTGCTAGAGACTAAAGTTTTAACGAAACTGAAGAGCGGCAACCTCGCACTACGTACAGGGTCACAACGTCGCAATAAGATTATCGCGCAAGTGTAATTGGAAATACCGCCATCTATTTTTCTTCGTAACATTATGAGCGGAGCTAAAGGTTGGCATATATTTAACGATTTGTAACTCCTAGCGACATCTCGCGTCCTAGCATGTAATCAAATATTGAGTTACATTATCTTGTTTGAGACTGTCAGTCTATTAAATTATATTGGTCTGTGGTAATACTTAAGTAAGTATTATCTTTTCTATTCATAATAATAACTTGTAAAATTCCGACTTGTCTAAGTCAAAAGATGTTATGAATATGAATGGCGCGGTGTCGGTCGGAACTACCAAGTCAACTAGCATTTGCAATTATTTCTATTAGGTAGATTCAGTTGAGTCATACTCCACGCAGTTAAGCAATAGATGGCGCTGTTGTCAAACTCGAGTTCATTCAATCTATCAAAGCACATTTTAGTTCTTGTAATCTATACGAATATTATAAAGAGGAAAGATTTGTATTTTTGTGTGTATGTTTGTAATGAATAAACTCAAAAACTACTGTGCCGATTTAAAAAAAAAAATCAGTATCGGAAAGCTACATTCACCATGAGTGACATAGGCTACTTTTTACCCAACTGCACAGAAGGAGGGTAATCTTCTTCTTTCGTGTCAATGGCTATTTGACTTTTAAATTTGATTAGCCCAATAGAGAGCAACTTCCACACCCCTCTCTGTTGTCTGGTTACAAGTCATTCCGTGTGCAGGTGGTTGGGCATAGAGGACATGAGAGCAGGTGGGCCATTGTTTGTGTGGTGGCCCCGCAGTGGCACTGGCTCCAGAATGGGTCGATGTATCCCCACTTGCCTAAATTGTCTCGGCAGCGGCCAACTTGAGTGCGCAACCGGTTTAAGGACATCCAAATTGGCCACTGCAACTTGTAGCCGGAAGGAAGATGCTCCGTTGGTGGAATGTAATCAGGATGGTCATGTTATGGGAGGACCATAATTCAAGTCTCGCTACTGCCGGGCTTTTATCCGTGGGATTGGTGGATTGGAGGAAGCTCTTACGGCTTTTCAGTCGGGCCGATGGTGGGTAATGTTTTTATTGGAGGGTAGGTAAGGAGGGTAATGTTTTTATTGAAAAACTACGCGTGCGAAGCTGCGGATTGCTCAGCTAGTTATATATAAATTTTAGTCTTTTGTAATTTTAAATTAATAATCATTTCCCAGCAAATCTCATCAGACGAAGAAGAGGTATCAACCCCCGCGTTCGACCGCAGCACCAAACCCCTGCACAGCAAGGTGGCCCCCTCCAGCGACCTGCACCACAGGGACTTCCAGCCCGTCTGGGGCGATGTGGTGAGTCATTCACAAACCCCTGCACAGCAAGGTGGCCCCATCCAGCGCCCAGCACCACAGGGACTTCCAGCCCGTGTGGGGCGATGTGGTGAGTCATTCATAAACCCCTTCACAGCAAGGTGGCCCCCTCCAGCGACCTGCACCACAGGGAATTCCAGCCCGTCTGGGGCGATGTGGTGAGTCATTCACAAACCCCTGCACAGCAAGGCAGCCCCCTCCAGCGAACTGCACCACAGGGTTTCCAGCCCGTCTTGGGCGATGTGGTGAGTCATTCACAAACCCCTGCACAGCAAGGTGGCGCCCTCCAGCGACCTGCACTACAGGGACTTCAGCCCGTCTGGGGCGATGTGGTGAGTCATTCATAAATCCCTTCACAGTAAGGTGGCCCCCTCCAGCGACCTGCACCACAGGGACTTCCAGCCCGTCTGGGGCGATGTGGTGAGTCATTCACAAACCCCTGCACAGCAAGGTAGCCCCCTCCAGCGACCTGCACCACAGGGACTTCCAGCCCGTCTAAACATAAAAATGAAATGTGCAAAAATTTCTTCAGACGGCTTAATTCTTCTTTTTATTTACGACGACAAAACTCAAAGTAACAGAGAAATAATGGAGAACCCGAAAAACCTTTATTTGACCTTAATCTTAAACATAACTCGTAAATAGAGATGCCGCGAATAGTTGTTATAGTGAATAGTCGAATACCGATTACCATTCCCTATGGGGAATAGTCGAATAACTCGCCATTATTATTCGACATAAAAAATGGAATATAAATAATAATTTATTTTTTATCAAATACTTTTTAATAACTCTGAGTCGCTCAACGAGCTATGGAGAGGGCTATGCTCGGGGTTTCTCTACGGGATCGAATCAGAAATGAGGAGATACGTAGGAGAACTCAAGTCACCGACATAGCATACACCCGACGGATTAGCACGTTGAAGTGGCAATGGGCAGGCCATATAGCGCACAGAACAGATGGCCGATGGGGCCGGAAAGTTCTCGAATGGAGGCCACGGACCGGCAAGCGCAGCGTAGGACGTCCACCTACAAGATGGGCTGACCACTTTGTAAGAACCGCAGGTCGGCGTTGGATGCAGGCCGCTTCCAACCGCAGTTCCTGGAGATCAATGAGGGAGGCCTTTGTCCAGCAGTGGACGTTCTACGGCCGATATGATGATGATGATGACTTAATAACCCCTTGTTAGTCTTGAAGTTACTAATTATTTGTTTGTTACTGTAATCTAAAAAAATTCTATTATATATTGACATATACGGACAATAATTAATAATATGTGTTTTATATAATATAAAAACTAGTTGACCCGCCGAACTTCGTACCGCCTTAACATGCATATAACGCGGGCTGTCAATATACGTCAACCTGGTAGAATTGTCAATTGTTGTCCCCGGCCATCATTTTACAACCATACTTATCCATAGACAAAATTACGTTTAGCTCATTTCCGTTTTGTTATTCCATGTCAGATGCGTTTTTGTTATACCACGTTTTATAGTGACTTGTATTTTCTTTGACGTTTTATGTCACGTCACACGGGACCGCGGTCGAACGGGATAAAAAATATCCTATGTCCGTCTCCTGGTTCTAAGAACGGGATAAAAAGTGTCCTATGTCCGTCTCCTAGTTCTAAGACCGGGATATAAAGTATCCTATGTCCGTCTCCTGGTTCTAAGCTACCTCCCCACCAATTTTCAGCCAAATCGGTAAATCCGTTCTTCGGTTATAAATAGTGTAACTAACACGACTTTCTTTTATATAAATAGATATTAAAGTTTGATTATTGCCAAGTCTATAGTTTTTTGTTGATTAAAAGGGTATTGTAGAGAACTATTCACCGAATGTTGAATAACACTAGCTATTATTCGATATTCGACGAATAATAAAAAAATTCGTGTAATGCCGAATAACGAGTAAACGAGCGAGTATTCGCGGCATCTCTAGCGGTAAAATACCTTAGTTTTTAAATTTATTTAAAAGAAGTGCTTAATTTATGACAAACCTGGAGACAGAACAATCTTATGGCCCGCCTAATGTTAAGTGGTATTCATCGCCTATAGTAAAGTATTAAGTGTTTAATTACGACGATATAACTCAAAGTAACAGAAAACTCCTAAGTCATTTGATTGCGCGTCGCGTTCCAAACAAACAACGTATTAGAAGCCATACGCATACGCTACGTGTGGGCAAGAGGCACGGTCACGAGTCAACACACGGTTCACTTACTTATACAGCCTTATTGATAAACTGGGACCACCCCGTTTATTCCCCGTGACACAACTGCTTGGCTCAACTTGTAGTGCCATACGAAATTTTTCTTTCCCGTGGGACTACCGTCTACCTGTCTTTTGTTTCGTAATACGTCGTCAACACATTGTGTCACTCGCATCGGCGCGCAAAATTTATAAATTTATTTAGCTTAGTAACAAACTTGAACACACAACACAGTGAAATAGGTCATTGCATTAAAACATTATTAATAAACTTAACTAGTCGTTCTCAAATAAGTCTTCTTTTGCCCAAACATTACTCGTAACATACCTACCGTCATTTAAAATTTGTAACTTTTGTATGTATTTAAAATACCAATGACATATTGTTTTTATATTTATTCGAAATTTATTCGGATCACAAAAGAAAAAAGAAAATATGATCTTAAACAATTAAAACCAAAGTACAAATACCTAGTCCGGTCATAAATTCTGTCACATGTTTAATATAAAATAATTGAAACAAGTTTATTCATTATGTAACCATTTATATACCAAAATGAACTTAACAAAACATAGATTCTTATGACACTAAAGTTTATTCAAAATGACCTCCGTGATTTTGAATACAGGCCTTCAATCTGCGCGGCCAGTCGTCTATCGCAGCACGAACGAGGTCCATGTCAATATCGGCGGCTGCCTTAATCAAGGATGTCTTGAGTGACTCCAAATTGGGATGAGGCTTTGAGCACGCCTTTTCCTCCAAGTGTTGCCATATCTTGTAATCTAACGGATTCAAATCTGGACTGGAGGAGGGCCAGTCTTCGTGCCGGATGAAGTCGACTTCACGCGCCGCCAGTTAGTCTTGTGTGCTCTTCGCTCTATGAGCTGGCGCCGAATCTTATTGGAATACCCAGTGCCTGTTATTGAACATGGTATGAGAAACAGGTTCCACAAGGTTCGTCAAGACTGTATTTTGATACACAACTGCATTCGTTTTTACACCTTTCTCACAAAAATGTACCTCTGTTAAGCCCCAATAAGAAACTCCCAACCATACCATGAGCGAGGATGGAAAATGACCTCGTTGGACACGCGGAATACGGTTGCTCGCTTTTTCACTACTGTGTGCGTACACCTTATCATTTTGTTTGTTGTAGCTCTCTTCTACGGTAAAAATTTTTTCATCCGAAAAAAGAATTTCCCGATATTTTTTTCCCGCGTACCGCTTCAACAAAGCGCGGCATCTCTTCAGTCTCAGGTCCATTAGACGAGCATTCAAACGATGTCCTGTTTTTCTTCGATATGCCCGAAGCCCTAAGTCTTCATTTAACACCCTTTTCACCGTGGTTCTGCTTAACCCCATCGGAAGGGCCAACAGTTTCTGCTTACGTTTGGGATTTCTTTGAATTCGCGCCTTCACAGCTTTTATCACTGCTGGAGTCCTAACAGACCGAGGGCGGCCACTTCTTGACCTGTCATCTACACTAGAGTCTTCATTGTATCGTTTGATGGTGCGATAAACGAATCTTTTGGTTATATTCAAATTTTTCAGTATGTCAAAAATTTTAATTGGCGCGTAACCGCAACGATGCAACGCAATAACTGCAACACGGTCTTCTTTAAGCGTCCACTCCATATTTAAAAATGAGTAAAATTCTAAAAAGTATACATTTTTATTTTCATGAACAATTCGAAATTCGAATTCTATAAACTTTTTTGTGGCCAGCATTCTAAAAGAAAAGTTTTTACTGTGTGACAATACTTATGACCTGACTAGCTAGTTATCTACTAAAGAGGAAGGTTTGAGTTACGCTTAGGACAAACCTTCTGAACTTGTTTAAGTACTAATTAATATTATAAATGCGAAAGTTTGGATGATTGTTTATATATTTGTTACTCAATCACGTCGTAACGGCTGAACTGATTTCGATGAAGTTTAGTATGCACGTAGATATAACCTGTATTAACAAATAGGCTACTTTTTATCCCATAAATCAGGTTTCATGGGATAAAAATGAGGTGTCAAGTCAAGTTGCAACAGCGAGTTTCATTTAGTAGTGTAACGCGTATGAAGTCAACAGCTAGTTATTTTCCAATTATGTGTTTTGAAAAATAAAATATATAAAATAAATACCTAAACATATTCACATTAAGCATTAGTAGACAATGATCTGAAGAACGGTTGTACGGAAAAAACAGTGTTTTAATTTCGCCGTGTCTATTGAAAACACTATAAAAATCCCTTATTTTTTGGGGGTTTCCAAATAGTTTTAGGTCTCTTAGCCTAGTAAACAAAAAAACTTTGCAGTGATACAATAAAAACACCCGCAGGAAATTTTTCACCATTCCTGGAATAATATCTGTCGATTGAAAGGCGTACCGTTTAAACATTAGCGTTTGTTATTTACTAAGAAAAGCTTCATTATTTTAATCATTATTATAAAACTGTCTTTTCATTCATAGTATCATCTTATATAATGACAGAAAGGTAATGAAGCTAAACTTTACTTATAAATAAGGCATAGTGAACTTTTGAGTTTCAGACGATATCTGAATGTCACGTGTTGAGAATGGTTGAACTGGATTGATATTAGTATCAATTGCTCATTAAAAAATACAGTAAATTTGGGGGTACTTAAAATTATTTGCTTTGATGTTGATACATTACGGAGTAAAAATTATAATTTTGTATAGAAGATTTTGTTTGCTGTAAGGCAAGATCTGGCGCTGTCTAAAATATATACATGAACATATTGTACCTTACCTACATTTTAACCCAGATCCGCAAACAATGAAGTTTTATGATTTTCGAAATTACGTAGGTGTACATGTAAATAAAATGACGAAATTAACAAACACTCAACACAATATTTAAAATTTATTGGAACAGTTGATATAGAGAAACCTCTTGAGTCAGTTAATATTTTGCAGTTTTCTTTATTTCATCTTAATTATAACATTGGTTGTTACAGGCATGTCCATTTTTACATTATAAACTTACAGATTATTAAGTACCTACTAGTGTAGTAAAAACGACAATATTTCCACAATAAGTTATAAAAAGAGAAAGAAAGAAAGAAAGAAAATACATTTATTTGACACACACATAGTTGATTTATTACTTCTATATTACATGGTACAGCAATACTCAGTAAATTAAGTCTAGCTTAGATTTACTCTAGTAATCTTAGACAAGGTTATGGCGGAGCCTACGGTTCCATGGACAACCTTTCGCAGCTCAGGATCGAAGTCAAATGCCAAGTGATTTGCAAGTCGTTTGTCCATCTTTCTTTCCACTTAACTAGTTATGTTTATAAATTTTCAAGGAGTTTAAATGCAAGAATCGCTTTAATTTAAATAAAGTTAACACGGAAACGCACGATACGCCATCATATTTTGTCAGATATCAACCGCAGGAAATAACAAATCAGTACGACAACCCGAAAATAGATCTAAATTCTAAATACTAAAATAGGAGTACAAAATGTATTCATTATACATTTAATTACTTATTTATATGAATTTTCAAAGAATTTATATGCAAAAATCATTATACTTTAAATAAAGCTAACATTAGTAGTATTTTTTTTTATTAAGTACTGTAATTCCAAAAATACTTTAGTTACGTGTAAAACGAATACCCATAAGATTAAAGGTTAAATGCGTAACGGATTAATAATTATCGTAAATCCTAAAGTCACGGCGCATGACACGAGTGTACAAATTGCAAGTCGCTCTAGTCGTCAAACAACGGATTATACGCCTCATCGCGGACTCACGTTTTTGTGTAAACTACATTTGATTTTGCCACAAAAAAAATACACAAAATAATTTAAAACATTTTTTTCCTGTTTTTTATTTTTTTATACTACACTAGCTGAACAATCCACACCTTCGCACGCGTAGTTTTTCAATAAAAACATTACCCTCCTGCGCAGTTGGGTAAAAAGTAGCCTATGCCACCCGGGGATAGTGTAGCTTCCCAACAGTGAATTTTTTTTTAAATCGGTCCAGTAGTTTTGGAGCATATTCAATACGAACAAACAAATCTTTCCTCTTTATAATATTAGTATAGATAGAGGTGGAACGAGCTCATGGCCCACCTGATGTTAAGTAGTAACCATCGACTATAACAGAAAATTGTCGTAGGTCACGCAATTTAGAAATGTGATGCTATGCACTGCCCTGCGTCCATCAGCTTGAGGCATACAGGTGTAAAGCCTCATGTGACTGAAATTTCACCGGCAACCCTTGAACCATACCCAGAAATTTTACATAAATGCGTTGTGATCTTAGGTCTCAAACTATAACCATATCCTTTGCTGAAATACTAGGTATTTTAAGTAATTTGAAAAAACTACCGTCCCTAAACACATTAGATATTACTCTCTAATTAATCCAAAAAAGTTCACCAAATTTTATATTCTAATATCATTCTAATATCATCCACAAAGTTCGTATGGCCAACTGTCGCTTCTGCTTTACCGACTTTATAAATGAAGGGGTTATCAACTTGGCAATTTTACTCAACGGATTTTAATGTAGTTTTAAGCAATAGATAAGAGTGGTTCAAGAGGAATGTTTATATGTATAATAAAAAAAAGAAAACGTAACTCTGTTTGTTTGTTTACAACAGTTACACGACTAAACAGCTGAACGGGATCGTAATGAAATTTTGCAAGGAGATAGATTATATCCTGGGAAAGGACATATGCTACTTTTCAGTCAACTGCGCAAAATGGGGGTAATGTTTGTAATGGACATTTCACGCAGCGCTATCTAGCCCCAAAACTAAGCAGAGCTTGTACTATAGGAACCAGATAATTGATAGAATACATGTATACATTTTTTTTGTAAATACATACCTACTTATAATATATGTATAGAAAATCATCCAGACCCAGAACAAATATTTGAAGATCATGCAAACAGTTGTTGTGCGGCAGGAGTCGAACCCGCTATCACCTTAGGGTTAATTCTTGAGGTTTCTAGATCAGTCTAGTCACTATGCAGTTAAGCATCGCGTAAGTAGGTAATGTCGGGGAGATATTGTTATAGAACCAGTTTAACTACTAGAAAAGGTCTCCTGTAGTTCACTTAATTCACCTATTCACACCACAGGTACTGCTTTCTGCCGCCAACCAGCATTGCTGTTTCGGTTTGAAGGGTATGGTTGCCGGTAAAATTACAGGCACATGAGACTTTACATCTGAATGCCTGAAGCTGATGGACACAGGACAGTGACAGGACAGGGACAGGACAAAAATTGACAATTAACAAATTTAATAACGCGATTAAACAAAATCTTTATAAAAAAAAAACCTACTATAAAATATCGGATTATTTAGATGATAGAGAAGCTTGGGATTGAAATTGCTCCAACTCGTTCAAAATGTTACAATTTAGACGTAATTTAGAGCCTGTATTGTTATGTATTCTAAAAGGATCATTAAAAAACAACCAGTCTTGTTTTCTTGCCTTTCTTTCCTGGCTTGGTCGCGAAGGAACAGGCAGTAAAATTGACGTTTCAAAGTGATCCTTGTGATTTTAATAAAAGATTTTGACTTTGACTTAGTGCATCGTAGAGCACGTTTCTAAGGTGCGTGACCTACGAGGCAATACTTTGTTACCGGCGAAGGTTACCACTTAACCTCAGGTCATAATGCGCTTGTTCGATCTTCAGGTCGAATTAAAAAAATACACTCGACCGGCATATCTTCAAACCGAATATTTACCGCAAGCGTTACTGCTTAGAGGCAGAAATAGGCATTCCTCAATCCTTCCGTGGGCCGTTTGTCACTGTATAAAAAGTAATTTTAAAGAGGCCTTTTCATTTTCGATTTAAAAAGAAAAAACTAATTCCAACTAGCGTAATAGACGGTGCTGTCTGGAGACGCGCCGCCAAAAAATATGGTTTATATGCCAAAATCTCAAAGACACTATCAAAATTTTTCTAAAACAATCTCATTAAGTCAGATAATCAAACACAAATGTTGTGGTTTATAACAAGTTCCTCGGAAAATAATGTTGATACGGCAATTGACATTGACATTCACTTTTCTGTCTTAGAGAGAGGCTTCATTAGGCTAAGGACTCACGAAGCGGTTTTCACCCGCGCCCGCCGTGGTTGCGGGCCCGCAGCCTTTGTAGAATACAGATATTTATGTAAAAAATTAAAGCACATTTCACGACGCGTTTTAGGCCCGCGGCGGGCGCGGGTGAAAACCGCTTCGTGAGTCCTTAGCCTTACTGCGTTGCATTGTCGCAGCGCCAACGCTGCGTCGTTTTACTTATATTTTTAGTGGCATGCCACATTATGCGTTGCATCGTCGCGCGAGAGACGAGGCGGGGGGAGGGTGATGCGCTGTGCTGTCGAAGCTCCGGTGCAACGACGGACAGTATCCCACTGCTAGAGGGGCAAACTAGATGAAATCCAAACTGAGACGTTGCGCTGCAATGGCGTGCATCGCCCTCTTGCATTGCGACGTTGTGCGTCGTCGCAACGCAGATGTGGCATACAATGCGTTTATCCGTCGCGACGACGCAACGCAACGCACTATTGAGGGCTCTCTTATTCGGAGCATGACAGAGCAACACCATCTGTTAGCAGTTATAAAAACACGTGCGTGAAAACCCCTCATTACTGATGAGAAAAGTGCAGTTTCATCTCTAGCGTACTGCGGTTGCGTGGGAGAGTGACGCATTCGGTTCAAGGCTCGGAATCCCGCCGCGTGCGCTAATCCCTTGCAATCAAACGTGCAAGGAGCATACGCTTAATGACAACATTCTTGTGCGCATTGCATTCTAACTCAGACTTCAAACTTTTCATCATAATTATCATCAGCCATAGAACGTTCACTGACAAGTAACAATTTAACACAAATATATAACCGACTTCAGAAAACAGAAAATCGAAACCAGTTACTTTGATTTAAAAACCATTTTAATAAGATTTCTATGGGACCAATCTGAAAGTATTTCCTTTCAAATAAAAAAAGAATTTTCCAAATCGGTTGATAAATGACGGAGTTCTGGGGTAACAAACATAAAAAAACAACAACCAAATTGAGAACCTCCTCCTTGTGTGACATGCTCCTAATGGCACAAAGTAACCTTTATCAGGTGTTTCCATCTAGTGGGGGCCTTTCTACCCTACACTTTCCAGAGTTTCACTTTCCACTTCTCCACTCTGCCCCAACGGCGCCGTCAGAATTTGAGAAATCTGCATCAACGGCAGCAAAAAAATATCCAAACAATTTCCTTGAACGTTGCGGTAGAAAAATCATTACTTTTATTTCTTTTCCATAGAATAGCCAATAGAAATGGCGTGTTTTTAAAGTAATTATTCAGCCAGTACCGGAAACATGCATTATTTGGCGTTTCCTTGACATTTAGCTAAGGTTAAGGCTCTATGGCGGACGTGAGGTCGGTAAGGGTTTTATAGGTGCTCTAGACTTGACTTTCCGCCTTTTTATTGCTTACTAGCTGACTAATCCGCAGCTTCGCACGCGTATTTTTTTAATAAAAACATTACCCTCCTTCTCCGCAGTTGGGGAAAAAGTAGCCTGTGTCACCCGGAGATGGTGTAGCTTCCCAACAGTGAAAGAATTTTTTAAAACGGTCCTGTAGTTTTTGAGTTTATTCATTACAAACATACGCACAAAAATACAAATCTTTCCTCTTTATAATATTAGTATAGATTAGGGTCGGCAATTTAGTGAGGTTTTAGACTAAAATACCCACGTCATACATTTTTGATTGGTCATACATTCATACATGACAATTCTATGGAATTTATGCAATGCCATGGTTTATGCCATCGCATATACAGACACACATGATCACATTGTTACTAATATAAAAAAATCGAAAGTATCTCTGTCTCACTGTCGGTATCTGTATCTCTAAGCATGTATGTTTGTTGCGTTTTCACGACTAAACGGCTGTACCGATTTCGATGAAATTTGGTATATTGATAGATGATGACCGCGATTGAGACATTGGCAAACCACGCGTGAAAGGCGCGGGCGGGGCAGCCTCCCACTAAAATTATAAATTCATAACTAGTGTAATTCGAAAATTAGGTTTTTTTTTCGCGCCAAAACAACTGAGCCGATTTTGATAAAATCTGATTTATAAATAATGGTCAATAATATGTTCTATAATTTAATGCCACAATCTACAGTTATCTTTTCACAAGAAAATTCGTCTAAGAAATTGTAGTTTTTCAATGTTACATTTAGTAACATGTATAAAAACGTTTTATTTAGTGCCTAAACACAGCTCAGCCAATCTCTTAACTTTCAAAGCGACAGCTCTGAGACAATTACGTTTAACTCTCGCCAAGATTGTACAGAAACAAAGAAAACACTGACGCTAAAAAAGTTCACCCTTCGCAAACACTGGGATATTCATCGGTGTCTGGTCATTCACCCCCAGAATACCTATCCTTTGTTTACAGACTACCCCTTTGTAACCTTATATTGCAGCCTGGGACAGACGGGAACGGACGGGGGTTTGCATGTTATAGTAAAAACTAATGTTAGAGACGCGACATTTGTTTGTGCTTCGTCTGTAGATAGGAATCAATAAAGTTAGACGGGGAATAATACAGCTTACAAAGCGTACAGACTTATGTCTACCGCACGAAAGAAACTTTAGACGAACGAACCAAGATCCATGACGTTAGGAATCGAGTTATAAAACTCGAATGGTCTTGGGTGGGACAGTTGGCTAGACATGGTGATGGATGACAGATGGAGCAGGGCAGCGACTGAATGGTGACCGAGGAGCTGGTATAGAAGAGTAGGACGTCCGGCAGCGAAGATGGGTGGACGACATCGTAAAAGTCGGAGCAGTGAGACTAACTCAGGATCGTGGGGGATGGCACAAACTTGGGAAGGCCCAACAATGGGTGAAGTCAGGCTGTGAATGATGATGATGACGTTTCTGAGCTTACTAGATGCCGCCCGCAGATTCGCACGCGTGGTTTAACGATAAAAAGTAGCGTATGTCTTAATTCAGGTTATAATCTATCTATGTACACACGGCTACACATCAAGCTATATTTCCAGTATAAGCTGACCTCTCATTCTACGAAAAGCCTACACAATGCGAGGTCAGCTTGTACTGGAATTTTTTAGCTTGATGTTTAGCCGTGTGTACTATCTACCTGGGCTAGCCGTTTAGTTGAGAAAATGTACCAAACAGACAGAGAGAGTTAGTTACTTACAAGTTTATAATATTACTACGGATAACACTTTATTCTATATTTTGCCAATATTATAACTGGTTCGAAATGGAAGAAAAAACATGAAATTGTTCGTCTGCAATAATAGGCAACAATATAACATCAGCTGACCCGCCCGGCTTTACATGACTTTTAATCAAAATTTAAGCATATAGCACTCAGTGATAGTGTATCATTTTATCAGGGAAAGAGTTTCAGAATCGGTTATTAGTTTCTTAGATTACTCCCTACAAACATACAAACAAAAAACTTTACCTCTTTATATACATATCTATTAGTATAGTCAATGGTAAAACACCAAGACTAGAGACTACCACTACTTCACTGTAAAATAGGCTAGCTGCATCTTTCAGATAAACGTGGACAGGATTAAACATAATTAACTACTAGGTTAATTAATAACATTTTTAACTAAATAAATAAATATTGCTGGACATTTCACACAGCGCTATCTAGACCCAAACTAAGCAGAGCTTGTACTACGGGAACGAGATAACTGATAGAATACTTATATACATTTTTTTTTTTGTAAATACATACTTATAATATATAGAAAACATCCAGATCCGGAACAAATATCTGTAGATCATGCAAACATTTGTTCCGCGGCGGGATTCGAACCCGCTACCTCTTGCGTCTCAGTCGGCTATTCGCCCACTGCACCACGGAGGTCGTCAAACTAAAGTCGTCAATAAAGAGTAAAGAAATGTGATTAGATTTATCATAACTCCTACTGTCCATCTGACTACCTGATTACCATCCATTATTCTAGACATGGTGCTGCAGTACAATCGTGGAAATAAATACATTAAACGTGGCCAGTTTCCGACTGAGTTATTCGCACGCGCCTTTGTTGTGACTCTTGTAACGTTTTTAACTCTGTAGGGTGGCCAAGCTTTGGAGAAAAGTGGATATCGTGGAGCAGATCTCTTCTAAATCCTTCCGATTTTGCCTTCCACGGTGGTCATAATAAAAAATATGCTAAAAGTAAAAATAATATGTCTTCTGATCACTCCCTGTTGGGATTTCCTTGTAAATGAATGGAGGATATTTATTTCTTTTTAAGAAATCCTTAGGGGTGAAAGAAAACGAAAATTTTGCCAATCGCTGGTGCAGACTACGCTGAAAAAAAACTACACGTGTGGCCTTTGACTTAAATCTTCATTAAAACTACAGAATCTCTGGTCACCCTAAGGGTGGGTGGGCCACACCCACCCCTCCCTTACCACACAGCCCCAAGACACGTGAACTAACAGTTTATACACGGCTCCGCTCGTGACATCGCGTCTAAACAAAGAAATCTCAAAAGAAAATGGCTGATTGTGATAGTCGTTTCAAAAAACCTGCAAAGTTCTAAGAAGTGTTTTTCAGCATAAAACAACTGCTTTTCCTGTAAGAAACAATAAAGGATAATAAAATAAAAAGGGTAAATGATCAAATACTCATTGTTGGGAGCTTGGGACTCAAATACCCTAGTTTAAGGAAAAGCGGACCGTTTTTACAACAAAGTGGCACTGTCAATTTGCACACCAAAAATGTGGTTTGTTTTTTCGGAGCACTATATTCCCTGAGTCTACAAGTCCAGAGTAAACGGGTTATTTCTAAGCAAGCGTGCTCAATTTTCGACCACACCATCACTTATCATCAGGTGAGGCAGTGCTCAAGGGTTTGACATAAAAACGTTTTTAACTTTGCGTATAAAAAAAATGATTTAAGGACTTACAAATGTTTGTCAATGTGCTGTCGACAGTTTTTATGCTGTATTTGATATTTCTACTTGTTCTGGTTTTCCCTTTGTCTAAGTACACAAGGCCAAGAGAACATGATGTGTAGTTTAACTAGCTTCTCACAATCTGTGTGATAAGAAAAACTTAGAGCTAAAGTTTTGTGTCTACTTGAAAACATATTTCGAACTTTATGTCACGAAGTTAAAAACTTATAAGTGTCTACTTCTTCAATAAATAATAGCAACAGTGTTTGAACAATCTACGAATCTCAACATAGGATCAGTAAGCGAAAGGAGACCTAAAACCAAGAAAACGAAGGTTCAAAATAGCGCGTATCGAAGTGAGATGCATGCCCTTGCACGCAACTGAAAAGTTCAAGGATCCAGAGCTGAAAGAGCTGCTTAACGAATACAAATCCTAAATCGAAGGAGCGTAAGTGGAAAATTATTCGTTGTTGATATATACGTCTTTGGATGCAACTAGCCAGTGTTAAGGTCGAGTTCAACTGAAATATCGGCCAAAGGAAAAGCTACCCTAAACTAGCTAAACCACGATCTCCAAGTAAAAAATACTTTGCTGTAAAATGTATAGCACTGATCGTAGCTAACAGTAAAGAAAAGTTATCCTATTCCAAAAAAAACGGTTAATAATCTTCTGTGAAGCCTTTGAATACTGCTAGCAATTAACCATAAAAGCTCGCCAAAGTCAAATATATTTTAATGCAAGATAGCTAACATCGTGAACAGCCGATGGTCTAAAGAAGCACAGCAAAAAGCTAGCCAAAGCAAAAGCAATCTTAATGCAGGACAGCTAACGCACAAAATACTCCGTTGTGAACAGCGATGCATACCGCTGGATGCTGCTAACATGGTCCTCAAGGTCAAAGTCAAGCTCAAGTATTCGCAGAATCATATTGTATGGCTTTTCCGGAGGGTAAGTTGAAAAATATGGCCTAAAATAAGTTTACAGTTTCTTTTTCTTCTCTCTCTTTCTCTCTCTCTCTCTCTCAAAGCTGATTCTAACAATACCACACGAGGCTTGGTTGTGTGTTCGATGTTCGATTTAATAAATATTACGAATTCCAACTAGGGTAATAGATGGCGCTGTTTGAAGATAAGCCACCAAAAAAGATGTTTAATATGCCAAACTGTCAAAGTCGATATCAAAATTTGTCTAAACAATCTTATTTTTCAAACTTTCGCGATCACTGTACGTAATTATTGATTAAAACTGGTATTTATCGCGTATGTGCTTTTTCATATTTTATCCCGACGTTTCGGCTGTGTTGCAACAGTCGTGGTCACGGCCGAAACATCTGGATAAAAAATAAAAAAGTACATACGTGGTAAAAACCCGTTTTAATCAATAATTATAAACAATCGTCGTTTTGAAAATTAACAGATGTTTTTTTTTGTTTCAAGTTTCTCGGAAAATAATTAACTAAATAAAACTTACGGAAAATAAAACTTTCTTTTGGAAACAGCTTATGACAGATCAGCGCCATCTGTTAGCAGTTATAAAAACATGGATGTGAAAACCCCTCATTGCATTTAATATAACTATTATAAGTTATAACCCTTTACGTCCGGGCGCTTATTTCTCCTATATATCACACGCGCAATATAAAAGCAAATGTTGAACGTGAGTCGCAATTGAGCGACCCAGGTCAAGGGCAGAGTCGAGGTAGAGACCTACTATTATACCGGACCAAAACTTTCTATAAATTATGACCATCGATGTTTGTCTAAAAATAAACGCTGTGTCTTTGGAATTCTGTAATATTTTGTGCCTGCAAAAATGTTTATATTTTAAAAAGTCCGTTTCTAAAAAAACAAGAAGCCCATTTTGGAACTAAACTGGAACTGAATTGAGACGAAGTTTTTGAAAGATTATTATGTCTCACCTCAACGTGACGGGCACAATGCAATGCCATGTAGGCCAAGTCTGATGTAACCTGTCAGGTAAAGCAATCGTTAGAGGCAGTGGTAAGTGGTAACCACTTAACCTCTGGTGGACCACGGGCTTGTACACACGGTTACACATCAAGCTACACATCCAGTATAAGCTGACCTCGCATTGTGTAGAAGGCTTTTCGTAGAATGAGAGGTCAGCTTATACTGGAAATGCATAGCTTGATGTGTAGCCGTGTGTACCGTAACGAAATCTTTAAAAAAAACATCTGGCTTTTTATTAAAAATATTCTTTACAAAAGGGATATTGCAAAAAATACCCTCTAAATAGTAGTTTACAAGAAAATATTTTCTAACTAAGGTTATCGGATAAATAAAAAAATAAATCTAGAGTTTTTGAGATAAGTCACTCCGTATTTCACTGTTACTTTGAGAGTTTCTTAGGTGATATTTTAAGTTAATGTATGTAACTAGCATACCTCACATAAAACTCGTGCTTAAAAAGTCACGGGCTTATTTCGGACATTAAGCTGTTAAGTAGCACTCATAAATAATATTCTGTATTAGATAAAGAAACAAAGTAAAATATTAATTGACTTTAGCTATCAAAACTAGCAGAACTCGCTGCCAGAGGGAACATAATACTTTAATGAAAGGAACTGATTATACATTTGTCATTATCGGTTGCTCTCGTGCACTTTATGGACTGCCCTAGTATTGCCCCCTACCTGAAGTACCGGGTATTTATGGTCCTGTCTGCAGCTTTTGGTACTACTATAGAAGCTATCAGAAACATTTGTTCACTACTTGTTTAGTAGAGTCGTAATATTCATGGAGAAATAAATGGATAAATGTTACAATATGTATTGTGTGGGTACAGGGTCGCGGTCTGACAGGTCTGAAGAACCTCGGCAACACCTGCTACATGAACTCCATCATCCAGTGCCTCAACAACACCGCCATACTCGTCACCTACTTCTGCAATGGCCAGTACTTGGAACATGTCAACAGGTAATCATACTTCTTACTATTTTCTAGTTTGCTACATCGACTGCCGATCTCGGTGCTGGATTCCTTATGTTTCCAACCCCTGTTAAAGCCACCATACTCATTTCTGCCGCCAACTTGTTATGTTTCGGTTTGAAGGGATGATTGCCGGTGAAATTAGAGGCACATGAGGAGAGGTACACGTGTATGCCTCAAGTTGCAGGGCAGGGCATCGTAGAGCACGTTTCTAAGGTGCGTGACCGCAGATCATCTCTAGAGCATGCAAACATTTGTCCCGTAGCGGGAATCGAGCCCGCAACCTCCTGCATCTCAGCTGGTTATTCGGCCACTGCGCCACGGAGGTCGACATAGTCCACTGCCTTGCAACAGAAAGTAGTTGTTGATGAAGAATGTTTGCAGCATATCGTGTATTGCAGGTCCCACAGCACGCGCGGCGCGGTGGCGGAGGAGGTGGCGGCCGTAGTGCGCGCGTTGTGGTCCGGCCAGTACCGGTTCATAGCTACGAGGGATCTGAGGGTACGTGCACTGACACTGGAACAACTCTTTAAGGCTCGGACTACAAAGCATCCGGAATCTCATGGAGCTCGCTAAAATAGCGCCTGTTCTATCGAACCTGACCATTACATACCTAAGATTACATTTCTCAAGAGTAGAACATTTCTGCCGCCAAGCAGCGTTGCTGTGTTACGGTTTGAAGGGTATGGCTGCCGGAGAAATTACAGGCACATGAGGCTTTACACCTGTATGTCTCAAGTTGATGGACGCAGAGCAGTCCAGAGACGCAGAGTAGTTATCTCTCAACATCAGGTGGACTATAAGCTTGTTCGATCTAAAAAAAATAGTGTAGTATAAAAAAAAGATAGGTATATTCCTTATTGCACACCAAATAAAAATACAATAACAAAAGAAATAGACAATAAATAACGGTACAATGGGCGGTTGAAATCATTTTTCAACGGTGGCCCATCGTGTTGACAGGCTGCATCATCATCATTATCATCACTGCTGTTCTCTTCGGTAGTTCTCGGTACAGGCAAACAAACAACACGAATTGAACCGAAACATTGTCGGTCGAAACACCGATAAAACTGTACCTGATAAATCCCGTATTTAAAATAATAATAAAAAATGTTTGAGTTGGAGTTATCTGAGTGTTTGCTCTACGCTAAATATCTATCTATTTATTATTCATTAATATGTGTAAGACACACAAGTCTTAAGTATGTACGTATAAATACATTGGTATGAGTAGTTATTAATTAGGTTCATTAATTTATGTAATTTTTATTCTTATATTACTAGATTTAGTATGTACGGTACATGTAGTATGTTAAGTACATACCCCAGGTAATGTCCACACAATCCATTCTATCCAAAGGTTGTCTGGTAGAGATCGCTGTTTAGCGATAAGACCGCCTATTGTATATGACCGATATTTGTATTTATTTCATGGTGTGCACTAAAGAATTATCTAATCTATTTTATCGATCATACCTACCGATAACCACTGGGCTAAACGTGGGAAAGCTTGGAAAAGAAGAGCTAAGGATCGGGCTCAAGGGTGCACTTTGGGAGAGTCCAGCAGTGGACTGTCATAGGTTAATGATGATGATGTTATCTGTGGTATTACAGAACGAAGTGGGCAAACACCAGCGCGCGTTCCGCGGCTGCGAACAGCAGGACTCGCACGAGTTCCTCACCATACTCATGGACTGGCTGCATCTCGATCTGCAGTTCACCATCCCGCAGCCACATAATAAGGTAATACACATCTTATCTACCACTACACTAATTATAATCAAACAGCTAATTTTTTAACTGCTGAACCGATTTTGAATAAATTTCTATGGAACCAATTTGAAAGTACATCCTTTATTTTTTAATTTTATTGTTGACTAGTGACTGATTTGTGAATTTTATTATAATTTTCTATTTATTTATTTATTTATTGAAGAGACCAACAGCTTTAATAATACAAAGTGTCTTGAATAGCTAGTTAATGAGAGTATACAGCCAATTACAGGTATCTCTAGATAGAGATAAATTATCACAAAAAAGATCCTACAACAGAGAATAATTTAAGATTTTGATAACCATAAAGTTAGTTATTAGTGTAATGAATTACTAAGTGTCAAGTAATACAAAGTTCAGTGTTCCGTGTCAAGCATGATGCCCATAATTTTATTCCGATACGATTGTTTGCTGTTATTAAATATATCTACATTCGAAAAGCGCTTCTTGTAAACAGTACAAATTCTATTTATTAACATATTCTTAGCACAGTTAGTACTATTAAGATTCGGTGAAAAAAGGTGGCGTGTGACGAGTACGATTTCCAGGCACATTAAAATTGATAGCTTCAAGTAAGGTCGAAGATTCAAGATTGTCGTTTAAAATGTTATAGAGTAAGATCATGTCTAAAAGTGTACGTCTATCATCTAATGACAAAAGTTTATATCGCACGCGACCTTCTTCATAAGTACAATATATTCTTTGACGATAATTCAAGTGTTTGATATTTTTTTTTTATTATTACGTTGATGTTGACATAATGTTGTAAACATTGCACGCCCTGGTCGGTAGAATACATTGAAACTGTATTTAATACTGACATCTCTGTGCATATATTTCATGCATAAATATTACTTGTGTTCAAATAAAAACAAAGCTAAGCGTACCCGAACGGGCAGACGACGTTTTCAAACGTAAGCGATTTTTTATAATTGTCTTAGTGACGTTGGTATTCGCGTTATGGAGCTCAGATGGTCTTGGGCGGGACACATGGCTAGACATGGTGATGACAGAGGGAGCAGGGCAGTGACTGAATGGTGGCCGAGGAGCAGGTATAGAAGGATAGGACGTCCGGCAACGAGATGGGTGGACGACATCGTAAAGGTCGCGGGCCGTCAGTGGGTGAGACCAGCGCAGGATCGTGGCGGATGGCACAAACTTGGGGAGGCCTATACCCAACAATGGGTGAAGTCAGGCTGTGGATGATGATGATGATGTCGTAAACAGCTCGTAGTTTAATAACGAGTAATATCGTTGCAGGACATGCTGCCGCCTTCGGAAAAGGCGTGGCACGAGTACACCAAGTCCAAGGAGAGTCTGATCCTCAGACTGTTCCACGGGCAGATCAAGTCCACAGTACAATGCACGGTGTGCGGCAAGCAGAGCCTCACCTACGACTCCTTCTCTAACCTCTCGCTGGAGCTGCCGGCGCACGCCACCCGCTGCTCCCTCAGTGTGAGTATATCCCCATGCCAGCGGCAAGACCGCCTCAAATCTCTCACGATACTCAATACTCAATCGTTTATTGTATTCCACAATGTTATATTAGGTGGTAATTGATTACCTATCAATTACAATTGCATAATAGTAGATTATTAAACGAGGGGATAACGCAGTGTCTTGCGTCACGGGCGCTTTATTGAATTACGCCCGATATAAGCACACCCAAGCTGCAGACAGCTTTATCCACGAGGAGAATACTCTACTTTTTACACTTTCTGCGAGACAATAAAACCAAATGTAGGTTTGCATTCTGTGCAGAGGTTAGTTCGATTTAGGAATAAGTTTTTATCATGGTAGTCTCTTCGGTTCAAATTTTAATACAGATGAGGTTCCAATTTCAAATCACTTCAGTACAACTTCCCCCGGCTCAGCCGTAGCGATTCAATCACCTGCTTTCGGTGAGGTTTACAGGACATATAATTTGACATTGTCGAGCAGGTGGTGTGAAAAGTATGTGATTATTATGGATCCTGTTGTTGAGTACAACAGAGGAGAGAGGAGGACGTCATTGTTCTAGTTAGGTTATATTCATTTTCAAAATGTTAATGTTCCGCAGATCAACATGTTTATTCGTTGAATTATGAAAAGGGCGACTTGCGCAGCGATGCCTAAATGTATTTGGTGGTTAGATATTAATTAGAGAGTTGTCAAATCATACAAATACGTCGAGTTTAATCATGTTTAGTCACTATGTGCGTTTAGGGATCGTTGTGCAAGTCGGACTTCGTACCCAATAAAATCATATTTAATTTTTAATTTTTAATATTAATTCTAATATTGGCATTAACACACCTTTACAGGATTGCTTGAAACTGTACCTAAACGGCGAGACCATCCCCGGGTGGAATTGCCCCAACTGCAAGGAGAAACGCGACGCACTCAAGAAACTAGACATTTCCCGTCTGCCCCCAGTCCTAGTCATCCACTTCAAGCGGTTCTACGTCGACCCCAAAGATTACATGTGCAACGCGTATAGAAAGAGACAGACCTATATAGATTTCCCTCTAGAAGACTTGGATATGAGACAGTTTTCGCTGCATTGTCCGGGGAATAATTTATATAATTTGTACGCGGTCTCGAACCACTACGGGAGTATGGAGGGGGGACATTATACGGCCTATTGTAAGAGCAGCGTTTATGGAAAGTGAGTATTTTTTTATATGTCTTGGTGGTAGAGCTAGCTCATGCACCTGATGTTAGATGGTAACCATCGCCTTTATCACAAAGTATTGCCTCGTAGGTCACGCACCCTAGAAAGGTGCCCTACGTCCATCAACTTGAGGCATACAGGTGTAAAGCCTCATGTGCCTGTAATTTCTCCGGCAACCATACCCTTCAAACCGAAACACAGCAATGCTGCTTGGCGGCAGAAATAGGTACGGTTAGTACTTTGGGCGAGCCCTTTCACAAGGAACTATACTTCTCTTTCTTTAGTTATTTGGAATTCAGGGAAATGCTTGATATATTTCACTATTAAACGTCACATTAACTGTCACGAAATTCATCCAGATTTGAGCAACAAAATGTACCATTATCCCGTATATATTAACATAAGGTGACGGTCCTGATGTTATTTTTAAGTGATCGTGGAAAAGCAAAAAGTTGTTTGTGTAAGCCAACTCTGATGTTAAAGTTGTCAGGCCACCGAAGGCCTAGCGACAAGGCCGCCCATTGTACATTGTGCTTATTTTTTTTATTTCTTTAATGGTGTACAATTTAGATCATTTTTTTCTTGAATAAAAGGTACTTTATGGCGTTGGTTACAACTTAACATCAGGTGGCCTATGTATTCTTTTTTTTATCTTCGTTTGACCACAATCTCACCTGATGGTAAGCAATGATGTGGTCTAAGATGAAGCACGAATATCTAGATGACACCTATTCACTCTTACCTTAAAGAGACCCGAAGAGAGGTTCTATCTCCAGGTCGTATGTAAAAATTACATTATGATAGTTTAATGGATATTATTTTATCCCCAGATGGTACAAATACGACGACCACGTGGTCTCGGAGATATCACCAAGCGAGGTGAAGTCCTCCGCCGCCTACATCCTGTTCTACAGCTCCGTGCCGTCCGCGCGCCCCTCGTGATCCCCCGCCGCCCCCGCATCCGCCCCCGCCGCCACCGCCCTGCCCCGCACTGCGCGGGGGGGCGTTGACACAGGCAGGGGCTCCTGTCCTACTGTTTAGAAGAGGTAGCGAATGGCCGGCCCTGCGACACTCTGAAACTGTCAGTGATAATATCTAAATTAGCTAAAGAATGCCAATGGTTTTGGTAAAAGCTCTAATTTAGCTATAGAATGCCAAATTGGTCTTGGCATCACCACTGAATTAGCGAAAGAATGCCAAAATAGTCTCGGTAAGAGCTAAAATCTGATTAATGGCAACAATGTCTTTTTGTTGAAGTATTGTAATATCTGGACCAAATTTACTTGGCATAAGTTATTCACCTAGCTAATGCCAAAGATGGTTTTATTGCTTTAAGTATCAAAACTTCTCGTCTAAATTAATGGCTTAACTATCTTGACGTGCGCTTATATATACGATAAATAGGATCTCCAGAAATCAAAAAAAATAATTGGAAATTACCTGAAAAAGTAATAATTTTTAGTAGTGTCCTGGAGATTTTCGTTCAAGAAGGAAAGACTAAGTGAATCTATTTTGGTGTTTCTTAATTATTTGACACAAAAGACACTATGGTTCGATTCCCGCTGCTAAATTGATAATATGTTCACAATATGTTTGCATGATGTGCAAACATTTGTCTCAGGCATGGGTATTGTGGTATGCAGCTCGTTGATCCAACGCACGATCCAGGGCAACCTAGTGTGGGTTCAGGACTTGTTGGTGACACTATTTAAAAAGAGTGCGGGCCGGCTGTATTAGAAAAGTTATAATCATAGAAACGTTACTGATGAAATTGAAAGCTAAATTAGCGAAGGAGCATATACTCGTTTGGTGTAGCGGTCGGGTAAGTGGTTAATGATTTTGGACAACGGAATGAGTGAGTACAGATTTAGTGACAGCAAGTTTGACTTGACTGTTTAGTGTTTATGATCAATGGAAGTGTTATTTTAATCTGATAATTTATTCAGTGCCTCTGCTACGTGTTTTGATAAGACGCCGGATAGACGGAGACGAGGCGAGGACGGGGCGAAAATGCGCCTCTTTTATGTACGTTTATACTGCTAACCCAGTTGATATTTATTTGACCCACAAAGACAGAACCGACAATAAACAAACAACCTATAAAATTTGAAATTGCCCTCGATTTTTTGGGATCCCATCATATCCTAACTTGGTGCCAACGGGACCACCTAGGAAGTATACTCTTTTAATCAAAATCAGAATTTCTCGATTTGGTCCAGGCGTCTTCGAGTTATCGGGGAACATACATACAAAAAAAATCCGATGAATTGAGAACCTCCTTTTTATGAGGTCGGCTAAAAAAATATTTTCTTAAATTTGAATCATCTTTCCTATGTCTCATCACTCTGTTGTAAATGTAAAATAAATGATTGTCTATGTTTCATACTACTTATTTTGTTATGTACGACATTAGTTTAAAACACACATCTGGAATCATATTAACATATTTTAGAGGTAGGTTTAATACCGATAGCTTAAATATTTATCCAGTAATCGAAATATTTCCAATAAAAAAAATTACATTAACATAAGTACATTAAGAGGGGTGCCACGTTCTCGCCTCAGGTCTCTGTCTAGCCTGCGCTTAAGAGAGGCCATTTACTAGCTGACGCTTCGTACGCGTGGTTTCTCAATAAAACATTACCCTCCTTTTATGCAGTCGCGTAATGTGTATCCTATGTTTCAAGTCCATTCATAATCTATCTCTACGTATATAGGTACCACATTCCATCGAATTCGGTCGAGCCGTTAAGTTGTGAAAAGGTAACAAACATAGTTAATTTCAAATCGATATGTAGGTACGTAGATTATAACCTGGATTAACACATATGCTACTTTTTGTTGACAAACAACGCGTGCGAAGCCGCTGGCGGAAGCTAGTTATACATATAAACTTTCCTCTTGAATCACTCTAACTATTGCCGAAAACTGCATTAAAATCCGTTGAGTAGTTTAAAGATCTAAGCGAACCAACAGCGGAAGCGACTTCATTTTATACTATGTAAAGATTAGACAATTTTCTCTACAAGTATGCCTTAAAATTTTGATGTAAGCGGTCGCTTAAAGCACTTGGCGTTGGCACTGACAGGTATTTTTAAATTTAAACTCGTGTATGTAATTGAAATTATTTATAAATGTACCTGTGTACAAATTGTGGATTTAGAATTCTTGTAAGAGCTTGTTTTATTAACTTCACTGGAAACTTTACTTTTAAAATTAAAAGACATTGCTTATTTTTAATTTGTTATTGAATGTCATTTGTGTGTCAGGTTCGGAAGTGGAAATCTGGTCTCTGCTCTACGCTTTTAAAGGCGTGAGTTATGTCTGTATTATGTTGTAACTAAATAAGGGTGTTTGTCTATCGCTGCCGTCACTAGGACGTCATCGCGTCACCGAGAACGAAATGACGGCGCCGAAGTTGAGATAGGTACATGTTTTTTTATAAATTTAGGCTAGCGTTTGAGCACGATCCCGCCTGATGGTAAGCGATGATGCAGTTTGCGATTCAGTATTTTATTGCGATGGAACACGCTTGCCTAGATAGAAGAAAACTATTCACTCGCTACTTGAAGGCCCCTACATTGTACATACATACATTTACTATCGCCGCACGTCCACGACGTCATATCGAATAATCTCGTACATCACGGGTCTTCAACACTTCGACCATTTTTGTTTGGGAAGTGTGGTGGGTAAGGGTCGGACTTTCGTGCTTAACCCTGGCTTCAACGTCAGAGACGACTATCTCTGAGTCACGGGTTGATGTCCGGAGTGCCATCCTGGCTTCCAGTTTGGCCTCTCAGACGTTACGTGGCCGATGTCTTGGCTAACGTTGGTCCTCTTGTGGTATACGCTATGGAGAGGATGGTGAGCACAGGAGCTCCCGCGGTAATGGACGCCAGGGAGGTCGAATGTCAGGCGGCGACGGCGACGGCGGGGGACAAACGCCCTAAGGCCCGGGAATGAATTATAGATTTTTAGACCGCTTTCAATTAAAACCTGTTCTTGAGCCTTGGTTTAGTTTAGTTTGTTTCTGGAATTCTGCTTGATGACTGTAATACTACGAGCGACGAGTCGAGTCGAATGACGAGATTGTATAGCTCGTGCGCACGTCAAAGCGGTAAGCTCGCCACACGTCTAGCGAATGTAAACGCCGTATTATATCGGAATCTTAACGTGCACTGAAGCATTATTTGCACCACGATGTCCCACTACATTAAAAGTCTTTCAATTCAAACTACACGTCGTGAAATTTTTCAAAACCTTGATGTATTTAGATATTTTTGTTAATTAATGCATGTTAATTTTTCTTTAATGATACAATGTTTTATTGAACCGATGCAAACAGCATAATGATTGGTGTTGCATTGACCGGTTGGGCTTGTTGACCCGTGTCGCGGCTAGCTGTTTTTACGAACTACCTGACTTTTTGTTAATATATGGCCGTACGGTATGAATGGCTCAAGTGCCCTAAAATTTCGTCAAGCAGAATTTTATCGATTTTCTCGAGATTTTTGTTTTGTATAAAAACCGTAGCATTAATATAATTAGTTTGAAATCAAAGACCGTATAATTCTCTTTGTAATTCTCTCGATCGATTTTTAACGTGTGTTTGCTAACACATACAGATTGTACAAACTAACTTCCTTAGAGTAAGCGTTCACCAACTTGTTACGGGACTCGTAACGACCCGTATTCAGTCGATGAAAGGGTTGGTTACTTATTTATTGCGCGTTCGGTTATACTCGCTTGTATGAATGTGTATGGTATTTTTATGAAAGACTGATGTTTTGAAATACTGTAAAAACAATAATACTAAAATGTTTGTATAAAACGCACTCTAGTTGTCATTTCTCATTGAAACAAATCAACAAATTACGTTATAATTATTGATATAGGGCGCTTGGAATATGTAAATTAACCCGGGGGTAAACTCTGGTTGTGACTTGAACATACATTTCCTACCTGCTACACCAAAGTAGGGAATGTATGTAGATATACTTCACTCGTAAAACTGACATAGCTAAGAACTATCTCAGTTAAACTAGCTTTCTATCGTAAAAAACCGCGTCTGAATCGGTCCATTCGAGCTACGATGCCGCAGGCAGACATAGGCGTCAAACTTTGCACCCTCTTTTTGAGTGGGGACTAGAAAGTTCATAAAAAATCCCTAAAAGTGGATTTCTTGGGTTGAATCACCCCTTTCGGGTTATCATACTTATTCCAAAGCATTTTGTAGATACGGTGCCACATACTTATCTGGGCCAGTGGACTTAAATGAGATGAATAAGATAATATACGTTTATTTTGTCACCAATACAAAGAATATTAAAACTAGGCATAGAAGGAATAATTGTGAGAAAAATGCCCAGTAAGTGCTAAATGCTATAGCGCTGGTCTACCAGTTTATTCTCGAAATCCCCACCGGTTCGTAGAGGGCTTGCAACCGGACAATTACTACAAACATACATGCTTTAACACGGGCAATTTGTTTTTATATCATTTTATAAGAATTCGCCCGTCTTAAAGCATGTATTTTTGTAGTAATTGTCCGGTTGCAAGGCCTCTAGAAACCGGTGGGGACGTGGCGGTGGGGATTTCGAAAATAAACTGTGGTAAATACATGGAAGTGGAACTATGCTCGAGAGAAACGTGTTTTTTGTTACTTGCTGTATTGTATGCATACTTCTCACTATAATTGAAACTAGTTGCCAAAAGTGGTCAAAATTTGAATATATTTTTTATTATTAGCTTCGTTTTAAAATTTGCCCCTCCCTCTCCATATAAACTTGACTATGCCAGATCACACACTCCCCCGTGCACGGAAAAAGCTTAAAAAGGGATACAAAGTTTTTTCTTTACTTATTAATTTATAGAAGTTACATTAACCATTGCGGTGCCGTTACATGGTATGTTTAAACTCCCAATTTAATAAATAAAACCTATTAACAAACTTATTGAGGAAGACAACTTTACGTGGCTGTTTACATTTTAGCGAGATCACCGGTCTAGATAAGTTTGTGGAACATGTTTCCGTCGAATCACAAAGTTATGTTTCAAGTAAAATATTTGTTCTGGCTATGGGATGAAACGATAAAACCAACGGTAAATCATTGTGGCATCATTATCAGTCATGGAAACTACTGATTTAACTTTTGACAACGTCTTGTGCTATCAAAGAATATGAAGTGAAATTAAAAATAATATGGCTGAATTTGATAATATAACCTGGTTTATTACATAAACGAATCTAAAAATACCAATAACTTGCACATTAATGCATGCAATAGTGTGAAAGTAAAACAAATCATTATGGTTAGTTTTATAGCCCCCACCACTCTGCCCAATAGCGGGCATTTAAAAATCGTGCTATCATTTTCCCCACTTCGCGATAATTGGTGAAGCGCTGGTTGTAGTATTATGTTTATCATAAGTGATCACGCGGTGGGGATATGGTAACACGATATTTATTTGTTTCATAATCCGCTTAAGTAGGCCAGAGAATTATGTAACTAATTAACCCTTATTTTTTTTTGGCAAATTTTTAGATTCCTTTTGTTATCATTATCCAGTTTATTATAGTTAATCTATGTAAAACTGAGAGGCACGGGAACTAAACGGGACAAATACATTTTTGTATAATGCTTTTTCCTTATCGCGCTGATAAATGCTGGATTACATTGTTTTAAACCATCAATAAATGGTTAATAAAACGTAAAATTGATTTGTTTGTTTTTTCCTTTATTTCTAAGATATAGGTACTCTGTAAAACTATGATGCGTGCATAAAATAATGTTGTAAATGTTTCATCATACCATTATCTGAATAATCGAATTACAGTGCCTGAATTCGATATTGTTATTAAAAACTCAGAATAGAAAAGTATTTTGTTTTCTTTTTAAATAATGTACGTTTATGGGAACACAAATTATTGGAGATAGATTGTAATTTTGAGATTAGAATTACAAATCGGACATACCTCTGACTAAACCTAGGATATCTTCACGGATCTGAGATTTTAGATATCTTTGTGAATTACAATTTTGTTCTCGATGAGTTTTATTAGATTGTTTGTTAGTTTGGAAAGATTTGTTGTTTCTGTTGTATGAAGTGTACATATACATGTTTCCATGTAAATCTTAGAGTAAGATGAACTTTATTAAATTCTTTGTTAATTTATTCGTGTGATTTTCTTCTCTGCCTGCTAAGTAAATTAGGGAAGGAAGACTCGATAAATAAACACAAACAAACGATAAAGAAACAAAGTACACGCGGGAAATTTGCGGTAGTTTCGGCCACTAATCAGACTGCCCCACCTTAACTGTCCTTCACAACCTTATTATACCTACATAATATGATTGCGATTTTTTTATAGTTGGTAATGCTATTGACACGAAAGAAAGGCAGTGCTAACTAGCCCCAAACTAACCAAATCTTGTAGGTACCTACCTACTGTGGAAACCAGTTACCTAACTGATAAAATAAATATAGGTAGTATGGTCAAACTTTGCAAAAGTAAAATTACTTAAGGGCCCTGTCTTATGTTACCCGTTTTATGCGAATATTTCGTACAAGTCTGTGGCTCGGTTGGTAAAGAGAGATAAATACACCCAAAGTTTGGTTCATCAAAACTTAAAAGATCGAAAAATAAATTTAAACATCACATTCGTCAAATAAATTAATTTGTAACTCGCGTTCTCGTAAAATGAGCAATTGTGTGAACTATCTAACCCTGTTTTCAACCAAAAAACGAGTCGTAAAGTTTTTAACAAAAATATTGTCTTCTTTTAAATGCGTTTAAAAAATTTTAGTATCTTAATACAATATAAAAAAAAAATAAAGAATAAAAACTGCGCAATTTTACGCTTCAAAAGATATCGTTTATTCGAAAGTAGAAAGTTTATTAGTAAAAATTCACATACTATAACAAAGTTTAACCTTTTATTTACATATAAAAAAACTAGAAGTGTACTATCCATTAATTATTATAATATGATACAAAATAATTACATATAAAATGATGAAATGCAACGAGGCCGCTGGGCACCGTCCGAACACAGAAAAACCCTCCGTCGTCCGAGACACGTTCTCGGGGACCCGGATGACCAAATCACTTCCGCTAATACTGTATACTGCGTATGCAACGACGCGTGACTGTATATGCAACATCTACAAGGATCACTTTAAAACAGGGATCCCCAAACTATTTTGGACATGTGACCCCTTTTCCAAAATGAACTGTTACCTCAGACCCCCATGGCCAAATTACCTACTTTTAAGATCAACCCCCTTATTCATAATGGTCCGCTAACTTAAAACAGCTGATACAGAGTGTTACTTTTCATTCTGACTTAGGTCAATAGAAGAAGACAGAGTGAGAATTAACAATGCTTTAAATTAGTTAGCAGACTATTATGAATAAGGGGGCCTATCTTTCGTTTTTTCCTATTGATACAAAATACCTAGGTACTAAGGTACCAATTGGAAAACTTTGCACTTGGTTAAGTGAGTAAAGTTGACTTCCTCAAAATTTAACAAAATAAAAAGACATACAATTCAGTAAATATCATGTTTAATTTATAATGATTATTACAAATTAAGTACTTAAAGAATCTTAAGTAGGTAGGAAATTATGTATAAAAAAGTATTAATTCGCAAAGAGAAAATAAAACATTCAGTGTGATGGATGAACCTGGTGACTATCTACCAATCTAGCTACATCCGGTTCAATATTGGTGAGTTGTAGCCTTAAATCTCCACGTTCGTTGATTTTCATACGGTTTCTTTGTTTCGTCAAAATGTTTGTTTCCACACTGAAGCTTTTTGCAACTAGGTATGATGATGGAAAAGCGATATGGTATTTTTCAGCAATGTTCCACAATGTAAGATGGATACTGTGTTTCAATGTTGCGTTGCAACCAGAACTTCTGATTGCCTTGGTCTGTGCTGATGGTAATCAACTCTTCTTGCATTATCACATTGGCTTCTTCTATGGCTGTGGTATTGTACGGATTTATTATCCATTGAGGAATTTGTAAATTTAAAAGATCCTCAAACCTCTCCGTAAAATCCTTGTTTAATGCGTCCAAGTGAGTGACATATAATAAAATGTCATCATCTTGAAGCATTTCTGGTAATTTTGACAAATGCGGAAACTGCGAATATTATTTTCTGCCTAAATTTTGTTTATAAAGGATATGTTTACCCACGAAGGCCGATATTATTGATTTTGTTTTAATCAAGTTAAGATCGTCACCCTGCAGCTGCAAATTAACTTTGTTGAATATTCCAAAGATATCATTCAAGTAATAAATATCTGTTTTACAATTGTTCAGATTTTCTTTCAAATACGGATCTTTTTCTTGTAAAAACTCCAACACAGATTCAAAAATGCCTGAAAATCTTTCTAAGCAAGAGCCTCTTGATAGCCAGCGAACTTCAGTGTGCAGAAGTAATCGAGTAAAGACTTCGTTGTTTTCCTCACATAGCTGAGCAAAAAACCGAGAGTTCAAAGAATTGCTTCGAATCTTGTTGATAGCATTTATTACATATTGTAAAGAATTATGCTTATGCTGATGGACTCAGCTTTTTTGCTACTAAATGCTGCCTGTGAATCACGCAGTGAATGACCAGTACATCAGGCAGTTGTCGCTTTAAATGAGCTATAAAACCACGATGATGACCAACCATAGACGGTGCACCATCAGTCGCAACAGAAACAATGTTTTTCCATGGAATAGCTTTGTCAGTAAAAAAATGTTCCACGGCCTGAAAAATCGATTCTCCTCTGGTATCAGTCTCTAAATATGTAGCAAAAAGCAGTTCTTGGCACATATTTTCATCTTTGATATATCGAACATATCCTAACAACAGAGCTTCATTGCCGGGTAATGTAGACTCGTCCAACTGGAGAGAGAATCTGTTGGTCTGTAAGAACTTGCATAAATGTTTTCCACAACCCGTCCCATCTCGTCTATGCATCTCTGAACGGCTCAAAGGTATTCTCTTTAAAATATCATGTGCGGGTTTGTGCAATACATTGTTAAGGACCTCCGCAATGGCTGGTAAGATAAGCTGCTCTCCAATTGTGTGGGGTTTCCCCGACTTCGCTATTAGTAAAGATATATTATAGGACGCTCGTAAACCATCATCGTCTTTAATAGATGATGACGCAAACATCGATCTTATGGATGGTCTTTTGTCTAGTTTTTCTTTAAGAGCTTGAAAAAATGACAAGGCCTCATGGCATCGTTACTGAATACTTTTTCACGTATGAGACACATCCGCAATCAAAAAATGTTGATTTGATGGAGATGCAATAAATCCGAACTTCAAGTAGTCCAAACGGTATTGTCTGCATTTTTTTTTTCGTGTCCGCCATCATAAAACTCTCAGTAATCCTGCAAATAAAAAAATAAGAAACTACCTAAATAAAAAACAATAATAAACTGTTAAATTTACTGGTAATTTTTTTACAATTCAAACCACTGAGGCAACTGCAAACAATCTACACATAGCTCAACTGATCACTATCACACAGTGGGGCAATGCAGCCAGTGTCTTGGGGACGCTGTCTTGTATGACAATGCTGATGCGCTGTGCCGGATAAAAACTGTTTAGTACTTACCCTGTTAATTTTTCATAAACTGCAGATATTGTATGGTTACGCTATTAACTCGCGTAGGGAGCTGAGCATTTTGTAAATTCTTTTTCAATCACTTTACTTCACATAATTTAGCTATGTTATAACTTTGTAATCTCTTGAAATAAATGAGTACTTATATGAGTTATTATCGTTCAAGCTCCAACGAATTTCAAAACGCAAATGAACTTTCAACCTAAGTGCAAGCTCGTTAAATAGTAAAATATCGGGAACATGTTTGGACTTGCAACTTGATCATGAATTCGTTCGTATTTAATCGCGTAAGTGTCAAATAGAGAGCAAGTCAAAACGCGCCTGAAAGACGTACGCTCGAACTCATTATCTTGCACAAACTTGTCCACACTGACTTGCCGAGTTTTTCATCTTGTACGAACTTGAGACTTTACATTACGACAACAATGCTATTTTCTACAAAAATATTAATTATTCTTAGTACACGTAACACAACAATACAGTACCTACCTACCTATCTTGAAAGATTTAAATAAGAACTTGTGTTAATTAAATAGGGGTCGATTTTTAGACCTCGTCGACCCCCAAAATCAGTTTTCGTTTATGTCGACCCCTAGGAAACCGATATCGACCACTTTGGGAATCCCTGATTTATACGATACGTATTTTTTGGAAGTTATCTAGTATTGCGCTCTTTCTCGCACGCACGCCTTGGTAGGTAGGCCTAATTAATTAGCAGTGCACGACACGAAACTAACCGATCACTTTGGGAATCCCTGCTTTAAAACGTCCAATATTTTTTTTAGTTTTTGGAGGGGCACAAGGCAACTTTCTTAGTAAATTTTCAAGGATATGTGACATCTACAAGGATCACTTTGAAACGTCCAATATTTTTTTTAGTTTTTGACGGGGCGTAAGACAACTTTCTTAGTTAATTTTCAAGTATATGCGTCATGTACAAGGATCACTTTGAAACGTCCAATATTTTTTTTAGTTTTTGGAGGGGCGTAAGGCAACTTTCTTAGTAAATTTTCAAGTATATGCGACATCTACAAGAATCACTTTGAAACGTCCAATATTTTTTTTTAGTTTTTGGAGGGGCGAAAGGCTACTTTCTTAGTAAATTTTCAAGTATATGCGAAATCTACAAGGATCACTTTGAAACGTCCAATATTTTTTTTTAGTTTTTGGAGGGGCGTAAAGCAACTTCCTTAGTAAATTTTCAAGTATATGCGACATCTACAAGGATCACTTTGAAACGTCCAATATTTTTTTTTAGTTTTTGGAGGGGCTTAAGGCAACTTTCTTAGTAAATTTTCAAGTATATGCGACATCTATAAGGATCACTTTGAAACACTTTTTTCCTTAGCAAATTATCCAATTGATGTAAAACTTTGCAAACCGGTAGAACTAAAATAAAAATTCCAGACTATACTAAAAACGTTCTGATCTGATGATAGAGCCAGGAGCTGTTCCTTAGAACTCCTCAGAAAATTGTCTGATTGAGCTGAAACTTTGCACACCGGTAAAATTCGAATGACATTACTTTAATAGATCGAGAAAAGCGAGATCTCTAAATCAACTTGGACAAATCGGCGCTGTATGTATGTATGTTTGTCCGTGGATAGCTTTCGTAACGTTTATCCGATCATCGTGAAATTTAATACATAGGTAGGTAGTGATGGCACAATTTTGGTGTGACGAATGAGCTAAAAATGTTAGGGGCTTGTTGAGATATTGGGGTTCAAGTGGGGTAGAAGAAATTAAAATGAGGCTATCAGGTCAAGTGTGACGTCAAATGAAAGGTATTTATTGGTACTTTTAGACTCTGTTTATTTATTATTTTATTTTTCGTAATTCTTTATAGTTTTTGAGTTATTAGCCATGATTTGTGTAGCTTTAGTGACACAAATATAGAGAAAAGTCTGAAATCTAGAATAACTGCAAATTCTAATCTAAAAAGAGTACTGTTTAACTCCCATTATTGGTAACGTGAATGCAACTGTAGGTCAAATTAGTTGGTTGTGAATTTCGTGGCACTATTATAGGTACTAGTGGTTCGCCCAGAACTGAGATCTCGCGAGTCTCAACAAAAATAAAAATAAATAGGTATTATTCATAACCTTTGACTAATAAAATAGTGTCACGAAATACACAACCAACTACTTGAACTACAGTATTATACAAATAACAAGTAACGGGAGTCCATATTAATTCTTTACTTTTTTTAGGGACAGAAATTGCAGTTATTTTGGATTTCAGACTTTTCTTTATATTTGTGTTACTAAAGCTACACAAATACCAAATTTCAGCATTGTGGGGTCATTGATGTACTTACCCTGTGAATTTCGTTTAAGTTTAGTTTTTATGCCGCCTAATAACTCAAATACTACAAGGATGCAATAATAAAAACGGGGTCTAATATACTAATGTATCTTTCATTGGCTTTCACGGCCCATTGGACCTAATAATCTTATTTTTGTTGTTTTGCCCCTATTGAACTCCCATATCTCAACAACCCCCAAACATTTTTAGCTCACTTAGTCACACCAGGATTGTGCCAACACTACCTAACTATATATCAAGTTTCACGATGATCGGATCAATGCTTCGAAACTTATACTCGAACAAACAAACATACGTACATACGGCCAATTTGCTCAAGTTGATTTGGAAATCTCGCTTCGCTCGATCGTTTTGTACTCGCGACTCGCGAAATCTCAGTTCGGGGCGAACCACTAGTTATTTTACTTGTAGAAATCTTGTCAGACCATTATAATCTCGGAGTCTTCAAGTCCAGAGTGAACAGGTTCTATCCAGGCAAGCTCGCTCCTTCTTCGACCTTACCATCAGATGAGTACCTAAGTGGTCAAGCGTTTAACAAATAAAATAAAAAAAACTGTATAATACAAATGAAGATACGAAGATACACAATAGATAGATAGATAGATAATTCTTTATTGTTACACCAAATTAAAATAACTTAACTTAGAAAACTTATAGACTAATACATGGTGGTACAATGGGCGGCCTTATCGCTCAAAGCGATCTCTTCCAGGCAACCTTTGGATGGACTGGATTGAAAAGACGTGTGAGGAGGCGGTGTGACAACAAATACCTATTTATGTAGGATACAAATAAATACATAAATATACCTACATATACTTACATAAATAAATATAAAATATATACATACATATATACTTTTACAATAAATATCGAAAGGAAATACAATGTTTATTTTAAAGAAGCCGTTAAGTATAGTTTGCAGACCTCATTTTTAAAAATAGGTAAAGATTTAGCAAGTCTGATGGAAACGGGCAAGTCATTCCATAATCCGACAGCTCGTACCGTAATCGAGTTACTAAAGAAGTTGGAATTATGGGATGGAGTTTTCAACTGGAGAGTAGTGGAAGAACGCAGATTGCGGGTATGGGATAGATTTAGGAATTCAAAGCATTGTTTGAGATACGGCGGAGAAGAAAAAGTAAATAGAATTTTATATAAAAGAGTTAGAATATGAGCATTCCGACGAGAGCGGATTGGCAACCACAAGAGTTTAACGCGAAACTCGGAAATATGATCATATTTACTATAAATAAACATTTTCATTCGATCGACATGACAAAGGATCAAAATTATTTGTCCTATAATGAGGTGTATAGGTTCCGGGAGCCGCGCATTTACGAGTCGCGTGCCTGCCGGACTTCGCAAATACCTAAACTTGACAGCGGCAGATTTGGGAACGGATTCTTAAATAATACCTACCTATAATTGGCACATATTTTTAAGTACCTACCTACTGTATTGCCTACCTACATACATAAAAATACTGGTACTTAGAAGTACCTACCTACCTCAATCCATTTATTTTTTCCGAAAATAGCTGATTTTTATTAAATGTTTATGCAATAAAAACATTGAATCAAACGCTCTCAGTCGTAAAACAAACGCTCTCGTGACAGCACATTGAGTCTCATTCAGATTTTGATTTTTGACATTATTCAGCACCCTATAGATATAATGTTTCACCCCTGTGTATTGTGACCTAGATAGATACATCCAGCTATAGGTACAAGTTTAGGCGGCAATCATCAAAGGTTCTAGTTATTTTGGTTCAAATAAGATGACTAACGTAGTAATATATTTACTAACATTGCTTGCCCACTACAAAAAGGATCAAAATAAATTATAAAACGTCGATTTTTTGCTTGATACTCACAACAGGTTTATTTCAGCTGGTGCCTAGGAGATAAGGATTATGTAGCTATATTTTTAGTACCTACCTATACTTAGTTCTACAAGCCTGTCCCAGGCTCTAAGAGCGGCAATATCCTTAACCCAACTACTTAGTACCTACCACAAATTGCCGCCGGGGCACGAGGTATAAATCATGCTGAATCAATAGAAGTCTCACTCACTCCCGCGACCCCGAAAAGCTGAGCTAGGCTATAATTAGGTAGGTACCTACATAAATTATGACCCGATTCCCGGCATCGCGTGAAAGACAGCAGAGATAGGTAAGTACCTATCTGTCTACACAGCTTTGGAATATTTTCTTAATAAATATGTTTCAGTCTCAAAACGCACGCCCATCTGCCCCTTTAACGATACCTAACTAAGTATTCTCTGTTTTCTCACTGTACGACGTTTCAAAATGCTCCTAATAAAAATGAGTAGGCTACTTTGATATAATGTGGTAATGGGGCGCACAATTTAAGACTGGAACACACTGTTATTTTCATAATTCTCATTATCCCCCACCAGTGAGGATAATGAAAATATACGGATATTTGTATTCATATTCATTTATTCTGCTTACTTGTACCTAAAGGTACATTTTTGAGCTTAAATAGTAAGTAGCTTAGGGGGTAAGTAGGTACATATATCCTGTAAGGGCACTGCAAGTAGGGTTTGTGCCTTTTCAAAAAGTACAACAATTAAACATATCAAATTATGCAAATTAAATTAATTTATGCAGCCTAGGTCAAATAATACCTACAATAGAAGAACAAGATAGGTCAAGCTATCGGGTCAGTCCTGGATTTGTCAATAGGCCGTATAAGCCGCGGCCTAGGGGCGGCAGCGTCCTAGGGAAGGCACATTTCAGAGGATAAAAGTCAAAGAAGTTCACTATTTTTCTCATGGTTTCTAGACTAATACGTTTAATCCCTATAGAAACTCATTCCTATCGAAAATTATCAATCCTAGATACCTACTGTTAATACAAATGGTAAATTATTATTTTAGAAAGGTACATGGGGCGGCGGAAATAAAGTGGCCTACACTCATAAAAAATATAAATCCGGCACTGTATCGGGTACCTAATAATATATTGTCAACTGGATAAATATTAATAATAAGAATACTGTTTAATCATAATGTCAAGTAATTTCAACATATAAACTATATCTAAACATGCTTATATACTACATAGGTTCCTACCTATTAATGTTCGCTTTGTTAGTTATGCTGTCCGATAAGTAGGTATTCGTCTACTGAATAGTATGATTTTTATTAAAAATTATTTCGTATTCCTATAAAATATTTTATATACTTCCTCGTTTTTAAGATAGTGAGGCATTTTCTTATATATTTTAATAATTCGGAAGTTAGGGCTTCTGTCTACGGATTGTAGTATCTAAAATTATGGAAAACTCTAATGCATTCGTTTAGTTTTTCTATAAGGTGTAATGTTAAAGCGCCAAGGAAAATCCTCCGAAGAAAGCTCATTCCAAATCCTATATATAGGTGCGCTGAAGAAACACATGAGTGCACGCACTAAGAGTTTTCCACGCATCTACAATGTGGCTCTACTCGCGCGAAGCTTCTATAGATTCAGTGCTTCTTAGTAAAACATTTTTATAAAATATGGTCTGTAATGTGGACTAAAATCAAAGTTCAAATAAAACAAATCTACAGAAGAAAAACACTTATTAGCTCCACTACACGTCGACTGAGGACGCCCTTGTATCGTATTGTATTTACACAGCTATCCATCTAAAAACCGTGTAGTACCTACCTTGCTCCTAAACGAAATTACAAAAGGAAATGGATGCATTGACGTAGAAAGCAGGTTATCACCATCACTCACCGTTACTTATCAGCATTAATATGTAGGTAGCTATTAATAATACTGTATCAAGTAACACGATAAAAATCCCTTCAGTAGGTAATATCAGTAGCAATGTGCAAGACCTTCTTTCTCAAGTATCTCGTTGTCACCAGAATATCTAGTGTCATAGAAATTTTAATTTTCAAAGGTACCTACCTACCTACACCTTTATTAGGTATTATACCATCAACAACAGACTGGATACTCAAAGGCCTAAACCGAACTTTTTGAGCTAGCAGTCAGCAGTAGTAGCAGGACTTGTCTATCAGTGTCAAATATTAGGAGCATTTACCTAATTTTTTAGCCCACTTACACAAAATCATACTCATCACAAGGGCTAATATCTTTTTTGTGCTACCTATTTTTATTGTGAGTGTAACCTTTCGCAACGAAATAGTCCCTCCCTAGTGTGGAAATTGCAGGCCTACTGTAGCTGTACTACAGTAGGCCTGCAATTTCCACACAAGATTTAATAGTTAGTATTCTATCGAGCTGGGCGTGGTAGAATGCGCGCGCCTGCACCGGGCACTGCGTCAAGGCCTCGGCCCACGCGAGACGGAGATGGTGAACCTACCTTATCAATTCATTATGTTATTGATTGGGACAGATATAGGCCGTTGTGTCTATGATCTGACCTTATCTCAAAGTCTGTTAACAGCCCTAAGTTAGGTTTTATTTCATCTCCGCCCTGAGAGTGATCATTGTTACACGGCGATTACACTGTTCATACTCACTCACTCTCACTCAGCCTACGATTCATCTCTATCCACTAAAGGCGATATTTCCAAGGACTTACGCATATTAGTCTTCTTACAGACGAGTAGCACTTTGTTGTCGACATTAGTCGGCAGGCTACTGGTCGACAAGTCGACGGCGGCTGCAGCCAACCGATGCCGGCGCGCGGCGGTTAGTATTGCCTACCTACAGAAGCCAGAACTTAATTCATTTCCAGGAAAAAGCACTATTGTTACTTCTTCTACTCCGTTAACGCAAATGGAAATGGAGGAATCGTTCATCGTGGGTTGATGAAAAATATTGACATAGGTATAAAAGAAAAGGTATTTTTTTCTTAAAAATCAGTTACAACTTACAAATTCGTTACAGACTGACGACGCCCATGCTTTGTTTTTCAATATTTTGCCGGCCATTAAGCCGCCGCGGAACAAATGTTTGCATGATCTAGAGATATTTTTTCTGGGTCTGGATGTATTTCTATACCTACCTATATTATAAGTACTTTTTTGTAACCTATACTTTCCCACTGCTGGGCAAACGTCTATCCTCCATATCTCACGATCACTCGCTACGTCCCACCAAGCATTTGGAATGCATCAAGTTCGTCACGTAGTACGTAAGTATGTACGCAAGTCTAAGTAGGTACGTATTAACAAAAAAGTACCTATACGTATAGTATTCTATCAGTTATCTGGTTCCCATAGTAGGTACAAGCTCTGCTTAGTTTGAGGCTAGATAGCGCTGTGTGAAATGTCCAGCAATATTTATTTATTTAAGATACTCATCTGTTTTCCTACTGATACTCACCGGAGTCCTATCTTGCTTAAAAATTAACCATTTCTATAAGATTATTTATTACAGATGCCAAAGTGGTTTGGTTAGAATCTTTTTAAAATCCCATATATTCAGCTTATTTGGTCACACCCGAGTTGTGCCATCATTACCTATCATTACAAAATTTCACGATGATCGGAGTAACGCTTCGAAAGCTATACTCGGGCAAACAAACGTAAGTACACACAAACACCAATTCGTCAAAGTTGATTTGGAGATCTCGCTTCGATCCACTTGTGTTCTGTGCTTCGATCGATCACGATAATTTTAATAACATTTCCCCCTGGAGTTAACTACGAAAAAATAAAAGAAAACGTAGCCAGATGTTCTGGAAAGACATAGTGCCCAAAAAACGATAATCTAGGTACCGTTCATTCAATTTATTCACCAGGTTTTCGAGAAAACGATGTCGGGATAATTAGTGATTAAAAATCTATCAATCTTGCTGTCCGTTAGTAGACACCTTCGCTGTGTGCTAGGCATCGATATACAGTGTTTTTTTTTACTGTAACAGTACGGCAGCACCCATAACCAGAGGAGATACAGGTGCAGTTTCTTTTAAAACATCAGCTCGTTTTCGAAGAAAAACATTATGGCATTAAAATTTTTTTGGTCAAGTGTGAGTAGCGCCTTAAAATGAATCAAGTTGGTAAAATTTTTATTTGATGCCTATCGATGCAGTCCTTTGTAAGGATCATTTTATTGTATCGGATGAAAAAAATCTGAACAGCGGAAGTTAGTCAAATTTGATAAAAAGTAAAATTCCTTCTACAAACATTTTATTAGATTCTAAAAATAAAAAAAAACGTACAACTTATGAGCATTCAGCATACAGAGTCCTGACCTGGCACCGTGTGACTTTTCTCTGTTCCCAAAAATCAAGAACCAATTACCCGATCAACGGTTTTCACTTTTCACCAGAAGAGGCTGTCGAAGAGTATGAAAAAAATGTATCTGACGTCACCACCGGAGGAGTGGCACAAATGTTTTCAAAATTGGTTCAATTGTATGAAAAAGTGCATTGACGCAAAGGGAGAATATTTTGAGAAATAAAAAATAAATTCATTTTTGACCATTAATAGTATTTTTGTATTATTGATTCCGGGTATTATGAGGGAGGCCTTTGTCCAGCAGTGGACGTCCTACGGCTGATATGATGATGATGATGATTGATTCCGGAAACTTTTAGTGTGCCCCTCGTATAATAATTCAGTATTAATATTCCAATAATATCATATTTTTTTAAGTATTTATGAGTTGGAAACCTGTGATTATGTTATGAAAGAAAGAAAAGAAAAGTTGTTTATTTCGACCACCTATATTATAACCTGACGTACCTATTTCGTTATCCATAGTAGGTAGGTGATAATCGATACATTCGTCTTGTATCCTTATAGGTACATCACTAAAGCAGTAGCAAAGTATTTTGGACTAGAGAGTAACAGCCATGGCATTATCAATCTTATTCTTTGCTGTTAGAGACTATAACAAAAATCGTTAGCCACAGCGCCATCTGTTGTTGAGTGGCTTTGTTTTGTGGGTAATCAAGTAACAGCCATTGCATTATCAGTCTTACTTCTAATTAATAGACTAAAATAAAAATATTTTCTAAAGCGCCATCTTTTGGTGAGTAGACTTGAATTTTTTATTACTATTTATTTTATTGGATTTTAAATCATGTTCCCTTAGTGGCTAAGGTTTTATATCCGTAAAATTAGTTTTATGGTTTTATGCTATTTTGAACGTTCTCTTTCAACCAATTATAACTTTTATTTCTAAGTGTGCTAGTTTTTACATGTGTGAGTTTAGCTACACTGGTTTTCATAGTCAAAAGTCATCATGCTAGTTCTATTGTGTTTTATGTTTTGTGGTGTGGTTTAAAGTACACTCGTTTTTAATTTTTTTTTCTACTGACCTGCCTGAATCCTCAGAGATTAGTAGATGCGCTCTCTACAGGTTTACTATTCTTAGGTCACGCCCTCAGAGACTTGCATCAGGCCGCGTGGAAATAGATTAATATATTTTCAAATGGGTACAATATTTTCTGTCACCTAAATTTAGATGTCACTAATATGCAATACCTTAATAATTATACTATCCCCATGAAATATATTAGTCATCATAATAATAAAAACTGTCTCTAAATATGAATCTTCGAATTAATGTAAATATGTATGTAATTTAAATTATAGTTAGATCACTTTTTTCTATAGCCTGAATATAAGAGCAGTCCTCTAAAAAGTAAGTGACGAGCAGCGGACGTAAATCGAGACGGGGCACCCCAACTTGAGTAGGTTAGGTTCAAAAAGAGTGACATAATCGACACGGAGCACCCCGACCCCACGTGGTCTTGTGCGTGACACCCCTAGAGTGTATATATAAACAGCGCGGGAGCCAGAAGCTCGCGGGAGGTCCTGAGTGTGACTTGCTTCATTCAGGGGCGACCTTAAGAGCTTCTGGCGGGAGCCCACCCAGAGTCCGTGGGGTTGGAAGAAAAAGTGGTCTATGAAAACGTGGGGAGCAACATAGACCACATTTCCTCCAAACCCCTGGACTCTGCCTTTTTTCAATATAAAAAAATTGTTTTTTTCATACTTAACCTCAAACCTTAATTTGTATAAAAAGTACATAATAATATGCAAACACATAATAGGATTAGCAATCCGTTTAAAAATTTTAAACCCACCACCAGAGGCGAAGAATGTACCTATAGATCAAAAACGAAAAAGAAGGCGTCCCACTAAATCAAAACCAGCACTAAAAGTGCAGTTTAATTATATTTTAATTTTCCAGTGATTAAAAATAAATGTTTAAGTAAACATTTTTATATTGTTTGGTGATTCACTTTTATTATTTTGAAACCCAATATAATTATTTGATTATTGATAATATTTCCAAGTAATTCTTAATTAATATTTAGGTAAGCGTTTTAATATTATTTGGTGATTCAATTTAGGTGACAGATCTACTATTTTAGGAACAAATATTATTTATTAGGTCACTGAAAATGCATTTATTAGGTAATTGATAAAATCATACCCTTTTCAAATGGATGACATAGGGTCTTCAAAGATCTCTGGCCTACTATAAACTCACGAAAACGACATCTAATTTATTGCGATTCAGCTTAAAAACTTATCAATACACAGCATTGTTAGCGTTTATCCGCCATTTTGGTTTTTTTTCGTAACTTACGAAAGGAATACTTACATTTAACACTCGCAAAAATGACGAAATTACAAGGTAGGCACAGGTTGTAGGTATGCAGTTCTAAATGCTGTAACAGGCCGCACGCTAGTAATTACTTTTTTTCCTATTTAATGCGTAGTGGGGTTTAGGTACGCATTGAAATGACAAATATTTTATTTATCAACAAATATGACTATGACTAATCATTTTAAAACAGATAATTTTTAAGTGAACTTATTGTTGAAAGAGCTTTTAATAACTAAATGGTTTGTCAGCCCGAGACCATGACTGTTGCAACACAGCCGAAACGTCGGGATAACAAATAAAAAAGGTACATACGCGATAAATACCCGTTTTAATCAATAATTATATACTAAATGGTTTGGTCGGTGGTATTCACACTAGGCCAAGCCTGGTATCGTGAAGATCTTGAAAATCTAGATGGATTAACCAGTTGTTTATACCTCGGCCTAATAAATTAATAAAGTTAACACGCAGTTCTTTTTTAAATATATATAAAAACAGTTTAAAATGACAATTGAAAACTTATATAATTACTAATAATAACCTAAAGGTCATTGGGCATTTTGTTCGGACATATGACCCACGGCGCACAAAAACGAAACAGGGCTAGGTATGTAGTTAAATGTATATGTTACTTAATGGTATGGGTCGCATTATTGCAGGATATGGGAGAACCGCAAAAAAATTTTTTTTAATTAATATTATAGCATTTTTAAAATAATTATTATAGCATTTTTAAATTATTATTATAGCATTTTTATAATGAACTAAGTAAAAACTATTGGCCTGACTGTAAAAATACTTTGTAAAACAGTTGTTTTGAACAATTTCCAGGAATACGAAAATAAAATCCATTTTGCGGTAATAATATTTTTATTCTGCATTATCAAAATCTATAGTTAATTCATCTAAAAAGGCTGCAGGCGCGTCTATCACGTCTTGATGCCTGGCCCATGACAGAAAGTATACGACGCTTACAACATGTGCACAGCTTCCGACAGTGCGACGGCCGTGTATACACGAGCAGTAATACTGTTGGATGCTATTTCTTCCAATATGGGTAGGATCTACTAAAATATAGGTGTAGTACTGCTTTGCACGGACGTGTCGTGACTGTATTCTGCCTCTTATCAATATCTTATTTTCAATCATTTCTTGGTGCCGGTATAGTTCGATAGTGTATACACCATCCTCACGCATGTGCTCGTGGCAATACGATCTTGCGATTCTCAAGTGGTATGATCCCAACGTAAACAATATTAATTCGTCAAATGTAAGCCGAGGAAAGTCATCAAAATCCGGATCATTGCCATCGAGTCGCACAAACGCTACTCTCTGCCTGTTTAAATTATGGTTAATCACATATTCTGCCATCTCATTGGGTTCATTCATTCGTTCATTTATAATTCTTATGAATTGTTCCGCATACATATGGTCCTCATATGGATGGCGAGTAGCATTAATTATGGCCGCAGTTATTTTGAAGTCGACCATCATGTTTCTCATGGCAACGTTAAAATATACATGGCGGAAGATTTTAAAATCTTTCTTGAATCTGCCGTTAATGGTTTCCACTACCCACCGGATCATTGTTATTAATCTAGATTTATTAGCATCTAGTGTCGTCAGTTGTTCTCCTCTTACTCTTGTAGGCGGCATGTGAGGATTATACCCGCATTCCTCAATTTTATCAATCGAATCCCGAAATCCACGATCCAATATAAAAACATCATTAACTCTCAAGAACCCATGAATCGGAGAATCTTCTTGCATCAGGTCACGCATAATGCTTGCGTCCGAAGTAGTCGCAGTGTAAGGCCCCGTAACATCTACTATGTAGCCGTCGGTACATACTATAAGGAAGGGTTTTACTAAGTTCCGAAACTTATGAAGACTGTAAGTTTTGCGCTGGAAAAGGAAATTCGAACTCTTTTGTAGATAAATATATGTTCCATCACATACGAGAATGGCCGCCGGTTCATTATAGTTACCACCAAAAAAATGGCTTGGAATTGCAAGATTCTTGGCCACCACATCTTCCCTAGTAATATGATTTAAGCCCAAATGCTGTGGAACAAAATCATTACTTAAGCATTCTCTTGCTATCGCCAACTTCCTTTCTAGGGTTCTCCTCGACATATTGAATTTAGTGGCTAATCGCTCATCTGGTTCACCGGTTCTTATTTTTGTTAAAAAAATTCCAAGAACTGTGGCAGGATGAACTGATCGATCACCCAGTGAAGGCGTTTGGTTCAAAATAACATTAAATTGATATTTTGTTAGTCCCGTCCAAAAGTGAAATTCATTGTCCTCTATTTCTTCAATATTTTCGAAATCAAGGTTGCTTCTTTGTTCGATACCCCATTTATATAAATTCATCATACCAACAACATGAGTACTGTCAAAGTTTTCGTGGGATGTAGTGTTGAGCAAGTCTACCCAATCATTCCTCATAAAATGAGCATTGCAAACCCGAGCTAATTCTGGTATATAAAAATTGTGATTGTGTAAGAGTTGGAACTTAGCATATAGTGGAACATTATGGGCCACTACATTTCTACAGTTTGTAAAAATACAATGTCTCGCTGTATTCGATGCTCGCTTATATCCTCTAGGCGTAACAAAACTAGGCTGCAATTGTACTTGATCTTGCACTGGTTGCTCTTCAACTGGCTGATCTTGTACTGGTATATTTTGTACTTGTTCATTTTGTACGGGTTGATTCCGTAAACGACGATCTAACCTTGACCAACAAGCATGGCACATGGCCCGTGAGCCATTAAAAGTAATCTGAAACAATTGAAAAAAAAATATATATATTCCTCCATTTATCAAGAAGTAAAATGAGCCATTACATTGAGCAAAGCAACATTTGTACAATCAAGAGCACGCGACGAGTCATACACATACGATGACAGTGTAGTGTACTTACCTCACGTGGTATTATTTCTTGCAATAATAAATCTACAAGATCCCTTTGTCTTTCCAAAAAGAGAACTGTCAATATGTGTTTTCGTCGACGTAAAACAGATCGATTACACGACACGCAACTATTTTGTCTTTCCATGTTAATGTAAACCAATCGTCAAGCAAAATCAGGGGTCCATAAAACACGCTCAAGTAATCAATAAAATGCAAAAATCGGAAACACGAGTTTAAACGCACAGATCGAAACGAAGGATGACGTACGACTGCGAGGCGGTCAGAGCGGGTGGGGCGCAGGCGGCGCGTCGCACGCGCACTTCGATACCTTACTGTTATTTTCTACCTGTCGAAAGTGCGAGCGAGAGAGACATACAATCTGTTATGCGATACAAACATTTTTCTTATGCTTGTACATACATTTTCACAATGCTGACAGTAAAATCTTTAGTTTTTAGTCTAATAGAATTATAGTTAGACTCACATACATACTGTTACATAACATTTTTCCTCCAGCAGATACATAAAAAAAATTTACATATTTAGAAAAGTGGAATTGAATACTTTACTTTAAAAGTGATTTGAACACTGTGCGCGAAAAAAAAAATGTGGGTCAAAACCGCCCAATGATCTTTATGTATGATTCATCAAAATCATCAATAAAATATGCAACATAAAACATACTAGCTGACCAATCCGCAGCTTCGCACGCGTAGTTTTTCAATAAAAACATTACCCTCCTTCTGCGCAATTGGGTAAAAAGTAGCCTATGTCACCCGGGGATAGCGTAGCTTCCCAACAGCGAAAGAATTTTTTAAATCGGTCCAGTAGTTTCAGAGCCTATTCAATACAAACAAACAAATCTTTCCTCTTTATAATATTAGAATATTAGTACCTATAGATAATAATTCCAGAGGTCGCTGGAGACAGTTCATCCATTCCCGTATGAAATCACACCATGGCCACGATCTTCAGTCATGAAGGACCGACCAGAGAGAGAGAGATAATAATTACTAATACAAATATGTAGTTACTAGTTTTTATTGTAAATTATAATAATCCCCACATGCCAAAATAGGTGGAGATTATGACATTAACTTATAGTAAGTCATGCATGTCTTAATAGAACTTATCAACTCAGTTAATAGAATTGATTAACTAGCACAATTAAACAATTTTTACCGGAAATGATAATTCACGCATGCGCCGTATGCTAAAATGAAAGGCATGTAAAGGGAAAAAAAATAGTATACCTACATACTTGAGAAAAAAAACCACCTGTTTCTTTTTACCGCGAGTTTCTGCTCGGCCTATAGAAGTAGATACCCTAATTAGTGAGAATGAGAACAAAATGTTCCATAGAGAAAAACTTTATTTGGCTACAATAAACATACTTAAGTCTTCACAGCAAATAATATCACTAATATAGCAACGGTGGGTTATAAAATTTGGTAATGCAATCAGATCTGTCATTTCCACATTAAAACTAAAACTGCCTATACTAGAAGCGACTCTATTGACTCTTTGGCCTAAAGTTTATATGATGTTGATGTCAATTTGAGGAGCTGGTTTAATAGCATCCTCATCTTCAGAGCTGTCCTCCTCATCATCGCTGCTCGAGGTCATAGAACCGTTATCCTCCACTTCCTCCTGTTCGCTTTCGGTATCTGGATCATCCTGGAACTCTGTAATAGAATAACAATGTAATGCTGTGTGCTATTCAATATTATTCTTAAAATCTTTATTAGGAGACTATGAGATCCATAGTTACATTACAGTTAAAAAACACTAGTAAATAAAAATATGTTAAAGATAAAAACTAAACTTAATAGGGCAGTCATATTTGTCAGTTATGTATGACGTTCAGTCTGCTGTAGTGACTGTCTCTTACTATGCGTAATAGGGATGCGATTCGTTCACGACTGACGTATTGCCGCGAACCCGTCGGTCAGCACATTCGCAAACATTTCTGAAGGACTGCAAAATCGAGACAGACCCAATAGCATTCTGAAGATTATTGTTTTGGACTCGAGAGGTGCTGAGAGACTTCTGTGTGGTCTTTACCCATAGTCTGCTCATGTAAAAACATTGGCAATAAGCTGTAACAAGCATGATTTTTACTGGTATTGAGCAACGAGCCAACCCTATGGGGCTACCATGTTTATTAACCAATTTTTGTTAAATTGTAAATAACTAACTGATGTAGGACTTCACTTGGGCCTTCAGATCCTTCTTGATTTGCTCTTCAGCCAGTTGGTAGTGGTACTCCCCAGCCATGTACGCAGACAGAACATCCTGAAGACCAGCCACCTTGGATAAATATTAATTTATTCAAATGGAATTTAACAAATATTAAGTCTAAATATAAGCCACATTTTTAAGTATTTCCATCTCGTGCAGTGAAATTATCTAATTAAACAAAAACCAGTGCAACACCTACGAATAGCAGGGATATTGCCATGACTCTGAGAATTGGATAATGTTTAATACAATAGATATAGGTGCCATCAAATTTAGTAATATTGATATTGGCAGTGTGATTAAAATTTTGCTACAAGGATTTGTAAGTTATCTATAAACAAAGGTATTGTATAACATACATAGGGTAGGTAGGTAGGTACTATGTAGTCATCTTCATAATTCTGTTCCAGGAGCTTCTTCAGGCAATGCATGCCTTGGGGCTTGTACGTGAAATGCGGGGGCTGTACCATAAAATAAAAATACTTAATATTTCCGCAAACACTTTGGGCTGCAGAGGAAAATTTATTGTTTTGTTAAAACTGTTGTAAATCTAAGTTGACTCATGTTAGGTTTGGATGTTTTCTTTTTTTACGAAATCAATCAAATCTAAACATTATTTTGATATTTATAACGATTATATAAATAAACACAGGGAAACAAAAACAAGTTTCCTGAAAATGTATTAATAAAATGACGATAAATAACTTTACATACATACCAATTCAGTCGGAGCTGGAGGCGGGGCCGGAGCCGCGGCCGTGGTCTTGAGTGGAGCTGAAGCCTTAGCCACTGGCTCTGGCTTCAGAGCAGTATCAAAGTTTTTATTCGCAATATTTATATTTTGCAAAGCGAAAAGAACCTTCTTTTCTTGATTTGCGTGGTCTATTTGGGCTTGCATCGTGCCCGCGTCATCTTTGAAAACCATATTTTCAAACCTGGTTGAGTATCAGCTCACAAAGATATGAAAATGCAAACAAAACTCCGTCTGTCCTGTCTTTATGCAGGCGCCAGGCAGGCTCTATGCCGCGTCGGGCGGATGGGCTTCAGCGGATGATGTTGGTGAAAAAATACGGCGAGTGGCGGGTAGTGTTCTATGGTGGAACTGTGGCAGGCGGGCGCGTCGATCAAAATTTTGATCAATACGACTCAATGTATTTGTTTTTATTTACTTCTCCGTTCTCCGTCTACGGTAATAAATTATTAACCCCAATGTCTCCAACTCTAATTGTCAAAATTACGGTGTTGCTAGTTTAAAAATACGGTAAATGACGGAAAATTACGGGAGATTAAAAATATGGGAATTTTATTTCACAATTTAAACATTAAATTTCAGGCGTTTCAGCCTTTTTGTACATGTAAACATTTATCATTTTTATCAGTTTATCGGCGGGGTAGAAATCTACGCAGTTTTTTCCTGATCTCTTTATGAGTGCTGCGTAAATAAATTCCCAGTAATAGATTTGGTTGACAAATGGTTTCTCGTTTTTGTTTTTAAGTCCATAATGTGTCTGAAAATGCGCTCGCAATCGGCGTTTGAGTGGGGCAATAACAACATTCCTAGCATAAAATGTGCTAAATTATAGAATGGTAGCGAATCTTCTTTAGTTCTGACACTTTGTTTTAATTACGATAGAATTGAACATGTCTACGGTAGGTGGTAGATATGGTTAAATTACGGTAGGTTTACCGTAATTACGGCGTTGTCGGAGACACTGATTAACCCGAAAAAATTATTGATGACATGACATGACATTGACATACATACCTAATTTACTTAACCTCATTCTATTCGTTTCGTAATTAGACCACAGACAGATAGACCGGATGTAACGCTTAATGAGAGCATGTAATGTAGTATTTACTCCATATAATGAGGCATTTTCGTTTTAATAAAAAGACAAAACTAGTAACTAGCATAATAGATGGCGCTGTCTGGAGATGCAGCGCCAAAAACATTATAAATGCCGAAGTCTCAGATGCACTACCAACATTTGTATATATAGCCTTTAATCAATCAACATCATCAACCAAACACCACAGACAATAAAAGCGTCAAACGCGTCAAACACACGGAGAAGGGATCAGACGAGATTATATTGTTTGAATTTTGATTTAATCTTTGATCTATTATAGACGCACACATTTGTTTTTTTACATCATCGTACAGCTTTAATTCAAAAACTAAGATAAAGCAATTATGTTTGTACTCAACATTCAGGTTGACTTTTTCTTGTCTATGGTTAGAGAATACACAAAACTTTTTTGGTGATAACCAGCCCGTAGAGTACGACTATTTCCGGCTGGCCGAATCAGAGTTGCATGCACCCACCGCAGGCAGGCAGGCAAATAAAAAACGTGGCGTTGGCACTCCAAGTTTGATTTTTATATAAGTTTTATTCAAAATCAGTGTTTACTCTAAATCCCATCGGGGCTAGTATCTTACGGTACCTAATATACAAAACAGAACAATGAGTTGCTCAGATTATGACTCCGACAGCGAGTACGAGCTGTGTCCAAGTAGGTCAAACTCTTGCGCACTGCCTTTCGATCCTACGTGCTTGGAAAATATTATCCTGACTATAAGCGACAAATTCGACTTTCGCGTGATTATGAGCAACGAAAAGGCTAAAGGAGCGCTTCTTGTGACTGGAGGATTCACGATGGTCGGGGGACTGATCGGCAGGCACTATGGCGGCAAGATGGGTGCGATCGTCGGCGGCGCTGTCGGTGGTGCCTGTGGCATAGGAATTGTTGGTAAGAATCTTTTATATTACTGTTATTGCCTATTTCGTATGTATTTTTCTAGAAATATTAAGAAAAAGTCGGTGCTAGCTTGCCAACTAACTACCTACCCACAACAAAAAAAAAAGAAATTTATAAATACCTACAGAACCTTAAAAAAATTGTGATTTAAATAGCGTACTTACCTATTTTTTTTAAAGGAATGGTAACTTATAATGTTAGGATAGGTTAGGTACTTAACTAAAGTAATCGCGAGCGCGCTAATATACGATGCGATCATCGCACCTTGTCATTTTACCTACATATGTATAAACATTTTAGTCGGTCGGTTAGGTAGGACCTGTGGGTAGGACACCAATTCGACAGTAGTATGTTATCGTGCTATCGATTATTACACTCCCTGGCCGTGGTTGACCTATATACCTATTTATATAGTTTACCTGGCTGTTCATTTAATTTGGAAACCTTCAAACTTTAACCCCCCCCCCCCCCCCCCAAACGCTGAAGGAGAGGAAGCGTTACATCAAGTTTCTGCCCCGGTTAGGAATAATTCTAGATCCGAGGCTGCCGTTTGTGCACTCACTCGTATTAAAATTCGTTTAATACTTCAGAAATAACAAAGATTACAGCGTTATTACTATAGTACATAAACAAAAAAACATTAATACAAAATATAAAAATTAAAGTTGTGTAAGTATTCAATTTGGTTCCCTGGGTTTGATCAATAGACACATAACTTTCAAACTCCTTGGAGCCTTTATTGGTGAAAGTCAGTTGACCAATATGGCTCCAAAGTTATTGCAAGGAATGCGTCTTTTGTCGTCACTTATACTTAATACTAGTACAATGTATTCTACCGTGTTTTAGCAAATAAATTGTTTTTCTTACAAAGTAATTCGCGTAATCACGAAAGCGAATCGAATACAGTGCACAAACGCCATTGGAAGAGAAGTTTTATGTGGAAAAGAAATAACCTATTTTTTTATTTTCCAGCTATATCCATGCGAGAAATCTGGCAAGACATAAAAGCAAAACTGTCTGAAATATTTGATATAGTGTATGATTACCTGGCCGGGCTTGGTTTGGATGACTATAAGAAAGCAGCTATGTTTCTGTCTAACTCAGGTGTCTCCATACAGCTTGCAATGATTATCATGGAGACTGCTTCTAATGTACTTGGGAAGAAAATATTGTCAAGCATCACAGCTGCTTAAATAGATATGATGGAGTGATTTTTATGAAAAAAAAACTTTAAGACAAAACTATAAGTTAGATTAGATAAGATAATTTAATATTTTTTACCTGTTTTTAACAAATGAGTGTAGGTAGTCCCTGTAGTCTAAAGATTTTTATGCTATTATAGACTGTAAAATCACATCACATTTTAGGAGTGTTATATTTGTATGTTCTATGATATATAATTGCGTATGATTTGTAGTTTAAAAATTGAGTTAAAAACATGTGACTTACAATTAGGTAAAAATGTAGATATACTTAACAAATTGTTTACTAAAACGGTAGTGCTTTTAAGAATTTTGACATAATATGTATAGGCTTTTGACATTCTATTTTAAGTATATAAGAACCTATTTTTTGGAATTGTGATAAACTGCTGGGAAGTTTATTGACATCTCATAATATTGTATTAATGTATATGTGGGTACTAATATGCTAATTATTTTATTAATGCCTTTCAAAGTGTTATTTTGTAAAATTTGAGCTTGACTTATAATTATTGTAATATTTCGTGTTTGATTAATGTGTTTTAAAATAAATCAATGAATAACAATACCTATGAACCTACGTTTTCTTATAAAATTAATATCCTTATAATTCTGTGGCCTGGTGCTAATAGGGCCAATATCAATAAATCATTATTTTCAGTAATGAGCGTTATAACAATGAATCAGCATACATAGTTATTATTTAGGTGTTATATTGTAGTATGGCAAAAATATTTTTTAATTGATTTATGTTTTTAAGAAGATTTATGAATTAAATTCTAATTTAAGAAAAAAATGTTATTTTGGAAAATATTAACAACTTATGCCCCTTTAGCACTGATGATAATTATTATGTTAGTTCCCAATTATGTATAAAATTAAAAAGGCCAATGTTGTTTTTCTAAGAAATTTTATTATGGAGTGATTACAATATTTTTAATTTTCTTCATCAGAACATGACACAATATCTTCCATTTCGGGGCCAGTCTCCAAAGACTCATAAAATGGACGGCTGGATGGTTGGAGGTACTCCAGAAATGATTGCAGGTCTCGTGACTTTTGGTGCAGGGAGTTTAATAGGTCTCTGATTTAGGGGCATGAGAGGTGCGCTACTGATGCAGTATCTTCTGATTGTGAACGTGTCATATTTCGGTTTCTTTTTAAACTTAGCACTTTGAATAATTCTTCACTATCATCAAATGAGTATTTGTAGTATAATACCCCTGGATCTACTTTTCTACACTGTATCCATTTTATTTTATTCCAATTGACCTTTTCTTTCACTGAATTTATCTTTCGGTGTACGTATTGTGTAGTGAGCAGTTTTTGGAAGTTGTAGAACTGTGACTGTTGCATTTCTACAACATTTATTTTTGGGTTCCTATGGACTGTTCTGATTAGGTTTGCCTAGTCTTTTGGTAATTCTATTTTCATTGCAGTTTTTTTTTTGGTTTACTATAGAATCATGTATATAGTCTAACTTTTTATTAGCTGCAGTAAAATGACGTTTCTAAATGTCATTCCGTAAAATAATGTTGCCAGCCTAATCTCAATAGGGATGTGATTCAGTTCACAAAAATTAATTAAATAACATTATTATGACGTTTTTGTTTCATTTTGAATGTACCTCCCTATACTTCCACTAAAAAAGATCAATCCTCTAGTATAGTAATAATAATAGGTTAAAAAAATACATTACAACTTAATATTAAATCTCAAAAAAAAAACCAAACTGATTATTCATTTATGATTCACTCATTTAGCTACATCCCTATTTATTTTTCTTCAAAAACCGGCAACCCACAAAACGTCATTTTACTGCAAAAAAAGTAAAAAGTTAGACCATAGTGTCTGCTTCCATATGTGTGTGGCCTGGTTCTAAAAACTTAAGGTTTATAATGCTTGGCGAGTTGATAGAGTTTTCTAAAAAATACATGATCATAATAGCAACATAAATACTTCAATTCTGTCCTGGGCAGCTGTCACTATACATGTTAATTTCGTCTAGGTTATTAGGTAGGGTGTTCAGATGGTGATATAAACAAGAAGCTATTTCTTGTCCTCCTCTACCAGCAATTGTTTCGTCCCATAATAAACAATATGCATCAGCTGATGATTGTGATACTCTATAAATTGTTAAGTTCAGGGTCCATAATTGTCGCTTGTAAAAACTGAACCCTGCCGTTAAATAAGGTGTTGGAAGACACTTCTGTAAGTCAAAAGACAGTGTTATAACTTTGTCATTTACTTTAGCTTTTTTATTGTCTCTTCTTTTCTTAGCATATGAAGACTCATACAGCTTTTCATGTTCATATCTTTCTGCCTCAATTTCTTGTTTCTTTTCTAAGTTAGGCTCCACTTCCAACTACAATTTAAATTTGTCACATTTTCCACATGTGTATTTTTTCGGTTTTTTAAATGTCAAATTAAACTCTTCTACACAAACTTTCTTGTAGTAGCTCTCTTTAACGGGGGTTTGTCCATTTTCATTACAATGTGTGACATACAAGCGATACATCAATGCAATAGAAAGATCACCATTTAAATATTTTTTTTGGGTATGAGACCTAGAATAGTGGCTTTCATAAGCTGGAAACATTTAAATATGCTCTTTTACTTCCATCTTACTGGCCTCGCTAATTCTTTTCTGTTTTTGGTGCCTTCCTCGCTGATCTTCAGAAAGTATTCCTACCTCTGAGTTCCTTTTTTTCTTAACAATTACTCTTACTTTTTTCAATGATAATGATAATGTACTAAGGAACATAGTTTGACATACTTCAGTTCTAGTTTCACTTTGATTAGTGAAGAAGTATTTTCGGGTCCATTGGTGTCTCTACTCAACCCATTGACAACCTTAGTCGACTTTTTTGGAAATTCTTCAATCAAGCTTGCTATATACTGTGATTGACTACCTGCAGTTAAATCATACAACTCGTCAAATATCTTTTGTCTCAGGTATTCAGGAAACTTATTAGCACATTTTTTCTTGCAATTGCAGGAAGGCCCAAGTTGTTTAGCCGGTTTTAGGGTACCTTTGCATGATGTATAGCTTCTGCCATGAGTCCTATTCTCCTTTCTAACATTTCTTCTCCATAATTTAGGATTCCTTTTTCTTTTTCTACTCAATCGATTTGGATTCTCAGGAACAGCAACGGCAATATTTGAGACATTATTTAAATGTGAAGACAATCTTTCAGTACTGGCAGCTGGAGGTTCTTCATTATCTGATGAAGAACTGCTAGACTCATAAGAATCAGGTATATATTCATCCGAACTGTCACAAGATAGCTCTGAGTCACTTAGTAATATGCTTCGGTTTTGTAATTCTTGTAGAACACCTGTAAATTAAAAAGAAGTTATAAAAATCAAGTATTAGATTGTACATCATTTGAACATCCTTCCTGTTCCGTAGATGGCTGAACAGGGGAAGTGTGGTAGATGGCTGAACAGGGGAAGTGTGATCGGTGTCCAGAATATTTAGGCATACCTACAATCATTAGCATAAAACAATACAAAAATGAAACTTGACCAATCCCTATAATAAAAAAAAATACAATTTATAGAAACTTACCATCATTCAGCTCACTAGAATGTGGCATTATTGATTGCTCTTCCATATTAAATCCTAGCTCAGACCGACAACCTACAATTTAAAATACACATTAATTAGGTACACTCATCTAAGCAACTATAATCTAAAACCTATAACAATAATAACCACCTGTAAGTCAGATAAAGTGAATTAATAATTTTATTATAATAGCTATTTACCATTCATGAAGACTAAAAAGTATTTTACAAACCTTCGATACTTGAACTTGCTACTGGATCCACTTGTGGCCGATTTATTTCAAGACTATCACCATAACTCTGCTGATGATGCCGTGTTTAATGGCGTGAACGATTTATCTTCGGCATGATGTTCTTGCACAGATTGGGCTACAATTTACAATATAACTTGTAATTCAACATATTTTTACGTCAAAAAGTAAGGCAGGACACAAAACTCAAATCTTACCGTTATCATCAGATTCTTTTTCGTCAGTAGCTTCAACACGAGTAAGTAATTGCAACATTTTCGCACTTCGGTTATCTTTAAACAATCTTTTCGGTTGATTCATGGTAAGAAGCAATTATTATCAAGTACACAACAAAAGAAAAGATTATACCTTATTCAATCTTAGATAGAAAGAAAGCAATATTTTTAAACACTAACCGTCAAATTAACGCGGCTTGTTTGACAAATAAACATTGGCGACTTTGGCATTTGACACGCAGGACCACAGAATAAACAGCCAAGCCATCGTTTCGTTTCACGTAAGAAAGGCCAATGTAATCTGATGCCTATTTAACAGAGATGACATTTTAATTTTTTATTCATCACTTGGTTGCAAATATGACCAAAGTTATCTTTGGTCTTTTTAAGATTTGGATATTATAGTAAAATATTACTGACTTAGTGCAAACTGGACCAATCTATACATTGGTCTATTTTGCTTTAATATAAATAAAGCAGCAAAAATTATATCACAAAAAGGGCTAATGTTAACTTTGATCGTTTTAGTTCTTACTGTATTACTAGGAAAGTGAAAAATAATAATAATTTATCGGCTATATATATATATAATATAGTATAGTATATATAATATATATAGTGCCCTTTTAACATTTTTTTTTACTTAACTGTATGAAAGCGCACACTACATTGGCCTTTTTTTACATAGTAACTTTTGAAAGATTGTTAATACACTAACGCCCTTTTAGCACAAAACAATCATATTTTTACAATAAACTGGCATTACAATCTCGTTTCTTACAATTATATCTACAGACTGACTTCACCCGCAAGGAGTTCAATATGAGTGAAATCAAATGATGATAATTAATTATATAAAATATGCCCAGTAAGTGAAGTCTACTGTAGTTGATAATGATGATGATTGCTACGGAACCTTTACCACCAGCACGCGCTTGACTATTTTTTTACTTGTCAATCGCGGTCTTAAGACTCCTCTAAAGAATGTCTGATCTCTGAGTATAAGTTCCTTTTATTAATCCTAGTGTTATGTAATAATGTAACGATTTGGATTACTAATCTGTTGAATAATTGAATCTTGACTTGACATCTGTCCGTAATTCCGCATCCATCCAATCCAATCGATCTGTCAGACTGTCCACTGTCCAGCTGACAGACTAAGACAGTGAGACAGAAGCTGTTTCATGAATTTTCTATTCATTTCATTGGTTGTTTTGTTTGTATGTTTTCCAAAAGTTTATTTTCATTTAGTTCTGAATCTTTACCTGAGAACTTTACATAGAAACTACGTTGCGTTACGTGTAGTGAAATCAAGCTAAAGTAAAGATATGTCCAGTCTAATGCAACTACAGCCGTACGCCGAAAACCGTGTTAGTTTCGACCCTAGCTGGATGGAACAAATTTTACTTGAAATAGGTGAGTTTCATGAGAAATTGAAAGCAGATGTTTTGCCACTGCCTACTTTAATACGCACATACCTAAATGATAAACAGTTCGTGTCCATACGTACATACAGACAGACTTCGTAAAACGGAATACCTCTTACTCTCCTCGATCAAAAATGTTACAATTTAGACGCAATTTATTTTCACTATACTTGAAAAAACATCGCTTGATCTCTGCGACATTTGTTAAACTTACATTCCTAGGGTTGTTATGATACAGAAAAAAATAATGATAGTAATTATCGATAGAAGCTTTGCAGTAAGACCAATTGTTGGACTTTTGAGGGCTCCAACAACCCGTAACGACTGCCATTAGATATTCGTATGGCAGCCGGGACCGACGGCTTAACGTGCTTTCCGAGGCACGACCAGACCAGTGTAAAAATCCATATTCATGCACACATACATATATTTGCACTGAGCGAGGATCGAACCCGCGACCTCCTGCGCAGCAGTCGCGTTCACTACCGCTTCGCCACGAAGGCCGTCTGGCATAATTATATGTATATTGGATTATATTATGATTTGGGTAATAAAATGAAACGAATATTTTAATACATACATTTATTTATTCCAAAGGAGTACACCCCAAATCAATATCCGAATCACTTTCAGAATCGCTAGAGCAATCTTGTAAATTTATAATGAACTCTTGTTCGCAAATATTATCAAATCCAAAGTCCCGCTCCCAATCTTCTTCCATTAATTTTCTGCATTTGGTAACTACCTTTTTCCAATCTTCTACAGATACATTTTCAACCGCAGTGTTTGGTAACTGCAACATTTTATTTGACATGAAATGCGGTGTTGTGTTATGTCTAGCAGCGTAACCTTGAAAGAAAAACATATTTTAATATCATAAATTATACAGGAGTTAATACATAAAGAATCTGTCTAACTGAAATTCGAGCAAACAAACCTTTTACTTGGGCCCAGATAAGCTCGATCGGATTATACTGGCAGTGATATGGAGGCAGTATTATGACGTTATGGCCCTTTTCTTGGGCTATGTCATCTAAGACATACATTGGTGTGCTGGGTTTGTGCAGACCAACGAGTCTCAATAATTCGTTTTTAAGCATTGTTTCATTGGCCTTTATTCCTTTTTCTTGAAGCCATGCAATTATTTCTAACTTCCTGTTTGCCGAAGTTGGTGGTTTGTGCTTTTGGACCGAGTGATATGGGGCGTTATCCATAATTATATAATGTGGCTCCTTCACATTATCTAATAATTTTAAAAACCACTTTAAATTTTTCAAAATTCATTTCTTTATGGTATTCATTGGTCTTCGTAGATTTGAATGCCAATAGGCAATTAGGCACAAAACCAGATGACGTCCCAGCATGAGTTATTATTAATCTTTGACCTTTGCCTTCGGGTACTTTGGTAGTCGATTGTGCAGTATCATCAGTCCAAGCTTTGGATATGGTATGATTGGCGTATAGCCATGTCTCGTCTAGAACGACAACTTTGTCCCAATTTGTAATTTTTTTTACTTTCCGGAGAAAATTCACTCGAGCAAGAGCAATTTCGGATCGTTCCATTATAATTTTTCCTTTGTCACTTTTTTTGTAGGAAAATCCAATATTTTTCAAAATCTTCGATAGTGACGGCAAGCTTCCTTTAAACAAGTCTGCGTCTTTTAGGGACGCCGCCAGTTTTTTTAATATAGGTAATTCGCCCCGTGTATAATAACCATATACATGGTTGCGAATCTTTGTGACAGAAGCAGCTTTTCTTCTATTTTTATTTGGCGTTGAAAGCTTTTTTCCTCGTCTTCAGTCAATACTGCGGTTGAAGATTCGCCATATTTTTCTTTACTAATGCGAATTACTGTCGCACGTCCAATGCCATGAGCATCTGCAACTCTGTCACAAACTTTTGCCATGGGTAATAGCGGTCCACCATTTTGGTTTTCTTGCTCAAAATATTCACGCAAGCGAATCACAAACTCACGACTTTGACTGTTCAAAACAGTTTTCTTCATTCTCTTTGGCATTATGCCAACAAACAATGAAAACAAACAATAACAACAAAGAAACTAACAATAATAAATAAACTTAACAAATTAACAGCAATAGTAACAAAAACAAAGTGATGAGAACGGAAAACACGTGGCGTATACATGCGTTAGCACTCGTACTGAGGAGAATGGGTCATGTCAAACAAGATGGCGGCTTGCGGAAGAAGACACGCCGCGGCCAAACTTCTCTCGAACCCCAAAGTTGTCGGAAGGAATGTTACGAGTAGGTTAGAATTTAGATTTTATTTACTCACTATTGTAAATAATGTTATTTTTTTAAATATTCAATGATGATATTTTTTTAAATTAATTAAATGATAAATTAATTTTGAATTAAGTTTTATACAAAATATCGATAGTTTATAGTCTGTGGTCACGATGATTAATCGCTCATCACTATAATTAGCTCATCATGCCCATAAAGTATGACATTGACTGGTACGTTTGTCCGTACTGTGAAATTCAGAACTTCAGCGCGATTTTACTGACAGCTTGTCCAGAGATCAAGCTATGTTTTTTCTATAGAAAAAACATAGCTTGATCTCTGGGACAGCTGTCAGTAAAATCGCGCCTATGTATACTACTAGGCGCACTATATATATATATAGTGTTATGTATTTTATAAGGATCATTAAAAAGATCAACCTGCCTTGTTTCTTGTCTTTCTTTCCTGGCTTTGTCGCGGAGGAACAGGCAGTAAAATTAATGTTTCAAAGGGATCCTTTTGATTAAATAAAAACAAATGATTTTCATAGAACATTGTTACTCACTGTGGCTGGTGGCATAGTCCCTATCCATAGATCATAGATTGATATTGGTTTACCGAACTCATTGGTTTGGGTATGTAACCTCGATCATTTCCCACCAATATAATGCCTATTATTGCCTAGTGGTATTGAGCAAAGCAAAGCAATGTTGCATAAGTAATTTGAACATCCATCCTACCAATACCAATTTCCAAAGATTTTAAGTCCAGCCAGTCTTCAAATAGCGACCCACTAAGTACTATGTCACTATAACAAACATTCTCTATAGGAAACATATAATCATAAACATATTATGCTTATGTGAAAGCCTTTTATTGGTGCACTAGCTGCTGCGTGTGGCTTCGAATGAGAGGTTTGTAAAAAAAAGTAGCATCTGTCTCATTCCAGTTTAAATCTATCAATGTACCAAATGACATTGAAATTGGTTTGGCCGTTACAAACAATCATGCAAACTAACTTCCACATATATAATATTAGTATGAAGTAGGAATATAAGCTGAATATAAGCCTGTTCCATCAACCACCACTCCATTCTAGCCTGTGCTATTTGCATCCAGGTTTTACCCTCTGTGGCCTCTATATCATTGACTAGGCTGGTGGTCTGCCACAATGTACTCTCTCAGCCACAACTCAGTCAGGGCCTTACACCATCTGTCATCACCAAATCTGGTCAAGTGTTCTGCCCAACGCCACTTCAGTCTAGCAACAGTCACTAATATCTACTACCATAAACTTATATCTACATAAACTATAAGCAAATCATGTTTTTTGTATTGAGTTTTGTAATTGTTATAAAGAAATCATCTTATCTATCTACCATTATATCTACTCAGAACCTAATACCTAATTATCTTGGTTGATCGGTGATCGAGCAAACCGAGATCTCCAAATCAACTTTGGCAAACCGGCATTGTATGTATGTATGTTTGTTGTCCGAGGATAACTTTCGAAACGTTGATCCGATCATTGTGAAATTTGATACAAAAGTAGTGATGGCACAATTTTGGTGTGACTAAATGAGCTAAAAATGTTGGTGGGTTGTTGAGATATTGTGCCAGTGTTGTGCGCGTTCACATCCCTTGCCTCTCGCTCAGCGCGGTCTCGCAGGCGCTCGCTAAGCTTAAACCAAAGCGCTCCGCGGGCCCGGATGGTTTTCCCGCTTTTGTATTCAGGGACTGCCGAAGCGCACTAGCTGAGCCATTGGCGCATATTTACAATATTTGTTTGCAGGATTCTTGTTTTCCTCAACGGTGGAAACTTACCCGGGTCATCCCGATACCTAAAGGTGGAGCCGGGTCGGATGTTAGTGCCTTCAGACCCGTGGCTATCCTTTCGACACCGGCGAAGGTGTTCGAATCGGCGGTACAACGAAGCTTACAGGAACAGGTGGCTGCCCAATTGTCGGATGCGCAGCGTGGATTCCGTCCGGCATGCAGCACGGCCAGCAACCTTTTAGACGCCATGGCCTACACGGTCCCTCACGTGGATGCAGGAGTGCAAGTCGACGTCGCGTACTTTGATTTCAAGAAAGCATTCGACTTGGTCGATAACGATATTTTGCTGACAAAGCTGGCGACCGTTGGCTGCACTACCAGGTTGCTTCGTTTCTTCGCAAGCTACATGAGAGATAGGCAACAGTTTGTGGAGTACGCAGGGTGAAAATCTCAGCCATATTTCACCAGAACAGGAGTGAGCCAAGGAAGTAACTTGGGGCCTTTGAAATTTATCATTATGATAAACGATTTGCCAGAAGTGGTCAAGGAAGCTAAATGCCTACTTTTCGCAGACGATCTTAAGTTGCTTTTACCCATACAAGATGAGAGAGACTGCAAACGCCTTCAACAAGACGTAGATAGAGTGGTTGAGTAGAGCCAGAGGAACAAACTTCAGTTTAATGTGGAAAAATGCTCGATTTTAACGTTTAGCAGAGCCAAAACACCTCTCCATTACAACTATGAAGTAGACCAGGTGCGGTTGAAGCGCGTCGACTCCGTGAAGGATCTGGGAGTTCGAATGGACAAGGAGCTGAGATTCCGAGAGCAGGCTGTAGGTGTTTGCAAAAAGGCGTTTATGAGTCTGGGGTTTATACTTCGTCGTGCAAATGCCTTTACAAATATGAGAGCGCTAACAGTTTTGTACGATGCTTTGGTCAGGAGCCAATTAGAGTTCAGTGTTGCTGCATGGGCTCCTCATGAAACTAAGTACAGTCTCATGATGGAACAAATTCACGCGGTACTTGTACTGGAAGCGATACGGAGTCTATCCCTTCTATCCATTGATGTATCCAACTTTGTTCGTTCTAGGCATGGTTGGATACAACAAGTTGGAAATACGGAGGGATCTGGCGCTGGCTTTGTACGTGATGAAGGTGCTCCGGGGTAACATTACCAACCCGGCCATATTAGGGAGAGATGGTATGTGCGTGGCCAATGAATACGTACATCGGCGCAGGCGACCGCGTCTGTTCGAGGTGCCCCGAGGCAGAACCAACTTAATGGACAAAGCGCCTCTGACGCGCACCCTGCACACGCTCAATCTAGTTGCGGAGAACATAGATGTGTTCCAAGTTTCTCTGAATGAATTCGCAAAGGCCGTATTGTTTATTTTATGTTTGTAAATAGATTAATTAATTAAAATTGAGTAGCATAGGTTAGATAATTAAGATATAAATTAAGTTGACTACATCATTGTATTAAGTTTAGACATGTAATGATAGATGTAAGTAGAAATAAATAAATATTGGGGTTCAAGAGGGGTAAAAAATTTTTAAATAAGACTATTAGGTCAAGTGAGACGTCAAATGAAAGTTCTTCATTAGTACATTTCGATCCTGTTTTTATTTTTAGTAGTGTATGTAGTTTTTGATTTATTAGCCATAATAAAAACTAAACATTGACAAAATTCACAGGGTACACCAGTGACCCCACAGTGCTGTAATTTAGTATGCGTGTAGCTTAAATATCACAAATATAGGCAAAAGTCTGAAATTCAGAATAACTGAAATTTGTACTCCAAAAAAGACGAACCAATCTACATGAACTCCCGTTACCTGTAATTTTAATGAAACTGTAGGTCAAGTAATTTTGTTCTTTATTTCGTGGCACTATTTTGATAGTCGAAGATTACTAATAATATTTTTTTTTTTTTTATGGTAGACTCGCGAGATCTCAGTTCGGGGCGAACCACTAGTCTCTATAGCTCTAGTTGATTGCAAATGTATATTTTTTGTGAGAAATAAAAAACTTTTTACTTTGTTCTATAGATATCCGTAGATGGAAAAAGATATTATTTTTTTGTAATAGTATTGCTTTTGACCACTGCCTCACCTGATGGTAAGTAATGAACCCTTTGCTTACTTACTGTAAAGTAAATTTCTTTTCAGCGGATTTATTCAGCATACAAATAGTATGGGACCGAGACACAGCTGTGCTGACAAGCGCGATGGCGGTAGCTGGAGGCCTGCTCGGCGGGTACGCTGGCGGCAGGATGGGAGCAGCTATCGGAGCAGGGATTGGCACGGCAACTGGCCTCGGAGTCTCCAGTAAGATACCACACATTACCTCAAGCTAAGCTTCACATTAAGTGCATTTCTTTTTTAATTTTTTACTGCTCACCACTTTCAGGAGACACTATTTACAAACAGCCACAAACTAACCCTTCTCCTCTCCTCTTTTATGTTAAATAATTATAATATATATGTACCTATATACCTAGTCAGGTCATAAATTCTGTCACATGTTTAATATAAAATAATTGAAACAAGTTTATTCATTATGTAACCATTTATGTATATACCAAAATGAACTTAACAAAACATAGATTCTTATGACACTAAAGTTTATTCAAAATGACCTCCGTGATTTTGAATACAGGCCTTCAATCTGCGCGGCCAGTCGTCTATCGCAGCACGAACGAGGTCCATGTCAATATCGGCGGCTGCCTTAATCAAGGATGTCTTGAGTGACTCCAAATTGGGATGAGGCTTTGAGCACGCCTTTTCCTCCAAGTGTTGCCATATCTTGTAATCTAACATATTCAAATCTGGACTGGAGGAGGGCCAGTCTTCGTGCCGGATGAAGTCGATTTCACGCGCCGCCAGCCAGTCTTGTGTGCTTTTCGCTCTATGAGCTGGCGCTGAATCTTGTTGGAATACCCAGTGCCTGTTATTGAACATGGTATGAGAAACAGGTTCCACAAGGTCCGTCAGGACTGTATTTTGATACACAACTGCATTAGTTTTTACACCTTTCTCACAAAAATGTACCTCTGTTAAGCCCTAATAAGAAACTCCCAACCATACCATGAGCGAGGATGGAAAATGACCTCGTTGGACACGCGGAATACGGTTGCTCGCTTCTTCACTACTGTGTGCGTACACTTTATCATTTTGTTTGTTGTAACTCTCTTCTACGGTAAAAAAATTTTCATCCGAAAAAAGAATTTCCCGATATTTTTTTCCCGTGTACCGCTTCAACAAAGCGCGGCATCTCTTCAGTCTCAGGTCCATTAGACGAGCATTTAAACGATGTCCTGTTTTTCTTCGATATGCCCGAAGCCCTAAGTCTTCATTTAACACCCTTTTCACCATGGTTCTGCTTAACCCCATCTGAAGGGCCAACAGTTTCTGCTTACGTTTGGGATTTCTTTGAATTCGCGCCTACACAGCTTTTATCACTGCTGGTGTCCTAACAGACCGAGGACGACCACTTCTTGACCTGTCATCTACACTAGAGTCTTCATTGTATCGTTTGATGGTGCGATAAACTAATCTTTTGGTTATATTCAAATTTTTCAGTATGTCAAAAATTTTAATTGGCGCGTAACCGCAACGATGCAACGCAATAACTGCAACACGGTCTTCTTTAAGCGTCCACTCCATATTTAAAAATGAGTATATAAAATAATTAATAACGAATACCTACATGATATACAAAATCAATAAGATATTATACCTAGTCAGGTCATAAGTATTGTCACACAGTAAAAACTTTTCTTTTACAATGCTGGCCACAAAAAAGTTTATAGAATTCGAATTGTTCATGAAAATAAAAATGTATACTTTTTAGAATTTTACTCAGTTTTAAATATGGAGTGGACGCTTAAAGAAGACCGTGTTGCAGTTATTGCGTTGCATCGTTGCGGTTACGCGCCAATTAAAATTTTTGACATACTAAAAAATTTGAATATAACCAAAAGATTCGTTTATCGCACCATCAAACGATACAATGAAGACTCTGGTGTAGATGACAGGTCAAGAAGTGGTCGCCCTCGGTCTGTTAGGACTCCAGCAGTGATAAAAGCTGTGAAGGCGCGAATTCAAAGAAATCCCAAACGTAAGCAGAAACTGTTGGCCCTTCAGATGGGGTTAAGCAGAACCACGGTGAAAAGGGTGTTAAATGAAGACTTAGGGCTTCGGGCATATCGAAGAAAAACAGGACATCGTTTGAATGCTCGTCTAATGGACCTGAGACTGAAGAGATGCCGCGCTTTGTTGAAGCGGTACGCGGGAAAAAAATATCGGGAAAATCTTTTTTCGATGAAAAAATTTTTACCGTAGAAGAGAGCTACATACAACAAACAAAATGATAAGGTGTACGCACACAGTAGTGAAGAAGCGAGCAACCGTATTCCGCGTGTCCAACGAGGTCATTTTCCATCCTCGCTCATGGTATGGTTGGGAGTTTCTTATTGGGGCTTAACAGAGGTACATTTTTGTGAGAAAGGTGTAAAAACGAATGCAGTTGTGTATCAAAATACAGTCCTGACGAACCTTGTGGAACCTGTTTCTCATACCATGTTCAATAACAGGCACTGGGTATTCCAACAAGATTCGGCGCCAGCTCATAGAGCGAAGAGCACACAAGACTGGCTGGCGGCGCGTGAAATCTACTTCATCCGGCACGAAGACTGGCCCTCCTCCAGTCCAGATTTGAATCCGTTAGATTACAACATATGGCAACACTTGGAGGAAAAGGCGTGCTCAAAGCCTCATCCCAATTTGGAGTCACTCAAGACATCCTTGATTAAGGCAGCCGCCGATATTGACATGGACCTCGTTCGTGCTGCGATAGACGACTGGCCGCGCAGATTGAAGGTCTGTATTCAAAATCACGGAGGTCATTTTGAATAAACTTTAGTGTCATAAGAATCTATGTTTTGTTAAGTTCATTTTGGTATATAAATGGTTACATAATGAATAAACTTGTTTCAATTATTTTGTATTAAACATGTGACAGAATTTATGACCTGACTAGGTACTTACCATTTAAATCATATATATGTAACTTTTCTCATCATAATCTATTTATCTATTTTCATATTTTAAATTTGAATTTTCTACCTATCTAGGCTAATATTCCATACTATCACACTAATATTATAAATGAGACAGTTTGAATGTTTGTTTGTTACTCAATCACGTCGCAACGGCTGAACCGATTTCGATGAGATTTGGTATATAGATGGACTATAGCCTGGATTATAACATAAGCTACTTAATATTGACAAAACACGCGTGCGAAGCCGCTAGCGGAAGCTAGTAATATTATAAATTATTAAGTAACTCTTGTCTCTCTGTCTGTTTGTTGCGTTTTAACAATAAAGCGGCTGGACCGATTTCGATGAAAGGTACATAGATAGATTAAGGCTACTTTTTATCCGACTGCATAGGAGGGTATTGATTTTATTGACAAGCAACGCGTGCGAATCCCCGGGCGCATCACCTAATAAAATGATGATATTTTTATCGTCTTTTTTCTGTTTATTTACACTACTTATATGGCAAACGAGCATGCAGTCCACCAGATGTTAAGTGGCTACTGCAGCCCATGGATCTCCACATAGAATTCAAAACAAGGTATTATGTTGTCTTGATCTCTATGTGGATACATTGCCATACTATAGGACTTAGCTGTTATGCCTATGTGCCAGTAATTACAGGAACATACCATTACCATCTAACCCGAACACAGCAGCACAAGTACTGCTATTTGGCAGCAGATAAAGTTAAGGCGGTGGTGCCCACTTCCTCGAGCCCGTTCACAAAAGCTCTACCACCAGTAATTTCTGTTTCCAGCGGTGGTCTCCCTGCGCGACATATGGGCCTCCGTCAAGGAGAAGCTCAATGAACTGCTGTTCATAGTGTTCAACTACCTGCGGAGACTGGACTCAACGGACTACATCCGTGCCGTGGACATCCTCATGGCGTGTTCAGCCAGCCGGCGGGAACTGGTGCTCACTATTCTAGATTTTATAACTGAGAAGCTAGGGAGGCAGGTTATATCTAGCATAACTGCTGCTTGAAGATCTACCATCTGGTTATCGAGACTTAATAGGTGTTTTGTTAACGTCCAATGTTATAATAATCCCATATTTATAATTTGACTGAAATAAATCACTAAGTTTATCAGATACGCACGCAAAATACTCATACCCCCGACTCAAACCCAGTCTGATGGACTGAATTAGACACGGTTTTTTTGAATAGAAAGCTAGTTTAACTGGGATGGTTCTAAGCTATGTCAGTTTTACGAGTTTTATGTGTCGGGGGTTTGTTAGGAAAGGCGTTAAGTCTCGATTCAGTTTTGTGTTTAGTTCTGGCATATGATGCTGAGTATTGTTTTGTGATGGTAAATTTAATAATGCTGTGTACATGATAAACACGGTTCAATTGTCCTAATGTCATTGATGAGACTAATAAGTATGTGTAGTTTGAGTTCCTTGTTTTTGTTTTTATTATCTGATTATAGGAGTGGTTGAAAAAATTATAAATTTTTGAAGGCCTCATTGGCTTAAAACTTCATAATTTTCTGACAAATCATTTTTTGTGTGTAGTAGTGTAGTGTAGTAGGTTGGTAGTTTATTTTCGTAAAAATAGCGTTTTACACAAAAAGATATAGGTATTTAGAGGTAATCTGTCCATAAAAAAATACATATTTGCACCCTAATGAAAATTTGCTAATGAAAACAGACTGAAAAAGCGGCATATCAAAAAAATATTTAATTAAGTTATTTCAGGTATTTCAAAATTAGAATGAAATACCTGGAATAGCCTAATTTTATAAATTCTAAATTTAGTTATTCCAGGCACCTATTTCAAAATTAGAATGAAATACCTGAAATAGCCTAATTTTATAAATTCTAAATTAAGTTATTTTAGGTGTTTCAAAATTAGATTAAAATACCTGGTATAGCCTAATTTTATAGTTTAGTTCAAAATTAGGTTATTCCAGGTATTCCTTCTTTATTTGAAGCTGCCAAGCTGATATTTTTTTTTAAATTTGCCGCGCTTTTTCAGTGTTTTCTTTAATTAAAAGCCAGCCAGGGGGGCCAATTCAGGTAACATAAAATAGTAAAATTCGAATATCGATCCTGTCTCGTTATGAATCTCCTAAACGGTATCCACGTAACTGACAATACAATGGTATGAGTTGACTGACATACGATTATACACTTTAGTTATATCAAGCTAATATTGTAATATTAGTGGAGCAGAATGACAAAATATATTCAGTTCATAATCCAATCTCACTTGGGTCGACTGTCGATATGTTTTTATAATTTTATTACGTGAATTGGGCCTCTGATCTTTGTGTTTCTTTCTCATATTAATACGCTTGTCTTTGTAATCGTAAAGCACAACAAGTGCTCATATTTTAAATAATTAATGTTATTAGGTTCGGTCCAATTGCTCAATGTATAAAAATAATTTGATATCGCACAAATTTGTGAATAAAAGGTATGAAAAATATTTTTTGTTTCATTTGCAACAAGAAAGAAAAACGAGAAGTAGTTTTAAAAACCGATTTAATAAATAATAGTGCTTTCTAACAGGAACAAAATCTATCACATCTAAAATGCAGACTAAATCTTATTCTCGAATATACATTAAAGAAAATATACATTCGAGATAATTTTTGCTTGATGTTGCAGCAAATGTTCCATTTGCTAAAAACAGATAAATACTTACAATTAATAGGAATGTACATATTTTAATGTTTACAATATTTTTTTAAGTACACAGTGATTTGTTAACTTTTTTCATACAAATGTTATGACCAGTGATGGGAGTAAGTAGATTGATTTTAAGTACTTGCATTATAAAACAAAATGATAACATAACATGGACATGCCTTTTTTCCCGGAAATTTCCTAGTAACTATAGTAAAAAGTTTTTATTTATCTGTCGAATTTTAGTAATGCTTGTTTTTTGTTTGCTCACAATGCGTTTCCATAAAATTCATCCGATTAAGTTTCTGGGTGCAAATTCGTGAAGATTTCTACGTAATTTATCGAGTAAACACGTTTCCCACGAGAAAATATCCCGGAAGCATGTCCATATAAACATATACATTTAAGATCATTGACCCTCAATCAATCTAGCTACTACCACTTTACAGCCAGCCCCACATTATAATTTAAAAATCCCGGAATCCCGGAAGCATGTCCATATAAACATATACATTTAAGATCATTGACCCTCAATCAATCTAGCTACTCCGATCACTGGTTATCACTATTACCCCTCACTAGGTAATAGGCACTACGGCCTTCACAAAACGCACCCACACCCAGAACGAATGTTTGCAGTCTATGCAACTGTGTTAATGGTAACAAAGACACTTTCAATATTAATACATTAGGTATTTCTAGGAAATGGCAAGCACTAATTTGTGGTACACTAATTAAGAAAGAGGATTGCCTCCTTCACGTCCAGAGTCGACATGCGTAAGACAAAATCGCCAACAGTCTGGCGGACGACTGATCCTGACGGCATTTTAATTATTGTTTATTTTATATCAGTGTATTTTGTAAAATATGGATCATTGTGTATGCAATAAAGAATTTATTTAACTTTTAGAGAGAGTTAGAAACTAAACTCTTTACTTAATCTTATGTGTATATATTATGTATAAAGTGCACTTTAGTTACATACATAATATAAGCCCGCAGAATATATACAATACTATAGTTTAAGTTAGACGCCTCGGCTTTCGTCTATCATCGGGAATATGGAATGAAATCTATGTACTTCCAAATACTGCAACCGCACGTGCTACCGCCCTTGAAGCTCGCTGGTGACCAGCCACGGATCTGGATCGGGGGGGGGGGCACCAAGACACCTGCCCCGGGAGCCAAATTCTTCAATAAAAAAATAGGTTTGGATTAAAAACTTCACCCAGCGCACGCACGTCGTACTATCGATTATTCCATTCCCTGAACGCGATCCACCTACATGGTTAATCTGGCTGTTCATTTCATTTGGAACGTTTGAACGCCTAAAAAAGGTTTCTGCAGAATAACAGCGCCGAGCTGTCGATCGGTGGCGAGGCATAATGCTGAGCTGGAACCCATTTGCTGCAGTAGCACATACACACCTACTTGCCTCTTTTTAATTTAACCCTGACTACATTGTAAATTTATTATTTCATTCTATTGTTTCTATGTTTGTTGTATTTTCTGTGTTCTCTTGTGCTTTCTCTTTGATGTTATACCTTTTGATAGTATTGTGTGAATTTGTGTGTGCTATGGTAGCAAATAAATGTCTGTCTATGTCTATGTCTATGTCTTAAAACTTTAACACCCCGTCCCCTGCTCTCAAACGCTGGAGGAGACATCATGTTGACATCAGAAACGCGAACGGATCCGAGCCGTCTCACTTATATCGTAGTACTGTAAGTAATATATTTTGTATTCTACATACATTCTATTTATTTCTAACAATAAATAGTTAAAATTCTAATTAGTGCACGTGTCTTTATTTAAGTTATTGTCTAACACTATTTTTAAGTATATTATCTACTGGGCAAAACTCTTAAGAACCTAAATACCTATAATACTAAGCTTCGAACAACAATAAAAACTAAATACTTTAGGTACTGCTACTTTGCCGCGTCAGATTATAAACGTTATAACATTACATAATGTAGATTAAATATGGTTTTAATTCAGTACTATGTATATACGGTAATGTAATTGTGACGCTAAGTAATAATATGATGCATATCATATGTAATAAAAGTAAAATGTTTACGATGCGCGCGCACACCGACAGCCAAAAAGCGACATGTTGAAGTTAGCTGATAACTGTCTCATGCGCGCGCGCCGATAGCCAAAAAGCGACATGATGAAGTTAGCTGATAACTGTCTCATGCGCGCGCACCGACAGCCAAAAAGCGACATGATGAAGTTAGCTGATAACTTTCTTTCAAGTTTCCGTAAAAACTTATAACTATATTTATTAATTTATCATTCCTCTTACAAACAAAGAGTTGTGGCCGTGGTTGTGGCATACGGGATTAAATCTTTAGCTATTTTTGTTCTGTGACGCCAAAGAAGTTTAACTTCTTACGTGCGTAGGTACATACATAATTACTCACATCAGTTTTTTTTTGTTTTTATATTGTACGTACGAAACGGATAAACTGTGCATACTTGTACCTTATAATTATTATCAATTAAATATTTCTATCTGATTCCCATATTTTTTTATAAATGACCCTATTTAGTTATAATTTTTGAAGGAAGACTAAAGCCCCTACTCCAGAAATAAACTTAAAATTGTATTATGACTCAAGTATAGATTTTTGTCAGTTTCTTTATAATTAAAAGCTGTCAAATCTACGCTTAAGGACATTTTTAGAATGCGGCCCTAATAGAATAACTACCAAATACTTAGGCTTCAAGAAAACCTTTTGTCATGAATATACAGATCAACTGGACTAGGTGCTAAATAAATTAAAACATTTGTACTCTTTGTACTACATCAAATATTCTAAGTTCTAATCAAAATTTACTATAAGAAATAAATAAATATTAGTGGACATTTCACGCAACGCTATCTAGCCCCAAACTAAACAGAGCTTATACTATGGGAGCCAGATAACTGATAGAATACTTATATACTTTTTTGTTGTAAATACATACTTATAATATCCAGACCCGGAACAAATATCAGTAGATCGTGCAAACATTTGTTCCGCGGCGGGAATCGAACCCGCCACCTACTGCATCTCAGCCAGCTATTCGTCGTCAAAGATTTTGTACGAAATTGAATCATCATCATCATCAGCCGGGGCAGGTCCACTGCTGAACATAGGCCTCCCCCTTAGATCGCCACCACGAGCGGTTGGTAGCCGTTTGCGCCCAATGGCTCTCCGCGATTCTTACTAGATCGTAGGTCCACCTTGTGGGGGGCCGGCCTACGCTGCGTCTTCCAGTTCGTGGTCTCCACTCGAGAACCTTTCTTCCCCAACGGTTATCGGTTCTACGAGCGATGTGGCCTGCCCATTGCCACTTCAACTTGCTAATTTTGAGAGCTATGTCGGCAACTTTAGTTCTTCTGCGGATTTACTCATTGCGGATTTTGTCACGCAAAGAAACCCCGAGCATAGCCCTCTCCATAGCTCGTTTAGCGACCTTGAGCTTGGTCATGAGACCATGAGTAAAGGACCACGTTTCAGTGCCGAAATTGATTAATTTCTCATAATCTAAGTATACGTAAAAGTTAAAAAAAAAACTTAAATAAACCTTAATTTTCATCTCACAGTTCATCTCACTTGTTGGAGAAATCCATAAATTCGAAAGTAACTCCGTTTGTAACGTTTTCGCGATTAAACGGCTCAGCGGATTTCGATGAAATTTGGCTTCATATGTGCAATGCACTAATATGGTACATGGTCTCATGATTGAGACGTATGCTAGACAACGGAACTTCTGAATGGATTATAGTAGGCTACTAGTGTTTGGGCTCATTTAAATCTGCTTGCGGTTCTAATTATGAATTTTATAGATATGTAGATAGAATATATAGAAAAAGATATTTTTAACAAATAACTTATTTCTTGCATTAAAGATCCCAAACATATTAAATGTTTTCTTTCAATTCATCTAACATGCAAACCCTTACAAATAATAAAGGAACATACTATGATTCACCTAAAAGGGTGCCTGGAAGAGATCGCCGCCCACCGTACGTCTGATTTCTTTATTATTTGTGTATTCTAACCTAAAAAAAGAGACCAGTTTAGACCCCCCACTTGTTCATAGAAATTTGTAAGTACATACATATATATAAATCCTAAATACTAGCTAGAGAGATACATATATAAATAATCAATTTGCATCATTGCATGTCAAGCTTAAAACTACTCTATACCTACGTACCCTTTTCAGTGGGACAGACCTGTGGGACTAGGCTAGTTATATACAGGGTGAATTTGTAATCAGTCGACACATTTTGAGGATCCCTACATTTTTAAGACCACAATCTCGCCTGATGATAAACGTGTGATGTGATGATGTGATCTAAGATGAAAATAATGATAATGCTGGACATTCTAAAAGGTCTCTACAAGATTCATTTTGGTGAATGCGGAAGATTTTCATGACACCCCCCCCCCCCCCCCCCCTTTCTACCACCGCACAAGCAGAGACCGAGAAGTACCACCCATACCTGGTCAGCATATCACCTTGGCGTACAAAACGATTTGATTCAACTTTTCTTGTTCATAAATATAAAAAAAAAATACACAAGGCTATCTATATATTATAGCCACAATATAAAGATATTACTATTTTATAATCCTAAACTAAGCCATATTTGTACTATGGAAACTAGATAACTGTTATATTTTTTTTTGGAGTAACAACCTTATAAGTATCTAAAAAAATTGAATATTGTTTTGGATTACTTCGTTTCTCAAAATTTGTCGAATCTTGACTAGTTCACCCTGTATACTAAGTTATTCTATAAATCTTCTAAACGAATTCTATCCTGTTTTAAATGCAGAGAAATACTATTAAAGTAACCTAGTAATGAACGAACAGACCATATTAATCAAGGACAGCACAATTGACGGCTTTAAAGGCCATCCTGAGCCATGATTTTCGTGTTTCTAGAAAACGTTGTTTTTTTTTTAATTTTACGCCATTCCCCACGCCAATGTGTTATTTGACTAGAAACTGATATCACACTAACTTTGACAAAAATGAATGTTATATAAGTTGTATGTAGAGATGAGAAAGCCTCATTGTGTTACATCAATGTCAGAGTTTAGAATGTTTGTAACAGCTAGAGGTCTTATCACAAAAAAAATCAAACACTGTTTAGAGAGTGTTTAAAAATTCCTAAACAAAAATTGGTAAGGAATGTTTAGTTGAACCTAGGTTGAATGAAACGAAACTACTGACCGAAATGAAAATTAAGGGAGTCTTTTATGCCATTTCGCATTTTTTTTCAAGGTCTATCTTGTTACTCCAAAGTTAAACAACTGTTTAACGCGTGTTTAAAGAATTCCTTACCAATTTTTGTTTATGAACTTTTTAAACACTCAATATACAGTGTTTAACTTTTTTGTGATGACACCCCAATGCGGGACGTCAGTGCAGATCTCTCCTTTCCCCCACCCTAGAAATACAATTGTCTCGCAAGCAATTTTTCATCCAGTCTAAATTTTTTTAAAATAATCCTTAAATTTACTACCCAGACGGAATTTGAACCCGCAACCTTAAATTTCGCTACTCGGTCAATGAAAAGTGCGAAATTAAAGAGATATTTTAAAAACCTAAAATTTTTCCGTACAATACATTAAAATAAACGCTATCCCATCGTTACCAAATGTGGTAGCCCAGTATCTACGCGCTAAGTATGTTCATTTGCTTCAGTTTGTGCGAGGCCTAATTGTCCTCCATGGCGTTCTTGAGTTCCATGGCCAACTTGTAGCCGAGCTCGGGACGACGGTCGCGACCCTCCACCATCGCTAGCACCTGTCACAATAAACATACATACATTTTACTTAGACAAATTTCATCTACCGATGAGAACAGCAGTGATGATAATGATGATGATCCAGCCTGTCCACCCGATGGGCAACCGTTGACGCAACTCCCACCACCGCGTCCGTCTACTCGGCTGTGGCGCGTAATGCGTACCCTGGTGAAGGTTCACTAATTGAACCGAAACATTGTCGGTCGAAAAACAGATAAAACGGTTTGTGATAAAGCCCATATTTTATAATAATGAAACATCATACATTTATTTACCAGACTAATGAACAGATTTGTAGACAAACTAAAGTCACTGACACAGGTAATGAGCAGATTCGTAGACAAACTAAAGTCACTGACACAGATAATGAGCAGATTCGTAGACAAACTAAAGTCACTGACACAAGTAATGAGCAGATTCGTAGACAAACTAAAGTCACTGACACAGATAATGAGCAGATTATTAAAAGGATGATGTCTAAGCGAGATAAGGCAAAGAGGATCTACAAGAAGATACCTTCCGAAGAGAACTTGGCAGTCTACAAAAAGCTTCGGAATCGGTGCAGCAAGATGTGTAGAAATGCAAAGAGACACCACATACATAGCTCCATCCAAAATTGTACCACCGCTAAAATGTGGAAATTTTTAAATTCACTTGGAATTGGTAAAGGATCAAATGATTCATCTATCTCTTTTGACCTTAACACTATTAATACTCATTTTTCTAAATCGCCTCTCTGCGTGGACGATGTCATAAAACGTTCCACTCTTGATCATTTATCTAACCTTACTAGACCTCAGTGTTCTCCTTTTATCTTTGTGGATGTTACTGAGACTGAAGTTTTGAAGTTCCTTCGTTCCATTTCCACTAAGGCCGTCGGTACAGATGGCATTCACATCCTTATGATTCAACTCCTTTCCTCTGAGCTTGTTCCTATAATCACTCACATTATTAATTATTCTCTCGAAACGAGCTCATATCCTGCGGTCTGGAAAAAGGCTTTTGTTATCCCTCTACCAAAGACATCTAATCCCACCCTGGTATCTCAGTTTAGACCCATCTCCATTTTACCAATTCTATCTAAAATTTTAGAACACGTTGTGCATAAGCAACTTTCCCACTTCCTTGCCCTTAATTGCCTGCTGAGTCCTTACCAATCCGGGTTCCGTCCAGGTCACAGCACGGTTAGTGCTCTAACTAAAGTGTCCGATGACATTCGCTGGGGCATGGATAACCAATACCTTACAGTCCTCGTATTGTTAGACTTTAGCAGTGCTTTTAATTCGGTTGATCACGACATTCTCCTATCCATCCTCTCCTCCTTCAATATTTCTCTCTCAGTAACTTCTTGGTTTGCCTCCTATCTTTCGGGTCGCACGCAGTGTGTACGTTCGGACGAGTCTTGTTCTGACTGGTGTGACATCACCGCTGGCGTACCTCAAGGTGGTGTTCTGTCTCCTCTCCTTTTTTCGGTGTTTATTAACGCCATAACCCACGTTCTTACTTCGCACTACCATCTTTATGCTGACGACCTTCAAATATATCACCAGTTCAAATTGGACGAGGTTTCAATGGGTATTGACCAAATCAACTCTGATCTCAACCATATCTACTCGTGGGCAAAGGCTTTTGGTCTCCTGGTCAACCCATCGAAGTCTCAGGTTGTACTTTTTGGGAGCCCTTATATGTTAAATCTTGTCGGTAAGTGTAATCCTCCTCCAGTTTTATACGCTGGAGCACCGATTAGCTACTCGGCCAATGCCAAGAACCTTGGCGTCTATTTTGACAATCATCTGTCTTGGGTGCGGCATGTTAATGAGATTAGTAAAAGGGTTAACTACTCTTTTCAATCTCTTAAGCGTCTCCAAAAGTTTTTACCCTTTGAAACTAAAATTACTCTTGCTCAAACACTCATGTTACCCCTTTTAGACTATGCCGATGTCTGTTTTCTTGACGCCACCGAGGAACTTCTAAATAAACTGGAACGTCTTCAGAATTTGTGTATCCGATTCATATTCGGGTTGCGCAAGTTTGATCACGTCTCCATGTTTAGATCCCAGCTAAAATGGCTTCCCATTCGTCGTCGACGTGATCTTCATGTTGTAACTTTTCTCTTCAACACTCTTTTCAATCCTTTAGCTCCTTCTTACCTCCGTGAGCGCTTCGATTTTCTTGTCCTACCGGAGATGACTTGTAGGTCATCTAAGTCCCTCCTTCTCAAAACCCCTCCTCATTCCTCCAGTCGCTATGGCGGTTCCTTCACTGTCCATGGAGTCAACCTGTGGAATTCTCTACCACACTCTATCCGCGCAAGTCCATCACTAAGCACTTTTAAGCTTAGAGTCAAAGAGCATTACCTGTCCTTGTAAGCTTTTAGGTTATTTATTATGTATAAGTAGGTATATTATTTATATTTTGTATAATATATTATGTTTATCTCTAATGTAGGTATAGTATATAGGTATTATTATTATTTTTTAATATGGTTAAGTGTTGTATTTATTATAGTATATGCTATATATTAGTATTCTACTCCAATGTCATTCTCTGTGCACGTACCCACCTCTATAATCAAATATCTCTATCTTCAAAGGTTTGCTGGAAGAAAACTCTTATTAGGGTTAAGCTCGCCTTTGTACATGTCCATTTTGTAAGCTATTTTTATCTGTAAATCTATTTGTGTACAATAAAGAATTCGTAGACAAACTAAAGTCACTGACACAGGTAATGAGTAGATTCGTAGACAAACTAAAGTCACTGACACGGGTAATGAGCAGATTCGTAGACAAACTAAAGTCACTGACACGGGTAATGAGCAGATTCGTAGACAAACTAAAGTCACTGACACAGGTAATGAGCAGATTCGTAGACAAACTAAAGTCACTGAAAGAGATAATGAGCAGATCCGTAGACAAACTAAAGTCACTGACACAGATAATGAGCAGATTCGTAGACAAACTAAAGTCACTGACACAGATAATGAGCAGACTCGTAGACAAACTAAAGTCACTGACACAGATAATGAGCAGATTCGTAGACAAACTAAAGTCACTGACACAGGTAAAAAGCAGATTCGTAGACAACCTAAAGTCACTGACACGGGTAATGAGCAGATTCGTAGACAAACTAAAGTCACTGACACAGATAATGAGCAGATCCGTAGACAAACTAAAGTCACTGACACAGATAATGAGCAGATTCGTAGACAAACTAAAGTCACTGACACAGGTAATGAGCAGATTCGTAGACAAACTAAAGTCACTGACACAGGTAATGAGCAGATTTGTAGACAAACTAAAGTCACTGACACAGGTAATGAGCAGATTCGTAGACAAACTAAAGTCACTGACACAGATAATGAGCAGATCCGTAGACAAACTAAAGTCACTGACACAGATAATGAGCAGATTCGTAGACAAACTAAAGTCACTGACACAGGTAATGAGCAGATCCGTAGACAAACTAAAGTCACTGACACAGATAATGAGCAGATCCTTAGACAAACTAAAGTCACTGACACAGATAATGAGCAGATTCGTAGACAAACTAAAGTCACTGACACAGGTAATGAGCAGATTCGTAGACAAACTAAAGTCACTGACACAGGTAATGAGCAGATTCGTAGACAAACTAAAGTCACTGACACAGGTAATGAGCAGATCCGTAGACAAACTAAAGTCACTGACACAGATAATGAGCAGATCCGTAGACAAACTAAAGTCACTGACACAGATAATGAGCAGATTCGTAGACAAACTAAAGTCACTGACACAGGTAATGAGCAGATTCGTAGACAAACTAAAGTCACTGACACAGGTAATGAGCAGATTCGTAGACAAACTAAAGTCACTGACACAGGTAATGAGCAGATCCGTAGACAAACTAAAGTCACTGACACAGATAATGAGCAGATCCGTAGACAAACTAAAGTCACTGACACAGATAATGAGCAGATCCGTAGACAAACTAAAGTCACTGACATAGGTAATGAGCAGATTCGTAGACAAACTAAAGTCACTGACACAGGTAATGAGCAGATTCGTAGACAAACTAAAGTCACTGACACAGGTAATGAGCAGATTCGTAGACAAACTAAAGTCACTGACACAGGTAACAAGCAGATTCGTAGACAAACTAAAGTCACTGAAATAACCCAGAGGCACGGTGCCCAGAGGGTTAGCAAGCAGAAGTGGTAGTGGGCGGGGCACATAGCTCGAAGAACTGATAGCCGTTGGCGCAGAAGATACAGCTATTACGAAAATAGGCACTTTAAAACTTCCCTATAACTACTAACCGACTAGCGAGTGGCCTACAAGTGTGTAGCGACATCTATAGTATGCAAGAACTACTTTGTCATCAACCGACAGAGCGAGCGTCGATACGGACACGATGATACGGCGAACTCTAACGGCAATTGGAAGAACATATCCTAGATCGCGCAAATGAAATATTCGAACGATTGTAACATATACTATGTGTTTTTTATGTACGACATTAATACATACATAAATGAAAACACGGGTAGGGCTAATGGGCTAATTGTTGTAAAATAGGTATAAATCAAATTTTAAATTTTCAAACAACCTTATTATAAAGTCATAAAATATCAATGAACATCGATATTAAACTAGATAAACAAATCATATTCATTCATCATGTAAGCGGGTACCTGTTAAACTGACATCGTCGCAAAGGCGTCGCCGATTTGACGTTAAAATTTGTTTATTAGAAATCTATCGATTACTGGATAATTCAAGCTACCGGTATTAAACCCACCTCTAAAATCAGTTAATACGATTCCGTATGTGTGTTTTAATGTCATACACATAACAAAACAGGTTGTATATATCAATATATCAAGGTATGCCGATCGGGAAGATGGCTATAGACTTTCAGTGTCCTGGAACCCGGTGATTGCTAGGTGTGCGCGTCGTGATCGGTCGTCTCAGTGCGTAGATACGGTTAGTGTAGTGTGTCGTAATATGAACGAGGACATTTCTAATACTGAAGACCAAGTGAGGTAGTTGCTGCAGGTACACACACTTCTCGATGGTAGCTCCAAGTACTCAAGTCAACCCGTGACCACGACTGTTGCAACACAGCCGAAACATCGGGATAAAACATATAAAAAAGTTACCTACATACGCGATAAATACCCGTTTTAATCAATGATTAGGTTGTATATACTTCTCAATAGGACCTGTTGGTCCTAGGACCCCGAGCCAAAGGACGCTCGGTGGGAGATCTCCCCCTTTCCTTGGCGGGGATCAACCTGTCGTCTGCTAAAAGGTAATGTTACCTGTTCTGAGTTGACGATGACACCGCTGTTGTTGAGTATAGTTCGCTTGGTGTTCTCTATGTCCGCGAGGTCGACTCCGCGCGACGCGTCCTCGATCAGAATCGCGCGGTATCCGATCGCCAGCGCGTCCGCTATGGTCGCTCCTAGCACATCATAATAATATTACTTCAGGCAATAATGTGCACAAACAAAAATATTATAACATGGCCTATATCTATAAATACCTAATAGATATATTATTATACTTTGATATATAATTAACACTTTGACAATACTTTTAATTTTTAAGGCATGAATATACAAATGGTTTTTTGGTATCCGTTGTAACAATCAGGAAATAAATGATAGAGACTACGAGTAAAAACAAAATGTAATACAAAAACTTGACAAAAAAAACTGGCATGAACAACAGATAACACACAAAATGTGAACAATGGTACCACGGCAAAGGGGGTACTATGAGTCAGTTCCATTGATGGTACCGACTAATGGTACCACAGCAAAGGGGGTAATATAAGTCAGCTTCATTGATGGTACTGGCTAACCACGGCAAAGAGGGTACCATAGTACCCTCTTTGCCGTGGTTATGCCTATGAGTCCGTTCCATTGATAGTACCCCGGCAAAGGGGGTAATATAACTAAGTTCCATTGATGGTACTTACTAATGGTACCACAGCAAAGGGGGATGTATAAGTCAGTTCCATCGATGGTATTGACTAACCTTTACCGTGGTACCAACTACGGTAAAGGGGGTATTAAAAGTCAATAATGGTAACATTGATAGTAATACAGGATTTTCATGAATCCTATAATATACATACCCACACAGACGTCATAAGCGAGTCCGCAGATGTAGATGTCAGTCGCCTGTCGCATGCGCAGCTGCGTGCTGAGGCTGGTGTCCGTCAACTTCTTATTGTCCCAGAACACGGAGTACGAGTCCACCTCGGGGTTGGTGCCCTTGTACACCTTTATAGCACCTTCCACCATCTGCGAACAACAACATATACCATTACTACTATTGCTATTAGTCCATGTTGTCCCATTGTTGGCCAAAGGCCTCCCCGCATTTCCGCCACTCACAACGGTCCAGTGCTACTGTATGGCAGTCCCTCTCGGCAGAGCTCGTCAGGCATGCGACAGACGTGACCGGCCCATTCCCACTTCAACCTGGCGGCCTTCTCCTTTACATTGGCGATTTTGGTTTTAGAGCGCAGTATGGTGCTACGGACGCGGTCAGTTAGTTTAACTGCAAGAATACTTTATATGCGGGAGACCTGCGAACACCACCATGTCGTACGTCTGCGCCTTGTCGGAGACCTGCAGTATACCTTGAGTTGTGCATGCAACTCTGCCCCTCAGGTGTCCTGCACACAATGTCTCGGCCACAGCCGCTGCTTCATGGGCGGGGGACCTGCGAACACCACCATGTCGTACGCCTGCGCCTTGTCGGAGACCTGCAGTATACCTTGAGTTGTGCATGTAACTCTGCCCCCCAGGTGTCCTGCACACAATGTCTCGGCCACAGCCGCTGCTTCATGGGCGGGGGACCTGCGAACACCACCATGTCGTACGCCTGCGCCTTGTCGGAGACCTGCAGTATACCTTGAGTTGTGCATGTAACTCTGCCCCCCAGGTGTCCTGCACACAATGTCTCGGCCACAGCCGCTGCTTCATGGGCGGGGGACCTGCGAACACCACCGTGTCGTACGCCTGCGCCTTGTCGGAGACCTGCAGTATACCTTGAGTTGAGCATGTAACTCTGCCCCCCAGGTGTTCTGCACGCAATGTCTCGGCCACAGCCGCTGCTTCATGGGCGGAGGACCTGCGAACACCACCGTGTCGTACGCCTGCGCCTTGTCGGAGACCTGCAGTATACCTTGAGTTGTGCATGTAACTCTGCCCCCCAGGTGTCCTGCACACAATGTCTCGGCCACAGCCGCTGCTTCATGGGCGGGGGACCTGCGAACACCACCGTGTCGTACGCCTGCGCCTTGTCGGAGACCTGCAGTATACCTTGAGTTGAGCATGTAACTCTGCCCCCCAGGTGTTCTGCACGCAATGTCTTGGCCACAGCCGCTGCTTCATGGGCGGAGGACCTGCGAACACCACCGTGTCGTACGCCTGCGCCTTGTCGGAGACCTGCAGTATACCTTGAGTTGTGCATGTAACTCTGCCCCCCAGGTGTCCTGCACGCAATGTCTCGGCCACAGCCGCTGCTTCATGGGCGGGGGACCTGCGAACACCACCGTGTCGTACACCTGCGCCTTGTCTGAAACCTGCGGTATACCTTGAGTTGTGCATGTAACTCTGCCTCCCAGGTGTCCTGCACGCAATGTCTCGGCCACAGCCGCTGGTTCATGGGCGGGGGACCTGCGAACACCACCGTGTCGTACGCCTGCGCCTTGTCGGAGACCTGCAGTATACCTTGAGTTGTGCATGTAACTCTGCCCCCCAGGTGTCCTGCACGCAATGTCTCGGCCACAGCCGCTGCTTCATGGGCCGGGGACCTGAAAACACCACCATGTCGTACGCCTGCGCCTTGTCGGAGACCTGCAGTATACCTTGAGTTGTGCATGTAACTCTGCCCCCCAGGTGTCCTGCACGCAATGTCTCGGCCACAGCCGCTGCTTCATGGGCGGGGGACCTGCGAACACCACCGTGTCGTACGCCTGCGCCTTGTCTGCTGAAACCTGGAGGTACACAGACAATCTGTTAAGTTACAATAATTACATAGTGGAAGGTTAGGAACTCCCCCAACGCAACATTTTAATTTGACCACAATTTCACCTGATGGTAAGCGATGATATGGTCTAAGATGAAGCACGAATATCTAGAAGACACCTATTCACCCCTTATTAAATGACATGAATACGACTTGTCGAAAACCGATGATAGATTTTCATTTGTACATGTACTTTTTATAATATTTTTGTCAAGATCGAAAACCGTGGACCATGCAATAAAGCTCCCGTTGTCCTTTCAATCACCACTTTATATCCTTCACTTTTTTAGTCGTTACAATATCTTAGTACTTATTCAAAGTTCAGTTCAAAAGCACGTGGTTAGACTCAGTAGCTCGCCTACGACCAACACTCCCGAGCGCTTGTTTCTGACTCGTCTCATCATCTTCGACATGTCGTGTTTGTCTTTAAAGTTAGACCACAGCCCCGCGGGTTTACCCATTGGGGGAAGGTTCTCGAGGAAACTAAATGGAAAGATAACATCATAAAGGTTGGTGGGGTTGCAACCTTGAGTTTTGGGTGTGCCAGATCGGTCGCTACAGAAATCTGTGGGGGAAGCTTAATAAACCGCTTGATTTGATTCAAAACGTCGTAAAAAAACGGATTTATCTCTGAAGTGAGTAAAAATTTGACGCGTTTACATTATTATTATTATATCTGAAGCACTCTATACACTCGTGCACATTTGAATCATACAAAACAGCCCTTAACCGAGCGTTCGGTACGAAGACATTCGTCTTCAAATACACGCGACAACTCGATACTCAATACTCGATATTAAAGAGGGGGATATGGCTCGTTTACACTTCCTCAGCCACTCGTTATAGTATTTGGATTAGGACATGACAGGCTGGGGAACCTTTTATTAGCTACTAACTACGAATTCATGAATGAAATTGGCAGTAAAACTCAAGAAGTTTCCGGTAGGTAGTCTGAATTTTGCTCTAACCCGACTAGTTATAAGGAATGGTTTTGTTTGATCTAGGCTCACCAAATCCATACTAATCCCACTAATATTATAAACGCGAAAGTTTGTATGGCTGTATGTGTGGATGGTTGTTACTCTTTTACGTCGTAACGGCTGAACCGATTTCGATGAAATTCGGCATGTAGGTAGATTATAACCTGGATTAACACATAGACTACTTTTTGTCGACAAACCACGCGTGCGAAGCCGCTGGCGGAAGTTAGTGTATTATAAAATCGAAAGTAAATCTGTCTCGCTGTCTGTTTGTTACGTTTTTACGACTAAACGGCTGGATCGATTTCGATAAAATTTGGTAAAAATAGATTATGACCGGGATTGGGACATATTTCATATTTATTTATTTCAAACCATAGGGACATAAAGAAAACTTAGTTACGTCAGCTTCATTATATAAAAAATGTTAGGAAAACATTTACCTAACTAATATTTTAATAATACAATAATATTTTAGTTGCGGCTGTATACTGGCTTTGTCAAAAGAACATTAAAATAATAAAATAAAATAAAATTAGTTCATTAAAGCGGCTGTAAAGAGGCATTGTCATTAAATAAATCTAAACTTAAAACTATAACATGTCAAGAGGTTGCAGCTGTACAGGGGCTTTGTCAATAAAGGAGGTCACAGATTTATGCGTAGGAATCGGCAGATACCATGCTTTTTTATCATTTAAGAACTCATCTGTGGAGTTGTATGATTTTTGGGTTAAGTTATTTTTAATGCTTACATCTTTTAAATTTGCTTTCATTTAAAGCTAAAATGTCTTTCGGAATTGTATTGTAGAAACGCACTGAGTTACCATAGGCTACTTTTTAATCAACTGCGCAGAAGGGTAATATTTTTATTGACAAACCACGCGTGCGAAGCCGCTGGCGGGTCAGCTAGTATACTATAAACCATGTTTGTGGCTTGATTCCTGCGTATTATTTTTATTGGTAGTCAAAGGAGCAATGGAACGGGCCGTGTTAGGAATCCACCTCGTCGATCGTATACCAAACGTCGAGATTCCACGTCGAACTAAACACGAAGATGTAGGTATACGAATCGCGAGGCTTAAATGGAGATGGGCGGGACACTTGGCTAGGCGGAATGACAACAGGTGGACCAAGGCAGTCACAGAGTGGTGGCCAAGAGATGGACGTCGACCGCAGGGCAGACCACCGGCCCGATGGTCTGACGATCACGTAGCGCAAGTTGGACAGCAATGGATGAGACTTGCTCAAGACCGATTGGACTGGCGACATAGAGAGGAGGCCTATACTCAACAGTGGGTGCTGGAGGCTGGATAGATAGATAGATAGTCAAACGTTTGAGCACTAGGTACGGCCACGTGGTGGTAAGTAATGATAAGGTCTAAGATGAAGCACGCTTTCTTTTCAATCTAAACTTGAAAACTGTGAGATTATAGAGGTCAGGAAAAACAGAAAATACTTAAATCAAAATATTTCTTGAAATAAATAAGACAATACTTTAATTAGTGATTTAATTTAATCAATAAGCTATGTAACAATGCGTAAGGAGGGCGTATTTTTGTGTATTAACTAATACCTTGTCCAGAAGGGCCAAATTCGCCGCGAATCGACCACGCGCGTTGGCGAGATACTTGGCGCCAATACAGTGCGTCCACAAGCATCGCGCGAATTTAAAATACGCGCGTAAATCGCGTGCACTTCGCCAGACTCTCGACTCGCGCGTTACGCGCGTGTCTCGCGCGTAACGCGCGAGTCGAGATACTAGAGACGCCTTGTTGCGTCCAGATTACGCGTGAACTTCAGAGCGAGTGATCGTATCAAGAGAAATGGAGCGGCAAAATTTTGATATTGAATTGTTTATCCGTTCCCAAATGCTCGCGGGTTGGTACGCTCCTTCTGGACGCAACGGTCGCGCGTTATACGCGCGAGAGAATCGCGGCGAATTCGCCCTTTCTGGACAAGCTCTAATAAGCCCGAATTTTGGCCAAAGATAATGCTGAACCAGTTATGATAATAATATTGTTTTTAACCCTGGAGACAAAAAGAGGGGTGTTACAAGTTTGACGCTTGTCTGTCTGTGGCATCGTAGTTCCCAATTGGATGGACCGATTCGGATCTGGTTTTAAAAGAAAGCTAGTTTACTGGAGTGGTTCTTAGCTATTTTTTTCGGTGATGTGTAGCTGTTGTTTTTTTTTACTATTCACGTGTTATTGTGTTAATTTGAAATTAAATTTGGTAAAAATTTACTTGTTCATACAAGCATAACTAAACTCATCAAACAAAGCATCGAATGTTGCAAGCGAGATTTTACGACGACATCGCGTGCGTCAATTCTAACGTGGAGCATCAATTTATAAACTTATCGAGGTCAAGTCCAACGCTGGTACTTTAACTTTTTTCTGTTTCCAAGTGATAATTAGAAGTGATCATGCGATCGAAAGATATTGTCAAAGCAAACAGTGTTTTATTAGTTTAATAGCAAGAATCACATTGAATTGTCTAAATAAGTGCATTTATGCCTGTTCTTACAACGATCGCTCTCTTTAAAATGTTAAAAATAATTATGTTTAAAATTAATCTAATATATAAAATTCTCGTATCACAGTGTTTGTAACAAAACTCCTCCGAAACTTAAGGGTGGTTCACCTTAATTTTTTTTTATGATTCGGCAATAAAAATACATACAACCAAAAAAATTCACCGTTCTACCACCAACCCCTATTTTTTAATAGCGATATTTGTAATTTAATAATTTTCTACATGGAATATAGAGTTGATTATAGTGGGTATGTGCACAGAAAAGGACATTGAAAGAAAAAAACTTACTTTAACTCAGCATAGCAACACAACATTTATTGATGGCGGTACGAAGTTCGCGGAGTCAGCTAGTTGTAAATGTTTGTTTCTGTTTTTGCATGTACTGCCTAATTTTTATTTTTATGTTTAATAATTAAAATTATTTTTCTTTCTTATGTCTTTACTTTACCTATAAGACCGCTCATTGGACTTTTTGTTTCGTTTTCTTATTTGCGGTCTAGACATATCTTATTTGCATACTGTCTGTTTATGATATTCTTGGCCTGGCCAGTCAGAATATACAGTCTATCCTATTCACGCTATGATGTTGGCCAGACAGAAGAAACACAAGGCGGACCAGCCCCGGATCTGCAACTAGAACTCTTCCTAACCGGGGCAGAAATGTTGTATTTAGTGTAGTAACAAAATTGATGTGGCGTCCACTCTCCTGTGTTTGAGGGAAAGGGGGGGGGGGGGGGGGGGTTTACAGTTTGACGCGTTCCAAATCAAACGAACTATGTAGATGGACCACGGGCAGGGAATGGTATAATCTATAGCATGACGTGCGCTCGATGCCAAGCACTTTTGAAAATTTGTTTTTTTACAAATATTAAAGTTTATTAAAGAATTTTGGCGCCCCCTAAACTTCAGCCCGGTGCAGGCTTTTTTTATTATTGCAGGTTATGGCAGGTTGTTATTTGTGTTTGTGGGGAACCGGGCTTACGGCCCACCTGATGGTAAGCGGTCACCGTTGCCTATTGACACCGGCAACACCCGGGGTATTGTCGATGCGTTCCCTATCCTGTACAAACCTCTTTACATTTCTCTTGAAGCGTGCCATGTCGTAGCCTAACGGGAAAACCTCAGATGGTAGCTCATTCCAATTCTTGCCAGTATGGGGTAGAAAAGATCGCGTGAAGCGCGATGAGCTTTATTACGATGTCGAGAAGTGCGGTGGTAAAATCTCGACGACGGGATGAGATCAAATGGCCTGCACCTGCAGTAAGATCGCATTTCACCTTCATTGAATGTGCAGGATCAGCAAAGTCACACTACGTTAGGCTAGGATCCCTGAACCCCCATTTGCACACACATTCTGCAGCGACCAACCTGAACTTACTAAATGAAAGTACTTATTTCATGTGGAATATAGATCTAATCAGATTCGTAAGAGTAGAATTCCTTGTGAAAGGGCTCGCCTGGAGAAGTACAACCACCATACCTATTTCTGCCGCCAAACAACATTGCTGCGTTTCGGTTTGAAGAGTGTAGTTGCCAGTAAAATCACAGGCACACGAGGCTTTTGAGGTGCCTCAAGTTGAAGAACGCAGGGCAGTGCATAGGGCACGTATCTAAGGTGCGTGACCTACAAGGCAATACATTTTATAAGCAATGGTTACCACTTAATATCAGGTGGGTCATCTCTAGATTGCATAAAAAAACCTAAAGCGACAATCGAAGCTTTGTCGTAAGACTCACCGGGCTGGAAGGATGCAGCTCCCGCATGTGCACGTTGTCAATGAAAGAGACGTGGTCGGGCGGATGCCAGTCCAGCGAGTAGAACACGCAGTCGAACGACACCGTGTCCAGCAGACGATTGATGGGCTCCACCACCTGGAACCAACGTTGCGTCTACTATTTACTAGCTGAAGAGTCTAAAGTGGTCGATAAAGAAGTTAATAAAACCAGCGCAGAGCAATAAACTTGTTCAGTATAATTCGCCTATAGTAGCTATTATTTTATTAGTGCAATAGGGAATTTTCTAATCCAATCTAATGCTAAGTCATATTCATTTTTCGGCAAAGGACTCATAGTGACTGAAAGAAGAAAATGAATTTATTGGACATACCTATATAGATTTTTACAGATAACACTACTTACTAAATAACACAATACCTAGTCAGGTCATAAATTCTGTCACATGTTTAATATAAAATAATTGAAACAAGTTTATTCATTATGTAACCATTTATATACCAAAATGAACTTAACAAAACATAGATTCTTATGACACTAAAGTTTATTCAAAATGACTGGAGGAGGGCCAGTCTTCGTGCCGGATGAAGTCGATTTCACGCGCCGACAGCCAGTCTTGTGTGCTCTTCGCTCTATGAGCTGGCGCCGAATCTTGTTGGAATACCCAGTGCCTGTTATTGAACATGGTATGAGAAACAGGTTCCACAAGGTTCGTCAGGACTGTATTTTGATACACAACTGCATTCGTTTTTACACCTTTATCACAAAAATGTACCTCTGTTAAGCCCCAATAAGAAACTCCCAACTATACCATGAGCGAGGATGGAAAATGACCTCGTTGGACACGCGGAATACGGTTGCTCGCTTCTTCACTACTGTGTGCGTACACCTTATCATTTTGTTTGTTGTAGCTCTCTTCTACGGTAAAAATTTTTTCATCCGAAAAAAGAATTTCCCGATATTTTTTTCCCGCGTACCGCTTCAACAAAGCGCGGTATCTCTTCAGTCTCAGGTCCATTAGACGAGCATTCAAACGATGTCCTGTTTTTCTTCGATATGCCCGAAGCCCTAAGTCTTCATTTAACACCCTTTTCACCGTGGTTCTGCTTAACCCCATCTGAAGGGCCAACAGTTTCTGCTTACGTTTGGGATTTCTTTGAATTCGCGCCTTCACAGTTTTTATCACTGCTGGAGTCCTAACAGACCGAGGGCGACCACTTCTTGACCTGTCATCTACACTAGAGTCTTCATTGTATCGTTTGATGGTGCGATAAACGAATCTTTTGGTTATATTCAAATTTTTCAGTATGTCAAAAATTTGAATTGGCGCGTAACCGCAACGATGCAACGCAATAACTGCAACACGGTCTTCTTTAAGCGTCCACTCCATATTTAAAAATGAGTAAAATTCTAAAAAGTATACATTTTTATTTTCATGAACAATTCGAAATTCGAATTCTATAAACTTTTTTGTGGCCAGCATTCTAAAAGAAAAGTTTTTACTGTGTCACAATACTTATGACCTGACTAGGTATAAATACAAGGGCTACGCATCAAGCTATACATTTCCAGTATAAGCTGATCTCTCATTCTACAAAGACTACACAATACGAGGTCAGCTTATACTGGAAATTTATAGCTCGATGTGTAGCCGTGTGTACATGTAGGCAAGAATATAGAATGTAGAAGATGTAGGTTTATCAATAGTCACCGCGTGCATGAAAATTAAAAAAAAAAATATTAATTAAAATCACAATTTGAACAAACACTTTGAAACGTCAATTTTACTGCCTGTTCCTTCGCGACCAAGCCAGGAAAGAAAGGCAAGAAACAAGGCTGGTTGTTTTTTTTAAATGATCCTTTTAGAATACATAACAATAAAGAAAATAAATTACATACCAACTAAATAATCCGATATTATAAAGTAGGCTTTTTATAAAGATTTTATTTAACTACGTTTTTAAATTTGTTAATTGTCAATTTTTGTACATCACTTGGGAGTTTGTTATAAAAGCGTACACCTTGCTTTTTAAACGATTTATTAACTTTATGGAGTCTACAAGTGGCAACAGCGAGTTTATCTTTATTTCTAGTATTAAGATTATGAGTATCGCTATTTTTCTTACACAAATTAATATTTTTGTGAACCAAACGGCCCTGTCTCAGCATAATGCTGTACACACGCATGGATGTGTAGCAACGCTGGTTACCAGACAGGACCAGAGCGGGTGACTTCATGAACGCAGAACCTCTGGGTACGTATCTTTTTTTTCTGATAAGTTAACGTGTATTTTATTATCCCACGCTGCACCGTATGTATGTAGTTTTTTGTGTGTTTGTTACAGGAAATAAATAAAAATGGTGTCCAAATAAATGAATGAATGAAATACTCTTTATTGCACACCAAACAAAAATACAGTAATAATGGAAATAAACAATAAATAACGGCACAATGGGCGGTTTTATTGCTAAAAGCGATCTCTTCCGGACAACCTTTGGATGGACAGAATAAACGAAAATAAATGTCTTTATCTATCTATTTACGGACGGAGTATACCAGCCATAAGGGCGCTCCGCATATTCACGTGAGAATCTCGCAAGAATAACTCGAGAAACGAGTGTTTCTCGCGTTTTCGGCTTCTTTGTATCGCGCCAAAAACCGACGATAGTCGGAAAACCTTGCGAGAACCCGCGAACACGTTCCTCGTTGTATTCTCGTAATATAGAAAGGCTTATAAGATTACTGCTGTTGTAAATGTGTGTAGGTAACCTAGAAATAGAGCTAAACTCGCTGTTGCAACTTGACTTGACACCCCATTTTTATCCCATGGGACCTGATTTATGCGATAAATGTGATAATCCAGGTTATAATCTACGTACATACTAAATTTCATCGAAATCGGTTCAGGCGTTGTGACGTGATTGAGTAACAAACAAACAAACAAATAAATAAATAAACAAACACCCAAACTTTTGCAATTATAATATTAAAGTAATGTTGTTTTGTTGCAATAATTTCAATCAGTCGGCAGAAAATACGACCAATTTACAAAGTACATATTATTGGAGTAGAAATCTATAAAAGTTCTAACCAATTTCAATTAACCGTATTATCCATATTTATCTGTTTCAAATTGAAACTGATTACAATGCAAGTAACGTACCTAATTCTCTTCCCGGTTCTGTTGTGAGTTGTTGAGAGTTCTCGGTGACCAAAGTTCGATAAGTAAACGCTAATCAACTGCCCAAAGTTAATGTTAAATGGGGTCCAAGAAGATCCAAGTTTAAATGCCACCCGAAAGCTTTTGACCGGCCAGTATTTATAATATTTTTTTTTCGAATGGACTAATCTCGCTGTTGGCCTCAGGCCGTTGCAGCTTATCCGAGCTTTTGGCGAGCGCAGAAGGCGCTCAGCCCTGTAATTTTTTGAAGAGGCAACTAGCGCAAGGGCACCACTTAGGTACGAACCTCGGCTTGGGCTGTTGCCAGGACGGGGATAGGAGAGAAACGCCTGGGTACGTGCTTGTACCTCGTATAGGCGGCGACTGAAGGGACTCGTCGACCTCGCCAGCGAGGTCGGTGTATTTGTGAAGTGTTTGCTCTGTCTAATGTGGATGACTCTTCTGCATTAGCGGAAGTGATTTCGTCATCCGGGTCGCCGAGAACGTGTCTCGGACGACGGAGGGTTTTGTTGTGTTCGGACGGTTCTATCGAATGGTCCGGAATGGTATGTACCAAAGGATTCGGATGATGAGTGGCAAGTTCATAATGTCGCTTGGAAGCCAGCTTGATGAACTTGGCTATTGACTCTATTTTCAATTCACGATGTAGATCGTTATTGCGAAAATACCAAGGCGAGCCTGTGGCTTTTCGCAAGAAACGATTTTGTACTGTTTGAATGGCAACAACTTGACGAGAGTGGGCGAATACTACTGAGGTAATCGAAAATCAAGACTCCTTACTAAGTAATGTTCGTCATCTTACCCCACCTAAACGTAGCCACACTCATGACAAATACTCAGGTAATTTATGTCCCATTGTTATTAATAACGGTTCTAGATTTAACCCAGACGGTTTTAGTATCGGCATAACATTAAAAGTAAAACGGAATGGTTAAGGTTTATATGTTTGTGGGGCGCTCACGCGATATAAACGCTGGGCTTTTTTTGACATTCATGAACCTACTAACGTTACCAAGTGAAAAAGTTGCATGAGGTTTCGTGAAAACTCGTAGTTTTGTAGCTATGCTTTGTTGGATGTATTTTTAAGATATTAACAATTAAAGGCACTCCGCAAAAAGACTTTCTACCCCACCCACATGAACTGATCTCACGGGTGAATGGAGAAAATCAAATCAAATGTTTTAATTGATTAAAATCACAAGGATCACTTTGAAAAGTCAATTTTACTGACTGTTCCTTCGCGACGAAGCAACGAAAGAAAGGCATGAAACATGGCTGGTTATTTTTTTTAATGATCCTTTTAGAATACATGACAATAAAGAAAATATATTACGTCTAAATTGTGACATTTTTGATCGAGTTGGAAGCTTTTCTATCATCTAAATAATCCGATGTCACCCTATAAACTGGCTACTACCAACAACCATACCTATTTCTGCCGCCAAGCAGCATTGCTGTTTTGGTTTGAAGGATAAGGTTTCCGATAGTGTCCGACCGGAACAAGTTTTCCAGCCGAAACCGAACCTTCGGCCTTGCTCTCAGTTTCGGCCGAAACCGAAACTAACTTAAACACATTTAAAATTTATATTGTATACTGAAATCAAGTGAATTTTTCAGACATTTATTTGCATATACAATGTATATTATCCATGCAGACAGATAAATAGTGTTAAATAAAATAAAAAGACAATCATTTAATTACGTAACAAATATACTCGTAAATATATGTTTTATTCCTTTATGTCATGAAAATATAAACTAAATAAATATCTTAAGACTTACTCATGGAAATAAACTTTTCAGTTAGACTTAGACATATACTACATAACTGCAGACTCTCAATTGAATATTTTAATTATTGTGTTCACTCCATGCGATTACCAATGGACGGCGGCGACCTGAGCCGGCGGCGCGGCGGGCGACATGAGCCGACGGCGCGGCCACCGAGCACGAAGTTTGCCGAACGATGCACGATTATTCACGAAAGAATTCAAGTTTCGGCGCGGACGGAAGTTTCGACCATTTTTTGGCCGAAACCGAAACCAAACTTTCGGTCGGTCACTAGTTTCCGATGAATTTACAGGCACATGAGGCTTTACAGGTGTATGCCTCAAGACGCAGTGCAGTACTTTGTCATAAGCGATGATTAGATACCACTTAAGATCAGGTGGGCCGCTTCTTCTATCTCCAGGTAATATAAACAAAAACTGGACGGAACACAGGAATACGAGCATTTCAGCTTGACTTCCATTGCTCATATACATAAGCGTGCTCACGCTCAATCAGTCAGAACCTTCATTTCGTGTGGGGTAACGGCGATATCCATCAGTACCTACGTTTCCTATTACCAGAACTACCTAGATACCTAGATAAATAATTATTCACAACAATTGTGTGTAGGTATTTTATCTTGCTCTACCTAAATAATTTCCGTTTGACTGTATGTTTGTTCCTGGTGTTACTGCTTTTTTTGTTGGTCACCGTAAGTCAGGTAATTACTTACATTAATGCTGCCTAGGTAGGTTAACTTAAACCTTTTCATACATTCGTTTAAGGCGTAGCCTAGTGAGGAGATGGCACGTATCTCTACAAATGTTTACCCAGCTCTACGAGATTGTATTTACTAAAACTATAAAAAAAAACTATGTTATACCTAAGTTAAGCTGTGTATTTATGTGCATTTTGTAGTAAATATTCGTTTTTCGTTTCATTTCAATAAAAGAAAATAGCCAATTGCAGTAGAAGCTCGCAGAACTGACTGACAGCCATTGGGAGAGAAATGTTGAATTTAGATCTAGTAGCCTCCCACCCCCAACTAAATGAAAAGACCTAATGAGGCCGTTGGGTGTAGGGCGCACAAGATGGTCACGTAGGACATCTATCATGTTTCAGAATTGAACTCCGATTTATTTGACAGACTAATATTATAAATGGTAAAGTTTGTATGTATATTTGTTACTTATTAACGTCGTAAACATAGATTATGATTTGGATCTGGATTGAAACATAGGATTTTTCTTGACAAAACGGGGCCGAGGCCGAGGGCGGTCGCTAGTTTCCAATAAAGAACTTTTTCAAAATCAATGCCCGCGTCTTGACAACTCATTCCTGCCGGAATCTACTATCGCTATAGGGAATGAACGACAGTGGATTTGCAAGAGCGAGAAAAAATTACGGTCTTAGTCAGAACCAATTCTTCTCTTCACGAGAATAATTGGCATGAATACATAACAAAAACATGAAATTCGCCCTGAACTGAGATCTCGCGAGTCTCCCATTAAAACAAAAAATATATTATTTGTAATCTTTGACTATCAAAATACAAAATGTCTCGATGATGATGTCGGAGGGAAAAAAGTGGAAAATACAAAATAAATAACAAAATCAAAATAGTGGCCTAAATGCAGAACCATATAACTAGACCTACAGTTTCATTCAAATTACAGGTATCGGGAGTTTATGTTACTTGGTACTCTTTTTTGGGGTAGAAATTACAGTTATTTTGGATTGCAGACTTTTCCTTATATTTGTGTTACTAAGGCTACACACATACCCAAATTTCCGCACTGTGGGGTCACTGGTGTACCCTGTGAATTTTGTCAAAGTTCAGTTTTTAGTATGGGTACCTAAAGACTACATGATTTAAATTAAAAATAAAAAAGGGGTCAAAATGTAAACATCACAAAGACCTTTTATTAGACGTGCCACTTGACCGAATAGTCCGATGTTTTTTTACCCCTTTTGAACCCTAATATCTCAACAACCCCCCCACATTTTTAGCTCATTTAGTCACACCAAACTTGTGAGAACACTACCTTCTTATATACCAAATTTCACAATGATTGGATAAACGCTTCGAAAGTAATCCTCGGACAAACAAACATACATACACTTACAACGCTGATTTGCCCAAGTTGATTTAGAGGTCTCGCTTCGCTCGATCAATAAGTGTGTATTTACAAAAAAATATATACAGGTTAGTGGGTGACTTGTGCCATTATAACAAGTAACTTTTAACTAAAATTTAACCGACTTCAAATAACAGTAAAAAATCAAACTACTCTACCTATTTTGATGAAATTTCCATGGGATCAATCTAATATCCTTTCAAATAAAAAACTAATTTTCCAAATTGGTTGATATATTAGGTTGGGGAAAAAGTTCCTTCGAATTTTTTAAGAAAATTAAAAACATTTTTAAAATAGTTTATTTACATTTAACTAAAGTATGTAGGTACCATTTTGTTCGATAACTTTTTGCCATCTTGTATGTAGGGACATGATCCCATTGCTATAGAATTTTTGGGGCTTCTGATCAAAAGACCGCGACAAGTAGTTTTGGCAGTCCTCTCGTGATGTTAACCTGACACTGCCTAAAGAATTCTGAAGAGACCGAAACAGGTGGAAATCTGAAGGTGCAAGGTCAGGACTATACGGCAGATGCATTAACACCTCACAGCCAAACTCTCTTAATTTTTACTGAGTGGCTAAAGATGTGTGAGGTCTAGCGTTATCATGACGAAAAACCACACCCCTTCTGTTGATTAATTACGGCCGTTTTTTCTCAACTTCTTGCTTTAATCTCATCAGTTGTTCGCAGTAGAGTTCAGAATCGATGGTCCTGCCTGGTGGTAACAGCTCATAATGAATAATGCCCTTCCAATCCCACAACACACACAGCATCACCTTGTTGCGAGTTAACCCGGGTTTCGACACAGTCTGTGAAGCCTGACCGGCCTTTGACCACGACCTTTTTCGCACGTTCTTGTCGTACGTGATCCACTTTTCATCACCAGTTATCAGCTTCTTCAAAGATGGTTCGGTTTCATTATGTCGTAATAAAGAAACACAAATGAGTACACGGTTCATTAGGTTTCTTTCAGTGAGCTCGTGGGTTACCCAAATATCGAGCTTTTTTGTGTACCCAGTTTTTTCAGATGCGCCAAAACTGTTTTGTGGTCAATTCCCAGTTCTTCAGCTACGTCGTAACAACTGATATGCCGATCTTGCTCCACTTTTTCAAAAATGGCATCTATTTTATCCGTAATAGGGCGACCAGAGCGACGTGAATCTTTGACATCAAAGTTTCCGGATTAAAACGCTTAAACCAAATTTGTGCTACTCTCACAGACACTGCACTAGGTCCATAAACATCGCAAATTTTTTTCGCGACTTGCGTTGCATTTTTACCTTTTTTGTAGAAAATTTTTATAATGTATCGAATTTCTTCGTTAGATTCACACATCTTTACAGTACGAAAAACAAATAAAAATCACACATTTTCCTAATTTGAATTATATCCTTTAAAATTTAAACTTTGAATGATATTAAAATCAGCCAGATACAAATAGATTTTATTACAAGTTCATACATACTATAATGCGAAAAGACTTTTTCCCCAACCTATTACATACATACAACGCCGATTTGCCCAAGTTGATTTAGAGATCTCGCTTCGCTCGATCAAATAGTAATGAAAAAGTAGTAATAAACAAGCAATCATTATATTATAATAATCTTAATAACGTACCAATTTTAATCAAATTAACATTATGACAGCAATAAATGAATATAACATTTAGATTTGAAATTGAACATGGGTTGAAATTAGTGTCTATATAAGTAACTAAACAGGCATTTTTATTTAATTTTATTATTACTTAGAAAAAATATTGTATTGAGTTTTATCCCGTCGCGTTCCTGTACAGTTTGAACATCTGTACACACGGCTACACATCAAGCTATACATTTCCAGTATAAGCTGACCTCGCATTGTGTAGGCTTTTCGTAGAATGAGAGTTCTACTTATATTGGAAATTTATAGCTTGATGTGTAGCCGTGTGTACAAGTCAGAAAGAATGAATGGGCAGCAATTGTGTATTGTAATTGCGATGTTTCCTGCTCAATGACTGGAAAATGATTTCCGTTAGACTATTGTAGGTAGGTACCTACCTACTATTGAGATAAATCTATTGAAATGTTCGATTAGTTGAAGCTAGCTAACTAGCACAGTAAACAAACTGTAATGGTTGGTATTTGTAAAATAAAAAAAAAACACTTAGCTATTATTATCTAAGTGTTACTTTTCAGCAATTGCCGTGGGGCGCCGGCAATAGAATGTTGTCCCTCCGCTCTTGCCCGTGGATGCAGTAGGAGTCTGCTAAGGGATACCTCCGAAAGATGGGCAGCAGCGTCTTTTCGTGTTTACAATACCTATACTGCGCTCGCCAACCCGCCTGCCAAGCGTGGCGAGTATGGCAACAACCCCCTTATGGATATAGTGCAACATAAAACCAGGCCCCGAGTCCCCGGCGGCCCCGCTTATCCTGGCTACGGTAGCAGTCACGGTAACGGCGGGGCCAGGGGTGCTAAGAATCCCCGGGAGACGATCGGCTACCAAACACTACGACGACCACTGGCCCTGGTAACACACAACATCCGCACTTTGAGGACAGACGAAAAGATTGTTGAGCTGGAAGAAGAAATTAGTAGATTACACTGGGACATTTTGGGGTTATCAGAAGTCCGTAGAGAGGGCGAGGACACGATATCCCTTAAGTCTGGTAACCTACTATACTACCGGGAGGGCGACCAACAGTCCCAAGGTGGTGTTGGGTTTCTCGTTCACAAGTCACTCATCAACAACATTATCACCATCGACAGTGTGTCGAGCAGGGTCGCGTACCTGACACTCAGAATATCTACGCGATATTCGCTGAAGGTCGTTCAGGTATATGCGCCGACTTCTTCACACCCAGATGAAGAAGTAGAGTCTATGTATGAGGACATCAGTAGAGCCATACATACGAACAAAACTCACTTTATTGTTGTTATGGGGGACTTCAATGCAAAGCTAGGCATGAGAAGCGATGATGAGTTGAGAGTGGGGCAATTTGGATATGGGCAACGGAACCCCAGGGGACAGAGGCTGGCCGATTTTCTGGAGAAAGAAGGACTCTTTATGATGAATTCTTTTTTCCAGAAGCCGCCTCACAGGAAATGGACCTGGATGAGTCCCAACGGTTCCACGAGAAATGAGATTGATTTCATCTTGACCAACAAGAAACGGATATTCAATGATGTCTCTGTGATTCACAGGGTGAAAACCGGCAGTGATCACCGATCACCACATTGAATATGAACGTTAAACTTGAAAGGTCCCGTTTGATGAAATCTACGCTCCGACCCACTCGCGCACATATCCAAAACCTCGAGAGCTTTCAACTCGAACTTGCAAATCGCTTTGACTGTCTAGAAGTAGATGCATCAGTGGACGAGATCAATAACAGGTTCGTAGAAACCGTCCATACGGTGGGGTCCCAGTTCTTTAAGACCCCCCGTAACAATAGACCTCAGAAACTCTCTGATGACACCCTTAACCTCATGGCTGAACGACGTTCTTTGCAACTGCAGTCTCCCGATGATGCTCAGTCACATAGGCAGCTCAATAGAAAGATTTGGAAATCCTTGCGGCACGATATTCGTACCTTTAATACATCTCGTATTAAAGATACGATAGAGCGGAATAAGGGCTCCAAAGTGTTCGCGAGAGATAATTCTATTGGGCAGAGCCGCATGACGAAGCTAAAGAGGGAAGATGGCAGCATAACGTCAAGTAAAGCGGAAGTGTTAAGGGAAGTCGAAAGGTTCTATGGACGGCTCTACGATTCGGTCACTAAACCTGTTTGCAGTGCGGCCAACGACCCAAGAGCCAAACTGACCCGACATTATACCGAAGATATTCCGGACATCAGCCTGTATGAGATCAGGATGGCCTTGAAGCAGCTTAAGAACGACAAGGCGGCGGGTGAGGACGGAATCACTTCAGAGCTTCTGAAAGCGGGGGATCACCGGTACTTAAAGTCCTTCAGAAGCTTTTTTATTCCGCCTTGCTTGAAGGTACGACGCCAAAAGCATGGAACGGGGGCGTGGTGGTTCTGTTCTTCAAGAAAGGTGACAACACCTTGCTTAAGAATTACGGACCCATCTCGCTTTTGAGCCATGTTTATAAGCTGTTTTCGAGGGTCATCGCGAACCGTCTCGAACGCAGGTTTGATGACTTCCAGCCTCCCGAACAAGCCGGGTTCCGTAAAGGCTACAGTACCATAGACCACATACATACGCTGCGGCAAGTCATACAGAAGACCGAAGAGTATAACTTGCCGCTATGTCTCGCGTTTGTGGACTATGAGAAAGCCTTCGATTCGATCGAAACATGGGCAGTGCTTGAGTCTCTCCAACGATGCCGTATTGACTATCGGTACATCGAAGTGTTGAAGTGTTTGTATAAAAACGCCACTATGTCAGTCCGAGTACACGAACAGAGCTCGAAGGCGATTCCCTTAAAAAGAGGCGTAAGACAGGGAGATGTCATCTCTCCGAAACTGTTTACGACCGCATTGGAAGATGCCTTCAAGCTTCTGGAATGGAAAGGACTGGGCATCAATATTAACGGCGAATACATCACTCACCTTCGGTTTGCCGACGATATTGTGGTCATGGCAAAGTCGATGGAAGAGCTCAGCACGATGCTCGAAGGCCTCAATCGAGTCTCCCAACGGGCCTACCCGTTGGGAGACTCGATTGAGGCCTACTTAAAATGAACATGGACAAGACGAAAATCATGTCGAATGTCCATGTCGTCCCCGCCCCAGTTATGGTTGAGAACTCGGCTCTTGAAGTTGTCGACGCGTATGTATACCTAGGACAAACAGTCCAATTAGGTAGGTCCAACTTCGAGAAAGAGGTCAATCGTCGAATCCAACTCGGATGGGCAGCGTTTGGGAAACTTCGCAACGTCTTTTCGTCCAACATACCTCAGTGCCTTAAGACGAAAGTCTACAATCAGTGTGTCTTACCAGTGATGACATATGGAACCGAGACGTGGTCCTTCACTATTGGCCTTATGAATAAGCTCAGAGTCGCTCAACGAGCTATGGAGAGGGCTATGCTCGGGGTTTCTCTACGGGATCGAATCAGAAATGAGGAGATACGTAGGAGAACTCAAGTCACTGACATAGCCCGACGGATTAGCACGTTGAAGTGGCAATGGGCAGGCCATATAGCGCGCAGAACAGATGGCCGATGGGGCCGAAAGGTTCTCGAGTGGAGGCCACGGACCGGCAAGCGCAGCGTAGGACGTCCACCCACAAGATGGGCAGACGACTTGGTAAGAACCGCAGGTCGGCGTTGGATGCAGGCCGCTTCCAACCGCAGTTCCTGGAGATCAATGAGGGAGGCCTTTGTCCAGCAGTGGACGTCCTACGGCTGATATGATGATGATGACTTTTCAGCAATTAAAAGATCCATCAAAAACTTACAATACCGGAAGGTTATCATGATACTAACCACATTAATAATAATTGGCCTAGAAAAAACAACAATAACCTTAAAGTATAAACGCCAGGTCACGCTACACCAACAATCGAGATAGAAAGAAAGTCATTTTAGAGGCGAATCCGGCGCCAAGGCGATGCCCGTGCCTGGCGCTCAGATGCCCTAATTGCGATAGGTGTGAACCACTGCTAAACTCTATTTTGGCGCGCTTTGTCATAGCCAAAATATAAACACTTGGATCACTTATTTTGTCCACCTACTCAAGACATAGATAGTTCTGACCTGACGCCATGCTAGGATTCCCTGGGGCATCAGAAACTATCAGTGCTTGCGTTCCACAACAAGACGATTAACCACGATCGCTTTTTTCAGAGATATCAGATAAAACTCATTAGATATATCAAATGCAATAACTTTGGCATATTCTCTGAGTAACCCCTAGCTAGTAGGATGTCCATCCTCACAGGTATGCGTACCGCTACCGCATGATTGAATGATGACGAAAATGATTGAATTGAATGTGGATGGATATGAGAAGAGCGAGTAAAATGATGAAGGTAGATTATGTAAAATGAAATGTGGGAAATGATGACAGAAATCATCATTAATCTTTAGCTGTGGACTGCTGGATCACAGAATAGGAGCATAAGTTAAGTACTTACAACGAGCGAAAAAAGACACGCTCACAAATCGCGCGCGTATAAGGATCGCAGATCAATTTGTTCAAAGCTTCGATCGACTTGACTCTGTCTCTGACAGCCATATGAAATCCAGTGGTAAATCTATGCCTTCATATCCACTGGCTTGTGGAGCGGATATTATAGTGTCCAACATAAAAATGTTTTGTTGCATTCGTCGACGACGCGCCGATAAAAGATCAAGTTCGCCCCGCAAGCGAATCGAGTGCCTCGCGTTCCCCCGCCCGCCCGCAAGCCAGCGACTATGTATATAATTCCGGATCTTGAACGTCCTGCACCCAATTGTTAGCAAAATCCACCGTCATCCGAGACACGTTCTCGGAGACCCGGATGACGAAATCACCTCCGCTAATGCGGAAGAGATTTCTGAGTCATCTACATTAGACAGAGCAAACACTTCACAGATACACCGACCGGGCGTTTCTCTCCTATCCCCACCCTGGCAACAGCCCAAGCCGAGGTTCGTACCTAAGTGGTGCCCTTGCGCTAGTTGCCTCATCAAAACTTACAGGGCTGAGCGCCTTCTGCGCTCGCCAAAAGTTTGGTTAAGCTGCAACGGCCTCAGAGGCCAACAGCGAGAAAAGTCCATTCGAAAAAAAAAGTCCTGCACCCAACAGCTTAGAAATCTTTATTACGTCATCTTTCCATACAGTCGGGAGCATTCTTACGCTAAGTTGTCTGTGCATGATCTCCACTCGAGAAACTTCGAGAATCTTTCTGCCCCAACGGTAAGTTGTTGCCCCGCATACTGCCACTTTAGTTTGCTAATCGTTTGTCCTTTATTTAATTAAACCAACGAACTCATTACAGGCTGTGGATTCTTGTCAAGGAAACACCGATTATGGAGAGTTGATTTTGAAAGGCAATTTCTATCGCGCCTAACGGTTTCGTGTGCGGTTTTACATTCGATGGGTATTTTGGAAGTTTTGACATGCTTTTAATCGAAATAGAAAACGGTTGTAGTTTTGGGTAGCTTTGATTTAAACCTGTCTCTTGTGGTAATTTTTTGGCACTGCTTATTCGAATCTATAATCGTGTACCTATTGTTCTTTTAATTGACAGGTAGTTTTAGATCCAAACGAAAGTTGCATACATAACATGTTTTACACGAGTAGGCCTCTAGTCCTATACAAACCTACATAGTATACAGTAGGGTAGGGCACATAAAGATTACCTAGCTACCTACATCATCGTAATCCCTGCCGTTCTATACTTCCCGCTGTCGTACCAATGCTGGTAAACGCTCGCCCTTATTCCGACTAGCATTATTATTTGCGGCATTGCGAGCTGGTGAGTTTAAAATATCTTCATTTGAACTTTTCGTAAAGAAAATAAGTACATATTAAACTATGTATCTACTTTTCGTTACATAGCCTAAAACAAAATATATTTAAGTAACCCGTGGTATCCATACTAATATCATAAATGCGTAAGTAACTCTGTTTGTTACCTTTTCACGACTAAACGGATCGTAATGAAATTTGGTAACGATTATATCCTTGAGAAGGACATACTCGTAGGCTACCTTTGTCTTAAAAATAATCTTGAAGGGGGTGAAATAGGGGTTGAATCTGAGAATTAATATGTAGGGCTTTTGGTAAGAAATAAAGAAATAGGTGTTTCAACTTTATTGCAAAATCATCCCTAGGGGGGCAGAGGTTGGATAAAGTAAGGGGTTATTTTACTCGAGTGCGCAGACGGAGGGTAATGTATTTATTGCCGAACCACGCGTGCGCAGCCGCGGGCGGGTTAGCTAGTACTGTATAATAGGTTGGGGAAAGACTTTTCGCATTATACTAGTATGTATGAACTTGTAATAAAATCTCTGGCTATACTATTTGTATCTGGCTGGTTTTGGTATCATTCAAAGTTTAAATTTTAAAGAAAATAATTCCAAATTCAAATTAGGAAAATGTGTGATTTTTATTTGTTTTTATACAGTAAAGATGAGTGAATCTAATGAAGAAATTCGATACATTTTAAAATCTTACTACAAAAAAGGTAAAAATGCAACGCGAGCCGCGAAAAAATATTGCTGTGTTTATGGACCTAGTGCAGTGTCTGCGAGAGTAGCACAAATTTGGTTTAAACGTTTTCAATCCGGAAATTATGATGTGAAAGATGCACGTCGCTCTAGTCGCCCTATTACGGATAAAATAGATGCCATTTTTGAAAAAGTGGAGCAAGATCGGCATATCAGTAGTTACGACGTAGCTGAAGAACTGGGAATTGACCACAAAACAGTTTTGGTGAATTTGAAAAAAACTGGGTATACAAAAAAGCTCGATATTTGGGTACTCCACGAGCTCACTGAAAGAAACCTAAAGAACCGTGCACTCATTTGTGATTCTTTATTACGACGTAATGAAACCGAACCATTTTTGAAGAAGCTGATAACTGGCGATGAAAAGTGGATCACTTACGACAAGAACGTGCGAAAAAGGTCGTGGTCAAAGGCCGGTCAGGCTTCACAGACTGTGGCGAAACCCGGGTTAACTCGCAACAAGGTGATGCTGTGTGTGTGGTGGGATTGGAAGGGCATTATTCATTATGAGCTGTTACCACCAGGCAGGACCATCGATTCTGAACTCTACTGCGAACAACTGATGAGATTAAAGCAAGAAGTTGAGAGAAAGCGGCCGGAATTAATCAACGGAACGGGTGTGGTTTTTCATCATGATAACGCTAGACCTCACACATCTCAGCCACTCAGCAAAAATTAAGAGAGTTTGGCTGGGAGGTGTTAATGCATCCGCCGTATAGTCCTGACCTTGCACCTTCAGATTTCCACCTGTTTCGGTCTCTTCAGAATTCTTTAGGCAGTGTCAGGTTAACATCACGAGAGGACTGCCAAAACTACTTGTCGCGGTATTTTGATCAGAAGCCCCAAAATTTCTATAGCAATGGGATCATGTCCCTACCTACAAGATGGCAAAACAAAACATGTTATCGAACAAAATGGTATCTACATACTTTCATCATCATCATCATCATCCACAGCCCGACTTCACCCACTGCTGGGTATAGGCCTCCCCAAGTTTGTGCCATCCGCCACGATCCTGCGCTAGTCTCACCCATTGACGGCATGCGACTCTAAACGATGTCGTCCACCTATCTCGCTGCCGGACGTCTAACCCTTCTACAGCCATTTCTCGGCCACCATTCAGTTGATACCCTGCTCCACCTGTCATCAACACGTCTTGCCAAGTGTCCCGCCCAAGACCATTTGAGCTCCATAACTCGATTCCCAACATCATGAACCTTCGTTATTCTACGGATCTCGACGTTTGGAACTCTATCTAAGAGTTTGATGCCGAGCATGGTACGCTCCATGGCTCTCTGTGCAACTCTTAACCTGTACACAGACTACTGTGTGAGCGCCCAAGTCGGCACCGTAAGTCATGGTGGGCAGAACACATTGCATAAATAAGCGGGTCTTCAGACTCTGTGGAGTTTTAGGCGACTTAAGGATGTCGTCCAGCTTGACGAACACGTTAACTTAACTTAGTTATTATTTAATTTAACTTTAGTTAAATGTAAATAAACTATATAAAAAAATGTTTTGAATTTTTTTAAAAAATGCGTTGAAACTTTTTCCCCAACCTAATACTTTAGATATTTTCATACAAGCAAGATTCCCATCTGCATAAGAATGACCATCGTTTCTAAATTCGTAGAAAATTCCTTTTTAGAAAGATCCTTTTTTTGGGTTTCATTTAGATGCTGACCGCTAGAGGACATCTGACGGACCGATGTTCTGGCTATAAAAGAGTCAACACCAGAACTGCCTCGAACTACGCACTAGGTTTTTAGACCAACCAATAACCTAGCGTAAGTTGATCAAGACCAGTTTTTTTGCCGTCTGTATTAGCATTATATCTCCTATTAGCTTTCGACCGGCTTACGAAACAGACTAGAATCGATAGAAATTTGGCTCAGCTCCAAATAGGAACCAAATGCAGGTGCTTCGTAACTTCCACCATCAATCTTAGCTTCTGCAGAATTAACGTCATGCAATGAACAGTAGCTATCGAGGCAAAATCTAAAGCTAATCATACATCCACCGAGCACGCCTCGGCCGGCACGTGGTACGAAAATATCAGTTACTAGCTGTTGCCCGCGACATAGTACGCGTTACACTACTAAATAAATAAATAAATATTGCTAGTAAATATCTAGCCCCAAACTAAACAAAGCTTGTCAAAGTTAAAATCTGTTATTCATTAAAATCACAAGGATCACTTTGAAACGTCAATTTTACTGCCTGTTCCTTCTCGACCAAGCCAGGAAAGGAAGGCAAGAAACAAGGCTGGTTGTTTTTTTAATGATCCTTTTACAATACAGGAAATAAATTACGTCTAAATTGTAACATTTTGAACGAGTCAATTCAATCCCAAGCTTCTCTATCATCTAAATAATCCGATATTTTATCGTAGGCTTTTTTATGAAGATTTTGTTTAATTGCGTTTTTAAATTTGTTAATTGTCAATTTTTGTACATCACTTGGGAGTTTGTTATAAAAGCGAACACCTTGCCCTTTAAACGATTTACTAACTTCATGGAGTCTACAAGGGGCAACAGCGAGTTTATCTTTATTTCTAGTATTAAAATTATGATTATCGCTATTTTTCTTAAACAAATTAATATTTTTGTGAACATACATCGGATTTTAATAGATGTATTGACAAGGCAATGTCATAATATTTATTTCTTTAAACTTATTGCGTAATGATTCTCTGGGGCCCATATTATAAATTGCACGAACAGCCCTCTTCTGTAGCACAAAAACGGTGTTTATATCTGCAGCACACCCCCACAGCAGTATACCGTATGGCATAATGCTGTGGAAGTAGCTGAAGTAAACTAGTCTAGCTGTGTCTACGTCTGTAAAAAGACGGATGTTTTTGACTGCGTATGCTGCAGAACTAAGTCTCTTCGACAACTTATCAATGTGAGGGCCCCATTGAAGCTTATTTTATCTAGGGTTATACCTAAGAATACGGTGGTGTCCACAAGAGCCAACTCCTCGTCTTTGATTTTTATATCTGCTTTAACTTGTGTAACATTAGGTAGTGTAAATCTAATACACTTTGTTTTCTTTTCATTTAGAAGTAAATTGTTTACATTGAACCATTTTACGACCTTAGAGATTGCATTGTTTACATCGTCAAAATCGGTTTGTCGACGCTATAATTTAAATAAATAAATAAATATTGCTGGACATTTCACACAGCATTATCTAGCCCCAAACTAAGCAGAGCTTGTATTATGGGAACTAGATAACTGATAGAATACTTGTATACATTTTTTTTTTGTAATTACATACTTATAATATATAGAGAAACAACCAGACCCGGAACAAATATCTGTAGATCATGCAAACATTTGTTCCGCGTCGGGAATCGAACCCGCTACCTTCTGCGTCTCAGCCGGCTATTCGCCCACTGCACCACGGAGGTCGTCGACGGAATAAAAGTGACGTGTCATCTGCAAACAATACAACCTCATGATCGTCCCTTACAAGATGGGGAAGATCATTAATATATACTAAAAACAAAACTGATAGAATACTTATATACTATTTTTTTGTAAATACTTACTTATAATATACTAGCTGACCAATACGCAGCTTCGCACGTGTAGCGTAAAAACATTACCCTCCTTCTGCGCAATTGGGTAAAAAGTAGCTTATGTCACCCGGGGATAGTGTAGCTTCCCAACAGTGAAAGATTTTTTTAAATCGGTCCAGTTGTTTCGGAGCGCATTCATTACAAACATACACACACAAAAATACAAATCTTTTCTCTTTCTAATATTAGTATAGATAGAAAAACAAGCAGACCCGGAACAAATATCTGCAGATCATGCAAACTTTTGTTTCGCGGCGGGAATCGTACCCACTACCTCCTGCGTCTCAGCCGGCTGTTCGCCCACTGCGCCACGGAGGTCGTAAAAAATGTGTAGGAAACATACATATTAATTTGACTTGATATCTGATTTTTATCCCATGGGACCTGATTTATAAGATAAAAAGTAGCCTATGTGTTAATCCAGGTTATAATCTACGTACATACAAAATTTCATCGAAATGGGTTAGCCGTTACGACGTGATTGAGTAAAAACAAACAAACAAACATCCAAACTTTTGCATTTATAATATTAGTGTAATTTTCGACAATTCTATACAGATTACAAATACATTGCGGATTCATAAGTGCCCTAAAGTGTTGACGATTTGTGCGAATACCGGTATCTTTCGGTCGTCATCATTATTCCGATATAGGTATTTAGCGATAAGACCGCCAATAGTATCCATAAATTTACGTTGTTTTTTTTTATTTGTATTTGTTTCATGGTGTGCAATAAAGAATTATCTCTTGGGCACAAATAACACGAGACGATCTATTGATCAAAAATAATAATTTCAAATCAATCAATACTTAATTAGGTTGGGGAAAAAGTCTTTTCGCATTATAGTATGTATGCACTTGTAATAAAATCTCTTTGGCTATACTATTTGTACCTGGCTGGTTATGGTATCATAAGTTTAAATTTTAAAGAAGATAATTCCAAATTCAAATTAGGAAAATGTGTGATTTTTATTTGCTTTTCGTACTGTAAGAAATTCGATACATTTTAAAATTTTACTACAAAAAAGGTAAAATAACAACGCAAGCCGCGAAAAAAATTTGCGATGCTTATGGACCTAGGGCAGTTTCTGTGAGAGTAGCACAAATTTGGTTTAAGCGTTTTCAATCCGGAAATTTTGATGTCAAAGATGCACGTCGCTCTAGTCGCCCTATTACGTATAACATTGATGCCATTTTTGAAAAAGTGTAGCAAGATCGGCATATCAGTAGTTACGACGTAGCTGAAAAACTGGAAATTGACCACAAAACAGTTTTGGCGCATTTGAAAAAAACTGGGTACACAAAAAAGCTCGATATTTGGGTACCCCACGAGCTCACTGAAAGAAACCTAATAAACCGTGTACTCATTTGTGATTCTTTATTACGACGTAATGAAACCGAACCATTTTTGAAGAAGCTGATAACTGGTGATTAAAAGTGGATCACGTACGATAAGAACGTGCGAAAAAGGTCGTGGTCAGAGGCCGGTCAGGCTTCACAGACTGTGGCGAAACCCGGGTTGACTCGCAACAAGGTGATGCTGTGTGTGTGGTGGGATTGGAAGGGCATTCATTATGAGCTGTTACCACCAGGCAAGACCATCGATTCTGAACTCTACTGCGAACAACTGATGAGATTAAAGTAAGAAGTTGAAAGAAAGCGGCCGGAATTAACCAACAGAAGGGGTGTGGTTTTTCATCATGATAAGGCTAGACTTCACACATTTTTAGCCACTCAGCAAAAATTAAGAGAGTTTGGCTGGGAGGTGTTAATATGCATCCGCCGTATAGTCCTGACCTTGCACCTTCAGATTTCCACCTGTTTCGGTCTCTTCAGAATTCTTTAGGCAGTGTCAGGTTAACATCACGAGAGGACTGCCAAAACTACTTGTCGCGGTATTTTGATCAGAAGCTCCAAAATTTCTATAGCAATGGGATCATGTCCATACCTACAAGATGGCAAAAAGTTATCGAACAAAATGGTACCTACATACTTTAGTTAAATGTAAATAAACTATATTAAAAAAGTTTTTAATTTTCTTAAAAAATGCGAAGAAACTTTTTCCCTTTTACATCATTGATCTCCTCAATCAGCACTTTTCAAATTCGTCAAATATTGATGGATTAACTAAGCTCAATACACTAAAATATCTTTCTTCTCATCCAACCCCAGACTTCCCTCAGTTTCAGTTTAGTCAATTCGACGATTGTGATGTTAAAAGGAGCATTGCATCTATTACCTCAAATGCTGTGGGCAATGACAGTATCAGTCGAAATATGATTGTTCCCATTCTTGATAAAATTATCCACGTTATTACGCATACCCTAAATTCCTCTATCAATTCTGGCTCATTTCCCGATGCCTGGAAAGAAGCTCAGATTATTCCCTTACCTAAAAAATCCAATCCTTCCTCTTTTGCTTATTACCGTCCAATATCAATCCTTCCTTACTTATCTAAAATCCTTGAACGCCTTATTCATCAACAGTTAAGTACCTTCCTTTCCAAAAACTCCCTGTTAAATTCTTTTCAATCTAGTTTCCGTCCAGGTCATAGCACCGTAACAGCTCTGGTTAAAATAACAGACGATATTCGGTCTGGGATGGACAGTCAGAAGCTGACAGCAATGATACTCCTTGACTTCAGCAGCGCTTTCAATAATGTGGACTTCGACCTTCTTCTGGGTATTTTATGCTCCTTTAACATATCTCCAATGTCAATTGACTGGTTTCATAGTTACTTGTTTGGGCGCCGTCAGCGCATCCGTGTTGAAGAGTCTTACTCTTCGTGGTGCAATCTTTCTGCCGGTGTCGCACAAGGTGGCGTTTTATCCCCTCTCCTATTCGCTATGTTCATTCATTCTATCCCCCAAAATTTAACTTCTTCCTACCACCTGTACGCAGATGACTTGTAAATTTATACTCAAGCTACGGTTGAAAATATTGACGGAGCCATTAGCTTACTAAATACTGACCTTGACCGGATATGTGACTGGAGTAAACCCTTTGGCCTTACAGTCAACCCAAACAAAACACAGGGCATTATAATTGGTAGCTTCATACAGATCTCCAAAATCAATTTTGCACAACTACCATCCATAGTTTTTGACGGAACTCCTATAGACAGTCAGTGAAAAATCTAGGAATACAGATGGATACCTGTTTAACCTGGGTTCCCTGTATCAATAAGATTAGCCGCAGGGTATTTGCATCATCTGGATCTTTACGGAGACTTCGTAACTCCTTGCCGACTGCTATCAAGGTTACGCTTGCACAGACCCTTTTACTTCCAATCCTGGACTACGCCGACGCCTGCTATCTTGACATCACTGAAGCCCAACTGAGCAAACTTGAGCGTCTTCAAAACCTCTGTATTCGGTTCATATTTGGCTTGCGCAAGTATGACCATATTTCTGATTTTCGCACAAAGCTCAAGTGGCTCCCCATCCGTCTTCGCCAGAATGCACATATACTGTCCCTTTTGTATAACATCCTTTTTAACCCTTCTTCTCCCTTCTATCTTAAGGAGCGTTTTGAGTTTCTCCACCAGGCTAATGATCGCAATTTGCGTTCTTCAGATTCCTTCCAACTTCAAACTCCTGTCCATGCGACTGAGTTTTATAATCGATCCTTCACTGTAACAGCCGTACGATTGTGGAACGATTTGCCCCTCTCTATAAGAACATCCAAGTCTATTAGTAATTTTAAAACAAAAGTGCACACCCATTATCTGTCCTTGTGTTGAAGTTGTAGCTGCTTGTTAATTCATCATAACCATTTTTAGAGATGCTTATTAAAATTAAATTTGTGTTATTATTGGTAGTTTAGGTTTATAGTATGTAGATATGTTTTGAAATTTATATAGATGCACCGCCGTCGTGTGTAACATTGCAATCCTGTCCATACAAAGGTTGCCTGGAAGAGATCGCTTTTAGCGATAAGACCGCCCATTGTACTTAATCTATTTGTAAGAATTATGTTCTGTATTTTACTTTGATGTACAATAAAGAGTTATCTTATCTTATACAATACCCAATGGCGACCTCTGTGGCGCAGCGGGTGAATAGCCGGCTGAGGCGTAGGAGATTGCGGGTTTGATTCCCGCTGTGGGACAAATGTTTGCATGGTCTACAGGTTTGTTCAGGGTTTGGGTATATATTTCTATAGATAAATCGTAGGAGATCGTAAGAGCGGCTCAGTCGTGGAATGGTATACTAGAGATATATGCTTCTATGGTGATTTTATTGAGCTTAACTTTATAACTGATGATGCTAATGATTACGAGATGAGTGGCTCGGCTGCTAGCCGATTGTGCACTGATTACGCCGCGGCTTCGCATGCGCGGTATTTCAATAAAAACATTACCCTCCTTTTGCGCACTCCGATATAAAGTAGCCTATATACTTCCCCAGGATATAACCTATCTGCTTGCCAAATTTCATTACGATCCTTTCAGCCGTTTGGTTATGAAAAGGTAACAAACAAACAGTTACTATGTATGTATTATACATATAAACCTTCCTCTTGAATAACTCTATCTATAGCTGAAAACTGCATTAAAATCCGTAGAGTAGTTTAAAAGATCTAAGCGAACATACAGCGGAAGCGACAACATTTTATCCTATGTAAAGATAAAGATTATAAGTACGTAACTACAAAAAAATGTGTAGTATCAGTTATCTGGTTCCCAGCTTTGCTTAGTTTGGGGCTAGATATCGCTGTGTGAAATGACCAGCATTATTTATTATTATTATCTACAACAATTTTAAGCATCTGTGTACAATCAGATGCCGTTTTATTAAGTTTTGCCCTTATACTCGCAACTGTAACTTGAAGTTTTGGCGCTTTGAGTTGAGGCAATCTAAGTTTAGGGTGATTAATTGTGATAGTATAAGTTAGACTTGAGTGATTTAAGGGGAAAGTTTTAGTTATTTTTAGCGGCTTTTCGTTATCCTGTTAATAGTTAGTTCTAAGTGAAAAAGTAAGGTGCTCTGTTCATCAATCATACTGTAACTCATACTACAGGCTCCGCGCGATTGGCCGCTATGTGCAAATGGGGATTCAGGGACCCTACTAACTTAACGAAGTGCGAGTGCGGTGATCCCGCGCAGTCAATGTTGCTAATGTGCCCTCTGTGCCCGAACACCTGCACGATGGAGGACCTAATAACCGCCTCACCTAATGCTATCGTAGTGCCCAAACACCTCTCCAACATACCTACTATAAATTAAAACGTAGAACTCTTGACACGCTAAGAATAAGACTGTAACTTGATTTAATTTATTTGTAGGAAAACCAACAGCTGATAAATTTATACTTATAACAGATTGTTTACCAGATAGCCAATAACAGGTTTTCACGTTTATACAACAATAAAGAAACAGAACAATGCGAACAACCAATCGACATCTCATATTACAGATACAATGAAGAAAGAATGCCTACCTATACTATTAATATATAATATATACTATTATTAACCACAGGTTTCACGATTCAACCGCTGTCGAATCGAACTGACGCTCATGCAGAAAAGGTCACAGTCCGTGCGCTTACACAGCTTATTGAAATTGTCACTTGCTCACCACAAAAATGAGTTTTGCCTGTAGTTTGTACCAACGATGGGTAAATTTAGAGGAGGAATAAACCTAGTTTATTTAGATTTATTTATATCTCTAAGGTGACAAATAAGCATACGATTCCGTCATCTATGGACGTTTGTAAAACCAAGGGATCACTGGCGCGTTGTCACTCTGAGACATACAGGAGAAAAAGTCTTACATAATGATTGATTGATTGAAAACACTTTATTTGCAGTTATAAAACTAGTACAAGGGCGAACTTAATGCTAAAGAGCATTCTCTTCCAGATAACCTTTGTGTATTGTTGATAAAGATTTATAGGTAGTGCACAGAAAAGGGAACTAATGATTTGCACAGGACTAATAAAAATAGTATAATAAAGGTACATACTACATAAATAAACCTACTTAAATACTATATATGATAGACTAAACTATACCAATATCAAATAAAAACACATACTTAACAATAGAAGAAGTGATAAGGAAAGATTAACTTGCTCACTTTTGGTCGGTTTGACCGAGAAGGTGCCTATAGATTCTCAATCTGAATGCTTCTACTGAAGTAGCCTCGAAATAGTTTGGTGGCATATTATGGTGTAAGAGTCAGAGTAAGTAGTCGTGTTATGGTGTGTAGTAATCAATTGGAAACGACGAGACGATCGCACAGCTCTGTCCTCGGTTGATACGGATGCAAATTGCTCTCTAAGGTAGCTGGGAGATAGAGGGTTACGAAGATACGAAGAATACAGGAGGGATAGCATGCGCGCATCTCGACGAGCTCTGATGTCAAGCCATTTTAATGTAATGTGCCTGTAATGTAATTACACGTGCCTGTAATTTCCGCGGTATATAAAGAAAAAAGAAAGAAAGACAAATAATTTATTGGAGATTTTTTACAGATACCTAAACATAATAATAAATAAAAATATACACATCACAATATAAACTAGTAGTTCGCCCCGAACTGACATCTCGCGAGTCTCCCATAAAAACAAAAATATATTAATCGTAATCTTTCACTATCAAAATAGTGCCACGATATAACTAACCAATCGACTTGACCAACACTTTTATTCAAATTACAGGTAACGGGAGTTCATATATAGTGGTTTTTCTTTTTTGGGCTACAAAATGCCGTTATTCTGGATTTAAGACTTTTGCCTATATTTGTGTCACTAAAGCTACAAGAATACCAAATTTCAGAATTGCGGGGTCACTGGTGTACCCTGTGAATTTTGTCATAGTTTAGTTTTATTATGGCTAATAACTCAAAAACTAAAAGGATTAAACTAAATATAAAAACAGGGTTGAAATTTAATAATGAAGACCTTTCATTTGACGTCCCACTTGACCTAATAGTTTCATTTTCATTTTTTTAACCACTCTTGAACACCAACATCTCAACGACCCCCCAACATTTTTAGCACATTTAGTCACACCAAAATTCTGCCATCACTACCTACCTATGTATAAAATTTCACGATGATCGGAGCAACGCTTCGAAAGTTATCATCGGACAAACAAACATACATACATACAACGCCGATTTGCCCAAGTTGATTTGGAGATGTCGCTTCGTTAGATCAAATACAAAGGTAACTAGATACAAAGAAAGGTTCATGTAGGCCAGAAGTAGTTGATTAATCCTGTCTCAGCACAACGCTGTACACGTTCATGGATGTGTAGCAGTCTGGTTACCAGACAGGACCAGAGCGGATGACTTCACGAACATATAGGAACCATTCATATACCAAACATAGTTTTAAGACAACACAGAGCACTTCCCTAGTGCACTGAAAGTACTAACAAAATATGAAAAGATATCGTCCGCACCAACAACACCCCAGTAAAGCATGCTTTTGCATCCAGATTTCTAATGTTCCTAGGATCATACCTGTACAACAGGCTAAATCGTAAATTGAGCATCCACTTAATGAACTTCCCAAACTGTAAAAGAGCCTTACAGTCTGCTCTATCCAATCAATCTTACGAGGAAACTGATGAATTACAAACCGTAATAAAGTAAGATTTTAAAGATTGTATATAGTACGTAAACTCATACCTTCCATGTTTGCATTTAGTTTATTTAGTTATTTTTATTTTTTTCATTATGTATTCTAAGTTTTGTTAATTTGAGTACCTATTCATAAGTTACCCCAGTCCAGCCTTATTCGCCTGAGATACAGGTTTTCCAATTTCAGTCAATGTATAAAATCTATATTTATCCAGCAGATATTAATCCCTAATGTTAATCTGAGCAATATGAAAAATAATATAGATTTATTTATTTATTCAAATCGGAACTTAGCTATTCAAGCAATACTGCTTCCTAGGATCATGCGAGCTAAACCACGGCATGATGATTGTATTTATAATTTTGCAAAACACGCGAACCGCCAAAAAATACGTATTAATTTTGCCTAGTGCAAAAGATTCGCGTGAAAAGTGAAAACTTAGAACTAGCTAACTTGGGCCATCAAACTGAAGTTACTGCAAGGCATAGCATGAAACCAAACTTACAGAATTTACTGATAAAGTAATATTTGGATCGTAAGTTAACAAGTTACCGCTTCATTTTAAATTTGATATATGGCCAAAAACTGCGGTTTACGAACTTAATAACTGTTTATGCACGACATTTTTAAACTAAATTTAGGTTATTACAAGTAGCAAGGCTTTATCGGGGCCTTCTAAACCCGACTTGCAAGTTTGCAACCAATACAACAATATGCATAAATTTAATTTAACAAGTAACTTTTTAACAAAAATATAACCGACTTATCCAAACTACTGAACCGATTTCGATGAAATTTCTATGAGACTAATATGAAAGTATATCCTTTCAAATAAAAAAAGAATCTTCCAAATCGGTTGATAAATGACGAAGTTCTGAGGTAACAAACAAAGGACAAGCAGGCGCACGGCTCAATACCATCCGTACCTAGTTGATATACCACCCATTCGCACACACCGTTTTGGTTCTACGTTCTTGATGCGTACAACTAGTTATGGAACACTTTGCCGTCGTCCGTTTTTCCTAAAGAATACAATCCGGGTCTCTTTAAGGTAAGAGTGAATAGGTTTCTTCTAGATCTTCGTGCTTCATCTTAGACCACATCATCGCTTACCATCAGGTGAGATTGTGGTCAAACAGAGATCTATTCAAATCTATTCATTATTTTTTTGGAATTCCATCATCTGATCCTGACTTGGTGCCAATGGGAGCACCTAGCAAGTATACTTAACTTTCAACAAAAAAATAATTTCTAGAATCGGTCAAGGCGTCTTCGAGTAATCGGGAAACATACATATTTAAAAAAATGATTTCGACGAATTGAGAACCTCCTTTTTATGAAGTCTGTTAAAAAACCACCACATAAAACCGTAATAAATATCCATTTTACATCCCTTCACTATAAAGGACAAGCGCTGATAATCTTCAGATCGGCCACCGTGTTAAACTACACTTCTGTTATTCTGTTAAAAAGTCTGTTAAAAAAACGCATCCAAATTGATCTATTGAATCTGAATTTGATTAAGGAGTCTGATTGTCGATGTATTGAGTCGATGGTTTATGGAACAACGGTGTTGATGATAATTACTAAACAATGTTGGACATTTCACACAGCGCTATCTAGCCCCAAACTAAGCAAAGCTTGTACTATGGGAACCAGATAACTGATAGAATACTTGTATATATATTTTTTTGTAAATACACACTTGATCGAGCGAAGCGAGACCTCTAAATCAACTTGGGCAAATCAGCGTTGTAAGTATGTATGTTTGTTTGTCTGAGGATAACTTTAGAAGCGTTTATCCAATCATCGTGAAATTTGGTATATAGGAAGGTAGTGTTGGCACAATTATGGTGTGACTAAATGAACCAAAAATGTGGGGGGTTGTTGAAATATTGGCGTTCAAGAGGGGTAAAAATAAACAAAATGGGACTATCCGGTCAAGTGGCACGTCTAATAAAAGGTCTTTGTGAGTACAATTCGACCACGTTTTATTTTTTGTTTAAACCTTGCAGTTTTTAAGTTATTAACCATAACAAAAACTAAACTTTTACAAAATTAACAGGGTAAGTACACCAGTGACCCCACGGTTCTGAAATTTGGTATGCGTGTAGCTTTAGTGACACAAATATAGGCAAAAGTCTGAAATCCAGAATACTTTCACCAAAAAATTTTGGCGTTTATTTTACGCCAAAAAAGAGTAACCACAAAACATGAACTCCCGTTACCTGTAATTTTAATAAAACTGTAGGTCAAGCAAGTTGGTTGTTCATTTCGTGGCACTATTTTAGTAGGTAATCAAAGATTAAGGCCGGCTTGCACAACGATCCCTAAACTTATTTAGCGACTAAACATGTTTAAATTTTACGTATTGGTATGATTTGCCTACTACTTAAATAATATTTAGCCACTAAATACGTTTAGACATCGTTGCGATAGTCGTCCTAAGAATATTTTTTTTGTGTTTTGGAAGACCCGCGAGATCTCAGTTCGGGGCAAACCACTAGTAATATACAGAATGTTTTTTTAACTGTAACAGTACGGCAGCACCCATAACCAGAGGAGATACAGGTGCAGTTTCTTTTAAAACATCAGCTCGTTTTCGAAGAAAAACATTTTGGCATTAAAAATTTTTTGGTCAAGTGTGAGAAGCGCCTTAAAATGAATCAAGTTGGTAATTTTTTTTTATGCCGATCGATGCAGTCCTTTGTAAGGATCATTTTATTGTATCGGATGAAGAAAATCTGAACAGCGGAAGTTAGTCAAATTTGATAAAAAGTATTCTCATACAACAGGACAAACAAAATTCCTTCTACAAACATTTTATTAGATTTTAATTGCACATTAAAGAAGTATTAATACTGTAGCGATTAAGAAGTTTAGGAACTCCATGCTCTCATGAGCAATTCAAAAACATTTCGTATTTCAGAACAATTTTGAATTTCTTAACCAAAAAAATTTTATTCCATGATGTTTTTCTTCGAAAACGAGCTGATGTTTTAAAAGAAACTGAACCTGTATCTCCTCTGGTAATGGGTGCTGCCGTACTGTTACAGTTAAAAAAAACACTAGAGAAACAACCAGACCCGGAATAAATATCCGTAGATCATGCATCCATATGTTCCGCGCCGGGTATCAAACGCGCCACCTCCTGCGTCTCAGCCGGCTATTCGCCCACTGCGCCACGGAGGTCGAATTGCCTGGATAAGGAAGTAATGTATCTATCATCTATGTACCTCCCTACGTAAGGTAGCCCTGCCGAAGCCTCGAAATAGTGAACTGATGCATCGTCATGCAGGCAGGCTGGGAAATCCCGTAGCAATAAATTCATGCAATTACTGTACCTACATAAACATTGTAGTTAGTTTGCCTACTATTGCCACAAAATATACATAGGTACATAAGTTTAGCACAACGAGCGATAACAGGCAGGCGGCAGGCGCACGCACACATACGAGGATCTCGGATCAAGTCGATCGAACGACGGAGATCGTTCCGCGCGTAGTAACTTATAGGTATAATTGGAAATTGGACTAGCTTACCCAAGTGACGTCCAATTGTAATATTATGAGCGTTGATCTGAAATATAATTGGATAACTGTGTAGTGTCCCTATCGCTACTCGATTGCATCGCGTTTTATTTAGAGAAGAAAAAAAAACAAACGGAAATAAGGAGTAGCCTGTGGCAACCCCATGCGTCACTTCTCTTTCGCGTCCTCGACGGCGTCGTTGCGTTCTTACAATAACATTTTTTAAATATGCTATATTACCATAAAATCTAATGTTTCGTTAATTTTACTTGTGTATAATCATGCCCAGTAAAAAGAAATTGATCAGAAAGATCGAAAAATATGAAAAGCGTCTCCAACGTCTTCACCGAAAACGGCGTCAGCGCAGTCGCAACAGAAGCGGAGCGAAAAGTAGATCAAGATCGCGTCTACGTATAGACTTTTCACCTTTATCGGATCCACCTGGCGATTCACCAGGTAAAAATCTAGTTATTAGTTCAGTTGTAAAATCCTGCTTTTCAGACATAACCTACAAGGCCTATTTTCACCGTGCTTTTACGCGATAAAATCTTGCACGAAGATCAAACTTGATACGAGATATCACAGCTTTGATGGGTACGTGATACCAATAAAGTATACATACGAGATATGATACTCAAACTAATTTAGCCTACAAATGAGCACGAGATGCTTTAGTAAGCTAAATACAACCTGTCTCAGAATATGGTTGATAGTTTCAGATGTGGATGACACATTGGAGGCTAATGCGGCTCAACAGCCATCACCCACACCAAATCTTGATGGTGAGGCAAGTACATCACAAGAAGAGAGTTTGAACGTGGTGGCCGCTTTCCAAGAAGCTTGGGGTGTTGAAGGTGAGGCAAGTACATCACAAGAGGATGGTTTGAACGTGGTTGCGGCCTTCCAGGAAGCTTTGGGTGTTGAATATGAAGACTGTTCTAAGTTTGAAGGCCAAATACAGACTGAAATATCAAAGCGTTAGAATCACATTCTGGTAAATGGATTAACCAAAGATGAAAAGGAAGGCATACTGGAAAAATATAAACTGCCAGAGAACTGTCAATTACTCGAGGCACCAATCCTAAATGAGGAAGTGAAATCAGTTATGACAGAGATCTCCAAAAATAGGGACCGATCCATTGAAATGTTGCAACATCAGCTAGGGATGGCCACCGCTATTATTGGCCAAGTAATGACATATCTAATAGAGAATAAAGATATTGACAATGTCCAGCTAGTAATGAAACTTACTGACGCATCAAAGCTTATCAAGGACATACATTTTCAAAAGACAAAGACAAGAAGACTTCTTATATCTCCACCCCTTGATAAGAACTTCAACAGTTTGGTGGAGAAAGAAAAGCGCGATGAACATCTGTACGGTATTGACTTGGGAGCAAAGATAAAAATAAGTCAGGATCTGAAAAAATCCTCATTACAAATAAAAAAGATAGCAGCAAGACCAATGTCATACAAACCTGCTCCCAAAAACAAGCCAGTGGGAAACCGCAACGGTCCACCTCAGACACAAACCGGTCAGCAAACCAGAACGATGGCACCTCGAGGTGGACCCAGAAATCGTGTGTCACAGCCGCCGCCTCATCGATCAGCCCACAGTCGCTGGCGTCCCGAGAGGGCTGCTCCACGTGGACAACACAGCAGACGCTAGAAAATAAGGTACATGCTGGCAATATAAGTCAATATTTTTCCTGTTGGCAACGCATTACCACTGACCCAGTATTACTACAGTGGGTACAAGGGTATCATATTCCATTCTTGGAAGTGCCCACTCAATACATCATACCTAAAAACAAAATGTCTGACACAGAGGTCGTTAACATGCATCAGGCCATTGTGAATCTGCTAAAATTGGGAGCTATACAAATATGTAGTCCCAGTAATGGGCAATTCATTTCTAATATATTCCTAAGGCCTAAACCTAATGGAAAGTTTAGATTCATTCTAAATTTGAAACCCCTTAACAAATTCATTAAAAAAGAACATTTCAAAATGGAAGACATCAGAACAGCTATAAGAATAGATGACTTTGATTGTTATATGTGTTGCATACACTTGAAAGAGTCTTTTTTTTTTAGTGGCAGTAGCCCCAGAAGGTAGAAAATACCTTCGATTTGAATTTGGAAGCACCTTGTACCAGTTTACCGCAGTACCTTATGGACTTTGTACAGCTCCCAGTGTCTTTACAAAGTTAATGAAACCTGTTGTCAGTGTACTTAGGAAACAGGGTTTTTTTATCAACCATCTATCTCGATGATTACCTATGTATTGGTCGGACATATGAAGAGTGTAAAGCCAATAGGGATGCAACTCTCAATTTGTTTCAATGCCTGGGTCTCATTGTTAATTATGAAAAGACATAGAAAATATTGTAGCATGTAACTTTGTCATATTTTATTTATCCAAGTCAACTAACGATAGTAACATACAACGATGTTACATTCAATTACTGGTGGTAGAGCTTTTGTGAACGAGCTCGAGGAAGTGGGCACCACCACCTTACCTTTATCTGCCGCCAAATAGCAGTACTTGTGCTGCTGTGTTCCGGTTAGATGGTAATGGTATGTTCCTGTAATTACTGGCACATAGGCATAACAGCTAAGTCCTATAGTATGACAACGTATCCACATAGAGATCAAGACAACATAATACCTTGTGTTGAATTCTATGTGGATATCCGTGGGCTGCAGTAGCCACTTAACATCTGGTGGACTGCATGCTCGTTTGCCATATAAATTGTATAAAAAAAATACTTTACATTACATATTACAGCTAATTGCACAAGCAATTACAGGTTAGCACTGCATGCAAATTAAAATAAACATACGAATAACTTATGTAGTTATATAACTTGTAGTTACGTACCTACCTATATACGAGTAACTTGTGCTATTGCGGACTTCCCTTTAGGCTCACTAGTTCTCGTAATAGAAGATTCAATTCTTGTGAAATTTGATAGCTATGGTTGCAAAACATGAGATCATATTTGACAAACATCATCATCATCATCATTTTCAGCCCGTGTCGACCCACTGCTGGGCATAGGCCTGTCTTCGTTTCTGCCGTTCTTCCCGATCCTGTGCTCTGTGATCAAAAAGAGTGTGATGCCGAGCATGGCGCGCTCCATGGCTCTCTGTGCTACACTAACGCTGCTTTTCCACCAGAGATGTGCTATGCTACGATGCTATGGCTGCGTTTGATATCCACCAATCATATTCATTGGTCCACATAGCACTGGCACTGGTGGAAACGGATTTAACTAAGCTATGTTTTTATATGGAAGGATGCGTGCTATAGATGCGTGCTATGGATGGTCGCGAGTGGTAGCTATGTGAAGAGCAGAGTACTCAGTAGGGCCGCGTTTGTCACTGAAAGTAGATATGCCATCGTCCTCTGCTGCGCGACAGCTGCGCATCTTCCTCGCACAGCTACTTTGCGGCGGCGCATCTTACTCAGTAGGCCCACGTTTGTCACTGAAAGTAGACATGCCATCGTCTTCGGCTGCGCGACAGTTGCGCATCTTCCTCGCACAGGTACTTTGCGGCGACGCATCTTCATAACACATCTTACTCACTCCGCTACATAGCTTAGTATCAGTGGAAACGGTCACATAGTTTCATAGCTTAGCTTTTACATCCTCGCAGCATAGCTGCATAGCACATCTCTAGTGGAAAAGCAGCCTTATGTTGTGCACAGCATCTTTCGTGAGCCTCCATGTCTCTGCACCATAAGTCATAGTTGGCAGGACACATTGTTTACAGAGACATGTTTTAAGACATTGTGGAATACGCGTTGATTTTAGTACGTCATCTAGTTCATAACAAACATCCTTGTATAATGTTTATTACATTTAGCCATAACATTTTTATGTGCGCATTTAGTTAACGCGTGTTCATAATGAAGGAAAATATCGTGAGAACAGAAAACATTTTTTCCCAACTTCAAAAAAGGCATCGGCGGTTTTCCTTACTAGGGAGGTAAGTACTGTGGATTACCACATGTTAAAAACGGCGGGTATAATATAAGCATTATGTAACCTTCAAACGTTTCGGCATACAATACGATCGCGTTAATATACATTCGTTTAGGTACAAATTAAACTCTATATATAACTGATAAATACAGAAGGTCGCTATTGGACGTAAACAATGGAACGAAGCATAAAAATATGTTCTAATTCGTGCCACGAACCAAATCCAATCATATAAAAAGCTGATTGTGTCCTGTGTACGCGAAACAGCTGTGTCACATTTATACAGGTTGTCCCTGAGACTATTGAATGTTTTTCTATATATTATAACGTCACATGACACGACACATACCTATAGGATGTCCTAATACAATTTTTTTAATATGAAATCTCACTGATGGCTAGGCGTTGATACTACACGCATAGATATAAAATACTTCATCGCACACCAAAAGCAATAACACAAAGAAAATATTGCACGATATAAATTCATTAAATGGTTTTTTAATTTTTACTCTATTTTTTGTTTGCATAAAGCATATACAGCTGACCAAATGACATTTGTATACTCGACCTTGGCAAGTTGCAGACCTCCTGTTTTATATTTTTAGACAATGTTACATAGATTTATAACAGCTTATAATCCCCGCAAATTTGAGTCGTACAAATAAACTTTTTGGCTAAATTATTCTATTGGATTCTAAAGTATAATTGGAACAGCCTATACGGGGAATTTGGTAATATACTGACGATATTCAAGCGACGGTTTCTCAAAACAAAAAAGACTTCTCGAAAAAAAAAAACTACTAGTTATACCTACATATTATCAAATTTTAAAGAAAATCGACTAAGTTTAGGTAATTAATTCGATATAAAACTTACTGCCTACTCTTACAATCGACATCCCAAAATAAAGGCCGATTTGATATCTCTTTCGGAAATGGCTGCGGGTTTTGGATTAGAAAGGGACAACAGATATCTCGAGACGTCACCAATACAGTATCTGTGGTTAGATGGCAAGCATTATGCAATAGCACAACATAATTTTAATAAAGTGTTTGTTTTTACATGCCAAATTAAATTTCACATTTCTATGGTAAACATTTCACAAATTTATTTATATGCTCATCAAAATAATGCCTTTTATTTTTGTTCGTTTATTATCAAACACCCTATATAATCTCCAAGTACAGTCATTGTGCGACATGTCCTTTTGTGCCAATAAGCCATGAAATGACGTACTGTAAAGAAAACCCAAAATATCCACGACACTGTATTCACCCTTCCACCGTTGCAATAAGAGTGATTTGTTTAGTTGGTGGGTTTACTAGATAGGTAGACTGTATATAGTACGTGTAGCGTTGTTTGATCGATGTATTCGATCAAACAACGTGTCATGACGTGCGTATGTATTGGTATGGTGGCAGTATTTCATCATATCTCCAAAACCGTACAAAACAATAAAAAAGTGGTTTTGGAATGTGTCAACTCAATAAATTAGTCAACGTAGTCCTCACCTGTAATTATAGTAACACTAGCGGCCCGTCCCGGCTTCGCACGGGTGGACATTTATTAAATAAAAAGTCTGTAATTTTTTACACCTTGGGTTGCATTATTGAAGTTTTAGTAGGGATCAGTCATTTTTTCTAGTAACAAATATATCCTATTTTACTCAGGGATAATGTAGCATTCTAATGGTGAAAGGATTTTTGAAATCGGGCAGGTAGTTATTGAGTTTTTACGTTACAAACATAAATTAGAAAACTAGACTAGACTAGTTACAAAACTAGAAGAAGAGATAGAAATGGACGAGATCGCATTTAGCGATAAGACCGCCATTGGTATTTCTGCGTGTATTGTAATTTGTTTTTTATATTGTTTTTTATTTTAAGTGTGAATGAATGAAAACACTTTATTGTACACAGTATAAACAAAAAAAACATACAAACAAAATAGAAAATATAAAGCAAATAGTACAATGGGCGGTCTTATCGCTTAGAAGCGATCTCTTCCAGACAACCTTTGGTTGGAGAGGATTTTGTTATAACAAAGATAATGGTGTGATTTACAATAAAGCGTTTTCTATCTATCTATCTATTTAAACATACAAATCTTTCCTCTTTATAATATTACGAGTATAGGATATAGATTCAGCTCGTAGAAATATTAAGAGTATTATATTTTTTGTCAGCAAAGTTTATTTTTGTCATAAACTTGTATCATCTAATTAATAAATGTATTGTCATGAAATATATTCATTCACAAATAAATAAAAGGTGTCGCCATGTATGAATTTCTAAATTAATGTTATTATGTAAGTATCTAAAATAAGAGTAATATGGAATTGTATTTGTCAACTATATTTTGGCGACACATCTACTATTTTGCGGACAAATCCTATTAAGTAAGAGGTGCAAAACCAATTAAGTTGGCGACAGCTTAAATAATACCCAAATATGAATTGATTAATTATATGTTAATGTATACCTACTATGTTGGTGTACCAATAAATAATAGTAATGATGTGTACTTAAATCAATTTCGTTGATATGTCCGCCTTTAGTAAGTTAGAAGACGTCCTAAAGTCTAAAATCCCTCAATGCCTCTAGACCAGGGTGTTTAACCAATGTGTCCTGCCCATTCTTACTTACGGTTCCGAGACATGGCCGCTCACAAAGGAATACATGCTTAAGATTAGCAGCCTTAATGAGCTTATTAAAATCCATCCTCATTTTGACGTGTTTGCGGATGACTGGAAGACGATCGAGCGAGAGTGTCTCAGATATTGTGAGGGTATTTAATTATAGTGTGACCATTAGTGCTGTGCACTCCCTGAGGTATGCGCGCGGCGAGACGGGGGGGGAGAATCGGCTGCTGCGCTCTGTCAGTTCGCCGTCAACGCTCGTGGCGGCAGGTATTGTTATTTGTATCGGACTGTCTATGTCAGACGCACATGAGATAAATATTCAAAGATGGGTCGTGCGTTATCTCGTGATATGAAATGGAAGATGAAGTTGAAGCAGAATCTATGTCAGAATAACTTTCGTTAGAATATATAATTGTTTGTAAATATAAAAAATGTTCAATAAAACAAGTCCTTTGAATTATAAGTTTAGTTTTTATTTATCACCTGCATATTTTTAATAAAATATGAGTATATTTAAGTTACATTTTAATCAACTAAGTAAGTATAATATATTACAGATAGATAGCCTCCGACCATCGTCCCGCCACAAGTCTTGCCTTAGAAATGCAAACTGATATCGTAAGATATGTCCGACATGTATTGATCTCATGTGAACTCGTGCAGTTTTTTCTTTGCCTCCCACCTCGCCGCGCATACCTCAGGGAGTGCACAGCACTAATGGTCACACTATAGTTAAGTATACCGATGTTATGCTAGTTATGTTTAGTCCCCTATTGTATTTGTTTTTGTTGTGTTTTTGTGTACCTTTTTGTACTTAAATATGTAAGTTTAAAAATGAATGTACCTATATTATAATTTGTATTTTTTCTTGCGGTAGTTTTAGATTAATTCCGTAAAGTTATATTTAAGTGTAAATAAACGAATTTGAAGATAGAGTAGCTCAACGGGCAATGGAGCGTGCCATGCTCGGTATATCACTCTTGGACCACATACCCAATGTAGAAATCCGACGTCGCACAAAGGTTGTGGACGTGGGTATGAGGATCGCAGGGCTGAAGTGGAGATGGGCTGGACACTTGGCTAGGAGGGATGGCGGGCTTTGGACGAAGGCGATTACAGAGTGGTGGCCAAGGGATGCTCGTAGTCCAAGAGGCAGACCACCCGCCCGATGGTCGAATGACATTGAAAGCGTAGCTGGGTGTCAATAGCTGAGATGATGATGATGATGAATAAATATTACCATACAATTAAAATAAATAGAGTATTTTGTATACCTACTGTAAAAAAATACTTTGGTCTGTTGCATCAATCTAACCAAATACCGATAAGGTTTTATTATCACTTAATTCTTTAAAAACTATGTTATAAGCCAGTTTTCCGGAAGTAACTGCTGATAGATAGTTTGTAATATTTATCCAAGGCAATGCGGTAGATACGTATTATTATGCTAATACAGCTGATATTGAACCCAAACACGAACTGAGACACGGTAGGCAGGCCCCCACTAGATGGAAAGACGACCTGATAAAGGTTGCTGGGAGCCGTTGGGTGCAGGCCACACAAAATCTGTCGCTCTGGAAATCTATAGGGGAGGCCTATGTTCAATGGACAGTGACTAGGGTTACCAACTTTTTTTCCTTAGGTTAGGTTAGCAAATAAATGTTCACTAAGTATTATGCCAGTTTAACAGGTACACACGGCTACACATCAAGCTATAATTTCCAGTATAAGCTGACCTCTCATTCTACGAAAAGCCTACACAATGCGAGGTCAGCTTATACTGGAAATGTATAGCTTGATGTGTAGCCGTGTGTACCTCCTTGTATGATGATTGAATATGATTTGTTTACCTATTTTATACAGAATGTTTCATTGATATTTTAGGACTTGATATAAAGGTTGTTTGAAAATTTTTATATTTTCTTTAGTAATGAATTTGATACAAACCTTTTTTACAATAATATTAGCCTTTAGACCTACCCGTGTTTTTATTTAATTTCGTACATAACAAAACACGTAGTATAATATTTTGTAAATAAACACTTATAATACACACCCAGACGGGAATCGAACCCGCGACCTCCCGCGTCGTAGCCGGCTATTCGCCTACTGCGCCACGGAGTTCGGCCTGTGTTTCTCCAAATAAAGACATTGCAGTTGGTGGTATATGGTAAGTAGACTGACCTCACTGCCGTCTTGCTGCGCGTTGCACTTGCTGATGTTGAGCGTGCCCGTGATGAAGTCGTTCTGCACGTCCACTATCAGGAAGGCGCTCACCGGACGCACGATCTGAGGAGACATTCCACCTTCAGCATCGTGACAAACAGTCATGTCTTAAGCGAGGTAACTAGCTGACCCGCCCGCGCCTTCCAACGCGTGGTTCGTCAGTAAAAACATTACCCTCCTGCGCAGTCGAGTAAAAAGTAACCTGTCTCGATCCCAGTCATAATCTATCGATATACCGAATTTCATCATACCAAAAGGTCAGAATGGAGGGGGTCAAAATTTCAAAATCGGATTTCCAGGTCAAGTGGGGTATCATATAAAATAGCTTTAAGGTCATAGCAGACACATCAACTCGGAAAGGGATCGTCACCTTATCGCCTTTCGGCTCGTCGTCAACCTAACGTAAGCACGTAATCAAAGCGGATCAGCAGATCCTTGGCTACGGGTACGCTTAAAGCTCGCCGCGCGCTGGCTGACGGCTAGGCGGCACCAGTTTCCCCGCTCGAGTACGGAGAGACGTAAGCGCACCGCACCGCGGTTCCTGAGCTTGTCCCGAGGCGAGGCGATTACGTTACGATTCCGCTTAGTGTGCGTTGCACTAGGGAGTTTCATACAAAGAATACTGTACGGCTCGAGCTGATACGGTGACGATCCCTTTCCGATTTGATATGTGTGCTATGACCTTTATTTACACATTCCTAACAACATTTTATCAAAACTTTTAATAGCATTGTCACTTTCGTGATTCAGATGATTTTAATAATACCATACTTGTCAAAATCTGAAGAAGTCGTTTAGCCTGCAGGATGCACCAATCAATAGACATAGACACACACCCTAAAACATTACCCTCCTGCGTAGTCGAGTAAAAAAGGGTATTTCACCAAAAAGTTGACGACCTCCGTGGTACAGTGGGCGAATAGCCGGCTGAGACGCAGGAGGTAACGGGTTCGATTCGCGCCGCGGAACAAATGTTTGTATGATCTACAGATATTTGTTCCGGGTCTGGATGTTTTTTCTATATATTATAAGTATGTAATTACAAAAAAAAATTTATATAAGTATTCTTTATCTGGTTCCCATAGTACAAGCTCTGCTTAGTTTGGAGCTAGATAGCACTGTGTGAAATATCCCGCCATATTTATATATTTCACTTACCACTTTAATCCAATGGTTCCAGCAGAAAGTAAACTCCTCCTTATCAATAAAGCCATCATCATTCTTGTCAAACACCTGGAAGACGTGTTGAGCCTTGTCTTCAGTGAGCGGGTAGATGTGACCCTTGTCGTTGCGAAAGAGAGCTTTGCAAATCAGTCGGAACTCATCCAAGTTGAGCTTACCATCCCTGAGAAAGAAACTCAACAATGGTGACTGGAATTCACATGAAATACATACTTTCATTTAGCAAGTTCAGGTTGGTCGCTACAGAGTCAATATGTACAAATAAGAGTTCAGGGATCCTGGTCTAACGCATTGTGACTGATGTGATCCTGCACAGTCAATGAAACACCTGCTGTTGCGCCCGAACTCCTGCACGATGCACGATGTAGAAACGGCTCCTTCTGACACCATCAATATAGCCAAGTACCTATCTAAAACAATATAAGTAGACCTATTAATATATTGTGGGATTGGGCCGGCCACGTCTGTCGCATGCCCGAAGATCTATGGGCAAAGATAACAACTGATTGGGTCCCTAACGCAACACGCCCACGCGGCAGACCACCGAGGACCACGGAGATGGCGTGACGACTTGGATATGCATTTACCAGACTGGCCCACTACAGCAGGGGACAGAAAAAACTGGAAAGAAGGGAGGGAGGCCTTTGCCCTGCAGTGGGACACAACACAGGTTAATAATAATAATAAATAAATAATATTGATATGCTGAGAGAAGAGGAAGTAAGTTTCTTACAGAGGTAATAGGATGAAAACTTGTTCCATCCATCTTAACTTTAACATCCATTTTCACCACATTAGGGAATGATTTTAAAAACTTTGATCTTATGGTGTATTATGAATTTTAAACACTATTTTATTACAGTAAAAACGGGATTTTTACCATGATTTCACAAAGATGATCATGATTATGCAGTGTAGCCTAGTGACCTGTGATGCAGGTTCCTATGGACAGGGGGGGGGCAGTATTTGAATTACTTGTAATTAAAATACGCATTGAAATACAAATACGTATTTTGTATTTGTAATTCAATTACTTCGTTAAAATGTAATTTGTAATTGGTATTTCAAATACCTGACGCTGAGGTATTTTGTAGTTAGTATTTTAAATATTTATGGCTTCAAAATACATCTAAACATAAATACATTTAGCGATCATAATAATGTTGCGTTCTACAGGAAATAGCGCTCGATAGTTTTCGTAAATATTCGTAAGCAAAATGGCGACCGCTAAATATGTCAATTTTTAATTGTATTTTGTATTTAAAATATATACAGTGTAAACTCCATGTAACGTCACTCGTTTTAACGACAAACTCTCTAAAGCGTCGAAATCACTCGGCTTTGGTTGGTTTAGCTTGTCTTGCATACAATGGTACACTCTGTATAGCATTACACCCACTCTAAATAACGACAACAATTTGTAATAAAAAGTTCGTTTTAAGTTGCCAAATTAGCAAAAACTGCGCAGCTGTGTATATCCTTGTCGTTTTATTATCCTAAACCACAATAAACTCGACTGTCGGCATCATACACACCAAAATTTCTAAGAAATCCGTTCTTTTGTTTACAAAATGGGATTGCTTGCACGTGTAGCTGCAGACTGTTGTAAGTAGAAGTGATGGATTTTATCTATATGTTGTCATATTCTTAGTAGCTCACAAACTTTTAAATTGTAAACATGGCTAGTAAGAGAAAATCACTGTGTATTGACGATTTTACTTCTCTCCATTTAACGACAACTCTCTATAACGTCAAAATATGCTCAGTCCCTTGAGTGTCGTTATATAGAGTTTACACTGTATTTATTTTGTATAATACACGCCTTAAAAATATTTTGTATTTCGTATTTTAAATACGTGCAAGTAAATTAAATAATAGTAATAGTAATAATTAATTTAATAGTGTAAATTTGTAATTTGTATTTTAATGTATTTTCCCAGCTCTGCCTATGGACCTACTTCAGGCACCAGCCTCGCACAATGTTAGTTGACATCCAACTTGCCTTGTAGTGAGACTTAAGCTAATAGGTACCTTGTGAGAGAAAAATATATGAATATATGTGTAATATTTTTATGATAAATATCCTGTTTTTAGATAAAATATTGTTCTAATCATGATGGTTTCTAAAGTCATATTTGAAAAACTAAGTATCTAATTCTAATTCTAGGTTGGGGGGAAATAGGATCTGCACTGATGGCCCGCATTGGGGTGCATTGTGTATTACCCCCCTTCTAACCTGACCCCAGCCATCCCAACTCCACCCATCCCAACTCCACCCTTAACCACTGACGTGCATGTACTTATATTAAAACTGACGTACCGTGAGTTTTTTTTAAATACTAGCTTACTTATAACTAGCTATTGTATCAATATTATCTATGTTTTAGTTAGTACCCAGTTTATTTAATGTTTTTGGTTCATTGATATGAAAATAAGTGTCGTAAGTATTTAAGGTATATATTTAAAAAAAAAAACAACTCAACTCAAACAAAGACCTACGTCTGACAGACGTATGTCAGTGGTTAAGGGTTAAAGTAGCAGAGTAGGACTTTGGGTTGGTGGTGAGTATTTTCAATCAAAGATCTATAAAAATATTTTTTGACTCAATTCTAAAGTTTGTGTGGAATATTTGTTGCCAATTTAAATGTAAATATTCTATTTATATTTCTAGCTATTTATGTCCCACTGTTGGACTGTTGGCAGGACGGGTCCAATATCTTTTCCAGACACCTTGATCCTGTGCCTGTGCTCAGTCTGGGAGGAATTCATACAATTCATCTACCATCTATGTCTTAACAAATACAAATAATTAATTTACCAAACAGTTCGATAAATTAAGTAGGTAGGTATAGTCTTATGTAGCTAGTGGTCCCAACATTTATAGTAGTTGAAATAGGCAGCATCACTAACTGGTAACTGCCTGCATTTCCAAATATTGAGATTGATAATTGAGTTTATCAAAATTGTATCATACTTGATTTGGGAATACCATCTACTTTAATATAAAACTGTGAAATATCCTTGTTATAAATAACTAAATTATAATCATCATAAATTCATAATTATGAATCACTATTAGGCTATTAGACACATTATCATAGGTACTTTATTTAAACCAAAATTTTCAGCTTTGTATTTTCACTCCTCTATTTTAAAAGACATATTTCCGAAAATGTATTCTGACTGAAGAGTGGAGTGATGAAATGCAGATTTATTTATGTTTTCAGAATACGGAAGTATACCTAGAGATATGCAGTGAAAACATACCCATCTTTATCGAATGTTTCATAGCAGGCGTCCATGTCGGTTAAGCAAGTTTCATCAACCGGGGAGCCGTTAGCGACCTCCGACATCGTAGGCTGGATCGAAATGACTCGCGAGCTCACGCTGTGCTCCCTTTTAAACAAGTTTAGCACCATGGTAGCGAGCTATCAAGCCTTATGTAACCTCGAACAACCAAAACAAACGAATATGAAGGACTTTCGTCTCACTAAGTAAACTGCCATATCCACCACCGCTTGGTTTTCAATTCTGATACTTTTTTTTCAGTATGTAGTAGCGTCATTTTCATTATACATTTTCCTTAAAAATCTATAAACATACTTTCTAAACAATCTCATCACAACATTGCCGGTTTCTGGATGGATGAGTGAATGGTTCGTAGTTGAATGAACAAAGGACTAAAATGTCAAAAGTATGTCATTGCCAAAAAAGAAAATCATTTCACGCAGAATATCTACCAAGGTAAAGGCAATTTATAATAGGGATGTCTATTCTATTTATGAAGAAGTCAGCTGTTTGTCATCGTTGGATCAATCAAACACAATCGATACTTTATAATTTAAATTTATTTATTTTGTTAATAACTTAGAAACAACATAAAATTTTACTTAAAACCAAATCGTTATAACTAATACATAAGAAAACGGAAATACTGACAAGTTAGAACCTATACAAAAACTAATTTGAGTTGTAATTCTCCTCTTACGCGTATGTTTAAAGCGTATAATTATTTTGCCAAATCACTAGATATCGACTTAATATATTGAATGACAATCTAAACAATTATATGAAAAAACTAAAACAGTATTACTCTGTATCTCAGTAGACATTAAATTACTCAGGGAGGTATCTATAAGATAAAATAAAATATAATTACCTACTGTAGTTATCTATGAAACAAAGAAATGTAAAAATGTGCATAATGTAGGTATTATAATTTTTACTGTTTTGAGATTGATTGTTTGTTTCGTATGTATATAATAAATAAATAATCATTTATACAAGCTGACTGTAAATGTCCCGTGATTGTTATTTATTAAGAATTAATTAATTGTCATATTTGTGAGTTTTTATCTATATTTTTTTTATTTTCGTGAATACTCGTTTTTAGTCGACATATCTAAGCATCATTCACACATATTTACTTCTAAACTCGTTTATAAACAATACATTTTTCATACAACGTCTCTTAAAAAAAAAACATTAAAGTAAAAAATAAATTTATAAAAACGGTAAACCACCGACCGCGAAGCAAGGCCCAAGCGATCGGTGGCTAGGACTGCAGAGAAAGGAACCTCCTGATTATGCGTGCCGAGTCCAGGAGTACCGCTTTCTGTATCTGACCCTTGCTTGACCCAACTTCCTAGCGAAAGCCTCTTAAGGTATTGCTCGAGGCACTTCGCTATCAGTCCGTTTACCGACACAACTATCGGAACGATAATCGTTGATTCCACATCCCACATGGTGGTAATCTCATGAGCCAAGTCAAGGTACTTGCTTAGCATGTCCTTCTCGGCCTTCACGAGATTAGCATCATGTGGGATAGTAACATCAACAAGTAACGCCCGGCGTTCCGACCGGTCTACCAGCATGCTATCAGTAAGCATATATAAGCATTATTATTATTATTATAGTTTTCTTTTCGTACCTGCATGTTTATACTGTTATCTATCATAGTGGTTCTTTAAAAACTGATTAACAGTAACTGAGTAAGTGCTCTTATATTGCAAAATTATGTACATATGCTGCTGATTTTATTAAGAATAAAGATAATATAGAAGAAGAAGAAGAAGAAGAAGAAGAAGAAGAAGAAGAAGAGGAAGAGGAAGAGGAAGAGGAAGAGGAAGAGGAAGAGGAAGAGGAAGAGGAAGAGGAAGAGGAAGAGGAAGAGGAAGAGGAAGAGGAAGAGGAAGAGGAAGAGGAAGAGGAAGAGGAAGAGGAAGAGGAAGAGGAAGAGGAAGAGGAAGAGGAAGAGGAAGAGGAAGAGGAAGAGGAAGAGGAAGAGGAAGAGGAAGAGGAAGAGGAAGAGGAAGAGGAAGAGGAAGAGGAAGAGGAAGAGGAAGAGGAAGAGGAAGAGGAAGAGGAAGAGGAAGAGGAAGAGGAAGAGGAAGAGGAAGAGGAAGGGGAAGAGGAAGAGGAAGAAGAAGAAGAAGAAGAAGAATATCAAAGGGAAATATGCAATCAAAAAGGATATCCAAGGAGAAAACGCGATCAATGAGGATACCCAAGTGGAAGAAGCAATCAAAGAGCATATCCAAGTGGAAGCAGAAATTAAAGAGGGTATCGAAATGGAATTTGAATGGAAATGGCATGAAATTGAATTGAATTGAATGGAATGTAAGAACCTAAAAGACCTGGACCAGGAACCCCTGGACCCCCTGGACCTTCCCCCCTGGACCTGGACCCCCTGGACCTGTACCCCCTGGACCTGGACCCCTGGACCTGGACCCCCTTGGCCTGGACTTCCTGGAACTGAACCTGAAATGAACCTGAACCAGGAAATATAATAAGTTCGTTAAGAGGATATCGTAGTCGAAGAAGCAATCAACGAAGATATCGAAGTGAAAGAATCTATCAAATAAGATATCGAAGTTAACGAAGCAATCGAATAAGATATTAAATTTAAAAAAGCAATCAAACAGGACATCGATTGAAAAAAAACAATCAAAGAGGTTATCAAAGTGGAAAAAGCAAACAAAGAAGATATCGAAGTAGGAAAGGCAATCAAAGAGGATATCAAAATGAAAAAAAAAACATTTAAAGAGGATATCCAAGTGGAAATAGCAGTCAAAATGTATATCAAAGGGAAAGATGCAATCGAAAAGGATAACTAAGTAGAAAACGCGATGAAAGAGGATACCCAAGTGGATGAAGCATTTAAAGAGGTTATCTAAATGGAAGAAGCAATCAAAGGGGATATCCAAGTGGAAGCAAAAATTAAAGAGGGTATCGAAATGAAATTTACTAAGAAAGTTGCGTTATGCCCTACCAAAACCTTTAAATACTTCACCTCTCTTCAAGATACCCAACAAAATTGAGCACTTTATGTACATTCGTTGTGTATTTCGTTTATGTATGTGTAATATTATTATTTTTAATTTTTGTAAGTTTATTTCTAAGCTAAAGTTTGATTAAAGGAGATGTCCAGTGCTGGGTCTTTATTATTCATATATTTTAACCACGACAATTTAAATATATTTGGATAGATATCTTAAACACCGTCATATTTAAATTAACTATACATTTTTAAACAAGCCAAAGAGCAAAATTTAATGGGATCAAACTACTCTGACAATTCTACAGGTGGTTCAGTTTATAATTTCACCAGTGATACTCCTTTCAAACTACCAAACAGGAATCAACCTTCTTTACGACCAGTTTCCGCACAATCATCTTACACCTCACCAACACCTAAAGTGTACAATAGCCCTGACGCAATGCAAAGCCAAAATACTGATTCGGCAGAACAATCTCTGAATATACTCGCATCAGGAACTGATTATCCTGTTCAACAACCTTCTTTACGACCAGATTCTACACAGTCATCTTACACCTCACCAACAGTTGAAGTGTACAATAGCCCTGACGCAATGCAAAGTCAAAATACTGATTCGGCAGAACAATCTCTCAATATTCGTAATTACCTCCACGATGCCATATATTAAAATGCTTTTGCTTTCTAACTTTAAAAGTAAAATTAGTTTTGAATAGAAAATAAAAGATTTATACCTACTGTGTTTTATTTATTTTCTTCTTACCTTAAACACACAGCCAGACGTTCTTCAGAACTAATACTTTTGCGCAAAATAGTATTTTTCCTTTTTATATCATTTTTTTATCAATTCATGTAGCTTTAGAAATGACGATCTTGAACTTCTAAAATATTGGGCAAATTTTTTGAGGATAACTCACGATACAAATTATATTCGCCACGAGTTTGTTTATTCCTTTTATGTGATTCAATCCATTTGGTTCTAGTTTTTGTGCCTAACATGGCAACTAACATATCGAAAGCAGCGGCGGAGTCGTCTTCTGAAGAACTGTATATTAAGTCCATTGACAATGTACTTGTTGAATTCATAATTACTGTTGGTATTTTGAAATAAGAACACCCTTTATTACAAAATGCGTGCGAACACTAGGACGACCATCATAAAAATAAAGGCAAAATATATATTTCTCAGTGTGTGGTAGCTTGCTATAATATATATTATAGTACGATATAATAATATATATTATAGCTAAGTCTGTGACGGGCTTAAGTAGTACATAAGTAGTCTGTGGTCTAAGACTACGACTGACTTCACCTTCCTTCACTCACTTCAAAAATAACCTTGCTTGCGCGCCGCTAGAGCGTCGCTGACAGTGATTACATACTCTTTGGTCGCGGAGAGGGAATTTTCTTTAAGTTTGTACATGTAAATAACGAACGAATTTCATTGTAGTTTCTTCCGTATTCGTATTACCATGGCAATTTCTGAACTATAAATATCTTAGTATTCACCACGGGGCTGTGGTAGGGCTCAAATAGGTTAGCTTCCTAGCGATTCTTCCATCTTTCCCAACAAGTTTTCATCAGTTTTCATTTTAACATGGTGATAGAAGATGAGATGGAACTTTTAGAAGTATATGTTGGGGCTACATCCGTAAGTCTGAACGACCGTTTCACTATGTTGGCCGCTATATCGCCGTTTAGAGTGGCTGCGCCCCGGCGCGGACGGAGACGCTCTATAAACGAGGGACCATTGCTGAATGCATACACTATGGGCTCCAGGAACCAGAACCTCATCAATGAAGTCGTCCAACAACTGGACTTGGATTGGACACTGGTAAGAAAAATGAAACTCGTAATATAATTTAAAAATTCCAGATAAAGTGTTATTTCTGTTCTGACATTATTGATTTTTCAGCTAGACTCACAGCAAGGATACACCGGTGTAAGAGGGAGCTGGGGACGCAGCCGGGCCGGGAGTATAAACCGTAGTGAGGCTAGTCTGCCAGGTCTACGTCGAAGTAACAGCTTTGGCAACCTTAGCCGGGCCAGTAGTGTTGGAAACATGAGCCAGCGATCTGGTCGATCAAGGCGATCTAGTGGGGAGTTCAGGTAAGCATCTTCTGAGAATCTCTATGTATTTATAAGGTTTTTTTGAATTGCATTATTTCATGTTCACCCTTTCTGTTATGGTGGCTTGGCCTATGTATTCATCAGTTTGAATGAATTAATGAAAATTCTTTAATAAACCAAACAAGCTAGATACAACAAAAAGTAATGCCCCAATTGGCGCTAGATAGTGCTGTGTGACATGTTCAGGAATATTTATTTATTATTATATTTGCAGTTTGTATAATTTAGGCTAATTTGGGATAGGAGATACGCGTCAAATCAACTGGCTATACGAGAAAGAGAGAAAGAAAATGTGTGCTGGCACCTCTCTCTTGACCCCTACAGTAATATACGAAACATGTCACTCTCTCTTTCTATCTTCACTAACTTATATCTCCATCTTAACTTCCGTTCGCACTTTTCGTAACGCATTCACCAGTTACTCCCCAAATCAAGCATGCATAAACAAGTTTTACTTAAAAAAAATGTATTCTATTCTATTGTGATATTGTGTACACAATAGCCCAAAATAGAAAAGACTGGAGAGAAGGAAGGGAGGCCTTTGCCCTGCAGTGGGACACGACCCGCTCATAATAATAATAGTTCCATCCGTTATCTGGTTCCATATTAAGAGCTTTCCTTAGTCTGGGTCTAGAGTGCGCTTTGTGAAATGTCCAGTATTGTCCAGCATAATTTATTTATTTATAGCAAATAGTGTGTAATATAATGATGTATGGCTGCAGTGATCAGACCCGTACAGTGTCGTTCGCGCGCTCGAACCGGCTGGATCTGAACCGGCGGCTGCAGATGCGAGACGCGTGGATGCGCGGCCGACGCGGACGCGGGCAGTGGCGCGGACGCGGCCAGTGGCGTGGGCGCGGCCAGTGGCGTGGGCGCGGGTACGATACGAACGAATTAATCTATACTTATAATTTTATTTCTTGACATATTTTTTTTTTGTAATATGTGAGGTTTGTGCTACTGTTATTTTTAATTTTTTATTGTGTATAGGTATTTGCATCCTGCATGGCTCCTTATCATAATAATATTTTTGGGATGCAATCTAGGTCTAAAAGTTGATAATTGTATATGTTTCATTGTATTCTGTTTTGTGTGAACATCAACAATAAGGCACAGGGTGGAAGGTACACCAGTCCACCCAACTCATAATCATTTAATTATGAATTACCAATTAAAATGTACTAATGTAGTTTTAAGATTTTACTTTTTTACTAACAAATTATGGTAATATCTGAAATAAATTGAATTTAATTAATCTTGTTTTTCTGTGTTTCTCAGTGGTCAAAACCAGTATGGAAGTATTGCCTATCGCAACTGGTCGCAGCAGCCGGCACGGCGGCGACGCCAGCGCGGCCGTGGTCGCGGTCGCGCTCAGAGACAAAGATGGAACTCCAACCAAGGCTCCGGCTCCACTCAACAAGCTGTCAATGACTTCGTATCGAGTGGAAACGCTGTTGGAGCGGGGAGGGGACGGGGCAGCGGGAGGGGACGGGGCAGAGGTCGCGGCTCTCAGAGAGGTAATTTTTACACTATTAGGCTGGGACTATAATGGCATCCGGGTTTAGAATATAATACTCTTTATTGCACATCAACAAAATTAAAAATACAATGACATACACAAAAATAAAGGTAAGTACAATGTGCGGTATTATCGCTAAAAGCGATCTCTTCCAGACAACCTCGGGATGGACAGGACAAAACAAAATCAAAAAGACGGCGGTTTATCTATGTTCATAAACCTACATAAACTACCTATACCTACTAATAAACTAAAAATATATAGAAACATCTCTCTGGTGTTGGCTGAGAAAAAAGATAATAGAGCGTATTTGATTTAGTGATTCCATCAATATTGTATGAACTCGTGAAGTGTCGGTTAAGATGATCAATGTTTAAGTTTTTTGGGATATTTACTTGATTAGATTTACCAACCCCCAGTGTTTTAAGAAATTTGCACACTTTCGACGGATCATTTTTATTAACAGAGTCATGAATGTATCGGCTTTGCGCGTCCCTACACAACCTGTTGGAAGTGATTTCTGCGATCGTCGTATTCGGCCTTATTATTGTCTACACTGGTCTACTTTAGACGCTGAGTAAATGTTTTAGCAGGGACTTTGAATTATTTTGATAATGTCTGTTGTTCTATTAACGTGGCATTTTTATTATATGTATTTATATTTCTTTATTTGCGACACGAAATCAGTTACATTCAAACATCTTAAGATTAAGGTATTATGTAGTAACCTAAATGACATGTACCTTTTTAGGGCGTGCCAGAAAATATAATTGCATTTAAAATGCACACTAATACTTATATAACTTTCAACATATACCTTCAACATATACCTAGTCAGGTCATAAGTATTGTCACACAGTAAAAACTTTTCTTTTAGAATGCTGGCCACAAAAAAGTTTATAGAATTCGAATTTCGAATTGTTCATGAAAATAAAAACGTATACTTTTTAGAATTTTACTCATTTTTAAATATGGAGTGGACGCTTAAAGAAGACCGTGTTGCAGTTATTGCGTTGCATCGTTGCGGTTACGCGCCAATTAAATTTTTTGACATACTGAAAAATTTTAATATAACCAAAAGATTCGTTTATCGCCCCATCAAACGATACAATGAAGACTCTAGTGTAGATGACAGGTCAAGAAGTGGTCGCCCTCGGTCTGTTAGGACTCCAGCAGTGATAAAAGCTGTGAAGGCGCGAATTCAAAGAAATTCCAAACGTAAGCAGAAACTGTTGGCCCTTCAGATGGGGTTAAGCAGAACCACGGTGAAAAGGGTGTTAAATGAAGACTTAGGGCTTCGGGCATATCGAAGAAAAACAGGACATCGTTTGAATGCTCGTCTAATGGACCTGAGACTGAAGAGATGCCGCGCTTTGATGAAGCGGTACGCGGGAAAAAAATATCGGGAAATTCTTTTTTCGGATGAAAAATTTTTTACCGTAGAAGAGAGCTACAACAAACAAAATAATAAGGTGTACGCACACAGTAGTGAAGAAGCGAGCAACCGTATTCCGCGTGTCCAACGAGGTCATTTTCCATCCTCGCTCATGGTATGGTTGGGAGTTTCTTATTGGGGCTTAACAGAGGTACATTTTTGTGAGAAAGGTGTAATAACGAATGCAGTTGTGTATAAAAATACAGTCCTGACGAACCTTGTGGAACCTGTTTCTCATATTCAATGTTCCAAATGTTTCCATGTTCAATAACAGGCACTGGGTATTCCAACAAGATTCGGCGCCAGCTCATAGAGCGAAGAGCACACAAGACTGGCTGGCGGCGCGTGAAATCCACTTCATCCGGCACGAAGACTGGCCCTCCTCCAGTCCAGATTTGAATCCGTTAGATTACAAGATATGGCAACACTTGGAGGAAAAGGCGTGCTCAAAGCCTCATCCCAATTTGGAGTCACTCAAGACATCCTTGATTAAGGCAGCCGCCGATATTGACATGGACCTCGTTCGTGCTGCGATAGACGACTGGCCGCCAGATTGAAGGCCTGTATTCAAAATCACGGAGGTCATTTTGAATAAACTTTAGTGTCATAAGAATCTATGTTTTGTTAAGTTCATTTTGGTATATAAATGGTTACATAATGAATAAACTTGTTTCAATTATTTTATATTAAACATGTGACAGAATTTATGACCTGACTAGGTAATATATAGGTAATAGCTGACCAATCCGCAGCTTCGCACGCGTAGTTTTTCAATAAAAACATTACCCTCCTTCTGCGCAGTTGGGTAAAAAGTAGCCTGTGTCACCCGGGCATAGTGTAGCTTCCCAACAGTGAAAGAATTTATTAAATCGGTCCAGTAGTTTTTGAGTTTATTCATTACAAACATTCACACTAAAATACAAATCTTTCCTCTTAATAATATTAGTATAGATTGTTATTATTTCAATACGTAGTACTAATATAAATAAACGTTTTATATATGTATAAATTTTTCGCTCCTTCCTTTAGTTTTTTGGATAAATAGAGTTTTTACCAGCTACCTTGTAAATCATGCATACCTTTCTAAAAAACCGGCCAAGTGCGAGCCGGACTCGCGCACGTAAGGTTCCGTACCATTATCTATAAAAACGGCAAAAAAAAATTACGTTTGTTGTATGGGAGCCCCCCTTAAACATTTGTTTTATTTCAATTTAATTATCTATTTTTAAACTGAATATATATAACTAAATATTCTGTGAATATTTCAAGTGTCTACCTATTGCCGTTATCAATATCGAGCTAAAACGAGCGAAAAAATCACGTTTGTTGTATGGGAGCCCCCCTAAAATAACCATTTTTTTCTGTTTTGAGTATTTGTTGTTATAGCGGCAACAGAAATACATCATCTGTGAAAATTTCAACTGTCTAACTATCACGGTTCATGAGCTGGTGACAGACAGACAGCGGAGCATCAGTAATAGGGTGCCGTTTTATCCTTTGGGTACGGAACCCTAAAAAGTAGGCATCAAGAGCTGGCGGTCGACTGAGAATTTATCTTGTCTAGTCGATAGCATACCGAATTTGGGGTTTTCTGGTATCGGGGAGACCTGGAGGCCATATAATCTTGGGTATGATTCTGAATATGAAAATTATTAATTTTCATAGAAAACATAATTTAAAATGGTTATTGTTTTCTACGAAAATTGATAATTTTATTTATTATAATTATTATAGTGATTGATAATTTATTATATATATTCTCAGGATAAATTTTTTGATATTTTTAGTTTGACTTTAAATCAAATGTTTTTAGACTTTGCGATTTCCTTAGAATTACCTTTAAAACGTAATGTTTGACTTAAGATCTTTGAGCTAAAATAGTTGATGAACATACTAGTTTTTGTTTGTTGATATGTTGATAACTTTGTGAAGTCTTCTCGTCCTAATTCTGATGATACTGTTTGCATTTTGCATAACACTTCCACCCCTAATGAGAAAGAACATCCACATAATTTTTAAATCACGCTCATATTTTCCAGGTGGAATATCCTTTAACGGGATGCCTGCACTAAAGACCCTGGATCAGCTAGACAAGGAGTTAGAGGAATACATGGCCAGTACTCCAGCCTCCCTCGACAAGCAGCTAGAAGAGTACATGACACAGAATGGACTTGCAATGGACTTAGACTAGGTATTGGATCTTTGAACAGCAATTATTAGGTTAGACATTCATTTACTTGGAATAGACTGGACTGTGAAACTCATCAGTGAGACTCGAGTGAGTTTTGTGAAGAGACTCTGCCCAAAGAGACTTGCATCTGTGTAGTGAGTCTTTAAACTGTTCAGTTAGATAATAATTTGGCCAGTAGGGCTTACATTAGTACAGTGAGATGGATCTGCCTAGTGTGCAGTAATCATTCATTTCAGTGATAATATAATCTGTGCTAGTGAGTACAACGGCTTAGTGAGTATGCTGAACAAATTAAGGATCAACGTCCACTGGCGCAGAGTCGAAGAGTACTTCTCCGCGAGTAGTTTGTCGACGCGCGTCTTCGCCGATGTGATGTGACGTCAAAGATAAAACCAGTCAACCTTGTGGATCGAAGACGCGTGTGTTCGAACGCGCACCGGTCGCTGGCCGCGGCTTCGCGCGTCTTTGTCCTTGCTCCACATTAAATTGTACATTACTTAATCGGCATTAAGTTAAGTATTCCATAAATCATTTAAGAGTATAAAGTTGCGACGCTTTGACTGTGCGCCAGTGGACGTTGACACTAAATGTGTGACTTGTATCTGTTTATGGAGTCTCATAACTGTTCAGTGAGTCACATATTTGATCAGTGAGTTCTTATAATTGATGAGTAAGTCTCATATTTGATCAGTGAGTCTCAATATTTGTACAATGCGATTGGTGAGTTTCCTCAGTGAGACTGATAAAGAGCGTGGGGTTGTTTGGGCCCCTACTAAGTAATTCTCTTGTAGGTTAGACTTAACTATGTACTTGTGTTAAAATAAGTTGAAAAAATATTGTGATTTACTAATTTGTTTTGGCTTTGTTATATCGCGTGGTTTAGTCGCTAATGTTTTTTTATTTGTTTAATGCCAGCCTAAAGTTACATCTGTGGTCCGTACCCCGTAGAATTACTTGTCGTGGGTATACGAGTAACAAGCGCACAGACAGGGTGAATTTGTGCACAGTCGTCGTAACATCCGAAACATTAATGTGTTAATTTAAATACGATATTCAAGTATCGTCTAAAACTGCACTGTCTAAAGGCACTGCAATGTAAATTTCATTATTAGATCGCCACCGCTATATGGTGGAAACACCTCCCATTCGCACAAAGCGGTTCTCTTCCACCTTTATTATGCGCACCGCCAAGGAGTGGAACGCCTTGCCAGAGTCTGTATTTCCTGATAACTACAACCTAGAAGTCGACAGAAAAAAAAGTTCAAGGCAAGCGTGGTCCCGCAGGCGTGATCGTGGTGAAACGCGAGCCTATAATGTATATACACCCTGATTTGTTAGGTACGACATTAATTTAAAACACACATCCGGTATCGTATTAACTGATTTTAGAATTGGGTTTATTACCGATAGCTTGAATATTAACTATAGTCTTTCCATTTCTTTATTTTCTCGATGACAGTTCTAATTTGATAGTTGTAGTGTTGTGACCTCATGGGGAGAGCTCATCGAGTGACAGTGACGATTCTTCAGATTTTGATTAAAATAAATAAATAAAGATTACCGGTCGTTATAATTATTTCGTTTGATTGTCGAGTACCTACCTATACCTACTTATTTTACAACAGCTTCGAGAATTTTAAAGAAGTTGGCATTATCAATCAAGAATTAATACGTGTAACATCTTGTAATGAAATATAATATTAGTTAATAAATTTGTACAATAGTATCCGGCAGTAGTTTAGTTTCATACATTTTGTAAAATAAAATATCGGATCTGTTATCGTGTTACGTTTATCGATAGCTCCATCCCTATCAGTTTCTCCGACTGGTATAACCTTGTACGTGCGTAAGCTTCATATTTTTATAAAATAATGCATACATAATGTAAAAAAGACGCTCGTTCAAGTTTTCACAGGAGCTGTCATCGAAAAAATAAAGAAATGGAAAGACTATAATATCGATACATTTCCAATAAACAATTTTTAACGTAAATCGGCGGCGCCTTAGCGACGACGCCGCTTAGTCAGTTTAACAGGTATTACTCGTGCGCGATAACTTGGGACCTGCTAGGAATGCGACTCCCCGACCGCTTCCCCTGCACTTCCCCAATGGCGCCCGAATTGTACCGTTCGCATCACTATTTTTTACTAGGGTTTTTAGTCTCGTACTGGCCTACGTCACGTAACGACGCGCTCTGGAATTCTTTGAGTTTACGTTTGTGTTATTGTTTTGTTGTTGTAGTTTTTGTTGTTATAGTAAATGTTGTAAATTTATCGGATACCTCTTCGTCAAGTGATTATAGTGAGACTGAGGACAAAGAACAACCTCTAGAAGGCATAAATCCACTAAGTAGTGATGAAGATGAGATAATGTAAATAATAGATAAAATAAATGTATAAACTTAAACATTGTATTTTTATTTTATTCAAATAGTGTAAAAAAGATTAGATAAAAAGCAGCGTCCTCCCTGAGCAACATAATAAATTAGGTTAAAAAAAACAAAGACGAAGCCGCGGGCGGCTGCTTGTTATGTTCGCTTTTTTGCGGGCGGTACAAACACGGCAATATGACGTCACCGCGCTCAGGTCCCAACTTATCGCGCACGGGTAATACCTACTTACATGATGAATAAATATGATTTGTTCACCTATTTTATGCAGGCTATTTTAGTGATATTTTAGGACTTGTTAAGGTTTCAACATCATCTACAGCCTGACTTCACCCATATATGTTGACTCCATCCATCTGTCTCCTTTTAATTCCTCCCACTCTTTAGTTCCTGCTGCTAAAAGCTTCTCATTATCTTTATCTTCAATCGAGACATATTTTGTCTTCTACAAAGCGAATTACAGATGGCGAGGATCGTTGGAAAAACTGTGAGCTGCTCTCCCTGTTGTTAAGTAATTCAAGAACTCCGGTGCGAAAGTTCTCGGAGAAACCGGAGACTGACGGACGACTTGTGGCTACTGGGTCAACGTACCCTAAGCTTTTAGTAAGCCGTGATTGAACCATTTTGGAGACATATCTAAAAGTAACCCAATGGCACTTCTATAGTTGGCTAAGGAGCTGCTCTCTTGTTAAAAGCTCCATTTAACTGTCTACGTTGATGCCATTTCCCTGAATAAAGTCAAAGTCAAAATCTTTTATTCATTAAAATCACAAGGATCACTTTAAACCGTCAATTTTACTGACTGTTCTTCGCGATCAAGCCAGGAAAGAAAGGCAAGAAAACAAGGCTGGTTGTTTTTTTTAATGATCCTTTTAGAATACATAACAATACAGGTAATAAATTACGTCTAAATTGTAACATTTTGAACGAGTTGGAGCAATTTCAATCGCAAGCTTCTCTATCATCTAAATAATCCGATATTTTATAGTAGGCTTTTTTATAAAGATTTTGTTTAATTGCGTTTTTAAATTTGTTAATTGTCAATTTTTGTACATCACTTGGGAGTTTGTTATAAAAATGGAATGGGATGTTATCTAGCTAAGTTGTCCAAGATCTTCTAAATAAATTCCAAACATTGAATGAAATAGAATTTCTGCTGTCTTGAACTTATCAGCAACACTATTCATTGTTGAGGTTTAATGTGCTGTCCATCTCAAGGTCCTTGCTGCCCGTCCTCTTGTTGATTATCTGATTCCTACTGAAGAATATAATGGCTGTTGAAGGAGAATATCTGCTTCGTAACGTCCTTTGCAGTCTTCGTGTTACCTATTGTTTGCCACAAGCATACTGGGGTTCCTCTCGGGAAATAATTTTACGAACAAGCTACATTTGTGATAGATACTGAACGAAATAAAATGGTAATGAATTTGAAACAAACCTATTGTGCAACAATACCTAGCTTATTATATTATGAGCCCTACCCGTGTTTTTATTTAAAGTCGTAAAATAAGAAAACACGTAGTAGAAAAAAAATAGTATGCAATAAATACAGATTATTGTTTTACATGGGGAACCGAGACATATGTACATATTTTACATGGAACATATGGAACCGAGACGTGGTCCTTCACTATTGGCCTTATGAATAAGCTCAGAGTCGCTCAACGAGCTATGGAGAGGGCTATGCTCGGGGTTTCTCTACGGGATCGAATCAGAAATGAGGAGATACGTAGGAGAACTCAAGTCACCGACATAGCCCGACGGATTAGCACGTTGAAGTGGCAATGGGCAGGCCATATAGCGCGCAGAGCAGATGGCTGATGGGGCCGGAAAGTTCTCGAATGGAGGCCACGGGCCGGCAAGCGCAGCGTAGGACGTCCACCTACAAGACGGGCAGACGACTTGGTAAGAACCGCAGGTCGGCGTTGGATGCTGGCCGCTTCCAACCGCAGTTCCTGGAGATCAATGAGGGAGGCCTTTGTCCAGCAGTGGACGTCCTACGGCTGATATGATGATGATGATGATTGTTTTTGATCATGGTCAGAGCTATGCCTCTTGTCGACAGTTTACAAATGCACATATTTTTTTTGTATTTTAGTACCTATAGTATAGGTAAAACTATTATTATATAGAGATGTGTGATATTAACAGTTATGACATGCTTCCAAAACTATGCGTTAGAATCTTTACGTATAAAAATAAATATTAATTATAACAAAATTAATTTTAGAAATGATAAGACAAAAACTTTCGAAATTATAAATTAACATTGACACCTAAATATCTTATTATCTCGACAACTTCCGCCCGCGTCCCTCTAATTTTTATCAATCTATGTAATATTTAGAGCGATATTTGAAATATTACTCTAAAGTGGTAATTTTAGGATGTTTTAGGCCGTTTTAGGGTGACTACTAATGCCGTTTTAGGAGGACTACTAAGGCCGTTTTAGGATGACTACTAAGGCCGTTTTAGGGTGACTATTAAGGCCGTTTTAGGATGACTACTAGTGTAATTCTAGGATGACTAGAGGGTCTAGAATGCGGCCTAAAACTAACACGAGCAAAACATTCAATCACACTAATATTATAAATGTGAAAGTTTGGATGTTTGTTTAGTTACTAAATAAAGTCGTAACGGCTGAACTGAGTTCGTTGAAATTTAGTATGTTCGTAGATTATAACCTGTATTAACACATAGGCTACCTTTTATCCCATAAATCAGGTCCCATGGGATATAAAAGGGGTGTCAAGTTGCAAGTGTGTTTAGCTTTATTTCTAAGTTACCTACACATTTAGTAGTGTACCGCGTACGAAGTCGCGGGCAACAGCTAGTAATGCTAGTAATGCTCCATCAAAGGACAAGCAGGCGCACGGCTCAGTACCATCCGTACCTAGTTGATATACCACCCATTCGCACGCACCGTTTTGGTTCTACGTTCTTGATGCGTACAGCTAAGGTATGGAACGCTTTGCCGTCGTCTGTTTTTCCTAAAGAATACAATCCGGGCCTCTTTAACCCATTCACTGCCTTACTGAAAAGTAACGACATTACCCAGATGCCACCATACTGTGATATACAGCCCGCCTATCGGCGGTCCCGGCATCTTGATTAACTATCCTTGCCCGCCCATTGGCGTTTTCGGCATGAAGTTGCAGATTTTGACATGAACCGTTTGATATGTTCAGTTTACATATACTGTACCGTGTGTAAAGCGTGTATGTGTAGTTTTCTGCGATATTTGTGGCAAAATTGTGACAATTTTATTGGTTATTAGCTGAAATAGTAATGGAGCATGAAGGTAAGTCATAACTTTAATCTAAGATGAAGGAAAATAATATAAACCTGTGTATCAGATACAATTAAGCTAATAACTTTATGTAAAGAAGTCTAAAATGTCTTTAAAAAGCCTATATTTATGGGCTTTTATAAAAGTCACGTGTCGTCAACCTTTTACCCCAACTGCATTAAATTAGTTAAAAATAGGTTCATTATGAAAATTTATTCAAAATTATTTTTTTAATAATATAATTTTTATTTTTTCAGACAGTAAAACTGAATTTAATAAAGACGATAATATGAAAGAAATTAAACGACTAATAAAAGCGAAGATGGAGAACATTAGCAGTAGACAAACAAAAGCTGCAAGTACCCAGACTAAAGAGGATATTGGGATGTCTCTATGCAATTGTAAAAAAAATGTGGTAGCTATTTCAATTAGACAATTAATAGAGACTGTGCCAGACAACCGTCTAATGGAATTTCTAAATGACGTCGAAATTCTTGTAAATAATTATAAAGAAAACTGAAATCAGTCATGTCATCAAACCTTTTACGCTCTTTTTTAAAATGAATATTAAAAATATAAAGTAAAATAAAACAAATTTAATTAATTCAATAAGTTTTATTTGACAATTAACAACTTAAGCACTTATACACTATTTTTATTACATCGTTAAAATCATACATTACGAGATATTTTCCCATATTTTGGGAAAAAAAAAAAATATATAAAATATCTCGTTCACAATGTACATAATTAACATAGATCAGTACCGATGGTATGGCTTAAAACAATTTAAACAGAGTCCTGGTTTATCATGGCAATTAGGGCAGTAAAATACCGTGTCTACACGTTTTTTTTCCTTCGCACATTGTCGGCACTGTTTCCTTTTTGCGCGCCGACTATTAGGTTCTTTAATAATTTGTCGAGGAAAATGTATTGGACAAATCGCCAAAGGTATTTCCTCATCGGGAAATGCAGGTGGCAACAATCTTTCCAAAATGTTTAGTCGAAAGTCATGTAAACTAATATTTCGATTTTTTTCTGATTTAAATAATTGATAAGAATTAATTAAACACATTTCAATCAAGTGAATAATAACTTTCTTATACCACCGTATTGACTTATGTTCACCATAAGACAGCATTTGGTCATGTTTGTCCACATTTCGCATATGTTTATTATATTTAATTATAGCACGTGGTCTCAATGAGGTGCTGTTTCTAGTACGATTTCTTACTTTTTCTAAGATACTACTGTGCTCGCTTGAAAGAAACAGCACCTCCCGTTTGTCCATCCATTTTGCCAAAGTTATATTATTGCTGTCATGCAGTATTATACATTCTCCTTTTTTAATTTTCGTTTTTAATAATTCTTTCGGATTCCCTTCTCTATTGATTTTAAGTGTCCCTGTACAAAATGTACCGCTATTTAATAAATCTCTTGTAAGAGGGATGCTACAGTAAAAATTATCTACATAAAGCGAGTGGCCCATATTTTTAAGGCCATCCATTAGTAAATGGACAACTTTATTTGTATGCCCGCGTCCAGAAACTAAAGGATCTTTTGATCCAGCATATAAATGTGTCTTAAAAATTATGCCTGTATTATCGGCTAAATTATAAAATTTGAGTCCATATCCACTGGCTTTGGATTTCATGTACTGGCGGAAACTAAGTCTTCCTCGCCATAACATCAATGACTCATCAATTGTTATTTCTCTAGTTGGATGATAAATATTTTTCATATTTTTATTTATTTCGTCAATTAAAGATTTAATTTTATTTAAGCTTGCATTTCCTACTATGTTTTGGACGTTCAAAGCTCTCATTATATTTAAAAACTTGTTTCTAGACATGTATTTTCTAAAAACATTATTATTAAATAAATAATGCGTTTTCCAGTAGTCAGATATTCTGTTATATTTAATAGTCCCCATGTGAATGACCAACCCAATAAAAGTTTTTAACGTCTCCATATCTATTGGCCGCCACTCTTTCATTCTACTTTGCGGAGCAGAAGCCGTCTTATGTAATTCCTCGCCATATCTGTTGGTGCATGTCATAATCAAATTTAAAATTGAAGGACATAAAATCAACCAAAAAAAATCTAACGGCTCTTTCTCCCTCATGTTGACTTTCAGTCCAGTAGTCGCCGTAAATTCCAAATTATTGCCGTTTGGCGCATTTCCATAATGCCATTCATGGGTGGTTACGTTCTCCTCAGTTTCGTCATCGCATAAAGGGTCATGAGACAAATAATGTGCTTCTGTTTCGATGCCCTGACTGTCATTCTCTAGCATATCATCGACATTATCCGCCAATATTCCATAAAGTTCGTCGTACGATAAACCCTCATTATGTAAAACTTCCTCATTAGCGATGTAGGCAGAATCCCAAGTAGCCAAGGTATCATAAATTTCATCGCGAATGGCAGCTGACTGAGAGGTAGATGGCTGAGCATTCATTATTATCCTAAAATAGAATAAAAATGTTATCCTAGTTTGGAGAATAATTGTAGGTTAATAACGTAATTTAAATAATATATGTAATTTTGCTCTTGATTAACTCGTTGGTAGGTATCTACTGTTGTGAGTTTGTAAAGCACTAAAGTTTTAGACAAAGAAGTTTTTTTTAGATATCGATTTAGGGTCCAAATATACCGATTTTACTCGGCAAATCTACCGATTTCGCATTTAAACTTTCGAGACCATTATTTTGATCTATCTCATATAGTTTAACCTGCGGTTACAATGGAAGCGCACAAAAATATGTTTTTTTACGATATCACATAACAAATAATAATAATAATGTTTTATGCTATGTAAAGATAAAGATCAAAAACTTACCTATAAGCCACAGCAACTCAAGATATCTCGGAGTCCAGGTATACAGGCCACAGTCACCATAAATTCAAGATTAGATCAGAGTCCAGGTACAAAAGCGAATATCGTCGGAAGAGCAAACAGGAACGGAATACACGTCTGATTATTAAGATTAGAAAAACAGAAGTGAAGTGATTTTTAAAGAAAAACGCAAAGAACGAGATGCGCCGGCGCATCCTATTGTTATTTTTTATCTAGCCAGAAAGATACTTACAAAGTACCTTATGTCCTTGTACGTAAGGTTCATTTGGCTTAAAATAGCACGGACTCATAAAAAAAGCCGCCCTTTGTTTACTGGCCGGGCCGGCCGGCACTTTTTGCAATACCGCGTCCGGGACGTTTTAGGCAAAAATAAACTCTATGTCGAAGGCATTAAAAGAAACGTTCAAGAAAGTTGTTCACAATTTATGTACATATTGCATTTTTGACAATAATTTAAATATACCTACTTTCAGAGACACTATCTATGACAACGTCTAAATGAGTTTTGTTGTATTTTATATATGTATGTATTGACACGGTCGAGGACAAAGTCTATTATAATTAATTAGGTACATTAAAACCAATGCCGCATTCTGTGTTTAGTGCAATATTAAAAAATATGGCATGCATATTCTGTTACATGTATCATTTCAAATAAATAAATACGCAAGCACTTTTATTTTAACATAAGTATATATTTCCTGATTATATCGATCTACTTTTTGTAGACGAATTTGTAGGTAGACATCTTAAAAAACATTACTGGTTATTATGACTACCTATTTGTTTTTAAGACCAAATATTAGTGGATGTTGTTATAACTTATAAGATATTTTGATTGTAATATGTAACTGAATAGGCTATTTAAAAACGTATACAAAATATATTTTAGGGTTTTTAGGAAGAAATATAACAAACGAGAGAGACTAGATAGGTTTTTACAGAATGATCGGTTGGGATCTTATATTTTTCTGAAACCGATTATTAATAAATTATTAAATCAAAATTTCGCAAAAGGTTTGTGAATTCTGAACAAGCGTATTGCCCGCCCATGGGCTGGCTCGGCATGAAAGATCGGAATTGACTTTTTCCAAAACCTTAGATATCTGCAGGCCGTTTTGGTTACGAATCCATTTTAGTAAAACGAATCATTTCACAAAATCTTCCTTTTTTCAAAAGGTATTTGGCTTAGATATCGGAGTTTGAAATCCAACCGCCCATGGGCGGGCTTGGCGTGTCAGTTAAAAAGTTTCACCCGCCGATGGGCGGGCACGGCACTGAATGGGTTAAGGTAAGAGTGAATAGGTTTCTTCTAGATCTTCGTGCTTCATCTTAGACCACATCATCGCTTTCCATCAGTTGAGATTGTGGTCAAACGAAGATCTATTTAGTTTAAAAAAAATTCATAAATACTCATACAAAGAAAGCTTATAATAATTATGTGCAACATTAGTTTTGTTTAAGATGGCACTGATAACGTTTCTAAAAACAAATGAATATAATATGTTTACTTTAATACCATTTGTAATTAGATACTCTAGTGCTTAAATAGATGTATGGCTTCAATGTAAATACTAATGGCTGATTCAAGATTACTTTGAGGTTCCTATGGAAGATTTGCAACAAAAACTTTTTTGTATAAGTAACATTCGCCATTTTGTGTTTTTTAAGTTAATTATTCATAAGTCTATATTTTTTGTTACTAGATATGTTTTTTTGTAAATAAAATTACAAATAAAATAGTTTTTGAAAGTTAACGCTGACCTTTTGATTATACAAGAATGTACTCTGTCAGTACTTAAAGTATTATACAGGTTTCATACGATTTTCAGTACCTGAAGTAAATAAAATATCATAGGAACCTTTTTGTTACTGTAAACTTCAGTTTCGGAGCTTCACATGCAAACTAATCGAGAATTACTTATTGATAGGGCGAAGCGAGATCTCCAAACCAACTTGGGCAAATCGGCGTTATATGTATGTTTGTTTGTCCGAGGATAAAATTCAAAGCGCTGATTACCTAATTCCGGTAGGCCGATTACCTAATTCTGTTGCAATCAATGGTTCCGATCTTCGTGAAATTTGATATACATATAGGTAGGTAACGTTGGCCAAAATACTGGTGTGACTAAATGAGCTAAAAATGTTGGGGGGTTGTTGAGATATTCGGGTTCAAGAGGGGTAAAAAAAACAAAATGAGACTTTTAGGTCAAATGGGACGTCTAATGAAAGTTTTTCAGAAGTATATTTCAACCTTGTTTTTATTATTAGTTTAATCCTTGTAGTTATTGAGTCATTAGCTATAATAAAAACTTTGACGAAATACACTGGGTACACCAGTGACCCCACAGTGCTGAAATTTGGTAGTCGTGTAGATTTAGTGACATAAATATAGAGAAAATTCTAAAATCCAGTAGGTCTGAACAAAAAAAACTGTAGGTCAAGTTAGTGGGTTGTTCATTTTGTGGTACTATTTTATTAATCAAAGATTATGAACAATATTTTATTTTGTTTTTTGGGAGTCTCGCGAGATCTCAGTTCGTAGCGAACCACTAGTAGGGTTGGGTATGTATTGGAGTCACTAAAATGACAATGTTGTGTTCGCCTTTATTTGCCAAAAATATTAGAACAAAACTAAACCACAAAATGTAATAATCTATTGATACTTAAGCTGTTGGCGTTCCTGTTTTAAATAAATAAATACTTAGGGTGTATGCACACAGCGCATATTATACGCGCGGACGACACGCCGCGACGTGCGCAGGTGTCGTGCATTACCGAGGTTCAATAGCAGGCTGAGAACCTTTGCACACGGTCACATCTCAATCGATACAAATGCTGCTATCTGATTTTTGGGGCTCTTATGGCGCCGTAATGCGCGTTCACGGCCCTATAAGAAGTATGAACACCCAGAACAAATCTGTAGATAGTTCAAATATTTGTTCCGCGGTGGGAATTGAGCCTGCGTGCCAGACGGCTAAGCACCCACTGCGTTACGGAGGTCGTCAAACTTTTTTGACTAGAGCTAATGGATATTTTTACTAACTTGAGGCCTAACGCAGATGGCCGATTAAAATATGAGCATTATGAGTTGTTGTGAGAGTACCTAAATATAAATGTGAATTAGTATTATTTTGTGTTATTTGTATTTTTTTATACTACCTACTTATATGGCAAACGAGCATGCAGTCCACCAGATGTTAAGTGGCTACTGCAGCCCATGGATATCCACATAGAATTCAAAACAAGGTATTATGTTGTCTTGATCTCTGTGTATACGTTGCCATACCATAGGACTTAGCTGTTATGCCTATGTGCCAGTAATTACAGGAACATACCATTACCATCTAACCGGAACACAGCAGCACAAGTACCTACTGCTATTTGGCGGCAGATAAAGGTAAGGCGGTGGTGCCCACTTCCTCGAGCCCGTTCTCAAAAGCTCTACCACCCACAACTTTTATTATTTCTGTTTGAATTTAATATATACTAACCCATTTGATACGTTTAATTAAGTTTTTTACTAACAAAAATGGATCTGTGACATCTGAAATAAATGAATTGAATTGATAAATCAAACACTCGATCGGTGTAATACGGTGTCGGACTATACTCTCGTCCGACACCCTACGTTATTCTGTTAACGTGTCGTGTAACTTATTCTATAAGTCGCGGCAAATAAGTCTAGCGCTGACCGTTATTGCACAGAAGTATAAAATAAGGTACCTGAGGGGGGATAGCGGGATGAAAGGCGGGCGTGCGTAGCGCCGATTGGCTCTCCAGTCGCATTCCGTTTCCCGCATTGATACGACACCCCGCGCACATCCATTGTACAGTCGCGTTCTTAATTGTATTGTTATTGCTGTTATTTGAATTTGTTTGTTAAATTTAGTTTTTTAAGTTTGTGACTTTAAAGTGAATATGCCTAAAAGAAATACTGTTTTGAAAAGATAGGCAAGGAAAATGGTTTATGACGTGATTTTTTTTAAAAGGGAATCTATTAATTAATTGATTCATTGAAACAAATCAAAAGTGAGATCGATGAAGCTACAAGTACTTTACTCTGTCATTCGGACAGCAGCACTGTAAATTTGAGCCAGATAAAAATTATTAAGGCGGGACGCATTAAATTAAATGGCGTTTTGGGGAAAATCCAAAAAAGGACAGCAGAGTCTACAAATACGTCAATTGTATTGCTTGCGCGACAGTACCCATGCGCAGCTATCCCCTCCGCGTATCGTCCAGCGCTAAAGTTACGTGCCGCGACTTATACGTGCCGTGCCGCCAACAATAATCGGAACGGCGAGAGTAGCCGACTGGTCGGATTTTTAAAAGAATTATGCCTTATCATTCGGTCTGAGTCCGAATGAAGTACTAAAATTCTGTAGTGAAGTCCGATAGGTAATGGTCGGTCGTTTGAAATCGGCCTGAAGCTTATTGTAGTTAAAATATTTTCTGAAAACATAAATGAATAAACTCGAACGGAATCAAACCTGTAAGTACTTCTATATTTTAAAGCTATTTTAGATGACTATGATACTAATAATAAGGGTACCGCATAAACAATGATTAACGAATTTTAAATTAAACTTGATTATGTTATTAATAAATTACCTAAAAATTAGCCCAACCAGTAAAAAAAATGAAAAGGTTGGCCCGACCAGTCTAAACTCAATGCAGTTATGGCTGTACGTGACGGTGACGTCTATCAGGTGGTTGGATCCAGCCAAATTGGATCGTTTACCTATATTATAGATGCTTTATGTCATAACTTATGGTAGGTGAGGTAAGGCACACAAAGTGTTTGTAAATGAAAAATACATTTTCTGTATAGAATTTTATTAGCAAACAGATAGTACTTACATTTACACAAGATTTACTATTTAGGCATAGTTCAGATAAATTTTTAACAGATTTAAATTTGAAAAAAATATTAAGCATCGTCCACTGTGCTTAGTAGTCTTTTGATAAAATATAAGTAGAATATAGTTTTCTGTATTTAACCCGTCGAGAATTACGTCAATACTTTTGTACGTTTGTGGTGCCAGGCCGATTAAAGTATACCTAACTACCTAAGTAGCTTCTGCCAGCGGCTACGCACTCTTGGATTGTCAACAAAAAGTATCCAGGCCATTATCTATATACCAAATTAAATCGCAATCGGTTTAGCCATTACGACGTGACCGAGTAACAAATAAATAAACATCCAAACTTTCGCATTTATAATAATAGTGTGATAGACTAAGCTGATGAGCTGAGAGCTAGGAGGATGGTATTGCGTAAGGGTTTGGCGAGTCTAGTCCATGTGAAATCCTGTCCAGGAACTAGAGGCTGCAACCTTTACCCAACTAGTGCTGCTATTTTCCCAGGCGCTGTATCAATCATCCTCAGTTGTTGGCGATAGTTTTAACTGTATTTAGTTAAAAGTTTAACTGAACTAAACCTCTTTCTATTTACACCTCACAACAGTCAAAAATATTTCAATATCTTCATAATTTGACATACAATTTATGGCTGCGAATTTAACGAAAAAATACGTCAAGTATTTATACACCATAGCCTTTTCATTCTATAAAATAAATATTAACTTAAAACTAAATGTGTATGTATAATAATAATAGTTATCGTTTGGTTTTTCGTACTAAAACTAAAATACATATTACAAAATATTTATAATCCACAATTGAATGCCGGATTTTGAAACTGTTTTTCTAATTTCTCGTGTTTTTAACATTTTTGAATAATTTACGGTAAAAATAGGAATAAATAAAATAAGGTAGAAACAAAACTGGTGGGAGAGAACGTTCAGATGACAACACAATAGTAAATTACAGCTAAAATAAATAAAATTAACACTAACTAAAAGTATTCTGTATTTACATTGACAAGTCTTTTAGTAATTTATGCATTCAAACCAAAAATTCTACTGATATACATTTTTCTATAATTGTTGTGTGGACCTTTAGTAGAAAACTAATACAATACTGATATTTCGGGTTAGCTAAAAAAATAATATTATTAATAAATTAAAATAAATATGTAAGACAAACGCCAATTTAGTAGTCAGTTTCCAATAAAAAGTGGCGTTTTTGTGCGATATTTAAAATCTATTTACCTATAAAATTTCTGTTAGCTTGGGGTTAAGGTGGTTGAGCCACTTAAGACAACCTAATAAGCATTCTAAAAAACTTCTTTGATTAATTAAATACAATACATTCATATTATCAAGCTTGTATCAGACCATATCAGAGAGTTGGTATGCTTTTGTGACTAATCAAAGAAAAGAGTAGAATGTTCTAAGGTTAAGTTCGCTTGAGCTCTTTCTTACATTGCCCACAGGTTATAAACACAAAAATATTTTCTTCTACTTTTTATACCAAAAACTATAAACAAATATTTTTTGAGTAAATAACGAAAGTAATAAAGAGGGCAAATCCCGAACTCACTATTTTATGCTACAGTTCAATTTTTTATAGGTATAATCCGAAAACTGACATGAAAACCCCGATCTCGCATGTTCGCTAGTTAGCGTTATAATGCTTTCGTTTAAGTGTGCGACATTGGGTAATAGTATATTATAGGAAATGACAAGGAGTTTTGTGTCTCTAGCTGACAGCATTAACGAGAAAATGACGATATCTAAAATCAAATTATCAGGCAATGACTATCAACTTATCTGTTCAAGTGTACATCTAAAAATAAATAAATTCCTATAATCCAGCAGTCAAATACCTAGTCCTGAGCACATTCTAGGATTTCCTGTTTCGCCCTATGTCCTGGGTAGCAGAAATTATCAGTACCATGATGTAAATATTCGCAGTAGCCGAACCATCGCGCCACAGAACGTCGTCGTCGTCAGAGAACTAAACGAGTCATACAGAAATTTAACTTATCTATTCCGTAAACACTGGCGTCGCTAGTGTAGAACAACCACGTTCTGATTACTTCTGATTTTGTACCTTGGATCGCTTAGTTCCAATTTTGCCCACCGTACCAGTTAATTGGTAGCACTGTAGAGTACCACCAGTAGGGCTATTTTAAAACGTCAGAAAGCTGTCGGATCGTAAAACCTCAGTTCGATTCATTACATAATCGTGTTTGAAATCACATCATATTTACAAATTAGAATATTCAAAATTAAATAAATATTATAATAATATTATACATGTTAAAAATAATAAAATAAAACAAAACAAATGTATACTTACCTAAATATAAAAATGTCAAAAAAGTCAAATGGAAAATAGTCATCAAAGAATATACAATAAAAATGATTTCGAATAATATTACTATGGGTTAAATATAACAACATGTCACAAATTAAATAAATTGACCATTAACTCAAATCAATATGAAAAAAATATAAAATACTATTCAATATATACAAGTATATATAGAATTCATAATAAACGGAATAATATAAGTATTCATATATTTCGGCAAGTCATAAAATCATTAACTGAATAGAAACACCCTTTCAACATAAGCTCTTTTAGTCTTGATTTGATTTTAAAAGGACTGTCGATAATGTCGATGTCCATCAACTGTGTCGGAAAGGTATCCAAGCTTTATGGTCAATCCAAAAAAGTTTTAAAATAGCGTTTTGGTTTTGAAATCGATTCTGACAATAACTGAGGTTTTCGATCCGGCAGCTTTCCGACGTTTTAAAATAGCCCTATACTAAATTTAAAATAGTTCAGGTGGATGAAATAACTAAACTAGTATAAAACTGGAAATAAGGTAGCTCAGTAGACACTAGTGACATCAACTGAACATTTAAGTTGGTAGCACTGTTGTTGCAAGAACGTCTCAATAACGTTATTTTAACGTCCATCCGTTCTATAGATTATTGACTGATATAATCTGGTTGATCCAGCCGATGAAGGCGGAGACCTTGGCATAGACCCCGGGCACATCCTGCCGTCCACAGCCAAAACCCCAGGACACTAATCCCACCAGCTCGTAGAAGCCGTCGTCTTGGCAGACCAACGGACCTCCTCCGTCTCCCTGGAAGAGTACAATGATAATAAAGACATTTCTCCAAAGAAAATGAGTGAGGGGTAATTTATAAGATGATGACTCAAGTGGGTCATAGAATTACTTGAGTGTGTCAAGCTTAAAACCGAGTAGTTACGTAGTCGTTTAAAAAGGTACTGTACCTGACACGCATCGTTTCCTTCTTCCCCGCCCGCGCAAAACGAGCTGGCTGGTAGAATGAAGATCTTCTCTGTCACAGCGTTTACTTTCCTGATGCATTCCGCGTCGCTTACGATGGGTAGTTCTGCTTCACGGACGCGCAGTGGGATTGGTCCAGCTATTAAAAAATACTTAAATGAGTCAAGGATTACCTAATTAGTACCTACCTAAAGTGTGCTAAGAATTACATGGGAGTCGAGGATAAATTTAGTGAATTTACTATTACTTCGGTGAGTAAAAGGTTACTCTTGTGGTTGTGAGACATGCGTTAGGTATATTGTATTTTGTGCAATAAAGATTTTTCATTCTTTCATTCATTTCTGCCAAGCGTGAAAACGTTCTGTGGTGCATTCCAAATCCCGTATGATAACTAAGTACATACGAAATGCGCTTGGGTTTCGCATAACGATCGTATTATTTTGTAACATTGTATTGAAATAACTGTAAAATAGTATACTCACTCTCTCCCATATATCCGTATCCGGTGACAGTGCAGCGCTTCCCCGGCGCGTGGCTGACGTCCCTCGCCGGCAAGCACACCAGGCACACCCCCTCCTTTAGCTCCACTTTTCCTCCTAACTTCAGCAGCGCTATATCGTTGTCCAGGGTCTGGCTGTTGTGGTTGTGGTGGATGTAGGTCGTGAGGACTTTGAGGGTCTGAGCGCCGGGAGAGCCGTATTTGCGGGTCAGGTCGTGGTCTCCGACTCGGACGTATGTAGTTTCTTGCATTCGGACCATGCTGAAACAGAAAATTTATGAAAACCAAGTTACATGCAATATAACGGTAGTAGACTGTACCCTGAACAGTATTTTGTTACTTGTTTCACCATGTATGAAGACTAAGTACATGGTTAAAAGACAGTGAAGGGTGATCAAATGTCACACTGCAGAAGAAAATGTTGAGACATGGAAGACCAATATAATATATATATATGTGATGAAGAGATCCAATATTGCCCATGTCAGATGTCTTAAAAAATATCCTGAAAAAATGTCGGTGCAGTGCAAGGCCTGGTTTTGAACCTGTAGATTAGAAGTGCTACTGGCCACTGCCTACCATAGCAATGCCTGATTTCGTGAGACTCAGCCTTCATAACCAAGTTCAAAGGTCCAACGACCAAGGTAACTCACTTGGTAACGCAATGTGCGGCGGTGAGCACCCACTGCGTGCCGATAAGGGCGGCTCCGCACAGGTACTGATTGTTCTGGTTGATGAGTGCCACCTGCCAGCACCACTCTCCGCGAGCCCCGTCTTCTCCACCCATCACACGTGCTGAACGCCCTGAGGATCCTGGAATATTGATCGAATTAGTAAATTCTTTGGCATGTTTTTTTATACGACCTGGAGATGGAACAAGCACCTCCTATTGTAACAAAGTACTGTCTCGTAGGTCACGCACCATAGAAAAGGTTATCTCAGCATGGTGCCTAATATACAGTGTGTTTTTTTAACTAGGACAGTACGGCAACACCCATAACCAGAAGAGATACTGGTGCAGTTTCTTTTAACACATCAGCTTTTTTTCGAAGAAAAACATTTTGGCATTAATTTTTTTGGTCAAACGTGAGTAACGCCTTAAAATGAATCAAGTTCTTAATCGCTACAGTATTAATACTTCTTTAATGTGCAATTAGGATCTAATAAAATGTTTGTTGGAGAAATTTTTCTTTGTCTTGTTGTATGAGAATACATTTTATCAAATTTGACTAACATCCGCGGCTCAGATTTTTTTCATCCGATACAATAAAATGATCCTTACAAAGGACTGCATCTGTCGGCATCAAAAAATAATTACCAACTTGATTCATTTTAAGGCGTTACTCACGCTTGACCAAAAAAATTTTAATGCCAAAATGTTGTTCTTCGAAAACGAGCTGATGTTTATAAGAAACTGCACCTGTATCTTCTCTGGTAATGGGTGCTGCCGTACTGTTCCAGTTAAAAAAACACTGTATAGTGCCTAATAAGTAGCCTAATTCTAACCAAGTAGCACAAGGTTGTTCGTAGTTCACTGGTGTACTATTGATGTTGGTGTTTTGTTTATAGGTATTCCGTGTCTCAGGGCTATAGTTTAATACTTCTTATCTTGTGAGGCCGCTCTGAATTTAACATAAAGTATTTTACCTTTGACACCGCACACGTATCGGTTGTATTTCTCCGGGGGTTTCGTTGAGTAGTTGGTTCCATACGTTCCGTAGTCAGGTTCGTAAGGTACTGGGAAAGACAGAAAATAAATTGTTTAGTCGGACGGAATGAATGCTTATCAACTGGTAACAAAGAACAATTCATATTCGATAGATTTTGCAATGGAATGTGGGAGACGAGTTCAGCTAGCTCTGCATCCTTTCACTACAGATAAGCAGAAGAGTGATTAAAGGAGGGCCTTTGGCACGAATAAGCAGAGACTGAGCAGATCATGCAAACATTTGTCGCGCAACGGCAACTGAGAGGTCGGTCTCAGTCGAGTACTTGTAGGTTATATAAAGTTAATATACTTTGATTATACATGGAGGTACTTACAAACTGGTGTCGTATGAGGTAGCAACGCAGTAGTATACTGAGTGTTATACTGCGTCAACTGGGTGTTGTAGTGTTTGTCCTGCGCGGGGGGTGCTTGCTGTGGTGGTGGGGGTAACCCCCCCAGGGTTTCGGGGCGGACCCCCGTCACCTCTTGGACTTTGGACTTGGGTGCGCAGCACTGTGTGCCTGCCTTCTTGCATTTGAACACATCGGTGATTTCTGCATTGTCTGAGAAAGAGACGAAAGAAATACGTGAGGCTGTTAAATTCGCCCACAAATGAAAACATATTGGTGCCATAGAATGTGCTTGTTTGAGTAAATAGGCCTGGAGCTTTCCTTAAACCAAAAGGCATCCTACCTATTTGGAACTGTCCATCAGGTATTAATACAAATCCAGTAAGTGCCTTGATCAAGCAAAATTGGTGTATTTAAAGACATTGTAAATTCTTAATGTATCTAACCTTTTTGACCTGTCAAATAGTTTTCCTTTAAAGTTTGTATTTGTTGCAAGTTGTTTGTGAAATTTTTACATCTTGTAGGCCGCTGATCATAACTGATGTGTAAAGACCATCGGAGATTGTAATGTTGTACTCACGGAAACATGTGAACGTGGACAGCAGAGGCATGATGCAAGACCCGGGACACTCAGGTCTTGGATCTACTGGCGCTGGCGTCGTTGTCGTGGTGGTAGTTGTGGTGCGGTACGCCCTAAAAGAGATGGAGCTAGTACAATTGGGATAGTTTATTTAAGCTTTGAGGGATCATCGTAGGCGATATGAACACGGTGGAATAACTCTTACCTACCCATGTAAGATTAGGATATTAGTCTACAGGATAATCAATCAAACGTATCGTTCTCTTAGGTCCATTTTATCTTTTACTGTATAAGAAAGAATTATTTTCTTACTAGCTTCCGCCAACGGCTTCGCACACGTTTTTATTTAATAAAAAGTAGCCTATCCCTTAATCCAAATATAATCTAAATACATACCAAATTTCATCGAAATCGGTTCAGCCGTTACGACGTTATTGAGTAACAAACAAACCAACAAACATCCAAACTTTCGCATTTATAATATTAGTGTGATATCGTGATTTATAGTACATTGACCTCAGTCAACCTCAGGTTGATTTTGACCGTCACGTCACACTTACATTTCCATATCCATAAATAATCGAACCATCGAGATACTTGATGAGTGAATTTTCTTCAAACTATATGCTAGATTAAATAAAGAAAGAGTTAACTATTCCTAAGGATTTTTTCATGTATTGGGTATCTCAATTTAGGTATAGCTGGAACGGGTTACCAGCTAGTTACCATTCTTCCCTAATATCCATATCAGACGCATGCCACTATGATGTATGACGCCTAAGATGTATGCTCATTTATATCGTGTCGTATCGACGCCAGTGTTAGCTCAGTCCATGGTCGAATAGGTCAAGGCATCGCCGAAAGGAGGCGAAGATGCGGTTTTGAGTCTTTGGATTAGAGTTAATTTCCTGATTATGCTTACCTGGAGCTATCACAGCAGATAGTGGAGTCCTTGTTACAAGCAGTGTGGTAGTTCAGCACAGCGGGCGGCTTGCAGAACGCAGCCATGATGCTCAGAATGCAGTAGCCTCGACAGCGAGGCATGGGCGGCTGAAACAAACGTTATGTCACTAAATGAGTCGCGGGCAAGAAATATTTATTTCTTGCTAATTCAGCCGTTTTGATTCGTATAGGTTAAGGGATTATTAAACAATGAAAAATAAGCAAGTGCTTAACATTTATGGCTGATAGAGGAAAAAAGTTATCGGTTCTGGGTTCAAGCATCCACTATCTCTATCTCTAGAAGAAAACTCTTATAGTTAAGCTCGTCTTTGAACATGCCCATTTTATAAGCTGTTTTGTCTGTGATCTATTTGTGTTTAGTAAAGATTAAAGAATCGGTTTGAGGAAAAGTTTGACCCCGGTTTTTAGTATTCATTATTCATTTATTTACCATTTAATAATATTGGTATGACAAAAATATATTACAAAATGTCTATTATGATTTTATTCTAAAAATATATTAATAGACGACCTTAGTCCTCCACCAGGTAAAATTTGCCATTATGAGGCATAAGTCCGTCCGCTCCCATTAATCTAACTTAACACAGGATTAAAACAATAGGTTTTTAATCGTAAGTTAATCGTTAGCTGGGCTTGGTGTCCTAAGATTAATTGATCGAGCGAAGCGAGATCTCCAAATCAACTTGGGCAAATCGGCGTTGTATGTATGTATGTTTGTTTGTCCGAGGATAACTTTCGAAGCGTTGATCCGATCATCATGAATTTGATACATAGTTGATACATAGGTAGATAGTGGTGGGATAATTTTGGTGTGACTAAATGAGCTAAAATGTTGGGGGGGGGGGGGGGGGGGTTGTTGAGATATTGGGGTTAAAAGGTGTAAGGAAAACGCGAAGGAACAGGCAGTAAAAGAGACATTTCAAAGTGATCCTTGTGATTTTAATGAATAGAAGATTTTTGACTTTGACTTTGTAAAATAAATGAAAATGAGACTATTAGGTCGAGTGGGACTTCAAATGAAAGGTCTTCATTAGTACATTTCAACCCTGTTTTTATTTTTAGTATAATCTTTGAAGTTTTCGAGTTATTAGTCATAATAAAAACAAAACTTTAACAAAATTCACAGGGTACACCAGTGACCCCACAGTGCTAAAATTAGGTATTCGTATAGCTTAAATGACACAAATACTTTGAATGTTTACTCTTAAATTTTAATCTCAAACTGGCTTTAAAACAACCGACAAGACTACAGAGCCAAACATGTATAGATAATTTTGCGCATAACTTCAAAAAAAGGTGTACAACAGAAGTTATAGAGTTTGCATTATCGGACCATACAGCACAACTTATTAAATGCCCAATAAAAAATCTAGCTCTTTTAAAGTATTGGAAGATTAGAAGACGGGATTATTCACATAACAATTTAAAAAAGTTTCTCAGTGCTCTTAATAACTTATCCTTTTCGGAGGTATGCGGTGAAATGGATACTAACATGGCGTACAATCTGTTTATTGAAACTTATAAACTATTTTACGATCTCTGTTTTCCCTATAAATTAATCACTATCAAAGCATCAAAACCCGTAAAGTGGATATCACGTGGTATTAAATTATGCTGTAAAAAAAAAGAAAACTTCTTTGGCAAGTTAGGGAAAACCCTACACAAAAGAATAATAATAAATATCAAACATGTACAAAGACACTTAAAAAAATAATTAAGCTTACACAAAAAGCACAGAACAATTATAAAATAAAATCCGCTAGTAACAAATCAAAAGCAACCTGGAGTATAATAAATGGCACCAAACGGAATCAACCAAAAGATCCCGTTGATAAAATAAAAATCAACAATAAAATAATCTCAAATCCGAAAGACATAGCAAATTCATTCAATGATTTCTTTATAGATAGGATAGAGCCGATCGAAAATTCAGGAAAAAATATTACGTCATTAATTATGAGCCAAAAAGACTCATTATTTTTGAGCCCCTGCTCACCTGCTGATATCTTTAAATCAATAAAGTCACTAAAGAATACAAATAGCGTCGGATGTGATGGTATCTCAACAAAAACACTTAAATGTGTGGCTCAAATCATAAGCGCACCATTAAGCCATACTATCAACCTAAGTCTATGCTCTGGTATATTTCCAGAAGCACTGAAAGTGTAAATAATAAGGCCTATACACAAAAAAGAGAGTAAGGAAAATATGGAAAATTATCGACCTATTTCGTTGATACCTGTAATATCTAAAATATTTGAAAAACATATATATAAAACTTTTAGTAATTATTTCGAAACAAACAATATCCTATGTACAAAGCAAATAGGATTCAGAAGAAACAAAACGATAAATTTGGCTCTATATGACTTTCTTCATCGTGTTTCAACAAGTTTAGATAAAACAAATCCCGTATGCTCTATTTTTTGCGACATGACTCAAGCGTTTGACCATATAGACCACAGTATTTTATTAAGAAAACTTGAAACCTACGGGGTTAGAGGTAACCCACTAAAACTGATAGAATCATATCTAGGAAATAGAAAACAATTCACTGAAATAACAAATATCAATCTTAAAACAAGACGCGAGGAATCTCATATATCTAAGGAGCGTATTGTGAAATATAGGGTTCCCCAAGGGAGTGTCTTAGGACCTCTGCTTTTCCTTATATATATTAATGACATACCAAAAGCCACCATGCAACCTATGTCGTTATTTGCAGATGATAGCACTGTAACCATATCTTGTAATAATATTGACACGTATAAATATGACATAAATTTGGCATTGAAATCAATTATAGAATGGCTAGATAATAATAACTTAAAAATTAATATAAACAAAACCAAAATAATTCATTTCAGACAACGCGATAATGCTGCAACAAATTTTGACATACAATACAACAATAATACAATAGAGGAAGTTAACACTACAAAATTTTTAGGACTTAATGTTGATAAAAAACTAAACTGGAAATCACACGTTGAATAAGTATGCAAAAAATTAAACAGTTTTGTATACATGTTATATAAACTGTCACCAATAGTAAATGTGGAAACTCAACTGATAGCCTATCATGGCTTGATAGCCTCACATGCCAGATATGGAATAATTTTCTGGGGAAACTCTACTGACGTTGACAAGGTCTTTAAGTGTCAAAAACGATGTATACGCGCCATGTTCAAACTAAATGTTACAGATTCGTGTCGGCCATATTTTTTTGAGCACAATATTTTAACAATCCCCTCACTGTATATTTTTGAAACGGCTATGTTTGTTAAAATGAGCCCACATCTATTTTGTCGGCTTTCTGATGTCGTTGTGCGGAATCGTCGCGATAAAAGTAAAGTATGCGTCCGCAACTCTAAAACCGCCTTAATGCACAAAAGCATCTTCTGTATGGCTCCATTCATTTATAATAAGCTCTCGGAGTCACCTTGTTCAATTTTTCGGAGAAAGCTAAAAATTTCACTATTAAATAAATGTTATTATACCATAAATGAATATCTAAATGAACAATATTAGCTAGGATTATACACATTTTATTTTATATATTATAACTAGTTTTATTTTTATATTATTACTAGTTTTATATTATATAGTTATTCTAATTGATTTTGTTCAGGTGTTATTAATACTAAGGACTTTGTAATTTTAATATTGCATGCCGGAAAGGCAGAAATGTATTGATACCAATTTACTCCTGACATCTTGTAACATGACATATATTTCAAGCAATAAATACATTTGATTGATTGATTGATTGAAATATAGGAAAAAGTCTGAAATCCAGAACAGCTGCAATTGGTACCCCTTGAAAGAGTAACCAATTAACATGAACTCCCGTTACCTGTAATTTGAATGAAACTGTAGGTCAAGTTGGTTATGTATATCGTGGTATTATTTTACTAGTCAAAGATTACGAATAAAATATTTTTGTTTTTATGAGAGACTCGCGAGAGATCAGTTCGGGGCGAACCATTAATTTTAGCTGGCTTTTATCCACTTGTCAGTGGTCAGCCCCGCGCACCCGCATGGCCTTGCGCAACCTGAGGATTTTGTATTTGTCACGCAAATGTTTCTACTTGGCGCATATTCACGAATTAAGCGTCTAGTTTCAACAACAGAAATGAATCATCTGTGAAAATTTCAACTGACTAACTATCTCGGTTCATGAGTACCTGGTGCCTGGTGACAGACGGGCAAACAGACAGCGGAGTCTTAGTAATAAGGTCCCGTTTTACCCTTTGGGTACGGTACCCTAAAAAACATAATCGATCGCGCTTTGTACCCGCGATGTGTTTTTGCCTGTGAGGTTTCAATTTCGATGGTTTTCAATTGTTCGGGCAATTAAGGATTTTGATAGTTTCCAATGAAATGGTTTGGGCAACTGAGCAATTCTGAATGATATGATAACTCACTGGTGGCCTTGTGGTCGTAGGTCGGTGCGTGGTCGTCGGTCGCGGTCTCTTCGTAGTATAATGCTGCTTGTGGTACTGCGTGGTGGTCTCCGCCTTGGGGTCCGTCATGCAACACGTGCCTTCATCGGGACACACCGCGTCTTCGTCTATGTGGTCGCAGAGGAGGGAGAATAGGCCTCCGACGCAGTCACCACGGCACTTGCGGCCGGGACGGGGCTTTGGGGTCGTTGTTGTTTGCTGAAAACAAGAAAAAGAAGTGTTAGGTACTCCAATAGATATCAAACATTGTTTTAGTATACGACGCTTGGGTGTGCTTTTGCATTGTGTCAAACGCAATATTTGATCTTGCCCTGACGTCTCCATAATGCCATATCTTCGTTATATGTGTAACGAAGATATGCCCTCCGAGTGTTGGCGTCCCTAGAAATAAATCAATGCAATAAATTTAATTACCGGAGAGGTTGGTTTCTTCTTGCTAGGTTTATTCTCGCTAGGCACGACCAAGTCAGCTGGTCGCTCCCGGTCACCATAGTCGCGCGACACGCAGCACTGCCGTCCCGCGACACATAGGGACTTGGATGTGAGGTAGGCAGAGCAGTACCGGGTGAGGTGGGCTTCTACGCACACTCCTGGACATGCTATGTTGCCTGGAATTAACAGGAATCGCATCATTAACAGTTACATAAAATCCTCTGATGGGCAAAAACCTCTCGTAACGGACCACATGAAGAAGGATCCTGGATCTCTTTCATTCACCAACTTCTTGAGATCATAGTTATTGGTCCATTTAGTGGTAAACCGTCCATCTTTTATTTCGTGGTATTATAAAGTACTAGGTAGATACATTTTATGGAGACAAATCCACCTAAGAATATACCTAAGATGGATGTACAATCTTTTCAACACACTTGCTCGTAAATTGAGCCTTATTACATCGTTCTTAGGGCCATAAATCGAACTATAACACACTCGTGCATAATAATATAACACACTAGTGCATAATAGAGTTATCCCTACAAAGTTAAGTTAGTACCTAACTGCAAATGATATGCGAGTAAACAGAGCATTTTCAATTTAACCGGGTATTACAGTTTTTTTGTAAGAACAAAGAGGTTTTATGCCGCTGAAAATCCTATTACAATTTTGGAATAAATAAATGTATCCCTATTTAAGATTATATTAAGAAAAAAAACATTTATATTATCAAATTACTTATAAATCACAATAATTTGTTATAAAATATTTGCATTTTATCACTAAAATTATAATTTTGAAGTATGGCTACCTATATGTAATCAATCACCTTACTTTGGCGCGTGTAAAAAAAAAAACTTGCGCGAAATTTTTCATTTGTTTGTTTGTATCGCATTTGTTGCTGTGTGGTAAATAATTGTAAAAATGTCAAGTTTTAGTACAGAAGATTTGTTATTTCCTCGCAAGTGTGTTGAAAAAGTGCGTATGAAACTCACGCGCAACTTGCTCACTAGACACTCGGCTGATTTACGCCCTCGCCTACGGCTTGGGCTGCAACCCACACCCTCGTGTATAATGAGCAACTTAGCTCACTTGTATCACAATATACTATTACTACACAGTCTACACACTCATTTGCCATAATCACTGTCTCTCAATGCCTTTACCTAGTTAAAAAGAAAGAGTTTTATTGATGCAAATTTTTTGTCTGGACATTAGAACGGCATTTCAACAAAAAAATTGGTACTTATATCAATTGCAAAAGGTAGACCGCTTTCGTGACGCCTTATGTACATATATCGAGTTTGTTTTGAAAAGAAGACATCCTTTTATTTACTACCTTGGCCCTTCCAAAACTAGTAATAAAATCCTAATATTTAATATGGTGTACCTAATAATTACCACTGTTTTTGTCGCTGGCGGGCGGCGGCCTCGTGATGGGGTCTTCCTCTTCCTCTTCCTCCTCTTCTTCCTCATCAGCCGGGGTGGTGGTATACGGCCTTCGAGCGGGCTCTGTCGTGTTACCTGGAATATAATGAATTTAAAAATAAATAAGTTAACGCTTCACAGTCACAGACGAAGAGTTGTCTAATTCTTGACTAGACGCCAAGTACGCCAACGCTCTTGGGAGATGGGGTCATAAAATGTGGGATAAGCGACGATGGTATTGCCTTCTCGCTCGCTCTTGCAGCCCTTACGGGAGCCGTTAGTGATGCGCCGGGTACCTATCGATAACACTAACTAGTAATTACCAGTAATTGTATTAAAAAGGAAATAATTATGTTTATTGATTGGCCCCGTCTGCCACGAGTCTTGCGTACACTATAGTAGACAGACACCACCATATTTTTAGGTATGAATTTAGATAACAAGTTTCAATGGGGCCCTCAAATTGTCCAAGTGACTTAGTGCCATCCACGACACACGAAATAGCTAATAAGCTCTTAAATGTAAAGGATGTTTATGAACTTCGTTTCGCAAATAAAGAAATTTGAAATAATAAATAAATAAATAAATCTGGACATTTTACACAGTGCTATCTAGCCCCAAACTAAGCAAAGTTTGTACTTTGAGAACCAGATAACGGATAGAATACTTTATACTTTTTTGAAGTAAAACTTCTTTACGCACGCTTAATTTGGAAAGTAAGCTGGTGAATGCGTTACGAAAAGTGCGAACGGAAGTTGAGAGGCAGATATAAGTGAAGCTAGAAAGAGAGAGAGTTACGTTTCGTATATTTTTAAACGTTAATGTGCGAGTGCGAGTTGCGTCTGTCTAGAATGAACATATCATATCATATATACATCATCATATGAATGATCGACCTACAGACGTGTGGACAATTTTGTAATAGAACAATTTTATTAAATTAATATTTATATACCGACTCCAGATAGTATCTATCGTGGAAGAGTTCTACAAGAGCTTGTACGCATCAACATCTGCGGAACCAGATCCATCAGAAGACGATACTCGTGCTCTGCCTATTCCACATCATGATACGGAAGTTTTATCACCCATTTTACCGTGTGAAGTGAGCTATACAAAAAAGCTATACAAAGTGAGTATGCTCTATACAAAATGAAGGCGGATAAGTCTCCTGGTGAGGATGGGGTTACAGTGGAACTGCTCCGAGCAGGCGGCGAACCTGTTTTAAAAGTTCTTGTCAAGCTTTTTAATAAAGTTCTGTGTGAAGCTCGGACGCCTGAGCAGTGGAAAAACGCTATGGTCACTATTTTGCATAAAAAGGGTGATATTTCAAAATTAACTAACTACAGACCTATTAGTCTACTTTCTCAGGTGTACAAACTTTTTGCAAAAATCATAACGATCCGGCTCACCCGCCAGCTTGACGAGGCCCAGCCTATCGAACAAGCCGGCTTCCGGGGCGGATACTCTACCATCGACCATATCCACACGGTAAAGCAGCTGATGGAGAAGTGTCACGAATGCAACCGGCCCCTTTCCATGGCCTTCATCGACTACGAGAAGGCCTTCGACAGTGTCGAGCATTGGGCCGTGTTCCACGCTCTCCATTGCTGCCACATCGATTCCCGCTACGTGGAAGTGCTCCGGGAGCTCTATACTTCGGCTACACTGCAAGTACGAGTTCACACGCTAACAGATCCTGTGCCCATCCAGCGGGGGGTGAGACAAGGGGACATCATTTCTCCAAAGCTTTTTACAGCTGTCCTTTGAAGATGTTATAAGAACCTTAGAATGGGAAAATTATGGAATAAACATCGATGGTGTCAACTTGTCTCATCTTAGATTCGCAGATGATCTCGTACTATTTGCAGAAAACTTTAGTGATCTCCAGACAATGCTGCAACATCTGTTTGATGCTTCTTTGAGTGTAGGCCTTAAGATGAATATGTCCAAGACGAATGTGCTCTCGAATGTCTCCGGGGTCACAAATCCCATTGTAGTAGTGGGAAATGAGAAGCTGGATACAGTCGACCAGTATGTGTATCTTGGACATATTCTATCGTTTGGTAAAGAGCATCAGCAAAAGGAGATCTCTAAAAGGATCCAATTGGGATGGGCTACATTCGGCAAGTTAGACGACATCCTTAGGTCGCCTAAATTTCCACAGTATCTGAAGACCCGCTTATTCAACCAGTGTGCCCACCTTGATCTACGGTGCCGAGACGTAGACGCTCACGCAGGAGACTGTGTACAGGTTAAGAGTTGCACAAAGAGCCATGAAGCGTACCATGCTTGGCATCAGAATATTAGATCGAGTTCCAAACGTCGAGATCCGTAGACGAACGACGGTTCATGACGTTGGGATTCGAGTTATGGAGCTCAAATGGTCTTGGGCGGGACACTTGGCTAGACGTGGTGATGACAGATGGAGCAGGACAGTGACTGAATGGTGGCCGAGGAGCGGGTATAGAAGGGTAGGACGACCGGTAGCGAGATGGGTGGACGACATCATAAAGATCGCGGGCCGTCAGTGGGTGGGACTAGCGCAGGATCGTGGCGGATGGTACAAACTTGGGGAGGTCTATACCCAACAATGGGTGAAGACAGGCTGTGGATGATGATGATGATGATGAATATTTTAAAAAAGAAGTTTTACTTCAGTCGTGTACTTCAGTGGTCTAAAGCACACTCGCTTTTTTGGTAAATATGTATATACATAAATTTTATCGAAAAATACCCAATCCTGGAACAAATATCTGTAGCCTATGCAAACAATTGTTCCGCGGCGGGAATCGAACCCGTAACCTCCTGCGTCTCAGCCGGATATTCGCCCACTGCGCCACGAAGGTCAAATATGAAATAAAGCTAGTTCCATCAATCAGAAGCAATACTTACTAGGAACATCATCAGCACAGCACTTCATGTTGCTGGGACACTCCACCTCCTCCAGCACATTGGTGCAGATGAGCGCGGCCAGCGGGTGCATGCATGAGCCGGGGCAGTCCTTGGATTCTACCTGCGAATCCAGGGTCTGCATGAAACCTGGAAAGAACAACATATTTTGAATAAGAACTTTTTTTGAAAAACCAAAATAACGAAATAAAGCTGCCAAAGATGATACAACGACACGAGTAATAAAGAGTAATATTGATTACACTACATAAAAACTAATTACAAATGTATAATATTAGCATTACATGTCTTATTGATACAATTTGGTATAAAGGAGTAGTTTTATTTGTTTTTTAATCTGTACTTGAATTTGACTTGAATGGTTTATTTAATTAAGTAACATGAATTATTACCAACTGCACCAACATTGTTTTAATATTTCAGGTTTTACTAACAAATTATGGATGTAATCATCTGAAATAAATTATTTTGAATTTGAATTTACGAATCTATATAAGTATATATGTATATATATATAAAACAAAGTCGGGTCAGTTACACCATTTATAACTCAAGAACGGCTGGACCGATTTTGATGATCTTTGATTTGTTGAATTTGTCTCCGCCCCGAATAGCAGAATAACTATTAAAATATCTTAAAAAGAAATTATGAAGAAAATTCATTTCCTCGTAAATAGCATAGCGTACATGCAGCTAATGATGGCCGATTGACAATTATACCGGGGCGACGTAGATTTGCAGCCCGCGTCACATGCATGTCAAGGCGGCGGGTACGAAGTTCGGCGGGTCAGCTAGTAATTAATAAATATCAATGTTATAAAAATGTAAAATTCAGACACTCTTCTCACAAAAGCTCAAGCACTCCAACATCTTTTATTATTTTGCATGACGACCTCCGTGGCGCAGTGGCCGAATATCCGGCTGAAACGCAGGAGGTAGCGGGTTCGATTCCCGCCGCGGAACAAATGTTTGCACGATCTACAGATATTTGTCCCGGATCTGGATGTTTTTCTATATATTATAAGTATGTATTTACAAAAAAAAGTATTCTATCAGTTATCTGGTTCCCATAATAAAAGCTCTGCGTAGTTTGGGGCTAGATAACGCTGTGTGAAGTGTCCAGCAATATTTATTTATTTAATAATATTGAGCAAAAACATTCAGACACTCTTCTCACAAAAGCTCAAGCACTTCAACATCTTTTGTTTGGGCGTGAAAACAAAACACAGATAGACGGAGAGACAGAGCTACTTCCGAATTTATAATATTTTTATAAATTATATTTGTAGGGATTAATGATTGACTACTCTATTGTATTAGGAAACCACCTGTAATAATAGATGTAATGTTTTAATAAATAAATTACCTATTAAATATTTATAAAACAAACTAATACTCTAGGTATATGACAATTTTGCAACCTTTAAAGTTCATAAAAAGTAGGTAAGATCTCCAGGTCAAAACTCACATATCCTTACCCCAAAATATTTTCAATATAGCTTGCGAAGCAAAAAAAAAACCCGCAGCCTCAATTCCACCATCACTTCACCAGTTGTAAAAAACAACGGGACTCAAATACCATCTAATTATGAATGCCAGGATCTGACCTTGACCCAGCCCATCGAATGGTTTACTATGGAGCTGTCAAAGTGATTACCCGATGCCCGTTACGGCCGCATTCCTGCGCCGGCGCAACGGCCTCGGCTTAAAACGAATTGCCGTTGGTATTGGCTGGCTATTGACTAAACTAAGACAAACTCAATGCTGAATCATCAAGTCTAGTGGTTGGAATTAATTAACTCTGCAACAAATGCCGAATAGGAAACCATGATGTCTGCTCTTATCAGGGGACAAGCTTTGGATCGTTTCGCCGTTGTAGTAAGAATATCCTAAAAAGACATCAACGCGCTACAAGTGGCTACAACACCTAGCATCCCCTTTTTAGAAGCTTTGATTTTGCATGCAAAGTTGGTTTAGCTCAATCTTGCAACTGAATTTTAAACCAGTCCCCGTCAACCGATTGAGCTGTTGGAATACATTATGTAACTGTGACAATAAAATAATATGGTACCATGGAGGTGGTCTCATGATGGAGACGGATGCTAGACAACGGAAATTATGAATGGATTATAGTAGGCTACTAGTGTTTGGGCTCATCTTCTTGCGGTTCCAATTATGAATTTTATAAAAGCTTCTTTTGAAAAATGGGTTTTAACCAAAAAACTAATTACCAGGATGTTATCGGCCCTAGGTGTAGATTTTTTAATGATCTAAGCTAAGCACGATAGTCAGATCACATCGGCCGCCTTATTACTCGTACATAAGCCAAATTGCTCTCGCGTCGCTATCGCTAGTCAGGCCATCCCTTTCACACGTACAGTACGTACTTCAAGTGTGAAAGGGATGGCCTTACTAGCGATAGCGACGCGATAGCAATTTGGCTTAGGTATTATGGAGGCGGGATGTGACTGCAATTTCTGCCCCAACTTGTTCACAGGTTACACCAGTGACCCCACAGCGCTGAAATTTGGTATGCGTGTAGCTTTAGTGACACAAATATAGGCACAAGTCTGAAATCCAGAATAACTGCCATTTCTACCCCAAAAAGCGGTAACCAATTTACATGAACTCCTGCTACATGTAATTTGAACTAAATTGTAGATCAAGTATTTGGTTATTTATTTCTTGGCACTATTTTGATAGTCAAAGATTACAAATAATGTTTTTTTGTTTTTATGTGAGACTCGCGGATCTGAGTTCGGGGCGAACCACTAGTTATTGAGAGAATTAAAATCGTTTTTCACCTTATCATACGCAATACAAATACCTACGCGTGGCGGATAACAATTCTTTTGCCGTATGTACTTTTGGCTCTTGACAATCAGTGACACACGACATCTTACCCTCATTCTTACTTACATCTCACCTCTTATATTATTTGACGCATGCTGTCGTAGCATGATGACATACGAGCCACTTTTACCCCAAAGACGCGCCAATAGATGTTCCACATCATAAATAGCATCATGTGAAGCTATCTGCGGTGGTATGGAACCTTACAATGCGCCTCTGAGACAAACTATCAAGCCAAGCTCGGACGTGCGTTGGCAACTTGATAGACAAGGTCACAAAATTCTAAGCATCCCTTATTACCTAAGCAGCGGTCAGTCCACATTCCAGCTAGAAGGAGATAATCTAAAACCCGAAGTGCCGTTAACCCTCCCCCCCTTCCTCACCCCTCCCCTCCACTCCTCCGACGGAGGGACGCGACCTCATACCACTGACATAGTACTGAAGGCAAATGAAAGGAAAACAGAGGATTTTAAGGTGTAAGCGGCAGCGAATAGTTTTACTGTGACTGACGTTGACAGTTCAATTCAATATTCAATAACAGATGGGTATTTTATACAGGATGCTTCAAATATGAGGGTATAAATATAATGATCATATACCTGTTAATAAGCACAATGTTTTGTTCAAGTACTTTTCAAAATTCTAAGTTTTAGTCGTCTCCGCCATTTACATAGATTAGGAGAACATGGTTTTCTTTTAAATTTGTTTCATAAATCCTCTTATTTCAAGACAATGCCAAGCTTAATGTATACTTCTAAGCTACTGACAACACAGCGCACAAATGGTTAACTTTTACTCAGTAAAAAGTAAGTAGTTAGGTATATAAAGTGAAGTATTGAGTGGAAGGAAGAAGAAGCCGTACTTCCCGCTGCCGCAGCTCCGTGGGTCACAGTGACCGCTGGCAACCGTTACCCGATGACCTAATGCCGGTGAAATCGCGCCGAAAACGAAAGTACCTGCGCCTGCGCACCGCCCGCCGTATCGTATCTAATTATGTGCCCTCGTATTCTGTGTCGCTACTCATGTGCTCAACTGCGAAAATTTAAGTGGAATGGGCAAAAAACAGAGAGAACATTTGTTTCAACTTATTAGCCTTAAAGGAGACATTCAAATTATCTTATTCTGAAATATGAAATGATAATTTAGATCTACGTCAGCCATTCATCTTGTGTATAAAGTTATGTTTTTGCAGAAGTTATGATATAAATTTTATTTTATGATATTAGGCCTGCATTCCTGGGGAACAGAAGGGACAATTCTAGGGTGGCTAAAGCGGCCATTTTGGGTGTTTCATAATATCAATTCAGTTCCGTGAAAGCACTATTCTAATAGCGATAAGACCGCCACTTATATTTCCGCGTGTCTAGCTATTTATTTTAATATTAGTTAATTTGAGTGTTGTTAACAATAAAGCATATTTTTTATCGAAAATGATAAACTCTCATTGCATTTTTTACGTTTTATTAGTTCTACTACGTACCTAACTGGTTCATAGCCTCAAAAAACGCTACTATAGGTATATTTTCGTATTTAAACTACGAAGTGGAACCCCCTTGGTTACCCCCATAGGCTTGATAGGTAACAAACAATGCTACCTAGCAGAGCTTAAGGATCAGTCGAGGATGAACGTATAATCTTGTTCCCACAAAAAAGTTTAAACAACTGTTTAACGCTTGTTTAATAAAGTTATGGCTACATTTCAAGATATTTAAAACAGAGAATTTTTTAAACACGCTCTAAACAGTGTTTTGTGGTAAGTATGACTCTTAGGATGACTTGCATAACGATGCTTAAATGTATTTAGTGGATCATGCAAATACGACTTTAAACATGTTTAGTCACTAAAAACATTTAGGGATCTTTGTGCAAACCGGCCTAAATGTCTAATAGCCAATCTATAAAATATGCGTTGCATAATTTTGCAATAGTATTGATTCATTCAAGTCTGGACACATAAGTTATTGGTAAGGTGCAAGTTACTTCTAGCGGCTTTCTCGTGTCATTGACCGCGTGAAAGTAAATGATACAATGATGACAAGTTGTGACGTCATCACTGGAGACCACTAGATATTGGCGAAGCTCGACTTACCTAAGATCATAAATACACACGAATTTGACACAGCACACCTTTCCTCCCTTACGTGATCGGTCGTGATATTATTAATATCCAATTAGAACAATGTAAATCTATTGATATAATTGGCGGTCTTATTACTAAATAGCGATCTCTACCAGTCAACCATTGGATGCGATTACCAGGTCACATATACAATTATTGGCAGTAGCTGAAGTTCTCTCTCTCTCTCTTCCCGCCCCCTTATTATCTAAGCCAAATTGCTGTCGTGACGCTATTGCTAGTCAGGCCATCCCTTTCACACGTGAGGTACGTACTGTACGTGTGAAAGGGATGGCCTGACTAGCGATAGCGACACAACAGCAATTTGGTTTTGGTAATAAGGCTACGGTAGCCTTATTACCTAAGCATAATTGCTGTCGCTTCGCTATCGCTAGTCAGGCCATCCCTTTCACACGTGAGGTACGTACTGTACGTGTGAAAGGGATGGCCTGACTAGCGATAGCGACACAACAGCAATTTGGCTTTGGTAATAAGGCTACGGGTCTCCCATGTCTTGTCTTAAATATACCTGTGAAATGTTCTTAAGTGTGATAGTTAGTAGTGATAGTTTTATTGGTTTAAAATAGTAGGTATTTAATTTTGTTCTGCATGTATTTAATTGTGTTTGTCTTATTATGGCTACCCTTGATCAAGAAGTATGTGAGGTAGTGTAAACTGGACTCAGCGGAAGAGCAGCGCTGCGGCATACTAACATACCGTAACATCATGCTGAGCTGAGTACCTATTCATCTCCACACAGAGCTTTTAAGTTGGTTAGTTTGTTAGTGCTTTGGTTAGATTTTATTGTTGTTGTGTTTTATTTTCCTTTATTACTGTGTGGTTGTTGAATAAAGTGTTTTTTTCTTTCTTCTTTCTTTCTTTCTATTATCCCAACCTTTGCTTAGTTTTGGGCTAGATAGCGCTGTGTGAAATGTCCAGCATTATTTATTATTTATTTAGCCCTTCCCTCTTTCGTCATAGAGGTGAGCCCTATATAGATCGTAATACGACCAAAAGCAAACCGACGTTAAAAGGACATTTCATACAGCGCTATATTTAAATAAATAAATAAATATTGCTGGAAATTTCACACAGCGCTATCTAGCCCCAAACTATGCAGATCATGTAGTATGGGAACCAGATAACTGATAGAATACTTAGGTATACCTATACTTTTTTTTAGAAATGCATACTTATAATATATAGCAAAAGATCCAGACCCGGAACAAATATCTGTAGATCGTGCAAACATTTGTTCCGTGGCGGGAATCGAACCCGCTATCTCCTGCGTCTCAGCCGGCTATTCGCCCACTGCGCCACGTAGGTAATTGGGTTTAGGTACGAGTACTATGGAGGGTCATTCACTTAGGGTGACCGAAAAATAGCCCACGTACGTACTGTGACTGTGAGCCGGTGAATTGCAAAGGTTCCAAGGGGAGAAGGGGGTGTATTAGTTATTTATTTGTTATGTACTTTATTGCACATAAAATTTGAGAATAAGTAGGTACGGTTATTGTTTAGGCCGAGTGCATTTTGGATACGAATTATACGTACAACAATATATTGTAGTAGTATTGAGTGCACTTACTGGTGCGTTTTATGTTGGTTATAAACAGCTCGCTGTTCCGACTCGGTGACACTCGTGCAAAATGAAGTACCTTTTAACAGATCCTCGGATCTTCTGGCTAGTAGACTTTGTAGACTGTGGTGCGGGCGTCTTCACCATCGTAGAACCGAGTAGAACGAAATGTATTTAAATAGGAATTAATTCGGGGAATTCTATAATAATCATCTTCTTCTTCCTGCTCCTTTCCCACATCACGAGGGGTCGGCACAACATGTATTTTTCTTCCATAACTCTCTATCAGCCGTCATCTCCGTTATCACTTCTTTCTTACCCATGTCATTCTTTAAACTGTCCATTCATCTCTTCTTCAGTTTCCTCTACTTCTATATCCATCCACATTCATATCTAATACTCTTTCAGTCATATGGTTTTCTTCCCTACGCATGACATGCCCATACCTCGCTAGCCTCTTACTCCTCACCTGTTCTATCACCGGCGCTAATTTCAAATTTCCTCACATGTACTCGTTCCTTATCTTATCAATTCTCCCCACACATCCATCTCAACATGCGTATGTCCGCCGCGAGCACCCTTATTTCATAATTATTCTGAATACCATATTAATACCAATATTCAAAGTGCGCTTTTCGGCCTTATATATTTTCTATGTGCCTGCGTGCAGTTCATTGTCGTCGATGGGCGCCTGCGCTCGCGCATAGTAATTCACTTTCAGCGCGTGCTGCATGTGATGGTTTCACCGCGTTTCAGGCAACGTGGCCGCTGTCAGACTTTCGTACTGGATCAGTTGACTATCTTTAGATTCGAGAGCTGGTGCTTAGGTAACTGACATTCCTACTCTTTCTAATATTGGCATACTTTTGTGATTATTAAATAGATTTATTTACCTAATTAATTAATATAATGTGGGCATATTGTGTAAATGTAATCTTATGTAGAACCTAGAATAAGTACTGCTGTAATCTTTTTTTTTTACACTACTTATATGGCAAACGAGCATGCAGTCCACCAGATGTTAAGTGGCTCTTGCAGCCCATAGATATCCACATAGAATTCAAAACAAGCTATTATGTTGTCTTGATCTCTATGTGGATACGTTGCCATACTATAGGACTTAGCTGTTATGCCTATGTGCCAGTAATTACAGGAACATACCATTACCATTTAACCGGAACACAGCAGCACAAGTAATGCTATTTGGCGGCAGATAAAGGTAAGGCAGTGGTGCCCACTTCCTCGAGCCCGTTCACAAAAGCTCTACCACCAGTAAAAAAAAAACATTTCTACTAACATAATACTGTTATATTGTGTGCAGTTGATAGAAATAAAGAATGAATTAATGAATTAATTTGGGTTTACCCATTGTAATTCACCGGGATATTGCAGCCAATGTCTTGGAGACACTTCAACCTGGTAGTTTTGAGCAGTTAGATAATCATTTCATTCAATACATTACCACAAAACACAAAATTCAGTATACATTTTAAAACAAAAATATACAATGAAATAGTAGTGACGAAACATATAAACAAAGGATAACTCTAGGTAAATACTGTGTTGTTGATGTCATATTTAAATCTTTTGCAACTGTCTTTAGTTGGCTAAACTGTTTCTTTACTATGTAGATATTTGTTTAAACTTTCAGTTACTAAACGTATTTTCTTACTATAGGTATTTAGATTGTTTGCGACTTTTGATAGCGCACTGCCTAAGCGCCTATTATATATACTAACATACTAACAATATCGAAAGGTAAAGTTTGTTGTTTGTAAGTTAGTAGGAGTATTCTCAGATACTACTCGTAACTGAACCAATCTTGAAAATTCTTTCACTGATTGAATATACCCCTGAGTGCTATATTTTATTTAGATAAAAACCCGAGCAAAGTCAGTGCGGATCTACTAGTATATTATACGCTTGCTACCGATAAGTGTCTCTAAATCGATAATTATCATAAGGATTGACATTGAGCATTGGTAGCGGGTTCGATTCCCGCCGCGGAACAAATGTTTGCATGATCTATAGATGTTTGTTCCGGGTCTGGGTGTTTCTCTATATATTTTAAGTATGTACATATTTACAAAATATTCTATCAGTTCAAGTATCAAGTATTCTATCAGTTATCTGGTTCCCATAGTACAAGCTCTGCTTAGTTTGAGGCTAGATAGCGCTGTGTGAAATGTCTAGCAATATTTATTTATATATATTATTTAATAATATGTACGAGTATGTGTGTGTTCGATATCTTTACATACTATATATAAAATAAAGTCGCTTCCGCTTTCTGTTACCTTATATCTTTTAAACTACTCAACGGATTTTAATGTAGTTTTCAGCAATAGATAGAGTGATTCAAGAGGAATGTTTATATGTATAATAAATACATAATAACTGCGAAAGTAACTGTTTGTTTGTTTCTTACATTTTCATAACTAAACGGCTGAACGGATCGTAATGAAATTTGGCAAGGAGATTATATCCTGGGGAAGAACATAGGCTACTTCTTACCCGAATACGCGAAAGGAGGGTAATGTTTTCATTGAAATACCATGCATGCGAAGCTGCGTGCGGGTTAGCTAGTTACAAATAAATGAAATGAAAATGAAAAATCATTTATTGGTTTACATAAGAATAAATACAAAGGTACAAGCAGCCAATTTGTTACTAGACACTGCGGTACGAATAATTATATACAAATCTATAAAAAATCAATCAAGAAATAAGTACCTAAAGTATATAATAACCTAAGTAAGTACTATCAGTATAATGGTGCGTTAAAAACCGGACTGACGATATATATTGAATGATATATACCAACTGATGATATATACTGTGTTCACTTTTATAACAAACTCCCAAGTGATGTACAAAAATTGACAATTAACAAATTTAAAAACGAAATTAAACAAAATTTTTATAAAAAAGCCTACTATAAAATATCGGATTACTTATTTAGATGATAGAGAAGCTTGGGATTGAAATTGCTCCAACTCGTTCAAAATGTTACAATTTAGACGTAATTTATTTTCTGTATTGTAATGTATTCTAAAAGGATCATTAAAAAAAACAACCAGCCTTGTTTCATGCCTTTCTTTCTTGGCTTGGTCGCGAAGGAAGAGGCAGTAAAATTGACGTTTCAAAGTGATCCTTGTTATTTTAATGAATATAAGATTTTGACTTTGACTTTAATACCGATACTGAATGGTATATGAATATCACTTTATCCTTATCCATCGTCTAAAATATTACGGAGAATATTACTTCACTCATTGAAGCGGCTTAAGAGAAAGTCTGCAGACGCGATGACGCCGTGCCCGATTAATTACTGGTCCGGCTCGACTTCATTGACAGAAGGGACCACACATGGCCAATGCGCAGTACACGGAGTGTAACACGGCGCAGGAGATGACCTTGATGGCTGAGACCAGCCGGGCAAGAATAGGCGGACTAGAAAAGTGTATCTATGTTAGGGTTGCCATTCGTCCCGATACGTCGGGACATGTCACCGTTATTAACAGTGGTGTCATGACGTCCCGACAAGCTCTAAAATGTCCCGACATACATAATCGAGCGCGCCGCGCAGGACGCGCAAGCAGCCAACTGACGACTTTTTTTATTTTAATGCAAATTTTAAATATTTTTTCTTCTTATTTGTGTTATTTGCATCAGATTTTCTATTATGTATCATCTACACTACACAATCTATCATCTATCTTGGGTATTTTTTTCAGGTGTGTAAGTTCCTTACATCTAGCTAGAGATACAGATGTGTATGACATAATAATACATAACTAGAATTTTTCCATGATTTCTGTTACACGCTGTATACAAAAAAAGGACTCCTAACTGTAAATGTCCCAACGGGGCCTTGGGGATTTATGGCAACTCTAATCTATGGGGAAGGTAAAGAGAGTAAAATGACATTTTAGCTGTAGAGTAGAAACATTTGTCCACTTTGGATGAATTATCATGTTTTAACAGTAGCTTTATAAGCAGATCATATAGCTTTTCTCTATTATTTGTGAAGTCATATACATTGTAGATGAATTAGAAAGATTTGAATAACTATTTTTAATAGGTCAAAGTCAAAATCTTTTATTCATTAAAATCACAAGGATCACTTTAAAACATCAATTTTACTGCCTGTTCTTTCGCGACCAAGCCAGGAATGAAAGGCAAGAAACGAGGCTGGTTGTTTTTTTTTAATATATGGTGAAAAATATAGTCCTATCAATGGTCTTATATTGTTGAAAACAATTGCCCAAAGAAAACATTATCGATTTCTGCAAAAACGCCTACTAATGCACCCTATTACTCCTCTTTTATAATTGGTACATCCTGCTTCCATTGTATTGCGTAAATTGCGTCCTTAACGAGTATAGCTAAGATACGGAACACTAGCGTGATCTCTCTTCCCTGATAACTATAAATCTCGGTGTTTGATAAACTATTAATCAATAAGAGTGAATGTACTTTCAAGAACTTCGTGCTCCATCTTAGATACGTTAAAAAGATTGCCCTCTGAAAAGTAGGTAGGTACTAATTGGAGAAATGATACAACATGGCGATCATGACCTCTCTAGTCGCTACCAAGAGCGTAACGATTTAAAAGAAGACCTTAAAATACCTATTTAAAAGTAAAACTGAATCAAGTAATTCACTTACAATCAGTGTTAGGGACAGTTTACAATTAGTAATAATCACTTTTGTAATCTGAGTAAACTAGAAGAGTCGATATTTAGCAAATCAAATCAAATCATTTATTTTTCATCAAGACTTACAGAGCTGACAATACTGTCTACAGTGCTAGATCACAAAGGAGAACGGGCATCCTGGTCTACAGTCCAATAAAAATGAGCAGCACATTTTCGAATTGGCATACAATAGTACATCAAAATATACTATTGGAACTTTCCCCAAAAGTCTGTCCGTTTTGAGTTACAGCCATGCAAACACCAGCATTTTTTGTTTTAAAGAACATAAAATAACGGTTTCACGATTACTATATCCATACATAAAGGCTCCTATACAATGCAGTAGCAAGAGCGAGAAGGGAGAAGAGCGATGTAAGGGCCGTGGGGAGAGGGATGCGTACGCGGGGGAGGGGAACGGTTGTGTACGCGCCGCGCCGGACGGCTACAATAATCAGTCGCATCGCATCAAGTGAGTGGCTACGTCACGTCTTGTTACGATAGTGCTGTGTTTGAACTTCTTTCTCTGTTTTTACTGACCCTGGCTTGCTTTTGGACCCTGTTTCTTTCCCTAATGTGTTAACTTTGGCTCGACTTATTGACTTTTGAACTGCCTACCGATAATGGAAGTTTTTCGAAACTGTGTGATGTGTCGTCGAGGACTTTACCGCGGACGGTACCAGCAGCATATCTTGGCTGATAACCTGCAAAGGGAACGACCAGAATTCGCCGCGTTTATACAACAACATGCTGTGTTGGAGGTTAGTTACCTTTTATTTTTATTATATTGAGTAGTTAGGCATAGGATTTATTTATTTTAAGTATTAATTGTTATTATTTTCAGGTGGTGTTCGACAGTACTCGAAGCTTGTGTCACCGATGTTGGCAGAGGACTGAGCGTGATCATAGACCTGCACAGCAAGCGGCGCGAGCGCCTGGTACATTGCACTCTCAAGAATACACGAGGGCACCGAACACTTCGGTGCATTGTATTTACAACAACTGTGCTAATATTACCCGTAATCATATACCAAACGCGATAAGAATTAATGTATTTTGTGAGAGCAAGCTTTTTATTCCTGATAGCGCTAGGGTGTGTACAGAACACTTACAAAATAATGAATGGAGCAACCTGCCGCAAATGTGTAATGTGACACATGATTTTAATGACGCTCAGTTTACATCGCTCTGTGACTTGATGAGAATGGCTGCTAACAACCAGCCCAGAATCGACTTCGAAAACAGAGGCACCTTGTCTAATGAAGAGATGCACTTATGGACTGGGCGCACTTACGATCAGTTCGAAGCTATATTAGAACAAACTCCGTCACTAAGTGAACGTTGTAACCAGCCTAGAACTGCATTAGGCATCTATTTAACAAAACTTAGAACTGGAGACTCTGATGAGAGACTGGCAACGTTATTTCATATGTCTCGTCGAAAACTAGAACGTTTTTTGCCTATAGTTCGAGAATGTCTGAGCAACGATTACGTTGTGCTGCATCTAGGTGTGGACCACATTACCAGAAATGATATCCTTCAAAGAAACTTAACAATTCCAAGGGCTTTATTTGGAAACGATGAAAACATCAAAGCCATAATTATATGTGACGGTACATATATATATATTAACAAAAGCTCCAACTTTTTGTTTCAACGGCTGTCATACAGCTTACACAAATATCAAAACTTGTTGAAGCCGTTTTTAATGGTATTCACGGACGGCTATATATTAGATGTCAAAGGGCCATTTGCCGCTACCAGAACCGATGCCCAGATCATGAGTGAAATAATGAATAACGAAGATGAGCCGCTGCATTGGTTACTCGAACGTAATGATGCGTTTATCCTAGACAGAGGATTTAGAGATAGTTTGCAGGATATAGAAGCTTGTGGCTACGAACATCATGTGCCACCAACTAAAGACAGAAGAGAAAATCAACTCACTACAGAACAAGCTAATCAGTCTCGTTTGGTCACCATGTGCCGATGGGTGGTGGAAGTAGTAAATGTGAGATTTAAGCGAGATTTTAAACTTTTGCGTCAAAACTATTTTAATAAAACGTTGCCAAAAATGTTTGTTGACTTCAAAATAGCTGCAGCCATTCTAAACCACTTCCACGCCCCCATCGAAGATAGTTCACACGCAGCAGCCTTTTTGAATTCAATAAGAGCTAAAATACACATACCAAACACATTGCACAATTATGTGGAAGCAAAGAGATTGAATTATAGGAGAGCAGACTTCATGCGAATCGAAGCAAATGAAATAGAAAACTTCCCAAGGCTTAGTGAAGAACAAGTCATACATTTTGCCTTGGGAACTTACCAGTTAAAGCTCGCTCGATCATATTGTAGCGAGCACTTACAAAATGGTCTTTATATAATCGAGACGTATAGAGATAACGCTCTAGAAGACTTGGCACAATATGATATCAACGAAGAGGCTTGGCTATTACGTGGACGTATACAGTCTCGACATGTCCGAGCCAGGAAATATTTTTGTTATATATTAATCAATAATATTAATAACAATATTACACAATATTATTGTACCTGCTTGACAGGGCGACGTACTATAGGTACTTGTGCCCATGTACTGTCAATTATATGGTACGTAGGTTATGCCCGTCATGAAGGGTTCAATGAACCTGCATTGTTCCTTAACAGTATTCTCATGGATGATGATGATGATGATAATGTTTAATAACATATTGTTTTGATTTTTTTATGAAGATGTTGTTTTTATTTGTATTACTACTTACCTAACTTAAATAAAATCATTACATTACACAAAATGTTTTTTTAATTACCACGATATTCAATGTTTGGCACTAAATATTATCAGATTCAATTTTTAGTAGAACTCAGATCGGACAATACTTAGAGAAATGCGACTTTCTACATATGAAAATACATAGAATTACCTTTATATTGACATATGACTCATTTTTATTGCAAGGTAGACCAGCTTCCATACACTTATGCCCATTCTCCTTTGGCTGTTAACAAACATTGCTTACAGAGAGCCTAAAGCATAGCTTCTAGAATAAGGTTGTGTTTTGAGGCTCAGAGTACGAATTTAGCTACAAAACCACAAGCTATATAATTGCTCGAACAGCAATATTATTGAGAAAAAAACATATATTAATAATATTTTCATGAGCATACATTACTAAATAATTATTTAATAAAATAAAACAAAATAAAATTATATTTAAAATCTTTCAATATGTTACTTAATTTATGTTTATGATATGATAATAGCGGTGAGTGGATGTGTGGGTGTTTGAGAGTGCGTCTGCGTGTGTATGTGTGTATGGTGTCCTGTATGCGCGTATGTGATTGAAAGTATAAGGGTATGTGTATGTGGGGGGTTTAAATAAGTACGTGTTTGAGTATATGTACCTACGTATGTTTGAGGGTGTGTGTGTGTATGTTTGCGTGTGTGAACAAGATTGCGCAAAATGGTGCAAGTACACAATTATGTGGCGGAGACTGTACTCAGAACCGTGAGAATAACCGGGTCTTATTTATATGTGAAAATCTTAGTTTGATTTGACACAATACACGACACAATACACACATACCCTTATGGTATGTGTAAGTGGGGGGTTTAAATAAGTACGTGTTTGAGTATATGTACCTACGTATGTTTGAGGGTGTGTGTGTGTGTGTGCATGTGTGTGAACAAAATTGCGCAGAATGGTGCAAGTGCACAATTATGTGGCGGATACTGTACTCAGAACCGTGAGAATAACCGGGTCTTATTTATATGTGAAAATCTTAGTTTGATTTGACACAATACACGACACAATACACACATACCCTTATGGTATGTGTATGTGGGGGGTTTAAATAAGTACGTGTTTGAGTATATGTACCTACGTATGTTTGAGGGTGTGTGTGTGTGTGTGCATGTGTGTGAACAAGATTGCGCAGAATGGTGCAAGTGCACAATTATGTGGCGGATACTGTACTCAGAACCGTGAGAATAACCGGGTCTTATTTATATGTGAAAATCTTAGTTTGATTTGACACAATACACGACACAATACACACATACCCTTATGGTATGTGTATGTGGGGGGTTTAAATAAGTACGTGTTTGAGTATATGTACCTACGTATGTTTGAGGGTGTGTGTGTGTGTGTGCATGTGTGTGAACAAGATTGCGCAGAATGGTGCAAGTGCACAATTATGTGGCGGATACTGTACTCAGAACCGTGAGAATAACCGGGTCTTATTTATATGTGAAAATCTTAGTTTGATTTACTTGATTCAGTTTTACTTTTGTAATTAACTAGCTGACATATCCGCAGCTTCGCACGCGTAGTTTTTCTATAAAAACATTACCCTCCTTCTGCGCAGTTGGGTAAAAAGTAGCCTATGCCACCCGGGGATAGTGTAGCTTCCCAACAGTGAAATATTTTTTTTAAATCGGTCCAGTAGTTTCGGAGCCTATTCAATACAAATAAACAAATCTTTCCTCTTTATAATATTAGTATAGATAGGTATTTTCAGATCTTCTAAATCGTTACGCTCTTGGTAGAGACTAGAGAGGTCATGATCGCCATCTTGTATCATTTCTCCAATTAGTATATGCTATTAGCTTTCATGAAAAGTCCTAGAACAAACATTGCTCTCGTAAGTCATGACGACTCTCTTTTAATTCTGGCTAATTTTTAATTTAAGAAGGAACGTAGACGAACTAAAGTCACCGACATAGCACAAATGATTAGCTAGCTGAAGTGGCTGTGGGCAAGGCACGGCCGTTGGGGCGGAAAGGTTCTGTAGTGCAGACCATGCAGTGGAAAACGCAGCGTAGGACGCCCTCCACTAGATGGGTAGTCGATCTGATAAAGGTTGCTGGGAAGGAGACGTTGGGTGCAGGCCGGACATAAGATTAGCTGCTCTGGAAATCTATGAGAGAGGCCTATGTTGAGCAGTGGACGTTCTGTGGCTGGCATGATGATGATGAACGGTTATTTCCACGAGACTTCTTTGTGAAAATAACTCTATGACTGTTGATAAGATAAGATAAGATAAGATAAAACTTTATGTTTTATTATATTACCACACAGAAACAATATATCACTAAAATAAAACTAAAAAGGAAATACAACGGGCGACTTTATCGCTGAGAGCGATCTCTTCCAGGCAACCTGTGGATGAAAATAAACGTTGATGCGTGTTTTTAAACCTACGTTGTTCAGGGTCGATTCCACTAGGCTGCCATAGCTAGCTTCATAAAAAGTGATATTTCAAGGAGCATGCTGCGTCTCACTGCACGCGCGCATATTTTAACGGCGTACAGACCGTTACCCGCGCGTCGCGGTGCAGGTCCGACATTGTAAGGAATGTTTACAATTTTGTAGGTCACATTATCTAAACTGTTTGAGCAGATGACCGGCCGTCTGGCTCGTACAAGTTAAGATAACATGTTAATTCATTTGTTTGCAGCAACCTTACATCCATAACCCGTACTAAATATAAATTCGAAAGCAAATCTGTCTCTTACTTTTTGTTACGTTTTACAGACTAAACGGCTTGACAGATTTCGATGAAATTGAGTATATACATAGACTAGAGGTTGCGTAGTGCGCGAGCTGCTTGCAGCTCGCGTGTTTTTCTTTTTGTGGAAGAAGCAACCAAAGAGGATATCAATGTGAAAAAGCAATCAAAGAGGATAGTGAAATGAAAGAAGCAATCAAAGAGGATATCGAAGTGGAAGAATCGATATCAAAGACGATATCGAAGTGGAAGAAGCAATCAAAGAGGATATTAAAAATAAAGAAGCAATCATTGAATATATCGAAGTGGAAGACGCATTAAAAAAGGATGACGAAGTGAAAGAAGCATTAAAAGAGGAAAACAAAGTGAGAGAAGCATTCAAAAAGGATGTCAAGGGCGATGATGACAATAAAATAACGATTCTACCAAAAAATATAATTATAACATAAACTGAAACCGCGGCTGGAGTACATAATAAACAGTAAGAATAAGAAAATGCTAGAGTGTCTATTCCGCAAAATGGACACTAGCTTGTTTCTAAATGTACCTACACTAAATATGTAACATACAAATTGTACTAAATATGAGTCTCTGAGCTATAAATATAAAATAAAAATGCTGGATATTTTAATCAGCGCCATCTAGCCCCAAACTAAGCAAAGTAAATAATTCAATTTCCAGATGTCTAAGATTAATGCTTTTAAGACAAAACAAGTCTTTTCGCGCACAGATTTATATCAAAATTATTTGACACAACACCTACTAACTCTTGTTATACGGTTTAGTTTTTGTATTACCCGAAAAAAAAGAACTAGTATTCAGTCAGTAACAACACCAGTCCACCTACAAGATGGACAGACGACTTGGTAAGAACCGCAGGTCGGCGTTGGATGCAGGCCGCTTCCAATCGCAGCTCCTGGAGATCAATGAGGGAGGCCTTTGTCCAGCAGTGGACGTCCTACGGCTGATATGATGATGATGATTCAGTCAGTAAGGCAGTCTCACCGCCGGCGATGAGTGAGAAGCGAGTAGAGCTAGAAACTAGAAAAGAGTTGGCGAGCAGCGAGAAGCGAGTTTGTAGTTCCTATAGTTGTCTTGCTGGGCTATAAAGCAAGTGATCGAGTGCGGCGGGCGATACTTTTACCCTCCGTCGTCCGAGACACGTTCTCGGAGACCCGGATGACGAAATCACTTCCGCTAATGCGGAAGAGTCATCCACATTAGACAGAGCAAACACTTCACAAACACACCGACCTCGCCGGCGAGGTCGACGATTCCCTTCAGTCGCCGCCTATACGAGTACAAGCACGTACCCGGGCATTATACAAAATTATAATTTACAAGTTGGACGAAACGTCGAAGTTAGTCAAAATTATAATTTTGATATAAATCTGTGCGCGAAAAGACCCGTTTTGTCTTAAAAACATGAGTTTTAACATGAGTATAGTTCGCGAAAATTTAAAAAGGTCTAAGATTCATATTTGTTAGTAAAATACTTCTTTCACACCAGCTCGCTACCTTAGACTCGATAGAACGTAGAACTTTTAGGCTTATAGGTGAGCAATATATGGCGGAGTTTAATACCCAAACTCTCGAACGCCGCCGTAAAGTTGCAAGCCTATCGATGTTTCACAGATTAAATTGTGGGAAAGTGCCGAGGAACTATACGATCTGATTCCGCCATCTCCTTTCCATCAAAGGACAAGCAGGCGCACGGCTCAGTACCATCCGTACCTAGTTGATATACCACCCATTCGCACGCACCGTTTTGGTTCGATGTTCTTGATGCGCACAGCTAAGGTATGGAACACTTTGCCGTCGTCTGTTTTGCCTAAAGAATAGAATCCGGGCCTCTTTAAGGTAAGAGTGAATAGGATTCTTCTGGATCTTCGTGCTTCATCTTAGACCACATCATCGCTTACCATCAGGTGGGATTGTGGTCAAACGAAGAACTATACAGTTAAAAAAAAATAAACATATCACATGGGTTCGTACAAAGTATAGGCACTATTAAAGAAACAGTATTCAAATAATAATAATGAAATTTTAAGTAAATAATGGGAACCATTTAAGGCACTTGTCTCACCGCGCCGGCGCCGGCGAGGAAGCGATTACCTATCAACTATTTTCTCGCTCAAGAAACGAACAAAAGATATAGATTCCGTGTCAGTAAAAGAGACACTTATATTAATAGTTGATTGCTGGCCGTTCACACTGCTGGCGAGAGCTCGCTCTCCACTATTTTGTCGCTGCGACTACAACACTAGTTCAGCGATGCTCGCTTGGCGGACAGAAAACACGCCGTAAGATGAGTATCGCCCGTTTTTTTTTTCGAATGGACTAATCTCGCTGTTGGCCTCTGAGGCCGTTGCAGCTTAACCGAGCTTTTGGCGAGCGCAGAAGGCGCTCAGCCCTGTAATTTTTTGATGAGGCAACTAGCGCAAGGGCACCACTTAGGTACGAACCTCGGCTTGGGCTGTTGCCGGGACGGGGATAGGGGAGAAACGCCCGGGTACGTGCTTGTACCTCGTATAGGCGGCGACTGAAGGGAATCGTCGACCTCGCCGGCGAGGTCGGTGTGTTTGTGAAGTGTTTGCTCTGTCTAATGTGGATGACTCTTCCGCATTAGCGGAAGTGATTTCGTCATCCGGGTCTCCGAGAACGTGTCTCGGACGACGGAGGGTAAAAGTATCGCCCGCCGCACTCGCTCACTTGCTTTATAGCCCAGCAAGACAACTATAGGAACTACAAACTTTCTTCTCGCTGCTCGCCAACTCTTTTCTAGTTTCTAGCTCTACTCGCTTCTCACTCATCGCCGGCGGTGAGACTGCCTTACTGACTGAATCATCATCATCATATCAGCCGTAGGACGTCCACTGCTGGACAAAGGCCTCCCTCATTGATCTCCAGGAGCTGCGATTGGAAGCGGCCTGCATCCAACGCCGACCTGCGGTTCTTACCAAGTCGTCTGTCCATCTTGTAGGTGGACTGTTGTTGTTACTGACTGAATACTAGTTCTTTTTTTTCGGGTAATACAAAAACTAAACCGTATAACAAGAGTTAGTAGGTGTTGTGTCTTATAATAAAAGTGAAATTTATCTTTAGAGCATTTTATGAGTCATGTTGTGGCATTAATTTTCTCCGGAAACTGCGTTACCACTTCACACATAATTTCAACATGCTACAGGCAATCTCTGTTATCATTGTTTTAACCTCCAACGCAAAACGTTATTTTATGGTTAACGCCAATGTCTGTGTGTCTGTGACATCGTAGGTAGTTCCAAAACGGATAGACAGATTCAGGGTGATTTTTACAAGCTTTTTATTAACTTGCAATGTATGTATGTTTGTTCGGGTGGAATCTTGCAACTGAATTTTAAATCCGTTTCCTTCAACCGATTGAGCTGAAATTTGGAATACATATGTAACTTCGGTGACAATGCAATAATATGGTACCATGGAGGTGGTCTCATGATGGAGACGTATGCTAGACAACGGAACTTCATGTCATATAGTTGAACAGATGTATTTTATTATAGTCGGGATAAAAAATAAAAAAGGTACATACGGGATAAATACCCGTTTTAATCTGTTGATTAAATCGGTTATTTATTCGGTTGTTCAGTGTATTTTAGGTAACATTTTTTAATAAACATATTTGTTATCCTAATAAGCCATCCTAATCTATTCGGTCAACATATTGATAAATAGCCGACAAGCGGATTTTTATCAAAATAAAATAAAGCCTCAAGGATAGCACAGGGATAGTGTAGCTTTCTAATCTATCAGTGATGTTCATTCATTCATTCTTTATTGCACACAAGAAAGTACATTTAAAAATACAGAAATAGAGGCCATTTACAAAGGCGAGCTTAACCTTAAGAAGAGTTTTCTTTCAGCAAACCTTTGAGGCTCGAGAGAGAGTGATGATTTTATAGGTAGATGAGTGTACAAAAACATAAATAAATATATATACCTAAAACTAAATATGAGCTATACCTAGAGTATGATATAATATTATAATGACAATAAATAAACTATATATGGCATATACATATATATCTATCATAATAAAAATTACAGAGAAAGATAGTGCTCTTTAACTTTCCGTTTGAAAATGTTGAGTGATGAGCTAGCGCGAACTTCATGAGGAAGGGCATTCCAAATTTCATAATATTTATAATATTTTAGTAGTTTCTAAGTTTCTCCCGCAAACTTACAAACACAAAACTTTACCTCTTCTATTGTTAGTAGTGATACCTGCCAAATATAACATAATTTTATGCAAAATTAAAAATGCATATGTGAAAAATTCAACTCGCGTGTAAAAATATCTTTACCGAGCACAAAGTGAAACCGAAATACGCACAGAGTCATGAATAAAACAAACTGTATTATGGCCGTGCTGTCAAACTAGTAATGCCTAGAGAAAGTGGAGTCCTAGGCATTGTGGCTACCAGCCACTCGTCACTCGTCATGCCAGACTACTATGTAACACCTTCCGCCCGAAGCTGCTTGCGTGGCACAATTTTAGGATACAATACTTACAAATTATTTGCAATAACACAGTAAATACACATAAAAAAAAGAATCAAAAGATAAATGTATTAAAATTAAACAATATATTGTCATATGTTGCAAAAAGGACCCTAAATCAGCATGATCTCGGTTTTAAATTTGTAATACGAGTAGGTCTAACAACTCGCTGGTCACTGGTCTTTCTTTCGGATTAGGACTAAATGGGATTTGCGGACACGACTATAGCATACTATAAAATAAAATAATATTAAAATGTGTAGCAAAAATAATCACACTAATATTATAAATGCGACAGTTTTGTTCGTTACTGAATCACGTCGTAACGGCCAAACCGATTTCGATTAAATTTAGTATATACGTAGATTATAACCTGGATTAACACATAGGCTACTTATTGTTGACAAACAACGCGCACGAAGCCGCTGGCGGAAGTTAGTAATAATATATTAGTAGACGAAACAAAAACAATTATTATTGTATTACGGCATGCATAAAGATAAGATAAGATAACTCTTTATTGTACCCCACAGAAACAATAAAAAACTACAAAAGACAATACAATGGGGTACCTTATTCCTGAGAGCGATCTCTTACAGGCAACCTTTCGATGGAAAGATATTACTGAAGTTATAACAGAGTGCTGTGTACTACAGATTATAATTGTTGGATGAATGAATGTCCTATTAATAAATAAATAAATATTGCTGGACATTTCACACAGCGCTATCTAGCCCCAAACTAGGCAGACCTTGTACTATATGGGAACCTGATAACTGATAGAATACTTATATACATTTTTTTGTAAATACATACTTATATTATACATGTAGAGAAACAACCAGACCCGGAACAAATATCTGTAGAAAATGCAAACATTTGTTCCGCGGCGGGAGTCGAACCCGCTACCTCCTACGTCTGCCGGCTATTTACCCACTGCACCACGGAAGAGTTTAGGTAAATAATTTATAATTCAAATACATAAATCATAATTTATGACAGCTTCCAATAAAATAACTGTTAAAAATCTATTTCTTCAGTGTCGACTCAAGATTCTCATTCTTGTTCAGTTTTAAAACTCGGGCCGATATCCGATACTAACGGAAACTCCGCGTATCAAGGAGAAGGTGGCAGCTCAAATCAGATCTGTTTATAATATTGAGATGTTTTCAAGAAAAAATCTAAATAATTTGTGAAATTACTGGCGACCGTTTATAAGAGTATTGGTTTCATACAAGAGAATTCTTATCAATCTGTTTGCTTCAAACAGATTGATCCTTCAAATCAAGTCACATAAGTCACATAAGCGCGTCACATAAGTTAAGATGTTATATTTTATGTAAAGATAAATATCACTCACCGTACAATGCAATGGAAAATTAAAATAAATAAATAAATATTGCTTGACATTTCACACAGCGCTATCTAGCCCCAAACTAAGCAGAGCTTGTACTATAGGAACCAGATAACTGATAGAATACTTATGTACATTTTTTTTTTCAAATATATATTATCTTTGCCTTGCCACAGAAGGCGAAGATAATATGGTCTATTGGATTGTATGGCGAGCGATATTTTATAACATGAAATATATATATCATCCATCACTCTGTGAAAGGTTGTATACACGGCTACACATCAAGCTACACATTTCCAGTATAAGCTGACCTCGCATTGTGTAGGCTTTTCGTAGAATGAGATGTCAGCTTATACTGGAAATATATAGCTTGATGTGTAGCTGTGTGTACGAGATATTTATATTTTTTGGCACAATTGCATGTCCAGTGATCAATCCCGCATGCAATCGTGCCGGAAATAAACTAACAAACCCCGTATTTGTAATAATGATTGATATAAATCACGAAAGTTTTGTAAGTAAAACTAACAAATCATGGTAAAATCATTTTATGGTGAAAAAAATTTTTTTTGAACCATGGTAGTTTATAAAGTTTTCCTAAAATCCAAAAATTCGGCATTATATACTTTTTTTATAAATTATAGGCTAGCGTTTAACCACGATCTCGCCTGATGGTAAGCTATGATGCAGTTTACGATGGTACACACAGGCCTAGAAGAAACCTATTCACTCGCGACTTGAAGAACCTTAGGTTTTAGTTATCAGGAAACACAGACTCCGGCAAGGCGTTCCACTCTTTGGCGGTGCGCATATTAAAGGTCAAAGAGTACCGTTTTGTAAGTATGGGAGGTATGTCTATCATATAGCTGTGGCACACCGCGGAACGTCTGGTTGTCCGATGATAGAATGGGGATGGTGGGATCATGTTGAAAAGCTCCGCAGCACACTCTTCGAAACGTATCCGATAGAAAACCAAGAGGCTTGCAACCTTTCGACGATGCTCGAGGCTGTGGAGCCTTACATCTGCTAACTTTTCATTGCAAATGAGCTTCTTGGCTCTTCTCTCAATTGAATCTAAAGCCTATAGCTGGTATTTCGCTGATCCGTCCCAGAGGTGAGAACAGTACTCCAGACATGATCGGACTTGTGCTTGGTATAAGTTGAGCAACTGTCCCGGTTTGAAGTATTATCACACTTTTGCAAGTATACCAAGCTTTTTAGCGGCCAGCTGGCTTTCGGCTTCCAGCATGAAAAGATACGTTTTGTAAAAACTGAAGCGATTTGTTTCACTCCATACAAAAGACTTCAACGCGCTTCTCTACGAAGTTTCAGTTGAATTGGAGTTTCGTTAGTTATGTTCGTTTTTAGCGTCAGTTTTACTTTCTTGGCCTGATCCCACCATCTCCATTCTATCAACGGACAGCCAGACGCTCTGCGGTGCGCCACCGCTATATGGTAGAAATACCTTCCATTCGCACAAAGCGGTTCTCTTCGACCTTTATTATGCGCACCGCCAAAGAGTGGAACGCCTTGCCAGAGTCTGTGTTACCGGATAGTTACAGCCTGGGTATCTTTAAGTCGCGAGTGAATAGGTTTCTTCTAGGCAAGCGTATACCATCATCGTAGACTGCATCATCGCTTACCATCAGGCTAGATCGTGGTCAAACGCAAGCCTATAATGTATAAAAAAAAATTATTTGTGAGTTTTTGAATGATGAAATTTCAGGACAAAAGCTCCAAAATCATAGAAAATATTCCGTTTTTTAGTGATAATAACTTTTTGTTGATTATTTTATTGTTACTCCTAATGAGGTGTAGTTTTTTACAGTTCATGGCATCGAAGTTTCTAAACGAATACAATAAATGCGTCTATTTTCATATAAAAACTGCTGTGAGATGGTCCTTAGCTAGGTGGCAAGTATTACACGCGCCAATATATAACAAATATCGTGGGATTTCATATAAAGATCGCGTAATTTTTCACCTATCGTCTTGCCCAAATATTTCGGTTTAAAACCTTGTTTTTATTATTACCAACAACCATATATCACTCTTTAGTGGTAAATTAATAGCTCTTGTCATTTTACATATTAATTTTACTGTTACAAATAAGTATACACCTATAGCTGTTCTGTTATTATCTAAAATGCTAAATTTAGCCGATATTAAGGTCGTTCAACCCATTAGCGATATCTATTTACTGTCCGGTAAACATCTACGTATCTGTTATGTGCATTTGTGTGGCTATGTGGAGTTCTTTAATGAAACGTAGCACCGAAACGGTATGATGCAATTTGATAAAGGAGGTGTCTTGAGACTGTCACGATTGACATTATATGAAGAGGATTAGATTCCTTTTTTATTTTATTTTTTTATTGATGATAGCTAAACGCTTGACCACTACCTCACCTGATGGTAAGTGAAGGTGTGATCGAAGATGGAGCACACTTGCCTAGAAAGAACCTATTCACTCTGGACTTGAAGACTCCAAGATTCCTTAACCTTGTTAGCAAATTTTTTGTTTAAGAAATTGATAAGTGATAACTTTGTAAGCTGTTCTTGTATATAATCTATTTGTGTAAAATCAATAACAAAGATATAGATAACTTTCTTTTTTAAATAGAGTAAAATATATACAAATTGTTGTTGTTACAGTTAAAAAACTCCGTTTATAAAGTTTATAGAATAATAATGAACCTATCGCGCTTTTCAGGCTTTAACCATGGATTATTGAAGTGAAAACTTCTTTAGGCGCGTTGGACATTTTTGAAAATGAGAAAAACCATAGAACTCGCGACACTGTTAGTGTTAGCGTTACCGACACCGCTGTATATGAAGTGAAAACTTCTTTATGCGCGGTGGGCTATTTTAGAAATGGGAAAAGACCATTGAACTCGCGACACTGTTACCGTAACCGACACCTCTGTATATAAGTATCTCGTAATTGTTCAAGTTTTCACTTATGTCGGCACTCCCGGAGTGCCACTTTTTTGCAAGCCATGAGTCAGGGAAATTCGTTCAGGAATTCTCAGCATTCGTTTAGGAATTCAAATGTTCTCAATTCCACGTAAATAAAGTAATTTCTAAGTCACCTTATGTAACGGAATCCCCACATTCCCATGACCATATCAGTAGTCACCTCTTAACCCCTTTCTCAAGCACACTGACCCAAAATGCCAACCTATTTATATGTGAAAGCTACTTACTAGAAAACAGTGAACTGGCAAAATCCTCCTGGCACAAAATAGGCGAAACCACCAGAAGGAGCACTAGTCCAATTGACACTGTCATTTTGCACGAATAATCACTGTCACTGTCAAGAAAAACACGGGAATGGCATGGCGCGTGCGCGCGGTCGGTCGCACAGTCTCGCACTGGTGAAAGAAGAAAGGCACTCGGATGCGTGTACGATCTTTGCCATGGATCGGAGGTATAGAATGGATGGATAGTGTTGTTGCCTGCGGAAAGGAAAGCTCAGAGAGGTCATCTTAATCATAACTACTTACCTACATAATACATTGACTATAAGATTAACCCTATGAATTACCTTTATATTTTTACAAACAGTTAAATTTCCAGACACTTCTTTCAAGCGCTAAGGTGGTCCAGTCCGCTCGGAAATTAGTGAGCTCATCCCTCCATCTCTTCTTTGGTTTGCCACGACGTCTTCGGGCTGTGTCGTGTGAGAAAAACTCAGTGGTGTGAAAAACTTTTTTAAATTAAAATTAATTCTTTGTACAAGACGAACAAAAAGAGCAAAAGAAACACATACAGAAGAAATCTAAAAACAGAACTAAATGTTAGGTAATTATTCGTGCTTCGAAACGGATCATTTTACACATTACTTAAAAAATACATTCTTGTTAGAATAAAATTGACATTCCTAATTATATCAAACGTCAATAAATTGTTTGTTCAAGAGATTGTAAGAGAATAATAAACACACAAGTGTTAAAATACCACACAAGGGCTTCGCCACGTTACATTCGATTAGGACGCTAGGATAAGTCCGAAAATGTATGGGATTTGACACATGCTATGGAAAGATCACGTGATAAAATGACAACAAACCTATATAGAAATCGAATCGATTCGAAGCGAATGTAATTTGGCTACGGGCCCTGGGCGCTTAGACGCAGAATATTCAATCCGCAAAATGTCCAAATCGCAGAAAGTCCAATTCGCAGGTAGTCAAAGTCCATTTCACAAACAAGTGACAGTTATAATGCTGCATGCGCTAAGTATTTAACGTCTAATTAATTTCTGCCTTATTAACATAAGTACCTACAAATTAACGTTGCGATATCGGTTCAGGCGTTAAAATACGACCTGGATTAACTTTTTATTGACATACCACGCATGCGAAGCGACGAAGGAGCTAGTAGGTAATAAAATTAGCAGATATATCTGTTCCCTCTACAATCATTGGCCAACAAGAGTCATTTAACGGCATACGCGCCACTCACAAATCGATATTATTGAACCACTGATTCTATCTTCAATTATATCCAACGTCCTAATCAACTAATAGGTTGTTAACACCGATTTCAAATAGAAATCATGCCTAAAAAGAAGTATAATTGCCACCGTGTTAGTGATTGCTGGGTGTGTCCGTATGTAGGCAAAATGTCTGAGCAGTGAGCCTCTGTGTTTGACCCCATTGCACCATAAATAATACGGTGTGGTTAATTATTGTAATTCTGCGCGCGTGCGTTCCACAGAGCTGATAGATCGAACTTTCGGACGATAGAATGTTTAGGCATTGGCCTTCCGCTGGCCTATAAACTCCAATAGAGTTGGCCACTGTTGAAATTGATGTCAAAAAGTCTGGTTCAATGAGCTAGGGAACTTGGCTCCTATGTCACCATTTAGTTATGTTTTTAGACCCTTCAGTTCAAATCCAAATATTTTCAAACTCGTTAATAACTGCGAAATAACAAAACAGTTCATAAAAAAACGAAGAAAAAACAAAGTAAATATCATAAGTTTTTTGTTAAAAAATTACTTTTTCAAAACAAGCTTTTATAAAATCCAGATTCAAATGAGCCCAAACATTAGCCTACTATAATCCATTCAGTAGTTCCGTTGTCTAGCATCCGTCTCCATCATGAGACTACCTCCATGATACCATATTATTGCATTGTCATTCTCACACGGGTTTAGAATTCAGTTGCAAGATTCCACCCGGACAAACATACAATATATTACAAGTTAATAAAAAGCTTGTAAATATTACAATACAAATATTATAGAAATAAAAGAGAAAAGTATCTAAATATGTCAGCAGATGCATTTATAGGGGGAAGACAGGCTGTCCACCGGTTGATAATGATGATTTTTTCATAAATTTTTTTCATGCAGCTAATGATGGCCGATTGACAATTCGCAGCCCGCGTCATGCAGCATGCATGTCAAGGCGGTACGAAGTTCGGCGGGTCAACTACTAGTCTTATATATATAAAACAAAGTCGGGTTAGTTACACCATTTATAACTCAAGAACGGCTGAACCGATTATGATGATCTTTGACTTGATGGATTTGTCTCCGCCCCGAATAGTAGAATAACTATTAAAATATCAGAAAAACTCACTCTAAAAAAATATTAAGAAAATTCATTTTTTCGTACATTTTTAATGCAGCTAATGATGGCCGATTGACAATTCACATTGGCAGCCCGCGTCATATGTATGCATGTCAAGGCGGTACGAAATTCGGCGGATCAACTAGTATACAGAGTGTTTTTTTTAACTGGTACAGTACGGCAGCACCCATAACCAGAGGAGATACAGGTGCAGTTTCTTTTAAAACATCAGCTCGTTTTCGAAAAAAAATATTTTGGCATTAAAAATTTTTTGGTCAAGCGTGAGTAGCGCCTTAAAATGAACCAAGTTGGTAAATTTTGTTTTGTTGCCGATCGATGCAGTCCTTTGTAAGGATCATTTTATTGTATTGGATGAAAAAAATCTGAGCAGCGAAAGTTAGTCAAATTTGATAAAATGTATTCTCATACAACAGGACAAAGCAAAATTCCTCCAACAAACATTTTATTAGATTCTAATTGCACATTAAAGAAGTATTAATACTGTAGCGATTAAGAAGTTAAGGAACTCCATGCTCTCATGAGCAATTCAAAAACATTTCGTATTTCAGAAAAAAATTGAATTTCGAACATGGTTCTTGCATCCGTCGGACTTTTATATCAGTCATTGCATCATCTTATTTGTCCTATCATGGCATTGTCAAATACGCAAAAAGTAGACTTAATTGAAGCATACTTCCTCAATCGTGGAAATTCTTGAATTAAGTCTACTTTTTGCGTATTTGACAATGCCATGATAGGACAAATAAGATGATGCAATGACTGATATAAAAGTCCGACAGACGCAAGAACCATGTTCGAAATTCAAAATTGTTCTGAAATACGAAAGGTTTTTAATTGCTCATGTAAGCATGGAGTTCATAAACATTTTAATCGCTACAGTATTAATACTTCTTTAATGTGCAATGAGGATCCGTAACGTTTTTAGTTGAGAATGCAGATTTACAGAGCTAAGAAATCCTTAACATATAGTGCAAAAATTTACGAAGTTACGAGGGGTGATCCAAAAGTAATGATAATCAATAATAAACACAATGAATAAAATAAAAAAATAAATTTATTTCTCAACATAGTCTCCTAGCAAGTCTATACATTTAGTCCATCTCTTTTCTAAACCTAAAAATCCCTTAGAAAAAAAATCTTTATCTTGACTCTCAAAAAAGTCCTCAACCGCGGCCATCACGTCGCTATCATCGTCACATTTCTGGCCTCGGAGGTGCTCCTTGAGTCGTGGAAAGAGATAGAAGTCACTGGGGGCTAGATCTGGTGAATAGGGGGGGGGGGTGTTCCACCAGCTCGAAGCCCGCTTCCTGAATGGCAGCCTTGGCAATTGCAGCTTTGTGAACCGGTGCGTTGTCTTGATGGAATAGCACTCCAGCCCGCAGTTTGCCTCGCCTTTTCTCCTTAATAGCCTCCCGCAATCTTCTTATTTGTTCTGCATAGTAGGAGCCTGTAATAATGGCCCCCTTTTCCAAGTAGTCCACCATGATTATTCCTTTTGCGTCCCAAAAAACAGAACGCCATAACCTTCCCTGCTGAGCTTGACACTTTGAATTTCTTCGGCGTCGGTTCATCGGATCGTTTCCATGTCATCGATTGTTGTTTTGTTTCAGGATCAAAATGGTGGATCCAGGTCTCGTCCATGGTCACAAAACGTGACAAAAAATTATCTTTGTCTGCCTGAAACTTTTCAAGATTTGATCTTGACATGTCGACTCGTTTCTTCTTTTGCTCGTCGTTTAACATTTTCGGTACCCAACGCGCGGAGACCTTTCTCATATGCAATTCGTTCGCAAGGATTCTTTGAATGCTGCCATTTGAGATCCCTATGACCTCAGCTGATAGTCACTCTTCGATCTTCCAATACAACTTCTTCAACTTTTTTCACATTTTCTTCAGTGAGGGACGTCGATGGGCGTCCTTCGCGGTGTTCGTCTTCTGTCGATGTTCTTCCCAGCTTAAACTCCTTAGCCCAGCGTGCAACTGTGGAATATGGAGGAGAAGAGTCCCTTAATGTTTCCACCAAGTCGCTGTGTATGTCTTTGGTACACATTTTTTTCAAGCAGAGGTATTTAATGACAGCTCTGATTTCGTGTTTTTCCATTTTTATGTTCACTCCTTGACAGTCCGTATGAAAATGAATGTAGCTCCCGGGAATCGTGGCCTATTTATATGATTTTTTTTTCCTGAACTAGTGGGTAACTGAGCAAGTGACTGATATTTTTTTGTATTTTTGTGTGCACTAGAAATAACTGATTATCACTACTTTTGGATCACCCCTAGTATGACCAAATTATTAGCGAAGTTCACTGAACGGCCGCCGCGGTAACTGTGACGTCACTGGGACGGTCGCCGCCAGTTAGCCGTTGGCAGCGTTAGAGCGCGCAGTGTTTTGTTTGGTTAGTTGTGACTTTAAAAGAAACTAAGGGTCTGATTTGTGTCTAATTCACCTTTTTAACTATGTATAAATATTGTATAGTGCCGCAATGTACAAACATTTCTATTAAAACCCCAGAAAAACTATTTTTTAACGTGCCAAAAGACCCAAAACTTCGTAAAAAATGGTATTATGTTGTAAAAAGAGATGATAAACAAACAGCACAGTCTAGACATTCCACGTTCAAAACCGTCTTCTCTTTTTCATCACATGTATGTAAATGTGCAGCAATAGGCCTTACTTTTTATTCTATGTTCAGGCGTTATTTTTGCTTTTACTGTACAAACATGTCCCGACCTCTGGACTTGGACAAATCCTACAGCATCATCTCCATAGGTTTCACGAGCAGATCTGTAATCACTAAGTAAATAAAACGGAATAAGAATATATATAAGTAAAAACATATGATAGTGAAGTAAAAAACAAATTATTAATCGAGCGAAGCGAGATCTCCAAATCAACTTGGGCAAATCGGCGTTGTATGTATCTATGTATGTTTGTTTGTCCGAGGATAACTTTTAAAGCGTTTATCCAATCATCGTGAAATTTGGTATATAGGTGTATATAGTGATGGCACAATTTTGGTGTGATTCAATGAGCTAAAAATGTGGGGGGGTTGTTGAGATATTGGGGCTCAAGAGAGGTAAAAAATAAACAAAATGGGACTATCCGGTCAAATGGCACGTTTAATAAAAGGTCTTTGTGAGTATATTTGACCCCGTTTTTATTTTTAGTTTAAACTTTGTAGTTTTTAAGTTATTAGCCATAATATAAACTGAACTTTGACAAAATTCACAGGGGACACCTGTGACCCCACAGTGCTGAAATTTTGTATGAGTGTAGCTTTAGTTACACAAATATAGGCAAAAGTCTGAAATCCAGAATAACTGCAATTTTTACCCCAAAAAAGTATAACCAAATAACATCAACTCCCGTTACCTGTAATATGAATGAAACTGTAGTTAGGAAAAAAAGTGTAACTCTTACGTACTAATGACAACCTGATGTTACACAATTCATAAATCCTAATCAGTCAGTTAAAACTCAGCAATTAATCATTTTATTCTACGATTTTCAAGTATATTTATCTATAACTAACGGTATAGTCCGGCTAGTAGGTTCAGTTCCCGGACTCGCACCAGACCTGTTTCTAGGCGCTAACGGACGCGGCCACTTACGGCAAAGACAAGATTAGCGGCAAAGCTGTCTCTAGCTAGAGGCTCCTATGGCATAGTGGTGGTTAGACCTTTTTAAGAGTAGTAGAGTTCCTTGTGAAAGAGTCGCCCGGGGAAGTACTACCATCATCAATATCGATTTGAAGCGTATGGTTCCGGTGAATTTACAGACACATGAGGCTTTATACCTGTATGCCTCAAGTTGATAGATGCATGGCAGTGCATCGTAGGGCACATTTCTAAGGTTGACCTACTACGAGGCAATTCTCTGCTATAGGCGACAGTTACCACTTAACATCAGGTGGGCCATAAGCTTGTTCCATATATCCTTAAGTAGGTAAGTAAGTATCCATATATCATATGTCCATATACTATCTTTAAGTGATAGAGGCTATAAGTATTATATTTTGATGAAAATCCGTGTTAACACTGGGCGGGCCAACTAGTCATACCTATATCATCATCATCCACAGCCCTTATGTACCCACTGCTGGGTGTAGGCCTCCCTTTGTAAACGCCACCCTCCCCGGTCCTGTGCTGCGCGCATATAGGAGTTGCCCGCGACTTTCTTTATGTCGTCGACCCACCGCGCCGACGCACGTCCTGGACTTCTTAGGTCTGTTCTTGGCCGCCATTCGGTCAAATATTTACTCCACCTGCCATCACCTAGTCTTATTTTATACCACTACGGTAGCAAACAAGCATACGGCCCACCTGATGGTAAGCTGTTACCGTAGCCTATGGACGTTTGTAACACTCGCGCGTTGCCGACCCTTTAAAAGCCAAGTCTCCTACCCAGTTCCACCGTCTTGGACTTTCGTCTGGTATCGTCTGGTATATAATAGGTTGGGGAACAAGTCCTTTCGCGTTATAGTATGTATGAACTTGTAATAAAATCTCTTTGGCTATACTATTTGTATCTGGCTGGTTTTGGTATCATTCAAAGTTTAAATTTTAAAGAAGATAATTCCAAATTCAAATTAGGAAAATGTGTGATTTTTATTTGTTTTTCGTACTGTAAAGATGAGTGAATCTAATGAAGAAATTCGATACATTTTAAAATTTTACTACAAAAAAGGTAAAAATGCAACGCAAGCCGCGAAAAAAATTTGCGATGTTTATGGACCTAGTGCAGTGTCTGTGAGAGTAGCACAAATTTGGTTTAAGCGTTTTCAATCCGTAAATTTAGATGTCAAAGATACACGTCGCTCTGGTCGCCCTATTACGGATAAAATTGATGCCATTTTTGAAAAAGTGGAGCAAGATCGGCATATCAGTAATTACGACGTAGCTAAAGAACTGGGAATTGACCGCAAAACAGTTTTGGCGCATTTGAAAAAAACTGGGTACACAAAAAAGCTCGATATTTGGGTACCCCACGAGCTCATTGAAAGAAACCTAATGAACCATGTACTCATTTGTGATTCTTTATTACGACGTAATGAAACCGAACCCTTTTTGAAGAAGCTGATAACTGGTGATGAAAAGTGGATCACGTACGACAAGAACGTGCGAAAAAGGTCGTGGTCAAAGGCCGGTCAGGCTTCACAGACTGTGGCGAAACCCGGGTTAACTCGCAACAAGGTGATGCTGTGTGTGTGGTGGGATCGGAAGGGCATTATTCATTATGAGCTGTTACCACCAGGCAGGACCATCGATTCTGATCTCTACTGCGAACAACTGATGAGATTAAAGCAAGAAGTTGAGAGAAAGCGGCCGGAATTAATCAACAGAAGGGGTGTGGTTTTTCATCATGATAACGCTAGACCTCACACATCTTTAGCCACTCTTGTCAGGTTAACATCACGAGAGGACTGCCAAAACTACTTGTCGCGGTATTTTGATCAGAAGTCTCAAAATTTCTATAGCAATGGGATCATGTCCCTACCTAGAAGATGGCAAAAAGTTATCGAACAAAATGGTACCTACATACTTTAGTTAAATGTAAATAAACTATATTGAAAAATGTTTTGAATTTTCTTAAAAAAATGCGAAGAATTTTTTCCCCAACCTAATTATTATCCGCTCCGAATAACGTCTCGCCTCGCACTGGCGAGGCAATCGCGAGGCGAGACGTTATTCGGAGCGGATCGCACTCACCCTGGTGGAAGGTTCACGAATTGAACCGAAACATTGTCGGTCGAAACACCGATAAGACGGTACGTGATAAATCCCGTATTTATAATAATGATAGAACGAGGCTCATTGCTAGAATTAAAAAAAAAATGCAATTTCCATGACATATCAATTTTCTATTTAAAAATGAAAGAGGCTACATTCTTAAATAAATATAATCTCCATGACAAAAACCTTATTTCTGTTAAGTAAATGAAAGAGGTCATAGTCTAGTAGGTAGTGAAAAAAATAACAATGGATACCGGGAACAGCCAGGAACGCGAACTTTTAAGCATTCATGATGAAAAGTTAGCGTGTATCACACCCTCGCCTCGGTTAGCGTCCTCGCTCGCATCGGGTGTACAATAGATCACTTACAGCCCTTGTCTAATAATGTACTAGGTTGTACTTCTTGTTATGTAGGTATTATAAAAGGACGTGTAAATAACAAGAATAACCAGTCTTGTTCCTTTCCCGATTCTTTCGTAAATCTTTCTTTCGTAAAATTTACGTTTCAAATCGATCCTTGTGATTTAAATGAATATAATTATATACCTTAGACCCTTTGTCACGAAACTACCTTAATGGCGGCCATGAACTATTTAAGAATATAACACCGTAAAAACAAACCGTTTTTTTATCTCTTATGAAATGCAAATAAGCCACTCTACCCCATCCAGTGCGACGTAAAGAGGGTTTAAAACAGCTATAAAATAACCAGACTCTTCAGTTTTGCCTTTATAAATAAACGGCTCTGAGCCCGTGCTCAGCTAAGCCGTTCCTAACCCAATACAGAAATAAAAACACGGAAGGAAGGACGGGGTGTTGCGGGTATGATTCCCGCCGCGGAACAAACATTTGAATGATCATATCATAACATACTTAATATAAGTACTTACAAAAAATCCAGATTTTCATAGAACAACCTTTTGCTTTGCTTAGCCGTTAATCGGTGAAAAAAGTAAAATATATCTATCTGTAAAAACTTATGTATAATGCGCGCAGCCAAAGATGAGACCCGTCAGATGCTAGTAGAGGGGATTTTGCGCAGGTACAGTCGCGCTTAAAATAGTTAAATAAAATAATGAGTTCCGATTAATAATATATTTATTGAACATCGAAATCTTTCAGTTTTTTCACATAACGCTTTCCACTCATTTGGACCCATTTGGTTCACCTTTTCCTTCACCAACTCCATAACTACTGTAATATTCCATTTCACGTTCTTGCTGCTAACATGACCTTTTATTGCTGCCCAGGCCATTTCGATAGAGTTTAAATCGGGATGATATGGGGGCAATCTAAGAACGCGGTGGTTAGGCATATTCAACAAAAAACGGTAACGAAAACTATAACAAAAAAATAACGAACACAACAATCAACTTTTTCACTCGTCAGTACTTGGGACCACAGCGGCGTGTGCGCGGGTTGCGGGGAACGACACACGACTGAATACGCATGCGCAGACGCCATACCTCGCCGTCCCTCCCCGCTTGCCTCGCATACCGCCAAAATGGCCTGAAAACTATCTACTGCGCAGGTATGACCACGTGATCCGTCAAGTCTCACCTTTGGCTGCGCGCATTATACCTACCATACTTCTAGTAAATAAATTTCATTGAGTTTGGGACTAGATAGGGCTGTGTGTAATGCCCAGCATTATATTATTATTTATTTGTCGTTGGTTAAAAAACTATTTAATCATTTGAATCGCACCGCGTCTCCTCCAGTCTGACTGCTTTAACCCTTCATCTTACTATAACCTAAGTAATACCTTTTTATCTCGGCCTAACTTGGGCCTTTTATTCTGAGACAGCTGACCGGCAGAGCCGCAGACCCCCTGGTGGCCATGACATCAGAGTTGGCGAGTCAAAACAAACACACGGTAATCGGAACACAGATTATAGGAGTGAGTATACCCACGGTTATAACGGTCGGTTATAGAACAGTTAGGATAGAAGCGACAGGTTTTTGAGACCTACATTAAAAGAAAGGTATAGAAAACCTGTGGCGCCACTGTTTTTGAGACAGAATAAACATTTGTTAACATTATAATTTAATTTTGTTAGATCGGGTGGTTGGGTTAGTTATAAATAGGCACAGGAATCGTCAGGAACATGACCGATTATGACCTAAAGTCAGGCCATTTTAAGGGCGCACTATACCTGGGGAGACGTTAAATCGCTTATTGAGAAACAATGTTTTGTTCAACAAATTGTGTGCTTTCAATCTGTAATACATATATGTAATTGTTAAGGATACGTGATAGAACGGCTGTGTTGTGAAAACACGATTCCGTAAAATTTTCTCGATAGAAAAAAAATCCAAAGATGACTCCAAATGTATCTTAAAACCGTTCTTATGCGATGAATACTACAATTTAGATTTTGAAACTTTATACAGTAATTCTACACCACATAAATAAGGGCACCTGTGTTTTAAATTTTCAAAATACCTTTTGATTTTACCATAAAATGAAAATATCTAAGTTTTGCACTAATCAAACCATTCGCTCCGGACGCCCGTTCCGCGATTCAGTCTGGCCTCGGCTTTCAGACGGGGTGCCCGTGACGCTTGTCGCTCCAAACGAACACGTAAATCTTAGGTAAAATTTATATTTAGTTGGTTTTTTGTAAAGACGCAGTAATGAGAAATAAACACAACAAGATAATGAAGGGACTGAATGATAAAAAACCGGAAAACATATGAACCACGTCGAGATAGGACGTGCAACGGCGCGCGGAGAAGCGGGGGTGAAATTCGAGTTTGGGCTTATAGTCAACTCTTAATAGGTAACATTAATTTGACGTCTGTTGACGTCTGTCAGTTCGATACGACTCGTACCGAACTCGTACTCGTATCGGTCATTATTACAATAAATATGTAATCGTAATTGAAAAAACTTAAGAAATTGTGCAGTTCTAACAAAACGAAAAAATATATTATTTTATGCTCGCAGTTACAAGGTTACGTTGTTGAATTTTGATGAATTGTCAAATGTTACGTTTTAAAATGGCCTGACTGTAGGTATATTCTTTGCAAAACTTTCTACGCGAGATACTGTTTCAACTTTCTACGACCAAATGTAATTTACCTCTATTGATCCGTAATTAACTATTTAGGGTGTTAATGGTAGGCCGACAGGCGCTGCACAAATAATCTTTAATTGATCAGATGTTTGTCCTCTCATGGGAGCTGTTGCGTTGCAGGTAGCACAAGATCGGTCGCTCTGAAAATCTATGATCTATAGTATTTTTTAAACCTATCTATCACGCTATCACTGTACATAATTACTGATTTAAACAGGTAAATGTATAATAATAATTTATTTTTTATTAAACACATGTGTACAATACAAGGTATAAAAAAGGTATAAAACACAAAAAAGGTATTAAACTTAAAGTACGTGATAGACACATGGTTGCAAATTTGGTAGTGCACTTACCTCCACTCTAGGATATCGCGTAGGTACGAGTATGAACCTGTTTTATTTGTTATCCCGACCTTTCGATTGTATTGCAACAGCCGTGGTCGCGGGTAGACTAAAACGTCGGTATAACAAATAAAAAAGGTACACACGCGATAAATACCAGTTTTAATCAGTAATTATTGATCGAGCGATGCGAGATCTCTAAATCAACTTGGGCAAATCGGCGTTATATGTATGTATGTTTGTCCGAGGATAACTTTCGAAGCGTTGATCCGATCATCGTGAAATTTAATACATAGGTAGGTAGTGGTGGAATAATTTTGGTGTGACTAAATGAGCTAAAAATGTTGGGGGGTTGTTGAGATATTGGGGTTCAAGAGGGGTAAAAAAACTGAAAATGAGGCTAACTGGTCAAATGGAACGTCAAATAAAATGTATTCATTAGTACATTTAGACTCTGTTTTTATCTGTCGGAAACTCTTTATAGTTTTTGTGTTATTAGTCATAATAAAAACTGAACTTTGACAAAATTCACAGGGTACACCAGTGACCCCACAGTGCTGAAATTTGGTATGCGTGTAGGATTAGTAACACAAATATAGGCAAAAGTCTGAAATCCAAAATAACTGCAATTTGTACACCAAAAAATTAAACCTATTTACATGAACTCCCGTTACTTGAAATTTGAATGAAACTGTAGGTCAAAAAATGGTTTTTGCACTATTTTATTAGTCAAAGATTAAGGCCGGCTTGCACAACGATTCCTAAACGTATTTAGCATCTAAACATGTTTAATTTTACGTATTTGTATGATTTGACAACTTCTTAACGCGCCGGCGAACCCTGAGCGCAACTTCAATTCGACCGCGTCAAATACTTCGCCCTGAATATCGCTATCCCTGTTTAGTGACGAAGTTTAGCCACGCAGAGCGACAGTGATAGCAATAGAATGATTCTAAATTTGATTAGATTTTGACCGTGTTCCGTAATACCAAAAATGATGACTGAAAACTTGTTGTATTTTTCTCATTGTGTTGTTATTCTGTAACTAGACGATATAATCTATGTTCCCATGACTAGGATACGTAAGACGTTGTTGTTTTTAATACGAAACAATTAGGTTGAAAACAGGTCTTTCATGACGTAAAAACATGCAGAATGCGATACGCTTCTATTTAATTTTAGGTAAGTATTTTGATCTAATATATGGTTGGGAACCTAGATAAATACTATTCAAATTAAAATAATACCTTATTAAGGTAGAAATATGCTCCAATTAGAAACGATCTTGGTAGTATGTGTTGTATGGGCGATTGTCCCTCCGGTGTCCCCTTAAATCCAGCGGCGTAGCGTGGGTGTCAGCCGCCCGAGGCGGAAGACAATTTTGCCGCCCTCTTATTTAGGTATTTAAATTTAATGTATACTTACTATACATTACATACATTAATTTTAGAGAACTTTTCGGCAAGAACAGTCATCTTTATTTTTCAATAAACAGGTTAGATTTTAAATAAAAAGTTTATGTAAGTTTTACAGTCACGAATAAATAAACAAAAATTATTTTACTTCAATAAGTAATTATTAATTCCGTGCTCTTTTCAATCGGTCCGAATTTGTAGTTGCGATAAAAATATGATATGGTTCAAATATTTTTATTATTTATTGTGAAATTTTAAGCGGTCCCCCCCCCCCCTAAGCTACGCCGCTGCTTAAATTATATTTAGCCACTAAATATGTTTAGGCATCGTTGCGCGACTTGCTCTAAGAATACATATTCTTTTTAAGTTTTGGGATACTCGTGAGATTTCAGTTCGGGGCGAACCACTAGTCTATGGTCTATGTTCCGCAGTGGACGTCCTATGGCTGATACGATGACTATGTCCTATCTGCAGGTGGGATGGTAATCTACTCTTTGGCCAGTCATCTCTTCAATACCATATTTTACTTCAGTCACGCAACATGATAGTTTACGACGCGTACTTTGTAACATCGCCGATTTAAAAACACGAATTTAATAATGCGACTTAAAAGGAGGGACTTACAGTTAGCTTATTAGCCGTTTCTTTCGCTAAATAAGGACCGGCCGTGTTATCTGTCGGACCTAACCATTCATGCCGGGATCTTTTTTAGGGTTCCGTACCCAAAGGTAAAACGGCACCCTATTACTAAGGCTCCGCTGTCTGTCCGTCTATCACCAGGCTGTATCTCATGAACCGTGATAGTTAAGACAGTTGAAATTTTCTCAGATGATGTATTTCTGTTGCTGCTTTAACAGCAAATACTAAAAACAGAATAAAATAACTATTTAAGGGGGCTCCCATACAACAAACGTGATTTTTTTGCTCGTTTTATCACGATATTGATAACGGCAACGGGTAAACGCTTGAAATATTCACAGAATATTTAGTTATATATTCACTTTAAAAATAAATAATTACATTAAAATAAAACAAATATTTAAGGGGGACTCCCATACAACAAACGTGATTTTTTGCCGTTTTTATAGATAATGGGTACGGAACCCTTCGTTCGCGAGTCCGACTCACACTTGTCCGGTTTTTTTTTCTTGATTTTTATCAAACCTTTATGTAGATACCTAGCCTAGTAGGAATTTATAGAAATAGTTTCTTTGTAATTTTAAGATATTTTTAGGAGATCATTCATTAGTCTAATAAAAACAATATATGTAATAAATAATAATAATAATAAATATTGCTGGACGTTTCACACAGCGCTATCTAGCCCCAAACTAAGCAGAGCTTGTACTATATGGGAACCAGATAACTGATTTGTAAATATGTACATACATAAAATTATATAGAGATCCGGAACAAATACCTGCACATCATGCAAACATTTGTTCCGCGGCGGGAATCGAACCCGCTACTTCCTGCGTCTCAGCCAGCTATTCGCCCTCTGCGCCACGGAGGTAGTCGTCTATTATAGATAGCTCAACTTCACTAGATCTGCAAGGCAATAGCTGCATTGTCTTGCTCGAACCGTAAACCTAGAAGACCTAGAAAGAACTTTGAAAATGCGAAGGGTCCCGTTACCCCATGGACTCAGGGTTTCGACACCAAATGCTATATGGGAACCAGATAACTGATTTGTAAATACATACATAAAATTATATAGAGATCCGGAACAAATACCTGCACATCATGAAAACATTTGTTCCGCGGCGGGAATCGAACCCGCTACTTCCTGCGTCTCAGCCAGCTATTCGCCCGCTGCGCCACGGAGGTCGTCGTCTATTATAGATAGCTCAACTTCACTAGATCTGCAAGACAATGGCTGCATTGTCTTGCTCGAACCGTAAACCTAGAAGACCTAGAAATAACTTTGTAAATGCGAAGGATCCCGTTACCCCTTGGACTCAGGGTTTCGACCTTAAATGACTCAAATACGTAAGCTTCAAAATATGCGCCGCTTGAGATTTTCGGCTGAATAAGTGTCGCCACACCGGCCCATAGGGCCTATGCAGACGACTCGCGCTAACGCGAATCATAATAACTTATTTTATTACCTATTAGCTGTTGCCCGACTTCGTACGTGTTACACTACTAAATGTGTAGGTAACCTAGAAATAAAGCTAAACTCGCTGTTGCAACTTGACACCCCATTTTTATCCCATGGGACCTGATTTATGCGATAACAAGTAGCCTATGTTAATCCAGGTTATAATCTACGTACATACTAAATTTCATCGAAATCGGTTCAGCCGCTACGGCGTGATTAACAAACATCCAAACTTTCGCATTTTTAATATTAGTATGATTATTGTTACGCCGTAAACGCACGACGTGTGCATGTGCCTTTAACACTGCCTACCTCAATATTACTGCATACATTAGTATGCAATGTTCTAGCATTGTTCTTCTACGTTTTAATTTATAGTATGTTGGAGAGGTGTTTGGCCACAACAATAGCATTAGGTGAGGCGGTTATTAGGTCCTCCATCGTGCACAAAGGACACAGTATCAAGTGCTGCATTGACTGCGCGGGATCACTGCACTCGCACTGCGGTCCCTGAATCCCCAGGATTGTTTAAATAAATGAAAAACATTATAATAGTTAAATTTAAATTTATTTCTATAAGATAGTCAAACACGCACAGTACATATTCTAAACATTCTAAATATGCGTAAACTTAATTAGGTATATCAACTATCATCTAAAAACCTTCATATAATTTATTAATACAAAAATTAAGATTTTACTCATAGTAAAATATACCTTTTATAAGTAAAGCTTTTATTTTTACTAGCTGATCAGCCCGGCTTCACACGGGTTTACAACGAAGTTTACCAATCATAATTATAAATACGGGATTTAATACGTACCGTTTTATCGTTGTTTCGGTTCAATTCGTGAACCTTCATCAGTGCGAGTGCGATCCGCTCCGCGCTGCGTCTCGCCTCGCACTACGCGCCGCAGCCACGCGAGTAGACTAAGACTATGATCCTTATATTATTTGGAATAATCACGGTTAGAAGCAATATTCCGGCACCGTTTAATGCGCCATCACAACGGGTCTTAAATCGTATATATCCTGCTTTTAGAGCAATAAATATTATAAATAATGCGGGTAATAAAAACCGGAATTAAAACAGCTTATATTTGTCTCTAGGCTCCAAGTCACGTATGTAGCAAAGGACATGTCCGCTTTTTGTATGGACGTTGGTTATTTATTCCGAAAAAAAATTTAACCAGTTTCAAAATACATTTATTTAAAAGTGGTAAAAATACTGAACTTGTAACCATTAAAATTATATTTTTCAACACCGCCATTTTCGAGAAAAATAATAAAATATATACCTAAAATTAGTACGTTTAAAGTATTTGTAGGTGGCAACCCCAAATAAAAAAACTGTCAAAGTGACATGATACGTATAGATAGAGACGCATGTATAGACTGGCATTACGAACCTAGTTTACTGTTCAAGAACGCGAGGGTAGAGTTACGACCCCGGCGCGCTACCCGAAATACAAAATTGAACGCAGGGCAGGAGTTGCAACTCTACCCTACTCGCTTACTTGAACGCAGGGTACAAGTTGAACTCATTTTTTGTGGTGCGTTCCCCTTGTCAAAATGTAAAGATGCGTTCATGTTATAGTTAAAATCACACTATTTTTTTTTTCAATAATGGAGGTGTTTAAAAATGTATGGTTAATTTAAATTATCTTGGTTAAAAAATATGAACAATAAAGACCCAGTCTTTGGACATCTCCTTTCATCAAATTCGGTTCAGGAGTTTATACATGAAAGCGTAACTTCCATACCATATAATAAATCCATAAGTAACTCTGTGTCTGTTTGTTACGTTTTCACGGCTTTACTGATTTCGATAAAATTTGTTATATAAATTTTGACCGTTATTGGGACCAAAGCTACATTTTAGCCGATTGCGCAGTAGGGTAATGTAATTGACAAACCACGCGTGTGAAGCATCGGGCGCCCAGCAGTGGGACTACTCTACATACTGAAAATATATAAAACTAATAGGTAATATTTTGTCTATGTATTTTGGCCCTTTGTCATATTCATATCGATAACTAAAGCAGGTGTAAACCTGCTTTAGTTATCGATATGAATCATATAATATAATCGATATGAAAATCAATATTTAAAAAAAAATATCATTAAAGCCAATGTTAAAATTAATTTCAAAATATAGACAGTTTTGTGCCTATCGAAAAATAATACAAGTGATTTTTTTTTATATTTTGCCAGTGAACGAATTTTTTGTGCGTATCGAAAAATTATAGTGAAATTATTCTATTTAGTATATTTAGATAAAACTAACTTATCGCGAATTTTCCATAATTTGTAATTTATAGAACTAAGTTGCACCTTTTAAATACAAAGGTTATCTGGAAGAGAATGCTTTTTAGCATCAAGTTCGCCTTTGTACTGGTTTTATAAGTGCAATAAAGTATTTTCAATCAATTAATATACTTTAGGCAACTAAGCATACACAGTCCTTACATGCTATCTAATAAAGCTATACTTTATCATGCTATCAAACGCTATGGCTAAATCATAACCATCACTACAGTCTAGAAACACAGTCCGGGAATACATACGGGATTTATCACGTACCGTTTTATCGTCACGACAATGTTTCGGTTAAATCCGTGAACATTCATCGCAAGACGCAGTGCGGAGGTTCACGAATTGAACGGTCGTAACACCGATAAAACGGTACGAGACAAATCTCGTATTTAGAATAATCCGGTACGAGATAAATCTCGTTATAATAATAACTAATTGAGTCGTATAGAACCAAAATTGTCAATCAGTCATTTTGAATAAAAATTTGTTATGAATGTGGCAACACGTGAAATTTAAAAACACGCTATAAGATTGAGATTGGCATCAAATGTGGCTATCTGTGTCTAATGTCAAAACCAAAAGCGACTGTAGTATATCTTGCTCGACCAATCGTAAGCGTTTATTCCATCATTACCTACAACATTGTAATGCCCACCAAAACTACACTAATACTGTAAATGCGAAAGTTTGGGTATTTGTTTGTTACTCAATCACGCCGTAAGGGCTGAACCGATTTCGATGGAATTTGTTATATACGTAGATTATAACCTTTATACCTGAATCCATAGGCTACCACTAATCCTATAAATCAGTTCCAATAGGATATAAATGGTGTGTCAAGTCAAGTTGCAACAGCGAGTTTAGCTTTATTTCTAGGTTACCTACACATTTAGTAGTATAACACGGACGAATTCGCGGGCAACAGCTAGTATATAATAAGTTACCGAGTGACATTAGAATATGCGATGACTTTATGACATTCAAAGCAAAGCTATTTACATATCTAGTAGAGAACACATTTTACACAATACAGGAATTTTTGGATGCTAAGGATTAATATTTGACATTTTTAACAATATTTGACATTATTTTCATTTCATTCGTTTTATTATTATTATTAGGAATTTAAGGCTTAGCATGTTATTAGATTCAACTTTTTGTTCAGATTTGTACCCCTAGTGCAGATCACAGCGAAGTTAACACTTTGTATGTAACATCTCTAATAACCTGTGTTTCTCAAATAAAGAAATTGAAACAGATTTCAGTTGGACGTTTCAATGGAGTCGTTTGTTTAGATTTATCAACATTCTAAAAATGACAGATTGCCACCTTTGTTCTTAAACGACTCAAATACTAAAATAATGCTGGTAATGTCAGTTTAGAGTGGCGTTTCGCTCGAGGAAGGGTTTCTTGGCGGCGGAGGGCGCGGGCAGCTTCGACGGCTTCTTGCACGTGATGGAGCGGTTCACGTTCTCCTTGCCTTGCTCTTGCTGCTGAAACATTACAACTTGAACTTTACAAATTTAAACTATTAAAGTAATAATAGTATTTTTTAGTTTTATCCGAACACTTACAAAAATTTTCGATTATTAAAACCATCGCAAAAATTTTCAAGGTTAGACGGGACTTGAACCCGCAGCCTTCCTCTTGATATGAGGATGCACTGCCAATTGTGCTACAGGCTTTTGTCACGTCAGGTTCGAAATTAGTGAGATGATTCGGATTACGACTAAAGCGCTTTATGAGGAAGGTTGCGGGTTGATGTCCCGTCTAGGCTTGAAAATTATTCAGATGGTTTTAAAAGTTTATAAAAGTACTATTCCGAGCGACTCCCGACTGCAACTGCCAACTGGAAGTGCCGCGGCTGCAAACAGTCGGCCGCAGCGGCACTACTACGAGTAGTTCTTATGTATTACTATGAGAGAAATTCCAAGCTCAGCGGCAGCTGCATGTGCAGTCGGCAGTTGGAGTCAACAGCATCGCTCGGAATAGTATATCTATGAGATTTGCGAATGTCTAAGACCTAAGAACCGTTTAATAAAAAGCACTCATTCTTGGCATACTATAAAAAAGAACAGATTATAGTCGTCTGAGACTAAAGTCGTCAAGTAAGTGTCTAAATCATAAACTGTTTTTCATACATTACACAATGATTAACTAGAAGAGAATGCTTTTTATCAAAAAGTTCGCCTTTGTATTGGTGTCTTTTGTTCAATAAAGCATTTTATTCTTTCAGACAACCTTGGAATGTAAAGCATGACGGTAAAACTCAATCCAATTGTTCAGATTTTTATCCCGTCGGGTTTCTGTAGTTTGAACGACAGGACAAATCAGAAGGAATGAATGTGAGTAGATGGTCGCTAATCAAGGCCCTCCGGCGCGCGGTGCGGTATCCTTAATCACACTAATAACATTGTAACGGCTAAACCAATTTTGATGAATTTGGTATAAAAATAGATACTTTTTATTGAAAAACCACGCATGCGAAGCCGCAGGCAGAAGTTAGTGGATAATATAGTGAAAGGAACTCTACCAACTGAAATGAGCAATATCAAGCAACACAATCTTACCCTCGTTATCGTATAAATATCAGTTTCTGAAGTGCACTTGACAATTGGCTGGATCTCTTGTCGCTTCCCATCGTGCACTATGTTGGGCTGCGTGTGGTTCCGCGGTGTGGGGGGCAGGGGGGCGGGCGGCGGCGGGGGGGAGGGCTCCGCGAACATGCCCAACTCTTCCGACGCTGAGGAGTCGCAGTCGCTCATCACATGCGAGTCCGCGTCAGATTCTACCACCACGCAGTCCTGGAAGGTAACTCAAGTTTTGATGGTGGAATGTTTGTTAGCCCGCGGCCACATTACTCACCGAGCCGCGAGAAAAGTGGGCAGTGACGTAATGCTCCTCGTTATGCCCTAGCGCTCCACATTTTGTTTTGGTTTTTTGTGCACGAGTCAAAGGGCCGGCAACATGAACGCGAGTAAGCTGGCCACAGGCATCGCGCGCCTGATACCGCTTCGAGCGCTCAGAGAGGAAACACGTGCGTTTAGGGATTTGAAAAATTTACAAGTATAGGGCCTGTCTAATTATGGTTTCGTATTACCAGACATAACAAGGTATCTATTTACCTATCTCATTTTTTAATGTTGATATTGGTTGTTAACAGTTTGTCTCGTAGGTAGGTATTTGAGCATAGAGTTATATTTTATTTAGTAAACAAAACAGGAATAAACAAAAGTTACATCTAGGTATGTCATTAAAGTGACGAGTAGATAGGAGGTAGGAACCTAGTAAGTATATTATTTCTCTGAGCAAGTACACCTACCTATTGAAACCTAATATTACCCGTGCGCGATAAGTTGGGACCTGAGCGCGGTGACGTCATATTGACGTGTTTGTACCGCCCGCAAAAAAGCGAACATAACAAGCAGCCGCCCGCGGCTTCGTCTTTGTTTTTTTAAACCTAATTTATTATGTTACTCAGGGAGGACGCTGCTTTTTATGTAATCTTTTTTACACTGTTTGAATAAAATAAAAATACAATGTTTAAGTTCATACATTTATTTTATCTATTATTTACATTATCTCATCTTCGTCACTACTTAGTGGACAGGTAAACAAAACTGTTTGTTCCGTTTTTCGTTTTCAAAAAACTCTTAACACTTTTAGCACGAGGTTTCTTTCTCAGCTATGCAAAGGTTTACCCTTCATAATGATAACAAAAACACTTAACAAGAACTATAACAACAAAAACTACAACAACAAAACAATAACACAAACCCAAAAACTGAAAGAATTCCAGAGCGCGTCGTTACGTGACGTAGGCCAGTACGAGACTAAAAACCCTAGTAAAAAATAGTGATGCGAACGGTACAATACGGGCGCCATCGGGGAAGTGCAGGGGAAGCGGTCGGGGAGTCGCATTCCTAGCAGGTCCCAAGTTATCGCGTACGAGTAATACCTATACCTATGGAACGATTACACGCGCGAGGAAGGCTGTGTGTGGCCTACCCTGTATAGCTCAAGATAGAGATCTGTAGAAGGCTATGTTTGGGTATATAATAAAATAATTTAGGGTTTTACCAGCTCCGATTATCTTATTTAAATAGATGTCGTTTTTCAACCAATGTCCGTACGGTTTTATTGACAAGAATCATAGAAAGGAAAGACCAATCATTTGTTATAAAAGCGGTTCGTAAAAGTAGCACACATCTTTGTTCTCGGTAGTTGGCGCCACTTCAGCCAAACTAAGATTTAGAATATTATTATAATATGATCTTTTCTCTAATGTTATTTTTTATCGCAATTCATGTTTTTTCTACCATTCAGAACTAGTTAATAATGATTGTTTTTGCATAAAAATCGTTGCGCCTTAATGTATAACAAAATAGTGTTCAAAATGTAGAATACGGCTGTAAACGAACAGTCGGTGGAGTATACGACTGTTACCGAGCGGGCGATAGCGCGATCCGACAGTCTATAAATATGACCGAAACTACTGGGCGAAGGCAGGTGATCCAGATAACGTAATCTCCTGAAATCAAACATTTCGATTTCAAAGTCACCAACATTAGACAGAGCAAACACTTCACAGATACACCGACCTCGCCGGCGAGGTCGACGAGTCCCTCCAGTAGCCGCCTACACAAGGTAGGTACCTGGCCGTTTCTCTCCTATCCTAATGCTGGCAACGGCCCAAGCCGAGGTTCGCGAGCGAGTTAGTCCTTCAGAAAATAAAAAAAGTGGGGGCAGTTGTACTTTGATCGCCGAACAGGCAACATCTAAATAGTCCAGATATTGTGGAAGTAAATGTTTTAAAAGTATATTGAGTTATATGAAGTGATAGATATTAGTGTATTGTTCATATAATATTGTAGATACTCACATCATCGCTGGAGTTGTATCTCGCGGCCCTAAGGCGCGCCAGGATGCGCTCGTGCGGGGAGGTGGCCGCCAACGTGCGCGGGTAGCTGTACGCAGTGCGAGAGGGAGTCTTGCCTGGAATAACACATATACATAGACAATTATTTATTCACTACATTAGCACACGATACAGTTACATTTTAAGACAGAGAAAGAACAAAAAAAGACCAATGAAATAGTTTAAACGTAAATCATAAACAAAATTAGGGGAGAACTTGGTGGCTACTGTGGTGGCGATTCTGTTGTTTACGCTGATAAACTAAAATTTCGTAAAATACAAACGCTCTTATTTTCTTTACACTAAAGATCAAATTAGAATGGCATTAAAAGTATAATTTCTAAAATTAGGTATTTGTTAATGAGATAGCGTGTTTGCGGGCCAGTTTTAATCAACACCAATTTGACTGCTGACTATAACTAGCCCACCAACACGCCATCTTGATAAATATTACTTTATTTTAGAAATGACACTTTAAATGTCATTCTATTTTGATCATTAGTGTGAACCAATTATGAGCGTTCGTATTTTACGAAATTTATTTAGTCGGCACAAACAACAGATTCGCCACCTGTGCGCTACTGCAGTAAAAGGGATTACACTCAGCATTATGCCCGCCGTTATGATAAGCGCTGATATTCTGTCGAGACCGCTCCGTTTAGTTACTGGACCCTGTGAGAGTATTGTGTTGTCAAGTGCGAATAATAAGTGTCATGGTAGGTATGTCATGTTGTGTAAAAATATAATAATACATAATAAAAAATGTCGAAATACGTGTAAATAATTATATAATGTATACTTATAATAGGTTGGAGAAAAAGTTTTGTCGCATTATAGTATGTATGAACTTGTAATAAAATCTCTTTGGCTATACTATTTGTATCTGCCTAGTTTTGGTATCATTCAAAGTTTATATTTTAAAGAAGATAATTCCAAATTCAAATTAGGAAAATGTGTGATTTTGATTTGTTTTTCGTACTGTAAAGATGAGTGAATCTAATGACGAAATTCGATACATTTTAAAATTTTACTACAAAAAGGGAAAAAATGCAACGCAAACTGCGAAAAAGAATTGCGATGTTTATGGACCTAGTGCAGTGTCTGTGAGAGTAGCACAAATTTGGTATAAGCGTTTTCAATCCGGAAATTTTGATGTCAAAGATGCACGTCGTCTGGTCGCCCTATTACGGATAAAATTAATGCCATTTTTGAATAAGTGGAGCAAGATCGGCATATCAGTAGTTACGACGTAGCTGAAGAACTGGGAACTGGGAAACTGTTTTGGCGCATTTGAAAAAAACTGATTAAGTACACAAAAAAGCTCGATATTTGGGTACCCCACGAGCTCACTGAAAGAAACCTAATGAACCGTGTACTCATTTGTGATTCTTTATTATGACGTAATGAAACCGAACCATTTTTGAAGAAGCTGATAACTGGTGATTAAAAGTAGATCGCGTACGACAAGAACGTGCGAAAAAGGTCGTGGTCAAAGGCCGGTCAGGCTTCACAGACTGTGGCGAAACCCGGGTTAACTCTCAACAAGGTGATGCTGTGTGTGTGGTGGGATTGGAAGGGCATTATTCATTATGAGCTGTTACCACCAGGCAGGACCATCGATTCTGAACTCTACTGCGAACAACTGATGAGATTAAAGCAAGAAGTTGAGAGAAAGCGGCCGGAATTAATCAACAGAAGGGGTGTGGTTTTTCATCATGATAACGCTAGACCTAACACATCTTTATTCACTCAGCAATAATTAAGAGAGTTTGGCTGGGAGGAGTTAATGCATCCGCCGTATAGTCCTGACCTTGCACCTTCAGATTTCCAGCTGTTTCGGTCTCTTCAGAATTCTTTAGGCAGTGTCAGGTTAACATCACGAGAGGACTGCCAAAACTACTTGTCGCGGTATTTTGATCAGAAGCCCCAAAATTTCTATAGCAATGGGATCATGTCCCTACCTACAAGATGGCAAAAAGTTATCGAACAAAATGGTACCTACATATTTTAGTTAAATGTAAATAAACTATTTTAAAAAATGTTTTGAATTTTCTTAAAAAATGCGAAGAAACTTTTTCCCCAACCTAATATTACGGTTATAATATCTATCATCATCATAGACAGCCACTGCTGAACATAGCCCCATACATTTTCAGAGCAAGCGATCCTGTGCGCAGCACACAGCATTACCCCGCTTTATCGTTCATGATTAAGCTTTGATTAGCTCAGAAATATATTCAAAATCTATTTCAACTAAGTTGTTGGAATTAAGGGCGGCAAAAATTTAAACAGCCTATACTAGGGAAATATTATTTCAAATTTTTTTATTTGCTTATGGTAAAGGTATACAACCTGTTTTGTTATGTATGACATTAATTTAAAACACACATCCGGATTAGTATTAACTGATTTTAGAAGTGGGTTTAGTATCGGTAGCTTGAATATTTATCCAGGAATCAATACATTTACAATACATATTTTTTAAACATCAAATCGGCGATGCTTAGTCAATTTAACAAATGAAATTATGTATACTGTGGCGTTCATATTTGTTAATAAATAACCAGGTACATGAAAACATTCGTGATTAATTTCAATCATTATGAACCGTAACATTGTCGGTCGAAACACCAATAAAAAGGTACGGTTATTTGTTTACCTATTTTTAGATAATTGGCTGTTTCATTGATGTTTTACGACTTGATATTAAGGTTGTTTGAAAATTTTAAGTTTTCTATGGTAATAAATTTGAAAAAACCTATTTTACAATAACCGAAAACACGGGTAGGGCTAATGGACTACCATTAGCCCTACCCGTGTTTTCATTTATTGTCGTACATAACAATACACGTACTTAGTATATGATTATATTTACACAATATGCCCACATTGTATTTATTAATTAGGTGTCTATTGTTAAAATAAGAGATGAATCGTAATTTGTTGGTCTGTTTGTGTTTTTGACTTAATTTAATATTGTTCGTTTTTTGTAACTTGTAATCGATTATTTTATTTTTATAATAAATAAATGCCTCTGTGGTAGAAATAAGTTACACATCTATGTGTAAGTAAGTCCTCAAAATTTATTTAATATTTTATTTATTTAATAATTTGCAGAATTTTGCTATTTATTTTACTACTATTTTTGATCTTACAAATAGTGTTGCTTAAATAAGTTATGTGCAATGCTAAGTAGTGTATTGTGTTGTTGTATTATTTGTGAGCTTATATAATGTTAAATAATAAATTATTTTTATTAATAATGTACATAATATAATTAAATAATAATAATTATTGTATTTATAAAACCTTATTATTAGCAAACAGCAAATAAATGATTGATTTGATTTAATTCGATTTACCGCCGTCAAAACACGTAGTCTAACCGTGGAACACGAAAAAATACTCACCAGTAGGAGAATAGAGTTTGTAGTCGTCGTTGAAACACTTGGTCTCGACGCGCTCGAGGTTGGCGAGCGCGTTGCCCAGGTTGTCCTCGAAGAGGGACAGCTGAGCGCTCATCTCCTGCACGGAGCCCTGGTGCGAGGAGCACTGCTGTTCCGTACAGCTCCGTACAGTGCTGAGGGAACTGGACACTGATCGAAGGGTGTCAGTGGTCGTACTGGTTTTAGCCTGTTGGAGATATAATTTGTAAAGCTTCGTTTTTCATCATCATCATCATATCATTTATTCTTATATTAAAATTCCGGTGTTCATCTGTTCGTTAGTTTTCTCCTAAACGGCTAGACCGATTTTGATATTTTTTTTAAGGTTCTGTGCCCAAAGAGGACAAAACGGGACCCAATTATTAAGAATCCGCTGTCTGTCTGTCCGTCTGTCACCAGGCTATATCTCATGAACCGTGATAGTTAAGACAGTTAAAATTTTCACAGATTATGTCTTTCTGTTGCCGCTATAACAACATATACTAAAAACTATAAAATAAATATTTAGGGGGGGGGGGTCCCAAACAACAAACGTGATTTTTTTTTTCTCGTTTTTGCTCGATATTGATAACGGCAACAGGTAGACGCTTGAAATATTCACAGAATATTAAAATAAATAATTAGATTAAAAAAAACAAATATTTAAGAGTGGCTCCCATAGAACAGACATGATTTTTTTGCCGTTTCTATAGATAATGGTACGGAACCCTTCGTGCGCGAGTCCGACTCGCACTTGACCGGCTTTTATTCTGTACTTATGTGGTTACTGGGATGGTTCTTTGCTATACTTGGACCCGGTAGGTGGTGCTGTTGTCGAGATCAAGACCATTGTGGATGAAGTCGTGAGAATTCAACTAGTTAAAATGTAATGAATCCTGGATCATACAGAGATGATACACAATGGTACGCTTGAACTATGTCACGGAATAAACAATACTGTCACAGAGCCATGTCACACAATTATTATTATTTATTTATTTTTGACGACCTCCGTGGTGCAGTGGTCGAGTAGCCGGCTAAGACGCAGGAGGTAGCGGGTTTGATTCCCGCCGCGGAACAAATGTTTGCATGATCTACAGATATTTGTTCCGGGTCTGGTTGTTTCTCTAAATATTATATGTATGTATTTACAAAAAAAAATGTATATAAGTATTCTATCAGTAATCTTTTTACCATAGTACAAGATCTGCTTAGTTTGGGGCTAGATAGCGCTGTTTGAAATGTCCAGCAATATTTATTTATTTATTTATTCAATTATAACGGCATAATACAATAACCAATTGTACTCATAGAATAGACTAGTTAAGACGCGACGTAAACAACAGCGGCCGTACCAGGGTACGAGCGCTTGCTACAACATTATACCTATTTCTGGATATAATGCGCGAGAGTATAAATGTACGTCACGGAGTTCGGGCGGTCCGTCTTTACTCAGCTATAAGTGCGATTTATTTAAGCTACTTTTAAAGTAACCTCCGATGCAATAGCGGGCTGTTATAAATGTGACGCCTACGTCTGTGTGTCTGTGGTATCGTATAGTTCTAAACGGATGTACAGATTCAAACGCTGTTTTTTTTAATAGAAAGCTAGTTTAACTGGAGTGGTTCTTAGCATTGTCAGTTTTGAATTTCCAACGTTTTTTTTTAAAAAGGGGGTGAGAAGTTTTTAAATTTATAATTTATATCTGTGTATTTCAAATTAGAGTTGTGTTTAGTATTATACTCGTATGTGTTGTTGATTTAAGAGTTTAATAAATGCGGTATTTGGGTTAAATTAGCTTTAATCTTTTTATCCAATTTTATCCGAATAGCCTGCTGAAACGCCGGAGGTAGCGGGTTCGATTCCCACCGGGGAGCGTTTGCATGATTTACAGATATTTGTCCAGGTCTGGACTATCTTTCTATATATTATAAATATGTATTTAGTTATTTACAAAAAAAGTATATGTATTCTACCAGTTATCTGGTTCCATTGTACAAGCTGTGCTTAGTTTGTGGCTAGATAACGCTGTGTGAAATGTCCAGCAATATTTATTTATTTATCCCGAACCCCTGGATAAAAATAGGTAATGGCAGACTCACCTGCATGCTGTTTAGCATATCTTCTCCCGCTCGCTTGTTGGTTGCGACGATATCGTCCAGGGCAGAGTTCGTCTCTCCGATGAACTGTGCTCCAATAGCTTCAACTTGACTCACTACAGCTTGTGTTTCTCCCTGAGAAGGTAAAATACCATTCGTTAGTTCATTCACTCGTTCATTTTTGGACATCCTGTTTGGGTATTGGCTAATAATCAAAAGTTTGAAAAACGTTTGATACATTTTCAAGGAGAAACGAGTCGTAGCTGGTTACCGACGGATATAGTACAGGAACCCACAATAAGTCGAGATATAATCCATTAACCCAAGAACTGGATAGATAGATTTAGTAAAAAACAACTTTGCAATATATAAAAAAACACGAACCAGACGATGATATAAAAAAAGAACATCTAATATATAAAAATCTCGTGTCACGGTGTTCGTGGTCGCACTCCTCTGAAACGGGTTGAGCGATCTTTCTTGTATGTTTGGTAGGTATCACCCTCCTATCCCCACCCCCCATTTGTTAATCGCGATTTTAGTATTTTTGTGTGAACAATATCCATATAATTTAACCGTCGTTCATTGACGTGAAGTCATTTACATGAAGTGTCGCGTCACTTTGACAAGAGTGTTTTATATAGATTAAGTTCACGCTTGCCTAGAGGAAATCTGTTCACTCGCGACTTGAAGACACCTAGATTGTAGTTATCAGGCGAGGTGTTTATCTCCTTTTTTTAGAAATAGATTAAATAAATATAATGAAGGCGTATTGTGTAAATGTAATCTAATCATATATACATTATATATAAACCTAGAATAAGTACTTTAACTATAATCTACTAACATAATATTGTGTTCTATGTATGTTCCCAAGTTGGTTGAAATAAATGAATTCATTTAATAATTTAATTTCATGTTTATTTTATGTATAACTAGCTGACCCGCCCGCGGCTTCGTAGGCGTAGTTTCTCAATAAACATTACCCTCCTTCTGTGCAGTCGCGTAACGTGTATCCTATGTCTCAAGTCCATTCATAATCTATCTAGGTACAAAATACCATCGAAATCGGTCGAGCGGTTAAGTCGTGAAAACGTGAGAAACAGACAGAGAGCCGCTGGCGGCAGCCAGTTATACATATACACCTTCCTCTTGAATCACTCTATCTATTGCTGAAAACTGCATTAAAATCCGTTGAGTAGTTTAAAAGATCTAAGCGAACAGACAGTGGAAGCTATTTCATTTTATGTAAAGACATATTTTTGGTGATTATCGTCATTACTCCTGTTTGTAGATCTATAAATTGTTAATCCGTTTTTGGCTGTAGGATAGAAACACAAAAAATAAAATAAGTTAACATAAAAGTAACATTAGTTTGTATGAGTTACCTCAGTCTGCTGGTTGGCCAGCTCCATAGCATTGAGGAGTTCCTTGTAGATATGGTCGACCACCTCCACCACGTTGGAGCTGAAGATCTCCATGTCGGTGCTGATGGCGCTCGTCCCTGTGAAGTAGTAATCATCTATCCAGTCAACATTATGGGCATGAGTGTTAGTTGATTACAGTATTGTACATTATGAGCTGGCGGACTCAACGGGATTCATAATTTTAATGTTTTGAAGAGCCAGAATTTAGTCGGTACGCATTTTAAGAATGTAAGGGTACCCGCCCTCGCTTTGGGAGGGTTATGTAAATGTGTATAAAGATATGGTGATCGACGGCCTACGTGGTGCAGTGGGCGAATACCCAGCCGAGACGCAGGAGGTTGCGGGTTTGGTTCCCGTCACGGAACAAATGTTCATCTACAGATATTTGTTGCGGGTCTGGATGCTTTTCTATATATTTTAAGTATGTATGTATTTACAAAAAAACAACGTATTTAAGTATCAGTTATCTGTTTCCCATAGTACAAGCTCTGCTTAGTTTGGGGATAGATAGCGCTGTGTGAAATATCCAGCAATATTTTTTTATTTATAGTACATCCCCCGACGAACTTTCCCACAAGAAGCCTCTCTCTTTAAGTTAATCCCTTGTTTAGCGGAGGCATAGTGAGGCAAAAGCCTTACCTTCCTCGAAGTCCTTGTCATAAGTTTTGACACACTGCGCGTCCTCCGCCCGGGCGGACTCCCACTGCTGCAAGTCCTGCGTCATCAGCTGCATCTCCTGCTCATTGGACTTCAGCAGACGCTCCTGCATTTCCAGGTGCGAGGCGTGGCGAGCTTGTAGGGATACACGCTCCTGTTTAATGGCTTCCAACTTCTTTAATAATCTGTAATGTTAGTTGCAAAACTTCTTCAAACAGGAAAGTTATAAACGAAATAGCTACCAAATTTTACCAGGACCTCTACTCAGATCCAGACAATAAGCAAAAACCGTAACAAAGTGACATAAAAGAAAGCCAGAAGTTGAACTACTCCCGGAAATACTCCCTATTGAAATAGAAAAAGCTATATATCTAGTCAGGTCATAAATTCTGTCACATGTTTAATATAAAATAATTGAAACAAGTTTATTCATTATGTAACCATTTATATACCAAAATGAACTTAACAAAACATAGATTCTTATGACACTAAAGTTTATTCAAAATGACCTCCGTGATTTTGAATACAGGCCTTCAATCTGCGCGGCCAGTCGTCTATCTCGCAGCACGAACGAGGTCCATGTCAATATCGGCGGCTGCCTTAATCAAGGATGTCTTGAGTGACTCCAAATTGGGATGAGGCTTTGAGCACGCCTTTTCCTCCAAGTGTTGCCATATCTTGTAATCTAACGGATTCAAATCTGGACTGGAGGAGGGCCAGTCTTCGTGCCGGATGAAGTCGATTTCACGCGCCGCCAGCCAGTCTTGTGTGCTCTTCGCTCTATGAGCTGGCGCCGAATCTTGTTGGAATACCCAGTGCCTGTTATTGAACATGGTATGAGAAACAGGTTCCACAAGGTTCGTCAGGACTGTATTTTGATAAACAACTGCATTCGTTTTTACACCTTTCTCACAAAAATGTACCTCTGTTAAGCCCCAATAAGAAACTCCCAACCATACCATGAGCGAGGATGGAAAATGACCTCGTTGGACACGCGGAATACGGTTGCTCGCTTCTTCACTACTGTGTGCGTATACCTTATCATTTTGTTTGTTGTAGCTCTCTTCTACGGTAAAAAAAATTTTATCCGAAAAAATAATTTCCCGATATTTTATTCCCGCGTACCGCTTCAACAAAGCGCGGCATCTCTTCAGTCTCAGGTCCATTAGACGAGCATTCAAACAATGTCCTGTTTTCTTCGATATGTCCGAAGCCCTAAGTCTTCATTTAACACCCTATTCACCGTGGTTCTGCTTAACCCCATCTGAAGGGCCAACTGTTTCTGCTTACGTTTGGGATTTCTTTGAATTCGCGCCTTCACAGCTTTTATCACTGCTGGAGTCCTAACAGATCGAGGGCGACCACTTCTTGACCTGTCATCTACACTAGATTCTTCATTGTATCGTTTGATGGTGCGATAAACGAATCTTTTGGTTATATTAAAATTTTTCAGTTTGTCAAAAATTGGAATTGGCGCGTAACCGCAACGATGCAACGCAATAACTGCAACACGGTCTTCTTTAAGCGTCCACTCCATATTTAAAAAAGAGTAAAATTCTAAAAAGTATACATTTTTATTTTCATGAACAATTCGAAATTCGAATTCTATAAACTTTTTTGTGGCCAGCATTCTAAAAGAAAAGTTTTTACTGTGTGACAATACTTATGACCTGACTAGGTATAGTCAGAAGATGGAAAAGGCCCCAGGCCCTGACAAAATTACAAACGAACGACAGGCCACATGATCCGAGATCCTCAGGACAAATGGTGTAAAAGGGTCACTGATTGGTACCCCAGAGATGGTAAACGCAATAGAGGGCGTCAACAAACAAGATGGGAAGACGACCTAAAACTCACAGCTGGACAACACTGGAAAAGGGTAGCACAAGATAGAACCCAGTGGAAAGTGTTAGAGGAGGCCTATGCCAAGAGGCATACCGAACTGCTGGACATTCTATAATAAAATCTGAACTCACATCTACAAAAAAAAACATGTAAACCCAAAGTTTGGAATAAATGGCTTATTATTATTATAATGTTAGTTAAATATCATCATTATACCAGTCATAGGAGTTCCACTGCTGAACATGAACTTTTATTGTTTGTGTTTCTGGATTACATTGAATATACCAGAAGTACCTACTACGTGTTTATATTAAAAAGTGAGCGCTAGATCGAGAGATATATTGTAATTATATTAAGTGTTTTGTTATGTACGACATTAAATTAAAACACGAGTACGACTAATAGCTATAGTGTGACCATTAGTGCTGTGCACTCCCTGAGGTATGCGCGGCGAGGTGGGAGGCAAAGAAAAAACTGCATGAGTTCACATGAGATCAAAACATGTCGGACATATCTTACGATATCAGTTTGCATTTCTAAGGCAAGACTTGTGGCGGGACGATGGTCGGAGGCTATCTATCTGTAATATATTATACTTAATTAGTTGATTAAAATGTAACTTAAATATACTCATATTTTATTAAAAATATGCAGGTGATAAATAAGAACTAAACTTATGATTCAAAGGACTTGTTTTATTGAACATTTTTTATATTTACAAACAATTATATATTCTAACGAAAGTTATTCTGACATAGATTCTGTTTCAACTTCATCTTCCATTTCATATCACGAGATAACGCACGACCCATCTTTGAATATTTATCCCGTGTGCGTCTGACATAGACCGTCCGGTACAAAAGCTACCTACCGCCGTGAGCGTTGACGGCAGACTGATACATCGGAGCGGCCGACACATCCCCCCCGTCTCGCCGCGCGCATACCTCAGGGAGTGCACAGCTCTAATGGTCACACTATAGTAGGTACTGTTTTAAAATAGTTTTATTCAAATTCATTACCGTAAAAAAGAAAATTCAACAACCGTAATATCAAGTTCTAAAATATGAATGAAGCCTGTATAAAATAGGTAAACAAGTCATATTCATTCGTGACTAAGCCGGCATCGTCGCAAAGGCGCCGCCGATTAACATAATTTTTTTTTTATTGGAAATGTATCGATTGCAAGATAATTATTCAAGCTACGGGTATTAATATATAATCAGTTGTTTTGTATTATACGTGGAGGAGATGGAATAAGCTTATGACCCACCTGGTGTTAAGTGGTAACCATCGCCTATAACAGAGAATGGCTTCGTAGGTCACTTAATACGTGCCAGTTAATACGATTCCGGATGTGTTTTAAATGAATGTCGTACATAACAGAACAACTTATATACCTTTGGTCCAAAGCGGCAGTTTCAGCTTCCACATGCCTCTCGAGGCGCCGCTTCTCCTCCTCCAGCCACGCTTGAAGTCGGCAGCGACTCTCCTCGCGTTCCGCTTCGATCTCCTCCATTTGCTCTGTCAGACGCTTTTCTAATTCCATGTTGTCTCTTTCCACTTTCTGTTCAAATAATATTGTACTTTGAAGGATATCATATCAGCCAAAATGTCCTCTTCTGAACTATAGATATCCAAAGCGAGCAATCCAGATGTGCGGCCTGGACCCATAGACTCCCAGTAACCTTTATCAGGCCACCTTCTCAACTAGTGGGGAGCCGTCGCGTCCTACACTGATCTTTCCAGTGCGAAAAATGTATAACAACAAATTTTTTTTTCAGTTACAACTTGGATTCGGAACAAGTGTATGGTCCACCTGTAGGCCTAGCACAGTAACTTTAGAGAAGGGTTTTGATTGAGACATTTTTCTAAAGAAAGAAGACACTTGTCGACCGTCTCGAGCACGGTGATTGCGAGAGTGAACGGGAAGAAACGTTGTCGACACTTCCTCGACAGTAGTCTACAACGCCGAGCATGATAGTCATCATTTTCTCCATCTTTGACATTTAAGGTTAGACAACTTTCTTTTGAAATGTCTAGGTCTTGCGATGCCTAGACAACGCTGTCTTCGCAAGTTGTCTCTTTCGCACTATTCTCAATCTTTGCCAACAAGTTTTGGTTAGATATTTAATTAATTATATATACAACGTACGTTGCTATAGACAGAGTATTTTTCTCTTGTTTATTGAGCCTGCTCGGGGCAAAGACGATTTCGGTTAAATTGACAGAGAATAGAATAATGCTTTAATGTACATCAGACTTAAATATAATAACAACATAAAAAACAAATAACAATACACGCAAAAATGCAAGTGGCGGTCAGTCTTGTCGTCTCCTCGAGGAGTAGACAAGGAATTCGCTGTGCTAGCCTTGCAGGTGTCAAGCCGAGTATGCCTGTAGACCCTTCAAACCGAAACAGCAATATTGCTTGCCACTAGAAATAAGTATGGTGGTAGTCTCTCCCTGGGTGAGCCCTTCACAGAGAGCTCTACTAAGATAAGAGAGTTATGGGGTTACATTGGAGAGTCGGCGACTAGTTGGCCATACGGTACAGACCCTCAGACTATGGCACACTTGCTGAGCTGCCTATTGTGCTCTTATTCTTGCACCCTGAGGGATACTTGTTCCGTTACAGATAACGCTGTTGCAGTGCCCAAGTATTGCCAAAACAACATTTGATGTTTAAAATAATAATTATGAACCAGAAAAAGAAGAAGATAAGAGAGTTATGGGGTTACATTGGAGAGTCGGCGACTAGTTGGCCATACGGTACAGACCCTCAGACTATGGCACACTTGCTGAGCTGCCTATTGTGCCCTTATTATTGCAATATTTGTTCCGTTACAGATAGCGCTGTTGCAGTGCCAAGTATTGCCAAAACAACATTTGATGTTTACAATAATAATTATGAACCAGAAAAAGAAGAAGATAAGAGAGTTATGGGGTTACATTGGAGAGTCGGCGACTAGTTGGCTATACGGAACAGACTCTCAAACTATGGCACACTTGCTGAGCTGCCTATTGTGCCCTTATTATTGCAATACTTGTTCCGTTACAGATAACGCTATTGCAGTGCCCAAGTATTGCCAAAACAACATTTGATGTTTAAAATAATAATTATGAACCAGAAGAAGAAAAAGATAAGAGAGTTATGGGGTTACATTGGAGAGTCGGCGACTAGTTGGACATACGGTACAGACCCTCAGACTATGGCACACTTGCTGAGCTGCCTATTGTGCCCTTATTATTGCAATACTTGTTCCGTTACAGATAACGCTGTTGCAGTGCCAAGTATTGCCAAAACAACATTTGATGTTTAAAATAATAATTATGAACCAGAAAAAGAAGAAGATAAGAGAGTTAAGATAAAGTTTATTTGCTAGAACATAGTAATTACTACTCGTCGAAGTGAATAATTGTTTTACTTACTTCTTTCAATACATGCACTAGTCCGTTCCTCTGTTCCATCCTGGTGAGGATAGAGGTCCTCTGCGCTTCCGCGGCCTCTGCCTGGCTGCGCTCGCTGTGCTCCATGCGCGACACGAAGGAGCGCTGCGCCTGGCACAGCGAGGATACGCGCGCCGCAGCCCCAACGTACTGGAGATAAATATTATAATGGATTACACATGTGGTGACATTATTATTAATATCGATCACGGGTAACTCAGTAATGCTGTGATCATGGTAAATGCAACTGTGACGAAATATCGAATAATATATATAAATATAATACACTTAAATAATCCCAAGAGGTGTTGTTGTAGTGGTATTGGATTGGAAGATTTACCTATGACATAAGAAATATCTCTTGAAGATGTTAGGACTATGTGAATGTTGGGACCATGTAACTATAGTATGTGAGTGTTGCTTACCCATTGTTGTACGAAGCTATGCAGTTTCCCCGCCACGTCGTGTCCTCGCGCGGCGTGCAGCGCGGCGACTGCGCGCTGTAGCAGTCGCTGCACTGCGCTCTGTATCGCGCTGTTGGTGCCCGTCACGGACGAGACGATTTGTGCGCGTTGCGACGCCGTGCTCGATACCAGCTTGCTGTGACTCTCGATACTTAGTTTCTTGATCTGAAATTACAACAACCATTCATCATCATCATCCACAGCCTTGTTCCCCACTCATTTCAGAATTCACCCACTGCTGGGTATATACCTCCCCAAGTTTGCGGCATCCACCACGATCCTGCGCTAGTCTCACCCATAACGGCCCGTGACTCGTAGATCAAGTTCCAAACGTCGAGCTCCGCGGACGAACGAAGGTTCATGACGTTGGGAATCGAGTTACGGAACTCAAATGGTGTTGGGCGGGACACTTGGCAAGACGTGGTGATGACAGGTGGAGCAGGGCAGCGACTGAATGGTGGCCGAGGAATGGCTGTATAAGGGTAGGACGTTCGGCAGCGAGATGGGTGGACGACATCGTTAAAGTCGCGGGCCGTTATCAATCAGTAAATTATCAAATTAGCCATGGGACGTCCACTGCTGAATATAGCATAGGTCTTTTTTTCTTTACACATTATAGAATTAATGTTCTTTACACATTCATACACATTTTTTTATACATTATAGGCTTGCGTTTGACCACGATCTCGCCTGACAGTAAGCGATGATGCAGTTTACGATGGTACACGCTTGCCTAGAAGAAACCTATTCACTCGCGATTTAAAGATACCCAGCATGTAGCTATCAGGAAACACAGACTCTGGCAAGGCGTTCCACTCTTTGGCGGTGCACATAATAAAGGTCGAAGAGAACCGCTTTGTGCGAAAGGGAGGTATTTCTACCATATAGCGGTGGCGCACCGCAGAGCGTCTGGTTGTCCGATGATAGAATCCCTCATATATCCGTCCTATGCTGCACTTTCTAGTACGTGGTCTCCACTCGAGAACCGTTCTGCCCCAACGGCCGTCAATTCCTCAAGCTATTACTACTATTAGGTAGTACTATCCAGGTCCCATTGCTGGACAAATAAATGAATATTGCTGGACATTTTACACAGGCCTATCTAACTCTAAACTAAGCAGAGCTCATACTGTGGGGATCAGATAACTGATAGAATACTTATATAATACTTTTTTTTGAGAAGGGGATATAGGAGTGTTTGCGTCACGGGCGCTATACTGAATGCCGAACGTAACGAAGAATTCTAGCAGAGCGAGGGAGTTACTAGAATCCTAAGTGCAGAGAAGGATGTAAGCACGCCCAAGACACAAGCTTTATCCACAAGGAGAATACTCTACTTTTCACACTTTCTGTGAGACACTAAAAATCAAATCTAGATTGAATCTAGATAGGTTAGTACGATTTACAAATAAGTTCTTAATGTGTGGGTCTCTTTGGTTCAAATTTTAATACAAATGAGGTTCCAAATTCAAATTTGAACATAATGAAATTCAGTACAACTTTACTCCCGGCTTTGCAGAGAATGTGCAGAGGTTAGTTCGATTTACAAATAAGTTCTTAATGTGTGGGTCTCTTTGGTTCAAATTTTAATACAAATGAGGTTCCAAATTTAAACATAATGAAATTCAGTACAACTTCACTCCCGGCTTTGCCGTAGCGATCACCTGCTTTTGGTGAGGTTTACATGACATGTAATTTAACATTGTCGAGCAAGACTTTGATTTCTTTCACCTATCTTAGAAAATGTGTATTTAGTTATCATTTAAATAGTAAATAATGGATGATGAAATGTAGAAGAATACATATTACTAAATACCTCATTCATAATTTCCTCTATTTGGTGCAAGAGATCTTCAAGTTTTTCCTCGTTGGCTTGCAGAGTCTTCGTGTTATTTGTAGCGAAATCGTCTGAAAATACAATTATACAAGTAAATAAAACACTGATCTATAACAACATTACGTCATTTATACTTTTACAACGTCTTTATAAACTAATACAAAAACCAGACACCCCCCCCCCCCCCATTTTAATTGTAAAAAAATTAACACACTAATATTATAAATGCGAAAGTTTGGATTTTTGTTTATTTATTTGTTTGTCACGTCGTAATGGCTGAACTGATTTCGATGAAATGATTTGATTGATGAATGAGACACATAGGCTACTTTTTATTGACAAACCATGCGTGCGAAGCCGCTGGCGGAAGCTAGTTAAGATTAACTTAATAAATTATTAGTTTTAGAGCCTATTTCTGTTGTGGCTGAGATGAAGGAGGTTGCGGGTTCGATTCCCGCTGAGGGACAAATGTTTGCATGGTCTACAGTTATTTATTACGGGTTTGGGTAGTTTTCTGGATGGATGTGTAGAGTACCGAGAATGTACATTAGAGGAAGTTTGAAAATAGCGCCAGTGATAGAATAGATGAGGAGTAAGAGGTTAGCGAGGTATGGGCATGTCATGCGGAGAGAAGAAAACCATATGACTAAAAAAGTGTTAGATATATAGATAATGTAGATGGATTTAGGAATAGAGAAAGGCCGAAGAAGAGATGTATGGACTGTGTGAAGAATAATATGGGTGAGAAGTGACAACGGAGATGACGGCTGATATAGGCATGTTGTGCCGACCCCTCGTAATGTGGGAAAAGGGCAGGAAGAAGATGTGTTACCTAAAGCGGTGTGCAATCCAGTCAGTTCTTCTACTAAGGTCATAGTGAAGTGCTTGGTCCCCGCGGCGACGTTAGAGCGAAGCTGCGAGGCTTGCTCGCGGAACGACTGCGTCACTTGCACGTTTCTGCACTCAACATTCCTGAAACAAACTGTTCTATTAGCTAGGGGTCTACACTGATGTACGAGTGACTCAGCCCCGGATCTAGAGGGGAAGAGAGGGGGGGGGGGGGGGCAAACCACGGCACCTGCCTCGGGCGCTTATTCTGCTCCCTCCCGTGGTCCACGTACATAGTTCACCTAGCTGTTCATTTGATTTGGAACGCTTCAAACTTTAACACTTTCCGCCCCTAGCTGGAGGAGAGGGGGCGCCACATGAAGTCTCTGCCTCGGTTAGGAAAACTCCTAGATCCGGGGCTGGAGTGACCATAAAAGGGTAATAAGTTACTTGTTACAAAAATATAACCGACTTCAGAAGAGAGAAAAACTAAAACATCGGTATTGGAACTCAAAAATGAAAATAAACCGGATAAGTCTGACTCGCGCACCAAAGGGTCCGTAGTATTTTGTTTTATGTGATTTTCCTATATATTAACAATTTTTTTCTTTACTCGTGCTGAGACCTTACTTCTTGCCAAATTTGATGATTCTAGGTCAACGGGGGTTTGATATATTTACGTGCAAAATATGCAGCAGAAATGGCCAAATTTTTTATTGCTTTAACTTAGAAGCTTGATTTAATACAGAATACAGATCCAAGAGACTGTAGAACAACGTTTTTGATATCAATTTTATCTTGATCCCTTCACGCGTTCGAGAGAAAAAGGGTCTTCTTGACAGACAGATAAGACAGATGTGGAACTGAACCCTTAATGAAACATCTATTTCATTTTTTAAGAGCTTTCCAAAATACTTAACACTGGGATGCAAGATATGACAAAAAAAAACAAACGCGTCGAGCATTGACCGGATGATCCAGAACAGTAGAGATACGCATGGGGTATAAATAGGGCGTCGGAAGGCTCCAGCAGTCAGTCTTTACTCAGCTGCAAGTGCGATATATTCAACAGACTTATTAGTGGTTTTAAAGACAAATGGTGAACAATAGTGAATTAGTTTTGTGTATTTATCATTTGGTAATAAATGCGTTATTTTGAAAGAAAAAAATGTGATTATACGGGGTTTATCACGTAGCGTTTTATCTCAACTCGCGCGCAGAGAGCTGCGGCGCGTAGTGCGAGGCGAGACGCAGTGCGGAGCGGATTGCACTCACCCTGATGAAGGTTCACGAATTGAACCGAATCATTGTTGGTCGAAACACCGATAAAACGGTACGTGATAAATCCCGTATTTATAATAATGATTGAAATCAATCACGAAAGTTTTCGAAGTAAAAGAATGTGTTTATTCAACATAAAAAAATACAGAAAAAACAAAATATGAATAGTTAAGTATGTGAACAGTTATGATAAGTGTAAACTCAAAATACTCATTATGTTGTGATAATTGGTTGTGGGAAATTGATAAATTGGTTTTCGTTACTTTATCCTGAGTCCCAAGTTAGTACACACGGCTACAAATCAAGCTCAAAATTCAAGCTATAAATTTCCAGTATAAGCTGACCTCTCATTCTACGAAAAGCCTACACAATGCGAGGTCAGCTTATACTGGAAATTTATAGCTTGATGTGTAGCCGTTTGTACAATCCCACTAATATTATAAACGCGAAAGTTTGTATGAATGTATGTGTGGATGTTTGTTATTATTTCACGCAAAAACTACTGAATGGATTTTAATGAAATTTGGTATATACGTATATTTTAAACTGGATTAACACATAGGCTACATTTTAATGACAAACCACGCGTGCGAAGCCGCGGCCGGAAGCTAGTATTAAATATTTCGGGCGCACGTAGAACACTACTCCCATCTATGGCACGTAGCTCCAAAGTACCAATTGACTCCCTTCAGAGAAGAGCTATTAGAATCATCGGCGATCCCAAACTCGCCGACAGGCTGGAACCGCTGAGTCAACGCCGTGACATCGGATCGCTCAGTGTATTCTACCGCCTGTATAATGGGGAATGTTCTGAGGAGCTATTTGATCTCATCCCGTCGTCGAGATTTTACCACCGCACTTCTCGACAACGTAATAAAGCCCATCCACATGTCGTCGACAATTGGGTATCGCGCACCACACGCTTCACGCGATCCTTTCTACCTATTACTTGTAAGATGTGGAATGAGCTACCATCTGAGGTTTTCCCATTAGGCTATGACATGGCACGCTTGAAGAGAAATGTAAAGAGGTTTCTACAGTGTAGGGAACGCATCGACAATACCCCGAGTGTTGCCGGTGTCAATAGGCGACGGTGACCGCTTACCATCAGGTGGGCCGTAAGACTAATAAATAAATATAAATATTGCTACATTTCACATAGCGCTATCTAGCCCCAAACTGCTAAGCTTGTACTATGGGAACCTGATAACTGATAGAATACTTATAATACTTTTTTTTTGTAAATACATGCTTATAATTATATAGTGTTTGTACAATAAAGTGTTTTCATTGATTAATTCATAGAAAAACATTAGTTCCGCGGCGGGAATCGAACCCGCTACCTCCTGCGTCTCAGCTGGCTATTCGCCCACTGCGCCACGTAGGACGCAAAGACTCTTTCCCCACAGATAACATTAAAAAAAAGAAAAGTATTTACTTGCGTTTGTCTACAGTATTGTGTAGGCAATGCACGTGTGTGGTGGCGACATCGGCCGCGACCAGTATGTCCCGCGCCTGCGCGCTGAGCGCCTGCTCCGTCGCAGACACCGTCTCCACCAAGTGCTTCTGCTCTTCGAACTGCAGCTGAGTGCTTTGCAGCTTCTGCAAGTCGAAGCTATTGATAGAGCGAAACGAGATCTACAAATCTATTTGGACAAATCGGTGTTTTATGTATGTTTATTTGTCCAAAGATAACTTTTGAAGTGTTGATCCGATCATCGTGAAATTTGATATATAGGTAGTGATGGAATAATCCTGGAGTGACTAAATGAGCTAAAAATGTTGGGGAGTTGTTTAGACATCGGAGTTCAAGAGCGGTAAAACATATCAAAACGAGACTATTAGGTAAAATGGGACGTCTAACGAAAGGTTTTCATTATTACATTTTAACCCCGTTCTTATTTTATGTTTGACCCTTGTAGTTTTTATTTTTTTCTTTCTAACCTATCTCGTCCCACTGCTGAGCAAAGGTCTCCCCAAGGCCCTCCAAGCATCCTTAACTGTCGCTATCCCCCACCATCCTCTTTGGAAGGTTCGAAATCGTCCCGCCAATGCTTTAGTTCCAACTATGGAAATTTGCGTTATGGCTGAGTTCCAACCACGAATTAACAGTTTTCGAAAAAAAGTGAGAATTGATTGCTTAATTAATTACTTACTAGTTTTTATAAATTTTATAAAAAATACCCTCATTTTATACCTAAAGAAGAATAACTCAATAAAAATATCTCAAACTTTGTGAGAAAATCAGTTTCTTGTTGCTCCCGTAAAATTTGCCCATATAGACTTACGGATTCTGATAATTAGGCCGACAATATCTATAAATACCTTAAAAACTATAGATAAAGATTCATTTATTTACCAAAACATGGGTAATATTATACAGATGTTACAAAATTAAACGGTTTACCATATTCAGTCATAGTAGTGTACTGTGTCGTAATATGAACGAGGACATTTCTAATTCTGAAGACCAAGTGAGGGTAGTTGCTGCAGCTACACACACTTCCCGACGGTAGCTCCAAGTACTCCAGTCAACCCGAGACCATGACTGTTGCAACACAGCCGAAACGTCGGTATAACAAATAAAAAAGGTACATACGCGATAAATACCAGTTTTAATCAATAATTACATAGTAGTACACTTACTTCTATAAAACAATAAACTTATGACTTTGATTTATTTGAGGGATTTTGTATCGTAACCTTGTAGCGCCAGTCTATTGTCTGTATTTACACATATCTCCTTTCCCTAATCAGTAATTACTGATTAAAACGGGTATTTATCGCGTACCTTTTATATTTGTCATCCCGACGTTTCGGTAGTGTTGCAACAGTCGTGGTCGCGCGATAAATACCCGTTTTTTATCAGTAATAATTATGTACAGTGATGACAGTTTGAAAATCTCCTTTCCGGTTTGGAACCGGCTCTAATTAGAGGTAATTAAGGTGATGGTACTCACATTAGCGGTATTGACCAGCTCTGTTTGTATGTTGGTCAGTTTATTCCTAGTTTCACTCAGCTCTGTGTCTCTCTTCTGTAGAGTCTGGTTCATCTTACTGCAAAACGAAAATTTCTATTAAATTACAGTAGAATATTAGTCATTTAATTTAATTCATATATTAATTCAGAGGTATTAAGCAGAACAATCATGTTTTCGTTCGAGGCACTCTCTGATCGTCGAGTACACCCGATGGACTTGCTCTATATTATTGATTCCCAAAGTGGTCCAGGTGGACTCCCATGGGTCCACGGGAGACTCGACGGGGGTCTATGCTGGCTTGAAAAAAAATAGGGGTTCACAATTCGTAAGCGGGGGGGTCCACAAAAATGTATCTGGTTTCGATAGTGAAGAACTAAAAATAAAATAAGATATAGACAATCATTTATGTACCAAATAGCACACATAATACAAAGTCAAACAAAATATTTGAAATAATCAATATAAAAATAACCATTATTCAGAACGTACATGCAAAACAGACGCAAACAAACAATATAATATAACTATTAACTTTAAACATGAGGTATGTACACAGAACACAAAAAAACCACAATTGTTTTTCAAAAACATTGTTTTTTATGTTCTGTGGGTATGTATGTTGTGTGCTATAGCAGCAAAAGGGCCTCGACTCAGCATTATGTCAACTGGGTTAGAATTTGACGCTGTTATTCTGCCGAGACCGCTAAATCACCCACTAGACCCTGTGAGAGCATAATTATAATAATTGTGTGATGTCATGTATGAAACATGTGATGTCAATAATTAATGTGTATCATAAATAAAAATATAATAATGTCAGCGATATACAAATAACATGAATAAATTACTAAAATAGCAAAATGCCAAATACAAAAATAAAAAAATATATAATAAAATTAAACAATTAGAATTGAATTATAACAAGAAAGAAAAATACCCTAAAACTAGCAGGTAAAGGGGGCGTTCGCACCAGGCAACCCAGTTTTCTGCCCATCTATCACCACTCTTTTGAAATGTTTTTAAACATGTATTTGGAGTTCAAAAGTCATAGCGGTGGTGGCAGATTGTTCCTGCACTTGGTTGCAAGGTATCAAAAGCTGCCCCTAAACGCTACTGTCTTGAATTTGCTGTAGTGTAGAAGGTTTCTCGTTGGTCTTGAGCTATACTTGCTCTGCGATAAGTGAGAATTGATTGGTTTCTAGTGCTGTGAGTAGATGAGTTAGATGGAATCACTTTTTTGATTGGGCGTTTTACTTATTAGGGTTCCGTACCCAAAGGGTAAAACAGCACCCTATTACTGATGCTCCGCTGTCTGTATGTCAGTCTGTCCGTCTGTCACCAGGCTGTATCTCAGGAACTGTGATAGTTAAACAGTTGAAATTTTCCCAGATGATGTTTTTCTATTGCCGCTATATCAACAAATACTAAAAGCAGAATAAAATAAATATTTAAGGGGGCTCTCATAAAACAAACGTGATTTTTTGTTCGTTTTAGCTTGATACTTAGCTACTAGCTTTTGATTGATAACGGCAACAGATAGACGCTTGAAATATTCACAGAATATTTAGTTATATATTCACTTTAAAAATAAATAATTAACTTAAAATAAAATAAATATTAAAGGGGGCTCCCATACAACAAACGTGTTTTTTTTTTGCCGTTTATATAGATGATACGGAACCCTTCGTGCGCGAGTCTAACTCGCACTTGGCCGGTTTTTTGATATCCACTCACAGCACAATCAATTAATTAATTAACCAATCAATTCTCACTTTTTTTTCGAAAACTGTTAATTCGTGGTTGGAACTCGGCCGCAACGCAAATTTCCATACTAAGATCTTATCTTCACATTTTTTTTTTCTACTGGGAATATGGTAGAAATGTAGCTGCAGGGGGTCAACCGGAACCAGCAAAATTTTGAAAGTGGTCTATGAGAAAAAAAAAGTTTGGCAGCCTCTGCTCTATAGGTACTGTTTAACAAGAATGAATGAACACAGTTTATAGTACCTACACCTTAAAATTTTTTTAAGACAAAATACAAGACACAAAGCAAATAGTAATAATAGCAAATAGCAAGAAATGGGCTTCAAAGGGAAAAGATATGTAGATCGCCTAAAAACCCATGAAAATCCGCTGGCAAGAACGCTGGTGGGAAATCATTTTGACACAAATCGGCTGAAAAGAGTCCATGTCTTGGACAACCTGCTTGCTGCATCTAAAGAAGGGAGAAGGAGCGAGGACGCTATGAGTCGAGGGTGCTATTGATCGCTTACACCTGAGTTTAACACATAACATTACATCATGAATGCAAGGAAATTAAAAGTCTTTATAACAGTTTTTTGGTAAAGAATATTTGCGCTCCCGGTATCCATTGTTTTTATTTCACAACTAAACTATGGCCTCTTTTATTTAATAGAAATAAGGAGTTGTCATGGCGGTTGTATTTTATTTTAGTATATTAAGAATGCAATGGGTCTTATTCCATTTACTTACGTGCATCAAATTTACTTACGTGCATTTAGGCATCAGGTATAGAGCTAACAATAACCAATTTTCAGAGTAATGTAAAAAACATTTGATTTGATATCATGTAAGTTAGTAAGGGGTTAGCAGTTTACCTGAAGAGTACTTCAATTTTGTCCTTCTGTTCCTCAACAGCTCGCTTATGCAGCAGCAGCTCCTGGATCTCCTTACGCTGTTCCTCCTGCTTCAGTGTTATCTCGGTGTACGTGTCGGTAGCTAGGTACACGCCTGTAACCAAACCGTATACATCACATGTAACATTTTTAAAACCATCTCAAAAACTTTCGAGCCGGACGGGACTTGAACCCACAACCTTCCTCTTGATACGAAGATGCGCGTTGCATTTCAGTACATTGACAAGAGATGTCGCATTGCTTAATTCTAATAGTAGTTTTTGATTCACATAATTATATTGGTGATTAAATAAATAATTAATGTCGAACATTTCACACAGCGCCACCTAGCCCCAAGCTAAGCAAAGTTTGTACCGGATAAAATACTTACACTTATACTTTTTTTTTGTAAATACATACTTATAATATATAAAAAAATAAAGAGAACAAATATCTGTAGAACATGCAAACATTTTTTCCGCGGTGGGAATCGAACCCGCAAACTTCTGCAACCTCGGACAGCTATTCGGCCCCTGCGCCACGGAGATCATCAATGTGAATAGGTTCTCACGGCGCGTGATATCACTATGGTATATCATATTATTGACAGCGGTGGATTCACACATTTCCCGAGTATAGGCTGTTAAATTTTTGCCGCCCTTCATTCCAACAAGTTAATTTATAGTTTTTGGTTATATTTCTGAGCGAATCGATAAGGCGGCTAAATGTAGTATGCTACTGGTTGGGAGCCGCGAACTGGGTGTTATACCATAGAATATAGAAGTTTGTGGTACCGTTGCTTGAATGTACAATGAAAGGGAAGAGGGAAAAGTCATCGGAAAGATGGCTTACAGACTTCTTTCTGCAAAATACTTATCAGAAAAAAAACAGTCCCCAAATTTGCCGCTCCTAAAATCTGCCACCCTAGGCTCAAGCCAACTCAGCCTGTGGGTAAATCCGCCACTGATTGTTGAACGCAGGACAGTGCATCGTAGGGCACGTTTCTAAGTACCGTGACCTATGAGGCAATACTTTGCTATAAGGATGGTCACTACTTATCATCAGATGGGCCATAAGCTTGTTCCACCATCAGCAAACTATGCTATGAAAATGCTAGACCCCGTCTGCCACGACTCTTGGCGTATACTATAGTTAGATAGATAGATAACGATTTATTCTACATCATAACACTCAAATAAAAAAAAAACAATTAGCGAATTTCTTCCAGACCACCTTTAGATGTAACTTTTGAAACTAATATGGTTAAGAACATTTCTTGCAGTAAAAACGGGATATTTAGTTTACTGAGCCTGGAATCCTGTGGTGCGAATGTGTAAGAACCGAAGAAGTGAAATGCCAATTACGCGTCCTGATACCGTGAGTGGTGTGTGTCGGAATCGATTTATGAACGAGAATGAAACCGGTGGTAGTGATAGTATTAGTGAATTAATTCCTAGCAAGAGACTGAGAAAGAGATCGTTATATCTGCCAATAACCATCCACCCGCAAATAGTTTAGTTTACCCGTGATCATGGCGCATACAACTGAATCGAAATATCGGTATACTCAAAAACCCACAAAACATGGTAAATATTCCGTTTTTACTGCAAATAACCTTTGGATGGACAGTTACCGTTTTTTTCTCTGGAAGCTTGCAAATCCCTCTTCAAGCGATCAATCTCTTCCACATACTCCTTCAGAATGGCCTTCTTCGTCATCTTCTGGTTGATCTCCGGTTTATTCTGTATGTTCTTAGCTCTGTGCGCGTACTCCAGCGTGCTCATCGTCTCCTCCAGGTCCTTGTGGCCGGGAGAGATGGTCGCTATGATCGAGGTCTTTGTACGACCGCCCAGGGACTCTTGGAGGATCCTCGTTAATTTTGACTCTCTGAAAGATAACATATTATGTGAAAATTGCTTCCATAGTGGGAGGCAATTCAAAAAATGAATGATAACAAAATGGGAGGGACACAGTTTGATGTTGCAGCTACATACCTATGTATCATCTGCATCCAAAATTCAATTACACCACTGGATAGCTAATGGATCAACGAATTCGTTACGCTAAGTGAGGACTGTGACGCATCGCGCGCGATGGAGGGAGAAGCGCCGCCATTTTGAGGTCATTTTGCTGCGTTTCGAAATTTCCATTTAATATAACTTTTGACTTATAACTCTTATAACTTGAGAAGCTACGACATTCGTTTAATCGTAAGTTTCAATCGACAGCTCTCGTCAAAATTTATGATTGTTTATACAAAAAATATTACCTGTTACGTACACGTATTCACGTACATCACACGACCGTGACACAGCCACACCCCATTTTTTTTAAATTCACTATATGCTATGTCAGTAGATAATCTAAGAGACGCTTGAAAAAATCTGGCATTATAGTTTACTAGCTGCCGCCCGCGACTTCGCACTCCTCATTTCCAACCCACGGGAACAGATTACAAGGATGAAAGGTAGCCTATGTCCTATTCCAGGTCATCATCAACTTATGTTCCAAATTTCAGTAAAATCGGTTCAGTAGTTTTGGCATTAGAGGAATTGAATTAGGAGGTTTGGAATTAGCTGGCCCGCTTTTTATAAAATAAAATATAGGCTTTAACACTCAGACCAATAAGTTTAAACAACAATCTTTAAATGAGATAGCACACTGGATAAACAATCTGATCTTTTTTACCCATCTTCAAGTCAGAAGTTACTTAGACGCGCTGTCACTTGTCAATCTCTTACAAACCTACAGTGCGTATCGAACCATTTTAAGGGATGGCCTGACCAACAATGACAGCGATGCGACAGCAATCGACTAACGTAACATGGCTACCGGACTGATTAGCCAGCCTAGCTGTAGGTAAGTACGTGCCTGTAAGGTATATGCGGATGTCTCTCCACGAGCGCGGTGATGACGCGCCCGAGCGTCAGCAACGACTGGTTAATGTTGACGCACTCGCGTGCGCGCTCGCGCTTGGCTGGATTGTCGGACCCGGCCTGGAACATATCATTTTTTAAATAAATAAAAAATACTTCACATTTTACACAGCGCCTAAGGTAAAAACGCTCAGGGTAAAACGGTACCCTATTACTGAGGCTCTGCTGTCTGTCTGTCCCTCTGTCACCAGGCTGTATCTCATGAACCGTGATAGTTAGTCATTTTACACAATTAGTCAAATTTTCACAGATGATGTATTTCTGTTGCCACTATAACAGCAAATACTAAAAACAGAATAAAATAGGTATTTAAGGGGGGGCTCCTATACAACAAAAGTGATTTTTTGCTCGTTTTAGCTCGATATTGATAACGGCAACATGTAGACGCTTGAAATATTCACAGAATATTTAGCTAAATATTCACTTTAAAAATAAATAATTAAATTAAAATAAAACAAATATTTAAGGGAGGCTTCCATACAACAAACGTGATTTTTTACCGTTTTTATAGAGGATGGTACGGAACCCTTCGTGCGCGAATCCAACTCGCACTTGGCTGGTTGTTTTATGAATTATAGGCTATCGTTTGACCACGATCTCGCCTGATGATAAGCGATGATGCAGTCTATTATCAGTTATTACCAGATAGTAAGTTCTTCTTTCTGTTGTAAATCTGTTAAGCTGTTAGATGTGGTGTGATAAATGTTTCTCGATGAGTAGTTACCTTGCTGATGTTCTCGGAGCCGGCCAAGTCAACGAGGTTGAGTTTCCCGATCTTGACCAGCTCCTCGCCTTCAGGGCTGTTCTCTCGCATGTGGACTACGATCGTGAACACTGTGTGAGATCGACTGGAAAAAACAAATTAACATTTCAAACATTTATATAGTTTTTTGTGATTAACCCGTGGAATGTTTTACGAACACACGGGTGTTCGAGAAATTTGAAAGCCCCGCGTGTCAGCCGAACACACCGGTGTACAAACTAGTTTGAGCCCATTGGATCCGGTTTTTTCAATTTCGTATTATCTAAACGCCCATTGGCTGTACTTTGTATGAAGTAAGGTTCATTACGATCAACATACAGATGTTTTATTGCGTCCAAGACCGAAACAAACAGGTACAAATAATAAATCTTAGACAACAGTGCTCACGGCCCTGTCATGGCGGCCGTGTCTTGTTTTAGTTTATAAACGGCTTGGCGGTGCAATTATGCATAAATATATATACTACCTATGGTACCTAGGTACCTAGGACAAACAGTCCAATTAGGTACGTCTAACTTCAAGAAAGAGGTCAATCGTCGAATCCAACTCGGATGGGCAGCGTTTGGGAAATTTCGCAACGTCTTTTCGTCCAACATACCTCAGTGCCTTAAGACGAAAGTCTTCAATCAGTGTGTGTTACCAGTGATGACATATGGAACCGAGACGTGGTCCTTCACTATTGGCCTTATGAATAAGCTCAGAGTCGCTCAACGAGCTATGGAGAGGGCTATGCTCGGGGTTTCTCTACGGGATCGAATCAGAAATGAGGAGATACGTAGGAGAACTGAAGTCACCGACATAGCCCGACGGATTAGCACGTTGAAGTGGCAATGGGCAGGCCATATAGCGCGCAGAACAGATGGCCGATGGGGCCGAAAGGTTCTCGAGTGGAGGCCACGGACCGGCAAGCGCAGCGTAGGACGTCCAACCACAAGATGGGCAGACGACTTGGTAAGAACCGCAGGTCGGCGTTGGATGCAGGCCGCTTCCAACCGCAGTTCCTGGAGATCAATGAGGGAGGCCTTTGTCCAGCAGTGGACGTCCTACGGCTGATATGATGATGATGATGATATATACTACAGAGCAATAGTGTTAGATTTAGTGAATACCTATCGTGAATTGGTAAAATATGGCAAAATGTGTCAAGATTTTGACTCGAAATCATGAAGTTGAAAAGAAATTTTATAATTTCTGCGTCAAGTAAGTTTTTTAAAACTATTTATATGATAAATATATATAGCTGATAGGAAATTTCAAACCGAAAGCAATGATGTATGATTTATATCATATAACTAGTGGACCCGCCGAACTTCGTATCGGCTTGACATGCATAGGTATAACGCGGGCTGTCAATATAAGTCACCCTGGTAGAATTGTCAATTGTTGTCCCCGGCCATCATTAAGTATGAGAAAATGAATGACTTCCACAAATAATTCAATACCAAAATTAGCCAAATCGCTCCACCCGTTCTCGAGTTTTAGCGAGACTAACGAACAGCAATTTTTATATATATAGACAATATATCTCGGGATAACTCCTACCGAAGCATCTGTTTCAAACGATATTCATTTTTTTTTACATCCTCTTTGACGATATTTGCAGCATGCATTCTGTCAATTCTATGTCAAACGTCATAAGGTTACATTATAAAAGCGCTAAGGTTAGATTATAAATAATTTTATATGGTGGTTAAGTATTCTTAAATTTTCTAATTTTGCGCGCAATTTTCTTATTTTTTTCTTTCATAAGAACCTTCTCCTAACAATAAGAAATACAACAAAAAAAGAATTGACCAAATTGGTCCAGGCGTTGTTGAGTTATGCGCTACCAACACATTTTGCGATTCATTTTTATATTATAGATTATAACGTAATGCCGTATATCTAAGTTTTCCGATGACTTCTGCCACTATCTCCAGTCAAACGCATCCATTGCCTACACCCAACTCTCGCGTCCATCAATTAAAAAAAACTACGATCCCACAGAGAGACAGACAGACAAGCCGCGGCTAGACTAGCAGTGTTGTGTTGTTACCTTGACTGTGCGTTCATGAGGGTGGAAGCGACTCGCTTTCTTTCCTGACCTTGAGCCATGATCTTGTACACTTCGTTCTTGTTGGAGACCTGACAAAGAGCAGTTTAGATATTGTAATTATCTGTAATACAGAATGGATAGAAAACTCACATGGAAAACACACATCAAAACAAAGAGAGATGAAGCTATAGCTAGATCACACGAAGGAAATCAAAGCCAACCCTAGAAAAGAAGCTTCTGACATACAAAGCGGTGATAAAGCCCTAAGGAAAGGTTGTCTGGAAGTGATCGCTTTTAGCGATAAGACCGCCAATTGTACTATCGCCTATCTAGTTTTAAATATGATTTGTTAATTTAAGTGTGTATTCTGCCCGTCCTTACCTATGGTGCCCAAACTTGGTCATTAACAGAATAAGTCCAAACTCAAGGTTTGCCAGAGCCATGGAACGCATCGTGTTAGGGGTAAAGAGAATCGACAAGATCCGCAATACCACACTGCGAGCGAAGACGGGCATCACAGATGTTGGTGACCAGACTGCCAGGCTCAAGTGGCCCAGTCCCACAGGGTCACGTCATTCGTATCATTCCCATCGTGTGACGACTGTTGCCCATTTGTCTGTACAAATGGGCAACAGTCGACACACGATGGGTGCCTGCAGATGAGCGTCGAAGCCGGGGCAGGCGGAGGAAGCGTTGGCGTGACGACCTCGATACATTCCAAGATGGCTGGTGGGACGTGGCGAGTGATCGTGAGATATGGAGGAACATGGGGCAGACCTTTGCTCAGCAGTGAGAAAGTATAGGTTAAAAAAAAAATGTAAGTGTGATGTGCCATGCTCGGTATATTACTCTTGGAGCACATACCCAATCTCGAAATCCGACGTCGCACAAAGGTTGTGGACGTGGGTATGAGGATCGTAGGACTGAAGTTGAGATGGGCTGGACACTTGGCTAGGAGGGATAACGGGCGTTGGACGAAGGCGATTACAGAGTGGTGGCCAAGGCATGCTCGTAGACCAAGAGGCAGACCACCCGCCCGATAGTCGAATGACATTGAAAGCGTAGCTGGGTGTCAATGGGACTCGCAAGAGGCCGGAAAGAATGGCGTAATAAAGAGAAGGCCATCAGTGGAGGAACCCATCAGTGGGTTTGTGGGTGGTTACCATTATTCTATTCTATGGACATATGGAATAAAACTCTGGGGAAATGCCTCCTACTCAAATAGAAACGTCCAGTGACTCTTCAACTTCTACACTGTACAAATTCTATACTGAAATCTATGTAAAATGCGCCATGGTTTATTACAACCAAAGAACTGTATGAACACTTGAAAATAGCCACAATGAGGGAAGAGATTAAAACTCATGGAGAAATCGTATAAAATCAGACAATTGAAGCATCCTAATCAACTAGTTGTGAAGCTCCTCGAACCAAATCAGCAAAACCGCCTTAAACGCCACAACACACTAGAAATGAGTGACAGAAGTTAGTTTCTTCAAATGTGCAATACTCAATGGATTCAGCACAGCACGCCAATTATGCACTCCAAATATCTGCTTATAGCAAATATCTGCTGATCATAGAACTTTAAGATAAAAAATAAAGAATCGTAGGGCTTTGGCTGTGTATGCATTTGTTTTGTTATATCTACAAATAAATGTATTTAGTTTGTATATTGATAAGCTAATCTTACAGTGATCTCCTCGAGTCCATTAACGATGTTGCTGCCCTTCCTCGCTACATCCTCATAGATCCTCAGCTTGGAGTTATCCTCGGAGCTGGAGAGCAGGTCGAACAGCTCTTCGTTGTACAGCTCCAGGTAGGAGACGCGGACCGTGTACTCCGTGTTCGAGAGACGCAGCTCGTCGAATAGCTGCGACAACGCGCGCGGGATTATACCGGCTAGCGGGTCCTGAAAACGCATTTACATTAATAAGATTATTATTTTTTATGGAATAGCACGATCTCGCCTGATTGTAAGCGATGATGCAGTCTACGATGGATCACACTTGCCTATAAGAAACCTGTTCACTCGCGATTTGAAGACACCCAGGTTGTAGTTGTTAGGAAACACAGACTCAGGCAAGGCCTTCCACTCTTCGGCGGTGCAAATAATAAAGGTGGAAGAGTACCGCTTTGTGCATAAGGGAGGTATGTCTACCATGTAGCGGTCAAAATGAACGAAAAGGAACTGTTTCTTTGTCCGATGATAACTTTCAAATATTTAGTTGCTTAGTATTTTTTTATGTAGCACAATAAAATACAATTATCATCATCAACATCATAAGAAGATTTCCTTCCTTTGAAGATTTCATCCTTTGAAGATTTCCTTGAAGTCTATGGAAATCTTGTGCCCACTGCCACTTCAGCTTGTTAATCCTGAGTGATTAAGACATTGACCCTAACACTTAATTTTGGAAATCAAATAACTCGAGCGTGATGAGGATTAGATATTTTAAAAGATTATCAGAAAAAGTCTAAAGTATAATTTAAATTAAATCCCAATACGTTAAGACATAAATGTAATAAAATAATTACGAAATAAAGGTAAAACTTCGATATTTCTGTTTCTTTGGCACAGAGACATACAATTTGGTTTATAGTAAAGCATTAAAAATTCAACACTTGATTATGTTTTTCACACATTTATATAATTTCTATGGTTTTTTGATTTCCATAGAAAAAAATAGAAAATTATCATAAATAATGTTCTAAGCAAAATTGAAGTTCTACTCTCGCACTTGAAATAGTTATTAGTCTAGACTAATATTATAAAGCGGAAAGATTTGTATTTTTGTGTGTATGTTTGTAATGATTAAAATAAAAAACTACTGGTCCGATTTCAAAAATTCTTTCACCATTGGAAAGCTTCATTCACCGTGAGTAACATAGGCTACTTTTTACCCAACTGCGCAAAGGAGGGTAATATTTCTATTGAAAAACTACGCGAGCGAAGCTGCGGATTGGTCAGCTAGTTTTTCAATAAAAATATTACCCTCCTTCTGCGTAGTTGGGTAAAAAGTAGCCTATGTCACCCGGGGATAGTGTAGCTTCCCAACAGTGAAAGAATTTTTTAAATCGGTCCTATAGTTTCGGAGCCTATTCAATACAAACAAACAAACAAATCTTTCCCCTTTATAATATTAGTATAGATAAACTATACATTTTACTAAACTATATTAAAGATACATTAAAGATTAAGATACATAAAGAGATGTATAAGATACATTATACAAAAAATACGCAAGACATAGCTATTAAATATCCTATTATAGTTATTATTTTTATTATATTTATTATAGTTATAGTTACCTACTAATAACCTAATACTTATACGTAATAACCTAAAAGTTTACATGGACAGGTATTGCTCTTTGACTCTAAGCTTAAGAAGCCGGCGAACCCCGAGCGCAACTTCAATTCGGCCGCGTCAAAGACTTCGGCCTGAATATCGCTATCCCTGTTTAGTGACGAAGTTTAGCCACGCAGAGCGACAGTGATAGCAATAGAACGATTCTAAATTTGATTAGATTTTGACCGTGTTCCGCAATACCAAAAATAATGACTTTAAACTTGTTGTATTTTTCTCACTATGTTGTTATTCTGTAACTAGACGATATAATATATGTTCCCATGACTAGGATACGTAAGATGTTGTTGTTTTTAATACGAAACAATTAGGTTGAAAACAGGTCTTTTATGACGTAAAAACATGCAGAATGCGATACGCTTCTATTTCATTTTAGGTAAGTAATTTGATCTAATAATATGGTTGGGAACCTAGATAAATAGAATTCAAATTAAAATAATAGGTTGGGGAAAAAGTCTTTTCGCATTATAGTATGTATGAACTTGTAATAAAATCTCTTTAGCTATACTATTTGTATCTGGCTGGTTTTGGTATCATTCAAAGTTTAAATTTTAAAGAAGATAATTCCAAATTAGGAAAATGTGTAATTTTTATTTGTTTTTCGTACTGTAAAGATGAGTGAATCTAATAAAGAAATTCGATACATTTTAAAATTTTACTACAAAAAAGGTAAAAATGCAACGCAAGCCGCGAAAAAAATTTGCGATGTTTATGGACCTAGTGCAGTGTCTGTGAGAGTAGCACAAATTTGGTTTAAGCGTTTTCAATCCGGAAATTTTGATGTCAAAGATGCACGTCGCTCTGGTCGCCCTATTACGGATAAAATTGATGCCATTTTTGAAAAAGTGGAGCAAGATCGGCGTATCAGTAGTTACGACGTAGCTGAAGAACTGAGAATTGACCACAAAACAGTTTTGGCGCATTTGAAAAAAACTTGGTAAGTACGCAAAAAAGCTCGATATTTGGGTACCCCACGAGCTCACTGAAAGAAACCTAATGAACCGTGTACTCATTTGTGATTCTTTATTACGACGTAATGAAACAGAACCATTTTTGAAGAAGCTGTTAACTGGTGTTGAAAAGTGGATCACGTACGACAAGAACGCATTATTCAACCACCAGGCAGGACCATCGATTCTGAACTCTACTGCGAACAACTGATGAGATTAAAGCAAGAAGTTGAGCGAAAGCGGCCGGAATTAATCAACAGAAGGGGTGTGGTTTTTCATCATGATAACGCTAGACCTCACACATCTTTAGCCACTCAGCAAAAATTAAGAGAGTTTGACTGGGAGGTGTTAATGCATCCGCCGTATAGTCCTGACCTTGCACCTTCAGATTTCCACCTGTTTCGGTCTCTTCAGAATTCTTTAGGCAGTGTCAGGTTAACATCACGAGAGGACTGCCAAAACTACTTGTCGCGGTATTTTGATCAGAAGCCCCAAAACTTCTATAGCAATGGGATCATGTCCCTACCTACAAGATGGCAAAAAGTTATCGAACAAAATGGTCCCTACATACTTTAGTTAAATGTAAATAAACTATATTAAAAAATGTTTTGAATTTTCTTAAAAAATGCGAAGAAACTTTTTCCCCAACCTAATAATACCTTATTAAGGTAGAAATATGCTCCAATTAGAAATAATCTTGGTAGTACGTGTTGTATGGGCGATTCCCCTCCGGTTTCCCCTTAAAAGTGTTAAGTGATGGACTTGCGCGGATAGTGTGCTAGAGAATTCCACAGTTTGACTCCATGGACAGGGAAGGAATCGCCATAGCGACTGGATGAATGAGGAGGAAAAAGGGATGTCCGTTTTTTAGGGTTTATTTAGCTCTGTGAGTCTTCTTTGATTTCTTTGAATAAGGTTCCGAGCTGCACCTGCTGGCAGTCGCAGTCAGCAGCGGCGCTCGGAAGAGCACCTTTACTGTGAGTTAACATAACTTACGTTCTGCCAAGGATGCTCGTCTCCCGTGCTCTCGCCCACCATAGTATGTGTTTTCCCCGTGCCGGTCTGCCCGTACGCGAACACGGTGCAGTTGTACCCCGCAAGTACTTCTTCAATGAGGGGGCTGACCACATCTTGGTATATTTCCACCTGAAAACAGCATACTACAATTAACATTTTCTACGACAAATGAACATATAATCTCTCTCGATCGTTCAAGCCACGTTAGAGAAGATACCTGCATTAAGCGAGATCAGTAGAATAATAACCGGATGTCAGAAGCCTACCCTTTAGCGGGTATAGCGCCACCTGACATCCGGGTAGATATCAACTGTGCCACAGAAAAGGCAAAACAAGAATGTAATGACTAGATCGGATAAACTTTACCTAAAGTTAACAGTTGGCTAGTATGGATAGCACTTTTTTATCAAAAAATATTTCGTGATTCCAGGATCAACAATTTTTTTTAAATTTATTTATCTACTTAACCTAGACATCCCCTAGAGCTGCATAGGTATTTCTGGTATGTTATTCATCTCTCATATAGTCTAAAGAAATTCACATTCTACGAAAAAACGCACACTTTGGCACATATGTATGTTAGGTATACATAATGCCTTGTTACATCGTAATATGATTGCTTTTCCCTACTTTTACTATCCGTAATTTTAGACGAAGCGAAAACAACCTTGTAACATGTGTCAGATTGGGCCTATTAGACATCAGGGAATATAAGCATTTTTTAAGTGTAAGAGTGAGATGGCCAATTCTACCTGCTTAATATTTAACGTTAAATTAATATGCATCCAATCCCAGGATCCCCACCAAGAAAACGGTTGCAGGGGCTTTTTGCGATTCAGAGAAACCACCTCAAATTATGCAAGTGATGCCTGTGTTACCCTGTGGAAACTAAATAAAGCCCCCCCCCCCCCCCCCCCGAGGAACTGTCCCCTTGTCAACACCTACCTTGGCCAGTGTGGAGGACCCTCAACAGACTGCGCGCCCAAGTCGGCCGCTGCAGGTCTAATCTTAGTATGGATGGTAATGGAATATTAAAGACAAGTCGGCCGCTGCAGGTCTAATCTTAGTATGGATGGTAATGGAATATTAAAGACAAATCGGCAACGCAATGCAAATGTGGTGCTCAGCTCCAAACACTGGCACACGTCCTTGCATGCCCATTCTGCCCTACCAACTGCACGATGGGGAAATTAATTACCTACTCCCAAACAATGGTTGTGTGGCCACGTCAAATCATACAAATACTCATAATATCGTCGCTGTCAGTTCAAAGGACGTATGTTGAAAGTCCTTTTATTTTCCAAAAAAATGTATAGTCCTGAAACGAAATTTGTTACCTTACCTTACAAATCCATAGATTTGTTTAATTAAAGCTTGTCCCTGAATATTGAAGTCTATGAATACAAATGTAAAAATTCCAAATGTAAAAACAATTTGTTTTTTGTCTCCTGAAAACCTACTGTTTTATCATACAACCTTTTGAACTGACAACGACGATATATAATTTAGTCGCTAAATTCGTTTAGGGATCATTGTGTAAGCCGGGCTACAACTTCTAGAAATTTCTTACACCATTAATGACCTAGAATATGAAAAATAATTATGAGTTGATTAGTTTAGCTTTAAAAAGTTTATTTTTTAACAAATAGAACTTGTCAAACTAACCTAGTTTAAGAAAAGAATCGTATTATAATATTTTCACAGAGTAATATCTCTTTACCTGTTTTGCTTGAGGCCCGAAAGCCCTGTCAAATGTGAACTTCTTATTATGATTGCTCTGTTGTGATTGTCGGACGACCACTTCACGATTATGTGCTACCTCAATGACTCCAAGGGACTTGATGTCTCTCTCTCGTTGATTGAGTGGTCTGGAACAGTTAGAAGTAAAATTTTGTAGCATGGTTAATATGTCAGTTATCTTTTTAATTGGGGCTACTTGTTTCATGCAAATCCATAAAATAAATATTCCCGGGCTCAATGAAAACAAACATTTCACAGTATTATGTATTCATATTTCTTTATTTGCGACACAAAATTAGTTTACAAACATCTTTTTGAAGTAAAACGTAATCCATAAAATAAATATTCCCGGGCTCAATGAAAACAAACATTTCACAGTATTATGTATTCATATTTCTTTATTTGCGACACAAAATTAGTTCACAAACATCTTTTTGAAGTAAAACTTCTTTACACACGCTGGACTTGGGGAGTAAGCTGGTGAATGCGTTACGAAAATGCGAACGGAAGTTGAGAGGGAGATATAAGTTAGTGAAGATAGAAAGAGAGAGAGAGTTATGTTTCATCTATTTTTAACATTAATGTGCGAGTGCGAGTTGCGTCTGTCCAGAATGAATATAGACTGATCGACCTACAGACGTGTGGACAATATTGTAATTGGACAATTTAATAAATTAATATTTTGAAAAGGAAGTTTTACTTCAAAGCACACCCGTTTTTTTTAATTTAATCTATTTTTAGGGAACTTGCGTCATTCTTAACGTCGATGTCAGCTCCATAATTGTCTACAGTGACAAATAACTATAAAACATCCTCCTTCAGCAGGTCGTATGTGGACCGGTAGAGCATGTTAGCTGAGTCAGACGTTTGTTCAGCTAAAACAATCTGAAACCGGCCCACATTGATCTGGTTCACTTTCAGCGTTCTGTACAACTCCTCTATCATAGATTGACTCCGGACACACTCTGTTAAAAGGTGGTATTGGTACTATCAGCAAAAAGTCCGCTCTGCCACCTTAAGGGTGAATTTTCTATGAAGCTACTAGCAGTTACCCCGCCTTGAAGTTTAATAAAACCCGCCTTGAACTTTAATAAAACTCTAAAAGTCATAAAAACAAAGGGCTTTCACAAAAATAAACAGATGTTCAATATTGTTCATCTCTCCGTTTGGCCAAAATAAAAGGACAAAAGAAAAAGGCGGTGTCAGCTAGCTAACTACTTGCAAGCGAAACTGTTTCAAAACTGGCAGAGCGGAATTTTTGCTGACTGTACATCCTCCACCACCCCACAAATATAACAATTAGGAGTATCTATCTTTTTCATTAAAAATTTAAAGCTGTTTAGAGACATATCCCGGAGCGCAATCTATGGGCGATTACAATCCACTTCCTACTTATACTAGCGTTGGTGAATCATGGTATGTGAGGGGCTCACTTTGAATAGTTTGATACCAGATGCCCTTCTCCCGAGATGCAATATCAAAGTATTCCTTCCATTTAGATCTTATACCCGCTCTATATTTATGTAGCAATTCTAAATAGTCAGGTTTCATAAAAACTTCAGTACCATTTGATATTGCCTCCCGAACTAGGGCATCTGCTACTTCATTACCATGTAGGTATGTTGACATGTGAAGGAATCCATTATGATTAGAGTAGTAGTAAGAAGAATCATAGATATATGTCTGGATAAGTCTCTAGGAGAAAGAGTCTCATGGCTAGTTTTACAGATTTTATTGAAAAATAACTCTACTAAGCCACGATCAGGAATGCTTGTTCAAGTGATTTTTGTGGTATTCCTGGTATTATAAGGTAAAGGCGTCATGCGGTATGACTATAATTGTGTATGAATAAGCATAAATGAATGTAAAAGAACGGTACACAAATGTAATTAGAGAAATAATCACCTGAGTCGAACAAACACTTGAATGTTTTGATTTTTTTCTTTTCTACTTCCTTTTTCAGAAGCCATCATATTTATTCACAAAACAAAACACCATAAAACACAATCACACCAATATTCACAAAATCTCGTCAAATATTTTCGTAAAATGTTCGTTGAACAGACGTTGACCCACAAACAAAATTCAAATTTCAGTTTGCAAATGTTGCAAGTTTAAAAAATATTTATAGGGCTGTATAGATACAAATATTTTTTAAACTTGCTTAATTTTTTTAACCGATGGATATATCCGTCCTATAGGAACCCGCCATTAATTTATCCGTCGGTAGTCAGCTACGACTCGTTTCTCCTTGAAAACCTGTCAAATGTTTGACACTATTGGCTTGTACTCGTTAAAATTACCTATTACTTGTGCTGGAAATCGTACCTAATCACGGTAACGTAATGACGGTAACGGTTTGCTAGTACTCTATGTGAGATGTTGTTGTTGTTGCATTTTTCAGTGTAAATTTATTGTTATCTCTATTAAAATATTATTATTTATTTATAAAGAGTCTGGGCATGTGGTCTCCCGTATCTTAGACATAGATAATTTTCTGTAAAGTTTTAGTAAATACTCGCTCAGTCTACACAAAAGAAACCGTTTGGGATTCCTTAGTTTTTGAATGCCAGTGAACTGTTTCATTTAAAGAAAGCTTTTTTTTATAAAATGGCAAGTAAAATTACGCACTTCAAACACATTCAATCAATGTAAAAACTTGCGGTGCGATCATTACCAGAACGCACAAAAATGTACGGTTTTCCGTACTATTTGACTCCGACCGTACTTTACCCGTACCTAAGCTCCAGTCGTGCTTATTTCGTAAGTAATATTTTTTTTTAAAACCATAAGCCTAGCCTATAACCCGGCGACAGATGTGAAACAAAATTCGGGCACACATCATAACATTTGCATACATTATGAATGCAATTATGCTTGCCAGACATTTTCTATCACACATTTGTCGCAAAGATGGCTGACAAAACATAATCGTCGCAATGGATTTTTCTTGGCGTTCAAAACCTAGAAATAAATAGGTACCTACTGAAATACTTATGAACGATGCCACATAGATTGAAATAAACATAATCGCAAAAAAACTGTGGTAGTTTAGTTTACCTACACTACAGTTACTCTCAAATAAAAATAAGAGAAACAGTTTTTAACTACATACAGTAGTTATCAACTGAATTAGTAGGTAGGTAACAAGTTAAAATCACACTAATATTGTAAATTCAAAAGTTTGGACGTTTGTTTATTTGTATGTCACTCAATCACGTCGGCTGAACCGATTTCGATGAAATTTGGTATGTACTTATAATATAATCTGAATTGATACTTAAGCTTCTTTTTGTCCCATAAATCAGTTCCCATTTTCGTTTCAAGTTTCTAAATGTATTTTGCACCTCAGAACAACGTGGACGTAGCTGCTTGCAACAGCTAGTTATACATTAGTAACAAGAAAAAATATAATATAAAACATAATATCTTTATAAAAAACTATAGTACATAATATACTTAAAATAATTTAATTATTTTATCGTTTGCTTTCTATGAATTGTGTTGCAAAACAAAATCCTGGAACCAACAATTCCAAGCAAGTGGCGGATCCAATATTTTTACGATATTTTTTATTGTGTAGGGGACGGTGGGAAAAATAAATAAGTTTGAGAATCTTTATTGCTAAAGGTAGCCTTTCGAACTAAGCGTCGCAGTCGCAGCATCTATAGCGTCACCAACGCCGCGTCACTAACGCCGCGACAGAGACGCTTTGGTGATTTTGGATACCCACGACAGACGCACAGTCACATCACACTTTCGCCGCGCGCCGCCCCGACCGGATTGATCTATAAAGCAGTCTTCATAAAACATGGATTTGCAACTTGTTTTGCTAGAAGAGGAAGATGATGATGATCTTTTACTTCAATACTACCTCAGTTTGGAAAGATCCTCTACTAACCTCTACTAATTTGATGTTCCAATTCCGAAATGAAGAAGGTTACTTCAAGATCTTAATACAACGACACCTAAATGCGAACGATGAAATGTTCAGAGATTATTGTCGTTTTAATAAACAACAATTCATTTTTCTTTTAAATAGAGTGAAAGAAGAGTTACATCCAAAAACAAAAAGGGGTTGTATTGGTGCAGAAGAAAAACTATTTTTAACTTTAAGGTATGTTTATGTTTATTAAATTTTAAGTAATTAGTATTATGTATTCTTATTTATTACTCGAAGAAGGACTTTTCAATAAATTGTGCGAGAGTTAAGTCTGTAGGTTCCTCTTCATTGTCTTGTGATATAGGTGAATAGACAGGCAAATTATTATTATTCGAGACTGATTCCAGCGCATCTTGGGGTTGAGTGGCATTGTCTGGTGTATACTCAGGTGAATTACAGTCAATAGATATATTTGATGAAACACCTGAGCTTGATGTATTTGGGCGATTACTTTCTACATCTGCTGACTCTACATCAAATATCGCTTTTTTGCCTGTAATTTTCGTAAAGGTGTCAGTTTTTTAAAACTGCTTTAACGTGTTCGGAAAAAGACGAAAAAACGTCATCTTCATTATTATTTCTTAAATTTTGTAAACTTTCTGGCGAGATACTTCTCTTCTCTGCAGGTACGTTAAAATATCATCTATCTTTGTACGTGTTTTCTTACTCTTTGTAAAATATGGAAGGTTTGATGATGAGGCTGGTGAGGATGTTCGTGAAACTGACGAATCATAGTTCGTTTCTCCGTTTGTAAAGGGAATCTATCTTGGGTCGACGTTTGACTAATTTATTTTGTGTAGTGATGTCATGGGGGTCAACATGGTTGCTAATAGTCGATCGTTCGTTTGGTACCGATTCCAAAAAGGAAAATAACTTAGCATAAGCGTTAAATTTAGATCTTAGATTTTAAGGTGCTTCAGATCCAGTCCCACTCTTGCTTTTGCGTTTCTGGCGCAAATATGTGTCTTTTAGGTTTTTCCGGTGCTTTTTGCAGCTGTCACCTGCAAGTAAATTTAAATGTATTATTTTTCTTTTCCAGATTCATTGCGACAGGAGAGACGTATAAATCCCTATCATTTGCCTATCGGATATCAGATTCTTATATTTCAACAATCATACGAAAAGTCCTGAGGCTGCTTAGGCAAAAATTAATACCAATCGCAATGCCGCCTTCAACAACAGAGGATTTCAAACGAATTGAAAAAGTAATGTGGGAGAAATGGAATATGCCAAACTGTGTATCTAGCATAGATGGTAAACATGTTCGTATAAAAGCACCACAGCATAGTGTTTCCCTTTTTTTTAATTATAAAGACTATTTTTCTATTGTGATGCTGGCATTGGTTGACGCCGACTACAAGTTTGTAGCTGTTAACGGTGGTTCTTATGGAAAAGAAGGCGACAGCAAAATATATAGGAAGTCGATGATTGGAAAAAAGATTGCAAGAAACGATTTCAATATTCCAGAATCTAAGGTTTTGCCGGGAACCAACATCAATTTGCCTCATTTTTTGATAGGAGATGAAGCATTTCCTTTAGACAAGAACATGATGAAACCTTATTCCAGAAGATCCAGACTTGATCGCCAAAGGGAGGTCTTTAACTATAGATTATGTCGCGCTCGTCGCGTGGCAGAAAACGCATTCGGGCTCCTGAGCCAAGTGTTCAGAGTATTTTATACACCAATGGCGATTGCACCGGATACTTGCACAGACTTGATATTAGTGGCGTGTTGTTTTCACAATTTGTTACGCGATGGTTATTTGGAAATTAATAACAGACCGTACTACATTCGCGATGAAAACCAAAATCCCACCGATAATATGATTGATTTGGCAGCTACCACAAGTACCGTACACGATGGTATTAATGTCAGAAACGAATTAAAACTGTTCTTTAACTCCCAAATCTGTCAAGTATCCTGGCAAAACAACTATTGTTAAAAAATATAGTGAAACTGATTGATAAAATAACTTACCACTTTTATTTAATTTTACCCCAATTTCAGACTACGTTTTGTCTTTCTTTCTGGTATTCCTATAATCTTCTACGCTTAAATCATAAAGCAGTGGGTGCTGAGACACCAATGTAAATAAAATCTCATCTTCTTCTGCGTTAAAATTTTCAACAGATGCCATTTTTGTAAAAGTAACCTCAAAATACAGCGACACTGCAAACGCGGCCGAGCGACTGACGCTGGCGTCTGATGACGCGGTCACAGCGGCACTGTGACGTCACTGACGCCGCGTCAGTGTCGCTGCGCTCGAAAGCCGTTCCCTAGAATTTCATACATTTGCATAGAACATCTATCTGTCGCGGCGTCACAGTCGCGGCGACACTGACGCTATAGACGCTCAGTTCAAAAGGCCACCTTAAGCCGTATGTCATTATTACATTACCATTGTTTAGATTTTTATGTGGAAAAGCGTACTCTTTTGGGAATCCCGGAGTACTTTATCGGAAATTCAAGCAGGCAACATTATTAAATTTTGTGCTTTCAATTCAAGTCAGTCAAGCAAGCGGCTGTCATTCATTTAACATTTACAGATACGAGTTTTTTTTTGTTTTAGGCTTGGTTGGCGTCGTACGGCACGGTTTGGTTTGGTTTGTACATCAAATAGTGTTCTGTGTTGTACATTTGCCAGCGTCAGAGAGAGAGTACTAAGTTCCTAGTTTGCCAGTACCAGTCGTCCAGTATTCGGAGTTTGCATAATTTGCCTATGCGATTTGCTTGGTTGTTTACCGAGCGAACGAATTAAATTTCGTAAGATGGCATCAGACGTATGCAGAATTTGTTTAGCCGGTAGCATAAAACTGCCGTTTATTGCCGATACACAGCTCCAAGATATCTACGAGAAACTAACTAGTAACCAGGTAAATCTTTGCACTAATTTACCTACTTACCTCCTAACAGCCAGTAAACGTTTATGTAAGGCATAGGTATGATAGCAGTAAATAAATTATGCGTAGTTTAGCGTTTAGATAGTAGATAGGAGTAGTAGAATTCCCTGTGAAAGAGCTCGCCTGGGTAATTACCACCACCAGACCTATTTCTGTCGCCAAGCAGCTCTGCTGTGGTTTGGTATGTAGGGTATGGTTTCCGGTCGTATTACAGGCACATCAGGCTTTACATGTGTAAATATCCCTCAAGTTTATTTTATTTATAAGGACGCCAACAGCTTAAGTATTTGATACATAGATACTTACATTTATGTGGTATGGTTTTGTTCTAATACTTTTGCCAATTATATGATAGGGGAACACAACATTGTCATTATTTAAAGACTCTAAATAGATTAAGTACTTCTCAGTTATCTAAAATTATGAGATCTAGTTTTAAAGTTATATACCTAGTCAGGTCATAAGTATTGTCACACAGTAAAAACTTTTCTTTTAGAATGCTGGCCACAAAAAAGTTTATAGAATTCGAATTTAGAATTGTTCATGAAAATAAAAATGTATACTTTTTAGAATTTTACTCATTTTTAAATATGGAGTGGACGCTTAAAGAAGACCGTGTTGCAGTTATTGCGTTGCATCGTTGCGGTTACGAGCCAATTCAAATTTTTGACATACTGAAAATTTTTAATATAACCAAAAGATTCGTTTATTGCACCATCAAACGATACAATGAAGACTCTAGTGTAGATGACAGGTCAAGAAGTGGTCGCCCTCGGTCTGTTAGGACGCCAGCAGTGATAAAAGCTGTGAAGGCGCGAATTCAAAGAAATCCCAAACGTAAGCAGAAACTGTTGGCCCTTCAGATGGGGTTAAGCAGAACCACGGTGAAAAGGGTGTTAAATGAAGACTTAGGGCTTCGGGCATATCGAAGAAAAACAGGACATCGTTTGAATGCTCGTCTAATGGACCTGAGACTGAAGAGATGCCGCGCTTTGTAGAAGCGGTACGCGGGAAAAAATATCGGGAAATTCTTTTTTGGGATGAAAAAATTTTTACCGTAGAAGAGAGCTACAACAAACAAAATGATAAGGTGTACGCACACAGTAGTGAAGAAGCGAGCAACCGTATTCCGCGTGTCCAACGAGGTCATTTTCTATCCTCGCTCATGGTATGGTTGGGAGTTTCTTATTGGGGCTTAACAGAGGTACATTTTTGTGTCAAAGGTGTAAAAACGAATGCAGTTGTGTATCAAAATACAGTCCTGACGAACCTTGTGGAACCTGTTTCTCATACCATGTTCAATAACAGGCACTGGGTATTCCAACAAGATTCGGCGCCAGCTCATAGAGCGAAGAGCACACAAGACTGGCTGGCGGCGTGTGAAATCGACTTCATCCGGCACGAAGACTGGCCCTCCTCCAGTCCAGATTTGAATTCGTTAGATTACAAGATATGGCAACACTTGGAGGAAAAGGCGTGCTCAAAGCTTCATCCCAATTTGGAGATTCCTATATGCAGATGATCTGGCTCTAGCTACGCAAACAAACTGCTTTGAAAAAGCTGAAGTACACTTGATGCATGTTCTGGAAGTACTAGGTGAATACTATGACGACAACGCCTTGAGGCCAAATCCTACAAAAACACAGTCCTGTGTTCTCCATCTGCGGAACCACCAAGCCAACCGTGCACTTCAGCTAACTTGGCGAGGTACACCCATAACACCGCACACAAACCCGGTGTATCTAGGAGTAACCCTGGACAGAACTCTTGGTTTCAAAACCCACTGCCAGAAAACAAAAGCCAAAGTCTGCTCACGAAATAGTATTCTTCGTCGCCTCACCACAACATCCTGGGGCGCTTCACCTTCGGTTCTCCGAACAACTGGTCTCTCCCTCTGCTTCTCAGCTGGGGAGTACGCATGCCCAGTGTGGCATCGTTCAAGCCACGCTAAAGAAGTAGACACTGCATTAAACGAGACCAGTAGAATAATAACCGGATGTCTGAAGCCTACCCCGTTACACAAGCTATACCCCTTAGTGGGTATAGCGCCACCTGACATCCGGCGAGACATTGTCTGTGCCACAGAGAAGACAAAACAGGAATGTGATGTCCGACACTGTTTGTATGGCGTTACTCCACCAAGAAAACGGCTACGTAGTCGCAGGGGCTTTTTGCGATCCACAGAAGCCATCACAAATAATGCAAGTGATGCTCGTGTTACCCTGTGGAAAATAAATAAAGCCCCCCCACCTGGCTATGTAACACCTGCAGAGGAACTACCCCCTGGTCAACCCCTACCTTGGCCAGTGTGGAGGACCCTCAACAGACTGCGTACCCAAGTCGGCCGCTTCAGGTGTAATGTTAGTAAATGGGGTATTATAGACGAATCGGCGACGCAATGCCAATGTGGTGCCCAGCTCCAAACAATGTCACACGTCCTTGAATGCCCATCCTGCCCTACCACCTGCACGATGGGGCAACTGATGACCTGCTCCGACGCTGCCATGAACGTGGTGGCGCACTGGTCAAAATGGCTATAGTATTGAGACATCGACACGAAAGAAGAAGAATAATGACAAATAGGAATTGAATAAAAAAATAAAACATGTATAGGTATACTAGGTACAATTAACGCTCAAAAAAATCTTGAACCTTCGTCTGCCGAAGCAAGCCTACCCGCTTACGAGCGGCTAGGTCACGTAATTTTTAAGGACAGATATTTGATACTGGTCACTTTCAGCCTGTGTTTCAAACCAACGTAAGGCAATATCTAAGCAAGTAAACGCTTAAGAAGCACCAATTATGTTTTCATCTTCATTATCTGAACTTACTACAAGTTCAGATGAGGTGCTAGCGGTGGCGTCAGCTTTATTAGTCACGAAGTCTAAATTTCGCTATCCTGCATAATTTGGTACCCGGAATCTTGTTGGTTACTTGGAAGTGATTATTCAAGTACAATGAACAAGTCGCGACACGTGCGCGAGCACTGTAGCATGGGAGGCGGGAGAAGAGGCACGCGCGAGTCGGGCGGGCGTAGTAGTTCGGATAAGCGGTCGTTCGGTTGATCGACGTTCGGATAATCGACGCTCCGCTGTACATACGTATTTTAAAGAAAACACCCAGAATAAGTATCTGTAGATCATACAAACATTTGCTGCGCGATGCAATCGAACCGGCAACCTCATGCGTCTCATCCAGCTGCGCCACGGTGCTCATTATTCTTATCACCACAAAATGTAAATTCATTTATTTTCAGTTCACTGAAGATACAGTACCCATCCTGAACAAAAGAAATCTGCAGAAATTGTTGGTGACTCCTGTTAAAACATTAACAATTGGTATTTCAAAGGATAGCACTAACTCAGAAAAAGGAATCACATTAAATTATGAAACACCATCGATAAACCAAAGAAAGCCTCAGAAAATGTTGAGGACCCCTATCAATACATTTACTATAGGTTTCAACAATAGTGCTAGTGAAAAAACAAATCTAAAAAAAGTGTTGAGAACCCCTATCAGAACATTAACTATTGGTACAAACATTAGTTCTATAGAAGAAACCACTCAGAAAAATGAATTGCAAACGAAATCTACTCGGGTAAAAACAAATCTACAGAAAATGTTGAGAACCCCTATCAGAACATTATCTATTGGTACAAACATTTGTTCCAGAGAAGAGTTCACTCAGACAGATGAATTGCAAACGAAATCTACTCAGGCAAAAACAAATATACAGAAAATGGTGAGAACCCCTATCAGAGCATTAACTGTTGGTACAATCACTACGAAAAATGAATCTAAATCTACTCACACCAAAAGCAAAGTACAGAAAATGTTGGTAACCCCAATAGCAACAATGAGTATCGGTGCGTTTAGCTCGGAAGGAACTAAAGCGAAGGAAGACATCACTCTACAAGAAACACCAGTTATCAAACAAGAAAAATGTTGTTCAACTGAAGCAGGTAAATAAAACAAATCTGTGTAAAATATATACTAATGGCATGTAGCTTTTGCTTGGCGCTTTAGGAACTCTACTAATAAAAAAATTAGGTATTGGTACCCTTAACACTTTAATCAAACACGTAACTTTTTAACAAAAACTTCAGATAACACTAAAAACCAAACTACTCTACCAATTTGGAAGAAATTTCCATGGGATCAATCTAAAAGCATATCCTTTCAAATAAAAAACTAATTTTCCACATCGGTTGATATGTAACGGAGTTCTGAGCTAGCAAAACATAACATAAAAATGAAACAAATTAATACTTATACATAAACGAAGTAAAAGACACCGATATGCTTAACATTTTAACTTATAAGGTCAGAACGCTAATGAAAGACGAGCGCCTCATTGAGCTCGAACACGCTTTAAAAGAAATAAATTGGGATATTGTTGGTCTCGCAGAAACCCGAAGGTAAGGAGAACAGACAGTGGAGCGGGACGATAATGTATTCTTCCACTTCGGAGAAACTCAATGACTTTATGGTGTAGGATTCTTGGTTGCTAAGAAGTGGAAGGATAACATTATAGAGTTCAATGGCTACTCCGAAAGAATTGCAGTCCTATAATTTCGTCTAACACCTACGAAGACATTATCTCTAATTCAAGTCTATGCTCCAACATCAGCACATACAGATGACGAAATTGAAGACTTTTATGACCTTTTAAACAAAGTATGCCATGAGAACCGAGGCTCCTGGACCTTAATTCTAGGAGTTTTTAACGCTAAGGTAGGGTCGCGTCTAGAATCAGACGGTGAAACTGAAGTTCTAGGTAAACTTGGCCTTGGGACACGTAATGAGCAAGGAGCTCGCCTAATTCAATTCGCCTTTGGACAAAACATGTTCATAGCCAACAGCTTTTATTATAAGAAACCGCAAAGGCGTTGGACTTGGGTGTCATCCAATACAAATACCAAAAACGAAATTGATTATATATTAACATCTAATAAACGCATCATTAAAGACATTAGCATCATCAATAAAATCAAATACGCCTCAGATCATAGACCAGTACGTGCAAAATTAAAATTTGAATTAATAATACTCCTTAAAACATTATTTACAAATAAAATAGTAAAACACAGTAAACAAAATCTTATGCATAATTCCGACAAATTCATTTTAGAACTAGCAAACTATTTCAAAGCCCTTAATACAGATGAGTCAGATAACGCAGAGGTACAATACGAAAACATTAATAAAGCAGTACATACTTGCAGTAATAAGATAAAATCTACGAAGATAAGCAAATTTAAGTTAACATCTACATCAATACAGCTTATTGAGAAGAGGCTCGTTACAGAAATTGGTTCATCGGATTATAGAAAACTTGATAAGGAGGTTAAACGTTGTATCAGACGTCATTCAAGAACATATAACACATTTAGGGTTAAAGCTGCACTAGAAAATAACACATCCTTAAGAACAGCCAAACAAGGAATATCAAAAGGTAAAACCTGGATAAATAGTTTAAAAGATAGCACTAACACCAAGCATAACGACAGACAAAACATTTTAGAAATTTGCACAAATTTTTATAGAATATTGTATTCGGATCCAGCAAAAACAAACGTAAAATTTAATTATTTCCGCTCTGACAACATCCCCTTTATAACAGGTCGCGAAGTATATGATGCCCTTAAAACAATGCGTTATGAAAGGAGCCCTGGAGAGGATGGCGTCAAGACGGAAGTCTTAAAAGTCGGAGCCCACGTTTTGTTACCCCACATAACAAATCTTTATAATGCCATTCTGGAGACCGGTGAGCTGCCTGAGAAGATGTGTCACTCAAACATAATTCTCCTTCACAAAAAGGGAGACAAGAGTGACATCAGTAATTATCGACCCATCAGTTTAGTGTCACATCTTTACAAAGCATTCATCAAAGTCGTTCAGAAACGCATTAGTGGCATACCTACTGGATAATCACCAACCTCCAGAACAAGCGAGCTTTAGACCAGGTTTCTCCACTACCGACCCACACTTAATCAAATTATAGAGAAGCATAACGAGTACCTGCCACAAACCACTGTATCTGGCTTTTGTGGATTATACAAAAGCCTTTGACAGTGTCAAACATTCAGCAATATTCTCAGCTTTAGAACGACAACAGATAGACAAAACATACATCGATTTAGTTAAAATAATTTATAGAAAAAGTCAGGCCAGTATAAAATTAGAGTCATCCGGTCCACAGTTTCTAATCAAAAAAGGAGTCAAGCAGGGCGACTCACCCAAACTATTTACATGTACGTTGGAAGAAGTTTTCAAACCATTGGCAGTCCTATGGTCAACAAAGGGTATTGAAGTCGGCGGCCAGAGGCTTACAAACCTTCGGTTCGCCGATGACAGTTCTTTTTGCCCCAAATATGTACATCCGAGTTACAAGAAATGCTACAAGAACTAAGCACAGCGAGCCTCGAGGTTGGACTAATGATGAATCGATCAAAAACTCATATTATGACCAATAGCACGAAACGTAGGGTGGTGGTAGACGGACTAGAAATACACTATGTCGATGAGTACATCTACTTGGGCCAGTTAGCTTCCTTCGAAAACAGGCAGGGCAAAGAAATCGATCGTCGTATCGACAATGCCTGGAAGAGCTACTGGTCCATGAAGACATTCATGAAAGGCGACCTTCCATTATCACTAAAACGTAAACTACTCATCGACATATGTATTCTGCCTGTCCTAACCTACGGTGCCTAGTCTTGGTCACTGACTGAATCTCAAAAGTCCAGGCTCGGGGTTTGCCAAAGAGCGATGGAGCGCAGCATTTTGGGTGTCAAAAGAATATACAGGATTCGGAACACCTCTGCGCTCAAGGACCGGCATCGCTGACGTCGGTATCAAGGCTGCCACGTTGAAGTGGGATTGGGCGGGTCATGTCTCCCGCATGCAGCCAAATAGGTGGGCTAGGGTCGTAACTGGATGGATCCTATGGATGGAAAGCGACACCGTGGAAGGCCTAAGAAGCGGTGGCGCGATGATTTGGACGCTTTCTATGGGGATTGGCGGGATTTAGTACAAGATCGAGAAAAGTGGAGAGATGAGGGGGAGGCCTTTGCCCAGCAGTGGGACAGCATAGTCTAGATAAAAAAAATACTTATATGCTTTTCTCATGGATACTATTGTCAGAACTGGACCATTTGGTCCAGTTCTGAGCTGGTGCTTCCCGTGTGGTCCCATTTCCATATGGAAATGGGATCACACGGGAAGCACCAGCTTTCAAATAAAGAATCAATAAAATCGGTTCACCCAGTCGAAAGTGCTGAGGTAACAAATGTAAACAAAAATACAGTCGAATTGAGAACCTTCTTTTTTGAAGTCGGTTAATGAATCAAATGTTTATTGGTATGATATACATAGGTAGGTACACAGATGCATTAACATTGTTACATTTATCGTAGATAAAGAATTCAAGACCTTAAGACGAAAGTCTTCAATCAGTGTGTGTTACCAGTGATGACATATGGAACCGAGACGTGGTCCTTCACTATTGGCCTTATGAATAAGCTCAGAGTCGCTCAACGAGCTATGGAGAGGGCTATGCTCGGGGTTTCTCTACGGGATCGAATCAGAAATGAGGAGATACGTAGGAGAACTCAAGTCACCGACATAGCCCGACGGATTAGCACGTTGAAGTGGCAATGGGCAGGCCATATAGCGCGCAGAACAGATGGCCGATGGGGCCGGAAAGTTCTCGAATGGAGGCCACGGACCGGCAAGCGCAGCGTAGGACGTCCACCTACAAGATGGGCAGACGACTTGGTAAGAACCGCAGTTCGGCGTTGGATGCAGGCCGCTTCCAACAGCAGTTCCTGGAGATCAATGAGGGAGGCCTTTGTCCAGCAGTGGACGTCCTACGGCTGATATGATGATGATTAGGCATTAACATTATTCAAATTAACTATTATTTATTTTAATAATATAATAGTACATGATAATACATACCTATATGTATATAGAAAACAAAGTCGGGTTAGTTACACCATTTATAACTCAAGACCGGCTGGACCGATTTTGATGATCTTTGATTTGTTGGATTTGTCTCCGCCCCGAATAGCAGAATAACGACGAAAATATCGGAAAAATTCACGCAAAAAGAAATTATGAAGAAAATTCATTTTCTCATACATAGATGCAGGTAATGATGGCCGATTGACAATTGTACCGGCGATGTACATTGGCAGCCCGCGTCATATGCTTGTCAAGGCGGTACGAAGTTCGGCGTGTCATAATAAATTATGAATAGAATGATTGAACTCCTAACTTTTGGTGGTTCGATGAAGTTCGGACTAGATATATCTATTTCCCTAACTACAGCGCTCTTCATCGGATCGTTGGATCTCATTTAATGATATTGACTTATTCAGTAACTCCTTATATACTCAATAAATACCATAAAATATAATTTTTTACATAAAGTTGAAAAATTGTAATATATAAATACTTACCTATGCTTTTCTTCGTATGACAGCCTGTACTATCTGCAACCTTTCCTTTACAAATCGTTCAAATGCACTGTCTAACTCTAGCTAACATTATAATATAAATACATATTGCTGTACATTTCACACAGCGCTGTCTAGCCCCAAACTAAGGAGAGCTTGTACTGTAGGAACCAGATAACTGATAGAATACATTTATATACTTTTATTGTAAATACATACTGATAATATACAAGTTAAACATCCAGATCAGGAACAAATATCTGTAGAGCATGCAAACATTTGTTCCGTGGCGGGAAGCGAACCCGCTACCTCCTGCGTCTCAGTCGGCTATTCGCCCACTGCGCCACGGAGCTCGCCGATATGATAGATAAATACCTACCAACAACTTGTATCCACCTAATCTGTGCTAGTTTTCATATATATATATACTCATTTTATATAAAAAAAATCCAATATAAAATAAATTGTGGTGTTACCGGTGATAATAAGCGACGGTCGGTGACCGCTCACCATCAGGTGGGCCGTAAAGCCTGTTTCCCCACAAGTACCTAGTCAGGTCATAAATTCTGTCACATGTTTAATATAAAATAATTGAAACAAGTTTATTCATTATGTAACCATTTATATACCAAAATGAACTTAACAAAACATAGATTCTTATGACACTAAAGTTTATTCAAAATGACCTCCGTGATTTTGAATACAGGCCTTCAATCTGCGCGGCCAGTCTATCGCAGCACGACCGAGGTCCATGTCAATATCGGCGGCTGCCTTAATCAAGGATGTCTTGAGTGACTCCAAATTGGGATGAGGCTTTGAGCACGCCTTTTCCTCCAAGTGTTGCCATATTTTGTAATCTAACGGATTCAAATCTGGACTGGAGGAGGGCCAGTCTTCGTGCCGGATGAAGTCGATTTCACGCGCCGCCAGCCAGTCTTGTGTGCTCTTCGCTCTATGAGCTGGCGCCGAATCTTGTTGGAATACCCAGTGCCTGTTATTGAACATGGTATGAGAAACAGGTTCCACAAGGTTCGTCAGGACTGTATTTTGATACACAACTGCATTCGTTTTTACACCGTTCTCACAAAAATGTACCTCTGTTAAGCCCCAATAAGAAACTCCCAACCATACCATGAGCGAGAATGGAAAATGACCTCGTTGGACACGCGGACTACGGTTGCTCGCTTCTTCACTACTGTGTGCGTACACCTTATCATTTTGTTTGTTGTAGCTCTCTTTTACGATAAAAATTTTTTCATCCGAAAAAAGAATTTCCCGATATTTTTTTCCCGCGTACCGCTTCAACAAAGCGCGGCATCTCTTCAGTCTTAGGTCCATTAGACGAGCATTTAAACGATGTCCTGTTTTTCTTCGATATGCCCGAAGCCCTAAGTCTTCATTTAACACCCTTTTCACCGTGGTTCTGCTTAACCCCATCTGAAGTGCCAACAGTTTCTGCTTACGTTTGGGATTTCTTTGAATTCGCGCCTTCACAGCTTTTATCACTGCTGGAGTCCTAACAGACCGAGGGCGACCACTTCTTGACCTGTCATCTACACTAGTCTTCATTGTATCGTTTGATGGTGCGATAAACGAATCTTTTGGTTATATTCAAATTTTTCAGTATGTCAAAAATTTGAATTGGCGCGTAACCGCAACGATGCAACGCAATAACTGCAACACGGTCTTCTTTAAGCGTCCACTCCATATTTAAAAATGAGTAAAATTCTAAAAAGTATACATTTTTATTTTCATGAACAATTCGAAATTCGAATTCTATAAACTTTTTTGTGGCCAGCATTCTAAAAGAAAAGTTTTTACTGTGTGACAATACTTATGACCTGACTAGGTATAATAAAAAAAAAACTTATTTTGTATGGCACTCTGGGGTAGTGTAGCATTAGAGTAGTAAAAATAATTTAAATTGTTTATTTTTATTTTTTATTGTATGATAGCCAAGCGCTTGACCACTACCTCACCTGATGGTAAGTGATGGCGTGAAGAAAGGTTCAGAAATTTCTGTGATTTCTTTCTACAAACAATCTAACTTTACCTCTTTATCTATACTATAGATTTTACCTATTTGTTACAGATCTATTCACACCTGAAGAAAATGCTGAAAATAATACCATTGAATATGGATCCGAAGATAATATCATAGACATGCCAGGGTTACATAAAGATATGGACCACATCTCCTTATATGAAAAACATACGTATAGTATAAGTCAAACTAAACCAGTAGAAGTTATAACAACAGATAATAGTGAACCACTAGAAGTTATAACAACAGGTAATGAGATATGTGTTAAGGACATAGATAGAAATACAAATAAAAATGCCGCCAAAAATAGAAATAAGCTGGAGAATCCACAATATTTTGATAAAAATGATAGAACGTTAGCTTATAAAAATACTGTCAAAAATGGAGATAATTTGAATACACAATTATCACAGAAAAGTGATGTTAGAAAAAGTATCTCTTGTTTCACACTAAGATTTCAACTAGACAATAAAAATACACTTAAAACGCAAAGTGTTAAAACGAATGCGCAAAGTGATAAAACGAATGCGCAAAGTGATAAAACTAGTGCGCAAAGTAATAAAACGAATGCGCAAAGTGATAAAACTAGTGCGCAAAGTGATAAAACGAATGCGAAAAGTAATCAAAAAAGATCTTACTCCTATGATATCTCTGGATCAACTTCTGATAAACGTTATAAAATGGCATATCCATGCAACTTCTGTGATGAATCATTGAAGTCATTCAGCCATTTTAAAAATCACTTGATAATTCATGGCGTAGATAAATCCTACACATGCGATGATTGCAACATGAAATTCAGGACAAAAAGTTATTTAACACAGCATAAGAGAACTCACACTCGAAGACGAACAATCCCTTGCACGTCATGCCCGAAAAAATTCACCTCTTTAAGGCATTTAAATCAACACTTAAAAATCCACTCCGAAGAAACACCTTACGTATGCACAATTTGCAAGAAAGGCTTCAAACAAATTAGTAATTTAGACCAGCATTATAGAACTCATACTAATGAAAGGCCATTTTCCTGCGATGATTGTAGAAGAAGATTCAAGCAACAAAGTAATCTATTGCAACACACGAGAGTCCACAATGGCGATAAACCTTTCAGTTGTGATGAATGCGCCAAGAGATTCAGTCAGATTAGCAATCTGAATCAGCATAAAAGAATTCACACTGGTGTCAGCTGCAGCGAATGTGATAAACCTTTTAGGCAAAAGAGTAATTTGTTGCAGCATGAGATGGTCGTACATAATGCAAGAGATAAATAATAGTCTAGCCAAGGAATGACCGGTAATTAAAAAAAATAAAAAATATGTCCATGCAAAGACAAAAAAAAATTGAAAAAATTACAGAAGGAAAATTACATAAACCTAACTGGCAAGCGATAAAAATCTTTGCATAAAGTACGAATATCATAATTTATATACAACGTGTTTTGTTATATACGACATAAAATGAAAATACGGGTAGGGCTAATGTATATTGTAAAATAGGTTTTTTCAAATTCGTTACTATAGAAAATATTAAATTTTCAAACAATGTTTATATCAAGTGCTAAAAATATCAATGAAGGTATAAAATAGGTAAACAAATCATATTCACTAGATCAGAAAATTCTTAATTGCACTAATAAAATAATACATAGGCAAACTTAACGCTAATTACCATTCATTCATCATGTACACACGGCTACACATCAAGTTATACATTTCCAGTATAAGCTGACCTCTCATTCTACGAATAGCCTACACAATGCGAGGTCAACTTATACTGGAATAGTATAGCTTGATGTGTAGCCGTGTGTACTAAATACCATTCACTAACTAAGCGGCATTTGATTTTAAAAATTGTTTATTGGAAACTAGCTCTTGCCCGCGACTTCGTACGCGTTACACTACTAAATGTAGTATTTTTCAAACTTTCGCGATCACTGTACATAATTATTGATTAAAACGGGTATTTATCGCGTATGTACCTTTTTTATTTGTTATCCCGACGTTTCGGCTGTGTTGCAACAGTCATGGTCTCGGGCTGACTGGAGTACTTGGAGCTACCGTCGGGAAGTGCGGGTAGCTGCAGCATCTACCCTCACTTGGTCTTCAGAATTAGAAATGTCCTCGTTCATATTACGACACACTACACTAACCGTATCTACGCACTGAGTCGACCGATTACGACGCGCACACCTAGCAATCACCGGGTTTCAAGACGCTGAGAGTCTATAGCCATCTTCCCGATTGAAATTTGGAAATTTCTTGATTTCAATCGCTTCACGAACTATTCTCTTGTAATAACGGTGTTCACTAGAGAGAACCTTAGGATCATGAAGTTCAATCCAATGATTCGGTCCCGAGTCTACCAGATGCTCTGCTATCGCCGACTTGTTTACCTGGCGATTTTTGACAGCTGCGATATGCTCTTTGACCCGCTCGGCAATGGTACGTTTGGTTTGCCCGATGTAAGAGCGGCCACAGCTACAGTCTTATCTTATAAACACCAGGCATCTGCAGAGGTATAACATCCTTTGGAGTCCGTAAATGCTTGGCCATCTTTGAGAGAGGAGTGAAGACCGACTTGATTGAAAACCTTTTCAACACATTTCCAATTTTATCCGTCACCCCTTTCACGTATGGCAAAAACGTTGGCTTTCTACAGACCTCCGTTGGTTTTTCTCTGTTTGTGCGTCTTGGGCTGCCGTCTATTTACATATCCGTTGGATTTTAGAACCTCCTGAACATGGGCCAGCTCACTCTCCAGATGTTCAGGGTCACAGAGAGCGTAAGCTCTGTTGTTTAACGATGAAACAACAGATTGCAAATGGCGAGGATGGTGGTGTGACGCAGCGTTCAAATAGCGGTCAGTGTGTGTTGGCTTTCTGTAAACAGAGTGCGCTAGACGGCCATCTGATTTCACCATAACTTTGACATCGAGAAAAGCTAATATCCTATTATCCTCCATTTCATAAGTGAACCGCATATTCGGGTGAATGGAGTTTAGGTATACAGTAAATTGTTCAACTTCTCGTTTACTCCCCTTCATTATGCAAAAGACATCATCCACGTATCTCTTCCATAACTTTATACCATGAGCTGTAAGATCTAATTTAGTTTCAAAATGCGCCATCCAGATATTAGCCAAAACTGGTGCCACCGGGCTACCCATGGCCACTCCATCAATCTGGAGGTAATGTTGCCCATGATATAAAAAGAAGTTCCCATCTAAACAGTGTTCAAGGAGAACAATGTACTGGTCAGGCAGTTCGTGATCCTTTAGCTTCTCTCGTATAACATCCAGGCAGTCCTTTGTTGGAACGTTGGTGAAGAACGCTTCCACATCGAAACTCACCAATATGTCGTCTGGTTCTAATTTTAAACTCCCCAGTATGTCTACAAAATGGCGCGAGTCCTTTACAAAAGATGTCGTCTTTCCCACCAAATGCTGCAAAATTGAAGTAACATGCTTTGCCAGATAATAGGTAGGCGAATCAATCTGGCTCACAATGGGACGAAGAGGCACATTACTCTTATGCACCCAGTGGCGGATTTACCAGCAGGCTGAGTAGGCTCGAGCCTAGGGCGGCAGATTTTGGGGGCGGCAAATTTTGGGGAACGGTTTTTTTTTACCTCATAGAAATCAAAAAGATTTTTCTATGACGGTTTTCTGATGTCTTACAGATAGAAGTCTGCAACAAATTTTGTCGATGACTTTTCTCTCTCACTTGTCATTGCACATTCCGAGAGTAGCAAACTTCCTTAATCTAGAGTAAAACAGCTAGTTCGCCGCCCCTCAACCAGTAATCGGCCTCTCGCCTCTGCGCCCTTTGCTCACACTTCTTATGAGTGAAAAGAGCGAATTTGTAAAAAATATGCCCCTCTTCCCAGTAACAAACCATACATGCCAGTCTTACTACTGGTTGGAGGCTACGAACTGGATGGTTTGTATATAACTTACTACTGGTTGGAGGCTACGAACTGGATGGTTTGTATATAACTTACTACTGGTTGGAGGCTACGAACTGAATGGTTTGTATATAACTTACTACTGGTTGGAGGCTACGAACTGGATGGTTTGTATATAACTTACTACTAGTTGGAGGCTACGAACTGGATGGTTTGTATATAACTTACTACTGGTTGGAGGCTACGAACTGGATGGTTTGTATATAACTTACTACTGGTTGGAGGCTACGAACTGGATGGTTTGTATATAACTTACTACTGGTTGGAGGCTACGAACTGGATGGTTTGTATGTAACTTACTACTGGTTGGAGGCTACGAACTGGATGGTTTGTATATAACTTACTACTGGTTGGAGGCTACGAACTGGATGGTTTGTATATAACTTACTACTGGTTGAAGGCTACGAACTGGATGGTTTGTATATAACTTACTACTGGTTGGAGGCTACGAACTGGATGGTTTGTTTATAACTTACTACTGGTTGGAGGCTACGAACTGGATGGTTTGTATATAACTTACTACTGGTTGGAGGCTACGAACTGGATGGTTTGTATAATTTTTCGATTTTTATTCGAATATAATGACTATCGGGACATCGAAGTGTTGAAGTGTTTGTATAAAAACGCCACTATGCAAGTCCGAGTACAAGAACAGAGCTCGAAGACGATTCTCTTAAAAAAAGGCGTAAGACAGGGAGATGCCATCTCTCCGAAACTATTTACGACCGCTTTGGAAGATGCCTTCAAACTTCTGGAATGGAAAGGACTGGGCATCAATATTAACGGCGAATACATCACTCACCTTCGGTTTGCCGACGATATTGTGATCATGGCAAAGTCGATGGAAGAGCTCAGCACGATGCTTGAAGGCCTCAATCGAGTTTCCCAACAGGTATGGCTTAAAATGAACATGGACTAGACGAAAATTATGTCGAATGTCCATGTCGTGCCTGCCCCAGTTATGGTTGAGAACTCGGCTCTTGAAGTTGTCGACGCGTATGTATACCTAGGACAAACAGTCCAATTAGGTAGGTCCAACTTCGAGAAAGAGGTCAATCGTCGAATCCAACTCGGATGGGCAGCGTTTGGGAAACTTCGCAACGTCTTTTCGTCCAACATACCTCAGTGCCTTAAGACGAAAGTCTTCAATCAGTGTGTGTTGCCAGTGATGACATGACAACGAGCTATGGAGAGGGCTATGCTCGGGGTTTCTCTACGGGATCGAATCAGAAATGAGGAGATACGTAGGAGAACTCAAGTCACCGACATAGCCCGACGGATTAGCACGTTGAAGTGGCAATGGGCAGGCCATATAGCGCGCAGAACAGATGGCCGATGGGGCCGGAAAGTTCTCGAATGGAGGCCACGGACCGGCAAGCGCAGCGTAGGACGTCCACCTACAAGATGGGAAGACGACTTGGTAAGAACCGCAGGTCGGCGTTGGATGCAGGCCGCTTCCAACCGCAGTTCCTGGAGATCAATGAGGGAGGCCTTTGTCCAGCAGTGGACGTCCTACGGCTGATATGATGATGATGATACTCGTCCCTTCGTTGTTTTAGCGCATGTATCAAACAACACTGTAAAATTCGAACATACGGCATTAAAATGGATAATGAAGGCAACTACACAGTTTTTAGACTTTAGTAGTGCCAACATTTTCATTTGTTTTTTGATAACTGCTGTATTTAATTACTAGTTAAAACGGGTATTTATCGCGTATGTACCTACCTTTTTTATTTGTTATCCCGCTCTTTCGGCTGTATTGTAACTGCCGTGGTCACGGGCGGACCCACGGTCGTGACCACGATAGCGAAAGTTTGAAAAATACCTGCTGTATTGTTCCCAATGAATATTTGTTAAGTCAATTTCCTCTGCTCTATTAAGGCATAGCGAGTAATGCAAGGTGTAATTTTGTCCACACTTTGGCGGTGTCTTATTAAAACACGATCGCGTGAATAAACAATGCGATCATCGGACATTCTTGTCATTTTAACTGTCAGTTAGGTAGGACACTAATTAGACCTCAGTATATTTTTTTTTGCTTGCGTTTGACCAAAATCTCGCCTGATGGTAAGCGATGATGCAGTCTACAATGGTACACACTTGCCTAGAAGAAACCTATTCACTCGCGACGGTTGTAGCTATCAGGAACAGCGGCGGATTTACCGGCAGGCTGAGTAGGCTTGAGCCTAGGGCGGCAGTTTTTAGGGGCAGCAAATTTGAGGTCCGTTGTTTTAAGGGTGTTACCACACCAATCGATTGATGTAAAATAAGATCAGTCGACGTCGATCGACAGTTCCTATTATGCCGCATCGTCGACTGATTTCAGTTTTAGTATCGATCGATCGTTGCTCGATCGATTGGTGTTGTAACACCCTAAAAGCAGTGGCAGTGGACTGGCCATATATGTCGGAGAACTGACAACCGTTGGGGTAGAGTTCTTGAGTGGAGACCGCGTCTTGGAAAACGTAGTGTGGGGCGTCCCCCGGCTAGGTGGAGCGATGACATAAGAAAGGTGGCGGACATAAATTGGATGAGAAAAGCCGAAGACCGGGCTCAGTGGCGCGTATTGGGAGAGGCCTATGTCCAGCAGTGGACTAATGTAGGCTGATGATGATGATGTTTTAAAAGATTTCTGTAAGGCTGGTTTTCTGATGTTTTGCAGATAGAAGTCTACAAGCCATCTTCCTGATGACTTTTCCCCTCTACAATCTCTCTTAGATTCAAGCAATGGTACCACAAACTTCTTTATTCTATGGTGAAACACGTAGCTTGCGGCCCCCACTCAGTAGCATACCTACATTAACCCGCCTCGTCATATATGATTAAGCTTTGATTAGCTCTGAAAAATACACAAAAACTATTTCTTGTGCAGTTTCAGCTAAATTGTTGGATTGAAGGGCGGCAAAAATTGAACAGCCTATACTTGGGAAATGTGTAAATCCGTCGCTGATCAGGAAACACAGACTCTGGCAAGGCTTTGCAGTCTTTGGCGGTGCGCATAATAAAGGTCGAAGAGAAACGATTTGTGCGAAAGGGAGGTATTTCTACCATATAGCGGTGGCGCACCGCAGAGCGTCTGGTTGTCCGTTGATAGAATGGAGATGGTGTGGATTAGGTTGAAAAGTTCCGATTTGTTCGCGAGTTCGTACCTACCAAGAAAGTTCGCGCGAACTAGCGATGATCGCGCGTTCTTTATGGACGACACCGCCTTACACTAGCAATGACTTTTCGAAATCGATTTGCATTGAAGTAAAAATTCACTATTCCGAACACTGTTTAAACTAAAGTTAATTATTCGTGCAGTCAATTGTTCTTGCATAATAGGCAAAACAGAAAATATTCACCGACCGCATAAAAGAACTACACATAAAAGATTCCAACTGACTTTTTACTCATCTCCCAAGAACAGAAAAATAAACTGGTTAAATGAGCGACGTCATTATACAGATAGTTTTTGCGTCTGGCAACACTCATTACCCGCCATTTCCTCCCGCGCTTTCTTGAAGAAAATTAAAGTCGCCGCATTAATTCTATCCGTATGTCGCTGTGTTTTTGCGTCGGTTAGCATTATGGCGGTCCGCTCAGCTTTTTACAGCCACCGTCGCCGTTCTCAGACTCCAAGTTACAGCAAAAACTAGCTCGATCGCGGGAATCTGCACAAAAACCCCAGCCTCGTTCAATAACTGCCGACGACGATGAAATACTATGAGTTCCTTCAGCTTTTTACTCATCTCTGGCTTTTTCCCGTGGGCTATTTGCATTAGCGGCAAGGACCGTCCGCCATTTTGTAGTTTTTCCCGCGCGAATCGAAATGATGGTCGCGTTCCGAAAATTGCGTTCTGTAAAAAGTTAACCGATGAAATTCCTGGTGAAGAATGGACGTTTATGTTTAATAATGTTTTTATTACGCCCTAATATTATACATTTTGTCCGGTATTTAAAGCTAACGACTCTTGTTCAACTTATTCCAAAAACCAATTGGTAAAAAACGACCTACATACCTACTAAAAGAGTTATCGTTCAAAATTCTACTTGAAACCCATAACCTTATAGTTAAACGAATTCCTAATAAGAAAAGGCAAGTCGCAATTGAAAATGTAGAAGTTTTCTCGACGACTGTTCAGCGAGAAAGCTCAGTTTTTACAGTCGCAAAAAGCATAGATCACAGTTCCCACAGATACCGTTACTTTATCATATCGACATATTTCTAGCTATCCAGTACTGCCAACCTTTCACCGCGGAAAAAGCTACACTGCCTTAACTGTCGGTCGGATATTATTTGCAGAAAAACTGAGGCTAGGAAAGCTGCGATTTGGTGTTGGGATGCTGTGAGATTTTAACTAGAACAACCCAAAAAAGTAATTATTAAACTAGCGAGCTGCGTATGAGTAAGATAATCTTAAAATGCTCACTAAGGGGGTTAATGGAGTCGTGAGTCTTGTATACCTATTAGTTCGGAGATGTCAACGAACTCTGCCTGATCAAAAATTGATAGTAACTTTTTTCTTTTATATAAATTGAATTCCTTATCGAGTAGACCAGGTAATGATAGACTAGACTAGGTACTTACAGTTTAAAGCCTTGTACGTAATCGGCGCCTCCTTACGTAGGAGGCCTTCGAACCGGAATATTTGGATTTGAACAGCCGAAGTCCAACTTCAATGGCGCGCAGGTAGAGGTTGTATCCAGTGAAATGTTCCCATTTATCTCTAAAACGGTTCGACCGATTTAGATATGTAAAAGGTTTTATGTAAAAGGTGTGTGATTCATCGGCAATGGTTCTTAGATAGGGTATGAAGGTGTTACCTCACCTGAGGGCGCTGTAATAGATTTGTTGGTGAAGAGATCTCAGCTGTAAAATGGAAATTTATTAGTCAGGAGCTTTTTTATTTATTTATAGGTACTTGTTTTCCTTGGGCGTGTTTAGGAATCGCTCACCGCACGCTCCGTGGCCACTCTCGCGTACGATGGCTCTCTTATCTATGTTCTCACGATCGCCCCCAGTCTCCGTCCCATTCCGCACCTTACAACATACTTCATTAATTATTCTAGTTGTATCAATATTACTTGCAGCTATGAAAGTTTTACTTTCTTCACTGAGAAATATTTCGTTTAGAGTTCGCATCGGAGTTTATTTGGAGCGGTCGATGCGGTCGCATTTTGTACATTTTATGTACGTATTTAGTTATGAACTGTCAACCCGGTTTGCATAAGAAGGAACGCTTCCGAATTCCATGGACATCAACGGCCTGCATCAATGTAGGAGGTGGTAATATTTAGGATCCTAACTCAGATGAAAAAACGGAACGTATCTACGTCTTTACTAATATTATAAAGGGGAAAGATTTGTTTCTTTGCATTGAATAGGCTCTGAAACTACTGGACCGATTTGAAAAATTCTTTCACTGTTGGGAAGCTACACTATCCCCGGGTGACATGCGCTGAAGGAGCGTAATGTTTTTATTGAAAAACTACGCGTGCGAAGCTGCGAATTGGTCAGCTATTATATATATATTAAATATACATAACTATCCTGTTTGTTTGTCTATTTTTTTAGTAACGGCTGAAGGTAGAGGATAGGAAGGGCGTTTAGAAATAAAAAAAAATAGAAAAATATAAAATATTTATTTATATATAACACACAAGAAAATAACAAGATAAACAAATTAAACAAGTCAGGGATAGCAGAGCAGAGCATCTGGCAGACTCGGGACCGAATCATTCGATTGAATTTCATGATCCTAAGGTTCTCTCTCGTGAACGCCATTATTACAAGAGAATGGTTCGTGAAGCGATTGAAATCAAGAATATTCCAAATTTCAATCGGGAAGCTGGCTATAGACTCTCTGGAACACGGTGATTGCTAGGTGTGCGCGTCGTAATCGGTCGACTCAGGGCGTAGATACGGTTAGTGCAGTGTGTCGTAATATGAACAAGGACATTTCTAATTCTGAAGACAAAGTGAGGGTAGATGCTGCAGCTACCCACACTTCCCGATGGTAGCTCCAAGTACCTACTCAAGTCAACCCGTGACCACGACTGTTGCAACACAGCCGAAACGTCGGCATAACAAATAAAAAAGGTACATACGCGTTAAATACCCGTTTTAATCAATAACTATGTACAGTGATCGCGAAAGTTTGAAAAATAATATAATAAAACCGGCCAAGTGCGAGTCGGACTCGCACACGAAGGGTTCCGTACCATTATCTATAAAAACGGCACACACATTTGTTGTATAGAAGCCTCCCTTAAATATTTGTTTTATTTAAATTTAATTATTTATTTTTAAAGTGAGTATTTATCTAAATATTTGTTTTACTTAAATTTAATTATTTATTTTTAAAGTGAGTATTTATCTAAATATTCTGTGAATATTTCAAGCGTCTACTGCCTGTTGACGTTATCAATATCGAGATAAAACGAGCAAAAAAAATCTCGTTTGTTGTATGGGAGCCCCCCCCCCCTTAAATATTTTTTTTATTTTGTTTTTAGTATTTTTTGTTATATAGCGGCAACAGAAATACATCATATGTGAAAATTTCAACTGTCTAACTATCACGGTTCCTGAGATACAGCCTGGTGACAGACGGACGTACAGACAGACAGACAGCGAAGTCTTAGTAATAGGATCCCGTTTTAACCCTTTCGGCAAACATAGACATAGACAATCATTTATTTGCCAAATAGCACACATAATAGGTACAAAGTCACACAAAATATTTGAAATATTCAATATAAAAATAACCATTTTTCAGAACCTACATATGTACATGCAAAACAGACAGAAATTATGTGACCATTAATGCCACTAAATGCCATAAACACACCATTAAATGACAGTGCAATATTTTGTTGTTTATTCATAATTTTTAAGCTATTGTTTCTTTGTTCTTTTTGTTACATACGTCTCCTGTGTGTTCTGTTCGTATTATTGGTGTGGTCACCAATAAATGTTTTTGATTTGAATTGATAACAGGTCATCCATCACTCATCAATAAGCTGCTGTCGTAGGATTTCCACTGCTGGGAATAGGCTTCACCACAGATCTCTAGAGCGACCGATCTGGTGCGGCCTGCACCCAACAAACTTTATCAGGTCATTTGATGCTATTGTGAAAAGATAGAGATAAAACAGATTTATTTTATTTATTAAAAAATCTTTATTTATTGATCGCGCGAAGCGAGAACTCTATATCAGCTTGGGGAAATCGGCGTTGTATGTATGCATGTATGTTTGTTTGTCCGCGGATAACTTTATAAGCGTTTCATTATTCAAGATTAATTTATTCGAATAAGAGTAACATTACATACAAGTCCAAATCGTTACTCTAATACACAAGAATTAATAAAACAAACTTAAAAATTAATACAGATAAAAAACAGCAAAACAATTAAACATTAGACAAACAATCACACTGTAGTTTAACAAAAAACATCACAATTCATAACACAATAACAACTAAAAATATACAAAAACATATCCCCATGTGCCTACCCACTTATATTCTACTAGCTGACCAATCCGCGGCTTCGCACGCGTGGTTTGCCAATAAAAAGTAGCCTATGTGTTAATCCAGGTTATGATCTACGTACATACCAAATTTCATTGCAATCGGTTCAGCCGTTCCATATATACAAACTTTCGCGTTTATAATATTAGTAGGATTAGCTGACCAATCCGCAGCTTCGCACGCGTAGTTTTTCAATAAAAACATTACCCTCCTTTTGCGCAGTTGGGTAAAAAGTAGCCTAAGTCATCCGGGGATAGTGTAGCTTCCCAACACTGAAAGAATTTTTTAAATCGGTCCAGTAGTTTCGGAGCCTATTCAATACAAACAAACAAATCTTTCCACTTTATAATATTAGTAGGTATAGATAATTGTTCACAGTATAGCAAGCAAAATCTTTCTTTATCTGGCAGATAAAAATATCGAGTTGTGTGTGCGAAGCGGTGAGGGCAATAAGGTGACGTTAGGCACGACAGATTGGAGATTGTTGACGTGATAGGTAGGTAGTGAGGGCACAATTTTGGTGCAACTTAATGAGATAAAAATGTGGGGGGGTTGTTGAAATATTGGGGTTCAAGAGGGGTAAAAAAACCAAAATGAGACTATTCGGTCAAGTGACACGTCTACTAAACGGTCTCTAAGAGTACATTTCAACCCCGTTTTTATTTTTAGTTTAAACCTTGTAGTTTTTAAGTTATTAGCCATAATAAAAACTGAACTTTGACAAAATTAATAGGGTACACCAGTGACTCCACAGTGCTGAAATTTGGTAGGTACCTATTCGTGTAACTTTAGCGACACAAATATAGGGAAAAGTCTGAAATCCAGAGTAACTGCAATTTCTACCCCAAAAAAGAATAAACAATTAACATGAACTCCGTTACCCGTACTTTGAATGAAACTGTAGGTCAAATTGGTTATGTATTTCGTGGCACTATTTTAGATAGTCAAAGATTTTATGTCAAAGAAGTTTTTTATGGGAGACTCGCGAGATCTCAGTTCGGGGCGAACAACCAGTGTTTACATTACAAGATTTGGAAATAAGGCAGATTTAATTGAGTAATTTTGCCAACTCTACCAACTGTTTTCATTTTAGTATAACTTAAAATAGCTGCGCTGAAAACTGTAGAGTAAGATGACATAAGTAGGGTTTTGTTTCTAGGACTTCTCGGCCGAGAAAGCGTTGTAAGGACGATTTCGACACCTTCCGTAGAGGATGGTGGGAGATATCGACTGATAGGAATGCTTGGAGGGACTTGGGGGAGACCTTTGCCCAGCTGTGGGACGAGATATGTTAGAGAAAAAAAATGACTTGGTATCAAAATATGATGTTCCTTTACAATACCATCCTACCCCAATTGAAGTATGGTAGATTATTAACCAAGGGGATAAAGCAGTGTCTTCTGTCGCGGGTGGCGATTTAAATAGCGAGCGTAACGAAGGACTCGAGGTTTACTCCCGAGCGTAGCGTGATTTAAAAACTTAAATCACGAGCGAAGCGAGGGCTTTAAGACGAGTCCTGAGTGTAGCGAGGGATTTAAGTTCACCCAAGACTAAGTGCAGTTATGATTATTAAATAAAATTACGAAAACCGACGAGGCCGTATGAGCTATGCCTTTGCTTTTCCGACAAAAAAATATTAGTCTAGGAATTTTCCGCGTTTTTGTTTTCTTCAAATACATAAACGTTAAGTTTATTTTAATTTATTTTTATAAATAAGTTAATGTTCTAAAATACTCAAATCAACTCATCAACAATAAATGTACGAAACAAAAATGTAACTCTCTCTATCAATAATTGGACCAATGTTTCGAATGTTAACTTTACTTTTAATTGTCATTATTTTTAATCAATGCTTATCTCATATTATTATTGTGTTATTTTTTTCGCAAATGGTACGAAAAGTAGAGTATTTTCCTCGGTGATAAAGCTGTCTTAGTCTTGGGTGAACTTAAACCCCTCGCTACGCTCGGGAGTAAACCTCGAGTCCTTCGTTACGCTTGCGATTTAAATCGTCACCCGCAACAGAAGACACTGCTTTATCCCCTTGGTTAATAATCTACTATTTAATATCTAGATTTTTTTAATGTTTCTACTTACGACTTTGAGATTTAACTAGCTTATGGCTCACCTGATGTCACGCACCTTAGAAACGTGCTCTACGATGCCTTGCGTCTATCATCTTAAGGCATTCAGGGGTTTTTTTTATTTATTCTTTACAGAATCAGCAGCACTTGATATCAATGTAAACAAACTCTTATAGCTAATACTTAATGCCAATAACAGATTCTCATTTTATAGTTAACTTTTAAGAAATTAGTCACCTAGAGAAAATGGTAAAAAACACAATATAATATTTAATTTTCAAGGAATTTTACGTATTTGTAGGTTTTAAGTAGGTACGTATTTGAAGAACGTAAGGGTGGGAGGGATGTTGTGTAAATGTGTATACTTGAGGGGGTGAGGGAGGGAGTGTAGTGTGTGTTGTGTGATTTTCTGGATATTTTATGGGACGTGCTATATATAAGATAACTCTTTATTGTAAACCAAAGTACAATACAGAACATAATTCTTACAAATAGATTTAGTACAATTAGCGGTCTTATCGCTAAAAGCGACCTCTTCCAGACAACCTTTGTATGGACCTATATATGATTAAGGACCTAATTGTTTATTTCTTAAAAGATGCTTTGAATGAATGAATGAATGAATGAATGAAATACTCTTTATTGCACACCAAATAAAAATACAGTAATAATGGAAATAAACAATAAATAACGGCACAATGGGCGGTCTTATCGCTAAAAGCGATCTCTTCCAGACAACCTTTGAGACTTTGACAAGCTTTGCTATTAGAGAAGATGTCTATTGACGAAAAATACTTGTTGTAGCTATCTAGCGTGCGACAGATGACAGAGTTTTGGGCATAGTTGGTGCGACTGAAAGGAACATGAAAGAGGGTTGTGTGTCCAGTACGTATAAAATGCGTTTTGAATTGAAGAACGAGATCCCCATGTGCCTGTAATTTCACCGGCAACCATACCCTTCAAACCGAAACACAGCAATGCTGTTTGGCAGAAATGGGTATGGTGGCAGTACCTACCTACTTCCCTGGGGCCTTTCACAAGGAACTTTACTAATCGTAAAAGTTTAAAAAAAAGTTAGTTTTACAAGAAAATATTGAATTAATCTAAACTTAATCTGTACTAATATTATAACGAGGAAAGATTTGTATATTTGTATGTTTGTAACGAACAAACTCAAAAACTACTAGCCGATTTCAAAAATTATTCCACCATTAGAATGCTACATTGTCCCTGAGTAACATAGGCTATTTTTAACTTGACTGCACAGAAGGAGGGCAATGTTTTTATTGAGCAGGCAGGTCTATACTATATAAAGAGGAAAGATTTGTATTTTTGTGTGTATGTTTGTAATGAATAAACACAAAAACTACTGATCCGATTTCAAAAATTCTTTCACCATTAGAATGCTACATTGTCCCTGAGTAACATAGGCTATTTTTAACTTGACTGCACAGAAGGAGGGCAATGTTTTTATTGAGCAGGCAGGTCAGCTAGTCTATACTATATAAAGAGGAAAGATTTGTATATTTGTATGTTTGTAACGAACAAACTCAAAAACTACTAGCCGATTTCAAAAATTATTCCACCATTAGAATGCTACATTGTCCCTGAGTAACATAGGCTATTTTTAACTTGACTGCACAGAAGGAGGGCAATGTTTTTATTGAGCAGGCAGGTCAGCTAGTCTATACTATATAAAGAGGAAAGATTTGTATTTTTGTGTGTATGTTTGTAATGAATAAACACAAAAACTACTGGTCCGATTTCAAAAATTCTTTCACCATTGGAAAGCTACATTCACCGTGAGTAACATAGGTTACTTTTTACCCAACTGCGAAAAGGACGGTACTTAATGATTTTATTGAAAAACTACGCGTGCGAAGCTGCGGATTGGTCAGCTAGTATATTATAAAGAAGAATGATTTGTATTTTGTATGTTTGTAACGAATAAAATCAAAAACTATTGATCCGATTACAAAAATTCTTTCACCATTAGAATGCTAGACTAGAAAAATTAGGGATCCCTACTAAAACTTAAATAATGTAACCCAAGGTGTAAAAAAAATAAGACAAAATAAGTTTGCAAAATAAATGTCCACCCGTGCGAAGCGGGGACGGGGATGTTATTATACCTTACTAAAAAGAGTTACCTACCTATTCGGCTAGGTAAGTACTTAGATAGGTAGGTACTACGAGTAAATAATTCTGTTTAAAAAATATAAGTAGATTATATTTTATAAACAGAATTATTTACTATATTTATATAAGATTAGACTAGACAACGGATTAGCACGTTGAAGTGGCAATGGGCAGGCCATATAGCGCGCAGAACAGATGGCCGATGGGACCGGAAAGTTCTCGAATGGAGGCCACGGACTAGCAAGCGCAGCGTAGGACGTCCACCTACAAGATGGGCAGACGACTTGGTAAGACCCGCAGGTCGGCGTTGGATGCAGGCCGCTTCCAACCGCAGTTCCTGGAGATCAATGAGGAAGGTCTTTGTCCAGCAGTGGACGTCCTACGGCTGATATGATGATGATGATGAGACTATACAATAAGATTAGTAGAGTTTAAGATGTACCTATGTATGACTCTGCTGTTAATAAAGTAAGTTTCCTATTATTATTTTTAGGGGTCCGTACCGCAAAAGGTAAAAAAAGGAACCCTTATAAGATCACTCTCTTGTCCGTCTGTCTGTCCGTGTGTCACCACCGATTTTCTCAGGAACGGGTTGAACTAGCAAGTTGAAATTTATACCATATACTGAGGTCTATATTCCCTATTAGGTGTATAAAAATCAAGGTCCTGAGTCGACACTATGAAAAGATATGGGCAAATTTAGATTTTCGCGAAAACTTGTAAGTACCAAAATTTACCAAAATTTTCAACTTTTTAGTATTCGGAATTTTTCCTTTACTTGTGCTGAAGAAGAAAGAAAGACTTAATAAGCACTAAGAGCTTGCTTTTAACCAAAACTGACAATTCTAGGTCAACCGGAAGTACCCTACCTATTGGTTTTGGGTCGAAAACCTATATGGTGTTCCCGTTGACCTAGAATCACAAAATTTGGCAAGAAACAAGGTATATCACAAATAAAGGAAAAATCCCAAAAAATAAAACAAGTTGTAAATTAAAGGGTGTCCCCATACATACATACATACATAGTTGACGCTAATTAAGATAGATAGTCCTCTGTTGTATGGGCGCTCATACAATTTAGAGGACTAGCTTAATCGGCACAAACCTCAACTAAGGTATATAAATAAAATTGTTCTATTGAATAAAATAAATAGCTCCCATACAAAAGACATGATTTTTTTGCCGTTTTTATAGATAGGTAATGGTACGGAACCCTTCGTGCGCGAGTCTGACTCGCACTTGGCCGGTTTTATTAATAATAAAGAAGGTAGAGACATTACAATTTTTGGATACCATAATAATCTACAGGAAAGTTCTTTTAAGATACTTTTCCAAAGTTTAAATATCCACTTAAAGCAATAACATAGTTTTTGTAAAGACTGTACCGTTGCCGACTGCGTTCGTTTTTTCTGTTTCCTCGAAGGCCTTTGGCCCACATCGGCCGAATTAAGCTTTTGCAACTGATTATCATCTTTAATTTGATTTCGGCACGAACGAAGGCGCGCGTTTAGTTTTTACAAGCTATTAAGGGTCAAATTGGCTAAATGTGCGTCTACTTTTATTTTGCTATATGGTTTCCAAGAATGCGTTCGGTTTTTGCACGAAATATTACCTAATATTGGTTATATTTAGTTTGTACTATTTGTGGACGGGCTCTATGTAATGCAATTTGTCTCGAGCATGGACAACATGCTGCAGTAAATAAATTCCATTACGTGAAATATTATATTGCATTACTATTACCTACGATAACTATTAGCCCATATTGTCCCATTGTTGGGCAAAGGCCTCCCCGCCGTATGCCAGTCCCTCTCGGCGGCGTCCAACTCGTCCCGCCACCTCCGGCGTGGTCTGCCGCCCTGTCTCAGGGCTCCACTTCGTAGTCATTTTGGGGCACAGCTCGTCAGGCATGCGACAAACGTGACCGGCCCATTCCCACTTTAGCCTGGCGGCATTCTCCCTATATCGGTGATTTTGGTTTTGGAGCGCAGTATGGTGTTACGTACGCGATCAGTTATTTTAATTCCAAGGTAGACAGGGTTAACCTTCGAATTTATAATAGGTATTAGTTATGTTATGGATTAGGTAATGTGTTACAAATAAGGTATCCATGCTTATTTTATTAAAATTTTTGAGTTGAAAATTTTATTAATATCCAGCCAGTCTCAAAACAAAAAGTACTTAGATTAGCAAATTACAGTTTCACTGTAAGGTCTACAATAATTACGCACATTGGAATATTTTGTAGAGTCTTGTATAAATTCCTAAGAAGTAGGTAAACATTCTAAAACTTCCACGTTCGAAAATACCAAGACCGAATTCAAAATCGGTAAAATGTTAACCCTTCAAAATCTTACTCATACTTAGTACTCGACCCCCAAGCAGTACGTAGCAACTATCACCTATTCTATGCGCTACCCTTTCCTTGTGACATCCGTGCAGTCAAAAATTCGTTGATAGACTTTTTTATGTGCAGGGTCGTGGGGCCAGGTTACCCCACTACTGACTGTGGGGTGCTGGGCGGGGCCAGCTTGCAGCTGCAGTGCATAGCGTAGGGCTCCGAGCCGTCAGTCGTGCCGCGGGCGTCTGACGCAAACGTCACGGCTACCCTTTTCAACCGCGAACATTTCGTAAAAACAAAACTAAACGCATTTTACAGTTTTTGTTTTTTTGTGCCGAAAGTTAAAAAACTATTCTACTAATATTTAATTTGTCATTTTTGACGTTGGTGAAGTTTGGAGGTTTTGGCGGGTGTTGATGTGCGCGAGCGAGAGGGCAGATATGGAGAGCCCGGGAGAGGAAGCGGGACGCGTGCCCCCCGCGCCGCACACCCCCGCCCCGCAGCCAAACGGATCCAATAAGATCATCGGAAGAAACGTGAATGGAACGAGTAAGTCACTTCATGCAATTTTTTGGGGTTCCGCACTTATTATTGTCCTGTCTTATTTACCGATATTATTTACACAAGAGTTAACTTAATTCGAAAATAACAAAAAGCGTTCATAACAAAAAGTTTGTTAAATGCCACAAATTAAAATTTATTTGTATCCGTTGTAGGTAGGGCGTTTACTTTATACATAAGCACTTATCTTTTCTAAGATAAAATTAGCCAATAAAATTAGAAATATGCCGGTTTGTTTGAGTTAGCTGCGTAGGTAAAGGTACAGTTGACAAGAGCCAAGGGTATTGAAAACATTTTCGTTTGCATGTTTTGAATGAAACTAACCCAGCCCATTTTTGGTTTGAACTATGAAGTACAAATGTCCTGTATTTGGGTTAGTTCTGTCTTTAAAACATTTATTACGTAAGTTTTAGGCCTTTGAATAAAGTAGGAAGGTAATTTATTTTTTACGGTTGGTTTTACTGGTAATTGGAGGTCAAAGCAAGTAAACGTCTCCTTGATAATTAGCCCCTGGTCACTGCAAACAAAATCCACCCATACGGTGGCCACGCTTCGCTCTTAGCGACTGTACAAATAGGTACTAGGTACCTACTTGTACTTACCTATAATTGTATATATATGTATATATATATATATATATATATATTTGTTGTCAATAAAAATAGATAGATTACCAGTGATAACTTTGGTACAAAAACGTGGTCTCTCACTATGTGTCTCATAAGAAGGCTCGCGGTCGCTCCACGTGCTATGGAGAGGGCTATGCTTGGTGTTTCTCTACGAGATCCAATCAGAAGTGAGGAGATTAGTAGACGAATCAAGGTCACCGACGTAGCACAAAGGATTATCAAGCTGAAGTTGCAGTGGGCAGGGCATATAGCTCGAAGAACGGGCGGCCGTTGGGGCAGAAAGGTTCTCGAGCGGAGACCATGCAAAGCGCAGCATGAAAGAGAACGAAATGACAGACGGATGGAAAGAGGTTGCTGGGAGCCGTTGGGTGCAGGACGCACAAAATCGGTTGCTCTACAAATCTATGAGGGAGCCTTATGTTTAGCAGTAGACGCCTTATGGCTAATATAATAAAGATGATAATAATAAAAAATATTTCGCCCAACTTAATCATTTAAAGAGAAAGATTATTTTCTACTGATTCAGAAAAATTATCTAAATTTAAGGTAACTTTATATAACTAGTGGTTTGTCCTGAACTGAGATCTTGCGAGTCTCCGATTAAAACAAAAAAATATTATTTGTAATCTTTGACTATCAAATTAGTGTCACGAAATAAATAACCAAAAAAACTAGACCTACAGTTTCATTCAAACTACAAGTAACGGGAGTTCATGTTTGGTTAATCTGTTTTGGGGTACAAATTGCAGTTATTCTGGATTTCAGACTTTTGCCTAGGTATATTTGTGTTACTAAAAGCATACCAAATTTCAGCACTGTGGGGTCACTGGTGTACCCTGTGCATTTTGTCAAAGTTTAGTTTTTGTTATGGCTAATAACTCAAAAACTATAAAGAATTTACGAAAAATAAAAACGGAGTCTAAATGTACTAATACCTTTCATTTGACATCCCACTTGACCAGTTACCCTAATTTTAATTTTTTTTACCCCTCCTGAACATATCTAAACAGCCCCACAACATATTTAGCTCATTTAGTCACACCAAAATTGTGCCAACACTAACTACCTATGTATTAAATTTCACGATGATCGGATCAACGCTTCGAAAGTTATCCTCGGACAAACATACATTATATACAACGCCAATTTGCCCAAGTTGATTTAGAGATCTCGCTTCACTCGATCAAATAGATTTGAATGCATAACAGAGGCAAGCGAATCCACCGGCGCATTCTATTATTAGCTAGCTAGGTACTTAAATTATACTGAAGAACAAATCAAATGTGTAAAGTAGTAAAACAACATTTTATAATAGACGGATTTAATTGCAATCTCAGAATCATCAACACTGAGAATAATAACTTTTTCTAACTTCCATTCCGCCGAGTGACTCGCAAAAAGTAACATTGAAAGAAAAGTCGCATGCGATGAGAATCGAACCCGTTACTAGAGTAATTTGCGTTTTTCTGAGCCATCGGGGCTCGCTTTGTCTTGGGATAGGGTTTTTACTTACTCCGCTCCGTTTCTTGATGTGTGTAGTGTGACGCGGCAATCTTGATCATTAAATAAATAATGCTGCACATTTTACACAGCGTTATCTAACCCCAAACTAAACAAAGCTTTAGTATGGGAACCAGATAACTGATAAAATACTTTTTTTGTAAATATGTACATACTTATAATATACTAGCTGACCAATCCGCAGCATCGCACGCGTAGTATTTCAATAAAAACATTACCCTCCTTCTGCACAGTTAAGTAAAAAGTAGCCTATGTTACTCAAAGTGAATGTAACTTTCCAATGATGAAAGAATTTTTGAAATCGGACCAGTAGTTTTTGAGTTTATTCATTACAAATATACACAAAAAAATACAAAATACAAATCTTTACTCATTGTAATATTAGTATAGATAAAGAAAAAACCAGACCCAAAACAAATATCTGTAGATCGTGCAAACATTTGTTCCGCGGCGGGAATCGAACCTGCTACCGCCTGCGTCTCAGGTGACTATTCGCCCACTGCGCCATGGAGACGACCTCGCGCCATGGAGGCGTAGTGGGCGAATAGTCACACCATTTTCTCTTACATTAGCCAATGTAAAGAAATCCATAGGTACTATCTATGTATCTAAAGAGCTGGATCCCACTGCTGGGCAAAACCCTTCCATCCCTTCTTTACATTCATTCTGGTCTAAGGCTTCTGTCGACCAGTTCGCACTGTGCGCGCCAAGTTCGTCTCGCCATTTCCGGCCTCCTCACCGGCCACATACATGTAGAGGTACTATCCATAGGCGAACTTAATGCTAATTAGTATTTTCTTCCAGCTAACTTAAGTTAAGTTCGACTATGTATTATTTTATTACTGCAATAAATAATTTTGTAATCTAATCCATACTAATATTCTAAATTCGAAAGTGACTCCGTCTCTCAGTCAGTTTTTTATGTCTGTCTGTTGTTACTTTTCACTGCTGGACTGATTTTGATGAAATTTGGTATATAGATTATGACCGGGATTCACATAAAACAAACCCAGACCACATCTAATTATGGCTAAAGAGCCGATGGCAGATAAAAAGAGGAACAACGCAAATTAAAATCTATTTCTAATTGCAAACACAATTTTGTGTTTGTGTATACAGTAACACAGCAACACAAAATACAATAAGCAATACAGCAACACAAAATGCTGTATTGCTTACTGTACAGCGCGCTGGCGTGTCAGCTTGTACAATATAGATTACTAGCTTCCGCCCGCGGCTTCGCACGCGTGGGTTGCCAATTCAAAGCAGTCTATGTGTTAATCCAGGTTATAATCTACGTACATACCAAACGTTACGACGTGATTGAGTAACAAACAAATAAATAAACAAACATCCAAACTTTCGCATTTATAATACATATTAGTGTGATGAAGAAAATGCACAAGCAAGTATCAAAACCTCTCGTCACCGTATTCCACACTCTACAGAGATAGAGTCAGACTGCACAAAAACGACGAGTGTGTAGACCGGCGGAAAAACCGTGGAAACGCGGAAAAAGCGCGCTCACATTGTGCAGTACAAAAACTAGTTCTCCACAATACCTACGTACGCTAGTAGGTAACTAGTTGGAGCATCTCTACTGTTTTTATTTAATTTGTAGTATTTTATTCTGTTCTCACGATGACGAGTATTTAGTACTGACAGCGTCGCTAACTGGTAGCCCCCTGCATGTAAAGTATGAAATAAAAACAGTGAAAACTTGAACAATTACGAGATACTTATATATAGAGGTATTGGTAACGGTAACAGTGTCGCGAGTTCAATGGATTTTCCCCATTTCAGAAAATGCCCAACGCGCCTAAAGAAGTTTTCACTTCAAAATTTGTTGAAGGATTTTTGAAGTAAAACTTCTCTACGCACGCTTGACTTAGGGAGTAAGCTGGTGAATGCGTTACGAAAAGTGCAAACGGAAGTTGAGAGGAAGATATAAGTTAGTGAAGATAGAAAGAGATAGTTACGTTTTGTATATTTTTAAACGTTAATGTGCGAGTGCGAGTTGCGTCTGTCCAGAATGAACATAGACTGATCGACCTACAGATGTGTGGACAATTTTGTAATTGAACAATTTTATAAATTAATACTATGAAAAAGAAGTTTTACTTCAGTCGTGTGGTCTAAAGTACACTCGTTTTTTTTACTAGCCCGTACTGTCCCACTGCTGGGCAAAGCCCTCCCTCTCTTCCTTCAACTTATCTCGGTCTAGAGCCATATCACGCCAGTCTCTTTGGATGGGATGATTTCCAAAATTCCATCGATTCGATTCCCACCGCGGAACAAATGTTTAGGTAGGTACATGATCTACACATATTTGTTTCGGGTCTGGATGTTTTGCTATAAGAAATACAAATACATATTTACAAGAAATATATTAGGTGTTTACTTTACCTATGAAATTTCCGTTTTGTATGGAATAAGTGAAAGTACATACTTATTTTTTTAAACTTTTTTATTTCTGTTATTCAAAGTAATCACCCATGCAATCGACGCATCTTTGCCAACGCATTGGCAGTTTATTGATGCCCTTTTTGTAAAAATCAGCTGGACGGGAGGCAAAAAACTCTTCAAGGCATTTTGTACTGCCTCTCGGGAATTGAATTTTTTACCCACTAAAAAGTTGTCTAAATTTTGGAAAAAGTAATAGGTGGTAGGTAGCAAGGTCTGGTGAGTATGGCGGATGAGGGAGAGCTTCCAACCCCAGCTCTTGCAACTTGGAGACTGTCTGTTGTGCAGTATGGGGTCGCGCGTTGTCGTGAAGGAGCAGTGGGGACGACCGATTGACCAAAGCTGGTTGCCGATGTGTAAGCTTCTCCATCATTGTCTCCAGTTCTTCACAGTACACATCTGCAGTAATGCTCATGCCGTTTTATAAAAAGCTGTGGTGAATCACAACCGCACTAGACCATCACCTTTTTAGGGGTTATTTTTGGTTTAGGGCATTACTTTGGTGCTGAACCAGGATCTTACCAACTTGCTGAGCGCTTTCGATTGTCTAAGGGTCAATTCACACGTACCACAACCACACCACAGCTACAACCACACCACAACGACGCCATGTGGTCGGGCGTATATTTTGTATTGAAAATGAATATTACAATTTACACGTACCACATTTTACCGTTGATATCGACCACCTGTGTAATACGACCACATCGCAATCACATCGCGACGGCAACGCCACCACCGGCGGCGGCACCGCGGCCACATTGCCACGACATGACGTCATCAACAGCGCGCGCCTAGCTGGCGCCTGAGCTCCCCCCTTTCATTCTGCGTTGTACTGAGTTGCCGCGTGGTTGTGCGAAAACAAGTATAGCAACAACAATCTTTCCTCCATGACTACGTTCAGTCAAGCCGTGTTTCCTCTACGAAAGCCGGAGTATAACTGCACATGACCACGTGGTTACCACATCGCAACGACAGCGACAACGCAACCACATCGACATTTTGTCGGTACCACAACGCAACTGCAAAAAGCCGCTGCGACACTATTCACACGTAACCACAGCTTGACCACATTTTGTCGCTGCGACGTGGTGTGGTTGTGGTACGTGTGAATTGACCCTTACAGAATCAATTTTTCATCGCACGTAACAATTCGGTTCAAAATTCCTTCATTTCTTTGCCTATTGAGCAGCGCGAGGCAGGTATCGACGCGTACGTTGCGCTGGCGATCGTTAAGCTCGTGAGGCATCCATCTATCAAGTTTTTTTACTTTGCCTATTTGTCGCAAATGGATCAAAATTGTTTTGATGCTAACATCAAAAGCTGCTACTAGCTCAGCTGTAGATTGAGTTTCGTCAGCTTCCACAATCGCCTTTAATTCATAATTGTTGACCAAAGTCTCCGGACGACCACGACCTTCATTTTTCAAGTCAAAATTTCCAGAAAGGAACCGGGAAAACCAATAACGGGTTGTGCGTTCGTTTGTACAGTTCTCTCCGTAAACGTTTTTGATGTTACGTGCCGTTTGTGACGCGTTGGTGCCACGACTGAACTCATATTCCATAATTACACGAATTTTTAATGTTAAGTCCATTAAGACGAAAAATGTTCAAATGTAATGAAAATACAACGCTAATCAATAAACAAAAGACTGAGTTTGTAAAAAGAATGTCATGTTATAAAACAAAATTAATTTGAATTTAGAAGACAAAGACATTCCAAACTTTTTTCTATTTGAAATGACCAGTATCTACTGAAGAACGGCAATTTCATAGGTAAAGACCTATTATATATATATATATATATATATATATATATATATATATATAAGTATTATATCAGTTATCTGGTTCCCATAGTACAAGCTCTGCTTAGTTTGGGGCTAGACAGCGCTGTGTGAAATATCCAGCAATATTTAATTATTTGCACGCACAGAGGAGTGTGAGATTTGCCATAGTTACGAGTAGCTATAGCGTATATGGAGGAGAGAGCTAAAAATAAGCTTATAGAAGAGAACTTGAATTACGGTCGAATTTGGAGCACGGTGCATTGGTAACTAGTATACCTATTAATTACATATATAGTACATGAGATTTGAAACCTGTATGCCTCAAGTTGATGACGCAGGGCAGTGCATCATAGGGCACATTTCTAACGTGCGTGACCTAAGAGACAATACATACTTTGTTATAGGCGATGGTACCTATCTATTGATATTTATTACGTACCCATACATAATTTAATTTTATACGACGTGTAACTTGCACGTTACTATGGCAGAATAGGGGGAACCATTCAATTTTGTAACATTGTGTAATTATACACATGTTTTGTCAAATATGTACATAAATCTTTAACTGTTACCACTTCACATAATATAGGCTATATGTTACACATCGTTGCCACCTACGAATTGCTAACTTGCAATTACCTAGTTAGTGTGACTTGCGCAATGTACCGTCATGTTTAGCTGAGACAGCACAACGTGATCACCCCGCGCCTCGCCGCCCGGCGCATCCCTTCGGGCATCGGAGCATCGTGTCACTTTTGGATCTAACATCGACCATTAGACATATACCTAGTTATAAAGTACATGTAATATTATTATACTATTTTAAACTGCATTTTTTTGCAACTACTGGACGCACTCGGCATAATTTATAAGCTTGTTCGAATAAAATAAAGTATATAAATAAATAAATATTGCTGGACATTTTACACAGCGCTATATAGCCCAAAACTAAGCAGAGCTTGTAGGTACTATAGGAACCAGATAACTAATAGAATACTTGTATACTTTTTTTTTGTAAATACATACTTATAATATATAGAAAAACATCCAGATCCGGTATAAATATCTGTAGATCGTGCAAACATTTGTTCCGCGGCGGAAATCGAACCCGCTACCTCGTGCGTCTCAGCCCGCTATTCGCCCACTGCGCCACGAAGGTACATATATTCTGTTCGCTCTGTAGTAGGTGAGAATTCTTTCTCCACTAATTTGTCGCACCAACAAGAGGTATCAAACAAAACTCAATTCGCTATCTCGTTTCTAGTTTATAGCTCAATTTGCTAATTGTCGGCGGTGGGACCACCACACGCGTAAAGTTTAAACAAATATTTGTAATCCTAACTTTGCAATCCAGTTGGTTTTAGCAACCAAACCGACAATTGACGGCAAAGTTCAAAATGTCACTACTTCATTACTTATTGATCATTTGATTCGATACTTTGATACTAATTCTTAGGGATTCCTAAGGATATTACTTACAAAATGTATTTTTAACATTTGACAAAGGTTTCTTGGATAAGAATGCTTCCTATGTGCATTCCTATGGATATGTGAATTTTTTATGTAACTATTTAACGTCTTTCTTAATATTCATCATCATCATCATCATATCAGCCGTAGGACGTCCACTGCTGGACAAAGGCATTGATCATTGATCTCCAGGAACTGAGGTTGGAAGCGGCCTGCATCCAACATTTCTTCATATTACAAGCTTTTTATTAACTTGCAATGTAGGTGTGTATGTTTGTCCGGGTGGAATCTTGCAACTGAGTTTTAAACCCGTTCCCCTCAGCCGATTGAGCTGAAATTTGGAATACATATGTATGTAACTTCGGTGACAATGCAATAATATGGTACCATGGAGGTGGTCTTATGATAATAATAATAAATAAATAAATATGGCGGGACATTTCACACAGTGCTACCTAGCCCCAAACTAAGCAGAGCTTGTACTACAGGAATTAGATAACTGATAAATTTATTTAATTAGAACGGATTAACCAATTACACTATCAAATATTTATACTTATACTTTTTTTTTGTAAATACATACTTATAATATATAGAAAAACATCCAGACCGGGACCACTATCTGTAGATCATACAAACATTTGTTCCGCGGCGGGAATCAAAACCGCTACCTCCTGCGTCTCAGCCGGCTATTCGCCCACTGTACCACGGAGGTCATCAATATGACATAATGATGACCATAAGTGCAGACTTTATCTATAACTAGTTGTCCCGTCGAACTTCGTACCGCCTTGACATGCATATGATGCGGGCTGCCAATGTATTATCAATGATGATAAGATAAGATAAGACGGGTCTTTTCGCGCACAGATTTATATCAAAATCATAATTTTGACTAACCTCGACGTTTCGGCCAAGTTAAATCGGCCGTGGCCTCTCGTGAAAATGTTAATCTCTCGTGAATCTCTCGTCAAAATTATGATTTTGATATAAATCTGTGCGCGAAAAGACCCGTTTTATCTTAAAAACACAAGTATTGTTCGCGAAAACTTAAAAAGTTCTAAGATAAGATAACTCTTTATTGTACACCAAAGTAAAATACATAACATAATTAATAGGTTGGGGAAAAAGACTTTTCGCATTATATTATGTATGAACTTGTAATAAAATCTCTTTGGCTATACTATTTGTATCTGGCTGGTTTTGGTATCATTCAAAGTTTAAATTTTAAAGCAGATAATTCCAAATTCAAATTAGGAAAATGAGTGATTTTTATTTGTTTTTCGTACTGTAAAGATAAGTGAATCTAATGAAGAAATTCGATACATTTAAAATTTTACTACAAGAAAGGTAAAAATGCAACGCAGCCGCGAACAAAATTTGCGATGTTTATGGACCTAGTGCAGTGTCTGTGAGAGTAGCACAAATTTGGTTTAAGCGTTTTCAATCCGGAAATTTTGATGTCAAAGATGCACGTCGCTCTGGTCGCCCCATTACGGATTAAATTGATGGCATTTTTGTAAAAGTGGAGCAAGATCGGCATATCAGTAGTTGCGACGTAGTTGAAGAACTGGGAATTGACCACAAAACAGTTTTGGCGCATTTGAAAAAAACTGGATACACAAAAAACCTCGATATTTGGGTACCCCACGAGCTCACTGAAAGAGACCCAATGAACCGTGTACTCATTTGTGATTCTTTATTACGACGTAATGAAACCGAACCATTTTTGAAGAAGCTTATAACTGGTGATGAAAAGTGGATCACGTACGACAAGAACGTGCGAAAAAGGTCGTGGTCAAAGGCCGGTCAGGTTTCACAGACTGTGGCGAAACCCGGGTTAACTCGCAACAAGGTGATGCTGTGTGTGTGGTGGGATTGGAAGGGCATTATTCATTATGAGCTGTTACCACCAGGCAGGACCATCGATTCTGAACTATACTGCGAACAACTGATGAGATTAAAGCAAGAAGTTGAGAGAAAGCGGCCGGAATTAATCAACAGAAGGAGTGTGGTTTTTCATCAGATAATGCTAGACCTCACACATCTTTAGCCACTCAGCAAAAATTTAAGAGAGTTTGGCTGGGAGGTGTTAATGCATCCGCCGTATAGTCCTGGCCTTGCACCTTCAGATTTCCACCTGTTTCGGTCTCTTCAAAATTCTTTAGGCAGTGTCAGGTTAACATCACGAGAGGACTGCCAAAACTACTTGTCGCGGTATTTTGATCAGAAGCCCCAACATTTCTATAACAATAGGATCATGCCCCTACAAGATGACAAAAAGTTATCGAATAAAATGGTACCTACATACTTTAGTTAAATGTAAATAAATTATATAAAAAATATTTTAAATTTTCTTAAAAAATGCGATGAAACTTTTTCCCCAACCTAATATTACAAATAGATGATGTGATGATGATGATGGAGACGGATGCTTGACAACGAAAATTCTGAATGGATTATAATAAGCTACAAGAGTTTGGGCTCATTTGAATCTGCTTGCGGTTCCGATTATGAATTTTATAAAAGCTTGTTTTGAAAAAGTAATTTTTACAGTAATACCCCGGACTTACGCGATAGGTGGGACCAAGCGATAACCGTGTAAGTCGAATTCGCGTAAGTCAACTTTGCATATGTCATTCATTCAGTTAATTCAGTTAAAGCTCCAAAGACGGAGTTTTTCTATTCTTGTTAGATTCAAATGACTCATTTTTTGTTCTTTTGGATGACATGATTAGAGATTATTAATAAAACGCACACTAACAGGGCGGAGTAGGAGAGCTGATGCGCGGGCCCATCATAAAGGAATATCTCCGAATCCGCGTAAAACGGGGTAGCGTAAGTCGTTATTATTACGTTATTATACGTGAAGAGAAAACTTGAGATGCTGAGGTGGATGTGCGGCGTCACCAGGCTCGATAAAATCCGTAATGAGTAGGTAGGTGCGAGGAAGCCTGGGGGTGCGAGACATCGCTGACAAGATGCAGGAGAGTCGGTGCGATGGTACGGTCACGCGAAGAGGAGGCCACCTGACTACCTAGGGAATCGTCGAGGATAGAGCGAAGTGGAGAAGAACGACCAGGAAAGCTGACCCCACCACCATGTGGGATACACAGCTGGGAAGAGAGAGAGAGATACGTGAAGAGAAAACTTTGTAAGTAGGCACGCCCGTCCGCGCACGAACGAAGGAGTATGAGATTTGGCATCACATCACACTAATATTATAAATTTCGATGTTCGTTACTCAATCACGACGTAACGGCTGAACCGATTTCGATGAAATTTGGTATAGGTATACGTAGATTAACATGTTTTTATTTTTTTATTGAAGTAAAACTTCTTTACGCACGCTGGACTTGGGGAGTAAGCTGGTGAATGCGTTATGAAAAGTGGTGAATGTGTTATGAAAGTTGAGAGGGAGATATAAGTTAGTGAAGATAGAAAGAGAGAGTTACGTTTCGTATATTTTTAAACGTTAATATAGGAGTGCGCGTTGCATCTGTCCAAAATGAACATTGACTGATCGACCTACAGACGCGTGGACAATTATGCAATTGAATAATTTTATAAATTAATATTTTGAAAAAGAAGTTTTACTTAAGTCTAAAACACACTCGTTTTTTTGATGATATCCAAACGCTTGACCACTACCTCAACTGATGGTAAGTGATGGTATGATCGAACGAAGATGGAGCACGCTTGCCTAGAAAGAACCTGTTTAGTGTTTAGTGTTATTGAACATGTTTAGTCGCTGAATACGTTTAGGGATCGTTGTGCAAGAAATGCCAATATGAAGGTCAATATTCATGATCCTTTTTCAACAAATAATTGGTAATTATGACAATTTTTTATGACTTTTGTTTTTTTCAATTATGAGTTAAAATTCTGATATAAATAAGGTAACACAAAGTCGTTCTTTATATGAGTTAAGTTATATTTTATAAAACATCCTGTACGCCTACGTAACAAAAGGTACAACACCGGTTCATACAATGGAAATAACAATGCAAGATTTTTTTCAGAACGAGTTGTATCTTAGATTATTTAAATAACAGCGTACATTTTTGTGCAAACGAGTGGGCTCCACTCCGTCTGCGGAGTAAAAACTAAATAAAAATAAATGTAGGTATAGCCTTAATGGAGATCCGCGAACGATGCAAGAAACGATTATTTTTTGTAAGTTTTGTTGTAACAAGGAAAGTTTTAATAAGAGGCAAATCAACAAAAAATAACTGAGAAAAAACACCTATAGATAAAACAAAGAAAATTTAAAAACAGTTATTAAGGCACAAGAGATTTCTATTAACAGTATTAAAAGAAAAAAAATTGTATCGTTTTAATTTTACATTTTTTTAAGTTAAACACACTAATATTATAAATGTGAAAGTTTGGATGTTAGTTTGTTTCTCAATCACGTCGTAACGGCTGAACCGATTTCGATGAAATTTGGTACATACGTAGATTATAACCTGGATAACCACATGGCTTTTTATCCCATAAATCAGTTCCCATGGGGTTAAAATTGGGTATCTAGTTGCAACAGCGAGTGTAGCTTTATTTCTAGGTTACCTACACCTTTAGTAGTGTAACGCGTACGAAGTCGCGGGCAACAGCTAGTCTATACTAATATTATAACGAGGAAAGATTTGTTTGTTTGTTTGTTTGTATAGAAAAGGCTCCGAAACTACTGAACCGATTTAAAAAAAAATCTTTCACTGTTGGGAAGCTACACTATTCCCGGATGACATATACTACTTTTTACCCAACTGCGCAGCGGAGGGAAATGTTTTTATTAAAAAACTAAGCGTGCGAAGCTGCGGATTTGTCAGCTAATATACCATAAATCAGTTCACATGGGGTAAAAATTAGGTGTCTAGTTGCAACAGCGAGTTTAGCTTTATTTCTAGGTTACCTACACATTTGGTAGTGTAACTAGTACGAAGTCGCGGGCAACAGCTAGTTTAAAATAAAACTGTCCACTGACGACAAATAGGTATTCCTTGTTCCTAAAAATACTAATACTTAATAGATATACAAAATATAAGATATATATTTCCATAAAAAAGTGTAGATTAAGGTCTTAAAAACTAGGTACTAGTGCCACTTTATACTCGTTTGCCCTTTACGAGCATCTCAAACTACAGATTACTGCGAGCGCTTTTTTACAAAAATACACAAAAAAATTAACATACAATGAACATTTTAATATTAAAGGACCTACGTTTACATGTTTACACAGATAGTAACAAATATCAGATTATGTTCTTGTTATGTTTTAATTCATTATTTATTGTATTTAATTAATTTTTCCCACGCAATTTTATATTGTTTTTTGAATAAATAAATTAAATGATAAATTGAAAATGACATACAAATAGACGTACAAAATTTGTTACGTCACATTTTTGTAAAAAATAAACAATGAATGTATGAATGAAAACACTTTATTGTACACATTAAAAAATAGAAATTACAGACTAAATAGAAGACACAAAGCAAAATAGTACAATGGGCGGTCTTATCGCTTTGAAGCGATTTCTTCCAGACAACCTTTGGATGGAGAGGATATAGTAATGCCAAAGATGGTCGGGGGTGCACATAAGTTATGTATGAATGAAGGGAGTGCAACTTATAACTAAATAAAATATAAATAAGTTATTAAATTACGTACCTCATTATAATACATACATTAGATAAATACATTAATTTATGTGCGTAAATATCCATGCAGAACCCTTACTGGCGCGCACTCTTACCAGTTTTTAGCCAACTGCCGGAGGGTTATTTAATCCTTCATTTTACTGTATTTATACTTTATAATTTAAAAATATATGTACAATTCGAGATTTGTTTTTGTACGTGCATTTAAACGGGCTGTTTTACATACTGTCCTTTTTCCACTGCGGCCGAAGTAGGTATGGAATTTGAGTTATATTGTCATTTTATGTTTTATTAAAACTTTTTAGCAGGTGGGCGGGTGTAATTGCTTATAATGAACGTTTTTGCATGGGATTAATGGCGCGGACTTTTGTTATGGCGAAAAGGAATTACTTAGTTGTTTGGACACGTCACCCGTTATGTTATGTTATGTTATGTTGGTGGACTTCCTTTTCCGCATTTGGACTCTTATCAAGTGGTCCATTATGCGTGAGAGAGTTGGCTATATGGATAGCCAGCCTAACTCCGACCAGATGCGCAGAAGTTTCCTGGGGTCTTCGCAGGCTTCACGGAGTGACCTTGGGTTGTCCAGGATTTCTGCACGTTGTACTGTTACCCCCACGCATTTCAGGACTACGTGGGCAGCTGATTCTTCTTCGGTGAGACATCCCCTGCAGAGTGGGCTGTCTGTTGCTCCCATGATGTAGAGGTGTTTTTAAGGGGACAATGTCCTGTAAGGTCACGTCACCCGTAAAGAGGACTCAATGGAACGTTGAAGTGTAAGGCAGAGTGGAGAGCAAGCGACCGCGTGGCCACTCTCCAACAAGATGGTCAGACCTCATCAAGTCCATCACATGACGGAATGCTCTCGCAATGCCTTCAAAAAGTGCTAAGATTGAGCACAAGAAGGAAAGATCTTGATGCTCCACTATGTCCAAAATTAAATGTAGCGATGCATGGCTCTCGGTATCAAGCAGTTATTTTATACAACTCTCTCCCCATTGACATGAAAATTATTGATAGTCCAATCATATTTAAGACTAGGCTAAAAAAGCTTTTGCTGGAAGGATGTTTTTATTCAGTGGATGATTTCAAGTCACAATGCAATTCAAAATGATTTATTTATTCAATTAATTTATGACATTTTTCATTTTTTTTTAACTTGACTTTTTAACCTAAGTGCTGTTTTTGTGATTTTTAATGTGACTTGTGTATTGAGTTGTGTCGGTCTATTGATTGTTTTTGTATTTAATGATGATTATTTTTAAAATTTTAATGTATAGTTAGTATAATTTAATGTATAACGTAGTTTCAAATACAATTGGTTAATTGTTTTATGAACAAATAAATAAATAAATAGAGCTGAGCCGCTACTCAAGAGTCAAGACCTTACATAACCACGACCACTCTGCCAAGAGTGCCCGACTAAGAAGAAGTTAATACTTTTCACAAATAGCAAATATGTGGTGGAAAACAGACAAATTAAAATTGCAATTCGTACAGGGTGTCAAGCATAATTTTAACTAACTCTAATACCGGAAAAAATGTTTGAAAGTTAAAATGGAAACTTAAGGTCATAGCAGACTATCAGCTCGGAAGGGGATCGGCACCGTATCGGCTTTTGGCTCGTCGTCAACCTAACGTAAGCACGTAATCAAAGCGGATCAGCAGCTCCTTGGCTACGGCTAGGCGACGCCGCGCTTACGGCTCGCCGCGCGCTGGCTGACGGCTAGGCGGCACCAGTTCCACCGCTCGGGTACGGAGAGACGTAACCGCACCGCACCACGGCTCGCGAGCTTGTCCCGAGGCGAGGCGATTACGCTACGATTCCGCTTAGAGTGCGTTGCAGTAGGGAGTTTCATACAAAGAATACTGAACGGCTCGAGTTGATACGGTGATACGGTGGTCACCTTTGGTGCCGGAATGGTTAGGTCACCCGAAAGCCCCCGCCATGGCTTCTTCTTAGCTCATTAATTTCTGAAACTATGTTGGTACAACGTGCAGGATACAACGTGCTGATATAGCAGCACGTTGTATCTTGCACGTTTGATATTTCAAACAACCCACAAATAATGGTAAATATCTAGTTTTTATTGAAAATACTACACATTATACTTAACAAATAAAAATATATTCCTATAGCACCAGACTATATATATATACACATATATATAATATTATATTATATATATATATAATAAATAAAATAATTTATTTCACAGATCAAGCAATATACATATCTACATAGATCAGATTACAATTCATTTAGATAATGGTTTGTAGCATGCAAATGTTGGTTGGCAGTACCTACACTAAGAGCGAGTCTTGTGCTATAGGAATATATATAAAAATAGCATAGAATGAAGTAGATTCGAAGTACCTATTCAAACTTACAAGGATAAGTGAAGTCATAAATAATAATCATCCTTCACCGCGCCTTGTATGAAATCTGCATATAATGTAGATTCGCGCAATTTTTGCCACCGTATGTTCTACGTCAGAAAACTTTTTAAATTCTTGTCTAGGTGATGTACGATGTTCTACTTCCTTTAAAAATATATTTTAAGCTTTTAAGTGCAGTTATAAAATAAAATATGGGACTGTGTCGTGTTTGGGTCGCATTTGAAACGTTTAATAATTTTAGACTTACATTCATTAGATACTTTTGGAATTTTGATTTACCAACTAATATTAGATCTTATATAAAATATTGGTCTTTAAAAACACTACTCTACTCAGCATTTATAAAGGATCTTCCTCGTGTAAGTACCTAGATACCTATCTAGGTATTTTTAATGTATATTAAGCATAATTTTAAGGTCATGAATTATACAAAAAAAAATAAAAATAAACTGCTCCCATTATTTAGAGATCGATAATGTTTATTTAAATGCTGTTATTTTAGTATGTTTTCTGTACTCTCTTTGAATTTGTTTGAATAAACAAATGCAGACGTCTGTTAATTTATCTCAAGCAATCCATATCTACCCTCACCCGCACAATGCTTAGCTTCATTCAATTCAAATTTCAAATAAAGAACTCGTTACGCAAAGATGCGTTCCAAAACACGCAGTTTTTTATCCTTTTTCATCTCCTTTCATACCGTTCTTGAATCGAATTTAATACCGCTGTGTGAATATGCAAATACATTTTAATTGTCATGAGTTTTTTCCTCTCGTCTAGACATTCCAAATAGGACCGTTTGACTTAACTTGGAATGACGCATCTGTCATTTGTGATATTAACGCGCCGGTTGGCGCATTCGAACGGAACTCTGATAATAACTACTTTTTTGTCGAACAAAAATACATTAACTCGGTTGCAGCGGCTATTATTTTTTACGAACGGTCTAACTTGTGATGAAATATCTCGAGAGGAATTCGGTTCGGGTTTTTCAGCGGATATAATGCGATGCTGAATTTTCATGAGGGCAGCGTTTATCGCGCTAACGCCATTACCTGGCGAGGCGTACACCCTGTATACTTATTGCAAAAACGCCTCGAATATACCTATATCGAATCAGTATTTTTTATCCGTTGTTAATTCCGCAGATAATGGTCGGAGTCAAATGACGGCGCGGTAAGAAACGTCGCGGGAATTTCAGCGATGCCAGCGCACTCTTTTAAGCGTATTTTTTTGTTGGACAGGTTCGGACGGCGGCGGTTTTCGACATTTTTTGCAAGTCCTCGATGAAAACCATAATGGCATTTTATCGTGCATAAGAGCGGACGGAATCATTAATTATTTATAATAAGCGGCTAGCGTCGAAACTCGCGACTTTGTTTATTTGTCGCAAGTTAGTTGAGTTTTTTGGCGCGCGGCGTCAGTTTGTGGCGCACTTAGCCCGCGCGACCCCTTTCACTGTAAAAAGATGATGGAATATCGTCAATGATGAAGAATATTACTGGCGAACTTAAGCTTAAACTTAACTTAACTTAGCTTTGACGGAATTTCAAGGAGTTTTAACGGTCATAGGTGACCATTTTGTGTGTTTAAATTTCAAATACGATAAAACACATATCTACATTTTTGCCCTAACAATAATGGTTCTCAAAATGATTCAGTTAGAATGTATAATGCCAATCTCATAAGCCTTCGGATACTACAATTTTCTAAACAATTCGAAGTTTGGTTACTAACTTACTTGGGCGACTTGCGTGGCTAACTATCAAATGATACAAACACGTCAAGCTTAAACATGTGTAGTGGCTAAATACGTTTAGGGATCGGTGTGCAAGCCGGGCTTAATACCTAAAAATAATGAATGATGATGAGTCTTGCTTTACTTGCAATTACTATTTTCTGACTTAAGTAGTTATTTTATTTTTTGACATATCATGCATACATTTTTCCCTTGCAACTCTTTATAAGATTATCTATATATATAAAACAAAGTTGGGTTAGTTACACCATTTATAACTCAAGAACGGCGGGACCGATTTTGATGATCTTTGATTTGTTAGATTTGTCTCCGCTCGAATAGCAGAATAACTATTAAAATATTTGAAAAATTAACGAAAAAAAAATTATGAATAAAAATAATTGTCTAATACATATATGTAGCTAATGATGGCCGATTGACATTGGCAGCCCGCGTCATATGCATGTCAAGGCGGTACGAAGTTCGGCGGGTCAACTAGCTACAGATAAAGTCTGCACTTATGGTCATCATTATGTCATATTGCCGACCTCCGTGGCGCAGTGGGCGAATAGCCGTCTGAGACGCAAGAGTATGCGGGCTCGATTCCCGCCGCGGAACAAATGTTTGCATGATCTACAGATATTTGCTACGGGTCTGGTTGTTCCTCTATATATGCGAAGTATGTCTTACGAAAAAAGTTATCCGGTTTCCACAGTAGCTTTGCTTAGTTTGGGGCTAGATAGTGCTATGTGAAATGTCTAGCATTATTTATTTGTCATTTTAAAATGATTATAATTAACATATTCACAGTCAACTTTCATGTTCGAATAATAAAACACTTTCTCTCCAAAAGTTTGAAATGTCAGGAACGAGAATGCAGTAAAATTACAATTAAAAGTTTAAAAAACCTACCAACATTTTACAAAAGAAGACCGGTCATGCGCGGGTGTGACGGTCATGCGCGGGTGTGACGGTCATGCGCGGGTGTGGCGGTCATGCGCGGGTGTGACTCGCGCACCGAGGATTCCTTTCTACATTATTTACTATTTATTTATCTAATTAGAACACAATACACTAATTAATCTATACTAATATTATAAAGAGGAAAGATTTGTATTTTTGTGTGTATGTTTGTAATGAATAAACTCAAAAACTACTGATCCGATTTCAAAAATTCTTTCACCATTGGAAAGCTACATTCACCCTGAGTGACATAGGCTATATTTATTGCTAGAAAAGATTAGGGATCTTTACTAAAATTTAAGTAACGTAACCCAAGAGTAAAAAAAGTGCCTTAAAACGACTTTCGTCGCATGCGCTGCGGAAACTATTGATGATAGAACAATAGTATGTTCTACAATATGAAAGAACATATCAAATATCTACAAAAAACTTTGTAATATTATAAAGAGGACAGATTTGTTTGTTTGTTTGTATTGAATTGGCTCCGAAACTACTGGACCGATTTAAAAAAACCTTGCACTCTTGGGAAGCTACACTATCTCCGGATGACACAGCCTACTTTTTACCCAACTGCGGAGAAGGAGGGTAATGTTTTTATTAAAAAAACTACGCGTGCGAAGCTGCGGATTAGTCAGCTAGTTTAAAATAATTCAAAACATTAATTACACAAATTGTAATTTTTTTTTTATTACTATAGGCCAGCGTTTGAGCACGATCTCGTCTGATGGTAAGCGATGATGCAGTCTACGATGGTACACGCTTGCCTAGAAGAAACCTATTCACTCGCGACTTGAAGACCCTTAGGTTGTAGTTATCAGGAAACACAGACTCTAGCAAGGCGTTCCACTCTTTGGCGGTGCGCATAATAAAGGTGGAAGTGTGGAAGAATACCGCTTTGTGCGTAATGGGAGGTACTCGTATGTTTACCATGTAGCGGTGGCGCATCGCGAAGCGGATTTAAATCTAAATTAAATTATATTTAAAATTATGGTTAAAAAGATAAAGATAGTCCGAGGTACAAACAACTGCTCAATCCATGCAAGTCTTCATGACCTCCTCTCACATTTTATCAATCCAGTCCATCGAAAGGTTGCCTGGAAGAGATCGCTTTGAGCGATAACGCCGCCCATTATTAGTCTTTAAGTTTTCTAGGTTTAAGTTATTGTTATTTGGTGTAACAATAAAGAATTATCTATCTATCTATATTTATGATACAGGCTTGGCCTAGTGTGAAGACCACCGACTAAATCATTTAGTTATCGCCCTCTCAACACTAAGTTCACATAAAAATAATTTGTTTTTAAATTTAAAGTTTATTTTGTCACTAATGTACACAGAAAAGGAATGAAATCTTAAAACTAGGTAAAATAATGACAAAAACGGCCATAATTCAATTCATTTTATTTTCAGATAATATGTCATCCATTTTGTTAGTAAACAATAATGCAATCTTAGAACTATGTTAGTAGGCAATTACAATTAAATTAAATTTAAAATCAAACAAAATAACGTAATATAAAATCGGTACATATACAACAAACAAACAAACAAACGAATAAATAAACACAAGAAGCTTTTATTTAATTTGCAATATTTGTTAGTTTATTTAGGTCAAATGTTACAATATTATTTACATAGCAATATTTACTCAGTGACAATACAATGATATGGTACCATAGAGGTGGTCTCATGATGGAGACGGATGCTAGACAACGGAACTTCTGAATGGATAGGCTACTGTTTGGGCTCATTTGAATCTGCTTGCAGTTCCGATTAGCTTCAGTAGTTGCTGAAATAATCAGCTGTGACAGATGGACCTCCGTGGTGCAGTGGGCGAATAGCCGGCTGAAACGCAGGAGGTAGCGGGTTCGATTCCCGCCGCGGAACAAATGTTTGCATGATCTACAGATATTTGTTTCCGGTCTGGTTGTTTCTCTATATATTATAAGTATGTATTTACATAAAAAAATGTATTTATGTATTCTATCAGTTATCCGGTTCCCATAGTACAAGCTCTGCTTAGTTTAGGGCTAGATAGCGCTGTGTGAAATGTTCAGCAATATTTATTTTATTTATTAATATGATCTTTGTTGTACTACAGTTATCCAATAAAAATACTCTGATTCTGATTCGTGTTTGCGGACGACTGGAAGGGATTTGTTTCGGGATACCCGAGGTACTCTGAGACAGATGGATAAAAAATTCCGTATTAGGTAATACTCTTAGTTTTTATTATATACATACTTTGACAGGCTTGCTAATAGTTATTTTCTCAGCGACATTGGTATTATAATAATGACAATTTATTTTATTTTATTTATTTTATGTATGAATTTGTTTAGTTTTTATTCATATATTTGTTATTGATTTTTATAATTAGTGTATATAAATAAATCAAATCAACAAGCACTTAATTTTTTGCCAAAAAAAGATAAGCCCTAGAAAAAAACAAAAGTTGGAAACGGAACTCTAAAATGGAAAGTAGTTTATGAAAAAAACTACTTAATTTTTAGAGAGCTTAGCAAATTGCTACACACACTGGTGAAGCGGAAGCAAAATTTTTTTTTATCCCCTTTTATCAGTGGAAATTATTTAGATTCAATGAAACTTAAATGGGACCACCCTCGAGATATAAACACTCAATAAAAAAAAGAATCATAAGAATTCGTTCACCCAGTAAAATTTTATGCGTGAACATACATTAAAAAACTGACTGACTGAATTGACAACCTCCTCCTTTTTTACTTGCTGTCGATTCGGACAAAATATATTGGGACGCAATGTCCCAATTGACACTTTTGATTTTAATATATTTGTTACTGTCGATTCGGACACCATTAAAGATAGCTGCACTGTGCAGTCATTAAAAAAAACCGGTTTTTACCGAGCCGCGGCGGCGGCACAGCAAGATGACGAAATACATGCATAGCATGGTCACACTCTGTCGATCTCTTTATTTGAGATATTTTTAAGTGATCATTATATATGTAGATGTCTAGGTATACAAGATGTTGATTTATACCAAATATGCGCTATGAATGAAACTTGTGGTTTTTTAATATTGTCACCACACGCTCGCAAAGCAATTTGATTAGCTTTATCACATTATATTATATTTTGCTTAAACATTTTTTACCTGACTGTACTCAACAGCTTCAATAATTTGATGGTGTCCGAATCAACAGTAAAAAAAAAATTAAAATCAAAAGTGTCCGTTGGGACATTGTGTCCTAATAAATTTTGTCTGTATCGTCAGCAACTCGGTTAAACGACAACGATTTAAATAAATAAATAAATTATGCTGGACATTTAAAAGAGCGCTATCTAGCCCCAAACTAAGCAAAGCTTGTAGGTGCTGTGGGAAACAAATAAGACATAGACATAGACAATCATTTATTCATTACATTAGCACACAATATAAAATTCAGTTACATTTTAAGAGAGAGGAAATACTTAAAATTAAACAGTATAAACGTATAACATAACTAAAAATAAGGCAGAACTCGCTAGATACTGTGTGCTACAGCAGTAAATGGGACAAACAGTAAATAGCTGATATAATACTTTGTTTTTTTTAAATACTCATAATATACAGGATGTTTGGTAATATACTGACGATATTCAAGTGACGGTTTCTCAAAATATAAAAAAAACTTCTCGGAAAAAAAAAACTACTCTTTATATTATCAAGTTTTAAAAAAAATGGACTACGTTTAGGTGATTAGTTCGATATAAAACTTACTGTCTACTCTTGCAAACGACATCCAAAAATAAAGGCCGATTTGATATCTCTTTCTGAAATGGCTGCGGGTTTTGGGTTAAAAAGGGACAACAAGAGATATCTCGAGATGTCACCAATACAGTAGGTTAGATTGGAAGTTTATTAAAGTGTTTGTTTTGACATGCCAAAATAAATTTCACATGTCTATGGTAAACATTTCACACATTTATTTATTATGCTCATCAAAATAACCAATTTCATTTTTGTGCGTATATTATAGAGAAATAACCAGACCAGGAACAAATATCAGTAGATCATGCAAACATTTGTTCCCGAATCGAACCCGCAACCTCCTGCGTCTCAGCCGGCTATTCACTCACTGCGCCACGGAGGTAGCCAAAGGCTTTTCAATGCCGAGGAGTTAAGAACCCACGACCCATAGCTCCAACTACAGCCTCTATGCCACAGCAATGAGCATACGCAATTGACAACTTTTTATCCACACATAATATTCTCGATTGTTAACCTTTTTGCGGGAAAGTAGGTTATGAGTTCACTACGATCATTAACAGGTGTGTGCCAATCATAAATATGGTTTTTTGTCAAAAAAATTGTGAACAATTTTACAATTTACGCGCTGCTTCAGAATAGGTCTGTTAACTTGAAATGAGCCAAAATGTCAAATGTTTGTAATAAAATCTGTGTGATTGTAACCACCGTGTTTTAAGTTTGACGCCTACTCGTATGTACCTACGATTCGGACGCGGTTGTTATCCATACTATGTAAGTTTACGTATTTAGTTTAAAGGGTATTTTATGTGATTAGGGTATGACTCTCGTTCACCAAATATTGCGGGCATATTTTTATTTATTTAAAACTAGCTGTTGCCCGTGACTTCGTACGTGTTACACTACTAATGGCGGGTTCCTTCCTATATCCGTCAGTAACCGACTACGATTCGTATCTCCTTGAAAAAGTGTCAAACTAGTGTCAAGCTTTTGACACTTTTTCAAGGAGAAACGAGTCGTAGCTGGTTACCGACGGATATAGGAACCCGCCATAAATGTGTAGGTAGCCTAGAAATAAAGATAAACTCGCTGTTGCAACTTGACTTGCCACCCCATTTTTATCCCATGGGACCTGATTTATGGCATAAAAATAACCTATGTGTTAATCCAGGTTATAATCTACGCACATATTACATTTCATCGAAATTGGTTCAGTCGTGACGACGTGATTGTGTAACAAACTAACAAATAAATAAATAAACAAACATCCAAACTTTCGCATTTATAATATTAGTGTGATAACAGCATAACAAGACATTGCTGTCACAGGAATGTTTTTTCAAAAACTCTGTTTTATATAAGTTTAATATACATTTGGTGCTGTGTCCTTATCTGACCTACATAATTGCATGAAATAAATTTATTCTATATTTATTGATTTTTTTTAATGTTAGTCCATTTGACTTTGCGGCTATGGTAATCTATGGATGGCAGTAACGGACGGTCTTACAGCTGATATGATCATAGAGTAAATTCTCTATAAAAAAAATTATGTACCTAACTCGGTAAAAACTTATTCCAATTCAAACAAGGGTGGCGATTCTGTTGTTGACCGACTAAAATTTCATAAAATGCGAACGTTTTTATTTATTTCACGTTCAAATTAGCATGTCATCTAAAATACCATTTCTAAAATGTCATGGCTATTTGGTCTTAGCGTGTATAAAATAAGAACGTTCGTATTATGAAATTTTAGCCGTCACTGACCCCGTTTAGGGTGACATTAATTTCGAAGCACCCTATAAAATGTGCCGTAGCGTATTTATAAAAATTATATATGTACATTTGTAAGCTAGGTTTTGTGCGATGCCGTTTCCATTTTTATAAGGACTTGACCAATTAAGTATTGAGTCGAGTTTAGTTCGTAAACGGAGACCTTTTTTCTTGTTTTTTTTAATCACTGGCTATAAATTACATTCGTAAAGGTGCATTTCCTACTAAATAAATTATGAAAGAATATGTTTACAAATATTTATCTACATATTATCTACTAGCTGACCAAACCGCAGCTTCGCACGCGTAGTTTTTCAATAAAAACATTACCCTCCGTCTGCGCAGTTAGGTAGAAAGTAGCATATGTTACTCAGGGTGAATGTAGCTTTCCAATGGTGAAAGAATTTTTGAAATCGGACCAGTAGCTTTTGAGTTTATTCATTACAAACATACACACAAAAATACAAATATTTTCTGTTTATAATATTAGTATAGAAGTATAGATGTGAAGAGTAAAATTTGTACCCCTTGCACGCACAGAGGAGTTTGAGATTTGGCATATTTAAAGTTTATATGGAAGAAAGGGAGGGACGAATGCTACTTTATTTTTTTCTGTTTTACTGACGGACCTTTGAACTGGCAATTAGGTTGTCTATAAAAGTATAAAAAGAAACATACCACCTGGAAGTGGCCTAAAGCAATTGAGCTATCTATAGAGCGTATGGTTGGTGGTTCAACTCTTTCTTTTGTATTTTCTAAATGAGCACAATAGCTGTAAGAAATGACGGCCGTTGGGGCCATGGGCCATGCACTCCTAGAAAGGTACTAATCCATAAATTCCATGAACATTTTTTTAAATATCTATATCTAAACTATAATGAGAATTTGAACCTTCTTTCGTCAAAGACTCTCGCTTTTAATGAACTGGCAACTTTTTGAAATTTCGAAGAATGAATCTCCATTCCATTGTTTAACCCTTTCGCCGCCGACGGCCCGATTTGTACAACTCACAGGTACGTGTGATTGTAATCTCTGCATCTGCCGACAGATGGTCGCACTGACATTGACATCTACACCTCATTTCAAACGTAGCTTCTAAGCGTTATAGATCATTTTCCTTTGAAATTGTCAATAGGTAAATGGGTATGTAAGGTTAGTGACCTCGTGATTTGGATTGATTTTGAATGTTTGTTTTTGATAGACAGGTGTTGAAAGGAATTGATACGCGTTTTGTTGATAGCTGTATAGGGTGAAGGTTTTAATGATATTATTGACCTAAGTATTTGGTCAGCCGTTTATGTTAAAGCACATGGTTTAACTTTTTTTTTAATCGGTTGTATTTCAGCTTGTCTAATCATTCTCCTCGGCTTATCTATTTTAAAATGCATCTAAGGAATTTATTTTTATTCACGTCGCAAAAATATGGGTTTTAAATATTCAAAATCTTTTATTCATGAAAATCACAGGATCACTTTGAAACGTCAATTTTACTGCCTGTTCCTTCGCGATTAAGCCAGGAAAGAAGAGCAAGGAACAAGACTGGTTGTTCTTTTTAATGGTTATTTTAGAATACATAGTATAATATCCAACTATTGTAATGTCAAACGGTTTTCGTCCACTGTAGCTGTGTTTTTATATAAATCTTTTTTTTTTTAATTATCTGTGGAAATTTGTAATTGGCTCTAAGAATACATGTATGTTTTGCATGTATTATAATTTATTTAGTTTTCTGTGTACCTAGCTGTAAGTTTCCTTAAAATAATAAAAATAAAAAAAATAAAAAATACTAATATTATAAACGTGAAAGTTTGTATGTATGTATGGATGTTTGTTACTCTTTCACGCCGGAACGGCTGAACTGATTGTGATGAAATTTGGTATGTACGTAGACCATAACCTGGATTAACACATTCACTGCGTTACGGGAAGTATTTGGTTGTAATTGAATTTTGCTCTGTGCGGCAGCTAGTTGACCTTGTTTTGCACTCCGTGCGGAGGTGATTTTTTCAAGTATTCGTAGAAGTAAAAACGAGACACACTTATATTGCCGGTGTCCTTGCTTGAAGTGTATTGAAATTTACGAATAAAAATGTACGGGAATTATTTTATCGTAACGCACAGAAAGGTAATTATTTTACAATAGTGCGATACGGGAACTATTTGGCCGTATCATAGACCCCGTACCGCACTGAACGTGCGCGCGCGGAGCTTCAGTTAGACGTAGTGCTGTGCCCAGTTAATACGTTTATACAGAACGCGATATTTTATTCGTCACGCGTAAGTAGGTAAATTGTACATAAACAATGAAACGTTCACGTAAAAAACTTATTATGGGAAAAGGTGTAAAGACAGAAGATGAAGAGGCTAGAAACATTATTGTGCAGAGTAGTGGTTCCAGTTTATCGAATCCCAAACCATCTTGTACAAAAAAAAATCAGTTCAATTTTTTACGTCCATCGACAGGAAGAGAATTTAGTATATTAGAAGAAGTTATAATTAAAAAAATAAAGAAGAAGAAAAATATTTTACTTAATACACCCCATCCCTATCAATATGACTGTTGTATGCGCCACGACAAGTATTTTCCCGTAAAATCAACCATTTCCAAAAATACCTGTAACTTTTAAGATATTACTTAGAACCCCGTGCGACTGCAGCTGTGTATACACAAGGATGTAACCTATTGATTGGTACGATAAAAAAAAATTTGTTGTGGACTTTCCATGTCTCTGTGGGGGTTTGAAGTTAGGACTACGTACGGGAAAATAGACGTCGTAACGCATATCAGGCATTCTTGATACGGGAAGTATGTGACTTGTACACCACTGGAAGTAAGTCTTAGTCTAGCGCAGCCGCAGAAAACGTGTTAACACATAGGCTACTTTTTATTGGCAAACCACGCGTGCGAAGCCGCGGATTGGTTAGCTAGTATACAATAAATAATAAAAAAATATAATATATACCGAAAATAAATTACGTCTAAGTTGTTACGTTTTTGAACGAGTTGGAGCAATTTCAATCCCAAGCTTCACTATCATCTAAAAAATAATCCCTTATGTTATAGTAGGGATTTTTATAAAGATTTTGTTTATTACGTCTTTAAATTTGTTAGTTGTTAATTTCTGTACATCACTTGTTTGTTATAAAAGCGTACACCTTGCTCTTATACGATGTACGGGATGTTTAACGGGTAGTTCTTATGCTATGTGTGATAGGTATATGAAGACCAGGTCAGCCAATCCGACGATTATCAGCACTTTTCCTTTCTGGTGAAGGGGCCTCAGCCTTAAAATTGAAATATAATAAAGTTTTTAATGTGTCGGGGGTTTTTAAATTTTTGTTATACAGTAATACCCCGGACTTACGCGATAGGTGGGACCGAGCGATAACCGTTTAAGTCGAATTTGCGTAAGTCGAACTTCAACTTTGCATATAAATATATGCATTTTTTGTTCTTTTGAATGATATAATTAGAGGTTATCAATAAAACGCATTACACGTAAAACAATTCCACGCGGAACACTTTCGAACCTGTCGTAAACGGAACACTAACAGGGTAGAGTGGAGGAGCTGATTCGCGCGCCCATCAAATAAAAAGAACGCGTATCTCCGAATTCGCGTAAAAGCGTAGGTCGGGGTATTACTGTACTTACTTTTTAAATTTGCTTTCGTACTTCGGAGGGCATAATATGTAGTACCTATAGATCTTTAAGTTGTCATGATTGACTTTAGGGCAGCTTATAACCTGCTCTCATGTCCTGTCTGCCCAACCACTTGCACACGAGAGGACTTGTACCAGACAACAGAGAGGGGTGTGAAGTAGCTCTTTATTGGGCTAATAAAATGTAGATATCAAACAGCGACCACGAAATAAGAAGAAGAAGAACCCTATAATTTCTAACAGAGCTGTCTACCATCTCAATCTTATAGATACAAAGTTTTCTTGTAAGTATAAAAACACTCAGAATGTGTGAAACATTTGATTGGTTAGTTCTTTCTAGACTGCAAGCAAGTATCTGCAATTTAACGAGTAATTCGAAGAATGCTTACTGCTTTTGCGGTTTATAATTCACTCGACGAACTCAAATTATTTGCATAATTACGCAGAGAAATAGGCCTAAAATTTTAGTAGAAAATTAATACTAAGTAATTACTTCATCATGATCCGCAGCCCGACTTCATCCACTGTTGGGTATAGGCCTTCCCAAGTTTATGCCAACCGCCACGATCCTGCTCTAGTCTCACTCATTGACGATCCGCGACTCTAACGATGTCATCCACTCTTCTTGCTGGCAGACGTCCTACCCTTCTACAGCCATTCCTCGGCCACCATTCAGTTGTTAATCTGCTCCACCTGTCATCACCACGTCTTGCCAAGTGTCCCGCCCAAGACCAGGAGAGCGGGAGGTCAAATGTTTTAGCCAAGGGCTGTCATCAGACTTCAGGGTCACCACGAAATATTGCTATGGATTAGAACCCCACCACTCACCTCAGTCACTTCGCCGCTCCAGATGAAAGTGTGGGTGGCCGCAGGCACCAACTGAGAATGTTGTAGCCTCTCTCGCCACAGTATTTGTCTTGTCTCCAAACAGCTTCGTTAAAAATTGCAATAAATCCCAAAAAAATCCACCATTCGCAAAAAAATTCTCCACCCAGTAATTACCATTTAAGTTGTAAGTCGAGCGACGAGCTATGGAGAGGGCTATGCTCGGAGTTTCTCTACGGGATCGAATCAGAAATGAGGAGATACGTAGGAAAACTCAAGTCACCGACATAGCCCGACGGATTAGCACGTTGAAGTGGCAATGGGCAGGCCATATAGCGCGCAGTACAGATGGCCGATGGGGCCGGAAGGTTCTCGAGTGAAGGCCACGGACCGGCAAGCGCAGCGTAGGACGTCCACCTACAAGATGGGCAGACGACTTGGTAAGAACCGCAGGTCGGCGTTGGATGCAGGCCGCTTCCAACCGCAGTTCCTGGAGATCAATGAGGGAGGCCTTTGTTTAGCAGTGGACGTCCTACGGCTGATATGATGATGATGATGAAGTTGTAAGCCGTAACCTAAATAGTTATTTAGGTATAGCATCCTAAGACCAGTATTGTATTGTATTGCATTCATTCATCCATAGACTAGACATATCAACAGAAATATAAATTAATAAAATTAACAAAATAATACATACCTAACTATTTTACTATAAGTAAAATTAACTGGTTGCAGCAAAACCATTGTCAGATCGATTAATTAAAATAATATAATAAAGTAATAATCAATTCTTGTACCTTGGGAGAAGGCTAGGCCTTTGGTGTGGGACGCCACGTGCGTCAATACCCTTGCGCCATCTCATCTGTCTGTAACAGCAGTTGGGGCCGGTGCGGTGGCAAATTCAACCGAAGATCTCAAGCGGCGTTAAAGTAGAAGTCTCGACCGAGCTTACGTGTTTGAGACATTTGGGGTCGAGACCCTGGGTACATGGGGTACCAGGCCCCATCGCCTTTTCAAAATTCTTTCTGGGGTCTGGTGGAAGCGACGTGTGGTCCGAGAGCTGACGCTTATCTGGGTTAACGCAAAAGCTGCGCAATTCAGCAGGGCAACGCAGCCAGTGTCTTGGGCACACTACCGCCTGGTAGTGATCTGGAGCAGTTGAGCTATCTATAGATCGTTTACAACGGTCTTTAGATGATTCAACTGTTTCTCCTGTATTTTACATAATTGTACATAATTTTATATTCTTTCTTTAAATCGAATGTCCAATAGTTTGTCATGAATATTATATTATAGATCGAGCGAAGCGAAATCTCCAAATCAACTTGGGCAAATCGGCGTTATATGTGTGTGTGTATGTTTGTTTGTCAGAGGATAACTTTTGAAGCGTTGATCCGATCATCGTGAAATTTGATACAATGGTAGGTACTTAGGTAGTGATGGCACAATTTTGGTGTGACTAAATGAGCTAAAAATGTTGGGGGGTTGTTGAGATATTGGGGTTCAAAAGGGGTTAAAAAAAGTTAATATGAGAATATTAGGTCAAATGGGACATAAATAAAAGGTCTTTATTTGTATATTTCGACTCCGTTTTTATTTTTAGTACAGTACTTGTAGTTTTTGAGTTATTGGCCATAATAAAAACTGAACTTTGACAAAATTCCCAGGGTACACCAGTGACCCCACAGTGCTGATTGGTTTGGTTAGTTTGGTACGCGTGTAGCTTTAGTGACACAAATATAGGGAAAAGTCTGATATCCAGAATTACTGCAATTTCTACCCCAAAAAAACTAACCAAATGCCATGAACCCCCGTTACCTGTAATTTGAATGAAACTATAGGTTAAGTAATTTGGTTGCATTTCATGGAACTATTTTGATACAAAAAAAACAGAAGAAAGAAAGATACAAACAAAATATATTTTTTATGGGAGACTCGCAAGATCTCCGTTTGGGGAGAACCACTAGTATTTAAGAGTTACCAGAGATGACATAATAATGGCATAGAGACGTTGACCCTTACTTTGGGAGTCATACAGCTCAAGATCTTTCAGCAAACTATTGAAAGGGCTTGGCATCTAAAGAGATCGAATCGGAATTATGGAGATCTATCACAGTGACGGTATGAAAGGAGCGAGTCGCACAAGAACATTTTCTAGTTTTATCTCTACTCGTTTCCAAAGCATTTGCAACGTCACATAACTAGAAAAATGTCTTAAGCAAATTAGGTATTAAAGTTAATTATGTACCTATTGGTAATTTTTTTATAAACAGCAGGATATCCTGCGACTCTCAAAAGTCAAAATCGATAAAAAATTAATGCCTAAAAGTGCCATTAACAACACAAACCAACAATAAAATTAAAAATAATGACGAATACCCACACATGTCACTTCCGACATAAAATCAGTTAACCCTTTAAAAAACCACGGCCGGCCGAGACGTCAAATTGACAATTAAAAAGAAATAAAACAAATCTTTGTAGTCTGTGGCCAGGAAACGCAACTGTCGATTATATATTTTTTGAATCAACAGGTGGTAAGTCCTAATGCTCAAGGTAGAGAAAGCGTGACAAATACTAGCCTAAACATGTGTTGTGATCGTTAATTAATTAGTTGAGAAATTGAAAGTTTAACCCTTGCCTTAGGGCCTTTAGGGGTGAACAAATTGATATTCAAAAATGTATAAAAAAACCGATTTCCGTAATTTTTTTACCAAGAAAATAGTTTATGTTGTCCGAAATAAGTTATTTGATTTGATTTGTATCTTGAAGGCTTAAATGATAAAAAGGTAAAGATAGTTCTTATAAGCTCAACTCTAGTATCTTAGTTTTTAGACTGCTTGAAATGGTCATTCACAGCAGTTAATAACGTCTTATAACACGATAACTAGTGTTGCCCAAATGCAAGAACAAGACGAGACTTAGCCAGTCTTGGTCTTGGTCTTGCGCCAATACACCTGGTCTTGGTCTTGGTCTTGGTCTTGCGCTCCCAGTCTTGGTCTTGGTCTTGGTCTTGCAGCAAGAGTCTTGCAAGTCTTGCAATTACCTATTAGTCTATTACTATTTATTAAAGTTTACTTTAAATCTTAGAAAAACGTATTAGAATTGGAACATTGTGAGCTTAAATTAACATAGCCATAGTAAAGATCAAGCAGATTAATAAATAACTGAAGATTTGATAAGAAATTCGAAAAATCAACTGACCTATATGTCGTTTTCCATGGAAGTAACTGTTTCTTAATAAACATTTATGATTTATAAGCTTACATTTGCTAAAACATGTAAAAAAACAAATTAATTACAATAACTTGACTGTATTTTAAAGAACAATACTTATCTGTCTAGAAAGAGATTGAACCCTCAACTTATAAGAAATTTAATAAAAGAGTTTTACGATTTATCATTTATTTGAATAAAAAATAAAATACAACACAAATCAACAGCTTTATCATTAGGTTATGATACTTTATATAATTTTTTTTGACCAAGAATTAATACAAAGTAACCATCTGGCTGACTCATCACTTAACCTATTTCTATGTTTTCTAATTACTAATGATGCTTTAGAAAATAACCTCTCAGCAGGTACTGAAGTTGCAGGTATTGAGAGAAAATCACGGGCCATTTTCGATAAAATCGGATACTCTGTCTCATGCGTCCTCCACCAATCTAAAATGTCTTCCGAGCTGGCAGTTCTTGGTTTTCTTAGGTAATCCTCCAACTCGTCTATCACCAAGCCTTGAAGACAAGATCCAGATGACGTCGAGGGACATTCATAGAGTTTATCAAAGTCTATTACGTCTTCATCTTCATCACATACTTTATTTTCTTTTTCTGGTAATTCCAGAGATTTGTTCAGTGAGTGTAGACTTTTATATTCTTCATAAAGTTCATTGAACTTGCGCAGACTTTCTGTTTTAAGTTGCTTCCCCCACATTGTCAGGTCAAAAGTCTGAGCCTTATGCCTTGGGTCTAAAATTAAAGAAGTACAATAAATCCAGTTGCTCTTCTTGTAATGTTTAAGCATTTTGTCTCGAGCTGCTTGGAAAGCTAGAATGAGCCTTTCATCCACTTCAGATCGATTAGGTTTCTCATCTAACTGTTTTACCATGGATTCAATTTTATCTAGCAAGAGATTGAATGATACAATGACTAGCGGTAATGTAACATATTTGTCTCCACCAAGTTTTGTACTTAAAAGTTTAAAGTTTATTAGAAATTTATGTAATTTTTCGAGTACCTGCCATTCATTAGCTGTGATTTGAAAATCATTTAATTCGGTGACAGAACTGCACAATATGTCAATGCCCGCTCTCACTTTTAAACCAAATCCAATCATATCATGTGTGGAATTCCATCTCGTTGGACAGTCAAGAATGGCATTTAGATTTGATGGCACGCCAGCTGCTTCACAAGCAGACTGAAACTTCTTCTTCACTATCTCACTTCTTTTTATTTTACTGGAAATACTGCGTAACTTTGTTACAGATGTACGCGAGTCAGCAATATTTGGTGCAGATTCTTCATCTTCCTCATCCTCAGTTTCGTCTGCATAGTCTTCGTACTGCTGATCTTGCGCGTTAGTGTCAGACTCACAGTGTAATGCTAAGGTCTTTAATAAATCTTGTACACCAAGGTTTAAAATGTGAGCAAAGCACCGGAAATGTTGATTGTCTGAATCAAAGTGTGGCGGCAGCTGTTTGCCCAGTTCATACATAAATTTGGTATTTGCAGTTGCGTTGTCGACCGTGATACCTTGTATTTTATCAATTATGCCATATTCCAATAAACATTCATGGAAAATCGTTGCAATATCTTCCCCAGTATGTCGACCGCGTGATGGTATAAAATCAAGAACTACAGATTGATACTTCCATTCGTTGTCTATATAATGAATAGTAATCCCGTAGTAACTCCTACCAGCAATTGACGTCCACCCATCAATGGTAAAAGACATTTTAGATGATAATTGTTGAAGTCGTTCCTTGAGATTTAATTGGAGCTCTTCAAATCGCTCTTTGACTTTCCTTCTAAGTGTAGACCTTTTAGGAAACACCATATTAGGGCAAATACGTCGAAAATATACTTGTGTAGCTTCGTCATCGAAAAATGAGAAGGGAAGATATTTTTTCACCACCCAATCAACTGTAGCTGTCGTGATGTTGTCACTGCTGTTTTCCGACTGAAACAAAACAATAAATCTTGTGTTATTATTTAAAACATACTAGGTTTGAGCGTATAAGAGGAGGAGGTTTGTTGTTGTTAAATCGAGAAAATCGTTAAATTGATATTTGTTATATTAAGGTTGCACTGTACTGTAATTTACCAAAATAAAGTACTTAGTTGTTACTGGCCGATTAAATGAAAATATGGGTGTTTATAAAAAATATTTAAGACGATAATTACATACTTAATATGTCGCACCCCTAGATGAAAACTGTGAAAACACCACTAACTCAAAAATACTTACGTAAGTTAATGGCGTTTTTGAAAGTATCGCATGAATAGCTACGCGGAGTTAAAATTCTTTTAACTGTTAAAAAAATATTCTTACCTGTCCACTTCTTCCAGCGGTTACTAAAAAGCTTGTGATATCTCCACTTAATTTTGGTTTAACAGGAAGAAATATTTCTGATTCCTTTTTGTGGAAAGATATTAGATGTTTCCTTAAGCCTGAAGTGTTTCTGTTTTTCATTTTTATTTCAATCTTTTTATGTTGGCACAATTTACAGAAGGCAGTTTGGGATGCATGAATTATTTCGAAAAACTCCTCAAATTTGCTTTTGGGTCTTTTAGATCTGTGACTCAAACTCTCGTTACTCGGACTAGAATAATTTGAATCTTCGTCACTCATATTAAATTGTACACGTGATACGTTTTTAGAAAACAACGAGAATTAGTAAAAACAATTATTAAGTTAGACTCGAAGCACAGCTCAATTGGAAATGACTGGAATTAAAATAATTCCTTTATTTATAGTACGTTTCCTTGCTTTCTACCGCGCCGCCTCGCTACGTGCCGGCTCTATGAAAAGGATGCCGCCGCAAATCAAACAATGCCGCGTGCGGCGTACAAACACACACTAAATATAACCTACTTGTACAGACGCGACGCGTGAATAAAATAGAATTAGTGCCAATCACTATTCTTTACATATAAGTGAATGTTTTGGCGTACATCTATACTAATATTATAAAGCTGAAGAGTTCGTTTGTATGTTTGATGACAGAAGTTTTAAAATAAATAAATAAGTCCTGAACGTCACTATACCTCCAAAGTTACTATTCCTCGTGGACGAAGTCGCGGGCACAGCTAGTAAATACTTACTCTCATCATCTCTCTCAGAGATATTCGGGCTGGTAAGTAATACAAAACTCTTATCGCAGGCTTTTTATTTTATTAGTAGGTAAGTACCTACGCTTTTTATATTATTTTATTAGTTTCGTAGAATTTTTTTACACGTTTCAAGGATATTTAAAAGTGGCTACAATATTTATTAAACGGGTGATATTTGAACACTTTTTTGCTATTTTTTCTTGTAAAAACTTAAGAAATATAATGACTAAATGTACAACAATAGTACCTAAGTAATTAGTTTAAAACCATATAAGTAATCAATATTATAATATATACTTACTATAATGAATTAATATGACATCTACTACCTATCCTTACAATTTTATCCTAATCATAATACTACTTGCGTGATCAGTATAATGTATTCATTTTCATTCTAAGCACTCTGAAACTTATTTATTCTTTGGAACACCTGTAGGTACTCTACTAGGAAATTATTTTGCATGAGTATACCTACGCCCTATGGCGGCAATCAAATAGTGTCAAATGTTATGATTTCGGCGTGGCGGCAACGATTGTTTTAGATTTCAAAAGAAGCCGCCGGCGCGTGTATCATAACCATGTACTTCCGAAAAGCGGCAAATTTCTTTGAGAAGTAAGTACAAAACCTTTGACGCCGCATTATCAAAGTGCCGATGGTTAAAACATAACTATTCATGCACTCAGTTTGATTTTAATAGATATTTTTTTATTCGCTATGTTTATGGTATTAGTCGTAATGCGCATAGGTCCAGTTTTTCATATTCTTTGATACAGTTTTTTGCGTCTCATAGAATTCCTAAGCGTACCTACCTATACACCGAACTGTTACACCTAACTACTCAGTGAAATAGCGCTAAGTCCTAGCTGCAAGACGCAAGAGTCTTGCAGGCTATGTCTTGTTCTTGCTCAAGTCTTGCACGGTCAGTCTTGGTCTTGGTCTTGCTAAAAATACGCGGTCTTGTTCTTGGTCTTGGTCTTGCAAAAACGCAAGAACAAGACCAAGACTGCAAGACCAAGACTGAATTTGGGCAACACTAACGATAACATATAACATTTTATTTTATTATTTTTATTTATTTATTGAAGAGACCAACAGCTTTAATAATACAAGTAAGGTACTTAAATATCTAGTTAAAGATTATACAGCCAATTACAGGTCTCTCTCGATAGAAGTAAATTATCACAAAAAAAGATCCTCAACAAAAAATAATTTAAGATTTTGATAACTATATAAAGTTAGTTATTTGTCTAAATGTAAGGGATAAAATGTAATATAAAAAACGGCTGTGTGGGTGGGAACACTAAAAGCTTTCTACATGGCTTACCTAACGACTTTGATAGCCGGGAACAAGCGCTCAGTTGAAAATGTTACTAGCAGATATACCCACCCAAGTAGCAGCTAGGTGGAACATTGTTTAACTTAGCTGGAATATTAACAACACGAAGTCATTATCACCATTATCATATCAGCAATTGAACGTCCACTGCTTTTTTTTTTTTTTTTTTTTTTTTTTTTTTTTTTTTTTTTTTTTTTTTAGCGTGTGGAAATCCCCTTGGACCGTCACCCCGCCGGGGCTCTCGTTCGGCGGGGCGGTGTGTCGGACTCGAACCGACCAAAACCACACGGTGTGCCCTCTTTGCGCTTCCAGTTTAGGAGGGGTCCAGGTAGTTATTACAACCTAACCTAATCTAACCTATTATAATCTTTTTTTCTTAATCAACCTTTTTGTTATAAATAAATAGATGTTTTCACATTAATATGTATTTTAAGGGGAGACCGGAGGGGAATCGCCCATACAACACGTACTACCAAGATCATTTCTAATTGGAGCATATTTCTACAATAATAAGGTATTATTTTAATTTGAATAGTATTTATCTAGGTTCCCAACCATATATTAGATCAAAATAATTACCTAAAATGAAATAGAAGCGTATCGCATTCTGCATGTTTTTACGTCATAAAAGACCTGTTTTCAACCTAATTGTCTCGTATTAAAAACAACAACATCTTACATATCCTAGTCATGGGAACATAGATTTTATCGTCTAGTTACAGAATAACAACACAATGAGAAAAATACAACAAGTTTTCAGCCATAATTTTTGGTATTACGGAACACGGTCAAAATCTAATCAAATTTAGAATCGTTCATTTGATATCACTGTCGCTCTGCGTGGCTAAACTTCGTCACTAAACAGGGATAGCGATATTGAAGCCGAAGTTTTTGACGTGGCCGAATTGAAGTTGCGCTCGGGGTTCGCCGGCTTCTTAAGCTAAGGTATCTTTATGGGCTGTTGAATAAGTTTCCTGAACTATTTTATTGTTAAACTATTTATAGGTCGTTTTTCGATCTAGAGGGGGCCATTCTACGCTGCGATTTCCAATGCGAAAGCTTTAGGTAAATAAATCCTTTTTGGATAGTCTAACTTTACCATTTAGACGTGTACTCCAATGTACTCGTAAAGTTGATAAGTTCGTATCTCCGAATGATATCTACAGTCAAAAGCTTTATTCAGACTCAAATGCCACGTCAAACGAAAAAATCTAAATGAACAATGTGGTGGTCAAGTTTACTCGTCTATTGGTTTAGCAGCACAAAACAACTTCTGTTGCGAGTTGGGCAAGTATCCAACTGAGACGCCTCATTGGTTTGAATTCCTCCTCAAGTATTGACACTACAAAATTTTGTTATGAAGAAGATTTCCTCCGTCACACAAATTTTCCATCATCTTCATATTAGTTCCGGGTCTGGGTACTATGATAACATTGACTAACACCCACGATACAAGCTCATCCACATATCATCGACAATTGGGTATCACGCACCACACGCTTCACGCGATCTTTTCTACCCCATACTTGCAAGATGTGGATGTGGATGTTATCTGAGGTTTTCCCATAAGGCTACGACATGGCACGCTTCAAGACAAATGTAAAGAGGTTTCTACAGTGTAGGGAACGCATCGACAATACCCCGGGTGTTGCCGGTGTCAATAGGCGACGGTGACCGCTTACCATCAGGTGGGCCGTAAGCCTGTTTCCCCACAAATAACAATAAAAAAATACAAGAAAACCTTTCTTTTTATACGACCTGGAGATGGAACAAGCTCATGGCCCACCTGATGTTAAGTGGTAACCATCGCCTTTAATAAAGTATTGCCTCGTAGGTCACGCACCCTAGAAACGTGCCCTACAATGCACAGCCCTACGTCACAGCAACTTACAGGTGTGTGGCATACAGATGTAAAGCCTCATGTGTCTGTAATTTCATCAGCAACCATTACCGAAACACAACAATGCCGCTTCGTGGCAGAAATCTATGGCAGTGGTATTACTTCCCCAGGCGAGCCCTTTCACAAGGAACTGTGGAGTATTAATGTATTAAAAAAATCTGTTAAAATCAAAGTGGTTTTTGCTGCTGTATTTAAATTCACTTTTAATGACGCAAATGGATCCCTCTCTTCCCATATTCCCTCAGAAAAACTATCAGAAAAACGCGGGAACCCACATTGCTCTATAGTCTATGGCTTACTTATTTTTTATTTGTTTTTTACCTACCGACACCTGTAAGGTATGCGGGAACCACATTGAAAAAATAATAGAATTAAAATTTAATCAAAATAACTTTGTATGTTGCTACTTGAATTATTTTTATAGTATTGAAATAAAAAATAATGGCATGGAAAATAATTTTCTTTACTGGCAATACCATAAAATTCGAAAATAAATGCAATAACTGGCGGACTTCCGAGAATATTCGAGAATATTTCGGAAGCTGTTCGAGCTTTAAATAAACATTTACGTACATACTTGTTTATTTACCTAGATAATTTTATCATCATCATCATCATATCAGCCGTAGGACGTCCACTGCTGGACAAAGGCCTCCCTCATTGATCTCCAGGAACTGCGGTTAGAAGCGGCCTGCATCCAACGCCGACCTGCGGTTCTTACCAAGTCGTCTGCCCATCTTGTGGGTGGACGTCCTACGCTGCGCTTGCCGGTCCGTGGCCTACACTCGAGAACCTTTCGGCCCCATCTGCCATCTGTTGATAATCTTATATTGCGTGTGTTATAAAAAGTTAAAAAGTCTTCTTAGTTTTACAAATTGATCTGAAACTTATGGAATGGAATTCAACGTCTTGTTTTTTCTACCACTCCTAATACAGCTCTTACTGTAAATAGTTACCTAGTTAATCTACTCACACACTTTATGTATGTGAGTACGCTAAAAGTAACTATCTAAGGATCCAATGGTCAAGCGTGAGAAGTAGAAATTTCTATAAATAAATTATATAAATAAAATACTTAACCCTATAAAATATACCGATATCCAGGAGCACAGCATCTTTGGCCGTTTAATTGTATCGAAACAACAATAGCACCCCTTTAAACCCCAACCCCTACGTATACTTATTTATTCTTATCTGCAAGTAGAATGAAGTAACCCTACACCCGTGGTCCAGCAACAATGATTTGAATACTTTTTGTCCATCACATCCTCTCATTACTAAAACATCTTCCCGGAAGTTCAAAAAATATTAAAACGTGGGGTCATTTCGTTCCCACACCGCGCACCTTACGGCCAGCGAAAACAAACTAATAATTTTAATACTGGCAACCCTTCTGTGTTTTTTTAAGGCAAGACACAGCCAGTCCATTCAGCCTCACCCGTGAGAACGTTAAACAAAGTCATATTGAAAAAGTGAGGAGAGGAGGTCCAACAAAAAATAAAATTGGGGGCGCGAGTGGACATTTGTCTTAGAAAAAGTTATAGCTGTGGATTGAATAATAAATGGGCCTTGATAGCGGATTATCTTATTCAGATCGTAAATATGGTTGAATATAGCATTTTAAAGGATGTTTTCAATGTAGTTCGTGGATTTTAGTGGTGTCGTCATTTTAACGTCTGCATCTTATCACAGCGTGCGTCAATCCATATCGTTTACAAGAGTTATCAAGTTTTACTCTAATCCAAGAGTAAATCAATTTGTTGGAATAAATGAGGGCTCTCATAATGAGTGTAATCACAACTCCAATAGAGAGAGAGAGAAACATAACATGAAATTTATTGGATGGTACTAGGTAGGTAATAGGTATTTGTATTCTGATTTGGTACTAAAAGGGGATGTCTTTCAGGTTCTTATTTTATTTTATTTTTAGAATTGAAGGAAAACTTACAGCTAGGTTACAGAATAGGTATTTGAGTAGAAAATAAAAAACAATCTTTCCAGACAAGCGTGTTTCATCTTGGACCATATTTCCACTTGACATCAGGTGAGGCAGTGGTAAAACACACTTTATCCAATAAAAAAATGGAACGGACTTTTCTTCTCTCTGCTACGCTACGGCCGTGAAATCAATAAAATGTTTGCCAATTGTTCAACAATGTAAACAATGGTTTGGTTGACAGATGGCGAGTGTGGCGCGCGGGGTCCGACCGACCCACACAGAGCTTTAGGGTTGACACTTAGGGTCAGTATAGAGGCGGTTTTTGGATAAGCAAATTAGGTGAGTATTAAATGAAATGAAAATATATAATTGACATGACATGATTTTTTATTATTTTGTTCTTAGTGTTTTCTGTACTAGTAATAACGCTTTGGTTTTTGTGAACTGATATGTTATTTCTGGAGTAATAAACGAATTTGAATTTGAGTGACATAAAAATGAAACACAATATCAGATACCTACACTTCTGGCTAATTATTAGCCAGGCTATTAATTTGTACATAAAATAAGACAAAGTGACACAAGTTACAAAATTCATATAATGTAACTTAGACTTCAGAATTATTAGATGTCCGTTTTGGGAATTTGTGTTTAAATTATATTTTAATTGGTTGGTTTGATTACTTTATCTGTAAATAGACTAGTAGAAAATTATTTATTGCACAAAATAAATCAAGCTGTACTTACTTACTTGCTAGACAGCATTCTCTATAAGAAAACGGTTAACAAATTATGTTAATAATTTTAATTAAAGTTCACGTTATTAATGTTAGTATTTAATATTATTGTTAATACAAAATGATAGGGTATACTTATAACCTGGGTTATTCTTTGCCATACCTAAGTTTATAATTTAGCCTACAAAAAAAATAAGTTAAATCACTCTGGCAACCCTAACCAAACGTTAACCCTACCGCAGCCGGCCAAAAAATGGCGTTAACTATCGACCCACATTATTTAAAAAACGTTTTTTTCCATAAAATTAAAAGGCTAGGTGCTAACTACTGAACCCTCAGGCAATTAGACATGTAACATGTGTAAAAGGTATAAGTGGCGCTTCGGGCGAAATGTTAAAAGCATTGTGATGTTTTAATTTATTACGTTTTGTTTTTGATAATTGAAAATTATTTTATTAAGTAAGCTGGTAGAGGTTTTTTACTCTTTTTACGCGGAATAGTGATTTTTATAGGACCACTTCGTTGCCCATCTGTCTGTCAAGACCCTTTTCTCAGGAACGCGTGGAGGTATCAAGTTGAAATTAATACCAAATACTACTTAAGTCTAGGTTCCCTTGGAGCTGTCAAAAAAATAAGTTAATTTTTGCCGTATATTTCACTAGAAAACTCGTAATTGTCAGCACTGCCACTCTATCTACGACTGCCACTATAGTATTTCCATTTCTTTATTTTCTCGATGACAGTTCTAATTTGATAGTTGTAGTGTTGTGACCAAATCAGTAATGATATCGATCGCGACAGTGACGATTCATCAGATTTTGATTAAAATAAATAAATAAAGATTACCTGTTGTTATAATTATTTCGTTTCATTTGTCGAGTACCTACCTATACCTACTTATTTTACAACAGCTTCGAAAATTTTAAAGAAGTTGGCATTATCAATCAAGAATTAATACGTGTAACATCTTGTAATGAAATATAATATTAGTTAATAAATTTGTACAAAAGTATCCGGCAGTATAGTTTAGTTTCTTACATTTTGTAAAAAATATAAGCTCTGTTATCGTGTTACGTTTATCGATAGCTCCATCCCTATCAGTTTCTCCGACTCTGGTATAACCTTGTACGTGCGTAAGCGTCATATTTTTATAAAATAATGTAAAAAAGACGCTCTTTCAAGTTTTCACAGGAGCTGTCATCGAGAAAATAAAGAAATAAAAATACTATAGCATATCACATTGCACTGCGCCTAGCAATCACACTGAGCTGAGACAAATAAATAATAAATATTGCTGGTCATTTCACACAGCGCTATCTAGCCTCAAACTAGGCAGTTATTTGGTTCCCATAGTTCAACTATGGGAACCAAATAACTGATAGAATACTTATATAAGTTTTTTTTGTAAATAAATATATAGAATATATAGATAAATATCCAGACCGGGAACAAATATCTGTAGATCATGCAAACATTTGTTCCGCGGAATCGAACTTGCTACCTCCTGCCCGCAAATAGGTGAAAAGTCTCATACATAATATAGATATAACTATTATTGTTGTAACTTTCATATCATTGTTATAAAAAAACTATTGCCTTATTTAAAATAACCTTTTCGAGTTTTATAATTACAACTTTATTAAACACGATACGAATCTGTAAAGTATAAACTCCGCACCGGCGAACTAATTTCTTTATTATATTTGATTAACCCTTCAAATGCTGAGTAATTACTGAACAGATGCAGTTCTGATTAATTACCAGAAAAAGTGTTTGGGTCAAGCACCTGCCTCTCACTTTCGATCGGAGAAAAAAGGCTTTAAATTCAAAGAGCTAACTTGTACCATTAGTATTGCATTGTCTTTAATTTGTTTGAGTTTTTTTTAATTTTTTTTGTAGCCTTCAAACTTTGTACTCAATAAGTATCTATATTTTTTTTGTATTTTACCATTCTCGAAACATAATAAATACAATCATTGTCAACATCATAATTTTCATGTTTTATTTTTTATACCAGTCTGGAACATAAGATATACTAAACAAATTTATAGATAATAGTACTGAACTAAGTATGTTTTATAATCACAATTTTAACCTTAAATTTTTTTTAATAATTATTTAAAAAAAAAACAATAAAATTAAACAATGAATTGAACATCTGAAAGTTATTTTAATTATTCTTTTGTAAAAAATAATAAAATCCAGAATTGGTGTAGAAAATGATGGACATTAATTTATGTGAGCTCTCGGTCTATAGGGAATTATGCCTTTTTTCTGGCATAATCTCGTATGTAAATCGCCCAGTCATTGTCTTCTGGCGTTTTTGTGAGCGGAAGACATGTGGATTAGATTTTACGGGAGTTTTTTGATTGACCTGCCTGGCCTGTCATTAACACTGAGACAAAGAAAGGGATGCTTCAATGAGTTTTTATTCGAACGCTTTTGTTTTAGTTTGAAACTTCTTACAAAAGATCTTTTTAATACATCAGAATAAATATACTTACAATAAGTAGACAGTCGTGAGTGTCTTATAGTCGTAAGTGAACTGGATTCTTCTAGGCAAGCGCGATCCATTGTGGGCTGCATCATCGCTCACCATCAGGCGAGAATTACGGTCTTTGCTGGTGTGTGGTGTAGGTACAGATGATTGCGGAATGAAATAATATAATTTTAGTTTATTAGTGAATACTTAATTCTCTATGTTCTGTACCATTCGGTTCTCAGGTTGACGTTTTTTTCTCTACCAGACGTATAGAATTCGCACGGATAAGCTTCTAAAAAACACCTTCTTTCATCGTTGCCAACCTGCACAATAGGCGCATTAATATTCATAAACCGGCTATTGCGCATATCAATCACACAAGTGCTAAAAAGCGTCTAATCGGATGCAGGGACACATCCCGAAGCTTCGTACCACTGTCATTAGCGCCTTTTTGTATAATCTTATTCAAATTTCGAACAAAGGGATGTTTTTGTTTATCCGCTAAGAAAACCGAGATTATAGATCTGAATGCACCATAGACAATGACATGCAAGGCGTGTTTTTTTAAACTGGTTTTGATGTAAGCAGCTAATTACGATCGAATTCGAATTAGTCACAATATTCGCACGGTGTCGTGTGTAATATGCCGAGGTAATTATAGGATGTTGTTTGTAATTTAAATTGATATTTCGTGTGATAAGCTGTTAAATTCAAAGTTGATCCACATTTTACCACCGTTAACATATTTTAAATTATGTTAACGGTGGCAAAATGTGGACGGAAAACACCACCAACCGGAAAGTACCAACATTGGTTTAACTAAACCAATGTTGGTGTGGTACTTTCAGTTGGTGTTTAATAGGCAGGCAGGCACATACATAATGAAGTAAAATTTTCTTTAGGCGCGTTGAGTTTTTTTTTTGAGATGGGAAAAAACCATTGAACTCGCGACACCGTAATTGTATAAAGTATTTTAGAAGTAAAACTTCTTAACGCACGCTTGACTTGGGGAGTAAGCTGGTGAATGCGTTACGAAAAGTGCGAGCGGAAGTTGAGAGGGAGATTTAAGCTGGTGAAGATAGAAAGAGAGAGAGAGTTACCTACATTTCGTAAAAAAACGAGTGTGCTTTAGACCACACGACTGAAGTAAAACTTCTTTTTCAAAATATTAATTTATAAAATTGTTCTATTACAAAATTGTCCACACATCTGTAGGTCGATCAGTCTATGTTCATTCTGGACAGACGCAACTCGCACTAGCACATTAAAACGATTACGTTTTTAATTTTAATTTTATTTATTAAGAAAAAACAAATACGCAATAAATACTTATAATTGACGTTCAGTATTGCCAGTAAAAAAATAGGCCTTCCTAAGCGATTTGAGATTTGCTAAAATACAATGAAATAAAATAATTTGATATTTCAGGGTGGCCCAAGTTTCTGTATGTAAGAAAGAAGACAACAAAACAACTTTCTGTATATAAAACAACTTTTTGCCATTAGGTACTTTATTTGATTAGCGTTTTTCTAAGGTCTAACGTTGATTGATCTATCACAAACGCGTTACTTAAGGTATAAAATGCGCGTTTTGATCTTGTATGGATTGTGTGTCTATTTGTAACATGTGTGGCATGCAACGCTCTTGCGGGAAAAAATACATTCAGACAAATAACATATCTGCAGCCTTTTGCAGCATGTTCTTCAACATTTTATAAAATGTAAATAAAAAAAAAAATTTTTTTGCATCATATATTATAGTTTGCTATACCCTGGGTATTGTAGTGTTTTTTCTATATACGTATATCTTAATACAAAACCGTATAGGTATGTAATTAAAATAATATGGATAGAGGTACCTATAAAAACCCCTACCCTATATACATTTCATTATTTTTCTACAAATACATTGTCATGAAAACACGAGGCAACTAAAGTTCCCAAGACCTATTTTTTTCTAGACAGCAAAAAACTCTCCAAGATATCGTGAGAGTCGCATAAAATTAACTTGTAACAAACACATGTATGCAAATGCCTTACGTGACCACTTTTTTAAAATAAAAATAAGTTTAAATTAAAAAAAAAGACAAAGGGGACAGCGTTTGTCCGCGGCCACCCTTTCTGTACCTTCCGACTAAAATTAAAAAGTAAATTTGCATACATCTGTGGCGATTTTTTATGCCCAGAAAGATTATGTTAATGCATTTTTTGGACATTGCGATGAGAGAGGTTTTTTTGTGTAAAAGTTCGGAAGACAGTGTAGGGTTATGTTGTAAAAAATATGGGAAAGAAAGATGTTCTCATGAGCTTTTGTTTAATTAATGATTTTTTTTATGTTTGTTTGTTTGAAATTTTTATCGACAATTTAAAAAAATATAATAACTCAAAATGATTAGTACCTATCTATGACAATCTTACCTGTTAGTGATAGATAGATATTGTCTTTATTGCACACCATTAAGAATATACAAACAAAACAAAAATGAATTTTTAAACAATACAATGGGCGGCCTCATCGAGAGAAATCAAGCGATTTCTTCTAGGCAACCCAAAAATCAAAATCAATCAAATCAAATTTAGTTATTTGGACACAAGAACAATACAAGTAAGTAGGTATTACCCGTGCGCGATAAGTTGGGACCTGAGCGCGGTGACGTCATATTGGCGTGTTTGTACCGCCCGCAAAAAAGCGAACATAACAAGCAGCCGCCCGCGGCTTCGTCTTTGTTTTTTTTAACCTAATTTATTATGTTACTCAGTGAGGACGCTGCTTTTTATCTAATCTTTTTTACACTATTTGAATAAAATAAAAATACAATGTTTAAGTTTATACATTTATTTTATCTATAATTTACATTATCTCATCTTCGTCACTACTTAGTGGATTTATGCCTTCTAGTGGTTGTTCTTCGTCCTCAGTCTCACTATAATCACTTGACGAAGAGGTATCCGATAAATTACAATTAATTGCGATTCATTCATCTCTTGTAAGAGGTCATCATTTCACAACAAAAACTACAACAACAAAACAATGACACAAACTATAACAACAAAAACTACAACAACAAAACAATAACACAAACGAAAACTAAAAGAATTCCAGAGCGCGTCGTTACGTGACGTAGGCCAGTACGACACTAAAAACCCTAGTAAAAAATAGTGATGCGAACGGTACAATACGGGCGCCATCGGGGAAATGCAGGGGAAGCGGTCGGGGAGTCACATTCCTAGCAGGTCCCAAGTTATCGCGCACGAGTAATACATAGCAAGCTTAAATCTAAAAAAAAGTGTTCAGAAAAAAAAGAGCAAAAAAAATCAAAAAGTGTTCAGTAGCTAGATAAATAGACAAATAAGCAACTTATATCTGTTTTTGAACATTAGTACCGCTACTAGTAGGTATTTGATTTTTTTTGCAATGCACTTTTTTAGGTAAGAAGTACTTCTATTTTATTAAATTACCTAGATATTTTATTAAACTACCAACACATAATGTTGGTGTGTGAAACCCAACTTTACGAATCAACGATTGAACTCAAAAACCTCAAATTGCCTTACCTATGTAATAACAATGCACGTTGCACAAATTCTATTTTTCTAAACATAATATCACATAGACCCAATTTTTTCATCTAAACATATTTTTGTTGTATGTAAACTTTTTATACCTGCGCTAGGGGTGGAGTCTAAAACCACCCCACATTTTTTTTACGACACAAAAACCAATAGTGCACTCTGCTAGGGTGGCAACATTTTTTGTAATGACATCCCAGATCAATATTTTTCCCGCGCGCGGGTCGCATTGGCGCGAATCAACCCGTTCGAATTTCAAAAGGAGTTTTCGAACAAAAGAGCTCGACCCCTTTATGTAAAACCTTATTCATCTATTTTTTCGTCCGGTAACGGTCGGAACGATTCTTTTCGGTAATAACTGGGGTTGTTATTAAAAGGGGTTAGTTTTTTGTGCGCGCTTCTCCGCACGCGATTTTATATGCTACTAAATTGTTAGACGCACGCAAATCATCGGGTTTTATTGGATTTCCAGAAATACAGGATGGGCTTGATGTTTTTTGAGTTTAGAGAACAGCTGTCTTGCAAATTTTGGTGTAATTTTGATAAGGTCAATGTGGTTAGAGAAAATTGCATTATATCAAAACGACCGATCAAATTGATTATTAAGAAGTTTTTATTAGTGAGTCAGCTCTGTTTTAGAGCAACAGCTGTTCAACCTTCTGATTGTGAGTGATGGTAGACAAGCCGAGCATTAAACTCTTACCGTAGTTAGTAGCTTAGTTAGTAGCTTGTTCTGTGTTCTGGTTTAAAGGGTACCTACGGGTATCGGTGAAATTGCAAGCACATGCGACTTTTCACCTGTACCTATGTGCCAATCAAGATTACTAATTAAAATTTAAAATTACATCACTTTATTCATAAAAGTGTTGATTTTGGCGTGGTTGTGGTGTCAGTTTGTTAATACCACTTTTTTTTGCATTTTGAAATCCGTCATGATACCTTCCGCCTTGGGGTGGTGGTGGAGGAAGGTTATGTCCTTCTGAACACCTTTGGTCGAGGCTGTGGGTACGCTTTGCATTTTTCCATGGCTACAACGGTGTTGGCTCCTTACGAGTCCCATCTGGTTCCAATTTCGTCGCCTTATCTCTGGTGTGCTCGAGAAGTGCTCGAAACCTCCGCGCACGCCACCTCTTTGGGTTAGCGGGCGACGGACACTCCACAGTGTCGTCGCCCAAGCCTTTATTATGTGGGACGGATATCATCGAGGTTTCTCCTCCTACCACTGACTCTCTTTCTACGAATGGGATTGGTACTTAGGATCCCTCTCCGCAGCCTCCTTGGCGGTTAAAACTTCCTCGCAATAAGCCACTATGGCTTTCCAGGCCCCCTCACTCCCGACCATAGCCTTGATTAAAGCTGGAAGTGAAAGGTCTGTACCTGTCACATTGACGAGTTGCTGACGTGAGGTTTCCCAAGCTGGACATAAGTTTGTTAATACCTCGGCCGAGCAAATCAAACGTACGAGTATGTAAAACTAGCTGACCCGCTGGTTAGCGGTTTAAAAATATAACCCTCCTTTTGCGCGGTCACTACCTAACTGTTTATATATCACTAGCTGACAAATCCGCAGCTTCGCACGCGTAGTTTTTCAATAAAAACATTACCCTCCTTCTGCGCAGTTGGGTAAAAAGTAGCCTATGTCACCCGGGGATAGCTTCCCAACAGTGAAATAATTTTTTAAATCGGTCCAGTAGTTTCGGAGCCTATTCAATACAAACAAACAAATCTTTCCTCTTTAAAATATTACGTTATGACGACCTCCGTGGTACAGTGGGCGAATAGCCGGCTGAGACGCAGGAGGTAGCGGGTTCGATTCCCGCCGCGTAACAAATGTTTGTATGATCTACAGATATTTGTTCCGTGTCTGGTTGTTTCTCTATATATTATAAGTATGTATTTACAAAAAAAACTATATAAGTATTTTATCAGTTATCTGGTACTCATAGTACAAGCTTTGCTTAGTTTGGGGCTAGATAGCGCTGTGTGAAATGTCCAGGCATATTTATTATATTTATTTATTTATTAGTACAGATAGATTATGACCGGGATTGGGACATAGGCTACTTTTCACCCGACTGCGCAGGAGGTTAATGTTTTTATTGACAAACCACGCGTGCGAAGCCGCGGACGGGTCAGCTAGTTATATTATAATGCGAAAATGAGATTGTTTATTTGTTTGTTACGCTTCGCGACGTAACGGCTGAGTTGAGTTCTATAAAATTTGTAATTATAGATAGATGGATTGAGACATAGGCTATTTTTTATTGACAAACCACGCGTGCGAAGCCGCTTACAGAAGCTAGCATAAAATAAAATCCGAAATTGTTATATGTTTGTGTTTCAATCATTATTACCTATAAAAACGGGATTTATCACGTACCGTCTTATTGGTGTTTCGACCGACAATCTTTCGGTTCAATTCGTGAACCTTCATCAGGGTAAGCCTCGCACTGAACCGAAACATTGTCGGTCGAAACACCTATAACACGGTACGTGATAAATCCCGTATAATAATGATTGTAATCAATCACGAAAGTTTCCTAAGTAAAAATGTTTGTGTTTGTTGCAGTGGTGGTAACCTCGGCGCCTGCGAACGAGGCGGAGCTGCAGCTGTACCGGGTGATGCAGAGAGCCAGCCTCCTCGCCTACTACGACACACTTCTGGAGATGGGTTAGACACACTTTTTTTAGCATCTAGATGCTAATCATAATTAGATTAACCGTTTTAACTATAGGAAAATAGAGATTAATTAAAGACCTGATTCTATATTTGCAAACCATCAAAAGATCTTCCACAACCCGAACATCTTGAAATCATAATCACAGGAACTAAAGAAAAAACTCATTCTCATCGAAAAAATGGATCTCCATAGCGCGTAAAAAACGAAACGCCGAGACATGCAAATAATTTTTTTTAATCTTTTACATTTTAATTCCGCCGATGACTGGCTAAGGAAGGGACTGTTCAGTCCGCCGTGCATTGTTTTTTTTTTCTTGGACCCCTTCGCAAAATGGTCACGTAATAATTTGCATATTTGTCTAAATTAAAAGTGTGAGTTGGTTTTTTTGGAGCATCACACGGTGTTGCCAGAACAATGGCTCGAAATGAACTTGCATTACAAGAAAGTGAATACTAATGTGGATTAAACTCAATTGTAGACGATTACAGTTTTTTTTGGTTTGAGAACTCTGGACTGGGTCTTTATAATTTATGCGAAAGATGCTTCTTTAGAAAATATCAGTTTTTTTGGTATATAAAATGATTATAATGAGACGATTTTGATTTTACATTTTATTATTATTGTTAGAAGGCCTACGTTTAGCAGGTATCATGTTTTAACAGGACAATCTTATTAAATTTAGTTTACTATTTTTTTTTATATTAAACTTTTAGACACACAAGCTGACGGGCCTCCTGATGTTAAGTGGTCACCGCCGCCTATAAACTCCTGCAGCACTCGTGGTACTGCAGTCGCGTTGCCTAGCACTTAATACCCTATTTACACCTCTCTTGAAGGTGTTCACTTTGAAGCCCACCGGAAATACCTCCGGAGGAAGGTCATTCCACATCTTGCAGGTGCGTGGAAGAAACGAGCGGGTGAAACGCACCGTGTGAGGCTTCCACGCATCTACAATATGTGGGTGAGCTCGTTGCCGGTTGCGGGAGGTTCGATGGTAGAAGTGGGAAGCAGGAATTAAATTGAACAGCTCTTCAGAACATTAGCCGTTATATATTTTATAGAAAACGCTGAGCGCTCCGATGTCACGGCACAGACTCAGTGGCTCCAGATCCTTAGATACTATGTTATAAATAACGCTGATTAAAATTGCATGCGATAAACGCTGATTATGGACGAACTCAAACTGTATCACTAACCACCTGTTACTAACCCATATTCGCAATAAATTATTTGCTTTGATTTAATCTTACCTTCATTTTCAGGTGGCGACGATGTCCAGCAACTGTGTGACGCTGGCGAAGAAGAATTCCTAGAAATCATGGCCCTAGTTGGAATGGCCTCCAAGCCCCTCCACGTCAGACGCCTCCAAAAGGCCCTCCAAGAATGGGTCAACAACCCCGCCCTCTTCCAAATACCTGTCGTCCCTAACCTTTCAGATCCCTTCATTCAAGGCAACCAGAGATTGTTAAATATGCCATCAGTTCCTTTACCCAGAACAGTTTCGTCTCCAGAAAGCCGCCCGATGTACAGCCCATCGCCTGGAGCTCCGGAGAACAGCTGTGGTTCTACCGGACACATCAGTCCTGTTCATCAGACTACGTTCGCCAAGATTGTCCTCCCCCCTTCCCCAGCAGCTCCTGTCACGTCTACCGCCAGGTCGTTTTCCCCCCAGAGTGCCTGTCCACCGGCGTCATCCGGGTCTAGTCCTAGTTCTGTGACGTCACCGGTTCAGCTGACTCCAGTTTTGTTGGACGTTCATGTACAGGTTAGTGGGTGACTTGTGCCATTATAACAAGTAACTTTTAACAAAAATATAACCGACTTCAGATAACAGTAAAAACCAATTTTGATTAAGTTTCCATGGGATCAATCTAAAAGTATATCCTTTCAAATAAAAAACTAATTTTCCAAATCGGTTGATATATACGGAGTTCTAAACTAACAAACAAAAATTAAACAAATTTGAGATTTATATGATTTTCTCATTGATGCCACTGTCAGAACTGGACCAACTGGAAATGGAACCACACGGGAAGCACCAGCTTTCAAATAAAAAAGAATCATCAAAATCGGTTCACCCAGTCCAGAGTTTTACTTTAAGTATATTATTATGTATAATAATAGTATTTTTTAATTGCGATCACTGAACATAACTATTAATATTAATCAGTTATTTATCGGCCAAACCAAACGTACTATAGCTGAACGGGCCAAAGAGAATATCGCAGCTGTCAAACATCACCAGTTAAACAAGTCAGCGATAGCAGACCATCTAGTTGACTCTTGACTAAATCATTGGATTGAACTTCATGATCCTAAGGTTCTCTCTAGTGAACGCCATTATCACAAGAGATTAGTTTGTAAAGCGATTGAAATTATGAAACCGGGAGTCGTTGGGTGCAGGCAGTACAAGATCGGACGTACATGAAATCTATGGGGGGGGGGGGGGGTCTATGTTTCAGCAGTGGACGTCCAGTGACTGATACGATGATAATGCGTTCACTTTACAGAAGCTATCATCAGCAGCAGAAAAGCTAAGCAAGCACCTCCCCCAGCTAGAACCGAAGCCCCAGAACACGAAGAAGAAGATGTGCAAAGACCTGGAGCTGGTGATGACGATGCCGGAGACAGACCCTCGCCGGATGGAGGAGATACGGAAGTACGCCGCCATCTACGGACGGTTCGACTGCAAGCGGAAACCAGAGAAACCACTGACGTTACACGAGGTTAGCCTGACACCACAATACTTTTTTTACATACCTAGGTCACAAATCTCACTATCCCATCCCAATTCCACTAGAATTACAAACGCGAATGTTTGTTACTCTCTCACGTCGTAACGGCTGAGCTGATTTCGTTGAAATTTGGTATGTATGTAGTTTATAACCTGGATTAACACATAGACTACTTTTTGTTGCCAAACAAGGTGTGCGAAGCCGCTGGCGGAAGCTAATAATAGTAGATTGGATGGATGTTTGTCCCTTCTTCACGTTAAAACTACTAAACTGATAAGGCTGAAATTTGGAACAAACGTTGATGATGACCTGGAATAGGATATTATTTACTTTTCATCTCATGAGTTCCCGTGAGATGGAAATGCGAGTGAAGCCGCGAGCGGCAGCTAGTTCATAATAAAAGTGGTCACTGAAAATCATACTGGATCTTATTACCGCAATAGTTTTTTGACGTACATAAGTACAGAAAATACAAAGGTAATCAAATTAACATTTTACAATACACAAAAATTTCAATAGCACACCTAAACTGCGAAAATTCCAGAAACGTATTATTAGGTGTTATAATTGTAGGTATGTAATAATATAATTTTCAACACACTTGCTCGCAAAGTAAGCCATAATACATCGCTATTAGGGTCACAAACCGAACCATAACACACGCGTGCGTAATAATATAACACACTAGTGCATAATAGAATTATCCCTACAAAGTTAAGTTAGTACATAACTGCAAATTATATGCGAGTAAACAGAGCATTTTTAATTTAACCGGGTAATACAGTTTTTTGTAACAACAAAGAGGTTTTATGGCGCTGAAAATCCTATTACATTTTTGGAATAAATACATGTATCCCTAATTAAGACGAAAAAACATTTATTATTATCAAATTACTTATAATTCACAATAATTTGTTTATAAAATATTTGCATTTTATCACTAAAATTATAATTTTGAAGTAGGTTGTATGGCTATATGTAATCAATCAACTTACATTTGGCGCGTGCAAAAAAAAAACTTGCGCGCCATTTTTCATTTTTTTGTTTGTATCGCATTTGTTGCTGTGTGGTAAATAATTGTAAAACTGTCAAGTTTTAGTACAGAAGATTAACAAATGATAGATTTAACCCCGCCAGAAAACTAAATGCAGCACAAAATGCAAATGAAAGCCTAATATACTGCCTAATAATATCTGCAAACTCTAGAGAAAAGTACTTAGCTACTTACGCTAGTTTCATACAATGGAAAAGCAACAAAAAACTCAGTCATTTTCTGAAAATGTGTTTTGGCGTATTTCTCTGAACTCGCCAATATATACAAACCCAGCTCCCTGTGGTGCATCCATGTTAAGAAGCATGGTTAAGCTCAAACATTGTGTTGATATCAAAACGTACTGTAACCCACAACCATGTACATCTCGTAAATTCTCGTAGCATGAGTTATTTGGTGCCTTCTCATTCCATTAATTTGTATGATTTATTACCTTTGTCACCGACATTTACACAAGAAGTAAATGAAGATATTAAAGAAGTGGCAAGTACCAATGTAACACAAACTGTGAAATTGCCATCAAAAACAATCTAATATCGTTATGAAAATTGTACATTCACCAATTGTTTTAATAATTAAACGATTTATGCAATACATGTTTGTTTTTTCCTCGCAAGTGTGTTGAAAAAGTGCGTATGAAACTCGTGAGCAACTTGCTCACTAGACACTCGGCTAATTTACGCCCTTGCCTACGGCTCGGGCTACAAACCACAGCCTCGTGTATAATGAGCAACTTAGCTCACTTGTATCATAATATACTATTTCATTGTTATTCTGTGCTGCTGATAAACCTGCAAAACGGGTAAAACCAGGCAGGCAGTAAAACGCTATAAGAGGCATAAAGTATAAATCGATTTATCATATTACTATTTAACACTAGCTGTTGCCCGCGACTTCGTACGCGTTACACTACTAAATGTGTAAGTAACCTAGACATAAAGCTAAACTCGCTGTTGCAACTTGACTTGACACCCCATTTTTATCCCATGGAAACTGATATGGGATAAAAGGTAACCTATGTGGTAATCCAGGTTATAATCTACGTATATACCAAATTTCATCGAAATCGGTTCAGCCGTTACGCCGTGATCGAGTAACAAACTAACAAATAAATTACCAAACATCCAAACTTTCATATTTACAATATTAGTGTGATATACTTCAAAACTACATTATTTTCCGAAATGAAGCAAGAATGATTGCAAGGTTTTGTAAATGTCATACACCTCAGGCGAAAATCAACTAGTTTTTTTTAATAGTTTTGGCACACAACACAATACAATGAAACAGACACAAAATATAAATAACAACTTATAGACCTAGATTATGTTCCTATAGCAGCCTGTTGAATGGTTTTAATTGGTTTTGGTTATATTATTTGTGGGGAAACGGGCTTACGGCTCACCTGATGGTAAGCGGTCACCGTTGGCTATTGTCACCGGCAACACCCGGGGTTTGGTCGATGCGTTACCTACACTGTAGAAACCTCTTTACATTTCTCTTGAAGCGTGCCATGTCGTAGCCTAACGAGAAAACCTCAGATGGTAGCTGTCAGATGGTAACCACATCTTGCAAGTGTGGGGTAGAAAAGATCGCGTGAAGCGTGTGGTGCGCGATACCCAATTGTCAACGATATGTGGATGGGCTTTATTACTTTGTCGAGAAGTGCGCTGGCAAAATCTCGACGATGGGATCTGATCGAATAGCTCCTCAGGACAATGTTTTTTGAATAATAACACCCAAAAATATAAGTTCTCAAAACACCAAAATAAAACTTTGTAAAAAAAGATATTAATTTGTTAATTCTAGTTAATAGACCATTAGGGTCGTTAGTAAATTGGAAAATAGAATGAGGCTATAAATACTAAAATGAAATACCATCTCCACGACAATTCCTTATATTTATTTAAAACTAGCTGACCAATCTGCAGCTTTGCAGGCGTAGTTTTTAATAAAAACATTACCCTGCTTCTCCGCAGTTGGGTAAAAAGTAGCCTGTGTCACCTGGAGATAGTGTAGCTTCCCAATAGTGAAAGAATTTTTTAAATCGGTTCAGTAGTTTCGGAGCCTATTCAATACAAACAAATAAACAAACAATTTTTTCCTCTAATATTACGAAGTTTTTGTAGATATTGATATGTTCTTTAATATTGTAGAACATACTTTTGTTCTATCATCAATAGTTTCCGCAGCGCATGCGACGAAAGACGTTTTAGGGCACTTTTTTACACATTGGGTTACTTAAGTTATAGTAAGGATATACCTAATTTTTTCTAGCAATAAATATAGTCTATGACACTCAGGGTGAATGTAGCTTTCCAATGGTGAAAGAATTTTTGAAATCTGCGCAGTAGTTTTTGAGTTTATTCATTACAAACATACAAACAAAAATACATAAATACAAATCTTTCCTCTTTATAATATTAGTATAGGAGTATAGATAAAAGCGGTTACATTCATAAATGCTGAAATTAAATACAACCTCTATGACAAATCCTATTTCTATTTAAAACTAGTGGTTCTGTGAGAACAGTAGACCTCCTCGCGTTCCCTTGGTCTTAGGAGGTCGAATCTGGTGTCTACAGGTTTGTCTCGTGAAGGCGGAGAGAACTGCGTAGTCTGATCGGTATAGGTAGGTATACATTTTCCGAATACATTTCAAAAATTGAAATCCGTCATTATATAACGCTACAGCAAACTCCCGCCCTTTTCCCCCTTTACTCGACGAAACATTTTGTGTAGAATGAAATCCTTAGTGTGCCTCTCAAATTTTATTGAAATCTGTCAATAAATAACGCTACAGCCAACTTCCCCCTTTTCCCCATATTTTACCTCAATCAAAAGTCACGATCGACTAAAAAAATTAAATAAGTCAAGGACCTTGTGTGCCAATTTTCGTCAAAATCGGTTGAAAAATGCGACCTGTAGGCGAGGACAGACAGACAGACGGACAAAAGCATATTTTGGCCAATCTCGAAACTGAGACGTTTCGCTCGCTTGGGCAATAAGAGAGGTTACATTCATAAATGCTGAAATTAAATACAACCTCCATTGCAAATCCTTATTTCCAATAAAAAAGAACCCATAGTTTAGTAGTGAAAAGTAAACAATGAATTTGTACGTAGCCTGTGAGGTAGGTAATATTATCCAATGGTTATTGGCAGAAGTAACCACCTAACATTAGGGGGACTATTCACTTGTATCGTGACCTCGACTTCGCGTTAGGAAGCTAGTAAGATAATAAAATATTGTTGTAATGTTTCCAGGTAATGGTGAACGAGGCAGCAGCTCAGATCTGCCGCTGTGTCCCGGCTTTACTGACGAGACGGGACGAGCTGTTCCCCCTGGCTAGACAACTCGTGAGGCGAGCTGGGTTACACTATACTAAACACGGGTAAGATAGTAGATACATTGGAAACATATTGGATAAGCAAAGCCTCTTCAAAAAAGTCCTGTAAACGTTCCATAATATCTTAAAACTGAAGTAAGTAGATTTAAACGGAGTTGGAGTAATCAAAATTGATAATGGCCAAACCAGATATTTAAATTAATAAATAATTACGACAAAAGAGTAATAATAATTCAAGAAATTATCAAATTAACTATAGGTATATCACGGTCTATTTCTGATACACTGTAAAGAAAATAAAAGCAAAACTTCTAGCGTTGCTTAATCATTGTAAAATTACTGTAAAGTATCAAAACATGACAGTTAAACGACAGCTAAACACTGTTTAAAACAAATCCAAAGCAAAACTTGATCAGCAATTTTTCAAACACGACGTTCAGACCTTTCATTATTATAAATACGGGATTTATCACGTACCGTGAAATCGGTGTTTCGACCGATATTGTTATCCCGTATTTATAATAATGATTGAAATAAATCAGGAATGTTATCTAAGTAAAAGTAACCTTTTTTTGTGGTAACAAGATAACGGGCTTAAGAAAGACTTCCTACCTAAGAGTTATGTCTTTTGTCCGTTTCAGGCTACCACCGACAGCATCGACAGGCGACGACAGAGACCGGGACGAGGACGAGTCGCCAGCGAAGCGGCCTCGGCAGGTCACCACCCATGTAGACCTCACGGATTGCTAGCCAAACCCTAACCTAGAGCTTAGGACAAGGACTAACAAAAGCTAACTTAATTGTAGACCTGAGCAAGGTCACTAAGAGCCAAAACATATATCTACTTCACGACGTCATAATCCTGAAATGTTGCGATGTCGTGCCGATATCGTGTACCTATATTTACGACGCGCCGTGAGTGTGTCCTCTCTACAAGCAGGCCGGACCGTCTTGGGAAACAAAAATGCCAGAAGTACGAACAGAAAGCCAGGAAGTTTCTAACTTGAGGTTGAGGAATGTTTTGTGACATTATTGTGATGCAGTTCAAAAACTATTCATTCTTCCATCATTTTACAAAATATTTCTTTATACTTAATACACAATGCATGTCGGCATTTATTTATAACGAACTTTTAAAAAAAATACGATAAAACGCGCTATGTACTGAATGGTTTTAGAACTGCATCACAATAAGTAGGTCATATAGTACTTGTTCTTTGAGACAAAATCAAGATGATCGTGTCGATGCCGGTGCCGTTTAGTTGATTCGATTTCGCATTGTTTCATGATGACGTCACGTCGTAGTTATTTGTTTTCGCCCTTACCGATTCTTCCTAAAGGGTGCAAACCGAATGCATAGAAAAATCTGAGGAAGATGTCAGACCGCGCGCGCTCATTCGGTTTTCACAGGCCTATAAGCAAAGTTCTATATTCAATACAGATCTGTGCTTATAAGCCACAACTGAATTCAAATTGAATCAAGTCATAAAACCTTCGCTTAGTCTCGAACGCGATTCACGATTTACTTTAGTTCTAAAATACAAAAACTATAAAATATAGTAAAACAATCATTAACCTAAGTTTAGTTTTTATGCAAGAATCTTGACAGATTCAATTCTAGCATTAAAACTACTAGGTGACTAATAGGATTGGGTTGAAAGTTATAATTTAAAATAATTGTGTTACGTAGTAAAAAATCATCCGTCCATTTAATTATTGGAATCTAACTCAGAAATACAAAAAAACTCAAACACTTACAAATCTCACTAATAAAGCATTCGTTAGTATGTGCCTTACTAACACGAACCTAACTTGATAGTTTTAAATAAGATTGTTATACTTTCAAAGGAATCCAGCAAGATAACTAAACAGTATAAACCTATTAAAAACCTTATAGGTTCCAACGTACATCCTTGAGGTATTCCTATTGGAATGCCAAACTTATTTTATAGAACCCACCTTTTTCTTGTTTCAAGTACAATGCTGTTATTCTAATTTATAAAATCAATCAAAAACATAATAATTAATTGCTATTTTAATCATTTATAGAGCTTGTTGTAAAGGTAAGCATGAGCAACACTGTCGGAAGCCTGCTATAATTCTAATTTATGCACTGTAGTTTATTCTGCTTTAGATTCACGGACAACTCTCTTGGTAAGTGGTCTTATTTTCTATTTAGTTCTCTGCATGTCAAGAACCCTTCTACGCACTCAATTTGGTATTGTTATTATTTAAATAATAGAAAAGTTACCTAATTCCATATTAACTGTGCAACAGATGCCTTTACTAATATTGCATATGACTAATTGTTATTTATGCTTTGTACTAGATCATTGTAGACACAACAGGTTACTCAATATTATTTGGTGAGCTTATTCATCATCATCATCATTATCGTTTCAGCGATAGCAGCTTATTACACACCGATTTATACAACTAACCGATAAAATTGCTAGAATATCACGTTCTTCACAAGCGTTTTCGGGTATTATAATACTGAAAATGACACAGGAAAATTCTAGAACACTATCTGAGCCTAAACGAAAAATCAAGTCTGTTAGAGATTTGGTGCACACAATATAATGTGCGTTTTTATTCTATAAATAAAATTGATTTGATTGTGTTTGCATTGACAATTAAATGAGAAGTTTGTAGTATGGTATTTGAATCTTGTATACTGACAGTTTCTTTCTAAATAGGAAGGCGAAGACAATGGGGTCCGAGCCAGCCCTGACGCAGTCCGGAGCAACTCTAACCATGGGTAAGTCATACATAACCAATATCTAGACGAAACCGTCTTATCAATCTAGAAGTTCCGTCATACTATCAAATCTCTGCCCACGAACTTATGCCTTTCTGTGTTTCATTCATAGAAATACGATTAAGTTTTTTTTAATTCAACAGGAATGGGTTTTTATTTTGAATGTCCCAATTTTGCGACACAGTTGTGTGTACCATGATCACAGGATAAACTGAAGTCATAAAAGTCTGTCCTCTTTTTATTTTTACGTTTTATTTATTTTGACTTTGAAGAACGAGGGTAATCAGGTCGTCTTTCCATCTGGCCGTCCTTCTGGTCTCCTTTAGAAAATCATTCTGTCCCAAGTCCTTGAAGCTGGCATATGTGATGTCGCTAGAAATTTGATGTTATTCTATTTAACATATACATATTTATTTCTAGATGGTGGGCCGTAAAGACTGAAAGTGACGACGCTGACTCGAGATGCTCCTACTCAAGCACAAGCACACCACCTCCTGTAAGTACTTATGACAAAATAGAGAGGGACATACGTAAAGTATAAGTAGTACAATAGGTAAGCGAAAACAGGCGCATGGATCAAGTTGAACTTTTGAACGTTTTGATCCGAGATCCTCGTACGCGCACGTCTATGTGCGTGCGCCTGTTTCTGCTCTGTACCTATCTATTTTGTGTACTTACTGTCGAAGAAACCTTTCTTCGACAGTAAGTACGTAAGTTCCTATTCTTAGTATTGCGCATTACAACTTAAAGGGAGAAGTCTGTAAAGATTGTTTGCTCGTAAAGCAAGATTTCTAGTCAAATATTGATTGAAGTGTTTTTTTTTATTTAACATATTTCGGTTAAAAAGTCAGTAGAAGTTTTTAGGGACATGACTGAATTTATTAATTTACATGCAATAATCTTATTGTTAAAGGAAACTGAAGAGTCTCGACCGCAGATCGTAGCCGCCCGAGGGGACAGTATCATCGCCGTAGCCAACCCCGCGCTACACCCCCCACACCTCCCTCTACCAGCACATTTACAACACCCTCTACACCACCCCGCCAGGAACCATTCTAACTGAAAATTCGATGAAATGAAATGTCTTCGATTTTCAGAAATTCACTATTTTGATCCGTAGGTGACTATATCTGTCGCCAAGCAGTAATTCTCGTTCGGTTTATAATTTTAGGGTATGGGTGCCGGCGATATTACATTCACATTTAATTTCAATTTCAATTTATTTATTTACCAACCATATAACAGTGATATGCTATACAAGGCAAGTCAAAACACAATACAATATAGAAAAATGTCAGAGTTAAAAAATAATGCATAATAATGTTAATTAATTAAAATATAAACAATAAACATCAAAATTCATTTATCTCAGGCGCTATGCAATGCCATGTAAGCCATGTCTTGTGAGGTAATACAATTGTTATAGGCAGCGGGGCCTTGTGCCGACCATTCTAACTGAAACAATATTTTCGATTCAATGCACTTTCGAACAAACAAATTTTCGATTAAACGAGCTTTCGATATTACGAACTTCCATCATCATGTCGAGTAAAAAAACCAGATTGAGCGAATAGCGAACAAATTCGAGGCATTTAAAATCTCTTGATAGATTTATTATACTTAAAGCATTACATTTGTTAATTAAAAAAAAATTACAATTTCCTGAATAGTGTAAGACAAGTTCAAGGATTAGATTAAACATATTCTTATTTTAATGAAGATTGAAATGAAGTTAGAGGATATTCCACCAAAAATAATAATATAAAATTGTAAATATTTAGGTAATCTATTTAATAATAAAGAATCACTTTATTAAATAAGTATTGTAAATATAGGAGATAGTTTTATGCCATAATATGCCTTGTAGTCACTATTTAAATGAAAGAAAACGGCTTATAACAAAATATGTTCATAATCATGCATACCTTTAATCGTTATGTTTGATTTGTTTCACAAAATAATATTACCATAATAGGTTCCTATAGGTTGTGGTTTTATTCTTATGAAATTCAAAAGCTATAATGACTAGCTGACGTCGTAATCCCTGAATCGATTCGGTGAAATTTGGTATAGATCATGACCTGGATTTAAATATAAGCTAAGTACTGCTTATTGACAATCCATGCGTGCGAATCCGCAAACGAAAGCTAGTATTTTTTATAAAAAATTGTATTTTCAAAGTCTTCCCATAACTTGTAACAATCAGTAGGCAAGCTAGTCTAGAAATTGGCTTCAGGAGACATTAAAACATTCTCGGGTAAACCCACCGTGATAAAATTTGCATTATATAATTTCTTAGAATAAATTATTGTAAATATGTCCATATAAAATGTAAGTAATTTGTAAATGAGATGTAAAATAAACATTGTTTGCTAGCCATAATGTATTTTAATATTTACGTAGACGATAGGAATATTAAATGCAAATGTTTATACAAATCAAACGTATATTATTGAATCATCGTAAAAGTAACATCGAAATTTTCGATTAAATGATATCAAGCACACTTGTTAAATGAAAATGATCGTAATTGATTGGAAAAGGTGTAGTAAACCTTTTCCAAATAATTACGACCAATTTAATTATCTAAATAATTACGACCTGTTCTAATTTTTTTTCCAAAGAATAACAAGAGAGATAATAATTATCATAATTTTTTTATCAATTGGTAAAGCGAACTTTTTGGAAAAGATCTTTTTATAGGTTCGTTTTTATTTCAATCTTACTAATTAATACTAGTACTAGTCAATCCATCCACAGTGTAGTACGGATGTGTGATATGATATATATATGTTATGATATGTGATATTATACAAGGCTATCATTGGCAACCGTGCATATAGTCTAAGAGCCAATGACACTGAACCTAGTTCGATATGACTACCAGATGATATACTAATTAGTCACGGTTTCGGTTTGTTCCTCGAAACAGGGAAAAATAGGACTATACGATAATGCAGTGCTACAAGCCCCCCTGATTGGCCTAATCAGTGCCAGCGACATTAAAAGCGACGCCTCGTATCTAGGTATCCTAGTATGATAGATCTCCTCAAAAAACCCAAGCCCTTCCGAAAGATCATCAATTTCTGTGTAAGAAAAACTACTGCTGCCAGACAGTGGAGAAAGTGGTTGCTGCAGCGATTGAAGGTCACTCTCCACGCAGCTGCATTCGGTGTTTCAATTTAGTTTTGTCAGCATCAACTTCACCACATTTCGTAACGCTCCATTTCGAGGAGTACGGCTGGGAGATGCGGCAAAAACTGAAGCCTGAAGCACTGCACTATCGTAGTTCTATCCCTCCCCTGTTTTGGGAACAAACAAAACTTGGAACCGGTTTTTTTTATTGCGTTGCCAGGTTTTTTGCATTGCAGCATCGCCATATCGTGGTCCCCCATTAATGACGTGACTAATTATATATATTATATCATCTGGTAGTGTTATCGAACTAAATAGGTTCAGTGTCATGGGTTCTCCTACTAATAGCCATCGAGTGAAGGGCGGCAAAGATCGGTAGCTCTGCAAATTTACTTACTTACTATCCTGGCGCAACAACCCCAAAGCGGGTCTTGGCCTCCGACACTGGTCTCTATTCTGCGCCACTTCTTGCCAGTCTGACACTTGAAGAGCGCGAAGGTCTTTCTCAACCTCATTCTCCCAGCGATATCTGGGTCGGTTTTTTTATTACGTTGCCAGGTTTTTTGCATTGCATCATCGCCATATCGTGGTCCCCCATTTATGACGTGACTAATTATATATATTATATCATCTGGTAGTGTTATCGAACTAGGTTCAGTGTCATGGGTTCTCCTACTAATAGCCATCGAGTGAAGGGCGGCAAAGATCGGTGGCTCTGCAAATTTACTTACTTACTATCCTGGCGCAACAACCCCAAAGCGGGTCTTGGCCTCCGACACTGGTCCCTATTCTGCGCCACTTCTAGCCAGTCTGACACTTGAAGAGCGCGAAGGTCTTTCTCAACCTCATTGTTCCAGCGATATCTGGGTCGGCCGACTGGCATTCCTAGGTAGGCACGTTTGGCAGCACGATCGTCTCCCATTCGCTCAACGTGGCCGAGACAGCGTAATCGATGAGATTTGATTTCGCCTATGATATTGGGCTCGGCCACCAGTTCCACTACCTCCCGATTCCTCCTCACTCGCAGAGTGCCATCTTCTCGTCGCACCAGGCCTAGGATCTTTCTTAGCACGTTCCTTTCCGTCACCAGAAGTTTGCTCTCTTCTTTTTGGGTCAGCGTCCAGACTTCACATCCGTACATCAAGATAGGCCGAATAACAGTTTTATAGATTCGGATCTTGGAGCGCCGGGAAAGGATCCTTGACACTAGGATCCTAAGTAGAACTGCACTGCCCCGGAGACCTGCATATTTTGGACCTGCATACCTATCTATTTCGTCCTCTCTTGTGTTCGTGTCCGTTACAGTACAGACTAGGTGCTTAAATCTGTCAACTCCAAAAAATTAAATTAAAAAAAAAAACGAAAAAAAAATTAATTCAAAAATTCTGCAAATTTACAGAGGCCTATTTTTAGCAGTACACATCCTACGGCTGAAATGATGGTGATTATTTTGTAAAGGCACAGAAATCAGCATTATTTGGTAAACCCCTACAAATTTCCTTTGACCTCTGATGACCCGCGTGGAGCAGTGGCCGAATGGCTGACATGATGATTAATACTTATTTATTTAAAAGCTGTTGCAATTTGAACTACGAGTACAAAATAATGACGGAGTATATTTTTGAGACAAAAAATAATTAATAAAAAACGCTTTTCTTTAATCCATAAAACTTTATTTTTAAGTTTTTGTGACTAACATGAACGTACGAACCATACGCGCTCTCTTGACTTGATCGGGCCAGGTAATTGACTGGGCGAGGTCATTGACCTAGCGGGGTTGTTGAACAGCTAGTACTTTTAGTAACTTTTTAGTAATCCGTCGCATCGTACAATGAGCTAGTTCTCTAACATTTCGTCGAGCAGCATTATATCGTTTTTTTCGAGATTTTGGTAAATAAAAGAAGAACATTTTATACTTAGATGAAATAAAATGAAAAATGATTTATTGGTTCATTGGTGAAAGTTGCCAATTTGTTACAATCACAGTTACACGACACTGAGGTAATAATAATTATATTCGAGTCTATCACAAATCCATCAAGAAATAAGTACCTAAGTAAGTACTATTCAACAATATTCAACAAAAGAGGCTTATATGAGGCGGGTATTCATGGTGATCTTTTAAGATGACTAAAATCGTACCTTCACGCCCGAAGCCAAGCAGTAACTATTAAAGGTTCTACATTCGTGCCTATATCATCTGGTGTACCGCAGGGCTCGCATTTGGGCCCTTTGCTCTTCCTTGTCTTTATAAATGATGTGATAAAAAATTTGTATCATTCCAAGTGTCTGATTTATGCTGACGATACCAAAATTTTCATGAAGATTACCTCAGTTTCTGATTGTCAGCTGCTTCAAGATGACCTCGATATTTGTACTCTCTATTGCACTGCTTGTTTCCCAAATAAAATAAAATAAAATAAAAAATGTTTTTTTTTCCTAAACTATCTCGTCTCACTGCTGGGCAAAAGTCTCCCCCAAGTCCCTCCAAGCATCCCTATCTGTCGCTAATTCCCACCATCGTCTTTGGACGGTGTCGAAATCGTCCCGCCAACGCTTTCTCAGCCGACCCCGACGTCGCCTTCCATCTTCAGGCGTCCATGGTGTTGCAATATGGGCCCATTTCTCGGAGTGCATTCGGGCAACGTAGCCCGCCCAAAAAAAATATCTTATAGTAATACAAACAGTACTATAAATATTAGTTTATATTAGAATGTAATTTAATGTATGGTTAGTTTATGTTTAGTATTATATTTTAGATTGTTTAAGATACATTTTTTTTGTGTAGAAACATTCCCTTCAATATTATTAGTTTGAATTGCAACACCTTATAATATATACCTAAACTACTCAAAACAAAATAGGGCCCACCCAATAAAATATGATTTAAATTAAAATAAAAAAAATACGTACAATTCATTTCAAGTTTAATTTTAGAAATAGGTACATTCAGAATCATTAAAAAAACATTACAATGCCTTATTTTTGATAAAAAAATCGTCAAGAAATGCACGTTTTACACATTACCTTAAAATTACACGGTTTTCCAAAACAACACGTGTCTTCAACGTGTTGTTTTGGAAAACCGTGTAATTTTTTTTAAACATGTTCTTAGGGTTGCTTCAATGCCTTATGTTTAGTAACGCGTAGGTCCTCCCCTATTGCGCACACACTCTCTGAGTCGGTTCGGAACACTCTCTATAAGGTGGATGACGTTTTCAACTGGAATTTGCTCCCAACACACTTTTAAAGCAGTTATCAACTCCTGTCGGCTATGAATTTCAGTGTGGTTGTCTTTAAGGCTTCTTTTCAATTGATCCTAGATATGCTCGATCGGATTCAGGTCCGGACTCATGGCAGGCCAGGGTAGAACTGCGATACCAGCTTCGGAGATTGTACTTTGGGTCACTCTGGCAGTATGAGGGCGAGCGTTGTCTTGCATCAGAATAAAGTTTTGGGCCTACTCGCTGTGAATATGGGATCACATGAGGTCGGATGACATGCTGAACATAGCTGGCGGCCGTTACATTGCCCTCATCCAAAATCACTAGCTCGGTTTTGCCCATTATGCTAATCCCACCCCATACCATAATACTGGGTCTACCAAAGTGGTCAGTTTCACGAATACATGGTTCTGTAAAACGTTCTCCAGGTCGTCGCCAAACTCGTAGGCGTCTGTCATCATTAAAAAGCTTTACTTTAGCTTCATCTGTAAAAAGCACTGTCCTCTAATTATTCATGGTTCATTCGAGGTGATCACGTGCAAACCTTAATCGCGCTGCACGGTGGGCTCTGGTCAATTTGAGCCAAACAACTGGCATTCTGGAGCGTTGTTGGTCTTCATGAAGTCTGTTGCGAACAGTTGGTCACTCACTCGCGTTCCAGTGGCGTCACGTAAGCGGTTTCTCAATATGCGTGCAGTTACAGTTCGCTCGCGACGTGCAGAGAGTCGGATGTATCGGTCTTCTTGGGAGGTTATCGCTCAGGTTCTACCTGAACCGCGCCTCCTACTCACACTACCTGTCTCTTGAAAGCGTTCCCACACATTTCGAATAGCTCGTCTTGACACACCTAAGCTTGAAGCTACCGATCTTTGCGAATTTCCCTATTGAAGCAAAACAATGGATCTAGTCGCGGATTCCGTGTCCATGTGATGTCGAGAACCAGGCATTGTTTATGCAAACAGTAATGTAATCGATAATTTAAGGTAAGGTTACGATAACTTCTTCGTTAGACACAACAAACCCCACTGAGCAACAATGTAATGGCACTCACAGATTCTGCGGTATATCGTAAGATTTTGTTTCTTGTCTACCCACTTAAGAACTACCCTAAACTTGGCGTTTAAATGTTAATTTATGATCAATAAATATGCCTACTTAACATTTCCATACAGCAATATGCCAACAACTCGCAAAAAAAAATGTGTCGGGCAAAATATCGAAATATTTCAAGTGGGCCCTACTTTGTTTTGATTAGTTTATATATATATTACTTTGATGACATAGTTTTATCAACTGTTCCTACTGTAATACCAATTAAATTAACAAATCTACTGACCGTATTGAAGATTCAAGAGCACTCACAATGAGGTCAACAATGCGTCCGGCCAACACCGAGATCTGAATTCGTAATGGGAATAATCGATGATTTTCTTGGGATTTTTATTTTCGTCATGCGTGAGTCAGAATCTGGTTCAATATTCAATCCTGGTCATTAAGCAAATTAATGGAATTATAAACTAAGTGTAGGAGGTCATTTGGTAATAAAAAAAAACCCGGACAAGTGCGAGTCTGGCGCACCGAGAGTTCCGGCAAGCGTGATCCATCGTAGACTGCATCATCGCTTACTAACAGGCGAGATCGTGCTCAAACGCAAGCCAATAAACTGTAAAAAAAGAAACAAAGATTATACAAAGTTTGAGACAGCAGGAACTACCTACGATCACAGTTTATGCAGCGGCCTTCACACTAGGCAAGCCTCTAGGTATCGTGAAGACCAGTCTGATGGATTGGCATTTTTCATTGGTGACCTCGGACATGACCAAGTTTTACCAACAACTAAAACTAATTAAACAAATATTTTATACTAGCTGACCAATCCGCAGCTTCACACGCGTAGTCAATAAAAATATTACCCTCCTTCTGTGCAGTTGGGTAAAAAGTAGCCTATGTCACCGGGGATAGTGTAGCTTCCGAACAGTGAAAGAATTTTTTAAATCGGTCCAGTACTTTCGGAGCCTATTCAATGCAAACAAACCAATCATTCCTCTTTATATTTTTTTTTGTAGTTAATGATATGTTCTATAATATTGTAAAACATACTTTTGTTCTATCGTCAATAGTTTCCGCAGCGCATGCGGCGAAAGACGTTTTACGGCACTTTTTTACACCTTGGGTTACGTTACTTAAGTTCTAGTAAGGATTCCTAATCTTTTCTAATAATAAATACAACTTTTGTCACTCAGGGTGAATGTAGCTTTCCAATGGTGAAAGAATTTTTGAAATCATCACAGTATTTTTTGAGTTTATTCATTACAAACATACACACAAAATACAAATGTTTCCTCTTTATAATATTAGTATAGATGACGATTCAAACTGCACAATAAAATGACACAGACTCGTTTCCGGTATTTCCAGCCCACTTCCGATATCAGCCGGAGGCTGTGCTGACACGTTGCTGTGAGAAGTCGTTTACTTTCCTAGAACTTTTAACAAGGTTGTTTGTTACGTGTACTTACTAAGCAATCACAATGGGGGAGGCAGTAGTGAACGTCCTATAGGTGATTGATGATACTGACTACCTCCTAGCGCGCGATATCTTCACGGATTTCCGTTACAGTAGCAGTACCTAACTGAGTTTAAATCTAAGGTTATCCCATCATTGTGATTATTGAATCCATCAACCTAATATTTTTATTGTTAGTTTCGATTTTTATTTTGGTAATTTTGTATGAAATTCTGCTTAGGGTTAAGCTCACCTTTGTACATGCCCTCTATTTCTGTACTGTTTTAATACATTTTCTTGTGTACAATTAAGAATAAAGAAATGTATCCTTATTAATAAAATTCAATGCTGTTCGTTGGTAAGCGCATCACTTGAGAATGGCTGGACGGATATGGCGATATTTAAAACTGAGGTTTTTAGGGCGACACAATACCCATCAAAGGACAAGCAGGCGCACGGCTACCATCCGTGCCTAGTTAATATACCACCCATTAGTACTCACCGTTTTGTTTCTACGTTCTTGATGCGTAGAGCACTTGGAAACAAGATATGGAACATTTTATCGTCGTCTGTCTTAAAGACTACAATTCGGGTCTCTTCGTGAATCGTCTTCGACCACATCATCGCTTACCATCAGGTGAGATTGTGGTCAAACGAAAATATTTCAGTTAAAAAAGTTGCCCGGAAATTCTGGAAAAACTGAAAGTGATTTTTTCTATGCGATTTTTGTATGAAGTCTAGGCCAAAGGTAGGTAGGTAGGAGAGATATTTAAACACTGTTTAATAAAGAGCACACAATTCTTCTTTTGTGTCAATGGCAGTTTGATTTGTAAATTTTACTAGCCCAATAGAAAGCAATTTCCACTCCCCTCTGTTGCCTGGTACAAGTCCTCTCGTGTGCAGAACACGATGTACGCGTGAGTGTCTATATTGCGTTGTTGTGGGAAAACCTGACACAATTCGCATTTAGGTGAGTGTACATAATATGCAGGTGTAAATTATATTTACTCATACATACATATACTATTTGATCAAGGACCTAGGTAACAGGTAAATACTTAAATAATGCGTAAGCACTGCGCGTTTGGTTTTCTCAGTTCATAAATCTCTCTCATGTCAATTAATATTGAATCATGATCGTACTATTTCTTATTCCGGTTCGAAGGGTATTGTGGCAGTAACATTACAGGTACAAGAGACTTTCTACCTGCATGACACAGGGCGTAATGTAATGTTATCAACCAGAGGTACCAAACTTTTGGTCTCGTAGTCCACTTGCCATGTTTTTCGGTTTTGGGTAGACCCTTGTTTGAATAATATTATTTTTATGCAAAATCAACTACTTGCAATGTGTTTTAGTTTTCGATGACCCCTTGCAGATCTTAGTCGACCCCTGCGGGTCAATATATACCACTTTGTTTACCATTGCTACGAATCTTAGTTGGACGGAACGTAGCCGGTGTAGTAATGTAAATGCAATAGACAGTGGTAGTAGGTTGTGGGCTTGTGGCGTCACCTGTTCTTATTAAAAATACCTAGCGATAGATTATATCATTTTCTACTTGAATTTTTGATTGGTCGAAAAAGTATGCCTAAGTATGTAAAAACATGGAAATGGATCAATGACCTGGGGGGTAAACCTGAGTACAAAAAAAAACCAGAGCGCAAAAAAAAGCAACCCAGACGTTTTGCTACGAATGCCGGGTTCCTATATCCGTCGGTAACCGACTACGACTCCTTGAAAAAGTGGTGGTAGAGCTTTTGTGAACGGGCTCGAGGAAGTGGGCAACACCGCCTTATCTTTATCTGCCGCCAAATAGCAGTACTTGTACTGCTGTGTTCCGGTTAGATGGTAATGGTATGTTCCTGTAATTACTGGCACATAGGCATACCAGCTAAGTCCTATAGTATGGCAACGTATCCACATAGAAATCAAGACAACATAATAGCTTGTTTTGAGTTCTATGTGGATATCCATGGGCTGCAGTAGCCACTTAACATCTGGTGGACTGCATGCTCGTTTGCCATATAAGTAGTAGTATAAAAAAAGTGTCAAACTACTGTCAAACTTTTGATACGTTTTCAAGGAGAAACGTGTCGGAGCTGGTTACCGACGGATATAGGAACCCGCCATAATTAATTTTATTTAGACACATGGAATACTATCTATACGAAATCTATCAATTATTTCCAATAATAAAGATTTATAATATGAATATACTATGTTTTAGTGTGGTATTAAAATGTAACTCTCATCTCATATGTACAAAGTTATGTTCTTAAGCGCAGTGCCAAGGAGTGGAACGCCTTGCCTGAGTCAGTGTTTCCTGATAACTACAACCTAAGGGTCTTCAAGTCGCGAGTGAACAGGTATCGTCTAGGTAAGCATAGTTCATTGCAGACTGCATCATCGCTTACCATCAGATGAGATCGTGGTCAATAGGAAGCCCATAATTTATTTAAAAATATATAATGAGATGCATCATCTGTTACTGATTAAGGTCAACCTAATAATATAAATGTTTTTAGCAAACAAGTTGGGGACTTGTAATTTTATTACCTTGTTTTTTTCCTTATATTTTATAATTAGGATTCACCGCACAAGTATATATAGCTAAATTTAATATTAGGTCCACTAGGTAAACCATTAGAAGTCTGAATTAAGGTAACGTACACTTTTTTACTAATTTTAATTTTGTTTGTTTGCGTAATATGTCAATCACCACAACTATACAAAAACGTGTTGGCGTGATCAGTCAGTATCTATTACAATCATGTAAGATGTGATCATTATTATTATGACGACCTCCGTGGCGCTGTGGGTGAATAGCCGGCTGAGACGCAGGAGGTAGCGGGTTCGATTCCCGCTGCGGAACAAATGTTTGCATGATCTACAGATATTTGTTCCGGGTCTGGTTGTTTTTCTATATATTATAAGTATGTATTTACAAAAAAAGTATATAAGTATTCTATCAGTTATCTGGTTCCCATAATACAAGCTCTGCTTAGTTTGGGGCTAGATAGCGTTGTGTGAATTGTCCAGCAATATTTATTTATATTTATTTTATATAGGTATATTGTATGTTATAGATAATATAACAGTTTAGCGCTCACAGAACTAGATGGCGCTGCTAAATAACATAAATATAGGTAGGTTCGGAGTACCCCTCGGTGTGCAAGTCCTACTCGTAAACACGGCTACACATCAAGCTATACATATCCAGTATAAGCTGACCTCACATTGTGTAGGATTTTCGTAGAATGAGAGGTCAGCTTATACTGGAAATGTATAGCTTGATGTGTAGCCGTGTGTACTTGTCCGGTCTTGTTTTTTGTATGGCTCTACAATAAATAAAGAATCTTTTGTTTCAGTTATTACAGGAGGAATTCTTCTTCTACGAGATTGGAATGGTTTCTATAGGCTATCAGTGCGCTGTTGCTGGTTCACCTGGGATCTACGCTCGCGTCTCTTTCTATATGCCGTGGATCGAACAGAAAGTGTTCGGAAGCACAATACACTGAAGTTAAAAGACTTTTTAGATTTATAGTACTTATAGTATATGGTATTTGTAAGAGTAGTGGTTTCTTGTGAAAGGGCACATCCGGGGAAGTGCTACTACCGGCACCGTACCTATTTCTGCCATCAAGCAGCATTGCTGTGTTTCGGTTTAAAGGGTATGATTGCCGGTGAAATTACAGGCACATGTGCTTTACACCTGTATGCCTCAAGCTGTGGACGGAATTGCATGGTAGGGCACGTTCCTAAGGTGCGTGACCTACGAGCCAATACTTTGTTATAGCGATGGTTTCCACCATCAAGTAGGCCATTATGCTTGTTCCATCCACAGGTGGTAAAAAAATTAAAAAATAAAATATTATAAGTCCCGCCACGTAACTTTAGCGCTGAACGATACGTGGAGGGGATAGCTGCGCATGGGTATTGTCGCGCAAGCAATACAATAGCCAATAGCCACTATTGGCTTGATTGGAGATGTTCCTTACCGTTGCAATTGACGTATTTGTAGACTCTGCTATCCTTTTTTGGATTTTCTCTAAATCGCCATTTAATTTAATGTTTCTCGCCTTAATAATTTCGGCAGTTTGTTTTATCTGGCTCAAATTTACAGTGCTGCTGTCCGAATGACTGAGTTAAGTACTTGTAGCTTCATCAATCTCACTTTTGATTTGTTTCAAAGAATCAAATAATTAATAGATTCCCTTTTAAAAAAACAATTCACGTCATAAACCATTTTCCTTGCCTGTATTTTCAAAACAGTATTTCTTTTAGGCATAGTCACTTTAAAGTCACAAACAAACCTAAAAAACTAAATTTAACAAACAAATTCAAATAACAGCAATAACAATACAATTAAGAACGCGACTGTACACTGGTTGTGCGCGGGGTGGTTGTGGTGTCGTATCAATGCGGGGAAAGGAATACGACTGGAGAGCCAATCGGCGCTATGCACGCCCGCCCTTCACCCCGCTAGCCTCCCTCAGGTACCTTATTTTATACTTCTGCGCAATAACGGTCACCGCTAGACTTATTTGCCGCGACTTACACACCGGTGCTTTAAACTATAGTAGATATGTTGAATTACGCCTACCTAAAGTGTAAGTTAATTTTTGGGGAAAGCTTTCTTTTTTTAACTATAAATAATCGCTTAAATGATTACCAGATTTAAGGCTATAAACTATAGCTATTATATATATAGTTGTTTTATGGTTAGTTCTTAAGTATTTCTAGTTTTTAGTGTCAAAAATGTATGACTAATTTTATTAAATGAACATAAATAATTATGATACCTAGTTGTTTTTATTTTAAAGAGTTCTGCGACACATCTTAAAAATGATCGCTTCCAACTCGTAATTTTTGAGATGATTTAAAGAAAATCATTTCAATATCATACATATGCTTATTTATATATTTATTTTATTTATTTAATTAGAACGGTTTAACCAATTACACTAATTAATATAAAATAATTTAAAACATTAACTACATAAAACATTGTCAAATTAAAATCTAAATTACAATAAAAAATCTGCACAGTATACAAATTATTAACAATATAATTAAAATATTACACATTAAAATAAATAAATTCATTAAATCACACACATAAATTGTCATAAATTGAATTGTTAAATTAAAGACCTTTCATACATCAATCTCACAATACCTTAGACATCAATTCCTTCCATTCGTCAGCAAACACATCGCATTCAGGGTTGGCATCTAGGAGTTTGTTGAGGGCGGTGAGTTACATGATGTAGGTACATGTACATCATGTTACATTTTGTATAAATATATTACCGTCTAGCTATCCATCCATCAATTTCAGCCCACATCCACCTACTACTGGGTCTACACTATACCCAGCAGGAGAGACCCAGACTCCTCGTTATCACGCCACTCTCTCCAGTCCTGTGCCAAGCGCATCCATTGCCTTCCCGCAACTCGCGCAATGTCGGCCGACCATCTGGCTGGTGGATGAAGACGCATCCGCTGAAGTGCCTAAGACGGGGCTAAAAGTGGCTTTCACATATATGTACATATATATACATGTATGTAATAGACAAAACGAAACAGAGTTAAAAACCTAATTACATTCATCATCATCATATCAGCCGTAGGACGTCCACTGCTGGACAAAGGCCTCCCTCATTGATCTCCAGGAACTGCGGTTGGAAGCGGCCTGCATCCAACGCCGACCTGCGATTCTTACCAAGTCGTCTGCCCATCTTGTAGGTGGACGTCCTACGCTGCGCTTGCCGGTCCGTGGCCTCCATTCGAGAACTTTCCGGCCCCATCGGCCATCTGTTCTGCGCGCTATATGGCCTGCCCATTGCCACTTCAACGTGCTAATCCGTCGGGCAATGTCGGTGACTTGAGTTCTACTACGTATCTCCTCATTTCTGATTCGATCCCGTAGAGAAACCCCGAGCATAGCCCTCTCCATAGCTCGTTGAGCGACTCTGAGCTTATTCATAAGGCCAATAGTGAAGGACCACGTCTCGGTTCCATATGTAACACCTGGTAACACACACTGATTGAAGGCTTTCGTCTTAAGGAACTGAGGTATGTTGGATTACATTGTTATTGCTTTTTTAGTTAGAAAACAATATTGTGAACCTGATGAAGGTTCACGAATTGGACCTAAACAGTGTCGGTCGAAACACCGATAAAAAGGTACGTGATAAATCCCGTATTTATAATAACGATTACTATTGCTTGTTATAGCCTAATTTTAATAAAAGTCGATTGGTATGGCTCAATACTCACCACACACCACAAAGGTAAGCATTATCCTCTTTCAATTGCGTAGGCAGCCGGGTAAAATAGGTCAGTAATGACTAATGATTGATGACTATCGCTTGATATGACGTAAAAACCTATTATAGCCAATGATGTTCCGAACAATGTAAAATCGAGTAAAAGTTGCCCAATAATTGACCTAATTATCTATTAAACTACAGATTCGAATGATAACGATATTTTGGGCATCACTTTCATTCAGTATTCGTCCAACCTATAGGTATCACGGTGCACATAACATTCCTATTTAAGTAAAGTAGTGAAAAGCTGTGAAAAACAATCAATCATATAATTTCCGCTGATAAAAAATTATATAAATATAATGTTAAAATGACTATCCAAGAATTGACGATTTGTAATTTAATTCAAACATTCCCCGTCCTTTTAATTCTGGCTCAAAAGCACAATAAATGCTTGGAGACTCCTTTTGTGTACAAACCCCCGTCCCCAACTCAGTCTCCAGAATATTATCACGCATTGGATGCCTTATTCCAGAACTTATATGGGCATGGGTACCCAGGGTTCACTGGCCATGATACCCATCACCAGCCTTGCTATACCTATAGCAAAAAATACGGGAGTAAACCATGTTACGGTTATTCCTACGGCACTCAAAGTACACCTTATGGCTCACACGGTATCAACTATGGCTTACATGGTACAAATTATGGTTCACATGGTACAAGTTATGGCTCACATGGTACAAGTTATGGTTCACATGGTACAAGTTATGGTTCACACGGTACAACTTATGGCTCGCCGGGTGTTTACTATGTACCGAGCTATAACAAGGGGAATATTTATAACGCAAACGTCTCATATGGTCAGGGGTATGCATCAGCTCAAGGGTACACGGTGAACAATAAGTACAAGGTTGTGGTGAAGAGGACCAGAATAGGGAAGAGGAAGAAGTCCGGAAAATTAAGAGGTCAGTTTAAAAAAAATATTTGCTACTACTTATGATTAAACACAGCAGTTAAATAACGATAAATAACATGTGTTGTACAAAATTTTATCCCTTACATTGAGATAAATGTTACAAAATGGTACTGTGCTATTTAACGATAAATAACTGAGGTGGGTAATAATATAAATATAGGTTGGAGAGCGGGGTGAGACAGGGGGGCTTGAGTTCTCCCAAGCTCTTCAATCTCTATGTAAACGACCTCATCGTCGGGCTGAGCAGCATGCGTGTCGGCTGCCGGATGAACGGCGTTAGCATCAACAACATTAGTTACGCCGATGACATGGTGCTGCTGAGCCCGACGGTGGGGGGTCTCAGGGAATTATTGAGGGTCTGTGAAACCTATGCTGTTGAGCACGGGCTTATATATAATGCGAAGAAAAGCGAATACATGGTTTTTAAGACCGCCGGTAAATGTCCCGGTTATACACCGAATATAACCCTAAACGGCTTGAACTTAAATCGTGTTACGAAATTTAAATATCGGGGACATTTTCTTGCCGACTACCTTAAAGACGATGCAGATGTTGAGAGGGAGCGTAGGGCCTTGGCGGTCCGAGGTAACATGTTGGCCCGTAGATTTTCCCGTTGTACTGAACAAGTTAAAATTACGCTTTTTAAAGCGTATTGTCAGAGCTTTTACACGGGAAGTCTGTGGGTCCGAAATACCAAAAGATCATTGGAGGACCTACGCATCCAATATAATAACATCTTCCGGATGATGTTGCGGTTGCCCCGATACTACAGTGCATCGGGGATGTTTGCCTACTATCACACAGATGGCTTTCACGCCATCATGCGCAAAAAACGGCATCGCTGATGAGCAGAATTCGGGGCAGTCGCAACAGCATCCTGAGGACAGTGGCTGAGTGCTGCACATCTCCGCTCTGGAAGTGTTTTGCGCGGAGGGTGATTAATGAAGGAAATAATTTCCTCAGTTAGTCACCCTTGGCACAAAATGGTGTTTTCTATTTTCACCCAGTGCCTATTTTTATTTTTGTATATTTAGCTGTTCTTCTTTGTTGTTATATTTTTTTGTGTGTATGTTAGTCTTAAGATATGGACTCTAGTTGTCTGAAATAAAATATTTTTATTTATTTTATTTATTTAATAACTCGGATGGGCAGCGTTTGGGAAACTTCGCAACGTCTTTTCGTCCAACATACCTCAGTGCCTTAACACGAAAGTCTTCAATCAGTGTGTGTTACCAGTGATGACATATGGAACCGAGACGTGGTCCTTTACTATTGGCCTTATGAATAAGCTTAGAGTCGCTCAACGAGCTATGGAGAGGGCTATGCTCGGGGTTTCTCTACGGGATCGAATCAGAAATGAGGAGATACGTAGGAGAACTCAAGTCACCGACATAGCCCGACGGATTAGCACGTTGAAGTGGCAATGGGCAGGCCATATAGCGCGCAGAACAGATGGCCGATGGAGCCGGAAAGTTCTCGAATGGAGGCCACGGACCGGCAAGCGCAGCGTAGGACGTCCACCTACAATATGGGCAGACGACTTGGTAAGAACCGCAGGTCGGCGTTGGATGCAGGCCACTTCCAACCGCAGTTCCTGGAGATCAATGAGGGAGGCCTTTGTCCAGCAGTGGACGTCCTGCGGCTGATATGATGATGATGAAGTGAGGTGTGGGAGCACCATTATGTAGTAAGTTATTTTGACAAAATGAAAAGGAAAAATGTTTATTGCAACAAAAACAAGAAAACATAAATGAAGTTTTTAACATAAGCCTTATTTATATAATGTTTAGTTAAGCTATGTGTTATTAATTCTTTAATTTGCTTATGTTTGATGGTGTGCAATATATTATAATCTATCTATCAGTGCATTTACTGACTATATTTTCGGTGGATTAGGGCTGACTATACTGAGAGGACAGCATAGGTCCTGGATAAGCCTATTCCACCTAAAATCCTGTCTCAGGAACTTCAGTGACCACGTCCTCCGTGTCAATAGTTACTAAGTATTCTCTGGTTTATCGGACAGACACGCAACAGAGAAATTATTGGAAGATTATTCAAGGCAAACATGCTGCATCAGATGGCTTATTCCTCGCAATACACATAATGTATAGTATACATATACAATAATGTATAGTAAATTATTTTGTGGATTGCGAGGAAGAAGGTCGTTATTGCCTATTCTGAGGCTTGTGAGGCTACCCATGGGTTCCATCTGAAAACCAGCGCCGCTTACCTTCCTTGGATGGTAGGCAGCAATACGCTGAGACGGGGCCTGTTTGACCCACACAGCACGGAAGACTATATTATCTATACCTACCTATGTATATGTACAAAATTTTCATCTTGTGTTTTTCCTGTGTTTTTTTAAATAATTTTTCTTTTTAATTATTTTAACCTTTATGTAAGTAGGTCTGTTTGTTCTGTTCTGAATGGTCTGTTCTGTGTGTGTGTGTGTCAAATAAATGTATTTTCTTTCTTTTCTTTATAGTATTTACTTAGACTTTTTTAAGTATTGCTTATTAAATAATAAATAAATATTGCTTGACATTTCACACAGCGCTATCTAGCCTCAAACTAGGCAGAGATTGTACTATGGGAACCAGATAATTGATAGAATACTTATATACATTTTTTTGTAAATACATACATACTTATAATATATAGAGAAAGAACCAGACCCGGAACAAATATCTGTAGATCATGCAAACATTTGTTCCGCTGCGGGAATCAAACCCTCCTGCGTCTCAGCCGGCTATTCGCCCACTGCACCACGGAGGTCGTCAAATAAATCTTAATAATCTCGAAAATCCTACTAATATTATATATTCGAAAGTTACTCTGTCTGTCTGTTTGTTACGTTTTCACGACTGAACTGCGGGACCGATTTCGATGAAACTTGGTTCAGGTAAAATAAGATTATGACTGGAATTGAGACATAGGCCACTTTTTCTACCTTTGCTTCTGGTTTCAACTGAAAATCAGCGTTGGGTGCAACACAGCCAATATTATACTGAGCTGACCGCCAATTTTGGTACGCACACACATCGAGCTGTTTTTAATGAATTGCATCTATTGTTCTTTTTAACTGACAATATAAATAAAATGACAATAAATAAATATTCTATTCTATTCTACTTTTGCCCGACTGCGCAGAAGGAGGGTATTGTTGCCAAATCACGCGTGTGAAGCCGCGGGCGGGTCAGCTAGTATGTCATAAATGTAGAACTATCATCGCCTTGAAACCTAAAATGGGGAGTTTATGATTGCGAAAGTTGTTGGGGGAAAAATAGGACTATACGGTCAAATGACACGTCTACTGAAAGGTCTTTGTGAGTACATTTTGACCCTGTTTTTATTTTTAGTTTAAATCTTGTACTTTTTAAGTTATTAAGCCATTACAAAAACTGAAGTAGAAGTTAGAATAGAAAGAATAGAACTTGAAGCTCTGGAATCAATTGAGAGAAGAGCCAAGAAGTTCATAGGCGATTCATAACGATGAGCTAGTTGATGCAAGGCTCCTCAGCCTGGAGCATCGACGAAAGGTTGCTAGCCTCTCGGTTTTTTATCGAGTAGGTACATTTCGGGGAGTGTGCGGCGGAACTTTTCAACCTGATTCCACCATCTCCTTTCTATCAATGGACAACCAGACGCTCTGCGGTGCGCCACCGCTATATGGTAGAAATACCTCCCATTCGCACAAAGCGGTTCTCTTCGACCTTTATTATGCGCACCGCCAAAGAGTGGAACGACTTCCAGATAGCTACAACCTATCTGATCTTTAAGTCGCGAGTGAATAGGTTTCTTCTAGGCAAGCGTGTACCATCGTAGACTGCATCATCGCTTACCATCAGGCGAGGTCGTGGTCAAACGCTAGCCTATAATATATATTTTAAAAAAAATAAAAAAAAACTGAACTTTGACAAATTCACAGGGACCCCACAGTGCTGAAATTTGGTATGCGTGTAGCTTTATTGACACTTATATAAGCAAAAGTCTAAAATCCAAAATAACTGCAATTTGTACCCCAAAAAAGGGAACCCCATTACATGAACTCCCGTTACCTGTAATTTGATGAAATTGTATGTCAAGTTAATTGGTTTCTCATTTCATGGCACTATTTTATTAGTTAAAAATTAAAGCTGGCATGCACAGTGATCCCTAAACGTATTTAGCGATTAAACATGTTTAAATTTTACGTATTTGTATGATTTGGCAACTCCTTAAATCATATTTAGCCACTAAATATGTTGAGGCTTCGTTACGAGAGTCGCCATAAGAATATATTTTTTGTGTTTTGGAAGACTCGCGAGATCTCAGTTCGGGGCGAACCAGTAGTTATATTAAGCATCTTCATCGTTTGTCATCGCTTTAGGTGCTTGAAGGATTTTTTCTTTCTTTTTATTTTCACGATCGGTCGATGAGAATGTTAAAAACGGGTTATGTGTATAAAAGTATGATTTTCCTGTATACCTACCATCAACATAATAAACAATAAAAAAGAGAGTTGGAATACTTTTGTTTGTTTATAAATAAAATTATCTTTGAAAAGTTTATTCTTCCTTAAAGTTACATTGTTTCTTTAACGAAAGAGCTTTATTTTTTATTATAGTCGACCAATGTTTAATAAATAGCTTCAAATCTTCAAATCTCAATGAAAATCAAATAATAAAGAAAAATCTCAATTCTCAGATACATAAAAAAACTATAATATATATAATATAAAAGTAAAAAAAAGCCTCATTATTCCATAACTTAGATAATATCTTCAATACAAAAACAAGCTTATGATACCTGTTTCCCGACTCAAACTGCACTCTTCAAGCCCTTACGTAATGTCGATCAAAATATTTAACAAACTACCTGACGCGTTGAAAAATGAGACTAATGGTTGTATTACATTGTAGCCGCACGGATGCGGCACGGCAACGACACAGCTGCACCACAGTACCGCCTCAAATTTCGGCTACCGCTCGCCGCCCGCGAGGCGCCAGCTCGTTGGCAGCGCGTCGTCCGCGAGGTGCCAGCTCGTTGGCAGCGCGCCGATCGCGAGGTGCCAGCTCGCTGCCAGCGAGCCATCCGCAAAGTGTGTAGCTTACTATCACCGCGAACACGTATTCGTGAATGAACACGCCTAGGACTCGCACGACTTCATAATGTCTCAGTTTACATTGCGCGAATTAGTAATAATCGCTATTGCTCTCGATGAAGAACAGAACAATAAAAAGAGGAGAAGGAAGGAAGAGGCGACGCGACGATGCTTAGCTGGCGGCTCGCAGTCGGCGCACTGTACGCACGCGGTCTCCTCGCTTACAGCGCGCGGGCTCCGCGACTAGTCGTATGGTAGCTGTAAGCGCGCTGCCTGCCCGTCGGCGGCTTTTTATATTGACATTACGAAATATATTATACGACACTGGTTTTAATGCTCTAATTTGAATGACAAGTAAATTGTTGGGTGGAGCCGTGCTGGATCCGTGCCGTTATAATGTAATACAACCTTAATAATATAACATTTATAAAACAATTAAAATACTTACTAAACAAAAAAACTAACTATACAATTGACGAATATTTTAATGATAAATTTAATGAAAAATTACAAATTTTAGATACTTACCTACTATCTACTTTGACACTAGATTTGAGTGTTTTCGTTTTTAAAATAAATATAACCTAACAAGAACAATGACGTCCTCCTCTCTGCATGATATTGTTGTGCCCAACAGGGTCCATAATGAACCTATTATTTACCACCTATTATTACTTTATGGAATACAATAAACGATTGAGTATTGAGTATTAAACAATTAAATATAAAAATGTATTAATATTACAGTAAAACTTTTATCTCTTATTGTGAAAAAACTTGGTAGAGTAGCGAATAAATCGCCTTGAAATTATTTTAAAGTAGGTTACGTATTACTAAGATAAAACATTAAAAGACTTATTGTATCAATATTGTTTACCAACATTCTCCTGACTGACAGCTGTGGTCCACTAGTCACTACGCATACAGAGATAAGCAAGAATGACATGCGTAAATATTTAGATATAACTGGGAGGAAAAGCCAGTCGTGGACAAAACATAGTGCTATTAGCCTACCTGGATCCATGTACTTTTAAACATATACCTATATAAATACAGGTTTCAACGCATTTTGCCGGACAGGCGACACCAGACATGTCGTATTTGTAGGACCGAAAGGAACGATAATTTGGAAGTGTTTTTAGATAAAATGGCAAACGCGTGTCGTGTATTTTTGTGTTTTTATGTGTGTTTACAACTAGTGCATTGTCAGTTTGGTGAGTAAGATTGTTAGATTATTTTGAGACGTTCAAATAATTCACAAACTATAAATACCAAATAAATTTGCAATCAAAGTAAGAGAAATATAATGCACTTTTTTAGGTATAATTTTATCAATTGACAAAACTTGTTGCTTTAGAAATGGTCCATAATCAATAACTTTAACATCAAACATCATAAATATGTACGCACGTACAGAGCGTTCCGCGGAAATGCCACACGAAGGGAACGTATTAACTATTAATGTATATGTACATTTTACTTACTGTTTTTTTTTTATAATACTGCATTCAAGACGGGTTTAATATTAAGACACTGTTTTTATTATTTTCGGCGCGAGATAAAATCGATAAATTAATATAACCTACCTATTCGATATTTTATAAGATATATCATCAGTACCTAATGTGATACGTAGCTTCTTCTAAACTATTACTTAGGAACAATATTAATATGTTAGAAACTACTTTCTAAATATCTACTAGTTTACTGTATTAAGAATTGTTGTTTTTTCATATATATTTAAAATTGAAGTGTTTTTTTATCACTGCTACTGTGACTTTGTACTGACCTTTTCACTAGGGTCATCTCCGTTACAAGATTACTTAAAATACTGCGTTTACTCGTTTTTATATAATACAAACAATATAGAATATTAATAGTGTATTAAAGTAATATTTTACAGAAAGGTAGGGTAAAACTACTGACTATCATTAGTTATAATAATAATAATAAATATTGCTGGACATTTCACACAGCGCTATCTAGCCCCAAACTAAGCAGAGCTTGTACTATGGGAACCAGATAACTGATAGAATACTTCTATACATTTTTTTTGTAAATACATACTTATAATACATGGAGAAACAACCAGACCCGGAACAAATATCTGTAGATCATGCAAACATTGGTTCCGCGGCAGGAATCGAACCCGCTACCTCCTGCGTGTCAGCCGGCTATTCACCCACTGCGTCACGGAGGTCGTCAATATATTATATAGGACTATAAAATTTAAATAAACTATTCGCTAGGCATTTCTTTTAATCTGAAATTTTTGAAATTGAAATTTTTGACGACTTTGACATTTTGATTCCTGTTTGTTTTTTTCTTATATGTATTACCTGTTTTCATATAAACTGAGTGTGTGTCTAATAATAAATATGTTTTGCGGTTCTGTTTGTTTGCTGTGTTTGATCTGTGAGGCAGGATCTAACGCGATCTGATGAAGGTTGCTACCTATTTTTAAAACGTTAGCCACCTGGTGTATGTTATCAAAATATACATATACTAGCTGACCAATCCGCGGCTTCGCACGCTTGGTTTGCCAATAAAAAGTAGCCTATGTTATCTACGTACATACCAAATTTCATCTCAATCGGTTCAGCCATTCCGGCGTGAAAGAGTAACAAACATACATCCATCCATACATACAAACTTTCGCGTTTATATTATTAGTAGGACTATATATATTATATTAGAGGTCTGGTTGTTTGAATTAGGTATATTATAGGAAAAGTGTTTGTAGAGAATGGTCAAGCCAGGGATAAATTCGTATGTGTCAGTAGATGTGTCAGTAGTTTTACCGTAGCATTGATAAGTAGGTAGTCTGAGTTTAACTGGGGTCACTGACTTTCCTTGAGCAGATGTTTGGGATGAAATAACCAATATAGGTACAACAGGTTTTACGCTAGGCCATTTTATATGAAAGTAATTTTATTAAAAATACTAAATGCCTCAAATTGATGGACGCAGGACAGTGCATCGTAGGGCACGTTTCTAAGGAGCGTGACCTACGAGGCAATATTTTATTATAGGCGATGGTTACCACTTAACATCAGGTGGGACATAGGCGTGTTCCACCTCCAGTGATATAAAAATCACATACCTACATAAATAAAATAGGTACAAAACATATGGATCTTAAAAACAAAACTCTCTTGTGTTTATACTCTCTTTTAAACTGATTCCAAACTTCTGTTATTTTATATAGGGTTCGTTATTTTCGATATGCTTCAAATTTTTTTCTAGGTCTCTTAGACGGCGTGAGAAACACTTTCGCCGACGTTTTACATACCATCGGGGATTTTGCTCGTCCAAAGCAGAATGGCCTCGTCAGCATTGTCAAACCAATTGACAAAATACCAAATAAAATTGAAGATTTGAACAAAAACACCTTGTTTGAAAAACCAACTGGTATATATCACTGAACAAAATAAACTTCTTTATTACTCTCTCTCTCTCTCTCTCTCTCTTTCTCTCTCTTATCCTATCGCTGATAATTGAAATTTCTATGTTTTCGTTCTTATAGAGCCCATACACGTCAACGATTTTTTTACGCAAGCCTAGAAATTTGATCAAATTCTTCCCACAGAGCCTTGCACAAGCCGAGAAAAATGAACAAATACTTCCCACAGAGCCTTGCACAAGCCTAGAAATTTGAACAAATTCTTCCCACAGAGCCTTGCACAAGCCTAGTAATTTGATATAATTCTTCCCACAGACCCTTGCACAAGCCTAGATATTTGATCGAATTTTGCAAGCACAAGCCGAGAAAATTGAACAAATTCTTCTAACAGACCCTTGCACGCACAAGCCTATAATATCGATCAAATACTTCCCACAGAGCCTTGCACAAGCCTAGAAATTTTATCAAATACTTCCCACAGAGCCTTGCACAAGCCGAGAAATTTGATCAAATTCTTCTAACAGAGCCTTGCACATGCCTAGAAATTTGAACTACTTCCGTCAGAGACTTTCGCAAGCCTTGCACAGAGTTTGAATAAATCCTAGACGTTTGTGGTGGGTCAATCTTTCTTTGGTTGGTCAGCTTGCTTTATTTTCTTACTTTTCAGCCATCAAATTTTTACCTATTTTTCCGGCATCTAAATATATTTTTTACTTTTCCTTATGTCTATCTGGTAAGTTTAACAAAAAGGAAGAAAACAGCTACTATCTAATGTATGACTTAGATACTGGGAATTTATACGAAATATATATATTTAGAGAATAAATATGCTTTTATAACGCCGTTGACTTTCATTTTAATCTGCCTTTTCTAGCCGACTATCGCTTTATATCCGGATTTAGTTATAATATTTATGCGAAATGTGCTTAAAAATGTCTCAAAAATAGATTTGCAAATTTGTGAGTCTGTGTGTGTCTGTCTGTAGTCTGTGGCATCGCAGCTCCCAAGTGGATGGATCGATTCAGATGCGGTTTTATTAATACAAAACTAGTTTAACAGGAATGGTTCTTAGTTAGCGTAACCCCCGACGTAAAAAGAGGGGATTGGTGTTTTTTAATGGGAAATGTGTGATGCAGAGATGCCTAGATGTATATGGTGGCTAGATATGATTTTGAAAGTTGTCAAATCATACAAATACGTGAATTTAAATCGTGCTTAGTTGCTAGGTGCGTTTGGGGGTCGTTGTGCGGGTCGGGCTTAGTATATTTAAATCATATTTAATCTATATTTAGCTAGTATTTTAAGTAATATACACATCAGATCAGACGACTGAAAATAGAAAGTCGTAAGTAGATCTTCAGGATTCAGGCGTGCCTAGTGTGGTGATCACTAAATATTTTTGATTGAAATGGATATTTACTTACTCTGTCTAACACACTGTTATATCCAACTGAGTTATTTGTCTAATTTATTTGTTTAATGTGTTTTATACAGCAAATAAATATATCTTTAATTTTAATTTTCCACTTCATTTATCGCCTGGCACTGTAGACTACTACAGTTGCTTTAACACATACATTGCGCCATCTTTAGACAGTGCAGTGATTTGAATGGAATGATGGATTTTCTACTTCAATATTGCATTGAAATATACAGACTAGCTACTACCGATTCGAACGCGAGCCCGCTCAATATAAATTAGCCTATGTTTTAATCCAGGTCATAGTTATATTGAAAATAGTTAGCCGTTACGATGTGATGTAACAAACAAACATCCAAACTTTTGTATTTATAATATTAGTGTATTTAACGTACTGAATTGGTATTGTTCACAATTTGTCGACGGTTTACAAAGTCCCCGGTATATCATAAAACAACTGCCCTTACAGGCATACGAACACCCCTTCACACTATAGTTTATTCATCGATCTATTCCCATCTAATACCAAAAACTAATACCAATGGTATTTGTTTATTATCGTAATTTATATTCTATTCCTAACGAATACCACTCATAAACAAATCCCCAACCAAGTTAAATGGTATGAGATATAGCCAGTAATAAAAATATTTATAATATTTTATCATAATCAATCTACAACCAAAAATTTGATTAAATAAATATATAATCAAATAATAAGTTGGGGAAAAAGTCTTTTCGCGTTATATTATGTATGAACTTGTAATAAAATCTCTTTGGCTATACTATTTGTATCTGGCTGGTTTTGGTATCATTCAAAGTTTAAATTTGAAAGAAGATGATTCCAAATTCAAATTAGGAAAATGTGTGATTTTTATTTGTTTTTCGTACTGTAAAGATGAGTAAATCTAATGAAGAAATTCCATACATTTTAAAATTTTACTACAAAAAAGGTAAAAATGCAACGCAAGCCGCGAAAAAAATTTGCGATGTTTATGGACCTAGTCCAGTGTCTGTGAGGTTAGCACAAATTTGGTTAAAGCGTTTTCAATCCGGAAATTTTGATGTCAAAGATGCACGTCCCTCTGGTCGCCCTATTACGGATAAAATTGATGCCATTTTTAAAAAAGTGGAGCAAGATCGGCATATCAGTAGTTACAACGTAGCTGAAGAACTGGGAATTGACCACAAAACAGTTTTGGCGCATTTGAAAAAAACTGGGTACACAAAAAAGCTCGATATTTGGGTACCCCACGAGCTCACTGAAAGAAACCTAATGAACCGTGTACTCATTTATGATTCTTTATTACGACGTAATGAAACCGAACCATTTTTGAAGAATGGTGGTAACTGGTGATGAAAAGTGGATCACTTAAGACAAGAACGTGCGAAAAAGGTCGTGGTCAAAGGCCGTTCAGGCTTCACAGACTGTGGCGAAACCCGGGTTAACTCGCAACAAGGTGATGCTGTGTGTATCGTGGGATTGGAAGGGCATTATTCATTATGAGCGGTTACCCAAGGAGGTTAAGAATTTGGGCCTATTCATTACTCATAATTTGTCATGGGACCATCATATTACCGAGATTAGTAGGAGGATGTACTATGCATACTCTGAAACGCTTAAAAAATTTCTTGCCCCAATCTACGAGAACCATACTGGTTAATGCGTTACTCTTACCCATCCTAGATTATGCAGATGTATGTTATCCCGATGCTACGGAAGAGCAACTGAACAGGTTGGAGCGTCTGCAGAATCTCTGTATTCGCTATATCTACGGCCTACGAAAATATGACCATGTCTCGGTATTTCGTCAGCAGCTAAAATAGCTTGACATCAGAGCTCGTCGAGATGCCCACATGCTATCCCTCTTGTTTAGTATTCTTGGCAACCCACTATTTCCCAGCTACCTCAGAGAGCGATTTACATTTGTATCAACTGAGGACAGAGCTGTGCGATCGTCTCGTCGTTTCAATTGATTACTCCACAGCATAACACCGACTCTGATTCTTACACCATAACCGCTACTCGTCTCTGGAATAATATGCCACCAACTATTTCGAGGCTACTTCAGTAGAAGCATTCAGATTGAGAATCTATAGGCACCTTCTCGGTCAAACCGAACAAAAATGAGCAACTTAATCTTTCCTTAACACTTCTTCTATTGTTATGTATGTATTTTTATTTAATATTGGTATAGTTTAGTCTATGATAAAAAGTATTTAAATAGTATGTACCTATGCTATTTTATTAATCCTGTGCAATTTTTTCATTAATTCCCTTTCCTGTCCACTACCTACACATCTTTATCTACAATACACAAAGGTTATCTGGAAGAGAATGCTCTTTAGCATTAAGTTCGCCTTTGTACTAGTTTTATAAGTGCAATAAAGTATTTTCAATCAATCAATCAACCACCAGGCAGAACCATCGATTCTGAACTCTACTGTGAACAACTGATGAGATTAAAGCAAGAAGTTGAGAGAAAGCGGCCGGAATTAATCAACAGAAGGGGTGTGGTTTTTCATCATAATAACGCTAGACCTCACACATCTTTAGCCACTCAGCAAAAATTAAGAGTGTTTGGCTGGGAGGTGTTAATGCATCCGCCGTATAGTCCTGACCTTGCACCTTCACATTTCCACCAGTTTCGGTCTCTTCAGAATTTTTTAGGCAGTGTCAGGTTAACATCACGAGAGGACTGCCAAAACTACTTGTCGCGGTATTTTGATCAGAAGCTCCAAAATTTCTATAGCAATGGGATCATGTCCCTACTTACAAGATGGCAAAAAGTTATCGAACAAAATGGTACCTACATACTTTAGTTAAATGTAAATACACTATATTAAAAAATGCTGTGAATTTTCTTAAAAAATGCGAAGAAACTTTTTCCCCAACCTAATATTTGGCAAGTGATTCACATGCTACTCTAAGTAAAAATGTCGGAATGAAGTGAATTTGTAAAGTTTTAGGATTGTATTATGATCATAATATTAAATTATTAGAAAGCAAAATAAATTAGTTCTGTGACTGCACCAAAAGATACGTTTTGGTATTCGTTGGGAATAGATTTTGTACTTCATTTATATAAGTAAAATTTGGATAATTCATTTGGATTTGGATTTTAATTTATTCGTCAGGAATAGAAAATATGCTACGACAATAAACAAATACTATTGGTTTTCGGTATTAGATGGAAATAGATCTTTTCATGCATATTATTAGATATCACACATATACACCACCGCAATCACATCCACGAGGATATTGGAAGGCTGCATGCCACAACCCAAAGTCCTACGCCGTTATATCAAGGAGTTAGGATATCTGAGTTCAGGTTAGAAGGGGTTGTGCAGTATACACCCTAATGAGAGACGTTACTGCAGATCCCCCCAAGTTAGAATTAGAAGGTTAACATTGTTCTTCATCCAGCTGCAGAATCGGACTGCACAGCAGCCAACGGCGGCCCGGGGAAATGCATGAACGTGCAAGCCTGCCAGCCGATGGTAGAGATCTCCCGGAACACCGTGTCCAACCCTGTCACTACCTGGATGCTGAGAAAGGCACACTGCGGTTTCGACGGCAATGATCCCAAGGTATGTCTTCAGGTTTCGTAACACGTTTGTAAGACCACCTTCAGCCAGCAATTATACAAAAGAGGCTGGACATCCTCGGATCCCTTATTCTGACGATGTATACGGGGGGGGGGGGGGGGTAGTCAGAGGCAGATCCGAACATTACGTGCCCTACGATGCCCACTCTTGGCATAGTAGATTAGTCAATAGAATACTCGTTACCTAATAGAATACACGATGGCACATCCTTCGAATTTTCGCTTCCATTTAAGAGGGCATTCCAAAATCTGACGCTGTCAATTTTAGATATTTATGAAGTCGGCCGGCAGTTGAACTTGCTGCGTGGCTTGCGGATGTGTGAGTTTGTGTCCTATACACCTCACTATAGGACAACAAATGTTGATCCTTTGTCATGTCGATCAAATGAAAATGTTAATTTATAGTGTATTTGGTATCTTCGTACCTATCTTCATTTGTAGTTTAATGTATTTATATTTTAATTGTATTGGTTAAGCGCTTGACCATTTAGGTACTCACTTGATGGTAAGGTGTAAGAGGGAGCCAGCTTGCCTAGATAGAACGTGTTCACTCTGGACTTGAAGACTCCGAGATTATAATGGTCTGACAAGATTTTTACAAGTAAAATAACTAGTGGTTCACCCCGAACTTAGATCTCGTCAGTCTCCCACAAAACAAAAAAAAATATTATTCATAATCTTTGACTAATTCATCGAGCAAAGCGAAGTTTCTAAATCAATTTGAGCAAATTGGCGTTGTATATGTATGTTTGTTTGTCCAAGGGTAACTTTCGAAGCGTTGATCCGATCTTCGTGAAATTTGATGATACCTACTCAGGTCATAAGTATTGTCACACAGTAAAAACTTTACTTTTAGAATACTGGCCACAAAAAAATTTATTGAATTCGAATTTTGAATTGTTCATGAAAATAAAAAAGTATACGTTTTAGAATTTTACTCATTTTAAAATATGGAGTGGACGCTTAAAGAAGACCGTGTTGCAGTTATTGCGTTGCATCGTTGCGGTTACGCGCCAATTCAAATTTTTGACATACTGAAAAATTTGAATATAACCAAAAGATTCATTTATCGCACCATCAAACGATACAATGAAGACTCTCTTGTAGATGACAGGTCAAGAAGTGGTCGCCCTCGGTCTGTTAGGACTCCAGCAGTGATAAAAGCTGTGAAGGCGCGAATTCAAAGAAATCCCAAACGTAAGCAGAAACTGTTGGCCCTTCAGATGGGGTTAAGCAGAACCACGGTGAAAAGGGTGTTAAATGAAGACTTCGGTAAAAAAAAATTTTTACCGTAGAAGAGAGCTACAACAAACAAAATGATAAGGTGTGTAGTGAAGAAGCGAGCAACCGTATTCCGCGTGTCCAACGAAGTCATTTTCCATCCTCGCTCATGGTATGGTTGGGAGTTTCTTATTGGGGCTTAACAGAGGTACATTTTTGTGAGAAAGGTGTAAAAACGAATGCAGTTGTGTATCAAAATACAGTCCTGACGAACCTTGTGGAACCTGTTTCTCATACCATGTTCAATAACAGGCACTGGGTATTCCAACAAGATTCGGCACCAGCTCATAGAGCGAAGAGCACACAAGACTGGCTGGCAGCGCGTGATCCAGTCCAGATTTGAATCCGTTAGATTACAAGATATGGCAACACTTGGAGGAAAAGGCGTGCTCAAAGCCTCATGCCAATTTGGAGTCACTCAAGACATCCTTGATTAAGGCAGCCGCCGATATTGACATGGACCTCGTTCGTGTTGCGATAGACGACTGGCCGCGCAGATTGAAGGCCTGTATTCAAAATCACGGAGGTCATTTTGAATAAACTTTAGTGTCATAAGAATCTATGTTTTGTTAAGTTCATTTTGTTATATAAATGGTTACATAATGAATAAACATTAAATATTGTTTCAATTATTTTATATTAAACATGTGATAGAATTTATGACCTGACTAGGTATATAGGCAGGTAGTATTGGCAAAATCCTGGTTTGACTAAATGAGCTAAAAATGTTGGGTGGTTGTTGAGATATTGGGGTTCAAGAGCGGTGAAAACAAACAAAAATAAGACTATAAGGTCAAATAGGACGTTAAATGAAAGATCTTTATTAATAAATTGAGACCCCGTTTTTATTTGTAGTTTATTCGTCGTAGTTTTTTAATTACTAGTCGTAATAAAAACTGAATTGTGACTAAATTCACAGGGTACACTAGTGACTCCACAGTGCTGAAATTTGGTATTCGTGTAGCTTATGTGACACTAATGTAAGGAAAGTCGGAAATCCAAAATGCCTGCAATATTTAACCTAAAACGAGTAGATAATCAATTAACATGAACTCCCGTAATTTGTAATTTGAATGCAACTTTAGGTCAAGTAAGTTGGTTATGAATTTTGTGGCGCTGTTGTACAATAGGTTCTCCTCGAACTAAGAACTCGCGAGTCTGTTAGGTCAAATGGGACGTCTTATAAAAAAAGTTCTTCATTAGCACGTTTTGAGCCCGTTTTTATTTTTAGTTCAATCTTTGTAGTTTTTGAGTTTACTGAACTTTGACAAAATTCCCAGGGTACACAGTGCTTAAATTTGGTATTCTTATAGCTTAAGTAACACGAATACAGGGAAAAGTCTAAAATCCAGAATAACTACAATTTCTACCCCTATAAAAGTAACCAATTAACATGAACTCCCATTACTTTTTATTTGAATAAAACTGTAGGTCAAGTAAGTCTGTGGTTGTTATTTCGTGGCACTATTTTACAAGTCAAAAATTATGAATAATATTTTTTTTTGTTTTTTGAGAGACTCACGAGATCTTAGTTCGGGGCGAACCACTTGTATAACAGCGTCACGAAATTCATAACCAACTTACTTGACCTACAGTTGCATTTAAGTATTTACCTAAGTATGTAACATTGCGCTTGGTATCATATAAAAAGTCTTAGGTAACTTACACATTACAAAACAATTTTTTATTTTGTTTTCTGTGGTATAGTTTTGGAGTGCGAACAATCTCAAATTACCATGATTGATAGGAACATCAACAAAGATTACAGGAAAAATAAAACGAAGTCTCTATCTGAAACAAATTTACTTAGATAGCTTTTGTGATTTATTTTCATTTTAGTTCTACTAGGGTGTAAAGTTTTACTTCAATCGGACAACTTGCTGAGGAGTTCCATGGAACAGCTCCTGACTCCATCATCAGATCAGAGCGCTTTTAGTATAGTAAAGTATTTTCATTTAAATTCTACCGGTATGCATAGTTTGAGCTCAATCGGACAACTTGCTGAGGAGTTCCACCGAACAGCTCCTGACTCCATCATCAGATCAAAACGTTTTTAGTATAGTCTATAATTTTTATTTTAGTTCTACCGGTGTGCAAAGTTTTACATCAATTGGATAATTTGCTGAGGAAAAAAGTGTTTCATAGTGATCCTTATAGATGTCGTATATACTTGATAATTTACTAAGAAAGTTGCCTTACGCCCCTCCAAAAACTAAAAAAAAATATTGGACGTTTCAAAGTGATCCTTGTAGATGTCGCATATACTTGAAAATTTACTAAGAAAGTTGCCTTACGCCCCTCCAAAAACTAAAAAAAAAATATTGGACGTTTCAAAGTGATCCTTGTAGATGTCGCGTATACTTTAAAATTTACTAAGAAAGTTGCCATATGCCCCTCCAAAATAAAAATATTGGACGTTTTAAAGTGATCCTTGTAGATGTCGCATATACTTAAAAATTTACTAAGTTGCCTTACGCCCCTCCAAAAACTAAAAAAATATAGGACGTTTTAAAGTGATCCTTGTAAATGTCGCATATACTTGAAAATTTACTAAGAAAGTTGCCATATGCCCCTCCAAAATAAAAATATTGGACGTTTTAAAGTGATCCTTGTAGATGTCGCATATACTTAAAAATTTACTAAGTTGCCTTACGCCCCTCCAAAAACTAAAAAAATATAGGACGTTTTAAAGTGATCCTTGTAGATGTCGCATATACTTGAAAATTTACTAAGAAAGTTGCCTTATGCCCCTCCAAAAACTAAAAAAGGGACGTCTCAAAATGATGATGATGATGGATGTCGCATAGACTTGAAAATTTAGTTATCTCATGCCCCTCCACCAATAAATAAAATACAGTAATATAAATTTCACAGTAACCACAAGCCGTTTGGCTCCCTACAAAAACAGTATGAAAGTTACGGCAAACGAAATATACGGTGTACGGTATTTGCACAAAAATATTTTGTATGGGATAATTTTTTTTTGTATGAAAGATCAATTTTTTTTAGATTTGTATATCAACAAATGTCCTGGGCAACATTAGTTTTGGCGCTAATGCTCTAAGTCTTATACTTTCCGAGATACGAGGTGAATGGGAGTGAATGGGGGACAAAAGGGGGACTTTAGGATTTTTCCCAACTCACCAAAACTCCCTCTATACGATCATACCAAACATTTTTAACCTACGAGGGGGCATCTGGGAGAACAATGATGTCAATGAGTTGTATAGATCTGTAAGTATCCATACAGATCAAATCACTCGGTCGCGCTATAATTGTATGCTGTTGCCTATAGTATTATATATACGTAACTATGTATAATTTTTTTTTCTCTTTATTTAAGGACTTTTAAACTATGTTTATGTCAGCCCTATAATGACAAAACTATGTATAGTGCTCGTGACAAAGAGCGACACATCCTCCCTCCAAAAGCGCTCGGCGCAGACTGCCAGTGGCCTTTTTTTTTTTCTTATGGACTAATCTCGCTGTTGGCCTCTGAGGCCGTTGCAGCTTAACCGAGCTTTTAGCGAGCGCAGAAGGCGCTCAGTCCTGTAATTTTATTTTTGATGTGGCAACTAGCGCAAGGGCACCACTTAGGTACGAACCTCGGCTTGGGCTGTTGCCAGGACGGGGATAGGAGAGAAACGCCCGGGTACGTGCTTGTACCTCGTATAGGCGGCGACTGAAGGGACTCGTCGACCTCGCCGGCGAGGTCGGTGTGCTGCCAGTGGCCGCGTTGTCTTTCATCGTTTTATATGTGATTTAAAAAAAATCATATTATAATAATTAATGGTTAGTACACTTCTAGTTTTTTTAATATGTAAATAAAAGGTTGAACTTTGTTAAAGTATGTGAATTTTAACTTATAAACTTTCTACTTTCGAATAAACTATATCTTTTGAAGCGTAAAATTGCGCAGTTTTTATTCGTTATTTTTTTTAAATATTGTATTAATATACTAAATTTTTTTAAACGTATTTCAAAGAAGACAATATTTTTGTTGTAATCATATTTTTGTTAAAAACTTTACGACTCGGTTTTTGGGTGAAAACCGGGTTAGATAGTTCACTCAATTGCTCATTTTACGAAAACGCGAGTTGCAAATTAATTTATTTGACGAATGTGATATGTTTAAATTTTTTTTACGATCTTTTAAGTTTTGATGAACCAAACTTTGGATGTGTTTATTTTTGTTTATCACTCTTTCTCAACCGAGCCACAGACTTGTTCGAAATATTCGCATAAAACGGGTAACAGAAGACAGGGCCCTTAATGAATTTACTCACGATGTTTTCATTTGCTTCTTTGATAACCGTAGCTTTTAGCAATGCGTAATACGTTATTGAAACTAATGATAATACACACTAAATCACAGGCGATGTCATTAAATAACATATAATTTAAGAGGCTAATTGGTTATCAAGACTGGTTCATACTGGCAAGTAGTTGCGGCAGTAGGAACTAGTGATACTCAAGCCATTTTCCATTGTCAATAAATAATTTATTTTCTCTGGACATAAACGTTTAGAATGAATGAATGAAAACACTTTATTGTACACAGTATAAACAAAAAAAATACATACAAAATAGAAAATATAAAGCAAATAGTACAATGGGCGGTCTAATCGCTTAGAAGCGCTCTCTTCCAGACAACTTTTGGATGGAGAGGATTTTGTTATAACAAAGATAGATAGATGATAGAAAACACTTTATTGTAAATCACACTTAAATTAAAAAAAAACACAATATAAAAAAAAAACAAATAACAATACAAGTAGAAATACAAGTGGCGGTCTTATCGCTAAAAGCGATCTCTTCCAGACAACCTTTGGATGGACTGGATTTCACGAGAACGTTATAGGACGGTAGCTATTAATACAAAATAATTGAATATTGAATAAACAGTGTATTTACATAAGCAAAATAAATAAGTACAAACAAATATATAAATAAATAAATAAGGTGCATAATATTTTATCATAAATATTCCATACTAATAATAAAAAGGTATATTATATAAAATACCATAAGTAGGTACTTAAAGGTGTACAATAGAAGGATGAAATAAAAACCAGGAGTAGCGTAACGATAGATGAGAAAATGGGAAATCAACATTGTAGTGCAGACAGATGTTTAAATAGAACTGTTTTAAAGATGGGAAGGGATTTGGCAATTCTAATGTGTGGAGGAAGAGAGTTCCATAGACGGATAGCTTGTACAGTGAAGGATTTATCATAAAAGTTAGAAGAGTGTACAGGAGTTTTAAGTTGCAAGGTCTCAGAGGAGCGCAAGTCTCGAGGATTTGACTGATGAAGATACACAAAGCGCTCTCTGAGATAAGAAGGACTAGAAGGGTTAAACATTATACTGTACAAGAGAAAGAGAATATGCGTATTTCTGCGGCAGCGAATGGGTAACCACTTGAGCTTGTTGCGAAAATCAGAGACGTGGTCATATAAGATAATGGTCGGGGGTGTACATTTATGGCCAAACTGTTTATGAAGAGAGTGCGTCTAATACCAAAATAAAAATACAACTAAATACTAAATTTTATAAATAAATATTAATAAAGATAGAACATAATGTACTTACATTAAATATATATACATATGTAACATATTATATACATATTATTATATATACTTATTATAACAATATGGTTTACAAAGATAAGCTGATAAATGCGATTACAATATAAATGAATTGTGCGAATTGTAGAAATTTAACTTATCATGCTAATGATTAATTACATACCTTTTGCGAGAGACTGGTGCCTGTGATAGGTTGAAAAACCTGTAATACAGGTAACAAGTCACCAGTGCCCCAGTATGCTGCCTAACTTAACATTGTATTCCTCTTATTCTACAGTGATGTGTGCGTATGTATGCGAGGGTGTATGTCATTATTGTCGGCGTCCTATACATATGGACTAGTAGACTATTCCGTGTGATTATGTATCTCAAAAATCACCCGGTTACAAAGATTGACAACAAAATTAAAACGTTTATAAACTGCTCAATGTTCCTTTCAAGAACTGTCAAACGATATCAACTATTGTCAAATCACTCAGTGGTCGTCCCTTACCAAGCTCATGCCCAACACGCGCTGGGTGACTTATAAGATAGAGAATAGAGGAACGGAAAGTTGATCTAAGTAAGAAATACGACAATTGGGAATAGTAAAAGGTCGCAACATAAAATTAGCATAACGAATAAACATTCAGTAAACGTTATTTACTTTCAAGCCAGTGCCTTCGGGATTTTCCCCTGGTAGAGATCTTTAGATCAATTGCAACGAGCTTTTAAAACACAGCCTAAACTGCTGGTCCTAAAGACTTGCAATTAGAGGGTGTGTTCCTATTAGGGTGCAGAGATGAACTATTTTTCCCCTTATCGTTGAAGAGCTGCTTGAGAACCGCGGCTGAATGTCCTATGTCCTATTTGCCGTCCCAGAAGATCTTTAGATTAACAGTTGTTAGTTCGATAGGTCACCCCATTCTATTTTTTCGCCTAGTTGTACTGACATGGGCAATTGATTAATTTTCTCAACAGATATGCTGTCCACTCGATAATAAAGATGAAAAGGCGAACTTGATTAACGTTCAGACGACGGCTGTGCCTCCATCGACTTTACCTTCAACGACTTTGCCTCCAGTTGTAACTACGACTCGTAAAACCGGACTAGCAAACATGGATTATTATGCAATGCTCTCAGTATTTGGTAAGTTCCATTACAAAGAACAACATCTTTTTCTTTACTCCAGGATTCAATCCAAAAACATTTAGTATCCGGCCGGGCCGAACTTGAGTTAAAATTTTCTGAAATCCTCTTTTCCTTTAGTCACAGGATACCTAAGACGTACCTACTAGTACCTACCTATTTAAAAAGAGGAAAAAAATATTCAGCTTGTTACTTTATTCCATGTATCCCCAGGTGAGACGTGTACAACAGTGTACAATACGACAGGTGCTTGTAAAGATGTGTACATCTGTGACTCATTAATGCCACTGCTGAACCAGGCCGCCAGCAATCCTGCTGCAAAAGAGATCCTGCGAAAAGCGCATTGTGGATTCAAGAACAACATACCACAGGTAGAAAAAACTCACGCCCGCATCTATTGACGATTATTTATACCGTGCCAAGATGATTGCGAATTGGCAGAAGAAAAAAACTAGCCGAATGCGTGTTGACACGACCTACTCTAAGAAATACATACTCCGCACATTAACAACTAGCTACTCAGATCCTTTGCTGAAAAGATAGATCGACTAGAATGAATGAAAACACTTTATTGTACACAATACCAACCTCATGTTTAAAATTAATAGTTATATTATATTGTTTATTTGTGTCTGTTTTGCATGTAGGTTATTTTTATGTTAATTATTTTAAATCATCTTAAGTATATGTATTAAGTGTGCTATTTAGCAAATAAATGATTGTCTATGTCTATGTCTATTACAAACAAAATAGAAAACACAAAGCAAATAGTACAATGGGCGGTCTTATCGCTTAGAAGCAATCTCTTCCAGACAAACTTTGGATGGAGAGGATACTAGAATTAAACACGAAGGAGTTTCTCCAGATAGAATATTGGGAATAGTTTCCTAGAGAGCTGATTGTTTTTTCAGGTGTGCTGTCCTGTGCCAGGCCAGCCTACTTCACTGCCTCCAGTGGTAACTACTGCTCTACCCTCTGCCGACTCCAGAACAGGAGGACACTTTATCAAGGCATTGCCTGAGCCACCTGTCTGCGGATGGAGCAATACATCCCTGGATAGGGTAGTGGGTGGAGTGCCAGCGAAGCTTGGTAACTTGATTATTCAATGCATGAGCTGTTTCTTGGTTAGGCAAAAATCAGAATTTCTTTATTAAATTAAACCTTTTATATAAATTTGAATTGTGATTATTCGCGACCAATCACTGGAAAGCCTCAGGCAACAAGCCCGGTTGGTTGGTTAGTAACGAGATTACGACATATTGCTGATCAGCTTACGGCTAATCAGCTTATCGGGTTACGGGATTAGAGACAATTAATTCATTCATATTTAGCGGACTGAAAACAGATAACACAGATTTCAAGATTTAATTTTAAAACCAAACATGAAGTAACATGTCAATCGAAAGAGCGAAATTTCAAATACGGTATCCCTCAGAGTAGTGTGCTGGGGCCACTACTATTTATTATCTATATAAATAACTTTCCCAATGCTTTGACTCAACCTATGACATTATTTGCTGATGACAGCTTAGTGACAATAAAATGTATATTGACTTGAACTCAATTTGAATTGGACATAAATGATATTATAGCTCACAAATAATAATTTGAAAATTAATTAATGAGAAACAACTGTTATGCATTGCAATCAAAGATCCCAATACCATTCTGATATTGATTTATAAATGACAAAATAATTAATCAAGTTGATTTTGCACGTGCTTATAGGTACTTGTGTTTTTAAATTTTTGCATGTCTAGTTTGTTAGAAAATCAAATGCGATTTACGAACTTCATAAAGTCTACATGTGTCAAAAGCGATTTATCTTTATTTATAATATTATCAATATCGCTTTTTTTCTTCGTATATTTTTTTATCAAACTTAATTGCCTCAGTAGGTACTGTATCTAATTGTACGATGCGTTCCAGGTGCATTTCCTTGGATGGCCGTGCTGGCGTACAACGACAAGCTATCAGGCAGAGTGGAGTGGAAGTGTGGTGGATCCCTGATCTCTATCCGTCATGTGCTCACAGCAGCGCACTGCATACACACCTTGGAAGATGAACTGTGAGTTTTTGTAATCTTGGAGACAACATCTTGACAAAGCCAATATACCATATATCTAAACATTCTGTCGTAGGCACTACACTACACCAGTGGTAATGCTGCCACTTACCACCATCCACCTGTACACTAATTAACTAGGTAACTTCCGGAAAGTTTTAATCGCATTACGATGTAATTACGAATTCCTTGACCGACGTGTGGGATTTTTTTGCATGATCTGCTAATATTTGTTCCGTATCTGGGTATGGGTATGGTGGTTGTACTCGCTAGTTCCTGATACCCATCAAACAGGGAACCCTGGTGTGGATTCCGGACTATGCAGACTGATGAATGTTATTTATTATATATACCGGTTGTTTCACCAGGTTTAAAGTCCGTCTAGGGGAGCTCGACTTGTCTCGAGAGGACGAGGGTGCCACGCCTATAGACATCCCGATCGCTGAGATGATCAAGCACGAATCTTACACAAAAAACAAGCCAACCTTCAACGATATTGGAATCCTAGTGCTGCAGAGAGATGTCGAATTCACGGGTGAGGTTGTTTTACTTTTTTAAGCTAGATGAGAACACTCAAATAGGACAAGCTCTCGACGGTGATTCTTACGTACTTAAGAACGCTTTTACCACCGCAGTATCCTCATTAATTGCTTCTTTCACTTGGATATCTTCTTTGATGGCTTATTTAACTTCATCATCTTCTTTGAATGCTTCTACTACCTCGATATCCTCTTAGGGTGCTTCTTCCACTTTGATATCCACTAAACAAAATTATGATTTTTCCTACAAAATTTTAATCGCTCTTATTTTAGTAAACTTTTATTTTTACTTTTAAATGGTAGTCCAAATTTTTGGTGGAGTGGTTTTTTTAATATCAACCTTGACATTCTTTTTGAATGCTTCTCTAACTTTGCCATCCTCTTTTAATATTTCCACCACCTCGATATAGATAGATAGATAATTCTTTATTGTTACACCAAATTAAAATAACTTAACCTAGTAAACTTAAAGACTAATACATGATGGTACAATGGGTGGCCTTATCGCTTAAAGCGATCTCTTCCAGGCAACCCTTGCCGATATCCTCTTTAAATACTTTTTTAACTTCAAAATCCAGCTTGATTGCTTTTTTTCACTGTCAAATCCTTTTTCCTCTTTGATTGCTTCTTTGTCTTCGATAACTTTCTGATTGTTTTTTTTAGTTTAATATCCTCTTTGTTTGCTTTTTCACTAACATATAAGCTTTGAGAGCTTCTTCAACTTTGATATCGTCTTTGATTGCTTCTTTCACTTCGATATCCTCTTTGATTGCTGCTTCCACTTGAATATGCTTTCTGATTATTACTTCCACTTTGATATCGTCTGTAACTAATTCTTCCACTTTGATATCCTCTTTGATTGGTTCTTTAACTTCAATGTCTTATTCGATTGCTTGATATCGTCTTTGGTTGCTTCTTTACTTCGTCATCCTCTTTGAATGCTTCTACCACCTCGATATACTCTTTGATTCCTTTGTTATTTTAGATATCTTCTTTGATTGCATTTTATTCGATATTCTGTTTGGTTGATTCTTTCAACTCGATATCCTTTTTGATTTCATCTTCTACAAACAGAAAAACACGCGAGCTGCAAGCAGGTCGCGCACCACGCGACCTCTAGTTAAATTATACAATCAAAATTACATTAAATATATAGTGTTACTATAATTGCGTTATTTAAAGTAATAACTTATTTTGGTTTGACAGAAATATTTTGATGCATTAGCAATTACAAGATTTTCAACATAATTTATCTTTTGCAGTGCGTCTTCGCTTTGATTCAAAGAAGCTACATAGCGTTTTAAATCATTAACAGCTGATAATGCTTGGGCGTTTAACAAAATCGGAGTTGATTCATCTTCGTCTTCATCATTATCATTTAGGGCCTCTTTTTGTGTGTTATTCACATTCTCAATAAGATCTTCAATTGATTGAATTTCGTACAAAGCTACATTGTCATCAATGGAAGAATATCCAGGAAAACCCTGGTATTATGCGAGAAATCGCTTTTGTTATGTAGGAAATGGGCAGGAAGATGATGCTCATCGATTCGATAAGAACATTTTACTTTCCAGATTTGATCAGACCGATTTGCCTCTTCGTGGACAAGGAGTTGCGATCGGAATCCTTTGAAGACAATAATCCTTTTGTAGCAGGATGGGGACTCGTTAAATATAGTAAGTTTTTAAAGTGGTAAAACGTCAATCCAGGTACAAATGCTAGAATAGAAAAGTTGCTACACATGGAATTGCTACGCGACCCGAAGCGTGGCGCGCAACCTGCCATCTTATTATATTTTATTCTTTTTAATGTACATCAATCAGTGACCAGTGACAAATGAAATGCTTCTTCAATACCCAAAGAATAGGGAAATGACGTAATTAGTAGTATCTGTGGTTTCTGATACTACACTGATTCACTGGAACTATAATTTGAACATCCTACTAGAAACAGTTGTTTCTGCTACTTCAATAAACTCAATTAGAATTTTTATAGTGTTATCCGAACACATACGGAAAATTCCAAGATTTTTAAAAAATCATCTCAAAAATTTCAAGCCTGGACGGGACTTGAACCCGCAACCTTCCTATACGAGGATGCACTATCCAACAGTGCTACCAGGCCATTTCACGTCTAGGTCGAAATTGTTGAGATTATTCAGATTACGACTAAAGCGCCGTTAGCTCCATCTACAGGAAAACCTATACAGTTTTTTGTACCTGCTCAATGCCAAATGTTGCAGTTTAGTACATTGACAGGAGATGTCGCGTTGCTTATTTCAAATAGTATTTTTATAGTGTTATCCGAAAACATACATCTCAAAATCTTGGAAAATTCCAAGATTTTGAGATGATTTTAAAAATCTTTCAATAAACTCTTTTAAAAACAAACTCGATAAATGGCTATGAATTAATTAAGAAATTGTTCGTACAAAAGTGATCATTAAAATACTTTCAGCACTTTATGATGTAGACATATCAGCATTAATGCTGCTCGTCTAAACAAAATAAATAAATAACAAATTATCTAATGTAGGCCTCATAGAAATAGGAGTTAGAAAGGACAAAGCTCCCACAAAAATGCGACTACGTTTTTTAAATGACAACCGACGTCTAACATGTGTATTGCAATAACTACAGTTGAAATAAATAAATAAAAAATGCTGGACATTTTACACAAAACCACCTAGCCTCAAACTAAGCAAAGTTCGTACAATGGGAATCAGATAACTGATAGAGTTACCAACGAGGCAATACTTTATTATAGGCTATGGTTACCACTTAACATCAGGTGGGCCATAGGCTTGTTCCATCTCCAAGCAACAAAAATCTTCCCTGTTTATTCCTCTTGTTGTTTCCCTGACTTTTTGTTTCCAATAGAAATACCTTATTGATAAACGTGGTTTACTCTCTCGAACAGAAGGTGTTGCAGCGTCACACCTGCAAGTGGCAGGAGTGCCCGTGCTCGGAGACGAGGCGTGCGGACGCGCGTACGGCAAGTACACGGCTAGAGAAGACTCCAGGATGTTCCTCTCGCAGGCGCTGTGCGCAGGCTTCCCGGGCGGCAAGATCGACTCATGCAAGGGAGATAGCGGCGGACCGCTGATGCAACCCTTGGTAAGAAAATGCATCTATTTGTGCCCATAAAAACACAGCAACAATAACTAATTAGGAGTTTTAAATTTATCTTGCGAAAATAGATATGCGCCTTAAATACTTAGATAAGACCAAGCCTAATAAACCTTCTTGATTAGGTAACTAACCGGACAATAGTCGAGTCGCTGTCCTGTCCAGTACCATGAGGATAAACCTGTCTTCAGCATTAGAGTATTTACGTGTTTTTGCTCTACGTACTAGGTGGTCTCTACAGCAATAAACAGCTTTCATGCGATTTTCGGCTAAAATCGGGCAAAGGATTTGAGACTATATATATTATATTATACACTAGCTGACCCATCCGCAGCTTCGCACGCGTAGTTTTTCTATAAAAATATAACCCTCCTTCTGCGCAGTTGGGTAAAAAGTAGCCTATGTCATCCGGGGATAATGTAACTTCCCAACGGTGAAAGAATTTTTTAAATCGGTCCAGTAGTTTCGGAGCCTATTCAATGCAAACAAACAAATCTTTCCTCTTTATAATATTATTTTTGTAGATATTGATATGTCCTTTAATATTGTAGAACATACTTTTGTTCTATCATCAATAGTTTCCGCAGCGCATGCGGCGAAAGACGTTTTAGGGCACTTTTTTACACCTTGGGTTACGTTTCTTAAGTTTAAGTAAGATCCTTAATCTTTTCTAGCAATAAATATAACCTATGTCACTCAGGGTGAATGTAGCTTTCCAATGGTGAAAGAATTTTTGAAATCAGCAGAGCAGTTGTTGAGTTTATTCATTACAAACATACACAAAAAAATACAAACAAATCTTTCCTGATTATAATACTAGTATAAAAGTATGGATTGTGGTGCAAACTATGATAAGCTATGGAAACCAATGGGGTAGTCAGATTTTGGATTTATAGATGGAGCGGCAGGGTTCCTACCCATTTGCATCTGACTGTAATGAAATCGAATGATATTTTATTACATACAAAAAATATGGCAAGATATCAATTTGAGTTTAACGCGCCGGCGAACACTGAGCGCAACTTCAATTCGGCCACGTCAAAAACTTCGGCCTGAATATCGCTATCCCTGTTTAGTGACGAAGTTTAGCCACGCAGAGCGACAGTGATAGCAATAGAACGATTCTAAATTTGATTAGATTTTGACCGTGTTCCGTAATACCAAAAATGATGACTGAAAACTTATTGTATTTTTCTCATTGTGTTGTTATTCTGTAACTAGACGATATAATCTATGTTCCCATGACTAGGATACGTAAGATGTTGTTGTTTTTAATACGAAACAATTAGGTTGAAAACAGGTCTTTTATAGGGTAAAAACATGCAGAATGCGATACGCTTCTATTTAATTTTAGGTAAGTATTTTGATCTAATATATGGTTGGGAACCTAGATAAATACTATTCAAATTAAAATAATACCTTATTAAGGTAGAAATATGCTCCAATTAGAAATGATCTTGGTAGTATGTGTTGTACGGGCGATTGTCCCTCCGGTGCCCCCTTAAGTCTAACACATTTCGCTCTAGTCAAATGCTACAATCGCTTCTAGAATCTAGGAAATGGATCGCTCTGTATCGAGAAAATGGGTAATCTGGGATCAGAGAATTATTCGTTTATTCATTGGCCAAGACGGACATTAGAGGCTCATTGTCTATTTCCTTTTATGTATGTACACCACAAAAAATAAAAAATCCTTTGTTTCAGCCAAACAAGGAATACAAATTCTTCTTCTACGAGATCGGCGTGGTATCGTTAGGGTACCAGTGCGCCGTTGCTGGTTCACCCGGGATCTACGCGCGCGTCACATACTACATGCCGTGGATCGAAGAACACGTGCTCGGAAGAAAAACATAAAACACTTTTTAGACATAGAACCTACGCGTCAGATGCTCTTTCTGACAAACAATGAGATGTTATAAAACTCTTTATAGACCAACATTTTTATTAATATAAAACGGGTATTTATCACGTATTTACAACTTTAAGACGACAGAATATCAGCGCTTGCCATTACGGCGGGCATAATGCTAACTACGAACCCCACTACTCAACTGTTTAAACCCACTACTCAACTGTTTAAACCCACTACTCAACTGTTTAAACCCACTACTCAACTGTTTAAAGAATTTAATGTTCTAACAGTTAGACAATTATACATACGCACCTTTATCCTGAAGCAACACAAGGTTCCTAGAGACTCCAATAGAATCAGTAAAAGACGCCACGATATTGTATATAAAACCCCACAATGCAGAACCAAATTTACGAATCATTTCTCTTCTTACCTAGGACCGTTTATATACAATAAAATCAACTAAAGTATTAATATTGAAAAGGTATCAACTTATTCGTGCAAACAAAATATTGATAACTTTCTTAAACTACTTGATTACAAAGGTACAGAAGAACTTATGACAGTGATATACTAATTAGAAATAAAAAAAACACAAATAATAAATAAGCACCGCACATATCTACGTTAAAGTTAAAATTATATACACACCTACAGAAGATAATTTCAGATTTAGACACTATTTAGATTTTTAGATACTTATCAAAATAATTATTCTATAGTATCTAGGTATTAGTTAAAAATTAATCATTTTACAACTAGCAGTAATTATACGTGTATTCATATAACAGATATTATAGTTAACATAGTATATATAAATAATGTAGATTTATAAGAATTTAACATACATCATTAACCTAACTAAAATGTATAAATTCTTAAGTCAATAGCATTATATGGAAGAGCAACGACGCCCTGCCGGCATACAGTGAAAACTAGTACGGAGGGTAGTCACTTGCCTATGTATTCATCATAACTGCAAACTTAAGCTACACTAGGAAACATGATTGTATACAGTTTAAGTCTAAATATTATGTTTGTAAAAATACTGTATAAATAAAATTCGAAATAAATTTAACTTTACTAACGCCCTGCGCGTACAGTACAATAATGCGTTCAGGGCGTTGTTGGGGCTGCCGCGCTTTTGTAGCGCATCGCGAATGTTCGCGGAGGCGCGAGTAAACGGGTTCTCAGCAATACTGCGCAAGAGAACGGCGTTCCTGATGCGCAGGGTGCGCGGCAGCCCCAACAGCTACCTGCAACTCATTGCAGGGAGGCTGGATTTTGACTGTTCCTTCATGGAACACTGGACGAGAGCGCACACTCTATACGTCTAGTGTCTCAGGAGTAGAATATTTTGTCTGTCTGTTATTTTATGTGTAGGTATTTTTTTTTATGTTTTTGTGTTATTTTTGTTATTCGTTTATTTCATCGTTTATTGTATATATTTTTGTATTGTATGTAATATGGACTTGTATACTTGACTTGTGCTAGTCTGAAATAAATTGAAATGCATTGAATGCTGAGTCGAGTCCCATTTACTGATGTAGCAAACAGTATCTACCAAGTTCACCCTTGTTTTTGTTAGTTTTACGTTCTCACTATTTCACGACTACCTCCGTGGTGCAGTGGGCGAATAGCCGACTGAGACGCAGTAGGTAGCGGGTTCGATTCCCGCAGCGGAACAAATGTTTGCATGATCTACAGATATTTGTTCCGGGTCTGGATGTTTTTCTATATATGACAAGTAAGTATTAACAAAAAAAAGTATATAAGTATTCTATCAGTTATCTAGTTCCCATAGTACAAGCTCAGCTTAGTTTGGGGCTAGATAGCGCTGTGTGAAATGTCCAGGAATATATGTATATATATATATGTATATGTAATATGTAACAGAAAAAAGACAAAAATATAAACAATAAATAATTTATTGTTTATATTTTTGTCTTTTTTCTGTCTTAAAATGTAACTGTATTGGAACTGGAAGAGATCGTTTTGAGCGATAAGGCCGCCCATTGTACCACCATGTATTAGTCTTTAAGTTTTCTAGGTTAAGTTGTTTAAATTTGGTGTAACAATAAAGAATTATCTCTCTCTCTCTCTCTCTCTCTCTCTCTCTCTCTCTCTCTGTGTGTGTGTGTGTGTGTATTGTGTGCTAATATAGTGAATAAAAGATTGTCTATATCTATATCTATGTCTGTTTCCCGAACCTGTCTGCCAGGAGCGTTGGCGTCTAGAATAGCGTCTAAGGGACCTTTCGTGGAACAGACTATGAGTATTAAAAGAAAATCAGGGCACTCTGTACTCTGATCAGGTATAGTTACGGTGGGAGTACTACCCCGGATCAACGCTTTCATAAGTAGCTCTTTTATTCTCAAAACTCTGTTTTGATTGCTGTGTCGTACTGTAGTAGTAGGTACTCTAAAGTAAGCTAAGTAAGATCTCTGGATATAAATAGTGTCCTCTGAACTGAAGACCGCTTTGATGTGGACTTGCTGTCGATTCGGACAAAATATATTGTCGATGCGTTCCCTACACTGAAGAAACCTCTTTACATTTCTCTTGAAGCGTGCTATATCGTAGTCTAATGGGAAAACCTCAGATGGTAGCTCATTCCACATCTTGCAAGTATGGGGTAGAAAAGATCGCGTGAAGCGTGTGGTGCGCGATACCCAATTGTCGATTATATGTGGATGAGCTTTATTACGTTGTCGAGAAGTGCGGTGGTAAAATCTCGACGACGGGATGAGATCAAATAGATCCTCAGAACATTCCCCATTATACAAGCGGTAGAATACACTGAGCGATCCGATGTCACGGCGTTGACTCAGCGGTTCCAGCCTGTCGGCGAGTTTGGGATCACCGATGATTCTAATGGCTCTTCTCTGAAGGGAGTCAAAACGAAGCAATTGGTACTTTGGAGCTCCGTGCCAAAGATGGGAACAGTATTCCACGTGCGGCGGAACTTGCGCTTTGTACAGCAATAGCCGTTGTTGTGCCGTAAAATACTGTTTGGCACGGTTAAGGACTCCAAGTTTTTTGGAGGTGAGCACAGCTTTTGCTTCTAAGTGACTCCCATACTAGACCTCATTAGAAATTTCGACTCCCAGAATCTTTATACTCGCCGAGACGGGGAGAGGAATGCCCTGGAATCGTGGAGCTATTGTGAAAAGGGCCTTCTTTGTGGTGAACGCGCAGACTTGCGTCTTGGTTGGGTTAAAGGTGACCAGATTAAGGTTACCCCAATCTGACACACGCTCCAAAGAGCCTTCAACCTCAGACACAAGTCTTTGTCTGTTGTCTTCCACTTCCGACCGAGAAACATTAGGGCGACCAGTGTAGAAAGTATCACCCGTACTGTCATCCGCATAACAATGAAGGCCAGAGAAATAACGCCTTGCCAGAGTCTGTGTTTCCTGATAGCTACAACCTAGGTATCTTTAAGTCGCGAGTGAATAGGTTTCTTCTAGGCAAGCGTGTACCATCGTAGACTGCATCATCGCTTACCATCAGGCGAGATCGTGGTCAAACGCAAGCCTATAATAAATATAAAAACAAAAAAAAATAGAGACAAAACATATCTTAGAAACAATACTCTCATGTGTTATTTTTCTCTTTTAAACTGTTTCCGAACTTCTGTTATTTTAAGGTTCGTTATTTTCGATATGCTTCAATTTTTTTTCTAGGTATCTTAGACGGCGTAAGAAACACCTTCGCCGACGTTTTACATACCATCGGGGATTTTGCTCGTCCAAAGCCAAATCGCCCCGTCAGCATTGTCAAACCAATTAACAAAATAGCAAATATAATTGAAGATTTGAGCAAAATCACCTTGTTTGAAAAACCAACTGGTAAATATCACTGAACAAAATAAACTTCTTTATTACTTTCTCTCTCTCTCTCTCTTTTTATTATATCGCTGGTTATTGAAATTTCTATGTTTTCGTTCTTATAGAGCCCATACACGTCAACAATTTTTTTACGCAAGCCTAGAAATTTCATCAAATTCTTCCCACAGAGCCATGCACAAGCCTAGAAAATTGATCAAATTCTTAGCACAGAACATTGCACAAGCTGAAAAAATTGAACAAATTCTTCCCACAGAACCATGCACAAGCCTAGTCATTTGAACTACTTCTTCCGTCAGAGCCTTGCACAAGCCTAGAATTTTGATCAAACTCTTCCTACAGAGTCTTGCACAAGCCTAGAAATTTGATTTAATTCTTCCCACAGAGCCTTGCACAAGCCTAGAAATTTGATCAAATACTTCCCACAGAGCCTTGCGCAAGCCTAGAAATTTGATTAAATACTTCCGACAGAGCCTAGAACAAGGCTAGAAATTTGATCAAATTCTTCTAAGATAGCCTTGCACAAGCCTAGAAATTTGATCAAATACTTCCCACAGAGCCTAGCACAAGGCTAAAAATTTGATCAAATTCTGAATACCCCACACTATAGTTTTTTCATCGATCTATTCCCATCTAATACCAAAAACTAATACCAATGGTATTTGTTTATTATCGTAATTAATATTCTATTCCTAACGAATACCACTCATAAACAAATCCCAAAACCAGTTAAATGGTATGAGATACAGTCAGTAATAAAAATGCTTATAAATGTGATTTTAAGTAGTATTTATTTAATCAAAATCAATCAATAACTAAAACATTGATTAAATAAATATTCAATCAAATATTTGGCAAGTGATGCTACTCGTAAGTAAAAATGTCGGAATGAAGTGAATTTGTAAAGTTTTAGGATTGTATTATGATCATAATATTAAATTATTAGAAAGCAAAATAAATTAGTTCTGTGACTGCACCAAAAGTTATGTTTTGGTATTCGTTGGGAATAGATTTTGTACTTCATTTATATATTTAAAATTTGCTTTTCATTCATGGTATTACATATTATATACCATCGCAATCACATCCACGAGGATCTTGGAAGGCTGCATGTAACAACCCAAAGTCCTACTCCGTTATATCAAGAAGTTAGGATGTCTGAGGTCAGGTTAGAAGGGATTGTGCAGTATACACCCTCATGAGAGACGTTACTGCAGATCCCCCCAAGTTAGAATTAGAAGGTTAACATTGTTCTTCATCCAGCTGCAGAATCGGACTGCACAGCAGCCAACGGCGGCCCGGGGAAATGCATGAACGTGCTGCAAGCCTGCCAGCCGATGGTAGAGATCTCCCGGAACACCGTGTCCAACCCTGTCACTACATGGATGCTGAGAAAGGCACACTGCGGTTTCGACGGCAATGATCCCAAGGTATGTCTTCGGGTTTCGAAATACGTTTGTAAAACCACCTTCAGCCAACAATTATACAAAAGAGGCTGGACATCCTCGGATCCCTTATTCAGTACATACTTGTGACGATGTATACGGGGGGGGGGGGGGGTAGTCAGAGGCAGATCCGAACATTACGTGCCTTACGATGCCCACTCTTTGCATAGTAGATTAGCCAATAGAATACTCGTTACCTAATAGAACACACGATGGCACATCCTTCGAATTTTCGCTTCCATTTAATGAATTTACTCACGATTCATTTGCTTCTTTAATAACCGTAGCTTTTAGCAATGCGTAATACGTTATTGAAACTAATGATAATACACACTAAATCACAGGCGATGTCATTATACTACGGCCGTTCAGAGAATGCGTTCCTGACACGTCGCGATTGAACTGACGACGTAACTTTGTAATGGCGTTGCAGTTACGATAAAAATATTATTGCTGGTTGTTTACCGTTTTAACAATTGATGAGCATTAAAACAACATCATTATATCAATAATCAATTAATGTTATAATTTTGTGCCAAACTGAGTGTCAAATAACTTGGTAAACAATATTTTTCTAAATCTAAACTGCGCTATTACAAGGTTATGTCAGCGCTTTATATTTGTAGTGCTGTGCTAACAATAACAGGCAATAATAGTATCGTAATCTGTTCTTATACAGTTATACTTTATAAAATAATACGTTTTGTTTTTCTTTTTAAGAATTTGAAAATAATGGACTATAAGATAACGTGTATTAAATATAAAAATAAAACTACGACCAAACCGAACGCGCGAAAGAAAGTAGCATTTTTATATTTAGGTTGAAAATGGTAACCCCAAATGGCGTTATGGGCCGCCATTTTGTGACGCTAAAACAGTCGTCTGTTGTCGTTTCGTGCGCATAGACCACGTTCTTCAAGTGTTTTCGATCTGTTTTTATTTGATTACCCGGCTTTCGTTTAATGGACTGTTTCTGCTTTTCAAACTGAGATCGGCGCTAAATCGGACTTCGATTGTGTTTTTGTGACTTAGGAGCGGCAAAATGACGGTTCCCTGGTACCTGTCGAACAAGTACAAGAACGCGTCTCTCAGGCGCTTGGAGTTAGCAAACGAACGATAACAAATATTAATACAGAAAAGTTCGGCTCTACTGGCATGGAAGATAATATTTTACGTACTCCGAAGAAGAAACGTAGAACTAAACCCGTGACAGATATTGACACCTTTGACGCCGATGCAATCAGAAATCATATGTATGGTTACTATTCCAGAATTGAATATCTCAACAGGAAGAAGCTTTTGGCATCGTTAAGAGAAGCTGGACTGTTTAGCGGGGGTAAAACTGCTTTAACCAAAATCTTAAAAGATATTGGTTTTTCGTATAAAAAAACAGACAAAAGAAAAATTTTATTAGAACGATACGACATAATTTTAAAACGGATAAGTTTTTTGAGAGAAGCAAAAAAAATTGATAACTGGGGTAATGTCGTGTTCATTGACGAGACATGGCTAAACGCCAATCACACGGTTTCCCGTTCTTGGACGGATGATACACAAGCGTCGACGTCGAAAGTACCAATGGGTAAGGGGGCCCGTCTGATAGTATGCCACGCAGGTTCTGCAAAATACGGCTTTGTGGAGAACGCGTTACTGGCATTTCAATCAAAAACCACAAATGACTACCACGAGGAAATGCTTTTGCCCAGCCTACCAGAGCCTTCTATAATATTCATGCATAATGCCTCTTATCACTCGGTTCAAATACAGAAACCACCTACCCAGGCTAATAAAAAAGAAGAAATGGTGGCTTGGTTACAAGCAAAAGGCATTGACGCAAATATGCAGATGCTAAAAGCAGAGCTAATTAAATTAGTTAAAGAAAATAAAGCGGCAAATGTGCGATACGAAATCGATGAACTGGCTCTGGAGTACGGTCATCGCGTTCTAAGAATTCCACCGTATCATTGCCAATATAACGCGATTGAGCTAATCTGGGCTCAAATAAAAGGTTACGCCGCCCGCCACAATACTTCCCCGCCATTCAGCACGAAAAAGATGATGACCCTATTAAAAGAAGCCTGCGGGAAAGTCACAAGAGATGACTGGGCAAAGGTTGTTGAGAAGACTAAAAATCTGATTGTGGAACATTTTGACCGAGATATCAGGATTGATTCTGTTATTGATAATAATATAATTATACATGTAGACGAAGATGATGATGAAGACACCACCTCCTCAAGCGAATTGGAGTCTGATTAATATTCTGTACGCACATTCAATTCAATGTACTTTATTGCATAGAAATACAGATTGTAACTTTGTAACAAAGAATAAATAAAACAATTTTATTATATTAATATTACCCTTTTTTGGTTTCCACTTAAATAACTAAAATATAAATTTTAAATGATTCCGCTAATTTAAAACGAAAATAATCTTAAAAATAACGCGGCGGTTCATTTTGGAGGAACGGTAACGAACTCAGTGTTATGTTGTGCCCATCACTAGTCGTGACTAACTGATAGGTGTCAGGAACGCATTCTCTGAACGGCCGAAGTATAAATAACATATAATTTAAGAGGCTAATTGGTTATCAAGACTGGTTCATACTGGCAAGTAGTTGCGGCAGTAGGAACTAGTGATACTCAAGCCATTTTCCATTGTCAATAAATAATTTATAAAATTTTATTTTCTCTGGACATAAACGTTTAGAAATATCACTTATCATGCTAATGATGAATTACATCCCTTTTGCGAGAGACTGGTGCCTGTGATAGGTTTAAAAACCTGTAATACGGGTAACAAGTCACCAGTGCCCCAGTACGCTGCCTAACTTAAAGGCGCACTATACCTGGGGAGACGTTAAATCGCTTATTGAGAAACAATGTTTTGTTCAACAATTTGTGTGCTTTCAATCTGTAATTCATATATGTTATAGTTAAGGATACGTGCTAGAACGCCTGTGTTATGAAAACACGATTCCGTAAAATTTTCTAGATAGAAAAAAAATCCAAAAATGACTCCAAATTTATCTTAAAACCGTTCTTATGCGATGAATACTACAATTTAGATCTTGAAACTTTATACAGTAATTCTACATAACATAAAAAAGGGCACATGTGTTTTAAATTTTCCAAATACCTTTTGATTTTACCACAAAATGAAAATATCTAAGTTTTTCACTAATGAAACCATTCGCTCCGGACGCTCGTTCCGCGATTCAGTCTGGCCTCGGCTTAAAGATGGGGTACCCGTGACGCTTGTCGCTCCAAACGAACACGTAATTCTTAGGTAGAATTTATATTTAGTTGGTTTTTGTAAAGACGCAGTAATGAGAAATAAACACAACAAAATAATGAAGGGACTGAATGATAAAAAACCGGCAAACATATGAACCACGGCGTGCAGATAGGAAGTGCAGCGGCGCGCGGAGAAGTGGGGGTGAAATTCGAGTTTGGGCTGGGGTATAGTCAACTCTTAACATTGTATTCCTCTTATTCTACAGTGATGTGTGCGTATGTATGCGAGGGTGTGTGTCATTATTGTCGGCGTCCTATACATATGGACCAGTAGACTATTCCGTGTGATTATGTATCTCAAAAATCACCTGGTTACAAAGATTGACAACAAAATTAAAACGTATATAAACTGCTCAATGCTCCTTTCAAGAACTGTCAAACGATATCAACTATTGTCAAATCACTCAGTGGTCGTCCCTTACCATAAAATAAGCACAACGAATAAACATTCAGTAAACGTTACATATTTACTTTCAAGCCAGTGCCTTCGTGATTTTCCCCTGGTAGAGATATTTAGATCAATTGCAATGAGCTTTTAAAACACAGCCTAAACTGCTGGTCCTAAACACTTGCAATTAGAGGGTGTGTTCCTATTTGGGTGCAGAGATGAACTATCTTCCCCTTATCGTTGAAGAGCTGCTTGAAAACCGCGGCAGAATGTTTCTATGTCCTATTTGCCGCCCCAGAAGATCTTTAGATGAACAGTTGTTAGTTCCATAGTGTAACTGGCCGGACCTGAATGGTTCCTCCACAGTAACAAATTCAGAAATAAACATTCGTTTTCGTAATATTATAAAATATTAATATTTATGAATAGCACATACTTGTTCATTCAGTCATTACGTATTTAAATCAATCTGGGATTTAGAAAAAGCTTCAATATATTATAACGCCTTGTGCCATCTCTTGGATTACTCATCTATTGTATGCGGTGTTTGATCTAGATAAATTGTAAATTGACATACTATCCTGACGCTAGATGACAGTGGCTGATGGATGAAGTGACGTGGAGATTGTACAAAATGATTTATCGTCTATGGGAAGAGTTGCGCTACTCGCCGGTAGGGGGTCGACTGACTAGCAATTTGTCAATGGGAAGAGATCCACTGCTCACCGGTAGGGGATCGACAGACTATCAAGTTGTCTATGGAATAGGTTTCAATACACGGCATTATAGGTATGCAAGTAGAAGGCGAAGCTGGATAGAACGGAATATTGTCTATGCTATCATACATTCGGGGGTGGATTAATATGAAACTTCGTGATATTACAAAATAATAATATTATTAATAGAAAATAATTGATTGTGCATTTTTTCTATGAATTACGTGAAGCCATTTGTTTACTGTTGAATAAATTTAGTATTTGTATAAAATAATTTATCTCATGTGAAGAGAGTTTTCGCTACTCGCCGCTAGAGGTCGGAGACGACGGTTCAAGGACTGAAGTACGGGGGGAAGGGACTGGAGGGTTTAAATACGACGGAGCGGCGACGCTCGCTCTCTTGTCAACCCTCCGTCGTCCGAGACACGTTCTCGGAGACCCGGATGACGAAATCACTTCCGCTAATGCGGGTGAGTCATCCACATTAGACAGAGCAAACACTCCACAAATACACCGACCTCGCCGGCGAGGTCGACGAGTCCCATTAGTCGCCGCCTACACGAGGTACAAGCACGTACCCGGGCGTTTCTCTCCTATCCCCGTCCCGGCAACAGCCCAAGCCGAGGTTCGTACCTAAGTGGTGCCCTTGCGCTAGTTGCCTCATCAAAAATAAAATTATAGGGCTGAGCGCCTTCTGCGCTCGCCAAAAGCTCGGTTAAGCTGCAACGGCCTCAGAGGCCAACAGCGAGATAAGTCCATTCGAAAAAAAAGCTCGCTCTCTTGTTTTCTCGTGACCTTCTCGGGGCGTTTTCTCGGGCTCTTCTCGGGGGTGGTGATATCTCGGTATCTTCTCGTCGGGGACATTGCTCGTGGGCTCTTGTGTCGCGCTCTTTGCTCGTGGGCTTTTGCCTCGTGGTCTTTCCCTCGTGGTTCTTCTCCCGCTAGCAGCCTGCGGAGACACCCAGAGGATACCAAGGTACGTGCTTGTTAATTTTTACTTACCTACTGCCATTTTAATTATTGTTCTTGTGTTAATGTTTGGTAACCGGATTCGTGCAGGAATGTATTGAATTGGATCCAAACAGAGTAATTTATTTGTGTGAATTTAAATGTAATTGTTGGATATCCGTGTTATTGACATTGAGGGTTAAATGGGGTAAATTATGGATGGAAAATTTTAGAAGCCTAGATTTATTTTATTTTGAGGGTAGGAATTTTTACTTACTGCCATTTTAATTATTGTTCTTGTGTTACTGTTTGGTAACCGGATTCGTGCAGGAATGTATTGAATTGGATCCAAACAGAGTAATTTATTTGTGTGAATTTAAATGTAATTGTTGGATATCCGTGTTATTGACATTGAGGGTTAAATGGGGTAAATTTTGGATGGAAAATTTTAGAAGCCTAGATTTATTTTATTTTGAGGGTAAGAATTTTTACTTACTGCCATTTTTTAATTATTGTTCTTGTGTTAATGTTTGGTAATCGGATTCATGCAGGAATGTATTGAAGTGGATCCAAACAGAGTAAATTATTTGTGTTAATTTAAATGTAATTTTTGGATATCCGTGTTATTTACATTGAAGGTTAAATGGGGTGAATTTTGGATGAAAAATCTTAGAAGCCGAGATTTATTTTATTTTGAGGGTAGGAAAAATTAGTGACGGTTAAAGTGATTGTTCCTGAAATACAGAAAGTGGAATTTGGATTCCATATATTGGATTGGGAATAATTGTTTTGAATTGCGGGGTGCTTATTTAATAAGATAGTTAACGTTGGGGATTGACGTTTTACCGTGGCATTTTCTTTTAGTTAAACAATGTTGTAGGTAGGAACTTTGTTAACCGGTAGGGTAGGAAACGCATCAGGGACGGTGGCTTCAATAATAGTTTAATAATCGAATTAATTTGGATCATATGATGGGATGGGGGCGTTGGAAATACTTCCCTTTACATATTCTATTTATTTTAAAGATGTACGGACAGATTAGCATCAGTATTGCATTTTAAGAAATGATTGGCTCAGGATTATATTACACTAAATACAAAATAATCTTTCACGATTGATGTTTGTATTGGCAGCGATTTATTTAACTACTTCTATATTCTATTTCTATTTCTATGGTCATAAAGAACGGTGGGTTCATTGGAAAACATAGCTTATGTTATAACAAAGACACAGGAATGTATAACCTATTGACGGTATAATTTATTTATTTATTTATTTTATTTATTTATTTATTTTAGAAACAACATCATTACAGGTTTTTTTTTAAGCCCTAAGGCGATGCTATGTCTAGGTAACTTATGTAAATTAATATGACAAATACAAATTCAATACAAATACTATAGAAACTACACATTTGGGTATACATTATATTATACATTTACTTTCAATGACGACCTGTGCCATTTTTAAGAGTTTCGGCAGGTTTTGGTAAAATATGTCCACGCTACTTTCGGACAGGATATTAAGCAAGTTTATAGCGAGTGACATGGGGGCAAACTTAAGTAAGTTGGTCCTACAGTTGGGCACCTCAAGCATAGCGGGGCGGCGGCGCGCGCCCAAGTAGTCGTTGGGGACGCGCAGCCGTAGCGCCGCCAGCACCGCCGGCTGGTGCAGCTCCCCGCGCAGGACACGGACCATGTACTTCACCAGCGCGACGTCTCTGCGCACTGACAGCCTGCAGTACCCTACCATACCTAACACGAACAGACTCGGGTACATCAATGGGTAATATGGATAGACTCCATATTCTTTTAGGTACAAAAAGCGAGTAAATTTATTTTGTATCTTTTCTACCATGAGTTTGTACTTAGCTTCGTTAGGGTTCCAAATTATAGCATTTGTTTCTAGATGACTTCTTACAAGGGCATTATATAAAAGTTTAATAACATTTATGTTTTTAAAATGCACACTCTGTCTCAGAATAAAACCCAGGTTTCTAAAAGATTTGGCGCACACATTTACAATATGGCGCCGGAACCTTAAGTCAGGGACCATTTCGAGGCCTAGGTCACGGACGGACGTCTTTCTCGGCAGCACTACCCCCTCCACCTCGTACTGATACTGCAAGGGGGCGCGCGCCCGGCTGTAGCTCATCACGGAGCACTTCGCTACGTTAAACAGTAGCTTGTTGGACCTGCTCCATTGGACCACCCTATCTATGTCGGACTGGAGCCGTTGACAATCGGATGTGTCCGCTACTGTTCGAAACACTTTCAGGTCGTCCGCAAAGAGCAAACAGCCTGCCTCCTTAACAACCCCCACAAGATCATTAATCATAATGACGAATTCAAGAGGACCAAGATTGCTGCCCTGACTTACCCCCGAAAACGTGTAATATGGGGCCGATTGGTACCCCGCGTACTCCACATACTGTCTGCGTTCGCTAAGGTAGCTCGCGAAGAATTTGAGCAAATGCGGCGTGAAACCTATTGCAGAAAACTTCGACAGTAATACATCGTTATCGACAGCATCGAAGGCTTTCTGAAAGTCGAAGTACGCGCAGTCTACCTGCCCACCTGCGTCCACTGCTGGCGTCAGGTGCGTTACGAATGACAGCAAGTTGCTGGCTGTGCTGCGCCCCGGCCGAAAGCCGTGCTGGGCGTCGGTAAGGCGCGCGCTCACTTGCGTATAAATACACTTATGTAAAATTGACTCAAATACCTTAGCGAAGGCCGACAGCACGGCGATCGGACGGTACTTGCTCACATCGGACCCACCTCCTGCTTTTGGGACCGGAATTACTCGTGTCGTTTTCCATCGGTCAGGATAACGGCACTCGTCTAAACATAAATTGAAAATGTGTAAAAGGGGTTTCTCAAAAACAAACCGACAGTCTTTTATTAAATAAGGAGGAATGTTATCGGGCCCTAAAGAGTGCTTAGGCTTCAAAGCACGGAGCGCAGTACGTACGTCACGGGCAGTCAGCTGGGCAACGTGCACCCGGGTGGCGTCGTCCCCCCCCCCCCCCCCCCCCCCCCCCCCCCCCACGGGTGAGGCGCACTCCGCCTTCCTCGGGTCTAGGTTCGGCCGAACCGGACTGTACACAGAGTGGAAGTATGACGCAAAACATTCCGCACACTCTTCATCACTCAACTCCCTCCCCTCTTTAGTGATACGAGTTTTATTTCGCCTCGATTGCTTTTGCTTGATAAAAGCCCAAAAAGACTTAGGGTCATTTTTAAAATTTAATTGCAACCTCTCTTGGTAGGCGTCAAAAGTTTCAGATAATTTAATTTTAACTAAAGACCTGCATTTAGAAAAAAATTCGTAATCACTTTGTTTACCTGTAATTTTAAATATCTTATGGTAACGCCATTTCCGCTGAATCTCGATTATCAAATCTGCCGTATACCACTCAGGATAGTTAAAACGAGACTTATTTGCTACCTTAGCACATTTCTTAGGTGTACACTCGGAAATAGCTTGGTTTATGACTTCATAAAAGTATTCCAGCGCCGCCTCTGAATTCTCAGTCCTATATAATTGATTCCAATCTATGGATTCTAACATGTAGTATAACATAGGAAAGTTACATTTAGTGAAGTTCCAACAAAGATGATCTGCAGAGCTACCCATATGGTGACATGGTGGTACGGGGCCTCCTCGGCGTGTGACCGTCGTCGTCACACAGACGAGTGGCGGATGCTGAGGGTCAATAGGTACCAAGGGATCGTAAGACAAAAGTACGTCCAAGTCACTCGCTGGTAATGAAGATAAAACTAAGTCTAGCGTGCGGTTATTACTATTAAGTAAGTTATTTACCTGCCGAAATCCACAGAAAGCATTCACATACTCCATATAACTTTGTACCTCCACAGTTGTCGAAGGCATATTGAAATCACCCAACACCAATACATTGTCGAACTTAACACACTCAGTTTCTAAAATATTAAATAAATGCATATATTCGTTATCATTACTATTTGGTGGAATATAAACTACACAGCACATAAACAAAAAAATATTTTTACGGTGTACCGACGCACATACTATCTCGAATAAGGCCGCGTCCACATTTGAGATAGGAATGCGCCTGAGTTCGTAACTCGAGGAAGATGCCAAAAACACGCCTCCCTGCTTACGGCCATCCGCTCGATCACATCGAAGAATCTTGAAATCACATGGTATGAGTTCTCCGTCATGGATTGATGAATTTAGACCCGATTCTGTTATTGCAAATAAATCATATGTGGAGGTCAGCAAATTGTTATAGAAAGTTGTAGTTTTTGTCCTGAGTCCCCGTACATTTTGATAGAAAACCTGGAGTGGTTGATTATCAGACTTTTTCGACACTTTTAGTGGTTTTGGGGTCTCGAAACCACAACCAATCATTAAATTTCGTGTTCACTGGCCAACACTCAATATTATTGATCTTATCAAAATTCGACTCCGGTACACCAATCATAAAAGATGAATAATCTCTCTTGGTTTTATGGACGATCTTCTGGATCCTTACATCCGCAGTACCACACTTTTTGGCTACGTGCTCAGTAATGGCCTCTTCAGTTGTGTCAGGATGGAGTGACCAGACATGTAGGAATTTCTTGTTCTCCACTGCTTGGAAAGAAGAGATTTGAGTGTTCCCTCCTTTCTGAATAGTGCCGAGTTGAGCATTTTTCCCTTTGTTCTGGTAGGTGACAAGAGTGCATTTTCCTGAAGACGTATTAGCCGCGTGTTTCGGGATAGACACGTCCTTATTTTCCTTGAGGTCGTCTAAGCAAGTTGCATTTTGCGTAAAGTCTTCAACGGACACCCGCTTTGCTTTCTTAGGGGCACGGTGTGGACGTACCGTTACGTTTGGCGATACGTATGTTTGCTCCAAGTTAGCAGCAGCGGCAGCCGTCTCACTCGCGCGCGGTGCAGTTACCGTAGGCACGTCCCGCTCCCTCGTACCAGTACGCTCTTCAACTTTGGCGAATAACTTCTCCAATACCCTCTTCTGTTCAGTAATAACGGCAGAAAAGTTATTGATCGCAAGTTCTTGATCTTCTAATTTCCGCGATTGAGCATCAATCGTTGCCGATTGCGCAGTAATTTTTGCCGCCAACGAAGCTACTAGCTTTGATAGATCGCTAAAAGCACTTTCCAAGTTAAATTTGGACATTTTTACCGGTACACGGAAATAAAAACACAGAGACCGAAGTAAGATACGTACGACTCGTACGACGATCGTACGACAAATAATATTTCTTAGATTGACTTAACGTGGGTAGGAAGATTGGATTCCTAAGTTTGATACGAGTATCTGTTGTTATTCTGCGTTGGAAAAGGAAATATTTTAATATAGCATACGGTATAAAAATATATCCTATATATATAATTTATAAAAATATAACCTAAACTTAAATGAGAGGGCAATTGTACTTTTAAGGACGGTGGTTTAAAAAATACACTTTGTAAGATTGAATACAATGTTAAAATTATAAGACGGAACTTGTGAAGTTTGACAATGAAATGTGCTCGGATTCAAGGAAGTAAATAATCTAAGTAAGTTGATCTGATGTTGATAGGATCTTTGAAGGCTAAAGCGCTGGGCTAATTTAGAAACAGATGCGAGAAAAAGGTCTGTTTTCTATTCTACGGACCCAAAGAAATGAAATTCCGTTAAGATTCATCAGCATTGTTACTGAAAAGGTACTATAAACATGAATTGAGTAATATTCATGGTCAAACTACAATAAACTATAGACTTTGATAGCTAATTAAAGCGCTTATCTATTTTATGCAAACTAGCCGTTCGGAAAAGTACTAAATTGGTACATCTAGCTTCATTATGGGATTTTACTAAGTTCTACATTTTAGTGCATGCTGATAGTGAATTTAAGAGTGGGTTAATTGATAGGTTGCCTAGGTATGTTTTAAGGCTGAGTGTTTTGGCAGATAGATAGTAGGGGGCAGCTATTCTTAGGATTGGAATCGAAAAGGGTAGAGTTCTAGAATAGGCTACGAAGAACCAAAATCGAATGGGTTTAGTTCTAAAAATAAGAACTTTACTGATTCGCAAGATAACCAAAAAAGAATCTACACTTTGCAAAAGATTATGACCTCTAATTCCCTTAATAATGAGTAGGAATAACAGACTACCTACATACAATTTTATGATGTCTCAAATGTCAGGTTAAGTATACCTAATAATACTTTTAATTTGTGGAAGAGAGATGTCCAGTCTGGTAGTCGAGTCTCATTGTCTCCAGCGGTGGTGGGGCTGCAGACCTAAGATATTTAAACAAGTGTCTTAGCCACAATTATTATTGTCGATAATCAGTATGTAGGTAGATCAATACGTTCCCAGTGGGTAGACTATAACTTTGGCACCAAGCTTACAATAGGTAGATCACAATTGTCACTAACTAGAGTTCTATCTCATAAAGTAGGTAGCATGATCTTTGGTACTAGACTCAAATTCCTTAAAAGAAACTGAGTTATTACGGATATTGCAACGCATGGGTTCCTACCATAACACTAGATAGATCACGAGGCCAAAATTATTAATCACAATACACTCTTAAGGTAGATGTTAATAGGGTTGAATAATTTATAAAGTAGGTAGGTCATGATTGTAGACAAGTAAATTAGATTGTTGTCTGGGTTAAACGTGTGTAAGTTCGTCATTGGGGTAAGGGGGGGGGGGGGGGGGGGGGGTCGTGTCAAGAAAATAAAAAAGAGGGTTAAGAAGGGGTTTGTAAAAGAGGAGGGGTACAATAGGTCACCCCATTCAATTTTTTCGCCTTGCTGTACTGACATGGGCAATTGATTAATTTTCTCAACAGATATGCTGTCCACTCGATAATAAAGATGAAAAGGTGAACTTGATTAACGTTCAGACGACGGCTGTGCCTCCATCGACTTTACCTTCAACGACTTTGCCTCTAGTTGTAACTACGACTCTTAAAACCGGAATAGCAAACATGTATTATTATGCAATGCTCTCAGTATTTGGTAAGTTGGCCATTACAAAGAACATCTTTTTCTTTACTCTAGGATTCAATCCAAAAACATTTAGTATCCGGCCGGGCCGAACTTGAGTTAAAATTTTCTGAAATCCTCTTTTCCGTTAGTCACAGGATACCTAAGTCGTACTAGTACCTATTTAAAAAGAGTGAAAAAATATTCAGCTTGTTACTTTATTCCATTTATCCCCAGGTGAGACGTGTACAACAGTGTACAATACGACAGGTGCTTGTAAAAACGTGTACATCTGTGACTCATTAATGCCACTGCTGAACCAGGCCGCCAGCAATCCTGCTGCAAAAGAGATCCTGCAAAAAGCGCATTGTGGATTCAAGAACAACATACCACAGGTAGAAAAAACTCACGCCCGCATCTATTGACGATTATTTATACCGTGCCAAGATGATGCCGAATTGGCAAAAGAAAAAAACTAGCCGAATGCGTGTTGACACGACCTACTCTAAGAAATACATACTCCGCACATTAACAACTAGCTACTCAGATCCTTTGCTGAAAAGATAGATCGACTAGAATGAATGAAAACACTTTATTGTACACAATACCAACCTCGTGTTTAAAATTAATAGTTATATTATATTGTTTGTTTGTGTCTGTTTTGTATGTAGGTTATTTTTATGTTAATTATTTTAAATCATCTTAAGTATATGTATTAAGTGTGCTATTTAGAAAATTAATGATTGTCTATGTCTATTACAAACAAAATGGAAAACACAAAGCAAATAGTACAATGGGCGGTCTTATCGCTTAGAAGCAATCTCTTCCAGACAAACTTTGGATGGAGAGGATACTAGAGTTAAACACGAAGGAGTTTCTCCAGATGGAATATTGGGAATAGTTTCCCAGAGAGCTGATTGTTTTCTCAGGTCTGCTGTCCTGTGCCAGGCCAGCCTACTCTGCCTCCAGTGGTAACCACTACTCTACCCTCTGCCGAATCCTAAACAGGAGGACACTTTATCAAGGCATTACCTGAGCCACCTGTCTGCGGATGGAGCAATACATCCCTGGATAGGGTGGTGGGTGGAGTGCCAGCGAAGCTTGGTAACTTGATTATTCAATGCATGAGCTGTTTCTTGGTTAGGCAAAAATCAGAATTTCTTTATTAAATTAAACCTTTTATATAATTTTGAATTGTCGATATTCGCGGTCATTCACTGGAAAACTCAGGCAACAAGCCCGGTTGGTTTTCAACGGTTGGTTGGTTAGTAACGAGATTACGACATATAGCTGATCAGCTTACGGTTAATCAGCTAATCGGGTTACGGGATTAGAGACAATTAATTAATTCATATTTAGCGGACTAAAACAGATAACACAGATTTCAAGATTTAATTTTAAAACCAAACATGAAGTCACATGTCAATTGAAAGAGCGAAATTTCAATTACGGTATCCCTCAGAGTAGTGTGCTGGGGCCACTACTATTTATTATCATATAAATAACTTTCCCAATGCTTTGACTCAACCTATGACATTATTTGCTGATGACAGCTTAATGACAATAAAATGTTTATTGACTTGAACTCAATTTGAATTGGACATAAATAAATCTTGGAAATCTATGATATTATAGCTCACAAATAATAATTTGAAAATTAATTTATGAAAAACAACTGTTATGGCTGACGAGAATTTTGTCGAGCTGGAAGAAGAACTGAGCAAGCTACGTTGGGACATCCTAGGAAAGTCCGCAGACAGGGTCAGGACACGATGATCCTTAACTCCGGTAACTTGCTCTTCTACCGGGAGGGAGATAAACTATCCCAGGGTGGTGTCGGGTTTCTCGTCCGCAAGTCCCTCGTTAACAACGTGACAAAAGTCGACAGTATGTCGAACAGGGTAGCATACCTTATACTGAGAATTACCGAAAGGTATTCTTTGAAGGTTATACAGGTATATGCGCCGACCTCGACACACCCAAACGATGAAGTGGAAGCCATGTAAGAGGAGATCTCCGAGGCCATACATACTTTCAAGACTCACTTCACGGTTGTAATGGGGGACTTCAACGCAAAGCTAGGCACAAGGAAAGACGATGAGCTGAGAGTGGGGCTATTGGGATTCGGGCGGCGAAACCGAAGGGGCCAGAGACTGGCCGACTTCATGGAGAAGGAGGGCCTCTTCATGATGAATTCCTTCTATGAGAAGCGGCGAGCCAGAAAGTGGACGTGGATAAGCCCCGACGGTTTCACTAGTAATGAGATAGACTTCATTATGACGACCAAGAAGCAAATATTTGATGATGTCTCTGTGATCAGCAGGGTGAAAACCGGGAGCGATCACCGCATTGTTAGAGGCACATTGAATATCGATATTAAGCTTGAAAGGGCACGTCTGATGAAGTCTGCGCTCCGTCCAAATCCTGCCCAAATCCAAAACCCCGAGAGCCTTCAGCTAGAACTGCACAATCGCTTCCAGTGCCTAGCCAGCTGCAATGATATTGACGAGATAAACAACGGGTTGGTGAAAACTGTCCATGCGGTGGGATCTAAGTTCTTTAAGGCCTCCTGCCGAACTAAGCACCAAAAACTCTCAGATGAAACCATTAAGCTAATGGAAGACCGGGATGAAATGTGATTGCAGTCTTCAGCTGATATGTCGGCCTACGGCGTGCATAATAGACGAATTTCGAAATCTATGCGACACGATCTGCGTACCTTTAATACATCTAGTATTAAGGTCGCAATAGAAAGGAACAAAGGTTCAAATTTTTCAAAAAAGCATTCGTCTATAGGGCAAAGCCAAATGACTAAGCTGAAGATCGACAACGGCACTATCATTTCGCCGAAACCGGAGATTCTGAGAGAGGTCGAAAAGTTCTATGGACAGATGTACACCTCAACACAAAACCCCGTTGGTCAGTTGGCTCAGGACACCAGAGCCAAACTAACCCGACACTATACCGAAGACATCCCGGATATCAGCCTGTACGAAATTAGGATCGATCTGAAACAGCTTAAAAACAACAAGGCACCAGGTGAGGATGGAGTAACGACAGAACTTCTGAGAGCGGGTGGAAAACCGGTACTTAAATCCTCCAGAAGTTATTTAACTCCGTCGTCCTTGAAGGAACCACGCCAAAAGCGTGGGATAAGAGCGTGGTAGTGCTTTTCTTTAAAAAAGATGATACAACCTTATTAAAGAACTACAGGCCCATCTCGCTCTTGAGCCACGTTTACAAGCTGTTTTCGAGAGTGATTACGAACCGTCTCGCACGCAGGTTCGATGGTATATACTTAGAATATATAGAGAAACAACCAGACCCGGAACAAATATCTGTAGATCATGCAAACAATTGTTCCGTGGCGGGAATCGAACCCGCTACCGCCTGCGTCTCAGCCGGCTATTCGCCCACTGCACCACAGAGGTCGTCATCAAGATGGAGGGACGAGCTCATTAACTTCCGAGCGGCTTGGACTATTTTGGCACTGGAAAGAAGTTACTGGAAAGAATGTGGGGAGGCCTTTGCCCAGCAGTGAGACACAGAGGGCTTCCTCTTTTTCTTTCGTGCAAATAGTTTACAACATATTTTAATTCACAATTTTCGATATTAGGATTGAGTAGAACCTGGCCACGTATGTATATTGCATTCGCCTTACAAAGGGCTAAAAATAATAATAATAATGGGTTTTTTAATTTAACTTTATGGAAAATTCTGTATTCAAATAATACCGTGTAACTTACACGATAAAAACTGTTATCAGAATTCAGGTATCATACAGAATGAAAATGGAGTTAATTGCAGATCGAATAATAATACCTTTTTTGTGTAAATTCAACTCTACATTAATCTGTGTATGGATATAAAAACCGGGGCTTTTTGCTCACACACGGTCGTGGGCAAAACCTAGAGCATAAACTAGTTTTACAAAACCTTTCATAGAAGTGAAACTCCCAAACACGTAGAAAAAATGGACACCTAACAGCTTAGTCACGTAAACACAAAACAAATTCTCAGAGATCTAGTTTATTAAAAATTACTAGTCGTTAAATATTTCTGGCTCGGCCACGAAAGAACAGGTGGTAAAAATGACGATACAAACGGATTGACTCTATATATGTAATACACCTTATATAGTATTTGTTCCGGGTCTGGTTGTTTTTCTATAAATTATAAGTATGTATTTACAAAAAAAGGTATATAAGTATTCTATCAGTTATCTGGTTCCCATAGTACAAGCTCTGCTTAGTTTGAGGCTAGATATCGCTGTGTAAAATGTCCAGCAATATATATATATATTTAAAAGCTGTGTGTGGATACTAAACATTTTTTATTACGCACAAAAATTAAATTACAAGTTTCTAGTTCTAAAATAAATTATACCTATATAGGGTGTTTGATAATATAAAAAAAATTGGGTTATTTTGATGAGCATGATAAATAAATTTTATGAAATTTTACCATAGAAATGGGAAATTTATGTTGGCATTAAAAAACAAACACTTTTTTGAACTTATGCTGTACTGTTACATAATGCTTGCCATTTAACCGCAGATACTGTATTGGTGACGCCTCGAGATATCTCTTGTTGTCCCTTTCTAACCCAATACCCGCAGCCATTTCCAAAAGAGATAGAAGAGAGAGAGTATAACGAAGAGTAAATCGGCCTTTATTTTTGGTTGTCGATTACAAGAGTAGGCAGTAAGTTTTATATCGAATTAATCTCCTAAACTTAGTCGATTTCCTTTAAAATTTGATAATAAAACTAGTAGTTTTTTTCGAGAAGGTTTTTTTTTATGTTTTGAGAAACCGTCACTTGAATATCGTCAGTATATTACCGAACACTCTGTATTATTTGTGTCATGAATAATACACATGATGAATTCGAAGATTTTTTATTTTATAAAATAGCTGATTGTGGTTGGTAATAATTTATTTATTGGTAATAATTGGTTATATATCGCATATTTTCACCTTTTAATTTATAATCCCGGCGACGTTTCGACTGTGTTGCAACAATCGTGGTCACAGGAAGATGATTAAATACACGTTTAATAACAATTAATCTGTATATTAATTGCGAAAGTTTTAAAATACTTTATTTAATTACAATAATAATTCTTTTATACGAACTGACCCACCCACAACTTCGCACGCGTGGTTTATCAATAAAAACACTACCCTCTATCTGCGCAGTAGAGTATAAAGTAGCCTGTCTCAATCCCGGTTATAATTCATCTATATATGTACCAAATTTCATCGAATTTGGTCTAGCCGATTAGTCGTGAAAACGATACAAACAGACAGAGAGACGGAGTTACTGTGGAATTTTTAATATTAGTAAGGAGGTAAGGATAGCGATTGGTTACTGATTGGTACCCCAGAGATGGTAAACGCAATAGAGGGTGTCAACAAACAAGATGGGAAGACGACCTAAAACTCACAGCTGGACAACACTTGAAAAGGGTAGCACAAGATAGAACCCAGTGGAAAGTGTTAGAGGAGGCCTATGCCAAGAGGCACACTGAACTGCGGGACATCTTAAAATTAAATCTGAACTCACAATTGCTAAAAACATGTAAACCCAAAGTTAGGAATAAATGGCTTATTATTATTATTAATTATATATTTTTTCCAGAAGCCGCCTCACAGGAAATGGACCTGGATGAGTCCCAACGGTTCCACGAGAAATGAGATTGATTTCATCTTGACCAACAAGAAACGGATATTCAATGATGTCTCTGTGATTCACAGGGTGAAAACCGGCAGTGATCACCGAATTGTTAGAGCCACATTGAATATGAACGTTAAACTTGAAAGGTCCCGTTTGATGAAATCTACGCTCCGACCCACTCGCGCACATATCCAAAACCTCGAGAGCTTTCAACTCGAACTTGCAAATCGCTTTGACTGTCTAGAAGTAGATGCATCAGTGGACGAGATCAATAACAGGTTCGTAGAAACCGTCCATACGGTGGGGTCCCAGTTCTTTAAGACCCCCCGTACCAATAGACCTCAGAAACTCTCTGATGACACCCTTAACCTCATGGCTGAACGACGTTCCTTGCAACTGCAGTCTCCCGATGATGCTCAGTCACATAGGCAGCTCAATAGAAAGATTTGGAAATCCTTGCGGCACGATATTCGTACCTTTAATACATCTCGTATTAAAGATACGATAGAGCAGAATAAAGGCTCCAAAGTGTTCGCGAGAGATAATTCTATTGGGCAGAGCCGCATGACGAAGCTGAAGAGGGAAGATGGCAGCATAACGTCAAGTAAAGCGGAAGTGTTAAGGGAAGTCGAAAGGTTCTATGGACGGCTCTACGATTCGGTCACTAAACCTGTTTGCAGTGCGGCCAACGACCCAAGAGCCAAACTGACCCGACATTATACCGAAGATATTCCGGACATCAGCCTGTATGAGATCAGGATGGCCTTAAAGCAGCTTAAGAACGACAAGGCGCCGGGTGAGGACGGAATCACTTCAGAGCTTCTGAAAGCGGGTGGATCACCGGTACTTAAAGTCCTTCAGAAGCTTTTTAATTCCGCCTTGCTTGAAGGTACGACGCCAAAAGCATGGAACGGGGGCATGGTGGTTCTGTTCTTCAAGAAAGGTGACAACACCTTGCTTAAGAATTACAGACCCATCTCGCTTTTGAGCCATGTTTATAAGCTGTTTTCGAGGGTCATCGCGAACCGTCTCGAACGCAGGTTTGATGACTTCCAGCCTTCCGAACAAGCCGGGTTCCGTAAAGGCTACAGTACCATAGACCACATACATACGCTGCGGCAAGTCATACAGAAGACCGAAGAGTATAACTTGCCGCTATGTCTCGCGTTTGTGGACTATGAGAAAGCCTTCGATTCGATCGAAACATGGGCAGTGCTTGAGTCTCTCCAACGATGCCGTATTGACTATCGGTACATCGAAATGTTGAAGTGTTTGTATAAAAACGCCACTATGTCAGTCCGAGTACATGAACAGAGCTCGAAGGCGATTCCCTTAAAAAGAGGCGTAAGACAGGGAGATGTCATTTCTCCGAAACTGTTTACGACCGCATTGGAAGATGCCTTCAAGCTTCTGGAATGGAAAGGACTGGGCATCAATATTAACGGCGAATACATCACTCACCTTCGGTTTGCCGACGATATTGTGGTCATGGCAAAGTCGATGGAAGAGCTCAGCACGATGCTCGAAGGCCTCAATCGAGTCTCCCAACGGGTAGGACTTAAAATGAACATGGACAAGACGAAAATCATGTCGAATGTCCATGTCGTCCCTGCCCCAGTTATGGTTGAGAACTCGGCTCTTGAAGTTGTCGACGCGTATGTATACCTAGGACAAACAGTCCAATTAGGTAGGTCCAACTTCGAGAAAGAGGTCAATCGTCGGATCCAACTCGGATGGGCAGCGTTTGGGAAACTTCGCAACGTCTTTTCATCCAACATACCTCAGTGCCTTAAGACGAAAGTCTACAATCAGTGTGTGTTACCAGTGATGACATATGGAACTGAGACGTGGTCCTTCACTATTGGCCTTATGAATAAGCTCAGAGTCGCTCAACGAGCTATGGAGAGGGCTATGCTCGGGGTTTCTCTACGGGATCGAATCAGAAATGAGGAGATACGTAGGAGAACTCAAGTCACCGACATAGCCCGACGGATTAGCACGTTTAAGTGGCAATGGGCAGGCCATATAGCGCGCAGAACAGATGGCCGATGGGGCCGAAAGGTTCTCGAGTGGAGGCCACGGACCGGCAAGCGCAGCCGTAGGACGTCCACCCACAAGATGGGCAGACGACTTGGTAAGAACCGCAGGTCGGCGTTGGATGCAGGCCGCTTCCAACCGCAGTTCCTGGAGATCAATGAGGGAGGCCTTTGTCCAGCAGTGGACGTCCTACGGCTGATATGATGATGATGATGATGATTATTATTAAGGATAGCGATCGCGAAAGTTAGAAAAATACAATAATTTTATTAATGTCCCATTCATTTTAACTTTATTATCGGGCAAAGCAAAATAACGCTCTACCATAACACTACAACAAAATCCTAACTACAGTTACAAAAACTTTATATGCTTCCTGAAGAACTGCCTACGTACCTGTCTGACGTCAGAAGGTCAATGGCAAAGAAGTTGCGTTTCTATATGCTCACTATTACTTGTCTGTGACGTGACCGCCGTCGTCACCTCGAGACCAATCCTATAAACTCGCCTCTCGTCAAGATACAGAGACATTTGGTTCAACTTCTAACGCGAGACATGCCGCATAAACCTATAATACATAGGTATTCTATGCAAAAAATATTTTATTATTTTATGTAAAACTTAGTAACTGGTTTTGTACAGTTTAAACTTAACCTCGGAGTTGGACGATTGTGAAAATGGCGAAAAGTTTTTCGGTGCTGTGTTTTTGTGTTTGTGTACAATTAGTGTGCTGTCAGTTTGGTGAGTATATTAAATTTAATTTAATTACTATATTTAAGAAAATTTTATAAATTTCCTAATTTTTGCGACGGGGTTTAAAAACTGACATAAATAATAATAAATATTGATAGACATTTTACACAGTGCTATCTAGCCCCAAACTAAGCAGAGCGTGCTGATAGAATACTTATATACCCTTTTTTTGTAAATACATACTTATAATACATAATAATAATAATAATAATAATCCTCCTAGCCGATTTCGGCTACAGAGACTTGACTTTGTGATTATTGGCCTAGGTGTTTAGCCTGTATGTGGCTGATGTACCCTATTTTTGCGCTAAAAGTCCGGTTACAATGAACACAAGTTAAGGCGCCATTAATGTAGTTGTAATTGATATTAGCCGGCGGTCGACTTTTAAGCTGATCTCGTTTTAAGTCTAGTTCTTGCCTCCTTTCTTCTTCAAACTCGTACACTTTGTCCTGAACATGACGCCTCCATTCAGGTCGTTTTTCAGCGAGAGCCTCCCAGCGCGACGGATCGATACAACACCTCTTCATGTGCCTCTTCTGTACGTCTTTGAAACGTAGGAACTGACCTCCGCGTTTCCGCTTACCATGTTCTAGTTCACAGAAGAAAATGCGTTTCGCCCTTCGCTCATCAGACATCCGAGACAGGTGCCCGCACCAACGCAGCTGACGCCGCATCAAATATGCCTCTATGCCACAGACATTAGCCCGTCGTAGAACATCGGTATTACGGACCCGATCCGACCACTTGATGTTAAGAATGTCGCGGAGGCATTTCAGATGGAATCTGTCTAACGTGCGTATGTGTCTGCGATACAGGCACCATGTCTCTGACGAGTACAAGATGTTAGGAAGTACAATAGCCATATACACCTTAATCTTGGTACTCAATTTGATGTTATGGGAGCGAAATACCTGGACTCGTAGTTTACCAAAAGCAGCCATAGCGGAGCCAAGTCTGCTGTTGATCTCCGAGTCAAGGTCGCATTTTGTTGTTATGCTGCTTCCCAGATATCTGAATGTATCGACCTGTTTTATGGGCTTTCCATCGATTTGCAGATTCAGTGGAGCTTGGTTAACAGTGTCCATGGCCATCACCTCTGTCTTTGTAATATTAATTTTGAGGCCAAATCTACAGCACGCAGCGTCAAGCCGAGTCATCAAGTCCTGGAGTCCCTCAGAAGATTCCGCAACGAAACATAGGTCATCAGCATACATCAATTCGGTAATGAGGTCATACGATACCTTTGTGTGCGCTTTTAACCTAGCCAGGTTAAAGATACTGCCATCTGTGCGAAAACGTATGCGGATCCCTTCGGTGTAAATAATACATAGAAAGTAATAATACGTGTAATAATACATTATAATAATACTTATAATACATAGAAAAGCATCCAGACCCGGAACAAATATTTGTAGATCATGCAAATATTTGTTCCGCGGCGGGAATCGAACCCACTACTACCCCATAGCTATGAACCGCACCAATCAAACTAGCTTTCTATTAAAACCGTGTACAAATCGGTCCATCCTATTTTTGCCACCAAGCGGCATAGCTATTTCGATATATGTAGGGTATGGTTGCCGGTGAAATTACAGACACATGAGGCTTTACACCTGTAGGCCTCAAGTTGATGGACGCAGAGCAGTGAATCGTATGACAAGTGCCTTAGGTGCGTGACCTGCCAGGCTAATTTGTTTAGGCGATAGTTACCTTTTAACATGAGGTGGGCCATATATTATAACCTTGTTCCAAACTCCAGAAAATATAAACTAAAAAAAATTAACAAAACACGTCCCTATTTTTAAAAATGGGTCGGGTCCTGTCAGATCTTCATTGACAACCACAACAACGATAATACTGAGTATAAACATTCAACATACTTATTTTTTTGAACAAATGTATTGAAAAAAAACGGCCAAGTGCGAATCGGACTCGCCCATGAAAGGTTCCGTAGCAGCAAGTAACATAATATATTAAGTAAAGAGTTGATTCAATGAAAGGTAAATTGCTGTTTACGATTTATGACGTATTTAAAAAAACTACTTACTAGATCTCGTTCAAACCAATTTTCGGTGGAAGTTTGCATGGACATGTTTAAAGTGTACATCATATTTTTTTTTATATATTTTTTAGATTTATCATTCTCTTAATTTAGAAGTTACGGGCACACATTTTTTTTTTCTATTTTTGTGTATTGTGAAAATCTTAATGTGGTTCACAGAATACATCTACTTACCAAGTTTCATTAGTATAGTTCTAATAGTTTCGAAAAAAAGTGGCTGTGACATATGGACGGACAGACAGACAGACATGACGAATCCATAAGGGTTCCATAAGATTTTTTGGCATTAGGCTACGGAACCCTAAAAAGGGTCTGGTCCTGTCTGTTCTTCATTGACAACCACAACAACGATTATACTGAATAAACATTCAACATACTTATTTTTTTTTGAACGAATGTATTTAACAAAAGTAATTTTATAGTTGTTTTAAATAACTTTATGTACATTAACCGCTCTCCTCCGAATTTATACGAGAGATGATTTAGCTACGTCAGTTCTTAGTGCTAGATAAATAGGCGCTATGTTCAGGGCATGTAACAAGCCACTTGTTAGAACCTATACGGGGCAGCGCTACGATCACATATGCTGGGTAAAAGTCCCTGTAATTCGCAAAGAAAGAGCGTTGGTATTTTAGAGTGAGCTATAGTCAAAAGTCAATACTAATTTATTCATAAAAATCACAAGGATAACTTTGAAAAATCAATATTACCGCATGTTCCTCCGCGTCCAAGCCAGGAAAGAATCAGCCAAGAAACATGACTAGTTATTCTCTTTATGGGTATTTTCACAATATAACGATAGGAATAATAAAATAAAACAAAACAGTTTTTATTTATATTGCATATACTTACATAATTACTTACTCATATTAACCTAATTACTACTAATTTGATCTAAATTAACTATCTCTTCAGAAATAGTCGCCTCCACGGCGTAGGCCTGCCCTAGGTGGCTCCTTAATCCCTCTCTCGCTGTCCAAATATATAATACCGGTCCACATTGTTGTGTAAATAACTATAGGAATAATACAAAAATAAAAGTAAGTACCGAATAAAAATAGCTCTGAGACAAAACATCTAAATTAATGAACTAACATCATTGTTGCCTGGGATTTAAGCTAATGAGTGATGAAAAAACGTATGAAAATAAATGCAGTCAAAAAATAAAATATGAAACAGAAAAGTGAATTTGGTATACAAATTGCAGTTATTCTGGATTTCAGACCTTTGCCTATTTGTGTCACTTATGGCGGGTTCCTATATCTGTCGGTAATCGACTGCGCCTCGTATCTCCTTGAAAAAGTGTCAAACTAGTGTCAAAGTTTTGACAGGTTTTCAAGAAGAAACGTGTCGTAGCTGGTTACCGACGGATATAGGAACCCGCCATTAAGCTACACGCATACCAAATTACGGTACTGTGGGTCACTGTGAATTTTGTCAAAGTTCAGTTTTTATTATGGCTAATAACTCAAAAACTATAAAGAATTTACAAAAAATAAAATGGGGTCGAAATTTACTAATAACGATCTTTCATTTGACGTCCCATTTGACTTAATAGTCTCATTTAATTTTTTTTACCCCTCTTGAACCCTTATATCTCAACAACCCCCAAACATTTAGTCACACAAAAATTGTGCCAGACCTACCTATGTATCAAATTTCACGATGATAGGATCAACGTTTCGAAAGTTATCCTCGGACAAACAAACATACATACTTACATACATACAATGCTGAACTAGTGATAAACTCAAGCTATCGCATTATAATATTAATGTGATAGTGTGATATACATACTATTAAGATGTAAAAGGTGTTAGGGTCAGCTTTAAGTCGGTCAATTGATCGCGTCAACAGATCGAAGGCCCTTTCCTTGACCACAGACACCGGACTCAACTACAGGATAAATTGTTTATAAATCATTCATACGTCTCGTCATAATTATTAACTTATCTAACTAATAAAGAATAAACTTCCTTTTAAAGGGTTACTTAGTCGTACTCGGAACGCTTTTCGCTTTTTGATTTTCTGTAACCTAACTTAGTTTGAATAAATTTATAACCTGACGTAACTAAGAGTTTCTTGTGATTCTAGTTTCAATAAATTTATTACCTGACGTAACTAAGAGTTCATGTGGTCCTAAAATGTGTATAAATATATAAACTGACGTAACTAAGAATGCCTTATGATCCTGAAGTTTGAATAAATATATAACCAGACGTAACAACGAGTTCCTTATGATCCTAGTTTGAAAAAATTTATAACCTGACGTAACTAAGAGTTCCTTGTGATAGTAAAGTTTGAATAAAAGTATAACCTGACGTAACTAAGAGTTTCTTATGATCCTAAAGTTTAAATAAATGTATGACCTGACGTAACTAAGAGTTTCTTATGATCCTAAAGTTTAAATAAATGTATGACCTGACGTAACTAAAAGTTCCTTGTGATACTAAAGTTTGAATAAAGGCATGACCTGACGTAACTAAAAGTTCCTTGTGATCCTAAAGTTTGAATAAATGTATAACCTGACGTAACTAAGAGTTCCTTGTGATCCTAGTTTCAATAAATTTATAACCTGACGTAACTATACGTAACTGACGTTCCTTGTGATCCTAAAGTTTGAATAAATGAACCTAACCTACCTGAAGTAACTAAGAGTTCCTTGTGATCCTAAAGTTTTAATAAATGTATAACCTGACGCAACTAAGAGTTCCTTGTGATCCTAAAGTTTGACTAAATGTATAACCTGACGTAACTAAGAGTTCCTTGTGATCCTAAAGTTTGACTAAATGTATAACCTGACGTAACTAAGAGTTCCTTGTGATCCTAAAGTTTGAATAAATGTATGTCTATGTGTATGTTTTTGGGTATATTTCTGAGTTATTCAAAGCTCAAACATGTGCGATAAGGAGGGGTATATAGGTATGCTACTGGTTGGGAGCCGCGAACCGTGTGTTCTACAATAGAATATAGAAGTTTGTGGTACCGTTGCTTGAATGTACAATGAAAGGGAAGAGGGAAAAGTCATCGAACATCGACTTGTAGACTTTTTTCTGCAAAAGATTAACTTTAGAGATCACTTTTAGTGATAAGACCGCCTAGTGTACTGACTTTTATTTTTGTGTATTTCTTTGTATGTTTAATTTTGTTTGGTGTGCAATAAAGAGTCTAACGATCTATCTTCATAAATCTTTAAAAAAACGGTCCCATATTTTTCGCCTCTAAAATCTTCCGCCCTAGGCTCAAGCTTACTCAGCCTGCTGGTAAATCCTCCACCTTCTTACCTTTACATGTAAGAAACCTTTCTAGATTATTTTTTATCTGTGTTCTTTGTTTCCTACTTTTATAAAGTATATTTTTCTATTGTAAGCTTTATTTTTATCTGTGCTATATTGTTGTGTTCCAAATGAATGTATTACTTAGTGTACTTACATACTCGTATTTAACATTCAGAAGACGTAGATAATGCTATTAGGTCATCAATTGATTGAGAAAACCGCCCGATGACATTGTAATGGTCTCAGGAAGTCGGTAAGTGAAGGTTGCTTTTCGTCTTAACCATCTCAAAAATGTTCAAGTCGGACGGAACTTGATTTTTACCTACATAATTACTGAATAAAATGTAAAAAAAGTTTTATTTGCACGGAATAACTGTGATTGGTTCTTGTAGAGTGTAAACTGTTGAAGAAAACGTAAATAAAAAGGCAGACACTCTTCAAGACCGTTTTAAGGGATTTGAACACTGGCGTAATAATAGTCCTCTATCCGCCATTTTGTTTTTAATTTCTCGTCGCTTAATGGACTTTAATATTTAGATAGGGGGCATATAGACGAACAAAAACGTCATATTGTTCAATGTCCTGAAGTGTCACGCCAAGGATAGATAGACAAAGATTGTTAAGTGTTTTAGTATACAAGTCTAATAGTGAGACAGGACTTTATAAAAATGGCGGAAAAGGGATTATGCCACCCTCCATACAATTTTTTTTATATTAAAAAATACATTACCTACCTACTCGTATATACCAAATTTCATGACGATCGGTTCAACACTTCCAAAGTTGTCTTTGGACAAACAAACATCATACAACGCCGATTAGCCCAAGTTGATTTGGAGATCTCGCTTCGTTCGATCAATTATGAAATCTGTGGTGATGCCAATTTAAATTTCAAAGAGATCCTTGTGATTTTAATGAATAAAAGATTTTGACTTTTTGGTCAAGTTCAATGCGAACAAGACCCAGGCGTGTCTATTCTCCGCAAAACGAAGCTAATTTAATAAATTAGCTATTATCACTTAATACATAAGGTATTTCAACCAATTATGGTTGAAATAACTTCCATTCGCACAAAGCGGTTCTTTTCGGCCCTTATTATGCGCGCCGCTAATGAGTGGAACGCCTTGCCTGAATCTGTTTCCTGATAACTACAACCTGGGTGCCTCTAAGTCGCGAGTGAATAGGGTTCTTCTAGGCAAGCGTGATCCATCGTAGACTGCATCATCGCTTACCGTCGGGCGAGGTCGTGGTCAAACGCAAACCTATAAAGTATAAAAAAATGCCACACTCAGATGAATATTTGTATAAGGCTTTTTTTAAGTAGGCGCTATTACAGGTATGTACATAAGCGTATGTTATGTATACATAGGCAGGTATTTCCCCTACATGACCTGTTTGGTAATGGTAGAATTGGTTTGAATATGGTACAAGTAAAAAAATAATATAAATCAACTTAGTACAAGACTTTTATTGTAGGATTCAACGTACACAAAATTAGTTTGTTAGGAATTTGGCGACTATATAGCATTACATTTTTAATGAGAATCTGCAGTTTAGGAATTTTATATCCGTTTTAGGGATCTTAAAGTATGTACAGTACAGTCACTGTCGCTAACTGGTAAACTCCTGCATGTTTAAAGATAATAAAAACTTGCTTAAGGATGATTTACACAAGAGTTTTTGTTACATGTCTTGTGTAAAATCAAAAGCGTAATCTTTTTGTTCATTAAAATCACAAGGATCACTTTGAAACGTCAATTTTACTGTCTGTTCCTTCGCGACCAAGCCACACTGAAAAAAAAATACATTAAATAAAATTGAAAAAACGTTGATGTTTACTGCTTTGCGCAATACTATATGAGCCAACTAACCGAAACAATAATTTCTACTGGTCCGAAAACAGTAAAATATCTTACCGCTTTGACAGTAAACTAAACTGTTTATAACAGTAAAAATTTGTACTGTTCAAAACAGTATAAAAATTTGGTTTACATAGAAACAAAAGTTTAATGTTTTAAACAATAAACTATTTTAATGTTTAAAAACATTACAATAGTTCAATGTTTAAAACATTAAAATAGTTTAATGTTTAAAACATTAAAAAAGTTCAATGTTTAAAACATTAAAATATGTAGTTTATTGTTTAAAACCTTAAACACTTTAATGTGCAAACATAGTAGTTGGTACTGTAAGAGCACAGTAAGAGGTACTGTGAATGATAGTATTGTTTAATGTGTAAACACAGTAGTTGGTACTGTAAGAGCACAGTAAGGGGTACTGTGAATGATAGTATTGTTTAATGTGCAAACACAGTAGTTAGTACTGTAAGAGCACAGTAAGAGGTACTTTGAATGATAGTATTGTTTAATGTGCAAACACAGTAGTTAGTACTGTAAGAGCACAGTAAGAGGTACTGTGAATGATAGTATTGTTTAATGTGCAAACGCAGTAGTTGGTACCGTAAGAGCACAGTAAGAGGTACTGTGAATGATAGTATTGTTTAATGTGCAAACGCAGTAGTTGGTACCGTAAGAGCACGGTAAGAGGTACTGTGAATGATAGTATTGTTTAATGTGCAAACACAGTGGTTGGTACTGTAAGAGCACAGTAAGAGGTACTGTGAATGATAGTATTGTTTAATGTGCAAACACAGTAGTTGGTACTGTAAGAGCACAGTAAGAGGTACTGTAAATGATAGTATTGTTTAATGTGCAAACACAGTAGTTGGTACTGTAAGAGCACAGTAAGAGGTACTTTGAATGATAGTATTGTTTAATGTGCAAACACAGTAGTTGGTACTGTAAGAGCACAGTAAGAGGTACTGTGAATGATAGTATTGTTTAATGTGCAAACACAGTGGTTGGTACTGTAAGAGCACAGTAAGAGGTACAGCGAATGATAGTATTGTTTAATGTGCAAATACAGTAGTTGGTACAGTAAGTGAACAGTAAGAGGTACTGTGAATGGCTGTATAGTTTAATGCGCACAGTAACGAGTATTGTAAAGGACAGTGAGTTTTACTGAGCAGTTGTATGCACATGAAAACGTACTGTCCTTCACAATACCTTTAACTGTGCACATACAGTACGTGCTACTAGTAACAGCTATTGAAAAGGACCTGTTGACCACTTGTCAACGCAGTACCTGCTACTGTATTGGACTTACAACAATATACAATACTGAAGAATATAGAACTTTTGTAGAAGGTTCAGTTGTCTTCGGAGAAATAAGCCCGCAAAATGAATTGTACCTGCATCTAACTGTGCATCTTGCCACAGTAAGTTTCCAGAGTATCAGATACTGTATAGGTGTGAAAATATGGTAATCCGTAGCAAGCCTAAAATAAATACAAAAATTGTACATTAGATTTTTTTATTTTACATAGTAAGTTCTTTTTACATTTATTTTATACTATTTGGGAAACATATAATCATTATAACAATTCTTAAATAATTATTATTGTACATACATCAGTGAAGTTTTCACTGACACATAAATTATACATAAAAAATAAAATTTTATTTAAATATTTTGTAGTTTAAATTTGTTTTATGTTTAATTTTACAATTATATTTGTAAAGCGTTTCTTAATATTCGCCACAAAATACTTAAGGACTAACCACTTACATTGGCAAACTACTTACAATTCTGTCAGTACCTCTAATTATTAGTTATTTAAGTTTGACAGTTCTTGGCTTTAGACAGAAAGAAGGGACTAAACTTAATTTTAACTTGATGCGAAATAAACTAAAGTAAAAATACTAAAATAAACTTACTAAAAATCAATCCGATAGTTCAAGCGATAATTCGATTTATTTTTAACAAATCAATTTGAGAATAAGTGTGAGAACAGAACAATATAATTTAAAATAGGAGGTGTAAAACTGGATTTACTTATTGAGTCTGGATGTATGGTAAATTTAGTAACGGATCGTACATGGGAACATTTATAGAAAAATAATGTAATCTGTGTTATCAGATTAAAAAACAAAATGAAATCCTGATACCTTATGGTAGTGATTGATTGATTGATTATTTAGGATCTATTACGGCTTAAAGTCCTAAAGGAAGTGGTTGAACTTCCACAGCGACTTGATCTAATGGAATGATTTTATAATCCCCACAATATCAAAATTTACCATCTTATAACGCTAACTAAAAAATATGAAAGAAAGTAATAATAAAATAAAAAAACCCGACTGCGTCAAAACCTTTCAATAAAAACTAAAAAGAAAAATACAAGCCTAGTAGTCTGGAACACACATAATAGATTCTACTAATAGCGGCCCGCTTATGTGTGTAGCTACCCTTACGTATTAAAAATATACTTATCATATTATTGGCCTCCATCATACCCATTACCAACCATTATCACCTTTTTATTGTGTTTATAACATAAGTAACCGTACTATATGTTACATATTTATTTTTAGATGTTATATGTACTTATATTTATTATATTATGTTTAATTAGTAAACCTTAAATAGGACAACGCAAAGTGACCAAAACCTTTCTACACGGGGACAATATTGTATTTAATGCATGGGGCGTCTTGAAATGAAGGTCATTTAACCGAACAACAGTTTTCTTTTTTGTTTGTTCTACTTCATATGCGTAGTAATGAAAATCAAAAAGAATTGTTTGTAACAGAGACCCTGTCAAAATAACTTGCGAGTTATCGTAAACATATATCCTCTCCACCTTTAAAAAAGTCACGTCATTGAGATCACCAATTGGTTCAGCGCTGTAAACAAGTATGGAACCATTCCGGTACCGAATAGAAGACATGGCAATCCAACTGACACAGATCAAGGTTTTGCTACTGTCCAAACAAAGACAAGATTGAATAAGAGTCACATCAGAATACACTAAATTCAGTTTCTTAGGTCCCCAAGTAAGAATAGGATCAAGAGTACCTCTTAAAAAAACTTCGTTTAGTTTAAGTTGGTGTTTGACAGCTAAACTTAATGTCAGGTTCCTTCTGTTACATGAAGCTCTTGCAGATGTTTTCGCTAGCCTGTGTTTCGCTTCATATCGCATAGATGAAAAGAAAGAAAGTGGACCAAAATTAATCATGGCATTATGGTAATGCGTGAGATGGTGAAACTTTGGCTTGAGTACTTCATTAGAGAGGAGCAAATACATGTCATTCAGTTGACTAACAGAGTCTTGCATGACCATATGAAGACCTTCCCAAACAGAAGTTGACATAACAAGCTCTAAAACGTTCCTTAACTTTAAGTAAAGTGCCCAGTACATGTCGCCACCAGGAATTTTGTCTCCAATTAGAAGCGAAAAATAACGAATGAAAGTTAACATTTCGGACGCACTCAGGCGAATATTAAATTTTTTGATATGGATCATACATAATTCAACAGGTCTATTGCGCGAATCTTGGCCATAGTCGAATGTTTTTAGCCTAATGTTAAGCAGTTCCAAGGAAAAATATCCAAAACGGTAAATGTACTTGTTGAGAATCAGTCCCATGACATATTTGCCAACTCCTTCGAGAATATCATGCATTATATCGACTCCAACTTGTTTGAACAATCTGAATCCACTCACCTTCAACCAAACACATCTTTCCTTAACACCAGAATTTGCAGGATCACATTCTAAAACGTCAGTTTCATAATCCGTGTCACATCTAAGGAGAGCTTCATTTGCACATGATTGAACTTTCATTTCTTCTTTACCGACACGGCAAATTCTGCATGGGTAATTGGCCGAAAAGCTTTCCACAAAACCAGTAATGGAATGGATGCCTAAATTGTCTCCGACAATTAAAGCCAATTCAAAATATACAACTCCTTCAAAATTTGGAACGGAAAATGGTATGCCAGTGGAACTCAGATAATTAAGCTCATCTATTACAGGCTGAAATATAACATTATTGCCGAATAGTAATCTGTCAGAAGAATGGAACAGCAATGTTAAGAAAATATGCGATAGAACACTGCAACGCCACGGAGGTAGACATGGGACTGATACATATACGGCACCTAATTTATGAATCCCAGAGTGACTTCCTAAAGCATTTGAAGTCTCATAGTCGTCAAAATATAAAAACAAAGGTATTACATGTTTACCTACGTGAGCTCCTCTTTTTGATTGCCAATAATGCCCCTGAATAAAGTTTCGAATAACTTTAACATCTTTGTAAAGATCTGCCATGTACTGCAATGTATCAACCAAAATTGTTTCTATAGAGAAAAAACCATGTAGTACTTCTCTTAATGGAATAAGCTGCATAGTGCAAGTAACAGATGAAAGTGCATGTACACCTCTTCTAGTATTCGAATCGTATCGTTCACCAACTACTACTGTTTTAGGCGGAATATACGTCCGGTGGCCCTGAAAGTATTGAAATCTACGATACTCTGTGGAAAACGTATTGAAACACGAAGTTATTTCAGTAGCTATTATACGGTGAATTTCTGAAACGGATACTTCACCATTATGAGTGAAATTCCGCAACAAGTCGCCTAACAATGGAATTAACGAAAATGAAAAAATGCTTAGAAGCATTTCGACAATCGTTTGAACAATATTCCTTGGCAAATTTACAGAACCATACAAGGATGCTATTAGCGAAGCTAGAGCCATTTGTAAAGAAACGTGGGGTAAATTATTATCTATTTGTGGGCTTACAATAACAGGCCTAGTGTGATGAGGCCGACTAAGAAGTTCTCCAGAAGGCGAATGTTCATTCTCTGGTCTAGTATGGTCAGACTGACTATTGAGTTCTTTAGACAAATTATCAGCCTCTAATTGAATTTCGTGATCAGACACAAGAGATGCTATGTTTTCTTCATCTGAATGACAACCTTGGCTTAAATGCTCCCGAATATAATGTCTACGAAAGGAATTAAAAAGGTGATACGACCGGGAACAATCGCTTTCTACGCAGCGGTATTGTTTAAAAATGTGATGCTGATGAAAAAGTTGGAAATGGGTTTTGAGTGCTCGTAAGTCTATTACAATGGTGTTACAAATAAAACAGGTAACCATTTTTTTACTTAGTCAATATACCACAGTCACTTAATAAACTTGAAACTGATGGTGTAAGTCTGTTGTTTGAACCAGCATTAACAGGAAAATTGTAAATAGCTCTTTCGAGAAATTGCCACACAGGTAAACATTCACCAGGATATTCCAAGTTCAGAGCCCATACGATCTTAAAACATGTATCTACAGTCTTGCTGATATTCGGCAATTCATAGATAACGTCATCGACAACAACGTAACGTGCAGTTATTTTTTTCAGAGGACCTGCCACTACTATATATGGTTGGATGGTTATTCCTAAAGCTTTATACTGATCTTGTCTCTTGTTTCTTTCCTCCAGCAGCTGCCTTTCCTCTGCAATATGTAAAATGAAGCTTTGACGCACTTCCGCTGCGGAGTGTCTCTTCCTTTTCATGTGAACCGGTCCAATCATGTGCGGAATAAGTAGTACAGCTGCGAGGTTACTTGTTTCGGGATCTTTATCTGTCAAGCAATAAGAACGAAATATTAGTGGCCTAGGATCTAGATAAATGGTCAAATGATATTTTTAGGACGATCGAAATTGGTAACGCGCGTTAGGAGAGACATATGCCCAAATAAAACACTAATATTTTGTTTGACCCTCAATTTGGATCCCGTTTACGAAGAAACTAAAAGATATTTAATATTTATTTCAAATGCGGTAGAAGCGGGTCGGCATTATTTATTACTGCTCCAAATTTCAAGTTGATAGTTAAAGTGATTACAGATATATCCAGCTGTGACAGACGGACAGACAGTCACATAAAATCGCACCATAAGGGTTCCTTTTTACCCGACTGCGCGACGTAAAGGTGGGTAATGGTAATGGTAATATAATTAAGCATTTTATTTTATATTAACTATATTTTTTATAAATTGTAATATATGCTTGTTTTTTTAAAAAAAAACTGATTCTAAAAAATCTTATGCCGCCGTCCTTATTTGTTCATATAGATTCTGTCCATCCAAAGGTTGCCTGGAAGAGATCGCTTTTAGCGATAAGGCCGCCCATTGTACCTATGATTTGAAATTGTATTTTCTTTTATATGTTTGTATTTAATGGTGTGCAATAAAGAAATTATCTAATCTAATCTAATCTAATGTGTTTATCAGCCTATGTATGTATGTACATATGTGTGTTCGGTACTGGGAATTTTTGAGCCGATTACGATTTTTAATGGGTCCTGACCAATGAACTCGCTATATTCCGCAGTAGAATTTATTATGTGTGTTCCAGGCTACTACGCTTGTATTTTTCTTTTTAGTTTTTTTGAAAGATTGTGTTGTCGTCGGGTTTTATGATTTTATTATTACTTTCTTTCATACTTATTAGTTAGCCTTATAAGATGGTAAATTTTAAAATCTTGTAATTACATCGAAAGAGTTGATATTGTAGGGATTATAAAATCATTCCTTTAGATCAAGTCTCTGTGGAAGTTAAACCAACTCCTTTAGGACTTTAAGCCGTAATATATCCTAAAAGGTCAATCTAAACGAAAAATGATATAAGTAACCTAATAATGATTTTAAAATACCTATTCAACGCTACCCCACATAATGTAGTTCAACTTTATTTTTTTCATTTTTTACAATATGCCGTCTGGTCGTCGCCATATTGAATTTTAATTACCGTCATGTCATTAGTGACACTCGCAAGATTAAGACAAATCGTAAGAATTTGATGTATGGATTATCAAAATCAGCCCACGTATTTGGTCTACATACATACATAGAAAGATTTTTAAGCTGTTGGATTTTTTTGTATCAATTTGGTTGGAACCCTAATAATCAAAATTCTTTGCCAATATGTACCTTGCGCAAGTTGCTTCAGTTCCTCTACAAATGGCGATCGTCTTGATGTGGATTCAGATGCCGACAGTAGTTTGCTCTTTAGTAGTGGAAGTTTATTTTCCAATGAGTATTTATGTTCGGGATACCAGGCATCGAAATCTGCAATGAGCTGGAAACAAAAGTCGTAGTTGAAAAATCGTAATAGTTTACGACTTGAGTAACACTAAAAAACCTCAAAATTACCAATTCGTATCCAAAGGAGCGCTTCAGACAAGGGAACTCTTGGAGATACGACGCCTTTTCGTTGGAGTGCACTCGTTGCTTGCGTAGCTTATTGGTTTTTTCCCACTTTTCGGCACACAAAGCGTAATCGTCAGAAGAGCAACGTAACCACTCCATGCACTCCTTTTCCTCTTGCGTGGTAGTTTCTTCAACGCTCTGGTTACATGTAGATGTCGACGGTTCTGGAGTCAAGGTCTTGTCTAGAGAGCGTCGTGCTCGCGGTTGGTACATTTTGTGTCTTCGGTACTTAGCTTTTAAATTAACGACTGCGTCGAAGAGTCGGCCGTGAGCTCGGTGTACCCCTGTTATCGGTTTGGTATAATAACATTCAAGATTTTCTGACGGAAACAACCGTTCTAAAACAAAAAATCATCAAAAACATGATTGTAAAGGTGGTAACTAATATGTAATCTGTGGCAGGATTCCCTGATTTTTTTTTTATTGAAAATGTTTTTTCATCAAACCCATACGTGTGGGGTATCTATGGATAGGTCTTTAAAAATGGTATTGAGGTTTCTAATATCATTTTTTTCTAAACCGAATAGTTTGCGCGAGAAACACTTCCAAAGTGGTAAAATGTGCCCCCCCCCCCCCCCCCTGTTACTTCTAAAATAAGAGAATAATAAAACTAAGAAAAATATACGATGTACCATGAAAACTTCCACCGAAAATTGGTTTGAACGAGATCTAGTAAGTAGTTTTTTTTAATACGTCATAAATCGTAAACCGCCATTTACCTTTCATTCAATCAACTCAAATATAAAAAAGTTTCAACGAACTACAAGAACTTTTATATTATGTTACTTGCTGCTTCGGAACCCTTCATGGATGAGTTCGAATCGCACTTGGCCGCTGTTTTTATATATAAGTATAGAAGATTACATTAAATAGATTTGAGTATTTTATGTGAGTAATTTCTAGGATTTTATATACTGTATGTGAAAATACGAACCGTTAAGATTAAAACCGAGAGGTCCCGAGTCTCAAACTGGAAATAATTCACCTGTATTTCATATATTTAAATAGTTAAAATTAACTGTTTAAATTGAGTCCCGCCTGGTGGCCAAACATCAGACTGAGGAAAAGGGCATTACTAAACACACTCGATGCAGTCTCGCTAAAATATTACTTAGGTACCTACATCAGTTACAAGTGGCGAGACAAACTTTATGTAGATGGTACTTACTTATCTCTTGTATCCAAGCTGAGTAAATATCCGCAGTGACATGCGTCTTTGGGTCATTTCTCACAATCTCTTTAGAAATGGCGCGTACTAATATTTTCCGATATTGTTCTCCCAGTGGCTTTTCTAGATTATGCTTAAGTAGCAATTGACCATCTGGGGTGTTACGCAAGAGCAAGGCGAGATCCTGAAAAAAATGGGTAAGATAGTTCAGACACCCTTTAACCAGCGCAAACAAAAAAAACCTTGATAATTTATTACTTACAGACTGGGTTTGTTGTAAACAGAGAGAGATGGAGGACTCTGATCTTGACGAGGTGCTGGGACTCCTTGTACTCAATTCATTCAAAGAGTCATAATTTGAAATGAAGTTTTCTAATTCTTCATCTTTTTTTGATATGAGATCCTCCAACACCTTATGTGCTACCTGCAAAGAAAGATTATAAAGATTTGTAAACCACTAGATATGATTTTTCGAAATCGACAGTCGTGACTTCATTACGTTTACCTTCCAGTCAGACAAGGCTTTTTTAAATTTAGCCTGTGGACCAATTGTAGGAATGAGTACCCTCACTTGCTCATCATCCAATAATTCTAAAGCGCATATGTCCACTTCATTTTCTGAAAACAGCAATGAACATGAAAAATAAATTTAACTCAGAATGGTTAGAAAGTCAACTTGGTTGACCAGAGCTGGAGTAAAGGCTTGAGGCAGTCAGGGTGCACAGAGGGAGCTGCTTGGTTCACTCGCAGCTTGAACTATTTCAAAGTTAGGCCCTAATATAACCTATATGGCACATAAAAATAATACAGTGTCAAGTAGGTAATGGTGTAGTTATAGGTAAATTAGCATGATCTGGTATGGTCTTGTTAGTCCTAATTAGATAGAAGGCACCATCTCCCAAAAAGATACATCTAGGTTATTTTTTATCTAGGTTTTTCGATTGTTGTATCGAAACTACTGGATCGATTTTATTCATTCGACTTTTTCCAAGAAAATTTTCCAGGAAACGAAGATTAAAGAGTTTTTTACGTTTCCCGCCATTTTTAACGGTTTGTTTATTTTAGTGAAATTCATTTTTATTTTTGTTTTCATCTTACGTATTAATATGGTGGCATTTGCTATTGTTTTATTGGTTTTCGTGTCTAGTTTGTGGAATAAGTATTTGCGACAACAAAAAAAAATAATGGTTTTTGGATTAAAACAATTATTGTTCGTTTATTTTTTTGACGGTTTGTTCGCCGCGGCTACATTGTTTTGATTTTAATTAGTTGAATTTATTACTTAATCCTTATCTTAATTTGTATTTTATTAGGCTTAATAAAACCATAAAAATGATAAATAAAAAATAAAAAAATCTCTACGATAAACCATATATACCTATAACAATTAGGTAACATAGGTCATGCGTTTTTACCGCGAATCGGGACCGGATGCAGTTAAAAGTTATTTATTTTCTATTTATTACTCATTTTCTTTATTTTACTTATACAATCTCGTAAATAATGTTTTGGACTAGAATATTATGTAACTTAACTATATATCTGTTAAAATTTATCAATATAATGAATGAGTTAATGACTTACTTTCAGAAAACGTCTGAACACGTCTAGCAATGCTTTGTATACTCTCGTATTTATAAACAAAACAGTGTCGAGGTCATTGTTATGAGAAACTAGAATGTTTATACCATTGTAAAAACATGATCCTCATCAATCGTCGCCTATTACAACTCAGGTACCTGGATAAAAAAGGGACGAGGCACGCATTTTTTGCGGCTTGACGTCGGCACGTAATGGTTTAGAGTTCCGTAATTATAAGTTGGGAACGCTTTGCATATTTTTTTGATTGAACCTTATAAATAATATATTAAGCTATCAAAACAAACAACATTTACACATATAACTGTTATATTTTCTAAATCATAAGCATTTTAATCCGAAATTTGCGAACAAAATCATAATATTTTATGTTTTCAACCTGTGATTTTTATTACAACTTATTAATAAAATGGCATAAAAGTTATACCATCAGAAAGCCTAATTTTATCTAGATTTTAGTAAAATAATATTTTATACGGTGCTGATAGAAAAAAATCTTAGTCCAAACGCAGCGCGGAATTTTTTTTATTTTTTTGCGCGCGAATTTTTTGCCCTGAGAGCACTCTCCAGTTTTTTACACTTTTTGTGCTGACAGGTGATTGGAAGTCCATCACGATTGATCTTGATCGGCTCGCTTGCGCAGCTCGACATGACTTTCTCACCGAAGACCCGGGTCCCGCGATCGGATCTATTTGACTCGATCATCTTGCCAATGGGTCGCGATCGACCCGGGTTGCTTTACTGGGTACGTTAAACGAAGTAAACACACACAGCTTCCTAGCTATACTTAGGCAGATACCTGCGGGCTGCTCTTCACCCTATTTTGTAGCCAGCGACCAAGAACTGACTCGAGGCAGGGATTCTCATCAGTCACACTGAGTTCATGGAAAAGAAAAATGAAAGTTGGTAATCCATCCATCCATACTAATATTATAAACGGAAAGTAACTCTGTTACGAGAAGGACATAGGCAATTTTTTATGTCACTACTTTTTATGGACACGGTCTCCCACCACGCGGGCGAACATCGGGCGAAGGTGCTGGCAAAATGCTAGTTTTTTTGATAAACTGACTTGGCCGAGTTGAAATGACAGGCTATCTATATATAAGAAGGTAGGTATGTTTTCAAGGGTTTTCTACTGATTACCTAGAAGTACTTGGATGTTTTTGATGAAATTAATAGAAGTCTTACTTACCTTTAAACACATCTATATATTTTTCGAATCCCCACTTTAAAAGTAGTGATTCCACTGTGTCACTCATTTCTTGTTACGCACGTTCTTGGTAAGCACTACGTTTTTAAACTCACGTTAAACACACATTATGTCCAACCATCCACTCAGACTGGAATTCACTACACGACTGAAACGTACTGAAGCGTACGCGGCGGGTGAATGACGAACCGCCATTCGTCCGATGCGATGTGCGCAATTTATTAGAGATGTGGTCAAGCGCAACACTTGCATGTAGGTAGTATCGATAAATCACGGAAAACAATCACATCAACCATCCACCCTAGGAATGCAGACAACTACGAGTACGTATATATTTTTTTAACATGTAAAAACCAGCCAAGTGCGAGTCGGACTCAAGCATCGAGGGTCCCTTAGCAACGTAGAGCCCATAGAAGATCGAAATAATACATTTTTTCCTACCGCAAAACGACTTGATATATTAATATAAACTTTATTAAAGTAAATATATTTTACTTAAAACTAACAATATATCAGTACATAAGCACTTAAATTACCTATTTTATATTTTACGTTTTCCCTTAAGGTATTCATTTTGGACACCTTGACCCTTCTATCGACTTCAACTGCCAATCTGTGGGGAATTCCCCAAACTGCGGGGAATCTCAAGTTGATTGGGGATTTATTGGGGATTGGCATTATGTGGGGAAAATGCGGGGATTTTAACATCTTATTCTCATCGGTAAATATTTCATCATTAATTATCGATGTCGACATTTTTTTAATCATTTTGTATAGCACATCCCTAGTTTGTCAGTTGTCTATGATCAGGGAATTCCCTTTTTCGTTCAATTTTTGTGAATTCTTTCAAGTCTGTTCCCAAACATAAAACCCCGTTTGCGACTGTTGATTTTTAATGTTCAAGCAGTAACTTTAACCAATTTTGTTATTATAAACGCTAAGTTTAATCGTTTGGACGAATTTACAAATTTAAGCAGTAAGTATAACCTAAGTAAACAGTAACTAGGTAAGCTAAATAGTTAGAATTTTATTTTCGGTTTTAGGTATTCTGTGGTTGTGGTAGGCATATGTAGCCATAATAATCATCATCATCATGCCAGTCGGAAGAAACGTCCTTCACCAAAGATGTCTACGATGAACGGTCCTGTTCTGCGACCCGCATCCATCGGCTACCCGCGACCTTTACTACCCACGTCATCGGGACGTGCCTCCACTCTCGAGTGGAAGCCACGGTAACCTTCCGGCCCCATCGGCCATCTGTTCTGCGCACTATATGGCCTGCCCATTGCCACTTCAACGTACTAATCCGTCGGGCTATGTCGGTGACTTGAGTTCTACGTATCTCCTCATTTCTGATTCGATCCCGTAGAGAAACCGCGAGCATAGCCCTCTCCATAGCTCGTTGAGCGACTTTTATTCATAAAGCCAAAAGTGAAGGACCACCTCTCGGTTCCATATGTCATCACTGGTAACACACAGGTACCATCCGAGTTAGATTCGACGATTGACCTCTTTCTCGAAGTTGGACCTACCTAATTGGACTGTTTGTCCTAGATATACATACGCGTCGACATATTCAAGAGCCGAGTTCTCAACCATAACTGGGGTAGGCCCGACGTGGACATTCGACATAATTTTTGTCTTGTCTATGTTCATTATAAGCCCTACCCGTTGGAAGACTCGATTGAGGCCTTCGAGCATCGTGCTGAGCTCTTCCATCGACTTTGCCATGATCACAGTATCAACTCCAATAGAAAATTTAAACCCCTATTATATATGAAATTGCCGATTATTTTTTCTATTAGTATTGTACTACTTAATTGGAAAATTAACTGTTTCAGTCATTTGGCACTACTTTTTTAACATTTAATCTAACTGTTAACAGAGAAATGGTGACATATCTGGTTTTCGTTTATTATAAGCAATTAATAAATCTGTGCTATCATTTAAACTAATTGTTTCGTTTCTTTTTGTTTTTATTTGATAATGATGTTCGAACCAATAGCATTTATGGTATAACTTACCTACTGTTATGTGTTTTACTATTTTTTAACCATTACTTGTTACTATTTATGACTAGTTAGTCTTACTGAAACCTGCTTTGCTTTTTAATGTTTTTCAGTTTAATGTTTGTAGTAAATTAAACTAATTGTTTCGTTCACTTGATAATAACATTCGAACCATTAGAGTTTCCTGCTTTAACATAATGAATTTTTGAAATATAGTGGTCAGTAAGATCTATTAGGCCACCATTAAAATTAACTGTTTCAATCATTTGATTATACTGTTTCAAGCAGTAGTTGTCACTACTACATTAAATTTATTTTTTGATAATTATATCAATAAATCTTACTGTGTTAAATAGTTCATTTTACTGTCTTGTTCATTTTGAGACACGATTCTAACCATTAAAACTAACTGTTAATAAAGTAATGGTTGCGATTGATTTCTATTATTGTGATTTCAGTAAAAAGTAATGTTCTAACAGTTACAGTTATTGTTTTGTATTTTACTGTTTTTCAAACATTAAAATGTTACTATTTATGACTAGTTAGTCTTACTGAAGACCGCTTTGCTTTTAATGTTTTTCAGTTTAATGTTTGTAGTAAATTAAACTAATTGTTTCGTTCACTTGATAATAACATTCGAACCATTAGAGTTTCCTGCTTTAACATAATGAATTTTTGAAATATAGTGGTCAGTAAGATCTATTAGGCCACCATTAAAATTAACTGTTTCAATCATTTGATTATACTGTTTCAAGCAGTAGTTGTCACTACTACATTAAATTTATTTTTTGATAATTATATCAATAAATCTTACTGTGTTAAATAGTTCATTTTACTGTCTTGTTCATTTTGAGACACGATTCTAACCATTAAAACTAACTGTTAATAAAGTAATAGTTGCGATTGATTTCTATTATTGTGATTTCAGTAAAAAGTAATGTTCTAACAGTTACAGTTATTGTTTTGTATTTTACTGTTTTTCAAACATTAGTTGTTATTATTTATGACTAGTTAATCTTACTGAAGACCGCTTTGCTTTTAATGTTTTTCAGTTTAATGTTTGTAGTAAAAAAATATTTTTTTCAGGCAAGAAAAATAAAATAGTATTTTGCTCGAATCTTAACTTCTGTTGGTTTCTTACTATTTTTTGATAGAGGTTAACAGAGGTCAGTTAAAGTTAGGTAGGTGCAGGTTCTCTTTCATAGGTAAACTGTTATAAGTGTTTCTGCAAATAGAGCGTACAGTGCCAAGAATAGGTACCTAAGGTTCATTGATTTTCCTTGTTCCGTTTCGAAATAGAGTTTATACAGGTTGTCGCACAATAGAGGAACTTTTTAATAAAGCCAAGACGTGTCAGCCATGGAATGTTCATCATCATCATCATCATTATATCAGTTACAGGACGTCCACTGCTCCACCATCGAGTTACAGAACGACCGATCTTGTGCGGCCTCCTCCCAACGACTCCCAGTCTTTCCATATAGTGGGTAGCCTACGCTGCGCTTTCCAGTGCGTAATTTCCAATTGAGACCTTTCTGCCCCAACGGTCGTCAGTTCTTTGAGCTATGTGCCCTGCTCACTGCCACTTCAGCTTGCTAATCCTATGTGATATTTTTATTTTATTTCGAACAAAATACACAGCTGTTAGCAGATATAGAAAACTTACAGCCAAGTAAGGATTTACATTCTAAAATTCAAATACTTATAGATTAACAACATATATAAGCATAGGACCATGATTTAAACATTATAGAATTACTATAAAAACAATCTATAAACATAATTAACACAACAACCATAACCACACACTGAACATTAAAGATATACATTCATACAAGTAGCTAATGTAAAAAAAACGAATGTGCTTTAGAATTGATTAATTGAAAATACAGTGTAAACTCCATCTAACGTCACTCGTTTTAACGACAAACTCTCTAAAGCGTCGAAATCATTCGGCTTTGGTTGGTTTAGCTTGTCTTGCATACAATGGTACACTCTGTATAGCATTACACCCACTCTCAATAACGACAACAATTTGTAATAAAAAGTTCTTTTTAAGTTGCCAAATTAGTAAAAACTGCGCAGCTGTGTATATCCTTTTGTCGTTTTATTATCCTAAGACCATAATAAACTCTACTGTCGGCATCATACACACCAAACTTTCTAAGAAATCCGTTCTTTTGTTTACAAAATGGGATTGCTTGCATGTGTAGCTGCAGACTGTTGTTAGTAGAAGTGATGGATTTTATCTATACGTTGTCATATTCTTAGTAGCTCACAAACTTTCAAATTGTAAACATGGCTAGTAAGAGAAAATCACTGTGTATTGACGAAAAAGTTTTGATGATACGCGCGATAGAGGCGGGAGAGAAAATTAAAACAGATTTTTATTGTAGGTACAATTACAATTTAACAAGACAAATCAGAAATAAACGTTTTCTTTTTCTAATACAGATTTTACTTCTCTCGATTTAACGACAACTCTCTATAACGTCAAAATATGCTCAGTCCCTTGAGTGTCGTTATATAGAGTTTACACTGTACTTTATTGCACTTATAAAAGTAGTACAAAGGCGAACTTAATGCTAAAGAGCATTCTCTTCCAGATAACCATTGTGTATAAAGACCAACTTGTAGATAAAGATGTGTAGGTAGTGGACAGGAAAGGGAACTAATGAAAAATTTGCACAGGACTAATAAAATAGCATAGGTACATACTATTTAAATACTTTTTATCATAGACTAAACTATGACAATATTAAATATAAATACATACATAACAATAGAAGAAGTGATAAGGAAAGATTAAGTTGCTCACTTTTGTTCGGTTTGACCGAGAAGGTGCCTATAGATTCTCAATCTGAATGCTTCCACTGAAGTAGCCTCGAAATAGTTTGGTGGCATATTATGGTGTAAGAGTCAGAGTAAGTAGCCGTGTTATGGTGTGGAGTAATCAATTGTAAACGACGAGACGATCGCATAGGTCTGTCCTCGGTTGATACGGATGCAAATCGCTCTCTGAGATAGCTGGGAGATAGAGGGTTGCGAAGAATACTAAGGATAGCATGTGCGCATCTCGACGAGCTATGATGTCAAGTCATTTTAACTTCTGACGAAATACCGAGACATGGTCATATTTTCGTAGGCCGTAGATATAGCGAATACAGAGATTCTGCAGACGCTCCTACCTGTTCAGTTGCTCTTCCGTAGCATCGGGATAACATACATCCGCATAATCTAGGATGGGTAAGAGTAACGCATAGAACACACGACTCAAGTAAAACTTCTTTTTCAAAATATTAATTTATAAAATTGTTCAATTACAAAATTGTCCACACGTCTGTAGGTCGATCAGTCTATGTTCATTCTGGACAGACGCAACTCGCACTCGCACATTAACGTTTAAAAATATACGAAACTTAACTCTCTCTCTTTCTATCTTCACTAACTTACCTATATCTCCCTCTCAACTTCCGTTCGCACTTTTCGTAACGCATTCACCAGCTTACTCCCCAAGTCAAGCGTGTGTAAAGAAGTTTTACTTTAATAAATAACGTTTATTAAATTAACCACTTATATACCTACAAACAAACATCCTTAATTTATGTACTTCTGAGTAGTGTAGTGTATACCTAAATACTCCGTCCACATCTGTACTGACTGTGTGAGCTTTAGAGAAGCATGTTTCATGCTATGGCTGTGACTTCGGTTAGGTCTATAACCTCCGCATTACTGATTCGATTCTTGGTGTGTTGTCAAGCCCTAAATCTTATAGCTAGAGGATTAATTATTGTGTTAGAGTTCATAGTAAATGCTTAATTTCTAGTTTTATTCAGATTGTCTTGATAATTTATAAGAAATCATTATTTGCAAAGTTAGGCTGAAGATTTTTAACTCCTGTTGGCTGTTCAAATCTTTTGCTACAGCGCATTTTCCATTTAAAACTTTAAAGAATCATCTGAAGTTTAATGTGACGCAATATAAGCGTTTTTTATTAACTTACTAAACTCGTTTTTGGGTATGCAAATAATCATTTTGAATCTAGCAAATTCAAATACAAATCCGTTTATTAAAACAAGTACAAACAGGTTAAAGATGGGATGATGAAACTGCAAAAATTAAAGGAACAATTGCGAAGCAACTTCAACGGCAACCTTCTTAGAAATAGTAGAAACATGTTTAGATATCTGGCCATAGAATCAAATAAAATAAAATCAATTCAATTTATTTGCTGACTGTAATTACAATGATATATTACGTGTAGGTATTTTATGTACAACATTAAATTAAAACATGAGCTATTGTTGTAATATAGGTTTTATTCAAATCAATTACCATAGACAATTTAAAATATTTCACCAACCTTATTATCAAGTCATAAAATATCAATGAAAAAGCCTGTATAAATTAAGCAAATCATATTCATTCATCATTTAAGTAAATTGACTGAGCGGTTTCGTGGCAAATGCGCCCCAGATTTGATGTTCAAAAATGTAAAAAATTGTTTATTGAAAATGTATCGAATACAAGTTAGTATTAAAGCTACCGGTATTAAACCCACCTCTGAAAACAGTTAGTGCGATTCCGGATGTGCGTTTTAAATTAATGTCGGACATAACATCTTACATACCTACCTACCGACATAACCATCTTTTTGATTTTTTTTATCCTGTCCATCCAAAGGTTGTCTGGAAGAGATCGCTTTTAGCGATACGACTGCCCATTGTACTTACCTTTATTTTTGTATATTTCTTTGTATTGTTAATTTTGTTGGTGTGCAATAAAGAGCATTATATTCTATTCTATAACAAAACAGGTTGTATAATATTTAATGATGAATAGCGGTCAATAACTTTCACTTTTCCTCCAGGTTTCTTCAACCAGCAACAGCGTCAACCCTTCAGCTTTGCCCAGGATCTGGGCCACATCAGAGACACTATAGGAGGCTTTCTCAGACCAAACCATAACCGGCCCAACAACAACAACGTCAATCAAAATGGCCGACCGAACTATTCTCAAAATGACCGACCTAATAACCCTCAAAATCAGAACGATTATGGACAACAGAGGCCAGTGTCTTTCCCGACATCTACCCCTGAGGAAGCACCAAACTTTGACCAGGGAGGTTCCTACCAACAAGGTTTCAACCAGGGAGGTTCCAACCAGGGGAATAACCCGAACTTCCAAGGGAATGATCAAGTTTACACTCAGTCACCTTTCTCAAACCAGGACAACCAGCAAGGACAAGTGAACTTTGTGAATAACGATGGGTCTAGCTACCAGCCGAATCAGGATCAAGGCTCCCAGGACCAGCCAGGCCAGGGGACTGTCTTTGTTAACAATGATGGTGTTAGTTCAGGTAGGGTTACCACTTAGGTATTTTTTATGGCCTATCAAGCTTTCGTCCGCGTTTTCACACGCGTGGTTAAGAATACATTACACTATTTGCACAGCAAGTAAAAAGTAGGTATATGCCTCAATCCCGGTCATTATCTCACAATATACCATATCTAAATATCCAGCAGGTTTGTCGTGAAAACGTAGAAACAAACAGACGGACAGGCAGGTTATTTATTATAGTTTGTTTAGTCTAAACCTACAATTATTTTCATATAAAAGTTACAATCAAAACTTTTAAAAAAAACAAGCATCCTCTCCATCCATCACATGAACAAACAGAACTTTGTTTTTATGTGACTGTATGTTTCTTACATCATGCCTGTGGGATTTACGATTTATTGATCTTACCTTTTGATATTTTCCGTTGCAATCTTGAATTTCAACGGGGCAATGCAGCCATTGTCTCGGGGACACTTCCGCCTGATCCGTAGTGAACTTATGTATAGATCGTTTACAACGGTCTTCAGATGATTCAAAACAATACAAATGTGTTATTTCAGTATCTTAATCAATACGTTAATACTAGTGGTTCGTCTCGAACTGAGATCTCGCAAGTCTCCCATAAAAACAAAAATATATTCGTAATCTTCGACTATCAAAATAGTGCCACGAAATGTTTAACCACCTACTTGACCTACAGTTTTATTCAAATTACAGGTAACGGGAGTCCATATCAATTGGTTACTCTTTTTTGGGGGTAGAAATAGAATCCCTATACTAGTGTCACTAAAGCTACACGCATACCAAATTTCAGCACTGTGGGGTCACTGGTGTACCCTTGAACTTCGTAAAGTTCAGTTTTTATTATGGCTAATAACTTAAAAACGGGGTCGAAATGTACTCACAAATACCTTTTATTAGACGTGCGTTTGACCGGATAGTCCCATTTTCTTATACCCCTCTTCAACTTCAATATCTCAATAACCCCTCGACATTTTTAGCTCATTTAGTTACACCAGAATTGTGCTATCACTACCTACCTATATACCAAATATCACGATGTTCGGATAAACGCTTCGAAAGTTATCTTCGGACAAACAAACATCCATACATACATACAACGCCGATTTGCCCAAGTTGATTTAGCTCGCTTCGCTCGATCAATAAATGTTTGGAAATCTCCTTTAAAGTGTTTTACACCTGTGTTAGGAGACTACGCACTTCCTTAACAATATATCTAAGTAATTAAGTTATAAGAAAAACAATATGTAAAGTAAAAGACATAATCGAGAAAAAATATAATCATCTGTTTGTACTGTTGATTCATATGTTTGGTTTATAGTATTAATGAGATTATTTTAAATAACTAAACAATTAGATTCTTACTGTTTATAGTTATATTTTGTAATGTAATAACCAACAAAAGATGAATGTCAACAGGATCTTACGACGGCCCCAACGACGCAGTAAACTTCGACAACAACCAAGCCAATACAGAAGGCCCCGTCCTAACCACACCTAGGACCGAGTCCAGGAACAACTTTAACTTCGAAGAGGAGCCGACATTCCGTAAGTTATAACTTATTTATTTTCTTCTAGCTGACCCGCGTTCTAAATAAAATATAGCCTACTAGCTGGCCCGCCCACGGCTTCGCGGTTAATCAATAAAAAACATTACCCTCCTTCTGTGCAGTCGGGTAAAAGTAGCCTATGTCTCAATCCCGGTCACAATCTATCTATATACTAACGATACATAGGTAGTGCATCTAAAGAATACCTCATAATTTTAACCCTTTACTTTATCCCCCCTCCACCTTTAGGGATGATTTTGCAAAAAAGTTGAAACGCGTATTTCTTTATTTCATACCAAAAGTCTAAATATGAATGTTAATTGCCCATACACACTTTAAACCCATAATTCATCCCCTGTAAGAGTTTACTATACCTCATCCCAAACTCGAATTACACCCCCGCTTCTCCGCGAGCTGCTGCGCATCCTATCTCGCCGTGGTTCATATGTTTGTCGGTTTTTTATCATTCAGTCCCTTCATTTTCTTGTTGTGCTTATTTCTCATTACTGCGTTTTTTTACAAAAACCAACTAAATATTAAATTCTACTTATGAATTACGTGATCGTTTTTAGCGACAAGTGTCACAGGTACCTCGTCTGAAAGCCGGGGCCAGACTGAATCGCGGACCGGGCGTCCGAAGCGAATGGTTTCATTAGTGCAAAACTTAAGTATTTTCGTTTTATGGTAAAATCAAAATCTATTTTGAAAATTTAAAACACAGGTGCTCTTATTTATGTTGCGTAGAATTACTGTATAAAGTTTCAAGATCTAAATTGAAGTATTCATCGCATAAGAACGGTTTAAAAATAAATTTGGAGTCATCTTTGGATTTTTTTCTATAGAGAAAATTTTACGGAATCGTGTTTTCACAACACAGGCGCTCTAGCACGTATCCTTAACTATAACATATATGAATGAAAGCACATAATTTGTTGAACAAAACATTGTTTCTCAATAAGCGATTTATCGTCTCCCCAGGTATAGTGCGCCCTTAAGATTATTTTTTGAGAAAAAAGATAGCCTTCTCCTTGCCAAATTTCATTACGATCTATTCAGCCGTTTATTCGTGAAAAGGTAAGAAACAAACACAGTTACTTTCGCATTTATAATAGTACTTATGGATTATGTATGGTCTTGAGTACTTACAAAAATTCCATAGAAAAAAGCACTTTCATTCTTTTCCAGAATTTTAAAGAAAAACAACTTCTAAATGTTTTTCCTTCTAAAAACTTTAATCGGGTGTTATTTTAAAAAAATGCCTAATCTGTGCATCCGTTATCAACTCATGCGCCTTCTAACGAACACCATTTCTTTTTTTATTTTATAAAGAGGCTGCAGTGGCCCCAAATGTTGCTTATTTTTTATTGTTTCGTTATAATCAAGTATTCAGTGAACTTGCGGGTTTTGACATTGGTATGACCACCACAAATATCCTAACGTGTGACCGTGGCAGGTACAAAGACTTTAATAACGTGAGTCTCACACGACGGTGCTTGTGGCGTCTGCACCACAGCAACAAAAATGTGTCCGACCGAGCAGTAGCTAGTGCTGGATTTTGCAAATCTCTTGAAATCTCAGGATTTTTAGAATTTTCAATAAAATACAGCTTACATTTTAACACGTTCCCAGCGGCACATTATCTGTACTTTCCATTACTGCGTTACGGGTCGTTTTAAACCTTGTCCTAAACCAGAGATTGTAGCGACACGAGGCATATTAAACCCCACCGCCCGCAGGAGACTAAAATCCTTTTTTTGGCGCCAAATAAGATAAAGTGTACTGTTTTTTTTTTGTGCAGCAAAGGTCTAAGAAACCCGGTATTGAGGTTGGTATACCATAGAACTAGGAATCAATAGCACATCTCAGATATATATTTATCTCTTTCCTACACTGAACCAGATGGAAGTTATGCCTCCTGCACGACAGAGACGTTTAAGTTTTTTCTTACCGCTACTATAAAGATGAGACACGGACAGGGTGTTTCAAGCCATGTTTCGCACTTATCGTGTTAAAGATCTTTTTAATAAAAAGTTAAATAAACTAAAAATAATCTTGCTTTGGTAATAATTGCACAATTAAAATCAATACATATTTTATCCAAGAAGGAAGGTACATCATCTGTTTTATTATACTGAATATGTGAAGATACCTTTTTAAGTAAGGCTTTTTCTTGAATACTTGCAACGCGTGAACGAGATCCTCAGGGTATAAAAACGATAATATTACAATTTTTTAAAATTGTTAAGTTGGTACGTTTGAGAGTAAATTCTCAAACTGTAAAAAATCTCAGGATTTTTCAATGAATATCAGGACTTTTGATGTCATCTCTCCGAAACTGTTTACGACCGCTTTGGAAGATGCCTTCAAGCTTCTGGAATGGAAAGGACTGGGCATCAATATTAACGCCGAATACATCACTCACCTTCGGTTTGCCGACGATATTGTGGTCATGGCAAAGTCGATGGAAGAGCTCAGCACGATGTTCGAAGGCCTCAATCGAATCTCCCAACAACGGGTAGGGCTTAAAATGAACATGGACAAGACGAAAATTATGTCGAATGTCCATGTCCCAGTTATGGTTGAGAACTCGGCTCTTGGCGTTGTCGACGCGTGTGTATACCTAGGACAAACAGTCCAATTAGGTAGGTCCAACTTCGAGAAAGAGGTCAATCGTCGAATCCAACTCGGATGGGCAGCGTTTGGGAAACTTCGCAACGTCTTTTCGTCCAACATACCTCAGTGCCTTAAGACGAAAGTCTTCAATCAATGTGTGTTACCAGTAATGACATATGGAACCGAGACGTGGTCCTTCACTATTGGCCTTATGAATAAGCTCAGAGTCGCTCAACGAGCTATGGAGAGGGCTATGCTCGGTGTTTCTCTACGGAATCGTATCAGAAATGAGGAGATACGTAGGAGAACTCAAGTCACCGACATAGCCCGACGGATTCTTGTTGAAGTGGCGATGGGCAGGCCATATAGCGCGCAGAACAGATGGCCGATGGGGCCGGAAAGTTCACTAATGGAGGCCACGGACCGGCAAGCGCAGCGTAGGACGTCCACCTACAAGATGGGATGACGACTTGGTAAGAACCGCAGGTCGGCGTTGGATGCAGGCCGCTTCCAACCGCAGTTCCTGGAGATCAATGAGGGAGGCCTTTGTCCAGCAGTGGACGTCCTACGGCTGATATGATTATGATGATGATGATGATCTGGACTTTTCTCCGGACTTTTGATTTTTCATCGATAACCCTAAGTTAGTGTGAATCGGAATCATGAAGTGCGAGATGTTGCGTTGTGGCCGCGATGTCGTCCGTATTGACCACGCGTTCGCGACACAGTTAAACGCGACTGCAAAGTGTGGTATGTGCGAATGGTCTGCGTTTTCATACGATTGTGGCCGGCCACATTTTTTTTGATTTGATGTTTTTTTATACTTCAAAGAGATTTAACAAGTTTATGGGCCACCTGATGAAAGAGAATTGACTCGTAGGTCAACCTTAGAAACGTGCTCTACGATGTCTTCATCCATCAACTTGAGGCATACAGGTGTAAAGGCTCATGTGTCTGTAATTTCACCGGCCACCACACCCTTCAAACCGAAACACAGCAATGCTGCTTAGTTGTGGTTGTGGTTGACGCCCGTCAGGACGCTTAGAGGCCGTAATGACCTTCGAAATTTGACACTTTGACCAGTAAACAGTCTGTTTTGATCAGACCCTACTTTAAAAATAACAATAATTTAAACAGTTTTATCTGCCGCTTTAAACTAAAACCCGATAAATAAGTTGCTAATTGCTTAAGGGAAACAAATCGATTAAAGTTCAGCAAATTAAGTGTGGCGTGAACACTCAGAATTTCGCCTGATTGCACGACGCGCGGCGCACTCGACGGTAATGACGATTGTAGTTAAAGCCTGCGATTAGTTGAAGCATTTAGTATGAAACTAAAGGCCAATACCCGTAATCAAATCTAGTCAGATTCAAGATTGAAGGTTTGATTTAATCTCGACGGCTGTCAATGTTTGACGTAACAGTGTGATAATTGATCAAGCGAAGCGAGATCTGCAAACCAACTTGGGCAAATCGGCGTTGTATGAATGTATGTTATGGATAACTTTCCAAGCATTGACCCATCGTGAAATTGTATATACTTATAGGTAACTGATAGCACAATCCTGGTGTGTCTAAATGAGCTAAAAATGTTGGGGGGGTTGAGATAGTGGGGGTTCAAGAGAGGTAAAAATTAGGGGACTATTAGGTCAAGTGGGATGTTTAATGAAAAGTCTTTATTAGTACATTTTGAACCCCGTTTTTATTTTCAGTTTAATCCTTGTAGTTTTTGAGTTATTTATTAAGCATAATAAAAACTGAACACTAACGAAATTCACACATACTGCTTGATAAATAAATCTTACTTAATTTAAAAATATATATTTATGAAAATATAAAATACACATATCATTTTATTTAAATGCTTCCACGGCATCGTTATTTCCTTATACATAGTTAAATAATAATCCTACTAATATTATAAAAACGCGAAAGTTTGTATGTATGGATGTTTGTTACTCTTTCACGCCGGAACGACTGAACCAATTGCGATGCAATTTTGTATAAATGTAGATTATAACTTGGATTAACACATAGGCTACTTTTTATTGACAAACAACGCGAGCGAAGCCGCCGGCGGCAGCTAGTCTGTTATATGTATGTATTTTCCAAGGTTAAGGCTGTGGTCATTTGAACGCTGTGAGGCAGTGAGGCTACCTATCACACAGATTTGAGTGGGTTATTTATAAAAATATTCGCATGCATAATTGAAACTAATTAATTTTCGAGCAAATTCGTGTTGTTGAGTGTTATTTGCTTGTTATGACAAAATTGAATCAGATGGAATAGAAAAAAATATTCTGATGTGTTGTCATTGGCGCAACTTGACTTCACCATCATGTTATCGATACTCAAAAAGAGCAAATAAGTTAAAAGTGCATATTCTAACTATTTATACACTTACCAGCGCACTTCTCGACAACGTAATAAAGCTCATCCACATGTCGTCGACAATTGGGTATCGCGCACCACACGCTTCACGCGATCTTTTCTACCATGGGGTAGAAACTTGCAAGATGCGGAATGAGCTACCATCTGAGGTTTTCCCGTTAGGCTACGACATGACACGCTTCAAGAAAAATCTAAAGAGGTTTCTACAGTGTAAGACAGAGGTTCCCAATTTTATTTGGCCATGGAACCTTAATTGATCATAATTTTTTTGTCGGAACCCTAGCTGGCTATTTTGATAACTAAAGTGTTTACCTTGTAGTTGAATATATTCATGTTAGACTCGAAGAATGAACAAATTATAAATGAAAATATTTATTATAAGTATTGCAAATAATTTATTGTAACAAAGAAATACAATGTACCTAGGTAATAATTTATTGTGAAGAAGATAATTTTTTCGCATTATTTCTTATAATAGCCGTAAAATTAGGCATTATGTCTGACAATTGAACGCAAACCAATCTCGCATCGGTAAGTCTTCACAAACTGAATCAGAACCAGAACAGCTTTCTCAACGATTGCCGGGTATTCATCTATAAGTACAATTCAATTTTAACTCTCGGACAGACCGAGGAACTCCTGTGACCCATTCACGGAACCCCAGGATTCCGCGGACCACCTTTTAGGAATCACTGGTGTAGGTAACGCTACGACAATACCCCGGGTATTGCCGGTGTCAATAGGCGACGGTGACCGCTTACCATCAGGTGGGCCGTAAGCCTGTTTCCCCACAAATAACAGTAAAAAAATATTTATTTTTGAAAATATCCTTCTTGTATTACATCTATCTTGTGGATGATAATGACAATGGAATTAACTAGAACCTTGAATTCAATGACCGGTAAAAACTATTCGTAGTGATTCAAATAAATATTAACATCACTCATGCTCTAAACGTTAGTCATTGTTAGCTAGATACCTGATGCGTAAATGCGATTTACGCCCCTAGGACCGTAAGTAAATTTGAAAATAAATTGAGGCTCATTGCATTCATAATACATAAACTAAAATAAAATACCACCTCCGTGACAAATCCTTACTTCTATTTAAATTAAAAGTGGTTACATTCATAAATGCTGAAATTGAATATAACCTCCAAGACAAATTCTTATTTCTAATAAAAAATAAAGAAACAACATTTATAAATGCTTTCGTGAAATACAACCTCCATGACAAATCCTTATTTGTGTTTAAAATAAAAGAGGTTACATTCATAAATGCTGAAATTGAATATAACCTCCAAGACAAATTCTTATTTCTAATAAAAAATAAAGAAACAACATTTATAAATGCTTTCGTGAAATACAACCTCCATGACAAATCCTTATTTGTATTTAAAATAAAAGAGGTTACATTCATAAATGCTGAAATTGAATATAACCTCCAAGACAAATTCTTATTTCTAATAAAAAATAAAGAAACAACATTTATAAATGCTTTCGTGAAATACAACCTCCATGACAAATCCTTATTTGTATTTAAAATAAAAGAGGTTACATTCATAAATGCTGAAATTGAATATAACCTCCAAGACAAATTCTTATTTCTAATAAAAAATAAAGAAACAACATTTATAAATGCTTTCGTGAAATACAACCTCCATGACAAATCCTTATTTGTATTTAAAATAAAAGAGGTTACATTCATAAATGCTGAAATTGAATATAACCTCCAAGACAAATTCTTATTTCTAATAAAAAATAAAGAAACAACATTTATAAATGCTTTCGTGAAATACAACCTCCATGACAAATCCTTATTTATATTTAAAATAAAAGAGGTTACATTCATAAATGTTGAAATTGAATATAACCTCCAAGACAAATTCTTATTTCTAATAAAAAAATAAGGAGGCCACATTCATAAGCCTCCATAACAAATCCTTATTTCTATTTAAAATAAAAGATGTAACATTCATAACGAAGACAAATTCTTATTTTTAATAAACAATTATAAAGGCCACATTAATAAAAACTCTATGACACATCCTATTTCTATTTATAATAAAAGAGGTTACATTCATAAATGCTGAAATGAAATATAACCATAAAGAATAATGTCATATCATATTCTTATTTCTATATTATATGAAGGCACCATTCATAAAACCTCCATGACAAATCCTTATTTCTATTAAATATAAGAGGTCATAGTTTAGTTAGTTGTGAAAATAAACAATGGATACCGGGAACGCAAATTTTCTTTTTAGCAACAAGCTGTTGTAGTCTTTATTAAACTTGAAATTGGTCCAACTCATTCAAAATGCTACAATTTAGACGTAATTAATTTCCTGTATTGTCATGTATTCTAAAAGTATCTTTAAAAAAACAACCAGCCTTGTTTCTTGCCTTTCTTTCCTGGCTTGGTCGCGAAGGAACGAACAGGCATTAAAATTAACGTTTCAAAATGAGCCTTGTGATTTTAATTAATAAAAGATCTTGACTTTGACTTTATGAATTTTCTCGTACTCGTGATGCAATGTTATGTTTTAAACTCTGGTGTAAGCTATATATATATATCACTAAATGTATTCTAATAATAAGTAAATAATAACACAAAGGCAATTTTTTATTTGAGTGGTTCAAGTAAAGCCGGATGCTAGTTATTATTCTATTCTGTGTAACTTGTAGTGCCTTTTTTGTAGAGTTATTATCGGTCGTAAATTTTAACAACAAACCACTCGATGTGATCATGTGGTTATTTTAACATGCTCACTCGCCGTCAAAATGTAAATAGCTCAAGATATACTAATTTACAAATGTACCAACCGAAACAACTTCGGAACACTTCTATGTTTAGTTATGTACGTGGGATATAGATACAAAAAATTCAGGAAATGGCTACAATAAAAAGGGGCACTCCGGAAGCGCCGACAGAAGTGAAAACTTGAACAATTACGAGATACTTCATGTTTTCTGTTAGTATCCCGAAGTTTCTATCACTACACTACCCACATACATACATCCTACATATATTCATAGATTCTGTGAATTATAAACAATTTATATGAATATAAATACAATGTAAACTCCATGTAACGTCACTCGTTTTAACGACAAACTCTCTAAAGCGTCGAAATCACTCGGCTTTGGTTGGTTTAGCTTGTCTTGCATACAATGGTACACTCTGTATAGCATTACACCCACTCTCAATAACGACAATAATTTGTAATAAAAAGTTCTTTTTAAGTTGCCAAATTAGTAAAAACTGCGCAGCTGTGTATATCCTTTTGTCGTTTTATTATCCTAGACCATAATAAACTCGACTGTCGGCATAATACACACCAAACTTTCTAAGAAATCCGTTCTTTTGTTTACAAAATGGGATTGCTTGCACGTGTAGCTGCAGACTGTTGTTAGTAGAAGAGATGGATTTTATCTATACGTTGTCATATTCTTAGTAGCTCACAAACTTTCAAATTGTAAACATGGCTAGTAAGAGAAAATCACTGTGTATTGACGAAAAAGTTCTCTCCATTTAACGACAACTCTCTATAACGTCAAAACATGCTCAGTCCCTTGAGTGTCGTTATATAGAGTTTACACTGTAAATAAATAAAATAAATAATTGCTGGACATTTCACACAGCGCTATCTAGCCCCAAACTAAGCAGAGCTTGTACTATGGGAACCAGATAACTGATAGAATACTTATATACTTTTTTTTGTAAATACATACTTACAATATATAGAAAAACAACCAGACCCGGAACAAATATCTGTAGATCATGCAAACATTTGTTCCGCGGCGGGAATCGAACCCACTACCTCCTGCGTCTCTGCCGGCTGTTCGCCCACTGCGCCACGGAGGTCGTCAAATATAAATATAAATATAGGTATATATATTATAACCTAATTACTAAGCAAAACAAGCACATGAGTATAGTAAGTACCTAATATGTAACAGACTTGAACTTGAGAGAGCTTAAGTATTTCTTTTAAATACTTACTTTGTTATTTATATAAATTTATTCTTTTTTTAATTATTGCTTAAACTTAACTAACCTATTTTTGCTAGACCTAATTAAAAATATTCATATGATGGGAGAAGCGACTGGCACCTGAAACACAGTTTTATACTACATAGTTCGGGAGCCTATGGATTCAAATTTACTATGTCATACTTAATTATGTCAATAAATATTTTTTTACTTATATACAGAGGTACTTATCTTCTGAAAGACTCGGACACTTCCATACATACGGCACCCGCAGTCGGCACAGGCTCGAGTCAATATTGAGATCACTTACCAAATCGTCGAAGCTGACGCATGTCATGGCTCCGGCCTTCTACAACAAGCTTCCCGACACACTCACGCAGGCTCCTAGCTTATTTATTTTAAAAAAAGAATAAAACGCTGGCTTATTGAGCAAATTTTTTATAAATACGACGAGCTTATAACTGTTAGATGAAGGATTATTTATTTTGTATTAATTTATTGTTATTATTGTTGTTTTTATTTATGAATGAACTAATTATATTTCAAATAAAATATAATTAGTTCATTCATAAATAAAAATTAAAATTGTATACAAAACAAGATAATAGCCTATAATGTTTATTATCAATAAATTACTATTATGACTATTATGAGGTGTCGGTAACGGTAACAGTGTCGCGAGTTCAATGGGTTTTCCCCATCTGAAAAAATGTCTAACGTGCCTAAAGTAGTTTTCACTTCAAAAAAAAGGTGTGTGTGTGTACATATGTACGCACGTAAGAAGTTATACTTCATTGGCGTCAGAACAAAAATAGCTAAAAATTTCATCCCGTATTCTGTAACTCTTGGTTTGTAAAAGGGATGATAAATTAATAAATAATATAGTTAGGAGTTTCCACGGTAACATGAGAGACAGTTATCAGCTAACTTCATCATGTTGCTTTTTGGGTGTTGGTGTGCGCGCCCATCGTAAATTGTACCTACTCTCATAATTTTTTCCAAACGCGCCAAAATGTACCTACTCCCATATATTTTTCCAAACGCGCCAAAAGAAGTAAAAAAAGCGGAACGGAATTCGAAAATGGAACTCTTTGGGAATAGTAACATACAGGACAGTAACATTACTTCGTAATTTGCGAGACTGTCATTTGTTTTTTCATTGTGACGTCCTATAGAAAATTGTGTGTCGGTATTACAATGTATTTAACTCGTGAAATTTTTCGCTAATTTTTTGTTATGATTTTCACTGTGGCTTACCTAAGTTAACATGAGAGTTTCCAGAGATTTTAATTAGCATTTGGTGATGAAGCCCCATGTTGTAGCACTGTGTATTCGTGGTTCGGAGAATTTGGGTAGACGTGGACGTGATCATCTCCATGACGATGTACGTGAAGGTCGGAGGCGACTGCGGTTACAGAATCCAATATTGATACCGTACGACAATGCCGTACGATAGCAAACTCGTATACTGTATTAGCCAAGTAAAAAATATTTAGCATATGCATCTGAAGCCAATGTAATGTAGTGTTATTCTATGATCTAACGAAAGGTTCGGAAGCTTTGCACTCGATGTACAGTGCCACCAACTTATCTGTGCAGGTGGATAAAATTAGAACTAATCCCTACAAGAACCAAGTTAGATACAAATTACAGCTGTTCGGTAGACACTAGCGACCCCCTTCAATTCACAGATAACTTGGTAGATCTGTACACCGCATGATCCAAAAATTACTGCATGTCGAGTGGCGCAGTAAATGGAGGACATTCATTGGCGGTCTATAAGATCTTGACAAGCGACGAAACGTCACGGTTATCAATATTATCGTGACGGTTTTATCGTCAGTTTTAGGTGCAAACCCACATCTTGTAAGTTATATTGTAAGGTACATAAGCACGCGTTCAAATGTAGCTGGTTTAAAGGCGGACAACAAAGTTTAAAATACTTCCTGAAAAAGAAATAATAATTTCGATATTATTTTAATGAAAAGTTTTTCAGTTTCATGCGTAGAATCATCCCTTTTCATGTTCCTGTACTGTATAATTTATAAGAACGTATTTCCAGGTGAAACCTGCAGGACGATAGACGGAGGATCGGGCAGCTGCATTAATCTGTACTCCTGCCAGCCGCTGCTGAACATCTTAAAGGACTTGCAGACCAACCCTGCTGCAGCCAGGGCGCTGAGGCAGGCGCATTGTGGCTTCGAAGGCAGCAACCCTAAGGTAAGTCTAGTTAGACAAACATATTGTTGATCTTATTCTTGGTCCTGCGAAATGTAAGCGTAAAAGAACTACATTAAAAACTGGATGAGAGAAGTTACCTTGAAGGTATTATTAGATATTAGACACTTAGACATACCAGTTCACGCAAAAAATAATGTCTGTATGGTCCAGAGGCATAAGATATTTAGTCCCTGGCTACATTAGTATTTCTGTGTTTAATAGAAGATTCATGCAGTAGGGAAACTGGAAAGCCCATTTGCATGGGGCTTAAACTTCTGCTAGGTTTCCCAGCGAATAATCAGAGCCGCTTAAAACTACAGTCAATATACACTTAAAAGTTAATAAAAGTTATACAGTCAATATTCTCATTAATCTTTGCAATTTTTTCTCTCCTTAGGTTTGCTGTCCTCTCCCAGGCATACCAACCGCCCTTCCAGTAAGAACCACAACTACGACCACGCCTACTACCACCACCACACCAGCACCCACTCACGCTCCCACTGCAGCTCCAAAAGCAGCTGATGGGGACTTCTTGTCGAGTCTCCCTACGCCACCAGTGTGCGGAGTGAGCAATACTTCCTTGAGCAGAGTCGTTGGAGGTGTTCCTGCTAAGCTTGGTAAGTGGCCAGATTTGGTAACGGTAAGAGTATTGGTTGGCTGGTAGCTGAGAACAAGTGCAGTCATGAAATCGCAGAACTTATCCATATAAAGAACTTATTAAATAAAGATGTAGACAATTTATCCAATCGGTGAATGAAATAGAGGTCGCAGAGAAAAAATACTTCGATGTGAAACACAGGATCAATTGAAGTGGCGTTTGAAACTCATCTGCACTGAAATGTCTCTGGTAATGATAATGACTCTACCACAGATCTTGACTACGATTAAAAACCAGAGATTTCGTATATGAAAACTTGCTTCTGTGCAAATACTCACAGAGAATAGAGGATCAAAAGAGTTGCACTATCTTTAAGATGCTAAAATGGTGGTATTTCCAGGTGCATTCCCCTGGATGGCTCTTCTGGGGTACAAACGAGCTGACGACACGCGCTGGTTGTGTGGAGGCTCCCTCATCTCGTCCCGACACGTCTTAACCGCTGCACATTGCATTCACAACCACGAGAATGATCTGTGAGTACTTTTACAGGGGTCTTTTTTACCCTAGTACGTATCTATTAATGGTATATGGGTATATTGGGTTTAGTGTATGGTCTCAAAACCGCGGAGTTGTTGGCTCTTCAAGACCATGTCTTTCCTGATGAAGGTATATCTGAGCAAGTCCTTTTTCATTTTAAACTTGCCCTGGGCACTCCACAGTCTCTGTATCAATTCATCCAGGTGGAATTTTATTGTCAACTTGCGAAAGGTATTCATTACTTATCTTGATCTCAAGTAATCCATGCCGCTGACATTTATGATTACATGCCTATCTCGATTTAATGTGTGATATAGAAGGGTAGGACGTCTGGAAGCGAGTTGGGTGGACGACGCGGGCCGTCAGTGGGTGAGACTAGCGCAGTATCGTGATGGATGGCACAAACATGGGGAGGTCTATACCCAACAATGGGTGAAGTAAGACTGTGGATGATGATGATAGACAGAGTATCCAATTTTTGTTCATTAATTATCACGCTTGCTTTTTCATGGTCAATGACCAATATGAGGCATGGTGGCCTCGCAAAGTGAACAAACCAATCAAGATCTTGGTTTTCCCTTATCGACATTACTCATTTCGAATTAGAATCAAGTACGTCATTATTTCATCAGAAAGCCATTCTCCAAACAAGGTGTCAATGATATTTGAATTAATGATTCGTTCACTAGGGGTCGGTTAATACGTTTAATAGTAAATCGTTTAAAGGGTAAGGTGTTCGCTTTTATAACAAACTCCCAAGTGATGTACAAAAATTGACAATTAACTAATTTAAAAACGCAATTAAACAAAATCTTTATAAAAAAGCCTACTATAAAATGTCGGATTATTTAGATGATAGAGAAGCTTGAGAAGCTCCAACTTGTTCAAAATGTAACAATTTAGACGTAATTTATTTTCTGTATTGTAATGTATTCTAAAAGGATCATTAAAAAAACAACCAGCTTTGTTTCTTGCCTTTCTTTCCTGGCTTGGTCGCGAAGGAACAGGCAGTAAAATTGACGTTTCAAAGTGATCCTTGTGGTTTTAATGAAAAGATTTTGACTTTGACTTTAATGATTTGCATTTCTACATTATACAATAATAGGTAAATATTGAAAATAATTTATGTAGCGCCTGGTACGAACCACAGGGTGAAGAACATCCACGGAAGTGTCTAGGACGGGCTTATAGATGGACTTTGCTAAGACCTGAACCACCATTTCTGCTTAGTCAACCATTCTATACAGTAAATAGACGGAAAGACGATCTAATAAATGAAATATTTATTTTGCTGGAACTATGGTTGCATAATGATAAGATTGTTACGTATCACAAACGTCTCGGCATTAAAAATTAAAAATAACAAATAGTTGAAATTTTCAATGCCGAAGTTATTAAATTTAATATTCATTCATAAATTAGTCAACGGTTGCTGGAAGCCGTTGAATTGGTCGCTCTAATACTCTATGATGGCCACTACCGAACCTTAGCCTGGAGGCTGTCGTCTATATGATTAAGAACTGCGTCATTATTTCACCAGAAACCCATTCCGGATAAGGAAAGCAAATAAATCCATTCGACCTTATTTAACGCGTAAATTGACCGTGGCCCGTGTATGACGCAGTATGTAGAGCCCGGAACTAAGTCGATTTAGAATGCAATTACTGACAGCTGTGTGGGCACTGGCCAGTTCCTATGGTAATTACTTTTATAGCGGACGTAAAAACTAACTAACATACCTCTACGGCTCTAGCTGCACGTAACATTGCTCTAGATAAATAACCCTATTGTCTATCAATGACTGTGTTGAGTGATATTACAACCTAGTGTTGAATCTTTGATTTCATCATCATATCAGCCAATTAACGTAAAGTCCGTTTCACAAAAAGTCCCGTGGTCGTCTGAGGAACAGTTACGACGCAGTTGATTGAGACGCAGGAGGTAGCGGGTTCGATGCCGCGGAGCAAATATTTGCATGATCTACAGATATTTGATATATTTTTGACCACCTCCGTGGTGCAGTGGGCGAATAGCCGGCTGAGACGCTGGAGGTACCGGGTCGCGTCCCGCCGCGGAACAAATGTTTGCATGATCTACAGATATTTGTTCCGGGTCTGGTTGTTTCTCTATATATTATAAGTATGTATTTACAAAAAAAAATTATATAAGTATTCTATCAGTTATCTGGTTTCCATAGTACAAGCTCTGAAACTGAAAACAGAAGTTATTATATATTATTTCACACCATAATAGGTCTAAAATACATTCAGAAAATCATCAATAAAACAACAAAAGAAATTAACGCCCTAAAACTTATACACCCTTTAATAGGGGGTAACTAATTAAAGCTATCGATAACACATTCATCAGTATATTGGGGTCACATCCCTAATTGAGTAGCTTAAGTTGAGGTTTAAGAGAAACGCAACCTTAAACAGTATGATTCACAGTCTATTTTGTTTGACGATTTTGCATTTTAAACAAAACTAACAAAAAACAATAAAAAATACTTACCGGTGATAGGATATGCCCCCTTTTGTTAAATTTTTGGTTCGGCTATAATATTTACACTCCAAAACGGCACAATATAGCATTTTTATATTTTTTTTGAAGTACGTTTACCCCACAGTAATTGAAACACGACTGAAGTGAGCGAAGTTTGTAGTGCGCGGTACTCCGCGTACTTGGTGTTACGCGGGCTCCGCATACTTACGACTTCTATTGTTTTTTGTGTTCCATGGTTGTCAGGGCGATGGCTCCTGTATTTTTCCATATATATGTAACGGGCAACTTGAGAAGTCTGGTCGCTATGAATAATAACAGGTCTGTATACACAACGCCCGTATTTATTGGGCAATGTAAATAAAACTGCATGACTAATCACAGTAATCACTTTTCCAGATCAGTATTTATAATGACTACCCTATCTTGGGCAATATAATAAAACAGATGAACTGTAGTATACTTGTTTATTCATACAGTAGGTCGTTAGGTTTATATATTTTTATTTTATCACATTGACCGGCTATAAGTAGAAAAGTATTCATACTGCCCGGTCCAGTCCAATTCAAGCCATCTCAGATCTTGATTTATTAAATGGACCACGGGCCATCGGGCATTATTTAAAATGACCTGTTCATATTAATACTGCCTGGTTAATCAAGTTGCCCGTAACATATAGATAAACTACTCAAAACAAAGTAGGGCCCACTTGAAATATTTCGATATTTTGCCCGACACATTTTTTTTGCGAGTTGTTGGCATACTGATGTATGGAAATGTTAAATAGGCATATTTATTGATCATAAATTAACACTTAAACGCCAAGTTTAGGGTAGTTCTTAAGTGGGTAGACAAGAAACAAAATCTTACGATATACCGCAGAACCTGTGAGTGCCATTACATTGTTGCTCAGTGGGGTTTGTTGTGTCTAACGAAGAAGTTATCGTAACCTTACCTTTAATTATCGATTACATTACTGTTTGCATAAACAATGCCTGGTTCTCGACATCACATGGACACGGAATCCGCGACTAGAGCCATTGTTTTGCTTCAGCAGGGAAATTCGCAAAGATCGGTCGCTTCAAGCTTCGGTGTGTCAAGACGAGCTATTCGAAATGTGTGGGAACGCTTTCAAGAGACAGGTAGTGTGAGTAGGAGGCGCGGTTCAGGTAGAACCCGAGCGACAACCTCCCAAAAAGACCGATACATCCGACTCTCTGCACGTCTCGAGCGAACTGTAACTGCACGCATATTGAGAAACCACTTACGTGACGCCACTGGAACGCGAGTGAGTGACCAAACTGTTCGCAACAGACTTCATGAAGACCAACAACGCTCCAGAATGCCAGTTGTTCGGCTCAAATTGACCAGAGCCCACAGTGCAGCGCGATTAAGGTTTGCGCGTGATCACCTCGAATGGACCATGAATAGTTGGAGGACAGTGCTTTTTACAGATGAATCTAAAGTAAAGTTTTTTAATGATGACAGACGCGTACGAGTTTGGCGACGACCTGGAGAACGTTTTACAGAACCATGTATTCGTGAAACTGACCGCTTTGATGGACCCAGTATTATGGTATGGGGTGGGATTAGCATAATGGGCAAAACCGAACTAGTGATTTTGGATGAGGGCAATGTAACGGCCGCCAGCTATGTTCAGCATGTCATCCGACCTTATGTGATCCCATATTCACAGCGAGTAGGCCCTAGCTTTATTCTGATGCAAGACAACGCTCGCCCTCATACTGCCAGAGTGACCCAAAGTGCAATCTCCGATCAAGCATATCTGGGACCAGTTGAAAAGAAGCCTTAAAGACAACCACACTGAAATTCATAGCCGACAGGAGTTGATAACTGCTTTAAAAGTGTGTTGGGAGCAAATTCCAGATGAAAACGTCATCCACCTTATAGAGAGTGTTCCAAACCGACTCAGAGAGTGTGTGCGCAATAGGGGAGGACCTCCGCATTACTAAACATAAGGCATTGAAGCAACCCTAAGAACATGCTTAAAAAAAAATGTGCTCGTGTCTTCAACGTGTTGTTTTGGAAAACCGTGTAATTTTAAGTTAATGTGTAAAACGCGCATTTCTTGACGATTTTTTTGGCAAAAATAAGGCATTGTAATGTTTTCTTAATGATTCTGAATGTGTTAACCTATTTCTAAAATTAAACTTGAAATAAATTGTACGTATTTTTTTTATTTTAATTTAAATCATATTTTATTGGGTGGGCCGGGCCCTCTGGGCCCTATTTTGTTTTGAGTAGTTTAGATAGATAGAACCTCCGCGGTGTGCGGTGGGCGCATAGCCGGCTGAGACGCAGGTGGTAGCAGGTTCGATCCCCGCCGCAGAACAAATGTTTGCATTATCTACAAATATTTGTTCCGGGTCTGGTGGTTTTTCTATATATTATAAGTATGTATTTAAAAACAAAAAGTAAATAAGTATTCTATCAGGTATCTGGTTCCCATAGTACAAGCTCTGCTTAGTTTGGGGCTAGATATCGCCGTGTGTAATGTCCAGCTATATTTAAAAAATAATAAGATCACTCACCTCTCTGATCCAGACAACAATAGCGTTTTAAAGATAGGAAGGGATTTGGCAGATCTAATGAAAGAAGGAAGAGAGTTCCATAAACGGATAGCTTGTACAGTAAAGGAGTTGTCATTAAAGTTAGAAGAGTGGATAGGAGTTTTAAGTTTCAAGTACTTAGAAGAGCGCAAATATATATTTATAGTCGCCACGCAAGTCAAATTGGCTCTGCCCTGCGCGTGATCTTAATAAACCAATAATAATAAAATATAATAAAACTTAGCTTAGCAATAAAACCATAAATACGTATAATAACTACACAGCAGATTGTTAAATTCAAGGTTTTATTTTTGTATAATTCAGAGCCGGCACACACGTTAATCACAAATATACTAATATAACATATAATAAATATGTATACTAATATAATATATATAATAAGTACTATAAAAAATAAAAGAACACCTTTACATGCAAGATGGCCGATGGTACAGTGCATTTTGGAAGCTTGCATGCACCACTATCTAATATACGGCAAAACTTTGCTAGACATTTTCTACGACGTTTTCCACAAAAACATGGAATTGGATTTAGTAATTTTGTATTTGTTTATTACTAGTGGACCCGCCGAACTTCGTACCGCCTTGACATGCATATATCGCGGGCTGTCAATATACGTCACCCTGGTAGAATTGTCAATTGTTGTCCCCGGCCATCATTATGTATGAGAAAATGAATGACTTCCACAAATAATTCAATACCAAAATTAGCCAAATCACTCCACACCCGTTCTCGAGTTTTAGCGAGACTAACGAACAGCAATTCATTTTTATATATATAGACAATATCTCGGGATAACTCCGATCGAAGCATCTGTTTCAAACGATATTCATTTTTTTTATATCCTCTTTGACGATATTTGCAGCACGCATTCTGTCATTTCTATATCAAACGTTATAAGGATACATTATAAAAGCGCTTAGGTTAGATTATAAATAATTTTATATGGTGGTTAAGTATTCTTAAATTTTCTAATTTTGCACGCAATGTTTTAAATTTTTCTTTCATAAGACCCTTCTGACAATAAGAAATACAACATAAAAAGAATTAGCGAAATCGGTTCACGCGTGATGGCGTGACCAAGGGAAATAGGGAATCATATTTATATATAGAGATTTACTTTGGATACAAAATTTCTCAATTAGCCATCCACAAATACATTCTCTCTTAGCATACAAAAGTATTCGAATATCTCGGCACATAGGTAATATTAGGAATAAAATAAAATTGGCTCGTCTTGTTATAGGACCAAGAACACCTAACTACTGATTAAAACGGGCATTTGTACTTTTTTTATTTGTTATCCCGACGTTTCGACAGCAGCAGCGTGTTGCAACAGCCATGGTCACGGGCAGACTGGAGTACTTGAAGCTACCGTGACGATCGATCACGACGCGTATACCTAATAATCACCGGGTTCCAGGACGCCGTCCAAAATGTATAAAGAACAAATTAGCAGTTGTGTAATACAAGCTACCTCTTATATTAAACCAAACAAGAAAGAAATAGAGAAAAAACATTTATTTGTGACGGTACAAAACACACACAGCACACAAGTAAGGTACAAATAACAGAACTAATCCATACACACAAAAACAGAAATACCTAACAAATGTGTGTCTTACAATTACCTATATATAAATGACCGACGTCACAAAAAGGCGTCCCACACAGCATTTGTTGTGCTTTTGGCACAACGCTGATCTTCCGTTGGAACCATTTATAAATAGGATGTCACGGATGACTGCCCGCACAGTACCACAATTACAAAAAAATATGAATATATAGATAAATATAAGTTACCACACTAAGAAAAACTAAATAAATAATATATATAAAATAGTAACTAAGTATTATTAAGTTACAAAAAGTAAAAGAATAAAAATGTAGAGGATTGCGGAGAACTAGGCGGGAAAGTGCATTAATCAGTCCCACTGCTAAGCAAAGGCAAATCTGCTAAGTAATCAGGCTGTCAGAAGAGAGGAAGGATATTATAAAGGAGTGGATAAAATGGGAAAACTACAATATAAACAAACTCACAAACTTACCTCTTTTTATTATAAGTATTGTAAATATACCATGCGGGGACAATACACGCAGAAAAACATATTCAAAATATTACCCGTGCGCGATAAGTTAATAACAAGCAGCCGCCCGCGGCTTCGTCTTTGTTTATTTTTAACCTAATTTATTATGTTACTCAGGGAGGACGCTGCTTTTTATCTAATCTTTTTTACACTATTTGAATAAAATAAAAATACAATGTTTAAGTTTATACATTTATTTTATCTATTATTTACATTATCTCATCTTCGTCACTACTTAGTGGGCAGGTAAACAAAACTGTTTGTTCCGTTTTTCGTTTTCAAAAAACTCGAACACATTTAGCACGAGGTTTCTTTCTCCGCTATGCAAAGGTTTACCCTTCATAATGATAACAAAAACACTTAACAAGAACTATAACAACAAAAACTACAACAACAAAACAATGACACAAACTATAACAACAAAAACTACAACAACAAAACAATAACACAAACGAAAACTAAAAGAATTCCAGAGCGCGTCGTTACGTGACGTAGGCCAGTGCGAGACTAAAAACCCTAGTAAAAAATAGTAATGCGAACGGTACAATACGGGCGCCATCAGGGAAGTGCAGGGGAAGCGCTCGGGGAGTCGCATTCCTAGCAGGTTCCAAGTTATCGCGCACGAGTAATACAAATGCGATGTACTTAGATGCGATACAACGTGATACAATAGGTACAAAGTGCATTTTTGTGAAATACCATCATATTTAATGGCTATTATTTTCTTATTATTTACTGACAAATGAGATGTTTGCGGGATATTTCCTAGATATTTATTATAGCCATAAACGACCATTTAAAATCATCAATCACATCGTTGATCCATTAAAATAATGTAGTGCTATCAACGTCATCTTGAATTGATCAATTATTTTTGCCATTATTATATTTATGACTAGCTGACCAATCCGCAGCTTCGCACGCGTTTAAAAATATTACCCTCCTTCTGCGCAGTTGGGTAAAAAGTAGCCTATGTCACCCGGGGATAGTGTAGCTTCCCAATGGTGAAAGAATTTTTGAAATCAGCATAGTAGTTTTTGAGTTTATTCATTACAAACATACACACACACAAAAATACAAATCTTTCCTCTTTATAATATTAGTATACTTAGATGTACTCGTAGAAGATAAATTTGCAAATTATATAATTTTAGAAGCAGGCGTTTTTCAGAAGCTTTTATTTACCTAATTTGCAATATTTTGTTAGTTAGGTAGTCTGTTTGATTGTTTAGGACAAATCTTGCACCAGTTCCCCTCAACCGATGGAGCTGAAATAATATTTTTTTAGATTATCTATATAGAAAATTTGGGTTATTTTTTTTGTCACGCACGTGTGATGATGGGGTATCGTTGAACAGGTCTTTCAAAAATACTATAGAACACTTTCACTTACTAATAAACATTTTTTTGAAGAATCCGTTTACTAAATAAGCTTCAAATTGGCTATTTTCGTAATAGCGCGTGAAACGTATTTTTTATTTAATTTATTTCCTGGCTTCGTCGCGAAGGAACATGCAGTAAAATTGACGTTAAAAAATTATGAATAAAAATCTTTTTTTATAAGTCGATATACTCGAAAGTAAGTTAGATACTCTATTTTAAAGTACTTATTGGTGTTTATTATTTACTGGTGGTAGAGCTTTTATGAACGGGCTCGAGGAAGTGGGCACCACCGCCTTACCTTTATCGGCCGCCAAATAGCAGTACTTGTACTGCTGTGTTCCGGTTAGATGGTAATGGTATGTTCCTGTAACTACTGGCACATAGGCATAACAGCTTAGTCCTATAGTATGGCAACGTATCCACATAGAGATCAAGACAACATAATAGCTTGTTTTGAATTCTATGTGGATATCCATGGGCTGCAGTAGCCACTTAACATCTGGTGGACTGCATGCGCGTTTGCCATATAAGTAGTATAAAAAAAACTTATTTATATGCTATGCACCGGGAATAATTAACATTTTTATTTTAGCTCCTGGTACGTATATATATATAATAGTTAGGTAACATATTTAAAATGGAAGATGTTACAAGGGCACGAAGTAGTAAGGTATACGACATTGCATAAACATAAAGCTCTGGTTGCTGAGTAGTGGCGAACGTCAATGACGGCCGTAATTTAATCTTACATCAAATGCACTTGACTTGGCTAGACTAGGTGATGTAGATCTTTGACCATATGATGTCCGAGGACAAAGAAGTGTAGTAGAATTCCTTGTGAAAGAACTTGCCTGGGTAAGAACACCATACCTATTTCTGCCGCCAAGCAGCATTGCTGTGTATAGCTACCAGCACATGAGACTTTACACTTGTATGCCTGATGTTGATGGACGCAGGGCTGTACATCGTACGGCACGGTTCTAAAGTGCGTGACCTCGTAGATAATACGTTGTTAAGGCGATAGTTACCACTTAGTATTAGGTGGGCCATATGCTTGTTAGATCACCAGGTCGTAAAAAAATAAAAAAAATGTCCGGGAAGTCCGGCCGCGCGATCGACAATGGAAAGTCGCGGGCAACTCCTAAATGCATACGGTACAGGTTCAGGAAGGATATCCTACAAAGGGAGGCCCCTGCTGAGATAGTTGTAGGCCTTCCTCGGGTTACCCGGTAGTGGATATATATGAAATATAGGCTGTGGATGGTGGTGACGACAAATAGTACCTAGGGCTCTTGGATACTTTCCGGGACCACATTTTTCCAAGGAGTTTCAAACTCTTCCATCGGTGATGCATCTGTTTTAGGCAGAGGTAACCTTTAGGATCATGTTGGTCCATCGTGCAACGGTTTGTTTCGTCCTTTGTAAATATTGAGATAACTAATATTGAAAAATGTATAGTTGATGTTTTGCCTGGCGTGCTATCGATATCCTTATTATCATCATCAAAGCTAAGAGAATAGTATGCTATTCTCTCAGCTATGGCTGAGAAAGCCTCCTCTATCTAAAATCTTGTCCCAGGGGTTGCTTCCCTTACCTAATGCAATTTACCACCAAAGCTGTAGCCTCGAAAGTATAGCGATCGTGAAATTAAGACCAGCGCATTTTAGAATAAGAAGGCTTAACCAGTTTGTAAGATAATTACCCACAATGTTTACAGTGCAGACGTTTGTACCGACTGCATAACCGGTTTCAGATCTCGTTATTTACCTTCGCGCATAGGTACAAGCATTACCATTGTTTTTGTAATTAAAACCTCCATAAATAATATGTATGATTATTTCAATTGTAATATTGACAATCAGTGTAGTGTACTGTTAATACATGGAAATATTAAATGCAATTCCCATTTTTAAAATATCTTGGAGTCTAAATACAATCGACTTCTAGGTTTCTAGTAGGTCGGGGGCATTACTACCAGCATTAGTACTTATTTCTGCCGTCAAACAGCAATGCTAGACTTTGCTATGTTCCTATTTGAAGGGGTGCTGGTAAAATTACAAGCACGCTAACGTGTAGGTATGTCTGGGAGACGGGAGCAATACAATGTCATTTAAGCAAGTCTTACGTAAAAGTGACATAAACTAATTGTTATATGCAGTGGTTCCGCTTACCATCAGGTACATCACAGGCTGTTGCCCAGCGGCTGTGACAGTATCACCATTAGGTGGTTGTTTGTAAATCTATTTATTTCATATTTCATTTGTTATTAATAAAAGTAATCGTAAATAAATTGTACCAAAAGAAAAGAAAATTGAATGACTAGACTATGGCTATGGCTACTACTTGGGAACCCACTCGAAGGAAAACAGGATCTACAGCACAAGTCTACACGACTTAGTATAGCTCTTGCTTGAAATTATGATGTATATATAAGCCATTATTTAAATTATAAATCTTTGTAAATTATATTATTTAAAATTGTTACTATGTGCTTGAAATGTAACGAAATGAATAAATGGATAAATGAAATAAATAAATACATAGAGAGAAAAAATTTTACCTTTTCAAGCTTAATTTCAATCTCACACTCTTCCGTACGAGATTTGGCATAGTTCTAAGATTTATACTTTGAAGAATAATATAATAATTTAAGAATATTTTAATATTCCTGGCCCATAGTGCAAAAGAGAAAGCCGATCTTCTTGGATCTCTTTTTGCCTCCAACTCGACCCTCCTCGACGGAAATGCTTCAGCACCGGTTATACCTCGGTGTCCGAGTTCCATGCCAGAGGTACGTTTTCATCAGAAAGCGGTACGGAAGGAACTCCTTTCCCTTGATGTAAGAAAGTCGAGTGGGCCGGATGGCATTCCAGCCATTGTGCTCAAAAAGTGTGCTCCTGAGTTGTGTTCTGTCTTTACGTCCCTCTTTGAATTGTCTTATACCACTAGTATCGACTTCTTGGAAAGTGACCCATGTCCACCCAATCCCTAAAAAAGGGGATCGAACCAATCCGTCTAACTATCGGCCTATAGCAATTACCTCCCTACTCTGTAAAGTGATGGAGCGAGTAATTAATACTCAGCTTCTTAGGTATCTTGAGGAACACCAGCTGATCAGTGACCGCCAATACGGCTTTCGTCATGGGCGATCTGCTGGTGATCTTCGAATTTACCTCACTCACCGCTGGGCGGAAGCCGTTGAGAGTAGGGGGGAAGTTCTAGCTGTTAGTCTAGACATCGCGAAGGCGTTCGATCGGGTGTGGCACAAGGCGCTTCTCTCATACGGCCTCCCCGGGGGACTTTGCAGTTGGGTCGCCAGTTTCTTATCCGGGCGGAGCATAAGAGCCGTTGTAGATGGTTCTTGTTCGGACTCAATGCCCATTAACTCTGGTGTACCCCAAGGGTCAGTGCTATCGCCCACACTGTTTATTCTTCACATCAATGATATGCTGCACATAAGCGGCCTTCATTGTTATGCGGATGACAGTACGGGTGATACTTTCTACACTGGTCGCCCTAATGTCTCTTGGTCGGAAGTGGAAGACAACAGACAAAGACCTGTGTCTGAGGTTGAAGGCTCTTTGGAGCGTGTGTCAGATTGGGGTAACCTTAATCTGGTCACCTTTAACCCAACCAAGACGCAAGTCTGTGCGTTCACCACAAAAAAGGCCCCTTTCACAATAGCTCCACGATTCCAGGGCATTCCTCTCCCCGTCTCGGCGAGTATAGGGATTCTGGGAGTCGAAATTTCTAATGAGGTCCAGTATGGGAATCACTTAGAAGCAAAAGCTGTGCTCACCTCCAAAAAACTTAACTGAGTCCTTAACCGTGCCAAACAGTATTTTACGGCACAACAACGGCTATTGCTGTACAAAGCGCAAGTTCGGCCGCACGTGGAATACTGTTCCCATCTTTGGCACGGAGCTCCAAAGTACCAATTGCTTCGTTTTGACTCCCTTCAGAAAAGAGCCATTAGAATCATCGGTGATCCCAAACTAGCCGACAGGCTGGAACCGCTGAGTCAACGCCGTGACATCGGATCGCTCAGTGTATTCTACCGCCTGTACCTAGTCAGGTCATAAATTCTGTCACATGTTTAATATAAAATAATTGAAACAAGTTTATTCATTATGTAACCATTTATATACCAAAATGAACTTAACAAAACATAGATTCTTATGACACTAAAGTTTATTCAAATTGACCTCCGCGATTTTGAATACAGGCCTTCAATCTGCGCGGCCAGTCGTCTATCGCAGCACGAACGAGGTCCATGTCAATATCGGCGGCTGCCTTAATCAAGGATGTCTTGAGTGACTCCAAATTGGGATGAGGCTTTGAGCACGCCTTTTCCTCCAAGTGTTGCCATATCTTGTAATCTAACGGATTGAAATCTGGACTGGAGGAGGGCCAGTCTTCGTGCCGGATGAAGTCGATTTCACGCGCCGCCAGCCAGTCTTGTGTGCTCTTCGCTCTATGAGCTGGCGCCGAATCTTGTTGGAATACCCAGTGCCTGTTATTGAACATGGTATGAGAAACAGGTTCCACAAGGTTCGTCAGGACTGTATTTTGATACACAACTGCATTCGTTTTTACACCTTTCTCACAAAAATGTACCTCTGTTAAGCCCCAATAAGAAACTCCCAACCATAGGATGGAAAATAACCTCGTTGGACACGCGGAATACGGTTGCTCGCTTCTTCACTACTGTGTGCGTACACCTTATCATTTTGTTTGTTGTAGCTCTCTTCTACGGTAAAAATGTTTTCATCCGAAAAAAGAATTTCCCGATATTTTTTTCCCGCGTACCGCTTCAACAAAGCGCGGCATCTCTTCAGTCTCAGGTCCATTAGACGAGCATTCAAACGATGTCCTGTTTTTCTTCGATATGCCCGAAGCCCTAAGTCTTCATTTAACACCCTTTTCACCGTGGTTCTGCTTAACCACATCTGAAGGGCCAACAGTTTCTGCTTACGTTTGGGATTTCTTTGAATTCGCGCCTTCACAGCTTTTATCACTGATGCAGTCCTAACAGACAGAGGGCGACCACTTCTTGACCTGTCATCTACACTAGAGTCTTCATTGTATCGTTCGATGGTGCGATAAACGAATCTTTTGGTTATATTCAAATCTTTCAGTATGTCAAAAATTTGAATTGGCGCGTAACCGCAACGATGCAACGCAATAACTGCAACACGGTCTTCTTTAAGCGTCCACTCCATATTGAAAAATGAGTAAAATTCTAAAAAGTATACATTTTAATTTTCATGAACAATTCGAAATTAAAATTCAATAAACTTTTTTGTGGCCAGCATTCTAAAAGAAAAGTTTTTACTGTGTGACAATACTTATGACCTGACTAGGTATAATGGGGAATGTTCTGAGGAGCTATTTGATCTCATCCCGTCGTCGAGATTTTACCACCGCACTTCTCGACAACGTAATAAAGCTCATCCACATATAATCGACAATTGGGTATCGCGCACCACACGCTTCACGCGATCTTTTCTACCCCATACTTGCAAGATGTGGAATGAGCTACCATCTGAGGTTTTACCATTAGACTACGACATGGCACGCTTCAAGAGAAATGTAAAGAGGTTTTTTCAGTGTAGGGAACGCATCGACAATACCCCGGGTGTTGCCGGTGTCAATAGGCGACGGTGACCACTTACCATCAGGTGGGCCGTAAGCCTGTTTCCCCACAAATAACATTAAAAAAAAAAAATCTGAAACTTTATCTGTTTGAAACTTATTTTTATGTTTTAATTTTTTTTTCTTTTGTATGTCCTTAAAAATCACACCTGGTATGTATTTATTATATATTTATTTGTCTTACTCTGTCATAAAGGTCTCAATGGAAGACCAGCGCAGGTTCTAGTCCTGCAGATGCTGAGTTGAGAAATGTCTGTAACCAATTTGTGTACCTACCTATATTTTGTATGTAGTGTTGATGCTGCATTATTTTGTATGTAGTGTTGATGCTGCATTATGTTGTATGTAGTGTTGATGCTGCATTATGTTGTATGTAGTGTTGATGCTGCATTATTTTGTATGTAGTGTTGATGCTGCATTATTTTGTATGTAGTGTTGATGCTGCATTATTTTGTATGTAGTGTTGATGCTGCATTATGTTGTATGTAGTGTTGATGCTGCATTATTTTGTATGTAGTGTTGATGCTGCATTATTTTGTATGTAGTGTTGATGCTGCATTATTTTGTATGTAGTGTTGATGCTGCATTATGTTGTATGTAGTGTTGATGCTGCATTATGTTGTATGTAGTGTTGATGCTGCATTATGTTGTATGTAGTGTTGATGCTGCATTATGTTGTATGTAGTGTTGATGCTGCATTATTTTGTATGTAGTGTTGATGCTGCATTATTATGTATGTAGTGTTGATGCTGCATTATTATGTATGTAGTGTTGATGCTGCATTATTTTGTATGTAGTGTTGATGCTGCATTATTTTGTATGTAGTGTTGATGCTGCATTATTTTGTATGTAGTGTTGATGCTGCATTATGTTGTATGTAGTGTTGATGCTGCATTATGTTGTATGTAGTGTTGATGCTGCATTATTTTGTATGTAGTGTTGATGCTGCATTATTTTGTATGTAGTGTTGATGCTGCATTATTTTGTATGTAGTGTTGATGCTGCATTATTTTGTATGTAGTGTTGATGCTGCATTATTTTGTATGTAGTGTTGATGCTGCATTATTTTGTATGTAGTGTTGATGCTGCATTATTTTGTATGTAGTGTTGATGCTGCATTATGTTGTATGTAGTGTTGATGCTGCATTATTTTGTATGTAGTGTTGATGCTGCATTATTTTGTATGTAGTGTTGATGCTGCATTATTTTGTATATAGTGTTGATGCTGCATTATGTTGTATGTAGTGTTGATGCTGCATTATTTTGTATGTAGTGTTGATGCTGCATTATGTTGTATGTAGTGTTGATGCTGCATTATTATGTATGTAGTGTTGATGCTGCATTATTTTGTATGTAGTGTTGATGCTGCATTATTTTGTATGTAGTGTTGATGCTGCATTATGTTGTATGTAGTGTTGATGCTGCATTATTTTGTATGTAGTGTTGATGCTGCATTATGTTGTATGTAGTGTTGATGCTGCATTATGTTGTATGTAGTGTTGATGCTGCATTATTTTGTATGTAGTGTTGATGCTGCATTATGTTGTATGTAGTGTTGATGCTGCATTATGTTGTATGTAGTGTTGATGCTGCATTATTTTGTATGTAGTGTTGATGCTGCATTATTTTGTATGTAGTGTTGATGCTGCATTATGTTGTATGTAGTGTTGATGCTGCATTATTTTGTATGTAGTGTTGATGCTGCATTATTTTGTATGTAGTGTTGATGCTGCATTATGTTGTATGTAGTGTTGATGCTGCATTATTTTGTATGTAGTGTTAATGCTGCATTATTTTGTATGTAGTGTTGATGCTGCATTATGTTGTATGTAGTGTTGATGCTGCATTATGTTGTATGTAGTGTTGATGCTGCATTATTATGTATGTAGTGTTGATGCTGCATTATGTTGTATGTAGTGTTGATGCTGCATTATTTTGTATGTAGTGTTGATGCTGCATTATTTTGTATGTAGTGTTGATGCTGCATTATGTTGTATGTAGTGTTGATGCTGCATTATTTTGTATGTAGTGTTGATGCTGCATTATTTTGTATGTAGTGTTGATGCTGCATTATGTTGTATGTAGTGTTGATGCTGCATTATTTTGTATGTAATGTTGATGCTGCATTATTTTGTATGTAGTGTTGATGCTGCATTATTTTGTATGTAGTGTTGATGCTGCATTATGTTGTATGTAGTGTTGATGCTGCATTATTTTGTATGTAGTGTTGATGCTGCATTATTTTGTATGTAGTGTTGATGCTGCATTATGTTGTATGTAGTGTTGATGCTGCATTATTTTGTATGTAGTGTTGATGCTGCATTATTTTGTATGTAGTGTTGATGCTGCATTATTTTGTATGTAGTGATGATGCTGCATTATTTTGTATGTAGTGTTGATGCTGCATTATTTTGTATGTAGTGATGATGCTGCATTATTTTGTATGTAGTGTTGATGCTGCATTATTTTGTATGTAGTGATGATGCTGCATTATTTTGTATGTAGTGTTGATACTGCATTATTTTGTATGTAGTGTTGATGCTGCATTATTTTGTATGTAGTGTTGATGCTGCATTATTTTGTATGTAGTGTTGATGCTGCATTATTTTGTATGTAGTGTTGATGCTGCATTATGTTGTATGTAGTGTTGATGCTGCATTATTTTGTATGTAGTGTTGATGCTGCATTATTTTGTATGTAGTGATGATGCTGCATTATTTTGTATGTAGTGTTGATGCTGCATTATTTTGTATGTAGTGTTGATGCTGCATTATTTTGTATGTAGTGTTGATGCTGCATTATTTTGTATGTAGTGTTGATGCTGCATTATGTTGTATGTAGTGTTGATGCTGCATTATGTTGTATGTAGTGTTGATGCTGCATTATTTTGTATGTAGTGTTGATGCTGCATTATTTTGTATGTAGTGTTGATGCTGCATTATTTTGTATGTAGTGATGATGCTGCATTATTTTGTATGTAGTGTTGATGCTGCATTATTTTGTATGTAGTGTTGATGCTGCATTATTTTGTATGTAGTGTTGATGCTGCATTATTTTGTATGTAGTGTTGATGCTGCATTATTTTGTATGTAGTGTTGATGCTGCATTATTTTGTATGTAGTGTTGATGCTGCATTATTTTGTATGTAGTGTTGATGCTGCATTATTTTGTATGTAGTGTTGATGCTGCATTATGTTGTATGTCGTGTTGATGCTGCATTATTTTGTATGTAGTGTTGATGCTGCATTATTTTGTATGTAGTGTTGATGCTGCATTATTTTGTATGTAGTGTTGATGCTGCATTATGTTGTATGTCGTGTTGATGCTGCATTATTTTGTATGTAGTGTTGATGCTGCATTATTTTGTATGTAGTGTTGATGCTGCATTATGTTGTATGTCGTGTTGATGCTGCATTATTTTGTATGTAGTGTTGATGCTGCATTATTTTGTATGTCGTGTTGATGCTGCATTATTTTGTATGTAGTGTTGATGCTGCATTATTTTGTATGTAGTGTTGATGCTGCATTATTTTGTATGTAGTGTTGATGCTGCATTATTTTGTATGTAGTGTTGATGCTGCATTATTTTGTATGTAGTGTTGATGCTGCATTATTTTGTATGTAGTGTTGATGCTGCATTATTTTGTATGTAGTGTTGATGCTGCATTATTTTGTATGTAGTGTTGATGCTGCATTATTTTGTATGTAGTGTTGATGCTGCATTATTTTGTATGTAGTGTTGATGCTGCATTATTTTTTATGTAGTGTTGATGCTGCATTATTTTGTATGTAGTGTTGATGCTGCATTATTTTTTATGTAGTGTTGATGCTGCATTATTTTGTATGTAGTGTTGATGCTGCATTATTTTGTATGTAGTGTTGATGCTGCATTATGTTGTATGTCGTGTTGATGCTGCATTATTTTGTATGTAGTGTTGATGCTGCATTATTTTGTATGTAGTGTTGATGCTGCATTATTTTGTATGTAGTGTTGATGCTGCATTATGTTGTATGTAGTGTTGATGCTGCATTATTTTGTATGTAGTGTTGATGCTGCATTATTTTGTATGTAGTGTTGATGCTGCATTATTTTGTATGTAGTGTTGATGCTGCATTATGTTGTATGTCGTGTTGATGCTGCATTATTTTGTATGTAGTGTTGATGCTGCATTATTTTGTATGTAGTGTTGATGCTGCATTATTTTGTATGTAGTGTTGATGCTGCATTATTTTGTATGTAGTGTTGATGCTGCATTATGTTGTATGTAGTGTTGATGCTGCATTATGTTGTATGTAGTGTTGATGCTGCATTATGTTGTATGTAGTGTTGATGCTGCATTATTTTGTATGTAGTGTTGATGCTGCATTATTATGTATGTAGTGTTGATGCTGCATTATTTTGTATGTAGTGTTGATGCTGCATTATTTTGTATGTAGTGTTGATGCTGCATTATTTTGTATGTAGTGTTGATGCTGCATTATTTTGTATGTAGTGTTGATGCTGCATTATGTTGTATGTAGTGTTGATGCTGCATTATGTTGTATGTAGTGTTGATGCTGCATTATGTTGTATGTAGTGTTGATGCTGCATTATTTTGTATGTAGTGTTGATGCTGCATTATTTTGTATGTAGTGTTGATGCTGCATTATTTTGTATGTAGTGTTGATGCTGCATTATTTTGTATGTAGTGTTGATGCTGCATTATTTTGTATGTAGTGTTGATGCTGCATTATGTTGTATGTAGTGTTGATGCTGCATTATGTTGTATGTAGTGTTGATGCTGCATTATTTTGTATGTAGTGTTGATGCTGCATTATTTTGTATGTAGTGTTGATGCTGCATTATTTTGTATGTAGTGTTGATGCTGCATTATGTTGTATGTAGTGTTGATGCTGCATTATTTTGTATGTAGTGTTGATGCTGCATTATGTTGTATGTAGTGTTGATGCTGCATTATGTTGTATGTAGTGTTGATGCTGCATTATGTTGTATGTAGTGTTGATGCTGCATTATGTTGTATGTAGTGTTGATGCTGCATTATTTTGTATGTAGTGTTGATGCTGCATTATTATGTATGTAGTGTTGATGCTGCATTATTTTGTATGTAGTGTTGATGCTGCATTATTTTGTATGTAGTGTTGATGCTGCATTATTTTGTATGTAGTGTTGATGCTGCATTATTTTGTATGTAGTGTTGATGCTGCATTATGTTGTATGTAGTGTTGATGCTGCATTATGTTGTATGTAGTGTTGATGCTGCATTATGTTGTATGTAGTGTTGATGCTGCATTATTTTGTATGTAGTGTTGATGCTGCATTATTTTGTATGTAGTGTTGATGCTGCATTATTTTGTATGTAGTGTTGATGCTGCATTATTTTGTATGTAGTGTTGATGCTGCATTATTTTGTATGTAGTGTTGATGCTGCATTATGTTGTATGTAGTGTTGATGCTGCATTATGTTGTATGTAGTGTTGATGCTGCATTATTTTGTATGTAGTGTTGATGCTGCATTATGTTGTATGTAGTGTTGATGCTGCATTATTTTGTATGTAGTGTTGATGCTGCATTATTTTGTATGTAGTGTTGATGCTGCATTATGTTGTATGTAGTGTTGATGCTGCATTATTTTGTATGTAGTGTTGATGCTGCATTATTTTTTATGTGTTGCAAATCTTGATTTGATTTGATTTGAAGTAGAAGAGGCGAATAATAAAACTAAGGTTATAAAAATTATGCACTGGTAGCTAGTAAAATATAATATAATCTTAAGTATATTCTCTACCTTCGATTTATTTATCCAGATACGTGGTCCGCCTTGGAGAGCTAGACCTTGCCCGTGACGACGAGGGGGCTACGCCAGTGGACATGCTCATCAAGCAGCAGATAAAACACGAGCAGTACAGCCCCAAAGCCTTCACTAACGATATAGCTCTGTTACTGTTGCATGAAACAGTTCAGTTCACTGGTGAGTTAAGAAAAAAGTTGGCAGAGGAATGGAAGTAAGAGAATTACGACTTTCTTTCAAGAAAACGACAGATTTTGCAGAGAGGCTGATTCCTTCAGTGCATGTTGCCGGTCTCAATAGTATAGGCAATTTGACAGGTACGTTTCCACATCTACGGAGGCGTTGGAGCTTGGAGCAGGTCGTTGATTCATACATCGTGCAGGTGGCAGGGCATGATGGACCTTGCCAGGACATGTGGCATCTTCTGGAACTACATTCATCCGATTTTCTATCATACCTCATTAGCTAAAGTAACACCTGCAGCGACTTGAGGGCGGAGTCTTTGAGTTCAAATATCAAGACTGTTAGGGGCAGTCCTCCGAGATATACCAGTCTAGCCCAGCTGGTTTAAATTGGCTACCATTCAGATGCATAACAGTACTGTGGTGGTAACTCGGTACACAATAGTTCACAATGAGTTAGTCTTGGCACTTTTTGGGGAGGCCTATCTTTGACCCTCCTGGTCAAAGATAGGCCTCCTCAAAGAAGTCTTTTTCAGGCTAATGATGACTGCTTAATTTAGCCTAATTTATTTTTCAGATCTGATCAGACCCATCTGTATCCCTACTGCAAGTGAACTGCGCGCGCGCACCTTCGAGGACTACAACCCGATCATAGCGGGATGGGGAGACACTGAGTTCCGTAAGTTACAATCAATATTTACATAGTTCCTGCAAGCAAAATGAAAACAACTACAATGTCACTTGGATACCTAGAATGTCGTGGCGGGCTTACGTTTAGTTTTAACATCAGAATATAAAGTCTCTACAGTATACTTTTCAATCGGGAAATATATTTCAATATAAAATGGAGAAAATACTGCAGAAAGCTGGATGGACGCGGTCTAGAATCTTATTCTTAGTCTTATTGAGGAGGCCTGTACCCAGTAACAAAGTGTCCACCTTTCCATTGCGTCGACTATGAACAGTGCGAGATGTATTGCTCTGTTTGCAACTGGCACCTGCCGCACTAACTCGGGACTACGCGCACCCATCCGACGTATGGTTGTGTCTTTCAATAAGTCATTCGAGGCTGTAGACATATTTGCATGCTCAAATTATCAATTTAAGAACTTAGTGTCTATAATACTTTCAAAAAACGATCTTCATTCGCTTCTGTCTTAGCGTAATTCCGTTCTGTGCTTTTCCTTTAACTTTTTCGTTTTCCTATATTTACTTTGTATACTTTTAATCTATTTATATAACTATAGTTTTATTTTAAATAGATATAAGGCCTTTCTGGCCCTCTAGCTGCACCTACATTTACATTACAAGACAGAGTCTGTCTTACCAATATGTGAATAACGTAGTGGGTTACATTATTAATACTTCTATCACATGAATACTGTATCTTACCTAACCTTTATAGTGTAACTGTTTGTTGTTCCGAAATAAATTAAATATTAAAACTAATATGTATGTATATATTGTATTGAAAATAGCACAGATTCTTTGTATCACAAGAAAGCCGCATACTATTGTCTAAGTTTGACGAAGACGCGATATATCAAAAATCGATGATCGAATATCTCCTCGGCTCCAATCTTGGGATATTGTGTATGAATTTTACTTGTCTGTACATGTACTTTTTTTATGATTTTACAGTAATCCTCACGATTGGAAACTGAAAAATTTACATCTCGTCTTCGTCTTTAAATTTAGACAATAACCCCGCCATTCCAAGTGTTTGAACCCTGAATGTAACATTATTCTTTGTTTTCAGGTGGTCCAGCCGCCACCCACCTCCAAGTCCTCCAGCTACCCGTTGTCAGCAACGAGTTCTGCCAGCAAGCGTACTCCGCGTACAAGGCCCAGCATATTGACGAGAAGGTGCTCTGCGCGGGCTTTAAGAAGGGCGGGAAGGACGCCTGCCAGGGAGACAGCGGGGGCCCGCTCATGCAGCCTATTGTGAGTACTACTGGTGCTGCTGTGATAAATTATTTTGTTAGACCAAACTAAGACGGGCGAGCCAAACTTGTAAGTATGTGTTACTTGAACAACTTTTACTGTGGAAGATAGAGCAAATGGGTATACAGTTTGAATCGCTCCCGCTTCTTATCTCTTTGGTAGGTGGTGTGGTAGTACACACAATTAAGACCAACCCGCCGTATGAGATAAAACATGTCTAGTTCTCTTAAACGGACCGTTGCCTTCTCAACATATAGGTACTAATATTAAAAAGAGGAAAGATTTGTATTTTTGTATATTTGTAACGAATAAACTCAAAAACTACTGGCCGATTTCAAAAAATATTTCACTATTAGAATGCTACGTTATCTTATTTGATTTATTTTTCTTTTTCTTTATTAAGGACAACAAACAATTAGGTTACTTGATACTAATACTAAGTAAGGTTCTTTATGTATAATCAGCCCCGGTGTTCACAGATTGGGTTGACACATTATAAGGGCATAAAGTGCATGCTTATGAAAGAAGACAAACAATATCTGAGGCGTATAGAATCACAGGCAGCTAAGTCAGTATTGTGTCTAATTTCACTTGAGAATGGAGTTTAATTTATTCATTAGGTAACTATTTAAACCACCATTAGGGATGTCGAAGTGCTTTGGTCATAGTTTTATATTCCTACAGTAAGTTTTTACTAGATATCTTTTATTTATGGCAAAAATACGGTGAAATAGGCTTTTGTTTTGTGTATTGTCGGAAGTGGATAGAGCTGCCTTTGATTATATGTGCCTCATCTGTAGGTTACATTTCATACAAGAACAAGATTTTACCTTTTACTTTAAGTCAGACACAAATAGTGTATCCGACATTAAGACATCAGATACACTCTGAAAGAGCCGGGTGAGGTTCGATACCAGTAAAGAGATCATTATGTTGTTTCATGACTCTGTTTAAGGGTGCACGCTCACCGGCGTTAGTATTGCAGGGAATATACGCAAACGAACAGTAACAACAGTAAACAACATCTTAGAAGTAACATAGGCTACTTTTTACACATTCCCAACTGCGCATGAGGGTAATGTCTTTATTGAAAAACTACGCGTGCGAAGCTGTGGATTGGTCAGCTAGTGGTAACTGAAGGTCAGTCAGTCAAATGAGTAAACCGATATCAGACAAACGGAAACAGGAAGGTACCACGAAATCATTACCAAGAGTAATTTATTTTTGATTATGGAGGAACATACATTTTAATTAAAAATAATGATGTTAAAATGAATATAGGACGAAGTATGGTAAAGAAAATGATAGAATCGTTTCACTTTGCCAACCAGGCTGTGATGATAATAAAAAACGAGTGTGCTTTAGACCACACGACTAAAGTAAAACTTCTTTTTCAAAATATTAATTTTTAAATTGTTCAATTACAAAATTGTCCACACGTCCGTCTGTGTGATCAGTCTATGTTCATTCTGGACAGACGCAACTCGCACTCGCACATTAACGTTTAAAAATATACGAAACGTAACTCTCTCTTTCTACTTTCACTAACTTATATCTCCCTCTCAACTTCCGTTCGCACTTTTCGTAACGCATTCACCAGCTTACTCCCCAAGTCTAGCGTGCGTAAAGAAGTTTTACTTCAAAAAGTCAATCATTTAACTTCTCGACGATTAATGATTTTGTTGTATATACATAGATTTTATAAACTATATTGTGTTATAAATCAACTGATCCAATTGGATTTATAAATTACTAGCTGTTGCCAGCGGCTTCGCACGCGTGGTTTGTCAATAAAAAGTAGCCTATGTGTTAATCCAGGTTATGATCTACGTACATACCAAATTTCATCGCAATCCGTTCAGCCGTTCCGGCGTGAAAGAGTAACAAACATCCGTACATACAAACTTTCGCGTTTATAATATTAGTAGGAAATTACGAACATAGAATTTTCATCAAACAGACAGTTTTAAAATGCTGAGCATAGATCATTTTTCTGAGCAACCAATCTAAATAATATAAAACAAAATTGGGTTGGTTACCTACACCATTTATAACTCGGCTGGACCGATTTCTATAAAATTTGGGATATAAATAGATTATGATCGGGATACTATTTACCCCACTGCGCAGAAGGATGGTAATGTTTTTATTGACAAACCACGCGTGTGAAGCCGCGGGCGGGTCAAATAGTATAGCATAAAATGGTTTCGACAGATTTGAATTGATATCTTGTCAATGACGTTAAGTCTAGGTTATTCCTAGGTCTTGGACACATTATTTAAAATAATCTCTTTTCGCAGTGGAATCCCCAAGACCTGAAGAGCCACATGTATCAGATCGGCGTGGTCTCCTTCGGCAAGAAGTGTGCTGAAGCCGGCTTCCCCGGCGTCTACTCCAGGGTCACATACTTCGTACCCTGGATCGAGGAGAAGGTGGTTGGATACACCAGCACCTGAAGAGATACGGCAGCGTAAAAGTTGATTAGCAATTTGAATACTCGTAGCAAACAATTTTAATTTATTGTGTTTTTTGAGAAGTAAATGAAAAATGATAATGACTTTCACAAAAGATTTTATAGATTTTACTCAGTATTGATATAACTTCTAGTAGTACTTATGCATAAGCAAGTCCATTTGATACTTCTACAATTTATTAACAACTTACTGAAAGGGTTAATCTGTTTTGAAAAAAGGGTATATATTTGTAAGGTGTTCTGCATTCCGATATTTTTTTTTTGTTTTTAATAATAGTATCAATCAACAACGTTCATTCTGCAACGCCTGACACTTTTATACGTGCAATATGAACCAGTGCTAAAGGTGTATCTGTAGCTAACTATCGTTATTTTATTTTACTCATAATATAATTACTAGTTATGTATTCTGTAATAAATAGGTATTTATTATTAAGTCAGTATTAAATTAAGTACTTATGTAAATATTTAATTATTAAAAAAGAGATAAATAAAAATAAATGATTTGTTAAAATGTTGCCAGTAAAGTGATATAATTTTTTTATTATCTTTTAGTATGTAAGGAAACTCATGACAGTTATAAAAATAAATTTTATATACTTATATTAGACATTTTATTTCGTTTCATATAAATCATGTGTCGACCTTCATGACGGAAGATTTTGGGCTGAAGGGTATTTCGTCGTTTTCGAGGACATATACCGAGCACGGAAAACACAAAAAATTAAAATAAATATAAAAATCCTACATAGCCAAATTACTATTATTTATTTATTTACAACTAGCTTCCGACCGCGGCTACGCACGCGTGGTCTCTCAATAAAAAGTAGCCTATGTTTAAATCCAGGTCATATTCTACCTGTATATCAAATTTTATCGAAATTGGTTCAGCCTACGTCGTGATTGAGTAACAAACAAACATCCAAACTTTCGCATTTATAATACTAGTGTGACAACATGAACTCAGTGCAGTTCTCTGTGATTTAAACAGAATAGGTACGTCAATGTTCTCCGCAACTAGATTGAGTCCTTAGGTGGTGCGTGTCAGTGGAGCTTTGTCGAGTGTCAAATTTTTGACTCATTTTCAAGGAGAAACGAGTCGTAGCAGTTACCGACGGATATAGGAACCCGCCATTAGTCCAGCCACGAGGTATCGAGACGCGAACAGATGCGGCCTCCTGCGCCGTCCCACGTACTTGTCTGGTATTCACCTCACAGCCTGATCATCTCTAATACGGTCAGGTGGTTTATCATCCCCCATGCACATACACAGCCAACGCCACATCCCTCCTAATTTTCAACTTGTTGTATCCAACCATGTACAAAACAAGATTGGATACATCAAGCTAAAGAAAGGGTAGACGCCATATCTCTTCCAGTACAGGTATCTATTGAACTTGTTCCGTATGCGCTCCATCATAAGACTATAATTAGATTCATGAGGAGCCCATACCGAAGCCGCGCTCTCCAACTGGCTTCTGACCAGTGCACCGTACATTGCTGTTCGGGCCTGATGCTTCGTAAAACCGTTTACTTGACGTAAAATGAACCCTAGAATTCTTTACACCTTTTTACAAGCATTAACAACATGTACTACATCCTCAACTCAACATTGACTTTACATATGGGTTGTATGATAATATACGCGCAAAAATGAAAGGGTTTATTTTGATGAGCATAATAAGAGAAATAAATTTATGAAATGCTTACCATAGATTTGTGAAATTTATTTTGATGTGTATGTAAAAATAAACACTATTAAACGTATGTTATGTTATTGCATAATGCTTGCCATCTAACCACAGATACTGTATTGGTGACGTCTCGAGATATCTCTTGTTGTCCCTTTCTAACCCAATACCCACAGCCATTTCCGAAAGAGATATCAAATCGGCCTTTATTTTTGGATGTCGATTGCAAAAGTAGGCAGTAAGTTTTATATCGAATTAATCGCCTAAACTTAGTCGATTTTCTTTAAAATTTAATAATGTAACTAGTGTTTTTTTCCCAGGAAGTCGTTTTTTAAGTTTTGAAAAACCGCCACTTAAATATCGTCAGTATATTACCAAACAACCTGTATATGCTTTGTGACACGCCACTAGAAAGGGTAGGTACCTACCACTTTTAAAATACCTAGGATTATGCACGGAAAATTTTACGGATCGTGTTTTCACAACACAAGCGTTATAGCACGTATCCTTAACTATAACATTAATGAATTACAGATTGAAAGCACACAATTTGTTGAACAAAACATTGTTTCTCAATAAGCGATTTATCGTCTCCCCAGGTATAGTGCGCCCTTAATAAAGAAAAACATAAAAAACGAGTGTGCTATAAACCTGAAAGTAGTGTCTGAAGTAAAACTTCTTTTTCAAAATATTAATTTTTATAATTGTTCAATTACAAAATTGTCCACACGCCTGTAGGTCGATCAGTTCATTCTGGACAGACGCAACTCGCACTCGCACATTAACGTTTAAAAATATACGAAACGTAACTCTCTCCCTTTCAGCCTTCACTAACTTATATCTCCCTCTCAACTTCCGTTCGCACTTTTCGTAACGCATTCACCAGCTTACTCCCCAAGTCAAGCGTGCGTAAAGAAGTTTTACTTCAATAAATAAAATAAAACTCCGTGTCCAGGCGAATCCTAAGATCCGTCACCGATTCCACTCGCTTAGACTACGTTTCCTCTATATGTTGTAATTACAGTTGAGTGATATAGTTGCTCTACTAAATGATATTATGTATTACTTATATCATCAGATTACCTACCTACCGCTTATTCAACCAATGTGTTCTGCCCACCATGACCTACGGTGCCGAGACGTGGACGCTCACGCAGGAGGCTGTGTACTACAGGTTAAGAGTTGCACAGAGAGCCATGGAGCGTACCATGCTTGGCATCAGACTGTTAGATCGAGTTCCAAACGTCGAGATCCGTAGACGAACGTAGGTTCATGACGTTGGTATTCGAGTTATGGAGCTCAAATGGTCTTGGGCGGGACACTTGGCTAGACGTGGTGATGACAGATGGAGCAGGACAGTGACTGAATGGTGGCCGAGGAGCGGGTATAAAAGGGTAGGACGACCAGCAGTGAGATGGGTGGACGACATCGTAAAGGTCGTGGGCTGTCAGTGGGTGAGACTAGCGCAGGATCGTGGCGGATGGTACAAACTTGGGGAGGCCTATACCCAACAATGAGTGAAGTCAGGCTGTGGATGATGATGATGATGACGACCTATCTACCAATTTATTTAAGATTGATTGTAGCTGTTTGTTATTCCCTATTAAACAAAATAGATATAACATAACGCACCTTCAGCACTCGGGCTATTAGTCACTATGCGAGGACCATTATCTACCTAACCTACCCGAATACATAGATAAATTTAAAGCATTGATAAGGAACTTATCTTTTAGAACGTTAGTCGTGAAAATTGTTGACAGCAAATCAATAGAAAGGACACGATGTAAATACAAGGAAGTGATTTTATTCATAAATTCTTATAGTACGTACCTACTACTATTTTCTTACATAGAAGTGATTTAGCAGAGTGCTGTGATGAACTGACTCCATTAGCTATTTGTTGAGTGTTATTACTTATAATGAAAAAAAAAAAAATTTAGTGAATTATAGTAAAATAAATTGTGAATTATGTTTTTGCGTAAGAATTCGGGTAAGTCCAAATATGGCTGTTCGAAAGAGATCTCTCAAATAAGGCTTAGTTAGTTAAGTATCGTATTCGGCGTATGTTGTACGTCACGTCATTGGGTGGTTATGTTAAAAGATTGCTGGAAGCCGTTGAGTATACTCATACTCATTTATTCAAACCGTAGTAGGGACACAATGGAACACTTGGTTACGTCAATAATAGTACTTACATGTCTTTATCTAAGTAGAGATGCCAGAAACAGACAAGCATTTCATATATACCTATTTACATTTATGCTTAAAAATACTCATTATTAATTAGGTAGGTACACAAGATTATAGCTGCTGTAGAGGGGCATTGTCAAAGAATTGATTATAATAGATCGGGTGCTCTATAAATATATGGGCAAAGAATACTAAAGGGGGAGGCCTATGTTCCAGAGGGATCATTCTATGGTGACTTTGACAGTTCACCAGACCGTCTTGAAACTTCATAACCAGGAGAGTCAGCCAACATAGCCAGGAGAGAAGGGCAAGAAACAAGGCTGGTTAATTATACTTTTTTTATTTTATATATTACAGAATCAACAGCACTTGACATCAATGAAAAAAACTCTTGCTTATAGCTAATGGTTAATGGCAATAACATATTTTCATTTTATAGACAACTAGCGACCCGCCCCGGCTTCGCACGGGTGCAATGCTAATACTAAATATACTACAGAATGTCTTTATATATTAATTGTATGTTTGTATGTTAAATGCACAATGTATTTAGGGTACTTAATTGGATAAGGATTAATGCTGTATTGCTTAAAATCGCTTCGTAAATAAGCCATTATTTCTCGTAATAAGTAAAAGATAAAAAATTGTTATTGTGGGTTATCCCTAAGAGGTAGACATATACCATCGCGGATTTTTGTGTAGACCTTTTTAAGGTGTACAATACTGTAGTACATTATTTTGATCTAAGTATCTAGTATCTAGCCAGCGTTTGCAATGTAAACGCAAAAAAAATGTGTTTATTTACGGCATCACATTAGAAACCTTTAAAATTATCAGTGTTTCTCTACTATATTATGCTTGTAATAGACAAACCTTCCTCTTGAATCACTCTATCTATTAAAAAAACCGCATCAAAATCCGTTGTGTGGTTTTAAAGATTTAAGCATACATAGGGACAGACAGCGGGAACTGACTTTGCTTTATATTATGTAGTGATAGTGATGATTATGTTAAACCTACAATACATAACAATAAAGAAAATAAATAACGTCTAAATTCTTACATTTTTAATCGAGCTGGAGCCATTTCAGCCCCAAACTTCTTTATCATTTGAATAAATCGATATGTCACACAGTTATAGAAAGATTTTCATAAATCTTTCAGTTCTCTACAAAGGATGGCATTTCCTTCGCACCTATGTGCTGACGCTGGCCCGCTTCGACCTGTTCCTACAAGGGTCACTGCTGATAGTCATCCTGCTGGAGACCAATGTGCTGCTGCTGCTGCGAAGGCAGTATGGAGCTGGGTATACTCCTGCAGCCGTGGAAGGTAGACATCCGACCGACCATACCGGGTTATTAAAAATTCGCTACTATTCCAAGTTTAGCTTAGCTTAGCTGTATTTATCTTCGTTCATACTCTATTTCGAAATTTTTGTAGGAAGCTACCTACCTACCTACCACTGTATAGGTAGGTACAGAAGTTAAATACAGTACCAACAAAAGGATACCATAAACATAAAGACATCGACAATCATGCTTGTCAATCATATACGAATACCTTACTTATCTATCTATCTTGTGTACCGCCGTCCTTATGACATACTTAATTGTGCTATTGTTAGACCACTCCACTAACTGCATTGTAAAATAATTTAAAAGTAGGTAGGTATAAGGGCCAGAACTATGTTTTTCTATACTAATATTATAAAGAGAAATGATTTGTATTTTTGTGTGTATGTTTGTGATGAATAAATTCAAAAACAACTGCGCCGATTTCAAAAATTCTTTCACCATTAGAAAGCTACATTCATCCTGAGTGACATAGGCTATATTTATGGCTAGAAAAGATTAGGGATCCTTACTAAAACTTAAGTAAAGTAATCTAAGTTGTACAAAAGTGCCCTAAAACGTCTATTGTCGCATGCGCTGCGGAAACTATTGATGGTAGAACAAAAGTATGTTCTACAATATTAAAGAACATATCAATATCTACAGAAAACTTCGTAATAAGTATTATAATGAGGAAAGATTTGTTTGTTTGTATTGAATAGGCTCCAAAACTACAGGACCGATTTAAAAAATTCTTTCACTATTGGGAAGCTACACTATCTCCGGGTGACACAGGCTACTTTTTACCCAACTGCGTAGAAGGAGGGTAATGTTTTATTAAAAAAACTACGCGTGCGAAGCTGCGGATTGGTCAGCTAGTTACTTTATAAATGAATATTAACTTAGAAAATAATAAAATTGAGTAGGTGTAGTAATATCCTAAATTTTTCTGTGGCGGGCGTTTTTGTCAAACCGTGGGAAGCTACCACGCGCGCCACGCCACGGTCTGTGATTTTACAGATGATACCATGCACAGCCGACGGCCACGGAGCACAGCCATTTTGTTCGACATTCCAAAATGCCAAGTGTGAAAGAGAACGTAGAACGTGCCTTGCAGTCTCGCACCACTGATTTAACTTTCCCACAGTGCGTCTGTGCTAGGCATGGATAAGATTACAATGTTTAATTCATTTTTATTTCGTGAAATGATTATTTTATTGACTGTTTTTCATTTTCATGTTTTACATACTTCAGCATTCTGCGCCAGGGATTTGATTTTCGAATAGGGAGTTCAATTTTAAGTTAAACAGTATTACCAGTGATTGGAGCAGGTAGATTGATTTTATGTACTTGCATCATAAATCATGATGATAACATAACATACTTAGACATTTCTTTTTTTCTGGAAATTGCCGTTAATTATGGGATTGCATTAAATATTAAACTAGTGATTTATACTATATTTGAAATTTAAAGTAAGTAAACTATAGTAAAAAGTTTTAAATTGGTTAAATATATCTGTCGAATGAATGTTGATGAAAAATGAATGATTGTTTTTTGTTTGCTCATTATACGTTTCCATAAAATTCATCCGATTGGGTTGAAGCTTTGGTGAGTTGCTGCATGCAAATTCCTGAAGATTTATACGTAATTTATCGAGAAAACACGTTTCCTACAAGAAAATATCCCGGAGGCATGTCCATATAAACATATACATTTGAGATCATTAACCCTTAATTAGTCTAGCTACTCCCACTTTACAGCCAGCCCCACGTTATAATTTAAAATCCCGGAATACCGGTGTGGCATGTCCATATTAACATACGTTTGAGATCAATCTACCTACTCCAATCACTGGTTATGACGCACATTTAATTAAACACTTCCGCCTTCCTTTTTAATGATGTTCTGTTCTACATACTTTGTATGACCATGATTCTTATAAATCATAATAAAAAATTATGTGTGCGTTAGACGGCGCCAACTTCTGTGTTGTAAAACTATTTTCATCAGCATTTAGTAACCATTTGGTACCTTTTGGTACCTTTCGGTATCTGTATTTGGTACATCAATAGGTTAGAAAATATTCAAAATCTTTGTGGCGTCGCACCGCCAGAATCCACTGTGAAGATAGCGATGCCATGCTGATACCAACACATCGTAATATTAAATGAAACTAAGTAGTTAGTAGGTAATTATATTTAATCTATTTGTGCTGAGCTTTTCTGCTGTAATAAGAATTATTTTTTATCTTTTGGTAAGTTTTTGGCCTGTCGCAATCGGTCATACTTAGAGATGATTAATTCGGAACCCGGATTTTATTTGCAAAAATGACATTTATATCAGATAATTTAAAATTTTACCCGTTTTTAGCAAGCGTGCTGCATCTTCGACCACACCATCACTTACCATCAGGTGAGGTAGTGGTCAAGCGATTACTATCGATAGTAAAAAATATATATGTAGGTATAAAACAATGTTTTATTTTGATACAACTTGGTACGAAATTCCGTTAAATTAATGGAATTGATGTAATTACATCAATTGGCATTAGAGTAGATTAGATAGGTATTGCACATCATAAACAACAAAACAATTAAAGGTATTCACACAATTGGCGGTCTTATATCTCTAACAGACTACCTTTGGGTGGAATAGATCATTTGAGTTTTACCTAGGCATTGTCCTTACGCAGGCAATTAATTTTAATTAAGTTGACGTGACAATAAAATTTCACACTTGCTACGCAATTAAGAGATTCGAACGAGTAAAACCGATGATTTACAACGAATAATAAGTTTTAGAAACCAATCAAAAGAATCAGAAATTAGCCGGTGTGACGTATGATTATTTTCATATGATTTTCAGAAATAGTTATTATTGCTACTTCATAAAATAAACTCGATAACTGGTTACAAAATATTAAGACATTGCTACAAAAGTAAACATTATTAATTTTTCAACAATGTGTGATGTAGATATAATACCAGCAAAAATGCTGCTCGACTATAATCTACTAACATTCACCTAACTTCTATCAACTTATGTTGATTAAAAGAAATTATTTCATTAATTACTTATAATGCTACTCGTGAAATGTTCCATCCCTAGTCGGCGCGGGCTTGGTCCGTCTGGCACTGAACTAGCACAGTCACAGACCGTGGGAAGCCACGTTGCGAGGCGGTCCGCTGTCATCCGTCCAAACGCAGACGAACATGTTAAAACCGGTTAATTTCACTGTTATCCCGTGCACGCGTTACACCTAGTTATTATAGTGGAGTTTTCTTGTTTGTATGCTATAAAAATGGAGTGGACGAATGATCTAATTATGGACTTTTTAAATTTATATCAAAATGAGCCAGCGCTATGGAATTCTAAACATACGAACAAATACGACGCGTACAATGCATGGAACCGAATAAAAAGTAAATTAAAGGATGGTAATATTCCAATACAAGAAATAAAGAAGAAGCGAGATAATTTAATGACGACGTACAGAAGACAAAGATTAAGAGTTATACAGTGTATGGGAGCCGATAGCGAAGCTGATGTGAAGCCAGTAATATACAAACCTGATTGGCCCTTTTATAGCGTAATGGCTACATTTCTTGACGACATTTACAAACCAAAAAAAAGGAAGAGTTCTGAGGTAAGTCGATATTTATTTTTATCAAATCTTTGTACCGTGTAGCGGCAGTGGCACGGATCTCTATCGGCAGCAGTAGCGCATGCGTACAGTCGCGCACGAAATTACTTTTTCAACACACTTGCTCATAAAGTGAGCCTTATTACATCGTTCTTAGGGCCATAAACCGAACTATAACACACACGTGCATAATAACATTGCACACTAGTGCAATAGAATTATCTCTACAAAGTTAAGTTAGTACCTAAGTGCAAATTATATGCGAGTAAACAGAGCATTTTCAATTTATCCGGGTTAAACAGTTTTTGTAACAACAAAGAGGTTTTATGCCGCTGAAAATCCTATTACATTCTTGGAATAAATAAATATATCCCTAATTAAGACGAAAAAACATTTATTTTTATCAAATTATATATAATTCACAACCATTTGTTATAAAACATTTGCATTTTATCACTAAAATTATAATTTTGAAGTAGGCTGTACGGCTTTAATTAATCAATCACCTTACATTTGGCGGTTGCAAAAAAAACTTCCCGCGCCATTTCCCATTTTTTTGTTTGTATCGCATTTGTTGCTGTGTGGTAAATAATTGTAAAAATGACAAGTTTTAGTACAGAAGATGAACAATTGAGATTTAACCCCGCCAGAAATACTAAATAAATGCAGCACAAAATGCAAAATCTAGAGAAAAGTACTTAACTGCTTATGATAGTTTCATTATCATTTTAATAATTAAACGATATAAGCAATCATGACGTTTATTCCTCGCAAATGTGTTGAAAAACGTGAGCAACTTGCTCACTAGACACTCGGCTTATTTACGCCCTCGCCTACGGCTCGGGCTGCAACCCACAGCCTCGTGTTTATTGAGCAACTTAGTTCACTTGTATTTTAATATACTATTGTGCGTCACACATGTCACACGCGATGAATATGATATAATATTTTATGGTTGATGTATCCAGAAATGATCCAGAACCACTAATTCTAGTATAGGGGGAATAAGATCTGAACTGACCCGTGACGTCCTGCGTTTTGGGGTGTATTGTTCAATAGCCCCCTTCTAACCTGGAATACTGTGGACAGGAGTTTGTATTAAGACATGCTTCCCATCTATTTCTCCAAGGCTTTCAGTAAAGTTCCAAGTGCCGTTGAAATAATTTTAAATTTTCATATATTCTGTTAGTGCCCGAGATAACTGAAATAAATAAAATAATAAAATAATCTTATCCCTTTTTATAGGATCCATTGGAGACGGAAAACATCGAAGAAGACACTAGCGTGGATGATGATGATGAAACAGAACCAATTTCCAAAATTCCTGAAACGTCACACAAAAAAGCATCTAAAAGAAGTAAAATAAATGAGTGTGATAAAATGAAGAAACGTGAAAGGAAGAAACGAAAAGACGTCTCTCAAAAACCTGACTCAGATACATGCTCCTTATATTGTGATTTATTATGTAATAAATTGAGAGCTTTAAAAGAAAGTACAAGAGATATTGCAATGATGGAAATTGATACAATAATGTTTAATCTTAAACAACAAGACAATGATAAAAAGTAAAGATTTTACGACAATTTCAGAGTATATTATACAATTACCAACAGCCTATTACCAAACACCAACAGCATCAGGTTCAGTTTTACAATCTCCCGAACACTTTGTTCTTCTTTATTTTCAACAATCATGTAATCAACAAGTCTCACTGTAGTCACCAGGCTACTCACAACCATCTCTAAAGCACCAACAAATCCCACTGCCATCACCAGGCTACTCTCACTCATACCCTATAACACAATCATTAGTTGTTGGTCTGGTAAACGGTCGTGCGCCATGTTGTTTTGCCCTAACAAATAAATCGAAAACAGTGTTAAAAAGTCATAGTTACCTAATGTTCTAATGGTGTATCGCATTAATCAAGCTTCAAAGAATATACTTACGAATGAAATTACTCATTAGCTGGAAGTGGCCACTTTAATTTTAATTTACCCACTTATACTATATGATATAATACCTACTTAGAGTGTTAGATTACTGAGCATGTTGTGTTTGCCTGTTATTGTTTTCACGTTAGCATAAAGCATTTAGATGATACTTTTTTTGTAAGCAATCATGTGTTTAACTGTTGGTAAACCTAATAAAGGAAAAATCTAAATCATTCCCACAACATCAACAAGTTTCACTGCCGTCACCAGGCTACTCTCACTCATCCAACCCAAAATCATCTCTACAACATCAACAAATCTATCATCAGGCGATTCTCAGTCCTTGCTTACACAACCAACAACCAAGCAATTATCGGCGGGTAACAAAATTCATCTATCTATCTACCTATCCAGCCCCTAGCACCCACTGTTGAGTATAGGCCTCCTCTCCAGTCCAGTCTCGCCCGTCCAATCGGTCTTGAGCAAGTCTCATCCATTGCTGTCCAACTTCCGCTACGTGATCGTCAGACCATCGGGACGGTGGTCTGCCCTGCGGTCGACGTCCATCTCTTGGCCACCACTCTGTGACTGTTTTGGTCCACCTGTTGTCATTCCGCCTAGCCAAGTGTCCTGCCCATCTCCACTTAAGGCTCGCGATTCGTATACCTACATCTTCGTGTTTAGTTCGACGTGGAATCTCGACGTTTGGTATACGATCGACGCGGTGGATTCCTAGCATGGCCAGTTCCATTGCTCTTTGAGCAACTCTGATGGTGTAATATGCTTCGATGTGAGGGGCCATGTTTCGGATCTGTAAGGCAGTATGGGCAGCACACATTGGTTTAACCATAATTTGACCTTAAGCAAAATTCATAGAAAAAGAAATTTTTCGAAATTTAAATTAGCTTTTTGACCATTAATGAAGAGTAACTTACCTACCTACGTCATTTTATTTTTTTCTAATTTATGAGTACTAACTATTTACGTTAATTAATTTCTTGTATTTTCATTACATTCAAATAAATAAATCATTCACTTTTAGGGGAAAGGTGTACAAGATGATGCCTCGGGGTAAGATGATCCTTTTTAATTGAGGTCGTACTATGAACGCCATCCAGTTGCTTTCTATGACAAAACGTAGGTCCCGACGCCCCCCCGCAACAGTTCATTGGTAATGGCGGTGTGAGAGACGAATATTAAACAAGCAGAAGAAATGTTATGTCCTCGAGTCAGAATGATTTACGGAAGAGGAAGATGCAGACTGTCTATTCTGGACGGAAACATAATTCCAAAGACAATATGTGTGAAGGATGTGAAATGTGTTCCATAAGTGGGAGCATGATACTTGTGCAGGGATAGGTAACGATGATCCTGAAGAATTTACTTGTGATTTATGCACAGAAACTCCAGGAAAAAAACGTTTTGCATTTTAAATTGAGATTTGATTGCTGTTGATTATTGGAGAGATTTTTAATTATTTTAGATGACTTTTTTTGTTAATTTGATTGTTGATTAATGAATTTAATTACTGATTTACCTAACAATAAGTTACGAGAACGGCTCAGTTTTTTTTGTTATTTACTTAATGTTTTATCGATTATTTTTTTACGTATTATTACGAAAATAAAGTAATATTAAAGTACTTTGTGAACACTTACTTAAAATAACTATGTTTGTTTTAATTTAAAATATACCAAAATCCTGTTGTTTGTTAGGCAGGAGGACAAGCTGATCCCCAAGATCATCTTACCCATACCCGCCCCTAGGATCCCTAGGGATCATCTTGGAAACCGGAATGTCTAAGATGATCCCTTGGTAGAGTTTTATAAAAAGTAGAATATAAAGATGAAACAATCACAAAGTAAAGATTTGAAGTATTACAATGATTAGATAGATAAATTGGTCGCCAGTTAACGCTTTTGCATCTGAAATATCTTGGATACCTTTCAAATGAGAGGAATTCTCCCTTAAGGGGATCATCTTGACCCTCTTTCTCCTACTTTTTTATAATTCTACTTCTAATATCTTAAATATTGTTTGCAAGGAGACTTTTAAAAGGTAGGTTTACCTACATCAAAACTTAGGCACAGAACTTTATGGGCACTTAACTTTGGTCAACACAAGAACCCGAGGATTTTAGATCTACCTTCTTATCATCTTTTTCAGACTGGGTGATGATGGGATGCAGTGGAGCAGAGTTCATCTTAGGTCCTGTTCTAGCGTGGTGGGGCCGGGATAGGCGCCACTACGCACTGTCCACCGCCCTCGCCCTGGCGGCCATACCTGGCTTCCTGGTGCTAGCGGTGCCTTTTGTGGACTCCAACCATCCGTATGTTGGTGAGACACTGGCTGTTTACGTTTATCAGTCGCGAAAGTGTGCATGACCAAGTATGGGAAAAGTTAGAGAAAATTAATTTAAGTAGGTATCCTTGACGCCCATATAAGTCAAATTAAAATATTTTGCTTCGACAAAAATCAATAATTTGAGCGTTTTAAGGACTCAACCATGTATAAGAACTAGGGCAAGCTCCCGTGAATTCCCGGGACATATGCCGTCTTTTTCATTTTGATTAGTGCTATATTATCAAACTTAAAAAGAAAATTTGCAACTTTTAAAACCAAATTAGTTATATGTACTGATTTGTTACCATAAGAAACTAAACTGCCAAAACTACTGTTCATTATGGGAGTCAGTTGAGGCCACAAGCATGACCAAATAGCAAGCAAAGCATGTACCTAATTGTTGTATCAGTTGTGGCTACCTAAGTTCTAGCAGTATAAATTCAAAATCTGAACGTTTTTTTCTAATTTCCAGCACTTTATTAGGCTTTTTATATAATTTTACGCAGTAGCAGTATCGAAAGTATTGATTGTCCCGGGACTTACCAATTCCGTGCCAGTATCGGACTATACATTCCCGTAGGTCTGAGATGGTATAGATACTAGGTACATACCTTAGAACGTAATCGTCATCTATCTAACAATGTTGTCTTTCAGAACTCTGCGGCGGAGACGTGATCTCCCGGTCGGAGACTCCAACAGACCCGTCCCACGTCTTGCGATCCGTGCTGCTGATCATCTGCGCGGTGTTCTGCACGCTCGCCAAGGTCAGCGTCTGGGCGCATGGTCTCACCTACCTCGATGATCACCAGCCAGAGAACGGGCCTTACTTTTATGGTAAATTCATCATTGAATCATCAGGTTGTAAAACCTCTTTGAATAGGTTAGAACTGAAGCAAACATAACGGGTAAAAGAAAAATAAAATAGCATAACTAATGAATCTTGCTCGTCGAAAGGACCTTCTACAGTACCTACAGTTGTAGATTATATCATAATGAAGTATTTTTTATAAGTATTGCGCACCGATACTTTTGTGGGTAACATAATGTGACGTACCTATAATTTGACAAATTATGAATAAAATGTTTTACCTATATCTTGCTTAGCCAAGGACAGTTGTATCTCTGAGGATGAAGAAATCCTACAAACTATAAAAAATTTAAATGCTGCTGCGGAACATACAGATTCGCAACCAAACCTGGAATTCCAAAATCAGTTCTCCAGTATTAGAACTCGGTTCTGGAATGAAGAATTTTCCAGTTTGGTATGACCCATCTATCATGTCATTTAATTTATTTAGGATCACGCACAAAGAATATAAAAACAATAACACACTTCATAAAAATTCAGTGCCCCTTCAGGCGACCACATTCTAGAAGATAAATATTATTATCTCTTTCCAGGTATCCTCATCTCAATCCGCCTGTCCCTCGGGCTCAGTGCGCAGAGCTGGTTGCGAAATAGTTCGCTGAGCGAGGACTGGTGGCAGGCGCAGCTCTCCATCTCCTCTCTGACGCTCATGTTCACGATCCTGTTCACGCTCTTCCCGAGCCAGATGACGCAGTTCCCAGAGCCGGAGGAGAGACCGGATTACAGCACAGGTAAGGCATTAGATTCCACAAGTGGTCCACTAGGTTACATTAAATATGAGTATGGTTACGGAACTTCCAGCGATTGAGAGACGATGAAGCAAAAGCATCGTGGACTTTACTTGGAGGCTGGCACAGTACCGACGGGAATAGCACAGGCAACGAGAAGCCTCCAGTCGGGAAGAGCTAAAACAGCTATCGGATAATAGTAAAATGTTTGCCTTACCTTCTCACCTACAGCTATTTTATTTCCGTAAATGGAAGCCAAGACTAAGTTTAGGCAGTATCTTAAACAAAACGAAGTATGTGTTAGTGACGTGATACGAGGGCTGCTATTTATGTATCCGGAATAAAATAAAATAACTATCATTGACTGTTAAATATGGTTTTATTGCTTTTCAAAATATTCGCCATGATGATCAATGCACTTTTGCATTCGGTGAAACCAGTTTTCATAGCACTTTTTCCAATCGGAAGGCGGTATCTCCAAAACATGATTTTTGAATGCCTCAACGGCTTCTTCTCGGGTTGAAAATCGTTGACCACGTAATTTATTCTTCACGGTTGGGAATAAAAAGAAGTCGTTGGGTGCCAAACCAGGGCTATATGGCGGATGACCCGTTAATTCCACCGTTTCACCTTCCAAATATCGGGTCCTTTCACCCGAAGTGTGACAGCTTGCATTGTCGTGATGGAGAATGATTCTGCGTTGTGGATTATTCTTCCTGATTTCTGTAAAGACTTCTGGCAAACAAATGGTCGTGTACCACTCTGAATTAACAGATTTACAATTTTCTAGGGGTACAGTAGCCACGTGTCCATCTATACCAAAAAAACAGGCGACCATTTGCTTCAAAGTGCTTTTCGCACGAGCAACTTTTGTTGGGTTCGGCTCATGTTGGAAGACCCAAACTGTTGACTGTTGCTTAGTTTCGGGGTCATATGCATAAATCCAGGATTCATCACCTGTGTAGATATTATATACAGCTTTTGATGCACCACGATTGTATTTTTTTATCATTTTTTTGCACCAATCGACACGAGCCTGTTTTTGATCTATTGTCAAGTTGTGCGGTATCCAACGCGAACAAACTTTTTTTGCAGCCAAGTGTTCGTGTAATATCTTATGTATACTCGTCATACTAATGCCCAAGATCGCTTCTATCTCTCGATATGTCACATGACGATCTTGCATTATTAGTTTACGCACTGCGTCGATGTTTCGTGGCACAACAACTGATTTAGGCCGACCATCTTTAATTTCGTCCGTGAGCATACGACGTCCACGATTAAACTCACTAAACCAGTGATACACAGTAGTCTTCGATGGTGCTTTATCCCCAAAAGTCGAACTGAGTTGATCGATACACTGCTGTTGAGTTAGACCACGTCGAAAATCATAAAAAATCATCGCACGAAAATTTTCTCGAGATAAATCCATTGTGATAATGACACGCAATTTTTTAAATCGCGCCACACAATGAAAACAATTGACAGACGGACGAAATAACCTGCATTCTACAGCCAAAGAGTTCTATTATCAAACGTGATAATTTCTTTTTAAATATTATTTATGCAGTGGCCAGTTCCGGATTCTTAAATAGCAGCCTATGTAGTAACTTCATAACAGATAATTTCCACCAGCACCTCTTTGACCTGGTTGTTAAAGTCGTATAATGTGACGTGACAGGTTTATCAGAAAGTGGGGCAGAAAGTTTAAGCCAACTATAACTTCTGTTTCCAGACTACTTCAAATCCCTGGTCCGAACTGTGCGGAACAAGGCCCTAGTGTTGCAAACCCTCGCACTGGCCATGCTCAGCGCTGCCGTCTTCGGCTTCGTGCACTACGATAGAGCTTACGTTCAGGTACTACCTATACTACCTGGATGGTAAAAAATTTTGTGTAATTTTTATGCATGTAATAGCATTTTCTTTAAATTTAAATATAGTTAGGGTCGCCGTCATCGAAATCGATGAGGAGGACTATATATATATATATACTACCTTGGGAAAATCTATCAGTAGGTTACCATTGTTTAAGCGGCATATCATTTGGGTGACCCGAAAGCCCGAAACTCCAAACATTGTGATAATAAGACAGAATAATATAATGATTGATGTTGATTGCCTTCGGGAAGTTGTTTTTAGACCACTAGTGTTGTGCAAGAAAAAGGATGCTAGCAACGATGGCGAACTTACGTTCAACCACGCTAAAGTTCAATGCTTCACGTATTCCAGGCCAGTTTCCACGTGGAGGCGTACAGGCAAGACCCGCAGACTTCGAGGGCACTGCCTGACATATTCAGATCATTGGTCATCTTATTCTTTGTCATGGTAAGGTTTCATGCTAATCTGGTTACCTATACAACGTTACCGAACCAACGAATTTTGTTTGTCCTCTTGTATGAGAATACATTTTATCAAATTTGACTATTTTTTGCTGCTCAGATTTTTTTCATTTAATACAATAAAATGATCCTTACAAAGGACTGCATCGATCGGCATAAAAAAAAATTACCAACTTGATTCATTTTAAGGCGCTTCTCACACTTGACCAAAAAATTTTAATGCTAAATTGTTTTTCTTCGAAAACGAGCTGATGTTTTAAAAGAAACTGCACCTGTATCTCCTATAGTTATGGGTGCTGCCGTACTGTCCCAGTTAAAAAAACACTGTATATTTGATGTTTGGTATGGGTATTATTACTTTATTGCACAAACTACACATAAAATGTGCAAAGGGTAGTTGTAAATATATTTTTATAGGTCGTAAAATATGTTTTTATTAATACATTTATTTTATTCAATGTAGTAGGTATAAAAAAATCTTAATTATATATTATATACAGGCTGTCCCAGAACTCAACGTCAAGCCGAAACGGGGTGACAGGATTGATCATAACCATCACGAGAAAAATCTGAAATAAAATCTATCCCATGCAGTTTAAAAATTATGGGCATTTTAAGAAAAACCTAGAAATTTGATCAAACTGTACAATTTTTCGGTTATTGTGATTATTCTTTTTTATTTTTGTTCATTTGAACTTTGGATACGTAATTCTAAATAACATTTCTAGAATTCCAATAAAAAATAATGACACAATTGCCTTAAGTTTCCGAGAATTGAAACTATTTGCTAAACTACGAATTTAAAATTTTCAAGATTCGTCGAATTTGACAGGCCCTCCTTTAAAAAAATGTACTAGAGTGCCTTGGCAAGTGGCATTAAAAGTTGGCGCATTTAATCAGAATTTTAAAATGGTACAGTACTTGTTAGTTCCATGCAATAAAAAATTAAAACCTCAAGTAACCCGATTTTTGCTATCTCAGTTAAAATGTTTTTAATTCGCACAAGCTCTAGGTAGGTTTTTAATTTTAAGGCAAAATGATGAGAGAGATGGATAGTGGGTATGTTTGCCATGAGTGAGTGAGACAGATAGTGAGGCCACTTTTACCAAAGTGAAAAAAAGTTAGTAAAATTAGTAAAATAATGAAAAATCTTGATCTAGTTTAATTTAGGTTTGTTGGAATAAAAGTGAGATAGAGAAATAACATTGTTTATTACAATAAATGTTCAAATTGAGTTCAAAATTCATCTGAGGTTTTCCCATTAGACTACGACATGGCACGCTTCAAGAGAAATGTAAAGACGTTTCTTCAGTGTAGGGAACGCATCGACAATACCCCGGGTGTTGCCGGTGTCAATAGGCGACGGTGACCACTATACATTCCCGTAGGTCTGAGATGGTATAGATACTAGGTACATACCTTAGAACGTAATCGTCATCTATCTAACAATAGGTGGTTGTGTTATTTGTGGCCTGTTTCCCCACAAATAACATAAAAAAAATTGTATACCATCAGCCTCAATACAAGCCCTACATCTTCTTAAAAAAGATCTACTTATTAGTCGGGCATATCTTCGAGAGTTGATCCCCTCAGCTGCTTGAAAAATGCATTCACGCAGGTCGGCTACGTTCTCAATGGGCTTTGAGTAAACTTTTTCTTTGAGAACTCCCCAATAGAAAAAATCCAGGGGATTTAAATCTGGTGAACGGGCGGGCCACGAGATAGTGCCTGAACGTCCAATCCACCTTCCCGGATATTCCTGGTCAAGGAAATCTCTTACTTGCACTGCGAAATGCGCTGGGCAGCCAATCTTGTTGAAATCACATGTCGCGAAGATCTGCTAGTGGTACGTCCTCTAACAGGGTTGGTAAATCTTCTCTTAGAAAATGTAGGTAATTAGTTCCATTCAAGTTCTCAGGCAGTTCAATAGGCCCAATAATTTTACCGTTTAAAATTCCGGTCCACAGGTTTACTTTAAAACGATACTGGGATCTATCTTCTCGCATTAAATGTGGTTTCTCCACATGCCACTCGTGATAATTGTGCAAGTTTATGTAACCATCTTTTTTAAATGTCGATTCATCTGACCAGATTATTTTTTGGATGAATTGGGGATTCTCATTATGCCTCTGTAGCATTGTTCTACAAAAAGAAATCCTTTCCTGATAATCTCGTGGTAGAAGACTTTGAACTCGTTGTACGTGAAACGGATGCATTTCGGCTCTTTGTAAAATACGATGAGCAGTGCTTTTGGGTATTCCAGTTCTTTGTTCAATTCCACGTACGGAAATACTTCGGTCACCTGCGACCTCTTGCAATACTTCTTCCTCGAAAGGAAACACAGGTCTACCTCAGCCTGTATTTGATTCGGGAAACGGCCGCCGCCGTATCCGCATTAACAAACACGCGGTGATCCGGGTAGCGCTCTAACCAAAATAACACTTTTATTCAACACTGAAATGATAAATACACCAACTTAATCACAAGTAATCACAACACACTAATTCACAACACTATCGCTTATTAAACCACTAAAAGTCACCGAAATGTTTGCACGTATACCTAGCCAAATCCAGACTAACTCTCTCGAGCGTCTGTCTGTACGCATTATTTATACCGCGCATTATTTCCAGAACCTTCTCGATGTTTCTACTAGTTACTAGAAAAGTGTGGGTATTTCGACCGACGATTATTTCTTATTCTGTGCCACTGTAGGCAAAAACGTGGTATGTAGGTATATTCCACACCAAGTATTACCTATTCTGTGACACAGTAGATATAACTTTGAGAAGCCACTTTTACTATTACTTATTCTGTAACAGCCTCGGCGTAACACTAGCACTTCCTGTTTGATACGAAGAAACTTCGTAAATCGTAAAACTTTCAAACCAAGTTTCAGAGGATTGTAAAGTGTACATAATACTTGTATCGTTCAAATGCGCAGCCGTGCTTTACTTATTTTCTGTAACTGTAATTATCTGTGGAGGGGGGCACTGGTGACCTGTAACACAAGCTCTCCAGGCACTAGTCTCTCACAAAACAGGTTTATTATTAGTCTTAACAATGAATTTGCTGTACCTATTTGATAACCTTTTGTAAATAGAAATTAAAGTTTTTATTTTATTATTAACTAGTAAGCAAAATATAGTGAGCTGGTAGATGTCGGTGTTGGGCAAAATGTAATCTAACTACTGATTACTAACTACGATTACATTTTGTAATTAGTACCTAATCATAATAGTAGATTACATAAAATAATCGTAATAAGTAGTTAAAAATTTTGATTATTAACTACAAATTGTAGTTGCAATCACAATTACATGATTACTTTTTGTAACTTTTTTTTTACACCGTGGGTTAATACATTATTGAAGATTTAGTAGGGATCCCTGATTTTTTCTAGGGATAAATACCTATAGCCTATGTTACTCAGTGACAATGCAGCATTCTATCTTAAGGTGAAATCATTTTTTAATTCAGTATCCTCGGACAAACAAACATACATACCTACATACTTACATACATACGATTACGTACATAAAATGCTGATTTGCCCAAGTTGATTTGGAGATCTTGCTTCACTCGATCACATATAGAACTTAATAAATAATAAACGATACTTATTAATAATATACTCGTATATTAGTGTTATGATTATTTCCAAGTTATCAAGATGTTTTAAAAAATTGTTTCTGTTTTATCTATCAATCTATCGACATAATCTATAATATAAAAATGAATCGCAAAATGTGTTGGTATGCGCCTAGACCAATTTGACCAATTCTTTTTTTGTTGTATTTCTTAATGTCAGAAGGTTCTTATGAAAGAAAAAATTTTGAAAATTGCGCGCAAAATGAGAATATTTAAGAATACTTAACCACCATATAAAATTATTTATTATCTAACCTTAGCGCTTTTATAATGTAACCTTATGACGTTTGACATAGAATTGACAGAATGCGTGCTGCAAATATCGTCAAAGAGGATGTAAAAAAAATGAATATCGTTTGAAACAGATGCTTCGGTAGGAGTTATCCCGAGATATATTGTCTATATATATAAAAATTAATTGCTGTTCGTTAGTCTCGCTAAAACTCGAGAACGGGTGGAGCGATTTGGCTAATTTTGGTATTGAATTATTTGTGGAAGTCATTCATTTTCTTATACATAATAATGGCCGGGGACAACAATTGACAATTCTACCAGGGTGACTTATATTGACAGCCCGCGTTATACCTACACATGTCAAGCCGAAACGAAGTTCAGCGGGACCACTAGTAGTAGATAAATATACGTACCTTTATCTAAGTTTTGTACTTATAAATAAGTCTATAGTAAAAAAACTTGAAATAGTACTGTTAAGATTTTTTTTTCATACCGCCGCAGGTTTAGGTACAAATAATTTTGTGTTTACATAAAATTACCTCAACTAGCTATTGACTAATTAACGAATACTCGTAAATATTAACTTTTAAACATATTTTCTTACAAAACGAGATATTCTTAGAACTAAAGTAATCAGTAGTTATAACTACTCGATTACAGTAATCAGATTACTTTATGTAACTGGATTACTGTAGTAAGATTACATGTAATTATAACTACTTGTAGTTAACTACTTGTAATCGTAATTAGTTAGATTACATAATAGTAGTTAACTACGCCCTACACTGGTAGATGTTACCTGCCACTGCCAGCATTAGAGTGAACAGCACCTGGTAGGCGGAGAATGCGAGCCGGCAGCGTGGCACGGAGCAGGCGCCGCGCACCGCGCGTTCCATACCACATGAACAGTTGCTGAATATCCTGAAAATAATTGCAATCGAGGTTGCAATCAATTAGTTTGCTCTAATTAAACTATATCACAGAGAAATTATGTGAGGTGAGCGTAAACGCTAGAAAATTAAATAAAAATATGTAGGATGTTTGGTAATATACTCGTACTGACGATATTCAAGTCACGGTTTTAGTGAACATAGAAAAAGACTTCTAGAAAAAAAACTAATAGTTATATTATCGAATTTTAAAGAAAATCGACTAAGTTTAGGCGATTAATCGATATAAAACTTACTGTCTACTCTTGCAGTCGCCATCCAAAAATAAAGGACGAATTGATATCTCTCTCTAATCTTTCATTTGGAAACGGCTGCGGGTTTTGGGTTAGAAAGGGCCAAAAAGGCAAACATACCCACTATCCATCTCTCTCATCATTTTGCCTTAAAATTAAGAACCTACCTAGAACTTGTGCGAATCAAAAACATTTTAACTGAGATAGCAAAAATTGGGTTACTTGAGGTTTTAATTCTTTTACTCGTTTTATTGTATGGAACTAACAAGTATTGTACCATTTTAGAATTCTGATTACATGCGCCAACTTTTAATGTCACTTGCCAAGGCACTCTAGTACATGTTTTAAAGGAGGGCCTGTCAAAGTCGACGAATCTTGAAAATTTTAAATTCGTAGTTTAACAAATAGTCTCAATTCTCAGAAACTTGAGGCAATTGTGTCATTATTTTTATTGGGATTCTAGAAATGTTATTTAGAATTAGGTTTCCAAAGTTCAAATGAACAAAAATAAAAAAGAATAACCACAATAACCGAAAAATGGTACAGTTTGATAAAATTTCTAGGTTTTTCTTAAAATGCCCATAGTTTTCAAACTGCATGGGATAGATTTTTTTCAGATTTTTCTCGTGATGGTTATGATTAATCCTGTCACCCCGTTTCGGCTTGACGTTGAGTTCTGGGACACCCTGTATATATATAAATATCAAAAGACTGTGCTAAAACTATAACACCCAATCAAAAATCCTATGATTGGGTGTTACTCGTTGGGATTTTTTTATTTTTTATGGGATTAACGAGTTACACTGTTACAAGGACTCGTTGGGACCAATTTATAAAAAAAAACTTTCAACGAGTTACAATGGACTCGTTTGGGTGTAACTCGTTGGGAATCCACTTTTAAGGGATACCGATAAAATTAAAATAAATATGTTCGTTCTTCTTCTGAGTAGAAAACCTTTCTTCCAGATATTCCGGATCAGGTTCTCTTCGCGACGCCCTGAAGGCGTGAAGCCAAGCACGGCTTCTAGAGTGGGAGGCGTGGTGGCGGGCATCGTGGCGGTGTTCCTGGCAGTGCTGGCTGGACTGAGCTGTGATGTAGGGGGGATCGAGGGGGTAGGGGATGTTTTCCAGCAGCCAGTCTGCAGTGAGGCTTGCGGGTAAAGTCATTCATTACCAACAATAAAGTCAGATAAGATACTATAGGTAAAATCTTCAGGATCTCGCAAGAATTACATTTTTACATTGGTAATTTCACCAGCAATCCCAAGGCCGTGGCTCTTAAAGTAGCACCTATAACCAAGGAAGACCAGCGTTATGATATGACTAACAGACGCATCGTCAGTTCGACAGTTAATTGATGATGATACTTGTTCTAGATGTGATTCGGCGAGGTACGGGTTCAGCCCTGTGTGTGGCGTGGACTCTCAGACTACATTCTTCTCGCCATGCAACGCGGGCTGCGGGGAGTATGAGAACCTGAATGGGTTCCTGTAAGTTCATTTATTTTTTTAATTTCTCTCGTCATTTTTTGATCTGACATTATTTCAACGCGTTTCCGTTTTTCATCATCTAGGAGCTTCACTCTTGTCGTTCCAACTAAAGAACTCCCCCCATATATCTCTTTTAAAGGTGATGTCTTTTCATCATCATCATCATATCAGCCGTAGGACGTCCACTGCTGGACAAAGGCCTCCCTCATTGATCTCCAGGAACTGCGGTTGGAAGCGGCCTGCATCCAACGCCGACCTGCGGTTCTTACCAAGTCGTCTGCCCATCTTGTGGGTGGACGTCCTACGCTGCGCTTGCCGGTCCGTGGCCTCCACTCGAGAACCTTTTGGCCCCATCGGCCATCTGTTCTGCGCGCTATATGGCCTGCCCATTGCCACTTCAACGTGCTAATCCGTCGGGCTATGTCGGTGACTTGAGTTCTCCTACGTATCTCCTCATTTCTGATTCGATCCCGTAGAGAAACCCCGAGCATAGCCCTCTCCATAGCTCGTTGAGCGACTCTGAGCTTATTCATAAGGCCAATAGTGAAGGACCACGTTTCGGTTCCATATGTCATCACTGGTAACACACACTGATTGTAGACTTTCGTCTTAAGGCACTGAGGTATGTTGGACGAAAAGACGTTGCGAAGTTTCCCAAACGCTGCCCATCCGAGTTGGATTCGACGATTGACCTCTTTCTCGAAGTTGGACCTACCTAATTGGACTGTTTGTCCTAGGTATACATACGCGTCGACAACTTCAAGAGCCGAGTTCTCAACCATAACTGGGGCAGGGACGACATGGACATTCGACATGATTTTTGTCTTGTCCATGTTCATTTTAAGTCCTACCCGTTGGGAGACTCGATTGAGGCCTTCGAGCATCGTGCTGAGCTCTTCCATCGACTTTGCCATGACCACAATATCGTCGGCAAACCGAAGGTGAGTGATGTATTCGCCGTTAATATTGATGCCCAGTCCTTTCCATTCCAGAAGCTTGAAGGCATCTTCCAATGCGGTCGTAAACAGTTTCGGAGAGATGACATCTCCCTGTCTTACGCCTCTTTTTAAGGGAATCGCCTTCGAGCTCTGTTCGTGTACTCGGACTGACATAGTGGCGTTTTTATACAAACACTTCAACACTTCGATGTACCGATAGTCAATACGGCATCGTTGGAGAGACTCAAGCACTGCCCATGTTTCGATCGAATCGAAGGCTTTCTCATAGTCCACAAACGCGAGACATAGCGGCAAGTTATACTTCGGTCTTCTGTATGACTTGCCGCAGCGTATGTATGTGGTCTATGGTACTGTAGCCTTTACGGAACCCGGCTTGTTCGGGAGGCTGGAAGTCATCAAACCTGCGTTCGAGACGGTTCGCGATGACCCTCGAAAACAGCTTATAAACATGGCTCAAAAGCGAGATGGGTCTATAATTCTTAAGCAAGGTGTTGTCACCTTTCTTGAAGAACAGAACCACCACGCCCCCGTTCCATGCTTTTGGCGTCGTACCTTCAACCAAGGCGGAATTAAAAAGCTTCTGAAGGACTTTAAGTACCGGTGCTCCACCCGCTTTCAGAAGCTCTGAAGTGATTCCGTCCTCACCCGGCGCCTTGTCGTTCTTAAGCTGCTTTAAGGCCATCCTGATCTCATATAGGCTGATGTCCGGAATATCTTCGGTATAATGTCGGGTCAGTTTGGCTCTTGGGTCGTTGGCCGCACTGCAAACAGGTTTAGTGACCGAATCGTAGAGCCGTCCATAGAACCTTTCAACTTCCCTTAACACTTCCGCTTTACTTGACGTTATGCTGCCATCTTCCCTTTTCAGCTTCGTCATGCGGCTCTGCCCAATAGAATTATCTCTCGCGAACACTTTGGAGCCTTTATTCCGCTCTATCGTATCTATAATACGAGATGTATTAAAGGTACGAATATCGTGCCGCAAGGATTTCCAAATCTTTCTATTGAGCTGCCTATGTGACTGAGCATCATCGGGAGACTGCAGTTGCAAAGAACGTCGTTCAGCCATGAGGTTAAGGGTGTCATCAGAAAGTTTCTGAGGTCTATTGGTACGGGGGGTCTTAAAGAACTGGGACCCCACCGTATGGACGGTTTCAACGAACCTGTTATTGATCTCGTCCACTGATGCATCTACTTCTAGACAGTCAAAGCGATTTGCAAGTTCGAGTTGAAAGCTCTCGAGGTTTTGGATATGTGCGCGAGTGGGTCGGAGCGTAGATTTCATCAAACGGGACCTTTCAAGTTTAACGTTCATATTCAATGTGGCTCTAACAATTCGGTGATCACTGCCGGTTTTCACCCTGTGAATCACAGAGACATCATTGAATATCCGTTTCTTGTTGGTCAAGATGAAATCAATCTCATTTCTCGTGGAACCGTTGGGACTCATCCAGGTCCATTTCCTGTGAGGCGGCTTCTGGAAAAAAGAATTCATCATAAAGAGTCCTTCTTTCTCCAGAAAATCGGCCAGCCTCTGTCCCCTGGGGTTCCGTTGCCCATATCCAAATTGCCCCACTCTCAACTCATCATCGCTTCTCATGCCTAGCTTTGCATTGAAGTCCCCCATAACAACAATAAAGTGAGTTTTGTTCGTATGTATGGCTCTACTGATGTCCTCATACATAGACTCTACTTCTTCATCTGGGTGTGAAGAGGTCGGCGCATATACATACCTGAACGACCTTCAGCGAATATCGCTTAGATATTCTGAGTGTCAGGTACGCGACCCTGCTCGACACACTGTCGATGGTGATAATGTTGTTGATGAGTGACTTGTGAACGAGAAACCCAACACCACCTTGGGACTGTTGGTCACCCTCCCGGTAGTATAGTAGGTTACCAGACTTAAGGGATATCGTGTCCTCGCCCTCTCTACGGACTTCTGATAACCCCAAAATGTCCCAGTGTAATCTACTAATTTCTTCTTCCAGCTCAACAATCTTTTCGTCTGTCCTCAAAGTGCGGATGTTGTGTGTTACCAGGGCCAGTGGTCGTCGTAGTGTTTGGTAGCCGATCGTCTCCCGGGGATTCTTAGCACCCCTGGCCCCGCCGTTACCGTGACTGCTACCGTAGCCAGGATTAGCGGGGCCGCCGGGGACTCGGGGCCTGGTTTTATGTTGCACTATATCCATAAGGGGGTTGTTGCCATACTCGCCACGCTTGGCAGGCGGGTTGGCGAGCGCAGTATAGGTATTGAAAACACGAAAAGACGCTGCTGCCCATCTTTCGGAGGTATCCCTTAGCAGACTCCTACTGCATCCACGGGCAAGAGCGGAGGGGCAACATTCTATTGCCGGCGCCCCACGGCGCCGGCATGGATGTCTTTTACTTCTACTATATTGATTTGTGAATTCTATGGACTATAGAGTCTCTCACTATGGAGATGGAATGTCAGAGAGTTTCCATGAAGTGATTCGGGCTAGTTAAGGTGTCACACAGTGGGGTGGGATAAAATGATTAGACCAACGCAAACTATCAATGCAGTACTATTGAGTACTATTACTCTACTATTGAGTAGGGGGCTAGAAGTGGCTCTACCCATCAGATGAAGATGATATTTGAACTGACCGCCGCCGCCACCGTTGGGACAGGACTCTCCCTTTCCTCCACAGACAGAAAGATGACGTAATAAAGCTTTTTCACAAATATGTGGAAACACAATTTTTCACAAACAAAAAACATACTTAATTTTTGTTTATAATATTTTGTGATAATATACGCACAAAAATAAAAGGGGTTATTTTGATAAGCTTAATAAATAAATTTATTATTTTTTTACCATAGGAATGTGAAATTTATTTTGGCATGTTTAAACAAACACTTTATTAAACTTGTGTTGTGCTATTGCTTAATACTTGCAATAGCAGGATACACATATAGGTACCAACACCTGCACACGGAATGACTTGTACCAGGCAACAGAGAGCGGTGTGGAAGTTGCTCTCTATTGGGCTAATCAAATTTAGAAGTCAAAAAGCCATTGACACGAAAGAAGAAGATAATGCATGCCATATACCTAACCACAGATACTGTATTGGTGGCGTCTCGAGATATCTCTTGACCTTTCTAACCCAAAACCCGCAGCCATTTCCGAATGATAGATTAGAGAGAGATATCAATTCGGCCTTTATTTTTGGATGTCCACTGCAAGAGTAGACAGTAAGTTTTATATCGAATTAATCGCCTAAACTTAGTCGATTTTCTTTAAAATTCGATAATATAACTATTAGTTTTTTTTTCTAGAAGTCTTTTTCTATGTTCACTAAAACACACTAAAACCGTGACTTGAATATCGTCAGTTACCAAACATCCTATATATTTTTATTTAATTTTATAGCGTTTACGCTCACGTACTATAATTTCTCTGTGATATAGTTTAATTAGAAATAACCTTGATTGCAATTGTTTTCAGGATATTCAGCAACTGTTCGTGTGGTATGGAACGCGCGGTGCGCGGCGCCTGCTCCGTGCCACGCTGCCGGCTCGCATTCTCCGCGTACCAGGTGCTGTTCACTCTAATGCTGGCAGTGGCAGGTAACATCTACCAGTGTAGGGCGTAGTTAACTACTATTTTGTAATCTAACTAACTACGATTACAAGTAGTTATGATTACATGTAATCTAACTACAGTATCCAGTTACATAAAGTAATCGTTAATCTGATTACTGTAATCGAGTAGTTATAACTACTGATTACTTTAGTTCTAAGAATATCTCGTTTTGTAAGAAAATATGTTTAAAAGTTGATATTTACGAGTATTCGTTAATTAATCAATAGCTAATTGAGGTAATTTTATGTAACCACAAAATTATTTGTACCTAAATCTGCGGCGGTATGAAAAAAAAATCTTAAAAGTACTATTTCAAGTTGTTTATTATCAATTTATTTATAAGTACAAAACTTAGATATACGTATATTTATCTTTTATTATGTCGATAGATTGATAGATAAAACTAAAACAATTTTTTTCAAACATCTTGAAAACTTGGAAATAATCTTAACACTCAACGCGATAATGCTGCCCATTGTATCACCGCGCATTAGTCTATAAGTTTTATACGTTAAGAAAACCTAATTTGATATAGGTACGAGTAGGTACCTACCCCAAGATCTGTGTAGGTAGGTACCTAACTATAAAGAGTTCTGTTATCAATCAGTCTATCAAAAGGCCCGGTGACCACGGTGGCCTAGTAACCGTGAAATGCAAGAGGAAATATTACAGATTTTTTTTCCATTTCCCGGGAAAATATTAAGTAGCCAAGGAAGTACTAAGGTTTGATATTATGAATTAGGCGTTTAGAATGCCAGTTTTAAATTATACTTAATCTTATTATTGATATATATTAATGTATATTTATCGTATTTAACTAATGTACCTATGTATCCTATTATAAATGGTATAATATTATAATTTTATATATTATAATTAGGTACCTTTATAATTTAATAGTTTTTTCGTACCACTTGCTCAAAAAAGTGACATTCTATGCCACAAAAAGCGAACATAATAATAGTCATTTTTAATCTGTTAAAAACAGGGAAAGAAAATTGTACTGAATTTCATTCATCCTCTTGGGGGAGATTGTGATTTAAATTTGGAATACTTACCGAAATTTATACTGAATTACATTTGTATTTACACCATTGAGCTTGTATATAAAGCATTATACATCTTTTTGAAAAAGGAATACGCATTTATTATGCAGTTATGATTATTAAATAAAATTACGAAAACCGACGAGGCCGTATGAGCTTGATTTTATTTATTTAATACTTTATTGCACAAAAATACAAATTACATGTACAAAAGGTGGGCTTAATGCTAATAGCATTTTCTACCTGCCAACCTCAGAGGTAACAAAAAAGGTTGGCGTGCTAACTTTTAACAATATGAATGTTTATTAAAAAAAACAAAAGAAACACAAATAACAATAAACTCCGATTACAGTTAGAATAAATACATAAACCTACTTGATATAACAATAATAATACATAGAATATATATATGAGAAATATAACAAATATATATATATATATATATATATGATGCCTTTCCTTTTCCGACAAAAAAATATTAGTCTAGGAATTTGCCGCGTTTTTGTTTTCTTTAAATACATAAACGTTAAGTTTATTTTAATGTATTATCTCATATTATTATTGTGTTAATTTTTTCGCAAATGGTACGAAAAGTAGAAAAGTATTTTCCTCGGTGATAAAGCTGTCTTAGTCTTGGGTGAACTTAAATCCCTCGCTACACTCAGGACTCGTCTTAAATCCCTCGCTTCGCTCGTGATTTAATTTTTTATCACCCTCGCTACGCTCGGGAGTAAACCTCGAGTCCTTCGTTACGCTCGCGATTTAAATCGTCACCCGCGACAGAAGACACTGATTTATCCCCTTGGTTAATAATCTACTAATTTATGTTTATGTTGCACTCCCTTCATCCATATGTGTCTTAAATGTGCATCCCCGACCAAACCTTTGACATAACTAAGTCCTCTCCATCCAAAGGTTATCTGGAAGAAATCGCTTCAAAGCTATAAGACCGCCTATTGTACTATTTGCTTCGTCTTCTATTTTTTGTAATTTTTATGGTGTACAATAAAGTGTTTTAATTCATTCAATTTCTTCTTACCTAGGATCATCCTTTCTCATGCAAGGCATGGTGATTCTCCGCTCAGTTCCACGCGTGGACAAGCCTATCGCCGTGGGTACCTCATTCGCCATCATTGCACTGCTAGCCTTCGTGCTAGGGCACCTGCTGTATATGCTAGTCAGCTGTGAGTAGCCTCAGATCCTCGCACTACCTACATCATCACTCATCTTACAGTGCCACCAACTTATCTGTTCAGGTGGACAAAATTGGAACTAAATCCGGCAAGTACCTACCTACCAATCTATAGTTCAGCCAAGTTAGATGTGGAATGTTGGAAACGTGGGTTTTTTGTCAGAATTGATACCAATTTATAGTGATGGAGTCAACATCACAAATGGACAACAACCCCCCTCTAAAATATTCAAAATACTAGCTTCCGCCAGCGGCTTCGCACGCGTTGTTTGTCAACAAAAAGTAGCCTATGTTTGAATCCAAGTCATAATCTATCAACACACCAAATTTCATCGAAATCGGTTCATACATCGGCCATTACGTGATTGAGTAACAAACAAACATCCAAATATTAGTATGATTAGAGTCGAGGAGTATATTTTATGCAAACATTTTTATCGCTTGTTGATTAGATTTATGATTTATTCTGTTATTTTTTCACATTTTGCATTTTTTTACATATTTATTGTTTTATTTTCTTAACAAGATGGCACCACTCGCATTTCGACGACTTTGCTAGGTCCTGTGACAAGTTAGGCGCGCGTTAACAATGGGTAGAGCCTTCAGGCCGGCAGTCTTTTTTTTTATATACAGTGTAAACTCCATGTAACGTCACTCGTTTTAACGACAAACTCTCTAAAGCGTCGAAATCATTCGGCTTTGGTTGGTTTAGCTTGTCTTGCATACAATGGTACACTCTGTATAGCGTTACACCCACTCTCAATAACGACAACAATTTGTAATAAAAAGTTCTTTTTAAGTTGCCAAATTAGTAAAAACTGCGCAGCTGTGTATATCCTTTTGTCGTTTTATTATCCTAGACCATAATAAACTCTACTGTCGGCATCATACACACCAAACTTTCTAAGAAATCCGTTCTTTTGTTTACAAAATGGGATTGCTTGCATGTGTAGCTGCAGACTGTTGTTAGTAGAAGTGATGGATTTTATCTATACGTTGTCATATTCGTCGATAGAGGCGGGAGAGAAAATTACAACAGATTTTTATTGTAGGTACTATTTAACAAGACAAATCAGAAATAAACGTTTTCTTTTTCTAATACAGATTTTACTTCTCTCCATTTAACGACAACTCTCTATAACGTCGAAATATGCTCAGTCCCTTGAGTGTCGTTATATAGAGTTTACACTATATATTATAGGCTTGCGTTTGACCACGATCTGTCAAAGTATTAAATGGACCTTACAGATTTCTAAAGGGCGTTCTTCTTCCAGACCTAACGTGCGCGTATCCTGCGGGCTACGCATGCGCGTTACACCACTCATCGTTGTGGTCGCTGTGCGCGTGCAGCGCTGTGCTGGCGATGACTTCTGCTGCGCTTAGTTTATACGCCAGTAAAGCCGCGTACGAACCTACTACTGAACTATAGCAGCCAGGACAGTGAACCAAAGAACAGTACTTAGTTCATTATTATAAATACGGGATTTATAAATTCGCTGTTTCGACCAACAATGTTTCGGTTCAATTCGTGAACCCTCATCAGGGTGAGTGCGATCCGCTCCGAATAACGTCTCGCCTCGCACTGCGCGCCGCAGCCCTCTGCGCGCGAGTGGACGGATGGGTGTCGTGGTGGAGATTGGGTCAACGAAGGCCCAGCGTGTTAATCGGCTGTATCATCATCATAAAGTACTTAATCTAGTTCCTTGTGAAAATGTCCGCCCGGGGAAGTAGGTATTTCGGCCATCAAGCAGCATTGTGGGTGTCAGTTAAATTACAGCAACATGAGGCTTTACTCCTGTATGCCTTAAGTTGATGGACGCAATACATAGGACACGTTACTAAGGTGCGTGACCTGAGGCAATAATTTATAGGCGACTAGCTGTTGCCCGCGACTTCGTACGCGTTACACTACTAAGTGTGTAGGTAACCTAGAAATAAAGCTAAACTCGCTGTTGCAACTTGACTAGACACTCCATTTATATCCCATGGGAACTGATTTATGGGATAAAAGGTAGCCAATGTGGTAATACAGGTATAATCTACGTATATACCAAACTTCATCGGAATCGGTTCAGCCATTTTGTTGGATTTGGATGTTTGTTTATTTATTTGTTGGTTACTCCATCACGTCGTACCGGCTTAACCGATTTCGATGAAATTTGGTATGTACATATATTATAACCTGGATTAACGCATAGGCTACTTTGAATTAGGAAAACACGCGTGCGAAGCCGCGGGCCGAAGCTAGTTTATGATAATTTTTCATTAAATTTTTTTTATAAAAAAAACACAAAATGTTCGGTGGGGGAGGTGGGGTAATCTTAAACATCACAGGGGGAGGAAAAAAGTGGGCGAAAAACTTCACTTAGTTATTACGTATACAAAACCCGAAATTAACCAGGAGTAGGAATCGAACACTTCTACCGTATTCATCTTTAATTGTACAATTTGTAAATAATATTATTTTTATTATGTGAAATTGAGGGTAAGATTAATAAAACATGAAAATTAAGTAACATTTTACGTATTTTTATTAAATTTCACCAAATGGCACTTTCTTTAGTGTTCTTCTAAACTACAAGACCCTTTACAAATAAATACTAATAGAAAAATAATTACTGTATGTAGGTACTTATGTTTAAATTGTGCACAAAGCAACACATCAAACTATAAGTTCCAGTATAAGCTGACCTCTCATTCTACGAAAAGCCTACAAGATGCGAGGTCAGCTTATACTGGACATTTATAACTTGATGTGTAGCCGTGTGTACTATAAATACAGAATGCTGGACATTTCAATCAGCGTTATCTATCCCCAAACTAAACAGAGCTTGCTATGGGCACCAGATAACTGATACATTCTATCAGATATTTTTTTATGTACGTCATTAATCTAAAACAATTCCGGAAAATATTTAAAAAGCTTTACTACAAAAAAGTTAAACACCTGTTTAAAAAACCCTTATCAAATACTGATATGAATTTTTTTAAACAGATGTTCAACTGAAAAGGCCCGAAATGTGTTAACTTTTTTTCACTTTTCGATTGCATAATCGTTTTAATTCGGTAACACAAACGTTACCGAAGCTTTTAACATATACCGTAGTTACTGTACACAGTATTTTATATACAACTTCATGATAAGCTTAATTTTAATTGTTTTCAAGTAAAAACCAGATCGCCATAATAATAAATACGTACAATAAAAAATGTGAGTTGTATGAAAATGAGCATTGATCCCAGATCAAGACATATCCAGCTACCTCAGTTTCATTTAAGCATTTATTCATTTTTTGACTAAATTGTAAAAATAACTAGAATACACTTACGATGTAGTGTATGATAGTATATATATATATACTTATGATTAGTATATTGTACCTAATATTAAAAACAAGCTATTCATTTTGTGGTTTCATCAATTCATCTATTTACGACTTATCTATTCTTAGATCTATTCTTAGATAATAAATAATAATAATAATACATATTGCTGGGACATTTCACATAACGCTATCTAGACCCAAACTAAGCAGAGCTATGGGAACCAGATAACTGATAGAATACTTATATACTTTTTTTGATCATATAATATACTTTATTAAATATTATTTTTCATATATATGTATATACATATATATAAATTGAGCACTTTATGTAGATATATTTGTGTATTTCGTTTATGTATGTCTATTATTATTATTTTTAATTTTTGTAAGTTCATTTCTAAGCTAAAGTTTGAATAAATTTTCCTTTTTCTGGCACTACCACTTTCTCCGCGCTACACAAAGGTTAGCTGGAAGAAAATGCTAATTAGCATTAAGTTCGCCTATGTATTATTTGATTAGTGCAATAAAGAATTTTCTAATCTAATCTAATACTTATAATATATAGAAAAACATCCAAACCCGAAACAAATATCAGTAGATCGCGGCGGGAATCGAACCCGCTACCTCCTGCGTCTCAGCCGGCTAAACGCCCACTGCGCCACGGAGTCGTCAAAGAAAACTTAAAATGAATAGATGAATAAATGTAATTGCGATAGGTGGATATGTCTTGACCCAGATGCCTCAATTTAATACTACTAAAATGAGCAGATTATTTTTAAAATAGTCTACGTATCTAATAATACATATTATTATGTAACAATATCGTCCCAATATCTGTGACGTTACAAAATTTAAGTACCTACCCACGTATAAATAATTTTACAAAATTTAAATAAAAAAAGTTTAACATTGATTTTATTCACACAATTACTCCTAATAACCCATCTCGTTCTTGCATACCAAATGTGCAATTTTCTATCTCTCTCGCTCTACGAGGAGCTTTTAATTATAACTCGCTATGCTACTTTGTACCTAACTCCATACAAAATAGAGCTTATATTGTTGTACTTTTAGATTCACGTTATGATAGTATTTATAGCGCTGCCACCTTTTTTAGCCCGAAAAGGGCAGTCTAGCCCACACTCTAGTTTTTGACACATTCCTAAGATTGATTCACACAATTAATTTTTAAATCTACAAGGAAAAAGTAAATTTTGTTGTAATTAATTTTGATTTTGAAAATGTAAATTAAGTAGATACCTATTTAACACTCGGTACTGGCAACACTTGATCCTAGAGGGACTGTAGGTCTATCTTGTTTATGGTATAAAGGGGACGATTGACCTTACCATGTTATTTGACCTTATAATCAATTGTACACAAAAACCTTTTCTTGTTAGCACAAGTGAGGAGTGGAACTCACTTCCGGCGTATGTTTTTCCAAACCAGTATAATCTTGGAGTCTTCAAGTCCAGAGTGAATAGGTTCTTTCTAGGCAAGCGTGCTCCATCTTCGATCACACCTTCACTTACCATCAGGTGAGGTAGTGGTCAAGCGCTTGCCAATAAAACAATTAAAAAAAAAGCCTAGACTGATTTTGATTTTTTTATCCCTTTGTAGCCTATTTTAAAAACCTGATTCAGGCAAATCTAGCCCTTTTTAGCTTCATAGTAAGACCCCTTTTCAAAAAGGTGGCAACGCTGCTTTATACAGAGTGCTTTTGTAAACAGTCGACGAATTCTGAGGAACGGCTCTGTCCGTAATCTAAAACAATAATAATAAGAAAAATAAACGATATTTTATTATTATAATCTGTGTTTATTTTTAACCCCGATACAAAAAGATGGATGGTATAAGATTTAACTTTTGAAACTATCATGGTTATGAACAACGAGACTAAGAAAGAGGGTAGATCGTTATATCTGCCAATAACTACCTACTCGCAAAGACTTCAGTTTACCCGTGATCATGGCGCATGCAACTGCGCCGAAATATCGGGATACTCAAATACTCACAAATCATGGTAAATATCCCGTTTTTAGTATAAATGGTATAAGATTGTTAGTTTGTCTTATGTAGGTAGTCTCCAAATGGATAAACCGATCGGGACGCAGTTCTTTTAATAGAAAGCTACTTGTGCGATGACGATCAAGTCAGCCGATCCCAAGTCAAAGTCAAAATCTTTTTTTCATTAAAATCACAAGGATCGCTTTGAAACGTCAATTTTACTGCCTGCTCCTTCGCGACCAAGCCAGGAAAGAAAGGCAAGAAACAATTGCTGATTGTTTTTTTAATGATCCTTTTAGAATACCTACATAAAAATAAATAAAATAAATTACGTCTAAACTAACATTTTTGAACGAGTTGGAGCAATTTCAATCCCAAGCTATCTATCCGAGGATATCAAAGCACTTTTCCTTTATGGTGACGGGATCGCAGCTGTAAAATATAAAATTAAACTGGTTTTTAAAATTTCATTTAGATGCAACACAAGTTTCGTAATCCTAGAAGTATGTAGTTCGTCCGTTTAGCGATAGTTGGCGCTGTTAGAAAAACCCATAGCTTATTGTTTTAGATTTTTTTCATACACGTTTAAAGCCTCATGTGCCTGTAATTTCACCGGCAACCATACCTTTCATACCGAAACATCAATGCTGTTTGGCGACAGAAATAGGTATGGTGGTAGTACTTCCCCGGGTGAGCCCTTTCACAAGAAACTCTACTACTCTTTTGTTGTACGGGCATGGCCGTTCCTCAAAATTCGTCGATTACAAATTCACCCTGTAGAAAAATCTATACAACTTGTTAAAAAATGTGCTAGACGATAATGAAACTTATCGCGTATATAATACGGGTATTAATGGTCCAATATACGCAGGTTTCCTGAGACGATCTTGTTTTCTAGTAACGTGCCTGAAGGTATGTCGATTCTGTCTCCGTGGTTCGCGATTATGATCACTGTGCCCTGGAAAATAATGTTCAAATCAATAAAATGTTTTTGTTTATCAAATCACTTTGAAATGTTAAATTTCCTGATTGTTCCTTCGCGACCAAGCCTGGAAAGAAAGGCAAGAAACAAGGCTGGTTGTTCTTTTTAATGATCCTTTTACAATACATAATAATAAAGAAAATCACCTACTACGATCACTGGTCATAAAAAAGGTTGGTGTGACAAGGATGCAACATCTGTAAATCTATAGGAAGGCCTATGTTCTGGGACCCAATTCTGCTAAATTTTAAGAAAATTATTATGTAGCCATGATTGATGTTCCTGTCATAAGTTGCCAATTTCAATGCCGTTGTCATAAACGGCGGTCATTGGAAAAATATTGTGACGGTAGAATACCATATGTAAAAATATTGTGTAAGTATACCACATGTATAGTATGTACATGTGGTAGTAGTAGTGGTGTGTAGTATGTACATACATGTATAGTATATAGTAATACCAAAAATAAAAAATATTTATAAGTAGAAAACCAAATATAAAAATATTGTGTTAGTAGAATACCAAAAGTAAAGATATTGTGTTAGTAGAATACCAAAAGTAAAGATATTGTGTTAGTAGAATATCAGAAGTAAAAATATTGTGTTAGTAGAATACCAAAAGTAAAGATATTGTGTTAGTAGAATACCAAAAGTAAAGATATTGTGTTAGTAGAATATCAAAAGTAAAAATATGGTGTTATTAGAATACCAAAAGTCAAGATATTGTGTTAGTAGAATACCAAAAGTCAAGATATTGTGTTAGTAGAATACCAAAAGTCAAGATATTGTGTTAGTAGAATACCAAAAGTAAAAATATTGTGTTATTAGAATACCAAAAGTCAAGATATTGTGTTAGTAGAATACCAAAAGTAAAGATATTGTGTTAGTAGAATACCAAAAGTAAAGATATTGTGTTAGTAGAATATCAAAAGTAAAAATATTGTGTTAGTAGAATACCAAAAGTAAAGATATTGTGTTAGTAGAATATCAAAAGTAAAAATATGGTGTTATTAGAATACAAAAAGTCAAGATATTGTGTTAGTAGAATACCAAAAGTAAAGATATTGTGTTAGTAGAATACCAAAAGTAAAGATATTGTGTTAGTAGAATATCAAAAGTAAAAATATTGTGTTAGTAGAATACCAAAAGTAAAGATATTGTGTTAGTAGAATACCAAAAGTAAAGATATTGTGTTAGTAGAATATCAAAAGTAAAGATATTATGTTAGTAGAATACCAAAAGTTATCTATATTGACCATTTTGCGACGACCAAGTTACTCATTACCAAATATGAACTTATATTGTGTAGGTAAGTACTATTGCCTGCCTAATATAGGTTCATTATATTTTTATACATATATATTTGTATATATTTATATTGTATAAAATATAATAAATAGCTAACAGATGAGTGATAATTGGGTATTTACGAGTACCTATAGGTACGTATAGAACAACGTATGCTATGTTATGATTAAGCCTAGTAATAATTTTATTTGTATGTTGTCTTAAATAAATAAAAATTAAATTAAATGATACCACTGTCATAGTGAAGCAATTGGTTTAATAGCATTTGGAATTTGATGTGGGGCTGATGATGGGCTTACCTTCAACGAGACTCCCCTCCCGAAGGTGACGTCTCCCGACACCGTGAGTAGGTCCAACTCTATCAGGTCCGGAATGGCGGCGAATCTGTGCAAATAAAACTCTAATAATGACGACCGACACTCAGGTACATACCACTGACTAGGACTCACTGTGTGGCGACTGACACTAAATAGTATTTTTATTTGTATAGTTATCCGAGCAGTCACATCTCAAAAATACTACGATTGCAACGTTTGGCATTGAGCAGGGCAAAAAACTGTCTAAGTTTTCCTGTAGACGGAGCTAGCGGCGCTTTAGTCGCAATCTGAATCATCTCACTAATTTTGACCCTGACGTGACAGAGCCTGGTAGCACAATTGGTAGTGCATCCTCGTGTCGAGAGGAAGGTTGCGGGTTCAAGTCCCGTCTAACCTTGAAAATGTTTGAGATGGTTTTACAAATCTTGGAGAACCCACACTAAATCCAAAGTCGGAACAAATATTTGCAAACCATGCTAACATTTGTCACAAACTTGAGCTTCAAGTCCGTTACAGCAAAACATCGTTGGTACGTCGGAATAATAAATAAAAACGGACATACGCGTTTATTACCCATTTAATATTTTTAATTCGCGTTGAAAAGTTTCTCTCAGTAACTTAGGGGGATCTGCGCAACTATGCCTAAATGTATTTTTCAAACTTTCGCGATCACTGTACATAATTATTGATTAAAACGGGTATTTATCGCGTATGTACCTTTTTATTTTTTTATTTTACCTTTTTTTACGCGATCAATACCCGTTTTAATCAATAATTATATGCCTAAATGTATTTAGTGGCTAAATATAAGGATAATTAAGCAAGAAGCTGTCAAGTCATACAAATACGTCAAATTTAAACATGTTTAGTCGCTAAATACGTTTAGGGATCGTTGTGCAAGCCGGGCTTGATGTACCTATTCCAATGTGAGCGAATTTAATCGACTCCGTGGTGCAGTGGGCGAATAGCCGGCTGAGACGCAGGAGGTAGCGGGTTCGATTCCCGCCGCGGAACAAATGTTTGCATGATCTACAGATATTTGTTCCGGGTCTGGTTGTTTCTCTATATATTATAAGTATGTATTTACAAAAAAAATGTATATAAGTATTCTATCAGTTATCTGGTTCCCATAGTACAAGCTCTGCTTAGTTTGGGGCTAGATAGCGCTGTGTGAAATGTCCAGCGATATTTATTTATTTATTATTTAATTGATTACATTCTGTTGCGAGGAAAAAAATACTTGTTCACAATAAATAAAAATATTTTCACATATTTTATAGAACATGTATACTAGTTCTTTTTATTTTTAAATTCATAAATATATAAAATATATTTATTTGCTTAACATGTATAGGTTAATATATGTAGATCTATATATATAAAACAATGTTGGGGTAGTTACACCATTTATAACTCAAGAACGGTTGGACCTATTTTGATGATCGTTCATTTGTTGGATTTGTCGCCACCCCGAACAGCAGAATAACTATTAAAAGATCGAAAAAAAATACGCAAAAATAATTTATGAGGAAAATTCATTTTCTCATATATAGCTGTAGCTAATTATGGCCGATTGACAATTGTAACGGCGACGTACATTGGCAGCCCGCGTCATATGCATGTCAAGGCGGTACGAAGTTCAGCCTGGGTCAGCCAATATATTTTTTTATTTTATTTCGTTAATAAGAATCATCAACACAGCATACACTGACAATATACAGCGGTTACATTAACAAATGTTAGAACTTAGTGTTGCTATAATCACAGATGATAGACTGCACGCATTCATATTTTATGCCGAGCGAGTAAATTTAATAATAAACTAAGATGGCATGCACTAACTTCTTGCCAACAATACATTTCAATGATATTAAAATATCGCGTGGGTACACACGACTACACATCAAGCTATAACTCCAGTATAAACAGACCTCTCATTCCACGAAAAGCGTACACAATGTGAGGTCAGCTTATACTGGCAATTGTGTAGCTTGATTTGTAGCCGTGTTACCACACGCCCCCACTAGATGGAAGGACGACCTACTAAACATTACTGGGAGCCGTTGGATGCAGGCTGTACAAAATAAAATAAATAAATAAATATTGCTGGACATTTCACACAGCGCTATCTAGCCCCAAACTAAGCAGAGCTTGTACAATGGGAACCAGATAACTGATAGAATACTTATATACATTTTTTTTGTAAATACATACTTATAATATATAGAGAAACAGCCAGACCCGGAACAAATATCTGTAGATCATGCAAACATTTGTTCCGTGGCGGGAATCGAACCCGCTACCTCCTGCGTCTCAGCTGGCTATTTGCCCACTGCACCACGGAGGTCGTCCACAGTAGTAGGTGCTTGCCTGATATCTAGTAACCGTTGGTTGCAAGTCGTACAAGATCGCTCGCTCTGGAATCCTGCGAGGCACATAGGCCTCAACAGTGGACGTCATGTGGTCGCTATGCTGATAGTTACCTGTTGAGATAATCCTTGACCTTCGCGAAGTGGCAGTCTCCGAGCTTCACGAGCGGCGTGGAGGGGAACATACGCTGGTCCGACATCACCAGCGAGCCGTGAGACAAACTGGCAACAGATACAATATATTTCCACCTGGACGCTAAACATTGGAAAACTCGCTCGCACAACAGTGGGCCAGTGCAGTGTAGGCTAGGCAGTGTGTTTAAGTCTGTATATGTAGCGGCACGAAACTATAGCGCGGACCGTTATTGCGCAGGAGTATAAAATAAGGTACCTGAGGGGGGATAGCGGGATGAAGGGCGGGCGTGCGTAGCGCCGATTGGCTCTCCAGTCGCATTCCGTCCCCCGCACTGATACGACACCCCGCGCACATCCAGTGTACAGTCGCGTTCTTAATTGTATTGTTATTGCTGTTATTTGAATTTGTTTGTTAAATTTTGTTTTTTATGTTTGTTTGTGATTTTAAAGTGAATATGCCTACAAGAAATACTGTTTTGAAAAGACAGGCAAGGAAAATGGGTTATGGCGTGAATTGTTTTTTTTTAAAAAGGGAATCTATTAATTTATTGATTCTTTGAAACAAATCAAAAGTGAGATTGATGAAGCTACAAGTAATTTAGTCAGTCATTCGGACAGCAGCACTGTAAATTTGAGACAGATAAAACAAACTGCCAAAATTATTATGGCGGGAAACATTAAATTAAATGGCGATTTAGGGAAAATCCAAAAAAGGACAGCAGTTTACAAATACGTCAATTGCAACGGTAAGGAACATCTCCAATCAAGCCAATAGTGGCTATTGGCTATTGTATTGCTTGCGCGACAATACCCATGCGCAAGCTATCCCCTCCCTGTATCGTTCAGCGTTAAAGTTACGTGCCGCGACTTATAGGTATGTATCGAGCGAAGCAAAAATATAAGTAGGTACATTCTGCGTGTCACCGCATTTACAAAAATAATTTAAATCACGCGTAGTGTTGATGGCTAGTATTGTTGGAAAACAGTTTTTGATGTGTAACATCTTTCCTCTCGGTTTGCGGGAGTGATTTTGGCAAAAGGGACGGAAATGTGTAACAGGAAACCGGGGAAGCGCGCGCTGTTTGATTTGAGCAATGAGCGCGCGCGGTGGTCAGATGTTACACATCATATGCGACTACTGTAAGGCTCGTAGTTTTTTTTTTTAATTTTCAATCTACCTTAATTTCTAGTTCTATAATATAACTTATAACCGAGGATAACTTTCAAAGCGTTGATCCGATCATCGTTAAATTTAGGTAGTTTGGTGATGGCACAATCCTGGTGTGACTAAATGAGCTAAAAATGTTGAGGGGGGGGGGGGGGGTGAAAACATAATCAAAATGAGACAATCAGGTCAAGTGGGACGAGGGAAAAGTCTTTGTCACTACATTTCAAATCAGTTTTTATTTTTTGCTCCCGCCTTATATTTTTAAAGTAATTAGCCATATTAAAATCTGAACTGAACGAAATTCACAGGGTGCACCGGGGACCCCACAGAGCTAAAATTAAATTATCTGTCTCTCTATCCTCAAATGTTTCTTCTTGTGTACGTTATAGAATATAAGGTACCTTATATTATGGTATATATATGTATATATTATGGTCCAGGCACATTTAATTGAATTCAATTCAATTTTCAATTTTATCTCAGATACAACATCCATAATTTATAAGTAAAAAATAAAATCTTAAAACTACGTTAGTTCACACGGCTACACATCAAGATCATAAATTTCCAGTATAAGCTGACCTCGCAATGTGTAGGCTTTTCGTAGAATGTGGGGTCAGCTTATACTGGAAGTGTATAGCTTGATGTGTAGCCGTGTGTACAATAATTATTTTTTGTACATAATTTTTTTTAACCTGTATTGTCCCACTGCAGGGCAAAGGCCTCTCTCCCTTCTTTCCAGTTTTTTCTGTCCGCTGCTGTAGTGGGCCAGTCTGGTAGATGCACATCCAAGTCGTCACGCCATCTCCGTGGTGGTCTGCCGCGTGGGCGTGTCGCGTTAGGGACCCAATCAGTTACTATCTTTGCCCATAGACCTTCGGGCATGCGACAGACGTGGCCGGCCCAATCCCACTTGAGCTGTGCTGATTTTTTTGTGATATCCAGAATCTTTGTTTGTTGTTGTGCATAAAATTGATACAATTTAAAACGAACTTCAAAATATCCGTTTTTAACACATATATTTCATACATACCTGTATAAATTAGACATGACAAGCAGTAAGTCCGATGTTTTCTTAACAGGTAAGAATCTGCTGCGCGGCACATTGACGCCGATGCCGCCCTCGAAGCATTTCATCGCGGCGCCGACGGCTGTCTCCAACTGGATGACGTTTAGGCCGTCTGATAGCGACTTGTTGTTCACGATTATCTCCATGTTCAGGGAACCTGCAAGAAATACAAATTAATTGATCATGCACAGTGAACGGTTCCGTAGTTAGTACGGGTGTATCTTAGTCATATTAATATACAATGTTAATTTTGCAGTTGATTTTGGTCATTTTGTATGAACATTCTGTGAACTTTATTAGTTAGAAAACTTTCGTGATTATTTTCAACCATTATTATAAATAAATCGGTTATTCAGAGCGGATTGAACCGAAACATTGTCGGTCGAAACACCGATAAGACGGTACGTGATAAGTCCCGTATTTATAATAATGATTCTGTGAACTGTTAAACTGTGAAACCTAACTACAGACATATGTTGGTCGACTATTGCTCGTCAACTAGTAAAGTCTACTCAGCTAGCATGTTGGCTTGAAGGGGGGGGGGGGGGGGGGGGGGAGAGGACACACGAATATTACAAAAATGTCAGCTTTGATGCTCCATATATCATAAAAGGGCACTTGTGTCAAAAAAATCTTGAGGACAAGCTATATAATTTTTAAAAAAACTGAAACCCGACTACGTTATACCTGTCGATGGCTATATCACTCGGACCATAATAACGAATCGATTGACACCTCATTCATCAAAATCGGATGTGTAGTTAAGGCGCTAATGTGGAACATAGGCAAATACAAACATACATACATACTTTCTATTGCTTACTATTCTACATACGACACATGGACTGCTAAAAACATAACCCTTCCTGTTGGCTTTGCCGTAGTCGGTTAAAAAGGGTATTGACAGACAGACGGACAACGAAGTGTTCCTTTTTCTTCGAAGGGTTCCCTTTTTTTTCTTTTGAAGGACGGAACCCTAATTTTTTTTATTTAATTTTAAACGTAGGGTAGTGGTAGACGGGCAGGAAATACACTATGGCAATGAGTACATCTACTTGGGCCAGTTAGCTTCCTTCGAAAACAGGCAGGACAAAGAAGTCAACCGTCGTGTCGACAACGCCTGGAAAAGCTACTGGTCCACGAAGGAACTTATGAAGGGTGACGTTCCCTTATCGCTAAAACGCCAACTCATTGACATGTGTATTCTGCCTGTCCTAACCTATGGTGCCCAGCCTTGGTCACTGACCAAGTCTCAGAAGTTCAAACTAGGAGTTTGCCAAAGAGCGATGGAGCGCAGCATTTCGGGTGTAAAGCGGATCGACCGGATTCCAAACTCCTGGCTGCGCTCGAAGACCGGCATCGCTGACGTGGGCATCAAGGCTGCAAAGCTGAAATGGGACTGAGCGGGTCATGTCTCCCGTATGCAACTCGATAGGTGGGCCAAGAAGACAAGCATATGGACTCCTAAAGACGGAAAGCGACGCCGAGGAAGGCCTAAAAAGCGCTGGAGCGATGACTTGGATGTCTTCCAAAGAGACTGGCGGGACCTGGCTCTAGACCGCGATAAGTGGAAGGAAGAGGGGGAGGCCTTTGCCCAGCAGTGGGACAGTATAGGCTAGGAGAAAAAAATAATAAAAAAAATTACCGCTGACGTCGGTATCAAGGCTGCTAAGTTGAAGTGGGATTAAGCGGGTCATGTCTCCCGCATGCAACCAAATAGGTGGGCTAAGGTCGTAACTGGATGGATTCCTGTGGATGGAAAGCGACACCGTGGAAGGCCTAAGAAGCGGTGGCGCGATGATTTGGGCCCTTTTTATAGGGCCTGGCGGGATTTTGTACATGATCGAGAAAAGTGGAGAGATGAGGGGGAGGCCTTTGCCCAGCAGTGGGACAGCATAGGCTAGATAAAAAAAATATGTTATTATCATTATTATAAATACGAGATTTATCGCGTACCGTTTAAGGCGTGATAAATCCCGTATTTATTCTTATTATTATTAAGAGCCTGTAGTGTCCCACTGCAGGGCAAAGGCCTAATTTCCTTCTCTCCAGTCTTCTCTATTTTGGGCGATTGTGGACCAATCCTGTAAATGGGCATCAATTTCGTCCCTCCATCTTCGCCACGGTCTGCCACGAGGTCGTTTCCCGTTTAGAGGCGTCCACTCTGTGGTGACTTTAGCCCATAACGCATCCGATATGCGGCAGACGTGGCCTGCCCAATCCCACTTCAGTTTACCAGCTTGTTGCCCGACATCCGTGATTTGCGTTTTAAAGCGCAGACTATTACGTACTGGTATGCTACAGGTTGGGGGTGGGGAGGTGGAATACGTCGATGACTACCTGTACCTAGGCCAATTGGTACCCTTCTAAGGACGACAAGACCTCGAAATTGCAAGAACCGAGAACGCTTGGAAGGGATATTGGTCAATGAAACAGCTAATGAAAGGTAGACTTCCTTTATCTCTGAAACGGAAGCTCATGGACGTGTGTATTCTCCCCATCCTCACCTACGGCGCACAGACCTGGTCTTTGCCTGATCTGCAAAAGTCCAGACTCTGGGTTTGTCGGCGAGCCATGGAGCGCAGTATTCTGGGAGTCAGACTGACCGTATTTATAATGAAGAAAAATTCTAATACGGATTAAATTTTATGTAGGTATCTATGCAGTTTATTTAATTTCAATAAGTAGGTAATGTAAGTAGATTTTTACCCAGGTAACCTGTTTTTAATTTCTTGTATTTATAACCTTATTATTGTACCTAGTATTTAAGTAGACACTTCGCCACCTAGCAAAAAACTGCAGTGCCCTTGCAGGGTTCATGTTTGAGACGGAAATACTTTTAAGACCTATTTAAAACAACATCTACGCAAGTGCTTGTAAGTTAAGTACAATATCTTTGATGTGATTTATGTGAAGCTACAGTAGTGAGTGGTACCTTGTTCGACGACCCGCTGTATGGCACCAAGCTTCGCCCAAAGATTGTTGGTGTTGAAGAACTTGAACTGTGACACTGATTTGAAGTCGTCCACATGCTCTTTGGGTACCTGACCAAACATCACTTCAATTACAAAGAGATTCCTTTAACAATACATTCATCATCATCATCTCAGCCCACATCTCCACCCACTACTGGGTATAGGCCTCCTCGTTATCACGCCACTCTCTCCGGTCCTGTGTCAAGCGCATCCATTATAATATTAGCGTGATAATTATTGTGTTCATCAGAAAAAAAAGTCTTAAATCAGTGTGTGTTTACCAGTGATGACATATGGAACCGAGACGTAGTCCTTCACTATTGGCCTTATGAATAAGCTCAGAGTCGCTCAACGAGCTATGGAGAGGGCTATGCTCGGGGTTTCTCTACGGGATCGAATCAGAAATGAGGAGATACGTAGGAGAACTCAAGTCACCGACATAGCCCGACGGATTAGCACGTTGAAGTGGCAATGGGCAGGCCATATAGCGCGCAGAACAGATAGCCGATGGGGCCGGAAAGTTCTCTAATATAGTTCTTGGAGGCCACGGACCGGCAAGCGCAGCGTAGGACGTCCACCTACAAGATGGGATGACGTCTTGGTAAGAACCGCAGGTCGGCGTTGGATGCAGGCCGCTTCCAACCGCAGTTCCTGGAGATCAATGAGGGAGGCCTTTGTCCAGCAGTGGACGTCCTACGGCTGATATGATGATGATGATGATGAATTATTGTGTGAAATTTTTTGAATCAATTGAATTAATTGCTATTTCGTTATGAAATTTAGTTTAAATAATATTTGTTTAATAATTCTGTAAGTAATAAGTTAAGTTCAAACACGACATATGTTCCATCTTCAGTTGGTATAAAAAAACAGTCTCAATTTGAATAGTATTTTTATTTATAGTGTTATCCGAACACATGCGGAAAATTCCAAGCTTTTTAAAATCATCTCAAAAATTTCAAGCCTAGACGAGACTTGAACCCGCGACCTTCCTCTTCCTTCGCGACGCGAATTGCCTGGTTGCACAGATGGTAGTGCGTTCTCGTATCAAGAGGAAGGTCGCGGGTTCAAGTCCCGTCTAGGCTTGAAATTTTTGAGATGATTTTAAAAATCTTGGAATTTTCCGCATGTGTTCGGATAACACTATAAATAAAAATACTATTTGAAATAAGCAACGCGACATCTCTTGTCAATGTACTGAACTGCAACGTTTGGCATTGGGCAGGTACAAAGAACTATATAAGTTTTCCTGTAGATGGAGCTAACGGCGCTTTAGTCGTAATTCTGAATCATCTCACTAATTTCGACCTAGACGCGAATTGCCTGGTTGCACAGATGGTAGTGCGTTCTCGTATCAAGAGGAAGGTCGCGGGTTCAAGTCCCGTCTAGGCTTGAAATTTTTGAGATGATTTTAAAAGTCTCAATTTAAACAAGCAAAACCAATTGTTGTCCCTATAAGGGTAACACTACAGGAGCGGTTCTGCCGCCGGCTTGAGAAAGCTATCGCAGGCAATCATACTACACGGGTTGCGAATCTTTTGTTCATTCTTCAAAATGGATCCGCCAATGATCACTGCTCTTATAAATCAATAAATAATGCTGGACATTTTACACAGCGCTATCTAGCTCCAAACTAGGCAAAGCTTGTACTATGGAAACCAGATAACTGATAGAATACTTATATACATTTTTTTTGTAAAAACATACTTATAGTATACAGAAAGACACCCAGAAATCTGTAGATCATGAAAACATTTGTTCCGCGATATGAACCCGCAACCTGCGTCTCAGCCGCCTAGTCGCCTACTGCACCACGGAGCTCATGCAATCACGGGAAACCGCTTGCATAGTATGGACGTGCGGATTAAAGGTCATAGCAGACTATCAACTCCGAAAGGGAACTGCACCGTATCTCCTTTCGGCACGTCGTCAACCTAACGTAAGCACGTAATCAAAGCGGATCAGCAGGCTAGGCGACGCCGCGCTTACGGCTCGCCGCGCGCTGGTTGACGGCTAGGCGGCACCAGTTTACCCGCTCGGGTACGGAGAGACGTAAGCGCGCCGCACCGCGGTTCATGAGCGGCGAGCGAACCGCTCTTGTATTACGGGCCTATGTTGTGAGCAATTACCTGTGCAATCTCGAGCAGCCTCAGTTTGTCCTCGTATTGGATGAGGGTCCCTCCCTTCACGTCGGCGCGCGTCTTATCCGTCACTTCCATCACGAATTCTGATGCATTCTGCCAATTTAACAATAAAAATATATGTTTAAAATATAATAACTAGCTGCCGGCCGCGAGTTTGCGTTTAGAAGCGAAGCGACCAAAAGTTGGACAAATTGAAAAAAAAATGTGTTTTTTTGGCTGTCACGTTTTTTTTACTCCGATACAATAAAACAATGCTAACATGAAACTGAGTCGGTAGGCGTTACAAAAAATAATTGTGAACTTTATTCGTTGTCGTGGAAAACACACGCTTCGTCAAAAAATCAACTATACCAAAATTATTTCCATAAAAAAAGACTAAATGGTTCCTCAGACAGTTTCTCTGTAACTGCTATGGTTCCCGATTTCCCCATGCTGTCCCAGTTAAAAAAAATCACTTTAAAGTAACAAACAGATTGAATGCATGCATAATACATGTATAATTCGTTTATTGTTGTAGATAGATAAGATGGTTGAGCTTATTAAAGAACTATACTAGGCTGTTAAAACAAAAACCTATATAATTTATATTCATCAAAATACATAACATCATGGAAACATAACGCATTATGGTAACGGAGAAAGTTACATTTTATAACCCGTAAATTTTCATACTCCGGGCTTATATATGAAAATCGATTCTAAGGAGTAAACTCCAAAAAAAAACATCTGTCTTTGTTTATCTGACTAAATATGATTGTTTTAGACAAATTTTAATATTGTGTCTGTGATTTTATCATACAAACCATATTTTTTTGGCGGCGCGTCTCCAGACAGCACCATCAATTACGCTAGTTGGTACAATTTTTTTTAATCGAAAATGAAACGACCTCAATGTATTGAAAAGAAAACAAACATGTTCATTGGTTAGCCCCGACTGCCGCGAGTCCAGCATATACTATAATTTAATATTATATAGATGCACCGCCGTCATGTGATCAAATATTATCCTGTTCATACAAAGGTTGTTTGGAAGAGGTCGCTTTTAGCGAAAAGACCGTGTACAAAATCAAAATCAAATAAATAGTTATATTATCTTATCTTATATTATATTCGTAATAAGGATCATCATCATCATATCAGCCGTAGTACATCCACTGCTGGACAAAGGACACCCTCATTGACCTCCAGGAACTGCGGTTGGAAGCGGCCTGCATCCAACGCCGACCTGCGGTTCTTACCAAGTCGTCTGCCCATCTTGTAGGTGGACGTCCAACGCTGCGCTTGCCGGCTTGCCGTAATAAGGATAATTTATGATAATACCTCATGTTCAGGATTGAGCAGGAGGTTCAGGATGTTCATATCGACAGTAGCGCCCAGGTTGTCAATATTGCTGATGAAGCAGTACGTCCTGCCTTCCTTGATGAACTTCTGCAGGAGACCAGAGTTGTAGAAGGACTCGTAGAAGTCGCCGTGACCGGGCGGATACCAACTGCAACGTTCATAGTAGGTTATTAAACGATTGTTCATAGGAGTTAACTCACGAGCGGAGCGAGGGAGTTACTAGAATCCTGAGTGCAGAAAGGGATATAAACACGCCCAAGATGCAGACAGCTTTATCCACGAGGAGAATACTCTACTTTTCACACTTTCTGCAAGACAATTAAAACCAAATCTAGGTTGACGCATTCTGTGCAGAGGTTAGTTCGATTTACGAATAATTTCTTATTGTGTGGGTCTCTTTGGTTCAAATTTTAATACAGATGAGGTTCTAAATTCAAATCACATTATGTCCGCGAGGGCATAATGAAATTCAGTACAACATTACTCCCGGCTCAGCCGTAGGGATTTAATCACCTGCTTTCGGTAAGGTTTATATGTCATTTAAATTGACATTGTCGAGCAGGTGCTGCGAAAAAAAATGATATACTCGTACCTCCCGATTCAAAATGGAGGGTGTTATAAATTGGATCGTAGCTTCCAAACGGATGGACCGATTCGGATCGTTTTTTTTTTATATAGAAAGCTAGAGTAACCGGGATGGTTCTTAGTTAAGTAAGACCCAACCCCAAAACGAATTTTTTTTTATGCATTATAGGCTTGCGTTTGACCACGATCTCGCCTGATGGTAATCAATGATGCAGTCTACGATGGTACACGCTTGCCTAGAAGAAAACTATTCACTCGCGACTTAAAGATACCCAGGCTGTAGCTATCTGGAAACACAGACTCTGGCAAGGCGTTCCACTCTTTGGCGATGCGCATAATAAAGGTCGAAGAGAACCGCTTTGTGCGAAAGGGAGGTATTTCTATCATATAGCGGTGGCGCATCGCAGAGCGTCTGGTTGTTCGTTGATAGAATGTAGATCGTGGGATCAGGTTGAAAAGTTCCGCCGCACACTCCCCGAAATGTACTCGATAAAAAACCGAGAGGCTAGCAACCTTTCGTCGATGCTCCAGGCTGAGGAGCCTTGCATCGACTAGCTCGTCGTTACCTATGAGCTTCTTGGCTCTTTTCTCAATTGATTCCAGAGCTTCAAGTTGGTACTTCGCTGATCCGTCCCAGAGGTGAGAACAGTACTCCAAACACGATCGGACTTGTACTTGTTGTACTAGTTACTTTTTGACTTGTACAAGTTGAGCAACTGTCCCGGTGTGAAGTAGTGCCTCACCTTTGCGAGTATACCAAGCTTTTTAGCAGCCAACTGGGCTTTCGACTCAATGTAGGAGTCGACATTGAGAGTCGGAGTTAATGTGATACCACGACGCTCGAGGTGGACGCTCAGATATCGGCACGGATACATTTCGGAAAGTAGGAGTCAGACTAAATTGACTTCGTTTTGCGGAGAACAGACACGCCTGGGTCTTATTCGCATTGAACTTGACCAGATTGGCATCACCCCAGTCGGAGATTGCCTTCAAGGACAAGTTTAAGCGCTCGACCATGGCCTCCCTGAGTGACTGAATCATTGCGCAGCGAGAATTGAACTCGCAACCAATTCTCAGCCGGCTATCCGCCCACTGCGCCATGTAGCTCGTCAAATGACAGTTTTCAGATTCAGTTTTTTTAATCTATACTTTGGGAGGTCTTTGCCCAGCAGTAGGACAGCATTGTCCCACTGCTGGGCAAAGGCCTCCCCCCTCATTTCTCCACTTATCTCGATCCTGTACCAAATCGCGCCAGTCCCTTTACCCTCCCTTTCCCTGGACGCTTTTTGTAGGGACTGGAAGGCGGGACAGATTAATTTATTCCACTTAAATACAAACCGTACGCTTGGAAAAGAAAATATACATTTATGATTATCATATAAGGTCTCTTTTTATACTTCCTGGATACGAAATAAGCATATGGCCCACCTGGTGGTCTTTCTCAACAAGTAAACATAATACTTATCAGTTTATTATCTTAATCTTACAATATTATAAAGAGGAAAGATTTGTATTTTTGTATGTATGTTTGTAATGAATCAACACAAAAACTACTGTGCCGATTTCAAAAATTCTTTCACTGTTGCGAAGCCACACTATCCCGGGTGACATAGGCTACTTTTTACCCAACTTCGCAGAAGGAGGGTAATGTTTTTATTGAAAAACTACGCGTGCGAAGCTGCGGATTGGTCACCTAGTATAATATAAACTAAAATGAGTGGGATCTGTATTCTGTATTTCCTTAGGCAGTTTGTTATACAACCGTAACTTTTTCCAACTTTAGCCCGTCTATGTTTTGGCAAATGTTTATTTCTTGTTATTATTTAATGACAAATAGGATACATATTTCACACACACTGAAATTTTAACATTGAGTTCTAGGTCTCATATATATGCCTATTATATATGCGTTCATAACACTGAATTGAGTTAGCAATATATTTAAGCAAATTAAGATCTAAGACTTACGGTGCCGAGACATGGACGCTCACGCAGGAGGCTGTGTACAGGTTAAAAGTTGCACATAGAGCCATGGAGCGTACCATGCTCGGCATCAAACTCTTAGATCGAGTTCCAAACGTCGAGATCCGTAGAAGAACGAAGGTTCATGATGTTGGGAATCGAGTTATGTAGCTTAAATGGTATTGGGCGGGACACTTAGCAAGACGTGGTGATGATAGATGGAACAGGGTAGCAACTGAATGATGGCCGTGGAATGGCTGTAGAAGGGTTGGACGTCCGGCGGCGAGATGGGTGGACGACATCGTTAGTCGCGGGCCGTCAATGGGTGAGACTAGCGCAGGATCGTGGCGGATGGCACAAACTTGGGGAGGCCTAAACCCAGCAGTAGGTGAAGCCGGGCTGTGGATGATGGTGATGATGAAGATCTAAGATTCACGAACTTAATAAAACTACCCACAGTTATAGGTACTCTCAAATAATATATCTGGTGTCTCAGTAATGCGCCTATATTCCAATATTGCCGCATTTATTTTTTATCTTGTCTTTTTGTTACCAACTAACAATATTTTTTAAGTAAGTTTTTTTCTGTGTTACTAACAAAAATTATGGATCCGTATGGTCTGAAATAAACGTTTTTTTTATTTTATTTATTTATTTAAATAAAATCTCTAAGAGCATCGACACCCAGGATGGGTGATGACATCTCCAGTGACATGCAGTTTCGGAGTCACTTAGAAGACAAGGCAAAGTTGGCATCCAAAAAACTCCGTGTGCTCAATAGGGCAAAGCGGTACTTCAGTGCGGGGAAGACTGCTTCTCTATATGGCGCAAGTCCGGCCCCACATGGAGTATTGCCGTCATTTTGGGGCAGAAGCAAAATCAAAATCTTTTATTCATTAAAATCACAAGGATCACTTTGAAACGTCAATTTTACTGCCTGTTCCTTCGCGACCAAGCCAGGAAAGAAAGGCAAGAAAACAAGGCTGGTTGTTTTGTTTTAATGATCCTTTTAGAATACATAACAATACAGGTAATAAATTACGTCTAAATCGTAACATTTAGAACGAGTCGGTGCAATTTCAATCCCAAGCTTTTCTATCATCTAAATAATCCGATATTTTATAGTAGGCTTTTTTATAAAGATTTTGTTTAATTATGTTTTTAAATTTGTTAATTGTCAATTTTTGTTCATCACTTGAGAGTTTGTTATAAAAGCGTACACCTTGCCCTTTAAACGATTTACTAACTTTATGGAGTCTACAAGTGGCAACAGCGAGTTTATCTTTATTTCTAGTATTAAAATTATGATTATCGCTATTTTTCTTAAATAAATTAATATTTTTGTGAACATACGTCAGATTTTCATAGATGTATGACAAGCACCTGGATACAAACTAGGGTAGTTTGACTCTGTTCAAAGATTAGCTGTGAGAATTGTTGACGATCCCATTCTCACAAGCGGTATTGAGCCCCTAAGTCTCAGGAGACTTTTTGTCTCCCTGTGTGTGTTCTACCGCTTGTATAATGGATTTTGTTCTGAGGAGTTGTTTGATATGGTGCCTGCAGGTTCCTTTTAACATCGCACCGCTCGCCATCGGCAGGGAATCCATCCACACACCTTGGAGACGATGTGGTCGCGCACCGTGAGGTTCCAGAGGAATTTCCTCCCGCGAACACTGTGCTTGTGGAATGGTCTCCCTGCCGAGATTTTCCCCAGGGACTACAGTATGGGTATTTTAAAGGGCAACGCGCGAATGTTACAAACGTCCATAGGCTACGGTAACCGCTTACCATCAGGTGGGCTGTATGCTTGTTTGCTACCTTAGTAGTATAAAAAAACTAAAAGAAAGTTTTTAAGTAAAATTACCAACTATAATTAGTAGTTAACCAGTTAAAATTGTACATAAGTAACAAGAAAAAAAAAATTCTCTAAAGAAAACTACACTTATCTTCTAATATAAAAAGTCTCATGTAAACCGATTTTAATGAATTTTTTTTGTATATTTGGTGGGTATGAGAATAAGTATTTTCACTCTCCTACCCCCCCCCCCCCCCCCCCCCCATTTTTACACGTGATTTTAGTATTTTTGTGTGAACAATATCCATATAATTTAACCGCGTCGTTCATTGACGTGAAATCAATTTCAAGCGTGCGAAGCCGCAGGCGGGTCACCTAGTTACACATATGAATACATAACAATAAATTTATTCACTTTGTATTGTAATTTATGAATGTCACATTTCATGTCAAAATGTACGTTTAACTTGTGTACTTACGATTCGATGTCTTCGTGCACATTAGGGTTCTTAGGGACCGGCAGCAGAGACTCGCGGTCGATGCGCGGATGGCAGGACTGGTTGAAGGTGTGGATGTCGAGCTTCAGACCCTGGTACTTGCGGATCACCTTCTGCGTGTCCTCGTCCGTGTTGAACGAGTTCATCAGGACCAGAGGAACGTTGCATTTGTACCTTTTGTTTAGGTGCTGGAAAATATTCAATTTGGTTAGGTATTTAACTCGGCAGGCGGCGTTCAGGAAACTACGTGACGTCTTCTCGTCCGGTATATTGTCTGAAGACAAAAGTCTGTGATCAGTGTGTTACCAGTGATGACGTAAGATACAGAAACATGATTTCTCACTATGTGTCTCATATATATATATTTTATGTTATTTGTGGGGAAACAGGCTTACGGCCCACCTGATGGTAAGCGGTCACCGTCGCCTATTAACACCGGCAACACCCGGGGTATTGTCGATGCGTTCCCTACACTGTAGAAACCTCTTTACATTTCTCTTGAAGCGTGCCATGTCATAGCCTAATGGGAAAACCTCAGATGGTAGCTCTTTCCACATCTTGCATGTATGGGATGGAAAAGATCGCGTGAAGCGTGTGGTGCGTGATACCTAATTGTCGATGATATGTGGATGAGCTTTATTACGCTGTCGAGAAGTGCGGTGGTAAAATCTCGACGACGGGATGAGATCGAATAGCTCCTAATAACATTCCCCATTATACAGGCGGTAGAATACACTGAGCGATCCGATGTCACGGCGTTGACTCAGCGGTTCCAGCCTGTCGTGAGTTTGGGATCACCGATGATTCTAATGGATCTTCTCTGAAGGGAGTCAAAACGAAGCAATTGGTACTTTAGCGCTCCGTGCCGTCCGTATATATATACATATATAGTCCTCCTCATCGGTTTCGACGTCGGCGACCCTATATATAGAACTATAAATGTTTTAAAATTAATATTTAACAAAAGTAACCCAAAATAAATGAAACTAAAATAAAATCTAAACTACTTCCATTAACCTAAATTATTATTACTATTTACATTCTAGCGTGAGCCCTGATATCGTCGCTGTTCTAACAAAGTGGCGTAACCGACATTTTAGAAAATCTTACTAAAAGTCGTAAGTGTACTTAGGACACTTCGAATTATTTATAATTTTAAGATATGTAGATACGTCAAACATACATCTAGACATAGGTAGAAGATACAGATAAGCCGATTAGATAGATCGGTTCGTCTTCAAAAGTAGATAAAAGTAACATTACAAATGACAGTTACGCGGCAGACCAGCGCTGGTTGTTGCAACCAGCACATGCTGAGTTAAGGGCCATTTTGCAACTATACTTTGTGTACAAATTAAGATTTGTTGTTTTTTACTTGTTTTTATTTGTTTTTTATGTATTAACTTTATGTTGCAAATAAAATAGTATTCTATTCTAAAATGTCAGTTACGTAACTTAGTCAGAACAGCGACGATATGGCTCGCTAATCCGAACTTTGTTTTAAATATCCTGTCACAAGTATGGCAACAGAGTTGACGCAAACGCCGCTGCCAATTTCGGACGGCTTACTGATCGTGTCTGTAAATCCCATGATTTGAAGCTGGAGACAAAGATGAGTCTACAAGGCGCTAATCTTTCCTATATTGTTATACGGCGCAGAAACATGTGTCACATAAGAAGGCTCATGGTCGCTCAGCGTGCTGTGGAGAGGGCTATGCTTGGTGTTTCTCTGAGAGATCCGATCAGATGTTAGGAGATTCATAGTCAAACCAAGGTCACTGACAAAGAATATTAGCAAGCTGAAGTTGCAGTGGGCGGGCACATAGCCCGAAAAACTAACGGCCGTTGGGACAGAAAGGTTCTCGTGTGGAGACCCGCACTAGATGGAAAGACGAACTGATAAAGATTGCTTGGAGAGCTTGAGTGCAACCAAGCGCAGATCCAGCTTTGGTGCCAGGGGAGGGGGGTCACATATTCGTAGTCAAGTCACAAGTTATTATTTAATTTTTATAATCATAGATACAAGTAAAAAGTAGGTATTTTATTAATGTACTTACATACTGTACTTAAAAATACCTATATTTAAATAACAAAATCAATATTATATCAAATTAATTAAATATTGAATGTACCTACTTACATAAAATCTATATTGTGACAAAAAATATATAAAAAAACATTATGTTTAACATATTTAATTAGTGGTCCACCTAGGTCTGGACCCAGCCCAGGGGGGGGGGGTCCATGAACCCCATGACCCTCCCCCTGGTTCCGCCCTTGAGTGCACCCCGCACAAGATCACACCTAAACGGTGTAACTTTATTCGGAATTCAGTATTTTATTGCGTTCATACAAAGTTGATTAATACGCTACATGTCAGATCTTATTGACTAGTCAAGAGTCCAGCGCTTCATATATACTCGGCGAGTAAGGGTGTAGCAATATTAAAGCTAACAAGGCAGCTCTAGTGGAATCCAAGTTTAGCGATTTTATTGGTTAGTGAAATCATTATTGTAGGAAATTATTTACATGTTATGTTAAAAAAGTCGTCTAGTGTGTAGTGACTCTTTTCCATTAATATATGTTGTAATTTATGTTCAAAGATGTTGTCGTTTTCTTGTGCTTTAATTTGTTTTAACTGTTTACCTACTGTTATGTCAGGCCGCCGTGATGTCACTGTCAACCATCTGACAGCCCTGAGGGCATCGTTTAGTGAATGAGTCTGTGGAAGGGGCGTTGCTGCGTCACGCGAAGCCGGCAGTCGAATATACGGAGCTATGTTGAACATGTGTCTTTCATTGGAAGTTTTCCGCCCTTACAGCTAAATTAACACCTACTTTCCTATTAGGTATCACCTAACCTGACCTATTCAACGCGCGACTTGAAGACGAGCGCAGTGCAGTAATGCACAAGGGTGTCCATATTTTCTCGTATTACCTTGCAAAATGTAATGACATTTTAGTTAGTTTTTAACTGATATCGATTAAGAATTACTTGGTAAATTCTTAAAAAATCCAGTTCGACATTTTGTTCGAATAGTGCCGCTGTTCACGTTGAGACTATTTGTGTATTTTATTATTTTTTATAATTATAATATATTTGTGAATATTATTATATTTATGTAGGCAATTGGGTAGTTAGTAGTTTTTTATTTCTATATGTATTTCTTTTTAGTACCTAGGTAAGCACGCCAACCTAAATTTTTTACCTATCACGGTAGAAAATGCTTTTGGCATTAAGTCCTCCATTTACACATTTTTCTTTTTGTGCAATAATGAAATTAAAACAAGCAAAAACACTCATTGTGGTAATGATTAATTACCTCAATCTGCTGCACAGTAAGATCCAGGAAAGTGAGTTCGTTCCTGACTTGGATCACACTCTTCGGTCCCTTGCACCCCATGGACGTCCCCAGGCCTCCGTTCAGCTTCACCACCACCAGCTTATCCAGCATGAGGTGGATGTTGTCCGTCGTGGGGGTCACCAGGGATGAGTAGTCGATGACGGCGCCTTCGGGGAGCCTTTCTATCTTCTCCCATGTTACTGAAGGTCCCTCTGGAAAAAGATAAAGAGACTGCATTTACAATCCAGTTGACTATGCACGGTTAAATAGAATCATTATCATCATCAGCCTATATCAGTCCACTGCTGGACGTAGGTCTCTCCCAGGGTACGCCTTTGAGCGCGATCCTCAGCTCTTCTCATCCAATCCTTGCCAGCCACAGCGCGTAAATCGTCACTCCATCGTGTAGGCGCCCTACACTTCGCTTGCCTAGACGTGGTCTCCACTCCAGAACACTTTTACCCCAACGGTTATCGGTTCTGCGACAGATCACCTTGGTTCTCTGTTGGATAACCTCGTTTCGTATTCTATCCTTCAGAGAAATTCCGAGCCCTTTCCATACCTCGCTGAGCGACTTTCAATTTGTGGACCAGTCCCACCGTAAAAGTCCACGTTTCGGCTGCATATCTCATCACAGGTAGGACACACTTGTTGGTCCAACCAGTGTGTCCTTAAAAACTTAAAATAGAATAATTGATTTACGACAATGTCCGTAGGATACACAAAACATACACGTCATAATTAAATACATATACAAATTAAGCCTATATTACAATAAAAATATACAAAATAATAATGATTAATTCAATAAAATTTTAAATAAAACAATAATAATAAGATTAAAAGTTAAACTTGGTTCTTGAGTTTTTTTTTAATTGATGACAGCCAAGCGCTTGACCACTAGCTCACCTGATGGTAAGTGAAGGTGTGATCGAAGATGGAGCACGCTTGCCTAGAAAGAACCTATTCACTCTGGACTTGAAGACTCCAAGGTTACTGGTTTGGAAAAACATACGCCGGAAGTGAGTTCCACTCCTCACTTGTGCTAACAAGAAAAGTTGAAGCAAATCGTTTGGTACGGTAAGGTGATATGCCGACCAGGTATGGTTGGTACTTCTCGGTTCGTCTGCTTGTCCGGTGGTGGAAGGGGGAAGGAGGGATAAGGTCATGAAGATCTTGCGCACATTCACCAAAATGTATCTTGTAAAAAACTGAAAGTCTGGCTACTCGGCGTGAGTGCTCGAGTTAAGCAACTGATCGGAGCCAACATCTATGGATCTTCGTCTGACTGAATTAATAAATTTGTTGACATAATAAGATCGTTTTTTTAAAACATATTGTAACAAATATTACACGCCCTGGTCGATAGAATACACTGAAACTCTATAATAAATACTGACATCTCTGTAAATTTCATGCAATAATATATTATTTGATTCGGATTTGATTGGGAACGCGCTCTATCTATAAGCTTGATACCGAGCATAACATGCTCCATTAGTTATTTGCCAAGAAACTAACTGTTTATTTTATTCCTAGGGACTGGATACCTATAGAAAGGTTACAAACAGAATTTTACAAAGTTCACGTTTTTCGACTTTTTTATGGAACAGTTATACTACGAGTTATGTACGATATTAAATGAAAAGACAGGTAATAAAAATAATAAATAAATATTGGTAGACATTTCACACAGCGCTATCTAGACCCAAACTAAGCAAAGCTTGTACTATGGGAACCAGATAACTGATAGAATACTTATATACTTTTTTTTTTGTAAATACATACTTATAATATATAGAAAAACATCCAGATCCGGAACATATATTTGTAGATCATGCAAACATTTGTTCCGCGGTGTGTTCGAACCCGCTACCTCCTGCGTCTCAGCTGGCTATACGCCCACTGCGCCACGGAGGTCGTCAAACGTAGTTTGTACAAACAATTTTGTTTTTTTTTCAAATTCAATACCATAGAAAATTTCAAATTTTCAAACAACCTTAATATCAAGTTCTAAAATATCAATGAAACCGCCTGTATAAAATAGGTAAACAAATCTTAATGATTGATGCAAGTAGGTACCTTAAGTCAGTTTAACAGGTACCTACTTGCATCGTCGCAATTCATTGTAATTGTATCGATTACTGAATAAATATTCAAACTACCGGTATTAAATCCCTCTCTAAAATCAGTTAACACGATTCCGGTTGTGTGTTTTAAATTAATGTCGTACATAAAAAAACAGGTTGTAGACGAACTAGACTTACGTTCAGCCAAGAATCTGCTGAAGAGATTCTTGAACCCTCTGTACTCTTTCTCAAGCAGCGGTTTCCTGGTGTGGTGCGCGTTGGAGAGAAGCTTCTCTAGCTCCCCTTCCAGCCGCTTGAGAGCATCCCGCTTAGTGGCCTCCTTGAAGTCCCGGGAGCCGGAGGGTGTTCGCTGGTGACTGCGGATCTGTGGACCGTGAGGATTGAAATGAGGCTACCGTTTTACCAGAGGTGTGCTACGTTGCTAAGCTACGAATGTGTGTCCGCCTATAGGACTGCTTCAGTTGCCTAGCCTTGCATAATGATGGTATTTTTCCTGGCTCACCACATAGCATACTCGCTTAGCTCATGTGCGAGGTAGCTAAGCGGTGAGCGAGGAAAAAATTTACCTATTGGTGAATGAAGATAAGATAACAATAGAATAAAAATAAAAAGGCAATACAATGGACGAACTTATCGCTAAAAGCGATCTCTTCCAGGCAGCCTTTGTATGGAACGAAATTAGTGAAGTTATAACGAAGGGCGGAGTACTACAAATCTTAATATATAAAACAAGTCGGGTTTGTTCGAACACTTTGCCCACCATGACCTACGGTACCGAGACGTGGACGCTCACGCAGGAGGCTGTGTTCAGGTTAAGACTTGCACAAAGCGCCATGGAGCGTACCATGCTTGGCATCAGATTATTAGATCGAGTTTCAAACGTCGAGATCCGTAGACGAACGAAGGTTCATGACGTTGGGATTCGAGTTATGGAGCTCAAATGGTCTTGGGCGGGACACTTGGCTAGACGTGGTGATGACAGATGGATTAGGACAGTGACTGAATGGTGGCCGAGGAGCGGGTATAGAAGGGTAGGACGACCAGCAGCGAGATGGGTGGACGACGTCGTAAAGGTCGCGGGCCGTCAGTGGGTGAGACTAGCGCAGGATCGTGGTGGATGGCACAAACTTGGGGAGGCCTGTACCAATACCATAACAATGGGTGAAGACAGGCTGTGGATCATGATGATGATGAAATAATTTATAATTCTAAAACATAAATAGAATCCTATTGGATTGCTTCATTTGCCATCTCGTACAGGCAACTACCCTATGGTGGATCTTTTCCCCGTCCAACGCTAATTTTCCTCTCAGCTCTGCTTCCTTCTCAGCTCTGCTGGAATTCCACCCTTACTATGGGTACCTACCCACCTTGTATAGACTACCCATTGGTGACTTAGCCGGAGGTTAGGATCTCTGTATTTCACCACCTTCTATTGTGATTTTCTGTATTGTCAAATGTTTATATTTTTCAAAAATGTTGGTGTTAACGAGTAAACCCATCATCATCATCATCATAGCAGACATATAATGTCCACTGCTAATCAAAGGCCTTCTGCATATATTTCCAGAGCGACCGATCTTGTGCAGCCTGCACCCAACAGCATCCAGCAATCTTTATCAAATCGTCTTTTTTTATATGGCGCGGGTGCGATGAGACACACAAACAGCCCTGGATTTTTATTTTTTTATTTTTCCTGTGTTTATTTATTTTGTTTGTACTCTGTTGGTGCTGTCACAAATAAATTTAGTTGGACATAATCTGTGAGGACATGCAATTGATAGAGGCAGGTAAGTGGTAACTACTTAACACCAGGTGGGCCCCTGGCTAGTACCGTCGCGTCGTCACAAGTTATAAATAAAAAAAATACCAAACTTCCCAGACCGGTTGCCTTATTATTACGTAAGCCCATTGCTGTTGGGTCAGTGTCGCTGGTCAAGCCGGCCTGACCAATAAGGCTTCCGGAATAAAACATGCAAACTTTCCGGTCAGCTCCTCGCCTACTACACGACACAATAGAATGACTATCGAACTGTTTGTTTAGGCGATACGATAAAAATGACACACAAAAATATGTGCGATAAGGATACCAAAAATGTTAAGTAGGTACCTAACTAAGTGACTTATCACACTGGCGAATTGCGAGCGAGTAACGGTACGCTCGTCACTCGACTAGCGCGAACGTTGAAGTGTAAACGAAATATAATGCCACATTTACACTCAGCCTTATTGGACAGGGAAGTGGGCAGAGAATTGGGCAGCGCGAGAATGTAAATAGGTGACTCGCGCTGTCACTGCTCATGCCGCTGCCATTGCCCATCGCTCCCTCGATTGTCGGTTTTTCGCGCGGAAGTCAAAGGACGGGCAGCGCGAGCGCGAGTGAAAGTTTACATTCAGCATTTGATTCTCGCTCACTTGCTGCCGGCGTTGAAGCGCGAAAGAACGTGTTTCGTTCCGTCCTTTTCGTTCCTTCATCCACCATCTTCTTGGACGACGACGGCGACTTTAGTTTCTTTTTAAAACACTTAAATAGTTACTTATACTGAGCAGACATAATGCTGTCGCCGCAACAACCTCGACGTCAGCCATTGTTGCGCGTCGTTCAATAAAGAATTGTGAAAGCTGAGTGCGAGTGAACACTCATTCGCGTCTATACTGCCGCAGCAATATTTGCGGTAGTGGCAGGAACAGTGGCAGCGGCTGAGTGTAAATGTGATTTTTGGTAACGCGACAGCTAATCTACTGGCAATTCGAACGTTTCTACTGGATGCATTTAAAGGGTGTAACGACTTTATAACAAACTCCTAAGTGACATGCAAAATGTTCATGTTTTTAAGACAAAACGGGTTTTTGTATGTTTATTTTAAAGAATATAATAAACATTTTACAAAAGCTCACCATTTTGATTATTTTTATTACCATGACAAGCATATATTTAAGACCTTATAATATAATTTTTGTGTTTTAGACTAGCGTAGTATGGGCATGTCATGCGTAGGGCAGAAAATCATGTGACTAAAAGAGTGTCAGATATGAGTGTGGATGGATATAGAAGTAGAGGAAGGGCGAAGAAGAGATGGATGGACTGTGTAAATAATGATATGGGTAGGAAGGAAGTGACAACGGAGATGGAACTCTATCTTGGAGTTTGAATGAACATTTAGGTAGGTATGACCCCACCCGGCCGCCGACCACAATCTTTTAGAGCGTTTTGTTTAAAGCTTGTAGCAACATTACTTCGATTTGAACCGCCAAACTTTTAAACATTTTTCTGTTATAATCCTAACAATGTTGTATATTTAGTGCTTTCTAGTGATTACACCACGTTCAGTATAAAACATTGCGAAAATAAACGCGATTTGCTTACTTTTTAGGATAATTTGAGTTCTAATGTGAAACGTTTTGAGTGAACGATTTATGGTGACGTCACCAAAACTGCTTCGCCTTTACAGTAATAAAGTAAGCTTACTAATTGAGGGTCATGGTACGAACTGTCAGTGTAATATTATTTTAATATTGCTTTATGAGATTGAGGTTGGCCCCTTGATGTTAAATGGTAATCATAACCTCCCTAGGTTAAACATAGCTAAACACAGCAGGTATCAGGCTGTAAGATTATTTAACACCTTACCGGTACATTTAAAAGAGACATAACTTAAATAAATTTTAATCAGAATTGAGAAAACTTTTGCTGGACGGATGCTTCTACTCAATCGATGACTTTGTTAATAATACAATTTAATGGCTGGATTTAATAAGGATATATGATATCAATTTAATAGGATCACTTTGACATATATGGTAGATTTAATTAATTATTATTTTTGATATTTTAGACATTATTTATATTTAGACGTTTGTTTTTTAAATTTATTGTATTACTAGTTGACCCGCCGAACTTCGTACCGCCTTGTCATGCATATAACGCGGGCTGTCAATATACGTCATCCTGGTAGAATTGTCGATTGTTGTCCCCGGCCATCATTTTACAACCGTACTTAATCATAGACAAAATTACGTTTAGCTGTCATTTGCGCTTTGTTATTCCATGTCAGATGCGTTTTTGTTATACCACGTTTTATAGTGACTTGTATTCTCTTTGACGGTTTTATGTCACGTCACACGGGAACGCGGTCGAACGGGATGAAAAGTATCCTACGTCCGTCTCCTGGTTCTAAGCTACATCCCCGCCAATTTTCAGCCAAATCGGTTCAGCCGTTCTTGAGTTATAAATAGTGTAACTAACACGACTTTCTTTTATATGTATAAGATTAGCTATTTGGTATTATGGAAGTTGGTTTAAATAATATTTGATTTATTTATATATTTTGTTGTTAATTGTAAGCATATATCAGTTCAAACACGATTTTATATATTGTTAATGAATAAATGAATTATTATTGTATCCTATAACAGAAAATTGCCTCGTAGGTCGCGCACCTTACAAACGTGCCCTACGATGCACTGCCCTGCGTCCATCTATTTGAGGCATACAGGTGTAAAGCCTCATGTGACCGAAACACTTGCTGTACTTACTTATAAAAACAATATTTCTTATTATAATCCATTAAAAAGAATGTCTCGGCAGTACAATGAGTTAGCAAAGGCGAATGTAGAGCTGGATATCTTTAACCCTAAGCTGTATAAATTTGTCACACAGCTCAAAGACATCCTGCATTTTAACCGGGATACAGACGCTCATAATAGCTGTGTGGGCTTCCAAGTCGGCTGATAGTATATTTAGGTATTTTGTATATATTACGTGTTCGTTTTTTTTTTTTTTGCTTTAATTATTGTGTATTAGTTTTTTCTTCAGATTCTCAGTTTTGTGTCGATTCATTTTAATTATTTAGTAGTAGTTATGTTCTTAAACATGCTTTTCCTTTTGTTTCCTCGATGAGTATATTTCTGTTTTTCTGTGCGCACAAAAGTTACGTTTCAAGCCAGGTAAAATTGTTTTTTTAGTTAAGTTGTATTTTTTTGCTTGTAATGTGTTCCTTATAAAATAAAATAAATGCTGCTTGGCGGCAGAAATAGGGTATGGCGGTAGTACTTCCCCGGGCGAGCAGTGGGTAACCCTTTCACAAAGAACTCGACATATGTAAACACCATATTAAATATTAGAGGAAAAAACATGGTCATGCAAATATTATTCAACGGAATATAAGCTAAGCAAATCTTAGGAAATATAAACAGCGAGCGTTAGGTAGTTGTTGGCCTTGAGGTAAGCCATCGTGAATAGCGTTTTTCAAACTGCGGAAAATCTCAATTATGTTCTACTGACCAATCCGCAGCTTCGCACGCGTAGTTTTTTAATAAAAACATTACCCTCCTTCTGCGCAGTTGGGTAAAAAGTAGCCTGTGTCACCCGGGGATAGTGTAGCTTCCCAACAGTGAAATATTTTTTTTTTAAATCGGTCCAGCAGTTTCGGAGCCTATTCAATACAAACAAACAAATCTTTCCTCTTTATAAAATTACGAAGTTTTTTGTAGATATTGATATGTTCTTTAATATTGTAGAACATACTTTTGTTCTATCGTCAATAGTTTCCGCAGCGCATGCGATGAAAGACGTTTTAGGGCACTTTTTTACACCTTGGATTACGTTTTTTAAGTTTTAGTAAGGATCCCTAATCTTTTCTAGCAATAAATATAGCCTATGTCACTCAGGGTGAATGTAGCTTTCCAATGGTGAAAGAAATTTTTGAAAGGGCACAGTAGTTTTTGAGTTTAATCATTACAAACATACACACAAAAATACAAATCTTTCCTCTTTACAATAGTAATAGTATAGTAGATGAATGTAGGTAGCTGTAGGTGTTTAGTTGTACAAAAAATAAAACCGGACAAGTGCGAGTTGGACTCGCGCACGAAGGGTTCCGTACCATTATCTATAAAAACAGCAAAAAAATCACGTTTGTTGTATGGGAGCCCCCTTTAAATGTTTATTTTATTCTGTTTTTAGTATTTGTTGTTATAGCGGCAACAGAAATACATCATCTGTGAAAATTTCAACTCTCTAACTATCACGGTGCATGAGATACAGCCAGGTGACAGACGGACAGACAGACAGACAGCGGAGCCTCAGTAATAGGGTGCCGTTTTACCATTTGGGTACGGAACCCTAATAAAAACGGGATATTAACCATGATTTGTGAGTTTTTGAGTATCCCGATATTTCGACGCAGTTCACGCGCCATGATCACGGGTAAACTGAAGTCTTTGCGAGTGGACGGTTAATGGCAGATATAACGATTTACCCTCTCAGTCTCACAAACCATGGTAAATATCCCTTTTCTAGTACAAATAATGTTCATAAGCATGATAGTTTTAAAATGTTATATTGTAGGTTTATTTTAAAGTAATAGATAACCAATGCTACGGGATAATTACATCATCCTAAGGATAAAATATTAAGGTAACATAATAGATTCGACTTTGTGCATTACATTACAATACTACCTCCCAGACTGACGAGCATTCGCATATAATGTAACATTTAGTATAGATTTATTTACATTTATTTTAGCCAGCCGCTACAACAAAAGCGCATTGATGTTACAAGTTGTATCAAGATTAGGAAATGCAATCCCGACTCGAGATTGCAAATTCGAGATCCCGGAATTTTCGGGATCCCGTCTAGTTTAAAAAAAAATGTTAAATTCGGATGACTGAAAAAGCTAATAACTGCTTGTTTGTGATAGTGAGGTTAACTAAAATAACATATTACTCGAAAGAAAATAAAAATCGTTATTCTTTAATCTTACCAACTAAATAATTATCGTCCCCTGTCGCTAATATTCGTAAATAGTCGGAATAGTTTTCTAACGCTGTTTGGCGTTCCTGCCGCTCGCGGCCGTCAGTCAACGCGCCGCTTGCGCCCTGAATGGACGTGTGTAGCGTCGCTGACCACTGCCGCCCAATCCCGTCAATCTCGAACGGGATCTCGTCATATGATGCGTCGGGATTGATCCCGAAAAATTACACGAGATCGGGATCCCGCGGGATCGGGATTGCATTCCCTAATCAAGATATTACACATTGTATCATTACAAGGTGCGCATTGTAATGCTCGGTTCTCCTCCTTCACTGATGTAAGCTCGTGTTGTATCATTACAAGGTGCGCGCTGTTTTTCTCCCTCACTGATGTAATGCTCGAATCGGTAACGTTACATTACACGCGATTGCTCCCGGTGAGGGAGCACCTTTAGCCTATCGCTGGTTTGAGGTAATGTCATAATTGTCTTGTCTCTAGTTTTCTTCTTTTATTCTTTGTTTTGTTATGTTTTGTTATAATTACTTTATATTCAATTCATTTCATTTTTCACAAGTCAAAGATCTATAATTGTTAGTATAATAAAAATAATAATAAACATGTCAAACGGTTAGTACACATGGCTACATATCAAAAGGTCCAGTATAAGCTGACCTCTCATTCTACGAAAAGCCTACACAATGCGAGGTCAGCGTATACTGGAAAAGTATAGCTTGATGTCTAGCCGTGTGTACCATATAACAATGGTTTAATATATTTACTTCATGGTATCATTTTCCCAACAGTCAAGCTGTACCTTAGTTTCAAAGTTCAAAATTGCTAACCAGCATAATCTGATTTAAGTTGTCTTCGAATGTTAAAAATTTATTTCGTTTTTCATCAGAAATCATCAGTCGTATTCGTTTGTATCTAACTAAGTGCTAAATAGCAGGTGTGACATATGCTACTTAAATGAATTGTCTGTGAAATATCACATGCGAAATAGCAGTGAAAAAATTGATCATATCACCAAATGAAATTTGATTAAAAGTAGCAATCATTTCCACGTCCACAACTGATATGCGCGAGGACACATTCAGTTTAAAATTCAACCTCCGACGAATATTTCACAACATATTGTCAATATGTTTAGATCATACTGTTTAGACTCATAAGCATGACTGGACAATTTTTTTTCCGTCATATCTAACAAATAAACATGTTGCATCATGAGATTAGATTACTGATGTTGAGCATAATAATATACCTAGGTACATATGTATTATCACCCGTGCGCAGCGCAGCATTAATATGCTTATTACCTACCATGTACTACGTATCAAGAGGAAGGTCGCGGGTTCAAGTCCCGTCTAGGCTTGAAATTATCGAGATGATTTTAAAAATCTTGAAATTTTCCGCATGTGTTCGGATAACACTATAAATAAAAATACTATTTGAAATAAGCAACGCGACATCTCTTGTCAATGTACTGAACTGCAACGTTTGGCATTGAGCAGGTACAAAGAACTATATAAGTTTTCCTGTAGATGGAGCTAACGGCGCTTTAGTCGTAATTCTGAATCATCTCACTAATGCAGATCTATCCTCAGTTTGATGTGTTTGCGGATGACTGGAAGACAGCGAGTGTGTATCAGTTATTGTGAGAGTATAATTATGTATGTTAAGTCAGTTATTTTAAGTCCCTATTGTATTTGTATATCGTTGTTTCTTTTTGTGTACTTTTGAAGTAAACCTTCTTTAACGCGCCGGCGAACACTGAGCGCAACTTTAATTCGGCCACGTCAAAAACTTCGGCCTGAATATCGCTATCCCTATTTAGTGACGAAGTTTAGCTACGCAGAGCGACAGTGATAGCAATAGAACGATTCTAAATTTGATTAGATTTTGACCGTGTTCCGTAATACCAAAAATGATGATTGAAAACTTGTTGTATCTTTCTCATTGTGTTGTTATTCTGTAACTAGACGATATAATGTTCCCATGACTAGGATACGTAAGATGTTGTTGTTTTTAATACGAAACAATTAGGTTGAAAACAGATCTTTTATGACGTAAAAACATGCAGAATGCGATACGCTTCTATTTCATTTTAGGTAAGTATTTTGATCTAATATATGGTTGGGAACCTAGATAAATACTATTCAAATTAAAATAACACCTTATTACGGTAGAAATATGCTCCAATTAGAAATGATCTTGGTAGTACGTGTTGTATGGGCGATTGTCCCTCCGGTGCCCCCCTTAAGCACGCTTGACTTAGGGAGTAAGGTGGTGAATGCGTTACGAAAAGTGCGAACGGAAGTTGAGACAGAGAGATATAAGTTAGTGAAGATAAAAAGAGAGAAAGTTACGTTTCGTATATTACTGTAAAACACTCCTTCATTCTGTATAATAGAGTTCATTTTGCTATAGATAAAATAAGTATTTACGACGTTTCGTATATTGAATCTACCAGCTTCGTTTTACGAAATAGTTCAGCTATTCCACAACAGATGGCAGGCAGCAGCACAAAATAGCTTATGTACCTAATTTATTATTTATTTATTTTCTTTTATTTATTTGACAAAATAACAAAACTAATAATTAATACATAGAGCATAGTAAAACCTTATAGGTTTGTCTCGGTGCTTAGAGACACTCGAGCCGCACAATTTTATTTAAATAAGTACACTCGGCTACACATCAAGCTATACATTTCCAGTATAAGCTGACCTCTCATTCTACGAAAAGCGATGACCAGCTTATACTGGAAATGTATAGCTTGATGTGTAGCCGTGTGTACCTACTTAACCACATTGATTTTCTAAAATACTTATATTAGATAAATAAACCACAAAATTATATATATTTTATGCACAGGTAATGTTTCAATTATTTATTAGCTGTCCTCGAGAATATCCATGAAGTATTTTTTTAAATTTATATTTATGATTTTTTGTGTTAATTTTTTTGTGTTTTTGATTAGTAAAGTAATAGTTTGAAAATGAATGTATATTATAGTTTGTGTAGTTTTCTTGTAGTAGTTTTAGATATAGCGTATTTTTACTACTATTAAGTATTATTGACTTATTTGACATTGTTTTATTCTCGGTTTTTAATGTTGATGTGTAATGGTAATTTTTGTTTTATTATTTTTTGGCATTCTTTGTGACACATAATAACTTAATTAAAGTCTAACTTTTTATTAGCTGCAGTAAAATGACGTTTTGTGGGTTGCCGGTTTTTGAAGAAAAATAAATAGGGATGTAGCTAAATGAGTGAATCATAAATGAATAATCAGTTTGGTTTTTTTTTGAGATTTAATATTAAGTTGTAATGTATTTTTTTAACCTATTATTATTACTATACTAGAGGATTGATCTTTTTTAGTGGAAGTATAGGGAGGTACATTCAAAATGAAACAAAAACGTCATAATAATGTCATTTAATTAATTTTTGTGAACTGAATCACATCCCTATTGAGATTAGGCTGGCAACATTATTTTACGGAATGACATTTAGAAACGTCATTTTACTGCAGCTAATAAAAAGTTAGACTATAGTAGGCTGTCTGTTTGAGTTACTATAACGTTAATTTTATAGACTTGTTATTGATAAATTCTAAATATGACGCAACTCAGTGTTCTATAATGTACCTACTGTGGAAAATAATTAATCTAAGTGTAATTAAATAAATTTTAATATGTATGACTTTATATCTTACTTATATATCCCTAAAATCTGTTGGTATATATCTTTCCAACTGAGTCAGTTGTATTCTTTTTTTTTTAGAAAAGTTAGACTGATACATGGTGGTACAATGGGCGGCCTTATCGCTCAAAGCGATCTCTTCCAGGCAACCTTTGTATTCTATTGTATTCTATTTTTTTCTTGAAATCTGTGCTATACAGCAAATAAGTATAGGTATTTTTTTTTTATATATGTACCTATATACTAGTAGGTAGTTTACTTAGAAAACTTTCGTGATTGATTTCAATCATCATTATAATCATGATAATATACTGATGAAGGTTAACGAACCGATACATTGTCGGTCGAAACACCGATAAAACGGTACGTGATAAATCCCGTATTTATACTAGTATTGTTGAAAAATAGATTCATTTTAAATACATTAACACGTAGAAAAATGTAAATTTTCAACCAACCTTAGCACCAAGTACTAAAATAACAATGGAACAGCCCGTACAAAATAGGTAAACAAATCATATTAATTCAATATGCAATTCAATTTTTTGTTGTTGTTTGGAAATGTATCGATTACTGGATAAATATACAAGATACCGGTATTAAACCCACCTCTAAAATCAATTAATACGATTCCGGATGTGTGTTTTAAATTAATGACGTACATAACAAAACAGGTTTTGTATAGTATGTACACACGGCTATACATTTACAGTATAAGCTGACCTCGCATTGCGAAGGCATTTCGTAGAATGAGAGGTCAGCTTATACTGGGAACGTATAACTTGATGTGTAGCCGTGTGTACAAGCTTCCGCTCGCGGTTTCGCACACGTAGTTTGTCAATAACAACACAACCCTCCTGCGCAGTCGGTTATAATCAGAAATTAGCTGTAAAATGGAAATTTATCACGGATTTTAAAATATTTAATTTATACTTCTTTATTTTTAGTTCCAAAAATTATCAAAGTATAAAATGATTTATTTGCTAGTAATATACTTAGTACATAAGTTCATCTATCTTCTCTTATATATAAAACAAAGTCGGGTTAGTTACACCATTTATAACTTAAAAACGGCTGGACCGATTTTGATGATCTTTGATTTGTTGGATTTGTCTCCGCGCCGAATAGCAGAATTACTATTGAAATATCGGAAAATTCAAGCAAAAAAAATTAGGAAAAAAAATAATTTTCTCATAGACAGATGTAGCTATTGAAGGCCAATTGACAATAGGTACATTGGCAGACCGCGTCATATGCACGTCAAGGCGGCACTAAGTTCGGCGGGTCAACCAGTATTATATATAATTCAAAGGTCTCACATAGTTTAATTATGTTAACATGTTTTTGATTGTCTGTTTTTCAGTGTCTGTATTTATTTATCCACTGTATGTATTTTCTGTGTGTTTGTAACTTGTGTCGAAATAAATGTATATATCTATCTATCTTTCTATATAGAATAGAATATAATAATTCTTTATTGTACACCAGGAATACTTAAAAAAACTAATTTATGTTAAATATAGTACAACGGGCGGCCTTATCGCTGAAAGCGATTTCTTCCCGGCAACCTTTTCACCAAACACATCGGCAGGCAATTTTTTTTTAGGTTAAATTTAATCGAGAGCCATTTCTTACAATAAGTAGGTACACACGGCTACACATCAAGCTATGCATTTCCAGTATAAGCTGACCTCGCATTGTGTAGGCTTTTCGTAGAATGAGAGGTCAGCTTATACTGGAAATTTATAGCTTGATGTGTAGCCGTGTGTACATAAGAATACTATTAGTTGATTTTATTGTTTTTATTTTATCTTTACAAAATAAGATTTTATCTTCGCTTTACAAATTTATAAAAAGATTATTAACTACTTTTAGGCACATGTTATCTAACTATGATAGGCAGGTATTTGAATCGAAGGTTACATCCGCACATAACATACAAAACTATTTGATTAAAACGCACATGATTAGATAATAAATAAATATTTTTGGACATTTCACACGGCGCTATCCAGCCCCAAACTAAGCAGAGCTTGCATTATGGGAACCAGATAACTGATAGAATACTTATATACTTTTTTTTTGTAAATACATACTTATAATATATAGAGAAACAACCAGACCCGGAACAAATATCTGTAGATCATGCAAACATTTGTTCCGCAGCGGGAACCCGCTACCTCCTACCTACAGGAGGTAGCGAACCCGCTACCTCCTGCGTCTCAGCCGGCTATTCGCCCACTGCGCCACGGAGGTCGTCAGACATAAGTAAATTTAAAAAAAACTTACGCAAGATATAGATAGATTTCTCAAATCGCTTCCAAATGTCATTTTTACAATCAAACACAAACAAAAACACCAAAAATTAGCAGAAATCAGTATCGTAACTTCCAATTGATTGTATTCTAGGCAAATAAGACACGCGTGAGCAGAATGACATCCACCGAGGTTATGGTCTAATGTCCGTGTTCTTTACTACGAAGTTCCTATTTATACTCCTACTTTAGTCAATTGTTTATGGGATTTTTTGTTGAGATTTGATGAATCAACCGTAGATACACATTGTAATAAGTTTTTTTTGTTGAAAAAATACTTTATCAAAACAAGCTTTTATAAAATTCATAATTAGAACCGCACGCAGATTCAAATGAACCCAAACACTAGTAGCCACTATATATGTATATATACTAGCTGGTACCCGCGACTTCGTCTGCGCGCAGACGAAGTCGCGGTCGAAGTACTTACTAATCCTGCGCAGCTGCGCAGGATTAGTAAGTACTTCGAGCAGCTTCGTTTGTTACTACCAAATGTGCATTGCAAATATATTATCATTTTTTATTCGATTTATTTGGGTTAATCATTGGGTTTACTGTTTGACGATAATGGCTTACTCATAAAAGCTATCGCGGACTTTTTTGTAGGACTAATTAAGATAAACATTTCTCTTATACATTATATACGTGTAAACTCTACAGTTTTTGCAGCGTACGCCAGAATAGCTCGCAGGTGGCAGATTTTTTGACGACTTACTTGACAACTATCATTATATTTTGGACAATTCACACACTATATTTAACAATTATAGCCTATGTGTTATTCTAATGTATAAGCTATAATATTGTAAACTTTCATTAAAATCTATTCGGTAGTTTTTGCGTGAAAGAGGTACAAACATCCATACATCAATACATACAAACTTTCGCGTTTATAATATTAGTAGGATATATATATATATATAGTCCTCCTCATCGATTTCGATGACGGCGACCCTAACTATATTTAAATTTAAAGAAAATGCTATTAAATGCATAATTAAAGTAATTTTATTTATACTGCGTTTATATTTAAATTCTAGCGTAAGCCCTAATATGGCTTGCTAGACCAAACTTAGTTTTAAAAATCCTATCACAGGTGTCACAATAGAGTTGGCCTGCTGCGTTATAAGTATAAGTACAAGAGGGCTTAGGTTTTTCTTTACGTATCTGGCGCTTTATATCGAGTGTAAGAAGTCGGTTTTCTTCGAAAGTTTTAATGTAGCTTTTTTTTTGTTGCCTACTACAATCTATTCAAAAGTTCCATTGTCTAGCATCCGCCTCCATCATGAGATCACCTACATGGTACTATATTATTGCATTGACACCAAAGTTAAATATGTATTCCAAATTTAAATGCGTGTATAATGTTTCGTATCTGTGCTGTTGACCATTGAGGAGTTCCTTCTTGGAAGCCAACCCTGAGTGCAGCAGCCATGACATAGTGGAACTTAGAACAGGCTAATATAAATAAATGCGTATACTAAATTTGGTATCTATGCTGTTGACCGTTGACGAGTTCCTTCGTCTGGAGCCAATCCAGAGTAGAATCAGGTCAAGCTTAATATAAATATCCATTGTTCTCCAAATCAAGCCTGTATACCAAATTTCAGTTCAATTGGTTAAAGATAACTGATTTAAATTTCAGTTGCAAGATTCAACCCGGACAAACATACATAGGTACATTGCAACTTAATAAATAAAGCTTGTAAAAAAAATGTTATTTGGCGATTAATGATGACAAGTCAGAAGTACTTTTATGATCAAAACATGTCATTTTATTACGTCAAAATCAAAATAACATAGAAGATAAAAAAAATAACAAAAGGAATCAATCATCATCATCATCAGCCGCAAGACGTCCACTGCTGAACATAGGCCTCCCCTTTAGATCGCCACAGAGAGCGGTTGGTAGCCGTTTGCGCCCAACGGCTCCCCGCGATTCTTACTAGATCGTCGGTCCACCTTGTGGGACGCCGGCCCACGCTGCGTCTTCCAGTCCGTGGTCTCCACAGTGATGTACAAAAATTGACAATTAACCAATTTAAAAACGCAATTAAACAAAATCTTTATAAAAAAGCTTACTATAAAATATCGGATTATTTAGATGATAGAGAAGCTTGGGATTGAAATTGCTCCAACTCGTTCAAAATGTTACAATTTAGACGTAATTTTTTTCTAGATTGTAATGTATTCTAAAAGGATCATTAAAAAAAACAACCAGCCTTGTTTCTTGCCTTTCTTTCCTGGCTTGGTCGCGAAGGAACAGGCAGTAAAATTGACGTTTCAAATTCAAAGTGATACTTGTGATTTTAATGAATAAAAGATTTTGACTTTGACTTTGACTCGAGAACCTTTCTTCCCCAACTTCTTTGTAAAGGAATCAATACAATAACAAAAATAAGTAATCTTTACTAATATTATATATTGGAAAGTAACTCCGCCTGTCTGTTTGTTACGTTTGCACGACTGAACGGCTGGACCGATTTCGATGAAATTTGGTATTGGGACATACCCGACTGCGCAGAGGGTAAGTAATGCCTTATTGACAAACCACGCGTGCGAAGCCGCGGGCGGGTTAGCTAGTCTATACTAATATTTAACTTAATTTAACTTAATTTAACTTTTGTTAATAGAGGAGTACCTCAAGGGTCTATCCTTGGCCCGATATTATTTATTATTTACACTGCTGACATTGTCAACTGCATTAAAAACTGTAAATTTCATATGTATGCGGATGACGTGCAATTGTACATCTCGTTTAAGCGTGAGGACACAATACCTGCTATTCAGAAAATTAATGAGGACCTGCAGAGAATTTCTAACTGGTCGCGTGACAATGGTTTGGTGCTCAATTCTCTTAAAACAAAATTTATGTTATTTGGCACTAAACAGCGGCTTGATAGCTTTAACCTCCCGCTAAACGTATCCCTTGATGGTGATCGCATTGAGCGTGTGTACGAAGCACGCAACTTGGGACTCACTATGGATGCTAATCTTAGGTTTGAAAAACATGTTACCTCATCTGTAAAAACGTCTTTTTATAAGTTGAAAGTCTTGTACCAAATTAGGCAATATCTAAGTGAAGAGTTACGTGTGCAACTGGTCGAGTCCTTGGTACTTTCGAGATTTAATTATCTAGATACCATGGTTGGCCCTCGGCTGCTTGCCCGGACAACACGTTTAATTCAACGGGTCCAGAACGCTTGCGCGCGTGTTTGTTTTAAAATACCACCAAGGACTCATGTCACACCTTATTTAAATCAACATTCCATCTTGAAAATGAAGTCGAGGCAGAAGTTACATCTGGCGTGTCTGCTTTTTAGTGTACTTAAATACCAAACGCCGAAATACCTGTACGATAGACTAAGTTGGGTTTCTCAGACTAGGACGCTACGAAAGTGCTCGAAACAGCTAGCCATCCAGCGGCATCACACAGCAGCATTCAGAGGCAGTTTCTGCTATGCTGCAACTAAATGCTGGAACAATATTCCACCGCCGATTCGGGAGTTACGTAGCGTCCATGGTTTCAGAGCTAAACTGAGATTGTTCCTATTTGATTTCCAAAGGTCTCACGAACTCCATAGAAACGATATTTCCATATTGTAGTTTTCCCATGTTATCCACTCCTTTATAATATTCTTCCTCTCTTCTGACAGCCTGATTACTTAGCAGATTTGCCTTTGCTTAGCAGTGGGACTGATTAAAGCACATTCTCGCCTAGTTCTCCCCAATCGTCTAAATTTTTGTTTTTTACTTTTTATAACTTAATATCCTTAGCTACTTTTTTATACATTTTATTTATTTATTTTTTGTAATTGTGGTACTGTGCGGTAAGTCATCGGTGACATCCTACTTTTAAATGGTTCCAACGGAAGATCAGCGTTATGCCAAAAGCACAACAAATGCTGAGTTGGACGCCTTTTTGTGACGTCGGTCATTTATATATAGGTAATTGTGAGACACACATTTGTTGGGTATTGCTGTTTTTGTGTGTATTATATTGTTATATTGCGTGTATCTTACTTGTGTGCTGTGTATGTTTTGTACCGTCACAAATAAATGTTTAATCTTTCTTTCTTTCTTTCTTCTAATATTATAATGAGGAAAGATTTGTTTGTATTGAATAGGCTCCGAAACTACTGGACCGATTTAAATAATTCTTTCACCGTTGGGAAGCTACACGGGTGACATAGGCTATTTTTACCCAACTGCGCAGGAGGGTAATGTTTTTTATTGAAAAATTACGCGTGCGAAACTGCGGATTTGTCAGCTAGTATTATATAAACCAGACATATGGTGGTCTATGTTCAGCAGTGGACGTCCAGATATGATGGACAGGAAGTGAACCCGTGTCGTTATAGGTACCTCATTCCCGTATCAAGGGGAAGGTTGGGAGACCAAAGTCCGTCGTATTTATAACAATGACTGAAAAAATTACAAATATTTTCTTTGTAACAAATTGTACCTACCTCTTTATGATATTAGTATAAGTATTTATGCTTTTTTTATCTAGCCTATGCTGTCCCCCTGCTGGGCAAAGGCCTGCCCCTCATCTCTCCACCTATATCGGTCTTGTACCAAATCCCGCCAGTCCCTATAAAAAACGACCACACGACTGAAGTAAAACTTCTTTTTCAAATCAAATCAAATCTAATGTATTTATTGCTTGAAATTAGAAAAGCAATTAATAAAATAAAATTAGTAATAATATAAAAAATAAAATAATTATAACTATAAAATAAAATTGGTATAATCCTAGCTATTATTTTTCATTTAGATATTCGTTTATGGTATAATAACATTTATTTAATAGTGCAATTTTTAACATTCTCCGAAAAATTTAACAAGTTAGCTCTCTCAGTGACTCCGGGAGCTTGTTATAAATGAATGGAGCCATACAGAAGATGCTTTTGTGCATTAAGGCGGTTTTAGAGTTGCGGACGCATATTTTACTTTTATCGCGACGATTCCGCACAACGACATCAGAAAGCCGACAAAATAGATGTGGGTTCATTTTAACAAACATAGCCGTTTCAAAAATATACAGTGAGGGGATTGTTAAAATATTGTGCTAAGTAAAATATGGCTGACACGAATCTGTAATATTTAGTTTGAACATGGCGCGTATACATCGTTTTTGACACTTAAAGACCTTGTCAACGTCAGTAGAGTTTCCCCAGAAAATTATTCCATATCTGACATGTGAGGCTATCAAGCCATGATAGGCTATCAGTTGAGTTTCCACATTTACTATTGGTGACAGTTTATATAACATGTATACAAAACTGTTTAATTTTTTGCATACGTATTCAACGTGTGATTTCCAGTTTAGTTTTTTAACAACATTAAGTCCTAAAAATTTTGTAGTGTTAACTTCATCTATTGTATTATTGTTGTATTGTATGACAAAATTTGTTGCAGCATTATCGCGTTGTCTGAAATGAATTATTTTGGTTTTGTTTATATTAATTATTAAGTTATTATTATCTAGCCATTCTATAATTGATTTCAATGCCAAATTTATGTCATATTTATACGTGTCAATATTATTACAAGATATGGTTACAGTGCTATCGTCTGCAAATAACGACATAGGTTGCATGCTGGCTTTTGGTATGTCATTAATATATATAAGGAAAAGCAGAGGTCCTAAGACACTCCCTTGGGGAACCCCATATTTCACAATACGCTCATTAGATATATGAGATTCCTCGCGTCTTGTTTTAAGATTGATATTTGTTATTTCAGTGATATGTTTTCTATTTCCTAGATATGACTCTATCAGTTTTAGTGGGTTACCTCTAACCCCGTAGGTTTCAAGTTTTCTTAATAAAATGATGTGGTCTATATAGTCAAACGATTGAGTCATGTCGCAAAAAATAGAGCATACGGGATTTGTTTTATCTAAATTTGTTGAAACACGATGAAGAAAGTCATATAGAGCCAAATTTATCGTTTTGTTTCTTCTGAATCCTTTTTGCTCTGTACATAGGATATTGTTTGTTTCGAAATAATTACTAAAAGTTTTATATATATGTTTTTCAAATATTTTAGATATTACAGGTATCAACGAAATAGGCCGATAATTTTCCATATTTTCCTTAGTCTCTTTTTTGTGTCTAGGCCTTATTATAGACACTTTCAGTGCTTCTGGAAATATACCAGAGCATAGACTTAGGTTGATAATATGGCTTAATGGTGCGCTTATGATTTGAGCCACACATTTAAGTGTTTTTGTTGAAATACCATCACATCCGACGCTATTTTTATTCTTTAGTGACTTTATTGATTTAAAGATATCAGCAGGTGAGCAGGGGCTCAAAAATAATGAGTCTTTTTGGCTCATAATTAATGACGTAATATTTTTTCCTGAATTTTCGATCGGCTCTATCTTATCTATAAAGAAATCATTGAATGAATTTGCTGTCTTTCGGATTTGAGATTATTTTATTGTTGATTTTTATTTTATCAACGGGATCTTTTGGTTGGTTCCGTTTGGTGCCATTTATTATACTCCAGGTTGCTTTTGATTTGTTACTAGCGGATTTTATTTTATAATTGTTCTGTGCTTTTTGTGTAAGCTTAATTATTTTTTTAAGTGTCTTTGTACATGTTTGATATTTATTATTATTCTTTTGTGTAGGGTTTTCCCTAACTTGCCAAAGAAGTTTTCTTTTTTTTACAGCATAATTTAATACCACGTGATATCCACTTTACGGGTTTTGATGCTTTGATAGTGATTCATTTGTAGGGAAAACAGAGATCGTAAAATAGTTTATAGTTTATTATTATAAATTAATATTTTAAAATATTAATTTATAAAATTGTTCAAAAACGAAATGTTATTACGAAAAATAATCAAGAAATCACCGTTAATATACGAAACGTAACTATCTCTCTTTCTATTTTCACTAACTTATATCTCCCTCTCAACTTCCGTTCGCCTCGCCCGATCACACTTTTCGTGTGGCCAAAAAATCTTGTAGGTCTCGTCTCTTTGGTTCAAATTTTAATACAGATGAGGTTCCAAATTCAAATCACATCGAAAGCATATGAAATTCAGTACAACTTTACTCCCGGCTCAGCCGTATTTAATCACCTGCCTCCGCTCCGGTGTGATTTACTTGACATTATATTTTTGACATTGTCGAGCAGGTGGTGTGAAAATTATATTTCTCATGTGTATTTGTTTAGTTATATTTTTTGAGAAAATAAATATTGTTTTCAATTATTTTACCGTACGTAAATCGATTAAAGAAAATTAATTCTTTAAATGAAGCTGTGTACGGTTTATTGCATTTTTATTTATCAACGGTTAGCGTTTATAATTATTACTTACCGGAGTACATACGATAATAATTGATTTTTCTTGCGGCACGTTTATCTCAATCATCAAAGATTTTTGAAGTGAAAACTTCTTTAGACGCGTTGGGCATTTTTTGCGATGGGAAAAAACATTGAACTCGCGACACTGTTATATTATAGCAAGCTGAGACGATGTAATAATACACAGTTTGCCTTCATTTCACGATGTGTCGGCATAGTTTATGCACGCGTTTTGATATAAAGGTTGTTCATGGATTCTACGAGTACATTGTTATTGGATATAATTAATAGTTCTTCAGAGGATGAATCCGATGCTGCTTATATGGCTAAGATTAACATTAGGGATTAATATCTACTTATAGGTTAGATTTTATACATTGCCTGAACTAGGATAACCTGTTACTCAGGCGAAAAAGGCTGGACTGGCATAACTTAAATTAACAACTTACTCAAATTAACAAAACTTAGATTATGATATGTTAGTTGCTCTATCAGGCACAAAAACTAGAACCAAATGGGTTGGATCGCATACAAACAAGAAACAAACTCGCGGCGAATTGTATCACGATTTATCCTCAAAAAAATTCTCCCAATATTGTAAGAGGTCAAAATCGGCATTCAAAGAGTTTCATTAATTTATAAAAACTTCTTGCTGTGTGTTTATGGTAAGAAAAACACTTTGTGTTTTGAATGTTTTTCTTACCATGAACACACAGCAAGACATTCTTCAGAACTGATACTTTTGCGCATGGCTGTGTTTTTTTTAATAACATTTTTTATTAATTCATGAAAGAATCCATGAACAACCTTTATATCAAGACGCGTACATAAACTAGGCCGACCATCGTGAAATGAAGGCAAACTATAAATTATTACATCGTCCCAGCTTGCTGTACTATAATATACATTATAGCACAGATAGCATAGCATATATATTGCTATAGCAATATATATGCTATCTGTGCTATAATGTATACGGTATTTGACGACCTCCGTGGCGCAGTGGGCGAATAGCCGGATGAGACGCAGAAGGTAGCGGGTTCAATTCCCGCTGCGGAACAAATGTTTGCATGATCTACAGATATTTGTTCCGGGTCTGGATGTTCTTCTATATATTATAAGTATGTATTTACAAAAAAAAAGTATATAAGTATTCTAACAGTTATCTGGTTCCCATAATACAAGCTCTGCTTAGTAGAGTTGCCGAAATATCGATAGTTTCCTTATCGATAGTTGACGTCATAAATCAGTTACACTATCGATTGTTCTATCCATAGCATCGATACTATCGATAGTACCGATACTATCAATAGCATGATATGAGGCAATACTATCGATTTCGTCCAATACTATCGATAGTATTAAACGTCAATGGTGACGAAACTATTGACAGTGTCGATACTATCGATAGTATTGCATAAAAACTATCGATACTATCGATAATTGTGTACTGTCGATAGTAGCATATATTTCGATAGTATTTGTCATTATATACAAGTCAATATCTATCGATAGCACACAACTATCGATGGTATCGATACTATCGATAGTATTGATAGTTTTTATGCAATACTATCAATAGTATCAATACTATCGATAGTTTCATCACCATTGACGTTTAATACTATCGATAGTATTGGACGAAATCGATACTATTGAATGTTCGTGAATATCGATAGTCCATTATCGAGCGGCAACACTACTGCTTAGTTTGGAGCTAGATAGCGCTGTGTGAAATGTTCAGCAATATTTATTTATTTATATATTAAAGCTACGTCTGTGATGGGCTTTACACTTGCGGCATGCATATAATGAATATATTATAATATATAACATTAAATCAAATTTAATATGAAGTAAACTACAGTCGTGCGTCAGACACACACACACATTTTTTTTAATATTACTAGTTTAGAACGTAAAGCTTCATATTCGTGATTTTATCTACCTATATATTTATCGATTGTCCTAATTACCCGACGATAGATGATTCGAAACAATTATCCAAACAAACACACAAGATAATTATTTGCATAAACAAGTGTACAATAAGCTCTTAAAAACTAGATAATGGCAATTTACTAGTTTGTCCATTATGTTCAACGCAAACTAACCCTTCTCCTCTCCTCTTTCATGTTAAATAATTATAATATATATGTACACACTAGAGATGGGTCGTCGACGATTTTTTCATAAACGAAACGAAACCGTTCATCGTCGATCGTCGACTAGTCGATCAAGTAGTTGAATTTTTCGACTAGTTCATAACGTGACCTATAGTCTATTCGTTAAGTAATTGCTATCCTGTTTCTTTAATCGACAGGATAATTTAATAAATGCTAACTCACTATAACTATTTATTCAAATATAAACGCTACCTACGTAACTTTAAAGTTCAAATTTATTTTATCGTCGCGTCGAGCCAGCTATCTACCGTTCCCGTATTATACTACTATGTTTACGCGTCGAGCCGTCGCGCTCTAGTAGAAACAAACGTCTCAACATTTTATTCAACCGTCTACGAATTCAACAAGTCTACGAATAAACGATAAGACCGTTGAAGCGTCGAATTTTAATCAACGGTTGATTCGACTAGTCCGTTGAATAAACGCCCATGCCTAGTACACACGGCTACACATCAAGCTATAATTTCCAGTATAAGCTGACCTCGCATTGTGTAGGCTTTTAGTAGAATGAGAGGTCAGCTTATACTGGAAGTGTATAGCTTGATGTGTAGCCGTGTGTACCTATATATAACATTTTATTGTTTTTGTATATCATGTAGGTATTTGTTATTAATATTGATATCATTGCTTACTTATTATATAAATATGGACATTTTTGTATAATTGGTCTTATTATGTTTCAATTTGTTGTTTAAATTTGTGACGTCACACTACATAAGGCTGTGCCTGAAACCAGCGCTGCTTTGCATCATTCATTGCAAAGAAGCATAAAACTGAGGCAGAGCCTGTTTGGGCACGCGTGACACGGAGCGGGACTAGTTGATGCACCTACCTACTACCTACTGGTGGGGTAGGTACGTATGTGTTCTAGCTGTAGGTCTAATATAATCTCATTGTATTGTATTTTTACTGTCTATCTACCTATTTTGTTTGTGATCCGTTCTATGTTTCTTTGTGTGTGTCAAAATAAATAATTCTATTCTATAAACTAACTACTGAGGGCGCATTTTTACAATTAAAAAAATCAACAATGTGTAATAGATTTTAAGTAATAAAAGCCAGTCTTCAGATAAAACTTATCTTATCCGACCTTTTTGTCCGGGAACCTTTTCCGTCCTGATTGTCAAGGATGGTGTATCTTCTTTAATATAAAAATGAATCGCAAAAATGTGTTGGTAAGCGCATAACTCAACAACGCCGCCACCAATTTGGCCAATTCTTTCTTTTGTTGTATTTCTTATTGTCAGGAGAAGGTTCTTATGAAAGAAAAAATTAAGAAAATTGCGCGCAAAATTAGAAAATTTAAGAATACTTAACCGCCATATAAAATTCTAACCTTAGCGCTTTTATAATGTAACCTTATGACGTTTGACATAGAATTGACAGAATGCATGCTGCAAATATCTTTGCACTTTCCTGATTTTTTCTTGCTTTACACTTAACTCTATTTCCCGCACCCTGTTATAAACTTAATACGTTATTGAGTAGAATAACGCTTTATTGTAAACCAGGAATACTTAAAGAACTAGTTAGTTATAAATATAGTACAATGGGCGGCCTTATCGCTGAAAGCGATTTCATCCAGGCAACCTTTGGATGAAAAGTAATAAACAGCGCAGCAGCTGTGCACAGAGTATTCGTATACATTATGTATTCGGAGTAATTCATACCATCCATAGTTATATTATAAACGCGAATGTGTGTATGTATGTATGGATATTTTTTTACTCTTTCACGTCGGAACGGCTGAACCGATTTCGATGAAATTTGGTATGTAGATAAGTAGATCATAACCTGGATTAACGTATAAGCTACTTATTATTGGCAATCCACGCGTGCGAAGCCGCTGGTGGAAGCTTGTATATATATATATTTTTAAACTCTTTCAGGCGGGCTTATAGTCCTTGGACCCTATCGCCTGATCTGGCGATAATGTTTCTTCCGTTTATTTTTTTTTAATTATGTCTTTCGTATATATACATATAGACGGTTCCATAAAACTGTTTGTTTGAACAGCGTTTGAGCATAATTTTATAAATCACTAGTGGTCCCGCCGAACTTCGTATCGGCTTGACATGCATAGGTATAACGCGGGCTGTCAATATAAGTCACCCTGGTAGAATTGTCCATTGTTGTCCCCGGCCATCATTATGTATGAGAAAATGAATGACTTCCACAAATAATTCAATACCAAAATTAGCCAAATCGCTCCACCCGTTCTCGATTTTTAGCGAGACTAACGAACAGCAATTAATTTTTATATATATAGACAATATATCTCGGGACAACTCCTACCGAAGCATCTGTTAACCCCATCTGAATATCAATATCTACAAAAAACTTCGTAATATTATAAAGAGGAAAGATTTGTTTGTTTGTATTGAATAGGCTCCGAAACTACTGGACCGATTTTAAAAAAACTCTTTCACTGTTGGGAAGCTACACTATCTCCGGGTGACACAGGCTACTTTTTACCCAACCGCGGAGGAGGGTAATGTTTTTATTAAAAAACTACGCGTGCGAAGCTGCGGATTGGTCAGCTAGTGTTCAATAGACCTTTTAAAAACAAAAACAACCATTAGTACTCTATTCTGTATTTGTATTTAAATGAGTGCTGTGTGCGTATTTCCCTGACAAGGTTAAATTAACATCAATGAGTTGTACAATAGTTGCGCTACACTTGTGAGAGACCAATTGACAATATTACGTAAGAGATAAATATGCGTTTTAATATCCAGAACGCTATGATCGTTGAATTGACGACCTCCGTGGTGCAGTGAGCGAATTGCCGGTTGAGACGCAGGAGGTAGCGGGTTCGATTCCCGCCGCGGAACAAATGTTTGCATGATCTACAGATATTTGTTCCGGGTCTGGATGTTTTTCTATGTATTATAAGTATGTACATATTTACAAAAATAAAAAGTATATAAGTATTTTATCTAAATATGTCTTAGGTATTTTTAGGTATATAAATAAGTATTTATTGTAACACCGCCTCCTCACACGTCTTTTCAATTCAGTCCATCTAAAGGTTGCTTGGAAGAGAACGCTTTGAGCGATAAGGCCGCCTATTGTACCTCCATGTATTAGTCTTTAAGTTTTCTAGGTTAAGTTATTTTAATTTGGTGTAACAATAAAGAATAATCTCCCTCTCTCTCTCTATCAGTTATCTGGTTCCCATAGTACAAGCTCTGCTTAGTTTGGGACTAGACAGCGCTGTGTGAAATGTATGTTTATTGGAGATATCAAATCGCAAACATTAAAAAATGTCTACCAGTTTATGCCTGTAGTTGGGTTTGCAAACAGTTCATAGGTATAATGCTCATACAAAATTACAAAAAACAACTGTAAAGTTAATATTGTATTTTAAAATTACTAATACAGCCGTACTTACTGAATACGGAACCCTTTTACTGTGGTGTTGTCTGACAAGCGCTTGGCGAAGGTTTGCGCTTAGGTTTTTTCTTAGCTATATTTAGTATAGTTCCTATTTATTATTGTTCTTATTTAGTATTAATTAATTAATATTATAATACATAATGTAAATAATTAATCTTCCTAATGATTGGAGAAAAGCTGCTACTTTCAGACTTCATTGGAGAGAGCTAAAGGAGGAGGAGGATATGATTTAAATTTACTAAATGCAAAAATGACACATTATCCTAATGATTTCAATGTTAACCGCGCAAAAGTTACAGAATGCATTTTTTGATTATTTTATTAAGTCTGCTTGGAGTTTATTTTTCATATATTTATGGCCTTTATATTAATCCTAAGTATGTTTTTACTAACTGTTAGTTGCTATTAATTTGTATCAAGGTAGTTTTCAATTACTATGCATACTGAAATTGAATCATGTGGGTTATAGATTAAGCGCCATTATTACAACATTTTTAAACAATGCTAGTAGAAAACTGAAGAAGCAGTAACTAGACGGTAGTAAAGTTGATTAAATAAACAAAAAAATACTACCCTCATTTTTCAACCCTTTAAAACCTCGCCATCCTCTTTAAAACCCTTATTAAAAATTAAAAGTAGATTTTTAGGTCCCTAATTCCAGAATTAAACTAAATCAAGACTTAGGCACAGATTATTTCAATTCTTTCAATAAAAAAAATCTAACAATATCTTCGTTTGAGACTCAATTAATTATGTTTTAAATTTTAAAGCCCAAAAAAACTTACCTTGTTAAGGTAATCCATTGCTGCACAATTTAAAAAGAAATCACTTCACGCACACTTCGCAATTTGAATATTGGCGGGAGACAAGCGTCTTTACTGAGCAATGGCGGACAACTAATCAATGCGACAATAATAATAACAATCAAGTTGACTGATAGGCTATCTCTCTCTCTATGCCTTCAATTTAATTGGGAATTGGGATGATGTAAGTAATTTGGATCTCACAAAAAGTAAAATCATTATCTTTTGTCACCTCTAAGTTGATAAATAAGGTAGAACAATTCTTATACAAACAATCATTTGACATTCACTAGATAACTGAAAAGCAGAAATGTCTAAACATATGCGTATTAAATTAAATACATCGTATTATGGTCGGCAAATCAATAAAACTGCACACTTTTATTGGATCTTCTCCGCATCCTTGTAAGTTATTTACTGTTGTCTTTTTTTTACCATTTTACAAAAAATAAAATAAAAAAATATATAGGAAAGGAGACAACACAAAAGGTATAATTAAAACTTACACTAAAAAGGGTTTTTGAGAGCATGCCTGCGACAACAATGTCTGGTGTACAGGCAGTCTACTCTGCTGGCTATCATTACCAAGACGGTATTGGTGCTGGCTCGCAGCCTGCGCACCAGGGACGCGGCTCACTTGCACATGACGGCGTGGCTAATATAGGCTTGCTTTTAACCACAATCATTTCTAAGCTGCGTAACCTACAAGGCAATTCTCTGTTATAGGCGATGGTTACCACTTAACATCAGGTGGGCCATATGTTTGTTTCATCTTCATGTAGCATAAAAAAACACAGGTAAGCAATGATGCCGTCTACAATGGAGCAAGCTTAGTGTGCTTGCCTATCGAATCAATGACTACATTTTTTTCCAACTAGACATATAAACCAGTGTTTAGTTAGAACTAGCTGTTAGTCAAGAACAAATGGTTAATATAATGGGACAGTAGTGAAGTATTTTAGTAAACAAGCATAAGACACTACAGGAAAGTGTTAAAAGAGGTGTGGAAGCTTACCGCTGGCTTCAGCCGGCTGTCATCTGCCTGAAAGTGGTTTAATATAGCATCATACAGTGCTACAAGCTTACACTCAAAATATATTTTAAATAAAATATTAAAATTTGACCAAGGGGTCAAAAGATGCCTTGTAATTTTTTTACACATTTACCTGCTTAGGGTGTAAGTATTTTTTTTATTGTTTAGGTTTAATCATGCACAAATTATGCAATAAAGATAATAAATATATATCTTTTTTTATATTTGTAAGCATTTGGCTGGTTTTATTGGTATTGTAAGCAAAAAAGAACTATAGTAGACTGTGTGGAAGCATGTAGAACTACCCTCAAGAATTAGCTAAATCAAAACACACATGATATATTACCATCTCTACCAAACAAGTGAGTTATATAGTATATTGGCTCAAGGCCAGTTTATCTTAATGCGTAATTTAACAAGTTCTTATAGAACCAGTTCCCAAATATTTACAAATAAGATTTTTTGTTAGCAAGTTTTAACTCGATAGCTGTCTCTTGAACGAGATGTTTTGACTTCATAAACGCGACAAAACTAGAGTATTATTGATAAATTATCATTGGGCGTGTATTATAGATTAAATTAGAGATAAATACCCGGCCCAATTCGACCTCTAAGATAGAGCAAGGTCACAAGAGATAAATAAATACGCAAAGCATCATTACACTGAAAATACATCGATACGAGCACGCCTGAACGCACTTGTACTAAAGATAAACGATGTATTACCTTCTTATCTCCGTCCGACATGATTATTTTATGTAATAAATACTGGATAAATAAATTATTCAATCACAAACCAAAGCAAAGCACGGTTGCCGAAAGAAATGCGGATTTTGAAAGACTTTCTGAATGTCAGTGACAACTGCCAAATTCAGGTGATTGACAAAATATGTTTCGTTCGGAAATTCCAAAAATCTTTATTTTAATAAACGTTAAAAACAGATTTTTTGGAATTGGTATAGGTATGTGTGTACCTACATCAATAAAAGTTGCTCACTCTGGCTGCTAGCTGCTGTAGCATTGTGAACATGGTAAACGAATTCAATTTTTCTGTCCTAAGAGTTATGTATGACGTATTACGTAGACAGTCAGATAAAAAACAATATGTAGGTACATACCTATCTATAATCGGTACGAACTTTGACCTCGTTTTGGTATTTGTAGGTAGGTGCGTTCTATATTATTTCTCTAAGGTATCATCAATGGTCCTTGGGAGTATCAAACAAAGGCTATCTTAGAATCGAAAGAGATGCAACGGGTGGGGGTTCGATTCCCGCTGAAATACTTGAGAAACTTAACATTACCATCGAACGCGACCCGGGATCATAGATAGACTGAAACTTACCTACTATTTATGCGCTAGGACGAGGGATATTTATTTATGGGGAGATTTCAAAAAAATAATAAACAAATCATTTTGGTACATAGCTTTAATACATATATCAACATTTATACACATAATACATTAATTGTATGTGTAAAAGGTATGAAGGTATTATTGTATGAAGGTTCAATCAAGTAACAGTTCAAAATGATCCATAAGATAACAATGACCAGTCCATTGACGGCCAAATTCGAAGCATTCGACCGACTTGATCCGAGATCCTCGTAAGTCGTACAGTCAGCGAATATAATGTTGATTAAAAAATTGAGATTTGAAAATATTTGGTTCAAGGTTATTAGAAAAAAAATGTTTCTTACCCGACATTAGTAAAGGCTGTATCCACAAATACAGTGCACCTAAACATGTTGTTAAACAAATGCCTTGAACCGGATTTATTGAGATTTTAAAAACTAAAGTTGTAACTGCTTGTTAATCCATCATAACCATTTTTATGTTTGCTAATATTACATTTGTGTAATTATTATGAATTCAGATTTATACCTAGTTTAAAGTATGTTTTTAATATTATATAGGTGCACCGCCGTCATGTGATCAATTATTATCCTGTCCATACAAAGGTCGTCTGGAAGAGATCGCTTTTAGCGATACGACCGCCCATTGTACTAAATCTATTTGTAAAAATTATGTTCTGTGTTTTACTTCGGTGTACAGTATAGTTATCTTATCTTAAAGCAGTACGGCTCAGTACAACACAGTTGCTCAGTACGCGCGCGCTTCTATTGGTGCGTGCGACTGGTTCTCTTTGGTGTATCTACCTACTATAACTTGAAACTTAATACTTGAATTCTGTCCGTATCTACTTTGTGGTTTAATTTCTAGGTACCACATGAGCACGCACGGTTAATATCTTATTTAGGTTAGGTTAGGTTAGGTTAGGTTAGGTTATCTCAAATCGACGACCGACCAATGACGGCCTCACTCCGATAGTAATGTAATTACTCTTGACAAATAATAAATAACATCTTACACAAATAAAACTGAATCCTGAACATACAACAATAATCACTCTACCTATTTCATATTATGAAGCCAACTACTTACAGTGACTATAATACAGTAATCGTCACTTCAAATGGCACTTATAAAGCCGATTATTAGATAATCCTCTTTCATTTCATGTTGAACGAAGGTCGAGGTTTGTCAGCGAGCCATGGAGCGCAGTATTCTGGGAGTCAGGCTGACAGACCGCGTTCGTAACTTTATCTGCGCTCTAAAACGTAAATCGCAGATGTCAGACAGCAACCGGTAAACTAAAGTGGGATCGGGCGAGCCACGTCTACTGCATGTCGGATGCGTTATGGGCTAAAGCTACCACAGAGTGGACGCCTAGAGGTGTCGAAGATGGAAGGACAAAATTGATGCCCATTAACAGGTTTGGTCCACAATAACCCAAAATAGAGAATACTGGAGAGAAGGAAGGAAAGCCTTTAATACTACAGGTTCTTATTAATAATAATAATTACAATCATGTTATGATAAAGGTCGATAGAGAACATGTTTTCTTATAATTATTCATATACTTTTATGAACTTACATACAATGTGATACAATCAAATAGTTCGATGAAGTGATCAGTCTAAAACTAAAATTCTAAGTTGCATGCATAACTTCTATGCAAAAAGTAAGCACTATCAAAAGTAATATTTGGACATGCCTCTGAGTAACCCCTTGTGGGATATCTTCACAGGTCTCATACTGAGTAATAGATCCAAATGTCCATCATGGTATTTATTATATTCGCGAGTTATGTTGTTTACCCACAGCTAGTTCGACGGTGTATAAGTTAATACGCTGGTTGATGATTGTTAATGATGATCAGTGATCGGAGTAGGTAAATTGATTTTATGTAGGTACTTGCATCATAAATCGTGATGATAACATAACATGGACATTCCTTTTTTCCCGGAAATTGGATACCGGATTACCGGATACTTATAAAGCACTCAAAAATCATATGTCACATCTATCGCCGCACAGAAGAATACTTGGCCATAAAAATAACCTACAGAACAAACGTCGACATGACACTGAGACGGCGACATCTAACGGCAAAATAAATAACTATCCTAGATCCCGCAGGCATGCCCATATAAAGATATTTGAGATATTGACCCTCATTCAATCTAGCTACTCCCGCTTTACACCCAGCTCCACGTTATATTTTAAAAATCCCGGAATCCCGGAGGCATGTCCATTTTACCATATACGTTTGAGATAATTTACCTCAAATCAATCTACCTACTCCGATCACTGATAATGATGTTCATGATCTCTTCATCTGACTGTACTTACTATACAAATACATAATTACGTAGACTTAATTACATTACCTACATAGATGTAGGTATACAAAAATACTCGTATTACCGGTTACATCTAATTATAAAGTTTTGGGTAGGTACAGCATTTGTTACATAATAGGATAGTCATTCATAAGATAGTTATTGGACCATTGACAAGTTTACACCAAGTTAACGATTACATCAAGATTTGATTTAGCGTCTGTTTCATTTTAATTGCGAGATAAAAATAATGTTCTCTCTCTCAAAAATGATATACCGCTAAATATTGTCAGTGTATGTTATACTGATGATTCCTAATTTTTTTTACTAGCCCATACTGTCCCACTGCTGGGCAAAGGCCTTCCCCTCTTGCTTCCACTTATCACGGTCCAGAGCCATATCCCGCCAGTCTCTTTGGAAGACGTCCAAGTCATCGCTCCAGCGCTTTTTACGCCTTCCTCGGCGTCGCTTTCCGTCTTTAGGAGTCCATATGCTTGTCTTCCTGGTTCACCTATCGGGTTGCATACGGAAGACATAACCCACCCAGTCCCATTTCAGCTTTGCAGCCTTGATGCCCACGTCAGTGATGCCAGTCTTCGAGCGCAGCCGGGAGAGTTTGGAATCCGGTCGATCCGCTTCACACCCAAAATGCTGCTGCATTGATTCCTAATAATAATGATAAAAGGATACAACGTCATAATGACATAAAAATTAAGTGGCCGTCACGAAAGGACACTCCGGCATATGTGAGACACCTAAATGGATAGTTATTGAAAGATAAACCGTATAAAATTATCATAACATTCGCATTTTAAATACACGTGACGGCAAACAATTATTTATCTGTACATTTGACTTTTGACAATTATTGATACACATTTTACCCTCAAGGCGCGCAATTATGTTTTACATATTGTTATTATAATATTCAAAAAAATGAATACAACAAAAATCAATAAGGGAGTCGTGGGGTTGTCTATTTTATATCTGTTTTAGAAAAATTAAGAAACAGACACATAAAAATCTTTTGATTACATTTTACCAGATCTATCACAAATCTAGAGTTCAAAAACGACAAATATGCATGAGTTTTAAATTGATTCATTGCGATCAAACTTTTAATTTTAGTTTTCGATAATATACTTAGTCTTTTTTTCGTATTACCGTTTAGTCGGTGTGAAAAGGCTTTAGGATTATCACTAAATTGTATAGCCCTGTAGACAGGATAAAGTGTGAATTACATCAATACATTAAAACATTGAATACATTAATACAATACATTGAATACATTAATACAACACATTAATACATCAATACAATACATTAATACACATTGATAACACTTAGAATATTATTTCTAATTAAATATAGATAATTTTAATATATTATATAATATAAATTAATGCAAATAAATTTATAAAAAGCATGCCTGGTTATATGGTCCCTAGAAAATAGAAAAGTATAGACTTTAGTTTATAGTACATAACTGATAGCCAGCTATTTATTTGACGTGAAGTTTTATTATTTTACAGAAATTATTGTCGGTACATTTCATTTCCATAATTCTTCATATTAATTACACAGTAATTACTTTTTGTGTATTTTATTTATTTCGGTGTATTTTGTGTTATTTTTAGTTGTTTGAATTTTTTTTTATGTTACTCGCTCAAAAAATTATTCAATGCAGTCTTCACCTGTAATAATAGTAACATTTAGCTCGTAGAAATATTAATTGATTCATTATAATATGTTAATATATACTATGTTAGTGTTCAAATAAATAAATATTCATATTTATTCTAACCATATTTTAGTAACAGCCCGTGCCATATGAAACGTCGCGTACTAGACATTTAGATAAACACTTATGCAGATTATTAAAGGCTACAAAATTATGCACAGAAATATATATAAAAATACTTATTTTTAATTAAACAATAGGAATAATCATTTAATAAGCAATCAGTCTGAATACAATCCCTAGGCTTTTTTGATGAGGAGTTTTAAAAAGAAAAGTTGTTTCTACGTTAGTTAGATGGCTCTCGCTACCAAGCGTACACTAACAAAATAACTTTTTTTTTAATTTTTATCCATTCATCTCCTATCTATATGCTTCGTCTTGACTTTGTATTGACATTTTGATTAGTTGAGTAATCTCTAAACAATATTTGGAAGCTAGATAAAAGACTGCCATAAAAACTGCTAAATAAAATTAGCAACAATTAAGGAGTATACAGGGTGTATATTACACAGTTGACAAATTTTGAGGATTGGTCTGTCCGTAATTTAAATCAATAATTTGACCGAATTTCCATCCATTCATGAAATTGAAAATTGAACTTTTTCATTTGCATTTGCAACTTCAAAATACTGGAATATATACATAATATAATATACAAAATATTGGATTGGAATAAACACAGATTATTGTTTAGGGTTGTATCACATAATATACGTTGTCTTTTTAATTGTATTGTTTTATGTTGTGCAATAAAGAATTATCTATTATGGGCAGAGCTGTTCCTCATTTATCGACTGTTTCGAAATTCACTGTATATAGTAAAAATAAAATTATATAACAAATTTTGCCTTAATTCCACTAAAATGAATAACACTAAAACGCGTTATATAAAATGATTTGTGAGCCGATATTCCAGCACAGATGCAAGCGCCATCAACCATGACCACGGAATAAACAGCCACTGACAGATAGACAGACATATAGACATACGTAGATAGGTATAAAAATCATGGTAAATATTCCAGTTTTTGTGAAAAAGTCTAACTTGGTATTGTATCTCTCTCATGCAAAATGGTTGATTGTTGCTGAAGAAATGGCTAAAGCTCATAACAGACTATCAACTCGGAAAGGGATCTGCACCGTATCGCCTTTCGGCTCGTCGTCAACCTAACGTAAGCACGTAATCAAAGCTGATCAGCAGCTCCTTGACTGCGGCTAGGCGACGCTGCGCTTACGGCTCGCCGCTGGGTGACGGCTAGGCGGCACCAGTTTCCCCGCTCGGGTACGGAGAGACGTAACTGCACCGCACCGCGGCTCGTGAGCTTGTCCCGAGGCGAGGCGATTACGCTACGATTCCGCTTAGTGTGCATTGGCTGCAGCAGGCAGTTTCACACAAAGAATACTGAACGGCTAGAGTTGATACGGTGACGATGCCTTTCCAAGTTGATATGTGTGCTATGACCTTAAGTATGCATTGGTTGCAACTACATTAGTAGTGGCAAAGTAAAAAAGCAGATGTAAAAGCTACACTTAGTTAATATATTTGAATTTCTCTTTAGGCGGAATTGCCATTGGTTGTGGCAGTGTTGGTTGTGGCTGCGTTGGTTGTGTCGGTTGTGGTTGCTGGTACTGTTGTGACTGTTGACGTGAGTATGTCTGTTGGTACTGATATGGCTGGTCTTGTTGCCTGCTGGTCCCAGCCTGGGCCTGATCTCATTCTGATGTCCACTGGAAACAATAATTATTTAATAAATAATATGCAACTGTCACTCACATGGCCCTGAACACAATATGATTACCTATTTCATGGTTATCAGGAGCTAAAAGTGCTATAGACCTAGAAAAATATTTATGGAGAAGATTTTGTACCGCAGCGGGAATCCAATATGCAACTTTTAGAGTTTCAGGACACTGGACACAGAGTATATTGTATTATATAGCATTAAATATGAAATTAAGCTCGCCTAAGGTTAATATCGAGATTATTTGACTAGGGGTAGGGTTAGGTATGCCCAAAATTATCCCATACCTTGACCTTAACTTAAATTTCATCCTTGGACACCCTCTACCTTATGACAAATTCACAATATAAAAAGTACATTTTAATTAACATAAAAGCTTTCAAATAATATTTTTATTTATAGTGTTATCCAAGCACATACGGAAAGTTCCAAGATTTTTAAAGTCATCTCAAAACTTAAAAAAAACCATAAAAGCTTTTGTCAAAATTATTCTAGTGTCTAAAGTGTCTAAAGTCTACTAATTAACTGATAGGTACATTTAGTCCTCAAGTGTGGCAGGCATTGACCTCAGAGGTCAATGACCTTAACTAAAGTTTCACCCTTTCACACCCTCTATCTGATGGCAAAGTAGCTGTTAATTGGGATCATATTTGAATGAAAAAAATTTTAAGGCCATTTTCCATAGCGACTCGTTAAGTACACCCCAACCCTCTATTCTGTTTTCTATGAAGTTTGTCTCTAGCTATTCCTGTTATAAATAAAAGTAGATTTACCCTCAAGTTAGCGCCCCCAGCCGTTGCTAATTCCTGCTCTCTTCTCTCCATATCCTCACTCCGTTGCTGCATCCTCTTCACTCGCTCCGGGTCCTTTACTCCTCGAGCGGCTTGTTCTGCAGCTCGGCGCTCTGCTGCCTCCTGTTGTTGTCTGCGGCGGGTATCCTGACAGTAGGAAAACAATATGAGAAAGGGATCTGAGGAGAGTTGTTTACGTTGGTTGTCATTGATTTCGTCAACTTACGATATCGGGTGTGAGTACGTCTGTTGCTGACGGTCTACAGCAAGACGCGAACGACCCCATTATAGAAAATATTCACTTTTTCGCATAAAAATCATAGATTAATCCAATTTTAGGCAAATACTTCCACGCAAGAAAGAAAAACACCAACAGCTGATTGAATGATTTATTATTTCTTTCCCGACAGACACGACGACACGACACATTGCTTGCTTGCACTGTACGCATGTTATTGTCAAAATTGATGTAAATGTTGCTCATGAATGTCATGTTAAGATTTTTGAACGAATTTCCGTCACACCAACAAATTTTTTGGTTCGCAATGTGGTCTGTGGTTGGTACTAGCCAAAAATAGAAAAGTAAAATCGATAAGAAACTTTAACAATCGACAATCGATATGTTGTCTTTAGCAGCTCTTAATAGTAGGTAGTTAATAATATTTTCTTGTTTCAAGACAACAATCAAATTAATAAACAAAAACTGACATTATAATAGTAAAATAACTTAAATCGTAGCTAAATATTTGGGCATATTGAGAAAATTCAAGGGGCATAATTCCCTTGAATTTTCTCAATATGCCCAAATATTTAGCTACGAGGCACCTTATTAGTTTAGGAGACACTTAAAATATGTATTTAGGTACCTCAACCTGTATTATCTAGCCTAACAGTACTACCTACCTACTTAACTTACTCATGCTATGTGATAGCTCTAATGTAGATACCTATTTAATAAATTGTTGAAGCAATTATAATTAATTCTAATCTAAACACAGTAAATTTTAACCAAGCATGTAATATTATTTACAAACATTAAAGTAGAAGTTAGGTAGGTACACATAAATCTATTTGACTTATTTTCTTATAGTTAACATAAAGTTCAGACTAACCATTCGATTCCTTAATGAAAAGATATTTGCCATGATGAACGCTGTTATTCTCAAACGTTAGATATTGGTTCAATGAACAACAAAATTTAATAATTCACTCAAAAACTCTTCTCTATACAGAAAGAACAACGTTGTAGTTCCAGAAATCAATAATTATTTTACATATCGCCACTTCAAGGACAGTGTTGCGAGTGTGCATTACCTATCTATTATACCTACCTACCAAGTTTTATGTTTTTTTATAAAACCAATATTCTAACACCATGTTTTTCATCAAACAGATTCATTACATATGTAGGTAGGTATAAATTAATTAAATTCTAGAGCTAACTAAACTTCATCGATAACTTTTCCCACTTGTGTACACTAGTGTCCAGTGCTGCCAGATATACGTTTTAAATCGTATTCATACGGTTTCTTGAACGTTTTACTAATGTATGATCGCCTACGTGTTTGTTCGATATTTTTAAGATTTTGATAGTTTGTACTATAAAGAACCAAAAACCACTAAACAAATGCTCTTTGTCCATCACTCTCACAAAATTCTCAGCTCGGCAATGTATTAAAAACAATGAGCATCAAAAAATTCAATAGTGAAACCTATAATGGTACTATTGATTATTATCAAAACAGCATGTTAAACGTTTTGGATGCGGTGAAAATTATGAACCAGCACCCGAAACGAATAATTTGATGAACAATAAAAAACGTATATAACGTAAGCTAATAATATTATATGTAACCTGACTTTGTGCTAAATAAAATATGTGCTATTTTTTATACTCTTTACCATAAGGAATACGATTTTTTTCCTTACTTGCAAACAATTTTACAATTGATTTATGTACCTAAGTAACTAGAACGGCCTGGACCATTAATGATAATATTTGGATTAAAAGTACTTGACCGTCACTGGAAGTTTTATATAATGAGAGAGCATATCCGTTTCCGTCGTATTAATACCATTTTTCGTACTTTTTTACCTAGTGTTTCCGATCCTGTGGCGACACCTGGCGGCCGTGCGCCATTTTGGTTTCGTTAAATGTACCGCACCATTTGGAATTCATTGGCGTTTCGTATTCCGTCAAAGCAACACCTGCACAGCAGCTCTGTCTCTGTGTCCGTTGCAAATTCTTTTGAAAAATAGTTTATATTATAGTGAAAGTGAATAAATTACGTAAGTAATGTCTTTTATTTAATATTTAGCTATTTTGTGGTAGGAGTTATTGTTCAACTCGGGCGAGTTTTGAATTTACAATTAAATTGCAGCCTACCTACGCTTAATAGGTACTGGATCATTATTTTAACGGGTTTTCCGTTCGGATCTTGTACATTGTTTATTGTATCTACCCGGGTATTTCGTACGATATGGTAGTATAATTAATTTGTCTGTGTTTTGTTTTATAGCGAAATATTTAAACTTATTTCTTTGCATATGGATAATAATGAGTCTTTCACGCCTACCGAGCCACAGGTTATGGCCGGCGCAAGTAGAGGTGCTCGCAAACGTCCTCGAGCAGCTCCAGTAGCAGCAACTCGACGAGCAGCAGTTCATCACACCGCCGCAAGAAGACAAAGTGCACTCAGCGTTCAGACCGCAAGGTGGATAAACTGGTCCAGGATATGGGTGAGCTCCAAAATATTGTTACTAATTTCATAAATGGAAATAATGCAGATTATCACGATGCTGCGTCACTCTGTTCTAAAGTTATGGAGATCATAACGAGCATCATAACGTCACTGACCAACAGTGTGTTGGTGATGATAATCGAAATGTTAGCGATTTCACCTTTGATATCGAGACAAAATTAAAGGAACCATCTGTTCCGAAAACCCCTGATTGGTTTCTGCAGATGTTACTTGAGGCTTAGGTAGCACTTCTTGGTCGGAAGTGAGATACACTGATACGCAAAAAACATATAACTATACTCCAGGGTTCATAGACCTGGAAACAAACGAAGAGGGAAAAATATATGACATCCTTCGTCATCTGGCATATTATGCAGCTATAACCTACTGCATACTAAATCAAAAAGAAACATTGCAGGAAGGTATTTGCAATCTTCTTTTATGGACTAAAAGTACAGATTATTTTGAGATCTGAACGAAAAGGTTTATGAGCTTTTCCAAAAAAGGGGATTTAAGTAAGGTTTCTTCATACCTCTTGCAATTAATTTGTGGCCGCCGTGCCGAAAGTAACGAAATCCGTCGGGAAACTATAACAAGGGTAAAATCATAGAATTTGTTAAAACATTGAATAGGATTCCTCCGTCTTCTACTTACATATTCGAGTCTGAACCGTTCACTGCGACATTAAAAAAAGCCGGAGGGGTCCGTAAAGCATTTTGACCCGTAAATTCAGAAGGGTTCTCGCAAACTAGATCTAATCAGTCTCAAAGCCGCCCCTCGCGGGGGCAAGGCGTACGAAAGCCAGCAGTTCCATCGCGTGGAGCTCAATGCACTCTCCACGAACAAGGTTTCCCAATACATATGCATCCTTGTAGGTAACAATCCACCCTCGCGGGGTGGCTACCATTATGCGAAATATAATTACCGAGGTCAACCCTCGAATGTTCAGTATGAACATCAAAACTCATATAAGAGAGGTTCATTTCACAACCGAGGCTCGCGGCCCGATTGTGGCAGAAACCGAGGATGCTTAAATGTTCCGAGAGGTTACAAAGGGAACCCAAAACGTTACAAGCAATGTCTCGAAACCATTTCAAGCAGGTCAGTTAGCGCATTTCCACTCGCAATGGAAAGAAATAGGGGCACCAGAAACGATGTTAAAGTTAATTCAGGGTTACGGTTTCTTTCAGAAACCTCCACTTGTTTACCCAAATATAATCAGAGGTCTTTTTCACATGCCTGTTTTGGACGAAATGTCTGTCATTGTACAAAAAATGAAAAACCAAGGCATTCTAAAGGTAGCTCAACCCTCACCAGGTTTCTTATCTTTCCTGTTTCTTGTGCCAAAAACCAACGGATCAGCCTGTCCTATAAATAAATAAAATAAAATAAAATACTGTCCTATATTCATCCTCAAAGCGCTAAACGAGTACGTAATGACCGAACCCTTCCACCTTCTAAACATGTATCGCATTCCATATTTTCTGCAACCGCAGGACTGGCTCTGCAAGTTAGATCTCTCTCAGGCTTATATTCATTTAAGAATTGCAAACTCGCACAGGCGCTTCCTACGCCTTGTATACAACCAAAAGCTACTAGAGATGACTTGCCTTTCCTTCAGATTGAGCACAAGTCAAAAAATACTCTAATTGGCGGCTCTAATGTTACGAGAAAGGTGGAATGTGAGAATCCTTGTATATCTCGACGATTACTTAATAGTGCATCAAAATATGCACCTTCTTCACAGACATGACAAGCTAGCAGTACGTCATTGCAAAATCTCGGGTCGCTTATAAATTTTGAGAAGTCTGTTCTCAAGCCACAAAAGAGCATAACTTATCTAGGGGTACCTACCGTGGAAATCCTGGAACAATCTAGAAACTTTACCCGAAGAAAAGTAGAGATAATCAAAAAAGTAATTCAGGTTCTCGAGGTGAGAAAAGTAACGTTAAAAGATTTACACAGAATAGTAGGACTTCTAAATTTTTGCCGGTTTTGTTGTACCTCGAGGACGGCTCAACAATCGTCAATTGCTCATGTTCATGATTTCTATACCAGACCTATCGTCGAAGGTCTATTCACCTCTGTACGTTCGCGAAGAACTGAATTGGGGGAATTTCCGGTTGGCAACGCCGCTTCATTATCCTCTGCCAACAAATTTTCGTGCAAATGACGTCAGATGCGTCAGACCAAGCTTGGGGGCACAAATAATTGATCTGGCCCTTACCGGCACTTGGTTGCAAGAAGAGCAAGCACTACATTGCAATCAGAAAGTGATGCTAGCTATTCTTCATGCACTTCATAGCCAATCTCACGTACTGAGCCACAGCTCTATCCTTATTCAATGCGACAACAGGACTGCAGTCACTCGCCTTCGAAAAGAAGGAGGAACGAAATAATTACGATTGCTAGACATAAATTATCAAAATCTAAAATTGTTAGATCACCATCAAATTCACTTCAGTAGACACTATATCCCAGGCAAGTACAACAATCACGCCGATCACTTGTCGCGACGTCGCCTAAATCCGGATTGGCACCTACTGTCGGCCTGTATAGATATATTGTTTACCAAGTGGGGAACCCCGATGATAGATTTGTTTGCCTCAGACATAGTTCACAAATACGTGTCTCGAGATTTGAGAGACCGTTAAGCCCTGTTTCACGACGCATTCAGTATTCCATGCAACTATCCAATTGCGTGGGTGTTTCCACCAACGTTCCTAGTCCCAAAAGTGTTGGACTCATCTAAATCAATCGACGGGGGTTTACCTATTCAAAGTAACTCGATGGGAGAGGGTATTTTGGCGCGCAGACCTCGAAGCCCGAGCGGTTTACCCTGATAAATCTGGAAAAAACATCTAGTTGACATGTTCACGGGCCTCCCATCTCCGCAAGTCGAAAACATCATTTTAGAGGTGTGGAAATGTGGGGGTGGTCCAAGGCGATAAAACCTTGGAACACTGATCAATTGACGTTGCTTAAAAATTCTTGGCAAAGTCAACTCGGAAGACCTCTAAGATGGGAAACGTTGGATGTCTTGGTCTATTCCTAAGAACGTGGACACAATAAATCCTACAGGTTTGCAATTAGCACAATTTCTATCCGATTTACATTTAATTGATAACTTGTCATATAATACAATACTTTTACACAAGTCTGTTGTTTCTACCTTGTATAACGCTGAGATATCGAGTCTCTTAAGTTCTCACGTTCTATAAGACATATTTTAAAGTCGATTGCTCTAAGAAATCCAAAGTCTTCTAAACCACCGGTCTGGGATATTAGTAAGCTTACTTCTTATTTGTATAGTTATACAATAGATATGAAAAATATTTTTCAAGTATCGCGTCATACTGCTATACTATTACTCTTTTGCTCAGGAAGACGCATTCATGATTTGACCTTGCGTGATCCTGATCACTGCATCAGATCCGATGATAATATTATATTTTGGCCTCGATTTGGTTCGAAAACTGACAGCAGTAACTATAAACAATCTGGCTGGAAACTACTTTTAAATGCAAATAATTTGAGATTAAATCCTGTGTTTGGATAAAGGAAATCATAACTTTATTAAATGAAAGACGCAATGCACAATCTTTTAATCTATTTATTACAGTAAGAGGTTTAGTTAAGCCCGACTCGCGCACTGTAATAGCAGGATGGATTAAAACTTTGTTTAGAGAAGCCAGCATTACAGCTCCCCCAGGGAGCATTCGATTTGCGGTAACTTCTAAAAATCGGTTGGAAAATCATCCACTTGATGAAATTTTAGCCAGAGGAAACTGGCGATCAGCTAATACATTCCAACTGTTTTACAGACGAGATGTTATTACCAGCAATCAACCTGAAAATGTTACACAAATGTTTCAATCAATAAAATAATTTGTAAATATTTGATTACCGATTCTATTGAATTATATTGAATATAATTAATTAAATGAATGTAAAAAATTATAACTTGCATATTAAGTTAACAAAATACATGTTTAAATTAAAACTTACTGTTGTTTATTTTTAAATTTCGTGTCACATTGGCGATATAATAGTTTCATGTGTATTACACTAAGTGATAATTATAAGTGGCGTCACCAGGCGATAACAAACAGGTCTCATTATATAAAACTTCCAGTGACGGTCAAGTACTTTTAATAGCAGCGTATTACCTGAAATAAAACGCATATTAAAATACTTACCTCACTGGAAGCTTTCACTTTTAATTCTGCCTGGTGAAAATAAGCCAATGAATTCCAAATGGTGCGGTACATTTAACGAAACCAAAATGGCGCACGGCCGCCAGGTGTCGCCACAGGACCGGAAACACTAGGTAAAAAAGTACGAAAAATGGTATAAATACGACGGAAACAGATATGTTCTCTCATTATATAAAGCTTCCAGTGAGGTAAGTATTTTAATATGCGTTTTATTTCAGGTAAAACGCTGCTATTAAAGGAGTAATTGTCACAACTAATTAGTAAATGTCAATGTTATATAAAATGTCAAAACAATAAGAAAAAAAACAAATAATACACAAACAATAAATAATTGATCAAGCAAAGCTAGATCTCAAATCATCTTGGGCAAATCGGCGTTATATGTACGTATATGTATGTATAGGGTGTTTGATAATATACGCACAAAAATGCAAGGGGTTATTTTGATGAGCATGTTATTTAAATTTGTGAAATGTTCACCATAGAAATGTGAAATTTATTTTGGAATGCAATAACAAACACTTTATTAAACTTATGTTGTGCTATTGCCTAATGCTTGTCATCTAACCACAATAGGTACTATATTAGTGACGTCTAGAGATATCTCTTGTTGTCCCTTTCTAACCCAAAACCCGCAGCTATTTCCGAAAGAGATATCAAATCGGCCTTTATTTTTGGATGTCGATTGTAAGAGTAAGGAGTAAGTTTTATATCGAATGAATCACCTAAACTTAGGATAATTTATCTAGTAGTTTTCTTTTTTTATGTTTTGAGAAACCGTCACGTAAAATCGTCAAATCCTTGTAGTATCAGAGTTATTATATTAGCCATAATAAAACTTAAACTTTGACGAAGTTCACAGGGTACACCAGTGACCCCACAGTGCTGAAATTGTGGTATTCTTATAGGTTTAGAGACACAAATATAGGGAAAAGACTGAAATCCATATAAACTGCAATTTCTACCTATAAAAAGAGTAACCACATTACATGAACCCGCGTTACTTGTAATTTCAATGATAATGGAGGTCAAGTTGCTCTCTCTCTCCTTTAGGAAAGTTGTGCTAGGACTTTAATTTTGTTTCATGTGTAGATATATGTACATAAAGGAAGCCTACATGTGAAGTGGCAACTTGTGCAACCCTATAGTTTTCGAGATGTTAATTTCCGAATCCGTAATCAATTGCGAAATTCGGTCGGAAATTAGTGTCCAACCTTTCGGTTTGCGTTCTATCGACTATTGAATGGACATGACAGTAACAGATATTATGACTTTTTTCAAAGGTTTTACATTTTTCTTGGCGGGAATTTCAAATTTGGCCATTTTTTTACAAATTTTACAATAAATTTGTTCACTGTTGCATGGATATGGTGCTGTTACCTACCCTTGCTGTTACATCTTTCTTTTTGATAAGTTTTCTTATTTTGCGTAGATATGATGGCGCCTTTGCGGACTTCTACTCAGAAGAGTCTGATTCTGAAGCTTCTGCTGCGGGAGTAGATTAATCGGGCCGGAGGGTCCATTACAACAAAGAAGAAATCATGAATCAATAGAATTCAAGAAAAGTATTTGCCACCTTCAGTACTGTGGATCAGTGTATCGAATTTGCTGAGGAAAATGGTTTGATTTCATCTACGAAAGTGTGTGCCTACCATAAAACGCCCATCTTATTTAAAAATTATTTTATGAAATTTGAAAAATAGTAGACCGAATCGAGACGGGGCACTCCAACTTGAGTAGGTTAGGTTCAAAAAGAGTGACAGAATCGACACGGGGCACCACGACCTCACATGGTCTTGTCTGTGACACCCCTAGAGTGTATATAAAAAGCACGGGAGCCAGAAGCTCGCGAGAGGTCGGGCGTCGTGGCGACTTCCGTAGCGGAGCAAAGGTCGTGTGTGACTAGCTTCACTCAGGAGCGACCTTAAGTGCTTCTGGCGGGAGCCCACCCAGAGTCCAGGGTGTTGGAGGAAAAAGTGGTCTATGAAAATGTTGGCCACCTTCACTCCTCCTGCCCATTTTCAATATAATTTTTGTTTTTCATGCTTAACCTCAAAATATATTTTTTTTAATTTTCTCAAAAACTATAGGTTTTTGGAAGTCTTCACCCACTAGAGGAGGGGGGAGGGGGTTCCAAATCCCCCCTCCTCGCCCCCATCCCCCTATCGAACCTTTCCTAATGGAAAGTCCTGCCTTATTGGGAGACTCGCGATATCTCAGTTCGGGGCGAACCACTAGTAATATATTATCATATACCTATATATTATCATAAGCAAAAACATTGGGTTGGATCTAGAATGGTTTGGCAGGAGTTGGGGGGTAAAAAAGGTTAAAGCTGATAGGGCTTTGATCCCTGATTATAATGATACCACTCTTATTACAAGGTAATGCATATTTTTCGAGAAATTAATGAAAAATGTTTCGAAATTAATGAAAAAGCGAAAACGGAACGTTAAAATGGGCGATTGCCAACCAAATCTGTCCACATATTGTCTATGGTGCAAAATGAGGTGAAAAATTGGCAAATCGGAACGTAAAAAAAAGTTTGTTATGTCACTGTCATTCGTTTTATTCGACGACTTTGGCTTATTCTCTGGACTCTTACGACTTAGAATAGAGACTTGTGTGTACAATAGGCAATGTTACTACTGCCACTAGAAGAATTTGAATGCAAGAGCGAGCGAAGCGAGCTCTGGACTTGGGGCACCCCGACTCGGATAGGTTAGATTAGAAGGGGATGGCGGAGTCGAGTGAGCGAGCAAAGCGAGCGAATAGACTCCGCTATCTCTTTCGTGGTTATTTTTTTATAAACCACCCAGAAGTAGGAGCTACGCCAAGCGGGGCTCCGGCGACTACGCTTTTAAGGCAAATACAAAGTTTTTTGTGGTTAGGTTACAATAATTGGTTTTTCTCAAGAACTGTGCGTCGTCTTTACATGGGAGTGTTGCCAAGGAACAGGGGGCACCTCCTTCTGCCAAAAGATACTAAATTGTTACCCGATTACGCCTATTTAAGCGACTATCAATTGTTTTGAGGTTATGTTACAATAATTGGAGTTTCTCTTTTTTTTTTTTAATGGACTAAGCTCGCTGTTGGCCTCTGAAGCCGTTGCAGCTTAACCGAGCTTTTGGCGAGCGCAGAAGGCGCTCAGCTCTGTAATTTGTTTGATGAGGCAACTAGCGCAAGGGCACCACTTAGGTACGAACCTCGGCTTGGGCTGTTGCCGGGACGGGGATAGGAGAGAAACGCCCGGGTACGTGCTTGTACCTCGTATAGGCGGCGACTGAAGGGACTCGTCGACCTCGCTGGCGAGGTCGGTGTATTTGTGGAGTGTTTGCTCTGTCTAATGTGGATGACTCTTCCGCATTAGCGGAAGTGATTTCGTCATCCGTGTCTCCGAGAACGTGTCTCGGACTACGGAGGGTAATTGGAGTTTCTCAAGAACGGTGCATTGCCTTTTAATGGGAGTGGTAACAGGGGCGAAGTTGTACCCCTCCCCTCTCACTCCCTTCCCCCTCCGCCTGCCAAACGATTCTAGATTTTTACCAAAACATTCACATTTCACACACTCTTCTCACAAAACCTCAAGCCCTCCAACATTATCATCTCTCATCCGTCCGCAAACAATACATGTTGTACGATCGCTCATTAAAAACATCTGGCGACACTGGTAGTGTCTCACTCACTTGTCCGTCTTCTTCGTCTATCTGTGAATCGAATCGATATTTCGCTCGATTATCTCGATATTATATGTTGTCCAGTTTGGTTGGTTATGTACAACCCTAACGCAAAGTACATTTTGTAAGGGACTGTCGAATTTTTGGAAATAAATTGAAAAATACGCAATTCAAAATGCTTTCACGCGTAGCTTTGCGTTCAGGTATGTGTAATTAATATGTGAAACATATTTATTTGCAGAAGATGGCGTCCTATGAGTGGTTTTGACCGTAACCCTCTGGGTTTATGTAATCATTTTGACGGGTGTATCCGTACGGACATACCCGAATAGATCATTTGTTTCAAATATTTAATGCAATATTAAGTAAAACAAGTGAATGTGACAAGTGTTTTGTAATATTGTTTAATCTATGGGAGCGCGCAGTGAAATTTAATTACAAATTTGAGCTTCCTAACCTTAAATCAGCTGATAAGAATTTCGTCTCACATAAAAAACTTAAAAATTTACCTATTTATGCATACATACCTCGTATTAATAGTCTAAACCAAAATATGGAACCTTTCGACCAGTCCCTTTATTTGATAGGTTTTAGACAATGTAAAATATAAATTGAGTCATAATTTTAGCTTTAAGCTGCATTTCCATTAAAAAGCATCTACTATACCATTTTTCCCAAAAGTACAAGAAAAAATGTTTTACAATTTTTCAGCTGCAGCTAGACAGTCCAACTGCACAGCCCTAGTGGCCCGTGGTGCTGCATCAGAGTCCGGTGTGCGCGATGAGGTTAACTTCCCCCGTCCCGTGCGAGCCACTGAGCCTGGCAAGGTGCGCCTTGGATTCCTGCCTGAAGAATGGTAAGACTCTTAGGAGCCACATACAAACTTTGAATGCACTTTTGAATCGATACAAATATAGCAGTCTGCTTTGTAGGTTTCTACAGTGCTGAAATCACTTGTTGTTCGAATACACTGTGTGCATAGGCATAGGCCCTAATGCACAGTTCTACTGTGCTAAAGCGTGAATTGAGACTTGTGTAAATTTTTTGACAGCTCAATGAGAATGCTGACAAAAATCTATAGGTACTTAATAATTATAAGTAGGTATTTGCAACTATTATGCGGTCAGTAATTAAAAAATCTGCAAATTGAGCACATACTGAAGGCACCATAAAAATCATCTTCTGTATAGGATGACTCATAGTGCCTCACCCATTAATTGATGTAACAGCTGCATAAAAAAAGTGCTTAGCACACCATCCCAATTCCCAACCAATTGGCAGCCAAGCTAGTCGCAACCTAGCTATCAAAACCAGTTAAAGAAACTAAACGCTAGATTAAAGACACTAGCAGTATGCAGTAGGAGTGGAGCGCCAAAAGTGGAGCACAAATCATATGACAGCACATCCCACGACTAAGTAGATGTGGGCCTGTTTCAGAGCATGATAGCTCAACAAACATCTGACTCACCTAACCGGTCCATGTGCAACCTGCTGAAGGAGGAAATTTTGTGTTTATTTCATTAGACAATTATGGGACTGAGATCATCGTAAAGAACGAGGCAAGTTCCCTAAAAAACAGATAAAAAAAAAGAAAACCACATTCCAGAACACATTTGATTATATGTAGTTGCAAGACTGATGATCGTAGATTAACACGAAAACTTTTTTCTCTTTTTCCAAGTATTATCTGCGATCAGTTTTACAACTATGATTAAAATGTTTGTGGGTTTTGTGTCGGGCAGAGTGCACTCCTATATCATTCTTATAAGTCAAAAAGTAGCATGACATCTTATCTTTTTAGTTGCTTCTTATATGGAGGCTTTGTGAGTTGTTGTGCCAGCTTATTTGGGTGTAATAACAAAAGTTGATGAAAAAGGCCTTCGATAATAATTAACCTTTTGACATGTTAATTCCAGGTTCCAAGCCTTCCACTCCAAGACAGGTGTAACTGGCCCCTACACTTTCGGAGTAGGGCTTATCACCTACATGTGCAGCAAGGAGATCTTCGTTATGGAGCACGAATACTACACTGGTCTGTCTTTGGTTCTTATGGTCTACTACGCAACTAAGAAGTTGGGACCCAACATCGCTGCTTGGCTCGACAAGGAAGTTGAAGTGAGTACCTCAGAGGCTGGGATCCTGAGATCCTGAACTGAGAAACTGAATAAGTTTTCCTGTAGATGGAGCTTAATCTGTCGTAGTCGTAATCTGAATCATCTCACTAATTTCGACCCTGACGTGACAAGAGCCTGTAGCACAATTGGTAGTGCATCCTCGTATCAAAAGGAAGGTTGCGGGTTCAAGTCCCGTCTAGGCTTGAACATTTTTGAGATAGTTTTAAAAATCTTGGATTTTGCCGTAAGTGTTCGGATAACACTATAAAAATAAAAATTCTATCCTGAGATCCTGATTATAATTCCTGGGGTGGGAGGAATAAGATCTGCACGGTCATCTTGCATAGAGATGTATTGTATATGAGTTAAAAGGGGTAATGCACAGTAAACCCCAATGCGGGACGTCAGTGCAGATCTGATTCCCCCCACCCTGAAGATATACTAGCTAACCCGCCCGCGTCTTCGCACGCGCGGTTTGTCAATAAAAACATTACCCTCCTGCGCAGTCGGGTGAAAAGTAGCCTATGCCCCAAACCCGGTCATAGTCTATCTATATACCAAATTTCATCGAAATCGGTCCAACCGGTCTAGTCGTGAAAACATGACAAACAGACGATGTATTCCTGTTATCCCCATAGACGCTGTCCCCATTATGGGGACAACAGGAAGTCATAAAATTTCCTTCTCGTAGTCGTTGCGCAAGTTGCATGTACTATTAAAAATATGACGTATTGACTATTGATTTAAAAACCAAACTACTGAACCAATCTGAAAGTATATCTTATCAAATAAAAAGTTTTTTTCAAATCGGTTGATAAATGAAGAAGTTCTGAGGAACATACATAAAAAAAAAGATTCCGACGAATTGAGAGCCTTCTCCTTTTATGAAGTGTTATAAAAAACTTTTACTCTACTTACCTTCTCCGATCCGTCGTTGGCAAATACTTAATGTCGATGATGAATCTTCCCCAGACCGTGGAGAAGGGGTACAACGAGGGTCGCGTGGAGACCGTGAAGTCGCTGGAGGACGCGATCTCCGAGGAGAAAAAGGCGCAGTGGCGCGCCGAGGGTCAGGAGCTCCTGATCCAGGCGAAGAAAGAGAATGTTCTGCTGCAGTTGGAGGCCGCTTACAGGGAGCGACTTATGCACGCCTACTCAGAGGTAAATTAATATTACACTAATATTATAAATGCGAAAGTTCGGATGTTCGTTTGTTACTCAATCACGCCGTAACGGCTGAACCGATTTCTTTGTAATTTGGTATATACGTAGATTATAACCTGGATCACCATATTGGCTACCATTTATCCCTTAAACCAGTTCCCATAGGATAAAAATGTAGTTTATATATGTATTTTGCACCCCAGAACAACGCGGGCGAAACCGCTGGCAACAACTAGTACTTCATATTACTGTTACAAGCTAGCTGGATTTTATTTATTTTATACAGTTCCCCTCTAAAAAACTTAATCACTTCACTGAAAACAGTGAATAAAAAGCAGTTTTAGTCACAATTTTGATGTTTGAATTTAGAACACACCAATAAATTCGACCTCCATCTCAACGCTATACAACCTCCTTGCACAAGAAATACTCGATACAAACTCCTTGTGCAAATAACTCCTCGATTTGATTTGATTGGTCGACATTTTCGACAAGGAGTTTAGGATTAGAATAAAAACTGTTTTGTGTTCTTTGCTGTCATTAGTAAATTGGCGCTATAAAATGAGCATTTTAATTAATTTAACCTTCCTTTTTTCTTCATTAAATGTCTATTTTTGCTTAAATCTTTCTTTTTGCGTAGTCATGGTATAAAGCTCTTGAATAAAACGGATTTATATCGAGGGCCATGAATCACTCCAGTCGCTCAGGATTCATCCCCTACTGTGACTATTCTCTTAAAATGTGACCATTGACATTAACCTATAATAAATGTACCCAAATTGCTACATATGTACATACAATTGCTTACATTATACTTATTACGTGATTAGTTTCTTGTAAGCATTATGTTCTAGAAGCTTTTGCCCGCGGCTTCGCACGCGTGAGGTGTCAATAAAAGTATTCAGGTCATAATCTATACCAAATTTTATTGAAATCAGTTTAGCGAGACAGCGAGACAAAGTTACTTTCGAATATATAATATAAGTATAGATTTCAAAATTTGAGAGCACTTTACCACGCATGATACTCATTTCTAATAAAAAGTGTTCTTCCAGGTGAAAAGGCGCCTGGACTATCAGCTGGAGAAGACGAACCTCGAGCGGCGTCTCGCCCAGAAGCAGATGGTGGAGTGGACCGTCGCCAACGTCACCAAGGCCATCACCCCCGACCAGGAGAAGCAGACCCTGGACCGCTGCATTGCTGATCTGTCAGCCCTCGCTGCCAGGAAGTAGACCTTGCAACTGTGATGAGATGTTATAGAAAGTGTAATATAAAGTTAATTTAAAATAAAGCTAAATCAGATCGAAATGTTTTTTTTACTCTAGAACTTTTTAACAAAAATATAATCGACTTAACCAGTCTACTGACTGGTCTACTGAACTGATTCTGATTAAATTTCTATAAAAATAAAGTAGTTTTCCAAATCGGTTGATGAATGACGGAGTTCTGAGGTAACAAACATAAAACCGAATTGCGTCCCTATACAATTTGAGGGTTTCCCTCGATTTTTTTTGGGACCCCATCATCAGATCCTGACTTTTGGTGCCAATGGGACCACCAGGGAAGTATACTCTTTTAAACAAAAAAATCGGAACATACATATAAAAAAAAGAATACGACGAATTGAGAACCTCCTCCTTTTTTTGAACTCGAATTTGAATTTGAAATTGTAAGGAAAAGTTGACTAGTTGCTAGTTAGGAAGGTCCTAAGACCTGTATGAACGTTTTTTATTTTAAAACCCGATACCAGATAGCAAAGAGCAAATGTTTGATCTATCCAACGGTAAATAATTTGCATAGGTGTGGCGCCGGCATTATAAACGGTAAGGTAAGTTCAGATATTACCAAAAAAAGTAGGAGTACAGTTGACCTTAAAATGCGAGGTTTTTATTTCACTGAAATCAGAACTACATAAACATCTTCAGTTAAAAACATAGATATCTCTTCAAATTCTTAGGCTAAGGACTCACGAAGCGGTTTTCACCCGCGCCCGCCGTGGTTGCGGGCCAGTGGCGTAGCGTGCCTTGTCGGGGCCCCGTATAAAAATTTTTTTGGAGGCCCTTATATGGAGGTAAAGATTTTTCACAAAAGAAAAAAAATATTGTGAGAAGTAATATTTATTTATCACATAATTTACCCATTTTACAAATAAAAATCGAATTTTAAATATTCACTCTCCTTGCCTTTTTATCGGCAAACTGATTTATTAAATCATTTATGGCTGATGATGATTTTAGTTTTTCTAAAGTTTCTGCCTCTATGGACAATAGTGAGATGTCTGACAGCCGTTCTTGTCCCATCGAAGTTCTTAAGTAATTTTTTATTAGTTTTAATTTTGAAAAACTTCTTTCTGCCGTTGCGGTTGTAACTGGAAGGGTCAAGAATAAAAAGCATGCTGTGATTACCTCGGGAAAACTGGATGCAAGACTATTGAATTTTACTAGCAATAATTCAATGAGTTCTTTAATGGAATAAATTTTTTTAATTTCAGAATTTAAGCATGTTTTTAGAGCCTTTAATTGGTCACAAAGATTAAGTGAGATGTCTTTACTGTATTTAGCAGACAGTTTTCCGGAAGCGTTTAATATCTCTTCGCTTGAAGAAGATAGGAGTTTCTCCGGTTGTAATATTTCGAATATACTACTCAGGTTGCAAAGGCTCTGAAATCTTTCTTTAGTTTGAGAAATTAATATATCTAAACAGCAATAGTATACATTGACTTTGAAATAGGATTCCGGGTCGGAAATTCTCTCATCTTGTGATAACTCATCAAAAAAACGCTTCGTTATCTTTCGCCTACTGTTTTTAAAAACAGTTGTTACCCCCCACTTTTTTGCTAAATCTTTGGATTCATTTAGCAAACTATTAAATGAATTCTGATTTCTTAATTGGCACAGTCTATTTAAAAGATTACTTAATAAAATACTAGATTTCTGTAAGTCATTATTTTCATGCTGTAGAGCTTTAGAAACAGGATTAATAATTTCAAATAGTGAAGAAAAAAATGTAACGAGCACTAAGAAATCAAAACTCTCTAAAATATTAATTATACTTTTACATTCTTCACGTTCATCTTTTTTATTTGAAATTAAATTTAGTTGGTACAAAGTTTTCATGATTAGTAAAAAATTTTTCTTTACTGCTAATAAAGCGTCGTTCCTAGAAGACCATCTGGTAGGACATACCTTTTTAAGGGTAATCAAATATTTTTCAGATGAATCGTCACTTAGCATAGCCCAGCGTTTTATACTATTGCCAAAAAAAGTATATATTTTTTCTAAATTATCGAAAAAAGTCGATACTTCACGAACATGTCTCGCAGCATCGTTCAAAACCAAGTTTAAAGCGTGCGCAGCACAATCAACATAATCGGCATTTGGAGCATGCTCTTTTATTAGGGTTTGTAATCCTCCATACACACCCGACATAACATTTGCTCCATCGTATCCCTGTCCTCTACATTTAGTCAAATCAATTCCATATTCTTTAGTCAAATTTAAAATGACAGTTTTCAGACCTGCAGCACTGCAATCGGTTACTGCTATGAATCCTAAAAAGGACTCACAGATTTTTATTTCTTTAGGCACATTATCATCATTTTCTGTAACCGAGATATATCGAAAAAACTACAGATAGTTGGTCAATTTTTGACAAGTCTTGTGTTGTATCCAGAATTATTGTCAGAAATGGAACTTTTTTAATTTCTGAGATAATACTGTTCCTAACGTTAGTACCAAGCAAACTAATAATTTCGTTTTGAATCGTAGGGCTTAAATAATTTATTTCACCTTTCGGTTTTAGAAAAAGTTCTTTTAAAGTTGCATCATAGTTAGATAGCAGACGTGAAATTGCCATAAAATTGCCAGAATCAGAATCATGCCCCCTCAAAGGTAGATTACAAGATACTAAAGTAATTATAACATTAATTATACGATGCAGTACATCTCTCCAGAATGTAATTTTACTATCGATTTCACTTTTCAATAGAGTATCGATGGTATTTCCTTGCAACCAATTATTATAAGAGAGCGAGGCACTAATATGCTGCTGTGACTTTTCATGGTCAAGAATAGTTTGTGTGAAATTGCTTCTAACCGAAACACCGTTAACCCAAGCAGAGGAGTACGATTTGTTTTGACGATCTGCTAATAACCAACAGAAGTGACAGTACGGTTTGTTTAAAACGTTAGAATAACATAACCATGGTCTTATAATTTTTATGCCTGCCTGATTGAAATATGAATAATAATAAGCTGAAAAAGGTCGGTTATTTTCTGAAACTTTTGGAAATGGTCCTTGTGGTTTAAATGGACCCAATTTAAAAATTATTTTTCGTTCGCATTCAGTTAAATTGTCACCAAAATTTCCTCTATCTGATGAAATTATATTACAATCTGCATTATCTGCAGATATATCAGAATCGTTGACTTGGGGTTCCTCGATTTCTGGATGGACATCCGATAAAGTATGTGCTTGGCTTTCTTCTATTTCCGGATGGATATGTGACGAAGAACATGCTTCAGAAGAATCTAAAAATAAACGAGTAATTGTTAAAAAATAAATACGAATGCTTTGATACTAAACTAAAAAGAGTTATATATAAATAAATAACGTTACTAAGGGTCACAGTTAGAGAGTGTTCAGTTCAGACGCACACAGATTCTACGCGGATTGTGCTCGTACCTATTAGTAGATACAAAATCACCTGCAGCCCGTCCGTGCATTACTATACACCTGCGTGCTATTTAAACGCAGCGCGTAGTGTAGTGGCCATACAAAACGAGAACCCGAAAGCGAGTCTGCACATCTGAAGTTCTCAACACGCAATTAACGATACGATACGGACTGATAAACAAACAACAAAACAAATCGATCCTATAGATAAGTTAGAATTTTGTTTTTTATAATCAAGGCACGGAACCCTAAAAACAGTATAATTGTGAAAATCGAGGGGGGAGACAACTTTTTGTGACGGACAGATGGACAGACAGAAATTAAAAGATTTCCTTGTTTATCACTACGGGCCCCTAATAAATGGGTTGGGTAGTAGTGTAGTACTTACCTTTCCAATCTAAATCACTCACAGTATCTTGTCTCTGAAAAAATGAAGAAATTTTGGGCACTTTTTTTATAACCTCGTCCCTTTTCTGTTTAATTTTTCTTTTCTCAGCGCCGCTGGGATAATCTTCCTTTCACTCATTTCTTTTACAAATCGTTACTAATACTGCTAAACCAGAAGAACAATATTGTTTGTACTGAATTACAATGTAATGCACATTTATATAAAGCGCGTAAATAAACAGTGCACTGCACTCCGTGGTTTAACATCCAATGCAAAGTACAACAACGTACACGTACATCGCGATATCGATGAAGGATTCCCGGGGATTCCCCGCTGAGTTGAAGATGAAGTAAGTAAAACGGGGAAGTCCCGCAGCCCGCCATAACGATGTAGTGTTGCCAACTTTTGAACGCACGCTTAAGGCGGGAAAAAAAGGAATTGCTTTATAGAATTTTGTCATTTGTAAAATAAAATAAATTAGAAAGTTTTTATTCTTTTTCCTTACACACTTTGGGGGCCCCGTATAATTGATACGGCAAATACGGCGGTAGCTACGCCCCTGTTGCGGGCCCGCAGCCTTTGTAGAATACAGATATTTATGTAAAAAAATAAAGCACATGTCACGACACGTTTACGCCCGCGGCGTGTGCGATTGTTTGCGGGTCCCGCTGCACCGGTCATCTTGTACCGGCGGGCGCGGGTCACGGTCCCGCAACTCTGCGATCGGTTAGCGGGCGAGCGCGGGGGGGGGGGGGGGGGGGGGGGGGGGGGGGGGGGGACAGAAATCCGACGCCATTTTGCAGTGACTTGTTATTACTCGTTGCGTAGTGAGTGACGCAACCACGCGATAATCGCAACCGCGACGTCTTAAGGGCGATTCAGGATTCAACTGGCGTTCTTTTACACACTACTTTAGGTAATTTTTGTTCTTACACTTTAACTGATAGCTGCAGACCTTACTTCATTGAACATAAGATACTCACGCTTCCCTACCTTTATATTTATGCAACAATGACATTTGTTAAAATATTATTGATCTTTTTATAACCCGTATAAGTAAAAGACACAACAATAAAATTTGTTTCCCCCGAAACAAAACTGCTACATTATAAGTGTAATCTGCATGGATTTTTTATATATTATAGGCTTGCGTTTGATCACGATCTCACCTGATGGTAAGCGATAATGCAGTCTACGATGGTACACGCTTGCCTAGAAGAAACCTATTCAATCGCGACTATAAGATACCCAGGTTGTAGCTATCAGGAAACACAGACTCTGGCAAGTCGTTCCACTCTTCGGCGTGGTTGTGCGTTTGTACAATCATCTCCCAAAGAATGTGCTAGATGCTCCTAGTTTAAATTTATTTAAATTGATAGAAGCATAATATAGTGTTAATGATTACTTAGCCGATGACAGTTTTGATTGACCAATTATAATTTTATTTTAAGTTTAACTTATATTTTAAATACTTTTTAATTGTTTTAAATTTCATATGAGGTAAGTAAGAGCTCCAAAGAATAATTGTTATTATTGTAAATAAATGTCCCTGACATTGTGTTTAGATGCAAAAATATAATAATAAAATGAATATGTAAAGCTTTAACATTGCATGCGTTAAACGCTGAATATGGCTGCGCCTACACAAAAACTGTAAGTACACCTTGGTATTACCCATATTATGCAATAAATACAATTTGATTTGATACATGTAAAGATAGATGGCGCCACCTAACTCAATTTCTGGACAAAAATAGCGGGTTTGATGCCTATTCAACATTTTTGTTTTTTGTAATTGCTATATAATAGATAGTACCAGTGGCGGATTTACCAGCAGGCTGAGTAGACTTGAGCCTAGGGCGGCAGATTTTATGGGCAGCAAATTTGAGTGCTGTTTTATTTAAAGTTTTCTGTAAAGCGGTTTTCTGATGTTTTGCAGGAAGAAGTCTACAAGCCATCTTTCCGATGACTTTTCCCTCTTCCCTTTTATTGTAAATTCAAGCAACAATACCGCAAACTTCTATATTCTATGGTGAAACACCCAGTTCGCGGCATATCTACATTAACCCGCCTTATCGTACATAATTGAGGTTTGATTAATTCAGAAATTTACCCAAAAACTATTTCTTGAGCAATTTCAACTAAATTGTTGGATTGAAGGGCGGCAAAAATTTAACAGCTTATACTTGAGAAATGTTTTAGTCCGCCACTGGATAGTACCTATGTAGGTATGTTTATGTCCTAAGGTGCGAAAGTCTAAGAAACAACTGATTTGAAGGTGTACGTGACAACATCCCGCTAATATTATAACGCAAAAGTTTGTATGTTTGTTTCTCTTTCACGTCGTAACGGCTGAACCGATTTCAAAGAAATTTGGTATGTACGTAGAATATAACCTGGATTTACACATATGCTACTTTAATTGACAAACCATGCGTGCGAAGCCGCAGGCAGAAGCTAGTCAAAACAATTTATTGTAGATTTGAGAAGTGAGAACTTTGATTATGTAGGTAGAAGCGAAAAAAAGGTATTAAGGGGAGACCGGAGGGGAATAGCAACACGTACAAGCTACACATCAAGCTATAAATGTCCAGTATAAGCTGACCTCCCATTCTATCAAAACCCTACACAACGCGAGGTCAGCTTATACTGGAATTGTATAGCTTGATGTGTAGCCGTGTGTCCAAGATCATTTCAAATTGGAGCATATTTCTACCTTAATAAGGCATTATTTTAATTTGAATAGTATTTATCTACGTTCCCAACCATATTATTATATTAGATCAAAATACTTACCTAAAATGAAATAGAATCGTATCGCATTCTGCATGTTTTTACGTCATAAAAGACCTGTTTTAAACCTAATTGTTTCGTATTAAAAACAACATCTTACGTATCCTAGTCATGGGAACATAGATTATATCGTCTAGTTACATAATAACAACACAATGAGAAAAATACAACAAGTTTTCAGTCATCATTTTTGGTTTTATGGAAGACGGTCAAAATCTAATAAAAGGACAATGGGCAAAAATGTATGGCGCTTGTCCCATCGGCGGCCACATCTGTCCTATATATTTTTTAGTCGACAATTATGTATATATTAAGACTGCAAAAAATTATTTCGGCAACTTGTTTAGATAAAAAGTTATAAAGCGTTGTTCATATAAAAAAATCGAATTAATTAAACCGAAAGTACGTAAATGATAAAACGTAATGCATGTCTAAGTATAAGATAATGATGGATTAAATAAAACTAAAGGTTAATTGGTTATTAAATACATCGATTTATTGACAGACACATATACAATGCTCGTATATAATGCTAGTATTCCTTTAAAAAAAGAAAATGATGGGATTCAATTGTCGTCTACAATAATATCGTTTAAAAAATGAGCTGGTAAACGGATATCTTCCTCTTGGTTTCTCGCCCACCCTAAATACCACACTACACACATAATGTGGGCACAGCAACCAAGAGTGCGCTTACCGCTTAGACAACTGCAATAGTAGTTTTCTATGGCTTCTCTGCCGCTTTTCTCTCTATCTACTATAATGTAGGAATAATATATTTTTGACCTAGTATGTCTAGATTGTATTCGAGATCTTAGCAGCCAAACATTTGTTGGTGTGATGCCGCACCTGCCTAGGCCTGTAACATCGGGGTCCCTATACGTTTGTATATTATAGAGACCTTGTCGCACATGCTCCGCATAATAGCTGCGGGCTAGCTTCACTTGGTATGTACCAAGTGCAAAAATGGTTAAATCGTCCTCAGTCAGCAAAGGAAAATCACTTATGTTAGGTTGGTTTCCTGTAATGCTATCGAAACTAGCCCGTCTACGATTAAGGTTGTTGGCTAGGACATACTCTGCTAGGTTATTTGGTTGGTTCACTCTTTGGTTTATAACTTCTATAATGTTTCAGCGTGAACGTTATCTGACAATGGTTCTCTGCAAGCATTCAATAATGCAGCACCTATTCTAAAATCTGTCATCATATGAGGCAAAGCACGATTGAAAAAGTCTTGTCGGAATAGTTTAAAATCGCGTTTGAACCAACCATTTATAACTTCAACAACCCAGCGGCACATAGTAACCAACCTAGACTTATTCGCTTGTTCTGTCGTCAATTGATCTTCGTCTCGTTTTTTTGTTTTCGGTAAGTGAGCTTCATAACCATAGGCATGTAAGTCGTCGATTACGTCGCGAAACCCACGGTCTAAGATGAACACATCTCCATGTTCAAAAAACCAATGGAAAGGATTTCCTTCGTCGTCAATCATATTTTTCATTATTTGTGCATCTGATTCTATGGCTGAATATGGCCCAAAGGCATCTAAAATGTGGCCATCGCAGCACACTATTAAAAACGGTTTCAACAAATTCGTGTATTTGTGTAGACTATATGATCGCTTTTGGAATAAATAGTTTGCGGACTTTTGTATATACATATATATAAGTGGCGTCTGCTATTACAATTGCCTTTCTGTTTAAGGCATTTGCATTTCCAAAAATTGTATTTGGAACTTGTAGGTTTCGGTTAGCTACATCAATTCTATTGAGATGATCATAACCAAGATGCCGGGGAACGAAGTCCAGTAAAAGAGAGTCTCTGGCGAACGTTAAATGTCGTTCTAGGGTTCTACGGCTCATATTAAAAAGCGTCGCCAGCCTTTCATTTGCTTCACCGCTTCGCAGTTTCATTAAGTAGCATGCCAAAGATGTTTTCGGACGTGTTGATACGTTCGACAATGAAGGAGTTTGTTCCAAAATATTCATAAATTGGTCTCGACTAACGCGTAATCGGATGTATACTTCATTTGGGTCCATGTCATCTATATTATCAAAATCTAGTATAGATCCTCGAAGCACCGCGATTTTCATGAGGCTCATGATATGCACAAAATGTGTGGCATTGAAGTCGTGGAGCAAGTTAGGGCTGTCAATTATTTGATCCCAATCATTGGATACCAAATGATGATCGCAAACTCTTGCACTATTTGGAATATAAAAATTAAAATGAATCAAGACTGTCACTTTAATGTTATCCGGAATCCTTCGGAGATCCGTTCGTCTGCAGTTTTCATACATACAACGCGTTGCTGTATTAGGGAGTCTTGAATATTCTTCAATATGTAATACACATTCGTGTGGACGGTCTTCTCTTGGCTGCGCAGCTCTTTCTGCCCGTTGCCAGCATGGTCGACAAATGTACTCCTGACCATTGTATTGTATCTGAAAATGAGAGTATTACAATTAGTTAAAACGCTTAGTTATTTTCATTGAACGCTGTTCAAACAAAGCGAAATATAAAGAAAAATATTTTACTCGATTGCCTAAGCAGTATTAATTATCTCGCTTACTCATACGTAAATACCGATACTTCTATCCCGTTCTCGCCCCGTGGATCAAACGGAACGACAACGTCGCCGCGTCGGTAACAGTTTACTTACTACTTACAGCGAAATGTAATCTCAATGCGCGAGAGTTAAAACACTGTGACCACCTCAAGTTAAACAGTACTATATTGTTGACGTGACAACTAAGAAATAATGATTTCGTTTGATGTACTTACCTGATGTTCAGAGGTAAGAGCTTCAAAGATATATTGGCCTACAGCGGGATGTTCTTCAAACCGAGCACGGGTTATTTCGTATCTTCTTCTGTTTATCACGGATCGATTACATAAAATACACACTTGGCGATTATCTGCCATTGTTATAGGAATCTGCTTAAAAAAAGTCCAAAAAAACGAGCACAAGTCACCAAGATAGATATTAACAAGTCCGATATGCAAGCCAGAGTCAAAAGAAATTGTCAAACAATAATAATCGCACATTACTCAACGAAACAAATGTCAACGATGGACTGCGCTGTGCGCTCGAGCATAACGGTAATCGCCGAGTCGCCGAGTGCGAGCGGCGCTCGTCGCTGATTGGTTGACGCATGAAACATGGCGAGACCAATTTTAACAAAGGTTCTTAGACCTCTTATAGAAAAAGTATTGAATATTAGGATACATAAATAATAATGAAAAAAAAAATAGTATTTCAATAATAGTATTTTAACTATATTTTTTTTCCCAAACGGTATTTCATAGTACTCCTTGAACAATATTTGTTGTCAAAGATCTCCCCTTTCAAATGACACTAGTTTCATTGATGGCCGCTCATGGGCCGCAATGCCCATTGTCCTTTAGAATCGTTCTATTGCTATCACTGTCGCTCTGCGTGGCTAAACTTCGTCACTAAACAGGGATAGCGATATTCAGGCCGAAGTTTTTGACGCGGCCGAATTGAAGTTGCGCTCGGGGTTCGCCGGCTTCTTATGGTAATAAAACGCAAGTAAATGTTACACTTTAATTTATTACAATACAATATAGCTGGACAACAGTTCTCAGTTAGTACGTTACTGGGCGCTTAGCCCGTATTAAAGCTCTTCAGTATTGCACCAGAGGTCTTAGATATCCTAGCGGTGACCGCTATGTGACGGCCGTTGTAAAACTACAAACATACTATCGGACGCGACTAGTCGCACGCCGTCGGACGTCGCGTCGTATCGCTGTCTCTCTCTAACACCCGTGCTAACGCGTCCGCGACTTATAAAAACATCCGAGACAGCTTGCACATGTCTACGTACGTACTACGTCTAGTATTTAATTTTTTTAGTGTTATCCGAACACTTATTGAAAATTCTAAGTTTTTTAAAACCATCTCAAAAACTTCCGGTCAAAGTCCCGTCTAGATGGAAAGTTTTTGAGATGGGTTTAAAAATCTTATGTCAACGTTATGTTATTGGCCAGACTGACTGACTGACAGACGCGTCATAAGTTATACAGCGACTGCATTACATGCGACTGTAAGTCGCATCCGATAGTATGTTTCTAGCTTTAGCTACAACATTAGACGCGCAGTACAGCGGTAATCACGCTTTCAACTGTTTGTCAAAGACATAACAGTTATTTTTAACAGACTTCAATAAAAAGTAGGCGTGAAACTAAACCCTATTTTTTTTTATTATTCACGGCCGTCATTTAACGTTCGTCGCTTCTTAGAAAGCAAAGCTTTACAGATTTCCTGGTCAATAAAGTTTACAAAGAATATTAATTCGGAAATCTTAAATAATTTATACATTTTTTTCTAAATATTTAATGAGGGTTTTTCATTTTCGTATTAAATTTAAAAAAAATCTAGTTTCAACTAGCGTAATAGATGGCGCTGGAGGTACGCCTCCAAAAAATATGGTGTTCAGTGTTCAAACCATATTTTGTCAAAATGTCAAAATTTGTTTGACACAATAGCAAAATTTGTCTACAACAATCTAATTTCGACAGATAAACAGACAGATGTTTTTTTTATATCAAGTTTCTCGAAAAATAATGGCGATACAACAATTGTCATTGACGATTCACTTTCCTCAGAGCAGCGCCATCTGTTATCATATCAGTTATAAAAAAACATGATAGTGAAAACTCCTCATTACAAAAGAAAATTGCGCATTTATTTTATACAACCACTACTCTCTATTTATTGATTAGGTATATATGTATATATATTATAAAAATTTATATTGAATAAAAATAAAATTATAAAAATTATTTGATTTTTACAATTCAATGGCGCACCTAATTTTATCCATCCATAGAATATAAGATTAATTGCACAAAATAAGTTGATCTGTACCTAGGCGCACTTAATGCTAGAAAGTATTCTCTTCCAATTAACCTTTGTGTGATGTTAGTAAATTTAACTCACAACTTTAAAACTAAATACAGTTTTATAATAGACAGCTGACCAAGCTCGGGTTTATCAATATAAAATATAGATGGCGCTGTCTAGAGATGCGTCAAAAATATGGTATAAAAGTCAAAATCTCAAAGACAATGTCAAAAGTCTAAAACAATCTCACTTCGTCAGATAAAACAAACACAAATGTTTGTTTTTTATTTCAAGTTCCTCGGAAAATAACGTTAATACGGCAATTGACATTGACAATTCATTTTCCTTTGATAATCAGGGGGTCAACCTCAATCTCTTATAGCAATATTAAAATAATATTACACTGACATTTTAGTACCATGACCTTCAATTAGTAAGCTTACTTTTATTGTAAAGGCAGTATAGGTGACGTCGCCATAAATCGTTCCCTCAAAACGTTTCACATTACAGCTCAATTAAAGTGTAAAATTATCCTAAAAAGTAAGCAAATCGTGCTTATTTTCGCAATGTTTTATACTGAACGTGGAAGCATCTATTCTAATCACTAGAAAGCACTAAATATACAACATTGTTAGGATTATAACAGTAATGTTTAAAAGTTTTGCGGTTCAAATCGAAGTAATGTTGTACACATCATGCTATACAATTCCATTATAAGCTGACCTCTCATTGTACGAAAAGTCTACACAATGCGAAATCAGCTTATACTGGAAAAGTATAGCTTGATGTGTAGCCGTGTGTACAAGTTACAAACAAAACGCTTCTGAAACGTGATGCTTTTCTAAAATATTGTGGTTGGCGCCCTGAGCATGACAGAGCAACGCCATCTGTTAGCAAGTTATAAAACATGGCTGCGAAAACCCCTCATGTGTCATAGTCCTATAATATACGTAACACAATCGTTACGGTTCGATATCGAGTCAGCTGATAATTCTTAGGCTAATTTTCTATTCTTGTATACATTATTATATTAGGTACTAATTAAAATATTATATTACAAGCAATTCAATCAACAACAAAGTATAACTTAAAACTAGACAATAAACATGGACTAATCGTTGCCTAATGGCGGGTTCCTATATCCGTCGGTAATCAGCTACGACTCGTTTCTCCTTGAAAAATCGGTTGCCTGTAAAGTCGGTTTACGGAGGATAATTTTACGTGATAACGAGAGAGATAGATGCGTCACAAGCCGAACGTGCCTCTCTATCGCTTGATCCCCGCTCTCGCTTACACGCTCGGCTCAGGCGGAACGTGACAATGAGTCATGCTTTTTCGTGCGTGCAGCCGGCGTTCATCGATTTTAATTTGACAGTATCAGATAAGATCGTAGTCGATTACCGACGGATATAGAAACCCGCCACAAAACAATTTACACGTGATATTTCTGTATGCTTTTATTCCGGCGAGTTGAGAAACTCCTTTTTTGATGACTTCAAAAAAGGAGTTTCTCAACTCGCCGGAACATTTTTGAAGTAAAAATCTTTAGGCACGCTTGACTTGGGGAGTAAGCTGGTAAATGCGTTACGAAATGTGCGAACGGAAGTTGAGAGGGAGATATAAGTTAGTGAAGATAGAAAGAGCGAGAGTTACGTTTCGTATATTTTTAAACGCTGATGTGCGAGTGCGAGTTGCGTCTGTCCAGAACGAACATAGACTGATCGACCTGCAGACGTGTGGGCAATTTTGTAATTGAACAATTTTATAAATTATTATTTTGAAAAAGAAGTTTTACTTCAGTCGTGTGGTCTAAAGCACACTCGTTTTTTTATGTAACATCATCATTATCATATCGGTCACAGGAAATCCACAGTAAGTACATAAAAAAAGACATGTTCAGTCTTTTTTCAATACTGAACATGTCTTTTTTTATGTACCACCCCTCAGGTACCCACTTTCTAATAAAAAAACGAATCATTGAAATATGACAACGTGCTACTGAATTATCGCTGAACATAATAAGATCATAAAAAAGACATGTTCAATACTGAACATGTCTTTTTTTATGTACTTTTTATTGTACATAAAAAAATATTGGGGTACCTGAGGGGTGGTCCTGTATAAATATGGTCAAGATCTGACGATGGGAACCGTGAGAAAATCATCACTCTTCAATTCGCAAAGGCACATTACATTTTCCATTTTCTGCAGTCGGTTAAATCTTCGTTAGAAAGTTACTTGCTAACCAAATAAGATCAGAAATGTTTGTTAACAACTCGCCTATATCTAACATAAAGTAATAATCCCGCATAAGCTGAAATTCTTCCGTAACACAGATAAGTCATCATCATCAACCGGGAGAAGTCCACTGCTGAACACAGGCCTCCCCCTTAGATCGCCACAACGAGCGGTTGGTAGCCGTTTGCGCCCAACGGCTCCCCGCGATTCTTACTAGATCGTCGGTCCCCCTTGTGGGGAGCTCTCAAAATTAGCAAGTTGAAGTGGCAATGGGCGGGCCACAACGCTCGTAGAACCGATAACCGTTGGGGAGGAAAGGTTCCCGAGTGGAGACCACGGACTGGAAGACGCAGCGTATATAAGTATTTCCACTGAATTTATAACGATGGAGTCATCCTAATCAAATACAAATCTAAATTTTCTCATTGGCGGTTTGTTTATTCATTCCACATGTAATATGGTTGAAGTATAGTTTAGACTTTAATAGTGTTAGATTTTTTTACAACTAAATGTAAGTTTAAAAGTTACAACACAAGAATACTGTTAGCGACTGAAGAATATAATTTCAATAAATAAAATAAATAAAGATTATACAAGGTACTTCGGAATATGTAGTTTAACCCGAAAGGCAATTGATTTTAGTAAGAAATTGATTTTTCCATAATAAACAATCAAAATGTAAATATCTTTATATATTCACTGCTGCAGTTTACATCCTAAGACATCCTTTGATAGTCGTGAGATATATGATTTATATTATTAGTATAAGTATCTACACATATAAATCCATTTAGGCAAACGTACAAAACGTTTGATTACCGTTAACGCTTCTAAAACGATTTACTGACCCTTATTGCATACGAGATTTTCCACCAAGATTCCTTGCGCCATAAAAACAAGTCAATCTTCAACAAATTAAAATCGATCTTCGAAAAGTTGTAGAACAATTATTTTTCTTGTAATGACCGCCTTTCGGATTAAATACATATTCCCGGAGTACCTTGTAGAAATAAATTCAGTGATACTTTAGTTTGACAGAAAAATAATTACAAAAATAAATTTAAATTTACGGTATTTGTGTACATTTTGTAAAAGGGTATAAATAAAATTCTGTATAAGTATGGGTATGGAATGATTCGGAATACCACTGAATTTATCTGTTAATTTACATTTTCTTATAATATTAGCTAAAAAGAAATCAAAAATTATCTTGAGTCTGACCAAGACATCATCATTACAAAATTATGTAAATTTCTATCAAAACATGTGAATATAGCAAAAAATGCTTCAAAACAAACATTAATACAAAAATAGTATATCTCCGACAAATCTAAGATAACATGCTTTTCAATTAATTACATAAAAAAGTTCTCTGTACAAAGACTATAAAAAATTTCATATTTTCAAAATCATGCCAAAAATTACTAACCGGAAAGATTTGAACCAGCAATCTTGCCGGATCCGGATCTAGGAATTTTTCGGAGAGGGGGGGGGGGCAAGTTTTGGTTGTTCCAAATCAAATGAACAGCCGGGTGAACTATGTAGGTGGATTTTGGAAGAATTTTGCGCTCCTTGAAATTGCCTCGGTCTGCCCCCCCCCCCCCCCTAGACCCGGAGCTGAACCTTCCCCTAGAACGCGATATCAAATTTCGCTACGGGCTCACTGCTCATCCAGAACTAAATTATTAAAGCTCAAAGCGACGCGCGACGTTAAATAGTTGCTATATTTTTGAAAATCTATGATATTAAAGTGCTCGCTCCGGGTGATTCTATTGCATTTCAGTTAAAAATCAAGTTCTCAAAATTACTCAGATATGAAATCCAAAAAGATATGAAGATACACAACCCATACTAATCTTATAAATTCGAAAGCAACACTGTCTCGCTGTTTGTTTGTTACATTTTCACAACTAAATGGCTGGACCAATTTCGATGAAATTTGGTATATAGATAGATTATGACGGGCGTTGGGAGATAGGCTACTTGTTACACGACTGTGCAGAAGGAGGGTAATTAAAAAAACATTAGTATGGAAATTTATAAATTAGTATGAAGGTATATGTTTTTTCAAATGATAAAGGAATACAATTTAAACTGCTACTGAAACATACATGATTCACCTTATGTGGCCAGAGACTTCCTAAGTAATTAAAAATAGAATCTTCATTTAGTTTCAGGGTAAAACGATAACGGTAAAAATTAGTCTTAATTATTTTACAAGTTATGTATGTCTGTTTGGTAATGTGTACTTACTAGCTATCCTAAATTATTACAAAATGAAAAACAAACAATATACAATGCACGGACAAATAAAAAAAGAACGCCACTAACTTAAATGTGAAGTATGCCGGCCATCTCGTAAATACAGTAATACGCACACATTTGCAACACATGTGCCGGTTGCGCCCAATCACCGCGCGGCCGCCATTGCGCGGCGCGATATGAATTATGAAAACCAACAGCATTATGGTAATATTCAGATAAAATATATTTTGGTTTGAAAAGAACAACCAATTACAGGTTTCCCTTCGTCAGGTAGTATTATCCTATTTGGGTTTAGTTTCAACATATTTTATATAAAAATCAATTGACGTGCGTTAGTCGCGCAAAAACTCGAAAACTCGACCGATTTGGCTGATTTTTTATTTGTTGTATTCGTAATTTTTAGTACAAAGTTTGTATCAAAGAAAATTTTGAATAGCTGCCCGGGAAATTTGATAATTCTGGAAAATTAGAAAGACCTTTTTTTATTGGAATTTTTTTATGAACTCAAGACAATAAGGCTGTATTTTATTTTGAAATCCGTGAGAAGGCGGGGCGGGTCAACTAGTCTTGTAGTGCGACTGTAATAGACTGTACTGTGACTGGGTTGGGTTCGAGATGGGAACAGGTATAACACAAGAGCTGCTCCTCAACTTCTACTGGCAACACCATCACATGGCTGCATTCCAAATCACGCTAAAATGGATACCTATCGTCGCGCTAACAAGCGTTCTGAGTCACCGTGAGCGCGACAAAGATGTCAGTGATTCGTCGATGACGTCATTACATCCACCATTTTGCGCTAACAACGTCCATTCTCCAAACCGACAGCACTGTGAGCCTCCCTGTCAAAAGTGACGTGACAGCTGGTTGGTTGGTTGCTTGTGAGTAATAGTGTTCTGTGGTTGGTTGGTTTTAATGTTGTTTATGAAATTAAAGGAACACTGACTTGCAGCGCGTTCATGAGCGTTCTGAATCCTTGACGGCACTCAACTGTCATCAGCGCGATAACTGAATCGTTACGCAAAATAACTACGTGAACGCTAGCAGCGATTATGTCGTGATTCGGAATGCAGGGCATGGTTCTGCAGCATTCCATGGCAGCTTCCGATATGCCGCTACCAGGTGTTGGAACACTATTCCACCAGCTCTAAGAAATAATTAATTAAATAATGATAACGTGTTTAGGTTAAAGTTAAAAGTCCATGTTTTTGCCCTTCAAAACAGCCAACCATGGTAGCCATAGTAGTGTCTCTCTCACTCTCCACTCACATTCCTTTGTCGTCTCTATTTATTATTTACTAGCTGATCTACCCCGGCTTGGCACGAATTATTAATAAATTGTCAGTCATGGTTTGCATGACTTTTGAGTTAGTGATATGTAGAAGGTGCTAGATATAATGTTGGATAATTATAATGTTTTTAATCTTATAGTTATATAAATACGTCAGGGTGTCTGTGAGGTCAACACTGGCCTCAGCAGAAGACCAGCGCTGCAGTATGGCAACATGTTGGGCTAAGGACCCTTTCGCCACTACACTTAGAATCTTTAGTTAGTTGTGTCATTTGTTTCTGTGTTCATTTGTGGTGATCTGAATAAATTTTTATTTCCTTATAAGTATTGTTATAGACCCTAAAATGACACACATAGTTCTGAGAGTGCTTCAGGTCAGTTTTTTAATTTGTCCGTGACACAACATTAGTATTTGATAATTCAAACAAAATATTTTGTTCACTATACATAGGCGGGCACGTACCAAATGTAATGTTAGGACTTACATGGCCTCAAATGGTGTTATTGTCTTAAAAGCGCTTGTAATGTAACGTGCTTAGAGTAGACCGCTACTGGCTTTCAACTAAGCGCTTCCGTGTTCCGGAGGGCACGTTAAGGGCTTTCACTGAGCGCTATTTATGCTTCAAAAGCACCGGCTTTCAACTGAGAGCTTCGTACTTCGGAGGGCACGTTAAGGCCTTTCAACTGAGCGCTTCTGTGCTCAGGTGTGTACGTTAAGGACTTCTAACTGAGCGCTTCCGCACTTAGAAGGGCACGCTAAGAAGTCGGTCCCGACTGTAAAAGTCGCCAAGCCATGTCCCATGAACTTCGACCAGAGTTAGCCATTAGCTTAAAAGAACTACGTACGTTCATTATAAATAACAATTGCTATGGATAAGAGTCCATACTACCTTGTACAACTGTCTCTGTTACTCCATGCGAAAACGCGCGAGAGCGAAAGCCAAATAAAATTTTATAAAATAACGATTTATTTATAACAAAACCATTGGTTTATGTGAAAAATCGCAACACATAGCACTTGCTTCATGTATATATTGTAAGTTTTAAACGAAATTTTGGAATTACTTTCTGTTGAGTAAATTTTATAGAATTCTGTTTTCTGTTCACACAGTACTTAGATAACATACGCACAAAAATGAAAGGGGTTATTTTGATGAGTATATTAAATAAATTTGTGAAATGTTTACCATAGAAATATGAAATTTATTTTGGCATGTAAAAACAAACACTTTATTAAACTTGTGTTGTGCTATTGCATAATGCTTGCCATATAACCACAGATACTACTGTATTGGTGACGTCTCGAGATATCTCTTGTTCAACTCGGGGCAGGTGCCCCCGTTTGCCCCCCTCTAGATCCGGGGCTGGATCATATGAAACTGTATGAGGTAGTATGAACCCTTGATGATCTATGATTAAATATATCATACAAATACATTCCATGCATCATTCCGCTAAGAGATAATACGTTGATGTAGAAGTGTGTCAAATCATTTGGTGCAATTTAAAACTAAGTTAGTATAAGTGAGCACCATTATTACTTTGTGCTACGTTCCAAAATATATGGCACTATAAAGATAAAAATATAAACTGAAAAAGTACCAAAAAATACTGAAATATATTATTTTTCTTATTATAAGAACGTGAGTATATTCAGTTGATCTTAGTTATCAATATTAAAAGATTTATTCTCAAACAATACAGGGTCTTCCCGCAAAAAAGTTAAACACCCGCTAAACACTGTTAATTAAACTCTTGAACAAAAATTAGTAAGGATTTTTTAAACACGCGTTAAACAGTGTTTAACTTTTTCCGTGGTAACAGGGACAGTGTTTTTTGATCTTAATCTATGATTATTAGCTTGTCTAGCTAGATAGGGCGATGCGTGGTAATGACTTTTATAAACTACCCTCTTTTCATCGAGTAGTGTGCGTCATTGCATTGTCATACACTTACATTATCAATAACATGCATGCAATCATAACATTTATAACTATAGCAGTAATAAATATTTAAATAAATTGGGGCAAGTGCGAGTCTGAATCGTACACCGAGGGCTCCGTTATTTCTTTATTTGTATAACTATAAATCAATCTTTTTCCGATTTTTTCCTTTACATATGCCGTGAGCAAAATATACGGCAATGGCCCTAATTTTATTTTTTGTTCAAGCTTGATTCGTTTAATGCTCCAAGCGACCTAAGTATTTAATATTAATTTCAACTTGATACCTCCACGCGTTACAGAGAAAAAACGATAGACAGACTGACGGCCAAACGAAGTGATTCTGTAAGGGTTCCTATTTTAAGAGAATTTAGGATGTATCAACCCCTATTTATTTAGGAGCAATAACGAAAAGATGATGTTTGTAAAAGTATAAATAATCTAGCTAGTACTACAGTCTACGGAATTGATAGTATCGGGGTAATAAAAAAAACATCAAATATCCGTATTTTAGATCGCGATTGTCAATCTTTAAATTAATAATCAAAGCTCATAAGCTTACATATCTCTTAATGTTAAGAGATCTGCATGTATTGCCATTGTTTGAGAAGATACCTCTAGGAAACAAAACACTAAATAAATAATAATTGTGATAGGAAAAAAATATTACCAACAACTTAGCTGAAAAATTTAGAACACTGTGATAAAAGATAATACTGTCGAATTAAAAAAAATCAATAGACAGCGATGTCAAACGTTCATCTTTTCGCCAAACTATATACAAATCATAGAGGTTATGTTTGTATATGTACGACATAATGTTCTCTACGTCAGAAATCGATTTAAATTGTAAAAAGTTTCAAAAACAACTCATAAATTCTAAACAAGAACCAGAAACAAAATAATGCCATACAGAAAAAAATAAACTCCTTGGTTTTACAAATGTCAATGTCAACAGTTGGCGCGAACTCTCCACAGATTATATAGTTACAAGATAGTGCATCTCTTTTTCCTGCTGTTCCTTATTTCAGACTTGGTGATGATTCGCTCCGCCTCCTGGAACTTGCGAACTAACTTGACGAGCTCGTGGAAGGCCTGGTCGACGTTGATGCGAGCCTTGGCGCTGCATTCGATGTAGGGCACCTTCAGTTGGCGGGAAAGCGCTTGGGCCTCCTCTAGCGCGACCTGGAATACATTTTATTGTTTATCATTCCAAAATACCGTTCTGGTGATTTTATTTTTGACGTGAAAATCTCATTAAAATTGCTTCCATGGTGGGAGGCAATTCGAAAAACGAATGATAACAAAATCGGGGTATACATTTTGGTTTTGCAGTTACATATCTATCATCTCCATCCAAAATTAAATTACACCACTGGATAGCTTAACGATCAATGAATTCGTTGTGAGGACTGAGACGCATCGCGCGCGGTGGCGGGGGAAGCGCCGCCATTTTGAGGTAATTTTGCTGCGTTTCGAGATTTCCATTTAGGACATTTTCCACCCGAAGGACGTCTTAGTTTTCAAACATGATTATAACATGCATAAAATATCGTATTTTATACTTTGTATATAAAATATTACGTGTTACGTACACGTATTCACGTACAACACACGGCCGTGCCCATGATACAGCCACACCCCATTTTATTTTTTTAAAGTATTGTTACGGCGAGGCTGTTACAGAATAAGTAATGTCAACTTCTCGAAGTCACCTACTGTGTCACAGAATAGGTAATACTTGGTATGGAATATACCTACATACCACGTTTTATACCTACAGTTGCACAGAATAAGAAATAGTCGTCGGTCGAAATACGAGTACCTACACTTTTCTAGTAATTAGTAGAAACATCGAGAAGGTTCTGAAAATAATGCGCGGTATAAATAGTGCGCAGAGACGTTCGAGTCAGTCTTTATTTGGCGATACGTGCAAACATTTCGGTGACTTTTACTGGTTTATTGTGTAACAGCAGTGGTGTGATTTAGTGTGTTGTGATTAAGATCGTGTATTTATCATTTTAGTGTTGAATAAAAGTGTTATTTTGGTTAGATTAGTTTTAATTATTTTATCCCGAACCCTCAGCTTGTAACAGTAGGTATTCAAGCATCTTGTAATGTTCTGTAATTGCTGTTATGCCCAATAAAGATTTAATCAATCATGATATTAACAAAAATTAGATGCGAGTCAAAATTGTACATGGGAGGGAGCCGCCATTTGCTTTTTTGTCATTTTATGTAACAACCGTCACTCTTAGGGCCTACTAAATTATAACTATCCATGGAATAGTAACACCGTGTCTATAACGGAATCATTCTTAGAATAATCGAAAAATTTCGTCCTATCCGTATGTCCATGTCATAGCCATTTTACTAGAATATTGGCACTATACATATACATATAAATATAGCTAGACATTTCACACAGCGCTGTCTAGCCACAAACTAAGCAGAGCTTGTACTATGGGAGCCAGAACTGATACAAGTCAAGAGTACCCTGAACTGATGAGGGTAAATGGAGCAAACGCTTCAGGATCGTAGCAAGCTACCTTTCCCAAGATGTATGAGTATGTATATAATAATAGATAGCGTTGCAACATTGGGTAATGATTCCGGTTTATGCTCATACTATAGATAGATATACTCTTTATTGCACACTAAATAAAAATACAGTAACAAAGGATATATACAATAAACAACCGGTACAATGAGCGGTCTATCGCTAAAAGCGATCTCATCCGGACAACCTTTGGATGGACAGAATAAACAAAAAACAAAAGGCGGCGGACAATATTGATATTTGGAAGGTGGTGTCTTTTTAAAAGAGCCCATACTAACTTAAATCGTATTTTTTATCAAATTTAGAGTTGTACCAAATATAAATTCCCTGTATTTACTTGGTTCCAATCAAGTATAATATGTTGAATTATTGATGTGATGGCAAAATGGACGGAAATGTGTAACAGGAAACCGGAGAAGCGCGCGCTGTTTGATTTGAGCAATGAGCGCGCGGTGGTCAGATGTTACACATCATATGCGACTACTGTAAGGCTCGTAGTTTTTTTATCTACCTACGTAAACACCTAGTAGTGATATTATTTGAGTTGACTATGGAGTTATTGAAGTTGAGCTTCGGTTTTTTATGATGTAGACTGTTACCACGCCAGCGTCAGTGTCAGTGAAGTGTCAAAACCTAATGTCAATGTCTAATCAGTGTCAAAATTGTCAAACTCTCAAGAGAGAGTTTGACAATTTTGACACTGACAAAATTTGACTGACTGAATTTTAGACAAGAGTCTACGCTTCAATTAACAATTACGCATCACTATAATCACACATCACATTGTACCTCTCGATTTGATTTATAAAATTTACACGAAAACTCTCTGAAGAAACCTACTGTTTCCATTCGCAAGAGATCCCATCACTCCAGACCAACGAGCAAGGCGTTACATAGACTCATAATATGAAGTTTTTAAGTGCCATTTTTATACATTACTATTTGTAACAAAATTATGTATAAAAAAACTAGTGCAATTGTGAAAATGCGTTCATTGCGATGATTCGAGGCGTGAGAGCGAAAACCAAACAAAATTTTATATATTATAATAATTATTTATGTTTGTTGTATTTATTGTTGTTTTTTTAACTCTAATGACATACCTGCGTCATATCGCATAGCCCATTTAACATGTGTTTATTAAGTTGGTATGATTCCCTATCACAGAACACAAAAAACAATAGAAGTCGTAAGTGGGCGGAGCCCGCGTAACACCAAGTACGCGGAGTTCCGCGCACTACAAGCTTCACAAACTTCAGTTGTGTGTTGAATTACGTCAGGGTAAATGTACTTCAAAAAATATAAAAATGCCATACTGTGCCATTTCGGAGTGTAAAAACGATAGCTGAACCAAAAATTTAACAAAAGGGGGCATATCGTATCACCGGTAAGTATTATTTTATTGTTTTTTGATAGTTTTGTTTAAAATGCAAAATCGTCAAACAAAAATAGACTGTGAAACGTACCATTAAGGTCGCGTTTTTCTTAAACCTCAACTTAAACTACTCAATTAGGGATGTGACCCCAATAAACTGATGAATGTGTTATCGATAACATTAATTAGTTACCCCCTATTAAAAGGTTTATAGTTTTAGGACATCGATTTCTTTAGTTGTTTTATTGATGATTTTCAGAATGTATTTTAGACATATGGTGCCGAGTGAAATAATATAATAACTTCTGTTTACAGTTTCCCCAAGGCGCCAGACATAAAAGAAAAATGGATCGATGCAACTGGGAAACAAAATTGGTTTCCTACAAAAACATGCACAATTTGCTCAGAGCACTTTAAGGACCAAGATTTTATAATTAAAAAAGTGGAAACAAATACATTGTTGACACAGCTATACCGACTCTTTAGAAACTTCCTCATCGCCAAAAGGACATAAGCGGAAACGTAATTCAGAAGTCTTAACGAGTTATTTCACTCAGAAAAAAACATAAATTGATACAAATCGTGCAGATAGCAATGCAGACTTCAGCTCAGCCGCGTCTTCTCCACGGAAAAAGAAACTAAACTGTGAGTTACGATGGAAGGAAAATAAAATTAGGAGGCAGAACTTGCGAATAAGGAGACTACAAGCACAAAATAGCAGACTGAAAAAGAAAGTAAAGAAAATTGAAGATATTTTAAAGGATTTAGAAGAAAAGTTCAATATTAGTCATGAAAATATAACCAATCTTAAAAACACAAGTTAACCTTAGTTATTGATGAAATGGCTATACGTCGACGGATTGAATGGGATGGACAGAAACTTCATGGTTACGTTGATGTCGGAACAGGGTTAAATGGCGACCATGTAGCAGAAGCAATAGAAGTTTTGGTGTTTTTAATAACGGCCATTAATAGTAATTTTAAGGTACCTGTAGCCTTTTTCCTGGTAGATGGAGTCACAGAAATACAACGCAGTGAGCTTGTAAAGCAATGCATAGAACGTGTTCACGAAGTAGGCATCAAAGTTGTAGCACTAACATTTGATGGATGCGCAGCAAATGTCTCTATGGCACGAAATCTAGTTTGCTCTTTTACGAACGGAAATGTAAAATTTGAAAATCCTATGACAAAAGAACCTATTGTTGTAATACTTGATCCCTGTCATATGATAAAACTTATGCGAAATGCATTTCAGACGTATAAAAGTTTTGTCGACAAAGATGGAAAAAAACTGAACTGGCAATATTTGGTTGAACTGAATAAAATACAAGAAGACTCTTTTCAATCTCTTAAGCGTCTCCAAAAGTTTTTACCCTTTGAAACTAAAATTACTCTTGCTCAAACACTCATGTTACCCCTTTTAGACTATGCCGATGTCTGTTTTCTTGACGCCACCGAGGAACTTCTAAATAAACTGGAACGTCTTCAGAATTTGTGTATCCGATTCATATTCGGGTTGCGCAAGTTTGATCACGTCTCCATGTTTAGATCCCAGCTAAAATGGCTTCCCATTCGTCGTCGACGTGATCTTCATGTTGTAACTTTTCTCTTCAACACTCTTTTCAATCCTTTAGCTCCTTCTTACCTCCGTGAGCGCTTCGATTTTCTTGTCCTACCGGAGATGACTTGTAGGTCATCTAAGTCCCTCCTTCTCAAAACCCCTCCTCATTCCTCCAGTCGCTATGGCGGTTCCTTCACTGTCCATGGAGTCAACCTGTGGAATTCTCTACCACACTCTATCCGCGCAAGTCCATCACTAAGCACTTTTAAGCTTAGAGTCAAAGAGCATTACCTGTCCTTGTAAGCTTTTAGGTTATTTATTATGTATAAGTAGGTATATTATTTATATTTTGTATAATATATTATGTTTATCTCTAATGTAGGTATTATTATTATTTTTTAATATGGTTAAGTGTTGTATTTATTATAGTATATGCTATATATTAGTATTCTACTCCAATGTCATTCTCTGTGCACGTACCCACCACTATAATCAAATATCTCTATCTTCAAAGGTTTGCTGGAAGAAAACTCTTATTAGGGTTAAGCTCGCCTTTGTACATGTCCATTTTGTAAGCTATTTTTATCTGTAAATCTATTTGTGTACAATAAAGAATAAAGAAGATGAAAGATTTCATCTTTCTAATAAACTAAGAATCCGCCATATCAATTTCCAAAACCAGAGGATGAAGGTGAAATTAGCTACACAGCTTTTTAGCTTAGGTGTAGCTGAGGCTATGAAGTTTTGCCGAAAAGATTTACAAATTGATGCATTTAAAGAAAGTGAGGCGACTGAAAAGTTTGTACTTTTGATAAACAATATGTTTGACATATTTAATTCAAGAAACTTACACCAATATGGTTTTAAGAAAGCAATGAATGAGCGCAATGCAGCACAGATATTTGATTATTTGAATATGGCTTGTGAGTACCTTTCACATTTGTCTCAGGAAGATGGTACGCTTTTGACAGAAAGTTCCCGAAAAATCGGATTTCAGGGGTTCATAGGATGTGCTAAAGCATTAAAACATTTATATTCAAGCCTTATCAAAGAGAAAATAGTCTTATACCTGCCATTTTACAAACTAAGCCAGGATCATCTAGAGCTGTTATTCGGTAACATAAGAGCACATGGTGGATCAAATAACAACCCTACAGCACGGCAGTTTGTAGCTGCATACAAAAAACTGTTAGTACATATTGAATTAAAAAATTTCGGATCAGGAAATTGTATTGAGTTGGAACATTTGTCCATACTGAATTGCTCATCCGCTGTTGAGCGAATAAATAAGACCACTGGTTTGGATTTGAGAAATGAAGACTCGATAGAAGACCATACGGAAGAGCAAGAGATTGGTGAGCTGCTAAGTAACATTTCAGAATTCAGTTCCCAAGCTATAGCACACATTGCAGGTTACATTACCCGAATTTTAATAAAGAAATTAAATTGTGACGTCTGTGCTGGCGCACTAATTACGAAACAAATTAATTCGCTACACAAATTCATAGTAGCCAAAGATAAGGGCGGACTGGTTTATCCATCAAATGGCATAATCAGAATATGCACAGTCGCTGAAGCTGTTATCCGATATATGGATGGACGGGTATTTAAAAAAGAAGTTATAATCACGAAAATATTACGTAAGTTTGATGGAGAAAAATTGTTTGAAAATATAAATTTTCATCAAACCGGACAATTTCCCACATCAAACCATATCAGTGATTTGATAAAAGCGATAGCAGAACGGTACATAAATGTGCGGATCCATCATTTATTAAAATTAAACATAAAACTCACAAAAAGACAGCTTCTGAACAAGTACGTTCTATTTCAAGGGCATTAAATAATTATGTACCAAAGTAATACATAGGTCGCCCGTGCACCACTGTGAACAACAAAAACATTGATGCTGTGGGCCGTATGATCGAAACAGACAGGCATGTGACCTACCATGAGATCCGGACATCTTTGTACATAGGCACGAGTCAAATACAGTCAATCCTACACAAACATTTGGTTGTGAGAAAGCTGTGTTCTCGATGGATCCCACACAATTTGACTGATGCTCAAAAAGCGGACCGCATCACTTGGTGCCATGCTATGCTTGCCAGATACAACGAAGGGGCTTCCAATTTGGTGTGGGACATAGTAACAGGTGACGAAACATGCATTTATAGCTATGATATCAAAACGAAACAGCAATCGAGTGTATGGGTCTTTCGAGGTGAGCCGAAACCAACCAAAGTGGCGCACGTGAAAAGTGCCTCGAAGCGGATGATGGCTTCTTTATTTATTAAAACTGGACACGTGACTACTGTTGCTTTAGAAAATCGTCGTATCGTGAATAGTGACTGGTACACGACCATTTGTTTACCGGAAATTATTGACAAACTCTGTGAAAATAACGGTAAATGCCATATCATCTTGCACAATGACAATGCAAGATTCCACACGGCTAGACAAATGAGTTTCTGAAGGCGAAAAACGTACAACTCATGAGTCATCCAGCATACAGTCCTGACCTGGCACCGTGTGACTTTTTTCTGTTCCCAAAAATCAAGAACCAATTACGCGATCAACGGTTTTCATCACCAAAAGAGGTTGTCGAAGAGTATGAAAAACGTGTATCTGACGTCACCACCGGAGGAGTGGCACATATGTTTTCAAAATTTGTTCAATCTTATGAAAAAGTGCATTGACGCATAGGGAGAATATTTTGAGAAACAATAAATTCATTTTTGACCATTATTAGTATTTTTTATTGATTCCGGAAACCTGTCGGACTTTTATATCAGTCATTGCATCATCTTATTTGTCCTATCATGGCATTGTCAAATACGCAAAAAGTAGACTTAATTGAAGCATATTTCCTTAACCGACGAAGCCCAACTAATGCGCTGAAGTGGTATGAGGAACGCTACCCAGACCGCGATTGAGGAAGTATGCTTCAATTAAGTCTACTTTTTGCGTATTTGACAATGCCATGATAGGACAAATAAGATGATGCAATGACTGATATAAAAATCCGACAGGTGCAAGAACCATGTTCGAAATTCAAAATTGTTCTGAAATACGAAATAATTTTGAATTGCTCATGAGAGCATGGAGTTCCTAAACTTCTTAATCGCTACAGTATTACTACTTCTTTAATATGCAATTAGAATCTAATAGAATGTTTGTAGAAGGAATTTTGTTTGTCCTGTTGTATGAGAATACTTTTTATCAAATTTGACTAACTTCCGCTGTTCAGATTTTTTTCATCCGATACAATAAATTGATCCTTACAAATGACTGCATGACTGCATCGATCGGCATCAAAAAAAAATTACCAACTTGATTCATTTTAAGGCGCTACTCACACTTGACCAAAAAAATTTTAATGCGAAAATGTTTTTCTTCGAAAACGAGCTGATGTTTTAAAAGAAACTGCAACTGTAACTCCTCTGGTTATGGGTGCTGCCGTACTGTTACAGTTAAAAAACACTGTATAATATTCCAGTAATATAATATTTTTTAAGTAAGTATTTATGAGTTGGATACCTGTGATTATGTTAAGAAAGAAAGAAAAGAAAAGCTTTTTATTTCGACCACCACAAGTATAACCTGACGTACCTATTTCGTTACCCGTAGTAGGTAGGTGATAATCGATATCGATACAGTCGTCTTGTATGCTCATTGGTACATCACTAAGTGAGTAGCGCTGTTATTTGAGCTTGCGATTAACAGCCAATGCATTATCGATCTTATACTTTGCTGTTAGAGACTATAACAAAAATCGTTAGCGACAGCGCCATCTGTTGTTGAGTGGCTGTGTTTTGTGGGTAATCAAGTAACAGCCATTGCATTATCAGTCTTATTTCTAATTAATAGAGACTAAAATAAAAATATTTTCTAAAGCGCCATCTTTTGCCGAGTAGAAGAAGTAAACTTAAATTTTTTGTTACTGTTTATTTTATTGAATTTTAAACCATGTTCCATAGTAGCTAAGGTTTTATATCAGTTAAATTCGTTTAATGGTTTTAGGCCTCTTTGAACATTCTCTTTCAACCAATTATAACTTTTATTTCTAAGTGTGCTAGTTTTTACATGTGTGAGTTTAGCTACGCTGGTTTTCTTAGTAAAAAGTCATCATGCTAGTTCTATTGTTTTTTATGTTCTGTGTTCCCTATACATTCAACAGTAGAAGTGTGAGTATCGAATTAGTTACGTCTTATTATTCATTCATAAAGATAATTCTTTATAATTATCGAACAACTCGAACACGTGAGGGTAGACCAAGCAATACATTTAGTGCTATCCCAGGGGAGGTGGACGTCTACAATTGCAGTGTTTACGTTGTAAATAAAACTGTTTTATTGTTGTCTGAATTAAATGATTTAATTATTAGTATTTTCCCGCTGCTGGGCAAAGGCCTCCCCCAACTCTTTTCACCTCTCGCTATCCTTGGCAGATTAATTCCCACCATTCCGTTTCGAATCCACTGTCACTGTCAAGTCTGATGTCATCGTCTGATGTCGGATATATAGGTTACAAAAAAATATTAAAGCTCCCGAGACCGGCGTGCCGTAAGTATTGCCTCTAATGGGCCTACCACACGCGCAAGTATCATCACAGTTTTGTCTGCGCAAGCCGGCTTGTACTCGGAACACCGTGCGTGCGGTTGGTAAAATTGTATCACGCGCCAAACCCATAGCGTGGCTTGCGCATTTTTCGACTTGTTTGAAATTTTACTTGCGCAGGCTCGGCCTGCGCGTACTTGCTTGCGTGTGTGGTTGCGTGTTCAGTGTTCAAGCCACAGATGAGGCTAGTTGTCGTGCGGTGAGGTACGTGGTCGTCCATCACAAAATGGCTGATTTGCGTTCCTACAATCGCGAGTTCATAACGGAATTTATAAATTTATACAAATCTCTGCCTGCATTATGGAAAATTAAATCAAAGGCTTATTTCGACCGAAATAAAAAGAATGATGCCTATGAACAGATGATAAATAAAATGAATGAGGTAAGTACAGAGTTTTTAAAGGAATTGTTCTATTTAACAGCTATTTTTTTGTCCACTTCGATCGTTTACGCTTTGACTTTTGCATAGACTTTTTTTTCACTAGCAAACATTTAAAATATACCAGCAGAAGAAATAGTTCCTCATTGGGAAACATTGTTTCCACGCCGAAGATTTTGACAAAAATGAGGCGCTTGTGCGTACTTAACTGTGCCGTGAGGTAGCTACGTCCGTGTTCAAGTTTGACAACAGATTTACCTGCGCAGTTATAACTGTGGTGATACTTGCGCGTGTGCCTTTAAGGTCCGGCGCTCACTGCCGGCATGGCATGGCAAGGATTTTTGTACGCGTTAATGATTTTAAATCTTATTTTAACACCCTTAGCGCTAACATTTCGGAATGCCACGGTATGCCACAGCCTGTCGCGGCATCCCCCGGTCTCTGTGTGATATCAACGGAATGTGAGTGCTATGCTTGTTAAAATAATATTCAAAATCATTTCCGCGTACAAAAATTCTTTGCCATGTCATGCCGTCAGTCAGCGCCGGCCCTAAGGCACTTGTCTCACCGCGATGAGCGAGAAGCGAGTAGAGCTAGAAACTAGAAACGAGTTGGCGAGCAGCGAGAAGCGAGTGAAGCGAGTGCGGCGGGCGATACTCATCATCCCACGGCGTGTGTTCTGACCGCCAAGTGAGCATCACTGAGCGAGTATCGCTGAGCGAGTGTTGAAGTCGCTGCGACAAAATAGTGGAGAGCGAGTTCTCGCCGGCAGTAAGTATGACCGGCCAGCGATCAACTATTAATATACGTGTCTTTTTTACTGACACGGAATCTATATCTGTTCCGTATCGGAATGGATTAGTAATAGATCACATAATTTGGAGGGTACACACGGCTACACATAAAGCTATACATTTCCAGTATAAGCTGCCCTCGTATTGTGTAGGCTTTTCGTAGAATGAGAGGTCAGGTTATACTGGAATTGTATAGCTTGATGTGTAGCCGTGTGTACATCAATCCTCATTTTTCTACCCTGATTGGCTGAGCGAAGTGACATACCAAGGTGTCTGTCAACGCGTTCCTACGGGCCGACCAGTTATCATGCGCGACTCTCAGGGAAAGCACCTACCAAATATCAATTAGTGTATAAGTAGCGGTACGAAACTTTAGCGCTGACCGGTATTGCGCAGAAGTAAAAAATAAGGTACCTGAGGGGGGCTAGCGGGATGAAGGGCGGGCGTGCGTAGCGCCGATTGGCTCTCCAGTCGCAATCCGTCCCCCGCACTGATACGACACCCCGCGCACATCCAGTGTACAGTCGCGTTCTTAATTGTATTGTTATTGCTGTTATTTGAATTTGTTTGTTAAATACAGTTTTTTAAGTTTGTTTGTGACTTTAAAGTGAATATGCCTAGAAGAAATACTGTTTTGAAAAGACAGGCAAGGAAAATGGTTTATGACGAGAATTGTTTTTTAAAAAGGGAACCTATGAATTAATTGATTCTTTGAAACAAATCAAAAGTGAGATTGATGAAGCTACAAGTACTTTACTCAGTCATTCGGACAGCAGCACTGTAAATTTGAGCCAGATAAAACAAACTGCCGAAATTATTAAGGCGGGAAAAATTTAATTAAATGGCGATTTAGGGAAAATCCAAAAAAGGACAGCAGCGTCTATAAATACGTCAATTGCAACGGTAAGGAACATCTCCAAATAAGCCAATAGTGGCTATTGTATTGCTTGAGCGACAGTACCCATGCGCAGCTATCCATTCTGCGTATCGTTCAGCGCTAGACTCACGTGCCGCGACTTATACAGCGCCGTCCGGTAGTCAAGTGGTAGTTTTCGCGCGTTTTACATCCCTCAAGAAGACGATATACATCTACTATCAACCACAGCAGGCTATGGATAGAGGAATTCCGGAGTTCCTAAGGGCATGCGGCACGCAAGACAGAGTAAACCAAGGTTAGTCGCTCTCGCATCGCCCTTTATTCAATTCCCGTACAATATCTTTTGTTCGTTTCTTGAGCGATATTTATAATAACGTACCTAGGTATTAACCTCTATTTTTGATCATATTTATATTCATAAAATTGTTATCATAGTTAGTTAAATATTAAAATAACAGTGAAAACTGGACTAGAGACAGAACATAAACGCACGCGCATACACACACACACCCACACACTTTTACACATACGCACCCGCAACTTACGCATACACACCCGAACGCGTACACACACCCACACACGTACACACACTTTTATATATCATATTAATGCATGTCTAATTATTAAGTTAAGTAAATTGTAAAATAAGTATCTGTAACCAATAAAAATACTCTTGGATATGGAAGAGCGGAGCCTTCTAACACAAGTTTTTATACTTAAAAGAAGGTTCCAACCTTAAAATACTAGGTAAAAAACTATATGTTACGAAATAAAAAGATATAGTTTTTTTTTGAGCGAGATAATAGTTGATATCTAGCTAGTGGCTTACTCGCCGGCGGTGAGACAAGTGCCTTACGGTATAACCTGATTACAATTCATACTCCAAATAGGGATAAAATAAGTATGTACGTGACTTTGTTGCTGTGTTTATCCGATGATTCATAATGTCGTTGTTATTCTATAGTATTTTCGTCAAATACAATAATACCTACACTTCACTCATTCATAAGAATGCGTGAATCCCGTATGTATACAATGGGCATTACCAACACCTACAAACTGTTTACCACTTTACAATCGACACGAATATTAAGTATATATAGGTATTTTACTTAGTATGTTCCTAACGGGTAATACCAGAAATTACTCAACCGATTCTGAAAATTATTGTACTGATAGAAAACTACACTATCAGAGAATGCTATCCATACTAATTGTATAGCAAATTGTATAACTTGGGCAAATCGGCGTTGTATGTATGTATGTTTGTTTGTCCGAGGATAACTTTCGAAGCGTTGATCCGATCATCGTGAAATTTGATACATAGGTAGGTAGTGATCGCGCAATTTTGGTGTGACTAAATGAGCTGAAAATTGTTGGGGGTTGTTGAGATATTGGGGTTCAAGAGGGGTAAAAATAAAAAGAAAATGAGACTGTTAGGTCAAGTGGGGCGTCAAATGAAAGATCTTTATTAATACATATAGATTCCGTTTTTATTTTTAGTAAAGTCTTTATAGTTTTTGAGTTACTAGCCATACAAAAACTGAACTTTGACAAAATTTGGTATGCGTAGGTATAGCTTAAGTGACACAAATATAGGCAAAAGTCTGAAATCCAGAATAACTGCAATTTGTACCCAAAAAAAAATTAACCATATAAAATGACCTGCCGTTACCTGTAATTTGAATTAAACTGGAGGCCAAGCTCGTTGGTTATTATTTCGGCACTATTTTGATAATCAAAGATTACCAATAATATATTTTTATTTTAATCAGAGACTCGCGAGATCTCCGTTCGGGGCAAAATAAATTCGAAAGTAACTCTCGTCTGTCTCTCTATCCGTCAATCCAAGTCATAATCTCTGACGATACGTCAGATCTCCACGATAAAGGCGTGCCTAGTGTGGAGATCACTAAAATATTTTTACTTTAAATGTATATCTACCTACCGACTCTGTCTAACACACTGGTATTTACTACATGCCAAGTTTCATCGAAATCGGTTCAGCCGTTCCGACGTGATCGAGTAACGAACAAAGAAACATTCAAACTTTCGCATTTATAATTTCAGTGTGATTTTTTATAACATACCACTCTTTGTGTCTCCAGATCAGCCTTGTTCCCGACGATGAGCATGGGGAACTCATCCCGGTCCTTCACCCGGAGGATCTGTTTATGAAACTTGTACAGCTCGTCGAAGCTGGCGTGGTCGGCCACCGAGAACACGAGGAGGAAGCCTTCGCCTGACCGCATGTACTGCTCCCTCATAGCGCTGAACTCTTCTTGACCAGCCGTGTCCAGTACTGCAAACATTAAGGATGAGTGATGAGTTTTTAACATGATACTTAATCTATAATATAAAAATGAATCGCAAAATGTGTTGGTAAGCGCATAACTCAACAACGCCTAGACCAATTTGGCCAATTCTTTTTTTGTTGTATTTCTTATTGTCAAGAGAAGGTTCTTATGAAAGAAAAAATTAAGAAAATTGCGCGCAAAATTAGAAAATTTAACCACCATATAAAATTATTTATAATCTAACCTAAGCGCTTTTATAATGTAACCTTATGACGTTTGACATAGAATTGACAGAATGCGTGCTGCAAATATCGTCAAAGAGGATGTAAAAAAAATGAATATCGTTTGAAACAGATGCTTCGGTAGGAGTTATCCCGAGATATATTGTCTATATATATAAAAATTAATTGCTGTTCGTTAGTCTCGCTAAAACTCGAGAACGGGTGGAGCGATTTGGCTAATTTTGGTATTGAATTATTTGTGGAAGTCATTCATTTTCTCATACATAATGATGGCCGGGGACAACAATTGACAATTCTACTAGGGTGACTTATATTGACAGCCCGCGTTATACCTATGCATGTCAAGCCGATACGAAGTTCGGCGGGACCACTAGTTCTTAATAGATTACAATAAACATAAATTTATTAACATAAATAATATACAATTACAAGACTATAATATATTAGAGAAACAGTTACATCATCTAAAGACCGTTGCAAACGATCTATAGATAGCTCAACTACTTCAGAACACTACCCGGCGGAAGTGTCCCCAAGACACTGGCTGCATTGCGCAGCTTATGCGTTGACCCAGATAAGCGCCAGCTCTCAGATCACACGTCGCATAGACCAGACGCCCAGAAAGAATTTTGAAAACGCGATGGGCCTCCGTACCCCATGGACCCAGGGTGCTTGACCTCAAATGGCTCAAATAGATATTTACCATGATTTGTGAGTTTTTGAACATGTAACTGCATCGAAATATCGGGATACTCAAAAACTCACAAATCATAATAAATATACAGTTTATAGGGTTCCGTACCCAAAGGGTAAAACGGGACCCTATTACTAAGACTCCGCTGTCTGTCCGTCTGTCACCAGGCTGTCATGGCGTCTCATGAACCGTGATAGTTCGACAGTTGAAATTTTCACAGATGATCTATTTCTGTTGCCGCTATAACAACAAATACTAAAAACAGAATAAAATAAATATTTAACCCCTTATATATTTATTGAAGACGAACACGAATGACGTAAGACGCACGCACCCAGACAGATGGGCAACGATCGTCACACAGTGGGTGCCTGAAGACGGGCGACGATCTCGATGCCTTCGAGACAGATTGGTGAATTTGGCACGCGAGCAAAAGTCCTGGAAGACAGTGGGGGAGACCTTTGCCCAGCAGTGGGATGACATAGGTTGGAAAAAAAATATATTATATTCTGTTTTTATTCTCCCATACAACAAACGTGATTTTTGATGATAACGGCAACAGGTAAGTAGACACTTGAAATGTTCACAGAATATTTAGTTATATATTCACTTTAAAAATAAATAATAAAATTAAAACAAATATTTAAGGGGGGCTCCCATACAACAAACGTGATTTTATTGCTAGTTTTTATCCAACTCTGATAAATAAGCCGATAAGTATGTTAATTTTATTGTGTTTTACAATGATGTCAGCTCCATCCATAGTACGCACGACATATCAGACTATACCTTTCCCGTATATGCTGACCTCTCATTGTAAGAAAAGCCTCTTGTGAAGTCAGCTTATACTGGAAATGTATAGATTGGCTAGAGATTGTGTGTACTCCTTCCCTTCATACATCACTATCCAGTATGTTAGCATCTTCTCATGATTGTCCAGCTAACACGCTCAGAACAGGCCTACATTCTTGCTTAACTTCCACATTTCTTGAAAACTTTTTTGTTCCGAGCAACGAGGAAAAGTTTCACAATGAATAACAGAGATTATTTTACCAAGGAGGAAGTTTCCAATTGTGATGATGTTGAATTTGTTTACTTAAAAGGAAGTCTCCAATTATGATTGTATTGTATGATAGCATAAAGTAGAATTATGAACGGAAAGAATATAGTATTTAGAATAGATATTAGAACTTTAACATTGTGTTTTGTATTCAGAACCAAACTAAAAGATACACGCCATTTGAGTTTAGTCACAAAACTGTTTTATTCAGATACCCACCATCAATTAATAATCAGCTGTCAAATACATAACACAAACTAAATGTGTAAAAAACAAGGTCCTATTTGCTTCTGTTATTTAGCTATATTTAATTATGTTAAAACACGCACTCACTAGCACAAAACCAAATCCCGCATTATCGAAACCTGGTGTCTGTACAAACTTAGTATAGGATTTAAGATATCATTGAACTATTGTATAACCAGCTTGTTGTATTAAATATACAATAGTACACTAAATAACTGAATATTTTGTGATTGAAATTTATTTTCTTTATGTTTTGTTATGTATTCTAGGATCATTCAAAAGAACAACCAGCCTTGTTTCTCACCTGTCTTTCCTGGCTTGGTCCCGGAGGAACAGGCAGTAAAATGTTACTGCCTTGGAACTGCCTATAGAAAAGTGGTATCTCCTAATATAAATATAATAAACATATTTTTTGCCTAAAAGGAGCTCCTAAACCCGGAATTACTACCAAACTTTATTATTATTATTTATTACTTACCCAAAATAATCTATTTTATTTAAGTATTTGTTAAAAAATCTATGAAGAATAAGGAAAAATATTCTTTTACTACCAGAAAATCTGTGTTTTTAATGAGTAGTCTTTGAACAGTTGAAAAATTTATAGCTCAAATGTATACTTAAGACCTTCACAGATATCAACAGGTATAACATAAGGCCTATTTAATAACAAGTGGCCACATTCTTAGGTATTAGCCTTGTTTCCACCTACTTAAACCGCCAATTTAGGAACAAATAAAAGTTAGGGACTAACTTACTGTCTAATTTCGCAGGAATATCATCAATAACACATTGCTTTGTGTAGCTATCTTCAATCGTAGGGTCGTAATCTGTGACGAAGTAACTCTGGAACATGAAATACGGGCATTACAGCACCAGATGCAGGAGACTGTGGGCGTTTAGCCTTCTTGAGGCCTTGACAGTGTCTTACTTAGAAACTATTTTTGTGGATGAACACACTACGGATTAAACACTTTGTTTTTCATAAATTAAGGACTAAATGGTCAAATAAGTTAACGCAGGAGGTGCTTAAGGTACTTGTAAGAAAGGTTTCTATGTGTATTTGGTTTTATTACGAGAAATAGATACCTGAATGAATTGAATAGTGATCGCACTCTTTCCGACACCGCCGCCGCCGACAACGACGAGTTTATACGTCTGTGCTTGGTTTGGTCTATCACCTGGTCGAGACATTTTGTCTAAGGGACTGTTATAATTATTACAGCAGTGAAAAGTAGCAAAATATTCTTAATTTTCTAATTTCAGCACCACTTCACCCACTGATGACTCAAACAAACCTTGACAAAAATTTGACAAATATTTTTATGAGAATGAAGAGTGAAAGAGAAAAAAACACATGTGAAGATAAGGTGTAAGAGGGATAGCGAATTACGTTTCGTTTGTGTTATTAGATTGTAATTTGTATTAGCCTAAAATGTAAACTAGCCATTATTCAACTCCTAAAATTAAATTAATGCAGATTAAATCAATGGCTAGAATTAATAATAATTAGGGATATTTAGGGATCATGGTGGATAGCACAAACTTGGGGAAGCATAAACCCAAGAATGGGTGCAGTCAGGCTGTCGATGATGATGATGATGATGATGGATGAGGGATATTTAAATAAAAATGTTATAAATTATAATTAAAAAAAAACAAAAATATTGGGGAACGCTAACGGATTTAATGCAGGTGTTAATAATTTTATCAGGTTAATTTTACCTTGTTTTTACCTTTTCAAATAGAAAAATCCACATACCTACACACAAAGTACTATTTTTGAAGTCTTTCATACTGCAGTTAAAAAATAAATGTTTCAAAGTATAGGGACCACTGATTAAAACTAATCTGCTGCGTAGAATAAAACGCTATCTTCAAGGTTTTGCTAGTTTTTATCAGACTGCCTCAAACTAGGAGTTTTTAGGGTATTTTGTTTTCTGTACACGAGAGTGACTTCTTTAATGTTTCAATATTTGGAATTTTGTTTTTTAAATTAAAACTTCTTTAGGCACGCTTGACTTGGGGAGTAAGCTGGTGACTGCGTTACGAAAATTGCGAACGGAAGTTGAGAGGTAGATATACGTTAGTGAAAATAGAAAGAGAGAGAGAGTTACGTATCGTATAATTTTTAAACGGTAATGAGCGAGTGCGAGTTGCGAATATCCAGAATGAACATAGACTGATCGATCTACAGACGTGTGGTAAATTTTGCAATTGAACTACTTTATTTAAATTAGTATTTTTAAAATTAATTTTACTTCAGTCGTGTGGTATACAGTGTTTTTTTTTAACTGTAACAGTACGGCAGCACCCATAACCAGAGGAGATACAGGTACAGTTTATTTTAAAACATCAGCTCGTTTTCGAAGAAAAACCTTTTGGCATTAAAATTCTTTTGGTCTAGTGTGAGTAGCGCCTTAAAATGAATCAAGTTGGTAATTTTTTTTTGATGCCGATCGATGCAGTCCTTTGTAAGGATCATTTTATTGTATCGGATGAAAAAATCTGAACAGCGGAAGTTAGTCAAATTTGATAAAAAGTATTCTCATACAACAGGACAAACAAAATTCCTTCTACAAACATTTTATTGAATTCTAATTACACATTAATACTGTAGCAATTAAGAAGTTTAGGAACTCCATGCTCTCATGAGCAATTCAAAAACATTTCGTATTTCAGAACAATTTTGAATTTCAAACATGGTTCTTGCACCTGTCGGACTTTTATATCAGTCATTGCATCATCTTATTTGTCCTATCATGGCATTGTCAAATACGCACAAAGTAGACTTAATTGAAGCATACTTCCTCAATCGCGGTCTCGGTAGCGTTCCTGATACCACTTCAGCGCATTAGTTGGGCTTCGTCGGTTAAGGAAGTATGCTTCAATTAAGTCTACTTTTTGCGTATTTGACAATACCATGATATGACAAATAAGATGATGCAATGACTGATAGGTATAAAAGTCCGACAGGTGCAAGAACCATGTTTGAAATTCAAAATTGTTCTGAAATACGAAATGTTTTTGAATTGCTCATGAGAGCATGGAGTTCCTAAACTTTTTAATCGCTACAGTACTAATATTTCATTAATGTGCAATTAGAATCTAATAAAATTTTACTTAGAAAACTTTCGTGATTGACTTCAATCATTATTATAAGTACGGGATTTATCACGTACCGTCTTATCGGTGTTTCGACCGACAATGTTTCGGTTCAATTCGTGAACCTTCATCAGGGTGAGTGCGATCCGCTCCGAATAACGTCTCGCCTCGCACTGATAGGATTGATCGCATTGATTATTCGGAGCGGATCGCACTCACCCTGATGAAGGTTCACGAATTGAACCGAAACATTGTCGGTCGAAACACCGATAAGACGGTACGTGATAAATCCCGTATTTATAATAATGATCTAATAAAATGTTTGTAGAAGGAATTTTGTTTGTCCTGTTGTATGAGAATACTTTTTATCAAATTTGACTAGCTTCCGCTATTCAGATTTTTTTCATCCACTACATTATAATGATCCTTATAAAGGACTGCATCGATCGGCATCAAAAAAAATTACCAACTTGATTCATTTTAAGGCGCTACTCACACTTGACCAAAAAAATTGTAATGCCAAAATGTTTTTCTTCGAAAACGAGCTGATGTTTTAAAATAAACTGCACCTGTATCTCCTCTGGTTATGGGTGCTGCCGTACTGTTACAGTTAAAAAAAATAACACTGTATAGTACACTCGTTTTTTTTAATTAATTTTTTTTGATAGATTTTTTTATTGTCACTATCAACACCACATTTGACATTGTCATTGTCAAATGTTTCAGTGACTGACATCAGTTTTTTGTGGTACTTATTGTCTAGCGCGTCGTTTATACGATAACGCTGACAATTGCCGCCACGTTCACCTTAACGCCATCGCTCGGTTGCACGCACGGCCACCTGACATTCGAACTCCCTGGCGTCCATTACCGCGGGAGCTCCTGTGCTCACCATCCTCTCCATAGCGTATACCACAAGAGGACCAACGTTTGCTAAGACATCGGCCACGTAACGTCTGAGAGGCCATACTGCAAGCCAGGATGGCCCTCCGGATATCAGCCCGTGACAGAGATAGTCGTCTCTGACGTTGAAGCAGGGTTAAGCACGAAAGTTCGACCCTTACCCACACTTTCCAAACAAAAATGGTCGAAGTGTGGAAGACCCATGATGATGACACCAGCTAGTTACAACAGTCAGTGTCAAATTCAATTTGGTAGTTTCAGTTCAGACAGTTTCAGCAGTGTTGGCAATTTAGCGACTTTGTCGCTAGATCTACCAACGTTTCGTATTCTACAACGGCTTAAATTATGTGTCTAGCGACATAAAAATCTAGCGACTATTCTAACGACTTCTAGAGTTTAAATACCAATTAATGTGCTAAATAATATTGGGACAAATGAATAATGAACCAAATGTTACAAAACTACCCGCAATTATCTTTTATTTTGTACAAACTTTTGTATCACTTTTAACTTTGTTATTAGTACGATCAGTCCAACAATTTCGTAAATAATATTTTTAATTTTCTCTATAAGTGAATTGTAATTCTTTGAGAAATAAATATCTTAAACCACATATTAATTTATCAAACGTACATAGCAGCCGCAGCCATCAATTTATACAGATATTAACAGATAATAACTCCAGTTCCAGAACGGACACATCAGATTTTCAGATTATTAGCGATAGTTCTGAAGAAACGTTTTCATCATTTTTAGTATTAAGTTTAATTTTTTATTTGTGAAATAATACATTTTTTATTTGGTGTCAACTAATAATATTTTATGTTATATTTTAATTTACGGCGTAGGACGTCCACCTACAAGATGGGCAGACGACTTGGTAAGAACCGCAGGTCGGCGTTGGATGCAGGCCGCTTCCAACCGCAGTTCCTGGAGATCAATGAGGGAGGCCTTTGTCCAGCAGTGGACGTCCTACGGCTGATATCATGATGATGATATTTTATTTTTAGTATTAACTTCTTGACTTTTCAAGATTACAAATATTATTCTGTGTAAGTAAATCAAATTATTTTCATTTATTCCAACAGACCAGAAAACATTGCCCCATTCTACCGTGCGAACAATATAACAATATAGAATTAGATACCATAAAACAATATAGAATTAGAGGTACGTGAAAAAATTGTGCTCAGTTTCCATCCCTAACGCTCAGTTTACTGGGATCATTTAGCGACTTCTAGCGACTTTTGATCTATGTCCATAGCTAGCGACATCATGCGACTTTTACGTACGTTAACGACTTTTTGACATGTAGAGTTGGCAGCACTGAGTTTCAGTAATCAGATGGTAATTAGCGATGGAATATTTGAGGGGTATAGAATCAAATGCAGCTAAGAGCACAACCTTTAAATTCTGACAAATTAAAAAAAAATATTCTGTCCATATAAATATTCATATTTTCCTATCTGTTTGAACATTAAACAGTTTATTAAAATGCAATTTTTATTTAACGTAAGTATTATATCAATAGGTTAAGAGATGAGACCGCAATTTAAATAAAATGAATTCCATAAGCTGCTTTTGATTCCAATTCATTTTATAAGATGTATTTGTTCCTGACAATTCATCACCTAGCTGTTTTTGATACCAACCGACAATGATATTGACATTTGCTGCGAACCTTAGTGATGTGCTAAAGTTAAATCTTCGTCGATATAGCTCTTTGAATTTTATTATTTTCGACGTTTTAGGGACTTGGACGTTATAAGAAGTTTACACTGTATACGATCGATGTTTTTTGTCTGTTTGATCATAACATGGATAAATATGATTAAAACACGTGTGTATTTTATCAGTTTTTTTATTTTTACAGTAGTAGTAAGTATGCGAAAATAATAAGACCAAGGACCTGTTTAATAATTAGACTTATTTGTGAAAATCAGACAAACAGAATTTTTTAAACCACTAATAAAGGCGGTTCTTCGTGAGGTTCACAGTAGAGTTCACCTTCACGATCTTCTTCATTTTCATCTAAAGACTCAGTGGTAAGAATATTCGTATAATATTCAAGGCTAGGCAATGTCTTCCAGTCGTTTCCAAAGTGCTTTTGCAAGAGTTTGTTGACGTCTTCCAGTTTTGCTGATTTCACATTAATGAGACCAGGGTTGATTATTGTAGGATTTATGTCTGAGATGTTCTTATTCTTTTTGCATACATGTTGGAACGTGCTTAGATCTGATTTATAATAAAGTTCCCCTCTAATCAAGGCATTACCAAGTCGCTTTGATCGTTTGATTATGAATCTTTTAGAAAGAGTTACTTTGAATAAGACTGCCGGGTGCTTTCATTACCGACTGAACAGCTTTTCGCCAATCGAAAACTTCAAAAGTATTAATTAAATTTGTGACAGTTGCGTGGTTTTTCATAACTTCAGTATACTCTTCAGGGTCTATAACAACTTCCATTTTTCTCAACTCTTTTTCTATGTTGCCAAAAACCCGATCAGCTGGCATAAAAGAATGCCCTGTTACGGGAAAAATAAGTTCTATTGTCGTATTTTTATTTTGACCCACGCAACCTTCGGCTATTAAGCGGATACGCGTGATATTGGTCAAGTCCGTTTTATTTAAATGATGAAATACCACCGACGCTATTTCATTTGATCCTTTACAGTGAACGTCTTCTGTCCAAATATAGCAAAACACGTTGTTTTTATTCAAAGGATCCTTTGAGCTACCTTCAACCACAGTTGCATTGTATAAATACAATTGCCTGCTGTAATAACAAATTTGATCTGGAACCTTAGGGAGTGGAAGATTTTTTTGACAATCAAATGAGAATGTTTTCATGCCTTCCTGTTTTTCCTTGAGAAAAGTATAAAATGCGTTAGCTCGGAGGCGATGGACTCTTTGTTGTATCCTCAGATCGTTTCGCTTTGATTCGTCCTTTTCAATTTAAAATCGCTCAGCAAAATTCAAACAGGTGGAACACAATCACGTACGTGGATTGCCGAAGCCGAGGTTATAATTCTCGTTAAATATTTGACAAAAGTATGACCTTTTTATAGCCGTGTGTGCAGTTTCCGCAATGAACATTTTATACAGCTTATTTATATTTAGCGTACTTGGCAAATATCGTCTGGCGGAGCTGCTACCACGGCAATAGTGGCTGTCTGAACATTTTAAAGAATTGATGTATGCTTGAATTTCATCTTTCTTCCATTCGTATAAGTGAGTTTTATGGTTCCCTCCTCGTCTCTCAACAGGCATAGTTCCATCACGAAAAAAGTTTGCAATAACATACTGTACTCGGTGTTTTGTTATGTTCAAACATCGCAAAAACGTATTTTGACTGACAGGAATAAGTTTTTTGTTGGCATAAATATGATATTTTATTGTGAACTCACGTCCTTTTCTTGATGTGTTTACTTTGCGTCGTTTTACAGGTAGACCATTGTAACACTTTAAGATAATAGCGTCTTGCGATAATTTGTCAGTGTTTTTATAAAATAATTTATGAAAATGCAATAAGTCCTTCATTTTAAGCAACTTGCACTTCAATCTTTTCTCATGGTTACAGGTGGGTCGCCGTGGCAAATCTTGTGATGAATATCTGAAAGGAGATAGTAAATTGTATAATTTTAGCACCTTTATCGTAGAAAATTTATCAAAAAACTACTGATTTTTTTTTTTTTTTTATAAATTATAGGCTAGCGTTTGACCACTATCTCGCCTGATGGTAAGCGATGATGCAGTCTACGATGGTACACGCTTGCCTAGAAGAAACCTATTCACTCGTGACTTGAAGATCCCTAGGTTGTAGTTATCAGGAAACACAGACTTAGGAACACGCATTCGTCACGGAAGTTGTAGATACTCAGTGTGCGTCCCTATAAAGTGTAGTATATGTGAAAAGGGGGGCTAAAATAGCCTAAAATTGTTCGACAGAAAAAAAACATTTATAAAAATAATGAATTAAAATAACTGCAGAATTGAATGAATTCAAATTAAATTACACTGTCATTAAATTAAAAGTAAGATAGAAATTAAAAATAAATTACATATTTAAAGTAAAAATATCGTGAGTCCTCATAAGTAACATGCCCCATCACTAAACTTACCGCTCCTTTTTCTTTAGATTTCGCTTCCAAGTCTCTGGGTTTTTTCCTTTTTTTCGCGCAGTTTTCGATGTCACAGGAGTAACGTTTACTTCCATTATAATTATGGAACACAAATTTATCTTACTAACTTCAGAAAAACACTCAAATCTTATTTAAAATCAAGTAAATCTGCAGCACTTCTAGTACGACGAACACCATAGACGCCATATTAGTTTCGACGCCATCGCCTCGCTGTGATTGGTCGATTCCGATTTGAGCTGTCTTTGATGTTTACATGCCGTTTTTTAGCTGGCTTTGATCCCAATGGAGATTTATAAACATCTTTTTGTATTATTTTAAGCTAGGTTTGATTCAAAATTATAAGTTGAGTTCATAGACAATCAACAGACGTTTATTTTTGCATTCATAGTTCAGATTTTAAAAAATATGCAACGAGCTGCTTTTGATTCTATACCCCTCATTTCACAGGTAGCATGTGAAAAATCATATGAATGAAATTTCATTTGTAGCATCTGCTACTTTCGTTCGCATAACCTGCGAAAAATCATTCATATGAAATCACTTCGGGTTTCATCGTTCGCAGATCGTAGTCATTCGGGTCTGCTAAAAATCGCGGATTGTAACGCAGATGAGTCGAGTCGTTCGCTCTTGGCGGACGGAACTCGGGAGCTAGGCGGGGCTCGTCGAGCGTTTTCGTAAATTGCATGTCATTCGTTTTTTTTCGGAAGACTTCGGTTAGTTTCGTGTCGTGCACTGCTATTTAATTAGGCCTACCTACCAAAGCGTGCGTGCGAGATAGAGCGCAATACTAAATAACTTCCAAAAAATACGTATCGTATAAACCATTCCGCCATCTATTGAGTCTATGAAAAATTTTTGTTTGATTGTTATTTGTTGAACGCAACAGAGTTTAGAAACGCCTCCATTTATATTTCTAAATAGAGCCACGAAATAAACTAATTGGAATTTGTCGTGGTTTCATATGAAAATATTTTTCTTTAGACTATTATCATCCCGATAATATATTATACTCTTTTCGTTATTTTATTTATTTGTAACAAATATATGTACTCATAATAAATTAAATACGCCATTATGTATATTATTACATATTGTCAGTCCCAAGCCTGTTCAAGTATGAGGGAAAGTTCATTGTAAATAAATACTTAGTAACTGTTTAAATTATTATACACACGGCTTCACATCAAGCTATATATTTCCACCATAAGCTGACCTCGCATTGTGTAGGCTTTTCGTAGAATGAGAGGTCAGCTTATACTGGAAAAGTATAGCTTGATGTGTAGCCGTGTGCACATAAAAATAATGAACCTTTAAATTTTAATACGCCATTATGTATATTTTTACATAGGTATTGTCAGCACCGACCACTTTAGTATGAGGGACAGTTCATTGTAAATAAATACTTAGGTGTATCTATAGTAAGTCAGTAATAAATAGACAAAGGAATATTGAAATAAATCTGACCTTCTTGCCATAATTAACCATGTCGTCGAGGTCTAAATTCATTAAATGTCACTGTCAGTCACTTCAGACAGTAGTACACCACACAACGTCATAACGTCACTCAGTTCAAGAAAGAACAGCGAAAAATAATTGCTTGTGATTTTTCATATGTGAAATAGCAATAGCAAGTGTAACATCATAATGAAAAATCATTGCCTGTGATTTTTCACAGATGAAATAGCAGTGAAAAAATTTAATCATTTCATCATATGAATTAAAAATAGCAATCATTCCATGCCTAATGGTAATCAGTTGCTGTCCGTTTGTCGTTGTTTTGTATATTAATTTTTTAAAACAATATTTTTTACTTAGGGAGTGAATTAAAACTCAACACAAACATGTTTTCCACGAGCTCTCAAAGAAAATTCTGGACTTTTAGTGATGAAAGTGAACTCGCTCGTCTCAGAGATAAACACAACGAAGCTTTCATCTTGAGACACGGAGGACACATCGACGAATTCCAACGACTGAACTTCTTCCTCTCTCCGGAGGAGGAAAGATTGCTCCTGAAACAGTATGAGCTGCACCTTAAAGAATTCTGCAAGCGATTCAGCCCGCCAATGCCTAAAGGAGTAGTCGGAACCGCATTTCATTACTTCAAAAGGTTTTACCTGTACAATTCCTCAATGGATTACCACCCGAAAGAGATCCTTGCTACTTGCGTTTACTTGGCTTGCAAAGTAGAAGAGTTCAACGTGTCTATCGGCCAGTTTGTCGCCAATATCAAGGGAGACAGAGACAAAGCTTCGGACATTATTCTAAACAATGAATTACTACTAATGCAGCAATTGAACTATCATTTGACGATTCACAACCCATTCCGACCTGTAGAAGGTTTTCTTATTGACATAAAGACACGCTGCTCACTCGCCAATCCGGAGAGACTAAGAACAGGCATTGATGAATTCTTGGAGAAAGTTTTTCTAACTGATGCATGCCTAGTCTATGCACCATCACAAATAGCATTAGCAGCTGTACTCCATGCTGCTAGCAAAGAACAGGAAAATCTCGATAGCTATGTCACAGAAATGCTTTTCCGAGATGCTGGACCCGATAAACTTGCAATACTGATTGAGGCAGTTCGTAAAATCCGTTCTTTAGTCAAAATGGTGGAAAGCCCAGCCCGAGAACGTGTCAGACTTATCGAAAAGAAATTGGATAGATGTCGGAATCAGGATCATAATCCTGACAGTGAGATTTATAAGCGACGGATGAGGGAGACTCTTGATGAAGACGACATAACACCAGTGAGCAGGATGTCCTTGGACACAAGTGGAGTCGCTGAAGTGCTGTCTCCATCAGCTTCTTAGAATATGACTACAGATTTTAATATAGGTTTAGAAGATAATAAAAAATATTTTTTATCTTATATGACATAATTTTTACTTGATGGTTTCTTTTTATAATTCTTAGTAATTGTTAGGCTGGTTTACATATTACAGTTACTAGGCAAAAAAGTTTATTAACCAATTCAAATCTTGGATTAGTATAATTGATATGATTGAGATATGTATTATTAATATAGTCTTTGGATAGGAGGCCCTCTTAGTGCTACTCCACTGGTTGACAGAATGTATCATAGAGAAATATAAGTAGACTGGGAAATCTATTCTCTTTGATACAACTTGTAATGTTATTCCCACTGGACAATATCAAGTTTACAATGTGTAAGTATAAAATCGTATAACATGATATTTAATTTTGGAATTTACCGTGATGACAAACTAATGTTTTTTTGTTTAATTAGGTATATTATTATAGCAATTAACCTGTACGTTAAATAGATAATAACTGTAAAAATGCCAGTAGCAGTAGGCACCCATCCAATTATTGACCAAACGGCGCATCGCTTAAGACTAAGCTATACTATGAGCTATCTAAATTTTAAGTTTTAGTCTCAGCACCGGTTTGATGGTGTCTGTGAAATTATAGGATCTCTAATTCTATAGTTATAAAAGAAAGGTTTCAAACTTTGCTGAAATTACTAGTTTTATATATAATCCTATGTCTAGTGCCTATGTCTCAATCCAGGTATTAGGAAATCTGTATAAATATGTATACTTACCTAATTTCACTGAAATCTGTCCAGCCGCCTAGCCGTTACGACGTGATAGCGTAACAAACAAACTTTTGCATTTAATTTATTAATTAGGTTCCCAATGATTAATTACAATAATACAGACATATTAAAATAAAACACTATAGACGCGCTCCATGTGCTCACTCTGTGAAGGCAACCACACCTAACACAGGCAAACATACATTTATAATCCTTGTCTAATTATTAGGTACTAGCTGACCAATCCGCAGCTTCGCACGCGTAGTTTTTCAATAAAAACATTACCCTCCTTCAGTGCAGTTGGGTAAAAAGTAGCTTATGTTACTCAGGGTGAATGTAGCTTTCTAATGGTGAAAGAATTTTTGAAATCAGACCAGTGGTTTTTGAGTTTATTCATTACAAACATACACACAAAAATACAAATCTTTCCTCTTTATAATAGTACGTATAGTATAGAAGTAGGTATAGATTCTTTTCGTACGACCAGTTTTCGAAGTCGCCCGAACGACACCTCTGGCAGATATTTGGCTTACCTAGATTCTTACCTAGACTTCAAAATAAAAGTGCCAAGTAAGTATTAATATTCATTTATTGATTACAATATAATACTTAATACACAATAGAACACATCGACTCTTCTTTCACCTGATAAGTGCTTACATTTTTATTTCAGTAAAATTAGTACCAATTATCACACCAAATATCATTAAATAAGAAAGGTTAATAATTAGAATGAACGTGGTATCCATTTTGTTGCATTAGTGGAAGCCATTTTGTTGTGCATTCAAAGTTTTTCAAGATATCTTCAGGGCTTTAGGCAAAACAAAAGTTTCTCAGCTTCTCCCTAAAAATAATTAAGATGATTAATTAATCAGTCATGACGATTAATGACGGTAACCATAGATAATTTTTTTGGTCATACATAAGTTTTTAGTACCTACAACATTACACAATACCTCCTTCGTAAAAGTTGAACCATTGAATAGAATAGATAATATTAACCACCTCCTTGGTGCAAGCGAATAACCAGATGGCATGCCGGAGATTGCGCGTTCGATTCCCGCCCACCAATGTTTGAGTGTTCTACAGATATTTGTTGGTCTGGGCTTTTTCTAAATATGTAACTATTAAAACTATGTATCATTGTATTGTGTTTTGACTTGCTTGTCCTATAGCATTCACTGGTAGGTATATTGTTGATAAATAAATAAATAAAACACCCCATCCTTTCAGTTATCTGATTCCCATACCTACAAGATTTACTTAGTTTAGTGCTAGATTACGCTCCGAAAATATGCATTATTTATTGATCGACCGAAGCGAGATCTCTAAATTAACTTGGGCAAATCGGCGTTGTATGTAGGTATGTATGTATGTATGTTTGTTTGTCCGAGGATAACTTTCGAAGCGTTTATCCGATCATCGTGAAATTTGGTATACTTACCTACCTAAAAATAGGTAGGTAGGCATAATTTTGGTGTGACTATATGAGCTAAAAATGTTGGGGGGTTGTTGAGATATTGGAGTTCAAGGGGGGTAAAAAAACCAAAATGGGACTATCCGGTCAAGTGGCATGTGTAATAAAAGGTATTTCTGAGTACCTACCTACTTTTTGACATTTTATACTTTTAGTTTTAACTTAGTACCTACTTACCTACTTAGTTTTTAAGTAATAAATACCTACAACTACTACTTACTACATAATAAAAACTGAACTTTGACAAAATTCACAAGGTAGGTAGGTACACCAGTGACCCCACAGTGCTGAAATTTAGTATGTGTGTGGCTATAGGGACACACATGTAGGGAAACATCCAGAATAACTGCATTTCTACCCCAAAAAAGTATGCTTAACCAATTGACAGTCGTATCGTAGAGCATATACCTGGACAAGTTTATGAATGGCAGCAACAGCATCTTCATTCCTACAGTTGACTGCCCCAGTCACGCCAGCTGACCTCTTCCCTCCCCAACTGGAAGTAAACGTCAACTGAGCCTCGCTGATGATGACCAAGCACGCCAGGACACAGAAAAAGGCAATACTCTTGAAAGACATGGCGAAGGAGTTTACTGGTGGAATGGTGGATGTGATGTGATGTTTGGTAGAATGATGGGGTGGTTTTTATAGTTGTTTCAGGGTAGGGCTAGATATTTGAACGTAAATTAAAGAAGCCTTATCAAAACAATTGATATTATCAATGAACCTACGTACCATTTATATGCAGAAAATGAGGACTTAGACACATTCTCACTAAATAGTATAAACAAAGTCGCTATCCGCGTCTGTCTGTTTGTGGCGTTAGTGCTGCTAAACTACGCAACAGATTTTGATAGGGTTTTCATTATCATTTAGAGAATTTGAATCGGAAGGTTTATATGAAAAAAAACATGCATATTTTAATTACAGAAAGTAGAGAAAAGAACGATGTTTTGTAATCAAGTCGTAAAAATATTTTTTAATAGCTCAGCTTTCACAGCCATACAAAAATAAAATGTAACATTGGCGACTACCTTGATGGGTTAATATGAGTTTCTGCTTCTATTTTACCATTCTTAAGAACGTTACATTACCAACCACCCCAACAGCTACCTGCAACTCATTGCAGGGAGGCTGGACTTCGACTGTCCCTTCATTGAACACTGGACCAGAGCGCACACTGCGCACGTCTAGTGTCTCCAGAGTCCAATGATCCTGTCTGTTAAATTTATGTGTATTTTTGTTATTTATTTATTTCATTGTCTATTATTGTATTTAAATTGGAGTAGGTCTTGTATGCTAGTGCTAGTCTGAAATAGAGAAATTGAATTACATTGAAATGCTTGGAAATGCTCGAGAAAACATCCTGAACGGGATGATTCCGACCATAAAAATTGTAATATCTTATTTTTCAGGAGACATTTCTAGAACTTTATAGTTTAAATCAGCTCTATGTTAGACTGCGCTTTCCCTAGAACTTACATTATGCAATCGTAATGTTTGATATATAGATACGTACCTAGTATTTAACCTAAAACAGCTAAAAAACAGAATTTTAACTGTTATCAGCAGATTTTTATCAAGTTATTCTTCAATAAAAATCAACGAACTCACAAAGGTCGTAGAACTTACTCCCCCCTCCCCCCCTCCCCCCTCGGGTTAACATTTTTTTATACTTTATAGATCTTCGTTTGACCACAATCTCACCTGATGGTAAGCGATGACGTGGTCTAAGATGAAGCACGAATATCTAGAAAAAACCTATTCACTCTTACCTTAAAGAGGTCCGGATTTTATTCTTTAGGAAAAACAGACGAAGGCAAAGCGTTCCACACCTTAGCTGTGTACAGTAATTGTTTGTTCAATGCCGATGACCTAAAAATATTTAGAGGTGTGCAGTCACTTGAGGAGTGTACTAAAATCCAAGAAGACCTTAATGATATACTTCACTGGAGCGAAAAGAATCAGCTTTACCTAAACATTAATAAATGTCAGGTTATGAGCTTCACTCGATCAACACGAGGAATTACCGCGCAGTACACACTGAATGGCCAGCTACTGGCTAGAAGACTGGCGGTAACGGACCTTGGAGTTCTATTTGACCCTAAGCTTGAGTTCCATGAGCATATGCGAAAGCTTACGGCTGATTGTTTTAAACGGTTGGGGTTCATTACTCGTAATTGTCGGGAGTTTAATAATTTGGGTTCAATAAAACTGTTATATATTTCCTTAGTGAGAACAAAGATTGAATACGGTTCGTGCATTTGGAACCCACACGAATCTACATATTCTCTTATGCTTGAGAAGGTTCAAAAGCGGTTCCTTCGCTTTATGTACAAGAAGAGTTATAATTATTATCCGTTCATGTACCCCACGAAATATCTACAGGGTTTCAACTCTCTTGAAACGCGTAAAATAAATGACCAAATTATGACTGTGTGTCATCTATTGCGTGGTGTGGTTGACTGCCCTGATTTGGTTAGCGAGGCAAGTCGGATGTGCGTGCCTGAGCAACGCTCTAGATTTCGTCTTGGGAGAGTCCTGCTGTTCGAGCCGAGCCCTGCGCACACTGTGGCACGTCAAAACTCGCCTATCTGCCGTGCGCAGCGCCAACTTAACGCACTGCTCAAGTTGTACCCAGCCGATACTGAAGCCGATGTATTTGCGGATCTTATACCGAAGTTGGCGCAAGTATGTCTAGAATACTGCGAGAGATTAGATTAGAGCTAATCCTATAATTGATCCTCGATCTAATTAATTTTATATAAAACTTACTTTTTATTTCTGTTGTGTACTTATAACATTAATTTTTATATTTTGTAATTTTGTTTTTTGTGCACGACAGCATCATAAGGATTACCTGCGGCGAGAGGGGTGCAAGTAGTGACCGTCGCGACCCATGACCATAGTATGAAAATTGTATTATTTTACCTCGTTTACATATTAATCAATGTACTTTAAGAATAATCTTGTTTGTAAATAGATAGTAAGAATGGATATCTAAAAGATAAGAATAAACGTTTGGAAGTATTATAATAGGAATAATTAGATAAGAATAATATTCTTCAGTTATGATGCAAATAAAGTTACGTATATTTGTTGTTTTACTATAAAATGGGTAAATGTAGGTAGGAGGTAACACATTTTTATGTAATAAAAGTAGAAATGAGTGCGCATACGCCCGTTCCGACGCTCGACTTGAAAATAACGCGCGGCCGCCACTTAGGGCGAGTATATATAGTAGTGAAGCGGGGGACAGGGTAGTATTTATAGCGCCGCACCGAAAAAGCGCCGCCATTTCTAAACCGAGCGGAGCCGGGTGAAGACGCATGTATTATTCATAAGTAATAATCATAGTCTATAAGATAAATATAGTAATATATAACAAACAGTATGTAAAGTATGAAAAAGTAATAAATAAAGGCTAGAGGGGGTGAGGCAGTGAATGTTCTAGAAAATTGCGAGGAATAGTATAAAAAACGGCACCTATTGGCCGTCAGCAATTCAGTGCTCGGGCAACATCGGAAAAGGAAGCAACAGGAAGAAAGAAGAAAAACAGGAAGAAAATCTGCCTCGCCGCCTCGCTACCTATTTGATCAAGACTGGTGTTTTTTATTTTCTCGTTCGCAAATACGGGACTACGTAGACCCTAACCCTCGGCAATCTATACACAACATCAAATGGTCCTTCGTAAGCCGGATAATTTTTGAAGACTAACAGCGCGGGTTATCTACGTATTTTTGCGAACGAATTATTCAAGATGCCTGTTACGCGATCGAAGAAAGGAAGCGTCGCCGACTTGACAGAACAACGACCAAGCCCGACGAATCAAGAACCCGGCAACACAGAGGGCGCTACTAGCGCTCCGCGAAGTACCGGGATGACGACACGAAGTACTACGAGCTCCGCGAGAGTTCCGCCAGCTTCTGCACGTCAAGAAAAATCTGCGACAACGTCGGAAGGCACCGCGACTACGGAAACCACGGCCACAGAATACACGACGTCAACAGAGAAAACAACAAGTACGGAGACCAACGTCACGACACAACGGGCTGAAGACTCCAACACATTGAAGCCGTCGAAGCGCGCCAAGTCACACCGCTCCGAAGCGCGTCGAAGAAAATTATCGGAGTTAGAAGCGCAAGAAAAATTGGCCGAATTAAAATTAGAAGAAATACGCGCGTCGCTCGCACTCGCCCAGCTGAAGTTACAAAAACAGCGCGCCGCCGCCGACGATGATGAAGCAGCTTCTGCATCAGAAGATGAAGAAGAAGAGGAACGATCAAGTCGAGTTCAAGAATGGTTGGATCACACGAAGAACGACCCACCAGAAGAAAAGAAGAGGCCAGAAGAGGGGGAACAGAAAGGACGAGGACAGGGAGTTCACAAGGAAAAGGAATGTGAACACCGGGGGGACCATGAAGAGACCCGGCCTGCGCGTCAGCCACAGAACGTGGACGTCACCTCACTGGCAACAGCCCTCACTCAAGCAGTACGGATGACCAGGGATGCACCGAAGTACCTACAGGAGTTACCTGTTTTCAATGGACAATGTAACGGCTGGATTGCGTTCCGCGCCGCCTACTACGAAACTGAAGCTTTATTCTCGAAGACCGAAAATGTAGCAAGACTAAGAAGAAGCGTCAGGGGGGTAGCATGGGAAGCAATCAGCAGCCTCCTCATCAGCCAACCGGATCCAGCAGCTATCATGGAAGCTCTGGAAAGAAGATTTGGACGACCGGATGCACTGGCAATGAACGAGATGCAGAAGATTAAGGCACTAGGAAAACTCAGCGATAGTCCACGTGACCTATGTATATTCGCAAACAAGGTGGCTAACATCGTGTCTACTATGGAAGCCCTCAAGAAAATTCACTACCTGTATAATCCAGAGTTAGTGAAGATCACCATCGAGAAGCTTACGCCGATTATGAGAAGCAAATGGTATGACTATGCCGCGAAGAACAAAGAAGATGTACCCGACTTGAAGAAACTCACCAGCTTTTTGAATGAAGAGGCTGACAAGTGCGGAGCATACGCGCAACCCGAAGACATCGTCACAAATACTACGCAGGAGAAACATCCAAGAAGAAGATTCGAGCACACCTTCGCTACTGATACCAAGAAAGAACAATGTCCAGCATGCAAGCAGAGTCATCACTTACCTGAATGCAAGAAGTTTCAAGACACAGATGTCAACGAGCGCTGGGAAATGGCTAAGAGACATCGCATCTGCTTCCAATGCCTACGAAGCACGCATCGCCGCGGTACCTGCAGGGCAAAGAAGTGCGGACAAGACGGCTGCGCGATGGCTCACCATCACCTCTTACACCATAAGAGGTCAAGAAGGACATCATCACCATCACCACCAGCAACACAAGAAGTGACATCAGCAGTGGAACTAGTGAAGAACATCGATTGCATCAGAAGCCGTCAAGCCTACCTGAAGATCGCACCAGTAACACTCATCGGTAAAAATGAAGCAAGAGTGGACACCTACGCCTTGATGGACGACGGAAGCACTATCACTCTCGTTGATGAAGGATTGGCAGAGATACTGGGCTTGGATGGCCCACGCGATCAGATGTGGGTGCAGGGCCTGAACGAGACAGTGAAGCATGAAAATAGCAAGAGAGTCGACATCAAAATACGGGGAAGATACAGCGAAGAAGAATACACAATGCGCAATGCACGCACAGTACAGCGGCTGATGTTCACCAAGCAGAATATAGAACGGAGAGATCTTCAAGACTGCACTCATCTACGGGACATCGAAGACCAGCTGATCTACAAGGACGCCTCACCCAAGATACTGATAGGACAGGACAACTGGGAACTTCTAGTGGCACTCGACATAAGAACAGGAAGACAAGACCAACCGGTCGCAACTCACACGCGACTGGGCTGGGTGCTACACGGATACCGTACGTCTTATCAGAAACCAGTAGCCTTCTGCGGACATACCACCATAGCGGCTAAAGAAGACTCGATGGAACATATGATGAAGAGGTTCTTCGACCTGGAAGCGCTTGGAATAGAACACAAGAAACAGAAGAACGATCCAGAAGAACGAGCAATGAAGATTCTGCAAGAAAAAAGCAGAAGAATGCCCGATGGCCGTTTTGAGACTGCACTTCTGTGGAAAGAAGACGAGTGCCAGATCCCAAACAATTATGAAGACCTCACCAAAGTGAACGAGTGGCGTTGGGTCCCCACCAAAGAAAACGTTGCAGACGACGCCACGAGAGAAACGCCGAGCGACTTCACAGCGCGGCACCGATGGTTTCAGGGTCCTGAGTTCCTAAGACGGCGAGAAGAAGACAGGCCAACAGAAGTAAAGGTCACCAGCACAGAAACTGGGGAAGAAAGATGCCACGCGTCGCAAGACATAAAGACACACGAACACTTGCCGAACATAGACAACATAGCTAAGTGGCCGATACTTATACGCGCCACAGGAAGAGTGCTACAATTCATAGATCTGTGTAGGATCAAGAAACACAGAGCAGCTGCAACAAGACACAAAAAGACTAAAAAGAATGCAGAAAAAGATGCCGCATGGAGCCGCGGTAAGAAAAAGACCGACAAGAATAAAGGAACGACATCAACCAAGAAAACAGAAAAAAGAAAACTAGTGTGCCTGGACGCGAGCTACCTGTTACGAGCGGAGAAGATGTGGATAAGGAAAGTACAGGATGACAGCTACGCCGATGAAAAGACGCGAATAATGCACGGCGACACGCCCTCGTCAAAGGACCGCCTTGCCACTCTGAGTGTGTACATAGGTGAAGATGGATTACTACGCCTACGAGGAAGAATCGCCGCGACGCCAGGTATACAGGAGGAAACAGCCAACCCTGCCCTGTTGGACGGACAGCACAAGTATACAAGAATGTACATCCAACATGTACACGAGAAGATGCTCCACGGGGGGGTAGAAACCACAGTGAATGAAATAAGACAACGGTTCTGGGTGACAAGAATACGACCCACAGTGAGGAGCGTAATAAGAAGATGTCCACAGTGCCAAATGAGAAAAGCGAAGCCCGCGATCCCTTCGACAGGAAACCTACCTCCAGCACGTCTCACCCATCACGCGCGTCCCTTCTCCTACACAGGACTGGACTACTTCGGACCGCTGGAAGTCACCGTGGGAAGACACCGTGAGAAGAGGTGGGTCGCCCTCTTCACTTGCCTCACGACAAGGGCCGTCCACCTAGAAGTAGTGACATCATTAAGTGCGGATTCTGCCATCGCCGCGCTAAGAAGATTCATCGCGAGGAGAGGACAACCGACTGAACTGTGGTCAGACAACGCGACGTGCTTCAAGGCAGCAGATAAGGAATTGAGAGAAGCCCAGCAAGAAGCTTGGGAAGCAACGCGAGAAGAGGCCAATGCACGCCGCATCAACTGGCGTTACATTCCCCCCGCCTCCCCCTTCATGGGCGGCGCCTGGGAACGACTCGTGCGTAGCGTCAAAGAAGCCCTACGCGTCATCCTGCATGAGAAGCACCCAAGTGACGAGGTCCTGCACACACTCCTCGTGGAAGTCGAGAACATAATTAATTCGCGGCCGCTCACGCATGTCGCTGTGACGCCAGAAGAACCCGAGGCCTTGACCCCGAACCACATCCTGCTGGGGCCAAACAGTCACGTGCCAACACCGGGCAGCTTCACTCAAGAGGATCAATCCGCACGACAACTCTGGAAGCGCGCACAACTTCTGGCCGACGAATTTTGGAAGAGATGGGTGAAGGAGTATCTCCCTTTGCTCCAACACCGGCGGGAGCCCAGAGCCACCGGGACCGCCCCGAAGGTCGGTGACCTGGTGATCATCTGCGACCCAAACCTGCCGAGGAACGTCTGGCCAAGAGGAAGAGTGACCAGAACCTACCCTGGAGAAGACAACGAGATACGAGTCGTGGACATCACTACGAGCAACGGGCACGTCCTGCGCCGACCATGCAAGAAGATCGTCGTGCTACCAGTGGAGTCGCGTGCTGCGACGGCGGGAGAAATGTGCACGACAGCATCATAAGGATTACCTGCGGCGAGAGGGGTGCAAGTAGTGACCGTCGCGACCCATGACCATAGTATGAAAATTGTATTATTTTACTTCGTTTACATATTAATCAATGTACTTTAAGAATAATCTTGTTTGTAAATAGATAGTAAGAATGGATATCTAAAAGATAAGAATAAACGTTTGGAAGTATTATAATAGGAATAATTAGATAAGAATAATATTCTTCAGTTATGATGCAAATAAAGTTACGTATATTTGTTGTTTTACTATAAAATGGGTAAATGTAGGTAGGAGGTAACACATTTTTATGTAATAAAAGTAGAAATGAGTGCGCATACGCCCGTTCCGACGCTCGACTTGAAAATAACGCGCGGCCGCCACTTAGGGCGAGTATATATAGTAGTGAAGCGGGGGACAGGGTAGTATTTATAGCGCCGCACCGAAAAAGCGCCGCCATTTCTAAACCGAGCGGAGCCGGGTGAAGACGCATGTATTATTCATAAGTAATAATCATAGTCTATAAGATAAATATAGTAATATATAACAAACAGTATGTAAAGTATGAAAAAGTAATAAATAAAGGCTAGAGGGGGTGAGGCAGTGAATGTTCTAGAAAATTGCGAGGAATAGTATAAAAAACGGCACCTATTGGCCGTCAGAAATTCAGTGCTCGGGCAACATCGGAAAAGGAAGCAACAGGAAGAAAGAAGAAAAACAGGAAGAAAATCTGCCTCGCCGCCTCGCTACCTATTTGATCAAGACTGGTGTTTTTTATTTTCTCGTTCGCAAATACGGGACTACGTAGACCCTAACCCTCGGCAATCTATACACAACATTTTTATTGTTTTATGTACTAGTAATAACGCTTTGGTTTTTGTAAACTGTTATGTTATTTTTGGAGTAATAAACGAATTTGAATTTGAATTTGTGCGCATCAAGAACGTATGATTAGATAGTAATGTGTTTTTGTTGTAATAACTGAGCGGCATAATTGCCATTGTGATGAAGCTCATTAATGAAGATTAAAAAAAAATCAAGAACGTAGAACCAGAACGGTGTGTGCGAATGGGTGGTATATCAACTATCTATAGGTACCTACGGATGGTACTGAGCCGTGCGCCTGCTTGTCTTTTGATGGAAAGGAATCAGATCGTAAATTTCTACTACTAGTGCCAGGTCATCCTGTATGTACTAAAAACGGGATATTTACCATGATTTGTGAGTTTTTGAGTATCTCGATATTCCGACGCAGTTGCATGCGTCATGATCACGGGTAAACTGAAGTCTTTGCGCGTGGGTAGTTATTGGTAGATATAACGATCTACCCTCTTTCTTAGTTTCTTGCTAGGAATGAATTCACTAATACTATTACCACTGTTTTCTTTCATTCTCGAGCATTACTCGATTCCAACAGGTTCAGGTATAGTGTCCTAGTAACAATGATAGTTTCAATAGTTATATCCTGTATATAACCTACACCGTCGCTAGTAGTCTATGAGCCATGAACGTAAGTGCCTACTTACCTATCTGGCGTATGCTTTAACAGCCTCTTGTGATGTTAATGATGATAATGATTACTACTACCACTTAAGTTTGGCTTGCAGAGAAGCGCTCGAAACACACAGTTAGGTAAAGCAACGTTTGTCGCGGTCACTATTTGGATGGATGACGGCTAGTGTCATATTATGAACCTTCCATAACTCTGAAGTTATTAAAGCGAAAACTCTGAAATTAAAATACTTACTACTATCCTGACGCATCAACCCCGAAGCAAGTCTGGGCCTCCGACACTAAAAGACGCCACTGGTCCCTATTCTGCGTCACTTCTTGCCAGTCTGACACTTGAAGAGCGCGAAGGTCTTTCTCAACCTCATCCTTCCAGCGATATCTGGGTCGGCCGACTGGTCGTCGTCCGACTGGCATTCCTAGGTAGGCACGTTTGGCAGCACGATCGTCCCCCATTCGCTCAACGTGGCCGAGACAGCGTAATCGATGAGATTTTGTTTCGCCTATGATATTGGGCTCGGCCACCAGTTCCGCTACCTCCCGATTCTTTCTCACTCGCAGAGTGCCATCTTCTCGTCGCACCAGGCCTAGGATCTTTCTGAGCACCTTCCTTTCCGTCACCAGAAGTTTGCGCTCTTCTTTTTGGGTCAGCGTCCAGACTTCACATCCGTACATCAAGATAGGCCGAATAACAGTTTTGTAGATTCGGATCTTGGTGCGCCGGGAAAGGAGCCTTGACACTAGGATCTTATGTAGGGCTGCACTGCATCGGAAAGTAGGTATTTTGGACCCGCATATCTATTTCGTCCTCTCTTGTGTCCGTTACAGTAGAGCCTAGGTACGTGTATTAAAATGATTAAAATTGAAATTAAAATGATTGATAGAAATATAAGCAAAACCTTTTAGAAACAATAAAACGAACTTTTTAGCATAACTCTTGATACGGAACCCCAGGCACGCCACTCTTACACGCACTTTACCGGTCTTATTTACCCACTTATGATAAGACTCCTTCAGAAGTTCAGCCATCATGTTTTTTTTATATCTCCTTTATTAAAAAGTTAAAGTTTTACTTAAGGTACACAAGTACTTAAGGTAAACCTACTTTAAGGTTCTTTCACATAACATGTCCAGAACCCGATTCAAATAATTTGAATTTGATCGGTATATACAATACTTTTCATAATATGACAAAACTTTTCAGTAAAAAGTAGTACAATTGCATAATCTACAGAAAATTTCATCGAAATCGGTTGTATTAAAGCGCCGCCCTCAAGAATCAGTAGTTTGCGATGCTCGTAATGGGTAAAAATATAAGGTTATGAAACTTTAGATTTTTTTAAAATCATTTCAAAAATTTCAAGCCTAGACGGGACTTGAACCCGTGACATTCCTCTTGATACGAGGATGCACTACCATCTGTGCTACAAGGCCATTCACGTCTAGGTCGAAATTAGTGAGATGATGCAGAATTACGACTAAAGCGCCGTTAGCCGTTTTAAAAAATCTTGGAATTTTCCGCATGTGTTCGGATAACACTATAAATAAAAGTATAAGGTTATGAGACCTTATTGCACACTTGTTTATACAAATAAATATATTGTATCTTGTTTATATTTCAATCAGTTATATTTTCGCGTAGCGCTAGAGCGCCTACGCCGTAGCGTCGTGGATCTTTGTAGATAAGATATTTTAAATAAGATAAGATAAGTTGGTGTAAAGTTTAATTTTATTAACCTAAATATCAACTGTATTTCCAATACATAGTCTGTTCCCAATTCAGAACATCCTGCATCCGAATAAATTCACCTATTTTTGTATGCGAGCATTTTACATGAAATTAAAAGATTTATACAGCAGCGTCGATGGTATGTTGCAGGAATTATTGTGTGCAGATCGCAATCAAATCAAAATCTTTTTATTCGTTAAAATCGCAAAGATCACTTTGAAATGTCAATTTTACTGCCTGTTCCTTCGCGGCCAAGTCAGGATAGAAAGGCAAGAAACAAGGCAGGTTGTTTTTTAATGATCCTTTTAGAATAAAGAAAATAATTTACATCTAAACTGTAACATTTTTGAATGAGTTGGAGCAATTTCAATCCCAAGCTTCTCTATCATCTATATATTCCGATATTTTAAATTAGGCTTTTTTATAAAGATTTAGTTTAATTGCGTTTTTTAAATTTGTTAATTGTCAATTTTTGGACATCACTTGGGAGTTTGTTATAAAAGCGTACACCTGCCCCCTTGCAAATACTGTCGTGTCTTGTATAAAGGTTGGCCTATCATTATCCTCATATTAACTTCTCAGCTAGTCAATCTTAGATATCCTTTAGATATTTCTAGTATGTGCAAACAGCTTTATCAAGAACTTTTCCGTATTTTTCCTTTGAAGTGGGCAGTTAAGTTTGCATCTTTCATTATCTCTTCAACGGCTTCTTTTGATTTGGTCAGAAACCATCAAAGATCTTAATTATATCTCAGTACCTATAAAAGAACAATCACGTTTTATTGTCCAGCATTCCATCTCCAGCATTCTTAGGAAAACGTTTTGCATAAAACACTTCAAATATCTATAGTTACAGCATCTAGAAATTGCAAGAACAAAAACGAAGATGTATCGTGTATTTTACATTTTATTCATGGTGGCAGCCTTGATGGTGGCGGCTCAAGCCCAGCTGACGTTCAGCACGGACTGGGGGAACGGTAAGAGGTCCATCAGGACGGACCAGGCTGACGGCTGTGGCAGTGAGGAGGGCATCTTCGCTATCTACAAATTTGTTCAGGTAATTTTATCATCAATCTAAAAGCCAAGCTACAAGTTTTTAGGAGGCCTACAAACTCTGACATGAAACTTAGATAGGTACTAGGTACAGTTAACTTGCTCACTAGCTTAACTTACTTGGCATGAAGAAGTCTATTGACATAGGGCTCCATCTCTCTACTATTTTTCCCGAAATTCATGGGGGCCTTTGTGAACAGCGGTGTAATATGCTGTGTATATTTTGGGTTATTTTTTATATTGATTATAACAAGCGCAAACGCTTGAAAGGTAGTGTTCAAGCGTTTGCGCTTGTTATACACCTGATGGTAAGTGATGGTAAGATCCAATATGGAGCACGCTTGACTAGAAAGAACCTATTCACTCTGGACTTGAAGACACCGAGATTAAACTGGTTTGGAAAAACATACGCCGGAAGTGAGTTCCACTCCTTACTTGTGCTAACACGAAAAGTTGAAGCAAATTGTTTGGTACGGCAAGGTGGTATGCCGATCAGGTAAGGGTGGTACTTCTCGGTACGTCTGCTTGCCCAAGATCTTGCGCACATTCACCAAAATAAATCTTGTAAAAACTGGAAGTCTGGCTAATCGGTGGCTGTGCTCTAGACTTTGTTAGTGGCTTACACTAGGGAGTCATCCCCAATGAGTCTAGCAGCACGTCGCTCAATCGAATCAAGGACTTCAAGCTGATACTTGATTTGTGCTTTGTAGAGACTGAGCAGCTGTCCCGGTGAGAAGTACCGCTGATCCTTAGCAAGGACGCCCAGCTTCATAGCTGCAATTTTGGCCCTAGTTATTTCTAACAGCTTATAACAAAGCAACATTTTTTAATTTTTGTGAACTGAATCACATCCCTATTGAGATTAGGCTGGCAACATTATTTTACGGAATGACATTTAGAAACGTCATTTTACTGCAGCTAATAAAAAGTTAGACTATAATCATGCAATTTATTAATGTATTTCAATAACATTTTATTGCAGAGAGAAGCTGAGAAGTTCTTAGCCTGCCAAACAGAAGGAAGAAATTAATTCGCAAGTTGTATATATTCCAAAGTGCTGAAGAAGATGACTTAATAAAAACCATAATTATTTTAGTCAAAACCAAGAATAAAATCCGGATCATATCTACTTGTGTAAAAGATTAGCATTTTTGAATCGACTTGGCTGGAAGTCGGTAATAAAGTGCTAGTTCAACTATAATTATATATTTACATTGTTATTATATACTAGAATACCTACATATGCTACACAATATATAGGATAGGCATTGTATCTTAGTAAGTGAAACTGCTTTCTGTTCGTAATGTGTTTTATTATATTTATATATCTTTAGTTTTATTATCGAGGCTGGCAAATCTTTAACAAGTTATATTCTCTTATTAATTATTGGTTTTATAATTTTTTATAGGTCCCTGCTTTCCATTTCGAAATAATGTTATGTTGTCTGTATTCTTTAATATTTTGTAAGGTATTTAATAAAATAATATTAACAATCACTACTATAGTTTTCTTAGACTAGTTAAATGAGGTTATTCGTCATGGTTTTTAGGGTTCCGTACCTCAAAATGTAAAAAGGGACTCTTATAAGATCACTCTCTTGTGTGCCACCACCGATTTTCTCAGGGTGGACCTAGCAAGTTGAAATTTATACCAAATACTGAGGTCTATATTCCCTATTAGGTGTATAAAAAAGGTCCTTATGAAGATATGGGCAAATTTAGATTTTCGCGAAAACTTTTAAGTGCCAAAATTTACTCGTACCTTCATTTTCTACATCTTGCTTTTAACCAAAATTGACAATTCTAAGTCGACCGGAAGTACCCTAGAGGGTTTGGGTATATAACCTATATGTTCCCGTTGACGAAGTCCACGAAAATCACAAGTTTGCCAAAAAGCAAGTTCTTACAGCAGAAATAAAGGAAAAACTCCATAAAATAAAAAAAAGTTGAAAAGGGTGTCCGCATACATACATCATTGACGCCAATTAAGATTCCTATGAGTTGTATGGGCGCTCATACAATTTAGAGAACAAGCTTCATCATCATCATCATCATCATATCAGCCGTAGGACGCCCACTGCTGGACAAAGGCCTCCCTCATTGATCTCTAGGAACTGCGGTTGGAAGCGGCCTGCATCCAACGCCGACCTGCGGTTCTTACCAAGTCGTCTGCCCATCTTGTAGGTGGACGTCCTACGCTGCGCTTGCCGGTCCGTGGCCTCCATTCGAGAACTTTCCAGCCCCATCGGCCATCTGTTCTGCGCGCTATATGGCCTGCCCATTGCCACCAACTTTGCCTCAAATAAGGTAAATAAATAAAATTGTGCTATTGAATAAATTAAATATTTAAGTGAGGCTCCCATATAACAGACATGGTTTTATGCCGTTTTTATAGATAATGGTACCGAACGCTTCGTGGGCGAGTCCGACTCGCACTTGGCTGGTTTTTCTTGGTTATCTTACTTTTTCTCAGTGACTGGCATAACAAGCCCTCAAATTTGGGATAAGGCTATCCATATTATTTGGCCATTTAAGTCCAGTTTTTTATTTGTAGTATTCTATGTAATCAATAAAGAGGTATCTATCTATCTATCCATAGGTGATGATAAAAAAACTAAAACTAGAATGATAAAGGCAGTAACAGTAAAACAACATTATACATGAGTATACGTTTAATAAAATCCTTTTATATAAATTATACCATTGACGTCTTTCTATAAAACATAAAAAGTATTTGAGATTACATTGATGTCTACGAACCTTTATTGTAACAACGAAACAAACATACAAGATACATATATTGTTTCAAGTTTCAACGTCGTCCATAATCATCATTTTAGTCATATAAAGATATGTTGAAGATGTAATCATTTTCAGATTGACAACAATGAAAATGTATACAGACTAACGCAAAATGTTGAATGAAATTTCATTATAAAATATGATCATAGATTTAATATTTTATAGGATTTAAAAGATTTCAACGCCATTCACAGCCAAAATACCTATATAGAATACAAATACTGATTGATGTAGTTCAGTCACTAGTTAAACTATTGTTCATTAACAACCTAAAAGTTTGAAATAAGGGACGGAAAGAGAAATGAGCAAGAATATTAACTAAATACAATAAATGGTGATAAAGAACTTCATAAAGTAAATACAGGACACAGTATCGCTACAGTATTTGACAACGAACACAGCTTCAGTGATAATAATGTTACGTACATTCACAGTGAAATATTTACAATGGATAATGACATGCTTCTGAAAACCACGCCCCACCCCTCTTAAGTACCTGTAAAACATTCTCTTATAGATTTTAAACTTTATCTCATAACTAACGTAACCAAACTCAGTAAGCACGCAACTATCCATTCAGACGAAATTGAAGACACATAGGTATTTACAGTGACATCAAATTACAGAATATTATATTATTTTATGAGAAAGGATGTATCAGTGTGATGCAGATGATATAGTTTTAGTCCCTGAAAGTCCTTGGAGTATAATAGGTACCTATGTATATGAAGTAGTTAATTTTGTCAAAAAATCAAAGTATGATTAATTAATTTTAACAATAATTGGTTATAAGATAGATATAAATGCAGATATTAGAAATATTCATGATAAGGCTATTCTGAAAACAAGGACAGGTCATATAACTTCCATTCACATAGAAGAACGAAAAAGTCATCCATGTAGAAAAGAAAATATACCCAAACATAGCTACGAGTATATCTGTTAATCCGTTGATTGTGAATTTAAATTAAATTACGCAATCTAATATCAAAAGCCAAAATAGTTTTATCAATATCAAAGTTAATCTTAATAACATTCTTTTAATATTTTATATATTAGTGTATCTTCCATCAGTACCAGATGTTACATTTCTCTTTTAAACTCGTCATAAATCACGACGGCTCACCATTTTCAAAACTAGGAATATTACACGTAATTTATCTAATCTCTATTACTAAACAGTGATTATCGTGCCTTATAAATTCTTTTGTCTCAAAGACGAGTTACATAAAGTCCAAAATGGTTCCTACAAATACTCCTAGGCCTTAAATATTATAATATTTGTCTACATATGTACATACTCGCGCCTGTTTCCCAGAGCTTAGCCAGAGACGGATTTCCTATTTCTACGATCCCGATATACTCGTATCTCTGGATTTCTTCTAGTTAATTGTATCTAACATTAATAAATAATTACGGACATAAATCTAAAGATTATCCAGTATTTGTTTCATTATGCTCATCTACTTTACATCTTGTTCTGCATATTACAATAGGCGTTGCTATTCTATTCCGTTCATTAATAATAAGACGTGAATATTGTTGAAGACTAAATTCTTCAACCAGTGTGTGTTGCCAGTGATGACCTATGGCACTGAAACGTGGTCCTTTACTCTTGGCCTCATCACCAAGCTCAAGGTCGCTCAACGAGCTATGGAGAGGGCTATGCTCGGGGTTTCTTTGCGTGACAAAATCCGTAATGAGTAAATCCGCAGAAGAACTAAAGTTGCCGACATAGCTCTCAAATTAACATGTTGAAGTGGCAATGGGAAGGCCAGATCGCTCGTAGAACCGATACTCGTTGGGGAAGAAAGGTTCTCGAGTGGAGACCACGGACTGGAAGACGCAGCGTAGGCCGGCCCCCCACAAGGTGGACCGACGATCTAGTAAGAATCGCGGGGAGCCGTTGGGCGCAAACGGCTACCAACCGCTCGTTGTGGCGATCTAAGGGGGAGGCCTATGTTCAGCAGTGGACGTCTGCCGGCTGATGATGATTGTAAGTTCTACTTTGGTTTTCTATTCCTTAATTATATTTCTTATTTAACTTACTGTGGGTAACATTTATAGAAAATATATAAAAGAAAAACGTACAACTTAACTTGTTTAGATTATGATCGAGAGGTTTTTATTACAGCCGTGTTCAATAGTAAAGGGTGACCAAGAAGTAGAAAACATGCGGTGGATTACAATTAGGAATACGTGTAAGGAGGTGGGTGTTATGTTAAATATTGTACTACTTATTTAGATGACACCGATAGATAAAATGGACTATTTTTAAACTTATTATTTAGTTGCTTTTGAGCACTGTTCATGCGTCTCTGTGTGTATTAGTTCGTAACTTTTTAAACACTCAGTGCGCTTTATGCGTATACTACGAGGTTATCATTTAATATGCACTTTCCGCTTATATGCGTCCTTCATAACAGCTCTTCATCTTTTGGCTTTCGTCTTCTTTCCGACATCCACGGCGTTGGAATTGAAAAGGACACATGTCTGTATTAATAATTTATAAAACATTGTTGTCAGTGTTCCGTAGGCACAGCCATGGTTTAATTTCTTAAACTGTCTTTCCGCCTGAACAATTTCCTTGTCCAAGAGGTGAGAGTCTTTTTTATCGGGAGCTGGTTTAGAGAAAAAGAGAGCCATATCTAATAGGAAAGTCGGGAGTAAAAGGGGTGGGGGGAGGGGGGGATTAATAAAGTTCACAAAGTGTTCCGCGGGTACACTGGTCTGAATCTGGTTCCTCAGACGGTAGCCGACGTGCTGGTATTCCTCCTGGAGAGTTTTCTCGGCCTGAGAGGGGGGAGAGAAGGGTTTCCGCGCAGACAGGCGATCCAGGTGATGAAGAACAGCGCGTACGGCACGACGATGGCGGCTATGATGCGCGCCGAGTCGCCGGGCGCCGCGGACGCTTCAAATCACTTCTCCTCCTCCGCGTCTCGGAACAAGTACGTCGACCTGAAACGAATATGCTTTAGTCCCTAATCTTCTTTACTCGGTTAAATACACAGTCTACAATATTATCATAACTATCTTTTTTGATTTTGTTATTGTTGTTGATGGATTTTGCATTTCGCATCCATGTCAATATATTGTCCATTTTCAAAATTTTAGACGGTTTTTATAGTACCTTTTCTCATAATAAGTATTAGAAGTATTGTTGTTTACTACTTTTACTTATCTGCTTTGCTTGTTAATTTCTTGAGTAGTGGGTCCTAAAGATGTTACGTTTTCGTAGATTCTAAAATAAAAATTAATTAAAAACCTACGTAATGTTTAATCATCTAATTGGGACTGTTAGGATATTGCATGCTCAACTATGAAGAATGTGTTGTGTTAGCTGCAACTGGTGCATTCTTTAGTTTGTGTTTGCTGTGCTAATTATTTCATTATTTCACACTTGCTATTCTTACCAAAGCCAATAAACGTATTGTAACATCAGATTCATAAATCTCCTGAAAAGATATCAACTGACATATGTTCATCAAAATTAATTCCAAAAACTGCTGTTTTAAAGAATCCAACTCACCAGTAGAAGAGATTGAAGATAGCGAAGACCAAGGGGAAGGTGATCCTGGAAATGACATCAATGCGCTTGGAACGAGTCGGGAACTTGGACAGCCACAGGCGGCAGCGGTTCTTGCGCGGTGGATCCCTCTGCACCTCGCACTGACGCATCTTTGGGTTCAGTATAGAACATTAGATATCATTCAAACTGTCAACTCACCAGTAGGCGAGATTGAAGATCGCAAATACGAGTGGAAAGGTGATCCTGGAGATAACATCTATGCGCTTAGAGCGAGTCGGGAACTTGGACATCCACAGCCGGCAGCAGTTCTTGCGAGGAGGTTGCATGACGACCTCGCACTGGCGCATCTTGGGCTCCGAGCCGCGGACGAGGGGTTTCTGTCAGTTGCAGACCAGTCAGGGTGGAAGAACTAGGTGCTTTTGGGCTCTAAGATATACCTGAGCTCAAAACCCCGTCAAATTTAGAAAAAAATTACTGTGTTAGTAATTCATATTTTATGTTAGTACCAATTTACACCCATCTTGATCAACGGTTTGAAATTTTTGGTTGCTTTGTATTATTTTATTTTATTATTTATTATTATTATAATCCAATTGGAATTGAGGGACATGCTTTGTAACATTTTATAATGTAAAGAGGCTGCTGGATCACACTGCTGGGCAAAGGCAAGGCACAATATCTGTCAAATAAAGTTTTAACCAAAAAATTCAAATTATTGAAGCTAATTGTAATCTATGCCACAAAATTATATAAACTTTATCAAACTAATCAAAGACAAGCAAAGGCAACCAAAAACTTTATTACCATTAAAGAAATCAAAATTAAACCCAATAAAATAGAGCTCCAACGATCTACATAAAGAAGCTATCTTTGAGATGGTCAACTCACCATAGCAAAGGTAGCATTGCTGTCCGTGTCCAACAGATCAGATGCGGCATCCAAGTTCGCAGCCTCCATCTCACGTCTCGCTTTTTTCATATTCTCGCGGTGCATGTCAGAGCGAGATGCATAATTCACCAGGGCAAACTCAAGCAGCGCCCCGAAGACGAATGTAAGACAAACTCCGGTCCAAACATCAATGGCTTTGGTGTAGGAGACAGGGGGAAGTGACGCGTTGATGCCAGATGACTGGGTAGCCATCGTGAGGAGCGTGGTTACCCCTGAGGAACATACGGTGAAGTGGTTATCTAATATAGTCAAAGAAAGGCAAATATAGCAAATACTTGTAACATAGCTTTGCATCAAGCAAATGATTAGATCAAATTTGAAAGTCCAAAAAATATTTTAGCTGTATGTTCACATAAACAGTATGCAAAGATATAATTAAGACTAGATAATTATGTGATAGTATAGATAGATAAAATGACAATGGACCATTTAATGTAAATATTTTTTCTGAACGCAGAAAATGCAAAACATTTGTTAAGGTACACTTTGACCTAGTGAAATAACCTATAGTAGGTTGTAGTTATATGTTGTAATTACATGGAATTCTATTGCTGAAGTTGTTTTATAGCATTTAATAAAGCTATAACAAACGGTGGTCATAACGCTAATATTGCTGATTCTACCAGTCAACCAGTTGTGCAAGATTCTGCAGAATGCGTGCAAATAGATTCAAAGAAAAGACTAAAAGTAACAAAATATTTTTAATGTAATAACTGATACCAATAAATACAAAAGCAATGCTGATAACACAAACATATATTAAATACAAATTATATTAATAAAATAACAAACTATAAATTAAAAACTAAATAACAAAAACATAACATAAACTTAAAATTATGCAATAAAAATTACTTTAAAATGCTAATAGTTCCTATGTTATTCTAATCGATCAATAAGACATGAGTTTAACTGATGAACCTTTTACCAGCCTCAAGTCTCCTTGGATGGAGTTTTCTTCAACGATATAACACATTCCAAACTATGGCAAAAGCAATCGTGGCAAAAATAGGTATGAACTAAAAAGATTCAACTATCTAGCTACCCATACCCAACAAAACCCTGGCTGGAACAGCGGCCTGGTCGAGCCAGAAGGAGAACCAGGAGACGATGACGAGCATACAGCACGGGATGTAGATCTGGAGGAGGTAGTAGCTGAACTGGCGCTTGAACAGCAGGTCTACCTTCAGGCAGCTGTATTCACCTGGAATATTTCTTACCAAGTGAGACTCTGGCAGGAACGGCCCCCTGGTCGAGCCAGAAGGAGACCCAGGAGACGATGACGAGCATACAGCACGGGATGTAGATCTGGATAAGGTAGTAGCTGAACTCGCGCTTGAACAGCAAGTCTACCTTTAGACAGCTGTATTCGCCTGGAATGCGGACGAATGACAATATAATTCATAGGGCCGAATTGGGGAGGATGGTTGTTAGGTTTCGCAAATTGGAGGTTTATGAGGTCTTCGAATCTCGAAGATTGAAGTTAGGTAAAATTTGAAGGGTATCTAAGGATAGATCATTGACAACGATTTCGTTATCGGGTTATTTAAAATTGTCGAGGTGGCTGAACATGGGACTGGTTTGGCGATAAGCTACAGGGAATTTTTAAGGAATTGACTTCTTGAAAGCTCGGTCTGCTTACAAATTTCACAAAGACTATACACGAAGTTAACGGTTTTTCTTCCAGAGCCTCACTCCTTAAGAACCACAAAATAGAAAAGATTAGTTTCCTTACCTGTGTTAGTTTTGCTGTTGCAGTAATCGGTAAGAAACTTCTCGAGGGTGAAGCGTGGTAGGTGTAGGTTTTTCACAACCTGCACGGGGTCTCCTTCCTTCCAGAGAAACACGAGATCATCGGTCGTCCAGCCGTCTGTGGAACATTACATGCTCTAGTAAGAGGAAACTTGGACAGACAGACTTTCCAACGAGCTAGAGGTTAGCTAGCTTACCTCCTAGGATCTATGCCATTTTAGTATTTTTTGAATGTATTATTCTTTATATTCGATAGCTAAATTTTTATAAATAGCTCGCGTATACTTTACGTAATCTCCGTCATCACGTCTACCGATCTCATTGCTTACTTTACTATCATTAGAAAATGTACCACGAGCAAGGCTTTTCATCGTTTCAAAGAAAACCCCTAAAATAAATCCAGAGTTGTGAAATTTCAGAGGATTTTTCTAGGAATTTGTTGATTCTGACCGATGCGGCTATTTCTAGAGCGGTTAATTTTCATGGAATACAAATCAAACTTTTAAATAAATAAATAAATAAAATAAAAATATTTTATTTCAGACAACTATAGTCCATATCTTAAGACTAACATATACACAAAATAAAAATAACAACAAAGAAGAACAGCTAAATATACAAAAATAAAAAATAGGCACTGGGTGAAAATAGAAAACACCATTTTGTGTCAAGGGTGACTAACTGAGGAAATTATTTCCTTCATTAATCACCCTCCGCACAAAACACTTCCAGAGCGGAGATGTGCAGCACTCAGCCACTGTCCTCAGAATGCTGTTGCGACTGCCCCGAATTCTGCTCATCAGCGATGCCGTTTTTTTGCGCATGATGGCGTGAAAGCCATCTGTGTGATAGTAGGCAAACATCCCCGATGCACTGCAGTATCGGGGCAACCGCAACATCATCCAGAAGATGTTATTATATTGGATGCGTAGGTCCTCCAATGATCTTTTGGTATTTCGGACCCACAGACTTCCCGTGTAAAAGCTCTGACAGTACGCTTTAAAAAGCGTAACTTTAACTTGTTCAGTACAACGGGAAAATCTACGGGCCAACATGTTACCTCGGACCGCCAAGGCCCTACGCTCCCTCTCAACATCTGCATCGTCTTTAAGGTCGTCGGCAAGAAAATGTCTCAGATATTTAAATTTCGTAACACGATTTAAGTTCAAGCCGTTTAGGGTTATATTCAGTGTATAACCGGGACATTTACCGGCGGCCTTAAAAACCATGTATTCGCTCTTCTTCGCATTATATATAAGCCCGTGCTTAACAGCATAGGCTTCACAGACCCTCAGTAATTCCCTGAGACCCCCCACCGTCGGGCTCAGTAGCACCATGTCATCGGCGTAACTAATGTTGTTGATGCTAACGCCGTTCATCCGGCAGCCGACACGCATGCTGCTCAGCCCGACGATGAGGTCGTTTACATAGAGATTGAAGAGCTTGGGAGAACTCAAGCCCCCCTGTCTCACCCCGCTCTCCAACCTATATGAATTTGAGAGAGAATTGGCCCACCTCACATAGTTGGTCTGATTGTCATACCAAAATTTAAATATATTTTGGATTTTAGCCGGTATACCCTGGTCCCTCAACTTTCTCCAGAGCACATCATAAGACACAAGGTCAAAGGCTTTGGAGAGGTCAAGGAAGCAGGCGTATATAGGCGTCCTACGGTCTGTATAATACTGGACGGTATGCTTGAGACTTATAATCGCACTTTCAGTAGAAAGTCCGGGCCGAAACCCGAACTGGGCGTCATGGAGATTTAAATGTTTTTCTAAGCAAGAATCAAGCAAACCGTCCAGTATTTTAGCAATTATAGTTGCCAGCGAGATTGGGCGGTAGTTTTTAATGTCTGCGACATCCCCAGTCCTGTTCTTCACAATGGGCACTACGATAGTTTTCATTAAGTCTGGTGGTAAGTAAGAGTGACTAATGCACATTGTGAAGAACACAGCCAAAATGCTCGGAAGGTGTATGCCTCAAATGCTCAACACTGAGCCCGTCATGCCCGAGAGACTTGCTACTTTTAGGTTGTTACTTTTAATCATTGTCATATCGAGAAATTGTTATCAAAAATAGGTCAAAAATATTTCAGAATATTAACTTTATAGCATACCACAACTATCACAAGAGATTACGTAGCAATAGTCGTCTATACTATAGCTAAATATCTCTTAATCAAGAAACAAGCTTCAAAACAAACTAGCGAAATACTCACAACTGGCCATCCTCAGCGAGCAGGTTTGCTTGTCCAGTGGATAAAGCTTCAGGTTCATTGGGCAGGAAAGCGTCAGTGAAATCCGAATACTGTACAGCACGTTCCCATTCGGAAAGATTCTGATGTACACGTTCGGCATAATGATATTGTGGAAATGCCCCTCCTTTTCATTGGAGAAGAAGAGATCGGGCATCCATACTCGGTTGGCTTCTGTCAGTGTCAGGTATTTGAGACGTCCTGGAATTGTTATTTATGGATAAGGAAATGTAGCAGGTGAAGTACCGTAGTAGGTGAAGTAGTAGTAGTAAGTAGTTTGTACCTTAAAGTAATCTCATTATTTTTTACTGATAACTGGCTTCTACCCGCGTCTTCGAACGCGTGGTTAGTCACTAAAAAGTAGCGTATATCTCAATCCAGGTCATAATCTATCTATATGCCATATCAAAATCAGTCCAGTCGTCGCGTCGTTTAGAAAACGTCAAAAACAGACAGAGGGATAGAGAGACAGGATGGATGTACAGAATGATTCCGTAGAACGTTGTGTTAATATTAAACTTATATAGATATTTAAAATATTTTAAACTAAAATTCGTCGTCAAACTTATACGTCAATATAAAAGTTTGTTCACCATGATCTCCATTTTTTTGTGCCATTTTATAATTAATGAGATGTCAGTATCATTGAACTCACCTCCCAAGTTATTGAATTTGAGCCGCTCGTCTAACCATTGTTCTCTGAACGTTAATTGGACAGAGTATTCCTGAAAACGTTACAACTTCAGAATCACAATGTAAGAATGTAAAATTACCTTCATTGAAAATTTGACTGAACCGAATGGATAGGTATTCTTTACAAATCAAGTTTTCAATGAATTATCGGTGAAATCTATCAAATTTGAAACTCTATTAAACTTAATATAGCGTTTGTGATTGGTAAAGCTTTTTCATATTCCATTTATCTGATCTATTTACAAAATACTTTGGATTCTACAATGTCATTATTTACATTTCCTTTTATGTTATGAAAGCTTTCACAGTGTATTCGTTTGTGCCAATATATTGCCAGCTATGATCAATTTTGTGCCAATCGTGATTTGTACAATTTACAGCCAATTCGTTAGATTGACTAATACGTATGATTCTACGTAAACTTCCACTACTCAGGCCATTGATGAAACTTATCGTTACTTACAGTTTCATCTGATGCTTTTAAAAACATGGCTGCTTATACTGTGATCTTTTTAAATCTACTTATGAAAGCCAAACTAAACTATAGGTGTTTGTGTAACTATTTCTGTTTTACTTATCCAAACCTCATTGATATAATTTTATGTGACTTTTATGAAAATGATTATGAGCTCTCCCGTTTCTAAAAGTAATTTTCATCAATGGCCTCGGGCCTCGATTCCCAAGCCATATTGACACAAATCCAATAAAATATACGTAAAATCGCAGGAGAGGCGCGTTGTCGAAAGTTCTCTTGGTAATGAATCAGTCGTAAAGGCAAAAAGACCCATCGATCAACAGCAAGTCAAATGAATTAAAGTCACATATACAGCTTCTAACTAATGAATTCATTAAATAAATTCACAACCATGCAGCAGACCGTTAGCTTTTGGATCTCGCGTCATTGTTTAATCTGTTTCTTCGTTAACGATAAAATCTAATCTATGTATAGGTGTAAAATGTTATGTGAGAAAAGTGTATACAACTATTGTAAAAACTTTAAAAAGTACAAAGCTGCGGAAGCTAGGGCGTAAATAAGTAACGAAGAAATATAGAGTATATTATTATTATATTCAGAGCCATGCCAGATTTACTCAAATTATCATAATACTGATCATAGTGATAATATTTTGTTTCAGATATTATCTACGGAAGACCGCCACTTTGATGGATGCGACGATATCAATTCTAATGTTTTTGTACGAAGCTGGCGACGAGCCAAAGATAGCTAGGCCCTTTGATGGTTCTAATACCAAAGCTCTAGATTAAGGTACAATCCAAAAGGTAACTTTCTTAATTTATAATAAAAGCATGCCATGCTCTCAAAGCAAAGCCTAGTATCAACTCACCGTCCACAGCACTCGTCGATGGAATGCTTGTTACCTTCATGCACACGGCCAGTTTAACTAGAGCTACATTACGTCTAGCTGTCGGTTCAGGTCGGGTGTCAGATACTGTGGTAGGGACAGCCCCCGATCCAAGCGCGAAGGCGAGTGCGGACGCGACGATAACCCCCAATGTTTACACAACACAAATTCACATAAACGGACATACAATATATTACATATACGACCAAAATAGTTTTTATAAATCTTCTCATAAATGCATCAAATTAAAATAATAAGCATGATTAGAAAATAATGGTACGGGTAAAGAATAATAGTGTGGTGATGTGGAAGGGTGCGGGCCGCGAGTCCTAGCCGGTTCTAGAAGCGTGGCCCTGAATCCTGATCAGATTGTTTGGAGTCGTGAGGCAGTTCTGTTGGTGCTCGCGGAAGCCAATTGGAACTTGAAACATATTGCCTTGGAGACGTACAGTGCACGCTCGATACCGAAGCGGTTTAATTTGCTCGCATTTGTGTGCTCTCTACGTATTGTGCCAATCCATCGGTGTCTGTACAGAGAGACGCTTCCGTCGCTATCAATATTAAAACAAATCTTAATAAAATAAAAGAACCAAATCAGAATTAATTTCTAAACCTGCTAATAAAATATATTAAAATTAAATAATTTAATCTTTTACTATAGTGCCATTCCACAATTTAGACATTAAATGTCATCTGAAGTAGGTAATATAAAAAATGAGCGCGGCGCCGCCCCGCAGGAGTCAACAATTAAATTAAACAAGTCAAAGTTTGAGAAAATGAACAACAGGGATGAAATTATTCTCTAATAAAATAATATACAAATAAAGTGCATTTAGAAAAGGTAAAAATAATAAAAAAAACAAATGAAAAATTAAATAAAAAGAACATAACCACGACATTGAGCTTTGACATTTCAGCAAAGTGCAAATACGCATTTTTGAATCCTGAAGAATTGCCAATTTTATTATAAACAAAGTTTTTAAGCCAATTATTAATAACAATATTTATTTTAACTCAGTTTATAATAAAAGTGTCACTGGTAACTTATATCCTTACCACGACGATTATGACTTACCATATCATAATCGTCGATTTCGCTGATAGAACGCAGAAACATGTTGACACGTACTACGGTTTCGGCGTCCCCTTTGTGACAAAAAATAACTTCTTTAGAACTGCAATAACAATCGACTCATTGATACATCTGGCCGTAAGTTGATGGAATGTTTCAATGTCAAAATATAAAGTAATAAAACTTGATATGCCAATAAATCAGTAAAAGTCCAATACAGAAAGCCAATGCCCTTCCAGATCCCAGACTACGGTAAACACAACTAAATGTATATTGATATAAGAAAGGACGAGAGGAACCAAGTCGCGATGATAGAAAAGCATAGAATTTTGTTGTCACAGCGTTCTCAGTCGGTTAGAAATTTAGTATGCGCGTCTAAAAACGATTTTGGTCGTCAACACCAAACGTAAATTTTAGAATTTGAATAAAATAAAATAAGAATATGATGTACACATATAATTGGGAAATCCGCTCCTCGTCATTAAAACAGGAGAGAGTTGCCCATTCATTTGACTTGTTTACACCGCGATTTTTTTTGTTAATAGTAAAACTCATACTGTGACAAAAACTAGAATGCGGTCCAGCCTGCCTCGGTAGACTTACCATTGTGACGTCATCGATCTTTGATATACTTCTGACAAATATATTGACGCTCACTACCGCCGGCCCATCTAAGTACCAATCAAAATCACGTGTAAATAACGGGGTAAAATTAAAAGTAAACCCTAACTTATAGGATAATTTTGAAGTGTCCTGGTGGCGGTAATAATTCTGAAAACAACACACTGGGTTATGAGCGAGTCACCTTTCATCTCACTCAATAGTATGTGTCGATGGATGTTGTCATAATGATGACACAAGGTCAAAAGAATAAAGACAATATGTGATCAAAGAAGACAAAACATTGGAATCGAAAATTAAATCTGCAAATAAATTTGAAATTGGCCTGTTGATGGGAATTTGTGTTAGTGTAACATAGGTTTAACTATTATCTGTGTTGATACACTAGATGTGAAATAGTTGTTTTATCTATAAGAGATTATCGTAAAGGATTGACGAGGTTATTTAATTGGTGATAACCAGCTCATGACGGAGTTGATTGGAACCTATACCTCCATTAGTCCATTATAGAAAACCATTACTATGGCTACATACATACATAAATATAACAGTTTAGCATGTATCATAGCGCTGAGTCACGGCCCAAAGAATACTGAATGGATCGTGCGTGACTTGTCCGGATATTAGCAATTTGTTTCAGAAACTACCACAAGATAACATCTACTAAGTAAAGTGTACTTTCTTAAGTAAACTATATCTGTAAGGTTATTTTTAATGTTCTTGCTTTCTCTCTTACTCTATTTTTTGTGTCCTTCAATTTGCTTAAGTGACATCGTGGTTGTTACAAATAAATATTTTATCATTCTTTCTGTCCATTATTTGTCTCGCTTTAGTTAAAAAATTGTTATTTAGCCTAAAAGTTCTTCGTCACTTGTCAAAAATGGATTTTATTTTAAATAAGATAATTATAGAACGGTTTGATTAGTTATCATAATTAAGTCATAATTATATTTCTTATTATTAGGGCTCCGTACCTCAAAAGGTAAAAAAAGGAAACCTTATAAGATCAATCTCATGCCCGTCTGTTCGTCTGTCTGTCTGTCTGTCCGTGTCTCACCACCGATTTTCTCAGGAACGGGTGGACCTAGCTAGTTGAAATTTATACCAGATACTGATGTCTATAGTCCCTATTAGGTGTATTAAAATCAAGGTCCTGAGTCAACACGATAAAAAGATATGGGCAAATTTAGATTTTCGCGAAAACTTGTAAGTACCAAAATTTACCTTAATATTCAACTTTTATCATTTTTCGGAATTTTCCCTTTGCTTGCGTTGATTCTAGATCAACCGGAAGTACCCTATGGGTTTTGGGCCGAAAACCTATATGGTAGTTCCCGGTGACCTAGAATCACGAAATTTGGCAAAAAGCAAGGTCTTATATTAAATGTAAAATATATTTTATCGAGGACTTTTACAGCAGTATGTATAAAAGGTTGCACATAATTGCACCAATCCAATTACTCAGAGCTTGATTCATGTATGAATTTAACATAGGTTATGGTATTATTTCTGACGTAGATTATCCGTGACTTTAATCTATAATATCACCATGTTCATGATGGGTATGTGCAAGTTTATAAAATATTTAGTAGTTAAAAGTTTTTTCGTGTCAAATGTTTCGTCACAAAAATCGCGTGTGACTAAGTTATATCGACTTTTTAATAATGCAGTAGATAGATAGAGCCCTTTCCTGATTACTTTTTATAGAGGGTTACATGAATATTAGTTTCAAATGTGTTTTTAGACATGTTTTTGTGCATTCATAAGCTGTTTTCATAATATATTTTCGATAATTTTTACTTATGTTGACAATGTAAACAGAGTTCGGGGTCAAATATGTTACTCAATTATCAACGAAATAGATAGAAATGTTGAAAGCTGAATGATTTTAAGAATATATATATATATAATAATAATAAATAATACGACAAGTAATGTACCATTGATACATTACATTAAATGTATGTAATGTATTGTCTTGTTAAAACAATTTAATAAGTTATTTATTATCGTATCGCCCGCACTTGCGGATACCAACTACGAAAACAATAATACAACTGTTCTTACAAATAGTTTAAAATACAAAAAAAACACCTAATAACAACAACTCTGACCTTAAACTGACGTAATAAGCTGTCACATACAAGATAGGAAATTTCGAAAAAATCTAATTCGTTGGGAACATTGAGAGGCACGTCCAGGCAAACAAAACAACCAATAAGAAAAAAATATTAAGAAGGTTAAAGTCAGTGTGGCAGAAAAATAAGGCCATTCGCAAAATCAGCAACACGACAGGGCAAAATTTTAAACAAAAACAGATATTAAATGTTCTAAATCTGTGCGCTGGCGACTATTGATACAAATTTTAATTTATTTCTGAATTTCGGTGTGCTTCTATGATACTTTCAATGCCAGCATTAGTAGGTATTAATATATAGCTCAAATAGATTGCTATTTCTGCTTCGTTTAGACAAAATAATCTGTCATTTTCGCAATATTATACTTGCGATTAGAAATATATATTAAAGAACATATTAGAATATACAAATATATTTCATATTCTGTTTTTTATGTTTATGTTTTTGCACTGTCGTATCGGTAAACATTGCAAGGCCTTTTACATAAATAATACAAAAAGTACCAAGCGCTACCGTTTTACAAATCTATGTACGTAACACTAACCATCTTTATATCGCTGATCGTCAGTATGTTTCTTACGAATAAGTTTATATTAACTATCGCAGGACCTGTTAAAATATACTTTTTATACAAATAATAATAAATAAATAGCTCACAACTATATTAATCCCCCGTGATGGAAATCCTCGGATCTCTTAGTTCGCAGACCAGTAAAGATATCCCACAATGGGTTAGTCCAAAACATGTTTGATACATGCCCTCTTATTGCATAGAAGTTAAGAGACCAACCCGAAAGCACATGCCTTTAAATTGTTGGTTCCAGGACATGCTTACTTTTTATATATAAGTAGTAGTTGGTCCTTTAAAAACTATAATATATGTAGTATAATATAAATAATATCTTCTGAGTGTTAGTAACAACTACAACAGTATCTGTGTATTGTACGCAAGTAAGTTCTTGGAGCTACAAACTTCTCATTTCTTATAAATTCCTGCTCATTTGACTCGTTCCATAAAAATTTGGCGTATTAATTAATGTGTAAACATAATGATAGTGCCAACATTTACACGAATAAAAAGTGATTAATTAATTTTGTTGTAAAGTTTTGGTGTATTCACATACCTATCCTTAAATACATCATCAAATATGAACCATTTAAATTGATTAATGAACGCGTGTTTCCCATAACTGTTCAATATTGTAGGGCAAAGTGCCCTTCGGTAAAGAATTCAAGAAATTATAAAGAAAGACTAACTATATACAATCGCAAAAATACAACGGACTAAGTTATATTTCCTGTTAAGCTGTCACCATATCGTTTATCTTAAACGATATGTTTAGACTTATGAAAACAATCGTAGACATAGCAAGTCACAGAATAATGCTCTTGGCGTTCAGCCATCATGTTAAAAATAAGGTATTTTTTTTGTGCGTATGTTTGAAATTTAGAGGTTTAATTTCTGTATAACATTTCAGAATGTGACAACGATTGAACATTATTGATTGTGCCAAACTAATAAATTTTTGTGCGATTATATTTTAGATTTTATGCAGGTAGGTCTTTTTTATTTTATAATACAAGTATTTTCAACTATAATGGATTCAAAAATAATGATAATACATTAAATTTACTTCATCTTTTATTAGCTGTTAATAAAAAATATTATTTTACCGGTCATATTTTAATTTAGGTAGTACTTTCAATAATGTCTTCTAACAAGTAAGAACAGGCTTCGATAAGACGAAAAAATCCTAAATAATTCCATGTCCGTGGGTCGTTGACTTAAAAAATAAATCTACTACTAATTATTACTCAAGGCCAGCTTTTTACTCGAGAAGAAAGCAGTTAATGTTACACGCAAAATAAAGTTCCATCAGAGTCAGAAAAAATGTCCTCAATCTGGCGCAGCCTTAATAAAATCACCATTAAAGATCCTTCTTTTCTGGGGAAAAAATAACTCAATATTAAAATTCCCTTTAGATCAATAGACGTTAAAATAAAGTACGCATCTATCTGATTTTGTATTAGATCTGGTTCTTATCGTAGATTATGTTCAGTTTTCGTTTTCATGACAGAGAAGTTTCGTTGAATATGTACATAATATAAATAAACTGACATAAACATGATAAAGTTATCATATTTTTGTATTTTTAGTCCTCATTGTTGAATAAAGCTACATTTGATATCGTGGTTTCCAATTGATGAAAATCATAGGCTAATGTGGCGCTGTACTTTTATCTAAGGTGTTACGAGAAAAACAATATAAAAAATGTTACATACCAGTGCCATTGAGCCCTGACGGCCGAATCCGAGCGTCGTACCTCCCTGGACCCAGGATCTGGTCCAGAATCTGCTTCTCCTTCTCACGGAAGTTTATCTTCCCACTGTTCATACATCTGTTGTAGAATGGACGGGTTTTATTCACAAACACGACAAGAATGAAGTATATACTCCGTTCTTATCGTGTTTGTACTATGTTGATAGAGCCTACTAGTTGGGAGGGGCATAGCCAATTTGAATTTTGACTTCAGCATCACACTCCAAACTTTGTTCATGAAATCTTCCTAGAGCTGCTATAACTGGGATTTGGGATATTTAAAAGAGTTAAAGATGGGGCGATCAGCCCATGAAATCATCCTCAACGAGAGATATAGTTTGACCAAAAACGCTATACCGCTCCTTAGGAAAGTACGGCGAGGTGGAGGCCAAGGAAAAAAGAGCAAGAGTACACATGAGATCGATATTGTCGGATATATCTTAGGATATCGTAAACGATATGGTTATTTTATATAACGATATGTTTATATTTTTTTATAACTGAATTATCTACAGATATTCTGATTTTCTTTATAGATTTCTCTGTCTGCTTTTCGTTTCTTAAAATATTCGGCCACTTTAAAAATGACGGTCTTGACATCACGAGATAGCGCTCGACCCATCTTTGGATATTTATCTCGTGTGCGTCTGACATAGACCGTCCGATACAAAAGCTACCTACTGCCGTGAGCGTTGACGGCAGACTGATAGATCGGAGCGGCCGACACTTCCCCCCCGTCTCGCCGCGCGCATACCTCAGGAGCGGTACAGCGATTTCGGTCAAACTATAGACCCACTAGTAAAGGAGGAGATAGGCGTCACATAGACTACGAAACTGTCAACCTGTAACTAGCGTTGACATTGAAATACCTGAGTTTTAAATTTTGAAAACTTATTTCGTACATAAGGTTCTTAAAGTGAGCAATATACTCATATCGATACAGGGTTAAAAACTTCGCTATGATTTGTTATTTATTTATTTTTAACACTGACCTACTTTTGGAAAATTACATGATAATATTCACCAGGGAATTGAATCATCAGAAACTACGAATTAATTCACGTGTTAATAAGATTGGGACAACTATAGATATTATCAATTTGCGGAATATACCTCAAAGGAAACGGCCAATGTAATTTATAGAAACCATTCATTTTATTAGATATACATTAGACTTTTAAGAATAAATAGGTTGTAAGCAGGGACTGAGATAAGACAGTAAGCTAGAGGTGATTTTTGAAGATATATAAAACAACTTGCTTAGGAGTGCTATAGCTTTGTGATAACTTACGCTTATAATGCGCTTTTTAAGTTACAATTGGAAATTTTGCAAGGATTTTCTACAGTAACTACATCGGTTGAATTAACTTGGCAAGTTAAGTGACTGAATTCTGAAAAGTTTTTGTCTACCATAATTTCAACTTTAACCAAGTAGCCGTGGAATCTGTCAGCATCATAATGTAATTACAATTTTAGTTTCAAACGCAAATGTTTATACAGAAAGCAGATTAATATGCTACCTTTTGAACACTGTACGTGGTATAATTTTTGAGAATGGTCCAGCAAATATTATATTCAGGAGACCATCGGTTTATCGAGTGAATACCTCCGGTGTGCCAGATAAGTTAACTCCCGGGACCTTCGTTTTGCCAATTTAACTCCATGGCCCATCCGTTTCCCAAGTAAAGGGCCTATCAGTTTTCCACGTTAATTCAAAGGACCTTCGTTTTGCCAAGTTAACACCATGGCCCATCCGTTTCCCAAGTTAAATAAACGGCCTATTCATTTTCCACGTTAATTCAAAGGACCTTCGTTTTGCCAAGTTAATTCCATGGCCCATCCGTTTCCCAAGTTAAGTAAACGGCCTATTCGTTTTCCACGTTAATTCAAAAGACCTTCGTTTTGCCAAGTTAACTCCATGACCCATCCGTTTCCCAAGTTAAGTAAACGGCCTATCAGTTTTCCACGTTAATTCAAAGGACCTTCGTTTTGCCAAGTTTACTCCATGACCCATCCGTTTCCCAAGTTAAGTAAACAGCCTATTCGTTTCCACGTTAACTCAAAAGACCTTCGTTTTACCAAGTTAACACCAAGGACCTTCTATTTGCCAAGTGAATTCAACCGTTAGGCTATAAATCAGAGGGTACTTACTCCGTGTAGTGCAGATGGGACAGTATGATCACGAGAAGGGTCCATACTGGCCGGCGAATATCCATCCTTAATCTGCAACAAAATACATGTTTTTTAGATGATTTTAGTTATATATATAGTAGTTCGATGACCTCCGTGGTGCAGTGGGCGAATAGCCGGCTGAGACGCAGGAGATAGCGGGTTCGATTCTCGCCGCGGAACAAATGGTTGCATGATCTACATATATTTGTTCCGGGTCTGGTTGTTTCTCTAGATATATATAATAAGTAATATGTATTTCAAAAAAAAAATTATATAAGTATTTTATCAGTTATCTGGTTCCCATAGTACAAACTCTGCTTAGTTTGGGGCTGAATAGCGCTGTGTGAAATGTCCAACAATATTTATTAATATATTTTATTTAAATAGGATGATGTTGTGAGCGTAGCTGGGTGTCGGCATATACCTAACAGCGGGTGCAGACGGGCTGAGATGATGATGATATAATATTAGGTGGTGGAATATAAACAGTAGGTTCTGCAAACCTCGGAATGCTTTTAGGTTAATTCTCATGAAAATCAGTGTTGACTTCTTGAGTCATCACATGTTTGTGAAACACATTATAAGTTATTTTTAACCTCCGAAGCAAAAAGAAGGGTGTTATAAGTTGGAACCTCGTGTCCATTAATGAGTAAACCAACAATTAAAACTACACACTGGTTAATTGCTGAAATGCCCGCAGTTCTCCAACTTTCAACGTTCAGGGCACGCGATGACCCTAAACTTTTGCATACCACCAACTAACCTATTAAAACTAGGGATTACAGTCTAGGACATTAATTCTAAAATTTCTTAGATCTTTAAATAGTAACTTAAAGCATTCTTTTGATAATCAACAGTCACCTCTAATCCCCAGGTTACCTAAAAGAATAATTATATAAGCGATTGAAAGGATATATGTACTTTCATATTTTCATCAAAATCACTTCAGTAGATTGGTTAGGTCGGTTTTCATTTTGTTAAAAAAGTAGTTTTGATCGAACTGGATCAATCGGGGACGGCGCTGTAAGCGATAAGAGCGTCCATTGTGCGGGTTCCATTCTTTTTTGTTGTTTACTCGTAAGTATGTTTCTGTGTATTTTTTGTTTAGGTTTACGTATTTATGTTTCTTGGTATTTGAATGTAAACTTGTAATATTATTGGACCATTATTACTTATAACAATTCGAAATTTCAAATCGATATAACTTCAGTAAATGCCGAGATAATCAGCTGTGACGGAAAGATTAAGTCTCACCATAAGGGTTCCGTTTCACCATTTTGATCCGGAACCCTAAAAAAATAGTTTTTTTTTATATATTATAGGCTTGCGTTTGACCACGATCTCGCCTGATGGTAAGATAAATTAATTTTAATAAGTTTCCATATAACTACAAATGAGGGGTCTAAATGTCGCGAACAAACAGGTTTCTTCTAGGCAAGCATGGACTATCTTAGACTGCATCATCGCTTACCATTATCGAGATCCCACGATCTTGCTGATGGTAAGCGATGGTGGTTAGACCACGTACTGGAAAGCGCAGTATAGGACACCCCCCCCTCCCCCATAGATGGAAAGACGCACAAGATAAAGGGTTGCTTGGGAGCCGTTGGGTGCAGGCCGCACAAGATCGGTCGCTCTAAAAATCTATGGGGGAGGCCTATGGTACTTTTCCTCATTAAGATTGTATTTAACGTACCTACTTTTCCTAATATCATATTTTTGAGATTATAATTTTATACATAGATATTATAGATACCTAATTAATAAATATATATTGGGCATATTGTGTAAATGTAATTCGAAGCATCGAAGGATTCGGGCATATCGAAGGAAAACCGGATCTACGATCTATGTACAGCACGCCTACTCGACTTAGTGTAGGTCCTGTTTGAAATTATGATGTATATATAAGTCATTATTTAAATTATAAATCTTTGTAAATTATATTATTTAAAATTGTTATCATGTGCTTGAAATGAATAAATGAAGTTATTAATGTGATCTAATACACAATAACTACTAACAAAATCTAGACTAAGTACTTTATATATAATCTACTAACATAATAAGTACTGTAATATTGTGTCCTGTGTATGTTCCCAAGTTGGTATATAACAAATGATTTAATTAATAATTGATATAAATAAATAACAATTGCTGGACAATTCACACAACGCTATCTAGCCCCAAACTAAGCAGAGCTTGTATTATGCGAACCAGATAACTGATAGAATATACTTTTTTTTTGTAAATACATACTTATAATATATAGAAAAACAACCAGACCCGGAACAAATATCTGTAGATCATGCAAACATTTGTGCCGCGGCGGGAATCGAACCCGCTACCTCCTGCGTCTCAGCCGGCTATTCGCCCACTGCGCCACGGAGGTCGTCATATGTTTAACAATGGACGTTCTTTGGCTGTTATGATGATGATGTCGTAAAAGTACCCTAACCTCAACTTCGCGGTTAACCCTGAATAATCCATGGGCTAATCAATCTATCAGAGGCCCATCAGTTTTGACATTTCAGTAGAACCACTTTGCTTGCAGTATGTGAATAATTCAAAATGGCGGCCAAAGGCCTCCCACAGTATGGAGTATTTTAGACCGACTTAAAAAAAAAGAGTGAATGTACACCGATTACTCTAAAACACCTGGACCGATTCGAAAAATTATTTTTTGTTTAAAAAGGTATACTTCCCAGGTCCCAAATAAATCTAGGGTAACTCTCAAATTTTATAGGGACGCATAATTTAACAATCGATTTTAGTATGTTTTATTTTTATAGTTAAAAGGAACTTTTCAGAAACCTTCAGGTTGGTTCTATAGAAATATCATCAAAATCGGTTCAGCATTTTGGTTAAGTCAGTTATATTTTTGTTAAAAAGTTAATTGTTATGAAGTATACAAGAATAGTGTTTTTTATGTTATTTGTGGGGACAGAGGCTTACGGCCCACCTGATGGTAAGCGGTCACCGTCGTCTATTGACACCGGCAACACCCGGGGTATTGTCGATGCGTTCCCTACACTGTAGAAACCTCTTTACATTTCTCTTGAAGCGTGCCATGTCATATAAATGGGAAAACCTCAGATAGTAGCTCATTCCATATCTTGCAATTATGGGGTAGAAAAGATCGCGTGAAGCGTGTGGTGCGCGATACCCAATTGTCGACGATATGTGGATGAGCTTTATTACGTTGTCGAGAAGTGCGGTGGTAAAATCTCGACGACGGGATGAGATCAAATAGCTCCTCAGAACATTCCCCATTATACAGGCGGTAGAATACACTGAGCGATCTTGACTCAGCGGTTCCAGCCTGTCGGCGAGTTTGGGATCACCGATGATTCTAATGGCTCTTCTCTGAAGGGAGTCAAAACGAATCAATTGGTACTTTGGAGCTCCGTGCAGTATTTGGTAGATTTATATTCATATTCATTTATTCTGCTTACATGTAGGCACATATACATTTCTCAGCTTAGATAGCTAGTAGCTTAGGGAGTAAGTGCCCTGTAAGGGCACTGGAAGTTAGATTTGCGCCTTTTAAAAAATTACAACAATTGAACAGAGAATTAAATATGTCAAATCAAATATAATTAAATTTAGTTTATGCGGCATATGTCAAATAATACAGAAGAAGAACAAAAGTATGTCAAGCTATCGGGTAATAATAATATTGTCAAGTGGAAAAATATTAAAAATAATAATGTCAAGTAATATCATAGATAGCCCACGACTATTACAAAAATGGCCATTTACAAACTACATATTTTGTAAACTTATTCCTTCGAAATGTGATAGTGAAACCTGTTTTTGGAAGACCTATTCAACAACACCCCTTACGATGGGAACGAGGGACGTAATTAATATCAAACAGCCGCACTGACTATTGTTCACCGTAGTATTTTAATTTTTATAGTGTATAACACTTACGGAAAACGGAGCTTTAGTCGTAATCTGAATTATCTCTTTAATTTCAACTCTGACGTGACAAGAGCCTGTAGCACAATTGGTAGTGCATCCTCGTATCAAAAGGAAGGTTGCGGGTTCAAGGATGAATATTTTTTGAGATGGTTTGCGAGGTCCGACACGCACATCCGTTTATTTTTAGGGCGACTTGCGCAACGATCCCTTAACGTGTTTAGTGGCTAAATATAATTTAAGGTGTTGTCAAATCATATACCTAGTCAGGTCATAAATTCTGTCACATGTTTAATATAAAATAATTGAAACAAGTTTATTCATTATGTAACCATTTATATACCAAAATGAACTTAACAAAACATAGATTCTTATGACACTAAAGTTTATTCAAAATGATCTCCGTGATTTTGAATACAGGCCTTCAATCTGCGCGGCCAGTCGTCTATCGCAGCACGAACGAGGTCCATGTCAATATCGGCGGCTGCCTTAATCAAGGATGTCTTGAGTGACTCCAAATTGGGATGAGGCTTTGAGCACGCCTTTTCTTCCAAGTGTTGCCATATCTTGTAATCTAACGGATTCAAATCTGGACTGGAGGAGGGCCAGTCTTCGTGCCGGATGAAGTCGATTTCACGCGCCGCCAGCCAGTCTTGTGTGCTCTTCGCTCTATGAGCTGGCGCCGAATCTTTTTGGAATACCCAGTGCCTGTTATTGAACATGGTATGAGAAACAGGTTCCACAAGGTTCGTCAGGACTGTATTTTGATACACAACTGCATTCGTTTTTACACCTTTCTCACAAAAATGTACCTCTGTTAAGCCCCAATAAGAAACTCCCAACCATACCATGAGCGAGGATGGAAAATGACCTCGTTGGACACGCGGAATACGGTTGCTCGCTTCTTCACTACTGTGTGCGTACACCTTATCATTTTGTTTGTTGTAGCTCTCTTCTACGGTAAAATTTTTTTCATCCGAAAAAAGAATTTCCCGATATTTTTTTCCCGCGTACCGCTTCAACAAAGCGCGGCATTTCTTCAGTCTCAGGTCCATTAGACGAGCATTCAAAAGATGTCCTGTTTTTCTTCGATATGCCCGAAGCCCTAAGTCTTCATTTAACACCCTTTTCACCGTGGTTCTGCTTAACCCCATCTGAAGGGCCAACAGTTTCTGCTTACGTTTGGGATTTCTTTGAATTCGCGCCTTCACAGCTTTTATCACTGCTGGAGTCCTAACAGACCGAGGGCGACCACTTCTTGACCTGTCATCTACACTAGAGTCTTCATTGTATCGTTTGATGGTGCGATAAACGAATCTTTTGGTTATAATTAAATTTTTCTGTATGTCAAAAATTTGAATTGTCGCGTAACCGCAACGATGCAACGCAATAACTGCAACACGGTCTTCTTTAAGCGCCCACTCCATATTTAAAAATGAGTAAAATTCTAAAAGTATACATTTTTATTTTCATGAACAATTCGAAATTCGAATTCTATAAACTTTTTTGTGGCCAGCATTCTAAAAGAAAAGTTTTTACTGTGTGACAATACTTATGACCTGACTAGGTATATAAAGTCAAATTTAAACAAGTTTAGTCGCTCGTTTAGGGATCATTGCGCAAGCCGGCCTTAATATTTTATCGTAGACCATCTACGCAATCGTAGAGGGTCTACAATATATAATAAACTAGCTGTTGCCCGCGACTTCGTACGTGTTACACTACTAAATGTATAGGTAACCTAAAAATAAATCTAAACTTGCTGTTGCAACTTGACTTTACACCATATTTTTATCCTATGAGACCTGATTTATGGGATAAAAAGTACCCTATGAGTTAATCTGCGTACAAACTAAATTTCATCGAAATCGGTTCAGCCGTTACGACGTGATTAAGTAACAAACCAATAATCAAACATCCAAACTTTCGCATTCATAATATTAGTGTGATATTCGATCTGCGAAAAATAGAGTGACAGGAAAAACAAACCCCATTTTGGGGGCGTTTATGTGTGATTATGGAAATGACCGGCTATTTTTTCTTCGCGTGCTTATCATTACCATCTTTAGGTTAATTGTCCAGAATGAAATTACCCTATTTAATTATATTTTGGGTAAATAAATTGAGGATGAATGAACTACCTCCTAATGCGAAAAATAGATTCAAAGGTAAAGTTGTATTGTGCACCACACTTCAATTAATAGATAATGCTAAAACAAATAACTAGACACGCGAAAATACGAGTGGTGGTCTTATCACTTAAAGCTATCTCTTCCAGAAAACCTTTGTAAATAATTTTTTTTTTAATTTTAGAAGTTAAAACTTCTTTAGGCGCGTTGGGCATTTTTGATGGGGAAAAAACCATTGAACTCGCGACACTGTTACCGTTACCGACACCTTAATATACTTTAAAGCAAAAGCTGTGCTAGCCTCTAAGAAACATGAAGTCCTTAACCGTGCCGAACATTATTTTACGGCACAACAACGGCTATTGCTGTACAAAGCGCAAGTTCGGCCGCACGTAGAATACTGTTCCCATCTTTGGCACGGAGCTCCAAAGTACCAATTGCTTCGTTTTGACTCCCTTCAGAGAAGAGCCATTAGAATCATCGGTGATCCCAAACTCGCCGACAGGCTGTAACTGCTGAGTCAACGGACGCATGACATCGGATCGCTCAGTGTATTCTACCGCCTGTATAATGGAGAACGTTCTGAGGAGCTATTTGATCTCGTCCCGTCGTCGAGATTTTACCACCGCACTTCTCGACAACGTAATAAAGCTCATCCACATATTATCGACAATTGGGTATCACGCACCACACGCTTCACGCGATCTTTTTTACCCCATACTTGCAAGATGCGGAATGAGCTACCATCTGAGGTTTTCCCATTAGGCTACGACATGGCACGCTTCAAGAGAAATGTAAAGAGGTTTCTACAGTGTAGGGAACGCATCGACAATACCCCGGGTGTTGCCGGTGTCAATAGGCGAAGGTAACCGCTTACCATCAGGTGGGCCGTAAGCCTGTTTGCCCACAAAAAACATTTAAAAAAACCTCTATATATAAGTATATGTAGTGTAGTGTACTTTTAAATTTTGAATACTCAAACATTGAGCTAAATTTTTCACTTCTGTCGGCACTCCTGGAGTGCCACTTTTTTTTCTACATTCACATATTCATTTTTGTGTTAACCGACCTTAAGAAAAACAGAAGTTCAGATAATACTATAAAAATACTATTAGAAATAAGCAACGCGACATCTCTTGTCAATGTACTAAACTGCAATGTTTGGCATTGAGCAGCTCAAAAACTGAATAAGTTTTCCTGTAGATGGAAATAACGGCACTTTAGTCGTAATCTGAAACCTCTCACTAATTTCGACCCTGAGCCCGGTAGCACAATTGAAAAGTGCATCCTCATATCAAGATGTTGCGGGTTCAAGTCCTGTCTAGGTTTGAAAATTATTGAGATGGTTTTAAAATCTAAGGAAGTTATCAATTTGTATTTCGATAACATCGATTACTCAGAAGTTGCGGGTCCAATTTTCATGATTCTATCTGTACTAGCAAGCTGAAACTTACAAATAATGAATGACACAATGCACGGTTGGACCTAATTTGACTGATTTTTTTAAACTGAAATAATTTTTCATCAAAACCAAATGTAGAGGCTATATAGAGTCAGTTTTAAGTTGAAATTGTTTTGTTTTATGGTTTTTAATACGATAAGTGCGAAACAGGGCTTAAAACACCCTGTCCGTATCTCATCATTATTATTAATTTATTTAATTCAGATAAAATACTACTACTAGATACTTTAAAGCGGTAAGAAAAAACTTAAACGTATCTGTCGTGCGGGAGGCATAACTTCCATCTGGTTCAGTGTAGGAAAGAGATAACTATATATCTGAGATATGCTATTGATTCCTAGTTCTATGGTATACCAACCTCAATGCCGGGTTTCTTAGACCTCGAGCCGCACACAAAAAAAACCGTACACTTTGTCTTATTTGGCGCCAAAAAAAGGATTTTGGTCTCCTACGGGCGGTGGGGTTTAATATGCCCCGTGCCGCCACAATCTCTGGTTTAGGACAAGGTTTAAAACAACCCGTAACGCAGTAATGGAAAGTACAGATAAATCTGTGCCGCTGGGAACGTGTTAATGTAATTACATTATTAATACGTGATTAAAACGTTAGGTATTTACCAATTCTATCTCTGCTTATCACTTTCAAATAACTTTGAGAATGATCCGTAATGATAAAGATGTACGATCATCCGCCTTCCTGCGTGTTCAAGTTTTACACGCTCCTAAATTGGATAATATCCATAATCTCTGTACAGCGGCGAATGCCAAATCGAGCTCCAAATAGATTGCAATATACATGACATTTATTTTTGACTCGGAACGATCACTGTATGGCAGTCACAATTTATTCCTTACTAAATTATAGCAACACAATTGAAGTGTTGTGTTGTTCAGATAATTCACATCCATGACAAGACAAGTTGAAGCAGTTGGATCATCATCACACTAATATTATAAATGCGAAAGTTTGGATGTGTTTGTTTGTTACTCAATTACGGCGTAACGGCTGAACTGATTTCATTGAAATTTGGTATGCAGGTAGGTTAATTCAGGTGGATTAACGCATAATATGCCACTTTTTGTTGACAAACAACGCGTGCGAAGCTCTGGTTGAAGCTAGTCTATACTAATATTAGAAAGAGGAAATATTTGTTTGTTTGTTTATATTGAATAGGCCTCGAAGCTACTGAACCGATTTAAAAATTTCTTTCACTATTGGGAAGCTACACTATCCCCGGGTGACATAGGCTACTTTTTACCCAACTGCAAAGAAGGAAGGTAATGTTTTTATTGAAAAACTACACGTGTGAAGCTGCGGATTCGTCAGCTAGTTTTCCTATAAAACAGCGCGACAATTTCTGTGCTCCCTGAACTCTACATCAGTGCTGCACTTTCCATTGTAAGATCTCAAATATTTCGAGTTCCTCGAGCTATTTGCCCGCCCACTGCTTAATTTGCTAGTTCTCTTGGCAATGACAGTGAATTACATTTATCTGCAGTTAGATAATCAAAGATGATTTGAAAAAAGGGATCACAAAAAAAATCTAACCTATTTTGCCCCTTAGATAAGTGGTTACTCTAGATGAGTAATAGAAAGAAACATGGCTATTCTAATCTCTGATCTAGCGTTGAGTGACCAAGAAAGAACCAGTAAGCGTCTAAACTCGATCTATCGAGTGAGGAAGGCGAGTCACGTTTTGTGATGTGTTGTGACTAAGTCGGCCATCAAGCAGCCTGAAAGGTAATATCAACTGTATTTCCTGCGGCAAAAAGCTTTCACGTCACTCTATTTAGGTACATTTCCAAAAGAATAAAATACAACCAAATAGAACAAAAATTATGTTTACCAAAACTCCCTACGGCAATATTTCGCAATTAACGCTTGACAGGACACGCGAAAATTGAATCAGAGCCGCCATGCTTTCCCGCCATTTCCCGCCATATTGGATATTGGTTATGGCAATATTGGCGGGCGGAAGTCGTACTAAGTAGGTTACATTAGCTACGGACTTTACGGAAGTTCCATTATAAGTTTGAGACGGGTCCTTGTAACTTTATTAAAATGTGACTTGAAAAGGGATTGATTAAGGTCAACGTCACTATTCATTATTGAATTAAAATAAAGTGTTGACAGTCGTCAGTATTTTAAATGCTACGTGCGGTCAGTACTCGGATGGGTGACCTCTAGTTTAAATTCAGTTAACCTTATTTGACGAGGTTTTATTGACAATCCAATCAATCTACACTCTGCAAATATAGTTACATATATTGTATTTTTCGACTTCTGGCATTTTCTTCTTGATAGGCATAGACAATACTTTATTCAGTTCATTAACACACATTACAGTTACATTGTAAGACAGAGAAAATACAAAAAAAAACAATGAAAGAGTATAAACTTAAAACATAAACAAAAACAAGGGAGAACTAGATAAACACAGTGTGCTACAGCAGTAAATGGACTCGACTCAGCATTATGCCCGCCGTGATGGTAAGCGCTGATATTGTTGAGGATCCGTGGTTTACTCGATTGAAATCACTATGAATACAAATTAGCTTTTTATTTTATTTGTTACCAAATACATTTATACAAGAGTACACCATCTTTCTTTTTTTACACACGTTCAGAGAGCTACTGATGGAACCATAGACTACTAGTAGTAGTGACGAGAAAAACAGAGATGCGCATTGTACATTCATTACTCTCCCTCAATGCACATCTTCATACCTAATTCATCAACTAACTTTACAAATTGGTTCCTAGGTAAAGGCTTAGTCAATATGTCTGCTATTTGACATTTAGTATTAATATACTCTACATAGAACAAACCTTCCTCTACTTTTTCTTTTACAAAGTTATACTTAATATCCATATGTTTAAATCTCCGTTGATCAGGATTTTTAACAGTTTTTATTGTACTTTGATTGTCTTCATAAATTAATACATTTTGAAATTCAACATTCAAGTCGGACAATACTTTTACTATCCAACATGCCTCAACTACGGATTCACACAATGATACCAATTCCGCTTCTGTAGTACTTAGCGCTACTGTTCTTTGTTTTTTAGACCTCCATACAATAGTATTATTGAACAGTTTGAATACATAACCACTTGTGGATTTTCTGTCATTATCTCTGGCCCATTAGAGGTGTTGAAATGTTACAATTACTTTTAGAATATATCAGCGAATAGTTTACAGTCTGTTTTACATATCTTAGTATTCTTTTTAAAGCTCTCCATAAGTTCTCACTTGGTTTAGATTGGAATCTACTTAAGTAACATATGGCTGTAGCTAAATCTGGCCTTGAACCTACAGTTGCATACATCAGTGATCCTATCAAAGACCTACACTGAAACTCATATGACATGTCGATATCAGAATTTTCATCATATTTATAATTCATGTCCATTGGTGTGTCATTACCTTTACAATTTTCCATGTTATATTTTATAAGGATGTTTTCTAAATATTTTGATTGATTAACATTTATCTGTTCTGAATTTACTTTAATTTGTATGCCTAAATAGTTAAGATTGTTCGACCCCATGTCTTTCATTCTAAACTTAGTGCTAAGAAAACCTTTCAATTCCTTTATCTTAGTCTCATTATGTCCCATAATTAGGAGATCATCAACATACAGCGTTATATAAATATCCCCCATACTATATAGGCAATAATCATTTTCAGATCTTTTGAACCCATATCCTGTTTTAATGTTATGAAATTTTTCATACCAATACTTTGGTGATTTCTTTAATCCATATAATGACTTTGTTGATTTTAGAACATGTCCGTCTGGTATTTCTAACCCTTCAGGTGGTTTTAAGTATACATCTTCTTTTATATCTCCATATAAAAATGCCCCTTTCACATCCATTTGATGAATTTTGTATTCTCTTCAAACTGCAACTGACAATAAAATTCTTAAAGTTTGTAACTTCAAAACTGGTGAGTAAATTTCTCCGACATTTTCTTTCTGTTGATAACCACGTACAACAAGTCTCGCTTTGAATATTTCTTTCTCTTCGACATGCTTCTTTGTAAAAACCCATTTAGTATCCAACAACTTTTCTTTCTCCGGTTTAGGAATAATTTTCCAAGTTTCACTTTCTTCTAATACTTTAAATTCCTCTTTTACTGCAATTTTCCATTATTGTTTATCTCTTCTTTCCTCAATTTCTTGAAAACTTGATGGTACATCCTCTTGATTCAGTGACAGTAATGCATATAAAGCTTCATCATGTTCTTCATCCCAATTTATAACATAATCATTTTGCCATTTTGGATTCTTTCTTATTCTTCTAGCTCTCCCTGTTTCTGACTCCTCTTGAACGTTATCATCATTAATATGCTCCTCTGGTATAGCTTGTTTTCCTTCTACATTGTTATATTTTCTGTCTTCAGAATTTCCTTTTTGAAAGCTGCTCTCTTTTTCCGTAAAATCTATTTTTCTCTCTGTTGGTACATCTTCTTTAAGTTTTTCATCAAACACCACATTTCTTGCATTTACTACTTTCTTTTCATCCATATCGTAAAGTTTATAGCCCGATAGAGTATATCCGATCATTATCATCTTCTTTCCTGTATTATCCAGTTTCCTTCTAAGTTCCTTAGGTACGTGACTGTAGGCTACACAGCCAAATACTCTCTTGTTTGACACATCTGGTTTTCTACCGGTCCATATTTCTCTGGCAGTGAGGTTTCTTCCCACTGATGGGCTTCTGTTTGTTACATACGCAGAATATAATATAGCATCTCCCCAAAATGTTTTGTCTAAGCCTGATTCTATTAAAATTGTCCTTGATTTTTCCACTAATGTTCTATTCATCCGTTCTGCTACTCCGTTCATTTCGGGACTATATGGCACTGTATAATGCATTTTTATTCCTTCATGATTCGAAAAGTTTTTGAATTCATTTGAGATGTACTCCCCTCCATTGTCGCAGCGTAATGTCAGTAAATTTGTGTTGAAATACTTTGTCACATAGTAATAATAATCTTTAAATTTTTCAAATACTTCAGATTTCTCCTTGATCAAATACACAATGACAAAATGTGTGAAATCGTTAATGAAAGTGACAAAGTATTTATTACCCTCTCTATCTGTTGGTGTAATAGCACCACAAACGTCTGTATGAACAATCTCTAATGGTTTAGTAGCCCTATAGCCAGGCTTATTAAAAGGTTGTCTTGTCATTTTGCCCAGAAGACATGGTTCACATAATGTATGTTCAACTTTGCTATTTTTCATATCGCCTAACCCGTGCACTAAATTCTTTTGTGCCAAAATATTGATATTTTGTACACCTAAATGGCCAAAACGCCTATGCCATAAGTTTATTTTACAATCATTAATCGGTGAATAATTACAATTTGATTGACTGAGTTCCATTTCAACATTATACAAACTCCCTTCAACATTTCCTATTAAAATCATACAGCTCTTATTGTACACTCTAACTTTACCTTTGTGAAACGATACCTCCAATCCACTGGACTCCATTTTAGATACAGACAATAAGTTTTTTCGCAATTCGGGAACATAATACACATTTTTTATAGTAGTCAATATTACTCTTTTTCCAATAAAACATTTTGCTTGTATATTACCTATACCTACAGCTTGTATCATAACACCATTTTTAGCTGCAGCAATATTTTTGGGTACTTTTAGTTTAATATAGTCTGTGAAATAGTCTCTACTGTTTACTAAATGATCAGAACACCCTGAGTCAATGCACCAAGAAATTATTTTGCTATCACAGTTATTCACATCACTATTTTCACTTACACATGGATATGCAACATCGCTTACTTGATTCTCTGCTCCAAAAGCCTGGTGATCTCTCCAATCTGTAAAACCTCGTCCTTGACCTGCATTGTAGTTTTTTTCTGAATTAAAAACTGGTCCCCGTCCTGAATTGTAACCTTGTCCTCTCCCTGAATTATTAATTTGTCCTCTTCCTACATTGTAGCCTTGTCCTCGTCCTGTATTATACCCACGACCATGTCCATGATGATTGATGTTCCTGTTTTGCTCATAAGAATTGTGCCCCTGGTAGTGGCCTCGCCCCTGAGTACGGCTCTGTGCTTGTTTGCACTGATATTTTTTATGTCCTGCTTTACCACAGTTAAAACATAAAAATGAGTTGCTATATGTCTGATTAGTTACTTGATTATGTTTCTTTTTCTTCTCTTCTTCTCCGAGCAATCTATTTTTTACAAAATCCACTTTGAGTTCTGACATAGTTTCAAGTGCGGTTATGATCCCTTCATATGACTCTGGCATTGACAATAATATGTAATTTATTTTCTCTTCTTCACTTAGTTCTGTTTCAGCTTCTTGTAATTCGGAGAACATCTGCTCCATCTTGACAAAATGTTGTGACAATGATTCAATCTCGACATATTTTGACTCTGACAATTTTCTTCTAATAAACAATTTGCTTCTTGTGCCCTTCTTTTGAAAGTTTTGTTTTAGGCTTTCAAACATTAAATACGCAGTTCCCTTTTTAATATATTCAATATGGCTGTCTGCCACGCCGGCTATTAAAATGGCCTGTGCCTTTGCCTCACTCTGGGCATTCTCCGCTTTGATGGAATACTCGTTGTTTTCGACCGCGGCCAAGACTCCATTTTCTTTTAGTATACTTTTAATCCTAAATGACCATGTACTGAAATTGGCGCCCGCGAACGGCGTCACCGGCAACCGAAAATCTTTCGAGGACGTCGACATTTTTCTACACTAGCCAGCGGAACCACGCTCTGCTACCACTGTTGAGGATCCGTGGTTTATTCGATTGAAATCACTATGAATACACATTAGCTTTTTATTTTATTTGTTACCAAATACATTTATACAAGAGTACGCCATCTTTCTTTTTTTACACACGTTCAGAGAGCTACTGATGGAACCATAGACTACTAGTAGTAGTGACGAGAAAAACAGAGATGCGCATTGTACATTCATTAGATATTCTGTCGAGACCGCTCCATTTAGACATTAGACCCTTTGAAAGAATTGTGTTGTCAAGTGAGAATATTATGTCACTAGCTGACCAAACCGCAGCTTTGCACGCGTAGTTTTTCAATAAAAACATTACCCTCTTTTTGCGCGGTCGGGTATAAAGTAGCCTATGTCACCCGGGGATAGTGTAGCTTCCCAACAGTGAAAGAATTTTTTAAATCGGTCCAGTAGTTTCGGAGCCTGTTCAATACTAACAAACAAAACTTTCCTCTTTATAATATTAGTATAGATTATATATCTGTATTCCACCCACCCCAGGAATTTGTACTATCGTATAAACTCTTTGATACTGTTGTCTACATATGTTGGGGTTCCCTTTTGTATGTCGCGCGTGCCAAATAAATATTTTAATTTAAAATAAGAGAAAGATTTGAAAAATAGAAGCTTATACACATTATTACCATCTGGTAAATATTTTTAACTTCCAATAAACGTTCACCTGAAAGAAATGTATGTTTTTTCTAGTTTAATTTATGTTTTTTGTCAGACTCAAGACGTGTTTGCAAGAGTTCATTGAACCCTCATCCGCTAACACCACAACAACATCCACGGGGATCTTGGAAAGCTGCAAGTCCTGCTCCATTACTTCAAGGAGCTAGGATGGCTGGGGTCAGGTTAGAAGGGGGTAATGCACAATACACCTGAATGCGGGACGACAGTGCAGATCTTATTTTATTTATTAATACTTAGATTCACAGTTACATTACCGTATATCATACACTAATGAATGTAGCACTGAACTTAAACAATATTGAATCTACATTTATTTTATTTTATTTTATATGGCACACATTACACATTACAAGCAAAAAAATACAACTTAACTAAAATAACAATTTTATCTGGCTTGAGACGTACCTTATGTGCGCTCAGTAAAACAGAAATATACTCGTCGAGGAAACAAAAGAAAAAGCATGTTTAAGAACATAACTACTACTAACTAATTAAAATGAATAGACACAAAACTGAGAATCAGAAGAAAAAACTAATACACAATAATTAAAACAAAAAAACAAACACGTAATATATACAAAATACCTAAATATACTATCAACCGAATTGGAAGCCCACACAGCTATTATGAGCGTCTGTATCCCGGTTAAAATGCAGGATGTCTTTGAGTTGTGTGACAAATTTATACAGCTTAGGGTTAAAGATATCCAGCTCTATATTCGCCTTTGCTAACTACATTATGTAATACTAAACTTTTATAAATTTGACGCGGTAAAGTAGCCCGCCAGTTAACTTAAACATACTAAATTTATACTATAAATTATAACTAAATTTTTACAATAAATAAAAAATTACAAGAAATAGTTTACGAAAAGAAAAGTAAGTATTACAAATTTTTTGAATATTTAAATTATTGAAGGAGTGCAATGTTTGCTTGATCGCATTTGGATTCCCCTCCCCCACCCTAGAATTAGAAAAGTTCACCTGAAAGAAATTTATGTTTTTTTCTAGTTATAAATCCTGACTACATAGTAAACGCATTATCTCGTCAAAATGCAGAGCGAAAGGCGGAAAAATGTTTAGAATTTTTTTGGCATTTGGACATGTTCCAAAAAAGTAACAAAACGGAGGGCATTATGAAACGTTTTTACGTTTCAGTGCTACCGAACGTATGTTGTTATGTAGGCGATTAACGCTCCGTTTGAGTTTTAACGAGATCTGTGAGTAACTTTGTACATTAAAAAGGAAATACATTTATTAACAACTAGCTGACCAAACCGCAGCTTCGCACGCGTAGTTTTTCAATAATAACATTACCCTCCTTCTGCGCAGTTGGGTAAAAAGCAGCCTATGTCACCCGAGGATAGTGTAGCATCCCAACAGTGAAATATTTTTTTAAATCGGTCCAGTAGTTTTTAAGTTTATTCATTACAAACATACACACAAAAATACAAATCTTTTCTCTATATAATATTAGTATAGAAATGAATTAACAATTGTTTACAATTTTACTTAGAAAACTTTCGTGATTGATTTCAATCATTATTATAAATACGGGAATAATATATAATACCGTCTTATCGGTGCTTCGACCGACAATGTTTCGGTTCAATTCATGAATCTTAATCAGGGTGAGTGCGATCCGCTTCGTACTGAAACACCGATAAGGCGGTACGTTATAAATCCCGTATTTATAATAATTATTTACAGACTATAAAATATAGAAAAAAAAGGTTGAATCATCTAAAGACCATTGCAACCGATCTATAATTCAACTGCTCCAGATCACTACCAGGCGGAAGTGTCCCCAAGACATTGGCTGCATTGCCCCGCTGAATTGCGCAGCTTATGCGTTGACCCAGCTATGCGCCAGCTCTCGGATCATCGCATAGACCAGACGCCCAGAAAATATTTAGAAAACGCAATGGGCCCCCGTACCCCATGGACCCAGGGCCTCGACCCTACGGTATATAACACTTTACCGTCATCTGTTTTTCCTGAAGACTACAATCCGAGCCTCTTTATGGTAAGAGTGAATAGGTGTCTTCTAGATCTTCGTGATTCATCTTGGACCACACCTTTCTATGCTCTTTCAGTTTATTTTATATTTAGTAATTGGTACCTACTTACCACAGAATAGATAAAATACCAAAACAAGTGAACGCACCTAATACTGAAGCGTCAACATCTATTCTAAATAGAGTAGATGTTGACGCGAACGTCATTAGTTACTCTGTGACCGTGTCACGCGTGACGTGTTTTACAATGTTCAATTTAATTAAGTTATGCCTTCTTGTGTCGTCCCAATGTGTAAAAATTCAACTGGGCTCAAAAAAACAAGATGGGATCACATTTCATATATGTAAGTAGCGCATTTAAATATTTTTTTATTTAATATATTATTCGGTTTGTAATTGTCGTAAATAATGACCCTCCATTTTGCTGGTGTTGCCAAATATCGAGTGATATTATTTTCCTAGAGTAGGGATAATAATAACACTCGATATTTGGCATTCTAAGATTAAAAACTTTTATTAGTTGTAGTTTTAAATTATACTAGTGGTTCGCACCGAACTGAGATCTCGCAAATCTCCCATCAGCATCATCATCATCAGCTGGAAGACGTCCACTGCTGAACATAGGCCTCCCCCTTAGAGCGCCATAACGAGCGGTTGATAGCCGTTTGCACTCAACGGCTCCCCGCGATTCTTACTAGATCGTCGGTCCACCTTGTGGGGGGCCGGCCTACGCTGCGTCTTCCAGTCCGTGGTCTCCACTCGAGAACCTTTCTTCCCCAACGGTTATCGGTTCTACGAGCGATGTGGCCTGCCCATTGCCACTTCAACTTGCTAATTTTGAGAGCTATGTCGGCAACTTTAGTTCTTCTGCGGATTTCCTCATTGCGGATTTAGTCACGCAAAGAGACCCCGAGCATAGCCCTCTCCATAGCTCGTTGAGCGACCTTGAGCTTGGTCATGAGGCCATGAGTAAAGTACCACGTTTCAGTGCGATAGGTCATCATTGGCAACACACACTGGTTAAAGACTTTAGTCTTCAGGCTCTGGGGAATTTTGGACGAGACGCAAATCTCCCAAAAAACAAAAATAAATATTATCTTTAAGGCGAATTGCGCAACGATGCCTAAACGTATTTAGTGGCTAAATATGATTTAAGTAGTTCTTAAATCATTCAAATATGTCAAATTTAAACATCTTTAGTCGCTAAATACGTGTAGGGATCGTTTTGCAAGCCGACCTTAATATTTGACTAATAAAATCTGCTATAGTTACATTAGTTGTATCTTACCAAAAACATTTACCCCGAAATGGGTATATAATAATGGGTAGGTACTAAGCTAGCAAAATTATGTGGGTGGGGGTGAGGTGGGCGCGGGACGCTGGTTTTGTTCTATGGACACAGCGCACGGCTTGCAATCACAGCTAAATGCGTCTTCTGGTGTTTTATCTATTCTGAGCTACTTACCTAATTTATTATATCAGAAGTATCAATACCTATCATATTACTTTCCATTTCAGTAAATAACGACTTAATTACAAAGACGGCCTCAATTAAATAGACAGCGGTAATTACCTATTATTATTTTGGCCATTAGCCAGTTTTCAATAATTACTACAAATTCATTGGTTATAAAAGAATAGATAGGGATTATTCGCTTAAAAATATTTACAGGTTACATATTTACATAAGAACTTTTTAGTCATTTACTGTTACAAGTACCTATATGGTTACAAAACTAGGAGCCAGTCCACACGCCGCGTTGCGTCCTCGCAACGCAAATATTTTGACGCATAGCCGGCCACAAAGGCGCTGCGCCATCGCAGCGTAACTACGACGCGTTCCGTCGGCGCAGCGGCGACGCACAGTTGCGGCAAGCATTTTGTAAAAATATCGCAGTCTACAGGAAAGCATGGATCGGAAAAGACGTCTAGCATTGCTCCTATTACTACGAGTATATTTACCTCCGTAAAAAAATTAGATGAGCTTGCGTGTATCCCCCCTATCCAACTCACAAGCAAGTGAGCGCTGCTGCTCCGACGTCGCAATGAGTACACCCCCTCCCGCTTCGCCTCGGGGGCTGCTGTCCGTCATGTGTGCGTTGCGAAGACGCAGCGCACCGTGTGTACACTTTGGTTATTTGTATGTAAAACAACGCAACGGCAGCGCTGCCGCAACGCGCCGTGTGGACTGGCTCTAACGTCTTATGGAATACAGCGCCGGTTTGACTGTTTTGTAATTGTAGTTAAGGCTTTTATTCGATCTAATAATATAAGTTCCAAGACCTATTTTGGTATTAAATTAAAAACGTCTAATTTTCTGGAATTTAATAAATATTGACTACTTAGTAGTCGCCTGCAACCGCGTTTTTATGCCGCGAGAATTGAACGAATAGCAAAGTACCTATTGTGTGTAAAATATTTTTACTGAAAATCGGCTGTGCTGTTCAGATAAGAACGACAGTAGGCAATATTGCACCAAACTAAGCAAAGCTTTTAATAGGGGAACCAGATAACTTATAGAATATTTATATACATTTTTTTTTGTGAAAACATACCTACTTTCTTTTAATTATGACTAGCGACCCGCCCCGGCTTCGCACGGGTGCAATGCTGATACTAAATGTACTACATAATGTCTTCATATACAACGTTCACAGCTTTTTTGTTATTAAACAATACAAACATATTTTCTTTACAGGTTACTATTGAAACAGTAATAGGAGTATTTCCGACATCACATTAGAAACCTCTAAAATTATCAGTGTTTCTCTACTATATTATGCATGTATTATACATATAAACCTTCCTCTTGAATCACTCTATCTGTTAAAAAACCGCATTAAAATCCGTTTCGTAGTTTTAAAGATGTAAGCACACATAGGGACAGACACAGGAAAGCGACTTTGTTTATACTATGTAGTGATGATAGTCAAGTGCTTGACCACTACTACCTCAGCTGGTGGTAAGTGATGGTGTGATCGAATATGGATCACGTTTGAATACATACTTATTCTAGAGAAACACCCAGACCCGAAACAAAATTGTCTGAAGATCATGCATACATTTGTTTCAGAGCGGGAATCGAACCTTCAACCTCGTCTTAGCCGGCTGTTCACTCACTGCGCCACTGAGGGCGTCGAAATATGTCTTTGTACCTACTCTTTCTATTATTAAATGGGGCAATGCAGACAGTGTCTTGGTAACACGTCCGCCTGGTAGTGATCTGGAGCAGTTGAGCTATCTATAGATCGTTTGCAACGGTCTTTAAATGATTTAACCATTTCTTACGAGTTAATAGTCATGTAAATATTTATATTTATTGTTTTTGAGTTTTGTTGTTAAGTTTAGTTGGTGTTATTGCAAATAAATATTATTCTATTTTATTACATTCTATTCTAAATAATTGCATATTATTTATGATAATAAATACATGTTATTAATTGTATTAGGTATATTTAGAATATAAGTAGTATTTAAAAAGTCATACCGTTTTCTAACCAGTGTAGTTGCAATTCGGATGTAAAACTTTCTGCGAAACTTACTGGTGGCTTTATAAATATACCAAATGCAGCCGAAGCTTGCCAAATACTTTCCATATGCACATCTCAAAATAATCCATTTATCGGCCACTGCACTATTATCTATTCCACCTAGGTTTCACAATAAATTCCGATTTGAAGGGACACCGGTCCGCTTTCGGCGGAAGCTCGATCGAGACTGCGCTACACGAAAAAAATAGAAGTGTATATTGCTTGCTAGATAATACAGCTATGCTCTTCACTGCGTTCTGCACTGCGCTCTCCGGTGGAATGCGTGTACTGCTCATTGCCATGTACACGATGCAATTCGCCAAGGAATTTGTAGGTACCACACACGTGTACCCAGTGTGAAAAACTAAGATAGTCATGTAATAATCCTTTAGTGTAGAAATTGAATGAAATTGAATTTTGATGACTTACATTGATTGACTACAAAGGTGGATAAATCGTAATCTATTTATGTCGACATCGATAAATAAATTTTTCGTAGAATGTCAACAAGATTCATTTTGGCGAATGTGCGCAAGCTCTTCATGACCTTATCCCTCCTTCCCCCTTCCACCATTGGACAAGGAGTCATACCGAGAAGTACCACCCATACCTGGTTGGTATACCACCTTGCCGTACCAAACGATTTGGTTCAACTTTTCTTGTTAACACAAGTAACACAAGTAAAGAGTGGAACTCACTTCCGGCGTATGTTTTTCCGAACCAGAATAATCTTGGAGTGTTCAAGTCCAGAGGTAATAGGTTCTTTCTAGGCAAGCGTGCTCCATCTTCGATCACATCTTCACATACCATCAGGTGAGTCAAGTGCTTGACTATCATCAATAAAATGAATGAAAAAAATGTATCGATTACGTATAAGTGATGTTTTTAACTCAAGTGCATGGGTAATGAGCTAATGACAGACCGAACTAAATGTGAATGTACTGTATTGTATAGAAATACTATGGAAATAATAACTAAAAAAAGACATAAAACAAAGAACTTACATAAACTATACTTAAAAGTGCTGTGTGACATATTAAAATGATTTTCCTACGATTTTCACGCTCGGCTAGGCCTAGGCTGCATCGTGAAGACCTGTTGATCTGATTAACATATTAGTTTATAAGTGAGCTCGATCAGCAATAGGTAGGTACATACACATAACTTTTCATCACGAATGCGTGGAAATTAAAAAGTCTTTATTACAGTTTGTTGCTAAAAAGAAAAAATTGCGTTCTCGGTATCCATTGTTAATTCACTACTAAATTATAACTCTTTTATCTAATAGAAATAAGGATTTGTCATGGAGGTTGTATTTCATTATAACTTAATTAGCATTATTAGAAATGTGACCTCTTTTATTATGAAATAGAAATAAGAATCTTTCATTGAAGTTTTGTTCAATATCAGCTGAAACTTCTGAATGTAACCTCTTTTATTTCAAATAGAAATAAGGTTTTTTCATGGAGGTTTTATTTTATTTTAAAGAATGCAATGAGCCTCTTAATATTTTCAAATTGACATACGTGCCTAGAATTTTTTTTTTATATTAATAAATTAAAAAACCTAAGATTTAAATTAATCTAATACGCAGCTGGTGCATCCAGGACATAAAATAAGTTCATATGTACGTATAAAAATGCAAGTTAAATTAATCCTTCCGATAATTGTTTGTATATTCTGTCGCGTTGTACGAGAGAGTTAACAACCATTGAATAATTATCCGTTTATCTTCATAAATATTTGTTTTTTGTATCGCAATACTGAACAATACTATTACGTGTGCTCCTATAAACTGGCCAAACGTTGAGCAAAAGAGGTTTTACAAGGAGGAGTCGGTATTCCTATAGTTTCATCGTTTAAGGCTTCGCGATTAGCGTATGACGAATGAGTAACGATTGTTGTTTTGCGAATGAATAGTTGGATGCCACTCATCATCATCATCATCATCCACAGCCCGACTTCACCCACTGCTAGGTATAGGCCTCCCCAAGTTTGTGCCATCCGCCACGATCCGCTAGTCTCACCCACTGACGGCCTGCGACTCTAACGATGCCGTTCACCCATCTCGCTGCCGGACGTCCTGCCCTTTTACAGCCATTCCTCGGCCACCATTCAGTCGCTGCCCTGCTCCACCTGTCATCACCACGTTTTGCCAAGTGTCCCGCCCAAGACCATTTGAGCTCCATAACTCGATTCCCAACGTCATGAACCTTCGTGCTTTAGCGGATCTCGACGTTTGACGCACAATACAGGCTGTATTTTATTAATTTCATGTTAATTATTTACACTGGATTTTGGTAAATTTGTATGAACATTATTATGAACTGTTTGTTAATATCGACAAAATACTAATGCTTTAAGTTTATATACCTACTCTTATTTTAGTTCCTAGCTATTATTTATTAGAATAAATACTAAAGTGACTGAAGCGGTTAATCTACACTGCAGTTAGGTTAGCTGGAATAAAATGCTAATTAGCATTAAGCTTGCCTATGTATTGTATGTGTAGACTTTTATTAAATATTTGATAATCTTATATATATATAAAAGAAAGTCGTGTTAGTTACACAATTTATAATTCAATAACGGCTGAACCGATTTGGCAGAAAATTGGTGGGGAGGTAGCTTAGAATCAGGAGACGGACATAGGATACATTTTATCCCGTTCTTAGAACCAGGAGACGGACATAGGATACTTTTTATCCCGTTCGACCGCGGTCCCGTGTGACGTGACATAAAACGTCAAAGAGAATACAAGCCACTATAAAACGTGGTATAACAAAAACGCATCTGATATGGAATAACAAAACGCAAATGAGCTAAACGTAATTTTGTCTATGGTTAAGTATGGTTGTAAAATGATGGCCGAGGACAACAATTGACAATTCTACCAGAGTGACGTATATTGACAGCCCGCGCTATATCCATGTCAAGGCGGTACGAAGTTCGGCGGGTCAACTACAGTGCGTTCAGCGTTATTTTGCCTCTGACAGCTGTTTCTGTTAGGTTGGCATTACCCGCCATTTTTGCTAGGAAGTCAACTATCGTAGTGTGAAGTTCCATGCGTTTTTCTTTAAAAAATAATAATTTTAAACGTGTTAATCATGCCAAAAAGGATTCAAAGTAGTGGCAGAAAAATTGTATCCTCAGTTCGTAATTTTTGTGAACGGGAAAAAGCTAATGGAGGACCAATAATACCATTTGAACATGTTCGTCAACGTGTAGCCGCCATGACTGGTAAGTAAATTAGTGTTACCTGCTATTCATAGTTTCCCGTTATTTAAGGATCGAAAGTTATTTGTTTTGCTAATAGATTATTGTTTGTATGTAGGCACGATGTTTTAATTGTATAATACATTCCGTACATACATATGTATACATATGTATTATTCAGATATTAGATATTTGTTATAAAAACATAGTATTTGATTGTTATTGTATATACTAGCTGCGCCCTGCGGTTTCACCTAAGCAAGTTCCGATCGATTTTTTTTCTTTAATACAAACCTTTGTTACATTATGTATTTTTTAATAAAAAGATAAATTTAAAAAATGTACCTACATATGCATGTAAGTAATGTAACGTTGTTGTGTATTTCAGGCGTTTCTGAGAGAACCGTCACCACTATTACCAAAGAGTGTGAGGTTGCTGCATCCACGTCTAAGAAAATATCTACTCCCAGGAAAAAACGCTGCCAATCGAATAAAATTCAGTTAGATGATTTTGACCTATGTGCAATCAGAACTAAAATTCATCAAATGTACGTAGTCAGAAAGGAGGTGCCTACTTTGGGCAAGCTTTTGGCTGAATTAAAAAATTAAATTAACTTCAATGGAGGTCGTACCACACTATGGAAAATAATTCGGCAAATTGGATTTAGATTTAAAAAATGTGGCTCTAAAAGAAAACTTTTAATGGAACGATATGACATTGTAGCCTGGAGGTACAGATACTTAAATATTTTAAGACAAAATCGAAATGAAGGCCGACCTATTGTATATCTTGATGAAACTTATATACACGCTTCATATTCTGTCAACAAATGTTGGCAGATGGAAAATGAACAAGGCGTTTTAAAAAGCGATTCAGTTGGTGCACGCTGGATCATCGTTCATGCAGGTGGCGAAATGGGGTTTATACCAAATGCACAGTTAATATTTAAATCGCAGTCGAAATCAGGAGATTACCATGATGACATGAACAGGACGAATTTCATGAAATGGCTAAAAGACAAACTCATCCCCAATTTACCGCCTAACAGTTTAATTGTTATGGATAATGCGCCCTATCACACTGTAAAGGTGAACAAGGCACCAACAATGAGCTCTACCAAAACTGATATGCAAAATTGGATCACAAATAAGGGGTTATCTTATCTTCCCACTATGGTGAAATCCCAATTATATGAAATAATAAAAGAGCATAAAGAAGCTCCAATATATGAAGCTGATCAACTACTTGAAGAGCATGGACACAAAGTGGCTAGGCTACCACCATACCACTGCGAACTTAATCCCATAGAATTTATGTGGAGCCTGTTGAAAAGGCGAGTAGCTGCTAAAAATGTTGGACAGGAAGCAGACAAGATACTACAATTAACAGAAGAAGCGTTCCAATCAATCAGTGCAGAAGACTGGCAGAAGCAGTGTCAACATGTGTGCCATATTGAACAACAGTTTATTAAAACAGATGGAATTATAGACTCCGAAATCGATAAATTTATTATAGAATTAAATGACGAGTCTGATACAGAATCGGACAGCAGCAGTTCCGACGATTCACGTTCATTAGCAGACAGTGACGAACCACTACCACTAGCGACCCGCTTAGATCACTCTTATTCAAAATAAATAAAACCTATAAAAATGTTGTTTTAATTTAGTCGTTTATTACCTATGTTTATAGATAAATGCAAACTTGAGGTACACAATACTAATTCAAATACCTATCCTAATTATTTTACCTAACTATCGGGGCCGGCGCCCTGCAGTTTTACCCGCTGATCCCGTACTTGTGAATGATGGGATAAAAAGAAACCCACATACCAAATCACATCAAAATTGGTTTAGTAGTTCTAAAGATTACAAACTTACATTCTAACATCCAAACTTACTTTAATTGAGAAATTTAACTACGAAAATATTTCGCAGTTTCATACTGGGTATCTTCAAAGCCTTAAGCGGCAACACAGAGCTCAGATTAGCCAACATGACAGCCAGAGGCAAAATAACGCTGAACGTACTGTAGTATGTGCACATACTAGTTGACCCGCCGAACTTCGTAAAGCTGACAGTTCCCGAGAACCCTATCCGTGGCGGCGGCAGCTGCAGATGTTTCTAGAAGGCGAGACTGAGAACCAGCGTAGCTGAGCCGTCGACCTATTTACCACCACCTTCTACTTAAGTGCACCCTGTTTCTTAGAATTAGGCCTACTGTTATACTTACCTAGCATTATTTAGTACTTATTGTACCTATGTGGCGTTCTAGATATCTACATCACTAGTACGCAGGGGGCATCCCAAGGTAAGGTGGTAGATCTATCACTGTCAGTTGACGCGCGTTGGGACTTTGGAAAAGGATTGTGTTTTCACATTATCCAAGATTTATTTTCCCTAGCGCTGGTACTCTCATGTATCTAGTTTAGAACATTGATAATATAGTTTTGTTAACGTTTACACAGTCGTTTAAATTCTTCGCCTTGGGATGTCGCAAAACTCCGACACATATCTGCTTCTGTTAGCTTATTAGGTGTGTGTGTAAATAAATGCCTTTATTATTAAAAGTTGGTCGAAAACTGCTCCTAAACAAGTAGAGCCTTCAGGTTTGATAATTAATTATTACTCTCGAACTTATAATTACAGGTTTCCTTTTCCTGTTAAAGGGACAAACACGAAATAAAATCCTGTTGGTCCTCAGTCGCGTTGCATTGCAGCCAAACGATATTCTCTGGTACTTAGTACATCGATTAAAAATCTTATAAAATTTAGCAGTTATCTGGAAGAGACCGCTAATGGCAATGAGGCCGCCTAGTGAATTAGACAGTATGAAATTACGCTTTCTTTTTTTTGTAATTATATCCCCCAAAACAGATATGTAGATATAACTGGACGCGGTTTTGCGTAGCAGCACAGTACAGCCTCCGGGAGGCTACGGTCCAGGGCGCATGCGCCCGGCCCGGGTCACTGTTCTAGACGCCCTATCCACAGGTACGGATTGATTGATCGGTCTAGATAACCTGATAACGGCCATTTTAAACTTTGCAGCGGCCATCTTGAATGCAGTCGAGTGCTTGACGGTAGCTTCTAGATGTATCGGTCATTGTCCTAAGGTTTATTGATCTAAGATATGAAATTACTTTTTAATTGATTTAAAGTTATTTATCTATCAGAATAGACTTTGTGAAAACTGACGGACGATAAATGAAATTATTACCTACTCGAGTCTCGCTTCGATCGCTTTAGTAATTTTCTTTAGATTTCTTTTACGTTTGTTGGAACCCATGGGTTGTAAACTGGGTTCAAGATTCATCCTAACCGGATCATTATTTAATCCGAGTAAGTAGTTTGTAATGTGTCTTAAGATAAAAAATATAACCAGTTTTTAATAGAAACCGTTCATTCGTTTTTCTGTCTGTTCACTGGTTTCTTCTTTGGCGATTGTACAACGTCGGTAATACGATATAAAATTAATCTGTTTTAATTACCGAATTGATTTTTCCAATCACTTCATTACATATTTAATTTAAGACTAAAATAACATTTTTAACCCTTTGTCATTTGATCATTTTAATTATGTCAAAGCTTCTGAACCTTCCATTTTCCATTTACGGATCTTTTCTAAAAATAGTTAAGTAATTCAAAAACTCACCTTAGCAAACGCCCATCTCCAGAAAAAAATTACGGCCACAATAAAAAAAAACTGAAAAAATAATATTCACCTAAAAGTTTTTAAAAATGGAATGTCTTAGCACCACACATGGTGTTTTAGAGTTCAAAAATAGCGCGTTTAGGCCGATTTTGAAGAGGTGTAGAGCCTTTTGGCCTCGCGTTGCACGGGCGGGCGGGCGACTGAATCTGGGCGGACGGCGCGGGGGACCGTATCGATCGCGGGAGCGCGCAGCATCCAAGAGGCTTTGGTGGAAAATTAAGGGCGTTATACATTGCTGGCTGGAAGGATATCATCCATACTAGTATCATAAATTCGAATGTAACTGTCTATCTATTTTTTACGTTTTCACAACTGAACGGCTGGACCGATTTTGATGAAGTTTGCCATACAGATAGATTATGACCAGGATTGGGGTAAAGTTGTTTTTGTAAAAGGTAATGTTTTTATTGGAGTTTACTCCTTAAGAATCGATTATCATATATAAGCCCGGGGTATGAAAATTAAAGGAGTATAAAATCAAACTTTCTCCGTTACGTTATGCCTTATGTTCTTGCGTAAATTAGGTATTGTACAAAAAAAAAATTTTTTATTTTTGCAGGGGCATAAGACAACTGGGTGCCCGCAGATGGGCGTCGAAGCCGGGGCAGGCCGAGGAAGCGTTGGCGTGACGACCTCGATGCATTCCAAGATGGCTAGTGGGACGTGCCGAGTGATCGTGAGATGTGAAGGAACATGGGGGAGACCTTTGCCCAGCAGTGGGAAAGTATAGGTTAAATAATAATAATAATAATAAGACAACTTTCTTAGTAAATTTTCATGTTTATGCGACGTCTATCATAATCATTGTGAAAAATCATTGTATGTTGATGAATATAAATAAATGTATGATGCATGCTTTTCTTTCTATATATAAAATGTGTTCATTGAACTCTCATTTACTAATCTATATATTTTATAGTCGTTCGTAAGGAGTAAACTCCAGTCGTGCGTCGGAGCTGACACACACACTTTTTTTGATAAACCACACGTGTGAAGCCTCAGGCGGAAGCTAGTTATCTATATACCTGTAACTAGCTGTTGCCCGCGACTTCGTACGCGTTACACTACTAAATGTGTAGGTAAGCTAGAAATAAAGCTAAACTCGCTGTTGCAATTTAACTTGACACCGCATTTTTATTCCATGGGACCTGATTTATGGACTAAAAAGTAACCTATGTTAATCCAGGTTATAATCTACGTACATACTAATTTTCATTGAAATCGGTTCAGCCGTTACGACGTGATTGAGTAACAAACAAACAAATAAAAATCCAAACTTTCACATTTATAGGTAATATTAGTGTGATGGAGAATCGAACTGCTGGAACATGCGTCTATTCTCTGAACCAAAAACATAGTATCAATTATTATTACGTGTCAAAAGTTGTGACTGCATAGTTAACAGAATTCAAAAACTTAATAACTAGTGGTTCGCCCCGAACTGAGATCTCGCAAGTCTCCCATAAAAACAAAAAAATATTATTCGTAATCTTTGACAATCAAAATAGTGCCACGTAATACATAACCAAATAACTTGACCTACAGTTTCATTAAAATTACAGGTAACGGGAGTGCATGTACTTGGTTATACTTTCTTGCGGTAGAAATTGCAGTTATTCTAGATTTCAGACTTTTGCCTATATTTGTGTCTTTAAAGCTACACGCACACCAAATTTCAGCACTGTGGGGTCACTGTACCCTGTGAGTTTCGTCAAAGTTCAGTTTTTATTATAGCTAATAACTTAAAAACTACAATGTTTAAATTAAAAATAAAACGCGGTCAAAATATACCCACAATGACCTTTTAGTAGACGTGCCACTTGAGCGGATAGTCCCATTTTGGTTTTTTTTACCCCTCTTGAACCCCAATATCTCAACAACCCCCACATTATTAGCTGATTTAGTCACACCAAAATTGTGCCATCACTATATACCAAATGTCACGATGATCGGAAAACGCTTCGAAAGTTATCCTCGGACAAACAAACATACATACAACGCTGATTTGCTCAAGTTGATTTGGAGATCTCGCTTTGTTCGATCAAAACCTCTTGTGGTGTATAATGATAAAAAAAACAATACTAATAGTAATACATCACACTCACTGTATTTTATACACCAACTTCTGGTTGGTCAAGGTGCGGTAAAATACGAACGAGTCTCGGTGAGATGCAATGAACTAACCATTATATTATTATCCATTAAAAAACAAAAGCACCCAACAACTATAAGAATTTCCTTTAAAGAAAATTATATTTAAAAATTATGCATTGAGAGGCATAGTAATCGGAAACAGGCAATTAACGCGTGTTTGTCTGTCTGGCCGTTACAGATCATTTGCACTTGGCACGTTGGCACACTCACTCTACTGGCTAGATAACTATTCACTAGAATAGATGAGCTCATTGCTCGTTGTTAACAGATCAACTAGCAATGTTCAGCTCTGTCAACATTTGTATTGGTGATCGCTAGTGGAATTCGTTTCCACCAGCGGCAGCGTGTCGGGGGTTTTCAATTCGGTAGTTTTTGATGTGAAAACTTTTGGGCATTATTTGCCGATGGGAAACATTGAACTCGCGACACTGTTATCGTTACCGACACCGCTGTATATCGTATATCGTAATTGTTCAAGTTTTCACTTCTGTCGGCACTCCCAAAGTGCCACTTTTAGAAGTGAAAACTTATTTTAGGCGTATTAAGCATTTTTTCAGATGGGATAAAACCATTGAATCCGCGACACTGTTACCGATACCTGTCATTGACTACTGACACTGACTGTTACTGACACCTCTGGATATAAGTATCTGTAGTGTAGTCTGCTTTTATTCAAGTTTTCATTTCTGTCGGCACTCCCGGAGTGGCACTTTTTTATTATATTTGTTACTTCAGAACTCCAGAATTTATCAACCGATTTACAAAATTCTTTTTTATTTGAAAGGACTTACAAATTTGTCCCATAGAACATCAAAATCGGTTCAGTGATTTGGTTTTTAAATCGAAATAACTGGAAAAAAAATGTCATCCAAGAAAACGAAATAGCGTATTTTGCTTTCCTGTGACATTTCATCTGAAGCTGGTTATATTTTTTATTAAAAAGTTAGTTGTTATTATATGCCATGTATTCTGACGTAAGTGCATGGTCAGTGGCTGGGTTAGTAAGGTTGGAACAAACATTTGGGCCAATGTTGGTCCATTCTAGCGTAATATGCGACTGCAGTACTTGCCACGAGTGCTGCAGATGTATTTAGGCGACGATGCTCGCCAGCTTGTGTACCTGCAAGTATAATATTAACAAAAAAATGTTTTCCAAACCTTTTGGCCAATGGTTTAAAATTAAAAAAAAATAGTATGCTTTAGACCACACGACTGAAGTAAAACTTCTTTTTCAAAATATCAATTTATAAAATTGTGCAAGAAAGAAATGAAATTACGAAAAACTGGATTATCCTTAGATTATAGATAACAACATCTTTTTGTATTCTATAACATTTTAATCAAACCCCAAATCGGGTCCAATCTATCGATAATGACAATTTATGTGTCACCGCACTGGCTGAGTAGCGGTAGAAACAATGTTTTAATAAAATGTATGTAAATATCGAGGCGCATACAGTAAGTAAGTACATTAGTTATTTTCTGTTGCTGCTGCCTGCCATCTGTTGTGGAATAGCTGAACTTTTTCATAAATCGAAGCTGGTAGATTCAAAACACGAAACATCGTAAATACTTTGTTTATCTATAGCAAAATATATCTACTTGGGCCAGTTAGCAAGCTTCAAAAACAGGCAGGACAGGGAGATCGATCGTCGTATCGAAAACGCCTGGAAAAGCTACTGGTCCATGAAGGAGCACATGAAGGGTGAACTTCCTCTTACACTTAAGCGCCAGCTCATCGACATGTGTATCCTGCCCGTCCTAATCTACGGTGCGCAGACATGGTCGCTGACCGAGTCACAGAAGTCCAAACTCAAGATTTGCCAGAGGGCAATGGAACGCAGCGTTCTCGGATTCAAACTGATTGATCGAGTGAGAAACACCACGTTGCGTTCGTTGACAGGCATTGCCGATGTTGGAGAAAAGACAGCTAGGCTCAAATGGGATTGGGCGGGACACATTAGTAGAATGCACCCCGATAGGTGGGTTAATTTAGCCACAACCTGGGCCCTGATGGAAGACGTGGTCGGGGTCGGCCAAGAAAGCGTTGGCGAGACGATCTTGTTGCCTTCGACCAGGAGTGGTGGAGTGTCGCACAGGACAGAGATAGATGGAGAAGAGACTTGGGGGAGACCTTTGCCCAGCAGTGGGACAAAATAGGTTGACAAAAAAAAAGCAAAATGAACTCTGATAAACAGCATGAAAGAGTGTTTTGTTTTTGCAGTTTGTATAATTTAGACTAATTTGGGATAGGAGATGTGCGACAAATCAACTAGCTATGATAGAAAGAGAGAAATAAAATGTGAGCTCGCACCTCTCTCTCTTGCCACTACAGTAATATACGAAACGTAACCCTCTCTATCTTTCTATCTTCACTAATTTATATCTGCCTCTCAACTTCCGTTCGCACTTTTCGTAACGCATTCACCAGCTTACTCCCCAAGTCAAGCGTGCGTACTTCAAAAAATAATAAAGTGTGTTATGTTGTCCTTAGGTTTATTCTAAAATAAGCATGCTCATAGTTTAAAAAGATAATTAATTTTAAACTCGCTTAAAAGTTAAATATTGAGATTTATTTAGAGACTACCAGTTGATCGCGTCTTCTTACGCGTACACTACTAAATGTGTAGGTAACCTAGAAATAAAGCTAAACTCGCTGTTGCAACTTGACACCCCATTTTTATCCCATGGGACCTGATTTATGGGTATAAAAAGCAGCTTATGTGGTACTACAGGTATCTACGTACATACTAAATTTCATCGAAATCGGTTCAACCGTTATGACGTGATTGAGTAACAAACTAACAAATAAATAAACAAACATCCAAACTTTCGCATTTATAATATTAGTGTTAAATATTCTTGAAACCTATTCTTGTCATGGGCTCGCATCCAGGTCTTATCAGTGATCCTTTCGATCACGCTGACCTTCTTTCATGATTCAGATGCCGATATCTTCGACCTAAATTTACTCCAACAGTTTCCAAACCAAACATATGTAGAAATATACCTGATCAGCCGTTTGTAAACCAGCCGGCATAGTCTTCTGCTTTATTCTTTTTGATTTTCTGCTGTTTACTTGGATTTAATTTTGATTTCTTCATATATTCGCCAATTGTACCTATGTTTTTTTTCTTTGCGTTCTTATTTTTTTTAATGGTATGCAATTAAGGCAATACCTATCTGTCTATACATATTCTATTTTCCAGCCACAATGTAAACAGCCTTATCCGCAGACCACTGGTGACTTATACAGATTTTTCAAACCTTATCCTAGACACACACTTTTTCTTAGTCGTAGCACTCTTGGCAGAGTGGTCGTGGTCATCATGTCGTTTAACTACCCTTTGCCACTCCTCTCGCACCGCTACTCTTCTAGCACATTCGTTCAAAGGAACATCTATGGGAGCCTTTATTTGATCCGTCCATCTCATAGGCGATCTGCCACGCACTCTTTTGCCGTCAACCTTCCTCTGCACCAAGCGTTCAATGGAGAGCTCCCCGCGACATGTGTCCAAAAAAGGTAAGGGTGCAAGATTGTACCGTGGAAGATAGACGCTGCTTTTTTTTTATTTTTTATTATAGGCTTGCGTTTGAACACGATCTCGCCTGATGATACGCGATGATGCAGTCCACAATGGTACACGTTTGCCTAGAAGAAACCTATTCACTCGCGACTTAAAGATACCCAGGTTGTAGCCATCTGGAAACACAGACTCTGGCAAGGCGTTCCACTCTTTAGCGGTGCGCATAATAAAGGTCGAAGAGAACCGCTTTGTGCGAATGGGAGGTATTTCTACCATATATCGGTGGCGCACCGCAGAGCGTCTGGTTGTCCGTTGATAGAAAGGAGATGGTGGGATCCGGTTGAAAAGTTCCGCCGCACACTCCCCGAAATGTACTCGATAAAAAACCGAGAGGCTAGCAACCCTTCGTCGATGCTCCAGGCTGAGGAGCCTTGCATCAACTAGCTCATCGTTTCCTATGAGCTTCTTGGCTCTTCTCTCAATTGATTCCAGAGCTTCAAGTTGGTACTTCGCTGATCCGTCCCAGAGGTGAGAACAGTACTCCAAACACGATGCTTGATGCAGAGTTCTTGAAGTATGTATTGATTGGAATTCTGTCCATGATACCCCAGCATTCTTCTCCAGCACCACATCTCGAGAGCGTCTACAGACACACATTAGATTAGATTAAATAATTCTTTATTGCACACCCTATAACAATACAACTAAAAAGAACACCGTAAAACTATGTGATACAATTGGCGGTCTTATCGCTGAACAGCGATCTTTACCAGACAACCTTTGGACGGAATGGACTATGTGGACATTGCTTGCGGTGTAATGGTGTACCTAAAATACTACATATACAGTGGTGGTCATCTAATTAGAAACACCCACCTGCGTTTATATTTTTATTGCAAATTCCCTTTCTAACTAATTTTTAACGTAACATTGAGTGTTCCTACGTATTAAAATCTATGCATCGGATATTATACTGCATTGCTTATACCATTATAATAATAGAGAACAACGGTTGTTTTTCCAAAACTGAAACTTATATTAATATCAAAATAAAATACGGGATACAAGCCGGACAACTAATTAGAAACACCAAAAAATCATTACCTAAATCATCATTAAATTGAACAAAACCCTGATAGTTTTGAAAAAGACTACATCTTTAGACAATTAGTATTTGGTAGGGTAGCCTCTGTTCTCGATTACAGCTTTGCAGCGACGCGGCATTGATTCAACCAATTTATTACAGATTTCTACAGGAATACTTCTCCAAGCGTTTTCAAATGCACTGTAAAGTCCATGAATATTAGTGACATGTTTCTACGACAGTTCGGTTTTTATAGTGTGCCACACATTTTCTATGGGACTTAAATCCGGACTATTGGCAGGCCACTCTAACACTGTCACGGATTGTTCCGTGAGAAACGCTTTAACGCTGCGTGCGGTGTGCTTGGTCGTTGTCATGCTGAAATATCCAAGTTAATGGCAAATTTTCCTCGGAATATGGAATCATTGTCTCTTCTAAGATCTTTTTGTATTGATATTGATCCATCTGCTCTTCAATCTTTCTCCGTACCCTGAGAAACATCCCCACACCATTACATTTCCACCACCGTGCTTAACTGTCTTTTTATTGTACTTGTTATTCAATACCTCGTTTATTGGTCGTCGTACACATCGTTTTCCATCAGAATTAATTAAATTAATTTTAGTTTCATCTGAAAATAAAACTTTTTTCCATTGACGAATAGTCCAACTGCCATATTTGCGAGCGAATGCTAGACGATTTTCTCTATGTTGTAGTAATGGTAGGTTTCTAGCGATCCTTTCTAACAATTTTCCCTCAACCAACCGTCTCCGAACTAGTAGTTTAATGAACACGCGTCGAGGATCGTCTACTGAAAATACCTCTTTTATTATAACATTGGATCCTTTAAAGGGGTCCGCTTTAGCTAATCGAAGCATAAGCCTGTCTTCTTGAACTGTAGTTATCCTGGGCCGAAGTTATCTTGGCACGTTATCCGATGTTCCGTGTAGTTTGAAATGTGTGAGGGCGTTAAATACCATCTTTACGGAACATTCCAAATAATCGGCGATTTTACTGTAACTCCATTTTTGTTTTAAGGGTTAGTTCGTAAAAAATGTACAGTTACATTCATGACATCGTAACAAACGTTACATACATGACTCAATGTTAAATTTATGATCAACATAGAGCGTCTTTTTTTTTAAAGATTTACTTTATCGAACATTCTTTATTTCATATACTTTATTAAAAGTCTCTTTAATCTCAATAATAAACCAAGGAAGCTTCGGGTAATAGCTTCGGTATATAATAAAATATCCCTAATCCCTACCCTACTAATCCTACATTATGAGCATGGAGATAAAATGTTAGAACATGACATGTGTAGTCTCCGCCTTACAATCGATCATGACCGTAACGTTACACATTTCGTTACATATGTTACAATCATGACAGAAAAAAGCGTACGACATAACTTCAAATAAAAATATCTCTGTACTGCTAATAATTAAGGACTGAGAAGTAGTTTCATTGTTTTATGCGATGTCAAACATGTGTATTGTTCGAAAGAATATGTATAATACTGACCCTGCAATCAAACAGAAGACAATATATTTTTAGCGACAATTCACTCGTGGACAGACAATATCAATTTTACCTCCAAACAAACATGGCCGTTTTTGTTTTCTGAATGTTGCTACCTGTTCAATGGTGTTGCCAATTAATAAAAAGCAAAAGCGGTCTAATTATTATATATAGAATGGCAAGAATAGGAGTTGATAGGTCGTTATAGTCATGACGTTACACACGCAACAAAAATGGACACATTTTCGAAGTTGAATAAATTTATTTTAATAGTAAAAGAATGGTAACCTTTTACAAACACATGTCGAAAAAGTAACACGGAACTCAAATCCAACTTAAAAACGTAATATACCACAATAGTTTTGTTAAGTATTGTCATGTTTTCGATAATAGCGTATTAGTTGGACAAACTATTTTTGTATGGAGTAAAAGTAGTGCCAATCAGAAAAAAAAACAAACAATATAGAAATTTGTAAGGGTAGTCAAGATTTCATGGTATTATCTAAACAACAGAGAAGTATTATTCAGAACAATATACAACATAATCTCGAAAATTAAATAGCCTTGATGCTATGATAAAATAAAGTCGAGACAAGCAAAAAAAAGCTAATGTACAATTTTTTGCGACCGAACCCTTAAATGAAAATTCACTATAATTTTTCTCGTTGCTGCATCACAGCTCTTATTATTACCCATTTTTAATAAAACAACAAAAATAGTAACTTTAGTAATAGTAATGAGTTAGAAACGGCGCCGGCGGCAATATTCAGAATGTCATTGACAATTGTAAGAACTGTATTTCAATTTAAAAATTCAAATTTCGTACCAAGTCATACAATGTTTCTAATTAGTTGTCCATTCTGACAGTCCTAACGATATTTACTCGTATACTTTTTGTTTCACTGATATTTATTTTTATTGTCGTTTTGGTTATCAAATATTATTGCTTGTAATTAAACTAGGAATATTAATGTACATCGTAAAGAAGTGAAAAAAAATTACCTTTCCTATTATATGCTATAGTAAAGTTAGTTACTTTATAAAAATTTCGAGTGACTAGATGTTTCTAATTAGATGACCACCACTGTACATACTTATCATATAAAAAATAAAAAAAACATAAATGAATGAACTTAAATAATAACTACTTATTTAACTTTCGTGATTGACTTCAATCATTATTATAAATACGGGATTTATCAGTTGAATCAATCAGGGATTGAGTGCGAGGCGAGACGTTATTCGGAGCGGATCGCACTCATCCTGATGAAGGTTCACGAATGGAACCGAAACATTGTCGGTCGAAACACCGATAAGACGGTACGTGATAAATCCCGTATTTATAATAATAATAACTACTTATATAAGAAACATATTAATTAATAATAAATACATAGATATTTAGCGATAAATACTCAAATAGTGTTCTCTGAGCATACATTTAAAAATGGCAAGTGACTTGGCATATCTGATAGCTTCCGGCAGCGCGTTCAAGCTTGCACTGTAAAATACTTATCAAAGTAAGAGAAGGAGTGTACAGGTGTCCTGACTTGTCCTGTGTCGGAGTGTGTGAGACGAACGCAAGGATCGAGGATTGGATTGATGGAGGAAATGAAATCGTTCTTTATTGTATAAATGGTGAAGGATGTGACATTACTCTATGGATAAACAGACAGACATACGCAGACTTCATAGATTGTATGTAAGAATTATTAATTTGCATTAAATGTTGCCAAAACTAACAGTTATTAAACTCCAAAGCACCATTATTAACATCCATCTAATTTAGCCACGCTAAAAACCGTTACAATCTATACTACTTTTTGATACTACAAATATTTAACGTAGTAGGTATTGAGCCGGCAATGTACAGCATACAAGTTCAAATTCCCGTCGTTGCTACGGGATTATGTGCGTTGCATGAACAACTATACCTATCGTTTTCTGTATATATATATCTGAGGTATTTATGAACCACACCTGCCGTGATAGATATCATTCATTTCATTATTTATATCGTTTGAAATATTGGTTCTTTCTTTGTCACTCTGGTGATATTTAAGAGGAGTTCCTTGTGAAAGGCCTCGCCCAAGGTAAGAACTACCACCATACTTATTTCTGCCGCCAAGCAGCATTGCTGGTGGAACTACGAGGAGCCTTTGCCATTCCAAGAATTTGAAGGCATTCGAGGATTCTACTGGTGAACCAAAGGCTTTTTCGTTGTCCACGAACGCTAGGTATACATTTTCTTTATTACATTTTAGATTATTGGGAAGCAAAACGGCTCGCAGCAAACATCTATGCTTGGTTCACTTTTGAGTTCAGACATGGTAATGTTATCTATACAGTATTGTGACTCGGCCCTGTCCTTGAAATAATTACCTACAGCCACATGGTTCGTAAACACGCGATAGGACTGCCCGCCTGCAGTATTTTAATTTCACCTACCAACTTGAATTTCTTTCTAGTGATTGTATATTTTATATATAAAAAAAAAATTCGTTGTTAATGAAATAGGAAGTGTTCAATATAAATACATGTGTGTTTTTTAATTAGTAGATTTAATAAAAAATACACCCTTATAAATTTGATACAGAAAAGTATTTGCGCCTCGACAAATTACATACTAGGTTATAAAAGTATTTTATAGTCTTACCTTTCGGAGTTTGTAGGTAATTTAAAAAGTGTTATCTCTGGGTGCGTTATTGAAGAATTCAATCAACCAAAAACAGCACAATTTAGTCTATTCGTGCTCTTTGCCATATTAAGTTAGTGCTTATACTTATTTCAATAAAATATTCACAAATCACACGCTTACTACTTACAAAAAAATAACATCGTTCGTCACTGCGACAACGACATTACCGTACTGCGGCGCATTCGCGACTGGTTGGGTACCGAGTGGGTACCGAACACGAGGCGCGTAGGTATGACTCACGTTCCGGCCGTTTGTATGAAGACAGAATACTGTACAGATAACATTACCGTGATTCAGATTTGGACTAAAAGCTTCAGTGATAAGATCATTGTGACCAGCTCATTTTAAAAGCTTGCTTGGCAAAAATCCAAGAAAACTTTTTTAAAATGAAATTCGACATCCGACCATCTCAATCCGACAAGTCTCGTTACCGAGCACAATGCCACGCTGTTGACATAAATAAAGTTACCTTGTTATATTCGTTCAGTGAACCGCATATTTACAAGTCCTATAGCGCCCCAACTCTAATTACTGCGACTCGTTGTGATAACTCTACTAATATTTCAAACAAATTTAAGATCCAGTCCTAAAAATATCAATGAAACAGCTTGTATAAAATAGATTAACCAATCATATTCATTCATATAAGTAGGTGCCTGTTTCTAAGCGATATCGTTTGTTTATTGGAAATGTATCGATTACTTGTCTTTAGTACAGTAGTTAGTTCATTCTACGGAAAATCATTCAATGTCGAAGCAATGCGCCTTTGGAATGTTTTGCCTGTGGAAATTAGATGGGCTCCTTCACAGCACTCTTTTAAGCTGAGATTAAAGCAACATTACCTAAATGCTTAGCTTTCTTGTCATTTGAGTTATCTATTTATTTATTTATTATTTATTTTAATCTTATTGCCTTCGTTTTATTAGATTTGCAAGAATATTGATTTAGTTAGGTTATTAGTTTGGTATATATTAGTCTATTTTTAGGTATTAATTTATGTATTAGGATCATAAGTACTTCTTTCATTTGTAAATATACTCTGTGCACCGCGGCCCATTACTGCTTCGCTCTTTACTTTCCACCCAAAGGTTGTCTGGAAGAAATCGCTTTCAGCGATAAGGCCGCCCATTGTACTATATTTAACATAAATTAGTTTTTTTAAGTATTCCTGGTGTACAATAAAGAATTATTCTATTCTATTCTTATAAATATTCTAGCGACCGGTTATTTGTCGGGAACAAAGGGCTTTAACAAAGAATTTCCTCGGAAAACTTCTCACATTCCATTGTAGAAGTTCAATCGCGATAGAGTCATCATTTTTCAGCTAAGTAATTGAAAAAGTTTCAAGCGAGGGATGGGTGACAAAGCGTTTCTTTCTTGTAAAACAATGGATTAAAGATAAATTTAGGCAGAGAACCTTCCAGAAAGTAACTCAGTAATCTTAAAACAGATAGATAGCATTTTATTGCATACTATATACATATAGTACATACATATATATATATATATATATACTTAGTTAACATTCTTTGCTATTTTAAGAAATATAGATAGATTGCCATTGTTAACAGAAGTGGCAATTTTCAAATGACTTCAAAAAAGGAAGGGGGTTTTTTGTATTGCTCGATCGATATCCCCGCCAACTGTTAATCGATTTAGATGATTCTTTTTAGGGTTCCGTAGCCAAATGATAAAAAACGTAACCCTTATGGATTCGTCATGTCTGTCTGTCTGTACGTCCGTATGTCACAGCCACTTTTTTCCTAAACTATAAGAACTATACTGTTGATACTTGGTAAGTAGATGTATTCTGTGAACCCCATTAAGATTTTCACACAAAATAGAAAAAAAACAATACATTTTGGATTAGAACTAAAACACAAAAATAAAATTTTCAACAAACTCATCCGTGTGGTATTTACGGTTAGGTCTTCAAAAATGATCTTGAGGTTTCTAATATCATTTTTCTCTAAACCGAATAGTTTGCGCGAGAGACACTTCCAAAGTGGTAAAATGTGTGTAACTTCTAAAATAATAGTATGATTAAACTAAAAAATATATATGATGTACATTACCATGCAAACTTCCACCTAAAATTGGTTTGAACGAGATCTAGTAAGTAGTTTTTTTTAATACATCATAAATCGTAAAGCGCAATTTACCTTTCATTAATCAACTCAAATATAAAAAGTTACAACGAACTACAAGAACTTTTATATTCTGTTACTTGCTGCTAAGGAACCCTTCATGGGCGATTCCGACTCTCATTTGGTCGCTTTTTTTATTGAGCGAGCGAGCGAAGCATCTCAGTTTCGAGATTGATCAAAAAATGCTTTTGTCCGTCTGTTTGTCTCTTCTCGCCAGGTCGCATTTTTCAACCGATTTTGACCAAAATTGGCACACAAGTCGATTTTGATTGTGAGGAAAATAGGGTAGAGGGGGGAAGTTTGCTGTAGCGTTATTTATCGACGGATTTCAATCAAATTTGAGAGGCACACTAATGACTTCATTTTACACAAGATGTTGCGAAAAAATTGCCAAAAGAGGGGAGTGTAGACGGGAAAAAGAGGGAAGTGTCGGTTATAGCATGGTTATCGCTCGCTAGGTATACTGAACCACTAGTTTTATAGGGAGTACTTCCAGGACAATTCCATACATTTTATGGAGTACAAGATGGCAGTAGTACGCTGGTCAGTTCGGTACTTGCACTGTTGGTTAACAATTTAGCACATGATTAAAAATGTGAAATGATTGCTTCTATATTGATTTACTTAATATATCCCTTTTGAAAAGACTGCCCACAGAGTTTTTCAAAAATCTAACGGCTCCAAAGTAGGATGAACAGATTACGCACTGCCCCGCCCGCTCCCACGCGATACCAGAAATTCGCCAAAAAATATTTTAGACTAGCTGACCAATCCGCAGCTTCGCACGCGTAGTTTTTAAATAAAAACATTACCCTCCTTCTCCGCAGTTGGGTAAAAAGTAGCCTGTGTCACCCGAAGATAGTGTAGCTTCCCAACAGTCAAAGAATTTTTTAAATCGGTCCAGTAGTTTCGGAGCCTATTAAATAGATGCAAACAAATCTTTCCTCTTTATAATATTATGAAGTATTTTGTAGATATTGATATGTTTTTAATATTTGTAAGACATACTTTTGTTCTATCATCAATAGTTTCCGCAGCGCATGCGACGAAAGACGTTTTAGGGCACTTTTTTACACCTTGGGTTACGTTACTTAAGTTTTAGTAAGGATCTCTAATATTTTCTAGCAATAAAAATAGCCTGTTTCACTCAGAGCGAATGTAGCTTTCCAATGGTGAAAGAATTTTTAAAATCAGCACAGTAGTTTTTGAGTTTATCCATTACAAACATACACACAAAAATACAAATCTTTCCTCTTTATAATAATTAGTATAGATTATGTTCCCGGATACGTAGACAGCGTTCATCCGCATTGTTGGATATATTCTAAAGGAGCTTGAGAGCTACCTATTGTGCTCCCCAAGGTGCTAAAAAAAGTCCTCAATATATATTCCGGCCACGATATGTTTACATAGCTGTAGGCATGGTGGATTATAAAATATTTTTTTATAGTTATAGTTTCAACAGACAACATTTTAGACAGATTCAAGTACCTAGGCTGTACTGTAACAGACACGAACACAAGAGAGGACGAAATAGATATGCGGGTCCAAAATACTCTCGGTCCTCTAAGTCCCTTCTCCTCAAAACACCTCAACACACTTCAAGCCGCTATGGTGGCTCCTTTACCGTTTATGCGGTGAAAATTTGGAATGCCCTGCCCCATGAAGTTTGCGCTAGTCCGTCGTTTAACATTTTCAAACGGAAAGTTAAAGAGCACTATCTTTCTCTGTAATTTTATTTTACTGTAGGTATATATTTATTTTTGTATATATTAGTCTATTTATTTTATTTATTATATTCATTCATTTTATGTGGTCCCGGCGTAATAATAGGGCCACCCCTTCTCATCCCGCGGGAGCCGTGTGAGCCGGCAAAGGGAGTTGTTCCAGGGAATGGGCAGCAGCATTCTTCTGTGTACTAAACACCAACCACTGCGATCACCAAGCCGCCTGCCAAGCGTGGTGATTATGGCAAAACCCCCCCATGACAGACACAACACACAAACGGCCCCCAGTCCCCGGCGGCTCCGTCATCCCTGGAAGTGGTAGCAACCAGGGCAGTGGCGGAGCAGGGGGTGCTAAGAATCCCCGGCAGCAATCCAGCGACCACCACCAACGACTGGACCTGGCAACGTACAACACACGAACGCTCAGGGCTGACGAGAAGATTGTCGAGCTGGAAGAAGAACTGAGCAAGCTACGTTGGGACATCCTAGGATTGTCGGAAGTCCGAAGACAGGGTCAGGACACGATGATCCTTAACTCCGGTAACTTGCTCTTCTACCGGGAGGGAGATCAACTATCCCAGAGTGGTGTCGGGTTTCTCGTCCGCAAGTCCCTCGTTAACAACGTGACAAAAGTCGACAGTGTGTCGAACAGGGTAGCATACCTTATACTCAGAATTACCGAAAGGTATTCGTTGAAGGTCATACAGGTATATGCGCCGACCTCGACACACCCAGACGATGAAGTGGAAGCCATGTATGAGGAGATCTCCGAGGCCATACATACTTCCAAGACTCATTTCACGGTTGTAATGGGGGACTTCAACGCAAAGCTAGGCACAAGGAAAGACGATGAGCTAAGAGTGGGGCCATTTGGATTCGGACGGCGGAACCGAAGGGGCCAGAGACTGGCCGACTTCATGGAGAAGGAGGGCCTCTTCATGATGAATTCCTTCTATGAGAAGCGGCCAGCCAGAAAGTGGACGTGGATAAGCCCCGACGGTTTCACTAGAAATGAGATAGACTTCATTATGACGACCAAGAAGCAAATATTTAATGATGTCTCTGTGATCAGCAGGGTGAAAACCGGGAGCGATCACCGCATTGTTAGAGGCACATTGAATATCGATGTTAAGCTTGAAAGGGCACGTCTGATGAAGTCTGCGCTCCGGCCAAATCCTGCCCAAATCCAAAACCCCGAGAGCTTTCAGCTAGAACTGCACAATCGCTTCCAGTGCCTAGCCAGCTGCAATGATATTGACGAGATAAACAACGGGTTGGTGGAAACTGTCCAAGCGGTGGGATCTTTAAGGCCCCCCGCCGAACTAAGCACCAGAAACTCTCAGATGAAACCATTAAGCTAATGGAGGACCGGGATGAAATGAGATTGCAGTCTTCAGCTGATATGTCGGCATACGGCGTGCTTAATAGACGAATCTCGAAATCTATGCGACACGATCTGCGTACCTTTAATACATCTCGTATTAAGGTCGCAACAGAAAGGAACAAAGGTTCAAAAGTGTTTGCAAAGCATTCGTCTATAGGGCAAAGCCAAATGACTAAGCTGAAGACCGACAGCGGCACTATGATATATATGAAAAGTTCTATGGACAGATGTACACCTCAACACAAAACCCCGTTGGTCAGTTGGCTCAGGACACCAGAGCCAAACTAACCCGACACTATAACGAAGACATCCCGGACATCAGCCTGTACGAGATTAGGATCGCTCTGAAACAGCTTAAAAACAACAAGGCACCAGGTGAGGATGGAGTTACGACAGAACTTCTGAGAGCGGGTGGAAAACCGGTACTTCAAGTCCTCCAGAAGTTATTTAACTCCGTCGTCCTCGAAGAAACCACGCCAAAAGCGTGGGATAAGAGCGTGGTGGTGCTTTTCTTTAAAAAAGGTAATAAAACCTTATTAAAGAACTACAGGCCCATCTCGCTCTTGAGCCACGTTTACAAGCTGTTTTCGAGAGTGATTACGAACCGTCTCGCACGCAGGTTCGATGACTTCCAGCCTCCCGAACAAGCCGATTTCCGAAAAGGCTTTAGTACCATAGACCACATCCACACGCTACGCCAGATTATACAGAAGACCGAGGAGTATAATCGGCCGTTATGTCTAGCGTTTGTGGACTATGAAAAAGCTTTCGATTCAATCGAGACCTGGGCGGTACTGCAGTCTCTTCAGCGATGCCAAATCGACTATAGGTATATCGAAGTGTGGAAGTGTTTGTATAGTAACGCCACTATGTCAGTCCGTCTACAGGACCAGAGTACGGAACAAATCCAATAACAGAGAGGCGTGAGTCAGGGAGACGTAATTTCTCCGAAACTGTTCACGAACGCTTTGGAGGACGTTTTCAAACTCTTGGTCTGGGACAGACTTGGCATCAATATCAATGGCGAATACATCACTCACCTTCGTTTTGCCGATGATATAGTCATTATGGCCGAATCGCTCGAGGAACTCGGTACCATGCTCAACTACCTCAGTAGGGTCTCCCAACAGGTGGGTCTTAAAATGAACATGGATAAGACGAAAATCATGTCAAATATCCATGTTGCGCCCGTACCGGTAGTTGTTGGGGGCGATACTCTCGAAGTTGTCGACGAATATGTATACCTAGGACAAACTGTCCAATTAGGTAAGTCCAACTTCGACAAAGAGGTCGCACGAAGAATCCAACTCGGCTGGGCAGCGTTCGGGAAACTTCGCGATATTTTCTCGTCCAAAATTCCCCAGAGCCTGAAGACTAAAGTCTTCAACCAGTGTGTGTTGCCAGTGATGACCTATGGCACTGAAACGTGGTCCTTTACTCATGTCCTCATGAACAAGCTCAAGGTCGCTCAACGAGCTATGGAGAGGGCTATGCTCGGGGTTTCTTTGCGTGACAAAATCCGCAATGAGAAAATCCGCAGAAGAACTAAAGTTGCCGACATAGCTCTCAAAATTAGCAAGTTGAAGTGGCAATGGGCAGGCCACATCGCTCGTAGAACCGATAACCGTTGGGGAAGAAAGGTTCTCGAGTGGAGACCACGGACTGGAAGACGCAGCGTAGGCCGGCCCCCCACAAGGTGGACCGACGATCTAGTAAGAATCGCGGGGAGCCGTTGGGCGCAAACGGCTACCAACCGCTCGTTGTGGCGATCTAAGGGGGAGGCCTATGATCAGCAGTGGACGTCTGCCGGCTGATGATGATTCATTTTATTTCTTTCTGTTGGTATATTTCATTTTATTTGTTTGAGATATAATGTACATATTTATGATTCTTGTACACGCGCCTACCTTTAAAATCATCTCTCTCTCTAGCCTCAAAGGTTTGCTGGAAGAAAATTCTTCATAGGGTTAAGCTCGCCTTTGTACATGTCCTGTATTTCTGTACTTTATAATGTATTTTCTTGTGTACAATAAAGCATAAAGAATACTCTCCGGCGCAGTGCAGCCCTACATAAGATCCTAGTGTCAAGGCGCACCTAGATCCGAATCTATAAAACTGTTATTCGGCCTATCTTGATTTACGGATGTGAAGCCTGGACGCTGACCCAAAAAGAAGAGCGCAACCTTTTAGTGACGGAAAGGAAGGTGCTTAGAAAGATCCTAGGCCTGGTGCGACGAGAAGATGGCACTCTGCGAGTGAGGAAGAATCGGGAGGTAGCGGAACTGGTGGCCGAGCCCAACATCATAGGCGAAATAAAATCTCATCTATTACGCTGTCTCGGTCACGTTGAGCGAATGGGGGACGATCGTACTGCCAAACGTGCCTACCTAGGAATGCCAGTCGGCCGACGACTAGTCGGCCGACCCAGATATCGCTGGAAGGGTGAGGTGGAAAAAGACCTTCACGCTTTTCAAGTGTCAGACTGGCAAGAAGTGGCGCAGAATAGGGACCAGTGGCGTCTTTTAGTGTCGGAGGCCAAGACCCGCTTCGGGGTTGATGCGCCAGGATAGTAAGTAAGTAGGGGGAGGGGGGGGGGCATAGTGGAATACTTAACTTCAATCGAAAAAATAAAAAGAACTAGATTAGTTATGAAGACTAGTTTTAACCGTAATGGTACTACAAGTTTTATATTACAGATAGCTCTAAATGTTTTTAAATAATTATTTACTATTTTGGCATTAAACAACTTGTTTTGATAATCAATAATTTTCCGCTTTGCCCTTATTACAAGGGTAAAGTGGAATTGCACTTTGAGCAAAACGAAAAAGGCATTTATTTGGCTTATTTCTCCCCTATTTGAGTATTATTATAAGGAGATCAATTAAATTAACGAATACAATTAACTTCAACATCATCATAATCCACAGCCCGACTTCACCCACTGTTGGGTATACGCATCCCCAAGTTTGTGCCATCCGCCACGATCCTGCGCTAGTCTCACCCATTGACGGCCCGCGACTCTAACGATGTCATCCACCCATCTCGCTGTCGGACGTCCTACCATTCTACAGCCATTACTCGGCCACCATTCAGTTGCTACCCTGCTCAAACTGTCATCACCACGTCTTGCCAAGTGTCCCGCCCAAGACCACATGAGCTCCATAACTCGATTCCCCAACGTCATGAACCTTCGTTCTTCTACGGATCTCGACGTTTGGAACTCGATCTAAGAGTTTGATGCCTCTAATATAATTAATTTATTTGGTATTAAAAACTATTTTTAAAGTTACAGATTTTCCACTGCTCCCACATCATTTTGTGGTAAAGTGAAAAATTTTTTTAAACAAGGTATAAAAAGCCACGTATTTGACATTCTCATAGAAAATGCTTTAGTTTTTACATTTAACACAAAAGAAACGACCGCCTTCAATCTCTCCCCAAAGTTCATGAGCCCTTCGTTCGGACGAAACCTTCCAAGCTTCTTCGATGAATCACAAGACTTTAAATGACGATGAAGAGTTCCAATTGAGATACCATATTCTTTTGATGCCGAACTAATCGTATTAAGTCTCGCATACTCCATCGCTCTCCTCATTTGCTCTTTTGTCCAGGCTTTGTTTGTTTTTCTTTTGTAATTATGAACCATCTGTAAATAAAAATTAAATACCGCATTAATATACGTATCAAATCAACTGTCGGGCAAAGTGGAAATCATTCCACTTTGCCTTTTTGATAATAATATAGTTTTCAATTGATAACTTAAAAAGTATTTAAATTTGTTTAATCTACAAAATGTCAAAGTGAACTAGGATAAATAGATGTTAGATTTAAATAATAAATACACCGTTACTAGTCACTTTTCCCAATAATATCCAGCCTCCAAAATCTATGAATTGCGTAAAAAACTCACTTGATACATATCGCGCAACCGTGTAGCCCGCTAGGTGGCGCTAGCAAAACTGATTTTGGTCAATGACCTCGGTTGGCCGTGCGTTAGGCTTGCGTGAGGCGCGAGTGCCATTGGGTGAAAGAGTGTTGGTAAAATCAAACTTTTCGCTTTGCCCCCCCCCTTCCACGATGCCCCCCGCTCCCCAAAGTAAGTTATAGTTTATTCAATCCGACACCAGATGAAAGTCCAAGAAGTCGGAACAAGGGTGGTGTAACTCAAGTAGAACTGGGCAGAACACTTGGCTAGACGAGGTGATGGCAGGTGGAGTAAATCTTTGACCGAATGGTGGCCAAGAACTGACCTAAGAAGTCCAGGACGTCCGTCGGCGTGGTGGGTCGACGTCATAAAGAAAGTCGCGGGCAAATCCTGGATGCGCGCAGCACAGGACCGGGAAGGGTGGTGTTTACAAAGGAAGGCCTACACCCAGCAGTGGGTACTTATGGGCTGTGGATGATGATGACAGTTTATTTATTACTAGCTGACCAATCCGCAGCTTCGCATGCGTAGTTTTTCAATAAAAACATTACCCTCCATCTGCGCAGTTGGGTAAAAAGTAGCCTATGTCACCCAGGGATAGTGTAGCTTCCCAACAGTAAAAGATTTTTTTTAAATCGGTTCAGTAGTTTCGGAGCCTATTCAATACAAATAAACAAATCTTTCCTCTCTATAATATTATATATAGGTAGTATAGTATATTGTGTAGTAAGTATAAAATAGCAAAATGCATATTACATACATGGTGTTTGGCAATATACTGACGATATTCAAGTGACGGTTTTTCATAACATTTGTTTTTTTTTAATACAAATTATATGGCAAACGAGCATGCAGTCCACCAGATGTTAAGTGGCTACTATAGCCCATGGATATCCACATAGAATTCAACACAAGCTATTATGTTGTCTTGATCTCTATGTGGATACGTTGCCATACTATAGGGCTTAGCTGTTATGCCTATGTGCCAGTAATTACAGGAACATACCATTACCATCTAACCGGAACACAGCAGCACAAGTAATGCTATTTGACATAAAAATAGACTTCTCGAAAAAAAAACTACTAGTTACATTATCAAATTTTAAAGAAACTCGACTAAGTATAGGTGATTAATTCGATGTAAAACTTACTGCCTACTCTTGCAATCGACATCCAAAAATATAGGCTGATTTGATATCTCTTTCGAAAATGGCTGCAGGTTATGAGTTAGAATGGGACAACAAGAGATATCTCGAGACGTCACCAATACAGTATCTGTAGTTTGATGGCAAGCATTATGCAATAGCACAACATAAGTTTAATAAAGTGTTTGTTTTGACATGCCAAAATAAATTTCACATTTCTATGGTAAACATTTCACAAATTTATTTTCAACACACTTGTTCGTAAAGAGAGCCATAGTACATCGTTATTATGGCCATAAACCGAACTATAACACACGCGTGCGTAATAATATAACACACTAGTGCATAATAGAATTATCCCTACAAAGTTAAGTTAGTACCTAACTGCAAATTACATGCGAGTAAACAGAGCATTTTCAATTTAACCGGGTAATACAGTTTTTGTAACAATAAAGAGGTTTTGTGCCGCTGAAAATCCTATTACATTTTTGGAATAAATAAATGTATCCCAAATGACGACAAAACAGACGAAAAAATATTTATTATTATCAAATTACTTATAATTCACAATAGTTTGTTATAAAAACTTTGCATTTTATCACTAAAAATTATAATTTTGAAGTAGGCTGTATGGCTACATATAATCAATCAACTTACATTTGGCGCGTGCAAAAAAAAAACTTGCGCGCCATTTCTCTTTGTTTTGTTTTTATCGCATTTGTTGCTGTGTGGTAAATATTTGTAAAAATGTCAAGTTTTAGTACAGAAGATTAATAATGGATAGATTTATCATAATATAACACACTAGTGCATAATATAATTATTCCTACAAAGTTAAGTTGGTATCTAACTGCAAATTATATGCGACTAAACAGAGCAATTAATATAATTATTATTATTAATTCAATTTAACCGGGTAATAAAGTTTTTGTAACAACAAAGTGGTTTTATGGCGCTGAAAATCCTACTTAGGCTTTATGTAATCAATCAACTTACATTTGGCGCGTGTAAAAAAATAAAAAATGCTTGCGCGCCATTTCCCATTTTTTTTGTATGTACCTATCGCATTTGTTGCCGTGGGGTAAATAATTGTAAAAATGACGAGTTTTAAGTACAGAAAATTAACAATTGATAGATTTAACCCCGCCAGAAATACTAAATGCAGCACAAAATGCAAATGAAAACCTGCAAAATCTAGAGAAAAGTACTTAGCTGATTACGCTAGTTTCATACAATGGAAAAGCAACAAAAAACCAAGTCATTTTCTGAAAATGTCTTTTAACGTATTTATCTGAACTCGCCACTACCTAGGTAGGTACGTACAAACCCTGTGGTGCATCTATTCCATGTTAAGAAGCATGGTTAAGCTCAAACATTGTGTTGATATCAAAACGTACTGTAACCCACAACCATGTACATCTCGTAGCATGAGTTATTTGGAGCCTTCTCATTCCAGTAATTTACCTTTATCGCCGACATTTACACAAGAAGTAAATGAAGACACTAAAGAAGTGGCAAGTACCCAATGTAACACAAACTGTGAAATTGGATCCAAAACCCGTTTTGAAAATTGTACATTCACCAATTGTTTTAATAACTAAACGTTTTATGCAATACATGTTTGTTTTTTACTCGCAAGTGTGTTGAAAAAGTGCGTATGAAAGACGTGAGCGCCTACGGCTCGGGCTACAAACCACACCCTCGTGTATAATGAGCAACTTAGTTCACTTGTATCTTAGTATACTATTTTAGGACAATAACAAACCATACTTTACGCAAACCATTTCATTTCTAGACAAAAAAAATGATTGTCTGTAAAGTCGGTTTACGGACGATAATTATACGTGGTAACGAGTGGAAGAGAGATAAATGCGTCACAAGCCGAACGCTTCGCATGCTCCGCGCTCTTGCTTGCACGCTGGGCTCAGGCGGAACGTGACACTTTTTCATGCCTGCAGCCGGCGTTCATCGATTTATAAAACGTTTATCAAATCAAAAAATCAAAGGTGTGTGGACCAACAACTTTGAGGGTTCTTAATGCTTTTCACCCTATCTATTCTATATCTTAAAAATCACAATTGCGCTAATTATGAACGATAATACCAAGTAAAACCAAAACAAAAACGTTACTTTATGCATATATATTATGCGTTATACATTTCGTTTCGTGCGTAATCATTCGAACGTGAATGAATTGCCTTGAAAATAGCGCAAAACCATTATTACATCTGTCAACCCAAAGGTAAATCCAAAACAAATACGTTACGTTCCAACGTTAGACACGTTCAAAATTAGCGTGATTGCTTCCCCTCCCTCCGATTGCCCCCCTCCCCCTGGTAACTAAAGCTGAAATTATATTAGAGTATTTCCATTTCTTTATTTTCTCGATGACAGCTCTAATTCGATAGTTGTAGTGTTGTGACAAAATAAGTAATGATATCGATCGCATATATTTATTATATTTTGAACAAAGACAAATACAACAAAAACATTCAAATATATTTTTTCAAGGTGGGAACACTCAATGACCATTTTGTGTTTTTTTTTAATCTGTCACTCGCAACAAGACGGTCGTGCTAGTCACTACATTTCTGTTCGCTGAGTATTTTCACATTATCCATACGTTACGTTGTGTATTTTATGTTCCTCCGTGTTGTACAAACACGGTTGTACAAAAGTATCCGGCAGTAGTTTCTTACATTTTGTAAAAAAATATCGCGTCTGTTATTGTGTTACGTTTCTCGATAGCTCCATCCCTATCAGTTTCTCCGACTCTGGTATAACCTTGTACACACGGCTACACATCAAGCTATACATTTCCAGTATAACCTGACCTCTTATTCTAGGAAAAGCTTACACAATGCGAGGACAGCTTATACTGGAAATGTATAGCTTGATGTGTAGCCGTGTATACAAGTGTAAGCGTCATATTTTTATAAAATAATGCATATGTACATAATGTAAAAAAGACGCTCGTTCATTTTTTCACAGGCTCTGTCAACGAGAAAATAAAAAAATTTAAATACTATAACTCATAAAATGTGGTTAAATTACAAGATGTATATTTAAAACCAAGTAATACGCTTTTAAACTGCTCAAAGTTACTCAAAGGAACTGTCATCAAGTATTGTCAAATTACTCAGTGTACTTCAGAAACGTGTAGCGACTTTCTGTGAAATACTTTTCCTACGCTATCTTTATGTGTATGAAAATATCGTGACATTAACATTGGCGGAATTGTGACACTCCCTAGTCACAGTAGCCACAAGCAAGAACTGAACTGAACTGACTTTCTGTGACTGACTGTGTGAAGTGGCAATATGCAGACTTAATATGTTCAGTATAAATTCTGCACGCCAGGTGCTATAAAAGTCTTCAATACCCTTTCAAACTTGAAAATTCAGGGCGCATTTTGCTGAGTGGAGGCCATTTTGATCTGAGCAAAACACCGCACCGCGCTAGGCGGCTTGCCAATAACTTTTTGTAGTTGGGTATAAAACGTGAGGGTTTTGATGAAAAACGTGAGATGAAGTATTTATCGAAATACCTTTCATAAAATCAAATGAATTTCGGCGCGCGGTGTTCTAGATGAAATAGAACTTGTAATGATATTGATTAAATACATACAACAATTTAGTCTTACGTATTTTGTACAGTATACCTACTTTATTTATTTTTCCTAACCTATCTCGTCCCACTGCTGGGCAAAGGTCTCCCCCAAGTACCTCCAAGCATCCCTATCTGTCGCTATTTCCCACCATCCTCTTTGGAAGGTGTCGAAATCGTCTTCAGGCGTCCATGGTGTTGCAATATGGGCCCATTTCTCGGAGTGCATTCGGGCAACATGGCCCGCCCATTCCCACTTAAGCCCAGCCGATCTCTTCCGTACATCTGCAATGCCGGTAAGTGAGCGCAGCATGGTGTTACGCATTCGGTCGACACGTTTAAAGCCGAGAATGCTGCGCTCCATTTGACAAATCTTGAGCTTTGACTTTTGGGCTTCAGTCAGAGACCTACTTTATAATAATTAAAAATAAATTACTTTTAATTAAAACCTCATTAACCAGTCAAGAATCACGCCAGTACATGTTTGTATGTTCGTGGTGCCTTACCTATTTAAATAATATTTACATAGTATAAAATGAAGTCGCTTCCGCTGTCTGTTCGCTTAGATCTTTTAAACTACTCAACGAATTTTAACGCAGTTTTCGGCAATAGATAGAGTGGTTCAAGAGAAAGGTTTATATGTATAATACATACATAGTAACTGCGAAAGTGTTCCCTTTTCATAACTAAACGTCTGAACGGATCGTAATGAAATTTGGCAAGAAGATTATATCCTGGGGAAGAACATAGGCTACTTGTTACCCGAGTGCGCAAAAGGAGGGTAATGTTTTCATTGAAATACCACGCATGTGAAGCCTCAGGCAGGTTAGCTAGTAATTAATAAAAAATTACAACAAAATCTATTGTATAGTCACAAAATTAAAATTGCAAAAAAATCATTGATAATATTTATTTGAAGCCATAATCACACTAATATAAATGCGAAAGTTTGATGTTTGTTTGTTACTCAATCACGTCGTAACGGCTGAACCGATTTCGATGAAATTTAGTATGTAAGATACGTAGATTTTAACCTGGATTAACACATAGGCTACTTTTTGTAGACAAACAACGCGTGTAAAGCTGCTGGCGAAAGCTAGTCATGAATAAATAACTATACTTAAAAAAACATAGCTTGATCTCTGCGACACTTGTTAAACTGACATTCCTAGGGTTGTTATGATACAGAAAAAAATATCGTAATTATCGATAGAAGCTTTGCAGTTAGACCAATTGTTGGACTTTTACAACAATTGTATGACATTGACTGGTACGTTTGTCCGTACTGTTAAATTCAGAACTTCATAGGCGCGATTTTACTGACAGCTGTCCCAGAAATCAAGCTATGTTTTTTCAAGTATAGTGTTTAGCCCCGAACTGAGATCTCGCGAGTCTCCGATTAAAACAAAAAAATATTATTTGTAATCTTTGACTATCAAAATAGTGTCACGAAATAGATAACCATGTCACTTGACCTACAGTTTCATTCAAATTGTAGGTAACGGGAGTTCGTGTAATTTGGTTTATATTTTTGGGGTACAAATTGCAGTTATTCTGGATTTGAGACTTTGTCTATATGTCTATATTTGTGTCACTTAAGCTACACGCATACTAAATTACAGCCCTGTGGGGTCACTGGTGAACCCTGCTGTGAATTTTGTCAAAGTTTATTTTTTATTATGACTAATAACTCAAAAACTATAAAGATTTTACGAAAAATAAAACGGAGTCTAAATGTAGGCACTAATTAAGGCCTTTCATTTGACGTCACACTTGACCAGGTAGCCTCATTTTAATTTTGTTTACCCCTCTTGAACCCCAATATCTCAACAACCTCCCAACATTTTTAACTCATTTAGTCACACCAAAATTGTACCATCACTACCTACCTATGTATTAAATTTCACGATGATCGGATCAACGCTTCGAAAGTTATTCTCAGACAAACATACATACATACAACGCCGATATACTCAAGTTGATTAAAGGCGGGTTATACGTCGGTAACCGACTACGCCTCGTATCTCCTTGAAAAAGTGTCAAACTAGTATCAAACTTTTGACAGATTTTCAAGGAGAAACGAGTCGTAGCTGGTTACCGACGGATACCCGCCATATGAGATCTCGCTTCGCTCGATCAACAATTTTCAATTAAAAGCAGAGTGAACTAATACATCAATTATGCATCAAAAACACAAAAATAGTTTTAAAATGTTATTATTTCAACAGTTCTTTAATCGCTAATGCGCCGAAAAGGATCCGGAAGCCCCAAAAATACTCGGCTTTAATTATAAATGGGTGAATAAAACACAATTTACTTTTAAAAAGACATCAGGTAGTAATTATCTTAAATGAGAAATAAATGTTTTAGTGTTTTTATAAAATTTAGGCTAGCGTTTGACCACGATCTCGGCTGATAGTAAGCGATGATGCAGTCTACGATGGATCACGCTTACCTAGAAGAAACCTGTCCACTCGCGACTTGAAGACACCCAGTTTGTTATCAGAAAACACTGACTCAGGCAAGGCGTTCCACTATTTAGCGGCGCGCATAATAAAGATGGAAGAGAACCGCTTTGTGCATTTTTTTTTATACTACTTATATGGCAAACGAGCGTGCAGTCCACCAGATGTTAAGTGGCTACTGCAGCCCATGGATATCCACATAGAATTCAAAACAAGCTATTATGTTGTCTTGATCTCTATGTGCATACGTTGCCTTACTATAGGACTTAGCTGTTATGCCTATGTGCCAGTAATTACAGGAACATACCATTACCATATAACCGGAACACAGCAGCACAAGTACTGCTATTTGGCGGCAGATAAAGGTAAGGCGGTGGTGCCCACTTCCTCGAGACGGTTCACAAAAGCTCTACCACTAGTGAGAGAGGAGCATATGGAGCCATACCATAATTTTATCGATTACAATTAAAACTCCTATCATATATAACCAAATTTGCAATGATGTTGTCGTAGCAACGGCGGTCATTGAAAAATGATTGTGTTAGTAGAATACCAAAAAAAGGTATCTAGTGGGCATTTTGCGCCGATACCATTGTTATAGTCACAGAACATAAAAAAACAATAGAACTAGCATGTTGACTTTTCACTATGAAAACCAGTGTAGCTAAACTCACACATGTAAAAACTAGCACACTTAGAAATAAAAGTTATAATTGGTTGAAAGAGAACGTTCAAAAAGTCATAAAACCATAAAACTAAGTTTACCTTAACCACTAAGGGAACATGGTTTAAAATTCAATAAAATAAATAGTAATAAAAAATTAAAGTCTACTCACCAAAAGATGACGCTTTAGAAAATATTTTTATATTAGTCTCTATTAATTAGAAATAAGACTGATAATGCAATGGCTTTTACTTGATTACCCACAAAACAAAGCCACTCAATAACAGATGGCGCTGTGGCTAACGATTTTTGTTATAGTCTCTAACAGCAAAGAATAAGATAGATAACGCCATGGCTGTTACTCGATAGTCCAAAACACTTTGCTAATGCTTTAGTGATGTACCTATGAGGATACAAGACGAATGTATCGATATCGATTATCACCTTCCTACTATACTCGTAGATAACGAAATAGGTACGTCAGGTTATATATAATATAGGTGGTCGAAATAAACAGCTTTCTTTTCTTTCTTTCATAACATAATCACAGGTTTCCAACTCATAAATACTTAAAAAAATATTATATTACTGGAATATTAATACTGAATTATTATACGAGGGGCACACTAAAAGTTTCCAGAATCAATAATACAAAAATATTATTAATGGTCAAAATTGAATTAATTTTTTATTTCTCAAAATATTCTCTCTTTGCGTCATCCCTTTTCATACGATTGAACTAATTTTGAAAACATTTGTGCCACTCCTCCGGTGGTGACGTCAGATACATTTTTTTCATACTCTTCGACAGCCTCTTCTGGTGATGAAAACCGTTGATCGGGTAAGTGGTTCTTGATTTTTGGGAACAGAAAAAAGTCACACGGTGCCAGGTCAGGACTCTGTATGCTGGATGACTCATAAGTTGTAAATTTTTTTTTTATTTTTTTTATGTCTGGCGCCTTGGGGAAACTGAAAACAGAAGTTATTATAGATAATATTTCACACCATAGGTCTAAAATGAGTAGTAGGTCTAGTACGATTCACAGTCTATTTTGTTTGACGATTTTGCATTTTAAACAAAACTAACAAAAAACAATACTTACCCCCTAATAGGATATGCCCCCTTTTGTTAAATTTTTGTTTCGGCTATAATATTTACACTCCAAAACGGCACAATATGGCATTTTTATATATTTTTGAAGTACGTTTACCCCACAGTAATAGAAACACGACTGAAGTGAGCGAAGCTTGTAGTGCGCGGAACTCCGCGTACTTGGTGTTACGCGGGCTCCGCCTACTTACGACTTCTATTGTTTTTTGTGTTCTGTGGTTATAGTGAAGCGATTGGGTTTAGTAGAGTTGAGCTCGGTGGTAGAATGGGGATGGTGGGATCAAGTTGCTACAGCCTACAGCAGTAATTGGGCTTCTTAACGTTTTTAGGGTTCCATACTCAAAGGGCCAAACGGGACCCTATTACTAAGACTCCGCTTTATATCTGTCCGTCTGTCACCAGGCTGTATCTCATGAACCGTGATAGTTAGACAGTTGAAATTTTCACAGATGATGTATTTCTGTTGCCGCTGTAACAACAAATACTAAAAACAGAGTAAATAAATATTTATGGGGCTCTCCCATACAACAGACGTGATTTTTTTGTTTATTTTAGCTCGATATTGATAACGGCAACAGGTAAACGTTTGAAATATTCACAGAATATTGAGTTATATTAATCACTTTAAAAATAAATAATTAAAATTAAATTAATATTTGGGGGGTGTGGGGGGGGGGGGGCTCCCATACAACAAACGTGATTTATTTGCTGTTTTTATTGATAATGATACGGAACCCTTCGTGCGCGAGTCCGACTTGCACTTGGCTGGTTTTATTTAAGTTATCAGATATATGTCTTGAGTCTCGAATTAAGTAAATAAATAAATAATGTTGAACATTTCACACAGCGCTATCTAGCCCCAAACTAAGCAGAGCTTGTATTATGGGAACCAGATAACTGATAGAATACTTATATACTTTTTTTTGTAAATACATACTTATAATATATAGAAAAACAGCCAGACCCGGAACAAATATCTGTAGATCATGCAAACATTTGTTCCGCGGCGGAAATCGAACCCACTACCTCCAGCGTCTCAGCCGGCTGTTCGCCCACTGCGCCACGGAGAGCGTTGAATTATCCTGTAACGAACGCACAGACAGACAGACCCAGAGCCATGGCGAAACTAATATGGGTTCCTAATTATGGTTAAAGATATTTATTCTCAAAGAACAGGGTTCACTTACAGAGAACATCTAATTACATTATTGTACTGGATTATGTCCAGTGATATAACACTAGCATTGCTTAACATAATATATATTACAATAACTTAATATTCTTATATTCTTTAGTATATAATTACTCAATCTTTTTTTTAAATACAGACATACTGGGGCTTCTTTGACTGTGGAACCCTAAAAATGTAAGGAAAACGCTAAATCTCTTGAGGTGTTTACCATAGCTGTAAAACCCAACTATTGCTTAACTCTTAAGTCTTGTAAGCAATTCTTAAAACTAAGTTTCAAAATTAATATTGTAGAGTCCGTGTGAAGCGTGACTACATAGTTAGGTAAGCTTTTTGCAATGTAGAAACAGCATATACTCTGCACTAAATAAGTAACTAGGTACCTCCTAGATATATTTATTAATCTAGCTACATAATTTAATCTGCATACTTTTTTATTATTAGGTATGTGTCGTTGCGTGTTATACGAACGAAAAAATTGTCATTAATTTGTCCATTCAATTTTTATTTAAATATTTTATGTACAAGGCTCTGCTTTTTAGGGTTTCGTACCCAAAGTGTCAAACGTGACCCTATTACTAAGACTCCGCTGTCTGTCTGCCTGTCTGTCTGTCCGTCTGTCACCAGGCTGTATCTCATGAACCGTGATAGTTAGACGGTTGAAATTATCACAGATGATGTATTTCTGTTGGCGCTATAACAACAAATACTAAAAACAAAATAAAATAAATATTTAAGGGGGGCTCTCATACAATAAACGTGATTTTTTGCTTGTTTTTGCTCGATATTGATAACGGCAACAGGTCAACGCTTGAAATATTCACAGAATATTTAGTTATATATTTACTTATAAAATAAATAATTCAATTAAAATAAAATTAATATTTACGGGGGAAGGGGGGCTCCCATACAACAAACGTGTTTTTTTGCCGTTTTTATAGATAATGGTACGGAAGCCTTGTGCGCGAGTCCGACTCGCTCTTGGCCGGTTTTGTTTTTTTAAATTGCTTAAAAGTTTAATAATGAACTAAAAAACTACTAAAACCTAGTAGTTTTCAGTGTGACCTACTAATAGGCGTTATATGAAAAATGCGCGAAATAAGAGGTAAATTGTCACAGCCTTACTTGCCCATTTATTCGTACCCTGCATTGGTCCATAACATAAAATTGTTCATCCCTGTCCATGGTGACAAAACCAGCCTGAACTAGCGGCTAAATTATTTACCTGCTGGTTAGCCTTCCAACAGAGGCGCAGCCAGATTTACAAAGGGGGCCAAACTACCCCTAATACTCATAAAACAGATAAAAACAAAAGCGCATCTGTTGTATATAAAACCAAGACAATCCGTAATGTCTAAAACTTATTCTGTAAATCACCAAGCCATCCTTCCCTGAAAACGATATCCTAAATTAAGTCTGTGAAAGCTCACATAACCTTGTTAACTTAACCTTATAGAAACAAGTCAGCCGAATCTCCCAGAAAAAATATCGTAAACATCAAGATCAAACAAGTCAGTCCACTTATCCTTGTAATCATCCCTTTTAAAACTACCAAGTCTACCCATTTCTCCTAAAAATCTTATCCTACAAAGAACTACCAGGTTCAGCCATCTCTTTTATTTTATTGTTTATGTTAACGTTTTCGATTGTCTGTATTTAATTGTCTGTCTTTAATTATCCACTGTATGTAGTTTCTGTGTGTTTGTTACTTGTGTCGAAATAAATGTATATATCTATCTCTCCCTGAAAACTTATCATGAATAGGGTAATTTCTAGATGGCTTACATACAGTGGCGGCGTTAGACCAAACGTGGACGCAGGCGTTATCAGCTTTGCGAGGCCCCGCCCATTTCCCAGTCAAAAAGAAAATGTTAAATTGAATGAGCTGAATTATACGCTAATGTATGAGTTGTATTGCTTTGCTAATCAAATGATGACGCCAACCTAACGAGGCCGTCAGTGGTTGCCGACGCCTAACGCCGCCACTGCACCCTGGAAACAAATCACATTAGGTAGGTACCTATATCAGATAGGCGGAATTCCCCGCGATAGCGACGCAACGCCAGCATATGTTGCTAGACTAAATAAAAATAAATTTGATATGTCAATAACAATATTTATCGTTTTATTACGAGTAAAATTTAACGTCATGTTCACGGCTTGATAATGCAAACCTCCGAGGCGTGAAGCCCCTCGGACTTCTAGACCGATGGCCCGCGTCGCCCACGCCTTACGCCGCCTCTGCTTTCATATCCTTGCCAGGGTTGCCAGACACCGACTAAGCATAAAATTTAATATTTATGTAGACATACTTTAGAGCATAAGTAGGTTCGGAACGTGTATCTACTATTTTTTATTTTGGCGTTAAGTACAGTAATAATGAGTACTACCTTTCTGTATCATTTACGGGTTCGATTCCTGCCACTTAACAAATGTTTGCATGATCTACAGATATTTGTTCCGGCTCTGGATGTATTTCTATATATTATCTTTAAGTATGTATTTACAAAAAAAGTATATTAGTATTCTATCAGTTATCTAGTTACTATAGTACACCCGGCTACACATAAAGCTATACATTTCCAGTATAAGCTGACCTCGCATTCTACGAAAAACCTACACAATGCGAGGTCAGCTTATACTGGAAAATTATAGCTTGATGTGTAGCCGTGTGTACAAGCTATGCTTAGTTTGGGGCTAGATAACCCTGTGTGAAATGTCCATCAATATTTATTTATTTTCATATTGTGGAGCTAGTATGAAAATTATACAGTTAGATATATAATCTGTTGGGATGAATTGGTCAGAATTAATTAATTTCAAAATTCTAATCCGAGTCAATTATTAATCATGATCAATTTCAAATTTTATTGTTCTAAAGACAGACATGGAACACTACACTCTTGGATTAAATCTAAATAATTGAGTGGAAACACAACTCTGCGTTCGTTGACCGCCATTACCGAATTAAAAAAAAAACACAGCCAGGCCCAAATTGGATTGGGCATGACACGTTAGCGGAATGCATCCCGAGAAGCGGCCTATTCTGGATGCCTGGTGGAATGGAAGATGCGCTCGTGGTCGGCCTACAAAGCGTTGGTGATTATGATATCAATGCTTTCGAGAAGGAATGGTGAAACATTGCACAGGATAGAGACAGGACAGAAAGATTTGAGGAGACTTTTGCCCAGCAGTGGGATAATGTGATTGGATACAAAAATAAGTGTTATGTACGTATATAATCTAATGATCTTATTTAATGTAAATAATAATGTACCTATTACGCAAGTACCTAAATTCCTTTATCAATACCAAAAGTAGGTCTTATGTCAGAGGTCGACCTTAATAGAGGTTACTTCCCAGGACGGATAACCTCCTACATCCATATAATTTAAGTACCTATGTTTCGTAAATTTTTAGAAAAATTCATGTCGACCGAAGGACGAGCGACCACTCCCCACTGATGCGACACACAGAAAGTAAAAGCAATCGCAGCGCAGCATCGAATTCACTATCCGCAGTCAGAGTGCGCGCGCATCACGCGTCCCAAAAATCCCGCCAAACCTTCCAACACAGGTTTCGTTCAAAAACCCTAAAACAAAAAATAAAAATCTTTTTTTATTTTTTTCGGTGCGTTGAACTTGAGTGCTCCGGCCTCTGTGGAGTTTCATAGGTGGTAGAATGTTATTGTACCGAAGGTGAAAGTGGTGTGACGTAACGTTCATTAGAGCAGTTGTTATGGCGGATATTGGCCGTTTCGGGAAGTGCCTTGCTATATTTTATGGTGAGTTTATAAAATAACCTACTTATTAGGTGTAAATTACACGAAAGAGATACAAGCATTGATTTTTGCCGAAAAGTAGCAGTTGTTTTCGATTGCTTTATTAAAGGACTGTTTCCATTAAATAACTCATTAAACCTATGCTAGTGTCAAACTCATATTTTAGTTGTGTTCTGGAATACGGACATAGCTAGAGATAACCAACAGTTTATTATCACTAGGTACATCACACTTCACACTAATATTATAAATGTGAAAGTTTGGATGTTTGTTTATTTATTTGTTTGTTTGTTTGTTACTCAATCACGTCGTAACGGCTCAACCGATATTGATGAAATTTGGTATATACGTATATTATAACCTGGATTACCATATATGCTACCTTTTATCCCATAACTCACTTCCTATGTGATTAAAATGGAGTGTCAAGTCAAGTTGCAACAGCGAGTTTAGCTTGATTTCCAGGTTACCTACACCTTTATTAGTGAAACGCGTACGAAATCGCGGGCAACAGCTAGTTATTATTACACATTATTTATTACACAGTCATCTTGTTATGTAACTGATCTCTTTCTTGTTTCACTCAGTTACTGATCTGTAGGTAACGCTGTACTAATGTTACCAATGTTTTTTTAACAAAATATTCTGTACAAGAAATACTCTAAGAAAAAAATCTAGACATGATTTTTATTAAGTATAGAAAAATATGTATCCTTGTTTTCCTAGGATCCTAGGATACATGTTTTCCTATACTTAATAAAAATCATGTTTAGTTTTTTTTCTTATGTGAAAACTAGGTAAGTACATGCAGTTATTTTTAATCTAATGTTATATTCTGTCTAACAAATTATTAATGCAAAACCTGACAGCAGCGTAATAAATGTAGAAAAAATCTTACATTATAGTATTCTCTTCCTGATATGATCTTCATCAGCCAATAAACTCAACAATACCGTTTTCTCGAGAATTTCTAAACGACAGAATATCACAGCCGCATCTTGCCATTGTAATAGAGCGGTTGATAGCGATTTTGACAAGGAGTATGATTTGTGGCCGATTGTGGCATGATAGCTATCTCCATTCTACCTACTATCTATTTCTGGTCATTAGATTTTCTTTTCGTTCAGGAATTAGTGAAAGTTGTACATTTTTATTTTCTTTAGCCTACCCCCAGCGGATCTAATGTGGTGAATCATTTGTTTATTCATTAATTTAAAGACGGGCAGCAAATTGCTGATGTGTCTACATCACACAATGTTGAAAGTATTTTAATGTCCAATTTTATAGTAATGTCTTTATTAGTTTCTAGCAAGTCAACGAGTTTGTTTTAATGAGTTTATTCTAGTAAATTGATGGTTATTAAAAGAATTTATAATTAAGAAAACCGTTTATAATCATCTTATCACACGCAATCTAAATACGCGTGACGGCAAACTATTCTTTATCCGTACTTTTGACTTTAGACAATTATTGAGACATGAACCCTACAAACATTTTTTTTTGTCATCCTATATTGTCCCACTGCAGGGCAAAGGTCTCCCCCCAAGTCTCTCCATCTATCTCTATCCTGTGCGACACTCCACCACTCCTGCTTGCAGGCAACAAGATCGTCTCGCCAACGCTTTCTTGGTCGACCCCGACCGCGTCTTCCATCAGGGCTCAAAATTAGCCCACCTATCGGGGTGCATTCTACTAATGTGTCCCGCCCAATCCCATTTGTGCCTAGCTGTCTTTTCTCCAACATCGGCAATGCCTGTCAGCGAACGCAGTGTGGTGTTTCTCACTCGATCAATCCGTTTGAATCCGAGAACGCTGCGTTCCATTGCCCCCAAAATTTAAATAAAAATGATAAATCATAGACTAATTCTATTGGACGGCACGGCTTACGAGAAGGCGCGCAAATAGAGGCTTCACGCAAAAAAGGTTTTAGTTATAATCAAAGTTAAACGTAGCCTTTGAAGCAGATGCATATATAGGCCCTTATATGCAGAGGGCTTCTGCCATCACATCATTGTATAAAAAAAAACAAATAATAAATACAGTGTATTTTTAACTAGGACATTATGGGAAAATCCGAAACCATAGCTTTTGATGTAGTTAAATTAATGGTCAAGCGTGAGTTTTCCATAAAATCCATAGCGGATAAAAATATATAATTAGAATCGACTCAGGTTGTGATGTAGAGTTGTGCTCTATAGGAACTGAACAACTGAAATGAAATTTGAAACACAGTGGCCATAGACCGTCGGTATAGAAGTTATTCTACATACTTATTAAATCAAATCAAATCAAAAACATTTATTTGTGAACAACACCGTACAACAGAACAAACACACACATGAGACATAACAAAAAGAAAAAAGAAACAATAACTAATAGATTAAAATTAAATATATATGCAAAATATTGCAGTGTGTGTGTCTCATCGTACTCACATGTGTCACAAAAAGGATTTAACTCAGCATGTGCTGGGTTGCACTGGCTACCCAGCGCCTGTCTTCCGTTAGAACCTCTTTGAGTAGACCACGGATATACGATTAAGTACCATACCTTCTTGTATTATCAATAATGCAATGAGCACACTGACTATAACAACCCAACCTTGATAAATCGATGACACAACACTACATCACATAACGTTACGCGATCGTTACGATAATCGATCATGCGAAGTAGAAGTTTGGTGTGAAGTAACGAGTGGTGAATGTCACAAATTAGAAGATTTTTTCAAATTAGAGAGTTATAATAGAGAATTGAAACATATATAACAGTAACTTTATACATAAATTTTTTATTACTCCTCAATGTTTCATAAAATGTTGCAAAAATATGTACATATTTTTTGTAAATTCTTTTAGGTTAGAACGCCTTACCTGAGTCTGTGTTGCCTGATAACTACAACTTAAGGCACTTCAAGTCACGAGTGAACGGATTTCTTCTAGGCAAGCGTGTACCATCGTACCACTGCATCGTTGTATTCCATCAAGCGAGATAGTAGTCAAACGCTAGCTTTTTTTAAAAACAAAATATTAGGTTTGTAGTGAAAATTTAAAGATATGCCACTAAAATTCTTCAAGAAATATCTCTAGAAAAAAATACTAATTGAAATAGGACAACGTGGTAATTAATTATAGCTGAACTTACATAAAAAAATGAGAACTCCTCCGATCTTTGAAGTCTGGCAAAAAGAGCTGTAGTAGTCTGGTATGAGGGAGATTCATTTACAATAGCAGCTTTGTACAATTTGGTAGATAATATTGAAACACCCATAGATTTTCTACCTTTTGTTTGTGCAATTAGCTTTTGTATGTATTGCTAAGTATTAATGATCTTTTTTACCTAATTGTATGTGATTTTAAAATAAATAATAAAATACATACCAACATAAATAAAGTAAAATAAATTAACTTAACTTAAAGACTAATGGCGGGTTCCTATATCCGTCGGTAACCGACTACGGTATCTCCTTGAAAAACTGTCAAACTAGTGTCTAACCTTTGATACGTTTTCAAGGAGAAACGAGTCGTAGCTAGTATTATTCAAACTTTCGCGATCACTGTACATAGTTATTGATTAAAACGGGTATTTATCGCGTATGTACCTTTTTTATTTGTTATCCCGACGTTTCGGCTGTGTTGCAACAGTCATGGTCTCGGGCTGACTGAGACCATGACTGTTGCAACACAGCCGAAACGTCGGGATAACAAATAAAAAAGGTATATACGCGATAAATACCCGTTTTAATCAATAGTTATGAATCGTAGCTAGTTACCGACGGATATAGGAACCCGCCATAAGACCTACTGATTTACTATGTTCTCGCAAATAATCGTTTTCTTATCTTACTAATAAATACTCAGAATTTATTAAGAAGAATTGTTTAAAGCCATATAAAAATGCTTATAATATGATGCACTCTTCAAGGATCTCGATTCCAGTTACGAGTACCAGCTATTTTCAGCATTTCAGCGGAAATACTTGTAAATGTTACGACCTCTGATATTTCCCTTACTCGTGCACAATCTAAAATTAAGTTATTGTAGGAGCGAGCTGATTAAAATGAGCTCAGGCTCTGTTGCACATTGTTTATGAGCCTCATAGCGTTTGTGCTCATACGATGAAGGAAAATCATCGCGAGAAACCAAAATACACTAGAACCAAAAACATTACTCTTGTAATTTCACTGGTGGTAGAGCTTTTGTGAACGGGCTAGAGGAAGTGGGCACCACCGCCTTATCTTTATCTGCCGCCAAACAGCAGTACTTGTGCTGCTGTGTACCGGTTAGATGGTAATGGTATGTTCCTGTAATTACTGGCACATAGGCATAACAGCTGAGTCCTATAGGATGGCAACGTATCCACATAAAGATCAAGAGAACATAATAGCTTGTTTTGAATTCTATGTGGATATCCATGGGCTGCAGTAGCCACTTAACATCTGGTGGACTGCATGCTCGTTTGCCATATAACTAGTATAAAAAAATCACATCAGACATGCTTAAAACCTTACCTACTTTTAAAAATGAAACCGTACTTAGCAGCATCACTAGGGTAAACGTTTCCTTTCAATGTAGTTTATATTTATGTAAGTATATGTAGGTATATTTTATGTCTAGGTAGGTATTTATTAATTTTTATCCTACTTAAATAGGTATTTATTGTAACACCGCCTCCTCTCACGTTTTTTCAATCCAGTTCATCCAAAGGCCTGAAAGAGATCGCTTTAAGCGATAAGGCCGCCCATTGTACCACCACGTATAAGTTTTATTTGTTGTAACAATAAATAATTATCTATAAATCTATCTAAACAATTTACAACCAGTCCCGTGAATGCTGGCTTGCGAAAAATGGGCTTTTATCAGCGTAATAATGATTGGACTTGCATCTTACTTAGTGTTGCCAGGTGTCCCGATTTGTGCAAAACGTCCCGATTTTCAGAGGTCTGGTGACACGTCCTAATTCACCGTTGTCGAGACCCCGAATGTCCCAATTTAAATCAACGTCAAGAAAGAAATGCTAGAAACAAGGCTGGTTGTTTTTTAATGATCCTTTTAGAATATATAACAATAAAGAAAATTAATTACGTCTAAGTTGTAACATTTTAGAACGAGTTGGAGCAATGTCAATTGCAAGCTTCTCTATCATTTAAATAATCCGATATGTTATAGAAGGTTTTTTATAAAGAGTTTGTTTAATTACGTTTTTATATTTGTTAATTGTCAATTTTTGTTCATCACTTGAGAGTTTGTTATAAAAGCGAACACCTTGCCCTTTAAACGATTTACTAACTTTATGGAGTCTACAAGTGGCAACAGCGAGTTTATCTTTATTTTTTATTAAAATATTCTTAGGTGATTCAATAACTTTCTTAGACTGTATTTATTTATTCTATGTACAATACTTACCTAAATTATTGGATAAGTTTGTGAAGGGGGGAAATAAATACCTACTTTTTATAAGGGATACATTTATAAACAGAAATAATCAATTATTTATAAAAACGATGAAACACAGAAACCTAACGAAAAAAACGAGTGTACAAGACTGAAGTAAAACTTCTTTTTCAAAATGTTAATTTATAAAATTGTTCAATTACAAAATTGCCCACACGCCTGTAGGTCGATCGGTTTATGTTCATTCTGAACAGACGCAACTCGTACTCGCACATTAACGTTTAAAATTATACGAAACGTAAATCTCTCTCTTTTTCTATCTTCACTAACTTATCCCTCTCAACTTCCGTTCGCACTTTGCGTAACGCATTCAACAGCTTACACCCCAAGTCAAGCGTGCGTAAAGAAGTTTTACTTCAAAACTTAACGTTTGTTATAAATTGGATACAAAAGACATAAACGCGCGCATGCGCTACGCGCGTAGCGATTAGGCGCATGAGTGGTTACACCTTTCATTTGCATGGAGCTAGAAAAATATAGTTTACCGCATTATAGTGGCCATTTTTATAACGCTGTTCTTGTAAGCTTCTAATATTCTTGTAATGAGTGAAATTAAATTAAACTAAATGATATAACTTTTGAAACTATCATGGTTATTTTATTTTTATATATTATAGGCTTGCGTTTGACCACGATCTCGCCTGATGGTAAGCGATGATGCAGTCTACGATGGTACACGCTTGCCTAGAAGAAACCTATTCACTCGCGACTTAAAGATACCCAGGTTGTAGCTATCAGGAAACACAGACTCTGGCAAGGCGTTCCACTCTTTGGCGGTGCACATAATAAAGGTCGAAGAAACACTATTATGTACACTATTTATACTAAAAACGGGATATTTACCATGATTTGTGAGTGTTTGAGTATCCCGATATTTTGGCGTAGTTGCATGCGCCATGATCACGGGTAAACTGAAGTATTTGAAGAAGTACTGGTGGTACAGCTTTTGTGAACGAGCTCGAGGAAGTGGCCACCACCGCCTTAACTTTATCTGCCGCCAAATAGCAGTACTTGTGCTGCTGTGTTCCGGTTAGATGGTAATGGTATGTTCCTGTAATTACTGGCACATAGGCATACCAGCTAAGTCCTATAGTATGGCAACGTATCCACATAGAGATCAAGACAACATAATAGCTTGTTTTGAATTCTATGTGGATATCAATGGGCTGCAGTAACCACTTAACATCTGGTGGACTGCATGATCGTTTGCCATATAAGTTGTATAAAAAAAAATTGCGAGTAGGTAGTTATTGACAATTATTAGTTAGTAGTTAGATAGGTTATTAGTTAGGTAGTTATTGAGTAGGCAATAACTATCCACTCGCAAAGACTTCAGTTTACCCGTGATCATGGCGCATGCAACTGCGCCGAAATATCGGGATACGCTTCTTCTTCTTCTTCCAGTGCCTCTTCAATCCTGAAGGTTGGCCGTTAGCCATTAGCCGTTAGTTATTCATCTCTATCAGCAGCCAGCCGAAACAGCTGTTCGACGGAGGCAATACCAGTCCACTCCCGGATATTCCGGAGCCATGACTTCTTTCTTCGCCCAGCACTTCTCTTTCCGTCCACTTTGCCCATCATTATCAACTGCAGCAGAATGTATCTATCGTTCCTGAGCACATGGCCGAGATATTCTATTTTGCGCTTTTTGATAGAAGGCAACATTTTCCGGGACATATGAACGTGCTGAAGCACGGTTTCGTTCCTGACCCTCTGCGTCCAACTAATGCGTAACATGCGACGGTAGCACCACATCTCGAATGCCTGTAGGCGTCTTGTAGTGTCCTCTTTCAGGGTCCACGTTTCGTAACCATACATGACGATAGGCCAGATATAGCACATGAGTAGCCTGACTCGGAGCTTTATATTCAGTTGACGACAGCAAAGAACTTTCCTCATTTTATTAAAAGAGGCTCGAGCAATTTCTATCCGGGTCTTGATTTCTTGATCAGATTCCCATGCTTCATTTACCCAAGCCCCCAAATACTTGTACTGTCGTACCCACTCTAGTTGTTTCCCAGCTACAGATACGCTTGAACTCAAACCCGGGTTTCTTGAGACTACCATGAACTAGGTCTTGCATATGTTTATCGACAAACCGGCTTCCTCGCTGTACTCGGGATACTCAAACACTCACAAATCATGGTAAATATCCCGTTTTTAGTATAAACTAAATGATTTATTTTTTTGTGAAACTAAATTGAAAAGATGATAATATTTTAACTTATTTCCTCTACTTTGTAGGTATTCAGCATATCACAACCATAGTTACACTTAGGAATTGTATTATCAAAGCTGAGAAGGTTCTGCTAGTATACAAGCAGTAATCGACCAATTGAAGTATGGCCTGTAGATAGATAGATAACTTCTTTATTGCACACCATTAAATATTATCATACAAAAGAAAATACATTTTTAAATCATAGGTACAATGGGCGGCCTTATCGCTAAAAGCGATCTCTTCCTGGCAACCTTTGGATGGATAGGATCTATGTGAACAAATAAGGACGGCGGCGTTATTAAATATAATATAAAATAAAATGCATGTAATATAATAATAAAATTACATAAATATTAATATTATACTACATGAAATATATATACCTACATATATAAATTATAAAGATACATAAATTAATAAATGGCCTAGTGAGCGATGTTTGACAGATAGTGTTGTCTGACTATGTTTTTAAAGATAGGAAGAGATTTAGCGTGACGAATTGAGACAGGTAGGGCATTCCAGAGCCTAGTAGCCTGCAGAGTAAAACAGGTACTATAAAATACTGAGGTATGATGGGGTGTTTTTAATTGAAGGGTTTCAGAGGAACGTAAGGATCGAGAGTTGTAGTTGGCTTGTAGTTAGGTTTGTTAACAATGTAAAAAATTATAGAAGCCACCAAAATTAACTTTGTTTTTAATTAATAATCTTACCGTACTGACTACGGAACGCAATTCTCTTTCCGTGGCCCGATCTAATACTAATATTATAAAGAGATTAAAGTAAGTTTGTATGTAGTCTCCGGATATACTAAAAATATTTGAAAATTCTTTCATCGAAAAAAAGCTACACTGTCCCTGAGAGCTATAGGCTATATTTATTTTGATAACAATATGTTAGTATATTATACACTAGCTTCCGCCAGCGGCTTTGCACACGTTTTTTGTGAAAAAGTGGCCCATGTGTTAATCCAGGTTATAATCTACTAACTGACCAAACCGCAGCTTCGAACGCGTAGTTTTTCAATAAAAACATTACCCTCCTTCTGTGCAGTTGGGTAAAAATAGCCTATATAATAATAATAGCCCGGGGATAGTGTAGCTTCCCACCAGTAAAAGATTTTTTTAAATCGGTCCAGTAGTTTCGGAGCCAAACAATACAAACAAACAAATCCTTCCTCTTTATAATATTAGTATAGACGTACATACCAAATGTCATCGGAAGCGGTTTAGCAGTTAGGTACGACGTGATTGATTAACAAAGAACAAACAAACATCCAAACTTTCGCATATATAATATTAGTGTGATTACTTATCGAAGATTTTTTTATTTTCTTCACCATCACACTAATATAATAAATGTGAAAGTGTAGATGTTTGTTTGTTTGTTACTCAATCACGTCGTAATGGCTAAACCGATTTATGACCTTGATTCCAACATACATTTAGATGACAAGCTGCACGTGCGAAGCCGCTGGTGGAAGCTAGTGTTCCATATACACAAATTGAAGCTAGTTTTAATAAATAAGATTTCTGTCACAAATAAGCAAACTATATGCTAGGCACCCTTCCTCCACATTATCATATTTACTATGTACAGTCAGATGAAGAGATAAGTGACTATTAAAAATTTCATCATCATCATATCAGCCTAGGCATATGGTTATTTCGCGTCCGGGCTGGCTTATGATTTCATACTAAGGCTTAATTCCACAGATACGCAGAGAGTATTCATTTTACTCTGGCTAAAGGGATGAATTAGGGGTATTGATGACATAACTACCTCCATGGGAATCATTTCTAAGTAGGGTGGGTGACGATGTAATATTCAGCACCGAATAGCCGCAGCATAGCTAAAATGGCGAGAAGTAACCAGTGTCACCTGCGATAAAAGAATGCCAGTAAAACTTAAAGGTCTTATTTATAAGACCAGTCTTAACGTATGGAAGCAAAACTTGGGCCGAAGCGCAGAAGAACATACATACCATCCAAATCGCCGAAATGAAGATGCTGTGGTGGATGTGCGGCGTCACCAGGCTCGATAAAATCCGTAACGAGTACGTGCGAGGAAGCCTGGGGCTGCGCGTCATCGCTGACAAGATGCAGGAGAGTCGGTGCGATGGTACGGTCACGTGAAGAGGAGGCCTCCTGACTACGTAAGGAATTTGGCACTACAACTTTCCATCCCCGGTCGAAGATCTAGAGGTAGACCCAAGACAAGGTGGAGAGATGTAGTGTCAAAAGACATGAGAGAGTGCCAAGTTTCTGATGACGTCGTCGAGGATAGAGTGAAGTGGAGAAGAACGACTAGGAAAGCTGACCCCACCACCCATGTGAGATACATAGCTGGGAAGAGAGAGGTGGATGGCGATAGATAGATGGATAAATAGAAACATAAATTACGAAACAAGTAACAAACACACAGAACAATCATCATCATCATCTCAGCCCGTCTGCACCCACTATTGGGTATAAGCCTCCTCCTTGCGAGTCTCATCCATTGACACCCAGCTACGGTTTCAATGTCATTCTAGCATCCGACGGGTGATCTGGCTCTTGGTCTACGAGCATGCCTTGGCCACTGTAGCTACCTTATCACCAATTATCGGGTATCACGGCGGGCAGTGTCTAGTCAATGGTAGTGTCTTTGGTTCTTAGTCCAAGGTGCAAAGGAATGCAAACAACCGACTCGGATTTACTGAAGCGCTATTTATTGTCCGTTACATTGCGTGAACTACTCTAATATGGACAGGAGACGACTATCGTAGCGACGGGCTAATCATGCCACGTCGGGCCAAAACGCAGACTTGCATAAAACTCAGTCACAGAATATACTGCAGTAGATCTTGCCCCCACAGCCACCACTCTGTAATTGCCTTCGTCCAACGCCCGTCATCCCTCCTAGCCAAGTGTCCAGCCCATCTCCACTTCAGCCCTGCGATTCTCATACCCACGTCCACAACCTTTGTGTTACATCGGATTTAGACATTGGGTATGTGTTCCAAGAGTGATATACCGAGCATGGCACGCTCCATTGCCCGTTGAGCTACTCTAATCTTATGCATGTATTCCTTTGTGAGCGGCTATGTCTCGGAACTGTAAGTAAGAATGGGCAGGACACATTGGTTAAACACCCTGGTCTTGAGGCATTCAAGGATTTTAGACTTTAGGACGTCTTCTAACATAAACTATGTGGATAACTAAATACAGACAACAACTTAATCAATAAAATAAAAGATACGTACCCAGTCAGTAAACCTTGTGCCGGAAAAGGGATGTGGCTCCGCATTATGCTGAGCGAGTTTATTGCTCAGCACCATGAAACCTGGTGCATTGACAGGGTCCGCAGCATTTGCTACAGCATCTTGCCATGCAGCATCGCTGGTCTTCTGCTGATGCCAGTGTTCTACTACTGATTCTGACTGTGCCTGGGAGTGTGGAGTGAGGAATTGCTTTTAGTGGCGTTTCCAACTAAAAGCAATTTCCTATACAATCTCCCAACGCGTCTCTGCAATATCCCCGCTTAGATTGATATGTTATACATAGTGTTTTCACTTTATTTTGAAATTGACGTTGCTTGTTCAATACGGATGAGCAACGTTCCGCGTGGCAAGTACTTAGATAAGTGACTGTTAGTAGCGTATACAACCATCCATCACAGCTAATATTATTAATTCGAAAGTGATTTAGTCTCTTTGTTTTCACGACTAAAAGGTTTGACCAATTTCGATAAAAATTGGTATACAGATAGATTATGACCGGAACTGAAACATAATTTCTTTTTAATTGTTGTTTCTGTGACATTAGTGTTAGATATATACATTTTTTTTGTTATGATTTATTTAGGTAAGATGACAATGCCCTTTTACAGCAGCTATGATTTGACATTATAAAATGCATATCTTGACATTCCATATAATATAATCAATGACTAATGCAATTCAATATTTATAATTAATGTTACTGACATACGCAGCAATTTAGAATTCAAAATAGGTAGGTACCTATTATAATCAATTCTTTGACGATGCCCCTTTACAGCAGCTATAATCTTATGTACCTACATAATTCATAATCAGTATTTTTAAGCTTAAATGTAAATGTATATGAAATGCTTGTCTGTTTCTGGTACCTCTACTTATATAAAGACATGTAATTAAGTAAGTACTATTATTGACGTAACCAAGTGTTCTATTGTGTCCCTACGGATTGAATAAATGAGTATAGGCTACTTTTCACCCGAGAGGTTCACCACAAGAGGTTCACCGCACAAAGCGGTTCTCTTCGGCCTTTATTATGCGCACCGCCAAAGAGTGGAACACCTTGCCAGAGTCTGTGTTTCTTGATAGCTACAGCCTGGGTATATTTAAGTCGCGAGTGAATAGGTTTCTTCTAGGCAAGCGCGTACCACCGTAGACTGCATCATCGCTTACCATCAGGCGAGATCGTGGTCAAACGCAAGCCTATAATGTATAAAAAAAAGGTGCGGTTAAGTTTTTTCTTGACAAACTACGCGTGCGAAGCATCGGGCGGATCTTAAAGCCATAGGAACTTATTAAGACAATAAAATAACCATACTCATAGCAAGTATTGAAACTATACAATAGTTCTTAAGATATAGCGGCTATATTTTGCCGACCACGTCGTTAAACATCGTTAAATCCGGCGTTACTTGCCGTTTAACTCTAACCACATTGTAAACGGGTAATTGTTTCCTTATTGTGCTTTTAAATGAGTTGAAACAGTGAGCTTTGGTGAAACACAAGCACGGTACCTTATCTGTGAATTTATTACTAATGTTCTTGTCCTATATGAGGAGAATACATTATTTGTTGTAGGTATAACTGATAACAGCAAATATGTACGTAATAAATAACAGATATCATTAAAGTACAAATATTAGCATGACTAAAATACAAAAGTAACATTTGAATCATATAACTTTTAAAACTATCATGGTTATGTACACTACTTGTACTAAAAACGGGATATTTTTGTTAGTGTACCCGTGATCATGACGCATGGCAACTGCGTCGAAATATCGGGATACTCGAAAACTCACAAATCATGGTTAATATCCCGTGTTTTGTAAAATTAGTATTTGAATCATCTTTCTCTGTAAGTTTATTTTATTGGAGTTATATATTTATTTTTGTATATATTAGTCTATTTATCATAATATTATTAGTCACTTTAGGTATATGTATTTCGTTTTATTTGTTTAAGATATATGTAGATATTTATATGATTCTTGTACAACCTACCTTTAAAATCATCTCTCTCTCTCTCTAGCCTCAAATATTTGCTGGAAGAAAACTCTTCTTACGGTTAAGCTCGCCTTTGTACATGTCCTCTATTTCTGTACTTTTTAATGTATTTTCTTGTGTGCAATAAAGAATAAAGATTGTCACGAACAGTAGATAGCTCAACTGCTCCAAATCACTACCTACTCAGCTTCATCTACAGAAATGACATGATCAATAGTTGCAGCGCTAACGCCATACCTACTTTACCTACTCTTGAATATTAATTATTCTTGAGCATAACATTAACGTTATCTAACCTAACGTTTATAGACGCAAATCTATGTTTATTCAGCAGGGGTAAGCATTTCCACCACGACATGGAAACGCATGTTAATTGCCCTGGTTTCACTGTTATCCTTGCGTCCACTGTGCAAAGAGACGCTAATAATCATCATCATTATCATCATATCAGCGATAGGACATCCACTGCTGAACACAGGCCTCCCCCATAGATTTCCAGAGCGACCGATCTTGTGCGGCCTGCACCCAACGACTCCCAGCAACCTTTAACAAGTCGTATTTCTATCTAATGGGAGCCGCCCTACGCTGAGCTTACCAGTGCGTGGTCTCCTCGAGAACCTAAGGGCTAGAGAATTGAAAAATAAGTATTTGTAAAATTCTATTGCTGTTGCGCAGTATGGCGCAGTATGCGCGATAGAGACAACTGCAGCTTGAACCGAAAATACCTATAAAAATTACACAAAATCAACGATTCGTTGTCACCTGATTTCTTCTCCAAAACTTGACCGATTTAACTAATTTCTTCATTATAAATTAAAGATAGGCTTTGAGCGTGTTCCTATGTTTTCTTATTTGATATAAACTGGTCAAATTTGTTTTCTGATTTTATACGTTTTTGAATGTTCATATCTCTTTTAATAATTAATTTATGAAAAAAAAGAAAACATAGGGACATGCCAATAGTGGCCATAGATTTTTGAGAAAAAAATTATTACTGTACTGGCATTATCCAGGGAGGAAACAGGGGATTACGTTTGTATGGAAAAACGGCCCTTGTGTTTCCTCTAAATCCCAACGGCTATCAGTTCTTCAAGCTATGTGCCCTGTCCACTGCTACTTCAGCTTGCTAATCATTTGCTCTATGTCGGTGACTTTCTCTGCTAATAATAAATGTAGCTAATATGACAAGACAAGACACACAATGAAACGAGAGGGAAGGGAAAATACAAAAGTGGGCATATATTAACACGATAAGTACGAAACAGGGCTTGAAACACCATGTCCGTGTCTCGTCATTATAGCGGTAAGAAAAAACTTAAACGTCTCTGTCGTGCGGGAGGCATAACTTCATCTGGTTCAGTGTAGGAAAGAGATAACTAAATATCTGAGATGTGCTAATGATTCCTAGTTCTATGGTATACCAACCTCAATGCCGGGTTTTTTAGACCTCGTGCAGCACACAAAAAAAACCGTAAACTTTGTCTTATTTGGTGGGGTTTAATATGTCTCGTGACGCCACAATCTCTGGTTTAGGACAAGGTTTAAAACGACCCGTAACGCAGTAATGGAAAGAACAGATAAATCTGTGCCGCTGGGAACATGTTAAACGTTTTATTTGGACTTTCCTCTATTTACTTCTTTGATATACCTTTGATCTTACTCTGTCTGATATTTGAGGAAAAAAGAGACACCTAAATTTAATATATAACAAAGATATTTGGTATGTTTCGATCTGTTCTGTCTTTCATTTGAGAAAGAAAAATGAGATAAAGCTTTGACAAATATATAGCACCTAGACGTGAAGTAATGGGAGGGAAACAGTTAAATTGAAGACATTGGTTAGCACATCTTGTAGTGTTTGCGAGGTAATAATGCGGAACCAGAGACAATGGCAGTCGAAAACAAGAGCAAGCAACACTTGAACGACTTCAGAAGGAAACGCTTTGTCGCTTTCCAACACTTTCGCCCGCTGATACCGATCTTACTCATCAAATTAAATAATTCGTTTTTAAATTAATTAGTATTTTTGTAATAGTAAGAGGATTTAGGCAGAAGGGCAAAGCCACCACAAACATGCAACAAATTTTTAAAATCTGCGACTGTTATCTGTTCAATCTTACAACGTGTGCTTCTTCTAATATTGTCTCTACCTACTTGCCTATAGGCAAGACCTATATCTAATATATAAGTCGATAAGTTTAGAGCAATAAGGGAGGCTAACCAGACAATCATCTTTTTTAATATTATAAGGAGGAAAGATTTGTATTTTTGTGTATTTAAAAACTACGGGTCCGATTTAAAAAATTCATTCGCGATTAGAATGATACGTTATTCCGAAGTAACACAGGCTACTTCTTACCCAACTGCGCAGAGGAAGGTAAGGTTTTTATTGAATAACTACGCGTGCAACGCTCCGGATTGGTCAGCTTGTTTATAATAAAATTATTAGACTGTGCATTTGTAGTGTCCGTTCCAACGCTCAAAATCTTCTAAAACAAACGTAAAAGTATTAAATTTTAATCGTTCTCATTTCTACTTATTTGAATTGCATAAATAGCTATCCTAGTTTGTTACTCTTCTGAAAAAAAACATATTTTTCTGAGGTCGTTGAGTTTAGACTTCCTTATACAATTATTATTTAGCCTTTTATAATTCCTTAGACAATTATAAAAGGCGTCCGATGAGATATTGTTTTGTTTCCTTTCAAAACGATTGGAACAATAATTTTTAATTGTTTTGGCTTGATATCTGGTCAGTTAGGAACTCTATGGTCATGTCTTTTGTCCAGCAGTAGCCATCTTCTACTAAATGATGATACTGAAGCAGTAGGTACATACTCAGAAAGACGATTTATATACTATTTGATTTATTTATCTTCTCATCTAAAAGACCACTCGAGTATAACTTCACATGTGGTTTTACACATGTATGCCTGAAGTTGATAGACGCAGAGTAGTGCTTCGTAGTGCACTACTCTGCGTGACCTGCGAGCAAAGTATTACCTGCGCTATAGGCAATGGATACCACTTAACATCAGGTAGGCCATATGCTTGTTCCATCTCCAGATAGTATAAAATAACGTATCACTTGAAGCTTGAATATGTACATCTATTCTACTTAGCAGCAGATCAGATACGCACCATCCAAGATTACTATCACACAAGCAAAAGGTCAGTTCGTCACACACGATCGTTACCTAACAGAGCCTAAAACGAAACAATGCAAGATGGGCGTCGAAGAAAGCCTCACAACTTATGACAGGACATAAATATGACACATGATTGCAGCGAGTTACGAGACCGAGACATTGGGATCGTTGCACAATACAGCCTCATAACAGGCGGATGCAGTCAACACGAACCAATAAGTACCTAGTGTTGAAAAAACACTTGGATACGTTAAGCTCTTCCGGTTGGTGCTTTAGTTAGATAATCAGAACAATGAATTTTTCAAAAGAACAAATTTGACCAGTTTTTAATTAAACTGAGGCTTATTTCTTCTTCTCAATCGTAACGCTCTTGATAGAGCGGTCGTGGTCAACATGTTCTATCATTATTTTTGAGGGTAGATGTTACACGACTCACGATATCTCGCCATTTGTGTCTGTTGACAGACATTCTCATGCATTCATGCAGTTGGCCGCCCACTGCAGCTTTTATTTGATCGGTCCACCGCATGAGCGACCTTCCGCGCGGTCTGATGCCTTCCACTCGTCCTTGTACGACAAGACGCTCAATAGAGTCCGTGTTCTCCAATTGTTTTGTAACTGGGCCCGCGCCTCGTATGTGAAGGTCGTTGACACTTTTTTAAACAAAAAAGCAACGTGGAAAGCTTTCATTACTTTTTACTATGAAAATCAAAATGTTTTTATTTATTAAAATCACAAGGATCACTTTTTAAAACTTCAATTTTACTGCCTGTTCCTTCGCGACCAGGCAGGAAAGAAAGGCAAGAAACAATGTTTTTTAACGATTTTTTTAGAATACATAGCATATTACGTCTAAATTGTAACATTTTTGACCGAGCAATTTCAATCCCAAGCTTTTCTATTATCTAAATAATCCGATATGTTATAGCTTTATTATAAATATTTAATTTAATTACTTTTTTAAATTTATTAATTGTCAATTTTTGTACATCACTTGGTAGTTTGCTATAAAAGCGTACACCTTGCCCTGTAAATGATTTACAAACAATAAAAGCGTAGACGAGCTCTCATGAGGATTCCAAGCACAATTATGCGTCCTGGTTTTAAACCGAAATGACCTGGCATTTCTATCTGCAAATCCTTGATTTCAAAATTTGGAGATGGCAACCCTAGCCGGGTGGCAAGTCATTATCATTGTAAAAAATAATAGTTACTAACAAATTATGGACCTTGTTTGTCTGAAATAAATGTATTTTATTTTAAATATTATTAAATGAGCCATAAGACGTAAACTGCTGAAAATAAGCTTTTTCAAATAGATTTCCAAAGCGATCGCTCTTGAGCGGCCTGAACCCAACGGCTCCTAGCAATCGTTATCCAATATATTGGATAGGTCGTCTTTGTAAATGGATTTGTATCAGAAAGTCTTTTCTGTCTCAAATAGCGTGCTCAGATCCTTGTTGACTGCCCAAATTGTAGTTTGCCGTGGGCGTACCACATTATGTAAATAAGAGTCATTCAAAACGGTCATGGGCATCGAAAGAAAGTTTTATTACGAACGAATATCGAATGACACACAGGACCGCGTGTCTATATGACCAAATGTTGAAGAAACCTTTTGCGTAAGAAAGAGCGCCGATGGAAAAGAACAAAAATGAAAACGAAAGGCCACCAACACTTCCGTTCCGTTTGTTTTTCCGAACCAATATAATCTCGGAGTCTTCAAGTCCAGAGAGGTTCTTTCTAGGCAAGCGTGCTCCATATTCGATCACACTATCACTTACCACCAGGTGAGATAGTGGTCAAGCGCTTGACTATTATCAATAAAAACAAAAAAACACTGCTAAAACTTAAATGCGAAATTTTATTAAATTAATTTGCGATGAGAAAAATTACAGGACTAAACACACGCTAACTAAAGCACCATCTTCTGAAGACTGAGACCATGCACAGTGGGGTGTGTCTGCCTTTCCTCTCAGCTCACTGGTTCTTGAGATCCCAAGCTGGTTAGTGACCTAATCACAGGTTCAGTGAAGACGAACCAGTCAATCATTCTAAACTAACCAATGACGAATGAACATAATTAAAAATACCTAAATGAACCAATTAGCGAGACCAGATAAGTAGATATGTTTGTTTCTCAATGTTTGGTTTGTTACGTAAACGGATGCAGGGATTTCCTTTGAAGCCTTTGAAGACATATAAGATCTTATAAGTAAACCCAGAACAGCTTTAGTATCGTTCTCGAATAATAAAGTTTTACTGTTGTAGGTACTTTTCGGAGTGTTAGGTTAGTTAAGTTAGTGTATATCTGGTTTCCGGTCTTTTTTTCAAACTATTATGGTGATTAATTTTAGTTATTAATGTCTAATTAAGTGACTCGTACAAAAAACGAAAATTTATTAACGAACTGCTCTGTCTGTTATTTGAGAAGTAGGAGAAATAATAGAGAAATAGAATTCAAGCTTGGCATCAAGCTGAAAAACCGTGTTCCCAACATCGAGATCCGAAGTCAGACACAAGATTTCGGGAATCGTATAACGGAATTAAAATGTAGTTGAGCAGGACACCTGACAAGGCAAAGTGACGACAGGTGATGTAGGGCGGTAACTGAATGGCGCCCTCGAACAGAGTACAGTAACGTTGGCCGACCAGCAGCAAGATGGGCAGACGAGCATATATCATATAGCAAGTATCGTGGGTTGAAACTGGATGAGGCTAGCACAGGACCGTGGATTAGCACGTGCAAATGCCTAGAAGCGGGTGAAGTGTCCAAAATTCCCCAGATCCTGAAGACTAAAGTCTTCAACCAGTGTGTGTTGCCAGTGATGACCTATGGCACTGAAACGTGGTTCTTTACTCATGGCCTCATGACCAAGCTCAAAGTCGCTCAACGAGCTATGGAGAGGGCGATGCTCGGGGTTTCTTTGCGTGACAAAATCCGCAATGAGGAAATCCGCAGAAGAACTAAAGTTGCCGACATAGCTCTCAAAATTAGCAAGTTGAAGTGGCAATGGGCAGGCCACGTCGCTCGTAGAACCGATAACCGTTGGGGAAGAAAGGTTCTCGAGTGGAGACGATCTAGTAAGAATCGCGGGGAGCCGTTGGGCGCAACCGGCTACCAACTGCTCGTTGTGGCGATCTAAGGGGGAGGCCTATGTTCAGCAGTGGACGTCTTCCGGCTGATGATGGGTGAAGTGTAGATGATGATAATGATGATGAGGTGAAAGCGAACAGAGTGTAACATCGTGATGGCGACCTGCGTGGATGGGTAGTATAATAACATCGTAAGGAAGAACAATTGAGCCTTAAGTTTAGCGTAATCGCGAACAAAGCGACATCACGAAACTGTGCTTACTATTAATCCGGATAGGATAACGAGGATAGCCTACGTGACCCGGCATTTTCTTTTGTTGGAGTGTTGGCAGTTGGCCAACCTGGTGTCAGGCGGCGTCCTTTGCAGACGTATTGTGGCAATAATACTAGAACGTGAGCGAAATACGCTGGGTTCTAGTTTTCTCTCCATCCATGATTTCTAAATCCAATTTTGAATAATTTTGATAATTTAATTAGATGAAAACATGAAGGCAGCATCACGCAGTATGCTTGTTTGCCTTTTAGTAGTAGGTAACTATAACAAAATAATGAGAATCTTTTTATTGTTTTCACAAAAGAAAATCGACGAAAGCTGAGAGTGTCATAAAATTGTCTGAGAGTCCCAGAGCGAAATCTATTGAAACTGATTGAGATTGACATACCTACCTAATATCGGCATCATCCAGTTATTTTGTAGGTCAGCGAATCGATCGGCTCCGCGACAGAATTCAATTAGGGTCCAACCGAAATAGATATTCCTGGGAAATGTTTGGTGGAACAGAAATTTCATCATTTTGGTAGTCGTGGAAATTGCGATTTGCGAAAATCCTTATGAAATGAGATACAAAATTAACAAATCAGAATCCGAATCAATTTTCTTTTTAGATAAAAATGGAATCTTTGTTTTGGGTATTTCCATTACTTAAATAAATAAATATTGCTGGAGAATTCACACAGCGCTATGTAGCCCCAAACTAAGCAGAGCTTGTGTTATGGGAACCAGATAACTGATAGAATACTTATATAAGGTATATATATTTTTTTAGTAAATATATACCTATAATATATAGAAAAACAACTAGACCCGGAAAAAATATCTGTAGATCATGCAAACATTTGTTCCGCGGCGGGAATCGAACCCGCTACCTCCTGCGTCTCAGCCGGCTATTCGCCCACAGTGCCGCGGAGGTCGTCAAAACTTAACTTAACAGATGTCTGAAAAATACTAACAGCTGTGATTTATCTATTAAAACATTACTTCCCGTCTGCGTAGTCGAATAATAAGTAATCATTTCCCAATGCCGGTCATAATCTATCTGTATACCAAAATTCATTGAAATCAAAACCGTCCAGCCATTTAGCAGTAAAAATATCAATTCGACAGGCAGACAAAGAAACAAAGAGACAGAGACTTTTGAATTTATAATATTAGTACCTATGAGTACCAGTGAGTGCTTAGTTTGAGGAGCCTGGAATCTCATGTAAGTAGGCTAGCTGTTTGTAAAATCACGAGACATTTACCCAACGCCGCGACTGGTAGAATTCTGTTGACTACATTTCCGCAGGTGGCATGCAAATAGATTAAAAATAATAAGCTGTGCGGAAAATAATGCAATGCCTGTCAACCTCAAAAATCGCTACTCAACATTTGCCAAACAGTTAAAAGTTTGGCTTCTAAGTACAAGCTTATTTAAAGTATGTATGTATATGTAAAAACTTATTTAAGCTTATTACACGGTTGCCTGGAAGAAATCGCTTTCAGCGATAAGGCCGCCCATCGTACTATGTTTAACATAAAACAGTTTTATTTAAGTAATCCTTGTGTACAATAAAGAATTGTTCTATACTTCTATTCTATTCTTATTGAATTAATGTAAAAACTCCCCTGATATTAAGTAACTTAAGGAACCATTAATTTTCTGGCTAACTTAATAATGTTACTAGGTACTTTTATTTTTTGGCATGTATTGTTTTATATGAAGTTTTTTTTTAGTGTCCAGTGTCATGTGCCTATAAGTAATACTAGCTGACCAATCCGCAGCTTCGCGCGAGTAGTTTTTTAATAAAAACATTACCGTCCTTTGCGCAGTTGGGTAAAAAGTAACCCATGTTACTCAGGGTGAATGTAGCTTTCCAATGGTGAAAGAATTTTTGAAATCGGACCAGTAGTTTTTGAGTTTATTCATTACAAACATACACACAAAAATACAAATCTTTCCTCTTTATAATATTAGTATAGAAGTATAGATTATACTAGTGGTTAGCCCCGAACTGAGATCTCGCGAGTCTCCGATTAAAACAAAGAATATTATTTGTAATCTTTGACTATCAAAATAGTGTCACGAAATAAATAACCTACAATATAAATAAATAACTTGACCTACAGTTTCATTCAAATTACAGGTAACAGGAGTTCATGTAATGTGATTACACTTATTTGCGGTACAAATTGCAGTTATTCTAGGTTTCAGACTTTTGCCTATATTTGTGTCACTAAAGCTACACGCATACTAAATTTCAGCACTGTGGTGTCACTGGTGTAAGTACCCAGTTAATTTTGTAAAAGTTCATTTTTTTTATGGCAAATAATAATAATTAGGGTTCGTTCTTTATTCTTTATTATTTATTGTACACAAGGAAATACATTATAAAGTACAGAAATAGAGGACATGTACAAAGGCGAGCTTAACCCTATAAAGAGTTTTCTTCCAGCAAACCTTTGAGGCTAGAGAGAGAGAGATGATTTTAAAGGTAGGTGCGTGTACAAGAATCATAAATATGAACATATATCTTAAACAAATATAACGAAATATACCAAAAGAATGTAATAAAATGAATGAATATAAAAAATAGACTAATATATACAAAAATAAATATATACCTACTATAATAAATATATACCTACAATAAAATAAAATTACAGAGAAAGATAGTGCTCTTTAACTTTCCGTTTGAAAATGTTAAACGACGGACTAGCGCGAACTTCATGGGGCAGGGCATTCCAAATTTTCACCGCATAAACGGTAAAGGAGCCACCATAGCGGCTTGAAGTATGTTGAGGTGCTTTGAGGAGAAGGGACTTAGAGGGACTTCGTTGCAAGTCGCCCTTGATTAATGATTAAATTAACCAATCCTAAAGCGCCCAAAAACTACACACAGATACAAAATTGCACGAAGCTTTGGCCTGCTTAAAACTTTGAATCGCCTCATGAAGGCAGGGCGGACAGCTCTCAACTCCTCGTCTCCAAGGGGGTCGAGTAGATGACCTGGATTTCTCAGCGTAGGATTTTTTCGCGCGGTTTGAAAACTCAATGTAAAATGCCGAAAGACACAAAGCCATATTTATCACGTGATTTGTCACATTGTAACTTACCTTCTTCGAAGCAAAAAGACAAAGAAGTAGAGTCCTTTATTGCACATGCCATCTTACATGACATATATGACACTTCTAACGCGGTTCATTGCGGCTCATAATCGAGAAACTCAAGCTTTCTCTATTATCTAGTTATGAAAAAAAAACCGAACAAGTGCGAGTTTGACTCACGTACCAAGAGTTCCATAAAAATATTGTTGTATGTGATACTAGCTGACCAATCCGCAGCTTCGCACGCGTAGTTTTTCAATAAAAACATTACCCTCCTTCTGCGCAGTTTGGTAAAAAGTAGCCTGTCACCCGGGGATAGTGTAGCTTCCCAACTGCCTATTCAATACAAACAAACAAGCAACCAAATCTTTCCTCTTTATAATATTAGTATAGATTACTACAAAATAACTTAGAATTCAGTTTTGAGTCAGGATATTCCAAGATTTCCTGAAAATCGCACACCTTTCTGAGCCGATAATCACAAATATCTCCCTACTAATACCGGCCTTTTTTTAAGCGGGTATCATTAGTCCATCACTGATACAGCAAAGGTACAACGATGCATTCGACCTTCGAATACGTCCCACTAATCTACAAGCAAAGCGAATTCCGCACAGATGCTGCTTTGGCTCATTGACCGCGATCGAGAGTGAAAGCCGTGATGTCATATTCCCGCGTTTTTACGTAACGTAACGCCATTGTGGTCCATTGCCATTTGGCGCGCGAACTGAATTGTCTATGGTCGCGGATGGACTTAATTCAAGGCTTTATGGGGTTGTTGCTTGTTAGGCCATTACGCTAAATACGGTTTCATTTTTAGGGCGTTTTGAAACTAAGTATGTAAACAATAAGTAACTACGTATGTATAAACACTTCGCTTGTGGAATGGTGAATGCCGAGGTTTTCCCCAGTGACTACAGTATGGGGTTCTTAGTAAAGGGCGTTTCTACATTTTTAAATGGTAGTGCGAGTGATACCTTTGGTGTTATAAGCGCTCATAGGCTACGGTAACCGCTTACCATCAGGTGGGCCGTATGCTTGTTTGCTACCTTATTAGGATAAAAAAGGTGCCTATATTATTTTCCGACGTTGAAACTTTTTCATTTATTTATAACTGTCACGTAACCAAAGAGTTACATAGCAACTACAGGGCACTGCAAAAGTTAATAAAAAAACAACGTTTCCGGTCAATTATATCACTTTTAAACTAGTTATTGGAGAACACTTCAACAAGCATTTTCAAATTCCAACACAGTTTTGCACAAAGGATTTCCTGAAAAGTTATGAAAATGTCTGCACCCACGCTACGAACTTCGAACAATACAAAAAGTTCGACATTTCGGAGTTCGAGAGTTCGTTCTGTTTTCAGCACAACTCGTTTGGTACATGTTATACACGGACTGCTGGGTTCTCTGTACTTTACAATGCAGACAAGGGTGAAAAGAACGTGAGTTACATTTAATAAGTTAGGTATAATAATGTATGCTTAGAAACAAACTAAAATAATAATTAGCATCTCTTTAATGGGTACCTAGGTAGGTTTTTTTTTATGTGTAACATCTTTCCTCTCGATTTGTGAGGGTGAGTTTGGCAAAAAGGACGGAAATGTGTAACAGGAAACCGGGAAAGCGCTTTAACCAATGAGCGCGCGCTATTTGATTTGACCAATGTGCGCGCCCGGTGGTCAGATGTTTTTAACTACGAGACTATAATATGGCCTCTTTCATTTAATAGAAATAAGGATTTGTCATTTAGGTTGTATTTCATCATAGCATATTATGAATACAATGAGTCTCATTCTATTTTTTTTACTTACGGTTAATCGCACTTACGGAGCCGTTATCGAGTTTTCAATGACCAACTTTCAGAGTGATGAATTCGGTAAATATTGACTAAGATTTGCTTTGTGTTTCCTATTTTGTTTGTAATTTTTTGTTTATATGGTGTACAATAAAAATGATGTTACACATCATATGCGACTACTGTAAGGCTCGTATTTTTTTTTAACTTGACGCGCACACTGTGAACTTGTCGACAGAAGCCCTAGACCGAGATGAATGGAAGGGAAGGGTGGCCTTTGCCCAGCAATGGGCTCTTTAGATTAGATTAGAACTGGATGGATCTTTGTTTGAACACAATTGGTTTCCTCGATACAGGCTACGCCTAGTGAGGAAACCGATAGATAATACTATGAATAGATATAAATTTTGTCTGCAAAATTCATGCATCTATTACTTGTCTATACTTAGTTATAATTTATTAATTTATTATAATAATTTGTAAATCATACTTTAAATTGTTTAGATACTGTGTTTTTGTAGAAATAATAAAATATTTTCATTTTCATTTCAATCTCACCTGATGGTAAGCGATAATGTGGTCTATGTTGAAGCACGAAGATCTATAGATCTTAAAGAGACCCAGGTAGGTACCTACTATTCGTTTCCAATGATCTGGTGGTTATCTACTTTAGTAGATGTTATAATGTACTTAAAATATTTGAATAATCTCAAATATTACGAACCTACAAATTTTTACGACATTGGTACTTGATGGGCAACTCCTGGATGCTCCCAGCACAGGACCGGGAAGGATGGCGTCAAAGTCAAAAGTCAAAATCTTTTATTCATTAAAATCACAAGCATCACTTTGAAACGTCAATTTTACTACCTGTTCCTTCGCGACCAAGCCAGGAAAGAGAGTTAAGAAAACAAGGATGGTTGTTTTTTTTAATAATCCTTTTAGAATACATAAAATACAGGTAATAAATTACGTCTAAATTGTAACATTTTGAACGAGTTGGAGCAATTTCAATCCCAAGCTTCTCTATCATCTTAATAATCCGATATTTTATAGTCGGCTTTTTTATAAAGATTTTGTTTAATTGCGTTTTTGAATTTGTTAATTGTCAATTTTTGTACATCACTTGGGAGTTTGTTATAAAAGCGAATACCTTGCCCTTTAAACGATTTACTAACTTTATGGAGTCTACAAGTGGCAACAGCGAGTTTATCTTTATTTCTAATATTAAAATTATGATTATCGTTATTTTTCTTAAATAAATTAATATTTTTGTTAACATACATTAGATTTTCATAGATGTATTGACAAGGGAATGTCATAATATTTACTTCTTTAAACTTATTGCGTAATGATTCTCTGGGGCCCATATTATAAATTACACGAACAGCCCAATTCTGCAGCACAAAAACGGTGTTTATATCTGCAGCACTCGCCCACAGCAGTATACCGTATGACATAATTCTGTAATTCTGTGGAAGTAGCTGAAGTAAACTAGTCTAGCTGTGTATACGTATGTAAAATGACGGATCTTTTTGACTGCATATGCCGCAGAACTAAGTCTCTTCGACAACTCATCAATGTGAGGGCCCTATTGAAGCTTATTACCTAGGGTTGTACCTAAGAATATGGTGGTGTCCACAAGAGCCAACTCCTCGTCTTTGAATTTTATATCTGCTTTAACTTGTGTAACATTAGGTAGTGTAAATCTAATACACTTTGTTTTCTTTTCATTTAGAAGTAGATTGTTTACATTGAACCATTTTACAACCTTAGAGATTGCATTGTTTACATCGTCAAAATCGGTTTATCGTCGCTTTAATTTAAATAAAAGTGATGTATCATCTGCAAACAGTACAACCTCATCATTAATATATACTAAAAACAAAAATGGTCCCAGAATTGAACCCTGTGGTACACCCATTTTAACCAGAGACCCCGGAGAACGCTTCCCATTCACGTAAACTCTTTGCACTCTGCCACTTATATAAGAAGTAAGAAAGTCTAAAGCAACGTTCCTAATGCCATAATGGCGTTTGTAAAGGGAGGCTTACACCTAGCAGTGAGTACTTGTGGGCTGTGGATGATGATGGTACTTACTTAATTTATTGCATGGTACACTACCTATCTAGTATAATTGAAAAATTAGAACAGGAATATGTAGCAAGTCTATACTTAGGTGTTGTAATCGGTTGCAATTTCATAACGCGACCCCGTTTGTTCGGAAAATACGTCTCTTTAATATATGCACCTGCGTACGGTTCACGAAGGCCGTAGCCGGCTCATGTGGGTGATGTGATGAGTTCGTTACCTTAGGGCCATCCATTAGTTACGTGAGCTGTTCAGGGGGGAGGGGGGGGGGGGGGTCTAGCCGAATCTCACGTGGCGGAGAGAGAGGGTCTCGGCTAATATCACGTAATTTTTATTTTTAGGGTTCCGTACCCAAAGGGTAAAACGGCACCCTATTACTGAGGCTCCGCTGTCTGTCTGTATGTCCGTCTGTCACCAGGCTTTATCTCATGAACCATGATAGTCAGACAGTTGAAATTTTCACAGATGATATATTCTTGTTGCCGCTGTAACAACAAATACTAAAAACGGAATAAAATAAATATTTAAGGGGGCTCCCATATCTATTTATTTATTATTAAACGCCCAAAACACATTACAATCACTTACAATTAAAGATTACAAAAATGCTGTTTTGATCTGTCCCATACAACAAACGTGATCTTTTGCTCGTTTAAACTCGATATTGATAAGTTGATAACGACAACAGGTAGACGCTTGAAATATTCACAGAATATTTAGTTACATATTCACATTAAAAGTAAATAATTAAAATAAAACTAATATTTAAGGGGGGCTCCCATACAACAAACGTGTTTTTGCCGTTTTTATAGATGATCTAACGTGAGATAACGGGAGGGGGTCGAAACAAATCTCGCAACATCTCACCAGGGGGGAGGGGGGTCAAAAAATGGTCAAAACGTCGCACATAATTAATGGACGCTCCCTTACCAATGGTGTAAGGTACGTTGCCCGAAATCAGGTACCTACATTTTGAATTTACAGAAATAGAAATACCTAGATAGTATATTGTTTTATAACACATTTGCTCGTAAAGGGTCTCTTATTTCACCAATTTCAATATCGTAATGTATGTTGTATCATTACGTACTTGTGCGTTATTGTAATGTAAAACGCACGAGTTTCTGTTTAATAAGGTAAAACGTACGGTTTATCAAGATGCACCATCTAAAACGAACGGTACTTTTTTAAATCTTAGCAAAGAGTTTTTATGTCAGAAAAGTGGTCAACATAAATAAAATTAACTTTGGGAGAAAAAATATAAAAAAATAAACATTTAATTCTTTAATTTAATTAATTTTGACAAAAAAATACAACCATTTATCTGTAACAAAAATAAAAAATAATAATAACATTACAACATTAAAAATGCCAACTGGCAACGTAATGATCAACTTTACAAATTGTTAAAATTTTTCTAACTGCTTTAACAAGTGATTTTAGATTTATTCGTTTAAGAAAGTCCGAGTTTTATTTATTTCCTCGCAAATATGTTATAAAACTTCGTATGACATACGTGCGCTTTGATAATTACAGCCTCTGCTTTCTTGTAGCAATATCGCCTCGGCTGTAATTTTCAACTTACCGCACTTATATCATAATGTACCATTATACAAGGGCTATAAGCGATCAATTACATCAATTGTATGAGCGTATGAGTGCACGATTGCGAGCGAGGACGGTAAATAGTTCGAGAGTAATTGATTGCTTACATAATAAGTACCCGAGAATGTCACATAACTTTTCATCACTAATGCGAGGAAATTCAAAAGGTCTTAGGAAATAAATTTGAATAAGAGATTATTGCTAAAAAGAAAAAGACGTTGTTTCTTATCACCCGGGGATAGTGTAACTTCCCAACAGTGAAAGAATTTTTTAAATCAGTCCAGTAGTTTTTGAGTTTATTCATTACAAACTTACACACCAAAATACAAATATTTCCTCTTTATAATATTAGTATAGATAACACAAGGATCACTTAGAATTGTCAATTTTACTCCCTGTTCCTTCGCAACCAAGCCTGGAAAGAAAGGCAAGGAACAAGGCTAGTTGTTCTTTTTAATGATCCTTTTAGAATACATACAATAAAGAAAATAAATTATCAATTATCTCTACTTCGCATTACGGAATCTATTGCCGTGCGTTAGTCTGCCAAAGACGATAAAAATTAAGAAAATGCCTCGACCGATTTGAATAACTTTTGTTTATTAAGGTCTGTAGAAAAGAAAATTGTAAAATGTTGCCTGGGAAATATGATTTTTTTATGGCATTTTTGTACTAACTCAAGACAATTAAGGCTATATTTTATTTTGAAATCCATGCGAAGCCGGGGCGGGTCAACTAGTCAATTATATAAATGATGTGACAGTAAATCGGTCACCCACCAATCAGTATTTGCTGCAGAAGCAATAGCTGTTGCAGCGTTGATTTTCATCGGCGCCGCAATTTTGGGATCCTGTTTTTTTATCCCCTGACTCAAAAAGGATGTTATTCATAGTCATAGATATTTATTGTTTGTTTTACAATAGATTTTACACAAAAAATTACATAAGCCCCGCGGGGGCACTAAAATACAATAATATTATTATGCACTCATTATTATAAATACGGGATTTATCACGTACCGTCTTATCGGTGTTTCGATCGACAATCAAGTGCGAGGCGAGACGTTATTCGGAGCGGATCGCACTCACCCTGATTAGGTTCACGAATTAAACCGAAACATTGTCGGTGGAAACACCGATAAGACGGTACGTGATAAATCCCGTATTTATAATAATGATTGAAATCAATCACGAAAGTTTTCTAAGTATTATTATGCACTTATTAGTTATTACAAAATGGTACCTTAAAAAAAAATATACCAATACATACTAGCTAATGCCCGCGATTTCGTACGCGTTACACTACTAAATGTGTAGGTAATCTAGAAATAAAGCTAAACTCGCTGTTACAACTTGACTTGACACCCCATTTTTATCCCAAAAGACCTAATTTATGTGATAAAAAGTAGCTTAAGTAATCTAGGTTACAATCTACGTACATAATAAATTTCCTTGAAATGGATTAAGCCGTTACGACGCGATTGAGTAACAAACAAACAAATTATTAAGCAAACATCCAAACTTTCACATTTATAATATTAGTGTGATTAAGTAAACAAGAAAATTAACAGTTAATTTACCTTTAGAATATTAGGTATTTACTTCTCTCATTCATCTTCTTGCTCCAAAGCGATAAGACCGCCCATTACACTATTTGCTCTGTGTCTTCTATTAGGGTGTGTAATTTTTATTTTTTGAGGTGTACACACGGCTACACATCAAGCTATACCATCCAGTATAAGCTGACCTCTCATTGTGTAGGCTTTTCGTAGAATGAGAGGTCAGCTTATACTGGAAATGTATAGCTTGATGTGTAGCCGTGTGTACATAATAGTGTTTTCATTCATCCGCGTCAACATCAAGTTACTTAACCTACTTGTTATTTAATTACTTAAAATATTATATTAATCTATTTTTATTCATTCATTAAATCATACACACATTACCAGAGCATTTCGATAAGCGACAAAGCGAGTGACGAGTGCGATGTCGACACCATTTTCTAGAATCGAGCCATCGAGCTGAATCATTGAATTTTTGATAATCTTGACGTACGAAAACTTGGATAATAAAAGTGGCAAGGTCCCTGAGTCATCTCACAAATAAAACAAAACGTTAGTAGATTACACAAGTCCGGACAACGGGGATATGCGCAATCGACGCTTTCACGTTGAGTCACGCTTCCATAATACTAGATTAGGCATTTGCTGGTGGAGATATGTAAAGAAAGAGGTGTATTTGCCAGCCGTAGAACAGTATATTATGATACAAGTGAGCTAAGTTGCTCATTATAGACGAGGCTGTGGTTTGTAGCCCGAGCCGTAGGCGAGAACGTAAATCAGCCGAGTGTCTAGTGAGCTAGTTGCTCACGAATTTCATACGCACTTTTTCAACACACTTGCGAGGAAAAAACAAGCATGTATTGCATAAATCGTTTAATTATTAAAACAATTGGTGAATTTTCAAAACGATATTGGATTGTTTTTGATGGCAATTTCACAGTCTTTAGTATCTTCATTTACTTCTTGTGTAAATGTCGGCGACAAAGGTCACAAACAAACAAACAGAGTTACTGTCGCATTTATATACGTTATAGTATGGATGGATATGGCTTATATAAATACCATCAAATAAAAACCTACCATACAGTCAGCCATTGTGTTATATTTTTATTTCATATTATTTAAAAGACCAACAGCTACAAATATATAACTAATTTAATACTATGTTTTTAAGATTATACAGCCAATTAAAGGCCTCTCTAAAATGAATATAATGATAGTTCCTAGAATGTACACGGCTACACCACAAGCTATAATTTCCAGTATAAGCTGACCTCGCATTGTTAGGCTTTTCGTAGAATGAGAGGTCAGCTTATACAGGAAATTATAGCTTGATGTGTAGCCGGTGTGTACAACTATGATCTGTTATAATTGATAACATTACGAGTAAATACGATAGTCAATTAAGTTAAGCTATAGATTATTTTACACTGTAATATCTCAGTTGTATAATTTTGATAACAAATCTTTTATTTCCTTTTTAAATGAGTGCTTGTTAAAGATATCAACACTCGGGAAGCGCTTATTATAACAAGACCAGATTTTGTTAATTGGTAATTCCTTTACTAAGGGTAAGCAACACATTTGGGTACGATAAGAGTCCGAGACTAAAAAGAATTAAGTTTTCATTAGAAATAACTTCTCTGCATGATAAAACAAAGTTTATCTTATGAAAATTCACTAAGTAGTTTTCAAATGAAAAGAAATTCCAAAACAAACCTGACTATCCGGACAAGATGTTTCTTCAAAGTGGGGTAAACTAACAGAGAAGGTAAAACAAACATCCATCAGCACTGTCTATGTAACTTAAACTCGCTACAAAAAAAAACAAATATTGGAATGCAACACTTTCTTACTATAATTTAGACATCAGATAATGATAATCATGTCTGTGTATGAATTTGTCTTGCCAATTTTATCTGTCTTTATTTTGAAGATATACTTACGTAACAGAGGATTTGTAGCATAGATTTTTAGGGTTCCGTACTCAAAGGGTAAAACGGGACCCTAAGACTCCGCTGTCTGTCTATCCGTCTGTACCAGTCTGTATCTCATGAACCGTGATAGTTAGATAGTTGAAATTTTCACAGATGATGTTTTTTGGTTGCCGCTACCACAACAAATGCTAAAAACATAAAATAAATATTTAAGGGGGGGCTCCCATACAACATACGTGATTTTTTTACTCGTTTTTGCTCGATATTGATAACGGCAACAGGTAGACGCTTGAAATATCCACAAAATATTTAATTATATATTCACTTTAAAAATAGATAATTAAATTAAAATAAAACAAATATTTAAGTGGGGCTACCATACAACAGATATGTTTTTTTGCCGTTTTTATAGATAATGGTACGGAACCCTTCGTGTGCGAGTCCGACTCGCACTTGGCCGGTTTTTTTTTCTTTTTGAGTTTATTTATCTAGGTATACTTGAAGTATGTTATAGGCACAATATTGACGGTAACTCTATGGGCATGAAAGGGTAGCGCGACGATTGCCTATAATTGTGTAAAAACCTAATTATAAAGCCTATATATATGGACCTAATTATGTAGATATGTATATAAATAAATAAATAAATATTGCATGACATTTCACACAGCGCTATCTAGCCCCAAACTAAGCAGAGCTTGTACTATGGGAACCAGACAACTGATAGAATACTTATATACGGTTTTTTTTGTAAATATATACTTATCTAATATATAAAATTCTCGTGTCACAGTTTTCGTTGCCATACTCCTCCGAAACGGCTTGACCGATTTTGATGAAATTTTTTGTGCTTATCCGGTATGAATGAGAATCGGCCAACATCTATTTTTCATCCCCCTAAATGTTAGGGGTAGTCCACCCCTAAATTTTTTTTTTTATTTTTTGGACAAAATTTTTAATTTCTATTTTTTTATGATACAACATACAAAAATACATACAATCCTCAATTTTCACCCTTCTACGATCAACCCTTATTTTTTAATAGCAATTATTTATATGGCAAAACAACGTTTGCCGGGTCAGCTAGTAATATATAGAAAAACATCCAGACCCGGAACAAATATATGTACATAAGGTTAGCTTATTTTTCTTTTTCTATTCTTTTCCTATTTTATATTCTTTTTACACCTCGGCCAATGTTCCATTAGGCAATGATCCACTCCATCCAAAGGTTTAATTCTTTTATTCATTCAAAACTGTGCAAGAAAGAAGTTAGTTCTGTTCAATTTTTCCTGTATTATCCTTGCCTAATTTCAAACAAGAGAACTATTTACGTTTATTTTAGTAATAGCTAGAATAACAAAATTAGACAATAGGTAAACTAAGGTCCGAAGTATAGTTAACGGTCTTCTTCTTCTTAGCGTGTCAAGAATTCTACGTTAAATTTTATAGTATGTTGGAGAGGTGTTTGACCACAGCAATAGCATTAGGTGTGGTGGATAATTAGGTCCTCCATCGTGCAGGTGTTCCGGCACAAAGGGCACATTAGCAAGTGCTGCATTGACTGCGCGGGATCACCGCACTCGCACGGTAATGTTAGTTGACGTCGAAATCAACAGACAGATTCGAAACTTTCACCCAATTAGCAACTGCATAAATATTCGCACAAGGAGATTAATGCTTTCTTAACGTAGGAGTCGAGTCCAAAAATAGACAACCCGAATTGTAAGTCCAAAAGATTCATGTTTCAATATGGCCCAAACAGTTTCTTTAAGATACCTATTATGGTGGCAGGCACGACATTTTTTTAATTTTATTTATTAAGCACCAACATAATAAACACCATACAGTCATCCTTAATTTAGGTATGAAAAATACCCTCATTTTATACCTAAAGTAAGAATAACCCAATAAAAATCTCTCAAACTCTGTGATAAGTATAATCAGTTTTTTATTGCTCCTGTAAAATTTTCCCATATGGACTTAGGAGTTCTGATAATTAGACCGACGACGATATAAAATATTAATGATACATAATAAAGAATGTTCATTCATTCATTCATATTATTAATTATTATACATATATTAATTAATCGATTAAGTAAAAAGATTTTTAAATGGTCATCATAATAAATAACATGCAACCTATAACCTAAAAATTTGTGTCCGACCGAAACAGGTTTTTCAGCCGAAACGAAAACCGAACCTTCGGCCTTGCTTTCAGTTTCGGCCGAAACCAAAACCGAAACTTACTTAAGGATATTAAAAATTCTATTGTATACTGAAATCTAGTGAATTTTTCACTCATTTATTTGCATATACAATGTATATTATACATGAAGACAGTTAAATAGTGTTAAATAAAATAAAAAGACAATCATTTAATTATGTAACAAATATATATTTTATTCTTTTATGTCATGAAAATATAATAAACTAAATAAATATCTTATGACCGACTCATGAAAAAAAACTTTTCATAAAACAACATTCAGTTAGACTTAGACATAAGTACACTACATAACTACAGACTCTCAATTGAATTTTTTAATTGATGTGTTCGCAATATTTTTAAGATAAATCTAATATTTATTGTTTAAGATTTTTATTTACTACTTTGGTATTATCTAGTTATGACAAGAATCAGTCTAGGTACATACTCTAATCCCATCAATAACATAAATGTGAAATGGGAGCCAAGTTCAATATTATGATATATGCCTTGGTTGTTGACTTCAACCACAAAACAATTGAGATCTAAATGGGGGCCAAGTTCAATGGTCAGTCCTATTCATAATAAAATTAATAACAAATAGTTTTTGTTAATCTACTGTATTTTCCTACGTATACAGTGTAAATTTGTCTTTTTTGTGTTATTAATCAATTTTGATTGCTGATTCTTACATTACAGGCACTATAATTAAGTGTTCCTAATAGAATCAATTAATTGAAAAATTATAATAAAATGATAAAAATTTACTTATTTCTAATTTATTTCTTTGTATTCACCTAACTACGTATCTGGATGCCAAATTTGAACTTTCTAAGTCATCTGTAACTGGGTTAGAGTTTTGATCTATAGGTCGGTCAGTCAGTGATAAAAAAGACGAGTTTTAGACGTTAATATCTAAATAACCGTTTGAGGTGTTTATGAAATTTGGGCCACATATGTATCTCGCAAGTCTCAATTTAAGAGCCAAATTTGACATGTTTATGTGAAATACTTTTTGAGTTATAAGGTGGCCAAAAGTGGCTCCAAATGGTTCGTGTAATATTACACACGGTGCTGCTCGCCAGTTCTGTTAGCTTGAACTTGGCTTGACACGCTACCGCGTGTCTAGATCATTAATCATTAAATTCTCAGTCTCAGTCTTAACAAAGATAGATTACAATATTTTGTGCAACAATTATGTACCTACTTATCACTCATTATATTACTACGTAATTAAAAAAAACAGCTATAAAGTTTTATTTCCAATTAGTATTTTTAGTATTCGTCTTATATTCTACGCTAAGAAAAGCAGTTTTTCCAAGCGGCACGGCGGGCGAGCACGAGTTATCCGAACAACGCACGATTATTCACGAAAGAATTCAAGTTTCGGCGCGGCCGAAAGTTTCGGCCATTTTTTGGCCGAAACTGAAACTAAGGCCGTAACTAAATTTCTTGGCCGAAACCGAAACCGAACTTTCAGCCGGTCACTTCTAAAAATTAATAATACTGCAACTGTAATACAAAATTACACAAAAAGTTCAATTTAAAATGAAAATAATACAACAAATTACATCAAACAATTTATGCTTTTGGAGTAAAGTTTATCGTGTTTTGACATTATCGGCGAAAATATCCATTTCTCCAGACTTAGAAGCAGAATTATACTGCCTATTTATTCTGGTGACGGAGTGTAATGCGCCAAATTAGAATGGGACCCATTCAGTTGAAAAGTATTGAAACTAGAGGCACGTGCTAATCTGAGGAGCAGAGAAAGAGAGGGAAGCCAATAAGTTAGGAGCTCCTAGGGCACCGTTGCCCAAATTAACCAATGAAACGGTGTCCAGCATACGTTTTCCATCCTTGAGTTTGCACATTTTAAAATGAACCAACCTGTCTTTGTAGCTCAGATATTTTTTACCTATATGGCATGAAAAAGTGAGATGCCATAAAAATGCTTTTGGATACGTTCCAAATGCTTGCTGTGAACTTCGTAGGGAGGACTTCACGCCACGCGACAATACAGTATCTAATTTGTCTGTCAATACAGCCCAATGTGCACCAATTGTTGATCGAGCGAAGCGAGATCTCTAAATCAACTTGGGCAAATCGGCGTTGTATGTATGTATGTAGAATAACTTTCGAAGCGTTGATCCGATCATCGTGAAATTTAATAAATAGGTAGGTGTGGTGATGGTAAAATTTTGGTGTGAAAAATGAGCTAAAAATGTTGGGGGTTGTTGAGATATTGGGGTTCAAGTGGGGTAATAAAAATGAAAATGAGGCTAACTGGTCAAATGGGACGTCAAATGAAAGTTATTCATTAGTACATTTAGACTCCGTTTTTATTTTTCGTAAATTCTTTGTAGTTTTTGTGTTATTAGCTATAATAAAAACTAAACTTTATCAAAATTCACAGGGTACACCAGTGACCCCACAGTGCTGTATTTTAGTATGCGTGTAGCTTAAGTGACACAAATATGGGCAAAACTCTGAAATCCAGAATAAGTGCAATTTGTACCCCAAAAAATTGTAACCATAGTATCTAGGTACATAAACTCTGGTAATTTGAATGAAATTGTAGGTCAAGTTTTTTTTTTATTTATTTCGTGACACTATTTTGATAGTCAAAGATTACAAATAATATTGTATTTATTTTTACTTAATCGGAGACTCGCGAAATCTCAGTTCGGAGCGAACCACTAGTATAAAGGAGTTTTAGTTTTAGGGGATTTGAAGTCCCTAGTAGAAACCAAGACATTTTATTCTAATCCATAACAATTCTAAAGTTGCAGAATAAAAGACAACTTTACATAATAATTCTAACCTATGTTTTCTTTTTGTTTCAGGAATTCTACTCGTAGCACCGATTTCAAAATGCCAGTACCAAGTCCAATTCCCCGGCCAGCAGGGTAGGTACGCATCAATCTCAACACCTTCTTATTTTCTCTCTCTCTGACAAGATTCTTATTAAATATATTTCCTTCTTTCAGTGAGCTTCAGCCAAGCATCGACTGACTGGCCCAACCCACAACTCCAGCAGAGAAATCCACCATGGAACGAATTTCCAACTCCAAGAAAAAGATCGCCAGAATTCGTCCAACTAAACTATCATAGCAATCAGCCTTATAGTTATAATACTGGCCCGTTCGGACCTAGACCAGTCCAAAACTTGCAAAACTATCAACATTTTCACGATAGGTCATCCATGATAACAGCAGACAATCAACACTTTAATAATTTCCAAAACTATGATGGTAGATCGTCAATGTATGCAGCAGAAAGTCAAAACTATAACAATTTTCAAAATTATAACGGCAGATCTTCAGGGACAGTCCCAAATGATGGAAGACTCCTCTCTGAATCAGCTTTCACAAAGATATCAGAAACACTTGGAGCTATAAACACTGTAGGGCATTATCTTGTGGATATGGTGAACGATGAACACGAAAATGATGAAGAAGACCCGAATCTGAAGCAGCTCCCACATGCCTTTTATACAATCAGTAAAAACGTTCTGGGGAGGAACGTTACTGATAAAATTGCTCCATATGTAAGAAAGGCTCTACCAAACGTTCTACCCGATACACCAATCACGAAAATTGCAAATTCAAACGATAGAAATGACGTCAAATCATGCACAACCCCAGAGGGACAAGAAGGAATTTGCGAGGACTTGTCCAACTGTCCCCAACTCTTACTCAACTTGATAAACCTTCGAGAGTCGTTATGCTTCAAGGATCTTTTTGTCCCTGGAGTGTGTTGCCCAAGAGACGCAATAGTTACCACTCCAGCACATGAAATACCAGTCGTAGCCACTACGAGCAAGCCAACATACCTCGTGCCAGTGACAACACAGAAGCCTAAACCTCTGACGACAAAGAGACCGTCTGCAGTTCTAGTCCTGACGACCAAAAAGCCGAAGCAAACACCGAGAACGACGTCGAAGCCAGTGACCACGACCAGGAAACCGACGACTGTTAGTACGACATTCACAACTCCTAAACCAATCAGAACAACGACTTTCTACTACAGTACTGTGGCTCCACCTGTTATTGGCAACTTCTCAAATATTGTGGATATGAACGGTAAGAATAATATTATTTTTATAATCTGCATTCTGCATAGTGACATAATCAAATCAAATCAAATCAAAATTATTTATTGCGAATATGGGTTAGTAACAGGTGGTTAGTGATACAGTTTGAGTTCGTCCATAATCAGCGTTTATCGCATGCAATTTCAGTCAGTCATACAAGTAGTTATTTAGAAACGATCATATAATGATTAAATTATTTACAATATTCAACATGTCAGCTTTTACCTTAAAATAGAAAATTAATAATATAAATGTCAGATTTAATAAAATTATTCAAGGGATTTATCGCTAAGAAACTCATTTATGTTGTAGTATGCCTTTTTAATTAATATAGTTTTAAGTTTCTCTTGAAAACATTCAGACTCGAAGAACCCAGTACAGACTCAGGTAGGTGGTTATATATATGTACGTGAATCCATAGCTAGGGAGCTAGGGAGTGCGTACTGTACCAAGATTTTTTCCAAGACTCCTTGATTTTGCCTAGCTTGGGTGATCTGGCACACTTTGATTTTAACGTAATTTCTATGAATTTTAGGAGAATAGTTTAGTTATCTTGTGTTACCTTTCTTCGTGTTATTCTTCTTTCGTGTCAATGGATATTTGACTTATAAATTTGATTAGCCCAATAGAGAGCAACTTCCACACCCCTCTCTGTTGCCTGGTACAAGTCATTCCGTGTGCAGATGGTTGGGCATAGATGACATGAGAGCAGGTGGGCCATTGTTTGTATGGTGGCCCCGCAGTGGCACTGGCTCCAGAATGGGTCGATGTAGCCCTACTTGCCTAAATTGTCTCGGCAGCGGCCAACTTGAGTGCGCAACCGGTTTAGGGACTTCCAAATTGGCCACTGCAGCTCATAGCCGGAAGGCAGATGCTCCGCTGGTGGAATGTAATCAGAAGGGGCAGTGTGATGGAAAGATTTTCTTTTTCTTTTCTAATTTTCTTCAGGTGTACAACTGTAACACTCCAACTCTTCAAGTACCTGTCGTTGAGAGAAAACTCTACCAAACAGGCATCTCTGTGTGCTTCCGTTGCAAAAAAGACGGCCCATAGCCCAATCTTCATAAAACATTTATTTCCAGAATGTGGACAGCGTGAGGACGAAGGTGGCCGCATCGTGGGTGGCACGGAGTCGAAGCCAGGGCACTGGCCGTGGATGGCAGCCATCTTCCTCCACGGCAGCAAGAGACGGGAGTTCTGGTGCGGAGGTACACTGGTGGGCAAGCGATATGTGCTGACAGCTGCACATTGCACCAGGGACTCTAAACAGAGACCGTTAGTATGACTGGACTATATATTTTACTGTTTTAAATGCTTGTCTCATCATAGTAGATAGTGTTAAATTCCACAATCGGAACCAGTAATTGTTACTCTGCTAGATTTAATCAGAAACGAGGAGATCCGTATATAAACTAAAGTCACCAACATAGATTAGTGTACAAGTTGGAGTGGTATAGGCAAGGCATTTAAAACTAACAGGCATTGGGGGAGAAACCACACACTGGAAAGCACAGCATTATGACGGCCCCCCAATAGATGGAAAAATGATAAAAGCTTGCTTGGAACCGTTTGGTGCAAGCATAGGATCGGTCATTCTAGAAATATATGGAAGAGACCTATGTTCACCAGTACCTGGGCATCTTAGAACTGGTAATAATAATGATGATGATTCTAACCCAAGTCGTTTGTTCCTTCCAGCTTCCCCCCTCGTCAGTTTAGCGTACGACTTGGAGACATCGACCTGGGGCGAGACGATGAGCCGTCCAGACCTGTGACGCTGCGAGTGACAGCTGTTCGTGCCCATGAGAAGTTCTCCAGAGTCGGATTTTATAACGACATTGCTATCTTGGTGCTGTCAGGTATTATGTAATTACACTAGTGGTTCGCCCCGAACTGAGATCTCGCGAGTCTCACAAAAACCAAAATAATATTATTTATAGTTTTGACTAATAAAATAGTTTCATTCAAATTACATGTAACGAGGATAACTTGGTTACTATTTTTAGGGGTATACATTGCAGTTATTCTGGATTTCGGAAGCTTTTCCCTTTATTTGTGTCAATAAAGCTACACGAATACCAAATTTTAGCACTGGATCACTGGTGTACCCTCTGCTATGAATTTCGTCAAGTTTTAGTTTTTATTATGGCTAATAACAAAAAACTACAATGATTAAACTAAAAATAAAAACGGGGTCGAAATGTACTCATGAAACCCTTTCATTAAACATCCCATTCTTAATTTGATTTGTTTCCCCTCTTAGTTGATTGGGAGATCTCGCTTCGCTCGATCAATAAACAGGTTTATAGAAGATTTCTCTTGAAAACATCAGATACTTTTACCAAAGTAGGTACTTTGGTAAAAGTATCTGATGTTTTATAAGAAGCGCATGCTTGAACACTTTACCGTCGGTCGTCGCGTCGGTTGGTAGCAATTTTGTTTTCGCTGTAACTTTGTTGGTAGCTACCAACCGACGCGACGACCGACGGTAAAGTGTTCAAGCATGCGCTTCTTTTTCTTGTTATTTTAGTCCCAGTTCCAAGCTTCCACAATGGTCTATAACCATTCGGAAGCTTGTAACTGGCAAGTCTTTTCTATTAGCATCCAATATAAACCCAGCTTAATTTTCTTATCTTTAAGTATAGGTTTAAGCATGCATAACATTAAACAATTTTTTATTATTATCAGAAAACGTGCAAAAATCAAAATACGTCATCCCCATCTGTCTACCGGCTGGTGACCAGCTCCACAGGACCTTCGAGCGAGCCCTCGCCACCGTGGTCGGTTGGGGGACCACCCGGTACGGAGGGGGGGAGAGCTCTAAGCAGCTAGAGGCAAAACTCCCAGTTTGGCGAAACGAGGAGTGTGATAAGGCTTACTTTCAGCCGATCACGGATACTTTCCTGTGTGCTGGGTTTTCACGCGGTGGCGTAGACGCGTGTCAGGTAAGGATGTATTGAAATCTTTAGTTTTAGCTTTTCGAAAGATAATTGATGCAAATTATTTTTTTGTATGGTACGCCATCCAGCGCCTTGTGGAAAACTAAAGTTCCTAAAAGCTCCTTCTTCGGAACATTCTTAGACAAAATGTATGGCATGCAGCGCCATCTTTTGCCAAGTAGAAAGACAATTTCAAGTAATTACAAAAAACCTCATTGTTTTAATAACTTTTTTAAATACGCAACGCCACCTAGCGTCCAGTAAAAAGTTTTAAAGCTTAGAAAACCCTCGTTGCTTAAGTTCTTTTAGGGTATTTAGCGCCTTATCACAGACTTGGCCAAAGAAATAGTAGTTTATAATTAAATAATTATAAATATAAGTTTTTTTGTTTAAAAATTAGCTTTTAAAACAAGCTTTTATAAAATTCATATTCAGAACCGCCAGCAGATTCAAATAAGCCCAAAAGCACGCACGGCACGCCGTGGAAGCAAACCTATCAAAAATTTAATTTGTAAGCACAAAGTAGGTACAGGCGTTTTGGCCGCTTCCATAATGGGCTTTAAAGCAATATCCTTCTCCTAGATAGATTGCAAACCAATGCTGTTGACACCTATCTCGCCAAATTACACAAGTCAAAATATGAAGTCGACCAAGGCATACTTTTGTTAAAATTCAACTTTTAATGACTTCAGAAAACCAGAAAACATCCTCCGCCATCTTGGAGGTTTCACCGTATTGGATTTATAGTACCTATATTATATTAGTTTTTGAGTTCTCCTCAGCAAGCCCTTTCATTTGATACCCGTACTGTGGTAGTGCTGAAAAAATAACTAGTCCGCCATCTTGGATGATCCGCCATATTGGAATTATAATGACGTCACACAGCTAAGAATATATTGTCATCCAAAATAAGCGTGTATACCAAATTTCAGCTCAATCGGTTAAAGTTAGCTGATTTAAAATTCAGTTGCAAGATTCCACCCGGACAAACAAACATACATTGCAAGTTAAATAAAAGCTTTAAAAAATATATTATTTTTTCCGAACGCTTTGGTCTTGGCCATTTAAAGTCGGAATCAGACAGTATTATTTATTTACAGAAAACCTATTTGGTTCTAAAAAAAATTAAATGTTAACAGCGCTGCCTAGCGTCGAGTAGAAAGTTTGAGTTTAAAAGCTTAGAAAAACCTTCTTGTATAAAGAACTTTTTTTTAGTCATACAGCGCCATCTTGCGCCAAGTAAATACCTCTTTGTCTAGAACTTCATTAATCAACGCATTATTGTAGGGTTGAGTTGAAAGATTTCATACACACCACGTAGATACCTACACGAGGAGTTGGTCAAAGAAGTGATGAGACGTATGACCCAACAATTCATTTTGCCGTTAGTATGAGTAGGTAGTACCTACCTAAATAATAATCAATCAATCATAATCAATCATAAAACGTTTATTTTCTCTCTCAAAAGGTACTTATGAACTAGGTATTCTTAAAGATAATACAATATAGAATTTAGAGTAAAATAAAATAACAAGGATAAGAATTATAGGACTTAGGATAAACATACCAAGTTCTTAACCTGTTTTGTGAGAGACTGGTGCCTGAGGTAGGTTTATAAATAAACCTGTGATACAGGTCACCAGTGCTCTCACTCCGCGGGCAGCCAAAACAAACAATTAAACCTAATATTTTTATTTCTTTCTCAAGTATTGTACATATATGCATATTGATATTTTATGTACAGACAAGAATATGAGCAACAATAGGTAAATTAATGAGTGTACGCGTAAGTGATGTGTGATCTGATGTAATGTGGAGTGTATGTATTTGTGAGTGTGCGCGTACATAATATAAAACATGTAATTTTTATTTAATTATTTCAGGGTGACTCCGGGGGGCCTCTAATGCTGCAAATCAATGGACGCTGGACACAGATCGGCGTGGTTTCCTTTGGTAACAAGTGCGGCGAGCCAGGCTATCCCGGAGTGTACACGCGCGTTAATAAATACGATAGCTGGCTAAACCAGAATATAGGATCCTAGTAATAGTTATTCGTTAGTAATTAGTTATGTTTGGGTTATTCCTTACTAGAGAGACGTTTTGGGCTCAACAAGGAGTAGGTACCAAGTCAAAAATATCACAGAACCCCATATGTTTTTTTACAAAACCTTATATTCTTGTAGGTACATTTTAGTTACCAAATAATATTACTTAGCTGTAAGATATTGCCATAACTTTACTCATGGCAACCAGCAATTAATTATTTTCTATTATAATAGTACGATTTGACGACCTCCGTGGCGCAGTGGGCGAATAACCGTCTGAGACGCAGGAGGTAGCGGGTTCGATTCCCGCTGCGGAACAAATGTTTGCATGATCTACAGATATTTGTTCCGGGTCTGGTTGTTTCTCTATGTATTATAAGTATGTATTTACAAAAAAAAAAGTGTATAAGTATTCTATCAGTTATCTGGTTCCCATAGTACAAGCTATGCTTAGTTTGGGGCTAGATAGCGCTGTGTGAAATGTCCAGCAATATTTATTTATAGTAGTATAATTTTGTGATAAGTATCTGACTGTTTATTATAAGCGATATTGTAAGAACTAAGTAAATAATAAACGTTTTGAATCTACAAACGGCATTTTAGTATTTAATGAGTTGAATCATGCATGTGTAACCACAGAACGCAAAATTACTTTTTTTTTATTTCTTAATCATTTATTCGCATGAATATATACATTCATTCGTAAATAAAAACATTGTACGTGTACACCATACATTAGTATACTGCAGGGTTGCCAATGCTAATTTATCCAATTCCCCAAAGATCCGGATCGAATTCTCTAAATTTGGGGTCAAAAATCCGCTGATTCCCCACAAATTCCCCTCATAAGTTTTATAAGAAATGAAACTATATTCGATTATGTATTGTTTATTTTACCTAATTTTTTCCGTATTTTTGTATGTAAAGCATTTGGTTCGAAGGGTTACTTGACACTGCCGCCCAGTGTTTTAATCCCTTCCCTTGCAGCCATAAATGATACAACAGTATCTGTATTTTGTCGGTTGCGGTTTTCAGTTTTTAAATTTTTAAGAACACTATATTTGCGCTCGACCGATGCATTCGGAAAAGGCAGTATCAGCAACAACGAAACCACAATTTTTATGTTTGGGAACAGACTTAAAAGAATTCACAAAAAGTGGACAAAAAAGGGAATCCCCTGATCATAGACAACTGACAAACTAGGGATGTGCCATACAAAATGAATCGAAAAAACGTCGAAATCGATAATTAATGATGAAATATTTACCGATAAAGATAAAGATAATTTATTTGCAGAAAGTTAGTTAATTTTACACTGGTCTTAATGTACAATTTAAGCTCTTAACATTCTACCAGATAGTGTCCTGGTGTGCGAATATTACATAGAAAATTAAGTCAGTCAGCCCGAGACCATGACTGTTGCAACACAGCCGAAACGTCGGGATAACAAATAAAAAAGGTACATACGCGATAAATACCCGTTTTAATCGATGAATATTATGATACGAATTGGCTATTCTTTGGAAGATACGTACGATTGATGTAACGATGTACGTACGATCCAACTTTATAAATCGTGCTAGTTTGTTTGTGTGAAGGTGGGCGTGGGCGTGGGCGTGGGCTTGGCCCACGCCCACGCCCACGCCCACGCCCACGCCCACGCCCACGCCCACGCCCACGCCCACGCCCACGCCCACGCCCACGCCCACGCCCACGCCCACGCCCACGCCCACGCCCACGCCCACGCCCACGCCCACGCCCACGCCCACGCCCACGCCCACGCCCACGCCCACGCCCACGCCCACGCCCACGCCCACGCCCACGCCCACGCCCACGCCCACGCCCACGCCCACGCCCACGCCCACGCCCACGCCCACGCCCACGCCCACGCCCACGCCCACGCCCACGCCCACGCCCACGCCCACGCCCACGCCCACGCCCACGCCCACGCCCACGCCCACGCCCACGCCCACGCCCACGCCCACGCCCACGCCCACGCCCACGCCCACGCCCACGCCCACGCCCACGCCCACGCCCACGCCCACGCCCACGCCCACGCCCACGCCCACGCCCACGCCCACGCCCACGCCCACGCCCACGCCCACGCCCACGCCCACGCCCACGCCCACGCCCACGCCCACGCCCACGCCCACGCCCACGCCCACGCCCACGCCCACGCCCACGCCCACGCCCACGCCCACGCCCACGCCCACGCCCACGCCCACGCCCACGCCCACGCCCACGCCCACGCCCACGCCCACGCCCACGCCCACGCCCACGCCCACGCCCACGCCCACGCCCACGCCCACGCCCACGCCCACGCCCACGCCCACGCCCACGCCCACGCCCACGCCCACGCCCACGCCCACGCCCACGCCCACGCCCACGCCCACGCCCACGCCCACGCCCACGCCCACGCCCACGCCCACGCCCACGCCCACGCCCACGCCCACGCCCACGCCCACGCCCACGCCCACGCCCACGCCCACGCCCACGCCCACGCCCACGCCCACGCCCACGCCCACGCCCACGCCCACGCCCACGCCCACGCCCACGCCCACGCCCACGCCCACGCCCACGCCCACGCCCACGCCCACGCCCACGCCCACGCCCACGCCCACGCCCACGCCCACGCCCACGCCCACGCCCACGCCCACGCCCACGCCCACGCCCACGCCCACGCCCACGCCCACGCCCACGCCCACGCCCACGCCCACGCCCACGCCCACGCCCACGCCCACGCCCACGCCCACGCCCACGCCCACGCCCACGCCCACGCCCACGCCCACGCCCACGCCCACGCCCACGCCCACGCCCACGCCCACGCCCACGCCCACGCCCACGCCCACGCCCACGCCCACGCCCACGCCCACGCCCACGCCCACGCCCACGCCCACGCCCACGCCCACGCCCACGCCCACGCCCACGCCCACGCCCACGCCCACGCCCACGCCCACGCCCACGCCCACGCCCACGCCCACGCCCACGCCCACGCCCACGCCCACGCCCACGCCCACGCCCACGCCCACGCCCACGCCCACGCCCACGCCCACGCCCACGCCCACGCCCACGCCCACGCCCACGCCCACGACCACGACCACGCCCACGCCCACGCCCACGCCCACGCCCACGCCCACGCCCACGCCCACGCCCACGCCCACGCCCACGCCCACGCCCACGCCCACGCCCACGCCCACGCCCACGCCCACGCCCACGCCCACGCCCACGCCCACGCCCACGCCCACGCCCACGCCCACGCCCACGCCCACGCCCACGCCCACGCCCACGCCCACGCAAACAAACTAGCTAGTTAATTTTCTGTAAATCTACGGATTTTGTGCATAAATCAGAACGAACTATTCTAAAAAGTCTATAAGATAATAAGTTTTTGAAACGAATAACGATCCATTTCATAAACACTCTCGTATCGAACATTGGCTTGTGATTACACTACCTGTACGCGGATGACGTCTAACTATACGTGAGTTTTGAACCCGATCTGGTGGTACGTGGTATTGAAAACCTTACCAATGACCTCAGTGCTGTGTATGAGTGGACCCAGAAGTATGGTCTACTTATAAATCCTACTATGACACAAGTGATGATTGTTGGTAGTAAGTACATATCACATTTCCAGACTAGCCGTTAGTTCCCTCCTCCCAGAAGTACTAATATATTAAATGTGAAAATTTGGATGTTTGTTTGTTACACAATCACGTCGTAACGGCTAAACCGATTTCGATGAATTTTAGTATATCAGCACCTTGCCCACGTCTACAAAATGTAAGCCCATAGTCACGTTTTCACCATAAAAATGTGGATAAACATAATTTACGGCCTGCTTACAGACTTATTATTTTTTATTCGAGCACTAATCCTCTTTACTATACATATAGAACAACTAAATTTAAAATCCATTGTAATTTCGGCTAAAATGGTGTAACCTAATTATAAAAAACTTTTAGCGGCACAAGAATTTAATGGCCTTTGGAAATTAAATACGTACTTTGATTGATAGATTGAAAATTCTATAATGCACAAAAATACATAATCTGTACATGGGCGAACTTAGTGCTAGCAAGCATTCTCTTCCAGTTAACCCTTGCGTACTGTGGAAAAATATTTTCGTAGTTAGTGCATGAGATATGTAGCAAGAAAAAGTTAAGAAATAATAAGACTAAGATATATTAATAATAATACCCATAGGTACCAAACATCAAATAGAGTATTTTCAATAAACGTACTTTCTATTAATACACATCAATAGTTGAAAATAATAGATTAACTAATAAATAGGTAGTTACAATGATGCTAAATAAACTCGTATGATATAAAGATAACATTGTGGATAAATAACAGCATCTACAGGACACCACTCATTTTGTAGGCCTCGTTCATAAGAGTGCTTGCACACTTTAGATCTGAAAACCTCAATAGAGGAAACTTGCCGAATCTCGTGCGGAATACTATTCCATAGTCGGATAACAGTAATGGTGAATGAGTTAGAATTGTGTTGTGTTGAGTCTGGAGATGTTGTGTAGAACGTACAAGACGGTCTGCAGCATACAGGGTAGAAAACCGCTCTTTGGCGTAGTTAGGTTATTTGGGGTCATGTAGGATAAAGTAGACCTAGTATATGTAAATCCCGACGCTCTCTGACCTCAATCCACTGTAATTGAGCGTGGAAAGCAGATACGTGATCATTTTTCCGCAAACCATGGATGCAATGGTATTGCAAACGCTCCAACTTGTTCAACCCATCCTCTGTAGCATCGGAATAAGTGACATCAGCGTAGTCAAGAATTCTAAAAAGTGGTGCGTTCACCAGTGTCCTCCTTGCAGATTAAGGCAGAAGTTTTTCATCAAGTTCAGGGAATGCATGCTGCCATACATTCTCTTACTAACGAGCAATGTGACGGTCCCGTGATAGGTCGTTGGTTATCACCAACGACCGATCACGGGACCGTCACATACACATACATCGTACAGGCCCAGGTTTTTACCTCTGTGCAGTAAGGAAGAATTATAAGGAATTAACTAAGGGAGAACTACTGTATCTAACTGGGAGGAGGGAACTAACGGCTAGTCTGGAAATGTGATACTTACTACCAACAATCATCACTTGTGTCATAGTAGGATTTATAAGTAGACCATACTTCTGGGTCCACTCATAAACAGCACTGAGGTCATTGGTAAGGTTTTCAATACCACGTACCACCAGATCGGGTTCAAAACTCAGGTATAGTTAGACGTCATCCGCGTACAGGTAGTGTAATCACAAGCCAATGTTCGGATACGAGAGTGTTTATAAAATGGATCGTTATTCGTTTCAAAAACTTATTATTTTATAGACTTTTTAGAATAGTTCGGTCTGATTTATGCACAAAATCCGTAGATTTACAGAAAACTAACTAGCTAGTTTGTTTGTGTGGGCGTGGGCGTGGATGTGTGCGTGGGCGTGGATATGTGCGTGGGCGTGGGCGTGTGCGTGGGCGTAAGTGTGGGTGTGGGCGTGGGCGTGGGCGTGGGCGTGGGCGTGGGCGTGGGCGTGGGCGTGGGCGTGGGCGTGGGCGTGGGCGTGGGCGTGGGCGTGGGCGTGGGCGTGGGCGTGGGCGTGGGCGTGGGCGTGGGCGTGGGCGTGGGCGTGGGCGTGGGCGTGAGCGTGAGCGTGGGCGCGGGCGTAGGCCAAGCCCACGCCCACCTTCACACAAACAAACTAGCACGATTTATAAAGTTGGATCGTACGTACATCGTTACATCAATCGTACGTTACTTCCAAAGAATAGCCAATTCGTATCATCATCTTTATCGATTAAAACGGGTATTTATCGCGTATGTACCTTTTTTATTTGTTATCCCGACGTTTCGGCTGTGTTGCAACAGTCATGGTCTCGGGCTGACTGACTGTTGCAACACGGCCGAAACGTCGGGATAACAAATAAAAAAGGTACACACGCGATAAATACCCGTTTTAATCAATAATTATGTACAGTGATCGCGAAAGTTTGAAAAATACTATCATCATCATCATCGCCCACAGCCTGATTTCAAAAAAATATGTAGATCCTGAGGTAGCAAGAAATCTTGAAAAGCAGTCCTATGAAAGACGTATTTGACCATTTTGGTTTTTTGGTCACAAAATGCAACATGCAGAAAGCTGATAACGAATGGCTCTAATCGAACCCAAGTGCTTTGGAGTTAACGATGAAGAACAACTAAAAAGAATACCAGCTGAACTTTACTAAGTTAAGGTACTAAGTTTGAAAAACCATCGTGGTGATTTCCTATACGAAAATCTCGAAGCAGTAATTTCATTATTACTAGGAGTGCCATCTTCAAACGTTGAAGTAGAAAGATTATTCAGTGTCCGGAAAAATGTCAAAACGGACAAAAGAAACAGAATGACTATACTAGACGATATTTTTGGTTCCGCGATAGCGAGTAAGCCGAACGGAGAAAATAGTGCTTTATTTTAACGATTTTGGCCTCTTTTCTTTAACTTTATAACTGTTTGATAAATCTAAGTGTTGTGTTGTCCACTTAAGGTGGTGGTAAGACTATTCTAATTGTATTTATTTTCATAGAAGAGTCGAAAGATCTGTGTTTGAGCTTGGTAAGCTTCAAGCATGGATTGCGACACGCCGGCCCTGCCGGCCCCCCCTGATCCCCCGGACCCTGTTACTCCTTCTGTAGCAACAGGATCTAAACGCCGATTAGAATCAGCCGAACAATCTGCACCTAAAAAACCTGTGACGTCTGCTGAGTTAGACGTACCATCCATACAAACTGTCTACACTCACCCATCGATCGTAGTTGGTTCTATTCAAGCTTACTCATCTTTGGATAAGGGTCCATATGTTGTCCACGTTTCCCGATCAGAACCAGAACCATCCGCTGGAACCACGATCAGACCAATTAAGTTTGGTCAATTTTTGACCACTCACAAATTTACGAATATTTGTGCTGAAGGTGTTAAGAGAGTAGGCCGCAATAAAATATCAGTTGAATTTATTTCAGCTGATGATGCTAACAAATTTACCACCTCCCCAATTCTACCAATGTGCAAGTACATAGCTTCCATCCCCACTTATAATGTGACAAGAATGGGATTAGTTCGCCAAGTGCCAACTGATCTTTCAATGGACGAATTTGCTCAGTCCCTTGTTCTCCCCTCTGGTTGTGGTATTGTTATTAAAGCCCGCCGTCTAAATAGAAAAACTGTTGCAGATGGCACAGTAACATGGGTGCCAACCCAAACTGTTGTTGTGACCTTCCAAGGTCAGCTCCTTCCTTCCAAGGTCTTCCTCTACTACACCTCCCTGCCAGTTGAGCTATACCAGTACCCCACAATTCAGTGCCACACATGCTGCCGGTATGGCCATACTAAGGCTCAATGTAGATCGAAACCCAGATGCTTCCGCTGTTCCAAAGATCACACTGGTGATAGCTGTAACATCCCTGAGGCTGAAGCCTCTTGCCTGCATTGCTCAGGACCACATTTTGCTACAAGCAAATCTTGTCCGGAGCAAAGTAGACAAAAATCCATTAAAGCAGTTATGGCCCAGAACAACATCTCATACGAAGAATCAGCTGCACAGTTTCCTCAGGTATCTCGCTCATATTCACAGGTTGCCCAAGAGATGTACTCCCAGCCTTCTCCATACCAAGCCTCGCAGAATAATTATTCTGCAGGTTCATCTCAGTCCCATCCCACTAAGTCATATGTTAAAACTGTCTACGCCAACCCCCTCCCGCGAGCCCCACTGGGTAAGTCTTATGACAAGGCTGCCCACCGAGAGATTGCCACAGACCCAACATCAGCTATGCCCAATGGTTGTGCCATTGGTAATAACCAACCGTTAGGAGTTTCCCCTAACGAAAATATGTTAGAAACATTAATAACATTAATAATAAACATTTTACTAATGAACCCTCATCCCCTACCGTCCAACGTTGCCTCTAAACTTACTCAATTAGTCTCACTATCTGGTCATAATGGATCCAGTAGTCGCTCACAGCCAGAGCATGCGTGCAAAAAAGCATGAACTGGTCCACTTAATTTCAAAATTTCGCCCGTCAGTCATTGCCGTCTCGGAGACATGGCTGAAGCCTGGAACCCGTTATCGGATTTCAGGTTACTCCTGTCTGCGGGACGACAGGGCTGACGGGCATGCCGGCAGCGCCTTGTTAGTAAGGCGCTGCCTTCCCTTTTCCCAAATCACTCTCCCTTCCCATCCTTCTGATATCAACATTGTTGGTATCAGATCCCTTAATATTTCCTTTGTATCTGTATATATTCCTCATCCCAACTCCTCCTTGATTCCCGATCTCCTTCTCCTCTTATCATCTGTTCCTTCCCCCATGGTTCTCATGGGTGATTTTAATGGCCATAACACTATCTGGGGTCATAGCCACTCTGATATGTTTGGTCTTTCCCTATTGGAGATCTTTGATGAAGTCAACTTGTGCCTACTCAATGATGGATCACCTACTCGGAGAGCACTCCCTTCTCAAAACCCGAAAAGCGCTGTTGATCTCTCACTTTGCTCTCCATCTCTTTTCTCTTTGACTCTATGGAAAATTCTCCCTTCGACTTATGGAAGTGACCATTTCCCTATCTTCATTTCTATCTATGCTAATTTTTCGAACCCTTTCCGTAACCCTAGTCCTTCTCTTAAATACAAACTTTCTGGAGCTGATTGGTCAGCTTATTCATCTTCACTTGATCATAAAATAGATTCTTCCACTCACATTCAACATAATGACTCCCTTGCAGCATATAACTCCTTTGTTAATAATATTACTTCATGCGCTGATCTCCACATTCCCCTTAAAAAGCCCTCCAAAGATTTTAGAATCTCTACCCCGTGGTGGGATTCTGAGTGCACAACAGCTGTATCGGAACGGAGAGAAGCTGAAAAAAGTTACAAGGAATCTATGTCTATAGAAAACTTTTTAGTCTATAAAAAATCCTCAGCGAAACTCAGAAAGTTGGTCTCTAAAAAGAAAAAACAGGGATGGATTGGGTTTTGCGAAAACCTCTCGCCTAGAACACCATCATATATCATCTGGAACCAGATCAGACGATTCAGAGGAGCATGTAATATCGAAAATATTTCAGCTAATGATCCTTCATCGTGGCTCGAGGCCTTTTCGAACAAACTCGCCCCTCCTTCAGTCCCATCTATTTCCTCCTTCCCCTCGATCCCTTCGTCGATCCCTTCTGAAAATTGTTTTGATCGCCCCTTCTGTTTTAATGAATTGACCCTTGCACTTGACGGACTGACTGACTCTTCCCCCGGTATCGATGGCATCCCTTACTCCTTTCTCACAAAATCTTCTGAAAACACAAAAAAATATTACTTACTTCTTATTAATTCCTTCTTTGAAACCGGCTTAATTCCTGATCAATGGAAAACTCAAATTATCATCCCGGTACTGAAAACTGGAAAGGATCCATCTGACCCTAATGGTCGTAGACCAATAGCTTTGTCCTCCGTCATGGCTAAGGTTATGGAGCACATGATTAAACACCGTCTTGAGTGGTTGGTTGAGAATCGTTCACTACTTGCTAATTCCCAATTTGGCTTTAGAAAGGGCATGAGTACCATGGACAGCCTTAGTCTCTTAACAGCAGACATCCACATCGCGTTCAAAGAAAAGAAATTTCTAGTTGCTGTATTTTTGGACATCGAATCAGCTTATGACAACGTTCTGCTTCCGGTTCTCAGGAGTAAGCTCGTTCAGCTGAGAATACCTGAGAAGCTGGTTCGTTTTATATGCAACCTGTTGATGGAAAGGTCTGTTGTTATTAAATCCCACCAAGGTCTCCTCCCTCCTAAGACGGTTTGGAAAGGACTACCTCAGGGTTCTGTCCTGAGCCCACTTCTTTACAGCCTCTACACCTATGACCTTGAGCAATCTGTGAATTCTTTTTGCGAGGTTTTACAATATGCTGACGATCTGTCACTTTATATTACATCCGTGTCAACAGAAGAGGCAAGTAACCAACTGAATTCTGCATTGTCCTACCTTAGCGACTGGTTACTTGATCACGGCTTATCTATTTCTGCTCCCAAAAGTAATGTTGTAATATTTTCCAGAAAAAGAATTTCCCCACCTATTCAATTATTCATTGACCAAGAGATTATCCCTCAATCTAATAGTGCAAAATTTCTAGGTGTTACATTGGACTCAAAAATGACGGGTGTCCCACATTTTGTTATGACCTCTCAAAAATGCGAAAAGAACATTAACATCCTTCGCTCCCTTTCGGGTGTCTGGTGGGGTTCTCATCCGTATTCTCAAAAGCTTCTATACAACGCCATAATTCGGAGTCATTTTGATTATGGAACATTTCTTATGAATCTTTGTAATAAATCTGGTTTAGACAAGTTAGACAAAATTCATTCAAAATGCTTACGTATAATTCTTGGAGCCATGAAGTCATCCCCCATCAATGCTATGCAGGTTGAGTGTGGTGAGCCTCCATTGTATTTGCGTAGACAGTTCCTATCTGATAGGTTCTTTTTCAAATTAGCACAAAACTGTAATCACCCACTTCTTCCAAAATTGTCTCGCCTTCTTAACTTATTTGATATTTACAATCCTGATAAAATCCCCTGTCTCCTCCGTAGTTTCAAACAATTTTCCCAACTTCCTAACCCAGTAATTCAGTTCCCAACTCACCCACTTTATCTCACTTCTTATGAAGCTTTAACATTTCAGCCTAATATCCTCCTGTCCTTTGGTATAGATAAGGAATCTTCCAATGCCCGAGAAAAATTTTATGAACACCTGGATGCTAAATTTAATGGGTGGCACTCCATCTTCACCGATGCTTCAAAACTATCTACAGACAGTGTCGTGGGAGCAGCTGTGTGGATTCCATTCACCAAAATCTCCCTTAGTTTTAAGTGTCCCTCCTCGACATCAGTGTTTTCTGGCGAAGCTGTTGCGCTTCTAGAAGCCATCTGTTTCATTAAATCCCACCAATTAAACAACTCTATTATATTTTCTGATTCTAAAAGCTGTCTGCAATCTATTATATCCAACCCTTTCCGTTCTGTATCTCGTTTCCCTATTATTCTTCAAATTAGGCAATCCCTTTTTGAATGTCACAATCTTGGGATAAACGTTGTGCTTTCCTGGATTCCAGGTCACTCTGGAATTCCGGGTAATGAGTCAGCTGACTCTTTCGCAAAAGATGCTGCTCAGACAGGTTCCCTTGAACATTTCAAATCCTTCTCACATGACTTATGCCTCCTTCCCAAATCACAACTGGAACAATCGTGGACTGAAGTTTGGAATCGTTCCAAAAAAGATAAGGGTAAACATTATGCAGATATCCAACCCGATATTCCCCGAACTCCTTGGTTTTTTAAATTCCGGAAGGCTAGTAAGATTACCACCTCCACAATTTGTCGTCTTCGACTTGGCCACTCGTGTACCCCTGTATTTTTGGCCAAACTTAGGATTAGGAACCACTCCCTATGTGAGTGTGGCCTGGACGAAGGAAACGTGGACCACATATTCTTCGAATGTCACAGATTACGGCGTTCCCTCTATGAAATTCTTCCTCCTAAAATCCCTCGTCCTACCTCCTTTAAATGTTTATTAACCCTTACCTTCTCTCCTTTAATTAATTATATTTTATGTAAATTTATAAAGGATAACAACATTAGGTTGTAAATGTACATATATATTACTTATTAGCTCACTAACCCACATTATCTATAATAGTACTAACAACTAATATTGTGCTGTTTTATATGTTGTGTTGTCTCCTTTCTATTAGAATTATCAAAGGTTTTTTCCAAATTTAGAATACCGGTCATATTCTTGACCTACATTAGCTCCTATTAAGTTTATGAAAATATCGCGACATCGACATTGGCGGAATTGTGACACTCCCTAGTCACAGATGCCACAATCAAGAACTGAACTGAACTGAACTGACTATACTAGAAAAAACATAGCTTGATCTCTGGGACAGCTGTCAGTATCATCGCGCCTATGAAGTTCTGAATTTAACAGTACGGATAAACGTACCAGTCAATGTCATACTTTATGGGCATGCTGAGCTAATTATAGTGATGACTGCGATGAATCATCGTGACCACAGATTATAAACTATCGATATTTTGTATAAAACTTAATTCAAAATTAATTTATCATTTAGTTTAACAAAATAACATTATTGAATATTTAAAAAAATAACATTATTTATAATAGTGAGTAAATAAAATTTAAATTCTAACCTACTCGTAACATTCCTTCCGACAACTTTGGGGTTCGAGAGAAGTTTGGCCGCGGCGTGTCTTCTTCTCATGACATGACCCATTCTCCTCAGTACGAGTGTTAACGCCTTGTATACGCCACGTGTTTTCCGTTCTCATCACTTTGTTTTTGTTACTATTGCTGTTAATTTGTTAAGTTTATTTATTATTGTTAGTTTCTTTGTTGTTATTGTTTGTTTCATTGTTTGTTGGCATAATGCCAAAGAGAACGAAGAAAACTGTTTTGAACAGTCAAAGTCGTGAGTTTGTGATTCGCTTGCGTGAATATTTTGAGCGATAAAACCTAAATGGTGGACCGCTATTACCCATGGCAAAAGTTTGTGACAGAGTTGCAGATGCTCTTGGCATTGGACGTGCGACAATAATTCGCATCAGTAAAGAAAAATATGGCGAATCTTCAACCGCAGTATTGACTACAGACGAGGAAAAAAAGCTTTAAACGCCAAATAAAAAAAGAAGAAAGGCTGCTCCTGTCACAAAAATTGACGACTTTGACGCCGTTGCGATTCGTAAACATGTATATGGTTATTATATACGGGGCGAATTACCTATATTAAAAAAAACTGGTGGCGTCCCTAAAAGACGCAGACTTGTTTAAAGGAAGCTTGCCGTCACTATCGAAGATTTTGAAAAATATTGGATTTTCCTACAAAAAAAGTGACAAACGAAAAATTATAATGGAACAAACCGACATTGCTCTTGCTCGACTGAATTTTCTCCGGAAAGTAAAAAAAAATACAAATTGGGACAAAGCTGTCTTTCTAGACGAGACATGGCTAAACGCCAATCATACCGTATCCAAAGCTTGGACCGATGATACGGCACAATCGACCACCAAAGTACCCGAAGGCAAAGGTCAAAGATTAATAATAACTCATGCTGGGACGTCATCTGGTTTTGTGCCTAATTGCCTATTGGCATTCAAATCTACGAAGACCAATAAATACCATGAAGAAATGAATTTTGAAAAATTTAAAGAGTGGATTTGAAAATTATTAGATAATTTGAAGGAGCCACATTATATAATTATGGATAACGCCCCATATCACTTGGTCCAAAAGCACAAACCACCAACTTCGGCAAACAGGAAGTTAGAAATAATTGCATGGCTTCAAGAAAAAGGAATAGAGGCCAATGAAACAATGCTTATAAACGAATTATTGAGACTCGTTGGTCTGCACAAACCCAGCACACCAACGTATGTCTTAGATGACATAGCCCAAGAAAAGGGTCATAACGTCATAAGACTGCCTCCATATCACTGCCAGTATAATCCGATCGAGCTTATCTGGGCCCAAGTAAAAGGTTTGTTTGCTCGAATTTCAGTTAGACAGATTCGTTATGTATTAACTCCTGTATAATCTATGATATTAAAATATGTTTTTCTTTCAAGGTTACGCTGCTAGACATAAAACAACACCGCCTTTTACGGCAAATAAAAGGTTGCAGTTACTAAACACTGCGGTTGAAAATGTATCTGTAGAAGATTGGAAAAAGGTAGTTACCAAATGCAGAAAATTAATTTTCTGCATTTGGTAACTATGGAAGAAGATTGGGAGCGGGACGTTCGATTAGATAATATTTGCGAACAAGAGTTCATTATAAATTTACAAGATTGCTCTAGCGATTCTGAAAGTGATTCGGATATTGATTTGGGGTGTACTCCTTTGGAATAAATAAATGTAGGTATTAAAAAATTCGTTTCATTTTATTACCCAAATCATAATATAATCCAATATACATATAATTATGGAAGACAGCCTTCGTGGCGAAGCGGTAGTGAACAAGACTGCTGCGCAGGAGGTCGCGGGTTCGATCCTCGTTCAGTGCAAATATTTGTATGCATGAATATGAGTTTTAGCACTGGTCTGGTCGTGCCTCGGAAAGCACGTTAAGCCGTCGGTCCCGGCTGCCATACCAATATCTAATGGCAGTCGTTACGGGTTGTTGGAGCCCTCAAAAGTCCAACAATTGGTCTTACTGCAGAGCTTCTATCGATAATTACTATCGATATTTTTTTCTGCATCATAACAACCCTAGGAATGTCAGTTTAACAAATGTCGCCGAGATCAAGCTATGTTTTTACAGTGTAGCTCAGCATGCCCATAAAGTATGACATTGACTGATACGTCTGTCCGTACTGTTAAATTCAGAACTTCATAGGCGCGATTTTACTGACAGCTGTCCCAGAGATCAAGCTATGTTTTTTCTAGTATAGTGTATACTAGAAAAAACATAGCTTGATCTCTGTAGTATAGTGTATACTAGAAAAAACATAGCTTGATCTCTGGGACAGCTGTCAGTAAAATCGCGCCTATGAAGTTCTGAATTTAACAGTACGGACAGACGTATCAGTCAATGTCATACTTTACACATACTTTTTTTTTGTGGCGTCGCATTGTGTACATTAGTTTCATGTACGTTGTACAAATAATTCGTATGTCAATGCCGTAGACAGAGAATCTCTGTCTACGGTCAATGCAATATTTGCGGATATTTATTTTGTGTTTTGTACGTTTATGTTATTAATCTGCTCAAAACTCTGAAACATTCGTAACTGTTGTGTGTCTGATGTCAGACAACAGTCAAATGTCACTGTCAAAATCAGCTGTTGACATATTGTGAATCACAGAAATTCTCATTTTATTTATTTTAATCGTAGTAAATTAAACTCTTAATTAAATTAAAGACCACTGAAATTACTTAACATAATAATTAACCAGTCGTTATCTGGTATTCTGCTGGTGAATCAATTAGGGCAGAAAAACTATGATGAAATACCCTACGTCTCCAACACCGAGTCTCAGTAGTTTTCCCAGGAGTACATCACCGTTGCCTGCTCCCGCCAACTACCAGGCCACCACAGCCAGCGCCGCAGTGAAGAGATACAAGTATCTGAGGCGCCTGTTCAAGTTTAACCAGATGGACTTCGAATTTGCGGCGTGGCAAATGGTGTATCTGTTTGTGGCTCCTCAAAAAGTTTTCAGAAATTTTAATTACAGAAAACGTAAGTAATGCTTCGAGATCGAAGCAAGACGAAGTAGACAACGGTTAGTAGTGTGTCATTCATAAAACTCATAAAATAGCCTGGAGTATGTAGGCACTTGAGGAAGATACTTAAACACATGTCAATTCAAGATTAAAATGTATTCTTTATCAGTGAAATAACATCATGCATTATTAACAAAAATAATAAAATAGCTCACAACTATATTAATCCTTATGACAGACATTATTGGATCTCTAACTTAGTATGCATACCTGTGGAGATGTCCCACAAGAGGTAAGTCCATAGACAATTCAAACCATTGTGTTTGTATAGTATTTTATTTTTATAGTGTTATCTGAACACATGGAAAATTTGAAATAAGCAACGCGACATCTCTTGTCAATGCACTAAATTGCTACGTTTGGCATTGAGCAGGTCAAAAACTGTATAAGTTTTCCTATAGATGGAGCTAACAGCGCTTTACTCATAATCTGATTCATCTCACTAATTTCGACCCTGACGTGACAGAGCTCGGTACCATAATTGGATAGTGCGTCCACGAGGATGCACTATCCAATTATGCTACCGGGCTCTGGAACTTGAACCCGCAACCTTCCTCTTGATACGAATCAAGAGGAAGGTTGCGGGTTCAAGTCCCGTCTAGGCTTGAAAAATTTTTTGAGATGGTTTTAAAATCTTGGAATTGCATTCAAGTGAAAGGTTGCAAACCCATCTTATTAGAATCTAATTCTAGGGTAGGGGGAATAAAATATCTGCACCGATGTCCCGCATTAGGGTATATCCCTTTCACGACTATATGATACCGTAGTGCGTTCAACTTTAAAAAAATATTTTGGCGCGCTCAATCAACTTAACTGGACCCGGCCGGCGCTACACGATAGTGCGTTTAATAAAGTTTGAATATTGCTGCGAATTATAGACTTGTGTGAACTTGTCGCGCGTCACGGCCCTTTTCAAGATCCCGTTCCAGCTGGTCAACGCGCGTGGTAAAAGTAAGTATTGATTTTAAATATTTGAAATAATGATTATCTACATTGTTTGTGTGATTTTAAAAGGCAATTAGGTTAAGTTAATGAGACAACTATAGTTGAATGAATACTTCTATCGGATGTGAAGATATTTGGTTGACAAGTCAAACACGCATGATAGTGCGATTCCATCTTTATCTCGACTACTGAACTTTTGTTGATGATGTTGATGTAGAATTGATAAGAGACGGAAATGACTCTGAGATAGAAGCTCTGGAAGACGATGAGGAGGAAAGATGATCCCCTTCTGCGGTGTGTGCCCAATTGGTCTACGCCAAGTCATAAAATCGAAACCTCGACCCACCGGATTGAAAGCCTTTATGGCCACAACGAGCGATGGTCTGATGCTCAACTTTTAAGTCTATGAAGGTACTAAAATCACATTTACAGATAAATCTCTGGGTGTGGGCGCTTCAGTTATTTTGCATCTTTCCAAGTCCATTCTTTCAGGAAGTTGCATCTATTTTGATCGATATTTCACGTCAATACCTCTCTTAGAACGGTTGTCTCAAAAAGAATGCACGGCACAGGAACGATAATGATGAATAAAAAACCATAACCCGTTAAAAAAACGCATGACTGTTAAAATGTTAGAAATTAATAGAGGGAATTCGTTGTCGACATTGTGCACTGGATAAGTCAGTTTTAGCAGCGTCCAATTGCACTTTGGCTGATGATCAAACATATGTGAAGCGATGGGGCAAGACGAAATCGTACGTTGATGTCAGGCAGCCCGTTATCATTTCCAAGTATAAACGCAACATAGGAGGAGTTGACGTCCTCGATCAATCTATCGAGTATTATCGAATATTAATGAAAAGGACTCTTGCAAAAGGAAAAGGAAGGAACTTGAAAAAGGATCTTGAAGGTCATGTTACATTTTGTTGATCTTAATCAAATGCTTGGCATTTGTATAAAATAAACTGCGAGACGGCTCACATTCACAGAGTCCAAGTCTTTGACTTACTTTAGTTCAAACTGCAAGTAGCTGATGGTCTTACCAACACGCCTGATCGTCCAAGACCAGAACAAGATGCTGTCGAAAATATGAAAGTGATAGATGCTCAGGGTCCAGAAAATGTCGACCCAAACATTCCACCAAAAATATAACGACCGGCTGATGTACCTTCAGAGACGAAGCGTCAAGACGGCTATGAACATTTTCGGTATTTGACGAGATCGAAAACCCTCGATCCTGTCGAATAGAAGGTTAGCAGATCTAAGTTAAGATTTGAAAAGTGCAACGTACCTATACCTAGTCAGGTCATAAATTCTTTAATATAAAATAATTGAAACAAGTTTATTCATTATGTAACCATTTATATATCAAAATGAACTTAACAAAACATAGATTCTTATGACACTAAAGTTTATTCAAAATGACCTCCGTAATTTTGAGGCCTTGTGACAGGCCTTCAATCTGCGCGGCCAGTCGTCTATCGCAGCACGAACGAGGTCCATGTCAATATCGGCGGCTGCCTTAATCAAGGATGTCTTGAGTGACTCCAAATTGGGATGAGGCTTTGAGCACGCCTTTTCCTCCAAGTGTTGCCATATCTTGTAATCTAACGGATTCAAATTTGGACTGGAGGAGGGCCAGTCTTCGTGCCGGATGAAGTCGATTTCACGCGCCGCCAGGCAGTCTTGTGTGCCTTCGCTCTATGAGCTGGCGCCGAATCTTGTTGGAATACCCAGTGCCTGTTATTGAACATGGTATGAGAAACAGGATCCACAAGGTTCGTCAGGACTGTATTTTGATAAACAACTGCATTCGTTTTTACACCTTTCTCATAAAAAATGTACCTCTGTTAAGCCCCAATAAGAAACTCCCAACCATACCATGAGCGAGGATGGAAAATGACCTCGTTGGACACGCGGAATACGGTTGCTCGCTTCTTCACTACTGTGTGCGTACACCTTATCATTTTGTTTGTTGTAGCTCTCTTCTACGGTAAAAATTTTTTCATCCGAAAAAAGAATTTCCCGATATTTTTTTCCCGCGTACCGCTTCAACAAAGCGCGGCATCTCTTCAGTCTCAGGTCCATTAGCCGAGCATTCAAACGATGTCCTGTTTTTCTTCGATATGCCCGAAGCCCTAAGTCTTCATTTATCACCCTTTTCACCGTGGTTCTGCTTAACCCCATCTGAAGGGCCAACAGTTTCTGCTTACGTTTGGGATTTCTTTGAATTCGCGCCTTCACAGCTTTTATCACTGCTGGAGTCCTAACAGACCGAGGGCGACCACTTCTTGACCTGTCATCTACACTAGAGTCTTTATTGTATCGTTTGATGCTGCGATAAACGAATCTTTAGGTTATATTCAAATTTTTCAGTATTTTAAAAAATTTGAATAGGCGCGTAACTGCAAAGATGCAACGCAATAACTGCAACACGGTCTTCTTTAAGCGTCCACTTCATATTTAAAAATGAGTAAAATTCTAAAAAGTATACATTTTTAATTTTATGAACAATTCGAAATTCGAATTCTATAAACTTTTTTTTGGCCAGCATTTTAAAAGAAAAGTTTTTACTGTGTGACAATACTTATGACCTGACTAGGTATCTATGCCTAAACAGAAGAAAACATCTGTGTCATTTCGTTTCACAAACAATAAATAGATGCTAAGTTGATTGTACCAATGTTTAAGAAATTTTTGATCTCAAGAAGTTATTTTTTTAGTTTATTGTTGAATTTTCAAATATTTTTAATAAATAAATAATAATGTATAAACATGCCTTTAATTTTCAGTGAAATTACAAAATAAAATCATAGCTAAACTATACTTAAACAGAGTTCAGATAGACAAGTTAAAGCCGACATCGCACGATCGTGACATGGGGTTTTCTTAGGGGGGAGGGGGTGCGATTTTTTAAACATTTTTCTCTGATAACTTTAGACCTATGTACTTAGAATATATACTGGAAAACATGCTACGCAAAAATATTTTTTCCCGGCCTGAAAGGGATATTGTGCATTACCCCCCTTCTAACCTGACTCCAGCCTTCCTAACTCCTTGAAGTAACGGAGTAGGACTGGGTTGGTGGCTGCAGCTTTCCAGGATGCCCGTGGATGTTGAAGTAGTAGCGGTGTTAGTAGTAGGAGTATTCGATGACCCCTTGCAGACCCGTTCTCGGTCTGGCGTTATTTGTGGCAGTGCAGTGGAGTATCACGTGCTCCACGGTCTCTTCCTCCCGAAGCTTATTAAAAGACTAACCCAATGTTTTAACAGTTTTTAAAATGCTCTAATTGATTTTTGATTCGGCTACTGTATTGTTCCCAATATATGTATATAAATGTATATAAAAAAAATGTTTGTGCCTTTTGGTTCTAGGGCATACCAGTTTCCTCATAATGTTTTCCTCCACCATTTTGAGCATGTGTAAATAACCAAATAATAACAAGTAAAAAGTCCATCAAGTCAGTTGACGACCTCCGTGGCGCAGTGGGCGAACAGCTGGATGAGACGCAGAAGGTAGTGGGTTCGATTCCCGCCGCGAAAAATATGTTTGCATGATCTACAGATATTTGTTCCGGGTCTGGTTGTTTCTCTATATATTATAAGTATGTATTTACAAAAGAAGAGGTAAATAGAACACTTATTTACCTCTTCTTTTGTAAATACATACTTATAATATATAGAAAAACCACCAGACCCGGAACAAATATCTGTAGATCATGCAAACATATTTTTCGCGGCGGGAATCGAACCCAGTTATCTGGTTCCCATAGTACAAGCTCTGCTTAGTTTGGGGCTAGATAGCGCTATGTGAAATATCCAGCAATATTTATTTATTTATCAGTACACGACCAGGATTTTAAACCACAACCCTTAAATCTGAAGTCAGATACAGTATATTCAACTTGACCACCACAGCTCTATAAATAAAATAATAATATCAATATTTATAATGATTACAGACACAAAGTCGCAGTTCGCGAGAGATGACCCTGCGTTCCTAGTACTTCTCAGTGTATGGATGTTGTGTAAGTACTGTTTTATAATTAACTAGCTGACCAATCCGCAGCTTCGCATGCGTAGTTCTTCAATAAAAACATTACCCACCTTCTGCGCAGTTGGGTAAAAAGTAGCTTATGTCACCCGGGGATAGTGTAGCTACCCAAAAGTGAAAGAATTTTTTAAATCGATCCTGTAGTTTCAGAGCCTATTCAATACAAACAAACAAACTTGTTATACTGATGGTAGAGCTTTTGTGAACGGGCTCGAGGAAGTGGGCACCACCGCCTTACCTTTATCTGCCGCCAAATAGCAGTACTTGTGCTGCTGTGTTCCGGTTAGATGGTAATGGTATGTTCCTGTAATTACTGGCACATAGGCATACCAGCTGAGTCCTATAGTATGGCAACGTATCCACATAGAGATCAAGACAACATAATACCTTGTTTTGAATTCTATGTGGATATCCATGGGCTGCAGGAGCCACTTAACATCTGGTGGACTGCATGCTCGTTTGCCATATAAGTAGTATAAAAAAAACAAAAGCAACTGGATCTTGTGCAGCCTGCACCCAACAGCTCCCATCCGATAGTATTCAACCTTAATTCACACACAGTTCTGAAATATAAGCTCATACGACCTTAATTAACCTTTCCTAGGATTATGAATATTAAGATATATGAATATTGAGATCTATGGGGGAGGTCTGTGTTCAACAGTGGATGTCCTATGTCTGATACAATGAAGAATACTATTTTGATGACATATTTTGGTAACAGTATTTGTACACACGGCTACACATCAAGCTATACAGTTCCAGTATAAGCTGACCTCGCATTGTGTAGGCTTATCGTAGAATGAGAGGTCAGGTTATACTGGAAAAGTATAGCTTGATGTGTAGCCGTGTGCACTTAAAACGGGATATTTACCATGATGTGTGAGTTTTTGAGTATCCCATGGTAAATATCCCGTTTCTAGTACAAATAGTGTTCATAACCATGATAGTTTGAAAAGTTATTTAATTTGGTAAATTTGAATTTTTCGAAATAACTTTTTGTCTGTACATAAATATTATGTTATTATGACATATAAGATAATTCGCATGTCTACATAAACTATGTGTTTTGTTATTTACGGATAGTATTGATATGAAATAGGTTTTAGAAGAAAAACTTCTTTACGTACGCTTGATTTGGGGAGTAGTAGTAAGCTGGTGAATGCGCGACGAGAGCGTTACGAAAAGAGTGATCGGGCGAAGCGAACGGAATTTGAGAGGGAAATATAAGTCAGTGAAGATAGAAAGAGAGAGAGTTACATTTCGAATATTACTGGAGGGGCAAGAGAGAGAGGTGCGAGCACACATTTTCTTTCTCTCATAGCCAGTTACGTTTCGTATATCTAAGACACAGTGCAGGCCTACTGTCTGTATTACACTGTAGGAGCAAGAGAGCAGTGCGCGTGCACATTTTCTTTCTCTCTTCCTCTCATAGCCAGTGCATGTAATATATACAGGGTGTTTGGTAATATACTGACGATATTCAAGGGACGTTTTCTCATAACATAAAAAAAGACATCACGGAAAAAAAAACTACTAGTTATATATACAAATTTTAAAGAAAATCGACTAAGTTTAGGTGATTAATTCGATATAAAACTTACTGCCTAAGCTTGCAGTCGACATCCAAAGACATAAAGGCCTTAATCCACATAAGCGTAGATTTGCTACTTATATCCTTTCTTTGAGCGCTCTCTGCTACGATGCGAATGCACTGTAGAAAATAAGACATGCCGCTTGACCGTTTCCACTAAAGCTGAGCGGAGAGATGTCGGAATATCGATATGCTATTAGTTATTTTCCCATAGTATTCTCATCTCTACAAATCTGCGCTTAGGTGGACATTGGCCTGGAAACGCCTAGAAATTGTGGACCCGGGATTGGTTATCTGCAAACTGCCCACTTTAGCCACGGTAAACTTATTGAAATTATTCCAATTAGGTAGGTCCTACTTTATCCAATTCTTTGAGAGATAGGTATCTAGTGCATTGTCAAAATTGATGAGTCTTTTTTCAATTCTGGTTTCTGCCGAAGAAGAATAAAGTTTAATTCACAAAAAAGAACATGCAAATTACATCAAACAAAGGCAATAACAGCTGTGATTTAATGAGTAGGTATCATTGGGTCATAGCCCTGTTTACAAAACAAAGTACCTATTGGGGGCGGCGAGCTCAAAGAATCGAAGCGGCACCTTTGACTAACCGCTTATTCTTTCGAGTTCTTTTTGATATGCCGCGCGAAGGGATGTACGGCTTACAATACCTCGCTACACCGGTTACCGGTATTAACGTAAATGTTTGAATCGATTGTATTTGAATAAAATCTTTTTTTTTAATCGAGTGTAGCGAGATCTCTAAATCAACTTAGGCAAATCGCCGTTGTTTGTTTGTATGTTCGTTTGTCCGAGTATAACTTTCGAAGCGTTGATCCGATCATCGTGACTATCAAAATATTGCCACAAAATAAATAACCAACTAACTTGACCTACAGTTTCACTAAAATTACAGGTAACGGGAGTTCATGTTGTGTGGTTATTATTTTTTGGGGTACAAATTGCAGTTATTCTGGGTTTCAAACTTTTGCCTTTTTTGTCACTTAAGCTACACGCATACCAAATTACAGCACTGTAGGGTCAATGGTGTACCCTGTGAATTTTGTCAAAGTTCAATTTTTATTATGGCTAATAACTCAAAAACTATAAAAACTTTACCAAAAATAAAAACGGATTCTAAATGTACCAATTAATATTTCATTTGACTTCCCACTTGACCTAATAGTTTCATTTAGAACCCCAATATCTCGACAAACCCCAACGTTTTTAGCTCATTTAGTGCCACCAAAATTGCGCCTATGTATAAAATTACACGATAATCGGATAAACGCTTCGAAAGTTATCCTCGGACAAACATACATACATACATACAACGCCGATTTGCCCAAGTTGATTTAGAGATCTCGCTTGGCTCGATCAATAATTACACTACATTGTTTCCACAGTTCTGAGTCGAAAGGGTTAAGTCTCATGTGCCTGTAATTTCACCGATACCCTTACCCTTCAAACCGGAACACAAAAATGCGAGTTTACTATTTGGCAGCAGAAATAGGTATGGTGGTAGTACTTTCCCGGACAAACTCTTTCACAGAGAGCTTTACTACTACTCACAGATTGTATGACAGATTGACCTATGCGTATTTTGTAAAACTAGTTCGGTTTTGATTTACGATGTTTTGAACAAGCTTTTATTAGGTCGACTTGTGTATCCTAACTAGCTAATCCAATTTCGGATCGTCCAACACTGAAAGTCAGAACCGGTATTGATACCTTTCCGGTAATGTTTTCCCAGCCCTAGTGTAAGAAGGCGGGCACTTTGGCACGTGTCGGCGTTCGTGCAATTAATTATTATTTTGAATCAGTAGTTGATTTCATTTCTGATTGTGCGGACGGATTTAGAAAAATTGCGATACTTAACTACAGGTACTCCACGGAAAGTGGTCCTGTCAAGAGCGCAGGACTTTTATCAGATATGGCACGGAACCCGGCAGGGCACGCGGACTGTTCCGCGGCACAGGGAGAGCAGTGAATTCCAGCCCCATGTTCAGGCGGGCAGGCCACCTCGCTATTCAGCGCGCATGGAATTTTTTGAAGAGGATCCGCTGGCGAGCACTTGTGCCCGCGTGTACGGTGATAGCGCTACCTATGGGTGAAGTCTTAGGGAGGAGGGCCAGCACCCGTATAGTTTTACACCAGTGCAGGAGCTCTGGACTCCTGACTACGAGACCAGAATGCGGTTTTGTTTGTGTCTGCTGCAGCACGGACCTTGGAAGATCGACAAGGACTACGATCGGCGAGTGCGCGAATACCTGGGCAGTGCTTATGGTAATCGATGGATTGGGCGCGGAGGGCCAGTTGCACAGCCCGCACGCTCACCGGACTTAACCCCCTTAAGACTTTTATTTGTGGGGTAGGGTAAAGGACTATGGCCATACAATAGACTAACGATGGCCATACAATAGAAAGTGACTTAGAACGCGAATTGTGAACGCTATTAATGTGGTGCGAAGTGACAGAGTCACGGGTTGGCACGAGTTCATGTGCATTGCTTTGGCCGTGCTATTCTTCCTAGACTCTAGATCAAGAAGGTACGTGCAACAACGTTTGTGAATAAAATAGTGTAGCTATACCTATCTGTGATAATAACTGTAGATAACTAGTGTAAGTTACTGTGTAACTGTACATTCTGTAGATAGGTACCAACTAAATGTCGTAAATAACTGATAGCTGTGTTGTACATATTTTGTAGGTACATAGGTAGCTAATGAACTTTTAAACACGCCAAATTATCGTTGATAAAGTGAAGGCACCTCCTACTTACCTCTCGATTTGAGGTAAGAGCTACCTACTACTTTTTCACGTTAATTTATCTGTCGACAGCCTAATAAAAGTGTGTTGGAAAGCTCGAGTTTACCTAAATTGATTAGGTACTTCATTTTGAATTGAATAAATCTTTTAAAATACTACTTCAGCTGTTTTTTATTTTTAAATTTGTCTCTGTAGTTTAGCTAGTCATTGCAAAGATCACGTCTACCCTATCTAATTTAGTCTTGGTCACTCTGCTTGAGTGAGCGGTAGGCATTTGTGAAACGCCACCTGGGCTCTAATACCTATCTATCTCAACCTAATCACTGCACTGACGTAGGTACCTACCTAGCTCACAGTGACCAAGAAAGAACTAGTGAGTGACACGACGAATTAAATTAATGTAGGTAGGTACCTACCTAGGTTAGGCCAAAAATACCTGTCTTCCGACCTATCATAATTCGAGTCAGTGACACCGATCGCTTGTAGGTACTACTCTGGACCAAGAAAGAACAAGCGAATGTAGAGGCACCTGTAGGGATATTTTTTTACCTAGTAGCTACGTCTTACCTATTTATAACTCAAAACGTAGATCTATGGTAGGCTAGTACCTACTACCGTAGGCAGGCATGTATTTTTGATATCTCTTTCGGAAATGGCTGCGGGTTTCGGGTTAGAAAGGGACAACAAGAGATATCTCGAGACATCACCAGTCTGTGGTTAGATGGCAAGCATTATGCAATAGCACAACATAAGTTTATTAAAGTGTTTCTTTTAACATGCTAAAATAAATTTCACATTTCCTTGGTAAACATTTCACAAATTTATTTATTATGGTCATCTAAACAACCCCTTTAATTTTTTTGCATATATTACCAAACTCCCTATATATATATATATATATATATATCACAGTCAGTAGTTCGTTTGCGAGTTTGCTAGCGTTACGCGAACGGTTATTTCCTGATTATTCTTCGTAATTTAATTTCGTTCTTGAACAATTTTATAAATTAATATTTAGAAAAAGAAGTTTTACTTCAGTCGTGTCGTCACTAAAGCACACTCGTTTTATAGAAATTCATTACCATAGAAAATTTTAAATTCTTGAACAACCCTAATATCAAGTTCTCAAATTTTTATTAAATGAACAGCCTGTATAAAATAGGTAAAAAAATCATATTCGTTCATCATAAGTATGTAGGTACTTTTTAAACTGAGTAAGCGGCATCGTCGCAAAGGCGCTGCCGATTTACATTAAAAATTGTTTATTGGAAATGTATCGATTACTGGATAAATATTCAAGCTACCGCTATTAAACCCACCTCTAAAAAGTGGTTGTTGAGTGGGATATTCTATAGTGTAGATGAGTTTTATGAACTACCTACACTGTAGAATGTCACACCAGGACTAACATAAATTAACGGACTGGAAGGAGTTTTATTATAATTAAATTATATAACTTATTGTGATTTTTAATGACTTGTAACTATGGAGTTATTAATAAAGTATTGTATTGTATATTTGTTTATATACAGTGTAAACTCTATATAACGACACTCAAGGGACTGAGCATATTTTGAGGTTATAGAGAGTTGTCGTTAAATGGAGAGAAGTAAAATCTGTATTAGAAAAAGAAAACGTTTATTTCTGAATTGTCTTGTTAAATAACACCTACAATAAAAATCTGTTTTAATTTTCTCTCCCGCCTCTATCGCGCGTATGATCAAAACTTTTTCGTCAATACACAGTGATTTTCTCTTACTAGCCATGTTTACAATTTGAAAGTTTGTGAGCTACTAAGAATATGACAACGTAGATAAAATCCATCACTTCTACTAACGACAGTCTGCAGCTACACGTGCAAGCAATCCCATTTTGTAAACAAAAGAACGGATTTCTTAGAAAGTTTGGTGTGTATGATGCCGACAGTAGAGTTTATTATGGTCTAGGATAATAAAACGACAAAAGGATATACACAGCTGCGCAGTTTTTACTAATTTGGCAACTTAAAAAGAACTTTTTATTACAAATTGTTGTCGTTATTGAGAGTGGGTGTAATGCTATAAAGAGTGTACCATTGTATGCAAGACAAGCTAAACCAACCAAAGCCGAATGATTTCGACGCTTTAGAGAGTTTGTCGTTAAAACGAGTGACGTTACATAGAGTTTACACTGCATATTATTAAGTGTATAATTTATCATTATGTCATAATATGATGGTTTTGTATTCCAGTGTCGTCAATATGCTTCGGGCTAGCGATGAGCCTGTCCAGCGGCAAGATTCTCCTGTTCACGCTATTTGTGGTGTTTGTGGATTTTATCGGCATGGGCATTATAGTCTCCACCATTATTTGGTAAGTTTATTACTAGCTTCCGCCCGCGTGGTTTCTCGTGTAGCCTTTTGTAGCCTTTGCCCCAATCGTATCATAATATATTGTGACGTGCATACGTTTTTGAAATTACTTCCATACTGGAACTCAAAAAACGAATGATAACTAAATCAGGAGGTACAGTTTGGTGTTGCAGCTACATATATATCATTTCCGTCCAAAATTTAAAGGATCAAAGAATTCGTTCCGCTAAGTGAGGAGTGTGACGCATCGTGCGCGGTGGAGGGGAAACCGCCGCCATTTTGAGGTCATTTTGCTGCGATTCGTGATTTCCATGTAGTATCCATGTAGTATGACCCGAAGGACCTCGTTTAAGTGTTCAAACATGATTATAACATACATAAAATAGCGTATTTTATATTTTGTATAGAAAATATTACGTGTCACGTACACGTATTCACGTACAACGCACGGCCGTGGCCATGACACACCCTCGTGGTTTGTCGAATTTTTTTTTTATTGAAAAATTACTTTTTCAAAACAAGCCGTAATAAAATTTATAATCGGAACCGCAAGCAGATTCAAATAAGCCGAAACACTAGTAGCCTACCATAATCCATTCAAAAGTTCCGTTGTCTAGCATCCGTCTCCATCATGAGACCACCTCCATGGTACCATATTATTGCATTGTCACCAAAGTTACATATGTATTCCAAATTTCAGCTCAATCGGTTGAGGGAAACGGGTTTAAAATTCAGTTGCAAGATTTCACACGGATAAACATACATGCATTGCAAGTTAATAAAAATCTTGTAATAAAAAGTAGCCTTCAGCCGAGTCATGACCTATATCTATACCAAATTTCAACGAAATCGGTTTAGTCGTGAAAACGTATCACACAGACAGATAGACGAAGTTCAGGATGATGGATCAGTGCAGTTCTTATGCCCCCAATATAGAATTAGAGTCACGCCAGCTCATCAGTAATTCGACGAGTGACCAGAATGTGTAAACCCCATATAATACTGATGATCACTTAAGTAATAGTACATTACTTATACAAGGGGCGTAAGCGATCAATTCGCAAGGGATTAGAAAGAATGGCGTAATAAAGAGGAGGCCTACACCCAACAGTGGGTGCAGACGGGCTGAGATGATGCTGAGGATGTAGCTTTTTGTTGCTTAAATAGTTTTTTTTTCTTTCGAAATGACTAATCTCGCTGTTGGCCTCTGAGGCCGTTGCAGCTTAACTGAACTTTTGGCGAGCGCAGAAGGCTTTAAGCCCTGTAAGTTTTGATGAGGCAACTAGCGCAAAGGCAACACTTAAGTACAAACCTCGGCTGGGGCTGTTGCCAGGGTGGGGATAGGAGAGAAGCGCCCGGGTACGTGCTTGTACCTCGTTTAGGCGGCGACTGAAGGGACACGTCGACCTCGCCGGCGAGGTCGGTGTATCTGTGAAGTGTTTGCACTGTCTAATGTAGATGAGTCAGAAATCTCTTCCGCATTAGCGGAGGTGATTTCGTCACCCGGGTCTCCGAGAACGTGTCTAGGACGACGGAGGGTTTTGTTCTGTTCGGACGGATCTATCGGATAGTCCGGAATGGTATGTACCAAAGGATTGGGATGATGAGCGGCAAGTTCATAATGTCGCTTGGAAGCGAGCTTGATGAACTTAAATAGAATATAAATACAGGTACTTGGCGAACAAATACATGCGGCGCGACCCGCTGGGGCCGGACGTGGAGTGGGGCTACGCGTTCGACGTGCACATCAACGCGTTCTTCCCGCCGCTATCCTTGCTGCACTGCTTCCACATCATACTCTTTATAAGTAAGTTTCTTTTTTATATTCCATTTTGTTTTAGATTTGCGTCGTTAGCGACGTTGTCAGTTCCGTAGTTACTCTCTTTTCAATAAAATAAATTATGAATATTGCTGGACATTTCACACAGCGTCATCTAGCCCCAAACTAAACAAACCTTGTACTAAATAACTGATTTTTTTTATACATTATACTTTATATTTACATTATGTATACTTACATTATATATTATTATTGCTTGCGTTTGACCACGATCTCGCCTGATGGTACCATATTTATATACATTTTTTTATAAACACATACTTGTAATATATAGAAAAACATCCAGACCAGGAACAAATATCTGTAGATCTTGCGAACGTTTATCCCGTGGCGGGAATCGAACCCGCTACCTCCTGCGTCTCAGCCGGCTAAGACCGGTTTTTTTAATAAAGGTATTTATTATTTTTTTAATATGGTTAAGTGTTGTATTTATTATAGTATATACTATATATTAGTATTTTACTCCAATGTCATTCTCTCTGCACGTACTCACCACTATAATCTAATATCTCTATCTTCAAAGGTTTGCTGGAAGAAAACTCTTATTAGGTTTAAGCTCGCCTTTGTACATGTCCATTTTGTAAACTATTTTTATCTGTAAATCTATTTGTGTACAATAAAGAATAAAAGGAATTAATAATTAATAAACAATTTGAATAATAATAATAATTATTATCAGCCCACTGTGTCCCACTGCTGGGCAAATGCCTTCCCCCATTCCATCCAGACACTTCTTTCAAGCGCTAAGATGGTCCAATCCGCTCGGAAATTAGTGAGCTTAAATAATAATAAAATCATTGTTGTTTGGTATATACAATTTTACTAAATAAGCACCCTTTAATATTCGAAATAACACGCGGGTGTTGTGTACCTACCTACACATTTACCAAATGGATATTATAATTATATTCTTATAGTCGTTCCTACTTTGATAGTTATAAAGAAACAGTATTTTTATACTCATACTCATTTATTCAAACCGTAGGGACACAATGGAACACTTGGTTACGTCAATAATAGTACTTACTTAATTACATGTCTTTATCTAAGTAGAGGTGCCAGAAACAGACAAGCATTTCATATATACCAATTTACATTTAAACATAAAAATACTGACTATTAACTTATAGACATCGACTGTCAATAAAAATGTGTGTATTAACATCGACTGTCACGATTTGCTAAGCAAAATCGGTAATAATGTTCCTTTTGAAATGAAACGATTTAATCCCATCATCACCACACACACGCAGTATTCAACTTAAAATCGTAATCATATTTAGAATAAAAATTTACTTGTATCGACTTGTTTTAAGCTGAAACGTTGTTCGGTTTGGTTTTGGAAGAGGGCGCTGACACTGCTACTCAGTTTTTTTAACTTTTGCAGCTGTCAACATTTTCATTTGTCTATTGTACTTTCTTTATGTTCCAATTAAATAATTCTGTATAATAAAAAAAAACAAATTATCTTCCTGTTGTTAGAACAAATTATAGGCAGAATTCATTTCTGTGGCGTCCAAGCGACAATTTTAATAAATTGTGCAATAGCAATGATTTCTATTTATTCAGCACGAGTGTCAAATCAGCTAGACAGCGATTGAGCAAAGACTTTTTTGTTGGCGGTAACGTTAGTATGGTTTAACGTACTAATTAGTAAATTGATATCGTATTAATATTTAGATAACAGTTTCACCGAGTGGTTGTTACAAAATATGTTCTTAACTGTTGCTAAAAAGTTTCATACGTGAAAACCTATAATCGGCTTTCTGTTTTGTATTAGTTAAGTTAATATTGCTGTTGGTTTTCCATAAAATAAACAAATATTAAGTAGTCATATGCAGCACTGAAAAGGGCCTTTTTTGTAGTATTACGTGCACCGTTCGGTATACATACGAGTATAGAGAGAATTAACCTCCGAAACCGTACAGGGTAGACCACATCCCTTGCGGTGACGGTCTTCCTTTTAGCGTGCTCGGTGTAGGTAACTGCGTCGCGGACCACGTTCTATAGGAAAACCTTCAGCACGCCGCGCGTCTCCTCGTAGATCAGACCGGAGATGCGCTTCACTCCACAGCGGCGCGCCAGACGACGGATGGCGGGCTTTGTGATACCCTGGATGTTGTCACGAAGCACTTTCCTGTGACTCTTATGCCGATCCAATGGGGGGGGGGGGGGGGGGGGGTCCTACGCCGCGCTTTCCAGCGCGTGGTGTCCACTCGAGAACCTTCCTTACGTTCTTATCAGCAATGTGTTCATTTCAGATCTCCTGGGTGAGAAAGGGTTCGTGTCATGTTTCGTGTCGAACACGTTCTGGCTCGCCGCATTCATCTATTACATGTACATCACCTTCCTGGGATACAGCAGTAAGTAACACACTATAATAATTGATCGATCGAAGCGAGATCTCTAAATCAACTTGGGTAAATCGTCTGATCAGGCAGGGTCGGACTGCGACTGCGTGAGAAATATAGCCGATTTAAGAAGTGATATCGTGAACTTACTTAAGGCGTGGAAGTTTGAAGAGTGACGACTTTTAGGTTTTTTTTAACAACTGTATCTCTACTGAAATGTAAAATATACACAAAAACATATTTTATTAAAATTGAACATATAATCTACCGCTTTGTTAAAATAGAAACGCGAATAATAATACTTTTCTCGATAAAAAAAAATCATAAAGTTGACACTAACTTGATATTTAAACGGTCGATACTAAGAGGTTTCTTCTTGAAATCATGTCAAATTTATACCAAAAGATAGAGCTTATTATTAACTAAGGAATTGTAAAAAAAACAATATATAACTCAGTTATTATTAATCTCTGTGAAAGAAAACTATCAAATAGTATTTTTATTTATAGTGTTATCCGAACACATGCGGAAAATTCCAAGATTTTTAAAATCATCTCAAAAGGTCCAAGCCTAGACGGGACTTGAACCCGCGACCTTCTCGTATCAAGAGAAAGGTCGCGGGTTCAAGTCCCGTCTAGGCTTGGAATTTTTGAGATGATTTTAAAAATCTTGAAAACTATCAAAATCTACTCGTTCAGGCGCTCGCGCCGAACGGCCAGTGCCCGTCGAGACGTCTTCGAGGTCGGACGCACGCCGTTTGTCTCCCAAAAATTCCCCCGCGTTTCAAATTAGTTCAGTGCAGATACGTTTAGATTGGCCTGAGGTAGCGTAAAATACCTAAAGTTCCGAAACAAGCCCGCCTTAAGGGCGCACTATACCTGAGGAGACGATAAATCGCTTATTGAGAAACAATGTTTATTCAACAAATTGTGTGCTTTCAATCTGTAATTCATATATGTTATAGTTAAGGATACGTGCTAGAACGCCTGTGTTGTGAAAACACGATTCCGTAAAATTTTCTCGATGGAAAAAATCCAAAGATGACTCCAAATTTATCTTAAAACCGTTCTTATGCGACGAATACTTCGATTTAGATCTTGAAACTTTATACAGTAATTCTACACAACATAAATAAGTGCACCTGTGTTTTAAATTTTCAAAATACCTTTTGAATTTACCATAAAATTATAATACCTAGGTTTTGCACTAATACGAAAATCATTCGCTTCGGACGCCCGGTCCGCGATTCAGTCTGACTCGGCTTTCAGGCGGGGTACCCGTGACGCTTGTCGCTCCAAACGATCACGTAATTCATAAGTAGAATTTAATATTAAGTTGGTTTTTTGTAAAGACGCAGTAATGAGAAATAAGCACAACAAGAAAATGAAGGGACTGAATGATAAAAAACCGGCATACATATGAACCACGGCGAGATAGGATGTGCAGCGACGCGCGGAGAAGCGGGGGTGAAATTCGAGTTTGGGCTGAGGTATAGTCAAATCTTAACTGTGTCACAAAAAGAGCATATGACGTCTATGCGTGAGGATATGTCGCAAATTAAAAATCAAATGAATGATATTCAGTCTACAACGGAATATCTGGTAACGGAGCATAGCAAGATAATAACTGAGATCAAAGATCTAAACCAACAAAAAGTCTTATCTGAGCAGAAAATTGAGATGTTGGAATACGATGTGAACGCTTTGAAAACCAGTGCTCCCACAAAGTTAATAGGCTCACTTCCCACAATCTCACGCGAAGACCATATTCAAGAAACAAATCGGCGTTGTATGTATGTTTGTTTGTCCGAGGATAACTTTCATAGCGTTGCTCCGATCATCGTGAAATTTGATAGGTAGGTAGTGATGGCACAATTTTGGTGATACTAAATGGGCTAAAAATTATTTAAAAAAAAAAGTGAGACGATTAGGTCAAGTGAGAAGTCAAATGAAAGGTCTTCATTGGTACATTTAGACTCCGTTTTATTTTTAGTAAAGTCCAGTTTTTGAATTATTTGCCATAATATATACTGAACTTTGGCAAAACTCACAGGGTACACCAGTGACCACACAGTGCTGTAATTTGGTATGTGTGTAGCGTAAGTAACACAAATAGGCAAAAGTCTGAAATCCAGAATAACTGTAATTTGTACCCCAAAAAAGTATAACCACAATACATGAACTCCCGTTACCTGTAATTTGGATGAAACTGTAGGTCAAGTAGGTTGGTTAATTATTTCGGCATCGTCAATAGGCGCCGCCAATTTACGTTAAAAAAAAATTATTGGAAATGTATCGATTACTGGATAAATAATCAAGCTATCGGTATTAAAATCACCTCTAAATATAGTTATTACTATTCCGGATGTGTGTTTTAAATTAATGTCGTACATAACTAAACAGTATATAATCCTTAACCATGCCAAAATTCACACACCTCTGTGCGCGCAATAAGTTATACAATAATTATAGTCTATTTAAAGTTCACTGCAAATTAATTAAACAAAGAAATGTCACTTTTCCATGAGTGCAAGGGGGAGGGAATGATTACCTCTCACTCGCTCTCGCGTATAAATTACATTTCTATCATTATTATAAACTAGCTGTTGCCCGGGATTTCGTACGCGTTACACTACTAAATGTGTAGGTAACCTAGAAATAAAGCTAAACTCGCTGTTGCAGCTTGACACCCCATTTTTATCCCTTGGAACCTGATTTATGGGATAAAAAATAGTCTATGTGTTAATCCAGGTTAGTCTACATACTAAATTTCATCGAAATCTGTTCAGACAATTGAAAATAAAGTTCAAAATTGGTTTAACCTAACTAGATCTCTACTGGAGACCACTAAATATTTTTACTTTAAATGGATATCTAGCTACTCTGTCTAACACACTGGTATATCCAACTGAGTTATTTGTAGTATAATTTATTGGTTTATTGTGTAACAGCAAATAAACATATATTTCTCTGACGACCTCCGTAGCGCAGTGGGCGAATAGCCGGCTGAGACGCAGGAGGCGGCGGGTTCGATTCCCGCCGCGGAACAAATGTTTGCATGATATTAGGTTGGAGAAAAAGTTTCTTCGCATATTTTAAGAAAATTCAAAAAAAAATTTAATATAGTTTATTTACATTTAACTAAAGTATGTAGGTACCATTTTGTTCGATAACTTTTTGCCATTTTGTAGGTAGGGACATGATCCCATTGATATAGAAATTTTGGGGCTTCTGATCAAAATACCGCGACAAGTAGTTTTGGCAGTCCTCTCGTGATGTTAACCTGACACTGCCTAAAAAATTCTGAAAAGACCGAAACAGGTGAAAATCTGAAGGTGCAAGGTCAGGACTATACGGCGGATGCATTAACACCTCCCAGACAAACTCTCTTAATTTTTGCTGAGTGGCTAAAATGTGTGAGGTATAGCGTTATCATGATGAAAAACCACACCCCTTCTGTTGATTAATTCCAGCCGCTTTCTCTCAACTTCTTGCTCAGTTGCCCGCAGTAGAGTTCAGAATCGATGGTCCTGCCTGGTGGTAACAGCTCATAATGAATAATGCCCTTCCAATCCCACCACACACACAGCATCGACTTGTTGCGAGTTGACCCGGGTTTCGCCACAGTCTGTGAAGCCTGACCGGCCTTTGACCACGACCTTTTTCGCACGTTCTTGTCGTACGTGATCCACTTTTCATCACCAGTTTTCAGCTTCCTCAAAAATGGTTCGGTTTCATTAAGTCGTAATAAAGAATCACAAATGAGTACACGGTTCATTAGGTTTCTTTCAGTGAGCTCGTGGGGTACCCACGCCAACATAAAGCGTTTTCTATCTATCTATCTACCAATATCGAGGTTTTTTGTGTATCCAGTTTTTTTTAAATGCGCCAAAACTGTTTTGTGGTCAATTCCCAGTTCTTCAGCTACGACGTAACTACTGATATCTTGCTCCACTTTTTCAAAAATGGCATCAATTTTATCCGTAATAGGTCGACCAGAGCGACGTGCATCTTTGACATCAAAATTTTCGGGATTGAAAATGCTTAAACCAAATTTGTGCTACTCTCACAGACACTGCACTAGGTCCATAAACATCGCAAATTTTTTTCGCGGCTATGTTGCATTTTTACCTTTTTTGTAGTAAAATTTTTGCAATGTATCGAATTTCTTCATTAGATTCACTCATCTTTACAGTACGAAAAACAAATAAAAATCACACATTTTCCTAATTTGAATTTATCTTCTTTAAAATTTAAACTTTGAATGATACCAAAACCAGCCAGATACAAATAGTATAGCCAAAGAGATTTTATTACAAGTTCATACATACTATAATGCGAAAAGACTTTATCCCCAACATATTATATAGATATTTGTTCCAAGTCTGGATGTTTTTCTATATATAATAAGTATTTTAAAAAAAGTATGTAAGTATTCTATCAGTTATCTGGTTTCCATAGTACAAGCTAAGCTTAGTTTGGGGCTAAATAGCGCTGCGTGAAATGTCCGGCAATATTTATTTTTATTTATTTAATTTTTTGTTGTTGTTACAGATCTACCGATGCTGCAGAACGCCCGCCTGTTCCTCTTCCCGCTGCCGATACTAGTGCTGTCATATCTAGCGACGCTACTCCTTAATCTCAACTTAAGCAACATGATGATATACTTCTATCAGTATCGGGTACTTTAATACGGACCTTACGCTAAAGGAAATTTACAAGGTCCAATTTATAATATTATTTTTCAAACTTACGCGATCACTGTACAATACTAATTTATGGCGGGTTCCTATAAACATCTGTAACCGGCTACGTCTCGTATTTCCTTGAAAAAGTGTCACAAACTTTTGACACGTTTTCAAGGAGAAACGAGTCGTAGCTGGTTAGCGACGAATATAGGTACCCGCCATTAAACGGGTATGTACCTTTAATATTTGTTATTCCGAAGTTTCGAGTGTGTTGCCGTGGTCGCGGGCGGACTGGAGTACTCGGAGCTACCGTCGAGAAGTGAAGTGAGAACTACCCTCACTTGCTCTTCAGAATTAGAAATGTCCTCGTTCATATTAAGACACAGTACACTAACCGATAAATACCCGTTTGAATCAGCTTATCGTATGCCGCGATTTTGTACGAATGTATACAATAATAATTAATTCTTATTATGTGATCTAATATTTTCACTTTATTTGAAAATTATACTCAGAAACAGTAGTTATTCCTTGATCAATATTTCGACAGGACGACATTACAATGTTGTATCATTTCGTTCTGTTGTATGTTGGTGTTAATTTGACAGGTGTCAAAGCCGACCTATATTTCCAAGATTTTACTTGATGGCCTCCGTGGCGCAGTGAGACACAGGAGGTTGCGGATTCGATTCTCGCCCTGGAATTGCACTCATTTATGAAATGACCCTGATTTTATTAGAATCCACTCAAGTTTTCAAAGACATGAAATCAAATTAATAAAATATAAAAGCTTTGTTCACTATGGATGTGTAATATTCAATAAGATTTACTATTGAATTTATTATTAACTAATTACCGATATTCGAATAGGGTACTGATTAATTGTAAATACTAGGCTAATTAATTAAAATGTTTATAATTCAAATAAAAGCATAATCTTAATTCGTATATTATTATTTCAATTAAATATAAGTTCCTACAAACTAAAATACTTAAATAATCACAAATAAACAATTATTACGGGACATAATGACGCAGCGTTTTATTGGTGTTACGGCCAACAATGACTCACCCTGATAGTGCAAGAATTGCACCGTAACATTATCTGTCGTAACACCGATAAAAAGTTACGAGATAAATCCCGTATTTAAAATAATGACTGAATCACAATAGTTTTATAAGTATATTTAAAATAATTTAATCATCATCTAATACAATCACTTCATCTGAAGAAATAGTAGGTTTAGGTCTGTCGTTGCTGAAAGGCAATGTTTTCTTAACGTCCGACTTTTTAGTTTGTTGTTTAGTCTTAGTTATGGTGAGAGAAGAGGGCAGTTTACTGATAGAAGCGTTGATTTCTTGCGCGCTAGGTTTGGGCAGGTGTTTCTGCCGCTCAGCCAATTTCTCCTGCAGTGTTTTACCGGGACTGACTTGCTGGTGCGGCATCGGGGGTTTCGTGTGGATAGCTGCGTTTACTGTGGACGTTGAAGACATATGCGCTTGCGTAGGTACGCTGCTAGTGTTTGTATGCGAGTGAGACGAGTGTGGAGCTCCGTACGAAGTCAGATTAGCGGTCAATGAAGCAGGCAAATTTGACAATACCGTCCCCATACTTGGCGCCAATGTCGTCTTTCCCATAGAAGAAGACTTTACCGTCGAGCTGGAGCTAGTAGGCTTTTGGATACCCATGTTTGAACCCATGTATAAAGATTTCTGCTGATTACTGATATTCGAAGCCGCGGATGATGACTTTGGCAGATTCTTAGGAAGTGATGTAGATTTGTGGAGACTAGACACAGATGAAGTTGGATTCGGCTTTGAGTTAGTCGAATGGGATTTGGTCGGCTTTGCTGGTTGAGCTGCTCTAGAAACAGTGGTCGTTTTCGGAGCCCGTTTCTGCTTTTTAGCCGGCGGAGGCAAGTAGGATGTCAACGTCTGGCCTAAAAATTGTCTGTAAAACTCCGCTTGAAATGAATTCTGTAGCGAGGTCTGTAACGAGGACTGGAGACTATTTTGAAGCGACGAGTATCCAGACAAAGCGGTAATATTGTTCAGATAGGACGAAAGAGACAAAGCAGCGGCAGCTTGCTGTGACATCATCGGATCGTTTAGCATTGGAAGGCAGGTTTGGAAGGCTGCAGCCATCTCGTGAGCTGACATTTTTGGAAGACTAGACAGGGAGGCCGAGCTCGACGGTACTAGCGGTTTAGGGTCTGGTTTCATCTGGCTACCCGTGTGTGCGTTAACTGCAGGAGCTTTCGCAGCTTCTGCAAAGGCTTGTTTACCCACCTGTTTCTTTTCCTGCTTCTGAGTTTTATCCATACTCGCGAGGGTCGCCTCGTATTTCAACTGCTGAATCACCCTCTGGCAATACTTCATGCTGAGATCAACAAGATTCATGTTCTCGGTGATAGGATCAGCGGTCACTAGTTTGAAACCTTCTACAAGTAAATTGGTGAACTGTTTCGAGTTTGGTTGCTTCTGAGCTCTTTGATAAGCTCTGTAGATATCCAGCATCAAACTTCTGAGGGCTTGTTGCTCTACATCATTGCTTTTCAAGTCTGCCTGCTGCCCGAATTTGATCAACTGTCCTTTGAGAGATTGTACACAGAGTGAGAATGCCTGTTGTGCTAACTCTTCCCTATCAGAGTCACGTAAATATTTCTTATCCTGTTCTGGTAACCTTTGCAGCTGCATGCTCAAATCCAACAAAGTTTTGTGATCATCGATCTCTTTAAGGATTGCCATCGTAAGGAGAACGGATCGACTCATGTGGAAAGCGAAGCCACCAGGTCTATCGACCTCTGTTAAAGGGATCTTCCAAATGTTGTTAAAAAAATTGTTTTGTTTCCTTTCGCTGAAAAGTCCTCCTAATTTTTGTCCAGATCTCGATGTGAAATTAGAGAGTAATAGATCTCGACACCTTTCTATATCCTTTCCCTTTTTGTAATAGAAGTGGTAATGGGCCACTCTATAAATTGCTTTATAGTGTGGCGGGAATCTACTAGCACAGTCTTCCAAAGAATCGAGACAGGCTGATACGATTTTCATAAGTTCTTCGTCGGTCAAAGGTTTAGTGTCATTCGAGTTGGCTGATGCTGTACTGGAATCACTACTACTTTCGGAAGATGAATCACTCGAACTTGAATCTGATGATGATGAAGATGAGCTACTTGAGTTGTCTTCTTTTTTGTCTGTTTCCGCCTCTATTTTTGATTCTGTGGACATTTTTTCCTCGATTTCCATTTTCTCTCCAGCTAGTTTGTCATTGTTTTCCAGTTGTTTAGCCTCTGGAGATGCATTGACTTCTTGTTTTTCAGTAAGTGTTTTAGATTCGTCAGGTGTATCTTTCTTTAGATCTTCAACAGGCTTGGTTAACTCAGTTTCAGTTGTTTCTTTAGGTACCTCAGTTGGTAAAGTCGGTGCTTCTTTAGGGGTAAGTCTCTCAGTATCGTAAGACGCCGATCTCCTTACTTTTGCAGCCGCTGCTTCCAGTTTTAGTCGTTTAGCCTCATGACTTTCCTCTTCTCCTGCATCGCTGATGGAGCGTTTTAAAATATTAGCGGCTTGCTGAACTGGTTCTTCAGTTTTTGTTTCAGGCGCTGAATTTTCTGTTTCTGGCACGCCTTCTTTTTTAGGTTTTTTCATAAACGGCCCATTCTTCCATTCTTCTATGTAAGTCGTGAAAACTTTCCCCACAGACATTGGTATGGGTTTATTTTCATGTTGTTCGATGTATTTGAGAATCGACGAATGTATTCTATAGTGCAGTTCTAAAACTTCAATGCATAAGTGTGTGGGTGAACTATAGTTAATTTTTAATGGATAAGTTGCGTTCGTTTCCTGCAAACTCTGCACTCCTTTCATATAGTAATCGAGGTAAACTTGAGGGGGTTTATTGCGCTTTTCAGCTACTTTTCCGAGCATGTAGTAATGGAGCCAAGAATCCTCATCTGGTTTTTCACCGTCGTGACTACTGTTTAGATCATTTAGTACCGTCATAAAACATTTTTGTGTCGTATCTAACATGTCTTCCTTTTGCTTTTCAAGAGATTCAAAGTCTTCCATGCTTAATGATTCGCTGGCTTGTTTTAAGAGCCGAGAGCAAAACGAATGAATAGTGTACACAAACATACCGTATTCTATCCACACATTACAATGCGTTGGGTCTAATTCCAGCGCTCGTCTGTAGCATCTGATTATTGCCTTTGCAGGTTTCAAAACATCTTTGTCGTTGTTAATATTTTTACAAGAAATCAATACTCTTTCTAAAATAACAGCTTTAGCTAGTGAAATGATAGCCCACGACTCTAAGCGGTGGCTGTTCACAATAACGTCTAAAATATTGTATTTAACAGCACTTTTACTCTCCTCTTTTTTGAAATAATAATCACCCAATAGGAAATAAATATCCCTCATTTTAAATGGTAACAGCAATGGGAAATTCGGTAATTTCTCTGCTGTCCCTTTTATATATTTTTCAACGTCAACGACGTATTTGTGCGGGTCGTGTTCTGCTGGAAGTAGCGCTAAGATACGATGGTACAAGACCTCTGTATCTTGCGAAATTCCAGGCTTTCCCTCTAACGTAGGAAGTTCTATAGGTCTGAATATTTCGTACACTTGCTGGGCCCTCTCCCAGTTCAAAGTATGTGGAGTAGCATTGTGATCTATTAGATATTTCCATTTGGTCTTTTTCCCTGGGTGTCCAAAGAGACAGTTTATACATTGCTCCATATACTGGTTGACCTGTTCTAGGCATTTCGACAGAGCTGGGGTTCGCAATCGAGGGACGACGGTGTCGAGAATAAAGTAAAGTAGTTTTGCATCGGATTTGCAACACCATTCTCTGTTTCCCAGCTGCTCATGCGCAACAAAGAGAACTAGTAATGGGTTAGGAACATCTTCAGGATCTTTATCTTTATCAACTCGCCCTCTTCCCTGATCCTCTTCTCTTTGCAATATATAATGCATAATGATCCATGGAATTACTGTGCCTAGTGGCATTTCTGTTGCATTTGTTTCTATCTGATGTCCAATAATTCTGATAAGATTTTCAAGGCCTTGGCTCAGTTCTTTTTGTGAAATTGTTTCTAAACAAGACAGCCCTTCTGAGGAGAGTATGTGTTCCATAGAGCAGAGAATTTTGACGACTGTCAGAGTCCACTTATCATATTCGGGTGTCCCAGTTGTGTACCGGAAGTAATGTTTCAGAGCTTCATGCAGGCAGATTAAGGACCATTTAAAGCAGCTGTCTACATTATCCAAAGCCCAGTAAGTGTCAAGAATCAGTGACATTTGTACAGCAAATTCTAGAGACATTTCTTCTTCTTGATTCCTAGCCATAGTCTTGCAATGTTCAAAGGAGTCTAACACGATAGCCAGAACTTCGTCATAGCTGCCCCTTTCAAACAAATCCATTACAGTTGACAGTTTTTTGTTTCTTTCCAAAAACTTAATGTTTGCTAAGATTTCGAATTCATTTATTACAGGTTTTAATGTAAAGTTGATGACTTCTAAGTTGTAATTATTGTGGTACTCTCCCATTGCTTCAAACTCACAAAGTAATTGATACAGGCAATCCAACCCTAATTCTTCATCTTTGTTCAAAATATGGATATGAAGTTTGACCCAAAGTTGTCTTAAAATCAGTTCTAAACATTCCACACCTGTGAAAATATGTGGCTTTAGATAAAGGGTTATCCCTATAGCTTCTATAGAAGGAAGCTCATGCCTGGGTTTTTCCTCTGATTTAAGTTTTTCATTAACAGAGAACTCTTCAACTAGAATGTTGACATTAGCATAGTGAATCAACTCTTCTCGATTCTGATCAGTGCAAGTAGGAACATCAATATGATTATTGTAGCACTTGTTTGCTTCAAGAAATATTTTTGATAAGCCATCAGGCCATTTTACTCTCCATTTACCAGCTAATAGACGCAAAAACTCCTTTAACATATCAATAATGTCTCTTTTACTTTCTGTGTATTTATTAATGAACTGCTTTACATCTTTTTGTTCATCTTCTGTGCCAAAATACTCTTCTTTATCTTTTTTCTCAGGTGGTGGTGCATTATCATTAAATAGTTTGTCTAAGTCTTCTGTATCTGGTGAGGTAGCTCTTTCTTGATTAGCCTTCTTTTCTACATCAGGAGTTAAACATGTAGGAACCATCATTCTCAAAGTATCATAGATGTTATCATTAAGACGGTCCTGCCTGTTGACTGGCTTCTTACGTCCAGACCTACGATTGGTACACCACCCCCATTGCTGGAGTGCCACAAGATCACTGCCTCGTCTTCTCACATTAGCTTTCTTCTTAGGTTCAGGTGGTACTTCTATGACTTCTGTTGTAGGCTCATTAGGAACAATTTCGATATCACTTTCAGCTTTTTCTGTATCAGTTGTAACTTTTTCTTTATCAGATAGGTTATTAGTCTCACTTTCTGTGTCTGGTATTGCAATACTTTTTTCAGTATCTGTGTTATCTTTTTCTTCTTTTGGGCTCTCTACTAGGTCAACTTCTTTAGGTTCTTCACAAACTTCCATGGGTTCTTCCTTCTCCAGCTTTTCAAACACAAGTTCAATGAAACATGCATGGCTGAAATAGTTTTCTGTCATGTTATGATGCATGTTCACTAAAGAATCACCTACGGAGAGCCAAGTGAAATCTGTAATTGGTTTTTTGAGTTTCAAATCAGGTAATTTATACTTGAACTGTTCTGCCCTTTGCTGTTCAAGGAATATCTTGTGGATATCATCAGCTTCTTTTATTAGTTTCGTAGCTTGATCCTCATCTATTTCCTCATCATCTTTCTCATTCCATTTGTAAATTGGATTAAGATACTCCATGAATTCTCTTATGTAAGGAAATGCAGTGTAAATGTGTTTTCTATAAGCCAGACCCCTCAAGTAGCCCGGATCAAGTAGTAATGTATCATGGATAATAGACATGCACTCTTCTTTATAGTCTAAGGCGAGTAGGAGAGTCACTATCTTATCTAGACTCGGCCAGTGACGCGGGTTTCGCTCGGCGCCTCTTTGAAACGCGTGTAAGGCCATTTCATATCGTTTTGCACGCATGCACAACTGCCCCAGTCGATGCCAGAGGTTTGTATCAGTGTCATCTAACTCAGCAGCAGAGCAGTAAGTCTCTATGGCGGCTTCAATCTCGCCCGACTCACTCAGCATATGAGCTAAGTTTTTGTAGCTCAAGTATTTCAAATTGAATAGGTCTTGAATAGGTCTTGCAACTTTCTCACCTGGACCCGGTTTCTTAAGATCGTAGAGCAGTTCCGTGTCCAGTAGATCCCGAAGGAGCTGAATGCTATCTTTCAAGTTGCCCTTTCGCTGGAGATCGAGTGCTTTTATGTATTGGTGCTGGGCTATTTGTTCCAACGCCTCCCGAGTAACCTCGTCTTCGGAACCACTTTCCTCCTCCAACTCCTCGTTCAGAGCTCCTATTTTAATCATTTTTTACGGTATTTAGACATAGATTCTACCGTTTCGCAGAAATAAAATACGAAAACAAAACTAATTTTCTCTCTGCCGAACGCCGACTACTCAGTGTTGCCAACACCTCAATCAAAAAAAGGCCGGTAACTTTGTTGAAAAAGGCAGTAATTGAAATAAAAAACGCTATTTAACTAAAAAATATGTATTAATGGTTTAAAGAACAAATAATGGACAGTCTTTACTTATTGGAGGGTAATGTGCCAATATACGAGATTGAATGAGACATACGACTCACATTATGATATTTAAAAAATATATAAAAAAAAATACTTTTGACGGATTTGAAATGCAACGCGTTGTTCGCCGGCGCCGGGCAGGTTTACATTGGCAAAAGTAGAAAGAATCGCGTAGCGCTCTAGAGGCACAGCCCACCCAGAGTTGCTAGATAGGAATTTCTAAAATTTACCAAGACTTTTTTTTTATTTTTATTAATTGTCAAATAATAATATTTTATTTATTTTATTAATGGCGGGTAAAGGCCACAAAAAGGCTAACGGCTGCCAAGGGCCGACATAATTTCTCAAAGGCCGATAATCGTGGGCCTAGGGGCCGGACTGGCAACTCTGCGACTACTACAACTCACTCTTTCTTTGTTTGTACTGTACTTTGTAGCGGTGACTGACCGAGGCGAGCCGACCGACCGACCGACAGAAAGACGACAGCCGTCAGCCGGACTGACTGACAGTGACATTATGATAAGACAGCTTTAATTCTCCCGTCGCGACAGACGCCTCAAAAGAGATCACCGCCCACCACGCCCTAGTTGAAGCCACGGTCGAAGATTTTCTGTCGCGCCCGATACCACCACTCAGCGGGGATGACTTCATCTCTCCAGCTTTAGCTGGACCGCCCTCCGTCTACCTAGGCGTAAAGCACCAGGCTGCGATGGACTTCCTAATTTAGCACTTCGACAGCTACCACGTAGAGGAATTACCGCCTTGGCCATGTTGTTTAATGGCATACTGAGAACTGGCCATTTTCCAAGCAGCTGGAAAGTGGGGAAGGCTATAATGCTTCCGAAGCCTGGTAAGGACCGACGCCTACCTGCAAGCTACCGGCCTGTAACTCTGTTCTCAACAACGTCAAAGTTGTTTGAGCGCCTGCTACTGCGGAGACTGGCTCCGTACATCGAATCCAGACCCGAACAGTTTGGTTTCCGTAGCCAGCAATCTACAACGCTCCAACTGACACGAATCCTTCACCATCTGGCCTGCGAATATAACGATAACAACGATGACATCCCAACCCTGGAGGTTCATCTCTTTCCTTGTGAGAAGGATGTCACCCTGGCACTCTTTGCAGATGACAGCGCCTTCTTCTCATCATCCTACAGCCCAGAGGACGCTGCCTCCCACATGCAACGCCTGCTTGACCTTTTGCCGGCGTGGTTAGACAAGTGCCGCGTGGCAGTGAACGTGGGGAAGACGGCTGCGCTCCATGTCACACGCCGACGAACCGTGCTCCCGCCACTGAAGCTGCAAGGCCAGGACATAGAATGAAAAACGTCCGTCCGGTACCTTGGCATCGACATTGATAGGTCGTTGAGGATGAATCCTCAGGTGGAGCACGCGTTACAACAAACGCGCGCCGCCAGAGCTATGCTCCGACCTGTCCTAACCTCGAGACTACCGCTGAGGACTAAGATGGGGGTTTACAAAACTTACATCCGCTCGTGGTTCACCTATGCAGCACCAGCTTGGTACGCGCTATGTTCCTCTACCAACAAAAAGAGGATAGAAGCCCAGCAAAGCATAGCTCTACGTGTCTGCACAGGAGCAGGACGCTACGTCAGGAACGACGTCATCGCCCGCGACTTGCAGATATCCAGCGTTAAGGTCTTTGTGGTAATGTTAGCGCGCCGTATGTACGATCGCACCGACAATTGCCGCCACGCTCACCTCAACGCCATTGCTCCGCTGCATGCACGGCCACCTGACATTCGAACTCCCTGGCGTCCATTACCGCGGGAACTCCTGTGCTCACCATCCTCTCCATAGCGTATACCACAAGAGGACCAACGTTCGCCAAAACATCGGCCACGTAACGTCTGAGAGGCCAAACTGCAAGCCAGGATGGCACTCCGGACACCACCCCGTGACTCAGAGATAGTCATCTCTGACGTTTAAGCCAGGGTTAAGCACGAAAGTCCGACCCTTACCCAAACTTCCCAATCAAAAATGGTCGAAGTGTTGAAGACTCATGATGGTAATTCTCTCTGAGGTTTGTTGGGCCCCAACTGGAAAAGGGTTGCCAGAGACAAATCACAATGTAAAATGCTGGAGGAGGCTTTTGCCATGACGCACACTGAACTGAGAATCTTAGTAAACACACACAAAAAAAAATTACAGCATACTCTGTACATCAAATAATGAATCCTGGGTCGTTTACAGGCTCGATTGCGTAGTACCTAGTCTGCTTGGTGACGCACAGTTATTGCGTTTGAGCTGTGCACTCTAGCGTTTGAGCTGTGCACTCTTATAGTATGTAGTTAGGTTGACAATGAACTTGCTAAAATAATCGTATTTTTCCGAAAATGTGGTTTTATGATTTTGTCAACGTCAACGGTCAAGTCATAATATGTCAGTCAGTAGAAAATAGAAAAATTTAAGGTTATAGTGTTTGTTGGTGTTGAAAAATTCTTACAGAAATAAAGAAATTTACTTAGAATAATTAATTACACAAACATGATTTCCCAAAAGCTTTTATCAAAGCGTTTCTTACCAGGGTTTATGCAGATCGCTGAAGCACACAGAAAACCCCGATGGCTGCCCGTAGCAAAAAGTAAAGTATTTCGTATACCAAAGCGGCCAGTAGTCAGTGAAGAAGAACGTCTGGAGCTGTTACGCCTAAACAATAACTACAAAACTCAGATGCGTGCGATCAGGAGGTTCTACTACGAGGAAATGATCCATGATAAGTCGACTAGAGAGAGTGCAAGCTCAGAGATGTCCTTGCGGCTGGAGGCTGAAGACTGGGAGAAGTGTGTTGAGCTGAACGAGCAGTGGAACAAGCAGGTAACATCAAAGGCACACCTCACATTTCACCTTTGCTGAATTAAATAGGCTTGTATGAGCTAGTGGCTAAACATGATGTCTGAGTTTTTAAGCTGCCCAAAGTGTCTCAGATGGGCTGGTCTCGTAGAACAAATGGAGCAAAACACCGAAGCGTTTCATATGAGGTAAATCTAATGACCAGAGACCCCATGGCAGACCTAAACTCTGTTTGCTGGATGGACATAAATGCGACTGGAATAGAGAAAATAACTTAACTTGGTCAAGGCCTACTTGCAACCCTAGATAAAAAGATAATTCTTGTTTAAACACCATAAATTAAATACAATTAAAAAGAATAACGAAAATCTATGTGATACAATTAATGACTGTAGTGCCTTAAATAATAATAAAAAGGCCTGTTTATGCTGTTGGGTTAATTTAGGCCCAAATGAAACCCAGCGTGGAGAAGCCCATGAGCTACCTGAAGGAGTAACTAATAAAGGAGAAAATTACAAAAATTTGAAACATTTCGGATACCAAGAAAAAAGATATAAACTTTTTAGAGAAACAGCAATGGTTTTCATTTGGACCACATGAAACCCGAAACTGTGTAGAACTCAATATGTCTTCCGTAGCACTTAGTTGGACAGTATTGATTGGACTAAAGTTAATACCAAGCTCTTTCCAGGTGGCTCTAGAACGAGAAGAAAGAAGGAAGGTAGAAGTTGCCGCCATTGAAGAGTATGCTCTTACTCGCATGGAGCAGAAGGAGGCATTTAACCAGGAGAAGATTCAGAAGGCTTCTATGGAGATTAGAAGGGAAAAGGTAAATTAAACATTCAGTGCATTATAAAAAGCACAGGCTTTTAATTGTGTTCCTGAGATGTTCAAGTATATAATTGCAACTCGCTCCACCCATTTACTTAGTTTATTTTTCTTTATGTACCTGATGTGATCTAAAGTAATTATAATTAATAGTCTGTTTATTTATTAATTTAACACACTACATCTATTATTACAGTCACCTAATAAGATAGAGTAACATATATATGTCAATTAATAATGAACTGTTGTGTCCCACTGCAGGTTAGTACCACCCACTGCACTTTAGTCTTATAATTTTAATACTAAAATTATAAGTTACTAAATAAAAAAAATATTTTTTTTTACTAGCCCATACTGTCCCACTGCTGGAGAAAGGCCTCCCCCTCTTCCTTCCACTTATCACGGTCTAGAGCCATATCCCGCCAGTCTCTTTGGAAGACGTCCAAGTCATTGCTGCAGCGCTTTCCGTCGTTAAGAGTCCATATGCTTGTCTTCTTGGCCCACCTATCGGGTTGCATACGGGAGACATGACCCGCCCAGTCCCATTTCAGCTTTGCAGCCTTGATGCCCACGTCAGCGACGCCGGTCTTCGAGCGCAGCCAGGAGTTTGGAATCCGGTCGATCCGCTTTACACCCTAAATGCTGCGCTCCATCGCTCTTTGGCTAACTCCTAGTTTGAACTTCTGAGACTCGGTCAGTTACCAAGACTAGGCACCATAGGTTAGGACAGGCAGAATACACAAAAAAAATATATTATTCTAAATTTAAATACCTGCGTAAATATCAAATGTAAAATGGCTACAGTGAGGAGATTAAACTCATGGAAAAACTTACAAAATCAGACTATCAAAGCATACTAGTCAACTGGCTGAAAAGCTCCTTGAATCAAATCAACAAAACCACCACAACATACTAGAACTGAGTGACAGAGTCTTGTTCCTCCAAATGTGTAATACTCAATGTAGTCCAGCACAATACGCCAATTATGCACTCCAAATATCTGCTTATAGTCAAAGGGCTAATCTATACTAATATTATAGAGGAAAGATTTGTATTTTTGTGTGTATGTTTGTAATGAATAAACTCAAAAACTACTGGTCCGATTTAAAAAATTCTTTCACCATTGGAAAGCTACATTCACCCTGAGTAACATAGGCTACTTTTTACCCAATTGCGCAAAGGAGGGTAATGTTTTTATTAAAAAACTACGCGTGCGAAGCTGCGGATTGGTCAGCTAGTTCTAGATAAACCAAAAAACAAATAGTATTTGTTCATTTGGATAAATATAATGCAATACTTATTATTATTTCAGGAACTATGCAAAACCTTTATTACACCGGAGACACTGGAGGCAGCCATTGACCAAGCCATTGAGAATCCCATTGACTACAATTTTGCTATAGACTTGAAGGGAAATCAGTACATTGGACGGGACACTCCTATTGTACCACCTAAAGATATTGAAAAACAAGCTGCAGTTTAATATGATGATTGTTTTGTAAATAGTAGGTAAATATATAAATTATTTGTTAAGAAAGCTTTCAGTTTTATTTGAGAATCTGAGTGATATACATATATCGTTGACTGTATCGAGCTACGTATAAAGGTGCCATGATGGCCGCTTACAGGCGAGCATCATCGTGTTACAGGCGCTCTGTGTCGGTTTCTCGGACAAACATCAAAGGGACGCTGGCCCATCAATGTATTTTTTTTAACTGGATAAATCTTCGTTTGACCACAATCTTACCTGATGGTTATCGATGATGCGGTCTAAGATGGAGCACGAAGATCTAGAAGAAACCTATTCACTCTTATCTTATAGAGGCCCGGATTGTATGTCTTTGTGCGCGCATTCACACGTTCGCCAATCACTCAGTGACGCAGACGAACGACGAGACGTTTCGGTTCATAGATCTGTAAACGAGTCTGCTATAAATAAAAACTGCTGCTCAATTTGTGTATGTTAGTATAGTTTGTTATATGCATATACCTATATATTAGTCTATTTTATAAGTATTTTAAGTATTAGGATTAAAACTATCATATTTTTAGTATAACTAAGAATATATGTGTACCTACCTAAATGTATGCTCCATAGTACATCGCACTCCGTATCTTCGTAAATTTCGCTCCATCCAAAGGTTGCCTGGAAGATATCGCTTTCAGCGATAAGGCCGCCCATTGTATTGCCTTATTCATTCTAGCGTAGTACTTATTTTTATATTATTTCTGTTTGTGCGGTAATTCAATAAAGAGTTATTATCTTATATCAATTTACCCCTGACACTATCGATAGTGTCACAGGAAAGAAACATTTCCTAACTATTGTTATTTAGTGCTGATTGTTCAGCTAACATGCTCTGAAATAGGCCCACCTCGAGCCGGTTGGCTTTGCAGCTCCAAATAGTTCCTCTCTCGTAGATGTACTTCGGGCTCATTCCTTTCCAAAAGAGACATTTCTTTAGACTAAGTGTACGCCCATACAAACTTTAATATAATATGACATTTTATCTATACTATAATATTATAAAGAGGAAAGATTTGTATTTTTGTGTGTATGTTTGTAATGAATAAACTCAAAAACTACTGGACCGATTAAAAAAATTCTTTCACTGTTGGGAAGCTACACTATCCTCGGGTGACATAGGCTACTTTTTGCCCAACTGCGCTGAAGGAGGGTAATGTTTTTATTGAAAAACTACGGGTGCGAAGCTGCGGATTGGTCAGCTAGTAAAGAATAAATAGACGCGTAAACGCGCAAAAGCGTTTATATGGCTTTCTCTCGGGTTTTCAGAAAAATTAAATATCTCTTAAACTACCCAAAAGAAATTGGTCGGAGTTCTACTCTGAGCTTGCAAATCTATCTATCTTTAACAAATATAAAAAGGCATGTCCGCACCTTGACCAAAATCCCATACTGTGCACATGTATCACAAGACGTCCATCTCGAACGGACAACAATACACAATGCACGATCGTGTGGACACATGGCCTAATCTGCGCTGGCCCATGATGGCTGATCGTGAAGAGGAGCCATAACAAGCCACTTTGGTCTCGGAGTAGACTGGAAAAAAATACTTTTCCACCAGATTCCAAAAAATAATCACTAGAACAAAAATAAATGTTTTAAATAATTTAATAGAAAATCTAAAACGAACTGGGTTCTAAACATCTCATTAGATATCACACGTAGCCGGCTTGCACAACGATCGCTTTACCTAATTAGCGACTAAACATGTTTAAATTTGACTTATTTAATAACTCTAAATCTTAGTGCAGGCATCGTTGCGCAACTCGCCCTTACAGTAAAAGATGTACTAATAATTAGTACTGTGCTACTTATAATCTAGTACACCATATTTTGTCTAGCATTATCGTAAACTTTCAAATCTGAGATGATGATTTTACAATAGGCGTCCTTTAAAAGATTACTTCCCGGTACTTTCAACTATTGTTTATACACGATGAAATTAAAATCACAGTTTTTTCAGAACAAACGAACGATGTTTAGACTACTACCGTTCTATAGCATCAAATCAAGGACTACTCCGTGAAGTCCGTGCATCAAATACATTTAACTAGGCGTTCTCAAATAATTCTTAAATTGCTTAAACTTTAACCGTGACATAAAGTTCACTGACCGCGGCGCGGTAGCGATACGACCGCACTACTATTATTTATTCTGTGACGAGTATTGTGTTGTATTAACGTTAATTGTAATGTTTATACTAACGGTTTAACTATAACTATAACGGTTTATAATAGTATAGTTATAAAATGTTTGTGTATGTATATATTAGTTAGTAAATTATAGTCTGAATAACGTTGTTCTGGAAAAAACAGTGATTTTAATTTCACCGTGTATGTTTATTAGTATTTCTCTACGCCGCGTATTCAAGTTATGTGTCTAGGAAGCTACGAGTACTCATTCATTAAAAAACATATTTTCCTAATGAGATACACATTAAGGGCCATGTTACCCGTTTTATGCGAATATTTCGAACAAGTCTGTGGCTCGGTTGATAAAGAGAGATAAACAAAAATAAATACACCAAAAGTTTGGTTCATCAAAACTTAAAAGTTCGAAAAAAAAATTTAAACATATCACATTCTTCAAATAAATTAATTTGTAACTCGCGTTCTCGTAAAATGAGCAATTGAGTGAACTATCTAACCCTGTTTTCACCCAAAAAACGAGTCGTAAAGTTTTTAACAAAAATAGCATTACAACAAAAATATTGTCTGAAATGCGTTTAAAAAAAATGTAGTATATTAATACAGTATTTCAAAAAAAATAACGAATAAAAACTGCGCAATTTTACGCTTCAAAAGATGTCGTTTATTCGAAAGTAGAAAGTTTATAAGTTAAAATTCACATGCTATAACAAAGTTCAACCTTTTATTTACATATAAAAAAAACTAGAAGTGTACTATTCATGAATTATTATAATATGATTTTTTTTAAATCACATATAAAATGATGAAACGCAACGCGGCCACTGGCAGTAGGAAAAGTTACATGTCTCTTAGAAATAAGGTGACCCTTTACAAAGCTTGCATTCGCCCCATCATGACTTACTCCTCAGTAGTATTAGCCCACTCTCGTCAAGTTGCTGCCATTCAATTAGTACAAAATCGTTTCTTGCGAAAAGCCACAGGCTCGCCTTGGTATTTTCGCAATAACGATCTGCATCGTGATTTGAAATTAGAGTCAATAGCTAAGTTCATCAAGCTCGCTTCCAAGCGACATTATGAACTTGCCACTCATCATCCGAATCCTTTGGTACATACCATTCCGGACTATTCGATTGAACCGTCCGAACACAGAAAAACCCTCCGTCGTCCGAGACACGTTCTCGGAGACCCGGATGACGAAATCACTTCCGCTAATGCGGGTGAGTCATCCACATTAGACAGAGCAAACACTCCACAAATATACCGACCTCGCCGGCGAGGTCGACGAGTCCCTTTAGTCGCCGCCTACACGAGGTACAAGCACGTACCCGGGCATTTCTTTCCTATCCCCGTCCCGGCAACAGCCCAAGCCGAGGTTCGTACCTAAGTTGTGACCATGCGCTAGTTGCCTCATCAAAAATAAAATTATAGGGCTGAGCGCCTTCTGCGCTCGCCAAAAGCTCGGTTAAGCTGCAACGGCCTCAGAGGCCAACAGCGAGATAAGTCCATTCGAAAAAAAAGGCCACTGGCAGTCTGCGCCGAGCGCTTTTGGAGGGAGGACGTGTCGCTCTTTGTCACGAGCACTATACATAGTTTTGTCATTATAGGGCTGACATAAACATAGTTTCAAAGAGAAAAAAACTATACATAGTTACGTATATATAATACTATAGGCAACAGCATTAAATTATAGCGCGACCGAGTGATTTGATCTGTATGGATACTTACAGATCTATAAAACTCATTGACATCATTGTTCTCCCAGATGCCCCCTCGTAGGGTAGAAATGTTTGGTATGATCGTATAGTGGGAGTTTCGGTGAGTTGGGAATAAATCCTAGTCCCCCTTTTGTCCCCCATTCGCTCCTATCCACCTCGTATCTCGGAAAGTATCAGACTTAGAGCATTAGCGCCAAAACTAATGTTGCTCAGGACATTTTTTTATATTCGAATCTAAAAAAAAATGATCTTTCATACAAAAAAAAATTGTCTCATACATATTTCTCATATTTTTGTGCAAATACCGTAGACCGTATATTTCGTTTGCCGTAACTTTCATACTGTTTTTGTAGGGAGCCAAACGGCTTGTCGGTACTGTGAAATTTATATTACTGTATTTTATTTATTGGTGGAGGGGCATGAGATAACTATATTTTCAAGTTTATGCGACATCCATCATCATCATCGTTTTGAGACGTCCCACAGTGAATCGTCTAGAACATGGTAGCTGGACAAAATTATTTTATGGGTTCACATGATCGCTACAGCCATAATAACATATACTGAATCATTTTTTTTGCGTTATGTGGTAAAATAAAAAAACTTAGTACGAAATAAAAATTTATTGAAAATAGAAGTCTAGAAGAATACATATTAACGAAATAATTTAAATTATATATCTACACAATTTAAAAAACTTAACTTAAATTACTTAACATAACATAACATATCATCACGCCTTATTCCCCGAAGGGGTGGCAGAGGTGTATTACTACACCCACTTTAAATTACTTAACTATAATAATATCTACTATTATAATAAATTACAAATAGAAATCGTCAGATGATTCATCATCGCTGTCACAGTTAGACGAATCAGGTACCACATAATCGTTCTCCTCACATAAAGTAACTTCACGTGGTACTTGATGTGTAGTAGGTATGGAAGGCGGAACTATCAAGCTTAGCACTTCTGCGGGCAATTTTTCAGGTCTTTTCTTAGGAATTTCCCTAAGCGAGTTGATTACAGGATCAGATGTTATCAGCAGCATATATAATAAATCTGTATTCGTGGCAATACGTGACTGTTTTCTGCTATGATGCTCTCGGAATCTACGACAGTCTTTGTTACGGGCTTCTTGAGCCTCCTCCGATAGCTGTCCGATTGGAACAATACAGCTTTGGATGACTTCTGTACTGTGTAATAAGATTTTATGCACAGTAACAGGCATATTATACCACGGATACAGACTAACGTAAAGAAATCGAGTCTCAGAGCAAACTTTTTCAAATTCTATGCAATTAATATCATACCCAGAAGATAATGTTCGAAGTAATATACACATTTTTTTAATTAAATTAACATCCAATCCTGTAATCTCACCGCTTAGTTCCGGATTCATAAAAAACCTACGTGCAGTGTTACCATCATTTGTGTTACCATAACCCGGTTTTGGTTTGTCTACAATAAGCCCCATCTGAGTTTTAAAATCTAACTTAATTTTCTCTGAACGTAACTTTACACTAATTTTATCGTCAGCGCCCCTAGCTTGCCACTTTTTTATATCCAAACGATAACTAATATGTAGTAAACACTCAAAACAACGTATCCATGCATGTAAAGTAGACAAACCAAAACCGTAATGTTCTTTATTAACGACTACGTCTTTTAAATCACCATTCATCATTGTCGGGGTAGCACCACATATATAACATTTTTGAGGGGAGCGTGTGTCAGTCAAAGCGTTACATACTTTTCCGTCTGTCATAGTCAGTAAGAGGTCATGTTTTATAGTAATTTCATATTCTTCAACATTACAAATAGTTGGAAGAAGCTGAGATATTTCTTCCAAGACTTTGTTGGTTTCGGCTTTGGTGAAAAAATAAATTTGATTGGTCGGCAATAGAGAGTTGACGAAGGCCGTGGATTTTGCCATATAATATGTTGGCCGTCACATAATTTCAAAGGAACTAATGAAAACATGAACAGGAATTCATCAGTAGCATTAGCATCTTCGAACCTTTGCTTATAGGTACTGTGGCCTGAACTGCCGTCACAGCCCCATTTGCTAATTAATGTAAGGGATGAATTAGAAGACACAACATTTCTTATAACATCACTTTGCGCTTCAATTAAACGATCAGCAGTTTTGTTTAAAATGCCTTGTAGATTAATTTCAGCGCGCGTTTCCGTCACAGAAATATACTCATCTAAAGGATAACACATTTTTTTAGACTTAACTACACTATGATAAGATGGAAATATCTGATGTCCCGCCTTCAATGACACCTTACGCGTCTGTTTGTAACTATGGCTGGTACACTTAGCATCAACATAATGAGCTAAAGCTTCATCACTGCTCAATTGACGACCACCACACGCAACATTGGTTGTTTTAGCTTTTGGAGAGTTGTCAGATATTTTATGAATTGAACTAGCTACATTTCTTCGACCAGATACTCGATTGGCTACTTCAGCGGCTATGGTTAACTCACTAGCACTTCGCGATTGCACTAAATCTTCAACCCTCCGTTTTTTGGTTTTGAATGACGATTCGTCAAATTCTTTTCTGGGTCTGCCTGTAGTCCGACTTGGTCCAGATGACGAAGACGCAGACGGGCGATGTACTTGAACTTCAAATTGTATTTCATTACCCTCTAACCAATCCTTATTGTTATTCAAAAACCTATTGAGGGTATTTTTCGATGCGGACCACTTTTCAGCAAATTTTGAAGAAATACTTGAAATTTTCGTACAAATATTCTTCTTTGAATCAAGAGTGACATCTGAACAGTTGATTTTGTTCAATACAAACTCTGTGAGCTTTGAATTACGGTCCTCTTTCTTGTGTTTACGCCATTCTTCAAAGAAATCGATTTTTGAAATCGAAATCACAACTTCTGAAAAAAATAATTAAAAAAAATGGGGTGAGTTGGGGTGGCAAAACTATATATCATTTTAAAGTTAAATATTGTGGCTATTACATACGTAAATAACGGCCTGGATATATTTGGATAAAAAAAGTTACACTCGATGAAAGTTACTAAATAGAAAAATTTACACGATATAAATGTCCATTTCTATAAAGCCTATAAACATCAACGTCAACAAGTTAAATGATCCCAATTTATGAAGAAATTTAAAGTACATACCTTCAAGTAGAAAATCCATAACACTCACAATAATATAAATAGCACAAGTGGTCATAAGATGTTGTCGTAAGCACTGCAAACTATCAACTGATTTATTTGCATAAATGCATTTTCCTTATTACCTCACTTTCCAGTACTATGGCGGTGTGCTACAAAGGGTAAGGCACGTGTTATACCTGGAATTCTGAGTTTTGAGGTGTGGTTAATGAGACAGGATTATGATTTAATCGATTCTAGGAATCGACTTTTGTCCAGCTGGCTAGTTCTAGGTAATTCACTGTGCGTCCCTTTGTTAGGTTTTGGAGGGGCATAAGGCAATTTTCTTAGTAAATTTTCATGTTTATGCGACATCCATCATCATCATTTTGAGACGTCTCATGTTTTTTTTAGATTTTGGAGGGGCATAAGGCAACTTTCTTAGTAAATTTTCAAGTATATGCGACATCTACAAGGATCACTTTGAAACGTCCAATATATTTTTTTTAGTTTTTGGAGGGGCGTAAGGCAACTTTCTTAGTAAATTTTCAAGTATATGCGACATCTACAAGGATCACTTTAAAACGCCCAATATTTTTTTTAGTTTTTGGAGGGGCGTAAGGCAACTTTCTTAGTAAATTTTAAAGTATATGCGACATCTATAAGGATAACTTTGAAACTTTATTCCTCAGCAAATTATCCAATTGATGTAAAACTTTGCAAACCGGTAGAACTAAAATAAAAATTCCAGACTATACTAAAAACGTTCTGATCTGATAATGGAGTCAGAAGCTGTTCCGTGGAACTCCTCCGCAAGTTGTCCGATTGAGGTCAAACTATGCATACCGGTAGAATTTAAATAAAAATACTTAACTATTTTAAAAACGCTCTGATCTGATGATGGAGTCAGGAGCTGTTCCATGAAACTCCTCAGCAAGTTGTCCGACTGAAATAAATCTTTGCACGTCGGTAGAACTAAAATGAATATTTTCGACTACACTAAAAACGCTCCGATCTGATGATGGAGTCAGGAGCTGTTCCATGGAACTCCTCAGCAAATTATCCAATTGATGTAAAACTTTGCACACCGGTAGAACTAAAATAAAAATTTTAGATTATACTAAAAACGTTTTGATCTGATGATGGAGTCAGGAGCTGTTCCGTGGAACTCCTCAGCAAGTTGTCCGATTGAGGTCAAACTATGCATACCGGTAGAATTTAAATAAAATACTTTACTATTTTAAAAACGCTCTGATCTGATGATGGAGTCAGGAGCTGTTCCATGGAACTCCTCAGCAAGTTGTCCAATTAAAGTAAAACTTTGCAAACCAGTAGAACTAAAATGAAAATTCTCAACTACACTAAAAACGCTCTGATCTGATGATGGAGTCAGGAGCTGTTCCATGGAACTCCTCAGCAAGTTGTCCGATTGCAGTGAAACTTTGCACACCAGTAGAACTAAATTGAAAATTCTTTACTATACTAAAAACGGTTTAATCTGATGATGGAGCCAGGAGCTGTTCCTTGGAACTCCTCAGAAAATTGTCTGGTTGAGCTGAAACTTTGCACACCGGTAAAATTCGAATGACATTACTTTAATTGATCGAGCAAAGCGAGATCTCTAAATCAACTTGGACAAATCGGCGCTGTATGTATGTTTGTCCGAGGATAGCTTTCGTAACGTTTAACCGATCATCGTGAAATTTAATACATAGGTAGGTAGTGATGGCACAATTTTGGTGTGACTAATGAGCTAAAAATGTTGGTGGCTTGTTGAGATATTGGGGTTCAAGTAGGGTAAAAGAAATTAAAATGAGGCTATCAGGTCAAGTGTGACGTCAAATGAAAGGTATTTATTAGTACTTTTAGACTCCGTTTATTTATTATTTTATTTTTCGTAATTTCTTTATAGTTTTTGAGTAATTTTACTAGCCATGATTTGTGTAGCTTTAGTGACACAAATATAGAGAAAATCTAGAAATCTAGAATAACTGCAAATTCTAATCTAAAAAGAGTACTGATTAACTCCCATTATTTGTAACGTGAATGCAACTGTAGGTCAAATTAGTTGGTTGTGAATTTCGTGGCACTATTATACTAGTGGTTCGCCCAGAACTGAGATTTCGCGAATCTCAACAAAAATAAAAAAAATATTATTCATAACCTTTGACTAATAAAATAGTATCACGAAATACACAATCAACTACTTTAACTACAGTATTATACAAATAACAAGTAACGGGAGTACATATTAATTCGTTATTTTTTTTTAGGGACAGAAATTGCAGTTATTTTGAATTTCAGACTTTTCTTTATATTTGTGTTACTAAAGCTACACAAATACCAAATTTCAGCATTGTGGGGTCACTGGTGTACCCTGTGAATTTCGTTTAAGTTTAGTTTTTATGACGCCTAATAACTCAAATACTACAAGGATGCAATAATAAAAACGGGGTCTAATATACTAATGTATCTTTCATTGGCTTTCACGGCCCATTGGACCTAATAATCTTATTTTTGTTGTTTTCCCCCTATTGAACTCCAATATCTCAACAACCCCCAAACATTTTTAGCTCACTTAGTCACACCAGGATTGTGCCAACACTACCTAACTATATATCAAATTTCACGATTATCGGATCAATGCTTCGAAACTTATCCTCGAACAAACAAACATACGTACATACGGCCTTTTGCTCAATTTTTTTGCTTGATTTGGAAATTTCGCTTCGCTCGATCAATTAGTCAAAGATTGTGAATATTATTTTTTTTTTGTTTTGTACTCGCACTCGCGAAATCTCAGTTCGGGGCGAACCACTAGTTATTTTACTTGTAGAAATCTTGTCAGACCATTATAATCTCGGAGTCTTCAAGTCCAGAGTGAACACGTTCTATCTAGGCAAGCTCGCTCCTTCTTCGACCTTACCATCAGATGAGTACCTAAGTGGTCAAGCGCTTAACAAATAAAATAAAAAAACTGTATAATACAAATGAAGATACGAAGATATACAATATACTATAAATAAACATTTTCATTCGATCGACATGACAAAGGATCAAAATTATTTGTCCTCTAATGAGGTGTATAGGTTCCGGGAGCCGCGCATTTACGAGTCGCGTGCCTGCCGGACTTCGTAAATACCTAAACTTGACAGCGGCAGATTTGGGAACGGATTCTTAAGGTTGTGTGTCAGCGTACCGAGTGTTGTGGGGTTGGCTAATCGAGATTTGTCACTGTACCCGACTGAGACCGCCTCTTGTTGGAATGTGATCCCATTGACACCTGGAAATTTAAAAAAAGGTTTAATTCCCTGTAAGGGATTACGAGTAGGGTTGCCAACCTTACTTTACGAAAATATGGTAAGTTAATGCAGCAAAAAGTCTAAAATTTGACGACGAACGCAGGCGCGAATAGAAAACAGAAGGCGTGACGGCAAAAAGTAAACCGCTTGCAAACATAAAATATAACCACAAGAAACAAAACGATTAAGTAACATACATTGCCTATAAGCCACAAACGTATCTGACTGAACCGGTTACGCAAACTGTATACAAATAAATAATATTTCTGGACATTTCACACAGAGCTATCTAGCCCTAAACTAAACAGAGCTTGTACTATGGGAACCAGATAACTGATAGAATACTTATATACTTCTTGTTTTTGTAAATACATACTTATAGTATATAGAGAAACAACCAGACCCGGAACAAATATCTGTAGATCATGCAAACATTTGTTCCGCAGCGGGAATCGAACCCGCTACCTCCTGCGTCTCAGCCGGCTATTCGCCCACTGCACCACGAAGGTCGTCGTAAATAAAAATAATAAATACTTTTTTTTATTTCCTAGCCACTGAAGCCAGAAATACGTAATTTCACAAAAACAAAGTTGGCAACCCTCCGAGCTCAACTCACCGAGCGTGTCGCAGTTCGGCTCTGTTGCGGTTGGAAACCGCGGCTCAAAAGCGGGTGTGGTGGTACAAGGCGTGGGACGGGCGGAGGATCAATATTCAATAGATTTATTTCAGACGTATATGTCCATATATGGTTAGTACTTATTGTAATTCTAGGGTGGGGGAAATAAGAGATCTGCACTGACATTCCGCATTGAGGTGTATTGTACATTCCCCCCCCCCCCCCCCCCCCCCCCAATTCTACTCTTACCTTTCTAGTCCTTCTACTCCCTATTGTTAATATGTACTACATTTGTTTATACAGTATTGTCTGTCTGAGTGAATCTTGACTTTGCCTTTGTTTTTATTGTGTGTGATGTCAAGTGGGTTCAAATTAATATATTTTCTTTCTTTCTTTATATTTAAGTTAGTAAAAATTTAAAAATAAAGAGCGGTGCGGTTGGCAACCGTCCCGCACAAATAGTTCTTAAATAAATAAATAATGCTAGACATTTCACACAACAAATGTGTCGATAGATGTCGCTACAACATTCGAGTTACTTTCACATGCATACTAATATTTTAAATTCGAATGTATCTCTCTTTGTGACATTTCACAACTAAACGGCTAGACCATTTTCAATTAAATTTGGTATCATCAACGCTTACTTAGTGACAATTATTTTAATATATAGATTAAGCACTTAACCGATGACGTGTATGTGTATTTAAGTGTGTGTATTGATATCTCTTCTATTTAATTTATTTTCTCGTTTTATGTGCCGTCTACCTTACCTGTTTATATATTCACCTCTTACCTTATCTGCGGAAACTTTTAATTGGCCTTCTTAGAATAAATAGCATATATTGTTGTTTATTTTCCACTCAAATACCTTTTCTGTAACCTAGCTGTAAGTTTTCCTAAAATTCTAAAAATAAAATAAATCCACAGCCCGACTTCACCCACTGCTGGGTATAGGCCTCTCCAAGTTTGTGCCATCCGCCACGATCCTGCGCTAGTCTCACCCACTGACGGCCCGCGACTCTAACGATGTCGTCCACCCATCTCGCTGCCGGACGTCCTACCCTTCTACAGCCATTCCTCGGCAACCATTCAGTTGCTACCCTGCTCCACCTGTCATCACCACGTCTTGCCAAGTGTCCCGCCCAAGACCATTTGAGCTCCATAACTCGATTCCCAACGTCATGAACCTTCGTTCTTCTACGGTTCTCGACGTTTGGAACTCGATCTAAGAATTTGATGCCGAGCATGGTACGCTCCATGGCTCTCTGTGCAACTCTTAACCTGTACTCAGCCTCCTGCGTGAGCGTCCATGTCTCGGCACCGCAAGTCATGGTGGTCAGAACACATTGGCTAAACAAGCGGGTCTTCAGACACTGTGGTAAATTTGGTATATAGACAGATTATAACTTGGTTTAAGACATGGGCTACTTACCACGCGTGCGAAGTCGCCGGCGGAAGCTATAAATTCATCTTCTTGAATATTTTCTCCCAGTCAGGTACGATATTGAGTTTGTGTGTCACTGGGCCGAGGGATATGAGGTTAGCTGATCGAGATTTGTCGTCGTACGATGCTGACACCACCTCTTGATGGAATGCTGCCTGAGTCCCCATCGATACCTGGATATACAAAACTATATATACAGCGTGTAATGTTATGTACGACATTAAATGACAACACGGGTAGGGTATCGTTGTAAAATATGGTTTTTGCAAAGATACTACAAAAAATTTTAAATTTTTAAACAAACTTTGTATCATGTCCTCAAAATATCAATGAAACAGCCTGTATAAAATAGATAAACAAATCATATTTATTCATCATGTAAGTAGGTACCTGTTAAACAGACTATGCGGCGTCGTCGCAAAGGCTCCGCCGATTTAATGTTTAAAAATTGTTTATTGCAAATGTATCGAAACGCATCACTAAAATCTGTAAATGCAACTATTTAAATTTTCGCGAACTATACTCATATCTTTAAACATGTTTCGAGTGTCTCGTGACCACGCCCGATGTTACTTGGCCGAAACGCCGAGGTTAGTCAAAATTATGATTTTGATATAAATATGTGCGCGAAAAGACCCGTTTTGTCTTAAAACATCTGTAAATACGATTCCAGATGTGTGTTTTAAATTAATGTCATACATAACAAAACAGGTTGTATGTACACACGGCTACACATCAAGCTATAAAGTTCCAGTATAAGCTGACCTCGCATTGTGTAGGCTTTTCGTAGAATGAGAGGTTAGCTTATACTGGATATGTATAGCTTGATGTGTAGCCGTGTGTACAAGGTCTTGCAATTTAAACAATTGACTATATAGTGAGAGGTTTCGGATAGTCCAATGTGACAGTTTACCTCAAACTCGGTGTCTCCAAGCTGCAGGGTGACGCGTCCGGAATGGTACACCCTCAGTTTGCCGATCTTACCCTCTTCCAAATCTGATAGACAGCAGCTTTTGTCAACCTGCAATTATATATACATATATATATTTATTTTCGCGAAGGTCTGTTAATGTCTGCAAAATTGAGCGTCGACGCACGGCACTAGCAAGTCGACATTACTATCACATCGGCTCGTTACTTTTTAGTAGATTATATACACACCTAAATAACCGCCCCCTTTATTTAAATGCAAAATTAAATGCACGGAATGGCTCCAATCACTGTCCTACAATGAAACGGAACAACTCTTGGTTGTCTCTTAGGTAGCCTAGCACACACTACATACGCGTAGGTATACAAACGCACACATAGCGCACGCACCCCCAAAGACACCCTCACACAAACACAAACACGCACACACACACACTTACAGGCATAGGCTCATTAATATATACATACACATACACACTGTATGTGTAACTAATGTACCTTGATTGGGACCTACTGTTATATTTCCCGGGGGAGGGCGTTGATGTCTGCGACACAGTTTTAGGCTCGGACCATATTGCATCCGGGCTCGTCAGGGACCGTTTTTTAACGGCCCCAGACCAATTCGCCGCACAACCTAACATTTGAATTTTTCCTGCATCGACTGCACGCGATCCGAGGCCATCCGACTTCGATTTTTTCATCCCGTCGTCGAGATTTTACCACTGCACTTCTCGACAACGTATTCTCATCCACATATCATCAACAATTGGGTATCACGCACCACATGCTTCACGCGATCTTTTCTGCCCCACACTTGCAAGATGTGGAATGAGCTACCATCTGAGGTTTTCCCATTAGGCTACGACATGGCACGCTTCAAGAGAAATGTTAAGAGGTTTCTACAGTGTAGAGAACGCATCGACAATACCCCGGGTGTTGCCGGTGTCACTAGGCGACGGTGACCGCTTACCATCAGGTGGGCCGTAAGCCTGTTTCCCCACAAAGAACTAAAAAAAAAAAATCCTGGAAACAACCAGGACATGCTCCAGATTCGCAGGATCGGGGAGACCCGTTTGCCATATAGTCCGAGCCTAATTGTTCTGCAGATATCATAGTTTTTCACATTATTTGTACCATGCATTGTTTAAGTTCCAAATAAAGAATTTTATGATTTATGACTTGTGAGATCAAAAATAACAGTATAAACAACAAATTTCTGCAAATTATTAAACAAATAAAATATTAAATACCAATTTTGAGGAATTATTAATTTAACATATAGAACAAAAGTAACCTTTGCAACTAATGGCGGGTTCCTATTTCCGTCGGTAACCAGCTACGACTCGTTTCTTCTTGTAAACCAGTCAAAAGTTTGACACTAGTTTGACACTTTTTCAAGGAGGTACGAGGCGTAGTCGTTTACCGACGGATATAGGAACCCGCCATAAATGGAACTAAATGTAGGCCCAGAACGACTACCTACTGATGAAGTCATTTGTGAAAGCAATATGCTATTAAAAGAGTGAACCGATTTTGCGTTTTGAACTGGTGGGGGTAGATTATTCCAGCATTTCGTGGCAGCACGCTCGCTCTGGAAATCCATGGAGTCCATGTTCAGCAGTGGACGGCCAGCGCTTGATACGATGAACTCCCAAACAGATATTAAACTTACCGGTTTCTTTTCCTCTTCCGCCCCCTCCCCGGAGGAGGTGGAGGGTGCATTAGCGTCCTTCTTACGGGGAGGGTCATCATCACTACTGCCGGCCTGTCCTGGGAGGGACTGAGGGAACTGGAATTTAAAAATGTTCATTCAATCAATCAAGAAAATTTTGAGTTTATTTTTGCAGTTTAAGTTGTTTTTGGTTATTCATTCTTAATTGATTAACGGTCCATCCGCGACCACGGCTGTTGCTACACAATCGAAACGTCGGGATAACAGACAGCCCCGGATCTAGGGGGCGGCAAACCTGGGCTCTTGCCCCGGGCGGTATAGCTTTCCAGGGTCCCCGATCAGGGGACGCCAAATTCTTCAATAAAAAAATTCTGAAAAAACTTGTTTTAAAAAGCGCTTGACATCCAGCGCACGTCGTACCTACTATCGATTATTCCACGTGCGTGGTCCATCTACCTGGCTGTTTGGAACGCTTTTAACTTTGACACCCCCCTCCCCCTCTCAAACGCTGGAGGAGAGAGGGCGCCACATCAAGTTTCCGCCCCGGTTAGGAAAAATGCTAGATCCAGGGTTGATAATATATATTTTTTTTATCTAGCCTATGCTGTCCCACTGCTGGGCAAAGGCCTACCCCTCATCACTCCACTTTTCTCGATCTTGTACCAAATCCCGCCAGTCCCTATAAAAAGTGTCCAAATCATCGCGCCACCGCTTCTTAGGCCTTCCACAGTGTCGCTTAGCATCCACAGGGATCCATCCAGTTACGACCTTAGCCCACCTATTTGGCTGCATGCGGGAGACATGACCCGCCCCATCCCACTTCAACTTGGCAGCCTTGATACCGACGTTAGCGATGCCGATTCTTGAGCGCAGCGAGGTGTTCCGAATCCTGTCTATTCTCTTGAGTCTTGACACCCAAAATGCTGCGCTCCATCGCTCTTTGGCAAACCCCGAGCCTGGACTTCTGAGATTCAGTCAGTGACCAAGACTGGGCACCGTTGGTTAGGACAGGCAGAATACACATGTCGATGAGTTGACGTTTTAGTGATAGTGGAAGGTCGCCTTTAAATATAAATATTGCTGGAGATTTCATACAGCGCTATCTAGCCCCAAACTAAGCAGAGCTTGTATTATGGGAACCAGATAACTGATAGAATACTTATATACATACTTAATTTTTTTTTTCGTAAATACCTACTTATAATATATAGAAAACACCCAGACAAGGAACAAACATTTTTAGAACGTGCATACATTTGTTCCGCCGCGGGAATCGAACCCGCTACCTCCTGCGTCTCAGCTGGCTACTCGCCCACTGCGCCACGGAGGTCGATAAAAAAGGGCACACGCGATAAATATTCGTTTTAATGAGTAATTAAGTTGATATTTGTTATACCTGTAACAGCATCAGCTTAGTGTCTTCGCTCTTCAGTAGATGCACGATGTCGGGGGTGTCGCACGTATCCGGCTTCACGTCAGGCATGGCGCTTATCACACCTGACAAATAATTATAACTATTTAGGCCAATCTTTGATCAGTGTGCGTTAACAGTGTTGACGTGTAGCACAGAAGCGTGCGGTCTCTCACTATGGGCCTCGTAAGAAGGCTCGCGGTCGCTGCTGCCTTCAAAATTGCTGCTATGAAGCTGGGCATCCTAGCTAAGGTTCGGCGGTACTTCTCACCGGGACAGCTGCTCAGTCTCTACAAAGCACAAGTCCGCTCATGTATGGAGTACTGCTGCCATCTCTGGGATGGCTCGTCCTTGATTCCATTGAGCGACGTGCTGCTAGACTCATTGGTGATGACGCACTAGTGAAAGCCAATTTACAAAGTCTAGAGTACAGACGCCGAGTTGCCAGACTTTCAGTTTTTTACAAGATACATTTTGGTGAATGTGCGCAGGATCTTCATGACCTTATCCCTCCTTCCCCTTCCACCACCGGACAAGCAGAGGTACCGAGAAGTACCACCCATGCCTGGTCGGCATACCACCTTGCCGTACCAAACGATTTGCTTCAACTTTTTTTGTCAGCACAAGTAAGGAGTGGAACTCACTTCCGGCGTATGTTTTTCCAAACCAGTATAATCTTGGAGTCTTCAAGTCCAGAGTGAATAGGTTCTTTCTAGGCAAGCGTGCTCCATCTTCGATCACACCATCACTTACCATCAGGTGAGGTAGTGGTCAAGCGCTTGACTATCATCAATAAAAAAAAATCCGATTCGATATTCCGAAACAGAATTCTGACTGTATGTGACAGGCCTCATCAACATAATTATCATATCAGCCAAAGGTCTGCTGAACATTGGTCTCCTCCATAGATTTCCAGAGCGACCGATCTAGTGCGACCTACACCCAACGACTCCCAGGGCGACGTCCGACGTTGCACTTTACAGTGAGAGTCGAATGGAGAACTCGAGAACCTTTCTCGTCGTATCCTATTACATATTTAAAACGGTAAGTTTCGGGTATAGTTTCTTATCATTCTGCCGCCCGCGGCTTCGCACGCGTGGTTAGTAAATAATAACATTACCCTACTTCTGCACAGTCGAAAAAGAAGGTGCCTATGTCCCCAATCCTATGGTCATAATCTATCTGTATACCAAATTACATTGAAATCGATCCCGCAGTTAAGTCGTGAAAACATAACAAACAGACAGAGAGAGAACTACTTTCGAATAACACTAATATTATAAATGGGAAAGTTTGGATGATTATTTATTTGTTTGTTACTCAATCACGTCGTAACAGTTGAACCGATTTCGATGAAAATTGGTATGTACGTAGACTATAACCTGGATTATCCACATAGGCTACTTTTCATTCCATTAATCAAGTACCATGGAATAAAAATGTGGTATCAAAGTTTCTATTAAATTAAATTAATGTGACATATCATCATCATCATCATCCACAGCCCAACTTCACCCACTGCTGGGTATAGGCCTCTCCAAGTTTATGCCATCCGCCCCGATCCTGCGCTAGTCTCACCCATTGACGGCCCGCGACTCTAACGATGTCGTCCACCCATCTCGCTGCCGGACGTCCAACCCTTCTACAGCCATTCCTCGGCCACCATTCAGTTGCTACCCTGCTCCACCTGTCATCACCACGTCTTGCCAAGCGTCCCGCCCAAGACCATTTGAGCTCCATAACTCGATTTCCAACATCATGAACCTTCGTTCTTCTACGGATCTCGACGTTTGGAACTCGATCTAAGAGTTTGATGCCGAGCATGGTACGCTCCACGGCTCTCTGTGCAACTCTTAACCTGTACACAGCCTCCTGCGTCAGCGTCCATGTCTCGGCACCGTAAGTCATGGTGGGCAGAACACATTGCATAAATAAGCGGGTCTTCAGACTCTGTGGAGTTTTAGGCGACTTAAGGATGTCCAGCTTGCAAATTAATTTAATTTAATAGAAACTTTGAGATAAATTAGCACACACAAGCTTCCGCCCGCGGCTTCGCACGCGTGGTTTGTCAATAGAAAGTAGCCTATGTGTTAATCCAGGTTATAATCTACGTACATACCAAATTTCATTAAAATCCATTCAGTAGTTTTTGCGTGAAAGAGTAACAAACATCCACACATACATCCATACAAACTTTCGCGTTTATAATATTAGTGGGAAATAGTTAGTGTAGCGTGTACGAAGTCGCGGGCAACAGCTAGTTCATATTATTAGTAAAAATAAAATAAGTAAAAAAAACGACTGAAGTAAAACTTCTTTTTCAAAATATTAATTTATAAAAATGTTCAATTACAAAATTGTCCACACGTCTGTAGGTCGATCAGTCTATGTTCATTCTGGACAGACGCAACTCGCACTCGCACATTAACGTTTAAAAATATACGAAACGTAACTCTCTCTCTCTCTTTCTATCTTCACTAACTTATCCCTCTCAACTTCCGTTCGCACTTTTCGTAACGTATTCACCAGCTTACTCCCCAAGTCAAGCGTACATAAAGAAGTTTAACTTCAATAAAATAAAGTTTGAATGATTTCGTTATTATTAGTTCGAGCTGCAGGTAAGTTAGAGTAGGATTTCTTACTGGGTTCATCTTCATCCATAGGCTCTTCCTTCACAAGGACCTCTTGTTTCACCTTCACCTGTCTGTGGAAGCCTCCTAAAACATGAACATGCTGTCAATCACACAAATCAATCTAAAATTCTAAATGTCAATGAGGGCTATTCATTTTCGTCCTAAAAAACCCACCAACCACAGAACACTATTACTCACAAGCAACCAACCAACCAGCTGTCATGTCGCTTTTGACAGGGAGGCTCACTGTGATATCGGTTTAGAGCAAGGATGTTATTAGCGCAAAATAGCGGATGTAATGACGTCATCAATGACGATTCACGGGACATCGTTGTTGCGCACACGGTGACTCGGAACGCTTGTTAGCGCGATGATATCGATTTTAGCGTGATTCGGAATGTAGCAAGGGTAGAGCGAGATTGTCTTTCAGCGCCCTTTAGTCGACGCGTTCACTTCAAGTTAATTCTACTTTGGTCAGATTTAGCTTTCAAATAAAACCGGCAAGTGCGAGTCCGACTCGTGTACGAAGGGTTCCGTACCATTATCTATAAAAACGGCAAAAAAATCATGTCTGTTGTATGGGAGCCCCACCTAAATATTTATTTTATTCAATAGTACAATTTTATTAATTTACCTTATTTTGGGGTTGGTGCCGATTATGCTAGTCCTCTAGATTAAATGGACATACAACTTAGAGGACTATCTTAATTAGCGTCACCTATGTACATATGTATGGGGACACCCTTTAATTTTCAACTTTTATTCTTTTTTGGATTTTTTTTCCTTTATTTGTGCTGCTTTTTGCTTTTAGCCAAATTTCGTGATTCTATGTCAACGGGAACTACCATATAGGTTTTCGACCCAAAACCTATAGGGTACTTCCAGTTGACCTAGAATTGTCAATTTTGGTTAAAAGCAAGGTCTTACAGCGCAAGTAAAAGGAAAATTCCGAAAAATAAAACAACAAAAAATTAGGAAAATTTTGGTACTTACAAGTTTTCGCGAAAGTCTAAATTTGCCCATATCTTTTTATCGTGTTGACCGAATAGGGGCTATAGACCTCAGTATCTGGTATACATTTCAACATGCTAACTTGCTAGGTCCAACCGTTCCTGACAAAATCGGTGGTGAGAAGAAAGAGAGTGATCTTATAAGGGTTCCTTTTTTTACTTTTTGAGATACGAAACCCTAAAAAATTTATTTAGATTTTAAAAAGTCTGTAGATCTACGGATTTATCTAGAGGCAATCTACGGATTCTTCAGCGTCACCCAACGGATTTTTAAAAATCTGATCTGGCAACACAACACTGCTCCCGCCTCTCAAAAGGCGCCATCTAAATGTTATTTTGCGCGGGAAATTATTTTTCGCATTTGGCTTTTTGGCGCCCTTTGCCATCTGGCGCCTAGAGCGACCGCTCCTCTCGCTCTACCCCAGGGCCGGCGCTGCGCTGGTAAACAATTTTATATTTCAAGTTCCTCGTAAAATAATGATAACACGGCAATTCACATTGACAATTCACTTTCCTTTGATAACAGCTTATGACAGAGCAGCGCCATCTGTTAGCCGTTATAAAAGCAATGCTGTGAAAACCCCTCATTGTTAGGGTCTTGTCACAATATCGATTTGCGAACGGTTATATATACATTAAGTAAATAGTACAGAAGGTAAGCTTTGGCGAGACGTAGGTAAATCATGTTTTGTGTGACATTTGTTAGCTGGTTGTGAATTGACTTGCGATATTTTACGTAGAAAACAAATGCATGATAATAATCGGTTACCGAAATATGATAACCTCCGTGGCACAGTGGCCGAATAACCAGCTGAGATGTAGGAGGTTGCGGGTTCGATTTCCGCCGCACGTCATCGTTAGAAGATCTGCAGGCTGTGACGTCACGCACTCTGCCAGGCATTGTACATATTGTGTACCATACGTACCATCGTCCATTGGTAATTTGATAGGAGCATCGCATTCCCTCGCCTTCTTAAAGTCGTAGCTCTCCTCCTCCAGGCTTCCTGCTTCTCCCATCACATTCTTTATCTTCTGTTCCTCGAGCTCTTTGTCTATCTGCCACCATTATCACAGGCCATAAAGTAAGAATAAGGGCCGATGCTGACGCATGGCATGGTATAGGATGTTTGTAGGTGGAAGTGATTTTGAATCTTATTTTGACATCGTTTGCAGTGACGTTTCGTTAATATCACAAGGAGACCGCGGGATCCCGCAGCAGGCCGAGACATACCGGCTGCGTAGGATCCCGAAATGTGAGTTCTAAGGGTTATGATTCAAAATCATTTATGCATACAAAAATCCTTTAGCATCTCTTGCAGTAAGTCAGTGCTAACTCTTCTCAATTATCCATACTACATATTATTCATACATACATATATATTATTCATACATACATACATACATACATATTATTCGAAAGTACCTAACTCTTTTTTAACCCACTTCAAAAAAGGAGGAGGTTCTCAATTCGATTTTTTTTATCTTTGTTACCTCAGAACTTTCGACTGGGTGAACCAATGATTCTTTTTTTTATTTAAAAGCTGGTGCTTCCCGTGTGGTCCCATTTCCATTTGGTCCAGTTCTGACAATGGCATCCATGAGAAAACCATATAAGTCTTAAATTTGTTTCATTTTTATGATATGTTGTTACCGATTTGGAAAATTCTTTTATTATTTGAAAGGATATACTTTCAGATTGGTCCCATACATATTTCATCGAAATTTGTCTAGTAGTTTGGTTTTTACTGTTATCTGAAGTCGGTTATATTTTTGTTAAAAAGTTAATAAATAAATAAATAAATATGGCTGGACATTTCACACAGTGCTATCTATCCCCAAACTAAGCAGAGCTTGTACTATGGGAACCAGATAACTGATAGAATACTTATATACTTTTTTTCTAAATACATACTAATAATATATAGAAAAACATCCAGACCCGGAACAAATATATGTAGATCATGTAAAAATTTGTTCCGTGGCGGAAATCAAACCCACTACCTCCTGCGTTTCAGCCGGCTATTCGCCCACTGCGCCACGGAGGTCGTTAATTGTTTTTAATTCTATTTTTTATGGAACCTGCGTCGTTCTTTACGACGATGTCAGTTCCATAATTCGTCTACAGAAATAACCACAAAACATCCTCCTTCAGCAGGTCGTATGTGGACCAGTAGAGCATGCTAGCTGAGTCAGATGTTTGTTCAGCTAACACACTCTGAAACAGACCCACATCGACCTGGTTGACTTTTAGCGCTCTGTACAACTCCTCTCTCATAGACTGACTCCAGATACACTCTGTTAAAAGGTATACATCTTCTATTACCCCACAAGCATTAAAATTTCCTATCTATCTCTTTCATTAAAAATTTAAAGCTATTTAAAGGCATATGTCCAGAGCGCAATCTATGGGCGATTACAATCCACGAAAGTTACTATCTGTTACATTTTCACAACTAACAGCTGGACAGATTTAAAGATTAAATATGTTTTCATAAACAAAACTGACAATCTGTATCGACAAAATAAAATTTAATCAAAAAAAAATTTTCATTTTTGATGTACAAAAATTGGTAAATTGCATCAATTTTATATGACTAAATCATCATCATAACAGCCATAGGATGTCCAACTGCTGAACATAAACTTCCTGCCCCTTCTCTTGTGCTGCCTGGACTTCATGGCTCTTCTTGATAAATCCTATACAAACCGAATCTAAGCGCTACACAGAAACAATCTTCGCATTATAGTCAGAGCCCTGACTGGACAGTGTTGGCTTAATAACCACATGTTCAAGCTAGGGCTATGCGATACACAAACCTGCAGATTATGTAATGATGCGGCAGAATCGCCCCTACATCTGTTAGGCGAGTGTGCTCTACTAATGCGCAAACGTAGCATTCATCTGGACAAACACATTCTTAGCTCGAAGGAGCTAACAGCTATCACCCCTAAGAATATTCTAGTTTTAGCAGCTCGAGGGCTTACAACTAATTAGGGGCGACATATAAGAAACAAGGGGCGATCACAATATGCCTCGTGGCCGCAGTAAAACTATAGCCTATCTCTATATATAAAAATGAATCCCTATTTCCCTTGGTCACGCATAACTCAACAACGCCTGGACCGATTTCGCTAATTCTTTTTTTGTTGTATTTCTTATTGTCAGGAGAAGGTTCTTATTAAAGAAAAAATTAAGAAAATTGCGCGCAAAATTAGAAAATTTAAGAATACTTAACCACCGTATAAAATTATTTATAATCTAACCTTAGCGCTTTTATAATGTAACCTTATGACGTTTGACATAGAATTGACAGAATGCGTGCTGCAAATATCGTCAAAGAGGATGTAAAAAAAATGAATATCTTTTGTAACAGATGCCTCGGTCGGAGTTATCCCGAGATATGGTCTATACAGAGTGTTTATTTTAACTGTAACAGTACGGCAGCACCCATAACCAGAGGAGATACAGGTGCAGTTTCTTTTAAAACATGAGCTCGTTTTTGAAGAAAAACATTTTGGCATTAAAATTTTTTTGGTTCTGGTGCTGCCGTACTGTTACAGTTAAAAAAACACTGTTTATATAAAAATGAATTGCTGTTCGTTAGTCTCGCTAAAACTCGAGAACGGGTGGAGCGATTTGGCTAATTTTGGTATTGAATTATTTGTGGAAATCATTAATTTTCTCATACATAATGATGGCCGGGGACAACAATTGACAATTCTACCAGGGTGACATATATTGACAGCCCGCGTTATTCGGTTCGGTACGAAGTTCGGCGGGTCCACTAGTAGACAATAAAAAAAGTGGCAATCCGGGAGTGCCGACAGAAGTGAAAACTTGAACAATTACGAGATACTTATATACAGAGGTGTCGGTAACGGTACCAGTGTAGCAAGTTCAATGGTTTTTCCCATCTCAAAAAATGCCCAACGCGCCTTAAGAAGTTTTCACTACTTATATACAGAGGTGTCGGTAACGGTAACAGTGTCGTGAGTTCAATGGTTTTTTCCCATCTCATAAATGCCCAACACACATTTTGCACTTAAAAAAGAAATGGCTCCCACTGACATGTAACACTATACATACAATCACTATACAATACATGTACATACACTGTATGTATGTATCATACACTGTACATGTAATCTAGCTGTAATCATTGGTCGAGGTAATGACTTACCTTCACAACATCCTTTACCCTGATGGTGGGTCTCTGTAAAACGTGAGGGGTTGAGTCCCCTCCTCCCTCTCGGCTGTACGATGCCCGGCTAGAATGCCTCTCTGTACTGCCCAGACCTGAAACATTTAAGTAATATTTAAAATTAAAATTATATTCACGAGATAAAGTCTGTTTGTAGGGTTAATCTTTTAAATGAACTTTTTACTATTTTTTTCCTGAACCAATGGTGAAAATTCTTTCACTGATATAAAGATTTACTATTTTATGCGTTTTTGAAATAAACTAGTACATAATAAAGATTAAGAATCATCCCAAAAAAATTAGAATGGATATGAAAGCGTAAGTTTCTTTTTTACATCAGGATGATCAGAACTGCGGGTATTCTGGGAAGAGAATGCAATCTTGCAACAAATTCTCCAATTTGATGACCTCCGTGGCGCAGTGGGCGAACAGCCGGCTGAGACGCAGGAGGTAGTGGGTTCGATTCCCGCCGCGGGACAAATGTTTGCATGATCTGCAGATATTTGTTCCGGGTCTGGTTGTTTTTCTATACATTATAAGTAAATATTTAAAAAAAATATATAATAATTCTATCAGTTATCTGGTTCCCATAGTACAAGCTCTGCTTAGTTTGGGGCTAGATAGCGCTGTGTGAAATGTCCAGCAATATTTATTTATTTATTTATAATTACAAATTGTGTCAAATGAGTGATTTTTGCAGAGTCCCATGTTCATAGGCTGTTACTTATCACATAAAGTTCTTAAATCTAGTCTTCACAGTCGCGCGCGCTATTTCGTAGTGAGCGCACGTACTACGAGAAGCCGGTTATTTTCATATCAAAAGTTTTTACAAGTATGTACCCTCATTTGTGCGATCCGAAAATGGACGAGGTCTCCAGGCCTTGCTCCAGCACTAGTGAAATGAGTGAGGAAGCAGTTCCAGAGAGTATCGTGTGTGGGCTAGTAGAATTTAACTCACATGAGTTAGTAGTTTCGGAAAGTATGAGTGACATTACAAGACCCGAGAAAAGAAATAGAATTACGAGTGATGAGAGAGAAGGCGATGATAATGACGACAACGAAGGTTTCACTATGGTGAAAAAGAAAAACAAGAGATTTAAGGAGTCGAGAGATTAAGCTCAGAAGAGAAACAACAACAGAAGGGACTCCGGCGGCGCCCTGAGGGGCCAAATGAGTGGCGTAAATCTTAGTTTGTTTGAAGTCTGTGTGTCATCGATTCAAGTTTTGCCTAAACAAATTGGAATGGCTAAGTTGTTAAAAGCGGAGAATATACCAAATGTATCAGAAATAAGTTACAAAACGCCAAATAAAGTATTGATGAAATTTGAAAGCAGAGATGAAGCAATTAAACTTGTCAACAATGAAAAGTTTATGGAGTTAGGTTATAGATGCAGACTAACGAATGAAGTAAGCCTTAGTTACGGAGTAGTAAGGTACATAGAGATGGAGATGACAGAGGAAGAGCTAGCGAAATCATTTAAAAGTGAAGTCGAAGTTACTGCTGTTAAAAGGCTGAAACGCATTACTGACTCGGGAGTATGGAAGGACAGCGAGTCGGTACGATTATGCTTCAAAAGCGCTAATCTCCCGCCCTATGTGTGTATGGGTATGGCTGTCGATTTCATGTTGAGCCATATACATTCCCTGTTACACAGTGTTCGGTGTGCTGGAAATATGGCCATGTGGCTCGTATGTATCCATCTAAATAAACAAAATGCCCCAAATGTAGCGGAGAGCATGCCAATTGTGAAACCACTCAATACAAGTGCATCAATTGTAAAAAGAGCCATATGGCATTTTATAAAAAATGTCCTGTTTTCCTGAAAGAAAAAGCTGTAAGACAGATTATGTGCAAAGAAAATTGCACTCATAAAATGGCGGTATTCAGATTTATGGAAAAGCAACGAGCTACTAAAGAAATTGAGACGCAAAATGATGGAGGTGAAAGCGATACACCTTATTGTATACCTGTGAGGAGATGGGAATCATTACAACAAGAAAAAATAACTACCGAAGCAGAAATACACAATGCAGACTTGAACGTAAACGAGGTTGAATTTGAATGTCAAGCGGATAGTGAAGTTTCTAGAAGTAGTGAAGAAGAAAACAGAGAAACAAATTCAATAAATCATCAGAAGTCTACGAAAAAAGGAAAATCAAAGAAGAAAGTAGTGCCTCCGGTTTCACATCCATTAAATGAAAAGAAGAAAGAAACAAGTAGATCCTTAATAGAAAACCAAAAGGAAAAAAAGAAGAAGACAGAAAAACAAGGGAAAGAGACAGATAAGTTTAGATTTATGTTGAAAAAGTTGCAAAATATAATCTTTGCAAGAGGTAGTTTCGAAGAAAAATTCAAACTTGTTTTGAATTTATTGTTAGAAGAAATTATGAGCTTCTTTGTTAGGACCGTCAGTAATGGGGATATTATTAGAAAACTAATGAATCTCTTTTATGATAGATACCATTCATTCAAGAAACCGCGTGCCTCGAGGCTCGGGGAGTTCTACTGCTCAATATCTAAATATTGGGCAGTGGAACACTCGGAGCCTCCTCCCCAAAAAACAAGAGTTTGAGTTGTTATTGAATCAAGAAAAACTTGGAATATGTATTGTTAGTGAAACTTGGTTAAATCCTGACATAAATCTAAAAATCAAAGATTATAACATTTATAGAAAAGATAGAGATGATGAATACGGCGAAGTGTCTATTATGGTACATAACTCAATAAAAACATAGATTAATCCTACAAGTGTTAGTCATCCAGGTATTGAAATATTAAGCGTAAAAGTTATGATTTGTAAATTCCTTAAGTGTATTGCTTCAATTTACTGTACACCACCTGTAAGGACAACCCAGTATGATTGGGATGATGTTTTTTCAAAGTTTGGAGATAAGTCTATTGTTGCAGGAGATTTCAAAGGTCACCATTCCAATTGGTCCAATAAAACAGATTCTACAGGTATACAGTTACTGGACTCTAGTATAGACCATAATTTTGTAACTCTGAATGCCGGTGACCAGACCAGACCTCCCATTCTCAGCTCCCAGCTCTCCATTTGTCTCTACAGACATAGCTATCTTGTTCAAATGGTTGGTAACAAAGGAATGTTTGGGTAGTGACCACCTTTTCGTCAAAATGTGTTTAGTATACTGTGATTCACCTTCGTTTATAAAACGCCGCAATCTTAAGTTGGCCGACTAGAAGCTTTACCAAGAAACTTGTCAGAATAGTTTTTGTAATAGTGGAGTTCTCTTGAACAGCAGTGTACAATGTACGATTTTTTTATTGAAAATGTAAACCAGTCTGCCGATAAAAGTATACCTTATATTAAAGTCTGTACAAATCCATCTCGGACATTCAAACCAAAGCCGTATTGGAGTCCGTCTGTGTCCCGAGCAGTTGCTACTCGTCGATTGGCCTTGAAAAACCTTAGGAAAAATCCAACACCCAATAACTATGATATTTTGAAAGAGAAAATTTATTTAGCACAAAAGACTAAGGCAAGCCAGGTCTAGCTCTTGGAAGAGTTTTTGTAGAGAAATAGATGAGTCGACCAGTTCCTCTGTAATGTAGCAAAAAATGCGGTGGATGAAAGGTGTAAGACAAACTCGTACTCATGCTCCTACAGATAAGAAGAAAGAGTTACTGCGGTCTCTAGCTCCGGACTTCGTAGGGCCTCGAACTCCGAAAAATACACTACTAGAGAGTGAGTTCTCTCCGCAGGAGCTCTACAACTGCTTAAAGAAGAAAGATTCAGCGCCAGGGGAGGATAACATTACTTACTCTATGATTTACTATTTGCCTAAACAAGCTAAATTGTTTTTCATCATCATCAGCCGGAAGACGTCCACTGCTGAACCTCCCCCTTAGATCGCCACAACGAGCGGTTGGTAGCCGTTTGCGCCCAACGGCTCCCCGCGATTCTTACTAGATCGTCGGTCCACCTTGTGGGGGGCCGGCCTACGCTGCGTCTTCCAGTCCGTGGTCTCCACTCGAGAACCTTTCTTCCCCAACGGTTATCGGTTCTACGAGCGATGTGGCCTGCCCATTGCCACTTCAACTTGCTAATTTTGAGAGCTATGTCGGCAACTTTAGTTCTTCTGCGGATTTCCTCATTGCGGATTATGTCACGCAAAGAAACCCCGAGCATAGCCCTCTCCATAGCTCGTTGAGCGACCTTGAGCTTGGTCATGAGGCCATGAGTAAAGGACCACGTTTCAGTGCCATAGGTCATCACTGGCAACACACACTGGTTGAAGACTTTAGTCTTCAGGCTCTGGGGAATTTTGGACGAGAAGATATCGCGAAGTTTCCCGAACGCTGCCCAGCCGAGTTGGATTCTTCGTGCGACCTCTTTGTCGAAGTTGGACTTACCTAATTGGACAGTTTGTCCTAGGTATACATATTCGTCGACAACTTCAAGAGTATCGCCCCCAACAACTACCGGTACGGGCGCAACATGGATATTTGACATGATTTTCGTCTTATCCATGTTCATTTTAAGACCCACCTGTTGGGAGACCCTACTGAGGTCGTTGAGCATGGTACCGAGTTCCTCGAGCGATTCGGCCATAATGACTATATCATCGGCAAAACGAAGGTGAGTGATGTATTCGCCATTGATATTGATGCCAAGTCTGTCCCAGACCAAGAGTTTGAAAAAAAACGTCCTCCAATGCGTTCGTGAACAGTTTCGGAGAAATTACGTCTCCCTGTCTCACGCCTCTCTGCAATTGGATTGGTTCCGTACTCTGGTCCTGTAGACGGACTGACATAGTGGCGTTACTATACAAACACTTCAACACTTCGATATACCTATAGTCGATTTGGCATCACTGAAGAGACTGAAATACCGCCCAGGTCTCGATTGAATCGAAGGCTTTTTCATAGTCCACAAACGCTAGACATAACGACCGATTATACTCCTCGGTCTTCTGTATAATCTGGCGTAGCGTGTGGATGTGGTCTATGGTACTAAAGCCTTTTCGGAAACCGGCTTGTTCGGGAGGCTGGAAGTCATCGAACCTGCGTGCGAGACGGTTCGTAATCACTCTCGAAAACAGCTTATAAACGTGGCTCAAGAGCGAGATGGGCCTGTAGTTCTTTAATAAGGTTTTATCACCTTTTTTAAAGAAAAGCACCACCACGCTCTTATCCCACGCTTTTGGCGTGGTTCCTTCGAGGACGACGGAGTTAAATAACTTCTGGAGGACTTGAAGTACCGGTTTTCCACCCGCTCTCAGAAGTTCTGTCGTAACTCATCCTCACCTGGTGCCTTGTTGTTTTTAAGCTGTTTCAGAGCGATCCTAATCTCGTACAGGCTGATGTCCGGGATGTCTTCGGTATAGTGTCGGGTTAGTTTGGCTCTGGTGTCCTGAGCCAACTGACCAACGGGGTTTTGTGTTGAGGTGTACATCTGTCCATAGAACTTTTCGACCTCTCTCAGAATCTCCGGTTTCGACGAAATGATAGTGCCGCTGTCGGTCTTCAGCTTAGTCATTTGGCTTTGCCCTATAGACGAATGCTTTGCAAACACTTTTGAACCTTTGTTCCTTTCTATTGCGACCTTAATACGAGATGTATTAAAGGTACGCAGATCGTGTTGCATAGATTTCGAGATTCGTCTATTAAGCACGCCGTATGCCGACATATCAGCTGAAGACTGCAATCTCATTTCATCCCTCATTCAACCAAATTGTTTTAACTTATGATATATACATAATTCAATATATAAAAATGCATCTATACCAGAACAGTGGCGCAGCATTAAAATTATACCCATTCCGAAACCTAATACTAATAATGATTCAGTTCCAGAATTTAGGCCAATTTCGCTTATTTCATGTATATGTAAAATTTTTCACACTATGATAGGAAGACGTATTGAGTGGTTTATAGAAAAAAATAAAATTTTGTCTCAAAACACTTCCGGTTTTCGAAGAAGCCAGTCGAGTCTAGATTGTATAGTTAGGCTAGTTTCCCATCTCCAAGTGGGCTTTGCTAACAAGATACCGACTCTAGCATGCTACCTGGATATAGACGGTGCTTATAATACGGTTTTGGTAGATAAGTTAGGAATAATGTTGGATGAGTTGGAGGTTGGCTCGAAAATGTGTAAATATTTATTCGAGTTTTTGAGGTTTTTAAAAAATTGTAGATCATGGTGAAAATAATTACACTATTACAAGATGTAGAGGTAGAGGCCTAAGCCTCTACCTCTACATCTTGTACAGCATCTTGTATCGTGCTAAGCACAAGGAGACCCGATCTCTCCCCTATTATTTAATATCGTTATGTACAAGATTTGTCAATCAATTAATAACATGGGCAGCTTACAATATGCTGATGATTTTGTGTTTTATAGTCAGAGCAGTGACATGGCGAGTTGTGTACATAATATGCAAAACTGTATTATTGCTGTCTCCTCACTATTGAGCCAAATTGGGTTGGAAATCTCCTTAACAAAGACAAAGTTATGTTTATTTAGCAGAGGGCTGAGTAGGCATCAAATGGAGGTGACTGTTCAGGGTCACAGTGTCCCTATTGTGGACTGCGTTCGATATCTTGGCGTGTGGCTGGACAGATCGCTCCGGTGGAACCGTCATATTAACGAGACGCATGCTAAGACCGTCAAATTAATAAATATAATGAAGGTTTTGGCAGGTGCCTCGTGGGGAGTACACCCTAAGCATCTTCGTAGGATATACATTTCTCTAGTGAAAAGTAGGATAGATTACGCTTGTTTTGTTTATGATAGCGCGGCAAAGACACCTACTTAAGCTAGACAGAGTACAAAATGTAGCAATGCGCGTGGTTGGAGGATTTATTAAAACCACTCCGATACATGTTATGGAGTGCGAACTTTGTTTGACGCCTCTACATTTACGACGGGAATATCTTGCCTCAAAATATTGCCTTAAGGCCCAATCCTGGGTGAGTAACGTTACTATAGATGTTATTAAAAAATTGTCAAGTCTAAGTAATTTAGTATACTTTAATAGAAATAAGAGTTCCTTAATTGTTAATGTATTCAATAACTCGAAAATGGAAATCATTAATACTTGTAATCCATTGTTTACTCTAGATACCTGGGTCTCAAATATTAATATGAACTTTATTAAAAGAAATATAGAAGATATAGTAGAGCCAAAAAGTAAATATGATAATAGAGTCCTTATGTATAATACATTACATATGTTAAATATTGAGTATAATGGTTGGCATAGAATATTTACCGATGGATCCCTAACTAAGGATGGAAGTGGTGCAGCATTTTATGACCCCATGTTAAATGTAAAAGAAAGTTTTAATTGTGACAGTAATAATACATACAATTGTATTATGACACTGGAATTGTTGGCGATCTCGGAGGCGCTGTCCTACGTTATTCGCTCAGGACTCAAAAAAGTGGTTATTCTGTCTGACAGCAAAAGTGCACTGCAACATGTGGCTCGATGCGCCTCTGGCCGCAGAGGTGTATCGCTAGCCTACACTGTACTTAAAAAGGTTCTGGAGCTGGTGGCTGGGGGAGCGACTTTGGGATTTCAATGGATTCCTTCACATGTCAACATAGTTGGTAATGAAGTGGCAGATGCCCTGGCTCGGGAGGCATTATCAAATGGTACTAAAGTTTTATGAAACCTGACTATTCAGAATTGCTACATAAATATAGAAGAGGTATAAGGTCTAAATGGAAGGAATACTTTGATATTGCATCCCGGGAGAAGGGCATCTGGTATCGATATATGCAGAGTGAGCCCCCTCACATACCATGGTTCACCAACGCTAGTATAAGTAGAAAGTTGATTGTAATCACACATAGATTGCGATCCGGGCATATGCCTTTAAACAACTTTAAATTTTTAATGAAAAAGATAGATACTCCTAATTGTGATACTTGTGGGGTGGTGGAGGATGTATACCACCTTTTAACGGAGTGTGTTCGGAGTCAATCTATGAGAGAGGAGTTGTACAGAGCGCTGAAAGTGAACCAGATCATTGTGGGCCTGTTTCAGCGTGTTAGCTGAACAAACATCTGACTCAGCTAACATGCTCTATCGGTCCACATACGACCTGCTGAGGGAGGATGATTTGTAATTGTATAATATTGTAGACAATTATGGAACTGACATCGTCGTAAAGAACGACGCAAGTTCCTTAAAAAAATAGATAAAAAAAATCTAAGTCTTCATTTACTGGCATAAATGAAGGGCAATAGATTTAAGAACTTCTTAACCACACCTTGCACTTCTGAGTATTATGATAACAGAAAAAACATCTCACTAGTCTCTTTAATCATTTTTCATGCATGATTCATGCAGGTCTTTGTGGGTAATTTATAATAGTAATTTATATACCTTCAGAAAACACTCCAGATGACTTGATGATGTTGGGACCATTTTTTTGTGGTCTCGGTCTATTAATGCGGTCCCGGCCGCGATTACGGTCATCTTTCTTCGACTCCTGAATGCTCGAGCTTGCTTGGCTGGAAACATAAAACCTAAGTTACCAGCCATCAATCAAAATAAAACAGATAACTACATAATACAATGTCTGTGCTATTTACGAGTGTTAGAACCTTATGTCATTTAATTTATAATTTACTTACTATTTTATAGTGTTTAACTCACCTTTTGCCCTTATTCCTTGAAACATTGAGATTGGGGATGAAAACTTTTTTTGGTTTCACACCCCCAAGTGAGAGGTCTCGGGGCGGTTTAAATGAAGGCAGCCGTTGCGCAGGGTCTGTACCATTGGATTTAGATGATTCTTCAGACATTTTATGCTGAAAGGAAAATTATAAAGGATTTTGTTTTGTTTTACGAAAAATCAACAAGGTTTGTTTTGTTTAGATTTTGCAGAACCTAACCTAAAATTTTGACATTGACAGCAAGAATTTAATTTAAATTAATTGTCACCGGTAAATTAAAACTTCATTCATTCTGTTTCGGAATATTACGATTATTTGTTAAATAAACACAAAAACTTACTAATGTAGATTGTAGGCTGGCTTGCACAACGATCCCTAAACGTATTAGCGACTAAATATGTTTAACTGTTTAACCTTGACGTATTTGTATGGTTTGACAACTACATAAATCATATTTTGCCGCTAAATACGTATATGCATCTTTACACAAGTCTCCCTTGGTTTCGTATAAATAGAGCATAAATCTATGTTCCATGCTCTATGTTTATGCCTGCTTGCCAAAAAAATCCGTTGTTTTTCAAAAACATTAACCTTCCTTGTAAACGAGCATAAGAGTGCGAGTGGCCGTTATTCTTGTAAATTTAGAATTTACTGTTGAAGCTTACCATTTCATAAACTCCTTTAAAAGGCAGTCATGGCAGAGTCGCTATTTGATATGTTTGGCGACCATCTCAATCGACAGATCGTGAAAAATGTTACTCACCAGCCGTTGTCCAATATTGGTGAGATTTTCTTTCTATTCATTCTCAACTACACTATCCTTTTATTACAGCTCTTACTTATCATCATACTCGATGAAGTCTAGCACAGCACGCCAATTATAAAAATATTTTATTTCAGATTATAAAATCCATAAATTGTTAGTACAAGTATGTTACTTATATACTAGATTAGTAGGCTCACACACAATTGAAATAAAATAAAACAAAAAGCGCTGAGAGTGACCAACCTAGGTCGGTTTGATTATGCTCTCCAAATATCTGCTTAGAGCCAAAGACTGATCGTAAATTAAAAATTAACAATTATAAAAAAATCATATTCAAGGACTACCTACAACTGAACTACATCTGATTTTCACCCAAGATTTCTTTAACCACAGAAAACATGGGGAAGATGGTCTCTGCTGGCCCCATCAAGCCCAATGAGCCAATGAAGAAGACCGGAGAGCCAAAGAAGTCCTTCATGTCCAACGCCGGCAAAGCCATTCAGAGCACACCAGCTAGGAAAGTCTTTACTCCCAGAGCAGTCAATGTTGCCTCCCTTATCTACAGTGATGATAATGATGTAGGTTTCAAAATGGAAGAGATTGAGTTCACCAAACCTACATACAAATTTGGTAAGTTACACTAAAGATGATACATAATCTGTCCGCATTAAACCACTTATTTACAGCAGATGAAAACTTCATATATTTCTGACAATTAGGAATGCAAGTGTACACAACTGTTCAACTGGTTGGACTTTGCAGTATTAGAATTTTTGAAGTGGGAACTTCTTTAGGCGCGATGGGCATTTTTTGAGATGGGGAAAAAACCACTGAACTCGCACCGTTACCGACACCTCTGTATATATATATCTCGTAATTGTTCAAGTTTTCACTTCTGTCGGCACTCCTGGAGTGCAATTTTTTTTCTGTTTTTCAACTCGCTGCACTTTATTTTAAAGTTAGATTTTATAAGCTATTGTCAACTCACTAACTTATTGATTTGATACCAGTAGTCATAGATACTCGTAGGTATAAGTTTCCAGCACTTCAAAGGTCCTTTTATTGCAGACAACTACAAAGATCTAATTGACTACCTGCTCCCGGAACCTGAGTTAGGGAGACTGGACATATCTCCTCCCTCTACTCCGCCCCCAGAGATCAGACGACACAGCCTGGAGCTTGACTCTTCATATCAAGATGAGTTCTTTACAGGTTTGTTAGTTATTGTCCACATCTGTTGCATGCCCAAAGATCTAATAACAGCTACTGAATAGATCTCAATGCAACACATGAGTGCTGACCATGGAGATGGTCCCATGATTTGGATGTACATCTAAATCTGGAAACTGGGGAGTCTGTTTTAAGACAAACTAAAGAATCAGTAAGATAAATAATAAGAGGGTTGTCTGTCACAATGTCCTATTTGTAAGTCCCAGAAGTGGGATGAAATAAAAAGTTAAACTTTATTCTGCTGTACAGACTGGAGACCAGTTTTCACTAGGCAAGATTGAGTTCTAGTCAAAAATAATTTGTACCTTCACCAATAGACTCAATAGATCACACTATCAGCCATGTATCACATTGAAAAAGTTTGTAAGAAATTAGCAAGTGCAAACTATGCCCTTCTTAAGTTAAAACCTACAGTAGACAAAAAAACATTAATAACAGTTTATTACGCATATGCCCATTCAATAATTAGCTAGGCTATAATGGTATGGGGGAATAGTTCGAACATACGCAACGTGCTTATTGGTCAAAAACGGGCAATAAGAATTATATGCAGGTTAAAAAGGACAACATCAGTAAGGAAATATTTTGAGCAACATAAAATAATGACTGTAATATCCCTGTACATATTTAAGTCTCCTCGAAATTTACCAAAACAAGGATACAGAGTATATTAAGAAAAAAGACACGCACAACTATAATTTAAGGAATAAGGAGAAACTATATCAACCAAAAGTAAGACTAGCTAAAGTGCAAAAGCAGGGAGAATATAATAAAATATTCATGTACAATAAACTGTCAACAAAATTTGTAAATTTTGAATATATTTCAGATTTTAAACAAAAAATCAAATGGTTTTTTGAAAGACATGCTTTTTATTGTTTAAATGAATTTTAATTTATTAGAATCTTCCTTTGACGCAATTATTTGAAATATTCTACCATTATATTTTCTTTTATTTTAATTTAGTTTTGACATACCGTTTTAGTTAGGATCTTATAATTTTGTTTTGTGTATCTCTAAGTCGACCTACCTACCTATCTGTTTTGTTTTAGTATTTTGTTATGACTTTATTTATAATTATAGGTATTATCATTATAATTTTTGTTGACATGATCTTTAATTATTTTAATTTAATTATTATAAGTTTTAAAATGTAAAAATTGGCATGCCTGTAACAACCAATGTTATAATTAAGGTAAAATAAATGCATAAAAAGGTCCATCACGATAAAATTATTATTCTTAGTTATCTTATCTCGGTCCTTGTAGTAAAAATCTAATTGGGCACAGATTAGATACCATCCAGTAGATAAGCTTGGACTAGGTAGTTCTAATTTAAATTTTACAGCAAAACACATTTTATTGTATTCAATTTTATTTTACACATTAAAGTTCAAATACAGTAGTAATATTTTGGTCTTCAACACTTCCAACTGATGATGAATATATGCTAGCAGTATTAGGAGAGAGAAAAAGACTGACTGATAAGCAAAGCTAGTCCTTCTCTCTTCCCAACACAGCTTACAAAATCTTCTTTCTTGAGGTCTTCATGATATCCTCCACTCCAGGCTAGAAATTACACTTCTTAAATTCTAAACAAGTACAGTATTTATTCCATTTTAGTCAACATTTAGCACCATTTTAGAAGCTTCTATACTGGATAGTTTCTGTACTACTGTGTTGTATAGTGTTTTAATTTTCTGATTTTAGTTATTTTTCGTTTCAGACGACTTTTCATTTGGCAGTCTACCAGATGATGATTTAGGACTGCCAGCACTTTACTGATGAAGATCTTGTTATGAAGTTAATCCCAGTGGCTTTAGTATTAGTAGTTTTAAGAATGTGATTTTAGTATTGATCTGTAAGGCTATTAAGAGCTAATTCATTTTCTGAAATTGCTTTTACAAGTGATATTGCTTAAGGTTAATGCAAAAAAAAAATTGAGTTCTTTCTGTTAAAAATAAGTACAAGCAATTTCAGTAAAAAGTAAAGACAAAAAACTAAGTAGTACAAAATTTTCAGAGTGATATAAAAACATTTGTAAGTTTTTAACAATACAGTAAAACATTACATATTTTTTTGAATTTATTTTCATAATGTATATTAATTACATTCATATTTGTTATCTTTTAACATATAATAATGAATTGAGCCAATAAAATATTATTTAGAAGATAAAAATAAATAACCTAGCAATAAAAAATAACTTAAAATTAGGTACATTTAAATAGAATTAGGAGGTCCATACTGCACTCTCTGCATCTCCCAAGTTAAGAGTGGCATCAGTTTTTATGGAATAATGCTACCTACTAAGTTCTTTAGACAAGTCTTCTAATAAACAATATATGTATTTACACACCTTACCAAGTAATTACAAAAACAAAATCTATGTCAGATACTTCTTTCCAAGAAACTGAACCTTTTTCTCAAAAGCTGGTAAGGTTATGACTGTATTTTCTTTATAGAATGGGTTCAGCATTAGCTTTATATACGACTCATAGACATCGGTGAAGAAATTCTTGATGCCATCTTCATTTCGAGCATCATGAACCATAATGAAACGCATCTGAAAATAAAAGTTGCATTTGCACATTGGCAACATCTAGGTATGTATAAACCAATTGTAAAAGATTCTAATAGGAATTGAGATGTAATAAAATCATATTTTTACAAGTCCCATGTTGCATCTCACTGCAGGGCAAAGGCTTTTTCTTATGAATTGTCCAAGTACAAAAATTATATAATTTTTCGGACAACATTTAATTTAGACTGATAATTAAATCAAGGATATGTTATTGATCTTGAAAAATTCATATTGACTGCAGAAGCCACTAAACCCTATTGGGACATCAGTGCAGATCTTATTTACCCCTATCTAGAATTGGAAAAAAATCAGTATTTGTCTCACCTGACTCGCAGTGACAAAAGCAGAGACAAACCACTGATTGAACTTGTCCACCGACTTCAGGTACGTGTTGGTGACCTTCCACATATGCTCATCGACAAGATCCAACGCCGCATGAGCTATGAACTGGTTCAAGTGTCTGGTGTCTTCTTTCTTAAAACCAACATAAAATGGGTCAGATCAAGAGAAGGGGGGTGGTAATGCACAAAAACTCAAGTGGGACTATTGCAGATTAAATCTTATTTTATGACCCCACTCTAGAATAAGAATCCTAAAGTAAAATCAATTTATTTGGTTCAAGAAGCAGCAACATGAAATCACGATGACGTGATGCTAGCTGATATCACATGCCATTTTCTCTATTACGATTGTGTGAGAACAAAGGGAATGTCTAAATCACTAATTAACGGCGGATAATTGCTTTCCACAGGTAGGTTAATTCTTAAAATCTGCTTACGTTACATGCGTTTTCGTTTGCATACGCGTTTTATCTTTGAGAACACTTCACAATTGTATTACATTTTACAATAGGGCCTGCGCAGGGCTTTTCTAATTAGGTCAGTAGGTCACGTCTCACGCAAGCTGGCTACGAAACGAGTTTGGTTATAATGGAGGCGGCAAAGTACATTGCAAAACGAAATGAGGTCAGCACTCTCGTGATATCATACAAACATACCTTGACTTCCTTTGTAACCGGGATGAAATCCATCTCGAAGATTGGGTTGTCGGAATGCCCGACGATGGAGAAGTTATACGTTCCAGCAGCCATTGCATAGATCAATAAAATTAATGATTTAGCAAATGCTGCAGAAACTTCGTGGCCGGCCGTTAGCCTCGCCTTTTTTTAGAAAATGTTGCCAGCTCGAGTCACAGTTTATTGGTTAGCTGGATGGATTTTTTAGCCGTAAATACTACACATCTATCTAATATTGCACTAGATTAAATCATAGAATTAAAATCAATGGTCTAAAACCACACATTTTAAATAAATGGTCTTGTATTTCTAAAAAGTCTAATGTCGACTTCATAGTATTTTTCCGCCATGTCATAATTTTACTGTGTTGGTTCATCCATTGCTATAGGTTAACGCGGGTTAAAAAAACGATTCTTTCTAACGAAAATAGTGTTAGTTGGTAACATAATCTGTCAAACGAAAAGGATACTATTTTCACGTACGAACTGACGTGACAACTTCTATATTGTCTACGGTGTAGTTGATTTCCGGTGGTGAACACCGTGCTAACACAGTGCTGTGTGCGGCAAGGATATTTGTATTCTGTGTTGCTGCAGGCAATGAAAATTTGGAAAAGGAGGTTCGCCATCTTTGTTCTTTTTTTCGACGTTGGCGGGAAAAATCGGACAGATTATTTTACGTTGCGATAATTTTATGATACAAAAATTAAAAAGTTTGTAAAACTTAAGAAGCCCAATAAAATTCTCCATTACATCATGAAATGTAATCTATTTAGTTTAGTTCGTTAGAAGTAGGTACCTACGTACTTAGACCCTTGTATAAAAACTTGTCCGATTTCAGATTCAGCACCAATAGATAAACTTATGGTATGGAGACAGAACAATTGGATGAAATATGAATCGAATGCGGTTAACTTAATTCTACGCTTACACTGCGATCAAGTTCTGATAACAGCGGATTCGAAAGTTTTCGAATCCTTGAACATGCACATTATAAAGAAAGGAATCTACAAACAGGATGTTTTAATATTGTTTGTTAGTTTGTCAGGGAAAGAAGTGAGTATTATAATCATTATATTATCTATTCTGAAAGTACATATGAAAAGTCAGACTGATGTGATGATGAACGAACAAAGTTCTTAACTAAGTTTCTGTTCTCAGATGCGAAAAATCAAATTTCAAATAAAAACTAATGTGACACAGTGTCTTCAAAAGTTGGGAGAACTTTTCCCTGTATTGAGTTACAATGGATCTAAAACTTGCATTTCCCCCAAGTATCGTAATATAGATGAAGTATTGCAAAGCGTTATGACTCAATTAAATAACGGTCTTGGTGAGTTTAATTTAATTTCTCATCAGAAATAAATCGGTAGGTATACATACTTAGAGTTAAGTACTGTTTTTAACTACAGTTATTTGTAACTATGTATGTGCTATTTTAAAACTTATAAGTACCTACAGCTTGGAAAAAATATAGAAAATAATGGAGGCGACTTTGTCAAGCGTCGAGATATTATTTTCATATTTTAGGGCGTCTTATTTTGAGTCTGCACCATCTAAATATTACAGTTAATACAATGGGACTAGTTTTTTTATATTGAGAATGAAAAGCCCTCATTAATCGTCAGCTTAGTGAGGGCTTTTCGTATTCGATTTTAAAAGAAACATCTAGTTCCAACACTAGCGTAATAGATGGCACTGTCTGGAGATGTACCGCCAAAAATATGCCATAAATGCCAAAATCTTAATGACACAATATCCGAACTATCTTGCATTTCGTCGGCCTAATTATCAGAATTCATAAGTCCATAAGGGCAAAGTTTACAGGAGCAATAAAAAACCTATTATCTCACAAAGTTTGAGATTTTATTGAGTCACTCTTACTTTAAGGTATAAAAATATCCTCATTTTATACCTTAATTACCTATGAGAAACTCAATATAAATATCTCAAACTTTGTGAGAAAATCAGTTATAAATCAACATTTTGGCCAAGCTGTATTAAGTAGATACTTTTCTAATTTCCTTATTTCATGGTATTTTATTGTTGTAGTATGTCCGAGCATACCGCTGTCATCAGAGTACAGTAATTTTATCAGACTGTGCTTTTTGGATCCAGAATTTCCTCAAATGGTTAAACAAACAGAAATGATAATAAAAGATATCCTCAAGAAATAGCACAATGTACTACAGCTAGCCACACCACATCCACTCATATAAGTCTCGTACTAGTCTCATAAACAAATATTACCTATTAAATGCAAGTATTCACCGCCCTAGCTAGCAGTTAAAACGAAATCGACTTAACGGTACGAAACATGTAGGCTTTGTAATCTGTGTTTTTTTAGTCTGTGCTCAAAGTCAAACAAACAAACGTCAAAATTTGAATTCAAAATAAACGTTTTCTTTCGCCTATATAGTGAGTGTTTTGTTGTGATGTGAAATTTTAATAAATTCTTTGCAAAAGATAAAAAAGTGTTTGGTGTACATTGTATCGTAGTTTTATAATGATGTCCCAAAGATATGCCTCCGCGCAGTCAAGTGCTGTGCGAAAATCGAGGTAAGTGTATTGTAACCCAAACAAAATCCCCAAAATGTAAATTGTTCAACGCCACTAATTATTGTTATGGCTTAAACGACTCATCAACTGCTTTTGAGTTAAAGACGCCTAAATTGTAAATGAAACCCATTTTCCTAGAGCAATATAGCTAACAAACCCTGCTGTTGATCTTATGTTAATGTAATAATCCAGGTTAGGAGATGGAAAGCCCTCAATGTTGCCGAAGCCTCGTCGTCCAGGGTCTACGGACCGGGCGTCCACAGAAGCGCGTCGTCCGAGCGCAGCTGGCTACCGCTCGAGCAGTGCTGAGCCAGCTCGTGCCACTCTTGCAGGAGGAAGACTGAGCAGGGAGGCTTCAGCTACTAAGTTACGTTTAAATAATGTAAGTTTAGAACCTACTGTAATGAAAAATTAAATAATGGTATGATTTCTTTGTTACCAACATTAATAGCTGTCCACTGGTTGACATTATGCCGTTTTCATGCTACTTGGTTATGTTGTATTGGTATTGATTCTAATTCCATGATTTTGTTACATTTTCACAACTAAATGGCTGGACCGATTTTGAAGAAATTTAGTAAGGTATACTTAGATTTACAAATAGGCTACTTTTTATTGACACAACGTGCATGCGAAGCGAACAGAGGAAGCTAGTTTTGTCTATAAAAGATGACCTGTATTGAACAAATTTGTTTTCATTTGTAGAGATCAAGATCACAACAAGGGTTTAGTCAGCCCTCCATGACTCCGATGAGGTCCCAGTTTGCAGGCAGGCCTACAAATACTCCTCAGGTGAATTATTATTATTAATTATCACTTCACTTAGCTTGGTGCATTGCCATGCCACAAAAATATATGATTTACTTTTTTACCTAATTCTATTATTAAATTGCAAAGTAACCTGATAGCAATACCTACACCTACATCTACAATGATGATAAGAAAATTTAAATGATCAATGCATTTACAGAGGACCCCATCAGAAGATCGTGGAAATCGTAACTGGCAGACTTCTCTGGACAGAGCCTTAGCTTTTGTTACCATTAAAGATACAAGGTATGTGTTCACTGCATCTTCTTCTTAGCATGTCAAGAGTTCTACGTTTTCATCTATACTATGTTGGACAGATGTTTGGCCACAACAATAGCATTAGGTGAGGTGTTTATTAGGTCCTCTATCGTGCAGATGTTTGGACACACAGGGCACATTAGCAAGTGCTGCATTGACTGCGCGGGATCACCTCAGTCGCACTGCGTTAAGTTAGAGTCCCTGAATCCCCATTTGCACATATTAAGTCTGCAGCGGCCAACCTGGGTGCGGAGCCTGTTTAAGGACTTCCAGACAGGCCACGGCAGATCGTGCCCGGGTGGTAATTGTTCCTTTGGGGTGATAAAAACAGGTGGTGGGGAGTTACTTTTTATCCACAGTGTGCGTCTACTGGCAGCCGGGTCATCGCTCGTGGCCCTTGTGAAGCGTTGAAAGCTCTTACGACTTTTAAGGCGGCCTTGTGGGATGTGATGTTCATATAAGGGGTGTCGACAATCATGCTCTTGTTTGTGCTTTTCAATAGAGCAAGCCACATCTCGTCGCACTCCAGGGGGTGATATGCCTGCCAAAGGGTATACCAGGTTTAGAGGGGTTGGCTTCAGACATCCTGTTATTATCCGGCATGTATCATTTAACGCGACATCAACGACCTTTGCATGTGCGGACCGGTTCCAGACTGGGCAAGCATATTCGCTGGCTGAAAAGCACAGTGCCAGGCCTGTAGTGCGGAGAATGTCTGGAGCTGCACCCCATTTGGTGTTATGAGTCGACGGAGAAGGTTGTTTTGGGTATTCACTTTCATCTTAGTTTTATAGCACTGTGCTTTATAGTTCAGTGACCTATCCACAGTTATTCCCAGGTATTTTGGAAGGTTTTCGTGTTGGATAGGAACTCCTTGCCAGGTTATATTTAGTGTCCGGCTGGCTTGTTGGTTACGCAGATGAAAGGCACAGGATTGGGTTTTAGATGGATTTGGCCTCAAGCCATTCTCTTTGTAATAAGTCCCTAGTTCAGTCAAGGCTAGTGTTAGCTTGTCTTGGGCATCTTCAAAGGTTGATTGGGTCGTCAACGCTAGGTCGTCCGCATATAGAAAACGTGTGGTAGATGGGCTGTTGGGTTGGTCATTCGTATATATTCGATTTTTTTGTTTTCTAGCCAGTTGTTAAAGCACATCAGAAGTCACGATACACCAATTGGTCCAAGATGTTTAATTTGATCGACTAATAAGTCGTCTACCCCGGCAGCTTTTCCGTTCTTTAGAGCTCTTATTGCAAGTATAATTTTGGTTAGTGTGAAAGGTTTGCTAATTTCATTTGAGTTGCTTTTATTTGAGGTTTTAATTTTTTGTATTCTGGGTAGCCACCTAGGTGGTTTACTATTGAGTAAAAGCTGGTGAGCTACTTGATTAGCTGTAACATGGTCTTGGTTTGTAGCAGTGGGAGGGGTTCTCTGTGAGTTTTTGAATTGTCGTCCAGGCCTTTTTACTGTTATGGGTCATGTTGATGTTTGAGACCGTAGACATCCACGTTTCTCTTCAGTTTTCGCTAACCATGAGCATCAACTCATTACCAGCATTTAATGTTTCCTCCGAAAAAGGGTCATTGGTTGCTCATAACTACGCAAAAGTGCCACAGTCGTTCGTAAGGCCTGGGATGTATGAGCTACGACACCCTCTCGGAATATTTTGCTTGGAAGCTGTTCTTATGACCTCAATAAAAATTTTATAGTTGTCAGGCACGGGTTCTAACATATCTAGTCCTGAATCCACGCACTTTGCAAAGCAGTCCCAGTTTGTGTTTGACAAGTTAAACCTGCGCATGAAAGGAACTTGCCTTGGTGTGATAGCCGCTTGGACGTGGCATGCAATAGGTCTGTGTTGTGTGTTGGGAATGGGAGTACAAGTTGATTTCAAGCAAAGGGAACTTATATTTGAGCAAACAAAATTTGTTTGCTCAAATATAAGGTCACTGCACTGTTCACTGCATTAATACACAGGACACTGCTTAACTTAATTAATGCAAGAGTGTAATGTATGTATGTATGTATGTACGATATCTGGTTCACATAGAACAACTTCTGCTTAGTTTGACAGGATAGTGCTGTGTTAGATGTCTAGTGTTATATTTATTTATTATATGATGTTTGGACTTTGGAATGGTTTTTGAGTATTTCCTACTTCAGTCTGTTGTTCTGTATATTAATTCGAGAAGGCTTTCTATAATTTAAATGAATTTATGATTAACAATAATAGTTGATTAATTTTCACTAATAATCATAATTAGTTTAATTTTGTACAACAATAGAAATAGAAATACATATATTTATTGTGACCATAAATGTTATACAGATGAGTTGTGTCCCTGTTTCCCAGAAAAACGTAAGCTGTGGCCTAGGAAACAGTTCTCTCCTGAATGACATGATATAAATATTACTGTCTACTAGTACATGAACGAAATTACAAACAAAGAAATGTGATGTTGGATAGCGCACATGCTTGCATGTATGCTAATGCATCAGTGTTTAAGTGAGTGAAAGCGTGGGTCATGTGTGTGAGTATGTGGGTGTCTTGTGTGTGTGCGTGTTTCCGTGTGGGTGGGTTTGTTTGTGTATGTGTATGTATATATGTTAGTGTAAGTTTGTGTGTTTATGTGTGTGTGTGTATGTTTAAGTTTATATAAGTAAGTCTTCTATACCGGCATAATCAAACGTGTCTAACCATTGCGTTAATATGCCTTTTAATTGGTGATTACTATATTTAGATATCGACGGTCCCTACGTATAAAGCGACATGTCGAAAGTGGCGGTTTACAGGAGAGCGTAGTAAAGGTTCCAATCGTTCTACAAATTATGTTATGTACAATTTTAAATTTATTTTTACTATTATGTTTTGTTAGATTTGTAAATTTTAAAGTAGTATTTATAGATATTATATTTTTATAAGTTTTCTTAATAAAACTGACAGATGACCGTTTCTACATTATCATCAAAATAATACCATAACAGACAAATCTAAGATACCCGCTTATACGTAGGAAATAACAAAACAATATTTTAGAATATTATTCAAGTTAATGTTTTATGAAAATATAGAATACTGATAATATTTTCAAAGGGATACCTTGAAGAACCCAAGAAAGATATCCATGAATTTAAAAAAATAATAATAGAGTCATGTCTGTTTATACGTGGTTACATTGTATAGGGGTAAAGATTACTTTTTGCATGTTAACAAAGACATGTTCTCAAATAAAATAAAACAAAACAAGGGCCAAAATTTAATATTTATTAGTGTTGTAAGGAACAATGATCTAACTAAACAATACTTTTACGTTTTTATTTGTACTCTCATTGAAATAGGAACTAATCGATGTAAATCACAGCTTTGCTTAACATTCGTTGTTTTAATTAATATACCTAAGTGCCTTAATTATCATCATCATCATCAGCCGGAAGACGTCCACTGCTGAACATAGGCCTCCCCCTTAGATCGCCACAACGAGCGATTGGTAGCCGTTTGCGCCCAACGGCTCCCCGCGATTCTTACTAGATCGTCGGTCCACCTTGTGGGGGGCCGGCCTACGCTGCGTCTTCCAGTCCGTGGTCTCCACTCGAGAACCTTTCTTCCCCAACGGTTATCGGTTCTACGAGCGATGTGGCCTGCCCATTGCCACTTCAACTTGCTAATTTTGAGAGCTATGTCGGCAACTTTAGTTCTTCTGCGGATTTCCTCATTGCGGATTTTGTCACGCAAAGAAACCCCGAGCATAGCCCTCTCCATAGCTCGTTGAGCGACCTTGAGCTTGGTCATGAGGCCATGATAATTATCATCATCTTAGCTTTATTAAGACTTATTTATATTTTAATTATTCTGTTTTAAATCAATAAAAAAATAATTAAGCGTTGTAAAAACAAGTAAGGGGTGATATATCTTCATCATCATCTTCGTTATCCTGTTCTGTTTGATCTTGACTCTGCTTAAGGTTTTTGTAGAATCCATAATACTTTTTTTTTGGAATAATCATTGTACCACATAAAGATCATTGGGCGATTTTGACCCACTTTTTTTTTTTCGCGCACAGTGTTCAAATCACTTTTAAAGTAAAGTATTCAATTCCACTTTTCTAAATATGTAAATTTTTTTTATGTATCTGCTGGAGGAAAAATGTTATGTAACAGTATGTATGTGAGTCTAACTATAATTCTATTAGACTAAAAACTAAAGATTTTACTGTCAGCATTGTGAAAATGTATGTACAAGCATAAGAAAAATGTTTGTATCGCATAACAGATTGTATGTCTCTCTCGCTCGCACTTTCGACAGGTAGAAAATAACAGTAAGGTATCGAAGTGCGCGTGCGACGCGCCGCCTGCGCCCCACCCGCTCTGACCGCCCCGCAGTCGTACGTCATCCTTCGTTTCGATCTGTGCGTTTAAACTCGTGTTTCCGATTTTTGCATTTTATTGATTACTTGAGCGTGTTTTATGGACCCCTGATTTTGCTTGACGATTGGTTTACATTAACATGGAAAGACAAAATAGTTGCGTGTCGTGTAATCGATCTGTTTTACGTCGACGAAAACACATATTGACAGTTCTCTTTTTGGAAAGACAAAGGGATCTTGTAGATTTATTATTGCAAGAAATAATACCACGTGAGGTAAGTACACTACACTGTCATCGTATGTGTATGACTCGTCGCGTGCTCTTGATTGTACAAATGTTGCTTTGCTCAATGTAATGGCTCATTTTACTTCTTGATAAATGGAGGAATATATATTTTTTTTTTTCAATTGTTTCAGATTACTTTTAATGGCTCACGGGCCATGTGCCATGCTTGTTGGTCAAGGTTAGATCGTCGTTTACGGAATCAACCCGTACAAAATGAACAAGTACAAAATATACCAGTACAAGATCAGCCAGTTGAAGAGCAACCAGTGCAAGATCAAGTACAATTGCAGCCTAGTTTTGTTACGCCTAGAGGATATAAGCGAGCATCGAATACAGCGAGACATTGTATTTTTACAAACTGTAGAAATGTAGTGGCCCATAATGTTCCACTATATGCTAAGTTCCAACTCTTACACAATCACAATTTTTATATACCAGAATTAGCTCGGGTTTGCAATGCTCATTTTATGAGGAATGATTGGGTAGACTTGCTCAACACTACATCCCACGAAAACTTTGACAGTACTCATGTTGTTGGTATGATGAATTTATATAAATGGGGTATCGAACAAAGAAGCAACCTTGATTTCGAAAATATTGAAGAAATAGAGGACAATGAATTTCACTTTTGGACGGGACTAACAAAATATCAATTTAATGTTATTTTGAACCAAACGCCTTCACTGGGTGATCGATCAGTTCATCCTGCCACAGTTCTTGGAATTTTTTTAACAAAAATAAGAACCGGTGAACCAGATGAGCGATTAGCCACTAAATTCAATATGTCGAGGAGAACCCTAGAAAGGAAGTTGGCGATAGCAAGAGAATGCTTAAGTAATGATTTTGTTCCACAGCATTTGGGCTTAAATCATATTACTAGGGAAGATGTGGTGGCCAAGAATCTTGCAATTCCAAGCCATTTTTTTGGTGGTAACTATAATGAACCGGCGGCCATTCTCGTATGTGATGGAACATATATTTATCTACAAAAGAGTTCGAATTTCCTTTTCCAGCGCAAAACTTACAGTCTTCATAAGTTTCGGAACTTAGTAAAACCCTTCCTTATAGTATGTACCGACGGCTACATAGTAGATGTTACGGGGCCTTACACTGCGACTACTTCGGACGCAAGCATTATGCGTGACCTGATGCAAGAAGATTCTCCGATTCATGGGTTCTTGAGAGTTAATGATGTTTTTATATTGGATCGTGGATTTCGGGATTCGATTGATAAAATTGAGGAATGCGGGTATAATCCTCACATGCCGCCTACAAGAGTAAGAGGAGAACAACTGACGACACTAGATGCTAATAAATCTAGATTAATAACAATGATCCGGTGGGTAGTGGAAACCATTAACGGCAGATTCAAGAAAGATTTTAAAATCTTCCGCCATGTATATTTTAACGTTGCCATGAGAAACATGATGGTCGACTTCAAAATAACTGCGGCCATAATTAATGCTACTCGCCATCCATATGAGGACCATATGTATGCGGAACAATTCATAAGAATTATAAATGAACGAATGAATGAACCCAATGAGATGGCAGAATATGTGATTAACCATAATTTAAACAGGCAGAGAGTAGCGTTTGTGCGACTCGATGGCAATGATCCGGATTTTGATGACTTTCCTCGGCTTACATTTGACGAATTAATATTGTTTACGTTGGGATCATACCACTTGAGAATCGCAAGATCGTATTGCCACGAGCACATGCGTGAGGATGGTGTATACACTATCGAACTATACCGGCACCAAGAAATGATTGAAAATAAGATATTGATAAGAGGCAGAATACAGTCACGACACGTCCGTGCAAAGCAGTACTACACCTATATTTTAGTAGATCCTACCCATATTGGAAGAAATAGCATCCAACAGTATTACTGCTCGTGTATACACGGCCGTCGCACTGTCGGAAGCTGTGCACATGTTGTAAGCGTCGTATACTTTCTGTCATGGGCCAGGCATCAAGACGTGATAGACGCGCCTGCAGCCTTTTTAGATGAATTAACTATAGATTTTGATAATGCAGAATAAAAATATTATTACCGCAAAATGGATTTTATTTTCGTATTCCTGGAAATTGTTCAAAACAACTGTTTTACAAAGTATTTTTACAGTCAGGCCAATAGTTTTTACTTAGTTCATTATAAAAATGCTATAATAATAATTTAAAAATGCTATAATAATTATTTTAAAAATGCTATAATATTAATTAAAAAAATTTTTTTTGCGGTTCTCCCATATCCTGCAATAATGCGACCCATACCATTAAGTAACATATACATTTAACTACATACCTAGCCCTGTTTCGTTTTTGTGCGCCGTGGGTCATATGTCCGAACAAAATGCCCAATGACCTTTATCAAGTCTTTGTATTTCACTTCAGCAATAGGAATTGGCTCTTTGTACTGCTTCTCTAGTATCAGTTCTTGCTCTTTCTTCTTTCTTCCTCTAGTCAATTTCAAATTGTTGCCGCAGTTTAATGTTCTATATAAATGTTCTAATAGCTTTATTAAAAAAAGTCATATTTAAATTAATTAACGCCTGGATGGACTCCCTTGAACTTTCACTTCTCTTATTTTATTCCAACAAATTTTCTCCGATTTTGTATCTTTCAGCCAGTTTTTCGTATGCAGCCAAGCTTTAAAATTCAAAACCATCTCTTGATCCACTTCTATGACGGAATACGGTGAATCATTCTGTTTCGCCCAGCGATCCAGTGTATAGATAGATAGATAATTCTTTATTGTTACACGAAATTAAAATAACTTAACCTAGAAAACTTAAAGACTAATACATGGTGGTACCATGGGCGGCCTTATCGCTCAAAGCGATCTCTTCCAGGCAACCTTTGGATGGACTGGATTGAAAAGACGTGTGAGGAGGCGGTGTTACAATAAATACCTATTTATGTAGGATAAAAATAAATAAATACCTAAACCTAAAATATACCTACATATACTTACATAAATAAATATAAAATATATACATATATACTTTTACAATAAATATCGAAAGGAAATACAATGTTTACTCTAAAGAAGCCGCTAAGTATAGTTTGCAGACCTCATTTTTAAAAATAGGTAACGATTTAGCAAGTCATTCCATAATCCGACAGCTCGTACCGTAAACGAGTTACTAAAGAAGTTGGAATTATGAGCTGGAGTTTTCAACTGGAGAGTAGTGGAAGAACGCAGATTGCGGGTATGGGATAGATTTAGGAATTCAAAGCATTGTTTGAGATACGGCGGAGAAGAAGAAGTAAATAGAATTTTATATAAAAGAGTTAGAATATGAGCATTCCGACGAGAGCGGATTGGCAACCATTCACCAACCATTCATCTGGTAGGTACGTAAATGAGTTTGTTTTTTGCAGTACGTTCTATTAATGCATGGACGCTATCGGACTCATTCTGGGTATGACCCTTTTTCAAAAAGTGATGGCACACGTCTATCTTAAACTTGTTGCTCACATATAAGTACATAAAAATACAATCCGATTGCGATTCTGGCCTGCGCATTTATCGGACCAGAATCGAAAATCTTTAATGCCAGCATTGGCTTTATCGCTAATGAAGGAGAACAAACAACTTGCCACTTCGCTTGCACCGCGTTTAGCGAGTGTCTCATCCCACATGAAACATGAAGTTTTTTTTAACCCCGTATCAAAAACAGTGAAATTATATACTGATAGTTTTCTCTTGTAATAAAGCACACTAATTTCAGCATGTGGTGTTGTTTATTTTTTGAAAGTCAAACATCGCTGTGCAGATATCACAAGGTTTTGACTGGTTGTATCTGATTGTATCTGATAAAAGTACAGAACTTTCGCTTAAAATGTTACAATCATCATCAGTGTCTCCAAATGCTATGTTTGGGATTGGTATTGGTGTTGAATCAAAAGGCTCTGAACGTGACAATATGTCAGGTGTCGAATTATCTTCATAGTCAGATTCTTTATATATAACAGAATTATTAGGTATTGGTTGTGGTGTTTTATTTTCACAAATGGGCAGATAGTTTTCAAGACAATGTTCAATATCTTCATTTCGAAATTCCCCTACCGAATCAATAATATAATTTAAATAAGTTTGCGGTAGTAGATTAGAATTATGTTCGCCATCATCGTGTCTTTCCTCTTTCGTCAGCTTGTCTTTCCTAGTAACTTCCAAAGAACAATCCTGAATATCCATTAAACTATGCATGTTTCTTTCTCCATCACTGTTCGTTTCGGAATCTTGTTTTATGCCCTTCGTTATTTCTAAAGACCGATTCTCAATATCCTTCAAAATATCCTTGTTTAGTTCACCATCACTACGTATTTCGGTATCTTGTCTTACATCCCTTAAAGCTTCCAAAGACCGATCCCCTTTTTTCATCAAACTATCCTTGTTTTGTCCTTCATCACTATGTATTTCAACATCTTGTTTTATGTTCCTAGTAACTTCTAAAGTCCGATCCTCAATATCCATCAAATCGTTTAGTTCTCGATCACTGTGCTAGTCGGCAGCTTGTTTTCTATCGCTAGCGACTTTCAAATATCGATGTTCAAGAACCATAAAATTGACATTTTCTGTGCGTATTTGTATCCCTATAAAATAAACATGTTTATTAAAGCATGTCAATACATGTAAATGAAAGCATGTCATCAAAATTGAATAGTGATAACACGTATAAAGCAACATGTAAGACATGACGTCATATACTTCGATAAGAAATAAAAAGCTTTGATTTCTTTATCAAATAACTATATGAAATTAAAAAAAAACACTTAAAAATTAATTATAAAATAAATATATTTTTTACTACAACGAAGTATAAGCAGACATGTCTGATACGACCGCTTTTACAATGATATCGTACTTTTCTAGGTTAGAAAAATGAAGTAATATAATTTTTACTCAGTTTTTATGTTTTGATTGTATGAATATACTTTTAAAAATTACAACTTACCCTCATGAATTTCATCGATGTAATTTATTAAATCTTGTGTTTCAGAAACGCATAGTGCATTATTTCTGGAGTTTGCAATATCCACCAATAACTTTGATCTATTGTTACTCATATTAGGTTGGGGAAAAAGTTTTTTCGCATTTTTTAAGAAAATTCAAAACATTTTTTAATATAGTTTATTTACATTTAACTAAAGTATGTAGGTACCATTTTGTTCGATAACTTTTTGCCATCTTGTAGGGACATGATCCCATTGCTATAGAAATTTTGGGGCTTCTGATCAAAATACCGCGACAAGTAGTTTTGGCAGTCCTCTCGTGATGTTAACCTGACACTGTCTAAAGAATTCTGAAGAGACCGAAACAGGTGGAAATCTGAAGGTGCAAGGTCAGGACTATACGGCGGATGCATTAACACCTCCCAGCCAAACTCTCTTAATTTCTGCTGAGTGGCTAAAGATGTGTGTTATCATGATGAAAAACCACACCCCTTCTGTTGATTTATTCCGGCCGCTTTCTCTCAACTTCTTGCTTTAATCTCATCAGTTGTTCGCAGTAGAGTTCAGAATCGATGGTCCTGCCTGGTGGTAACAGCTCATAATGAATATTGCCCTTCCAATCCCACCACACACACAGCATCACCTTGTTGTGAGTTAACCCGGGTTTCGCCACGGTCTGTGAAGCCTGACCGGCCTTTGACCACGACCTTTTTCGCACGTTCTTGTCGTACGTGATCCAATTTTCATTACCAGTTATCAGCTTCTTCAAAAATGGTTCGGTTTCATTACGTCGTAATAAAGAATCACAAATGAGTACACGATATCGAGCTTTTTGTGTACCCAGTTTTTTTTCAAATGCGCCAAAACTGTTTTGTGGTCAATTCTCAGTTCTTCAGCTACGTCGTAACTACTGATATGCCGTACTTGCTCCACTTTTTCAAAAATGGCATCAATTTTATCCGTAATAGGGCGTCCAGAGCGACGTGCATCTTTGACATCAAAATTTCCGGATTGAAAACGCTTAAACCAAATTTGTGCTACTCTCACAGATACGAAAAAAATTTGAGATGTTTATGGACCTAATGCAGTCCATAAACATCTCAAATTTTTTTCGCGGCTTGCGTTGCATTTTTACCTTTTTTGTAGTAAAATTTTAAAATGTATCGAATTTCTTCATTAGATTTACTCATCTTTACAGTACGAAAAACAAATAAAAATCACACATTTTCGTAATTTGAATTTATCTTCTTTAAAATTTAAACTTTGAATGATACCAAAACCAACCAGATACAAATAGTATAGCCAAAGATATTTTATTACAAGTTTATACATACTATAATGCGAAAAGACTTTTTCCCCAACCTATTATTTCACAGTTATATTGTAGTATTATGAATGCACCTAACTAAAAAAACAAACCATAACACTTATTCCAGCTCGCGAACACGAATCAACACGTCTTGTTAGGGAATTTCCCGTAAATGGCGTTACGTTTGACAAGACCGCGTTCGCGCCGAGTGGCGCGCATTTTAAAACACAGTATAAACGGATACCTATAGATATCAGCATCTACGACACTAATGCTTTGTTATTATTATACATGTTCTCGTATACGTTTTACAAAACTACTAAAAAACATAATATAAAAAAATAAATTCTATGTAGGCATGAGCGTATGGACAATCTATGTCTTATATCTATATGTAATAAAAAAAATGCCATTTTAGACATGACCTTTTGTTCGTAGGGACCGTCGATATATTCAATTTAGAATTAAGCTTTGTAGGTATATAATCGAGTTGCGTTATAGTTATATTGTTTACGAGCCAGAGAACAAATCAAATTGGGAATAGGGTAACGTTTAATTCTTCTTTCGGGTAAATTTAAAGTTGGAACCGTGAAGTGGTGATATCTGCGAATGCACTGAAATATATATAATTTACGAACACTAAGGACTCTTAAATTTTTTATACAAGAGATTAGTAGGATACCTGTATGGCATGTACATCATTACTTTAAGAAGGGCTCTTTGGGCTCTTTCAACTTCCAACATGTATGTTTTAGGAGCACCTCCCCATGAAGTAATGCAATAATTTATGACGCATTGCCCTAGTGCCTTATATGTTCTAATTAATATACAAACATATTGTATTATTTAATTGTTATATAAATGTTTGTATGCTAAAATGGCAGAATCTAGACTAGTTATATATTAGAAGTTCACCTAGGTTCAGGAACAATAAAGAAAATTACGAATTATAACTTTCATTTATATTTTAATTAATTTATAATCATCATCATCCACAGCCCAAAAGTACCCATAGCTGGGTGTAGGCCTCCCTTTCTAAACGCCACCCTTCCCGGTCCTGTCCTGAGCGCATCCAGGAGTTGCCCGCGACTTTCTTTATGTCGTCGACCCACCGCGCCGACAGACGTCCTGGACGTCCTTAATATATTAATATTTTTTTACTTTGTATTTTTTTATATTGTACTGTGTTTTGAGTTGTCTTGTATAGCAGTCACTGTATGGCAAGGGCGGATCCAGGGCGAGGGTCTTGGGGGTCATGACCCCCCCCCCCCATGGGCTGGGTCTAAATTAAAATTGTTAAAATAAATAATTAAAATTGTTAAACATAATGTTTTTATATATTTTTGTCACAATATAGATTTTATGTAAGTACCTACATTCAATATTAATAAATTTAAAATAATATTTTAATTTGATAAATTGATTTTGTTATTTAAATATAGGTATTTTTAAGTACAGTATGTAAGTACATTAATAAAATACTTAATTTTTACTTGTATCCATGATTATAAAAATTCAATTATAACTTCTTGTGACTTCACCACGACTATGTGACCCCCCTGGCACCAAAGCTGGATCCGCCCTTGCTGTATGGTTAGTAAATACCACCGCGTATTGGTTTTAGCTCTCTAGGCGTAAGAATAAAGAGATATAGCTTGTGTTGTGTTGTGTTGTAGAGCGTTGTCTAACATGGCGTGGCAGCGCGCGGAGGTGACGCGCGTGTCGGCGGCGCTCGCCAATCGCGGCATGCACGGCTTGGCGCTCGTTCGCCCGCTCACCATCACGCGCTTCGTGGAGATCACGGGCGCGCTGCTCGAGATCATAACGCAGGACGCCAAGCTTAACAATGATAATTATGTCGCTAAGGTACGGGAACATACATATTGCTTACTAGCTTACGCGCGCACGTGCTTTCATAATAAAAAGTAGCTTATACGGATCCAAACCAAATTGGCTTTAAATGCTAGTAAATAAAACAAACAGACTTGGTAGAAGTAATCTAATATTTATTTTAAGTGAACTCGAGGTTAACTTACACCCAGAACGCTTCGACAGCGCGATTCAGAAAATGGACAAATTTAGTCGCGACATCTAGTTCTGTTTACCCTCACTAAACACGAGTCCATACATTTCATACTTATTTTACGTTCAACATAGCTTATGTTTTAACCCAGGTCATAATCTATCTGTTTACCAAATTTCATCACAATCAATTCAGTAACAAACAAACAAATAAACTAACATCTAAACTTTCGCATTTATAATATCAGAGTGACTACCTGCCGCCCGCGGCTTCGCACGCATACTTTAAAAACATTACCCTCCTGTCCAGTCGGTAAAAAAATGTCCCAATCCCGGTTATAATCTACCTGTACTTATTCTAAATTTCGAAATCGGTTCAGCCATTTAGTCGTGAAAACGTTAACAAACAGACAGAGAGGCAGACATACTTTAGAATTTTGAATTTAGTATGGACAAACAAAAATAAGAACATTTATTTGAAGTCAAACAAAAATGAAACATAGGAAATAGTAAATACCTTAACCAGAGACCTTAACTTTTGGCTATAGATAGCGTCGCTAACGGTAACCCTTTGCATGGTTAAACATTAAAATAAAAAGTACGAGGCGAGACGTTATTCGGAGCGGATCGCACTTACCCTGGTGAAGGTTCACGAATTGAACCGAAACATTGTCGGTCGAAACACCGATACGTGATAAATCCCGTATATATAATAATGATTAAAATAAAAACTTGTAGGAAAATTATTTCCAAAAATCATTCTCTGCAAGTTTTTATTTCAATCTTTATGTTACCAGTTAGCTGTCTGTACACAAAAACACAAAATGGCAGAAGTCCAAGAATCTAAATAATAGATATAAGGAGATTTGAGGCAAAAAATGTGAAGTATTCTATCAGTATCTGGTTCCTGGTAGCTAGATATCGGTGTGTGAAATATCCAGCAATACAGATTGCATTGTATTGTTGAAGCTGCCTCACCTGTCAAAGCGGCTGCTGTACCCGGGCACGGTCTCCAAGTCGTGGCTGAAGACTGTGAACACGCTGCATGCGTTCCCGCAAGCGCTCGCGCTCATCTCCTTCCTCGTGGACCTCGTCAACCACATCGTGAGTAAACACGAACTCATCATCATCTACACACACAGAACACAAAAAACAATAGAAGTCGTAAGTAGGCGGGGCCCGCGTAACACCAAGTACGCGGAGTTCCGCGCACTACAAGCTTCGCTCACTTCAGTCGTGTTTCAATTACTGTGGGGTAAACGTACTTCAAAAAAATATTTAAATGCCATATTGTGCCGTTTTGGAGTGTAAATATTATAGCCGAACCAAAAATTTAACAAAAAATCCTATCACCGGCACCGGTAAGTATTATTTTATTGTTTTTTGTTAGTTTTGTTTAAAATGCAAAATCGTCAAACAAAATAGACTGTGAATCGTACTTCTTAAGGTCGCGTTTCTCTTAAACCTCAACTTCGGTTTAAAGAGTTTATTCTCATAAGAACAAATTACAGTTCACTTAAAATGAGCTTAAATATATTTAATTTATAACAGTAAGTTTAGGCTAGTGTACAAAAGCATGCATTCATCATGTAGGTATTTAATTTAAACATTGTAACAACATTGTAGAAACTTGTACATCAAAGATTTTCCAAAATTAGCTACCAACACACTCAAACTATAACGGTTTTAGGTAGGTTATTGAAATTTAAAATCTGTTAGCACTGACCAAAAGTATTTAGACCCTTATATCATAATTTTATTTTGTTATTTGTGAGTGAAATGGTGTGACGAGACGAAATTGCATTCCAGTCGGTATGTTTGTGTGCGCAGCGTAAGCTATTGAGGAAGTGTATTGAGTTGCATTCGTTTATGTGCTTATTGTACGGCTCCTTACTAAGTTGTATATGTATATAATTTAATTAGACTGTAGGATTAGCATTTATATTAGTTGTATTTGTGAAAGGTTAATAGATATTGTATTTTATGATTCAGATTTTAATAAGGTATGTAGGTACATTAAAATGGTACAATAATATTAATACAAATACACAAAGTAAGGGTTTTTAAACGTATGTACTTTTGTTTATTTGCTAAGCTACTCAATTAGGGATGTGACCCCAATATACTGATGAATGTGTTATCGATAGCTTTAATTAGTTACCCCCTATTAAAAGGTGTATAAGTTTTAGGGCGTTAATTCCTTGTTGTTTTATTGATGATTTTCTGAATGTAGACCTATGGTGTGAAATAATATGATAACTTCTGTTTTCAGTTTCCCCAAGGCGCAAGACATAAAAAAAATTAAAAAAACGTACAAGTTATGAGTCATCCAGCATACAGAGTCATGACCTGGCACCGTGTGACTTTTTTCTGTTTCCAAAAATTAAGAACTAATTACCCGATCAACGGTTTTCATCACCAGAAGAGGCTGTCGAAGAGTATGAATAACATGTATCTGACGTCACCACCGGAGGAGTGGCACAAATGTTTTCAAAACTTGTTCAATCTTATGAAAAAGTGCATTGACGCAAAGGGAGAATATTATGAGAAACAATAAATTCTTTTTTTGATTATTATTAGTATTTTTTTATTGATTCCGGAAACTTTTAGTGTGCCCCTCAAATAATAATTCAGTATATAACATTCCAGTAATATAATATTTTTTAAGTAAGTATTTATGAGTTGGATACCTGTGATTATGTTAAGAAAGAAAGAAAAGAAAAGCTTTTTATTTCGACCACCACAAATATAACCTGACGTACCTATTTCGTTACCCGTAGTAGGTAGGTGATAATCGATATCGATACATTCGTCTTGTATGCTCATTGGTACATCACTAAGTGAGTAGCGCTGTTATTTGAGCATGCGAGTAACAGCCATTGCATTATCAATCTTATTCTTTGCAGTTAGAGACTATAACAAAAATCGTTAGCGACAGCGCCATCTGTTGTTGAGTGGCTTTGTTTTGTGGGTAATCAAGTAACAACCATTGCGTTATCAGTCTTATTTCTAATTAATGGAGACTAAAATAAAAATATTTTCTAAAGCGCCATCTTTTGCCGAGTAGAAGAAGTAAACTTTAATTTTTTGTTACTGTTTATTTTATTGGATTTTAAACCATGTTCCATAGTAGCTAAGGTTTTATATCCGTTAAATTGGTTTTATGGTTTTAGGCCTCTGAACGTTCTCTTTCAACCAATTATAACATTTATTTCTAAGTGTGCTAGTTTTTACATGTGCGAGTTTAGCTACACTGGTTTTCTTAGTAAAAAGGCATCATGCTAGTTCTATTGTTTTTTATGTTCTGTGTCTACACTCATCATCATCTTTTTTTTATTTTATTTATTTCCGTAATCCAATAGCGTAATACAAAATATAGTACACAATTTTTATGTCATAAAGTCAGGCCAAAAATAGGATTACTTAATTTATCACATTTTATATGACAATAAACAACAGTGTCAAATTTGTTGAAAGATCCTTAAAAAACAACAACAACCAAAGATGAATCCATAACTATGAAATGGGCCTATAGTCCACACCAACATCATCATTCACTATGCAGGCACATATCCCTACGTAATAAATAATATATTGATGTAATTGTGTGTGTGTGTATTTGTGTGTGTGTGTGCGTATGTTTGTGTAAGAAGGTGTGCGAGCGGATGTATTTTGCAATTGTGTGGTACTTTATAAATGTCCAAATAATTGAAATTGTATCATCATCTACACTCATCATCATTTTACACACTAAATCACTAAACAAGTCCTGATGCCTATATGGACTTGTATTCAGCTATGGGGCTGTTCCAAAAACAGTAACATAAAGATAACCTAGGGACGACATTAAATCGACCAAAAACGCCTCACGTATTTAATGGACCTCCCCTTAGGGTTCCGCTAAGAAACGCGAAACGGATTGATGAATCAACCACTTTAACTCGTTTGAATGACTAATCATTTATAACGGTACTTTGCAATTACAGGAAATGCCTTTTTCTGTGGAATCGTTGTACGTGGAAAAAGATAAAATGGCTTGCCTACGACGCGACTATCTGACCAAATGTTGGATCAGGTAAATAATTATATAACTAGAGCTTCGCCCCGAACTGAGATCTCGCGACTCTCCCATAAAAACTAAAATATATTATTGGTAATCTTTGACTTGCGTCAAACTTGACGCGACTTGGAGCGACGACTTGGACGTCTTCTACAGAGACTGGCGGGATCTGGCTCTAGACCGAGATAAGTGGAAGGAAGAGAGGGAGGCCTTTGCGCAGCATGGGGACAGTACGGGCTAGTAAAAAAAATCTTTAAGTATCAAAATAGTGCCACGAAATAAATAACCGACCGACTTGACCTACCCCTCTTGAACCCCAATATCTCAACAAACCCCAAACATTTTTAACTCAATTAGTCACACCAAAATTGTGCCATCATTACCTACCTATGTATCAAATTTCACGATGATCGGATCAACGATTAGAATGTTATCCCAGACCAACATACATACAATATAACGTTAATTTGCCCAAGAGATCGTGCTCAAACGCAAGCCTATAATGTTAAAAAAAAATTTGATTTGGAGATCTCGCTTCGCTCGATCAATAATGGCGGATATTTCACACAGCGCTATCTAGCCCCAAACTAAGCCGAGCTTATACTATGGGAACCAGTTTACTGATGGAATACTGGCATACATTTGTTTTTGTTATTAGAAATAAGAAGACGATTTGAGATAAAATGCTATTGTATTGACGACCTCCTGTGGCGCAGTAGCTATAATATATAGAGAAACAACCAGACCCGGAACAAATATCTGTATCATGCAAACATTCGTTCCGCGGCGGGAATCGAACCCGCTACCTCCTACGTCACAGCCGGATATACGCCCACTGCGCCACGGAGGTCGTCAATGTAACGTGTAATATTCCAAAATATGATTGTAAATGTTGTGATTGACTAGATTCCAACAACCTGATGGAACGTTTGAAGACCTCACCGAGGAATATCTGCAGCAGCTGGAGGAGCTGCTGGGCAATGACCAAGAGAAGATCACAGAACTGATGAATCTTATCAAAAGTAAGTTATAATCCTTGTACAACGTGTAATATTAAGTACGACATTAATTGAAAACTTTATGAAAGAACATTTTAAACTTTGATCAAACTTTCGAGTTGCAAAATATCAATGAAATAGCTTGTAGAAAATAGGTAATCAAATCATGTCATATTACCTATGCAATTGGAGATTCTATAAATAGCATTTTCAGATTTAATTATCGTTGGATTGGCGAGCAACTTGAAATTCAAATAAATTTTATTCAAAAGCAGTGTTTCAAATTCAGTCATTTGTTTTAGATAGTATTTAGTTTTTGTGAAATTATGATAATTTTTGGCGCCATGCATAAACTGAAAATTCGTACAATTTGGGTTTAATCGGTTTAAATTTTGAAATTTTGTGTTGAAGAACCAGCCTCGTGGTTGGCGGGTGGGTAACCATTGTCGACAACGACGAATTGAAGGCGATAGTGGAAGCGGATCCAACTCAATCTACGGCTGAGCTTGCTGCAGGCCTTTGGAGTTAGTGTCAAAACAACATTGAAGCACTTGCGTCAAATCGGAAAGATAAAAAAGCTAGATAAGTGGGTGCCATACGAACTAAGCGACCAACAGCGAGACTTACGCGTTGTAGCATGCATCGGCATAGAAACGAGGGAATTCTAAATCAAATGTTTCTTTGTTTCAATGTTGTTCAAATGTTTCAAATGAATCGGCATTCAAACGAGGGAATTCTAAACCTGCGATGAAAAGTGGATCCTGTACGACAACTGTAAGCGTTCGTCTCAGTGGGTGGATCCGGGTACAGCACCTAATCAGTGCGCTAAAAAAAGATTACTCATGGGAAGATGAAGGTGACTGTCTGGTGGACCAGTGCCGGACTTGTACATCACAGCTTCTTACCTAATGGCACAACAGTGTCTGCAGATGTCTGTTGCCAAGAATTGCAAACAATGATGGAGAAGCTCGCAATTCAACAACCAAGACTGGTCAATTGCTCTTCCCCTTTGCTTCTCCACGACAACGCGCAAGCTCACACTTCATGACAGACCATCGCAAAGCCACAAGAGATACAGCTGGAAGCTCTCAGTCACCCAACGTACTCACCGGACCTTGCCCCAACAGATTTCTACTTTTTCAATATTTAGTCAATTTTTTAAGTGGGATAAAATTCAACACCCGAGAGGCAGTACAAAACGCTTTCGCTGACTTCATCGCCTCCCGTCCGGCAGACAACAAACTGCCATCAAAATGGCAAAACTGTATAGATAAATTGGGCCAGTACTTTGATTAGCTAAAATAAAAAAAATAACAAAAATTTTATATGTTTAAATTTTCATACAAATCTCCAATTTCAGAGGTAAAGACCTAATATTTCATCATGTTAGTAGGTACCTGTTAAACTGATTAAGCGACATCGTCGCAAAGGCGCTGCTGATTTACTTTAAAAATTGTTTATTGGAATGTATCGATTGCTGGATAAATATTGCCATCGCCTATAACAAAGTATTGTATTATGTCCATATTAGCAAAGGAAACGCATTAATTCGATAGGAATCGTTTATTCAGCTAGTGAGCTGTGTGTAAAGTAAAGATGGCCGCATGATCAATGTCTACCCACATGTATCCACTTTATTATGACATCAACAAAGTAGAACAGTGACCATAGATTATACATCTCTGTATATGACATATTGTCTCTTAGGTCATGCACGCGCCCTACGATGTCCATCAACTTGAAGCAAAGAGGTGTAACTAAAAAAATGGTTTATATCAAGCCATCGCGACTCAGATTACAAATAAAATAAAAATATTACTTAATCAAAAGACATTCAGATACGTACACATACAGACACGTACGTGGACACGAGGGACTATAAGTGGTCGGGGCAGTCTCTTTATAAGAATAAGTTTATTTCACAACTTTCGGAATACATAGTATTCAGTATTCGTTTATTCACCATTTCATAATATTGGTATGAGAAAAAAATATTACAAATGCCATTTCACTATACAAATAAATTAAAATAAATTAAATTGTAATTATTTCAATTGCCAAAGAGCATTTTGGGTGTAAAGTGGATCGACCGGATTCCAAACTCCTGGCTACGCTTGAAGACCGGCATCGCTGACGTGGGCATCAAGACTGCAAAGCTGAAATGGGACTGGGCGGGTCATGTCTCCCGTATGCAACTCGATAGGTGGGCTAATCCTCATGTGCAATATTTACAGAATACGAGACGTGCCTAGACGATGAGGAGGAGAAGGCGTCGAGCGTGGAGGAGGCGCGTCTGCTGGCGCGGACCGAGGCGCTGCGAGACGCGCTGCGAGCCGAGCGCGCGCAGCGTGGCGACACGCGCGCTTACACCGAAGCACAGCGCGCGCGCCGCCATGACCTGAACGACGATCTGAGGACCTTGGAAGCTGACATTGAGAGGGCCAAGTGAGTACATCTATATAATACTTCCATACCCATTTATGAGTAACCTGAATCGCCTAAAACATATACAATATTTTTTTTCCTATTGTGTACTTACTAATCTAGTCTTTAAGTAATTAACTAACAATGTAAATGGATTTATGTAGTCTGAAATAAAATATTTTTATATTAAATTTATTTAAAAGGCCATGAAAATTCGCTGGCAAGAGCGCTAGTGGAAAATTGTTCTGACACAAAGAGGATGAAAAGAGTCCATGCATTGGACAACCTGCTTGCTGCTTCAAAAGAAGAGAAGAAGGACTAATGTGGCTTGATCCCGAACGCCAAAAATGAATCAACCCATCCGCCTATAGTCCTCCAACTGATTATGGATCACAAAGAGAACAAAAATATATATAAGTAACTCTCTGCCTGCCTGACCCTATATTTATTTGTAACATTGTAGTAATTGAACTCTATTTCAGTGCGGAGAGCCATCAGCTGAAGTTGGAAGTGGAGACACAGGAGATGTCGGTGGCGGAGCGCACCAGGTTACTGGATGAGGTGGACTACGCGCTGCGGGTACAGGACTCGAAGCGAGCGCTGGCAGATCAAATCGCCAAGGTAATATAATTCACCTGCCGTTTTCGCCTACAGTGACTAGGCTTAAGCTTTAGTTAGGGTTTGGGTGATTGGCCCTTATGTGGCTAAACGTAGCTTAAGCTTTAGTTCGGATTTGGGTGATTGGCCCTTATGTGGTGAACTTAGCTTAAGCTTTAGTTAGGATTTGGGGGATTGGCCCTTATGTGGCTAAACTTATCTTAAGCTTTAGTTAGGGTTTGGGTGATTGGCCCTTATGTGGTTGAACTTAGCTTAAGCTATAGTTAGAATTTGAGAGATTGGCACTTATGTGGCTAAACTTATCTTAAGCTTCAGTTAGGGTTTGGGTGATTGGCCCTTATGTGGTTGAACTTAGCTTAAGCTAAAGTTAGAATTTGAGAGATTGGCCCTTATGTGGTTGGACTTAGCTTAAGCTATAGTTAGAATTTGAGAGATTGGCACTTATGTGGCTAAACTTATCTTAAGCTTTAGTTAGGGGCTGGGTAATTGCTCCTTATGTGGTTAAACTTAAGCTTTAGTTGTTAAAGTTTGGGTGATTGGCCTTTATGTGGCTAAACTTAGATCCAAGTTATGAACTGAATAAGTCTAGTAATGTTTTCATGATGTAGTAAGATCAAAATATGCTCTGTAGGCTGCTCCATTTTAGATGTCATTACATTATCCGGCAATATATGCGAGGATTTCAAGGTTACCTTAATGCAACCTACAAGACTAATGTAGTCTACCGCTACATCCTTCCAGATGAACAGCAAATACAATGGAAGAGCACTTAGACCTTCACGAGGACACCAATTTAAATGAGATCATGCTCCGTGTAACACACAAACTTTCGCCCGCGTCTTCACACGCGGTTTATGTATTTATGTAAAACGCGTGGAAAAAGTAGCCTAAGTCTCTATCCAGGCCATAATCTATCTATATATCAAATTTCATCGAAATTGGTCCTGTCATTTAGTCGTGAAATCGTAACAAACAGACACACAGAGAAATAACGAACAGAGCGTTGGGTGCATAACATCCAACATTATGCTGAGCTGAACGCCATTTTGGTAAGTAGACACATGATTCGAACTGTCATTAGTTCTTAGATTTGTAGAACTTGTTATTAGATTCAATTATACCTATTTTTCTTTATAATTGTTTCATGTGTCATTTTGTGTGTACCAAATGAGTTGTATAAAATCAATAGTTGGCAATCTGTCATTTTGAGTAAAAAATTTTTATGAATATGGCAACACGGGAAATTTAAAAATAGTATAATCAATTATTATTAATGATTTAGTAAACAATTATTGTATAGTGAATATTAACTAACCAGCATTATTGTTTATCAGATGGTGCTGAGCAAAGAGACGGAGTTGGCGCTTTGGCAGAAAAAGACCCTCGACAGCTGCGTGGAGTACAAGCAAGGGCTCATACACCTCTCCGCACAGTTCCCGCACCTGGCTCCACTCGCTATCGACGAGAAGTAAGTGCATCATCGTCATCAGTGTCCGCCTCCAAGGGATCCTGTGTCACTAAGGACTGTGGATCTAAGACCGTTTTTCATCCTCCATGCTGGTGGTCTACCGCGGTCTTTAGTCAATTTTACCATGTATGAGCGTTCATGTAGAAGCGTTTGCTGTATAAGAAGCCTTATGGCGGGTTCCTATATCCGTCGGTAACAAGCTACGACTCGTTTCTCCTTGAAAACGTGTTAAAAATTTGACACTTATTCAAGGAGATACGTTTCGTAGTCGGTTAGCGACGGATATATGAACCCGCCATAAGTCGCGGTGGCGCACTTGTCCTTTACAAGGTAAAGAAAGAAAGAGAAAAAAATATTGGACATCACATGTTTTTACAGAGAACACTACTTAGTAAAAGTAACACAAAAACTATATATATAAAACAAAGTCAGGTTAGTTACACCAATTAATAATTTATAAATCAAGAACAACTTGACCGATATCTATGAAATGTGGTATTCGGGATTGACACATAGGCAGCTTTTTATCCGATTGCACAGAAGGAGGTTAATGTTTTTATTGACAAACCACGCGAGCGAAGCCGAGGGCGGGTCAGCTAGTGCAATATTAATACAAAGGTAACTAGATACACGTGTATGGATGTGTAGCAGCGCTGGTTACCAGACGGGTCTAGAGCTGGTAACTTCACGAACGCACAACCTCGACGTACCATCATTAAATAGATAAAAAAACGAGTGTGCTTTAGACCACACGACTGAAGTAAAACTTCTTTAGCTCCATCTTTATGTATGAATATATATATATATATATATCTCGCACGCTTAGTGGAATACTGACTGATTAAGATTTTGGTCTAAATCGAGTTACATACAGCTACGAGCATCTTATAACGCCATCTATCATTTTGCTTTAAAACTACTTCGATTTTGCGCTAACTTCACTACCAATACTATATCGGTCTCTTTCATACTCACAGATTTTGTTCACTGTCTTTGTCGAAATATCGACTCATGACAGTATGCGTCAGAGGCACTACAGTGAACACGTTATTGTTTTATTGAAGCAAGACCGAAACAGTGATAAGTGTGTTTACTTTCAAAACAAATGGTAAGTTATATCAAATTTTACAATCGAAGTGTGACCCAATAGTTATTGGGTTAGTTTTTGACAAATTGTGTTTCGAAATTATAGAACCGATTAGTGTTTAAGTCTGTATAATACAATGAAATGGCACATATTTTTAACTGATTAAGAGTTAGGACAATTTTCTACTAAAAACCATACGCCATGAACTTGAGACATCGTTTCATTCCAAGTTAAGTTTGTTTAAAAGTTGTTGTTTACTGTTAACATTAAAAGATCAGTCTTTTTATTATTGAAGATTTCAATAAAATAAAGTAAGATATTTACTAGCTTATATTATTTATGTCATAGGTCAGTGTTCGTGTAAATATTTACATGTTTTTGAGTTTTCATTGTTAAAATATTAACAACTTTCATATTGTTTGTAGGATGAAGAGTCGTCTTTGAGGTCTAAAAAAATACTGGAGCTTGTCCAAGCTCAAGATCAAGCCCGCCAACCAGGCTGACATTGAACATTCATCTAAACCTGACTCCTCGGCAAATAATGTAACTATGCTATCGGATGTTACGAACAAGCCGGAGAACCAGCGTTATTTGGATGTTAGAGAATGTTTCTCTCAGTTGGAATCTAGTTCATCAAGGGAAAATCTATCCGTTCATCCTACTGACTTAGGAAACCAACAACATTACACTAGATAAGTTGATTGCTCTGTCGAAAATGAGCCTCCCATTGACTTTCAAAACAGCGATGTAGACTGCAGTGATGATCAAGATCCAACTTATAACCTTCCAAAGGAAAAAAAGAAAGTAGTCCCAGTTTATCCACATCGGTCAAGATCATCCAGTTCCAGCAGTTCCTCGAGATCTTCTTCATCAAACTCTTCATCGTCATCAGGATCTTCGACTGATAGTTCCAAAACGTTCTGTAGTGAACAAAACTTGGAACAAGCAATAATAGATAATATGAATGAGATAACCACACTGCAGACTTCTGGTGCGCATCAACCAGCCCACACAGATGGATCTACATCTACTGAAGAATCAAGAGTTCAAGTACTCATAGAAAGTTCTACAGCTGAAGAAAGTACTATAGGAGAAGAAGTAGGAAAGAAAAAAGGAAGAAAACGTAAAAAGAACGAGGAAAATTGGAAACAGAATCAGGCAAAAAGATTACGAAATTCAGGGAAGGAATACAAAACCAAGAATGATAAGACAGTTAGATCTCGCTCTGTCAACCCACCGTGTACAGACAAATGTAGGATCAAATGTTCTGAGAAGATGACTGAAGAGCAACGACAAGCAATTTTTGATAGCTATTGAAAAATCGGCGAATCTAATGCTCAAAGATCGTTTATAATGTCTTGTATGACTGACATCACTCCAAAGTATAAATATACAAACGCAGAACATCCAAGGAAATGCAACAAAGCATACTATTTCACAATCCAGGGTAAATCTATTAGAGTCTGTAAAACGTTTTTCATGAGAACGTTTGATATTTCTGATCGTGCTATACGCACAGTTAAAGAAAAAGTAGACGAGGATGGCATAATAGAAAATGATTTAAGGGGAAAGCATTCCAATCACATAAGGGTCGATGAAACAGTCATAGCCGATATTAAAAAAATCATTGAAGCTATACCTCGAATTGAATCGCACTACACGAGACAAACATCGAGCCGTGAATTCATAGATGGCGGTAAAACTATTACAGACCTCTTCAGAGATTTTCAGGAAGCTCAACAGAAGAATAACAAATCCACTGGAAAATACTGTACATTTTACAGAGTGTTTACAGAAGAGTACAATATTTCATTTTTCCAACCGATAAAGGATCAATGCGACTTCTGTTTACAGTACTTGAATTCAACGGCGGAACAGAAAATAGCAATGCAGGAATCTTATGATGCACATCTGGAGGAAAAACTGTTCGAGAAAGTCGTCAAGTCTTCAAGAGAAACACGAAGACCAAAATAGATGGTAAGAACATAGTCCTTGTCTTTGACCTGCAAGCTGTTCTGCACACATGGACACATCGGCTTTTTACTACAAATCGAAGCTGAACAGCTACAACTTCACAGTCACCTCTCTAAACAAGAAAGTCGAAGGCCATGCTAAAGACGCGTACGACGATGTAAACTGCTTTTTTTGGAAGGAGACAGATGCTAAACGAGGGGCGAACGAGATATGCACTTGTTTGTTGCAGCTGTTTGAGAAGTTTTCTCTTGAAACAACAGACGAAGGCGGCCTACATTTAGTACTATATTCAGACAATTGCTGTGGCCAAAATAAAAATAAATTTATGGTGGCACTTTACCTGTATGCGGTGACTCACTTAAATATCCAATCGATCACCCATAAATTCCTAATAAAAGGCCACACGCAAAATGAAGGGGATAACATTCATAGCCTTATTGAAAAAAAAATAAAAAAGAATCTGAAGTCAGGGCCAATATATTCCCCTCATCAATATGTAGCCATAATCAAAAACGCAAAAAAAAGGGAAGAAATTCTACGTGAATGAACAGACATTTGATTCGTTTTTAGGTTTAAAAAAGCTTCAAGAAGATTGGGGTCCCAACTTTAATAAGAAGACTACAAGTGGGAATGCTGTGACATGGAATGATCTGAAAATAATACGGGTAGACAAAAGTGCACCCTTTTCATTCTTTGTAAAGACCTCCTACAAAGACAAAGAATACCAAGAGGTGTCTATCAGAAATAGGAGAAAGAAACTGTTACCCTTGTCCGAACTAACACCGACAAAAGCTTACACAGGAAAGCAAGAACTTAGCGAAAACAATAAAAAAGATCTCAGAGAGCTGATTGCAAAAAAATTGATTCCCAGTTTCTACGAAGATTTTTATAATACCATTTTGTAATCATAAAAACTGAATGGTCAACTTAAGGTGACTATGTAAATTGAACTCATGTTTATTGAGCCATGTCAATTTATGTTTATTGAGACTGATTCCCAAAGTGTAACTGATTCCTAAATAGTTTGATAAGTACCTAACTTTCAAAAAATGTTGATCTCAGGTAAATTGCTAATCATATTGAATAAAAAGACTTAACTTGAAAAAGTTTTTTATTGATTTACTCATAAACAGGCAATATCGTAATTAATAACCTAAAATAAATAAGATCAATCAAAGAAGACAGACTAAACACGAATTAAGAAATGTGTAGTAGAACTAATTTGCATTGATTTTGAAAGTAAACAGACTTAACTAAAAAACAAATATTAAAAAAAATAAAATAATATAATAATACAACAAATTAAATTAAATAAACGACTTAAAACTAGAAACCGGTTCATAGACTATCCGAAATAAATAAATTAAATGTTAATTTACCTAGTTAATTTGTATGCTATCCTAAAATAAGTGGACTAGGTCATCATTTCAGGAACGTTTTTCGTAATTTACCAAAAATTTACTTTTTTTAGTTAAGCCAGTGTTATATTAAGCATGCGATATGTTTATATTATTTGCAGTTTGTATAATTTAGGCTACTAATTTGCATCGTTTACAGGGCGCTTTAGCGCGATCTAGGATAGTTCTTCCCTTTGCCGTTAGATGTCGCCGTCTCAGTGTCATATTTATTCTCGCTCTATAGCTTGATGGCAAAGTAGTAGTTCCATGTGGCGATGTCGCTACAAGTGTTTGTATGTATGTGCGTGTTTGCAGGGAGCTGATGTGGGCGGAGTGCGCGGCATGCGTGGCGCAGGCGGTGGAGGCGTTGCGCGCGTGCGCCGCGGAGGTGCAATCGCGCCGCGCCGAACACACGCGCGCGCGCACCGCACTCGCACGGAGACAAGCACAGCTACTGGTAACACACATCTACTCGTATTTTGTTATGTACGACATTAAACACACGGGTAGTATTATTTTAAGGCGGGGAAGTTTGAAGGGATTTGACGTTTAGGTTTTTTTAACAACTGTATCTCTACTGAAATGTAAAATATCCACAAAAAAAACATATTTTATTAAAATTGAACATATAATCTACTGCTTTGTGAAGATAGAAACGCGAATAATAATACTTTTCTCGATAAAAAAAAATCATGAAGTTGACACTAAATTGATATTTAAACGGTCGATACTAAGAGATTTCTTCTTGAAATCATATCAAATTTATACCAAAAGATAGAGCTTATTATTAACTAAGGAATTGTGAAAAAACAATATGTAATTTAGTTATTATTAATCTCTGTGAAAGAAAACTCAAAATCTACTCGTTCAGGCGCTCGCGCCGGACGGCCAGTGCCAGTCGAGACGTCTTCGAGGTCGGACGCACGCCGTTTGTCTCCCAAAAATTCCCCCGCGTTTCAAATTAGTGCAGTGCAGATACGTTTAGATTGGCGGGGCCTGAGGTAGCGTAAAATACCTAAAGTTCCGAAACAATCCCGCCTTAAAATAGCTTATTCATTACCCAAAATATCAATGAAACAGCCTGTATATAATAAGTAAACAAATGTGTGATGTGTGTTTTAAATTAATGTCGTACATAACAAAACAGGTTGTACACGATGTATGCGAAACAGGAGAGAGGTTCATTAAAGATAATAGTTTAAAAACGAACATAATTTTCAGGAAGAAACCCGTACGAAGATGAGTGAGATGAAAGCGTCCGTGCAGCGCGAACAGCAGACCCTCGAGTCGGAGGCGTCCGCAGAAGGCGCGGAATGCGCGGAATGGAACAAAGAGCTTCAAGACACGAAGGACAGGCTCGAAGCCGTGCTCGCCGAGCAGAAGAACTACGCCAAGATCGAACAAGAGCTGGAGTTCTGGGAGAAGCAGGAATCAGAGTGAGTCACTTCTAAAGACATTTACAGTAGAACTAGTCCACAAATTGATAGTCGAACGAGGTTAATCGACAGAGAACCAAAGTGATTGGACATAGCCGGTTTGCACGTCGTTGTTCAGCCTCGGCCAGAAGGCATATTGTCAAACATTTCACGCGTGCAGTCTGTGGGTCAAATATACGCAGAAAGCTTACAATGGTCTACGCGTCCAGTATAATAACGGCTGCAGAAAATGGTGTTGGGGTTGCCGCGGTTCTGCAGTGCGTCTGAATGTTTGAGAACGACTTCTTTGGCATCGTGCGCAAAAGAACCTGCATCCCTGATGCGCCCGCTCGCTTCTATATTGATATGAGATATACAGTTTTTACTTTCTTCAAAGATACATTTGATGTCATTTTAAGGCTATTTGACTGGACTACTTAGGAATCCCCGTCAGCTTCTTGTGTTACATTTTTTTACGTTCGGCACATGGCAACAACATGTCCCAACGTGCCCCAGCAGCTCACCCCCAGCACCGTGCACTCGCCCCTGGCGGCCGCGCCTGGCTACGACACTGATAATAATGTATTCTTTTTTCCTGTTATTTGTTTCTTTCTACTTCTACTCTTACTTTCTTTCTCTAAATGGATAATCGATAATACACACGGCTACACATCAAGCTATAGATTTCCAGTATAAGCTGACCTCTCATTCTAAGAAAAGTCTACACAATGCTAGGTCAGCTTATACTGGATGAGTATAGCTTGATGTGTAGCCGTGTGTACCAGGTGCGCTGGATTCTTGCGTAAGTGTTTGTTTATGAAGTAGGCGCCCCCTGAAATTGCCGCCCGGGGCATGTGATCTGCCCGGGGCAGATCCGGGGCTGTCATTTTGTGATATGCTCAGGCGTAACAATATTTTGAGTATGAATTGTTTTCCAGATGGCGTTCGAAGCTGGACGCTATGCGCGCGTACATAGAGTCGAAGCGCGCAGAGTCCGCGCGGCTGCTGGACGCCGCCTGCGCGCGCCGCACGCAGCTGGTGATGGACACTGTTACACTCATTAATTATAAGCTAGCTAAATAAGTAGTTTATTGTTTATTTCTGTAATTTTAAATAGTTTACATCGGGTTAGGTATCTCCTTTCAACCGAACAATATGCGTGTATTAGAAGATACCGCTGCTCTTTATAAGCAGCAGTATCTTCTAATACATGCAAAATGGGACGGGGCTGCAAGAGCTAAGCTGAATAAACCCGCTCTTATAACCTTAAAACCTGCTGTTATAGAAGAGCAGCAGTACATGCATATTTTTGGTTAAAAGGCCATGACAGTAACAAGGTACTGAATATCAACATCGTCTCAACATCAGCCCGACATAGCCCACTGCTGGGCCATTGTTGCAAATAACCATGAATTATTGCCTCCCTAAGTTTGTGCCATCACGATCCTGCGCTAGAGGCACTTATTGATATCCAAAGAACTACTTTTTAGGGTTCCGTACCTCATAAGGTAAAAAAAGGAACCCGTATAAGATCACTCTCTTGTCCGTCTGTCCGTGTGTCACCACCGATTTTCTCAGGAACTGGTGGACCTAGCAAGTTGAAATTTATACCAGATACTGAGGTCTATAGCCCCTATTCGGTGTATAAAAATCAAGGTCATGAGTCAACACGATAAAAAGATATGGGCAAATTTAGATTTTCGCGAAAACTTGTAAGTACCAAAATTTACCTTAATTTTCTATTTTTTTATTTTTCGGAATTTTCCCTTGTGCCGGTCAACCGGAAATAACCTATAGGTTTGGGTCGAAAACCTATATGGTAGTTTCCGTCTTACAGCACAAATAAAGGAAAAATTCCAAAAAATAGCAAAAAGTGGCAAATTAAGGTTTTTATAGATAATGGCACGGAACCCTTTGTGCGCGAGTTCGACACGAACTTGGCCGGGTTTTTTTTATAAACCACTAATTTGGCAAATAAGCATACGGCCCACCTGAGCGGGTTACCCAGCAACCATAGTCTTGGGAAGTTTGTAATGTAGAATATCTAAGTTGCTATTGTTCTGATCTTTGTTGATAAATAGATCAAAAAATAATACTATTAGGGAGACATTTACGTAATAAATTGTATTGACCTAAATGAGATTGGATTATGAATTGAATAAATCTTGGTATTCTGCTTTATTCATATTAGAATATTAGCTTGATATAAATAAAGTGTATAATCGCTTGTCAGTCAACTCATACCATTGTATTGTCAGTTACGTGAATATCGTTTAGGACATTTAACATAACGAGACATCTCTTTAATTAAGAACAATATTAATTACATTTGAATGTAGTGTTAGTTATCTATAGAATGTATCTACTTATTAAAAAATAAAAGAATTTAATTTTTTAAAGTTTTGTTTCATTAGAATGGATAGAATGGATGAAACCAATTCTAAAAATTCTTTCAATCATAGAAAACCAGACAATCGCAGAGTGCTATCCTTACATAGATTATATATTCGATAGTAAATCTGTGTGTTAATTAAGTTTTCACAACTAAGCGGCTGGACTAATTTCGATGAAATTTTGTATATAGATAGATTTGACTGGGATTTAGATATACTTTTTACCCGACTGTGCAGAAGGAGGGTAATGTTTATTTTGACCAACCACGCGTTCGAAGCCTAAAGAAATTAAATTAAAAAAGTTTAAATTACAAGATACATCGGAGTCTGCCTGTCCAGAGTGAACAGGTTCTTTAGGCAAGCATGCTCCATCCTCGAATACACCATCACGTACCATCAGGTGAGGTAGTGGGCAAGCGCTTGGCTATCATCAATAAAAAACGCTCTTCTATAGATATGGCAGTAACATTTTATAAGTAATATAGTATGCGTAGTTATTTTATGTAGTATACTAGCTGTTGCCCGCGACTTCATACGCGTTTCACTACTAAATGTGTGGTATCTTAGAAATAAAGCTAATCTTGCTGTTGCAACTTGACACCCCATTTTTATCCCATAGGAACTGATTTATGGGATAAAAAGTAGCCTGTGTGGTAATCCAGGTAATAATCTACGTATATATCCAATTTCGTCGAAATCGGTTCAGCCGTTACGGCGTGATCGAGTAACAAACAAACATCCAAACTTACACATTTATAATATTAGTGTGATAAGGACATATCAGTGAAGTATTAGATATACTGAACTGTGTGGGAGCTGTGCAGCCGAATTCAGTCCGGAGAGAGTCACGCGTTCACCATTTGCAGAGATGTTGTCTGCGGCTGACTTGCGTCCGGAGTTCGTTGACCAACTGCTCACAATATGACCTGACCTGACGTAATCACGGATTTTTTTTGTATAATTTTAGGTATAATAATAATAGTCCACTTAACCGTTTTCGGCTACGGTGACTGGGCTTATGCTTTAAATAGAGCTTGGGTGTTTTGCCCTTATGTGGCTTATGTATCCAACTTTTGCGCTAAGTGTTTTAGCGCAAAAAGCGCACGTCAGAATGCCATTATTGAAGTTGTAAGATGCGAGTACATTGACAGGCGGTATATTCTTGAGTTGCTCGCGTTTGGTATCTAGTTCGCGCCTTCTTTCGTCTTCAAAAGCATATACCTTGGACGACTCGCCTCCATTCAGGCCTCATTTCAGCGGCGGATTCCCATGAAGAAGGTTCAATACAGCATCTTTTCATGTGTCTCTTCTGAAAATCTTTAAAACGAAAGAAAGGGCCACCGCTTTTTCGCTTATTTTTAGGTATGAGAATAAGAAGCTCATAGGCAACGATGAGCTAGTTGATGCAAGGCTCCTCAGCCTGGAGCATCGACGAAAGGTTGCTAGCCTCTCGGTTTTTTATCGAGTACATTTCGGCGAGTGTGCGGCGGAACTTTTCAACCTGATCCCACCATCTCCTTTCTATCAACGGACAAGACAACCAGACGCTCTGCAGTGCGCCACCGCTATATGGTAGGAATACCTCCCATTCGCACAAAGCGGTTCTCTTCGACCTTTATTATGCGCACCGCCAAAGAGTGGAACGACTTGCCAGAGTCTGTGTTTCCTGATAGCTACAACCTGGGTATCTTTAAGTCGCGAGTGAATAGGTTTCTTCTAGGCAAGCGTGTACCATCGTAGACTGCATCATCGCTTACCATCAGGCGAGATCGTGCTCAAACGCAAGCCTATAATATAAAAAAAAGGTAAAGTTTTCACCGTCCTCCATTTTTTAATCCCGATTTTATTATTTTTGTATGAACAATATCCATATAATTTAACCGTCGTTCATTGACGTGAAGTACATGAAGTGTCGCGTCACTTTGAAAAGAGTGTTTTATATAGTTTTTATCCAGAAGTTCCCGCGGGAACGGGAAATTTCAAGCGTGCGAAGCCGCCGGCGGGTCGCTAGTTATCAATAATAATTTGTGTTAGTAATCGACCGATGAGTGAGCTGTAGGTAGCTTGTGCTTCTGTAATTCGTACTGTGAGCCCCAAAACACAAGCTTAGTTTAAAAGCTTAGCTTGAAGCTCTCCAGTAAACAAAAATAAAGATAAAAAAATATTTATTTGCAATTACATGGGTAGAATTATACAGATGTTAAAAATTTAAAAAGTTTCACCATATTCAGCCATAGTGGCGTACAAATTACATGTCACATAAAATAAAATTATGCATAGATAACTAAGAAATAATAATAGGTAATATAATCTCAACACATAGGTACTAATATAGTCTTACCACAATAAAGTTAAACACCCGCTAAACACTGTTTAAAAAAATCATATACAAAATTGGTAAGGCATTTTTTAAACACGCGTTAAAAGGGTTTAATGTTTTTTATGGTAATTGTGTGTAGCCGGGTGTTTTTTGGCTGGTTCGTTGAGGTTGAGTTTGATAATAAAAACTTTGAGCACAATTTAATCACGTTTATTCAGAGCACAGTTCGCTACCACTAGTTTTGGTTGACACGTTGGCCATAGACCCTCTTAGAACTGACCGGAAAGGCCCGAGTCTTTCATAGATAATTTAATTTTGCAACAATGTTGCCATCTGTGTTGGTAAGGGATGCCAACAGTAATAAGGAAAATAATTTGATTAAAATTTAAACTAAGTAGTCTCAAATGTCTCAATGGTGTATCATTTAAATATTCATTGATTGTATATTTATGCTCTTTGGGTCAGGTAATTTTTAACAATGTTAAAACAACTTATTACTATAATAATTTCACAGCACTGTAAGCTTACGACTTCCGCGGCGCAGTGGGCGAAAAGCCGGCTGAGACGCAGGTGGTAGCGGGTTGGATTCCCGCCGCGGAACAAATGTTTGCGTGATCTACAGATATTTGTTCCGGGTTTGGATGTTTTTCTATATATTATAAGTATTTACAAAAAAAAACGAGTGTGCTTTAGAGCACACAACTGAAGTAAAACTTATTTAGCTCCATCTTTATATATATATGTTTATACATATTTGTAGTTTGTATAATTTAGGCTAATTTGGAATAGGAGATATGCAACAAATCAACTGGCTATGAGAGAAAGAGAAAAAGAAAATGTGTGCTCGCACCTCTCTCTCTTGCTCCTACAGTAATATAAGAAAAGTAACTCTCTCTCTCTTCACTAACTTATATCTCCCTCTCAATTTCCATTCGCACTTTTCGTAACGCATTCACCAGCTTACTCCCCAAGTCAAGCGTGCGTAAAGAATTTTTACTTCAAAAAGTATATAAGTAGGTATTCTATCAGTTAACTGGTTCCCATAGTACACGCTCTGCTTAGTTTGGGGCTAGATAGCGCTGTGTGAAATGTCCAGAATATTTATTTGTTTATTATTATTATTTATTTCTAGGAAAACCAACAGCTTTGTTATCAATGGGTTGAACAGTGAAATAGTTTTAGGCACTTGTCTCACCGCCGGCGTGTAAGCGATTAGCTATCAACTATTTTCAAGCTCAAGAAACAAACAAAAGATATAGATTCCGTGTCAGTAAAAGAGACACGTATATATATTAATAGTTGATCGCTGGCCGTTCACACTGCTGGCGAGAACTGGCTCTTCACTATTTTGTCGCAGCGACTACAACACTCGCTCAGCGATGCTCACTTGACGGACAGAAAGCACGCCGTGAGGTGATGAGTATCGCCCGCCGCACTCGCTCACTCGCTTTATAGCGCAGCGAGACAACTATAGGAACTACACACTCACTTCTCGCTGCTCACCAACTCTTTTCTAGCTCTACTCGCTTCTTGCTCATCGCCGGCGCGGGCGGTGAGACTAGTGCCTTAGAAAGCCAATTAGACATTCTCACTAATAACAAACATAAAACGGTAAAGACTATATAGATAGGTGTCTAAATTAAATAAAAGTTAATTTGCTAAGTACTAATTATCTTATACTGACAGTACATTTGTTTTACATATTCATATTCATTATAATACAAGCTTTGTAAATCTTCTCTTGAAGAAGTGTATTGATTTGATACTATGCCATTCTATTCGTTCTATTTTTTATGTTATATACATTATTTCTAAATTAAATTCTATAATAACTAATATCTGATCTTAACAAAAAAAATCTAAATCTAAAATGACAAGGATCACTTTGAAACGTCAATTTTATTACATGTTCTTTCGCGACCAAGCCAGGAAAGAATATTAATATTTTATTTAATATTATATATATTATTATTTAATACCCCGATACAAATTATTTTCTAAACTTAATCCCTAGTTATTTTGTCTAACATTAAGTCCTTTTTATTTACCACTAAAATGAGGACATTTGGAAATCGGTTAGAAATACCTACCTACATTATATTTATATCTTAGGTTTAATAATCATTTATTCTCAAATAGAAAATGATTATCACTTACATGAGATTAAGTAGACATAGAAAATTTATCGTAGTACGTTCGAGTTAAGGTCTTAAAGATGAAAACACTTTAAAAAGCTAATAGGGGGTTGTCCAAAATGTTAAAGTTCTCTTAAAAATACTTAAAACTAGAGGTTGCGTGGTGCGTGTTTTTCTGTTTGTAGAAAAAGCAATTAAAGAGGAAATCGAAGTGAAAGAAGCAACCAAACAGGATATCGAAGAAAAATGCAATCAAAGTGAATATCGAAGATGACAAAGCAATCAAAGAGGTTATCAAAGTGGAACAATCTATCACAGAGGATATCAAAATGGAAAAAGCGAACAAAGAGGATATCGAAGTAGGAGAAGCAATCAAGGAGGATATCAAAATGGAAAAAGCATTCAAAGAGAATATCCAAGTGGAAAAAGCAACCAAAAAGGATATCAAAGGGCAAAATGCAATCAAAAAGGATATCCAAATAAAAAACGCGATCAAAGAGGATACCCAAGTCGATGAAGCAATCAAAAGAGGTTATCTAAATGGAAGAAGCAATCAAAGGGGATATCCAAGTGGAAGCAGAAATTAAAGAGGATATCGAAATGGAAAAAGTAATAAAAGAGGCTATCGAAGTGGAAGACGCAATCAAAGACGATATCGAAGTAGAATAAGCAATCAAAGAGGATTTCGAGGTAGAAAACACGATCAATGATGATACCGAAGTGGAAAAAGAATTCAAAAAAGATATCAAGGTCGATGAAGACAATAAAAAAACGAATCTACCAAAAATTTGTACTACCATTTAGTAAAATTTTATTATGCCTATTTGCTTCCGTTTAGCAGATACGAGCGATTAAAGTTTTTTTAAGAAAAATCATAATTTTGTTAAGAGGATGTCGTAGTCGAAGAAGCAATCAACGAAGATATCGAAAACTTTCGTGATTGATTTCAATCATTATTATAAATACGGGATTTATCACGTACCGTCTTATCGGTGTTTCGACCGACAATGTTGAGTGCGAGGCGAGACGTTATTCGGAGCGGATCGCACTCACCCTGATGAAGGTTCACGAATTGAACCGAAACATTGTCGGTCGAAACACCGATAAGACGGTACGTGATAAATCCCGTATTTATAATAATGAAGATATCGAAGTGGAAGAATTTATCAAATAAGAAATCGAAGTTAACGAAGCAATCGAATAGGATATTAAATTTAAATAAGCAATCAAAGAGGATATCGAAGTGGAAGAAGCAATCAAAGAGGTTATCAAAATTGAAGTATCTATCAAAGAGGATATTAAAATGGAAGAAGCCAACAAAGATGATACCGAAGTAGGAGAAGCCATCAAAGAGGATATCCAAGTGGAAAAAGCAGTAAAAGAATATCAAAAGGGAATAAGCAATCATACCGAATATCCGAGTAAAAAACGCGATCAAAGATGATACCGAAGTGGAAGAAGAAAACAAAAAAGATATCCAAGGATGACAATAAAATAATCGATTCCGCCAAAAATGTGTACTACCATTTTGTAAAACTTTACTATGCCTATCAGCTTCCGTTTAGAAGATACGAGCGATTAAAGTTTTTAAGAAAAATTATAATTAAAAAAAAAGTTTGTAGCATAATAATCCTGATGGAAGTTGGATATAACAATGGAAAACGAAAAAAATATATAATGAATGAATGAATACACTTTATTGTACACATTAAAATATAAATTACAGACTAAATAGAAGACACAAAGCAAAATAGTACAATGGGCGGTCTTATCGCTTTGAAGCGATTTCTTCCAGACAACCTTTGGATGGAGAGGATATAGTAATGTCAAAGATGGTCGGGGGTGCACTTAAGTTATGTATGAATGAAGGGAGTGCAACTTATAACTAAATAAAATATAAATAGTCATAAATAAATTATTAAATTACATACCTAAATATAATATATTATATATAATATACTTTTGGTGCGTGGAATGTACGTACTCTTTTAGACCGACCCAACAACCTCTGCCCAGAACGTAAAACCGCCATTGTGGCTCGCGAGCTCAAACGCTATGACGTCGACATAGCCGCTCTCAGCGAAACACATCTAGCTGACGAAGGTGAGCTTGTTGAACGTGGTGGTGGGTACACTTTCTTCTGGAAAGGCACACCAGCTTCTGAGCCTAGACGGTCAGGAGTAGGCTTTGCTATTAAAACTACTTTAGCCTCTAAGTTGGAAGAACATCCAGTTGCTATCTCTGATCGTGTCATGTCCTTACGTTTCCATCTTCGAAACAATAAATACTTAAATGTTATCAGCGTATATTCGCCAACACTCGACAAAAGTGATGACGTCAAGGACAAATTTTATGAGGAAGTGTCAGAAGTGCTGACTAAAATCCGGCGCTGTGAGAAAGTTTTGCTTCTTGGCGACTTTAATGCTCGCGTCGGACGTGATTTTGAAGCTTGGCCTCGGGTGATAGGGCGACATGGCATTGGTAACATGAACAGTAATGGGCAACTGTTACTAAGCCTCTGTTCCCAATTTCATCTGGGTATTACCAATACCATGTTTAGACTCCCAAATAAATACAAAACTACCTGGATGCACCCAAGGTCCAAGCATTGGCATCTTATTGATTATGCTATAGTCCGTCAACGGGATATAGCGGATGTCAAAGTAACGAGAGTAATGAGGGGCGCAAACTGTTGGTCGGATCACCGACTTGTTGTTACAAAACTATTTTTGCGTCTTAGCCCTTGCCGTAGACCTCGCAGGGCTAAGCCTAACTGTCTTCATCTGAAAAAGCTAGAGTCTGCTGAAATATTGGCAAATTACAGGGAAGCTGTCAATACCTTTACAGCAGGCATACACCCCGAAGATGAACAGTTAGACGAGGGCTGGAAACTGTTAACTACAAATACCATCAATGCGGCTACTGAGATCTTAGGCCAAAAACCTCGTGTCTGTGAAGACTGGTTTGACGAAAATGATAATACATTGACAGTCGCCCTAGAAAAACACCGCCAGCTCCTTCGAAAGGGAAATCAGACAACTGCTTCTGAAAAAATAAAGGAGAGTACGAGCCAAATAAGGAGACTAACTCGAAACGCAAAAGATGAGTGGTGGCTGAACAAGGTTCGCTATATTCAGTGGCTTGCTGATTCGAATAGACTCGGCGATTTCTTTAACGAGATTAAAAAGTTAGTAGGAAGTCCACATCGAGTAAACGTACCACTGAAATCACTTTCAGGTACCCTCCTGGTAAGCAAAGGAGAAGTTCTTACTCGCTGGGCAGAACACTATAACAGCTTACTCAATGTGGATCGTTCTGCTGACATAAACTATTTAGCATCACTTCCTGCCTTACCACAAGCCGTAGATCTGGATCAGCCTCCTTCTCTTGAGGAAGTTATCATCGCCATCAAAGCGCAGAAAAACAATAAGGCTGTCGGCATCGATAACATACCAGGAGAACTATTAAAATATGGCGGAGATGAGTTGCACTACAAGATTTGGCAATTTTTCCAGCGCATGTGGGAAATGGAGTTCGTTCCTCCTAGTTTTGGCGTATCACTAATTTGCTCTTTGTATAAAAATAAAGGTGATCGATCTGTTTGCAACTCTTATAGGGGTATATCACTTCTGTCTACTCCAGGAAAAACTTTTGCCAGAGTACTCTTAAATCGTCTTATGGAGCTCTCTGAAAGTATATTGCCTGAAACGCAATTTGGGTTTAGACCCAATCGCGGCACATGCGAGGCCATATTCTCTCTTAGACAACTGCAAGAGAAAAGCAGGGAACAGTGTCAACCTCTGTTTCTCTGTTTTGTTGATCTGGAGAAAGCTTTTGACAGTGTACCTCGCGAAGCTTTGTGGATTGTGCTTTCGAAACTTGGTTGCACCGACAAATTTATACGCTTGATAAGACTTCTTCACGACAACATGACTTGTTGCGTAACCGTCAATGGTGAGCAGACAGAGCAATTCCCTGTCACTTGTGGTGTAAAACAAGGCTGTGTATTAGCACCCACTCTTTTTGCTCTGTACTTTTCCGTTGTCGTGAGGGAGACTTTACAAGCCAACACCGAAGGGATCCGCATACGTTTTCGCACAGATGGCAGTATCTTTAACCTGGCTAGGTTAAAAGCGCACACAAAGGTATCGTATGACCTCATTACCGAATTGATGTATGCTGATGACCTATGTTTCGTTGCGGAATCTTCTGAGGGACTCCAGGACTTGATGACTCGGCTTGACGCTGCGTGCTGTAGATTTGGCCTCAAAATTAATATTACAAAGACAGAGGTGATGGCCATGGACACTGTTAACCAAGCTCCACTGAATCTGCAAATCGATGGAAAGCCCATAAAACAGGTCGATACATTCAGATATCTGGGAAGCAGCATAACAACAAAATGCGACCTTGACTCGGAGATCAACAGCAGACTTGGCTCCGCTATGTCTGCTTTTGGTAAACTACGAGTCCAGGTATTTCGCTCCCATAACATCAAATTGAGTACCAAGATTAAGGTGTATATGGCTATTGTACTTCCTAACATCTTGTACTCGTCAGAGACATGGTGCCTGTATCGCAGACACATACGCACGTTAGACAGATTCCATCTGAAATGCCTCCGCGACATTCTTAACATCAAGTGGTCGGATCGGGTCCGTAATACCGATGTTCTACGACGGGCTAATGTCTGTGGCATAGAGGCATATTTGATGCGGCGTCAGCTGCGTTGGTGCGGGCACCTGTCTCGGATGTCTGATGAGCGAAGGGCGAAACGCATTTTCTTCTGTGAACTAGAACATGGTAAGCGGAAACGCGGAGGTCAGTTCCTACGTTTCAAAGACGTACAGAAGAGGCACATGAAGAGGTGTTGTATCGATCCGTCGCGCTGGGAGGCTCTCGCTGAAAAACGACCTGAATGGAGGCGTCATGTTCAGGACAAAGTGTACGAGTTTGAAGAAGAAAGGAGGCAAGAACTAGACTTAAAACGAGATCAGCTTAAAAGTCGACCGCCGGCTAATATCAATTACAACTACATTAATGGCGCCTTAACTTGTGTTCATTGTAACCGGACTTTTAGCGCAAAAATAGGGTACATCAGCCACATACAGGCTAAACACCTAGGCCAATAATCACAAAGTCAAGTCTCTGTAGCCGAAATCGGCTAGGAGGATTATTATTATTATTATAAATATAATATATAAAATTATGATATATATAATATTTATAATACATACATTAGATAAATACGATAAATATACGTTAATTTATGTGCGATACTATGACGTTTCTGATAAATATAAACTTTTTACCCTAGATTTAAATATGGCTAAGGATGAGGCTTGCCGTATTGTTATTGGTAAAGCATTCCATAGACGTACTGCTCGGACGGTAAAAGAACTGTCATAGAAGCTAGTACTATGGACTGGCGTTTTTAGCAATAGATTTTCAGACGACCGGAGTTGGAGGGGATGGGAAGAATGAAGGAACTCAAATCGCTCCTTCAAATTTAAATGTTTCATGATGATGATGATGGACGTTACATGTAAAAATAATGATGATTGCTTCTCGATCAGGATTGAATTTGCATTAAAAAATAAACAAAATGACGTTTCACAATGATGAAGCAATTTTTAGAAATGTGATATTTGTTGAATTTGAAATTTTTGTGAGCACACAGAGTGTTTTTTTAACTGTAACAGTACGGCAGCACCCATAACCAGAGGAGATACAGGTGTGCTTCAATTAAGTCTACTTTTTGCGTATTTGACAATGCCATGATAGGACAAATAAGATGATGCAATGACTGATATAAAAGTCCGACAGGTGCAAGAACCATGTTCGAAATTCAAAATTGTTCTGAAATACGAAATGTTTTTGAATTGCTCATGAGAGCATGGAGTTCCTAAACTTCTTAATCGCTACAGTATTAATATTTCTTTAATGTGTAATTAGAATCTAATAAAATGTTTGTAGAAGGAATTTTGTTTGTCCTGTTGTATGACCATAATTTTTATCAAATTTGACTAACTTCCGCGGTCCAGATTTTTTTCATCCGTTACAATAAAATGATCCTTACAAAAGACTGCATCGATCGGCATCAAAAAATTTTTTACCAACTTGATTCATTTTAAGGCGCTACTCACACTTAACCAAAAAAAATTTAATTCCAAAAAGTTTTTCTTCGAAAACGAGCTGATGTTTTAAAAGAAACTGCACCTGTATCTCCTCTGGTTATGGGTGCTGCCGTACTGTTACAGTTAAAAAAAAAACACTGTATAATATAATAATACAAGATAACCGAAAAACGTAAAAATACTGATACCTACATAATAGAGGCGTAGGTAGATACCTACTTTTATTTATTCCACACATACTCCATTTCTTTATATTCTACTTAAGTAAAGTAAATGGAGTAATAATTAGAATATTAATTATAATAGTATTGTTTATGAATACAAAAGGTTGTCAACAGATGGCGTTACATGACTTATTGGAATGCACACATAGTAATGTTCAGAGAAACTAATAATAGCAGAGAAAAAAATATTTTCAAGACACTTGCTCGTAAAGTGAGCCATAGGACATCGTTATTAGGGCCTGAAACCGAACTATAACACATGCGTGTGTAATAATATAACACACTAGTGCATAATATAATTATCCCTGCAAAGTTAAGTTAGTACCTAACTGCAAATTACATGCGACTAAACAGCATTTTCAATTTAACCGGGTCATACAGTTTTTGTAACAACAAAAAAGTCTTATGCCGCTGAAAATCCTATTACATTTATGGAATAAATAAATGTATCCCTAATTATGACGAAAAAACATTTAATATTATCAAATTACTTATAATTCACAATAATTTGTTATAAAATATTTGCATTTTACACTAAAATTATAATTTTGAAGTTGGCTGTATGGCTATATGTAATCAATCAACTTACATTTGGCGCGTGCAAAAAAAAAAAAACTTGCGCGCCATTTCCCATTTTTTTTGTTTGTATCGCAATAATTGTACAAATGTCAAGTTTTAGTACAGAAGATAATTGATACATTTAATCCTGCCAGAAATACTAAATGCAGCACAAAATGCAAATGAAAGCAAAATCTAGAGCAAAGTACTTAGCTGCTTACGATAGTTTCATACAATGGAAAAGCAACAAAAAACACCAGTGAAAATGTGTTTTGGCGTATTTCTCTGAACTCGCTAATACATACACCCAGCTCCCTGTGGTGCATCTATTCCAGATTAAGAAGCATGGTTAAGCTCAAGCATTGTGTTGATATCAAAACGTACCGTAACCCACAACCATGTACATCTCGTAGCATGAGTTATTTGGTGCCTTTTCCTTCAAGTAATTTGTATGATTTACCTTTGTCGCCGACATTTACACAAGAAGTAAATGAAGATACTAAATAAGTGGCAAGTACCAAACTGTTGAATCGCCATCAAAAAATATCCAATATCGTTTTGAAAATTGAACATTCACCAATTGTTTTAATAATTAAACTATTTATGCAATACATGTTTGTTTGTTCCTCGCAAGTGTGTTGAAAAAGTGCGTATGAAACTCGTGAGCAACTAGCTCACTAGACACTCGGCTGATTTACGCCCTCGCCTACGGCTCGGGCTGCAAACCAGCCTCGTGTATGATGAGCAACTTGGCTCACTTGTATCATAATATACTATTATATACGGTTAATAGGTCAAAATAGACACAAGAAATACATAAACATCAACCTCTCTCGAATAGCTCGAATTTTATGTTTATTTTATCATCTGCTGTTTGTCATTTTACCCTTTTTTGCATTCAATAAATGAAATTAAATAGATGAGAGTACTTCAGGAGAAGATAAATCATTCAATCATTTATTTGCATCAAATAAGGTTTTAAACAGTTCTTAAATTGAAGAGCCAAGTAGAGTCTGTCAAACGAAAGAAGGCACTCGCATTTTATCGTAACTTTTTACATGGCAATACTAATGAGTTTCCACATACGGACGCTATGTTCTACAGCTGGGTAAATTTAAGGTGGTATAAAATAATAATTGCACGTACTATAAATAGCTATAATAATAACGAATTGTAACCGACTCCTATCAACTGCAGATTAATAATATTGAATTATTTTATAGGTTTTGCCATTCTGAACCTGAAAAATAGGCAAAAAATGCCTTTTCCCGAAGATGTAGGCAGGAACCACGGATGACCATTTCCCATGAATCTGACTTATTTCTTTCGTTGCAGTCACTCTCTTAATATTCTTCAAATAGGTCGTCGTTTAAGGTAGGTACTCTTGACTTTTTTTCAACATATTAGGGAAAATGAGAATCGGAGTGTGGCATCATTATTATTCCCTAATGTTTAGGTTGCCACGCTGATATTTTTTGAATTTGCAGCGATTTTTCAGGATCTACTTTCATTTGACAGACTAGTTCAAGATGTCCCTAAGTCCACTTAGGGATTTTATGCACTAGCAACACAACACTGCAGGTAAAGCTGGTCCATTGTCTATGGTATTGTGTATATATGATGTTTGTAAAGTGTTCCTAAGTTTTTTTCGATACATTAATTAGCCTATGTTCAGTGATTCGAGTTGAAAAAATCCCTAAGTGTAAGAAAAGTCCCTTAGTCCATGATTTTTCGATTAAAATAATAATAAGATTCGTTTTGAATAATGCAAAAAGTCCAAAATAATATGTATCAAAATTCCCAAGTCCAGTTTAAAATCCCTAAGTCCTGCTTAAAAATCCCTAAGTCCAAAAGCTAAGGGACTTAGAACAAAACCATTTATATCGCTTTACTCCATTACTACTCATTGAATTTATATGTTACAACATGCAAATTCAAGAGACACACAAGTTATATTTTTTGACCGTGATTCATGATAGAAAGTATTTTGGTGTCGTTTCAAGGATAGAAAAACTTTACCGGCGCCATTTCTGTAACGAAACAGGACTTAGGCACATCTTGAACTTGGCCCTTCAATTATACATAGATGGATCCAATTATTTCTACCAGAGCCATGCAAATTATTAAATAAAAATAATCGATACCAAATTACAAATTAAGCCAAAAAGACAAACCAACAAAAAATTAAGAATTCAACGTCAAATAAATGTAAATGATTTAGGTGGTACTCCGATTCGTGAGGGAGAAGACCCAGTTAGTTAGTACACACACATAAATATATCTACATAAGGTAGATATATTATAGGGGGCTGAATGTCTTCTAGAGTGCGGACTGGATTACGCCTGAGGGAGCAAATTCAACACTTCGACGATTAGTGTTCATCTTGTAATCTTCGTCAGTCTTCTGCACGAACGCCCTTTCTTCTATTTCCATGTCGTCTGTGGATTTGGTTCGGCTGTAACTCTTGGAGACCTTGCTCAGTTCAGATCTAGTACTACTGGAGTTGACTTTATCTCGGCGCGTCCATCTGTTCTCTATGTTGAACCTGGGGAATAAAAGGTGCATACATCACTTCTCAAGGTCCATAGTTACCTCAGATAGCTTTACAATGATCCTATATTGGTGTGTGGGAGAGAGCCCACTTGTTAAAAACCCTTGAAAATGTTAATTGGATTTAGTGAACATTCTAAAAGAATTCTTCGTAACGAGGGCTTTTTATTATTGATTTGATAAGAAAAAACTAGTTCCAACTAGCGTAATAGATGGTGCTGTCTGACGGAGATTCGCCGCCGAAAAATGTGGTATGTATCCCAAAATGTCAAAGATAATATAAAAATTTGTTTAAAACAATCTTATTTCGTCAGATAAACAACAACAAATGTTTGGTTTTTTTTTTATTTCAAGTTTCTTGGTAAATAATGTTGACACGGCAATAGACATTGATAATTCACTTTTCTTTGTTCATGACAGCAACGCCATCTGTTAGCAGTTATAAACATATGGCCGTAAAAACCCCTCTTATCAGAATTTGTGATAGGTCTAGTCTAGTGAGTTATAGGCTGAAAAGCCCACCTGTAACGGATAAACTTTGGACATTACAGAAAAAGCCTATACGTCGAAATCTAAATGAATCTCAAACAATGTTAAATAACAAGTGTTTAGTAGGTTTTCTGTGTTTTTGGTTACCACTTAACAAAATAGATGGCGCTGCTAAATCCTATATCACAGTGTCCTATATTACTTTTATGTAGGTATTTACAATAACATGATTACACATCCTGTTATATTTATTTTGGAGTAATTAATGTTTGGTAGAGTATCCGCTCCGGAAGCCGGCTTGTTCGATAGGCTGGGCCTCGTCGAGCTGACGGGTGAGCTGGATCGTTATGTATTTTTGCAAAAAGTTTTTACACCTGAGAAAGTAGACTAATAGGTCTGTACGAGTAGTTAGTTAATTTTGAAATACCACCCTTTTTGTGCAAAATAGTGACTATGGCGTTTTTCCACTGCTCAGGCGTCCGAGCTTCATACACAACTTTATTAAAAAGCTCGACAAGAACTTTTAAGACAGGTTCGCCGCCTGCTCGGAGCAGTTCCACTGTAACCCCATCCTCACTAGGAGACTTATCTGCCTTCATTTTGTATAGAGCATTGCTCACTTCACACGGTAAAAGAGGTGGTAAAACTTCCGTATCATGATGTGGAATAGGTGGAGCACGAGTCTTCTGATGGATCTGGTTCCGCAGATGTTGATGCGTACAAGCTTTTGTAGAACTCTTCCACGATATATACTATCTGGAGTCGGTCTGATATTAATTTGTTGTTTGTGTTTCTAAGTTTTATGAGTGTTTAGAACCTGTACTAGTTTTTCTTCGGAATACTTTTGGACCTTAATATTGTTTAATTGTATTTATTATATTAGTATTCAAATTTCTTAAATCTTTTCTAATTAATTTATTTATAGTTCTATTAATCTTATCTTTTTCTTTTTTATCTGAACCAGACTGGTGTAGTATTTTTCTTCTACATTGAATACATTAAATCCAGTGTTTCTTGTGACAATTTATTGTTCTTCTTACGTGGCGCACCTAGATGTTTTTTCGCAGTTTCGTTAACTGCCTTGCACAGAAGTAGGTTGATATGATCTACATCCAACTCAAGACCTCTTCAAGACCTTCAAATCTATTCTTAAGATCTACACGGAAAGTATCTTGGAGAACGGCCAGCTCTTGCTTTTCGTACCGTCTTTGTAGTGGAGTTGTTATCATCTTCGTTCTTTCACCTCTTAGATCGAACCTGAGTGTAGCCCTTACCATTCTATGATCGCTTCCAGTTTGAAACTTGAGAGGGTCGAGACGTCGGTAACTACATATTTGTGAGAACTTATAATGTAGTCAATCTCGTTTTTGGTATTTCCGTCTGGACTTACCCAGGTCCACTTTCTTGTCTCACGTTTCTGGAAAAAGGTGTTCATAGCGTATAGGTTTTTCAGTTATCATACCATATCCACACGGTAAAGCAGCTGATGGAGAAGTGTCACGAATACAACCGGCCCCTTGCCATGTCCTTCATCGACTACGAGAAGGCCTTCGACAGTGTCGAGCATTGGGCCGTGTTCCACGCTCTCCATCGCTGCCACATCGATTCCCGCTACATGGAAGTGCTCCGGGAGCTCTATACTTCGGCTACGCTAACAGATCCTGTGCCCGTCCAGCGTGAGGTGAGACAAGGGGACACCATTTCTCCAAAGCTTTTTACAGCTGTCCTTGAAGATGTTATAAGAACCTTACAATGGGAAAATTACGGAATAAACATAGATGGTGTCAACTTGTCTCATCTTAGATTCGCAGATGATCTCGTACTATTTGCAGAAAACTTTAGTGATCTCCAGGCAATGCTGCAACATCTTTTTAATGCTTCTTTGAATGTAGGCCTTAAGATGAATATGTCCAAGACGAAGGTGCCTCGAGGGTCTCCGATGTCACAAACCCCATTGTAATAGTGGGAAATGAGAGGCTGGAGACAGTATTATTATCTTGGACATATTCTATCGTTTGGTAAAGAGCATCAGCAGAAGGAGATCTCTAAACGGATCCAATTGGGATGGGCTGCATTCGGAAAGTTAGACGACATTCTTAGGTCGCCTTAATTTCCACAGTGTCTGAAGACCCGCTTATTCAACCAATGTGTTCTGCCCACCATGACCTACAGTGCCGAGACGTGGACGCTCACGCAGGAGGCTGTGTACAGGTTAAGAGTTGCACAAAGGTCATGGAGCCTACCATGCTTGGCATCAGACTGTTAGATCGAGTTCCAAACGTCGAGATCCGTAGACCAACGAAGGTTTATGACGTTGGGATTCGAGTTATGGAGCTCAAATTGTCTAGGGCGGGACACTTGGCTAGACGTGGTGATGACAGATGGAGCAGGATAGTGACTGAATGGTGGCCGAGGAGCGGATATAGTATCGTATCAGGATCGTGGTGGATGGCACAAACTTGAGGAGGCCTATGCCCAACAATGGGTGAAGTCAGGCCGTGGATGATGATGATGATGAATTAATGTTTATTTTAGATAGGTGCCTAAAATAGTAATTATTTCAATTGAATCAATCAACGTGCCACATAAGGAAGGAAAATGAATGCCAGTTACAGTATCAAATACCCTAAGAACAGCGCACTGGAAATGTTAGTTATTATGTACTATACATATACAAGGGCGGATCCAGCTTTAGTGCCGGGGGGGGGGGGGGGGGGGGTCACATAGTCGTGGGCAAGTCACAAGAATTTAATTTTTAATTTTTATAATCATAGATACAAGTAAAAAGCAGGTATTTTATAATGTACTTAAATACTGTACTTAAAAATACCTATATTTAAATAACAAAATCAATTTATTAATTAAATATTGAATGTAAGTACTTACATAAAATCTATATTCTGACAAAAAATATATAAAAACATGTGTGGCGTCTATGAGATCAAGCTATGTTGTTTCTAGTATAGTCTATGAGAAGTGTCTAGGTTCAATTGTCTATGAATAAGAAATGTTTGGTAACTTCCGGTTGGTTTCGGGATGTAGGTGGCTTGGAAGAGCTTCCTTCTTCTCGACCGAACCAAGATACGAAGCGGACCTGCAGTACGTCCGAGGTTATAATTATACGACCTAGACATAAGTGCTGGCTGTAATAGTGAGTAAGAAGATACAATATATCTACATAATTGGAGAAGCTGGATTTCATTTCCTAAACATGTTTAACAATTTTAATAAGTGGTCCACCTAGATCCCGGGGGGGGGGGGGGGGTCATGACCCCCATGACCCTCCCCCTGGATCCGCTCTTATACGTATAAATATTTATAAACGGGGTATTGCCCGTGTGTGTTGTTTCAGGAAATTACTATTATCATCAACACGCCTAGGGAATGCAATCCCGACTCGAGATTGTAAATTCGAGATCCCGCGGGATTAGAAATATCAATCCCGCGGGATCCCGGAATTTTCGGGAACCCGTCTAGTTTAAAAAAAAAATGTTAAATTTTGATGACTGAAAAAGCTAATAACTGCTTGTTTGTGATAGTGAGGTTAACTAAAATAACATATTACTCGAAAGAAAATAAAAATCTTTATTCTTTAATCTTACCAACTAAATAATATCGTCACCTGTCGCTAATATTCGGAAATAGTCGGAATAGTTTTCTAACGCTGTTTGGCGTTCCTGCCGCTCGCGGCCGTCAGTCAGCGCGCCGCTTGCGCCCCGAGTGGACGTGTGTAGCGTCGCTGACCACTGCCGCCCAATCCCGTCAATCTCGAACGGGATCTCGTCACATGATGTGTCGGGATTTATCCCGAAAAATTACACGAGATCTCGCGAGATCGGGATCCCGCGGGATCGGGATTGCATTCCCTAAACACGCCGACTTCGCCCTTTGCTATAGATGGCTCCAAATTGCTTTTGCGTTACAATAAGAAAGACAAATCTAAGTACCACTTAGTTCAATACTTTAAAAAGGTGTCATCATCAACATCTTCCTGACTTTTTCCTATATTACGTGGGATCGCCATAAATTATCGTTTTCGTTCATACCCCTCCGTGGCGAGCGTACAGTAAACGTGCGCACTAACTATTCGTCTAGTAACTCGCGCGCGAAATCTATACTATTATTTTTAAGACAAACTTTGTAAGGATAATCTCTAAAGCTACTGGAACGATTCTGAGAATTCTTTGACTATTGTCAATATACCCTTTAACTACTGATAGAAAAGCTTAGTATTTGATAAAAATCCGTGCGAAGCCGGGGCGCGTCAGCTAGTGCGATATAAGAGCATAACTGTGTAAAGAGTAGATAAATAAATAAATAAATATTTTAGGGCATTTCACACAGCGCTATACTACCCCAAACTAAGCATAGCTTGTACTATGGGAACCAGATAACTGATAGAATACTTATATACATTTTTTGTAAATACATACTTATAATACCTAGTCAGGTCATAAGTATTGTCACACAGTAAAAACTTTTCTTTTAGAATGCTGGCCACAAAAAAGTTTATTGAATTCGAATTTCGAATTGTTCATGAAAATAAAAATGTATACTTTTTAGAATTTTACTCATTTTTAAATATGGAGTGGACGCTTAAAGAAGACCGTGTTTAGAGCTGCCACCTCTCCGGGTTTGACCCGGAGTTTACGGGTTTGCATGGTTCATGTCCGGGCTACGGGTTTAACATCGATATCTCCGGGTCCGATGGAACGGGAAGCGACAACACGTCATCACGCACCGGGCGCACGGCGCGGAGTGCGTGCGTGCGTGACTGATAGTCTGAGTGAGACGTACAACGTACGGGCGCGGGCGCGGGCGGCCGAGTGAGCGGGAAAGTCGGAGTAGCAGGCAGGGAGCGCGGGCGGGGTACAACAGTACATGCGTACGCAGAACGATCATTAGATTCAAAACAATAGCTAATTTCTGTTAGCGCTTCGTAATAATTGCACACAAACAAGAGTATTTTATGTTTTGTTCATTAATATTTCTATCACAGATTGTTTTCGGTACTTTCTCTTATTAAAAGTACCTAGTGTTGTAGCGTGTGGTCATAATGGAACAAGAAGAATCACAGTCGAAGAAAAAAAAGAAGTACGAATGTAATTTTCAACAAGTGTGGCTAGAAAATGAGAAGTATAAAATGTGGGTGAGAAAAGTCGATGAAAAAAACGCGAAATGTGTATTTTGTAACGTGAAATTTACAGTGAAATGGGATGGTGAAAAGGCGTTATCTACTCATCTTAACAGTGAAACGCACAAGAAAAAGGTGAGAAACATTGACTCAAACTCTTTGATAACCGCTTTTCTGCCCAAGAAAAATTCTTCTGAAGAGCTAAAAGTAGCGACAATCGAAATTGCGTCGATTTATCATGCAATTAGCCACCACCATAGTTACTTGAGCACCGATTGTGGTATTAAATTAAATGCTACTCTTTATTCCGATTCACCACTATCACATAAAGTTCACTGCGGCAGAACAAAAGCTGAAGCCATTGTTTTGAATGTCCTAGCACCGAATTCAATCCAGTCAACAATACAAGACCTAAAAAGGACTCAATCTGGAGGCGGGGTTCACTTTTCGATTGCTATCGACGCGACGCCTCAAATAAAGGATCCCAGAAAATGTATCCAATTGTCATCAGATACTTTGACCAAGAAAAAGGTGTTCAGAATAAATTAATGGATTTTTATGAGGATTCGAACGAAACATCTCAAAAAATTTTTGAGAATATTGACAATTTTATGCTTCAGCATGACTTAGACACAACTTTGCTGTCTGCTTTCTCTGCAGATAATGCACCGGTTAATTACGGTGCTCACAATTCCGTGTACCAAAAAATTAAAGATAAATATTCCGATACCAAAGTCGTTAAAGCAAATTGTAACTGTCACGTTCTTCATAACGCCGCCAGAAACGCTATGAAAGCTTTAACATATGATGTGGAAAACTTGATTATGAAAGTTTATGCGGAATTTTCGAACAGCGCAAAACGCACGAGAGAATTGCAGGCATTTTTTGAGGAGTTTGAAATTGAATACAGAAAAGTTTTGAGACATGGGCCAACTAGATGGTTAAGTTTGGGAAGAGCTGTTGACAGATTGATATTGTCATGGCCTGCTGTATCCGCGTATTTCAAAAGTCTTGGTGAAGCAGCATGCCATAAGATAATATGGGAATTCGTAAAACAGTGTGGTGATGATGCTGGAAGTTTATCTGCAAAAATCACACTACAGAAATGTTATTTATATTTCATTCATCATTATATGAATATGCTGACAGAAGCCATACTATTACTGGAAAAAAACACAGTAACAGCTACTGAGTTGCACCCAATTATGAAAAATATAAAAGACAAGGTTGAAAGCCGACTGCATGACGAGTTTTATGGCGCCAAAGTAATGAGAAACATGAAGTTTTTGAGGCCTTCCGAACAGGATCAATTAAAAAAAGAAGCCAATGAGGTTTACAGAAGAACTCTTGAATACGTACAGAAATATTATGATTTTGAGCATTCTGTGTTCAAATTTTTTTCCAAATTCGATCTAACAAGTGCAGTAAGTTACGAAGATGCTGTGGAAGCTTGCGAATCACTTGGTCTGAAAAATGTGGACGAAGATAAACTGTATGACGAGACCCGAAAATTAAACCAAGTATTTCCTCAGTTCGAACAATCTATTAATTCAACATTATCTGTTGATTTACGATGGGTTCAGCTTTTCAAAGTCACCTCAACTTTCACCGAACTGCCAAAAATAATTGGTAAAATCTTTTCAATCCCTATAAGCAATGCTTTCGTAGAACGCGTCTTTTCTTTAATGGGAAATTTGTGGACAGACGAGCGAAACTGCTTATCAGTGGACATGGTGAAGGCTGAGTTAATTGTAAAGATTAATTACAATATGAATTGCCAAGAATTTTTAAAATTTTTGAAGAAACCTGAGCAAGAAGAAATGCTGAAACAATCCCTGCAGAATAAAAAATATAATTTTAAGTGTCAAGCTAGTTCAAGTCAGCCTAGCACTAGCTAGGTAATTTATATTAAACAAAAAACGTTACATACCTATATTAATTTACCATTACTTTGTACTTATTTCATTAAATACTTAAATCTTTAAAAAAATGTTTTATTTTAATAAAAAAAAACGACATTTCTAAAATCTCCGGGTCTACTGTTTTTGAAAGGTGGCAGCCCTAACCGTGTTGCAGTTATTGCGTTGCATCGTTGCGGTTACGCGCCAATTCAAATTATTGACATACTGATAAATTTGAATATAACCAAAAGATTCGTTTATCGCACCATCAAACGATACAATGAAGACTCTAGTGTAGATGACAGGTCAAGAAGTGGTCGCCCTCGGTCTGTTAGGACTCCAGCAGTGATAAAAGCTGTGAAGGCGCGAATTCAAAGAAATCCCAAACGTAAGAAGAAACTGTTGGCCCTTCAGATGGGGTTAAGCAGAACCACGGTGAAAAGCGTGTTAAATGAAGACTTAGGGCTTCGGGCATATCGAAGAAAAACAGGACATCGTTTGAATGCTCGTCTAATGGACCTGAGACTGAAGAGATGCCGCGCTTTGTTGAAGCGGTACGCGGGAAAAAAATATCGGGAAATTCTTTTGTCGGATGAAAAAAATTTTTACCGTAGAAGAGAGCTACAACAAACAAAATGATAAGGTGTACGCACACAGTAGTGAAGAAGCGAGCAACCGTATTTCGCGTGTCCAACGAGGTCATTTTCCATCCTCGCTCATGGTATGGTTGGGAGTTTCTTATTGGGGCTTAACAGAGGTACATTTTTGTGAGAAAGGTGTAAAAACGAATGCAGTTGTGTATCAAAATACAGTCCTGACGAAACTTGTGGAACCTGTTTCTCATACCATGTTCAATAACAGGCACTGGGTATTCCAACAAGATTCGGCGCCAGCTCATAGAGCGAAGAGCACACAAGACTGGCTGGCGGCGCGTGAAATCGACTTCATCCGGCATGAAGACTGGCCCTCCTCCAGTCCAGATTTGAATCCGTTAGATTACAAGATATGGCAACACTTGGAGGAAAAGGCGTGCTCAAAGCCTCATCCCAATTTAGAGTCACTCAAGACAGCCTTGATTAAGGCAGCCGCCGATATTGACATGGACCTCGTTCGTGCTGCGATAGACGACTGGCCGCGCAGATTGAAAGCCTGTATTCAAAATTACGGAGGTCATTTTGAATAAACTTTAGTGTCATAAGAATCTATGTTTTGTTAAGTTCGTTTTGGTATATAAATGGTTACATAATGAATAAACTTGTTTCAATTATTTTATATTAAACATGTGACAGAATTTATGACCTGACTAGGTATATAGAGAAACAACCAGACCCGGAACAAATATCTATAAATGAGTAGGTTAGTTATACCTTTTACACAGCATCAGGAATATGCTAGTTTTGAAGACGAACATGAAGAATATAACGACTCCGATGAACACGTTGTACGCGTTGATGAGCACGTACATCCACACGGACACGTTGTCGTCCGGTACCTTCGACTGAAACAAATCATTAACAAAAAATCTAACAAAATCAACAGCGCATAGTATACGAGGGCTGCTATTTATGTATCCGGAATAAAATAAAATAACTATCATTGACTGTTAAATATGGTTTTATTGCTTTTCAAAATATTCGCCATGATGATCAATGATCATCATGGCGATCACTTTTGCATTCGGTGAAACCAGTTTTCATAGCACTTTTTCCAATCGGAAGACGGTATCTCCAAAACATGATTTTTGAATGCCTCAACGGCTTCTTCTCGGGTTGAAAATCGTTGACCACGTAATTTATTCTTCACGGTTGGGAATAAAAAGAAGTCGTTGGGTGCCAAATCAGGGCTATATGGCGGATGACCCGTTAATTCCACCGTTTCACCTTCCAAATATCGGGTCGTTTCACCCGAAGTGTGACAGCTTGCATTGTCGTGATGGAGAATGATTCTGCGTTGTGGATTATTCTTCCTGATTCAAACATCCAGACCCGGAACAAATATCTGTAGATCATACAAAAATTTGTTCCGCGGCGGGAATCGAACCCGCTGCCTCCTGCGTCTCAGCTGGCTATTCGCCCACTGTACCACGGAGGTCGTCCGTATATCAACCATAAGATTTTTTTATAGTAATTTTTTTGTTATTTCATAGAGGAAATCAAGTAAAGCCCTAAGTAGGTATAAGTAGTGACTTATACCTACTTAGGGCTTTACTTGATTTCCGTCATTATTTTATAAATACATAATATATAAATCGTTTAATGGATGTATCTCACGATCACTCGCCACGTCCCACCAGCCATCCTGGAATGCATCGAGGTCGTCACGCCAACGCTTCCTCGGCCTGCCCCGGCTTCGACGCCGATCTGCAGGCACCCATTGTGTGACTACTGTTGCCCGTTTGTCTGTCACCACACCATACGACAGGAGAACAGGAGGGACACATTTGCCCAGCAGTGGGAAAATATAGGTTAAATAATAATTGGATGTATATTTTATCATAAGTTCCATCTGTATTAAACCACAGATTAGTACAATTTTATTTTTTTATATGTTCATTTTCATGAGCGCAGCGGTGGTAAGCTTGAGGTCATACGATTTTATTTTCAACGATTCGTAACATTTTTTTAAAGTATATATTACATTACAAGTACAATAAAACCTTAATAGTATACCCTAAAAACCGTGCAAGGTTTGTGGATACTCACATGCGTCGATAAAATACCTACGCACCTTATACATTAGCATCACACAAGACTCGAACTCCGACATAAGCAAGACATCCTAGTGTCATCTCGTGTCATCGTAGTAGCGGGTAATCAGGTATCGTAGCCAAGTTACATTCGCTTCCCATCTCACGAAAATTTTCTCGAGATAAATCCATTGTGATAATGACACGCAATTTTTGAAATCGCGCCACACAATGAAAACAATTGACAGACGGACGAAATAACCTGCATTCTACAGCCAAAGAGTTCCATTTTCAAACGTGATAATTTCTTTTTAAATATTATTTATGCAGTGGCCAGTTCCGGATTCTTAAATAGCAGCCTATGTAATCACAGACGAATATAATTTAAGGCGAATATAGTAGCTGATTGGTATTATTTGGAGGCTTTCCTTTCTCCTCAGGGAAGAATCAGTTTTATGTGCTCAAAAATATATGTCATTCATTGACCTTTTACCTCCAAAGTGAACATACAAAAAAGTTCTACCTGTTTATTTACTATGAGAAAAATAACAAAATGTAGCTGTTTTCGACATTCAATTTGAGTCAACCTCTAAAACGACTTAAAATTTTGTAATTTTTCTTTCACCTAAATGTGGGCAAAGACTATACCTTCAAATTGAACAAATGATGCTGTGCTGCGACGGTCTTTCACGTGGCAATTAATTATTTTCAAGTTTTCCGAATACTTAGCGGGCGTATCCTTTTGGTGGTTGCGCTGACTGTCGTACGGGAGGGTTGTGCTCGTCTGTCTCGCGCTCACCTTTTTGCTTGTCGGTTAGATGAGTTTGGCGGAAGATGCGGGGCCAAAACAATAGCTACGCCCATTCGCTCAAGGTTATCGACTACGGTTAGCGCCATAATAGACTGACAATGTCCTACAAAATATCGTAAGCCGATATCTGAAGGCTTAGCCAAGTTACATTCGATTAGCGATGACGCTAGTCGATAAGTCCGAAAATGTATGGGATTTGATACATGCAATGGAAATATCACGTGATATATCGACAACAAACCTATGTAGAAATCGAATCGATTCGAAGCGAATGTAACTTGGCTACGATACCTGATTACCCGCTACTACGATGACACGAGATGACACTAGGATGTCTTGCTTATGTCGGAGTTCGAGTCTTGTGTGATGCTAATGTATAAGGTGCGTAGGTATTTTATCGACGCATGTGAGTATCCACAAACCTTGCACGGTTTTTAGGGTATACTATTAAGGTTTTATTGTACTTGTAATATATACTTTAAAAAAAAGTTACGAATCGTTGAAAATAAAATCGTATGACCTCAAGCTTACCACCGCTGCGCTCATGAAAATGAACATATAAAAAAATAAAATTATACTAATCTGTGGTTTAATACAGATGGAACTTATGATAAAATATACATCCAATTATTATTTAACCTATATTTTCCCACTGCTGGGCAAATGTGTCCCTCCTGTTCTCCTGTCGTATGGTGTGGTGACAGACAAACGGGCAACAGTAGTCACACAATGGGTGCCTGCAGATCGGCGTCGAAGCCGGGGCAGGCCGAGGAAGCGTTGGCGTGACGACCTCGATGCAGTTTGGGGCTAGATAAGTGTGAAATGTTCAGCCATATTTATTTATATAATATACATAACCACACACGCACACTACATATGAATAATAATATTTATTCATACATACATTCTAATATTATAAACAGGAAAAATTTGTATGTTTGTAACGAATAAACCGAAAAACTACTGTTCCTATTTCAAAAACTATTTTATCATTAGAATGCTACATTATCCCTGAGTAACATAGGGAGTATATTTATTACTAGAAAAAATTAGGGATCTCTACTAAAACTTCAATAATGTAACCCGAACTGACCGAACTGAGATCTCGCGAGTCTCCCAGAACACAAAAGAAAATATTCTTAGGGCGACTCGCGCAAAGATGCCTAAACGTATTTAGTGGCTAAATATGATTCAAGGAGTATTCAAATCATACAAATACGTAAAATTTAAACGTGTTTAGTCGCTAAATACATATAGAGATCGTTATGCAAGCCGGCCTTAATCGTTGACCAATAAAATAGTGCCACGAAATGCTTAACCATATACTTGACCTACAGTTTCATTCAAATTACAGGTAACGGGAGATTATGTAATATGATTTTTTTGGGGTACAAATTGCAGTTATTCTGGGTTTCAGACTTTCACCTATAATTGTGTCACATAAGCTACACGCATACCAAATTACAGCACAGTGGGGTCACTGGTGTACCCTGTGACATTTTGTCAAAGTTCAGTATTTATTATGGCTAATAACTCAAAAACTATAAGGAATTTATTAAAAACAAAACGGAGTCTAAATGTACTAATGAAGACCCTTCATTTGACGTCCCACTTGACTCAAGTCGCATTTTCGTTTTTTTTTACCTCCCTTGAACCCCAATATCCAACAACCCCCCAACATTAGTCACACCAAAATTGTGCCATCACTACCTACTTCTAAATCAAATTTTACGATGTTCGGATCGACGCTTCGAAAGTTATCCTCGGACAAACAAACATACATACAATGCCGATTTGCCCAAGTTGATTTAGAGATCTCGCTTCGCTCGATCAATAAATAAGAATTATCAATAAATGAAAATAATGCACATAATACGAACCTGAATGATTTCTAGGATCCAACTGACTCCCATAAGCGACGAAAGTTTGATGTACAGCCAGAATCTGAAATTATATGCACTGCTATATAAATAACAATTGAGCCAAAGCTAAATCAAGTTCAATTCAGCGTGTTTTTTATGTCGCTAAAAGCCGGAGCCGAGGGCTTTAGCAAAGTTACATTCATTTAGCGATGACGCTAGTCGATAAGTCCGAAAATGTATGGGATTTGACGCATGCTTTGGAAATATCACGTGATGTATCGACAACTTGGCTACTGGCACTGATATTTTAACGTGCGCTTCGAAGCACTGGAGCAATACATTGAATTAATAAAACATTCTTTATTGCACAAAATAAAAATAATCTGTACATAGACGAACTTTATGCTAGATCAAGGGCGGATCAAGGGTGCCAGGGATGGTGGGGGAGGGGGGGGGGGGGGGGGTCACATAGTCGTAGTCAAGTCACAAGTTATAATTAAATTTTTATAATCATAGATACTCGTATTTACTACTACTTCGTAAATACCTATATTTAAATAACAAGATCAATTTTTCAAATCAAAATATTATATTAAATTAATTAAATATTGAATGTACTTACATAAAATCTATATTATGACAAAAAATATATAAAAATATTATGTTTAACAATTTTAATTAGTTGTCCACCTAGGTCCTGGACCCAACCCAAGGGGGGTCATGACCCCCATGACCCTCCCCCTGGATCCGCCCTTGTGCTAGATAGCATTCTCTTCCAGTTAACCAAGACAAACAGTTATTGTAGGTAGTGCGTATTTGGTAGAGAGAGAGGTTTAATTTAAATTCCACGACAAATTAAGCACATGCAGATAAAATGGACATTCCATGTTTCAATAAAATAACTTGTAATTTACTCTCTAGGTACTTACCGGTTTTGATTCTTTTGGTTCTTCATAACTGTGGTCTTGTCAAAACTGGCCATGTTCCTCCGAATGAGCCAGATGTTGTAAATGGTCATTACAAAGAGCGCGCAGTTGATGGTCGTCAGTATCATCAGAGGTACGTATAGGTACAAGAAAAAGGTATCTAAAAAAAAGGTATTTGTTCATGTTCATTTTGTAAGCTATTTTGTCTGTATCGATTTGTATACTATCACACTAATATCAAAATGCTAAAGTTTGAATGTTTGTTTATTTGTTTGTTACTCAACACGTCGTAACGGCTGAACCGATTTCGATGAAATTTAGTATATACGTAGATTATAACTTGGGTTACCACATAGGCTACTTTTTAGGGTTCCGTACCCAAAGGGTAAAACGGTACCCTGTTACTAAGACTCCGCTGTCTGTCTGTCCGTCTGTCACCATGCTGTATCTCATGAACCGTGATAGTTAGACAGTAACATTTTCACAGATGATATATTTCTGTTGCCGCTATAACAACAAATACTAAAAACAGAATAAAAAAAACTTGAGAGGTGTCAAGGGACACCCGGATGGAACGAAGTTCCTTTCGATTAATTAGTGAAGGAATTGTAATAAATAGTAGATTATTAACCAAGGGGATAAAGGAGTGTCTTCTGTCGCGGGTGACGATTTAAATCGCGAGCGTAACGAAGGACTCGAGGTTTACTCCCGAGCGTAGCGAGGGTGTTAAAAACTTAAATCACGAGCGAAGCGAGGGATTTAAGACGAGTCCTGAGTGTAGCGAGGGATTTAAGTTCACCCAAGACTAAGACAGCTTTATCACCGAGGAAAATACTCTACTTTTCGTACAATTTGCGAAAAAAATAACACAATAATAATATGAGATAAGCATTTATTAAAAATAATGACAATTAAAAGTAAAAGTTAACATTCGAAACATTGGTTCAATTATTGATAGAGAGAGTTACATTTTTGTTTGGTACATTTATTGTTGATGAACTTGTTGATTTTACGTTTATGTATTTGAAGAAAACAAAAACGCGGCAAATTCCTAGACTAATATTTTTTGTCGCAAAAGCAAAGGCATCAAGCTCATACGGCCTCGTCGGTTTTCGTAACTTTATTTAATAATCATAACTGCATAATAAATGCGTATTCCTTTTTCAAAAAGATGTATAATGCTTTATATACAAACTCAATGGTGTAAACACAGATGTAGTTCAGTATAAATATCGGTAAGTATTCCAAATTTAAATCACATTCTCCCCCTAGCTAGAGGATGAATGAAATTCAGTACAATTTTATAACAATTTCTTTCCATGTTTTAACAGATTAAAAATGACTATTGTTATGTTCGCTTTTTGTGGCATAGAATGTCACTTTTTTGAGGCAAGTGGTACGAAAATGTTATTTTTTTTGAGTTATAATAATATTTTTTTGATTATTAACAAATACCGTATAATGTAATATAAACTTAATCAGTAGGCTCAATTTTAGTAATAATTGGCTTGTGGTAACTGAAGTAGGAAACATATGTTTGGGATTCTATTTTATTTAAATGTCTTGAAAAAACTGTATCGATGGTAGTATTATCTATATTTTGTTGTTGATTCTGCTGGATTATTGTTTATTCTTAAATCAAATTCTTCCTCTAAAAACTGTAGCAATGGTTTTTGATTTTTCATTACTGAAGTTGATGTTAAAATCACCGGCAAAATGGCAGAAACACTGTCAGGATTCATTGTTGTTATTATTTATTATGTACAAAAAACCTGTATACACTCAACAAAAATAATCGTCGCGACACCACACTGTTCAATGCGAAATAGAAAGACAAAACGAAAATAACTGGCTTGCTTTCTATGAGAGAGAGAAAGAGAGACAGTCAGAGAAACACGCGTACGCCGCACGGCTTACAACTATAGCAAAAAGTGTCGTTACTACTTTTGGTCTTAATTTTTTCCGTCTAGCCCCCTTTCGCAACGCGCGATAAGGAACTTCGTTCCAATAAATATTTAAGGGTGCTCCCATAAAACAAACGTGATTTTTTTGCTCGTTTTTGCTCGATATTGATAACGGCAACAGGTAGTCGCTTGAAATATTCACAGAATATTTAGTTATATCACTTTAAAAATAAATAATTAAATTAGAATTAAAACAAATATTTAAGGGGGCTCCCATACAACAAACGTTTTTTTTATACTACTTATATGGCAAACGAGCATGCAGTCCACCAGTTTTTAAGTGGCTACTGCAGCCCATAGATATCCACAAAGAATTGAAAACAAGGTATTATGTTGTCTTGATCTCTATGTGGATACGTTGCCATACTATAGGACTTAGCTGGTATGCCTATGTGCCAGTAATTACAGGAACATACCATTACCATCTAACCGGAACACAGCAGCACAAGTAAGTACTGCTATTTGGCGGCAGATAAAGGTAAGGAGGTGGTGCCCACTTCCTCGAGCCCGTTCACAAAAGCTCTACCACCTGATAAACGTGATTTTTGTGCCGTTTTTATAGACAATGGTATGGAACTCTTCGTGCGCGAGTACGACTCGCACTTGGCCGGTTTTTTTATTGACAACCCACGCGTGCGAAACCGCGGGCGGAAGCTAGTAAATAAAAATAAGAGCGATCAAGTACGAGTAGGACTACGCACCGAGGGTTCCGCACCTAGATAGGTTTATTTATGTTAATTAAGCAGCGCCATCTAGTTATGTGACCGCAAAACCAAGAAAGCTTTTAAGACAGATAACTGAAAAACTTTTCTAGGTAGGGACTTCGTTATAATTTTCCTCTAATCTTTGCATTAATATTCACGATTGCATCAAGACTTTTCACCTTGCAAACTTCGAAGCTAAAGGGGAACGGTATTTTTTTTCGTCATTTCTCATCATAACTCCAAAACAGTACAGTACAAACAGTACGGGGAACGACCGACGACAATGAGATCACTCAGCATTGCGTGAAAACAGGCTGTAGGTACCTATACAGCATCCGTGCGTCGGTCTGACCGTGCACTTACCAGAGATGAAGCAGGTGCTAAAGAACGGTTTGACGATATGCGGCTGCAGATTCTGTTTGTCCATGATGACCGCAAAAACAGTGATGGCGGCCGGTACGCCGTACGCATAACTCGCATATATCATGAACTTCACGTTGATGCCGCGTCGGTGGATCGCACGGAGCTTACGCGAACCTCTGCATATCAAACACTTCATTACATTACATTCTCAATCATCAATCTCTAGTGAGTGACAAGTAGTGAAAGGCACTGAGTGAAAACCTAACCTTAAAAAAACACATCCAAAGGTAGGTACGTCATATTCGATTGTCTTCTGCAAACTACAGTCTCACAGGGGATAGATTATGAAGGTAGGCTTTCCCAAAGGTAAAGCCAATGTTAAATTCACTATAACAGTAGGTACCTATCTATATCAAATTTTGGAAAGCATCCTAAATCCCAACAATTCCCGACATTGACATCCGCCGTAGTCCGACTAGGGTTAAGGTACTGTTATAACGAACAACGCGAAAAGGGATAAAGGGCTTAGCCCAGTTAAATGAGCATCCGAAAATGTACCCAATATATGTAATGTGATGTATATAATGTAATGTATATAATGTAATGTATATATAATGTAATATAATAATATAATGTATATATATGAACACCACAGAGATGTCGTGTCGACTTGGATGTGCATTTACCAGACTGGGCCACTAAAGCAGGGGACAGAAAAAACTGGAAAGAAGGGAGGGAGGCCTTTGCCCTGCAGTGGGACAACACAGGTTAAAAATAAATAAATAATATATATGTACCTGAAGGTCCACCAAATGTCGAAAGACATAAGTTTTAGCCAGAAGAAGGAAGAGAGCACCAAGAAGTAAATTATTTGAGCTGAAAAAGAAACAGGCCATGTCAATCGTCTGATTCAGTTTGACAACAGTATTGGGGTTATAGTACCTTTATGTACCTACGCCAAGACTCGTGGCAGTCGGGGCCAACTAAACATGATATTAGCAAGTAAACATTATATTTTGTATGTTTGTTTTCCTTTCAATACAATTACTGGTAATTAGTGTTATCGATAGGTACCTACTCGACGCATCACTAACATAATGGCTGCATATTGCGCAGAGAGCGAGGTAGCAATATCATCGTCACTTGTCCCACGTTTAATGACTCCGTCTGCCAGGAGCGTTGGCGTCTGGTATAGTTCAAAATTGCCGCGCGGCCGCAGCGCTGCAGACAGACGCGCTGCCTTCGCGCGGCACGTTGCGGCAAACTTAAAGATGCCCTAAGGGTTAGTATAAAACTTACTTATGACCGTACAGTCAGAAGACTTCCTTCCTTCATTCTTCTCTATAACCCTATAAATAAGATCCGACGCCTTTATCATGTAAAAGGCCATGAGGGTAGCGACGTACGCTGTGAGCAGCATGCCTTGAATGTTGCGAAGCTGGTGAAGCACGCAGTATACGATAAGCACCAGGAGTAGAAAGAATGCGGAGATCAGCATAGCTGAAATCAAATATTCTCGTTCAGTCTATTAAGCGACCCCAATCTAAGCGAGTAAAAGCGCAGAGCACAGCTAGTGTTATTTTCTAAACTTCCGCGAACATTACAGTAGGTACTTATTTATTTATCATTTATTGCCAATCAAATTCATAATCTTTAAAGTTATATATATTAATAATTAGTATTAATTATCGGTTAAATCGCGTATGTCGCACATTATTTCCTAAACGTCCACTGATTATTTATAGTATATTTTTATGATACAAGTGAGCTAAGTTGCTCATTATTAACGAGGCTGTGGGTTGCAGCCTGAGCCGTAGGCGAGGGCGTTAATAAGCCGAGTGTCTAGTGAGCAAGTTGCTCATGAGTTTCATACGCACTTTTTCAACACACTTCAAAAAACAAATCTTCTGTACTAAAGCTTGACATTTTTACATTTATTTACCACACAGCAACAAATACGATACAAACAAAAAATGGGAAAGGGCGCGCAATTTTTTTTTTGCACGCGCTAAATGTAAGGTGATTGATTAGGTACTTATAGCCATACAGCCTACTTCATCATAATTACAATTTTAGTGATAAAATGCAAATATTTTATAACAAATTATTGTGAATTATAAGTAATTTGATAATAACAAATGAATGTGATAAGATTTTCAGCGGCATAAAACCTCTTTGTTGTTACAAAAACTGTATTACCCGGTTAATATGAAAATGCTCTGTTTACTCGCATATAATTTGCAGTTAGGTACTAACTTAACTTTGTAGGAATAATTATATTATGCACTAGTGTGTAATATTATTACGCACGTGTGTGTTATAGTTCGGTTTAAGGCCCTAATAACGATGTCCTATGGCTCACTTTACGAGCAACTGTGATGAAAAATAATTTATTTAGGGTTTATTCCCGATGGAACATGCCACCCTTGAAAGGTTTACAAATAATCGATAATCTAATTATAATATACTTAATTAAGTACTCCCAATCTCTTTTTGTACCCTTTCTTAGGTTTCTCCGAACGAGGATAAGCTTAACAAGACGGATCAAGTTCGAGTAGGACTCGCCATCTAGTTATGTCACCGGTAAACCTAGAAAACTTGTGACCAGAAGGAAGTCTAAAAGCCAATAATATATCGCTCTAGTTCATAATACAATAGTGAAACCACGGGAAACTATAAAATGAAGGTTGAATTGTTTGGTAAGAGATCTATTATCCAAGTGTTCTGACAGATTATTTAATAATTTGTTTGCGCCTATTCCCTCACCCGGCTTTTTCAGAAGGACTGTATCTGATGTCATAATGTCGGATACACTATTTCTGTCTGATCTAAAGTAAAAGGTAAAATCTTGTTCTTGTATGTAATGTGACCTACAGATATTGTTTGTCTTCCTTCTTAAGCATGCACTTTATGCCCTTATAATTTGTCAACCCAATCTGTGGACACCGGGGCTGATTATACATAAAGAACCTTATTTAGTACTAGCATTAAGTAACCTAATTGTATAATTGTTTGTTGTCCTTAATAAAGAGAAAAAAAAATTAAATTAATTTTATTTCAGATGTCACAAGATCCATATCAATGTTAATAAAGTTTCACAAATAACTACGAGTACTTAGGTGATTATGACACTGTCTGTTTAGGACTCAATAGTACGGTAAACAGGATGAGGCAAAATTTTACCTCATTGAGACCAGCTACCTTTTATTCTGTAATTAGGTTTTGTTCTTAAAAAACTATGGGTATATAATGAAAAAAAATGAACACATTTTCGGTTTTCGAAAAAAAATAACAGCCTAGAAAATTCTATTTGTTAAAAAAAAGTTCGTCTCAATCGAGTCATTTCCCATTGGGGACACTTTTCTCTAAGTAACTTACCAAATCAAATCGTAGCATTTTGCAAAAATTCAAAAAAATGTTGTTCATACCATTTTATTGTCATTCAATAATTCATATTATCCTCAAAGGATTTATTTTTAAGTCGGTATTTTCCGCCTAAATAGTGTTGCAAACAACGGTGGCATGCATAGTTCAGACAGCCTTTTAATTGGTCTTCTTATAATAAGTAGCATATATTGTTGTTTATTTTCTACTCAAATACTTTTTCTGTAACCTAGGTGTAAGTTTTCCTAAAATTCTAAAAAAAAAATAATAAAATAACATAAATAAGATTTTTTTTATAAATCCGCCATCTATTCTACAAAACTCCAAGTGGCCATGCACTTTGAGTTTCGTATTTCGACATGTAACTAACTTTTTAACAAAAATTAACCGATTTCAGATCACAGGAAAAACCAAACAATTGAACCGATTTCAGATCACAGGAAAAACCAAACAATTGAACCGATTTCAGATCACAGGAAAAACCAAACAATTGAACCGATTTCAGATCACAGGAAAAATCAAACAATTGAACCGATTTCAGATCACAGGAAAAACCAAACAATTGAACCGATTTCAGATCACAAGAAAAAACCAAACAATTGAACCGATTTCAGATCACAGGAAAAACCAAACAATTGAACCGATTTCAGATCACAGGAAAAACCAAACAATTGAACCGATTCCAGATCACAGGAAAAACCAAACAATTGAACCGATTTTGATGAAATTTCTATGCGACAAATCTGAAAGTACCTATATCCTTACAAATTATATAAACACATTAAGCGTCCCTATAAAATTTGAAGGTTGCCCTCGATTTTTTTGGGATCCTATCATCAGATCCTGACTTGGTGCCAGTGGCATCACCTGGGAAGTATACCCTTTTAAACAAAAAAAGAATTTCTCGAATCGGTCTAGGCGACTTCGAGTAATCGGGAACCATACATAAAAAAGATTCCGACGAAATGAGAACATACTAATTTTTTTGTGTCGAGATAGTGCTAGGTAATAATAACAGCTAATCATTTTTTGTAAGATCTATCCAACGATATTCTACATCTACACGATTGTGAAGAAAAAATTAATAAACCTCATCATAACACCTATAACAAGTTTCTGTTTTTTTTTTAATTAGAACCTACTAGTTTCAGTAGCGGCACGAAACTTTAGCGCTGACCGTTATTGCGCAGAAGTAAAAAATAAGGTACCTGAGGGGATGAAGGGCGGGCGTGCGTACCGCCGATTGGCTCTCTAGTCGCATTTCGTCCCCCGCACTGATACGACATCCGGCGCATATCCAGTGTACAGTCGCGTTCTTAATTGTATTGTTATTGCTGTTATTTGAATTTGTTTGTTAAATTCAGTTTTTAGTTTGTTTGTGACTTTAAAGTGAATATGCCTAGAAGAAATACTGTTTTGAAAAGACAGGCAAGGAAAATGGTTTATGACGTGAATTGTTTTTTAAAAAGGGAATCTAATGAATTAATTGATTATTTCAAACAAATCAAAAATGAGATTGATAAAGCTACAAGTACTTTACTCAGTCATTCGGACGGCAGCACTGTAAATTTGAGCCAGATAATACAAACTGCCGAAATTTTTAAGGCGGGAAAAATTTAATTAAATGGCGATTTAGGGGAAATCCAAAAAAGGACAGCAGAGTCTACAAATACGTCAATTGCAAAAGTAAGGAACATCTCCAATTAAGCCAATAGTGGCTATTGTATTGCTTGCGCGACAGTACCCATGCGCAGCTATCCCTTCCGGGTATCGTTCAGCGCTAGACTTACATGCCGCGACTTATAATAACGACTGTTTTCAACCAAATAAAAACACAATATTGCATCCGTTTTTGTTACACGGCATCGTCTGCCCATCGCGGTGCTGGCCGGCCAAAGTACTTACCAATAGCAGTGTAAATGTTTTTAGCCTTCAAATCTTCTTTATCATTAATTTTGATCTTGTAAATATATCTGAAAGTGGTTATATTCTTAATTTTCCCAATGATCATTTCGACGCAAAACTTGGGCGTCGGCATTGCCTGCCAGTTATTGTAGTGATTCGGCATGTAAAGAACTAAATCACCTCCCTAAAACAGAGAACCAAAGTCATAATAATAATAATATTTCAAGACATTTCACACAGCGCCATCAAAGCGTATTAAGCGGGAGTATCTTCTCGAGTTGATGACTTCAGCGGCTTCTGCTATTCTTTAGTCCAGCTCGATTTTCATCGCTTTCGCGGTCATTTTTAAGATGTATGTAGAGCTTTCATTGCAGCTAAAGGCAAAAAGTTCGAACATTTGTTGTAAATTAACCTTGTAAGACTAATTAAATTAATATAATAAATGAATTTTATTTAAAACTTGCACTTAAAATCAACAAATTACATGATAACCCGTGGTACACACGGCTACACATCAAGCTATATATTCCAGTATAAGCTAACTTCTCATTCTACGAAAAGCCTACACAATGCGAGGTCAGCTTATACTGGAAATTTGTAGCTTGATGTGTAGCCGTGTGTACACTTTAGCCAAGGTGGCGGCGTCTCCGTCGGTTTCACTCACATTGTCGAAATGGCGTGTACACACGGCTACTCATAAGCTATATTATTCCAGTATAAGCTGACCTCGCATTGTGCAGGCTTTTCGTAGAATGAGAGGTCAGCTTATACTAGAAATTTATAGCTTGATATGTAGCCGTGTGTACCTGTAAGCTGACTTAAAGAAAGCCTACACTGGCTTACCAAAATTTTAACTAATTAAACAATTCTCAAGAAATCCGGTTTCATAAAAAAAATTTTTTTTTAAAGTAATCTTTCTAGTATCATACCATTTTGCGCCACCATAAAGTCACTTGCCAAAATAGCGTAGTACTTTTGAAGTAAAACTTCTTTACGCACGCTTGACTTGAGGAGTAAGCTGGTGAATGCGTTACGAAAAGTGCGAACGGAAGTTGAGAGGGAGATATAAGTTAGTGAAAATAGAAACAGAGAGCGTAACTCTCTCTGTTTCTATTTTCACTAACTTATATCTCTCTCTCAAATTTCGTATATTACCGTAGGAGCGAGAGAGAAGTGCGCTGCACACATTTTCTTTCTCTCTTCCTTTCATAGCCAGTGCATGAAATAGATATACAGTTTTTTTTTAACTGTAACAGTACGGCAGCACCCATAACCAGAGGAGATACAGGTGCAGTTTCTTTTAAAACATCAGCTCGTTTTCGAAGAAAAGCATTTTGGCATTAAAATTTTTTGGTCAAGTGTGAGTAGCGCCTTAAAATTAATCAAGTTGGTAAAAATTTTTTTTGATTCCGATCGATGCAGTCTTTTGTATGGATCATTTTATTGTATCGGATGAAAAAAATCTGAACAGCAGAAGTTAGTCAAATTTGATAAAAATTATTCTCATACAACAGGACAAACAAAATTCCTTCTACAAACATTTTATCAGATTCTAATTGCACATTAAAGAAATATTAATACTGTAGCGATTAAGAAGTTTAGGAACTCCATGCTCTCATAAGCAATTCAAAAACATCTCGTATTTCAGAACAGTTTTGAATTTCGAACATGGTTCTTGCACTTTTATATCAGTATTTGCATCATCTTATTTGTCCTATCATGGCATTGTCAAATACGCAAAAAGTAGACTTAATTGAAGCATACTTCCTCAATCGCGGTCTGGGTAGCGTTCCTGATACCACTTCAGCGCATTAGTTGGGCTTCGTCGGTTAAGGAAGTATGCTTCAAGTAAGTCTACTTTTTGCGTATTTGACAATGGCATGATAGGACAAATAAGATGATGCAATGACTGATATAAAAGTCCGACAGGTGCAAGAACCATGTTCAAAATTCAAAATTGTTCGGAAATACGAAATGCTTTTGAATTGCTCATGAGAGCATGGAGTTCCTAAACTTCTTAATCGCTACAGTATTAATATTTCTTTAATGTGCGATTAGAATCTAATAAAATGTTTGTACAAGGAATTTTGTTTCTCCTGTTGTATGAGAATCATCATCATCATATCAGCCATAGGACGTCCACTGCTGGACAAAAGCCTCCCTCATTGATCTCCAGGAACTGCGGTTGGAAGCGGCCTGCATCCAACGCCGACCTGCGGTTCTTACTAAGTCGTCTGACCATCTTGTAGGTGGACGTCCTACGCTGCGCTTGCCGGTCCGTGGCCTCCACTCGAGAACCCTCCGGCCCCATCGGCCATCTGTTCTGCGCGCTATATGGCCTGCCCATTGCCACTTCAACGTGCTAATCCGTCGGGCTATGTCAGTGACTTGAGTTCTCCTACGTATCTCCTCATTTCTGATTCGATCCCGTAGAGAAACTCCGAGCATAGCCCTCTCCATAGCTCGCTGAGCGACTCTAAGCTTATTCATAAGGCCAATAGTGAAGGACCACGTCTCGGTTCCATATGTCATCACTGGTAACACTCACTGATTGAAGACTTTCGTCTTAAGGCACTGAGGTATGTTGGACGAAAAGACGTTGCGAAGTTTCCCAAACGCTGCCCATCCGAGTTGGATTCGACGATTGACCTCTTTCTCGAAGTTGGACCCACCTAATTGGACTGTTTGTCCTAGACATACATACGCGTCGACAACTTCAAGAGCCGAGTTCTCAACCATAACTGGGGCAGGCACGACATGGACATTCGACATAATTTTCGTCTTGTCCATGTTCATTTTAAGCCCTACCCGTTGAGAGACTCGATTGAGGCCTTCGATCATCGTGCTGAGCTCTTCCATCGACTTTGCCATGACCACAATATCGTCGGCAACCCGAAGGTGAGTGATGTATTCACCGTTAATATTGATGCCCAGTCCTTTCCATTCCAGAAGCTTGAAGGCATCTTCCAAAGCGGTCGTAAACAGTTTCGGAGAGATGACATCTTCCTGTCATACGCTTCTTTTTAAGGGGACACCGGAGGGACAATTGCCCATACAACAAGTACTACCAAGATCATTTCTAATTTATAGCATATTTCTACCTTAAAAAGGTATTATTTTAATTTGAACAGTATTTATCTAGGTTCCCAACCATATATTAGATCAAAATATTTAACTAAAATGAAATCGAAGCGTATCGCATTCTGCATGTTTTTACGTCATAAAAGACCTGTTTTCAACCTAATTGTTTCGTATTTAAAACAACAACATCTTACGAATCCTAGTCATAGGAACATAGATTATATCGTCTAGTTACAGAATAACAACACAATGAGAAAAATTACAACAAGTTTTCAGTCATCATTTTTGGTATTACGGAACATGGTCAAAATTTAATCAAATTTAGAATCGTTTTATTGCTATCACTGTCGCTCTGCGTGGCTAAACTTCGTCACTAAACAGGGATGGCGATATTCATGCCGAAGTTTTTGACGCGGCCGAATTGAAGTTGCGCTCAGGGTTCGCCGGGCCGTTAAGGGAATCGCCTTCGAGCTCTGTTCTTGTACTCGGACTGACATAGTAGCGTTTTTATACAAACACTTCGATTTACCGATATCAAACCAATATTTTGTATGAGAATACTTTTTATCAAATTTGACTAACTTTCGCTGTTCAGATTTATTTCATCCGATACAATAAAATGATCCTTACAAAGGACTGCATCGATCGGCATCAAAAAAAAATTTTACCAACTTGATTCATTTTAGGCGCTACTCACACTTGACCAAAAAAATTTTAATGCCAAAATGTTTTTCTTCGAAAACGAGCTGATGTTTTAAAAGAAACTGCACCTGTATCTCTTCTGGTTATGGATGCTGCCGTACTGTTACAGTTAAAAAAACACTTTGTATATCTCCGTCAGTAGTTCGTTTGATTATTTTTCGTAATTGCATTTCGTTCTTGAACAATTTTTAAATTAATATTTTGAAAAAGAAGTTTTACTTCAGTCGTGTGGTCAAAGCACACTCGTTTTTTTTATTTTTTTACATTATCTTCAGTGGTTTAAAGTTGGGTGATGTAGGTAATTATTTTTAATTAAATGTTAGGCAGAAATCTAGCATTTTATTTAAAACTAAGGCAGTTATTGTTTTTATTTGCAACCTAATTTGTTTTTATTTGTTTCTTTATTTGTAATCTAGAAGGATTATTCGTGGTAACATTACAAAAAAATCTAAGAATAATTACTAAGTATTTTACGACCTCCGTGGCGCAGTGGGCGAGTAGCCGGCTGAGACGCAGGAGGTAGCGGGTTCGATTCCCACTGCGGAACAAATGTTTGTATGATCTACAGATAAGTATTTGTTCGGGGTCTGAATGTTTTTCTATGTATTTTAAGTATGTATTTACAAAAAAAGTATATAAGTATTATATCAGTTATCTGGTTCCCATAGTACAAGCTCTGCTTAGTTTAGGGCTAGATAGCGCTGTGTGAAATGTCCAGCATTTTTTTTTTATTATTTATAGACACAGGACTTGAAAGATCATCACAGTGGTCACACAGGTGTCAGTTTTAGATACTTATAATTTGAAAAGTACATGACCAATATTTTTTATAACTGTCACGACTTGGCCTATCACCTGCTTCTGGTTTGACGATCATTTCTAGGACTCCCTGTATATCTAGTAAAATACTCAATAATTACCTCTAAAAGCTTATACTTCGATAATTTTGTATTCAAATTCATCACACATTTAGAGCCGGTTTTCATGAACACTTCGCTCTGCAGGAACGTAAACTCTTGAAACTTCTTCGTCGACAACTTTCTACCCTTATCGATATCATTTTGTAAAATCTCTATATCGGAATAGTCGAACGGCACTCCCGTCAAATTAAGCTCGTTTTTCAAATCAGCTATGTTTCTGCAAGTTTCATTTGCTCGCGTCGCGTGTATAACTTCATTTTCACCGCAACACTTAACAATGCAGGGTTTTTTACTATTACACACTCTGTTGTCAATTTTATTATACTTTATATCCGTAACAACTATATCGCAGCTTTGCGAATGAACACTATAAATAATAAAAAATAATATATAACTTGTAATTGGCCACATTTTTGATAACTATAAAGGCATGCGTTGCCAATGACTGGCGACTAAGTATTGCAATTTGTATACTTAAAATAAAACATTTTCTTACAGGATAAACTAACAGGATAGTCGACTCCAATCGCAGCTATTGGATCAGAGCAGATCCCGTGCTAGGGAATACATCAAAGCTGATCAGTACCTTGCATGGAACTATATGAAAGTTTGGATGTTTGTTTGTTACTCAAGCATGTCATAATGGCTGAACCAATTTTCATGAAATTTGGTATGTCGATATATTATGACCTGGATTGCCACATAGGCTACAAATATTATTATATTATATTATATATATATATATATATATTTTCTTCTTGGCTCTCGAGTTTCCTCGGTATAATTATATTGAACAATCCGCCCTGAAACCTTCAGGGAAAAAACTGCTCAGCTTCACCCTCCGTATTTCCTGTCCGTTCCCCCCATTATTAGCATTCCCTCCGCGATCCCCTATTCCATTTCCCACCCGATTACCAAAAATTGTATCCCCAAGAACTTTACTAACTATTGAGACTGTGTATGGCTACTTGTTTATGCATTATATGTATGTGTATGTATGAGTCTAATTTTTCACAGTATCTAGGTAAACTTTTACCTATTACACCAGTAGCTCCCACCACAATAGGTATGACTTCGGCTGATGTTTTACAGAGTCGAATAATTTCCAGTTTTAATATTATTATATTGCTACAAATTTTGTTTTGTATTGCTTTTTTATATAGGCTACAAACCACGCGTGCGAAGCCGCTGGCGGAAGGTAGTCAGTCATAGTTTCGAGCATTGCATTGATTGGATATCAACGTGGTATTGACATTTCTTTATGTTTTGGAAAACCAACAGTTAAATTAACTTATCAATTAACTAGTACAAAACTGTAAGGCGTATATAGGTTTTCACGTTCAAGGCTAAAACAGCTGCCATGAAGCTGGGCATCCTTAACAAGGTCAGGAGATACTTCACACCAGGACAGTTTCTTAGTCTATACAAAGCACAAGTCCGGTCTGGTATGGAGTACTGCTCCCACCTTTGGGATGGTTCGGCCAAATACCAGCTCGCTACCTTAGACTCGATAGAACGTAGGGCTTTTAGGCTAATAGGTGAGCAATATATGGCGGAGACTAAGACCCAGTCTCGAACACCGCCGTAAAGTTGCAAGCCTATCGATCTTTTACAGAATACATTTCGGGGAATGTGCCCAGGAACTTTACGATCTGATTCCGCCATCTCCTTTCCATCAAAGGAGAAGCAGGCGCACGGCTCAGTACCATCCGTACCTAGTTGATATACCACCCATTCGCACACACCGTTTTGGTTCTACGTTCTTGATTCGTGCAGCTGAGCTATGTAACGCTTTGCCGTCGTCTGTTTTTCCTAAAGAATACAATCCGGGCCTCTTTAAGGTAAGAGTGAATAGGTTTCTTCTTTATCTTCGTGCTTCATCTTAGACCACATCATCGCTTACCATCAGGTGAGATTGTGGTCAAACGAAGATCTATTTAGTTTAAAAAAATGTGTGACTGGATCCGAGCAACGATTGAAATTATTATGACAGTTCTTATCAAGAGGACGCCCCCTGTAATTAGCCTCCCGGAGCAGGTGCCTCGGCTCCCCCTCCCCCCCGTAGATCCCAAAACCATATTTGGAATCGTATTTGTGGTATACCTATATTGGAATTTTGGCTTATCAAAAGTCGAAACTCAGCGGCTTTTTTATACTACTTATATGGCAAACGAGCATGCAGTCCACCAGATGTTAAGTAGCTACTGTAGCCCATGGATATCCACATTGAATTCAAAACAAGCTATTATGTTGTCTTGATCTCTATGTGGATACGTTGCCATACTATAGGACTTAGCTGTTATGCATATATGCCAGTAATTACAGGAACATACCATTACCATCTAACCGGAACACAGCAGCACAAGTATTGCTATTTGGCGGCAGATAAAGGTAAGGCGGTGGTGGCCAATTCCTCGAGCCCGTTCACAAAAGCTCTACCACTAGTAAATCGCCATATTCCAACTAATAACCTTATCGCTTTGAATAAAACGAAATAGAACTGTTACAAATTAATTTTAGCCGGCGAAGTCAAACTTTAGTATTTGAATTACCGAGTGTAATTCCTTTTTTTTAATTCTTTAATTAACTTTGGAGTTTTAAACAGACAATTCAAGACTACCTCCGTGGCGCAGTGGGTGAATAGCCGGATGAGACGCAGGAGGTAGCGGGTTCGATTCCCGCTGCGGAACAAATGTTTGCATGATCTACAGATATTTGTTTCGGGTCTGGTTGTTTCTCTATGTATTATAAGTATGTATTTACAAAAAGAAAGAGAAGTATATAAGTATTATATCAGTTATCTGGTTCCCATAGTACAAGCTATGCTTAGTTTGTGGCTAGATAGCGCTGTGTGAAATGTCCAGCAATATTTATTTATTATTTATTAATTGTTATGCCACTCCCGTAAGTTTGCTAAACAAATTATGACGACTTTAACAAAAACACAGCCCCGGATCTACGATTTCTCCGAACCGGGGCAGAAACTTCAGCGTTTGAGAGATGTAGGGGAGAGGGGGGGGGGGGGGGGGGGGTATTAATATAAGACATGCACTTATTACTTTCCTCACAGATACATTTTATTTCATTTTGGGGCGAATTTGACTGGGCTTGAGCTGGATTCTTAGAAATAACTAGACCCGGAACAAATATCTGTAAATCATGCAAACATTTGTTCTGCGGCGGGAATCGAACTCACTACCTCCTGCGTCTCAGTCAGCTTTTCGCCCACTGCGCCACGGAGGTCGTCATAAATAAATAGGTAATAAAACTGTGTATCCCTTTTTAAGGTTATTTGCGCGCGGTCGAGTGTGAGTTTGCTAACGTTAAAGATTCTATGAAGAAGGGGTGAATCACCCTAATATGTTAAATGTGTAAGTTTGGATGTTTGTTACTCGTAACGGCTGATCCGATTTCGATGAAATTTGGTATATACATAGATTATAACCTGGATTACCACATAGGCTACCTTATACCCCATAAATCAGACCCATGGGATAAACATGGGGTGTCAAGTCAAGTTGCAAGAGCGAGTTTAGCTTTATTTCTAGGTTACCTACACATTTAGTAGTGTAACGCGTACGTAATCCCGGGCAACAGCTAGTATAAAAATAAAGCAAAAAATGTATATATTATTAAATTACGGTCGAGTTCGACGTGCACGCGGTGCACTCGCCATTTCAAATTTTATAGAATAAAATAAATTTATTTAACTTCTTAAAAAACAGTAGTAATACCTATACCTACTTACGAGTATTTATTTATTTAATACTTTAGTGCACAAAAATACAAATTACATGTACAAAAGGTGGGCTTAATGCTAATAGCATTTTCTACCTGCCAACCTCAGAGGTAACAAAAAAGGTTGGCGTACTAACTTTTAACAATATTAATGTTTATTTAAAAAAAACAAAAGAAACACAAATAACAATAAACTCCGATTACAGTTAGAATAAATACATAAACCTACTTGATATAACAATAATAATACATAGAATATATATATGAGAAATATAACAAATATATACATATATAGATATAAAACAAAAAATACTATTATATTATTTATCTTAATAAATAAATCACATTAATATTATAAATGTGAAGTTTGTTTGTTACTCAATTACGTCGTAATGGCTGAACCGATTTTGATGAAATTTGTTTTGTTGATAGATAAATAACCTAATAACCTAGAGTCAAACATAGGCTACTTTTATTGACAAACGAGTGCAATCGTAAGTAAATCTACGAAACGATGAGGGTAGTTATGTATACAGTTAGAATAAGTTTACCTTCCTTGCTAGTTCACAACTGTAGTAGTTAAAAATAAGTAATCTATACTAATATTAAAGAGGAAAGATTTGTTTGTTTGTATTGAATAGGCTTCGAAACTACTGGACCGATTTAAAAAAATATTTTACTGTTGGGAAACTACACTATCCCCGGGTGACACAGGCTACTTTTTACCCAACTGCGCAGTAGGGTAATGTTTTTATTGAAAAACTACGCGTGCGAAGCTGCGGATTGGTCAGCTAGTATATTATATATAAGTATGTAACAATAGTTGCCGTGTGGTCCCGGCGTAATAATAGGGCCACCCCTTCTCATCCCGCGGGAGCCGTGTGAGCCGGCAAAGGGAGTTGTTCCAGGGAATGGGCAGCAGCATTCTTCTGTGTACTAAACACCAACCACTGCGATCACCAAGCCGCCTGCCAAGCCAGGTGATTATGGCAAAACCCCCCCTATGACAGACACAACACACAAACGGCCCCCAGTCCCCGGCGGCTCCGTCATCCCTGGAAGTGGTAGCAACCAGGGCAGTGGCGGAGCAGGGGGTGCTAAGAATCCCCGGCAGCGATCCAGCTACCACCACCGACGACTGGACCTGGCAGCGTACAACACACGAACGCTCAGGGCTGACGAGAAGATTGTCGAGCTGGAAGAAGAACTGAGCAAGCTACGTTGGGACATCCTAGATTTGTCGGAAGTCCGAAGACAGGGTCCTGACCCTGTCTTCGGACTTCCGACACGATGATCCTTAACTCCGGTAACTTGCTCTTCTACCGGGATCAACTATCCCAGGGTGGTGTCGGGTTTCTCGTCCGCAAGTCCCTCGTTAACAACGTGACAAAAGTCGACAGTGTGTCGAACAGGGTAGCATACCTTATACTCAGAATTACCGAAAGGTATTCGTTGAAGGTCATACAGGTATATGCGCCGACCTCGACACACCCAGACGATGAAGTGGAAGCCATGTATGAGGAGATCTCCGAGGCCATACATACTTCCAAGACTCATTTCACGGTTGTAATGGGGGACTTCAACGCAAAGCTAGGCACAAGGAAAGACGATGAGCTGAGAGTTGGGCCATTTGGATTCGGGCGGCGGAACCGAAGGGGCCAGAGACTGGCCGACTTCATGGAGAAGGAGGGCCTCTTCATGATGAACTCCTTCTATGAGGAGCGGCCAGCCAGAAAGTGGACGTGGATAAGCCCCGACGGTTTCACTAGAAATGATATAGACTTCATTATGAGGACCAAGAAGCAAATATTTAATGATGTCTCTGTGATCAGCAGGGTGAAAACCGGGAGCGATCACTGCATTGTTAGAGGCACATTGAATATCGATGTTAAGCTTGAAAGGGCACGTCTGATGAAGTCTGCGCTCCGTCCAAATCCTGCCCAAATCCAAAACCCCGAGAGCTTTCAGCTAGAACTGCACAATCGCTTCCAGTGCCTAGCCAGCTGCAATGATATTGACGAGATAAACAACGGGTTGGTGGAAACTGTCCAAGCGGTGGGATCTAAGTTCTTTAAGGCCCCCCGCCGAACTAAGTACCAGAAACTCTCAGATGAAACCATTAAGCTAATGGAGGACCGGGATGAAATGAGATTGCAGTCTTCAGCTGATATGTCGGCATACGGCGTGCTTAATAGACGAATCTCGAAATCTATGCGACACGATCTGCGTACCTTTAATACATCTCGTATTAAGGTCGCAATAGAAAGGAACAAAGGTTCAAAAATGTTTGCAAAGCATTCGTCTATAGGGCAAAGCCAAATGACTAAGCTGAAGACCGACAGCGGCACTATCATTTCGTCGAAACCGGAGATTCTGAGAGAGGTCGAAAAGTTCTATGGACAGATGTACACCTCAACACAAAACCCCGTTGGTCAGTTGGCTCAGGACACCAGAGCCAAACTAACCCGACACTATACCGAAGACATCCCGGACATCAGCCTGTACGAGATTAGGATCGCTCTGAAACAGCTTAAAAACAACAAGGCACCAGGTGAGGATGGAGTTACGACAGAACTTCTGAGAGCGGGTGGAAAACCGGTACTTCAAGTCCTCCAGAAGTTATTTAACTCCGTCGTCCTCGAAGGAACCACGCCAAAAGCGTGGGATAAGAGCGTGGTGGTGCTTTTCTTTAAAAAAGGTGATAAAACCTTATTAAAGAACTACAGGCCCATCTCGCTCTTGAGCCACGTTTACAAGCTGTTTTCGAGAGTGATTACGAACCGTCTCGCACGCAGGTTCGATGACTTCCAGCCTCCCGAACAAGCCGGTTTCCGAAAAGGCTTTAGTACCATAGACCACATCCACACGCTACGCCAGATTATACAGAAGACCGAGGAGTATAATCGGCCGTTATGTCTAGCGTTTGTGGACTATGAAAAAGCCTTCGATTCAATCGAGACCTGGGCGGTACTGCAGTCTCTTCAGCGATGCCAAATCGACTATAGGTATATCGAAGTGTTTGTATAGTAACGCCACTATGTCAGTCCGTCTACAGAACCAGAGTACGGAACCAATCCAATTGCAGAGAGGCGTGAGACAGGGAGACGTAATTTCTCCGAAACTGTTCACGAACGCATTGGAGGACGTTTTCAAACTCTTGGTCTGGGACAGACTTGGCATCAATATCAATGGCGAATACATCACTCACCTTCGTTTTGCCGATGATATAGTCATTATGGCCGAATCGCTCGAGGAACTCGGTACCATGCTCAACGACCTCAGTAGGGTCTCCCAACAGTGGGTCTTAAAATGAACATGGATAAGACGAAAATCATGTCAAATATCCATGTTGCGCCCGTACCGGTAGTTGTTGGGGGCGATACTCTCGAAGTTGTCGACGAATATGTATACCTAGGACAAACTGTCCAATTAGGTAAGTCCAACTTCGACAAAGAGGTCGCACGAAGAATCCAACTCGGCTGGGCAGCGTTCGGGAAACTTCGCGATATCTTCTCGTCCAAAATTCCCCAGAGCCTGAAGACTAAAGTCTTCAACCAGTGTGTGTTGCCAGTGATGACCTATGGCACTGAAACGTGGTCCTTTACTCATGGCCTCATGACCAAGCTCAAGGTCGCTCAACGAGCTATGGAGAGGGCTATGCTCGGGGTTTCTTTGCGTGACAAAATCCGCAATGAGGAAATCCGCAGAAGAACTAAAGTTGCCGACATAGCTCTCAAAATTAGCAAGTTGAAGTGGCAATGGGCAGGCCACATCGCTCGTAGAACCGATAACCGTTGGGGAAGAAAGGTTCTCGAGTGGAGACCACGGACTGGAAGACGCAGCGTAGGCCGGCCCCCCACAAGATGGATCGACGATCTAGTAAGAATCGCGGGGAGCCGCTGGGCGCAAACGGCTACCAACCGCTCGTTGTGGCGATCTAAGGGGGAGGCCTATGTTCAGCAGTGGACGTCTTCTGGCTGATGATGATGTAACAATAAGTATAATCTCGGAGTCTTCAAATTCACAGCGAATATTAGCCAAGCATGCTCCATTTTAAATCACATCATTTATTGTTATATATTTAAAATTTTATTTATTTAATAATTTGCAGAAATTTGTTGTTTATTTTACTGTTATTTTTATTATTTACTAGTTGATCCGCCGAACTTCGTCGTACCGCCTTGACATGCATATAACGCGGGCTGTCAATATACGTCAACCTGGTAGAAATGTCAATTGTTGTCCCCGGCCATCATTATGTATGAGAAAATGAATATTCTTCGTAATTTCTTTTTTCGTGAATTTTTCCGATATTTTAATAGGGAGGAGACAAATCCAAGAAATCAAAGATCATCAAATACGGTCCAGCCTATCTTGAGTTCTAAATGGTGTAACTAACCCGATTATATATGTATATATTTACAACCATACGTAACCATAGACAAAATTACGTTTAGCTGTCATTTGCGTTTTGTTATTCCATGTCAGATGCGTTTTGTGTGTGACTTGTATTCTCTTTGACGTTTTATATCACGTCACACGGGAACGCGGTCGAACGGGATAAAAAGTATCCTGTCCGTCTCCTGGCTCTAAGAACGGGATAAAAAGTATCCTATGTCCGTATCCAGGTTTTAAGCTACCTCCGCACCAATTTTCAGCCAAATCGGTTCAGCCGTTCTTGAGTTATAAATAGTGTAACTAACACGACTTTCTTTTATATATATAGATTTTTGATCTCACAAATAGTCTCAATAAGTTAGGTATGTGCAATGTTTACGAGTTATATTTTAATAATATTTTATTATTAATTATTACGGATGGATTAGAACGTTGAAGTGGCAATGGGCAGGCCATATAGCGCGCAGAACAGATGGCCGATGGGGCCGAAAGGTTCTCGAGTGGAGGCCACGGACCGGCAAGCGCAGCGTAGGACGTCCACCCACAAGATGGGCAGACGACTTGGTAAGAACCGCAGGTCGGCGTTAGATGCAGGCCGCTTCCAACCGCAGTTCCTGGAGATCAATGAGGGAGGCCTTTGTCCAGCAGTGGACGTCCTACGGCTGATATGATGATGATGAATATTTTGTTAATTTTTTTTTTTTTTGTATGAAATATGAATGTAAAATTGGACACAAAATAAATATTTTTCCTATTATATTTCTATTTATTACCATCGCTTACCATCAGGTGAGGTAGTGGTCAAGCGCTTGACTCTCATCAACAAAAAAAAGCCAAAAAGTAATTCAATTATTTATTAATTACAATAAATTGTCTACCGTTAGTTCGCTATCACGTAATTACCATTTGCACGCTTCTCTCGACCCTCTCGCACAGTTCCTGTAGGTCAGGTAGGTTCCAAGAGTGGTGATGCGATACTTTCTTCGGTTTAGCTACTGTGCGCTTCGGGGGAGGGATAGATGGCTTGAACGACATCTGGGATCCATCGTACTGGTTGAAGATCTGAATGGGAGATCTGGAAAGGGGGGAAATATACAATTATCAATTCATCCCCAAAACGAGCTTTTAAGTTTGCTTGTTAGTGCTTAAGTTAGGTGTTGTTGTGTTTTTTTTACTCAATGAGAAAATGGGTAGAATTACATAGCAGCAGATGATAAAATAAACATAAACTTCAGATCCTCCTTAATCGGCTAATAAGCATGCATTATTATCAATATAATTAAATTAAATTATTAAAAATGTCAATAAAATTAAACTAATGTCATTCAAACTTAACCTTAGAACTTAACATTCAAAATCGTCATCTAAATATTCGTCAACATTGTATACACTTTTTCTATGAGCAACTTTTTAATTGTATAAGTATCTAAAGATATGGTCGGAGGTTTAAATGTTTTTTTTTTATTTTCATCCTTTCGGGAGGAGGGGGGAGGGGTGTAGTACTCACAGCTTGTTGAGCGCTGGCGGCAGCGAGGAGCGCAGCACGGCGGCGGCAGTGTCGCGCACGGTGGGGTGGTAGTGCCGCGCGAGCGCCGTGAGCTCGTGCGCGCGCGCCGCGTGCGCGCCACTGTGCTCGGGGGAGGGGAGGGAGGGGTCGTAACGACCCGACCCGATATCCTCATCGTTCTCGAATAACATCGCTACGGGCTTGCTTTGCTGTAACAATACAACTTCACTTTACTAATACAGTGTGAGCAGTTAAATTCTCAGATTCATATATCGTTAATATTTGGATCATACATGCAGTGCGCGGCTTGTGGTGTTGATTTCGATGACATGTAATGTAAATCCTGCAAAAGTAACCTAGATTTTAGGTTTGCTCAAATAACCGAAACTGGATTGAGGAAACTGAAAGGCCATTTGGAAATTGCTCCTCAAGCAGGTGGCCATCTCCCAGGCCAGCCGTGTTGCCGGAGCCTGCTTCATTAGAAGAAGTCCTCAAGGAAATTAGGGATGTAAAGCGGCAGCTTGCCGACACTGCTGGCCGACACTGGTCGCCGATGTCAAAGCAATTAAAAATGAAATATTACGGTCTTGAAAGCAAGTATCGAGTTTATGGCAACATAATTCTCGCTTGGACGACTTCCATACTACTATATTTCCAAACTCTGCGTTATTGACAAAATATTCGAAAATGCCATATATTGTTCTGTTACATAATGATGTTAGAAACTATAAAGTTAGTTACCTGTGCTAGCTGGTGCAGCTGCACTAGACACGCGAGCGCGCCGTTGTGCTGCAGCTGCAGCGCGAGCGTGGCGAGGCGCTTCGCGAACGACAGCAGCACCGCCACCGACACGCGGCGTGCGCGCGCGCATATCTGCGTCACACCCTCCAGGACAATACGCGCGTCTTCGTGCGTTGTTCCTAACCACAACAATCATTATACTAATAATTAATAGGAGTAAGAGGCTAGCGTGGTATGGGCATGTCAATGTCATGCGGAGGGAAGAAAATCATGCGACTAAAAAAGTGTTAGATATAAATGTTGATGGATATAGAAGTAGAGAAAGGCCGAAGAAGAGATGGATGGACTGTGTGAAGAATGATATGGATAAGAAAGAAGTGACAACGTAGATGACGGCTGATAGAGATATGGAAGAAAAACATATGTTGTGCCGACCCCATGTAATGCGGAAAAAGGGCAGAAAAAAAACTCAAATATCGATAAATTCTCTACACGTCCAGTACAAAAATAGTTTCAAAATGTTGATGGGGTTGCCTCGATACTGCAGTGTTATACCATGTTTGCAGAGGCGCGGGTTGATAGCTTCAATGCCATATTACGTAAGAAGACGGCCTCATTGTTAAACAGAGTACGGACCAGCTCCAACAGCATTCTGCAGGTCATATCTGATAGATATAACCTGCCTGTCAGTCAATCTTTCATTAATTTTTGGACTTTCATGGAGCCTGATCAAATAGCCTTATGAGTATTGGCTCGGGATAAGAATGAAAGTTTTAACAACATGTAATGTTACTTATTTATTACTAACCTAGATATTTAAGTTTAAATACCTACTAAGACAAATAAACTTGTAAAAATACTATTTTTCTGATAACAAATGAATTAAATTAAAATATATTTATTATATCCCGCCACAGCCTATTTTAATAGTGCCCCGACAAAATATGTCTGAATTGACGAAATTGACAGATTAACGACCTCCGTGACCCAGTGAGTGAAGTGAGCTGGCAGTAGGTTGCGGGTTTGATTCCTGCCCCGGAACAAAAGTTTGCATTACAAATATTTGTTCCCGGTCTAGGCGTGAAATATCTAAGTATGCTATCAGTTTTCTAATTCCTTAGCTTTGCTTAGTTTGGGGCTAAATAGCGCTATGTGAAATGTCAAGGATTATTTATTTATTTTATTTATTAATGCGAAAGTTTGGATGTTTGTTGGATGTTTGCTCCTCTCTAACGCCAAACCTACAAAACCGATTTGGTTGAAATTTTGGAACAGAAGTTGGTGATGTGTAGGGGGCCAAATCCCGTAACTTAAAATAGTAACATTCGAGTATCCATCTAGTCTCGTTATGTTAAATGTCCTAAACGGTAATCACGTAACTGACAATACAATGGTATGAGTTGACTGACAATCGATTATACACTTTAGTATTTATATATCAAGCTAATATTGTACAATGACGTCCTCTCTCCAGAATATTGTTGTGCCCAAAGGGTCCATAATGAACATGTACCTATCAATTATTACATTGTGGAATACAATAAACGATTGAATATTAATGGAGCAAAATACTTAACTATATTCAATTCACAATCCAATCTCATTTGGGTCAACTTCCATTCATCATCATCAACATTATTCTCAGTCCGTGTCGACCCACTGCTGGGCACAGGCCTCTTTGGTTCTGCCATTCTTCCCAACCAGTCTGAACCACGTACGACCCACGGACTTATTGATGTCGTCGATCCATCTTGAAATAAATGTATTTTATTTAATTTTTATTTTATCTCGCTGGTGGACGTCCCCTATTTCGATGTACAGTTCTCGGCCTCCACTCTGTTAGTGCACTAGTCCACCTGTCGTCACTACATCTGGCCAAGTGTCCTGCCCAACTTCACTTGAGTCTCAATATTAGCTTGGTGACGTCTTGTGCTTTAGTCTGCTATAGGCTACTTTTCATAAATAAGTTTTCTAGGGATGGAAATGAGGCAGCTAAGCACACAAGTACGCACCAGCATGCGCGTCCAGCATGTGCGCGTACAGATGCGCGTGGAACTTGGCGGGGTCCACGTTGAGAGCGTCGCCGGAGCCCGCGAGGATGGCCAGCACGGTGCGCACGCAGAGCAGCTGGTCACGCGCCGCCACCTGCTCGTCCGTCAGCAGGCGCGCCAGGATCGACACCAGGTCCGAGTAGTACTCCAGGTTTATTACGTGGGTGAATCTGGAAGAACATAAGATAATTAATAGAAGATAAGATGTTTGTTGCTATGTATAAGAATACGCGTCGTATGAAGCGAGCTGGTTACTTGGCAAGTCCGTTGAGCGCGGCGGCGAGCAGCCCGGAGCGCGGCGCAGTCTTCAGCAGCCGGAAGTAGATGTGGAACACTGTCTTCGTCACTTCCGTCAGCTGCTTCCGGCGCGCCATCTCGCTCTCTTGCGCTTCCGTTTCCAGCAGCTCGCGTTCAACCTCTTTTAGTTTCTTGTTCCGCTGCAAATACACAATTTAAAGTGTAAATAATTTATGTCTCAGTAGCCCTTGCTTCTTAGCAAGAAGGTAAGATTTAAGGAATAAATTCCATTGTGTTTTTTTCACTAATACACAAGTGGCCTCTTTCATTTATATTATTATTTTTTCTAACCTATCTCGTCCCACTGCTGGGCAAAGGTCTCCCCCAAGTCCCTTATCTATAATATAAAAATGAATCGCAAAATGTGTTGGTAAGCGCATAACTTAACAACGCCTGGACCAATTTGGCCAATTTTTTTTTGTTGTATTTCTTATTGTCAGGAGAAGGTTCTTATGAAAGAAAAAATTAAGAAAATTGCGCGCAAAATTAGAAAATTTAAGAACCTTTAAGAAATTATTAAATAATTTAAGAATTTTAACCACCATATAAAATTAAGAATACATTTATTAGTCTTCTTATAAAATAGTAGTATACCTACCTACTTGATTATCTTAATAAGTAAACTATAAATAATGTAACAATCTTAAGTAAATCTACTAAACAATGAGGGTAGTTAGGTAAGTATACAGTTGAAGAACTTTACCTTCCGTGCTAGTTTACAACTGTGTTACGGCAAGGTAAGGATTCTCGTCCCATATACATACGACTCATTTTTGAGTACAGTTTAACAGATAACAGTGGTATGGTACTGCAGGAGTACACAAATTGATACAGTAGTTATTGTAGTATACGACAGAAAAGCAGACAAAATGTGAAAAACTAAAAATATAACTGAAATAAATACTATGTATGATAATCAACACTGACATACAATACATACGTTTTAAAAGTTAAACAATTGAGGCGTATAGAATGAAAGGCAGTTAAGTCCGTATTGTGTCTAATTTCACTTGAGAATGGATTTTAATTTATTCAATAACTATTTAAACCACCATTAGGGACGTCGGTGTGCTTTGGTTGTAGTTTTATATTCCTACAGTAAGTTTTTACGAGATTTTCTCTTTTATTTATGGCAAAAATACGGTGAAATAGGCATTTTTTTGTTTTGTTAAAAATTAGCGGAAGTGGATATAGCTGCCTTTGATTCTATGCGCCTCAATTATACACAATTTAATATGTAACTAGGTAATTATATAATCTATCGTCTTACTAAAAAACACGTACTTCTCTAATTTTACAATACCTAGGTACTAATAAACCTCTATAAACAACACATAAGAGAAAAGAAAAATATATGCATACTTCTAGATTCGTGTCTATATTCATACATATATACATATATATATATATATATATACTATTTATATCAGTAATTTAGTAAGCATATTATACATATATAAATAATACATTTATATATTAATATCTATATTAGAAAAAAATGTAGATAAAGTAGGTATGGATAGATAAAAGCTTATATGTTTGTGTGTCATGTCACATACTGCAATATGTATACAAGTATCTTATCTATTTCACCCTGAGATTGTCTGGTGGAGATCGCCGCTTAGCGATAAGACCGCCAAATGTATATGTTAAATTTCAATTGCGCTTATTTTGACTATTAGGTAAATTAATTACGAAGTCATGTTATTTAAAGTAATTTTTATTATTATCATGTTATTCATAGTATTTCCGGAATATCTATCTAAAATATCATATTAAGTGAGTACATACATTCATTTATCATAATAGCCTTATGTTTTGAAAATTAGTTAAATTGTATATTTATGTTGCAATTCCAGTTCAAATGCAAACAATGCGCATACAAAACAAAAAAAATATTGGCATAAGCGTCTATTTAATGGCCATTACTAGATTTTCAGTGTTCTCATAGTCATAATTAGATAAGAGGTCTTCCAGCGCTCGGCCACAAGCTAATGTAGTTTTATTTTTGAGGTTTATCTTTTTGTTAAATCGGTTGTACAGTAGTGGAGCCATGAAATATGCAAAACCATGTGCAAAGGTGGTCTTACAGGTTACCTTGTATATTTCATGGGCCCTTCTTTTAGAAATATTATTAGTACGCCGTAATTGAGAATATTGTCTTAAAATAATGAGTTTTATGAAGAGTTTTCGCACAGATAACAGCTTTGACTCTAAGTATAAATCAAAAGTAGGATAGCGGAACTTTAACGGTTTAAAATATAAGACTTTTAGTATGTAACGCTGCGTGCGTTCTAATTTAATGAGAGAAGTTTTTCTCGCACCACCCCAGGCCGAGATTCCATAGGTAATAATAGATTGACATAGTGTTATGTAGACTACTTTGTTTGTTATATCGTCTTTTAAGTGTCTTATCTTTTTAAATATAGGAATAAGTTTACGAATTCGGGATTTCAGAGTGTCAATTTGTAGTTTCCAATTGAGGTTCTTGTCTATTGTTATCCCCAAGTATTTAATACTTTCCGTAGCCAAGATAGAGTAGCAATCACAACTTGCGCTGGCGTTGTTAGAACCCTTACAGCTGTGAGCCTTAATCGTGAAGTCTGTGCTTGGTTGGTGTATGTTATAAATAGAGAAAGGTATGAATTTTGTTTTATTTAGATTTAGTGTTAATAAATTATTATTGAGCTAGTCTATGACCACTCGCATACCACTTTCGGCAACCAACTTAACTTCTTCCCACGAGGAACCTTTAAAGACTATAGCTGTATCATCAGCAAAGGTTATAATTTTTGCGTTTTTTAGTTCAATATTGCAGAGATTGTTGATATAAATGAGAAAGAGTGTTGGTCCAAGCACTGATCCCTGGGGTACCCCAACATTTATTGTTTTTGTAGAGCTGTACTTGTCATTAATTTTCAAAACTTGGGATCGGTCGAATAAATAGTTCTTGAAGAGGGCTAATGGGATCCCACGTATGCCGATTGCCTCCAGCTTTCGTAATAGTAGAGGAACAGAGACAGTATCAAAGGCCTTGGCCAGATCCAAAAAGACACCGACACATTTTTGTTTTTTATCCAAGTTATCAGCTATGTGTGTTACTAGTTCATCAATAGCGTCCACTGTAGACAAACTTTCTCTAAAGCCGTATTGGTTATTGGAGAAAATATTATGTTTTTCTAGAAAATTTACTAGGCGCTTATTGATTAGTTTTTCCAGGATCTTGGATAGTGTTGGTAGAAGCGATATTGGGCGGTAATTATTAATACTGTCTCTGTCCCCCGATTTGAAAACCGGAACAACAACGGAATCCTTCAAGAGTTTGGGAAAAACTCCAGTGGATAGACAGAGGTTACAGATATAAACAACAGGAAGGCCAAGCACACCAATGCATTTTTTTAAGAATATTCTTAAAGTAGCCAGAAGAAGATGTATTTTTCAAAGAGTGTACTATGTTGTTTATTTCTATGATGTCAGTATCTAAGAGCATGAAAGATTTAGGAAGGGTACTGCAGGGCTTATAAGACTGGGCCAAGCTCTCTTGAGTAAGATTTAGTTTATGTAAAATATTAGAAGCAAGATTATTACCCGCATTTACGAAAAAGTCGTTTATAAAGTCCAACGAGTCCCTAGAGCTATCCTTTAACTTTAGGAGTTCTTTTGACGGTTGCTCTTTGTTTGAACTATTTAGGCAGCAGACGCGTTTAATTACATTTCAGGTTTTCTTTATATCCCTTTTGCAGTTGTGTAAGTCTTTTCTATCATACTCGTGTTTCAAGTTGTGTAGAATATTGTTACAAAAGTTTCTATAACGCTTATATGTGACTTCAAGCTCTTTATTGTTAGGTGATTTTTTATGCCGTCTATGAAGTGTATCCCTAAATCTCATGCATCGTAATAACCCGGGAGTGATCCACAGTTGAATGATTAGTTTCCTATTGGGCACAGTATAAGATAGGGAGCAGAGATTAATAACATTAGTTACGGTGGATATAAATAGTTATGTGGCCTTATTCGGATCCATAATTTTATAGACATCGCACCAGTCGACATCTCTAAGCATTTTAACAGCTTTAAGGTAGTCTATTTTAGCCAACGTTTTTGTAACTTTACTTATTTGTTGATACAAGGAGATTGCGAGATACATACAACTATGATCAGTTACCGATGAGTCACAAATTACAGTGAGTATCTTTATTTTGGATTTGAGAAAACAATGATCAAGATACCTAGTTTCACGAATGGGTAGTGTATGGCTTGGTAGAAACCCGTGCATCGCAAGTAGATCTAGATACTCATCAGATCTTAGATCACAACTGTCGGTACTAATATCAAGGTTAAGGTCTCCAATTATGTAAATATTAGGTATAAATTTCATGTTTGTTAGCAGTTCGTCAATGCTAGATAAGAAATTTGCTAACGAACTGAAAGACGGAGACCTATAGACGCAAACAAAGGCATGGTTTTTCCCAATCTTTATTACCAAACAGTCAGCCTCAGAAATGTCTGGTTCATAAACACTAACATCATCTATATTATTACGTACATATGCAATTACACCACTATTCTGGTTTATGTGTTTGCAAGTATGGTAGGTGTCGTAGTGGTTCATAGGGGGTATAACATTGCAGCCTAACAACCAACACTCTGTTAGGACTATTAAGTCAAAATTTAAGTTACCACGTTCAAGGAAAACTCCAAAGTAATTAAAATTCCTGTTTACACTGCGGATATTTTGCACTATTACGTTTAGAGAAGTATTATATCTAGCACCATATTTACGGAACTCATACGGATCACCAACCAAATATGATTCACCGACGTTGATCTCCTTATCAACGTCAGAGGACACTAGATCAAGATCATTAACCATCTTCAAAAGTATAACTTGTCATTTTCATGAAACGTATAAATGGTTGGTGGCTAATATGAGCCAAAGTTCCGGGTTCAATGCAGTCCGAATTGCGTGATATGCGGTTGATGGAAATATTTATCCATATTATACTGACATATACATACATATAATATGATATAAGCTTATAGAAAAAACAGTTAAATAGTAGTATTATTATGTTGGATATAGACAAAAACATATCTGTATACAATGCTAAGGTAGTAATATAAAATATAATTTTGAACACTGGAATAAAACACAAATTATGTGTAGAGGGTGACAAAGCCAACAGTAAGTACCAACATGAGTGGGCTAGTCAGGATGAGCGCATTGCCTCAATCTGATCCAGCGATCTGATCACTAGAGCAGGTTGACCATCGTCTTTGCGAATCAATACGTTCCCCCGAGAAACCCAATAATATTTATAGTAACCAGCTTTTACAAGATCACGAGCAGCTCCAAGGATTTTTTTGGTCATAGTTGTCAGCGCTTCGGAAACATAAACTCGGGATGCCTCTCCTTTAAGTCCTAGGTGGACTGAGTTCAGTTTGTTGTGGCTCTCCCCAACATTGAATTTTTTTACTGCTGACAAAAGTTCTTCCTTATGCTTTAAATCCTGGAATTCGATAACGATTGGAGCACTGCTATTTTTTCCTCTTCTATACAAAATGGGGCTTCCATCAATAGGTTGAATGTTTAGGGTGTTATACAGGGTAGTGCATATTTCTTTTATATTTTCTTTTTCCTGTATCGGGACATTTCTTATTTCCACTACATTTCTCTTTGGATGTTTTTGAATCTCATGGAACTGGAGTTCGAGCTCATTAACACGCTTCGTTACAGCAGATTGATCACCCTGAAGTGCCACTATCTTTTCATTTACTTGCTTAAAATTTTCTGCGTTGGTCTGCAGCAGTTGTATTATTTGAGCATTTGTCTCAAGAATTCGTAAATTCTGTTGTTTCATCTCAGATACTTCTGCGTTAAGCATTTCCTTAAATGATTGCATTAACGATTCTTTCTTATCAATGAGATGATCGTTGTCTGGATTTCTCCGTTTCCTGATATTAACATGCCTGACGACTTCCTCTATTTCATTTCCAGAACATAAGTTCGGTTGAGAAGAAAACAGTGTTGATGTTGGAGTACGTTGCATGATATAACTATTTTGTCTGAATAATTTGGTTATACTGTAAAACAGACAGCTACGTCACTAGGTCCGCTGGTCAGGCGAGTCTTGTGGGAATAGGAAAGAGATACTTGCCTTTTCAAGTTGTTTGTGAGTGGGGAGCGTCTTCTTGAGTCACTGCGTTGAATAGGCGTATGCGCAAAACTGATACCACAGAGATAATAAACTGTATTTTGTAACACGTAGGGATCAAAATTGTGCGAAAGGAGGCGATAAAATTTTACGAAAGTTGGACACACGTCTAGCTTAGTCAGTTCTTTGGACGAGAATGATTTATAATCTGAAAATTATTTATAATCTAACCTTAGCGCTTTTATAATGTACCTTATGACGTTTGCCATAGAATTGACAGAATGCGTGCTGCAAATATCGTCAAAGAGGATGTAAAAAAAAATTAATATCGTTTGAAACAGATGCTTCGGTAGGAGTTATCCTGAGATATATTGTCTATATACAGGGTGTTCGGTGGCTATTTTTACATATCAAAGTTTCATAATAAAATAAATACAAAAGTTAACTAAATAATTTTTATTGAAATCTTGAGTATTTTAAGAGGAATTTATTTTTTAAAAATAACGATCTCTAAGTGTCGCCCTTCTTGACGTACGCACTCTTCCCATCTGACACGCATGTTTTCAAAAATACGTTTGCAGAGGTCGCTGAAATCCTCGAAACTTCGGTCCGGATATTTTCTTTCAATTGAGCAGTGGTTGTTGGCTGGTTTTGATAAACGATGCTCTTTAGGTAGCCCCACTAAAAAAAGTCGCATGGACTCAGATCAGGCGATCGAGCTGGCCATACCATACCGTGAGATAATTTTTTGTGGGAACAATTCCCTTACAACATTCATGGACACTTGAGCAGTGTGTGCAGTGGCGCCATCTTGCTGAAACCAGGTGTTTCTGTTGGCGAAAGAACTGTTACGTAGCTCGGATCTTAAAAAACTGTTGATCATCTCAGTATATCTTTTTGAATTAACAGTGATTGCCTGACCATGATTATTTTCAAAAAAATACGGGCCTATAATTCCATTCCCTGAAATAGCGCACCAAACTGTTACCTTATCCGTATGCAATGGTTGTTGATGCAATTCTTTTGGATTCTCTGAACTCCAATAACGGAAATTTTGTTTATTTACGTATCCTCCGAGATGAAAATGTGCCTCGTCACTGTAAAAAATGTTGCGCAGTCGTGTTTCCGTCGAAAAAGTTGTCAGCATCCGTTCGGCATAAGTTAGTCTTGTTGAGTAGTCATTTTCGTAAAGTTTCTGCGTTATTTGGATTTTGTACGGATGTAACTTGAGTTTCTTTTTTATTATTTCGTGCAATGTTGATCTAGCGATCTTTAAAGCCGCCGAACGTACTCTTAGTGACATCCGTGGATTTTGCAAAACTGATTCATTCACACGTCGGATATTTTCTTCGGTCGATACAGATGCAACTGGACCTTGGCGACGCATGTTTACAGTGGAGCCTGAAGAACGAAATTTTGCTACCCAATATCGAATTAATGTTTTTGAGGGCACTTCACTCATTCGACGAAGATTAAAATGTTTTCGGAATTTACGCTGCGCTGCTATCAGCGAAAAATGGCTTGTTAAGTATGCCTCGACTACGAAAGCACGCTCCTCTCCCGACCAACGCGCCATGGCGACTAAAAAAATGTCAACGCTGACGACGCTATCGCCCCGCCCCGCACCCCTCTACTCGCGTTCGTATGTAACAACACTTTGAAATATGAAAATAGCCACCGGACAGCCTGTATATAAAAATTCATTGCTGTTCGTTAGTCTCGCTAAAACTCGAGAACGGGTGGAGCGATTTGGCTAATTTTGGTATTGAATTATTTGTGGAAGTCATTCATTTTCTCATACATAATGATGGCCGAGGACAACAATTGACAATTCTACCAGGGTGACTTATATTGACAGCCCGCTCTATACCTATGCATGTCAAGCCGATACGAAGTTCGGGGGGTCCACTAGTATTAAATATATATTTAATAGAAATAAGGATTTGTAATGGAGGTTGTGTTTCATTGGAGCATATTATGAATGTGGCATTTTTAATTTTTAAATAGAAATAAGGATTTGTCATGGAGGTTGTATTTCATTTTAGCTTATTAAGAATGCAATGACCCTCATTCTATTTTCAAATTTACATCGGCCGGAATCGTATTTACGGAGCCGATATCGAGTTTACAATGACCAACTTTGAGTGATCAAAAGAGATCAAGCCTCCTTAGCCTGAGTGATAAAACTCCTTTGGCATGGCATGCATCAGCGCCGGCCCTTACCTTTTTCTCCTTTTTAGAAAGGTTAACAATCCTCTTCTTGTGCTTCTCATCCAGCTTCTTCTTGTTCTTGAAGTCTGCCTCCAGATCCATATCAATGTCTCTTATCCTGAGGGTCAGCAGGCAGTCGAGCGCGGAGGCCGCGAGCCGCTCTCCGCGACGCTTCACCAACTGGTTTATTAAGCGGACTATCTGTAACAATACAATAAATGGGTTTACGACTTTATTAATACGAGAGTAGGTCGAAAAATTCGCGGAATGGAAGGGGTGTGGATAACTTTTTTTACTTGGTACTGTCCAGGTACTCAGTACAGGTATAAATACCAAATTTTAGACAAATCGAGTCATTAATATTTCAGTTGTCACTACATTAGCAGTTCAATCGGGAAAAAATCGCTAAACATGGATAAAATTGAGTTTCGTGCTGTTATAAAGTTCCTTACCAAGCAAGGAAAAACACCTCAAGTTATTTTGGGGGAAATGTCATCTGTTTACGGGGACTCTTGCCATGGAAAAACGATGATTTACAAGTGGCATGGTTTATTTAAGCAATGCAAGGAGTCAATTGAAGATGATCACCGCCCAGGCGGCCTATTACGAACTCTTAATTCCAGGCAATATACGCTGTAAACTAAACTGCACGCCATTTTTGTAATATGAACTTGTAATGGTTACAGGTTACATTACACAAAAAAGTTATCAGAGAATTACATGACTTAGATTCTCAAGTGGTTAGGCAAAAGTTAAGAACGAGGAACTTCCCGCCATACAACGACGACGTTCCGTTCGGAAACCTATTAACGTTGTGATTTTGACATACTAAGAAATAAGTACTTAATTACATACTTGTAATGAAATTTCTAATACTACGTTCATTCTTTGGTAAATTCTATCAACATTTTATTAAATTGAATTATTTTTCTCACTAAATGTGTTAGAAAATAAAATCGTAAAATTACGAAAAATATTCAGCAGGGTTTCTGAACGTCGCGGACGAAACATAAAAACCGGCCACAGACAACGTATCTGTAACAAGCCAGCTTGAATCCGGCCAGCGTTAGGTACCTCATATTACCAAATAGAACAAGGCAGTATTAGGCCGTAAACTGAACTGCCTGGAACTTGGATGTTTAATATAAAGTTCGTATTAGGCCCCCAGGTTCGCCAATCGAGGCCACCTCCTCGGACATCATTGAAAAAGTTGATAAACTTGTACTTGAAGATGCACGATTAAAGAAGTAAAAGTTGCACAAATTGTTGGAGTATCCTCTACAACCATTTTAAATATTCTCCACGACCGTCTTGGCTTGGCTGGAATTTTATTAATAGACAAAGAAAAAGTATTGATTATCACATAAATAATAAATACTGCTGGACATTTCACACAGCGCTATCTAGCCCCAAACTAAGCAGAGCTTGTACTATGGGAACCAGATAACTGATAGAATACTTATATACCTTTTCTTGTAAATACATACTTATAATATATAGAGAAACAACCAGACCCGGAACAAATTTCTGCAGATCATGCAAACATTTGTTCCGCGGCGGGAATCGAACCCGCTACCTCCTGCGTTTCAGCCGGCTATTCACCTACTGCACCACGGAGGTCGTCGGGATACACGCATAGGGATACTATGCCACTCTACTGGAAAAATTAAAACATGCCATCAAGGAAAACAGACGGGGGAAATGGACTCGAGGAGTGCTGCTTTTACACGACAACGCACCGGTTCACAAGAGCCATATTACAATGGCTGCCTTTCAAAAATGTGGCTACGAAATACTAAACTACCCTCTCTAGAGTCCAGATCTAGCTCCCTCTAATTATTATTTGTTGCAAAATTGAAAAAAGAACTTCTTGGAAAAAAAATTACTGACGATGAAGAAATTAAGTCTGCAATTTTAGCCTATTTTGAAGGCCTTGACAAAACTTTTTTTTCGAAGGTATAAGCAAACTTTTTGAAAGATCTGAAAAATGTATTAGGCATAAGGAAGAATATATTAGGTCTTTACCTATGAAATTGCCGTTTTGTATGGAATAAATGAAAGTACTTATTTTTTTAAACTTTTTTATTTCTGTTATTCAAAGTAATCACCCATGCAATCGACGCATCTTTGCCAACGCATTAGCAGTTTGTTGATGCCCTTTTTGTAAAAATCAGCTTGACGAGAGGCAGTAAACTCTTCAAAGGCATTTTGTACTTCCTCTCGGGAATTGAATTTTTACCCACTAAAAAGTTGTCTAAATTTTGGAAAAAGTAATAGTCGGTAGGTGCAAGGTCTGGTGAGTATGGCGGATGAGGGAGAGCTTCCAACCCCAGCTCTTGCAGCTTGGAGACTGTCTGTTGTGCAGTATGGGGTCGCGCGTTGTCGTGAAGGAGCAGTGGGGATGCCCGATTGACCAAAGCTGGTTGCCGATGTGCAAGCTTCTCCATCATTATCTCCAGTTCTTCACAGTACACATCTGCACTAATGCTCATGCCGTTTTGTAAAAAGCTGTGGTGAATTACACCTGCACTAGACCACCAGTCAAACAGTGACCATCACCTTTGTAGGGGTCATTTTTGGTTTAGGGCATTGCTTTGGTGCTGAACCAGGATCTAACCAACTTGCTGAGCGTTTTCGATTGTCGAACAGAATCCATTTTTCATCGCACGTTACAATTCGGTTCAAAATTCCTTCATTTCTTTGCCTATTGAGCAGCGCGAGGCAAGTCTCGAGGCGATCGTTAAGTTCCTGGGGCACCCATCTATCAAGTTTTTTTACCTTGCCTATTTGTCGCAAATGGATCAAAATTGTTTTGATGCTAACATCAAAAGCTGCTGCTAGCTCAGCTGTAGATTGAGTTTCGTCAGCTTCCACAATCGCCTTTAATTCATCATTGTTGACCAAAGTCTCCGGACGACCACGAGCTTCATTTTTCAAGTCAAAATTTCCAGAACGGAACCGGGAAAACCAATAATGGGTTGTGCGTTCATTTGTACAGTTCTCTCCGTAATCGTTTTTGATGTTACGTGCCGTTTGTGCCGCGTTGGTGCCACGACGGAACTCATATTCCATAATTACACGAACTCTTAAGGTATCCATTATGACGAAAAATGTTCAAATGTAATGAAAATATAACGCTAATCAACAAACAAAAGACTGAGTTTGTAAAAAGAATGTCATGTTTTTAAAACAAAATTAATTTGAATTTAGAATACAAAGCCATTCTAAACTTTTTTTCTATTTGAAATGACCAGTACTGAAGAACGGCAATTTCATAGGTTTTATGGGTTATTAGGTACCTATTATTAAAAAGGACCCTGCCCATTCCGCAAATTTTTTGACCTCCCCTCGTAAATACTTTTACGCCCGAGGCTGTGTTACAGATTACATTTTCGGTTTTTATTTAAACTGTAGACCGCTAGGATATCATGAATCATAATGTTGATTATAATTTAATTTATTTATTATGGCACATAAAACAGAATAAGTACAATCAAACAGATACAAAATACAGTTATCAACTTTTAGACCTAGACTCCCAAAGCACCTGTGTACACAACATGACACTTTTAGAGCAGTTCTGTGTAGACTAGCTGAAGGGAAATATGTATTTACATAAACAAAATAACGTAACAACAATTTGTTTTTATCGACTTGACCGCGATTGACGCGCTGACCATTGCAATAAAGCGTACCCCGCCGGCGGTGGTACCCCGCCAAATGTCAGATGTATTCGCCCGTTATGTAAACAATCGTTTCAAGGGCTTTTTTAGAGCTATGGGACGAAATTTATGTCAAGTGTAGTTGAATAACTAAGGCATGAGTTACGGAAACCATTTTCAGACTAAAAAATTAAGTAATGAAAGGGCAAACTTGGCCTAGCCAAAAAATGAGATGTTGTTTTGGGAAAAATGTTTTATTTTGAAAATAAAAGCGATAGCATACAGTTCGTTTTAATTATTTCAATAGTACGAGGAGGGATCAAAAAGTAGTGAGAATGAGACAGAATATAATGACTATTGATAACTTAATAATTTATTTTTCTACATAGTCTCCGAGTCTCTCTACACACAGAGTCCAGCGATTTTCCAAGGCTTCAATCCTTTTCAAAAAAAAAGTTTTGTCTTGGTCCTGCAAAAAGCTTTCCACGGCATCCATCACCTCGTTATCGTCTTCGTACCTGTTTCCCCTTAAGTATTCTTTCAATTTGGGGAACAGATAAAAAGCGCTAGGCGTCAGATCTGGTGAATAAGGGGGGTGGTCAACCAATTGGAAGCCAGCTTGCTGAATGGCAGCCATCACAACAGCCGACCTGTGCGCGAGTACGTTGTCGTGATGAAACAGCACGCCCCTTCGATGTTTCCCTCTCCTTTTCTCTTTGATGGCATTCCTCAACTTGGAAATTAAAGCTGCATAATATTGGCCTATAATAGTGGTTCCACGCTCCAGGTAATCAATCAACAATATCCCTTCTGAGTTCCAAAATATTGAGGCCATAACCTTGCCAGCCGATGCCATGGCACGAAACTTCTTCGGGGTCGGTGATGATGGCCGTTTCCATTGCGAAGATTGCTGTTTTATCTCCAGATCAAAATGATGGACCCATGTTTCGTCCATTGTTACAAAACGAGACAAAAAGTTTTCAGAATCTTCTTGAAACGTGTTCAACAATATCTTCGATATGGAGTGAATACTGCCATATGAAAAGCCCATTTCTTGAATTAAGTATCGGATGGTAACTCTTCGATCGCTCCATACAATTTTCTCGACTTTCGCAACATTTACTTGGGTGACTGACGTCGATGGACGGCCGCAACGATGTTCGTCGTCCGTGCTCGTTCTCCCTACTCTAAATTGAGAAGCCCACCTTACGACAGTGAAATACGGCGGAGCAGACTCTCCTAATGTTGCCTCCAAATCGCAATGAATCTCTTGCGTCGTTAACTTTTTTAAACAGAGGTATTTAATAAAGTCTCGCACTTAGTTTTTCTCTATTTTCGAGAACACGTTCCGACACGAAACAAGCAAATGACTAAATTCAGAAAAAAACAAAAGAGAATCGAAGATTTTTTTCTTTATTAATATTACAAATATGTATCTGAGCTATGCCTGCCAGTATTTATTTTTTGTTCTTACCAAGGAGTATGTCGTTCTCACTACTTTTTGATCCCTCCTCGTATTTAAACTTAGCATACCAATAATATAAAAATATTGATATATGTAGTTAGGTACAAAAAGTAATCAGAAAAACATAAACAAAACCACTTAAATTTACGGCTCAGTGGAAAAGTACCCTGTAAAATGGCGGAAGTTTTTTTTTATGGAGTGACAAATGAATTGGTTGTCATTTCAGTGTTGCTGCTTCAAGAAAATATATTCTACCATCAAATTAAACACATGGTAGGGTCCATGATGGCGGTAAATTCAAAATATGAGTCGGTCAAAAAATTTGCAACTGTGGTTGTACGGGCGCTTTGCTTCCGCATGCAACTATAGTTGCATGATGCGTATAAATATTTATTTATTTATACAGCTAGGCTCTGAGCCGTTCTGTGGTATACAAAAAAGCCTGGCACAAAAAGCCTAGCGCAAGCTCAACTAATGCGCTAACGTAGCATTCATCTGGGCAAACACATTCCTAGCCCGGAGGAGCTAACAGTTACGAAGAATATTCTACAGTTTTTAGCAGCTATAGGACTTAGTAGTGAACTTTGAATGCCTCCATAACCAAGGGCGAAACTAAAAGAAGTAGCGATCACAATAGGCCTCGTGGCCGCAGTGAAACTAAAGCCGCAAAAGCTAATAAAAAAAAAGCAGCATTATTGCTGTTAAGTCTACATCACACAGTGCTGAAACATACTCATCACACTTGTCTTGTCCAACATAGTATAAATTAAAACGTAGAACTCTTGACACGCTAAGAAGAAGAAGAATGCTGAACGTCTCTTCAAGTTCACAATTTTAAAAGTGCAAACTTATTTAGGCGCGTTGAGCATTTTTTGAGATGGGAAGAACCCATTGAACTGGTACGGACACCTGCCACTAACTACTGATACTGACACCTCTGTATATAAGTATCTGTAGTGTCATCGTCATGATGACGATCACATCATCCACAGCCTGACCTCACCCATTGTTGGGTATAGGGTTTGTGCCAACCACCACGATCCTGCGCTAGTCTTACCCACTGACGGCCCACGACCTTTACGATGTCGTACACCCATCTCGCTTCCAAACGTCCTACCCTTCTATACCCGCTCCTCTGCCACCATTCAGTCACTGTCCTGCTCCATCTGTCATCACCACGTCTAGCCAAGTGTCGTGCCCCAATCCCAACGTCAGGAACCTTCGTTCGTCTACGGATCTCGATCTAACAGTCTGATGCCGAGCATGGTACGCTCCATGGCTCTCTGTGCAACTCTTAACCTGTACACAACCTAGTAAGTCTAATCTAACCTAGCCAGTCAGCCTTACTTGACATCTGCAGTGTAGTCTGCTTTTATTTAAGTTTCCACTTCTGTCGGCACGGAGTGCCACTTTTTTTATTGATCATAGCCAAGCGCTTGACCACTATCTCACCTGGTTGTAAGTGATCGTGTGATCGAAGATGGAGCACGCTTGCCTAGAAAGAACTTATTCACTCTGGACTTGAAGACTCCGAGATTATACTGGTTCGGAAAAACATACGCCGAAAGTGAGTTCCGCTCCTTGCTTGTGCTAACAAGTTGAAGCAAATCGTTTGGTACGGTAAGGTGGTATGTCGACCAGGTATGGGTTGTACTTCTCGGTACGTCTGCTTGTCCGGTGGTGGAAGGGAGAAGGAGGGATAAGGTCACGAAGAGCTTGCGCACATTCACTAGAATGAATCTTGTAAAAAACTGAAAGTATGGCTACTCGGCGCCTGTGCTCTAGACTTTGTGAATTAGCTTCCACTAGGGAGTCATCACCAATGAGTCTAGGCAGTACATCGCTCAATCGAATCAAGGGCTTCAAGCTGATTCTAGGCCGAGCCATCCCAGAGATGGCAGCAGTACTCAGTACATAAATAGAGTTGCTGAAAGAACAGACCCTTGAGCTACACCGGTATTGATAGCTAATAGATCAGACGAGCATCCACCAATGACTACTCGAATTGATCACTCAATAAATCAGTTATCCACTTTAGCAGGTTGGACGGTAATACATACGAGGAAAGCTTGCTAATGAGACCATTGTGCCAAACTCTATCGAAAGCTTTTGAAATGTCGAGAGAAACTGCAAGACCTTCCCCGTGCCTTTCGATGGCTTCACTACAGATGTGAGTAGCATACACTAGAAGATCTCCAGTGGATCGTTTACGACGAAAGCCGTGTTGTCGATCACTAAGGAGGTCATTATCTTCTAGGTATGAAAGGAGGCAATCTTCTAGGTACAATTGTAGCAATGTCATGTTAATTCTTAGTCAGTTTTTTATTTCGACCTCAAAGGTGGTTATCCCTGGTATAGATAATAACTTACAGAAAGCGTAATATCGCCTTTCTTATCGTCCTGAAAGACCGTGGTACAGGCTTCGGTGACTATGTCGCGCGCCTTGCTCTGCCTGCAGTCAAGAAAGGGCACGATGCTCTGCGCGATGTTGGTGGAGTAGTTGAAGTTAGGGCGCGCGACGAGCAAGCTCGCCATGCATTGGAGCGAGACCAGCGCCAGGCTCACTGCTGACTCCTCAGCTCTTCTGCAAGTTTGTTTATCACACTAATATTATAAATGCGAAAGTTTGGACGTTTGTTTATTTATTTATTTGTTTGTTACTCAATCACGTCGTAACGCCAAAACCGATTTCGATGAAATTTAGAATGTACGTAAATTATAACCTCGATCAACACAAGCTACTTTTTATCCGATAAATCAGGTCCCGTGGGATAAAAAAGGGGTGTCAAGTCAAGCTGCAACAGCGAGTTTAGCTTTATTTCTAGATTACCTACACATTTAGTAGTGTAACGCGTACGAAGTCGCGGGCAACAGCTAGTGTTTCATAAATAGTTCTTTGTGAAAGGTCTCGGGAAAATACCTTCTGTCGTCAGCATTGCTGTTTCATGTAGGAGGTGGCGGACTTGATACCCGCTGCGGAAAAGATGTTTGTATGATCTATAGATATTTGTTCCGGTTTTTTTTTTATATATTATAAGTATGTATTAACAAAAAAAAGTATATAAGTATTGTATCAGTTAACTGGTTCCCATAGTACAAGCTCTGCTTAGTTTGGAGCTAGATAGCGCTGTGTGAAATATCCAGCAATATTTATTTATTTATATCAGCCAAAGGACGTCCACTCCTGGACATGGGCTTCCCCCATTGATATTCAGAGCAACCGACCTTGCTATGTTGTATTCATAGGAATGTAGTTAAAAGTACTAGGTAGGTACCTTGTATCTCCTTTCTTCCGGCGCAAGACTCCGCTTGCCTTCTCCAGCCTCTGCAGGTATCGTTTATAAAATTCCAGTAGCTCTTTCTCATATTTGTACAGCGACAGCGTGTCCTTCTTCACTGTAACACATTTTTTATTTATCTATATATTATAGGTATGTATTTACATTACATATTATATAATCTATATTCTTCTTCTTCTTAGCGTGTCAATAGTTCTACTTATATTATGTTAGATAGATACTTAGCTACAATGATGGCGTCAGGAGAAGCCATTTTTAATTCAACCATTGTGCAGGTGTTATGTGTTCTATATGTATTATCTATAATATAAAAATGAATCGCAAAATGAGTTGGCGCATAACTCAACAACGCCTGGACCAATTTGGCCAATTCTTTTTTGTTGTATTTCTTATTGTCAGGAGAAGGTTCTTATGAAAGAAAAAATTAAGAAAATTGCGCGCAAAATTAGAAAATTTAAGAATACTTAACCGCCATATAAAATTATTTATAATCTAACCTTAGCGCTTTTATAATGTAACCTTATGACGTTTGACATGGAATTTACAGAACGCGTGCTGCAAAAATCGTTAAAGAGGATGTAAAAAAATGAATATCGTTTGAAACAGATGCTTCGGTAGGAGTTATCCCGAGATATATTGTCTATATATATAAAAATTAATTGCTGTTCGTTAGTCTCGCTAAAACTCGAGAACGGGTGGAGCGATTTGGCTAACTTTGGTATTGAATTATTTGTGGAAGTCATTCATTTTCTCATACATAATGATGGCCGGGGACAACAATTGACAATTCTACCAAGGTGACTTATATTGACAGCTCGCGTTATACCTATGCATGTCAAGCCGATACGAAGTTCGGCGGGACCACTAGTATAATATATAAATTAATCTCTATTTTCCTTGTCATCGCATCACGCGTGAACGGATGGAACAATTTCGCTACTTCCTTTTTTTTTGTTGTTGTTTATTATTTTCAGGAGAAGGTTCTTATGAAAGAAAAAATTAAGAAAGTTGAGCGGAATATTAGAAAATGTAAGAAAACCTTATCACACTGGCGAATCGCGAGCGTGTTTAAGGGAGGCGAGATTCGTATTCCTTTGATCCCGAACGACATGCCATGCGACTTAAAACGGTTTCCAGTGCGGTTAGCATTTGCAATCTCGATAAATAATACTACACTCCCTCCCTCACCCCCTCAAGTATACACATTTAAACAGCATCCCTACCTCTCTTTTATTCTTCAAATGCGTACCTACTAAATTACTAAAATCCTTATTAATTAATATACTATGTTTTTTAATCTTTTTTCTCTAGGTGCCTAATTTCTTAAAAATTAAGTCTCATTATCATCATCATCATATCAGCCGTAGGATGTCCACTGCTGGACAAAGGCCTCCCTCATTGATCTCACTGCGGTTGGAAGCGGCCTGCATCCAACGCCGACCTGCGGTTCTTACCAAGTCTATAAATTGAGAATCTGTTATTGGCATTAAGCATTAGTTATAAGGATTGTTTACATTGTTAACAAGTGCTGTTGATTCTGTAATGAATAATAAAAAAAAAATCCCGAGGGCAGTCGCTAAGTGTTTGTGGCATCAATCTTGAAAATTCATGTTTTTCAAGTGGCCAGTTGTATGTGGCCTACCGTGTTGGCGTACCAACAAAACTATTCCTATACGTGCCAGAAAATAAAACGAATAATGTTGTGTATCATTAGAGCATTATAATAATAAACACTGTTTTGAATAATATTTTTTTACATTATACCAATTCGAATTCAATATTCATAGTTAAGACAGGGCAACGACTGTCGGCTCAGCTAGATACTAATATTAAATGAGTAATTACCTTTTTGTTTATATACTTTTTTCTTTTTAAACGCGATAAATACCCGTTTAATAATAGTAAATATGTACAGAGATAGCTAAAGTTAAAAAAACCGGCCAAGTGCGAGTCGGACACGCGCATTAACAGTTCCGTACCATTATCTGTAAAAACGGCAAAAAAAATCACGTTTGTTGTATGGGAGACCCCTTAAATAGTTGTTTTATTTTAATTAAATTATTTATTTTTAAAGTGAATACAATATTCAAGCGTCTACCTGTTGCCGTTATCAATATCGAGCAAAAACCAGCAAAAAAAATCACGTTGTATGGGAGCCCCCCTTAAATATATATTTTATTCTGTTTTTAGTATTTGTTGTTATAGCGGCAACATAAATAAATCATCCGTGAAAATTTCAACTGTCTAACTATCACGGTTCATGAGATACAGCCTGGTGACAGACGGACAGACAGACAGCGAAGTCTCAGTAACAGGGTACCGTTTTACCCTTTCGGAACGGAAATCTAGAAAAGACTAAGTATTCTATCAGTTATCCGGTTCCCATAAGCTTTGCTTAGTTTGGGGTTAGATAACGCTGTGTGAAAGGTCATTATTAGCATTATGTATTACTTATAGAACACATAGACTTCACATACTATATTGCGCACATTACGAACACACACTACGAAAAGAAAATGTTGCGATGGGCGGGCGGTGTCACGCGCCAGGATAAAATCCGCAACAATTACGTCAGAGGCTCTTTTAAAGACTCAAATGGTATAAATAAACAAATGAAAAATATTAGATAAAAACTACAACAATTCTTAATCATTTTTTAAATTTTTTGTTTAGTTTTTTTTTATCTCATTTCATTTATTTGTTCATAAAACAATTAACCAATTGTATTTGAAACCACATTATACATTAAACTATACATTTAATAATAAAAATAATCATGATAAAATACAAAAATAGTCAATAAAACCGACACAATTCAAAACACAAGCCATAATAAAAACAGCAATAAAGTTAAAAAGTCAGAGATAAAAAGTCATAAATTAATTGAATAAATAAATCATTTTGAATTGCATTGTAACTTGAAATCATTCACTGAATAAAAACACCCTTCCAGTAAAAGCTTTTTTAGCCTAGTCTTAAATATCAATAATTTTCATGTCAATGTGGAGAGAGTTATATCTTATAAAATATAATAAAATTAATATATCATAATAAAATTAATTAATTTAATATTAGCATGGCGACCCACTCTCACCCAAACTATTTACAAGTACTTTAGAAGTTTTCAAACCATTGGCAGTCCCATGGACAACAAGCGGTATTTAAGTCGGCGGCCAGACGCTTACAAACCTTCGGTTCGCCGATGACAGTTCTTTTTGACCCAAATGCATCCGAGTTACAAGAAATGCTACAAGAACTAAGCGCAGCGAGCCTCGAAGTAGGACTAATGATGAATCGATCAGAGACTCAAATTATGACCAATAGCACGAAACGTATGGTGGTGGTAGACGGGCAAGAAATACACTATGTAGATGAGTACATCTACTTGGGCCAGTTAGCTTCCTTTGAAAACAGGCAGGACAAAGAAATCGATCGTCGTATCGACAATGCCTGGAAGAGCTCCTGGCCCATAAAAACAATCATGAAAGGCAACCTTCCATTACCACTAAAACGTCAACTCATCGACATGTGTATTCTGCCTGTCCGAACCTACGGTGCCCAGTCTTAGTCACTGACAGAATCCCAAAAGTCCAGGCGCGGGGTTTGCCAAATAGCGATGGAGCGCAGCGTTTTGGGTGTCAAGAGAATAGACAGAATTCGGAACACCTCGCTGCGCTCATGGACCGGCATCGCTGACGTCGGTATCAAGGCTGCCAAGATGAAGTGGGATTGGGCGGGTCACGTCTCCCGCATGCAACCAAATAGGTGGGCTAAGGTCGTAACTGGATGGATCCCTGTGGATGGAAAGCAACACCGTGGAAGGCCTAAGAAGCGGTGGCGCGATGATTTGGACGCTTTTTATAGTGGCTGGCGGGATTTGGTACACGATAACTGGAGAGATGAGGGGGAGGCCTTTGCCCAGCAGTGGGACAGCATAAGCTAGATGAAAAAAATATTATAATTCACAGTCAAAGTCAAAATCTTTTATTCATTAAAATCACAAGGATCACTTTGAAACGTCAATTTTACTGCCTTCACATGATTCCTTCACATGATTGTTTTTCCTTCGTGATCAAGCCAGGAAAGAAAGGCAAGAAAACAGACAAGAAATTAATTTTTACTACTCTTTTGTTCTGGTATTATTATTATTTAGTATTATGACTTTGTAGTTTTTAATATTTCATGCCTTGAACGGCAGAAATGTATTGATTCTATTATTTACTGCTGACATCTTTGTAACATGGCATATATTTCAAGCAATAAATACATTTGATTTGATTATGGCTATATAATGCGCAGGGATGATAGATGATCCGTCAAAACAGTCTTAAACATGCCAACAAAGACCCGGGGTAGAGGAATACCCCCACTACCTGGTGGACCAATGTCGACAGGGACATAAACTCTCAACACCTCTCCAATGACAAGCCAGGATCGAATGTCCTGCCGCAGAAGTACAAGGAGGCCCGACCCCAAATAAAAGTGGGAAGGCAGGGGAAAGAAAGAATACATACACTTGACGTCTGAGTAGTCCTGATGCCTCAGCGTGTAGTCGGGCAGTATGTCGCGGAAGACCTCGCAGGCGGAGAGCGAGGCGAGCTTGCGGACCGAGTGCAGGTTGTTAATACATACACTTGACGTCTGAGTAGTCCTGATGCCTCAGCGTGTAGTCGGGCAGTATGTCGCGGAAGACCTCGCAGGCGGAGAGCGAGGCGAGCTTGCGGACCGAGTGCAGGTTGGCGGTGCCGTCCTTCAGCCGCTCCTCCATCAGGTACAGGATCGGGTATAGGTTCTTTAGCTGGAATATTATTTATTGACTTGAGCCTGGGGTAAGGGCGTGGTACGCTTCAAGAGAAATGTAAAGAGGTTTCTACAGGGTAGGGAACGCATCGACAATACCCCAAGTGTGCCGGTGACAATAGGCAACGATGACCGCTCAGTCAAGCAAGTCGGAAGAGGCCTTTCCCAGCCGAAGGCACACCGTTGCTAATGTCAACAAAACTTAAGTAAAAATAAGTATTTCTATGTTAATACACTTCCTCTTTAGGTCACGTCTATTGCATTTATGGTAGCTTCATTGAGATAGGATCGGTACGACCCTTGTGCAGGTCATACTGCACAGTGATTTTTTTTCTTGCGTTTTTAATAATTCTCTTTCTAAAAAGTTATGCCTATAAAATGGGAATTTGTTATTGGCATTAAGCATTAGCTATAAGTTTGTTTACATTGATATCAAGTTGCTGTTGATTCTGTTGCCTTTTCATTTTTTTCCTTTCATTTTTTCATTTATTCAAGAACAATTAACAATTGTATTTGAAATTACAAATTACATCAATACAAGTGTCATATAATTCAAATTATTAAAACTAAAATAAAACGAACATACCCTAAACATAAGGAAAATTCTAAAGAAAAATAATAAATGTCAACAAAAATAAAATAAAAATACTTAAAATTATGTCACATATTCATTAAAACATCGAAACAGCATATACGTCAGAAAAATACTATTTAATTATTATATGTCATAAAATCATCAATTGTATAAGATAAGATAAGATAACTCTTTATTGTACACCAAAGTAAAATACAGAACATATCTCTTACAAATATATTTAGTACAATGGGCGGTCTTATCGCTAAAAGAGATCTCTTCCAGACAACCTTTGTATGGACAGGATCAAAATGTAACACATAACGGCGGTGCATCTATATAAATTTAAAAACATATCTACATACTATAAACCTAAATTACCAATAATAACACAAATTTAATTTAAATAAGCAACTCTAAAAATGGTTATGATGAATTAACAAGCAGCTACAACTTCAACACAAGGACAGATAATGGGTGTGCACTTTTGTTTTAAAATTACTAATAGAGAGAACTAATAAATAGATCAATTGTCATTTATATTACTACATTGTTAATTGTTTCGTCGAATTAATGGTTGGATTTAGATTAAATGCACTTTTTGGAATAAATAATTTTATTTTTCTGCCTTGTACAATGACTTGAATGAATGGTTTTTGAACGAGAGTTTCTACTGACATGTCTATAATAATTTCTGACAGATGGCGCGGCAACATTGTTGTCTTCTACCTCTACTGTGATTCTGCAATTAGCAAAATAACTAAACGTGTTAGTTTTGCATTTAAAAGGTCTTTATTGAACATAAATGTTAACAGCGTATTACAACTAAACACAGCTTAGTATAATAGTATCTTAAATTAGAATTACTCAGCAGGCTATAGCACCTTTATAAGTGATTTGATAAAATTTGTATATATGAGAGTTACACATTTGTAAATCAGTTTTCTTAATTTTATGTAGCAAACATAAATACAGAAGTACTTATTAAAAAGTTACTATGAGCACTTTGTACAGCGCGCATTTTTAAGGTCAAGAAATCAAGCTTAATCTACCTGTTTACAAGTAATAGTCCTAAATATTTTTAGGTGGACAAACCTACCATGCTGATATTGCGATTTTATTAAAACTCGGTCATTATAAAAACTTCGTCATATTAAAACTTGGTCATAATTCAAACTTGGTCATAAACTTGGTCATAATTAAAACTTGGTCATAAACTTGGTCATAATTAAAACTTGGTCATAAACTTGGTCATAATTAAAACTTGGTCATAAGTAAAACTTGGTCATAATTAAAACTTGGTCATAAACTTGGTCATAATTAAAACTTGGTCATAATTCAAACTTGGTCATAGTTAAAACTTGGTCATAAACTTGGTCATAATTAAAACTTGGTCATAATTCAAACTTGGTCATAATTAAAACTTGGTCATAATTAAAACTTGGTCATAAACTTGGTCATAATTCAAACTTGGTCATAATTCAAACTTGGTCATAAACTTGGTCATAATTAAAACTTGGTCATAAACTTGGTCATAATTCAAACTTGGTCATAATTAAAACTTGGTCATAAACTTGGTCATAATTAAAACTTGGTCATAATTCAAACTTGGTCATAATTAAAACTTGGTCATAATTAAAACTTGGTCATAAACTTGGTCATAATTAAAACTTGGTCATAAACTTGGTCATAATTAAAACTTGGTCATAAACTTGGTCATAATTCAAACTTGGTCATAATTAAAACTTGGTCATAATTCAAACTTGGTCATAAACTTGGTCATAATTCAAACTTGGTCATAAACTTGGTCATAATTAAGACTTGGTCATAAACTTGGTCATAATTCAAACTTGGTCATAATTAAAACTTGGTCATAAACTTGGTCATAATTCAAACTTGGTCATAAACTTGGTCATAAACTTGGTCATAATTCAAACTTGGTCATAAACTTGGTCATAATTAAAACTTGGTCATAAACTTGGTCATAATTCAAACTTGGTCATAAACTTGGTCATAATTCAAACTTGGTCATAAACTTGGTCATAATTCAAACTTGGTCATAAACTTGATCATAATTCAAACTTGGTCATAAACTTGGTCATAATTCAAACTTGGTCATAAACTTGGTCATAATTCAAACTTGGTCATAAACTTGGTCATAATTAAAACTTGGTCATAAACTTGGTCATAATTCAAACTTGGTCATAAACTTGATCATAATTAAAACTTGGTCATAATTCAAACTTGGTCATAATTCAAACTTGGTCATAAACTTGGTCATAATTCAAACTTGGTCATAAACTTGGTCATAATTCAAACTTGGTCATAAACTTGGTCATAATTCAAACTTGGTCATAATTCAAACTTGGTCATAAACTTGGTCATAATTCAAACTTGGTCATAAACTTGGTCATAATTCAAACTTGGTCATAATTAAAACTTGGTCATAACCGTGTTAGTGGTTAACTTGTGCAAATCTTTTAATTATTAATCCTTTGTCATGTTTAGTTTGCGTAGTCTTACATTAAAACTATTTTAGTCTAGTTTACACCTTCTTACGTTATAAACGTACATATGTTTAGTCCCTAAGCCGAAACAATCAAGCGTTACTCATTATATAATTGTATTATTTTAAATTTTATGTGTCAGCTTTTTATCAGGGATGAAGTTGTCTTATGTAATACATTTTTTAACTAAAACAGAAGACAGAGAACTCTCTCTTCTTTGAACCCATGTTTTATTTGAAATAAATTATTTGTATTTGTAAAGAATAAATAATAAAAAAAGTCACATACAATATGTTGGTATAAAGTGTTACCTTTTTCTCCGGGCACTCAGTCAGAGACGAGCACAGGGCTCCAATCCTCAGCTTTTCATGTGCTAGCTTGTCTCTCCGAGCAGCCAGCAGTTGCACCGCACTGATGGTTCCAGTGCTCTCCGACTCCTCGTCCGGAGTGCCTTCCATACCAGAGTCAGAATCAGGTTCTTCAAGAGGGTCTTGGATCTTGGTCTTTTTAGGTGGTGGGATGTGTTCTGCCTCCTCTTCAGATTCTGATTCTATAAATAAAATACCATGAAGTCAAATGAATGAAGTCTATTGGGTGTTGAAGATCAAGTTAGCTGGCATTTTAGGCTGTTAATCACAGTTAATACACGGGATCGAATAAGAAATGAGGAGATACGTAGGAGAACTCAAGTCACCGACATAGCCCGACGGATTAGCACGTTGAAGTGGAAATGGGCAGGCCATATAGCGCGCAGAACAGATGGCCGATGGGGCAGGAAAGTTCTCGAATGGAGGCCACGGACCGGCAAGCGCAGCGTAGGACGTCCACCTACAAGATGGGCAGACGACTTGGTAAGAACCGCAGGTCGGCGTTGGATGCAGGCCGCTTCCAACCGCAGTTCCTGGAGATCAATGAGGGAGGCCTTTGTCCAGTAGTGGACGTCCTAAGGCAGATATGATGATGATGATGAAACACAGTTATATGAAACAATGGTTTGTTACGACATTAGATACTTTTAAAATCTGTAACTTATGTTAGGCAGTAGCCTATACACACACTTATAACTTTAAAGTTTTGATCTAAATTCCAAACCAGAACAGTAAAAATTACAGTGTTAAAATAAAGGTTTCAGTGCCCATTTTTTAATGTTTATATGATTAACATTAACTATGAAACAATACCTTCCGGGCTCGAAGGACCATTATGCACAGTATAGCACATTATCCCAGTATAGCACAGTACATAAAGTAGTATGTAGTTAGTTATTAATGTTCTGGAGTGCCACAAGAAAACGGTAATATTTCACGTAATCAGTTTATTCACGATATTAAACACGCTTCGCGCCTCCAATCTTAGTCGCGCGGCGGGTTAATAGTCACTGACTGTACAATAATGAAAATCTAATGTTAGGGGTTCGCAACTATATCGATGTACATAACCGTACAATATGTTTCTCATACATAATGTCTAAGTTGATGATCTTTGATAATAAATAGATTCAATAATAAACCCATCAGGGGCCCAATTCATGTAATGCAATTTTAAAAATATAATGTCAGTTGACCCAATCTAGATTGTATTATAAATTGAATTTATTTTGGCATTCTGCTCCACTAATATTACAATAATCATCATCCACAACCGATAGTCCTCCCCAAGTTTGTGCCATCTGCCACGATCCTGCGCTAGTCTCACACATTGACGGCCCGCGACTCTCGTCCACCCATCTCGCTGCCGGACGTCCTACCCTTCTACAGCCATTTCTAGGCCACCATTCATTTGCTACACTGCTCCACCTGTCATCACCACGTCTTGCCAAGTGTCCCGCCTAAGACCATTTGAGCTTAACTCGATTCCCAACGTCATGAACCTTCGTTCTTCTACGGATCTCGACGTTTGGAACTCGATCTAAGAGTTTGATGCCGAGCATGGTACGCTTCAAGGCTCTCTTTGCAACTCGTATCTTGTACACAGCCTCCTGCGTGAGCGTCCATGTCTCGGCACCGCAAGTCATGGTGGGCAGAAAACATTGGCTAAACATGCGGGTCTTCAGACTCTGTGGAGATTTAGGTGAGGATGTAGTCCAGCTTGCCGAACGTGGCCCATCCCAATTGGATCCATTTAGATATCTGCTTTTGTTGATGCTCTTTACCAAAGGATCAAATATGTCCGAGATAAATATACTGGTCAACCATCTCAACCTTCTCATTTCCCACTGTTACCGCAGGATTTGTGATGCCAGAGACCTTCGTCTTGGACATATTCATCCTCAAGCCTACTCTCAAAGAAGTATCATAAACCTGTTTTACCATTACTTGGAGATTATCACAACTTTCGGCAAATAGTACGAGATCGTCGGCGAATCTTAGATGGGATAACTTGACACCATTGATGTTTATTCCGTATATTACAATATTAGCTTGATTTAAATAGTGTTTAATCTAATGCCAGTCAACTCATACCATTGCATTGTCAGTTATGTGAATATCGTTTATGACATTTTCAACACACTTGCTCGTAAAGTGAGCCATAGTACATCGTTATTAGGGCCATGAACAGAACTATAACACACGCGTGTGTAATAATATAACACACTAGTGCATAATAGAATTATCCCTACAAAGTTAAGTTAGTACCTAACTGCAAATTATATGCGAGTAAACAGAGCATTTTCAATTTAACTGGGTAATAAAGTTTTTGTTACATCAAAGAGGTTTTATGCCGCTGAAAATCCTATTACATTTTTGGAATAAATAAATGTATCCCTAATTAAGACGAAAACACATTTATTATTATCAAATTACTTATAATTCACAATAATTTGTTATAAAATATTTGCATTTTATCACTAAAATTATAATTTTGAAGTAGGCTGTATGGCTTTAAAGAAGAAAGGAGGCAAGAACTAGACTTAAAACGAGATCAGCTTAAAAGTCGACCGCCGGCTAATATCAATTACAACTACATTAATGGCGCCTTAACTTGTGTTCATTGTAACCGGACTTTTAGCGCAAAAATAGGGTACATCAGCCACATACAGGCTAAACACCTAGGCCAATAATCACAAAGTCAAGTCTCTGTAGCCGAAATCGGCTAGGAGGATTATTATTATTATGGCTTTAAGTAATAAATCACCTTACATCTGGCGCGTGTAAAAAAAAAACTTCCGTGCCATTTCCCATTTTTTTGTTTGTATCGCATTTTTGCTGTGTGGTAAATAATTGTAAAAATGTCAAGCTTTAGTACAGAAGATTTGTTTTTTCCTCGCAAGTGTGTTGAAAAAGTGCGTATGAAACTCGTGAGCAGCTTGCTCACTAGACACTCGGCTGATTTACGCCCTCGCCTACGGCTCGAGCTGCAACCCACAGCCTCGTGCATAATGAGCAACTTAGCTCATTTGTATCATAATATACTATTAACATGTCCTTCAGGTAGTTTACCTTCAACTTCCTCATTCATCTCTTGCAGTCCAGCCCTGGTCTTGATCGGCAGCAGTGGTTTTAGTTTCTTCGCCGGCTTGTCTGCCTGCTCTTTCTCATACTTCTGTTCGAGATCGCTGTCTGAGAATGCGTCGGCGCCGCTGTCATTATCGGCTGTTGGCTTCGGAACGCGACTTCGCTTGCGTTTTGGTGCTCTGCAAGAGGGAGAAAAAGAATACATAAAGTTAAAGTAGCATGACTCATTGCAGGGAAGCTGGACTTTGTCACTTCATGGAACATTGAATGAAAGCGCACACTGTGCATGTTTGGTGCCTCCATAGTCCAATGTAACCTGGTTGTTATTTTTATGTTTATTTAATATTTATGTAATTAGATGTTATATTTGTGTACCTATTTACTTATTTTATTGTATACTAGTGGACCCGCCGAAATTCGTACCGCTTTGACATGCATATAACGCGGACTGTCAATATTCGTCACCCTGGTAGAATTGTCAATTGTTGTCCCCGGTCATCATTATGTATGAGAAAATTAATGACTTCCACAAATAATTAAATACCAAAATTAGCCAAATCGCTCCACCCGTTCTGAGTTTTAGCGAGACTAACGAACAGCAATTCATTTTTATATATATATATATAAGGACAATATCTCGGGATAACTCCTACCGAATCATCTGTTTCAAACGATATTCATTTTTTTTACATCCTCTTTGACGATATTTGCAGCACGCATTCTGTCAATTCCATGTCAAACGTCATAAGGTTACATTATAAAAGCGCTAAGGTTAGATAATAAATAATTTTATATGGCGGTTAAGTATTCTTAAATTTTCTAATTTTGCGCGCAATTTTCTTAATTTTTTCTTTCATAAGAACTTTCTCCTGACAATAAGAAATACAACAAAAAAGAATTAGCGAAATCGGTCCAGCCGTTCACGCGTGATGGCGTGACCAAGGGAAATAGGTATTCATTTTTATATATAGAGATTGTACTGAATATGGACTATGTACCTGCCTTTTATTTAATGTTGTGTCAGTGCTAGTTTGAAATAAGAGTAACGAATTTAATTGAATTGAAAAGTAAAGACACAATAAGTAATTTTATTTTAACATTAAAGGCTCGCATTTAACCACTATCTCGCCTGATGGTAAGCGATGATGCAGTCTACGATGGATCATGCTTACCTAGAAGAAATTTGTTCATTCGCGACTTGAAGGCACCCAGGACCCAGGACTTGAAGGTTGTAATTATCAGGAAAAACAGACTCAGGCACTGGCGGTGCACATAATAAAGATGGAAGAGAACCGCTTTGTGCGGGAGGTTTTTCCAGTATATAGCGATAGCTATCCGATGATAGAATGGGGATGGTGGAATCAAGTTGAAAGATCCGCCGCACACTTGTTATTGGGTTAGCAGATTTATTATTTTACAGCAGGTATGAATGAGTTTAAATTTATAATATTAATTTACTAATGTGTTGCGCTAAGCGATCAACGCGATCGAACGCCAAATATTGTAATATTGTACGAATAAAGTTCCTGGCCGGTGAGAGGGGCAGACGGCGTGTAGGTACGTACAAGATTCCATTGAAAATAAGGCTAAAATATTTCACCACATCATTGAAAATTGTTGAGTTCAAAATTTTAGACAATCTGACAAATCCGCAACTTCGCACGCGTAGTTTTTCAACAATCACATTACCCTCCTTCTGCGCAGTTGGGTAAAAAGTAGCCTATGTCACCCGGGGATAGTGTAGCTTCACAACAGTGAAAGAATTTTTTAAATCGGTCCAGTAGTTTCGGAGCCTATTCAATACAAACAAACAAATCTTTCCTCTTTATAATAATATAGTATAGAATGGCCAACTTGCAAGTCTACCATTTATGAGAAGGATTTAGGTTTGTCAATTAAATTAAAATGCAAAATAAAAATTCACTTCATTGTCTATTCCTAAGGGTACACAAGTCAATACAAAAATTACAAATTAATCTAACAAGTGACGGGAGGTGACTGCCGGGCCGAGTGTTGCAAATGTACTCCTTTGTATACAATTCTGCTTGCCTAAGCATCGCTCGGTCCCTACAAAAATGTTAAAACAAAATGTTTAGCTAACCCGTTTACTTCGTCTTCGCCTTTGTCACCACATACATATAAGTAAGTCAAAACCACTAGAATCGTCCCCTTTTCCACAAATCCGCATTTCTAATCAGTCAGATTCTGAGATTATTACAAACACGCAAATTTAACAAGTCCACAACAATCTCTGTCCCTAATAAATCAGGATAAAGTAAGAAATTTTCAAAATTGCCCACATGTTTCGAGTATATAATGTTTTAAATATTATAAATTTAAAACATACACAAACATGAATAAATATTCAAGAGATATTGTATAATTTAAGGCTCGAGAGATGTTTGTTGAGCCCCCTTAAACACTTACATAATATGTGATTAATAAATTTACTCACTTCCTCTCTTCCTTGGAGTTCTCCTCAGGTACATTGGATAGGAGTTGGGGCTGCTTGGCTAGTCGCTTCAGGATGTACTGCTGTTCTTCTTCATCCAGCATGTCTGCCCACTCCTCGCCTGATGCTGAGCCACTGTCACTGCTGTATTCTACCTATGAGATAGTTATGTTTGTTGATAAAGAAACTAATTTACTAAATCGGTTGATATATAACAGAGTTCTGAGCTAACAAACATAACATAAAAATTCAACATATTTAAGACTTATATGGTTTACTCATGGATGCCATTGTTAGAATTGGACCAAATGGAAATGGGACCACACGAAAAGCACCAGCTTTCAAATAAAAATAGAATCATCGAAATCGGTTCACCCCGTCGAAAGTCTAAATAACAATCATAAAAAAAAATTGAGTTGAGTTGAGAACCCCCTCCTTTTTTGAAGTCAGTTAAAAATAAAAGTGTCCACTAAAGATAATGAAGAAAATTCCTGTAAGCAGACTTTTTTTTGGCGTCGCACGGATTTGTACTTTAGCCAGAAGCAAATAAAAAAATTAGGGTAGCGAGGCTTTTATATTTATAATGATGTTTAGAAATACTGGACAATCTGAGGTCACTCCGTGAAGCCTGTGAAGACCCCAGGTAAATTCAGCACTTCTGGTCGGAGTTAGGCTGGCTATCCATATAAACTTATCAAAATAACATGTTACCTGTGGCTGAGTTTGCTGTTTCTGCTTTTGGATCTTGTGTCTGTGCCTTTGAAGCCTTAATGTTCCCGCTTTCTTCATCTTATTAGTCGTGTGGTTATTTCTTTTCACCTTGCTAATCTTCATTTTACCTTTTTTCTGTAAATTATGAAGAAAACAATGTGAATGTGGAGAATTGGTTAAGATCTATTTTTACTGGAATTTCCCAGACTTTATGGTAGATTAGGGCTTCAAATTCTCACCGTCATTATTAGGGCTGACTGAACTTCTTTGCGTATTAAATTTATATCTCTTTTCTATACAAAAATTAGCAATAAACTGGACCTAGCAAATTGAAAACAAAACAACGTGGAGCGGTGGCCAGGCCAAATTCATTGACTTTGATTTAACTGCTGACAGTTGACTGACACCGACACTTTTTGTCATATATCAAGCTACTAAAGGAGCGTGCACAATAAAATATTTTTTTAATGATGTTGATGATTGTATTTCTAACTTTAAAACTAAACAAGGCTAAACAAAGTAAGCACATACTCATGTCAAAATAATTTTAAAAAATTGGTTGTCTGTAAAGTCGGTTTACGAACAATAATTTTACGTGATAACGAGTGGAAGCGAGATAGATGCGTCACAAGCCGAACAATTAGGCCGATCGTGCCTCTCTATCGCTTGTTCCGCGCTCTCGCTTGCATGCTCGGCTCAGGCGGAACGTGACACTTTTAGGAGTAAAACTTCTTTACGAACGCTTGACTTGGGGAGTAAGCTAAACGTATGAATGGAAGTTGAGAGGGAGATATAAGTTAGTGAAGATAGAAAGAGAGAGAGAGTTACGTTTCGTAATGTAACGTTACGTTTTTTAAACGTTAATGTGCGAGTGCGAGTTGCGTCTGTCCAGAATGAATATAGACTGATTGACCTATAGACGTGTCGTGATTTTTCTTATTTTACTGTAAAATGTTCTTTCTCGTAATGGCAACAAGACAGTTTAAGCCTTGTATTTTTATAAACTGGCAACAACGCGCGTATGTGGTTGGGATTGAAATAAAACTCGAACCAATCAAAAACGCTGGCGTGTGTCGAATGATTCATTTTTGCTTGACTTGAAAGTCTCAACAAAGATGTCGCGAGGGGCCGGCAGATCTTCGTTGACACTCGACAAGTTAACACGTTCTTAAAATAAGTAGGAACTGTATGAAATAAGTTAAAATTGTACCTGCATATTCTATCTAGCATTTCATACAAATTAAATTACAAGTATTTCGAAGTTTATTTGTCTGTCTCCTTCAATCTACTTCAAGTCAGAAGTGGGATGAACCAAGGTACGTAAGAAGTACCCACTTATTGAATTGTATTTAATGTTATATATTTACTAGATTTTTTTAAACGAACATAGTGATTGGGAGTGTCTTTACGATTACGCTAACATTACTTTACTTAAAATATAGGAACCTACATTATTTTACTTTAGTTGAATGTTTGTTCGCATGGACCAGTCGGGATTAAACCGAGACTATCCGGGCGTGCTTACTTATTCCCATTGGTAGAATGGTTGGTGCCTGTATTACGAAAAATGTTTACGCTTCCATTTTGTGAAATGCTAGACTGATTTTGCTAGCACGGGCCGGGCGGAATCATTCCGAAACTATCCGGTCGTGCTGGCTTAACATTCTTGTATTTCGATTTATTAGAATATTCTGTTAATATGTGGACGTGATCTGCTTTGTAAATCTAGAAATATGGTAGCTAGCACCGCTATCTATATTTGATCCGCAATATTGGATTGTCAAACCGTTTCGTAAGGGCAACTCCCTGATAGCTGTTTTCTAAACCAATTTGTGGGTAGCATTCATTCATAGAAACATTCGGTCGAGCGACTCTCTGATAATGTGAAAGGTGATGGCACATGTCTAAATTCCATATGCATTTCAAATGTCTATATTTAACCAGAATGTTTTTATTTAAAGTAATTACCAACAAAATTATTACTATTCACTTTATTTTTATCAAAAATAATTTCTAGTCAATGTGTTTCGAATTAGACCATATCAGTAGACGATCATTTATTTATTCAGTATACTTATATACATATATTGTTTTATTATATCAGTCGGCTCGGTATCCCATTAAAGTAAACCAAGTGCGTTCACTATAAGTTAATTATGCTATAATGAATAAAGTGCGTTCAGTTTAGACACAAAAGAGATAGGTACAGAAGTAAAGTTCGAGCCAATTTTCATTTTAATTATTCACATTTGCTGGAGCGTAGTGCTAGGGGTGCACCTTCAATATTCTACAATTAAATACACAACAAATTTAGTAAGATTGTCTATTTGTCTCGAAAATACTTTTTTCGTAAATGCTCACAAGTAAATTCACCGTCAGGTAACAAATTATGTCACACAAAACATGTTTTGCGTCTCGCCAAAGCGTTCGACTTGATTTGATCCGAGATCCCGTAAGCGCGTGTATGTGTGCGTGGGCCTGTTATTGCTCGTTATACTAAGCTTAACATCTGTAATTTTTAAAAATGATTTATTTATTTGCCAAAACATGAGTAAAATTATGCAGATGTTACAAAATTAAATAGTTTCACCATATTGAGTCATAGTGGCGTGCAAATTACATGTCATATAAAATTAAATATATATTTTAAAATATTCTGTAGTTTAGGGGCTAGGTATGCCATCAAAGTAAACTAAGTACGATCACTGGGTTAATTATTTTATAGTGAACCAAGTCTGTTCAGTTTGGTAGCTATGTATGTCACCACATAATAGTAAACCAAGTGTGTTCAGATTGGTAGATATGTATGCCACCACATAATAGTGAAACAAGTGTGTTCAGATTGGTAGCTATGTATGCCCCCACATAATAAAGAAACAAGTGTGTTCAGATTTGTAGCTGTGTATGCCACCACATAATAGAAAACCAAGTGCGTTTAACGTTAACCAGTTTAAGGGCTAATAATAATTGTATGCCAACGTATCGAAACAAGAGTAGTCAGTGGGCTAAGTACCTATGCTATAATGAACAAATTAAAACGCTCTAATTACGTTAAGAGCCAAGTATTTTCAGTGGCTTAAATATGCAACAATGGAAGAATTGTCTTTATTTACCAGTACGTTGATTGCATCATAATTACGAATTCTATGATTTTTGATTTGGTAATATTTTGTTTTAAATTTGATTTTCAATCATTCAATTAAATTATTTTTTATTACTTGGAAGAATAATAGGTATTAATAACTTACGAAAATGTACGACAATTATTATTACAAGAATCAAAACGTAAATAGGTAGGTCACAGGCGGCACGTCACATTACAAAAAAAATTGGAGCTTTTTGCTATATAAATTTAGAATACCTCTTAGTACCATTCATCTATAACTGTATTTGATCACACTATGTTTCTTTATCTTATTCCGAGGTCGTGAGCTTTGACATTCAAGATGCCCAGACGCTACGTCTCGAGACGGAGACAACTGGCGCGCTCGTAAGAAAATGGGGTGCAGTGGATCCCTACCTCATCGTCTTTACATCATGTGGCTAAGGGAGGAGAAAGCTAAATGAGAACGCTTTACTTGCTGACAAGGTACTGCATCTTGTAGCTATGTTAGCCAGATGAACAGGAATCTCACCGATTGACTAACAATGTCGTTTCTGAATTTGGTACTACCAGCAAGTCTTAAAGTATAGAAAGTTGGATCAGAAAAGTTCACGAGTGTGCCATCCTAATTATTTAAATGGAACGAGAAGCAAACCATATCTTTTGCTCTCCAGAAACTGACTCTGCAGGCCTTGCAAAAAAAATCGAGGCTATTCCATGAGTAGTATTCAGTGAGGTTGACTGACAGTCAAATTAACAGAAAACATATTTTCCAAATAAGCAAAACTATGGTCGGCTTCACAAAGAAATGTTAGGTTATACCTAACATATTTTAGGATTATTATTTTTATTACTTATTTTATTTTATTAATATTTTAGGTTAGAATTTGAAATAATATTTTTAATGAAGAGATAAGACTTATAAATATAATAGATTAGAATCATTTATTAACATAAAAGAAAGCACATTAGTAAAAATACATTTAATTCATTTAACATTTAACAAACGTTAAGCGCTATAACACTATGACCTGCCAGTAGTAAATACAATATGTATTTGGATAAAATTATTCTCTATCAAATATAAAGTTTAAATTGTGCTGCATAGGTTTATTTATTTTAATTGCGTTGTTACTTGTGATTCATTATCAGTTAAAGTTTAATCAGATTTGAATATCACTGTCGAAATGACTAGAGTCTATATCTAAAAATTAATTGAGAATGGAGTTTTATCCAAAAGAAATATAACCAGAATATTAACCATAAATATTAAGAAATAGAAATATTGTCGTTATTTATTAGTTTAATCTTAAGCGAGAGTTTAGAATAGAATAGAACAATTGTTTATTTTAGTTTGTTATATAACTCTTTGCAATAATTGTTGGACATCGTTTTGATTAATTCAAGTCTGTGCAAATCTGTTTCTAACTGTGTGTTGATCCTTACACTTTACTTGCTATTGTCGCAGTTCATTTTAGAGTTGCATATTATATTTTACTTTAATTTCTAATTTCAAAGATGTGCACTGATGAGGTTATTATTTTAAAGTTTTTAAAATGTTATTTGCCTATAATTTGCTTGCATTAGTACACGTATAGCTCTTTTCTTCATTCGTAGTATTCTTTTGAAATCGTTTGATTGTCGCCACAGCAGTATACTATTATGAGATCATAACGATTATATGCATATTAAACTTCTCTTGTAGAGATTGGTGATGTCATAGGCTCGATTTCATTTACACCAAACATTCCAAATTAATTTTTTTTCCATATTATGCCAATATGCTGATGCCATGTCAAGGCTGGGTCAAAGTATAAACCCAGTAGTTTATCAATGGAAGTGCTAGTTAGCGTCTTTTCACTTGTTCTTCTTTGCAAATAAGTAAAAATACAAATAATTTACTTTCCCAAAAAGTGTACATGAACTACTTATTACTACTACATATTTAGTTACTTAGTCGTTCAGGCACCACAACCATACAAAAATGTATTGGCATGGTCCTTGACGGGTTTAACCTTACACCTACACCTACCTACGGTTATGCATAATACTAAGTTCTTGTTAAACAGTATTGTGAGTATACCATGTCATACGTATTCAATAGAATTTGTGCAGGTAGTTTGATGACAAGTAGTTGAATGGGATTCATCCTACTCGCCGAACTAGTTAAGAACTGTATCTTGGCGAGTAGTTTATGTCGTTTTAGCCACACTATTTTAGCTACCGTTGCACTCTCGCGCTCCTCGCAGTACAGGCGGGGTAGGCAGACAAATTATTACAATTGTGAATTGGTTCTAGTTTCGAAATTCTAATGTGGAAGCGACCGGAAACTTGGACAATAATGGAGGTAATGTTACTTATTATGAAGCATGATTCTATATTTGCAGAAAAGGTTAGAGGTATTTAGTAGATATCATAATTATCTATATTATTCCTATCTTGTTCGCTAGTTTCATTAATGAGTCAGATGAAATACATTGAAATTGAAATTCTGGCCTCTGGTGTTTAATGTAACAATACCTAACAAATAATGCTTTAAATTGATGTGGAATTGTTAGTAAAAAAATTCACGGGGTGACAATAAGTTTGTACAAAATAAGAAGCGTATAACATCAAGCCATCTCTAACCAACATAACTATAGCTTTTTGCGATACTACCCATTGTACTAAATCTATTTCTAAGAAATTATGTTCTGAAATTTATTTTGGTTTCCAATAGAGTAATCTAACCTAATACCTAGTTACATTTGTATATGGGTTTAAATTTCGGGTAAAACTTTATCGTAGAAGCTTATTTTCGTAGGTGACTGGCTTACTAGGATTTGTGGCTAATCATAATCATTTATTTGGTAAGAATATCACACGTCATAATTTATAATGGTACCTCGTATCGGTAGTTCGGTACACACTGTACATACTGAATATATTTCTTACAATATTGAGTATAACCCAAAAAAAATAATAAAAGTTATTTAAAGTAATAAGAAACAAACAAAATTGGATATTAATATAGAATTACACAAGTCAATTAAATTTTTAATATTACAATATAAATAGTCGTACAACATAGTCAATAGAAATAGTCAATATACAAAAGTCCAATAAAATTATAGTATTAATTCGTCATGTCAATAAAAACCTCATAACTGTAGATGTTACTCAGGAGCCAGCACCTTAGTTTGGGTTAAATGTATTGCAACTGGTTGCCTCAGTTACAGTACAGGGTAGTCTGTTACAGTATACATGCTACAGCATACAGTAGACAGGAATCATCGATATTTAATTTCATTTTGAGAAAGTTGTTTACTCTCTCAACCGCAATTGCACTGTGCTTTTTTATTTTAAACTAGTCTCGTTTTGTTTTGATATATAAAAGTTAGTTATCTTAAAAATAAATTGATTCTGGTTATAAAAAACAATATTAAATAGTATGTAATGTTCCATAAATGCAAGTTTTGTACATTATAGTCTAAAATGTATAGAATGATTGTATAGAGATAAATAAATTTTTTGCTCGCTGCAATACTGTAAAATAATTGTCTAAATTCACCAGACCGATAAATAGATAAAATACCGAATGTACTAGGTTCTAAACCGTTTTTACAGCCGACACAATGAGATATTGGAATAATATAACTTTTCCAATGCTAAATGCACACTATGTTCCGATCCTTTTTCTAGTTGGAGTGTTGTCAGATCGTAAAAACGAAGTCCCATTGTGGATGGTAATATAAAAAAAACCAATTTGTTATTTAAGTAGAATACACATCATGTTTTCTGGCAGAATGTCGTGATCATATATTTCTATAATATTATTTTATAACTATTATTTACTTAGTTTTGCAAATGTTATTGTTACCATTTTAAGAAAAACTATTAAAGCCAACAAGCCAATGTATTCGTAAATTAAAGTTATGATTTGTTTTATATTTTATTTGTGTCAATAATATTAAAAAGGAAAAATGTTTATTTTGTTACATGAGATGAAAAAAAAATGTTTTTGTTAAATTAGGTAGCGTTTTAAATAGAACAAGTTAATTAGATTATTTGTTAAGTAAGAATGCAATATTTTGTAAAGCAGATATTACTATTAGTTAATAAGGTTATTTACATGGATAAATAATGATGTCTGTAAAATAATGGAAAGTCAAGTTTTTGTAGTTTTTATGTAATGTAAGTATGTACGATCATTATCTGCTGTCAGCTTTCGTACGCCGGGAGGTCGTACGATGTCGGACGGCCGAATGTCGTGATTTTGATTATTTTATTGTAAAATGTTCGTTCTTGTAATGGCAACAAGACAGTTTAAGCCTTGTATTTTTATAAACTGGCAACAACGCGCGTACGTGGTTGGGATTGAAATAAAACTCGAACCAATCAAAAACGCTGGCGTGTGTCGAATGATTCATTTTTGCTTGACTTGAAAGTCTCAACGAAGATGTCGCGAGGGGCCGGCAGATCTTCGTTGACACTCGACAAGTTAACACGTTCTTAAAATAAGTAGGAACTGTATGTAATAAGTTAAAATTTTACCTGCATATTCTATCTTGCATTTCATACATATTAAATTACAAGTATTTCGAAGTTTATTTGTCTGTCTCCTTCAATCTACTTCAGACGTATGGACAATTTTTTAATTGAATATTTTTTTAGATTAATATATTGAAAAAGAAGTTTTAGTTCAGAGATCAGAACGTTTATTTGCCAGAATATAAGTAGGTACATTTGTTTCGATGTTACATTTGGTTGATTCTTATATATTCTACCATACAAATATAAATTATTAAATAAATTACATTTAAATTAAGTACGTGAATATACAGTGTTTTTTTAACTGTAACAGTACAGCAGCACCCATCACCAGAGGAGATACAGGTGCAGTTTCTTTTAAAACATCATCTCGTTTTCAAAGAAATACATTTTGATTTTTTTTATTTTTAAAATTTAAAATTAAAATTTAAATTTTTTTGGTCAAGTATGTGTAGCGCTTTAAAATGAATCAAGTTAGTAATTTTTTTTTGATGCCGATCGATGTAGTCCTTTGTAAGGATCATTTTATTAAATCGGATGAAAAAAATCTTAACAGTGGAAGTTAGTCAAATTTGATAAAAAGCATTCTCATACAACAGGACAAACAAAATTCCTTCTACAAACATTTTATTACTATCTAATTGCACATTATAGAAATATTAATACTGTAGCTATAGAAGTAAAAGTTTAGGAACTCCATGTTCTCATGAGTAATTCAAAAACATTTCGTATTTCAGAACAATTTTGAATTTCGAACATGGTTCTTGCACCTATCGGACTTTTATAACAGTCATTGCATCATCTTATTTGTCCCATCAAGGCATTGTCAAATACGCAAAAAGTAGACTTAATTGAAGCATACAGCTTTAGTCGTGTGGTCTAAAGCATACTCATTTTTCGTGCGTGCAGCCGGCGTTCGTCGATTTATAAGACGTTATCACGTCAAAAACCAACTATTTTTAATGTATAATGTAAGCATTACACAACACAAGCAATCTACCCTAATACAAAAAAAACCGTTAGTTATAAACAAGAGCCATTGTAAATATTACCTTATAAACGTTCCTTTCCTGTTACTAAGACTTTTTCTTCTTTGTTGTTGTTGTTCACTCGCTGTCATATTTGCTCTCTTTGTCAATGCATCGTCAAATTTGTCAATTTTCTGATTCTCCGTCTACGATTATGTGGGTAAAAGAATTATATCTTAGCATAATATATATTCTACAAATATCTTTATTTCGTAAGTATATTAATTAATAACGCTGAAAGTAACTTTATCCAGATATTTTTACCACCTGTACTATATTTTAATGAAATCAGTTTAATATGTATGACCTACTTAATAAGTATTCTAGAAAATATAAAACTATTGTGTAGATTCGTTTTGTTCAGTTTATACTTAAGCTGGACTGAACGCTTATCGTGATCTTAGTTACGTATAACGGAATGCATCAATCAAACTTTCTAGTTTCTCTAAATGTCAGTTGTAAAACTTGTAAAGACTATCTAAACTTTCCTATTTCTAGTTTTTCCAGTTTTCTGTGCGAAAATTCTATGGCAACTTGCAGTTTCCGCTTCTGCACTGTTTCTTTTACTAAAGGTCATTCATCAAAGTTCTAAAATGTGTCGTGCCCGTTAGAAAAACCAGTTCTGTGAAAGTTTTGCTATGGTGCCCCAACAGCAAAGGAGAAGACGTCGTAGAGCGGCTATTCCTCGGGCTTCGGAGCGCCGGCTGGTAGTGGCGAGAGGAGTTGGTGGCTTCGGGTTTACTATAGCGGGGCAGAGGCCATGTGTGGTGTCCGCTGTGGCCGCGGGAGGTCCGGCGGAGCGGGCCGGTTTGCGAGCTGGTGATGCCTTGCTGGCGGTGGATGGGGCGAGTGTGGCGAGGGCGCCTCACGCGTCAGTGGCTAGGCTAGTTGCGGGCGCGCCGGGAGCTATTTCCCTGAGCGTATCGCCGCGGGACTCGCCGCCGACCGACACTGAAGATACGGAGCCTGATGAGAGGTGCAGGACGAGGCGCAGGCATCCACCGCCGCGACGCAGGCCGCAGCCCCTGACACACCATCCAGGTAATATCATAATTTGCAGTTACAACTTAATTAAAATCAGAATAGTTCTCACAAACTTGGTTGTAGATCAAAATCAATTGTTTACTATGTGTTAGAAAGCAACTAAGAAACCTACATTACTGAACCTTGTTTATTTATAAAGAAGCCATGTCTGAATTAAACTGATTGAAATTACTTCTTTTTAGAAATAATAAATAAAATATTGATCGGTGAAGTTTTATAAAATTGGTGTTGGAAATGAATAACAAATAGTTGTAACATTAAATTTATTTATTTCAGATGGCTAAGGGCATACTTACCAATAGGTATGTGGGAAACATATTATGCAAAATTGTGTAAATGCACTTTGATGTTCTGTGTTTTGTGTTAGCCCACTGTGTTATAATTTTATTTACTCACAACATTACTATTTATATTAATGACCTGATATCAATCACTGAAATGGCCACAAAGTATTTATTTATAGATAAGTAAGCAGTTTGCAGATGTGTCTTCATCACAGTGTCAGAGTCACTAATGTTCTCTTTTGTAGTAAATCTTATTAGTTCATAGTTTATATTATACGTTTCTAATAATATCTCTGTCTTAACTGGATAAGTTCTCTTAACTTGTGGCTGTCTCAGGGATCTTTACTATCTCATTTTGCACCATCAGCTAACAAACTTGGTTATAACTAGACATCGGATTCTATTTTTATAGGGTTTTTGCATATTTTGGTACTTTTTCATTGATAGTGCTTATTTCAATAGTTAGATATACGTGTTTGGCATGTTGTATTATGTAGTCGACACATCCATCGACACGTCCGCTGCGCACACACAAGTTTACTGTCACAAGAATAATAATAATAAATAAGTTTAATATTTACGTAGGTAATAATAATATTAATGTAATTAATTTTTAATTATAATTAATGTAAATATTAACATAGTTTATTAAATATTAATAATATTTAAAAAACTGTAAATGTGAATAATTTTTAATTATAATGTGTTAATAATAAACGTAAATTCTATTTGCAAATGTTTTTTGATTGTGCATATCTTATGCATATTTCGCTCTTTTTTAGTGCATATTGGCATGCATATTTTGGCATTTTGATATTGCATATAATCCGATGTCTAGTTACAACCCTTTTATTAGTATTATGTTTTGTGATAATATGATTACTAGTACGCATTTTCAATAACCTGTATCATATATTAACTTTTTACTATACATGGCAAATATCTTCACTATTAGTTATTCATGAAATAAAGGTTCAGAGTTACAAGTAAGATACAAAAGTAAGTAGGTACTTAAACGAGTCCGAAAGTCTATAACTAGTAGTAATATGTTATATGCTTGCAATTGATAATTGTTATCACCGTTGCTGCCTTGCACACACAAAAATGGCACCATGGAAACCAGCGCTATAGTGGTATAAATATGTTACATAGGGTTGCCAACTGTCCTGTTAGAACAGGACATGTCCTGCATTTTGGGGTGTCCTGGGCTGTCCTGGATAGTTTTTAAGTAGCGTCCGGGGTTTTTAAAGGGTTTTTTGTTCTAAAATTATATTAACTTGTTAATTGAACTTTAAAAGACTAAAAATAGATTTATGACTTGGATAGCTTAACTGTCAGCAAAACGCCTTTGTATTTTTACCTATATGGCACCAGGACACAAGAGTGCGTTCTTGTTTTAAACTGAAATGTCCTGATATTTCTACCTTCAAATCCTGGATTCCAAAATTTGGAGTTGGCAACCCTACTATAGCACAATGCTGTGTTGGAACTCATTATAATACTTTCTTTTCTATATATATTTTTATTACCATTATTTAAATACTTTTTCAGGATGTCACGCCTCGCCCAGTACATCCGGTGTCAACGAAATCCTCCAAAACCTGAGCCGGGCTCAGCTCACGCCCAACCACGCTGCCCGGCTGGAGTGCCGCGCCGTTGTCGGATACCTGGGCACCATAGACACACCGCAAGCAGCCACCAACACTGCGCCGGGAAATGTCAGAAATGCAGTCAGAAAGCTAAGGCAGGAACGACGAACTGCTACACTAGTTTTACTCTCTGTTTTACCCAATTCGCTGCTACTAAGACGACCGTCCGGACAAGTCCTTGCTCAGTATCAAAGAGAGAGAATTATCTACGCGGGATGTGGTTCCGAAGTGGACAGACGATACTTCGGACTCGTGACGTCAGCGGAGACCGCCGAGGCAGATGCGTCCCACAGCTGCCACGTTTTCGCGGTAGACCCGAGATTGGCTGAGCACGAAGCTCATATTACTAAAGCGAGAGAGTTCCAAATCGTCTGCACAAGCGATCCTGTCGCTGAGAGATGTTTAGAGTTCCCGCCGTCCGCTGAGTACGTAGTAGGGGTGATAAGAGGGATGTACTCATTGCCAGCTGAAGAATGCTCCAGTCCGAACCTACTACAGATTTCAAAGTTGGCCATAAAAGGCGATAGTCCAGCTGTAGGCAACTTCGCGCGATGCAATGCGGTTTTCAGACCACGTGACCGGCGAGTATGTCCGCACGATGACGTCAGACAGGACGGACCAGATTTCGTCGCCAATTCTCCTCAACCGAGCAACCACAGCGAGATAACCACGACTTCTAGCAACAGCGACTCTGGTATTGGCTTCCACAATGATGGTAGAAACATAGCTGAACGAATACTAGTGGTTGATTTCGCGGGGGTGCAACCTCCTCCGAATAGGTTTAGACCGGACATGCCTAGAAGGCCTATGGGGCTAGTCGGATGCTGTAGCTTCGATGCTGATGGCTTATTTCTATCCAACACTACACCTGTAGTCGATGGTTTCGGGGGACAAGGCCGTCCACTGAACCTTGATGACGTAATTCTAAACGCCAATGATATGCAAACAGTTAGACACGTCAGTCCTAGAAAAGAAGACGATAACTACAATTACAATAATGTCTACGGCAACATACCATCAAGCTCTAGGTACCAGAACGGAGCGGTCTACGACCAGGTGTACACAGAAAACGAAGGGCACCATTACGAGTTCATACCACCGCAACTGGACATGGACTTAGAAATAGACCATGTCGCTGAGACTTTTAACTCTGTGGAAATATACGAAGAGTCCAGATCAAGGCATCCACCGGATTGGCAGTCTAACGAGTCAGTCGAGAATGTGACAGTTATATCAGGAAGTACCAGTAAAGCTAGTATGGATTCTGTGTCCATGTATTCGTCGAGGAGCCACGAAGAGGCCAGGCCGATGTTGCGAAGGCATATGCAAGCGTCCTTGGATGATATGCTGGTGCTTGGAATGAGGGATCAGTCGAAGGAGAATGATGATGATAATTTTGTGCATCCAGCCAGTGTTAAATGCAAGGTGAGATTAATTTATTAGTTCCTTTACAGCGTGAGCATGCCTCCGATTTCGTGGAACCCAGATACAAAGCCGATGCTGTTCTATTGGTGTATCATCAGGGATCTTCAGCTACTCTAGATTAGAATCAGAATTAGTGGATGGATGTGGACTGAGTAGAATATCTAGAATAGATAATTTCTGCTGTTTTGGGGTATCTCATTTTCAACGTTGAATAAACAGTGTGGTTACTTGCCTGATTTTTCCTGGCTTGAACGCGGGGATTGATGTTTCAACATGATCCTTGTGTTAGGGAGCTGTATGTTCAGCAGTGGACATTGTATGGCTGATAAGTTGATAATGATGCTATGAGGTTGACATCGAAATTAATTTATGTTTAAATATGTTTAAATATGCGTGATAGGCCCCCAAATCGTCAAGGATCTAAAGTTACAATTTAAACGCTAAGGGTCAATACATACACTGTTACTATACTGTTTCATCATTTTCAGCCCGTGTCGACCCACTGTTGGGCATAGGCCTCTCTTTGTTTTTGCCAATCTTCGCGATCCTGTGCCAGTCTGAACCACCTACGACCCACGGTCTTATGGGTGTCGTCGACCCATCTCGCTGGTGGACGTCCTCTATTTCGATGCCCAGTTCTTGGCCTCCACTCTGATAGGGCCTTAGTCCACCTGTCGTCTCTACGTCTGGCCAAGTGTCCTGCCCAACTCCACTTGAGCCCCAATATTCGCTTGCTGACGTCTTGTACTTTAGTCTGCTTGCGAATTTCAGTATTGGGAACTCGATCTAAGAGTGTGATGCCGAGCATGGCGCGCTCCATGGCTCTCTGTGCTACACTTATTTTGTACACAGCCTCCTTCGTGAGCCTCCATGTTTCGGCACAATAAGTCATAATTGGCAGACCACATTGATATAACCAATGTGTTCTGCCAGGCGTGGCGTGTTTTAAGACATTGTGGAGTACGATTGGATTTTAATATGTCAGCTAGTTTGCCGAAAGCTGCCCATCCAAGTTGAACACGCCTGATGACTTCCCTCATCTGATACTCCTTGCCAAAAGATAGAACATGGCCAAGATAAACGTATGAGTCGACCATTTCTAGTTTCTCGTTTCCAACAACGACGTTTGGGACCGAAACTCCAGAAATGCTCGACATAACCTTCGTCTTGCCCATATTCATCCTGAACTATACACTACTATGGATATACTCCAGAACTATACTGTTTAATGCGTGTTTAAAAAAATCCTTTTTATTTTAATCTATTTTTTTGGAAACTTGCGTCGTTCTGTACGACGATGTCAGTTCTATAATTGTCTACAGAAATAACTACAAAGCATCCTCCTTCAGCAGGTCGAAGGAAAAATCCTATACATTGGTAAGGATTTTTTTAAACACTTGTTTAAATTTTTTGTGGCATGATTATAATCTATTCCATATTCGGGTCAATGAACTTAAATTAGGAACGCTTCAGTTAATTAATTTTGCCTTCCCTATTTAGACATTACGCTAAAGTACGTAACTTCATTTAATTCAGTTAGTGTGATGCAGTCATTCAATGGAGTTGTTAGAGTAGTACTGTGTATTATGGTGGTAAGTCAAAAAATATTTTAATAATTAAAATTACAAGGATCACTTTAAAACGTCAATTACCGCCTCTTCCTCCACGACTAAGTCAGGAAAGAAAGGCGAAACAAGGCTGGTTATTATTTTTAACAATCCTATAAAATTTGATGATCTCGGTGGCGCAGTGGATGGATAGCCGGCTGAGACGCAGGAGGTTGCGGGTTCGATTCCCGCCGCGGAAAAAATAATCTACAGATTTTGTTCTGGGTCTGGTTGTGTCTCTATATATATTATAAATATGAATTTACAAAAAATAAGCTATATATAGGTATTCTATCAGTTATCTGGTTCCCGTTGTCCACGCTTTGCTTAGTTCGGGACTAGATGGCGCTGCGTGAAATGTCCAGCAATATAAAAAAAAAACATAACGATAAAGTAAACTGTAACATATTTGTTTGAGTTGCAGCAATTTTAATGACAAGTTTCTCTATCATCTAACTAAATAATCCAATAAATAAAGTAAAGCATCATGGGTATTAAATCCAAGAAAAGAAAATTAGTTTGAATGACTTTAGTGGGATGGTTGCATAAAAGTTTGTGCACACAACTAAATGTGTAGGTAACCTAGAAATAAAGCTAAAGTCGCTGTTGCAACTTGACTTGACACCCCATTTTTATCCCATGGGACCTGATTTATGGGATATAAAATAGCCTGTGTTAATTCAGGTTATAATGTACGTACACACTAAATTTCATCGAGATCGGTTCAGCCGTTACGACGTGATCGGGTAACAAACAAATAAACAAACATCCAAACTTACGCATTTATAATATTAGTGTGATTCGTCTTCGCCGGAATGCTCATATCCTTTCCCTCCTGTACAACATTCTTCTAAATCCCTCAACCCCTTCCTACTTGAAGGAACGATTTGAGTTCCTTCACTGCTCTAATACTCGCTCGCTCCGATCGTCTGAAAATTTGCCAATGAAAACCCCAGTCCATAGAACTTCATCATTCAAGCAACACGTGTTTGGAACACATTATCGGTCTCAATACGGCAAGCTCCATCATTAGCCACATTCAAAACAAGAGTAAGAAGCTTTCATCTCTCAGAAACGTCGTAGTATCGCTAAGTTTGTATGTTTATATATAATTTTATTTTATTTATCGTAGGTATATTATTTGTCAATATATTGGGTATATTTATTTATGTATATTGTGTTAGTTAACGTTTATTTTACGTGATCAGCGCTCTCCTAAAATTTAGTTTTTGTTTTGTTAATGTAGGTACACCCCCCTCCATTAGTGTAATATTACAAAAATCCTCTCCGTCCAAAGGATGTCTGGAAGAAATCGCTTCTAAGCGATAAGAGCGCCCATTGTACGTGTTGCTTTGTGAATTTTAATTTTTATATTTAAGTATTTCTTTTGTGGTGTACAAGAAGTGTATTTATTTTACATTTTTTGTTTATTTTTTTTGTTAATTTTAACCTTTTTTTTTGTTAACCTTTTTTATCTAGGTCCGAAAGTCGATGAAACCTCTCAACCTGCTATCGAAGACGAAGAACATGATCACCGGCAAGGACCGAGAGAGACAGAAGGAGGCTCGACGCCGCGCCATCAGCGCGAGCGCAGGCGACGTGACGGCGAGCGAGCCCGTGACGCCGGACGCGCTGCCGGCCGCCGCCAGCGAGCCCGACCTCAGAGATACACAGGTTAGTGTCACTCTAACTGTACTACATCCTGCATTTTTCCGTATTCATTATGTATCCATGTATTATGTGTATTTCAGTTCAGTTCTTATTTGTGGCTACTGTGACTAGGGAGTGTCACAATTCCGACAATGTCATGATATTCACCTAGCACGTGTTCAGAATGCTTGCGCACGTTTCTGTTTCCCTGTCCCCTATTATTACTAGTAAATATTATTACAACTATTGATTATAACGGGTATTTATCGCGTATGTACCTTTTTTATTTGTTATCCCGACGTTGTTGTGTCGTAATACGAACGAGAATATTTCTAACCCTGAAGACCAAGTGAGGGTAGTTGCTGCAGCTGCCATTCTCGACGGTAGCTCCAAGTACTCCAGTCAACCCATGACTACGACTGTTGCAACACAGCCGAAACGTCGAAACAAATAAAAAAGGTACATACGCGATAAATACCAGTTTTAATCAATAATTATGTCGTGGCTGCCGCTCCAAAATAAGCCTCTTTAGCCATGAAAGAAAGTGCCTAAACTATCCAACCTGACGTTTACTTAAATCATATTTTAAGTAAGCAGAACTTTTCAACTTGATCCCACCATCTCCATTCTATCAACGGACAACCAGACGCTCTGCGATGCGCCACCGCTATATGGTAGAAATACCTCCCATTCGCACAAAGCGGTTCTCTTCGACCTTTATTATGCGCCAGAAAGTGGAACGCCTTTGCCAGAGTCTGTGTTTCCAGATAGCTACAACCTGGGTATCTTTAAGTCGCGAGTGAATAGGTTTCTTCTAGGCAAGCGTGTACCATCGTAGACTGCATCATCGCTTACCATCAGACGAGATCGAGATCAAACGCAAGCCTATAATGTATAAAAAAAAATATTCTATAGATGTAAAGGCCCATGATGATGATGATGATGTACAGTGATCACGAAAGTTTGAAAAAAAAACTACATTACAACTGAAATCAAATCACAATCAAAAGTAATCATGTCAGCTACAGGACGTCTACTGCTGAATATAGCTCTCCCCCATAGACTTCCAGAGCGACCGATCTTGTGCGGCCTGCACCCAACGACTCCCAGCAACCTTTATCAGGTCGTCTTTCTATCTGGTGGGGGGCCGTCCTACGCTGCGCTTTCCTGTGCGTGGTCTCCACTCGAGAATTTTTCCACCCAACGGCCATCAGTTCTGCGAGCTATGTGCCCCGCCTACTGCCATTTCATCTTGCTAATCCTTTGTGCTATACTATAACTCTTTAAAACTATCATGGTTATTAACACAAGAATTTAGATGATTTTTTTAAATATTAGAAGATGGTTTTCAACCATCTGGTGCCTAGAATCCTGTGGTGAGAATGTGTAAGAACCGAAGAAGTGAAGTGCCAATTACGCGTCTTGATACCGTGAGCGCTGTGTGTCGGAATCGAGAATGAAACCGGTGGTAGTAATAATATTATTGAATTAATTCCTAGCAAGAGACTGAAAAAGAGGGTAGATCGTTATATCTGCCAATAACCATCCAAGCGACTTCAGTTTACCCGTGATCATGGCGCATGCAACTGCGTCGAAATATCGGGATACTCTAAACTCACAAATCATGGTAAATATACCGTTTTTAGTACAAATACCTTTGTGCTATTTCAGTGACTTTGGTTCGACCACGAATCTCCTCATTTCTTATTGGATCTCGTAGCGAAACCCCAACCCTCTCCATAGCACGGTGCGCGACCGCGAGCCTTTTTTAAGGCCCTTATAGTGAGAGACCAAGACCACGTTTCGTTGTCATATGTCATCATTGGTAACAAACACTGATCAAAGTCTTTCATCTCTGACGACCTCCGTGGCGCAGTGGGCGAATAGCCGGCTGAGATGCAGGAGGTAGCGGGTTCGATTCCCGCTGCGGAACAAATGTTTGCATGATCTACAGATATTTGTTCCGGGTCTGGTTGTTTCTCTATATATTACTAGCTGACCAATCCGCAGCTTCGCACGCGTAGTTTTTCAATAAAAACATTACCCTCCTTTGCGCAGTTGGGTAAAAAGTTGGCCTATATTACTGACGCTGAATGTAGCTTTCCAATGGTGAACTAATTTTTGCAATCGGACCAGTAGTTTTTGAGTTTATTCATTACAAACATACACACAAAAATACAATTCTTTCCTCTTTATAATATTAGTATAGATAAGTATGTATTTAGAAAAAAACTATATGTAAGTATTCTGTCAGTTATCTGGTTCCCATAGTACACGCTCAGCTTAGTTTGGGGCTAGGTTAGTGTGAAATGTTCAGCAATATTTATTTATTTATCTTAAGACACCGATGTATTTTAGTAACTCATGTAATGTACACCAACTTTCTTACTGGATCAATTCAAAAGTAGACCAGGTCGTACATTGAGTGGAACTAATGTTGCAAATCCGGCATGTAACTCAGCATGCGGTACAAGTGAATATTATCTATGTTTTAAGAGAAAACTTGCTACGAGTAATAGATAATTGTTTTTATTGACGACCTCCGTGGGCCAGTGGGCGACTGAGAGGCAGGAGGTAGCGGGTTCGATCCCGCTGCGGAACATATTTTTATTTATATTAAAGTTGTAGGCACACAAGCTGACGGGCCTCCTGGTGTTAAGTGGTCACCGTCGCCTATCACTATGGTCACTGCCGTCCTGCAGTACTCGTGGTACTGCAGTCGCGTTGCCTAGCACTTAATACCCTATTTACACCTCTCTTGAAGGTTTGGAACGTTCAGTTTGAAGCCCACCGGAAAACCTCCGGAGGAAGGTCATTCCACATCTTGCAGGTGCGTGGAAGAAACGTGCGGGTGAAACTCACCGTGTGAGACTTCAACGCATCTACAATATGCGGGTGAGCTCGTTGCCGGTTGCGGGAGGTTCGATGGTAGAAGTGTGAAGCAGGGATTAAATTGAACAGCTCTTCAGAACATTCGCCGTTACATATTTTATAGAAAACGCTGAGCGCTCCGATGTCACGGCGCAGACTCAGCGGCTCCAGATCCTTAGATACTGCTGGGTCGTCGACGATACGAACGGCTCTGCGTTGCAACGAGTCTAGTGTTTGCATGATTTACAGATTCCGGGTCTGGATGTTTTTCTATTATTAATGAGTATGTATTTTCAAAAATAATTAGTAAAAATTAAATATAAGTAAAGTATAAGTATTCTATCAGTTGTCTGGTTCCCATAGTACAAGCTCTGCTTAGTTTGGGGCTAGATAGCGCTGTGTGAAATGTCCAACAATATTTATTTATTTATTATTACGTTTTAATGTTTTAGGCACTAGGAAGCCGTATAAATAGTTTCATAGTTGCACTAGGAACCCACTTGCACTTGGAAAGACGACCTGTTAAAGGTGGCTGGGAGCCGTTGGGTGCATGCCGCACAAGATCGGTCGCTCTGGAAATCTATGGGGGCCTCCCCCATAGATTTCCAGAGCGACCTATCTTCAGTGACTATCTTCAGCAGTGGACGTGCTGTGGCTGATGATGATGACGACTAGGAATCCGTACAGTTTCGCTATTTTCATCTGTCTGTATGTGTGTCACGTGTGCGAAACCGCGGGCGAAGCTAGTGTAGAAAACACCAACCATTATACAATAATCTCCAATACTTATGTTCTGTAAACAACGCGTATAAATGGTAAACCAAACAGCAGTTGAACTAAATACCGTTTCCAGCGCCTTATCAGTTCTATATATAACTAAATACCTAATACATAAACAAATACATTCGTCCTTAACTACTAATTAGTCTCGAAAACTATATAATAATAGTATATTATGATACAAGTGAGCTAAGTTGCTCATTAAACACGAGGCTGTGGGTTGCAGCCCCAGCCGTAGGCGAGAGCGTAAATCAGCCGAGTGTCTAGTGAGCAAGTTACTCACGAGTTTCATACGCACTTTTTCAACACATTTGCGAGGACAAAACAAATCTTCTGTAGTATTTTTCAAACTTTCGCGATCACTGTACATAATTATTGATTAACCAAACGTACCATTGCCGAGCGTGTCAAAGAGCATATCGCAGCTGTCAAAAATCGCCAGGTAAACAAGTCGGCGATAGCAGAGCATCTGGTAGACTCGGGACCGAATCATTGGATTGAACTTCATGATCCTAAGGTTCTCTCTAGTGAACGCCGTTATTACAAGAGAATAGTTCGTGAAGCGATTGAAATCAAGAAATTTCTAAATTTCAATCGGGAAGATGGCTATAGACTCTCAGCGTCTTGGAACCCGGTGATTGCTAGGTGTGCGCGTCGTAATCGGTCGACTCAGTGCGTAGATACGGTTAGTGTAGTGTGTCGTAATATGAACGAGGACATTTCTAATTTTGAAGACCAAGTGAGGGTAGATGCTGCAGCTACCCGCACTTCCCGACGGTAGCTCCAAGTACTCCAGTCAGCCCGAGACCATGACTGTTGCAACACAGCCGAAACGTCGGGATAACAAATAAAAAAGGTACATACGCGATAAATACCCGTTTTAATCAATAAATCTTCTGTACTAAAGCTTGTCATTTTTACAATTATTTACCACACAGTAAAAAATGCAATACAAACAAAAAAATGGGAAATGGCGCGCAAGTTTTCTTTTTTTCTGCACGCGCCAAATGTAAGGTGATTGATTACATATAGCCATACAGCCTACTTCAAAATTATAATTTTATTGATAAAATGCAAATATTTTATAACAAATTATTGTAAATTATAAGTAATTTGATAATAATAAATGTTTTTCGTCATAATTAGGGATAGATTTATTTATTCCAAGAATGTAATAGGATTTTCAGCGGCATAAAACCTCTTTGTTGTTACAAAAACTGTATTACCCGGTTAAATTGAAAATGCTCTGTTTAGTCGCATATAATTTGCAGTTAGGTACTAACTTAACTTTGTAACTTAACTTACACACGTGCATAAATTATTATGCACGTGTGTATTATAGTTCGGTTTATGGACCTAAGAACGATGTACTATGGCTCACTTTACGAGCAAGTGTGTTGAAAAAATATATATTTCATGCACTTGCTATGAGAGGAAGAGAGAAAGAAAATATGCGCGCGCACCTCTCTCTCTTGCTCCCACAGTAATATACGAAACGTAACTCTCTCTCTTTCTATCTTCACTAACTTATATCTCCCTCTCAACTTCCGTTCACACTTTTCGTAACGCATTCGCCAGCTTACTCCCCAAGTCAAGCGTGCGTAAAGAAGTTTTACTTCAATATATTCATATTAGCTGACCCGTGATGACAGATGGAGCAGGGCAGCGACTGAATGGTGGCTGAGGAGCGGGTATATAATGGTAGCACATCCGGCAGTGAGATGGGTGGACGACATCGTAAAGGTCGCGGGCCGTCAGTGGGTGAGACTAGCGCAGGATCGTGGCGGATGGCACAAACCTGGGGAGACCTAAACCCAACAATGGGTGAAGTCAGGCTGTGGATGATGGTGATGATGATAACCCGCCCGCGGCTTCGCACTCGTGGTTGTTCAAAAAAAACATTGCCCTTCTTTTGCGATAATCTATCTGTATACCTACCTTTTATTGAAATCGGTCTAGCCGTTTAGTTGTGAAAACGTAACAAACACTAACGTAACACGTTACTTTCGCATTTATAATATTATTATGGATGGATAGAAAAACAACCAGACCCGGAACAAATATCTGTAGATCATGCAAACATTTGTTCCGCGGCGGGAATCGAAACAGCAACTTCCTGCGTTTCAGCCGGCTATTCGGCCACTATGCCACAGAGGTCGTCGTATAACAATACAGAGTACATCTAACTATCTGGGACCAAAAAGAACAAGTACTAACGAAAAAACCTACGTCATGACATTAGTAAACAAAGTATTCATCATTTTAACCACAAACTCACGACTTAGATAAAAATTACAATTATTGGCGACTCTGCAACGTGCTCCTCAACGTGGTTCAAACACTCTTGTACAGTGCCAGGCTGTTGCCATTGCACATCTATACTATGATTATTATATTTAATCTACTTCATAATTCATACAGTAAAAGGTACTGCATGAATTATAAAGGTTAAATTATGTTATATGCAAAACAGTGTTTATTTATGCAATTAAAATGGTGAAAAAATTACACTTATTATACATATAAGGCGTGGCAATTTAAACTACAAATAATGACGGAATATATTTTTGAGACCATATATAATAAATAAATAATGTTTTTATTAAATCTAAAAAGCTTATTTTTGAGATTTTGTGCCTAATATGTTGGTACTTACCGCCCTGCCGTACGCACTGTACGCGCTCTGTTGACTAGTTGGTCATTGACCGGGCCGGGTCATTAAACGAGCGAGGTTGTAGAACGGCTCGTAGTAACTTTTTAGTGATCTGTGGCATCGTACAGTACGCTAGTACTATAACATTTCGTCGAGCTGCATTTTATCTGTTTTCTCGAGATTTTGTTAATAAATCAAGGCCATTTTATAGACATGTTTTCTTTGTAGAAACCGTCCCTTCAATATAATTACTTTAAATTGCAACACATACATATATAACAATTTATCATATAAAGCCATATAAAGCTTTGTATGTATTCTAGTAAAATGATGTGAGGCCATTTATGGTTTCGTATGCAAAGCAATTATATTTTATGTAATGTAAATTTTTAAGCAGTTTCGCATCTATTTGCGGCCCAAAAATACCTTGCATTTTCCACAATTTATGTCAAAACGGAGCTTTGAAGGTTCTGGCTTATCTGTGTATTTTTTTCATTCATTTAATGAATGAATAGTTGAATAAAAACACTTTATTGTACACAATATAAACAAATAATTACAAACAAATAAAAAGCACATTTAATTTAATTTCATTAATTTATTCAGAAACAACAGACATGCAAAGCAAATAGTACAATGGGCGCTCTTATCGCTTGGAAATGATCTCTTCCAGACAACCTTTGGATGGAAAGGATTTTGTTACAACTAAGATATTGTTTGTGGGTGCACATTTAGTTTCAAGTGAGATAGTGATCGATGTTTCAGAACGTATGAATATATAAATATTGGTGGACATTTCAAGCAGCGCTATCTAGCCTCAAACTAAGCAGAGCTTGTACTATGGGAACCAGATAACTGATAGAATACTTATATACTTTTTTGTGAATACATACTATAATTATATAGAAAAACATCCAGACCCGAAACAAATATCTGTAGATCATGCAAACATTTGTTCGGACGCGGGACTCGAACCCGCTACCTCTTGCGTCTCAGCCGGCTATTCACTCACTGCGCCACGGATGAATGATTATGGAATGAATGTATGAAAATTCTTAATTCCACAAAATAAAAATAATCTGTGCATAGGCGAACTTAATGCTAGATAGCATTCTCTTCTAGTTAACCTTTGTGTAATGCGGCAAACAAGAATTTTAGGTAGTGCATATTTGGTAAAGGGAGAAGTTTAATTAAATTCCAAGACACATAGATTGAAATTGTATTGAAGTCAACAAACAAACAGACATAAAGTTTGAATTTTTATTATGAATCAAGCCGCGTGCTCGGTCGTGCTAGACTGTTTAGAGTAAACTCAAAATTAAATAAACAAATAAAGAATGCACTGCGCGATCTAACACCTAGGACAATATATAAATTCATGATATGGCACTGAAAACGACTTACGCGACGCAACACTATAAAGCGAGGATTATGATTTGTGAAAATTACAAATATTGTTTCCTAAAAGTTCTGAAACTCCCGTTTACATTTACAGAGATATCTTGATGTTCCAACAGCTCCCAGCAACATTTGCTAGGTTGTCTTTTCATCTAGTAAGGGGCCTTTGCTGCGCTTTCGAGTGCTTTCTCGAGAAACTTGCCCCAACGGCCGTTTCCATCTATATTATCTATACTAATATTATAAAGAGGAAATATTTGTATTTTTTGTGTGTATGTTTGTAATGAATAAACTCAAAAACTGCAGTGCCGATTTCAAAAAATCTTTCACCATTGGAAAGATACATTCACCTTGAGTGACATAAGCTATATTTATTGCTAGAAAAGATTAGGGATCCTTACTAAAACTTTAGTAACGTAACCCAAGGTGTAAAAAAGTGCCCTAAAACGTCTTTCGTCGCATGCGCTGCGGAAACTATTGATGATAGAACAACAGTATGTTCTACAATATTAAAGAACATATGAATATCTACAAAAAACTTCGTAATATTATAAAGAGGAAAGATTTGTTTGTTTGTATTGAATAGGCTCCGAAACTACTGAACCGATTTAAAAAATTCTTTCACTGTTGGGAAGCTACACTATCCCCGGGTGACATAGGCTACTTTTTACCCAACTGCGGAGAATGCGGGTAATGTTTTTATTAACAAACTACGCGTGCGAAGCCGCGGATTGGTCAGCTAGATGATAATTTAAAAATTTTAATCAAATGAGTTCAGCCGTTTTGGCATGAATAAGATTAACTTTTGTTTATCGTCTTAAACAAGCAATCTTTACAGACGAGCTGAAAACACACAAATCATAATTATTTGGACAATACCTACGTTAGATTTGCAAGAAGACTAAAGTACAAGACGTCAGCAAGCGGAGTTGGGCAGGACACTTGGCCAGACGTAGTGACGACAGGTGGACTAAGGCACTAACAGAGTGGCCGCGAACTGGGTATCGAAATAGGGAATGTCCACCAGCGAGATGGGTCGACGACATCCATAAGACCGTGGGTCGTACGTGGTTCGGACTGGCACAGGATCGGGAAGAATGGGAGAAACAAGGAAACACCTATGGCCAGCAGTGGGTCGACACGGGCTGAGAATTATGATGATGATGACGTTAGATTGCGAAAGTTTACTGCTCTACCTCAAAACGCGGTAGACCTAACATCTAGACCGAAAATAAAAACACATAATTGCTATTACTCCTATAATTAAACATAACGTGTTTTACACCGCGCCGCGGGGCGTCTATAAAAATAGTCATTAAATCGTGTTTAACTTCGCTATTGTAAAATTGTAACATACATATTTCGGAGGAAGCTGTATTTTGCAAATAATTTGTAGTAGCAAGTAAAATTAATCCCATCAAAAACATAAATGTGAAATGATAGCCATGTTCAATACAGGCTGTTTGTTAATACTGACGATATTCAAGTGACGGTTTCTCAAAACATAAAAAAATACTTCTCGAAAAGAAAACTACTAGTTATAGTATCAAATTTTAAAGAAAATCAACGTTTGAAGCAGTTTTAGTCATTAATAATTCGATATAAAACTTACTGCCAACTCTTGCAATCGACATCTAAAAATAAATGCCGATTTGATATCTCTTTCGGAAATGGCTGCGGGTTTTGGGTTAGAAAGGGACAACAAGAGATATCTCGAGATGTCACCAATACAGTATCAGTATGTGGTTAGATGGCAAGCATTATGCAATAACACAACATAAGTTAAATAAAGTGTTTGTCTTTACATGCCAAAATAAATTTCACATTTCTATGGTAAACATTTCACAAATTTATTTAATATACTCATCAAAATAACTCCTTTCATTTATTATCAAACATCCTATATATGCCTACAATATATGCCTTAGTTGTTGACTTCAACGACAAAAGAAGTGAGATCTAAATGGGCGCCAAGTTCAATGGTCAGTCCTGAAATTTATTTATAACAACATAAAATATCTTATAACAACTTACTATCTATACTATACTGCACTATAAGTGTTACTAATAGAATCAATTAATTGAAAAATTATAATTAAATGATAAAAATGTACTAGTTTCTGATTTATTCCTTTGTATTCACCTAACTACCTATCTGGATGCCAAATTTGAACTTTCTAGGTCATCTGGAACTGGGTTAGAGTTTTGATCTAACTATAGGTCGGTCTGTCAGTGATAAAAATGTCGATTTTTGGACGTTAATATCTAAATAACCGTTTGAGGCGTGTTTATGAAATTTGGAGCACATATGTATCTCGCAAGTCTCAATATATGAGCCAAATTTGACATGTTTATGTGGAATAGATTTTGAGTTATAAGGTGGTCAGAAGTGACTTCAAATGGTTCGTGTAACACGGTGCTGCTCGCCAGTTCTGTTAGCTTGAACTTGGCTTGACACGCTACCGCGTGTCGAGATAAATAAAACCACGTAAAACTGACCAAGCTAATAACCACCCCAGTTAATCCGAGGCACGAGGGCAAAAACTTTACATACACACCGACCTCGCCGGCGAGGTCGACGAGTCCCTTCAGTTTCCGCCTACACACATAACCCTATGCACTATCCCTGGCAACGGCCTAAGCCGAAACCCGTACCTATAGTCTAACTTTTTATTAGCTGCAGTAAAATGACGTTTCTAAATGTCATTCCGTAAAATAATGTTGCCAGCCTAATCTCAATAGGGATGTGATTCAGTTCACAAAAATTAATTAAATAACATTATTATGACGTTTTTGTTTCATTTTGAATGTACCTCCCTATACTTCCACTAAAAAAGATCAATTCTCTAGTATAGTAATAATAATAGGTTAAAAAAATACATTACAATTAATATTAAATCTCAAAAAAAAAAACCAAACTGATTATTCATTTATGATTCACTCATTTAGCTACATCCCTATTTATTTTTCTTCAAAAACCGGCAACCCACAAAACGTCATTTTACTGCAGCTAATAAAAAGTTAGACTATAAGCGGGTGCCCTTGCGCTCATTGTCTAATCAAAACAACACACAACCACATCAATATGTTATTTATTACGTAGGCATATGTGCCTGCATAGTGAATGATCATGTTGGTGTGGACTATAGGCCCATTTCATAGTTATGGATTCATCTTTGGTTATTGTTGTTTTTTAAGGATCTTTCAACAAATTTGACACTGTTGTTTATTGTTATATAAAATGTGATAAATTAAGGAATCCTATTTTTGGCCTTACTATAAATAAAAAATAAATGTTTCTGTCGTTTTGGGAACTACAATGCTACAGACAGAGAGACACACACATGCATAGGCGTTAAACTTATGATTTTATACCTTACTAGCAGACCAATCCGCCGCTTTGCACGCGTAGTTTTAAAAAAAACATTACCCTCCTTCTGCGCAGTTGGTTAAAAACTAGCCTATGTCACCCGGGGATAGTGTAGCGTCCCAACAGTGAAATAATTTTTTAAATCGGTCCATTAGTTTTTGAGTTTATTCATTACAAACATACACACAAAGATACAAATCTTTCCTCTTTATAATATTAGTATAGATAGCGTCGGTAGGTAAAAAAGTAATAACTTATCAAGTAATGTATTACGTATTCGCGTGATAACACGAATTAAGTAACCCCAACGTATGGTTATGGTTGGTCAAGTAACTGTTACCTACCAGTCATTATATTAGGTAAGTAAGAAGTAAGCAAGGCACAAATTACATTATAAGATTAACTAGCTGACCAATCCGCGGATACGCACGCGTAGTTTTTCAATAAAAACATTACCCTTCTGCGCAGTTGGGTAAAAAGTAGCCTATGTCACCCGGGGATAGTGTGGCTTCCCAACAGTGAAAGAATTTTTGAAATCGGTCCAGTAGTTTCGGAGCTTATTCAATACAAACAAACAAATCTTTCCTTATAGTATTAGTATAGACTAGCCGACGTTCTTATCTATCATAATAATATTATAAATGTGAAAGTTTAGATGTTTGTTTATTTATTTATTTGTTTGATTGTTACTTAATTACGTCGTAACGGCTGAACTGATATCGATGAAATTTGTGACTGTAAAATTGTTACTGATTACGTATTGTACGTAGATTATAAACTGGATTAACACATAGGCTATTTTTTATCCCATAAATCCATAATAATTTGCTATAAAGGTCCCTTGGGATAAAAATGGGGTGTCAAGTTGCAACATTGAGTTTAGCTTTATTTCTAGGTTACCTACACATTTAGTAGTATTAACGCGTACGAAGTCGCGGGCTAATAAATTTGAAAGTTTGTTTGTTTGTTTGTTACTCAATTAAGTCGTAATCGCTGAACCGATTTCGATGAAATTTGGTGTGTTGATAGATTATGACCTGATTTCAAACATAGGCTACTCGTTGTTGACAGAGAACGCGTGCGGAGCCGCTGGCGGAAGCTAGTTTATAATAAATCACATTAGAAATCCAACTATAACTAACCCTGGTTTCTCAAGATGACGATCTTGTTAACCATTGCAGAGATCAATCATGTTTTTTCAACAAAACGTGTCTAGCTATCTCTTCCCTTGTTTGTAAACTGAGCTAGTATACCGATTGGCATGTACACACGGCTACACATCAAGCTATACATTTCCAGTAAAGCTGACCTCGCATTGTATAGGCTTTTCGAAGAATGAGAGGTCAGCTTATACTGGAAATGTATAGCTTGATGTGTAGCCGTGTGTCCAATGCGATTTATGTTTAATTATCTGATCCAACAAGGCTGCGCACAGAAGAAGCGAACAGAAGTTTCGAACTAATTTTCCTTTGAAAGTAGGCCTCAAAACCACGATACGAGCGTGAGTGCCATGTTTTATATTCACCGATACGCACACAAGCGCACAAGTAACGTCAAGAGGATCAACAATTTAACCTCATTACTGAGGCTCCGCTGTCTGTCTGTCTGTCTATCCGTCTGTCACCAGGCTGTATCTCATGAACTGTGATAGTTAGACAGTTGAAATTTTCACAGATGATGTATTTCTGTTGCCGCTATAACAACAAGTACTAAACACAGAGTAAAATATATATTTAAGGGAGGCTCCCATACAACAAACGTGATTTTTTTTGCTCGTTTTAGCTCTATATTGATAACGACAACAGGTAGACGCTTGAAATATTCACAGAATATTTAGTTATATATTCACTTTAAAAAAAATAATGAAATTAAAAATAAATCATATATTTATGGGGGGCTCTCGTGATTTTTTGCCGTTTTTATAGATAATGGTACGGAACTCTTAGTGCGCGAGTCCGACTCGCACTTGGCAGGTTTTATTTGTATTTCGAAGAGCCGCACTCATTACCACCTGGCTCATAAAACTCACAGGGCGGACGTTGCGTCGTATGGAGCCGTATATGGCTCCGATTTAATCGCGCGTGTATTTTGTTTCTGTGTAGTTCTAAGCTTGTAAACGTATTCATTGTTAAGAAAATCTAACACCTAAATTATCTTACAAAACAGGTTCGAAAACAGAAAGTCAATCGTGTTTTTGGAACTTTCGCGATCGCTGTACTTTTAATTACTGATTTAAACGGGTATTTATCGCGTATATGTACCTTTTTTATTTGTTACGAAGTCAAAAGCACCATAAACAGACCAGCCGATTTTGAAGGAAATAAAGTTTCCGATCTCTAAAAACAGACTAACAGTAGCTACGAAATTTAATTGTAATGTTTCATGGTGTACAATTATTACGCGTACAATATAATAACGCGTTCAGGGTGGTGGTGGGACTGCCCCGGTTCTGCAGCGCGTCGATGATCGCCGAGGCACGAGTGGACTGTTTCTACAGCACCATGCGCAAGCGGTGCACATCCCTGGGGCGTAGAATTCGTGCCAGCTCCAAGGGTATACTGAATGCGTTCTCAAACAGGTTCGACTGTGAGTATCTAAACCATTGTTGTATGGTACATGCGCAGTACCTGCACTAGATACTCACATATCTACCGCATATTTGTTTTTTTTGACGCTTCAATTTAATTTTGATATAATTTAATTTTGATTTAATTCTGATTTTATTTTGTTTTAACTGTTATTTAATTTAAAAAAAAATTAACTATAATTTACTAACTTAATTTATAAGAACTTTTTATTATTATTAACATATGGATCATGGATAACTGAAATAAATGACAATAAAAAAAATATATACTTCGATAAGAATTGTACACAATTCTTATCGAAGTATATATTTTTTTTTGTAGTGATCGCGTCCTGTCATGTCCATTAATGTATTTCTACAGCTGTGGCACGAGTATTTTGACGAGCGCTCACTTACAAAAGGTATTTGGTACAAAACCATCCAGTCCTAACCTCCTCTGTACCCGTGGTTTGATGGTCAAAACGCCAGTAGGATAAATATTGTAGCACTGCTTAGACTTCGCTCCGGACACATTCCGTCAAACAAGTTTAAATTTTTGATGGGTATTTCAGATTCCCCTAACTGCTCAGAGTGCGATATTGAAGAAGACGTTCATCATGTGTTGACGGAGTGTGTTCGGAATGAGTCACAAAGACAAGATGTTAGGCTTAGGTTTGGTTATGGAGTAGGTATGTGCAACAGCATTTTTGCGGTCCCGCTTTCCGAGGAAGCGGGAATGCTGGTCAAACTGTATCTACACTGCCTGCAGATATAGTTTTACTAGCATCTAAATAGCGAAACATGTTCATTCTGGTGTCAGATTTAATTTTTTGCTATAAATGTATCATTTTTGTACGGGGGTGACATAGTCACTGTGTGACAAAACCCCTCATTAAAATAAAGAAAAAAAAGTGTATTTCTGTTTGGGTATGGTTGCGCGAGAATTTACAGGTATATAAGGCTCAAGATGGATGCAGGGCAGGGTACGTAGCGTAGGGCACGTTTCTAAGGTGCGCGACCTAAGAGACAATACTTTTTTACAGGCGATGGTTACTACTTAACATCAGGTAGGCGAATGCTTATTCCATACTAGGTCGTTTAAAAAAATAAGGTCATCCGTCCGCGCCCTCAACACGATATGACTGTAGACAAGTAGACACAGTGTTTATCAATCAATCATTGCGTTTTAATACGCCCCTATTGTGGTTCTCGACCAATTTACTGTAATTTGCTTGATTGAGAATAACCACCGCTCATTTGAATTGTCTGGGGCTTAGTAGAGATGATAGTTAATTTGCTCGTAGATATTGAATGGATGACTGGTAAGCTTTACTAATATTAATGTTAGAATTATTTTTATTCCTTACTTCGACAGCAAGGTTGACAGTGTCATTGTCAACGTCAGAGCTCTTTGACGTGACACGTGATCTTCCATCTCTCTCGCTCTCTTGCTCTTTACTGTCCATCCATTACGGACATGTTAATTTTATAATAATCTTAAACTTAATAAATAAAAATAAATAAATATAAATATTGTTGGACATTTCACACAGCGCTATCTAGCCCCAAATTAAGCAGAGCTTGTACTATGGGAACCAGAGAACTGATAGAATACTTATTTACTATTTTTTTTTGTAAATACATACTTATAATATATAGAAAAACACCCAGACCTAGAACAAATAACTGCAGATCATGCAAACATTTGTTCTGCGATCTCTCCTGACTCAGAAACTCCTGACTCTCAGCCGGCTATTAGCCCACTGCACCACGGAGGTCGTCAGTGTACTTAATTTAATCAATGTACGAGTAATCCACAATTATTAACCTAATATGACATAACAATTGTGAATAATAAGATCATGCGGATATAGTGGTTACTGGAGAGGATTTTCTAGAGTGTAGATGAGTTCTACGACCTACCAGAAATTTAATATTTATTATAACATTAATACTATTGACTTGTAAAATTGGATTTATGCATAAATTATTGTATTGTATAGTAATAGTTTTATTTGTGGGATTTGATGAATGCTAGTAAACTTACACGTAATATATTATTTATCTGCGGTGTAACTAATTAATTTATTTTCACGGGGTCGGCCGAGAAAGCGTTGGCGGGACGATTTCAACACCTTCCAAAGAGGATGGTGGGAGAGAGCGACAGATAGGGATGCTTGGAGGGACTTGGGGTAGACCTTTTCCCAGCCGTGGGACGAGACAGGTTAGAAAAAAAAAAGAATGTCAGTAAACTTGTTCCTTCTTAGTTACGTTACCAACTTTCTTCTACAGAAAACTTTTATAATAAACTTTTAAATTTTTTATTTTAACTGTGTTGCAACACAGTCGAAGGGGTAAGCCACTGTACTGTCCCTGGGCACTATGAAGACCACAAATTTCCTAATTCTGTTGGTGTCTGTTACACAGTTTTCATACTTATACAGGTATCATCGTTTCAAACTGTACACATTATTTATATTTGTTGTTCCTCAATAAATGCATTTTATTTTTTTATTATTTTTTTTTCTCCTGCAGTTGAGAGTAGTAAGGTTCTCTTACGTAGTAAGAGGTAAGTTCCGAAGCACAGAAAATACAACAAGCCACTCACCGCAGCTTTTATCTTTATGAGACACAAGCTTCCGCCCGCGACTTCGGCCGTCGTTTAGCCTATGTCTTGATCCAGATCAGAATTTATCTATATACCAAAACTCATCGAAATTAGTTCAGCAGTTGAGTCGTGAAATTGTAATAAGCAGACAGAGCTACTTTCGTATTTATTGATCGTGCGAAGCGAGATCTCTAAATCAACTTGGGCAAATCAGCATTGTATGTATGTATGTATGTCTGTTTGTCCGAGGATAACTTTCGAAGGGTTGATTCGATCATCGTAAAATTTGATACATAGGTAGTAATGACACAATTTTGGTGAATAAATGAGCTAAAAATGTGGGGGTGTTGTTGAGATATTGTGGTTCAAGAGGGGTAAGAAAAATGAAAATGAGACTATTAGGTCAAATGAAAGAAAGAAAAAACATTTATTTGTGACGGTACTTAACATACACAGCACACAAGTAAGATACACACAATATAACAAAATAATACACACAAAAACAGCAATACCCAACAAATGTCTCACAATTACCTATATATAAATGACCGACGTCACAAAAAGGCGTCCAACTCAGCATTTGTTGTGCTTTTGGCACAACGCTGATCTTCCGTTGGAACCATTTAACAATAGGATGTCACGGACTGCCCGCACAGTACCACAATTACAAAAAATATGAATATATAGATAAATTGCCACACTAAGAAAAAATAAATAGATAAACATATAAAACAGTAGCTAAGGATATTAAGTTATAAAAAGTAAAAGAAAAAAAATTTAGACGATTGAAAAAAACCATTGAAAATGGGACGTCAAATGAAAGGTTTCATTAGTCCATTTAGACTTCGTTTTTATTTTTAGTAAATTCTGTATAGTTTTTGAGTTATTAGCCATAATAAAAACTGAACTTTGACAAAATTCACAGGGTACACCAGTGACCCCACAGTATTGAAATTTGGTATGCGTGTAGCTTAAGTGACACAAATATAGGCAAAAGTCTGAAAACCAGAATAACTGCAATTTGTACCCCAAAAAAGTATAACCATACTACATAAACTCCCGTTACCTATAATTTGAATGAAACTGTAGGTCAAGTAAGTTAGTTACGCATTTCGTGGCACTATTTTATCGGTCAAAGATTAGCGCTGGCTTGCACAACTATCCTTAAACGTATTTAGTAACTAAACATGTTTAAACTTTACGTATTTGTATGATTTGACAACTCTTTAAATCATATTTAGCCACTAAATACGTTTAGGCATCGTTGCGCGAGTCGCCCTAAGATTATTATTTTTGTGTTTTGGGAGACTCGCGAGATCGCAGTCCAGGGCGAACCACTAGTAGTCCCACCCGCGGCTTCTCACGCGTGGTTTATCAATCAAAACTGCCAAGCTTCCGGGCAATCGGGTAAAAAGTAGTCTATGTCCCAATTCCGGTTTTAATCTATCTGTATACCAAATTTCATCGAAATCGGTCCAGCCGTTTAGTCGTGAAAACGTAACAAACAGAGAGACAGAGTTACTTTCGAATTTATTATATTACTAACTGAACAATCCGCAGCTTCGCACGCGTAGTTTTTCAATAAAAACATTACCCTCCTTCTGCGCAGTTGGATAAAAAGTAGCCCACGTCACCCGGGGATAGAGTAGCTTCCCAACAGTGAAAGTATTTTTTAAATCGGTCCAGTAGTTTCGGAGCCTATTCAATACAAACAAACAAATCTTTCATCTTTATAATATTACGAAGTTTTTTGTAGATACATATATGTTCTGTATATGTTCTTTAATATTGTAGAACATACTTTTGTTCTATCATCAATAATTTCCGCAGCGCATGCGACGAAAGACATTTTAGGGCACTTTTTTACACCTTGGGTTACGTTACTTAAGTTTTAGTTAGGATCCCTAATCTTTTCTAGCAATAAATATAGCCTATGTCACTCAGGGTGAATGTAGCTTTCCAATGCTGAAAGAATTTATGAAATCGGCACAGTAGTTTTTGAGTTTATTCATTACAAACATACACACAAAAATACAAATATTTCCTCTTTATAATATTAGTATAGATAAGTATGAATAAATGTAAGGAAGTATAAATGCCGACTGAAAATGAACGATCCAACTTGACAGATCATTTACTCCAAAGCACCCAGTGGAATGCTCCTCTGTTATCTGAACACCATCAGCAGAGGTTTAATTATAACCCGGCGGAGTTAATGGGCGTGCATAATGCATTGTTTACGGGCAACGGTGCCTGCTTCCTCATTCGGTCGGATGGCTCCTGTTACACTCTCAGCTCGTGAAGCGGAAACAGTGGCTTTCATCATCCAATGCCGAACCGTTTTTATTGTACTGAGGCATTGCATCATCATCATATCAGCCATTGAACGTCCACTGCTCATAAGCCTCCGCCATATACTTCCAGAGCGACCGATCTTGTGCGGTCTTTTTTTATGTTATTTGTGGGGAAACAGGCTTACGGCCCACCTGATGGTAATTCGCTGTCGCCTTTTGACGCTGGCAACACCCCGGGGTATTGTCGATGCGTTCCCTACACTGTAGAAACCTCTACATTTCTCTTGAAGTGTGCCATGTCGTAGCCTAACGGGAAAACCTCAGATGGTAGCTCATTCCACGTCTTGCAAGTATGGGGTAGAAAAGATCGCGTGAAGCGTGTGGTGTGCGATACCCAATTGTCGATGATATGCGGATGAGCTTTATTTGTTTTGTCTGCACTCAAAGGCCCCCAACTATAATATGTCGTCTTTTCATACACATGACACGTAATCTCAACTCAACAGTAGATAAGTATATCCAAAATACTTTTAAAAACTTGCTATCTCGCAGAGGTCAGCTATGTTTCTTATCAGTTCGTGAATGGTTCCTTTATGCGTCTTATTTTGAGACCACAGAAGACTGAATAATCACAATATTTTAAAATAGTCCCCTTACTCTTTTTACCCTCTACGATGGCAAACAAGTGATAAAAAGCCTACCAGATTGAAAACAAACCCTAACAAGGTGTTGGAATAACCTTCACAAATACCAATTCACTTTTATTACATAAACCTATGACAATTTAAATGTTGGGATACAGAACTATCTTGTTCGATATATCTATGGTGCCGACCCGCGCGCAGTGCGTTCAGAAATCTTTAATCTGGTTAATTATTTTAAATTAATGAACATGGATTATAATATTTAAGAAACTTACTAAATGCGGTTGTATGTTAAATCGGAATTTGCTTACATGATGGTAAGCAGTACTTACAGTTAGCCTTATGACGTTTGTAACAACAAAGGTATCAAACGCACGTGCTCGACCCTTTAAATTTTTTAAATTGCCTTATTAGAGAATCCCATCATACTGTAGTCTCTAGGGAAAACATCGCTATGACTATTCCACAACGAAAGCGTTTGCGGTAGGAAATTCCTCTGGAACCTAACGTATTGTAGAGTTCCTGCACAGGCTTCAAATTAAAAGCTGGGTATTTAACAGAATGGACTGTATTTTCCTTCTTATGTTCTAGGCTTACAATATAAAAGCGCGCACTTGATGATCACAATTTTTGTATGAAATTTACGCTAGACTTAAACAAATCAGTTCCTCGCATTTTACAATTTTAGTCAATTATAAAATACTAGCTTCCGCCCGCGGCTTCGCACATGTAGTTTGCCTATAAAAAGTAGCCTATGTGTTAATTCAGGTTATAATCTACGTACATACCAAATTTCATTGAAGTCGGTTCAGCCGTTACGACGTGAAAGAGTAACAAACATCTATATAAACTTTCGCGTTTATAATACTAGCTGCCGGCCGTGGCTTCGCACGCGTAATTTGTATATAAAAAGTAGCCTATGTGTTAATTCAGGTTATAATCTACGTACATACCAAATTTCATTGAAGTCGGTTCAGCCGTTACGACGTGAAAGAGTAACAAACATCTATATAAACTTTCGCGTTTATAATACTAGCTGCCGGCCGTGGCTTCGCACGCGTAATTTGTCTATAAAAAGTAGCCTATGTGTTAATTCAGGTTATAATCTACGTACATACCAAATTTCATTGAAGTCGGTTCAGCCGTTACGACGTGAAAGAGTAACAAACATCTATATAAACTTTCGCGTTTATAATACTAGCTGCCGGCCGTGGCTTCGCACGCGTAATTTGTCTATAAAAAGTAGCCTATGTGTTAATCCAGGTTATAATCTACGTACAAACCAAATTTCATTGAAGTCGGTTCAGCCGTTACGACGTGAAAGAGTAACAAACATCTATATAAACTTTCGCGTTTATAATACTAGCTGCCGGCCGTGGCTTCGCACGCGTAATTTGTCTATAAAAAGTAGCCTATGTGTTAATTCAGGTTATAATCTACGTACATACCAAATTTCATTGAAGTCGGTTCAGCCGTTACGACGTGAAAGAGTAAAAAACATCTATATAAACTTTCGCGTTTATAATACTAGCTGCCGGCCGTGGCTTCGCACGCGTAATTTGTCTATAAAAAGTAGCCTATGTGTTAATCCAGGTTATAATCTACGTACATACCAAATTTCATCGAAATCGGTTCAGCTGTTACGACGTGATTGAATAACAAACATACATCCATACAAACTTTCGCGTTTATAATATTCGTGGGATCTAATGACGCGTGCAAATGACCGTTAAATGTTAGACAGAGATTATAACTATATGACCAGCTATCTCGTTCTTGACGGCCATCACAAGTCTATTTAGATTTTTAGTAAACCCTAGATCGTTTGTCAAGGTTTTGTGTATCTACGATACCCACGATTCGTGGAATCCTAGTGCGGGCTCATGATTACTATCGGGTGCTGGTGTAATATGGGAGTGTGTCAATCAAGTTCTAAATGAAACTTGTGTCGCACACGAACGTGCCAATCAGTCATTACTGAGCACTTAAGCTTTGCCTATCAAAAATGTTATTTGTGGGGAAACAGGCTTACGGCCCACCTGATGGTAAGCGGTCACCGTCGCCTATTGACACCGGCAGCACCCGGGGGATTGTCGATGCGTTCCCTACCCTGTAGAAACCTTTTAACATTTATCTTGAAGCGTGTCATGTCGTAGCCTAATGGGAAAACCTCAGATGGTAGCTCATTCCACATCTTGCAAGTGTGGGGTAGAAAAGATCGCGTGAAGCGTGTGGTGCGTGATACCCAATTGTCGATGATTTGTGGATGAGCTTTATTACGTTGTCGAGAAGTGCGGTAGTAAAAACTCACAGATCGAATAGCTCCTCAGAACATTCCTTTCCCATGTTCATTCAGAACATACAGGCTGTAGAAAACACTGAGCGATCCGATGTCACGGTTGACTCAGTGGTTCCAGCCGTTTCCACGGGGTTTCCCCAAGGGTGCCCAAAATAGAATAATTTTCAGATTTAGAATGATGTTTCATTTTACGACCAATAAAAGCGATAACATTCTATCGTTTTTATTGTGGGTGTTGGAAAATTTTAAAATACTGATGTTTCATCAGAACTTTCTAGCTACATACTAGTAGTAGGGATAACGTATTTTCATTGGAGATAATCCTGACAATATTTTTTTGCCTAAGGCTCAGACTATATTGTATCCGGGTCTCCCCGGTCAAAATCGGAGTTGGTTGGCCTCGGATCGTGTGCAGTTGATGCAGAAAAAATTCAAACGTTTGGTTGTGCGACGGATTGGTCTGGGGCCGTTAAAAAAGGGCCCCTGACAAGCCCGGATGCCATATAGTTTGAGCCTAATTTATGTATAGTCAGTCAGATGAAGAGATAAGTGGTACTAGTGGACTTACTGATGGTAGAGCTTTTGTGAACGAGCTCGAGATAGTGGGCACCACCGCCTTACCTTTATCTGCCGCCAAATAGCAGTACTTGTGCTGCTGTGTTCCGGTTAGATGGTAATGGTATATTCCTGTAATTACTGGCACATAGGCATAACAGCTTAGTCCTATAGTATGGCAACGTATCCACATAGAGATCAAGACAGCATAATACCTTGTTTTGAATTCTATGTGGATATCCATGGGCTGCAGTAGCCACTTAACATCTGGTGGACTGCACGCTCGTTTGCCATATAAGTTGTAGCCTACGAACATAGCGAATGAACTGCAAAGCACGAGTAGACGTAGCAACTCTGGTCAGAATAGCTATAACATTGCGACATCGTCACGAAAGAAGAAGCCGATGTACGAGTATTTAGGCAACTTAGAATTTAGTTTTTCCATTTTGGTCACTTTCGTCCATCCTTTCTCCTGCAGACCATCCAAGCATATCGTTCTCAATTCTCATCACGTTTTGTTCCACTACACAACGCTCTCTTATCACACAACTTTCTAATTAGCTCTTAACATTATGTAAATTCAATGTATTATTAGGGTTTGTAAGCTACTACAGAATTCTAACTAGGTTGTAAAAAGAGGACATGCACCAAATGTTTAAACTTCCCTCCGACTATTACTTAAGGGTTCTCGGTTCCTTCTCGGTTCTTCTGCATACTGAGTGATATAGAAATAAATGGTTGATAATTGTGTTTTTTTAACCGACCATAAAAAAGGAGGAGATTCTCAATTCGACTGTATTTTTTTTGTTTGTTACCTCAGAACTTTCGAATGGGTGAACCGATTTTGATGATTCTTTTTTTGAAAGCTGGTGCTTCCAGTGTGATACCATTTTCATTTGGTATAGTTCTGACAACGGCATCCATGAGAAAAACATATAAGTCTTCATCATTATCTCAGCCCGTTTGCACCCACTGTTGGGTATAGGCCTCCTCTTTATTACGCCATTCTTTCCGATTCCTTGCGAGTCTCATCCATTGACACCCAGCTACGCTCTCAATATCATTCGACTATAGGGCGGGTGGTCTGCCTCTTGGTTTACGAGCATCCCTTGACCACCACTCTGTAATCGCCTTCGTCCAACGCCCGTCATCTAAGTCTTAAATTTGTTTAATTTTTATGTAATGTTATGTTTGTTAGCTCAGAACTCCGTCATTTATCAACCGATTTGAAAAATTATTTTATTATTTGAAAGAATATACTTTCAGATTGGTCCCATAGAAATTTCATCGATCGTTTAGTAGTTTGGTTTTTACTGTTATCTGAAGTCGGTTATATTTTTTTTATTTTTTCGAGGTCCTGTCTATAACAATTGCATTATCTCACAGGCAGGTTACGTTCAACTATACTATAAGATTTAGCCTACACGGTATTGCCTGACATAACATTTTGAGACATAAGAGCAAAGAATCATATGCCTGTAATTTTACTATTTTTGTTATCAATTTTATAAACTATTTAACATTCTTTCATAACGTTATTTCATGTTTTATTTTGTACTAGCTGTTGACAGTGGCTTCGCACGCGTGGTTTACCAATAAAAAGTAGCCTATGTGTTAATCCATGTTATGATTTACGTACATACCAAATTTCATCGCAATCGGTTCATCCGTTCCGGCGTGAAAGAGTAACAAATATCCATACATACAAACTTTCGCGTTTATAATATTAGTAGGATTCTTTCATAACGTTATTTCATGTTTTATTTTGTACTAGCTGTTGCCAGCGGCTTGGCACGCGTGGTTTGCCAATAAAAAGTAGCCTATGTGTTAATCCAGGTTATGATCTACGTACATACCAAATTTCATCGCAATCGGTTCAGCCGTTCCGGCGTGAAAGAGTAACAAACATCCATACATCCATACTTACAAACTTTCGTGTTTATAATATTAGTAGGATTTACTGTCTTTCTAGACTCATTTAGTTTTCTGATGAGCTGATCGTCATTATGACAACTTACCTAGATATGGCATTTTTAAACTTTGTCAACAAAAAAACTATCTCTAGTACAAATAGTTTAGTTCAGACGCCAGACTAGACCGATACAATAACAATTGGAACAGATTATTTATTTAGCTTTGACTGTGTGTGGTAAACGGAGATGCGTTATGTTAGCTATGGCGGATTTTTATATCCGTCGGTAAACGACTTATTTCTCCTTGAAAACGTATCAAAAGTGTGACACTTTTTCAAGGAGATACGAGTCGTAGTCGGTTACCGACGGATATAGGAACCCGCCATTAGACAATCTCGAAATTGTACTCAAATGCTCTTCATTAAAATTCACCCGTCTTTCGATCGCATTACTGTTTATACAGCCAGCATCACCTTTCAGTAACATCAAACGTTACACTTGCAGGAATCTGATATCCTGGGAATTCGCTTTATGCTAGCACACAGCTCAGCCCTGTTACTGAATGGCTTTATTTTCTCTCCGGGCAGTAGGCATAGGCACTTGAGAATTGAGATCTCAATCATTCATCCAACCAATTACATACATTCATCCCAGCCCGCATGGGTGGGTAGCCGTTGGGTGCTCGTGTGGTGTATAGTATACCACCAATCAGTCACTCAGCAACCACAGACGATGACAGACGTGACGCGTTTCTCACTGAAATCGTGCAGTTTCGTAATTGTTACATTGCTTATGACAATGGCATAAGGTTTATTATCATTACAAGTTGCATGCTTGCTAATTGCAAAAGTGTATTTTTCAATGAGTGTATCGAAGTGAAATTGTAATTCTTATGCCAAACGCGTAAGGTTTATTGTTTGACAACTCATTTGCAAGCTTCCTGTTGAAGATTTGTTCGATGTTTCAATAGTGTTTGTATTGCGTCCTTTGGATTTGAAAACTTATGCGTCAGGAATAAGTGGTGATTTCGAGTGATGTGTATTGGCGTGTGCTTCGGTTTGTGAAAATGGCTAATCGTGTGATGGGATATGTCATATGCGGATACAATTCCGTGGATAATCTTATGGTGAGTCTAATTTTACATTTATAGGAGCTATCACTATTGGCTTCTGTAACCAGATGTGCCACATCATATATGTTGTATGTATTCTTTTCTTTAGCCATGTTACGCCAAGCCAATGTCAAACTATGGAGATGGTTAGCCGGTATTGAGTTGAGGGATTGATGCAGCACACGTTGCGCAATATCTTTAGCCAATAATTATTATAAATGACAGTTTTTTTTTAAATTTTTATGCCAGCGTATGACCACGATCTCGACTGATGGTAAGCGATGATGGTCCACCCTTGCCTAGAATAAACCTATTCACTCGCGACTTGAAGACCCCTAGGTTGTAGTTATCAGAAAACACAGACTCGGGCAAGGCGTTCCACTCCTAGGCGGTGCGCATAATAAAGGGTAGAAGAGTACCGCTTTGTGCGTATGGGAGGTTGTATACCATGTAGTGGTGGCGCATCGCGGAGCGTTTGGTTGTTGATACAGTTGACATTTTTAAGATATGTGACAAACAAAATGCAACCAAACTAGTTGTTGCAACCTGGCGCACCTCATAGTTTCAACAGCTAAAATGTATATGAACTTAATTTGCTGCCTAGCGCCATTATGTTATGAACGGTCTTGGATTGACGGCTCCAGCTAGACTATTCAGATCTACGCGTTTTTATCTCAATCTTCAAACATTCAAAGGGTTACCAATTAGTGTTGTTTTCTGTACCTACTCGAGACTAGTGAATTGATAATAACGTGTTCACCAAATAGCTGTCAAACGTTGTTTACAAGCTTTCCTTCCATGCCGGCGAACGGTTAAATAGTAGTACATATTTCTCCCAATCCATTCATCTGTCTACTGTATCCAGAAATAGATATGACAGGATAGCATCAACTATTTTTGTACAGGCTAGGTGTTTTTCCCCTTGTGGTTTTTGTAATAGTTTGAACCTTGTAGAATGATTTGTTAAACACACCTTGACCTTCATTTTTTTCTTTTTTATTTCATTCATTAGTTGCATCAACATGGCGAACACTAAGACATTCAAAATGACAAATTCAATTCAAAAAAACAATTCAAACAAAAATAATGCATAACATTTCACACAGCGCTATCTAGCCCCAAACTAAGCAAAACATGTACTATGGGAACCAGATAAGTGATATAATACTTATATACTTTTTTGTTAATACGTACTTATAATACACTAGCTGACCAATCCGCAGCTTCGCAAGCGTAGTTTTTCAATAAAAACATTACCCTCCTTTGCGCAGTTGGGTAAAAAGTAGCCTATGTTACTCAGGGTGAATGTAGCTTTCCAATGGTGAAAGAATTTTTGAAATTGGACCAGTAGTTTTTGAGTTTATTTCATTACAAACATAGACACAAAAATACAAATCTTTCCTCTTTATAATATTAGTATAGATAATATTAGTATATATAGAGAAGCACCCGGAACAAATATATGTAGATCATGCAAAACGAAGTTTGCTTTGAGTAGGTTTAACCCAAATCGATTTGTCCGATGTAACAGAACATTTAATCGTGTCACCTCATTCGTATATTATGGAATTGTAAATGCGCGGTATTTAGCCTGGTCACGACTTCCTCAAGCTGTAATTTAAATGTCGTTTTATCATGGTCACCATACATACCATCAAAAATTCCAATTGAAATCTGTTTCGCATTTTTCGAGATATCAAAAACAGAGACTGATTTAGATAGATTTTTCTATTTTAGACATGAAATTAATCACCACCCTGTCATCCTAATCTATCCACCGCAGTGATGGTTACAAACATCAAAGCACGGCCTAGGGTAGTCTTGTGCCTACGTAATTCGGTACAACGGTAATCAGAAAATTCAAATGATTTCTATATTGAGGATACTGTCCCACTATTAGTTCGTAAACACTGATTCGGGAACCATCAAATCAGAGGTCAGATAAATGTCTGGTCACGATTCCTTGACCTGTGCGAATTGATTCTGATTTGACCAATAGCTTCACTGATAAGTGAAATTAGGGCAATGAAGTCTTTAATAAGTGGTCGTTTAGAGTGGAACGTAACGTCCATTGTTGTATTCTTCTTCCTAATATTAAGTAAGTTTGTATGAGCTGTTGATGATGTATGAAGTTGATTTGGCTCACTCTTATAGACGTCCGGGACTGACATTTTAACTGCCCTATGAAACACGGAAGTTGAAATTTCCACTACCGGTTCCTTTAGTGACCTCGGGAAACATCGCCTAATTTAAAGGAGTTTAAAGAATTTATTATTCTTTTAATTTTAAGTTGATTGTTAAAGAAATGGTGAGATGAAGAGATTGAATGCGCTAGATCCTATTTGCGTTATATCAAATTCTTACAATAGAGATGTTATTGTAAGAATATTTGTTGGATGTCATTTCCTTCTCTCTTCAGATCTGTAACAGTTCTTCCAATGACGACTTTCAGAATTAAATGAACTAGATCCTGACATTCCCAGAGTTCAGATCGGAAACGTGAATGAACTTTCAATGAGAATCCAATTGGTGAGAACGAAGAGTTTATAGCTAGTATAGAATTTTCTCGAACATTGTTCGATAAAAACCATCAATAATTATCGGCTCAACGTGAGATGTTTCTAACACCATTCAGATAGCATCGATTGTTTTAACTTATAACTAGTGATGTCACTAATGAGGTTTCTGACTTGTTAGTCCGAAGATTCCGAAATCTGTTTCTTTCGAGTACTCTTTGCACAAATATTACAAATAATTACAAATACGTCCGGTTATTGTTATATTTTTTTAACTGAGGATTTAATTAAATTTCGGAATCGGTAGTTAGTGGAAGTGCTTCTTTCGGAGTACCTTTGGTTTCTGTTTACATTTAGACCGTTTTGTCTCGGTTTGTTTCGTTACATTGTATGGTCCAATTCGGCTGATTGTGTATAATAAAACAATGTCGACTACGAAACCATACATTTAAACGTGCAATTTTCTTATCGTAAATACCACCAGTACCTAATGCTTTCGATGAAGTATCTCCTAATCTATACTAATATTATAAAGAGGAAAGATTTGTATTTTTGTGTGTATATTTGTAATAAATAAACTAAAAAACTACATGACCGATTTCAAAAATTCTTTCACCATTGGAAAGCCACTTTCACCCTGAGTAACATAGGCTACTTTTTACCCCACTGCGCAGAAAGAGGGTAATGTTTTTATAAAAAAACTACGCGTGCGAAGGTGCGGTTTGGTCAGCTAGTGAGTTATAAACATGTGAAAGAGTGACTGTAGGTCAGCCCCGGATCTAGAATATCTCCTCTCCCCTCTCCTCCAGCGTTTGATAGGGCGAGGAGGGGGTGTTAAAGTTTGAAGCATTCCCAAATCAAATGAAAATCAGAACAGATTAACTATATATGGACCACGGGCAGTAATTGATAGTACGACGTGCCCTGGATGCAGACCGCTTTTTGAAACAATTTTTTTCAAACATATTTTTATTGAAGAAATTGGCGACCTCTGACATTGCCGCCCGGGGCAGGTGCCCTGGTTTGCCCTCCCCTAGACCCGTAGCCGTATTACCTAAGCCAAATTGCTGTCGCATCGCTATCGCTAGTTATGACATCCCTTCCACACGTACAGTACGTACCTCACGTGTGAAAGGGATGGCCTGACTAGCGGTAGCGACACGACATCAATTTGGCTTAGGTAATAAGGGCGCCGGGCTGAGGCAGGTCATTCTCTCGACCCGCCCGATGCTCGAATGATATCGTCTACGAGCATACCTTAGTAGTTAAGTTAGGTTGATGGAATTATATCCGTTCGGAGTGAAGAACTTCCATATAAATTATTTCGAAGTCGCAACCGTCATGCCCCCCTAGAACTAGCATGGAGGGCACCATTGCCATTCAATGAGTGTATTGACACAAGTTTCCGCTATGTTTTCCTCCATCATTGTTTAGTAGTTAGTTATTAGAGATCAGTTATAAATTTCCTTTGCCTCATTAACAGAATTGCCGGTTTTATTTGCAGAAAGGTTAATTAACTTGTAAAATTGACAAGTCTATCATCATTGCCATCCATTCAGACATCCACTACTGAATATACGCCTTTATATAAATATTGCTGGACATTTCAAACAGCGCTATCCAGTGCCAAACTAAGCAGAGCTTGTATTTGTTTCAAGTGAGATAGTGATCGATGTTTCAGAACATATGAATATATAAATACTATAGAATATAAATATTGGTGGACATTTCAAGCAGCGCTATCTATCCTCAATCTAATATGGGAACCAGATAACTGATAGAATTTTTATATACTTTTTTTTGTGAATACATACTTACTAATATTACATACTTACTATACTAATATTATAAAGATGAAAGATTTGTATTTTTGTGTGTATGTTTGTAATGAATTAACTCAAAAACTATGGAACCGATTTAAAAAGTTCTTTCGCTGATGGGAAGCTACAATATCCCCGGGTGACATAGGCTACTTTTTACCCAAATGCGCAGAAGGAAGGTAATGTTTTTATGGAAAAACTACGCGTGCGAAGCTGCGGATTGGTCAGCTAGTATAATATATAGAAAAACATCCAGACCCGGAACAAATATATGTAGATCATGCAAATATTTGTTCCGCGGAGGAAACGAACCCGAACGAATAAGTTCATAGTCATCATTTCAGCTGTAGGATGTCCGCTGCTGGAAATATGCCTCTTCCATAGATTTCTAAAGAAACCTATCTTATGCGGCTTGTACCCAACGGCTCCTAGCAAACTGTATTATACTATTTCCATTTTTTTATTTTCTCGATGTCTGCTCCTGTGAAAACTTGAACGAGCGTCTTTTTTATATTAAGTATGCATTATTTTATAAAAATATGACGCTTACGCACGTACAAGGTAATACCAGAGTCGGAGAAACTGATAGGGATGGAGCTATCGATAAACGTAACACGATAACAGACACAATATTTTTTTACAAAATGTAAGAAACTAAACTACTGCCGGATACTTTTGTACAAATTTATTAACTAATATTATATTTCATTACAAGATGTTACACGTATTAATTCTTGATTGATAATGCCAACTTCTTTAAAAATTTTTAAGCTGTTGTAAAATAAGTAGGTATAGGTAGGTACTCGACAATCAAACGAAATAATTATAACGACAGGTAATCTTTATTTATTTATTTTAATCAAAATCTGATGAATCGTCACTGTCGCGATCGATATCATTACTTATTTGGTCACAACACTACAACTATCAAATTAGAACTGGCATCGAGAAAATAAAGAAATGGAAATACTATAGGTAGGTTGTCCTACGCAGTGCGAAACTCGAGAACCTTTCTGCCCAACGGCCGTCAGTAATTCGAGCTGTGCCCTGCCACTGCCAATTCAGTTCGTTTATCCTCTGGGCTATGTTACTGACGAATTTGCAGATAGTCAACACCAATTTAATTTGGTGACAGATACCCTGCAAACACGCCAATTTAACTAAAATATCTTAATGTTTGAAATGACCAAAATGCCATGCTTATTTTGGTCTTTAGTGTGTAAAAAACGTTAAATTTTTACAAAATGTTAGTTAGTCAACAACAGAATCACCATCTGTGATCTGATCAATGAGTTTCATTGTCACTATAACACCGCCAATTATGGGCCTCACGTGCCAGACATACAGCGGCTTTCAGACTACGCTATACTATTGTGCTTTAAAGTAAGCCAATAATATATAGTACAGTACAATGTGAATGTGTCCATATCATGTCGTCGCTGTTCTAACTAAGTGACGTAACCGACATTTTAGAAAATATTTCTTAAAGTCGTAAGTGTACTTAGGACACTTCGAATGATTTACAATTTTAAGATATGTAGATACGTCAAACATGCATCTAGGCATAGGTAGAAGATACAGATACGCGGATTAGACAGATCGGTTCGTCTTCAAAAGTAGATAAAAGTAACATTACAAATGTCAGTTATGCCAAAATGTCGGTTACGTCACTTAGTCAGAACAGCGACGATGTATGGTGCGCGATATTGTTGTGCTATGAGCTATATACTATATCCTATTATTATTATAGCGTAGTCTGAAAGCCGCTTAATGGTCAATGTATAAAGTATTAATATATAAATAGGCGTACATTGTCTGTATGTATGTACCATTTGCCACTGTGGTCGCTCAGCGTGCTAAGGAGCTTGCTATAGAGCGGGCTATGCTTGGTATTTCTCTGAGATCGAATCGAAAGTTGAGTAGAAATAGGTATGGTGGTAGTACTTCCCCTGGCGAGCCCATTTGAATAAGGGTTTTTTACTTGTGTTATTGCGCAACTTTGCACGCCTTGTTTATGATTATGCAAACGTCCAGTTCATTTGATTGTTCAGACATGCCGCTAATTGGCTACGTTTGCCCTGATGCCTTCCTCATGCAGTCAATTGTGAATCCTAGAATGTAATGAGGTCATTTGTTTTGATATGCCCCTTTGATGTGTGTAAAGTATGATAATATTCTTTTTATAAGTGTTCCTAGATACACAATGCTCAATACATTTATTGCTTTCATGGTGTTACACAAAGTTGGTACAGGTAGATAGTTTCACATATGAATAGGGCTTGCATTATCCGTAAGATTTTGGTATCCGAATAATTCGGATAGTAGTGAACTTTACTATTCGGATATCCGGATACTACGGATAATTCGAATAATTTTAGGAAAAGCATTAGAAACGAAAATAATTGTTATTAAAGTAGCTATAATAATGTTTTAGTTATTCCCACATTCACCATTAAAATATAAATCACTTTTGACAATATGGAAACTCGATAGGTATACTTTAGATCACGTTTTCTGTCACAAAACTTAAGCAATAAGTAAGTAAGTGTTTTAAATTCAGATTACTTTTTAGATACATGTACTTACTGCGCATAATTATTAAATTATGGTTTTAATGTAGTTAATTTCGTAATCAAATCGTGATTTTTTTGATTAATTTTACTACTCGTTTTATTCGAATTATCCGAATATATTGATCGTCACTATCCGGGTAGTAAAATCACACGGATATCCGAATAATACGGATATTCGGATATTCGATTTGCTAGCCCTACATATGAACCCTGGCAGGGTATAGCAACAGGAAAGCAGACCGTGTTCTTCGTAAAATTTTTGGTTATTATTTTTAGGCATGGTTTTAGTTTTACAAATTTATCTTAATATGTACTTTACACATGAATTATTATTATTACATCTTCGTGTTACATCTTAGACCACGCCATCGCTTATCAGGTGAGATTTTGGTCAAATGAAGATCAACGTTAAAAAATAATATGATATCTTGTATGATCAAAATGATCGTCACACTAATATTATCTATAAATGCGAAAGTTTGGATGTTTGTTTATTTATTTATTTGTCTGTTTGTTACTCAATCACGTCGTAACGGCTGAACCGATTTCGATGAAATTTAGTATGGACGTAGATATAACCTGGATTAACATATGGGCTACTTTTTATCCCATAAATCAACATGGGATAAAAATGGGGTGTCAAGTTGCAACAGCGAGTTAGCTTTCTTTCTAGGTTACCTACACATTTAGTATTGTAACGCGAACGAAGGAATAACAGCTAGTAAGTATTATATTTCTAAAAATCAGATTAGTAGGTACGCAACGCACACATCAGGGTTAATGTCAAGGGCGCCTTACAATCCTTTTTGTTGATATTAAGCATGAGGTCTTATCTTATAAACTCATTCTATAATTTCTAGATAACTAGATCATTATCATCTTGCGCGCCTCAAAATCAGTCGACACCCAGTCAGGTGTAGATTACAGCAGTCGTCTCCCTCTCTCTTCAACACGGCTGCATCTTACGTCTCATGCATGCACCGTTCCAGGGGCTTTGCCCTCGGCGCGTGCGATACAGTTTCACTAGCGGTCTTAGTAAATAGTGCTCTGACTTTCAAAACCTACTTTTATTAGTGAAAACCAAATAATTAGACGGGTTTTTTTTATTTTCGACTATTTAACGATTTTTAATTAAAAACGTTCGTCTACTTTAAAGCCTTTGTTTATTTAAAACTAGATGACCAATCCGCAGCTTCGCACGCGTAGTTTTTCAATAAAAACATTACCCTCCTTCTGCGCAGTTGGGTAAAAGTAGCCTATGTAACTCAGGGTGAATGTAGCTTTCTAATAGTGAAAGAATTTTTGAAATCGGATCGTAGTTTTTGAAATTATTCATTACATTACATTCAAACTTACACACAAAAATACAAATCTTTCCTCTTTATAATATTAGTATAGGGACGCCAAGTAAGCCCCCACCATCTAACTTCGTTCCCCCTCAAGAACAGCTTCCACCAGGGCACGAACTGCCGTGGCCAGTGTGGAAGTCCTTAAATAGGCTTCGCACACAGGTTGGTCGCCGCAGAGTCAATATGTGCAAATGGGGGTTCAGGGATGCCAAACGCAATGCGACTGTGGTGATCCTGCACAGTCGATGAAACACCTGCTAATGTGCCCCTTGTGCCCGAACACCTGCACAATGGAAGACTTAAAAATGGCTTCTCCTGACGCCATCAATGTAACCAAGTACTTATATGTATATGACAAGTGCCAAATTCCCTACGTAGTCAGGTGGCCTCCTCTTCACGTGACCGTACCATCGCAGCCGACTCTCCTGCGTATAAGCAGAGCTATTGACACGCTAAGAAGAAGAAGGGACGACAAGCCTTATTAAAATAAATAAAAATAAAATAAATATTGGTGGACATTACACACAACTCTATCTAGCCCCAAACTAAACAGAGCTTGTATTATGGGAACCAGATAACTAATACTTATATACTTTTTTTTTGAAAATACATACTTATAATATATAGAAATACATCCAGACCCGGAACAAATATCTGTAGATCATGCAAACATTTGTTCCGCGGCGGGAATCGAACCCGCTGCTACCCCCTGCGTCTCAGCCGGCTAATCGCTCACTGCGCCACGGAGGTCGTCATAATTTATTCATTTAATTCAATGAACATGGGATCATACACATGTACACAATATTACAGTATTAGGTTAGTAGATTATAGTTGAAGTTCTAGGTTTTGTTAATAGATAATTTATATAAGATTACATTGTCCCACTGCAGGGCAAAGGCCTCCTTCCCCTCTTTCCACTCGTCTCTGTTGTTCGCAAGTAAGGGCCAATCCTTGAGGTAGGAGTTTAGCTCATCCCGACACCTTCGCCTGGGCATTAAATAAACTAAATAAATTTAGACAAAAAGATATACCAGGTAATTTATTGCCAATACAGTCGAAACAGAAAAAGCAATAGCGAATTTATTTCTTGCATCATGATTGTAGCCTTAGTTCTCCTATTGCTAAATAAAGGTCATTACCATGAACTCCACAGCGATCGATGTTATGCGTCCTGCGCTCAACGGCCCCCACTAACTTTATAGATACTATTCTCACTTACACTGAAAACGGGATATATGTGAGTTTTTGAGTGTCCCGACATTTCGGCACAGTTGGATGCACGTGTTTATTGTACTTCTATATGACATTTTAATTAAAATAAATTCAAATATGTAAGTATATTTAAATTGCATACTTAGCTTAAGCGAAATATGTTGGATCTAAACTATAATTTTATTGACTTCTTGTAATCAATCACATTTCATTTTTAAAATTTTCGCGAACTATACTCGTGAAGCGTGTAACATCTGCCTCCAAAAATAATGATACAACATGTTGACCACGACCGCTCTGTCAAGAGCGTTAAGGTTGTATTACATTATAACGGCACGGATCCAGCACGGCTCCAACCCAGCAATTTACTTGTCATTCAAATTAGAGCATTAAAACCAGTGTCGTATAATATATTTCGTAATGTCAATATAAAAAGCCGCCGGCGGGCAGGCAGCGCGCTTACAGCTACCATACGACTAGTCGCGGAGCCCGCGCGCTGTAAGCGAGGAGACCGCACGCTGTAAGCGAGGAGACCGCGCGCTGTAAGCGAGGAGACCGCGTGCGTACAGTGCGCCGACTGCGAGCCGTGTCCTAGGCGTGTTCATTCACGAATACGTGTTCGCGGTGATAGTAAGCTACACACTTTGCGGATGGCTCGCTGCCAGCGAGCTGGCACCTCGCGATCGGCGCGCTGCCAACGAGCTGGCGCCTCGCGGACGACGCGCTGCCAAGGAGCTGGCGGCTCGCGGACGACGCGCTGCCAACGAGCTGGCACCTCGCGGGCGGTGAGCGGTAGCCGAAATTTGAGGCGGTGCTGTGGTGCAACTGTGTCGTTGCCGTGCCGCATCCGTGCGGCTACAATGTAATACAACCATTACGATTGAGAAGAAGAAGATACTCATGTTTTTAAGACAAAACGGGTCTTTTCGCGGACATATATTTATATCAAAATCATAATTTTGACTAAGCTCTTACGCGAAAAGACCCGTTTTGAATTAAAAACTATCACATTTTATGCAATAAATATCATTTCATGATCACGGGTAAACTGAAGTCTTTGTGAGGCGATGGTAATAATTATGTTATCCATACACTTCTACAATGAGTATACCTAATTAATAAGCACCAAGTTTCACTTTACATTAAAATTACACTCAGAAAGACTTGTTAATCCTGGATAATCCGACAGGACGATATTCCAAAGGTATATTAATTTTGAAATAAAACTTCTTTACGCACGCTTGACTTGGGGAGTAAGCTGGTGAATGCGTTACGAAAAGTGCGAACGGAAGTTGAGAGGGAGATATGTGATGATATTAAGAGAGAGAGTTACGTTTCTTATCGTTACTGTAGGGGCAAGAGAGAGAGGTGCGAGCACACATTTTCTCTCTCTCTCTCATAGCCAGTTGATTTGTCGCATATCTCCTATCCCAAATTAGCCTAAATTATACAAACTGCAAAAACAAAACACTGCTTCATGCTGTCTAATAGAATTACTTTTTCTATAGATAAAAAAAGTATTTACAACATTTCGTATTTTGAATCTACCATCTTCGCTTTACGAAAAAGTTCAGCTATTCCACAACAGATGGCAGGCAGCAGCAGAAGTTTTACTTCAGTCGTGTGGTCTAAAGCACACTCGTTTTTTTAATGCCTTTAATAACTGAAAGAACATAGGTACAATAAATATATACATAACTTAATTACAAAAGAAACAGTTGAATCGAAAACGATCTATAGATAGCTCAACTGCTCCAGATCACTACCAAGTGGAAGTGTGTTAATTGTTTTTGTTGTATAAAAAAAATATTGCTGGACATTTCACACAGCGCTATCTAGCCCCAAACTAAGCAAAGCTTGTACTATGGGAACCAGATAACTGTTAGAATACTTATATACTTTTTTTTTGTAAATAAGTACATAGTTATAATATATAGAGAAACAACCAGACCCGGAACAAATATCTGTAGATCATGCAAACATTTGTTCCGCGGCGGGAATCGAACCCGCTACCTCCTGCGTCTCAGCCGGCTATTCGCCCACTGCACCACTGAGGTTGTCAACAACCTTTAACAACACACACCTTTGACAAGGTCAAAGGTTTGTGGGTAGTATTATGAAACTTGCCAAATCCGACCTATTAGATTTCCAAGAGTACTAACTAACTTACTAACTAGAGTCTAAACTTAAGTATCATCTAATAGCATCCTAACTGCTGTAACTTGTACTTCCAACTATAGGTAATATGACTTATCCTGTGGTTTTCCATCAGTTCTATTACTATGTCAAGTTGATTCATATATTCTCGAGGAGCTCGGAGCAGAATACCTAACACTGGCAGATACTTTATTAAAACCATTACAAATACCGTTCCCTTGGCCTAATTATCGTGTATGTTCGTGAATGAAACATGAGTATAGGATAGGGTGGCCATAAATCCCCAAGGCCTCGTCGGGATATTTACAATTAGGAGTCCTTTTTTGTATACAGCGTGTAACAGAAATCATGGAAAAAAAATCTAGGTATGTATTATTATGTCATACACATCTGTATCTCTAGCTAGATGTAAGGAACCTACACACCTGAAAAAAATACCCAAGATAGATGATAGATTGTGTAGTGTAGATGATACATAATAGAAAATCTGACCCAAATAGCACAAATAAGAAGAAAAAAATATTTAAAATTTGCATTAATATAAAAAAGTCGTCTGTTGGTTGCTTGCGCGTCCTGTGCGGCGCGCTCGATTATGTATGTCGGGACATTTTAGAGCTTGTCAGGACGTCGGGACACCACTGTTAATAACGGTGATATGTCCCGACGTATCGGGACGAATGGCAACCCTAGTATAGATGTTTCAAAGAATTGCGCTGCCATGTTTTTATTGAAAACTAGCTGATCCGCCCGCGGCATCGCACGCTGAAATTTCCTGTTCCCGCGGGAACTTCGGGATAAAAAGTATATAATAGTACTCATAAATAGAAATGCAACGTTGTGTAAAAAAATAAGCGAATCTATCGACCACTTTTCGAGTTTTGCGGACACAAACATACCAAAGCTGATGTATTATATGTATACTTGTCTAAGATTACCGTTTGTGGGCTTTCCTTTCGTTGAGAATTGGCGTTATCGAACTTTGATAGTGTTTTATGCTACATGGAGATGGAGCAAGCTTATGGCCCACCTAATGTTAATTGGTTACCATTGCCTAAAACAGAGAAGCAACACCCCCCCTCTATTGCAGCCACACACATGGATGAAAACACACACCCTCAAAAACACACATACACACACAAACACACCCACTAACATACATACACACACGTACATACACATTCACCCATATACACCCACCGTATGTGCTCGCTACTGTTGGATAACCTATTCCATGTAAAAATCTGTAACCTATATAAATAAATTGTATGGCTATTGCAGAGCGGGGTCTTCTGACACAAGTATAATATACCTAAAAGAAGATCCCAAAAACTTTCTTAAAGTTCTATATTTTACAGAAATAAACACATAAAAAAAAATAAGAAAAAGAGAATTGCCAGGTAGGTCACGCGCCTTGGAAATGTGCCCTGCGATGCACTGCCTTGCATCAACTTGAGGCATACAGGTGTAAAGTCTCATGTGCCTGTAATTTCACCGGCAACCACACCCTTCAAATCGAAACACAGCAATGCTGCTTTGCGGCAGAAATAGGTATAGTACTAGTAATTCTACTACTCTTAAAATGTATGCGCGAATAATTGAGCTTGTTGCTCAATCACGATTTTTGTTCGTCCTTCTCAATTGCTTGCGAAGTAACATTTTTTGTTCGGTGACCTCTGCCGTTGAACGCTACATTAACTACACTTCAAGGGCTACATTTTTGCATGACTGCAAATATTTAGATTTACCGATCTGTGTGGTATACTACCATTTTACAGAATAGCACTTATAGTTCCGGATTTATATTTATTTATTTAATTAGAACGGCGTGTGTTACCACCATTATGACCCATTATGCTAATTAGAAAACACAAACACATTTTACCAACAATCGAGAAACAAGTATAGAACACAAAAACAATAAAAATTCAACAAACAAACACACATGATGGAATAAACAAATCAATTATACCTACATACGGAACTAGCTGACCAATCCGCAGCTTTGCACGAGTAGTTTTTTAAAAAAAATATTACCCTCCTTTGCGCAGTTGGGTAAAAAGTAGCCTATGTTAGGGTGAATGTAGCTTTCCAATGGTGAAGGAATTTTTGAAATCGGACCAGTAGTTGTTGAGTTTATTCATTACAAATATACACACAAAAATACAATTCTTTCCTCTTTATAATATTAGTATAGATATACAAGTCTATGTTAAACATAATAACATGAGAATTAACATAATGACAAAATTGAATAAAAACATGTCTAAAATCATCATCATTATCATTGTCAGCTTAAGTGGTCGTGGCAGACCACCAGCCCGGTGGGTGGACGAAATAGAGGCCTCTGAAGTAAATCCTGAATGCGAATAGCACAGGACAGATTGGGGTGGCGTTGGGCTATCACTCTATGTATCAGCTATAAGCTATGTCAATACAGTCAAAGCCTTTCTCAATGTAGTACAGACTTATTGGGTATTTTTTTTAAATCAAGACGCAAAAAAACATGCAGTTGCTAAAATTTAATTTGTTAGATTTTTTTCCAAGCCAATCCTGTCCCACTGCTGGGTAAAGCAGTGTTCTTTCCACATGTCCCGGTCCTGTGCAAAATCAATATTTTTTAAATTTTTATAACTAGTGGTTCGCCCCGAACTGAGATCTCGCGAGTCTCCGATTAAACAAAAAGTATTATTAATGAATACCTTTCATTTGACTTCCCACTTGACCAGTTAGCCTCATTTTCATTTATTTTACCCCTCTTGAACCCCAATATCTCAACAACCCCCCCAACATTTTTAGCTCATTTAGTCACACCAAAATTGTGCCATCACTACCTACCTAAACTCTAACTTTTTATTAGCTGCAGTAAAATGACGTTTTGTGGGTTGCCGGTTTTTGAAGAAAAATGAATAGGGATGTAGCTAAATGAGTGAATCATAAATGAATAATCAGTTTGGTTTTTTTTTTGAGATTTAATATTAAGTTGTAATGTATTTTTTTAACCTATTATTATTACTATACTAGCGGATTGATCTTTTTTAGTGGAAGTATAGGGAGGTACATTCAAAATGAAACAAAAACGTCATAATAATGTTATTTAATTAATTTTTGTGAACTGAATCACATCCCTATTGAGATTAGGCTGGCAACATTATTTTACGGAATGACATTTAGAAACGTCATTTTACTGCAGCTAATAAAAAGTTAGACTATATGTATTAAATTTCACGATGATCGGATCAACGCTTCGAAAGTTATCCTCAGACAAACATACATAACTACATACTCGTACAACGCCGATTTTCCCAAGTTGAATTAGAGATCTCGCTTCGTTTTATCAAAAAAAGATTTATTCTTGATTATCTTTGCAGTTCCCTGACACAAAGCCGTAGGCATTCTTTTCAGTCTACCCCCTTATCAATACATTTAGTAGGTCTACAACAAAACTATTACTAGTATAGAATGACTAATGCTAGTATGTATATATATATGTAGTGGTACACACGGCTACACATCAATCTATACATATCCAGTATAAACTGACCTCGCATTGTGTAGGCTTTTCGTAGAATGAGAGGTCAGCTTATACTGGAAATGTATAGATTGATGTGTAGCCGTGTGTACATTTGAGTCACGCGCGTCCGCGCATGTTTTCAAAAACAACCAGCTGTTTTCAAAATCAGGAGTGAATTAAACGTAAGTGTGTTTATTTAGTTAGAGTATTTACAACATCGGTAGGTACTTGTTTACGTTTCAATCAAATCAAATGTATTTATGGCTTGAAATGTTTGTCATGTTATAAAGATGTCAGATGTAAAGTAATATTAATAGAATCAATATCTATACATCCTACTAATATTATAAACGCGAAAGTTTGTATGTATGGATGTTTGTTACTCTTTCACGCCGGAACAGCTGAACCGATTGCGATGAAATTTATATGTAGATCATAACCTGGATTAACACATAGGCTACTTTTTATTGGCAAACCACGCGTGCGAAGCCGCTGGCAACAGCTGGTAATATATAAAACAAAGTCGGGTTAGTTACACCATTTATAACTCAAGAAAGGCTGGACCGATTTTGATGATCTTTGGTTTGTTTGATTTGGCTCCGCCCTGAATAGCAGAATAAGTATTGAAATATCGGAAAGTTTCACGCAAAAAGATATGATTAAAGAAATCATTTTCTGATACATAGATGCGGCTAATGATGACCGATTGACAATTGTACCAGCGACGTACGAGTACCTTGGCAGGCTGCGTCATACGTCAAGGCGGTACGAAGTTCGGTGGGTCAGCTAGTTTCATATACATATTTTCATAGAATCTTCAACTAACAAAATAAAAATCTTCAAAATAAAATAAAGCCTATATGATCATACAAGAATCCCATAGAAAAAGGCACTTACAGTTTTTCCAGAATTTTCTTATTTTCCGGCCAAGTATTCCTATTTTTCTTTAAACCTGTCCAGCCGTTCTTAAGTCATGCGCTTACCAATGAACACCATTTCATACCTGTCCAGCCGTTCTTAAGTCATGCGCTTACCAATGAACACCATTTCGTACCTGTCCAGCCGTTCTTAAGTCATGCGCTTACCAATGAATACCATTTCGTACCTGTCCAGCCGTTGTTAAGTCATGCGCTTACCAATGAACACCATTTCGTACCTGTCCAGCCGTTCTTAAGTCATGCGCTTACCAATGAACACCATTTCGTACCTGTCCAGCCGTTCTTAAGTCATGCGCTTACTAATGAACACCATTTCATACCTGTCCAGCCGTTCTTAAGTCATGCGCTTACCAATGAACACCATTTCGTACCTGTCCAGCCGTTCTTAAGTCATGCGCTTACCAATGAACACCATTTCGTACCTGTCCAGCCGTTCTTAAGTCATGCGCTTACCAATGAACACCATTTCGTACCTGTCCAGCCGTTCTTAAGTCATGCGCTTACCAATGAACACCATTTCGTACCTGTCCAGCCGTTCTTAAGTCATGCGCTTACCAATGAACACCATTTCGTACCTGTCCAGCCGTTCTTAAGTCATGCGCTTACCAATGAACACCATTTCATACCTGTCCCGCCGTTCTTAAGTCATGCGCTTACCAATGAACACCATTTCATACCTGTCCAGCCGTTCTTAAGTCATGCGCTTACCAATGAACACCATTTCATTTCTATTTATATAAACGGGTATTTAATTTACAACATCGCCATCGCTACTTATTTGCGTTTCAATAGAATTTACTACGAATGTGCTAGCTATAAGGGTTTGTGGCCAATTTACGGATATGAGATTTGGCATTTCGAAAGCCTGGTTCATGAAATAGTTGACGTGTGTGGGGTCAATTAGGACGAAGGTACTCGAAAGTGCCAGTAACGTCATTCATTCCAAAGTTCACATTACTGAACGTTGATTAATTAATACATATCGTTGGTCTAATGATCAGAATTCGTAAGTCCACTATGGGAAAATTTTACAGGAGCAACATGAAACTGATTTTCTCACAAAGTTTGAGAGATTTATATCTAAGGTAAGTATAAGTAGTAAGTTAAGTAAACCTGCGGTGCGCAAACATGGTCATTGATCGAGCTGCAGAAGTCCAAGCTCAAGATTTGCCAAAGGGCAATGGAACGCAGCGACCTAGGATTCCGAAGAACCGATCGGGTGAGGAATACCACGCTTCGTTCATTAACTGGCATTGCCGATGTGGGAGACAAAACCGCGAAGCTCAAGCGGCCGGGCACGTAAGTCGAATGCTTCCGGAGAAATGGGCCAACATCGTAACACCTTGGGTTTCAAAGCATGGACAGCGACGACGGGGTCGGCGTTGGCGTTGCGAAAGCGTTGGCGCGACGACATCAGTGGATTCGAGAAGGAATGGTGGGTATATGCCAAGGATCGCGATAGGTGGAAGGAGTTGGGGGAGGCCTTTGCCCAGCAGTCGGAAAATGTGGGCTAGTTAAAAAAATATATTGAAGTAAAAGTGAATTAATAACAATCTCTCAAACTTTTTGAGAAAAGCAGTTTTATGAATGAATTCTGATAATTAGGCCGACGATATGGCAGACCAAAATCTATATTTTTGTGTCAACCAATGAGTTTTTCCGTCCCAATTTATTTGTTACAGAGAACTTTCCGCCTCCAAATTCCCAGTATATTTTTATTTTTCTACTATATATTTGTCTTATATTTTTGTTTGTAAAATTGCTTAATTCAAAATAAGCCCATGAAATATTTTTGTGCCTATAAGTGGTTTCCTTAGATTGATATTAAAATGTGTTTTCTCTTGAAAGTGCAGTTTTTGAGAAAATAAACGAATGTAAAGCCTGACCTATCGTGTTTCTTCAGCCAGGTTGCAAACTCAATGAACCAAATGAACATCTGTGTTACTTACGCACTCTCTGTTTAGTTAGTGGATTGTCGTCATCGGTGATTCAGCGGGCAGTGTGGCGCCGGCTACTATCCTATTTGACAGATAGTTCTGTTTAAAATCTCTGCTCTTGTCAAATAATGTATTCCATAGGTTATTTTTAGAGTATGTCTTAGTCGCACGAAACCTGTGAAGCAATGCAATTGTTTTAGGCATTGGTGACCGCACAACAGTTTAGGCTATGGGCTTGCACCATCGCCATAATCTTTATAATAAAATTATGGTGTGCGTTTGTTAAGAAAGATTCAAAATTATTTATTTGCTAAAAATATGGTGCGTAAGTTCTTTATATAATTCTAAGGTCTCGCATATTTCATCAAACACATCGGCATGCAAATTTATTGTTCGTAATTCTTCTCCTAAACGGCTTGGTTCACGTGACCCTATTGTTGCCCAAAAGCGCGAGCCCAATCGAAATTTACAATCGTTTTAACAGTTGACAATTCATTAATTTACTCTGTAGTTTTCGAACGAAGTTCCTTATCGCGCGTTGCGAAAGGGGGCTAGGCGGAAAAAATTAAGACCATAAGTTGTAACGACACTTTTTGCTATAGTTGTAAGCCGTGCGGCATGTGCGTGTTTCTCTGTCTCTCTCTCTCTCTCTCTCTCTCTCTCTCTCTCTCTCTCTCTCTCTCTCTCTCTCTCTCTCTCTCTCATAGAAAGCAAGCCAGTTATTTTCGTTTCGTCTTTCTATTTCGCATTGAACAGTGTGGTGTCGCGACGATTATTTTTGTTGAGTGTATACAGGTTTTTTGTAAATAATAAACAATCAACAACAAAGTATAATACTACCATCGATGCAGTTTTTTCAAGACATTTAAATAAAATAGAATCCCAAACATATGTTTCCTACTTCAGTTACCACAAGCCAATTATTACTAAAATTGAGCCTACTTATTAAGTTTATATTACATTATATTTGTTAATAATAAAAAAAATATATAACTTAAAAAAATAACATTTTATTACAATTCCTTCACTAATTACTCGATGGAACATCCGGGTATCCCTTGACACCTCTCAAGTTTTTTTTTTCTGTTGTAGGATCATTCATGCTTCGGATTGCGAATGTGTTATCTTTATCGCAAAGTAAATGCTTATTTCTCCTGCAGAACCCTGTAGGTATAACTATTGACATTAGAAAAGCGCGACACCTATATGTACAAAAATAAATCAAATTAAGAGGACAAGAATTACAAACACAATTTTTTAACCACGCGTGAGAAGTCACTGGCTGGTCAGTTAGTGTTCACTAAAACATCAAGATGTTGTAGCTAGTAAGCTCTTGACTATGATCTAAAAAGTTGACAAAACCTGAGCAAACACAGCCTTGTGCTTCAAAAGACTTGTGCGAAAAGCATGCAAACTGCACATTATTTTACAAATCCTCTATCAGCTATTATGGGTCGTCCACTGCTAAACAGATCTCCCCATAGATTTCCAGATCGAACACCCTTCTGCGGCCTGCACTGCACCCAACGGCACCCAGCACAGCACCACCTTTATTAGGTCTGTCCATCTCGTTCGTTAGCCAGCCATAGCAATAGATCCTGATAGGCAATAATTAGCAAGTAAAAAGTTCCCCATAATCGAAAACGATTAAGAGCACATTATTATATTCCAGTGCTTTTCGCATTTGTTCCTTAAAATATCGGTCCTGGCTACAATGCCGGAAGCTTTTGTGCGGCCTGGAAATTCCGACACCAGGGTTGGCTACCAGTTCTCACGAACTTATTTGAAGTACTTTCACACAGCTGCAATTAAATAAAAAAAAATTAAATTATGCATCGGTGTACGCACATGCTGAAGCAACACACCGTATGGAGTGTGTCCATACACATAACGCCCTGCCACAGTTTTTAGGATGGTGTTGAGGCTGGCTCACGTCCTGCTCATCGGAGATGTTGTTTTCTTCCGAATGATGAAAGCCATCAGTTAGATACTGAGCAAACATCTCTGAGGCACTGACACACAAAAACAAAACAAAATGTATCGATTAGTGGGCTATGTTAGGATTTATGTTTCTTTACAAATTAATTTATTTTGCTCAGATAGTTGCAAATTTAGCTAATAGGAATAATGATAAAGTAATTATACAATTCAATAAACTACTACAAATACAAAATTAATCTTGAAAAGATGAATACTCCAGCTGGGTCGTCGTCAGCACTACAAAAACGGGGGAGCCTCAATGCTATGGTTCACTTTGATACTAAAACTCTACCTAGCTAGACTATTGTCTATGTGAATTAGCCTAGCTAGACTTGATCTAATCTCGATGCTAAGTAAATATTGACGAATAGACTAATGAAAGGCGACTTTGCCTTTATAGACGGTAATGCGACCGAAAGTAGACTTAAGTTAAAGTAACAAAAATTAGGGTTGTCTTCAACTCTTCGAAGAAAAAACCAGTAACATATGTTGAAGCCATGGCGCCATTGATGTTCGTAATTCTACATCGTCGATGCTGCGCACGCATCCGTTTCGCTTTGTTAATCTGCTTCTGAACTGCGTAGAGTCTACAAAACAACAGCACAGACAGGGAAATGAAAATTATCTACATGCTATAATTTCGTAATGTTTTGATGTTATTAAAAACATATCACACATTGAATTTGTGTGGTCCAATGAAACAAATTGCATTTATATAATAAGACGTGCCCAAACTTGGTCATTGACAGAATCTCAAAAGTCCCAACTCTAATGTTTGCCAAAGAGCCATGGAACGCAGCGTGTTAGGGGTAAAGAGAATCGACAGGATCCGCAATACCACACTGCGCGCGAAGACCGGCATCGCAGATGTTGGCGACAAGACTGCCAGGCTGAAGTGGGACTGGGCGGATCACGTCAGTCGTAGGGTCGCAGACAAATGGGCAACAGTCGTCACACAGTGGGTGCCTGCAGATGGGCGTCGAAGTCGGGGCAGGCCGAGGAAGCGTTGGTGTGACGACCTCGATGCATTCCAAGATGGCTGGTGGGACGTGGCGAGTGATCGTGAGATGTGGTGGAACAGGAGGGAGACCTTTGCCCAGCAGTGGGAAAATATAGGTAAAAAAAAACTAATAATAAGACGGTCTGTCGTTGGATGTAGGTCGCACAAGATCAGTCGCTCTGGAAATCTATGGGGGAGGCCTATCTTCGCTGTCAGTTCAAAAGGTTGTATGATAAAACAGTAGGTTTTCAGGTTGATTTTTAAAATTTGGATTCATAAACTAACAATATTCAACTTCAACTAACAGTTTTGGAAAATAAAGTAATTTTGACCTACGACCTTTTGAACTAACAGCGGCACTATGTTCAGCAGTGGACGTCCTGTGACTGATATGATGATGATGATAGGCATATGTATCAGTCATAGAACTCAATGATAAAATTTCAGTGTGTGTGAAAATATGTATGCTGTTGGCGTTCCTATTTCTTAATAAATAAATTCAAGAATAAGATGATGATGAATAAGTTTTACAAAGTATATACTAGTTGTACTTAGAAATTTTACGTAAAGTGCTTTCATAAAAAAAATTGGGTTAGGAAAACCTTTCACTACATTTCAAAGTATTCCTACTCATCAGTGAAACCCGCATCCAAATATAGAAAACTGTTCGGAAATTAGGAACATGTAGGCGTAACGTACATTTTGGTGAATGTGCGCAAGATCTTCATGACCTTATCCCTTCTTCCCCCTTCCATCACTGGACAAGCAGATGTTTCGAGAAGTACCACCCATACCCGGTCGGCATACCACCTTGCCGTACCAAACGATTTGCTGCAACTTTTCTTGTTACCACAAGTAAGGAGTGGAACTCACTTCCGGCGTATGTTTTTCCAAACCAGTATAAACTTGGAGTCTTCAAGTGCATAGTGAATAGGTTCTTTCTAGGCAAGCGTGCTCCATCTTCGATCACACCATCACTTACCATCAGGTGAGGTAGTGGTCAAGCGCTTGGCTATCATCAATAAAAAAAAAGTGGAAAAAGTTTACTCTTATAACTTTTTTGTTGACTTTACTGTCGTTTGGCATTCAAGCAGCCACCAAATAGCCGAGATGCCGGTCGACGGTAATCATGTTGCGGTTGACGAATGGCTCGCCTTTGAAGTAGCATGCGACATAATTTTTCCACGTGTTGATCGACTTACGGGGAATCTCAGCTACAGCAATTTATTGAGTTTACAAGGTTTTCGTATGAACTAGTGGGTTCGAAGTTTGGGTCACCCACCAGGTTTGTAAATGTGGGCCCTAATGTTTTAGGTTCTTAGAAGTTAGCGTTAATGGCCAGTTTGAGGGTTGGTGGATCTGTAAATGACCTTCTAAAGTTGTTATCCATTCCGTTTGTTTTTTTATTCGACCATGAGGTGGATCAATCATAAGGCCCTCGTAATGATATGTGGTAACCATCGCCTATAACAAAGCATTACCTCGTAGGTCACGCACCTTAGGAACGTGCCCTATTATGCACTGCTCTGCGGCCATCGACTTGGAGCATACAGGAAACTATACAGTACACCTCGCAAACAGTCCTGCCACATGCACTTTATTACAAACAAACAGGCAATTTCAAATGTAATGTCTGCGCTTTGTGCAACAGTTCTGAGGATGCCCATTAATGGTGATTAATAAAGTCGTGGACATAATTATTATTACTCATAGACTTCAGCGATATACAAAAACTAAAACCATTTCTACACTGGTCTGTTTTTGCAATTGAATTGCAAGGTCTTCAGACGTTCCAGGCAATTACTGTTGCAATATCTCTCAGTATGTTCTCAACGACATTGCATTATAGTCTGGGACGCAATGTCAATAGGGCAGCGCATTGAGGATCACATCTCTAAAAATAAATTGAACCAATTGATCTAATGAGTGACTGTGCATTCTTTCAATTCCTCAATTTGGATTGGTCACTGCTTGGCTCATTGGTAATGCCGTGGGCCGTAAAGGGTCCTGTTCCGGTTATCAGAGCAATTTAGTAGAGCGATTTGTTTTTCCCGGTCTGTAGAGCGATTTGTTTTTCCCGGTCTGTAGAGCGATTTGTTTTTCCCGGTCTGTAGAGCGATTTGTTTTTCCCGGTCTGTAGAGCGATTTGTTTTTTCTGCGTCTTGTTTGTTTACACTTTTACATGCAATCTCTGATTGTATCCTGCTTATTAGGATGGTTTGGTTTCGTAGTTCTTTTTTTAGAAAGATACTTTCGCTTGTGTTAACGGATTTGTGTGAAATTCTGCAAAAATGGCCTATCTGATATTCTCGTTCGCATATCAGTTCATTATACAATGAGCGGCCTTATCGTTGAAAGCGATTTCTTCCAGGCATCCTGCAACCGAGAAGTACCACCCATACCTGGTCGGCATACCACCTTGCCGCACCAAACGATTTGCTTCAACTTTTCTTGTTAGCACTAGTAAGGAGTGGAACTCGCTTCCGGCGTATGTTTTTCCAAACCAATATAATCTCGATATCTTCAAGTGCAGAGTGAATAGGTTCTTTCTAGGAAAGCGTGCTCCATCGCCGATCACACCATCACATACCACCAAGTTAGGTAGTGGTCAAACGCTTGGATATCATCAAAAAAAACCTTTGGATGAAAAGTAATGAGCGAAGCAGTTTATAATGCCGTTATTGCCCAACAGACATCCAAACAACAATCTGTAATAATAATCATCTTGGATAGGATATCCCTTCGGAGCTTCTGGACAGATTCTCAGCTGGACAGAAAGTGTACAGTCCATTTCATTTCATTTATTTTATCTTTCGACAAATTACTTGTTCTTAGATATGTCAGTAGGTACAATAAAAAAAAATCCAATTACAAATAGTTAGCATAATTACCATGTCACATTGGTAGAATTTAATTATAATGTCAATAGTGACTAACAAATTATACAATATAAAATAAACACCTACTTAAACAAAAGAAATTATTAAAATAAAATAATAATTTAAGTATCTGCAAAAGCATTGTCAATTGTATAATAATTAATAAAAGACTCAATAAAAAACTAATTACAATGAATGAATTTGTATGATGGATGATCCATCCATGACACTTTATATTTTATAGTTTTTCCTCCAGCATCTGGACAGATTCATTCGTAGCGGATAAACTTTGTAACGGATAGTATATCGATGATATATCGATAATATCTATTTAAGTTTTGCAAATCTATATACAGGACGTCCGCGATACAGGTGTTACACCTAGTGCGGCGCTCATTATGTACTATATACTCGTATATGTTAATTCTAATTTGGAAAATAAAAATATTTGTCTATACTAATATTGTAGAGGAAAGATTTGTATTTTTGTGTGTATTTTTGTAATGAATAAACTCAAAAACTTCTGGACCGATTTCAAAAATTCTTTCACCATTATAAAGCTACATTCACCCTGAGTGACATAGGCTATATTTATTGCTAGAAAAGATTAGGGATCCTTACTAAAACTTAAGTAACGTAACCCAAGGTGTAAAAAAAGTGCCATAAAACGTCTTTCGTCGCATGCGCTGCGGAAACTATTGATGATAGAACAAAAGTATGTTCTACAATATTAAAGAACATATCAATATCTACAAAAATAATAATATAAAAAAAATATTTGTTTGTTTGTATTGAATAGGCTCCGAAACTACTGGACCGATTTAAAAAATTCTTTCACTGTTGGGAAGCTACACTATCCCCGGGTGACATAGGCTACTTTTTACCCAACTGCGCAGGAGGGTAATGTTTTTATTGAAAATTACGCGTGCGAAGCTGCGGATTGGTCAGCTAGTATTTGATATTTTAAAAGAGTTATTTTCGTGATCTGAAGAAATACATAGGTTATTTATATTTGAGAGCAATCACTTATTGCAATAGGTTATAAGTTCGTAAACATCCGACGCCATTCCTCGCATCCTCGACTGTTTAAAAACAATTGAGTGAAATGAACGCAGCACACTCACTTCATTTAAACATAGGGCATCGCATCCCGCGCCCGTGGGAACCGAACCCCGATGCAACACTTCCTAGAGCACTTGGGGGTCAGGCGCAGGTCAGGGAGAACTGCTTTCTCTCTTTCATTCATTCACTGTGTTATTGGGGCTTTTTTGGTAAACGTTTGAAAGGGACTTAGAAACTACTGAAACAAAAATGGCACCACGGAAGACCAGCGCTGTAGTGGTGTAAAATGTATGCTACTACAGCATAATGCTGAGTGGCCCATTCTGCTTTCACTTTACCAATATATCTGTTGTATACCTATTGTGTTTAATGTACCCTTGGTATACAAAATAAACGTTTTTAGGGTTCCGTACCCAAAGGGTAAAACTGGACCCTATTACTAAGACTCCGCTGTCTGTCTGTCCGTTTGTCACCAAGCTGTATCTTATGAACCGTGATAGTTATACAGTTGACATTTTCACAGATGATGTATTTCTGTTAAAACAAAAAATACTAAAAACAGAATAAAATAAATATTTAAGGGGAGATCCCATACAATACACGTAATTTTTTTGCTCGTTTTTGTTCGATATTGATAACGGCAACAGGTAGACGCTTGAAATATTCACAGAGTATTTAGTTATATATTCACTTTAAAAATAAATAATTAAGTTAAAATAAAACAAATATTTAAGGGGGGCTCCCATACTAAACGTGTTTTTTTGCTCCATTTTATAAATAATGGTACGGAACCCTTCGTGCGCGAGTCCGGCTCGCGCTTGGCCGGATTTTTACTTTGCTTACTAAACGTTTCTGTTAATCTCTTCGTTTATAGAAAGCTACGCTATCCCTGAGTGCTGAAAATAAACATGCACACACATTTCAAGTAAAAACATCCTTGACTGTCTCCAATTTTCCTTTTCTTTATCCAGTCCCCGCAATATTTTGTGTTTCGACTCCACGCTCTCAAGCTTAATTGATAAGTAGCTAGCTTTTTACCAGCAACCTAATTTTAATTGCATTGATCGTCCAAACCTATTACATTTCAACTTCTATAAACATCCATAGGAAGCATGGTAAATAAACAAAGCAGTAAGTATTAGATACACGCGATGCAGGCCCTTAACTACCGGATATTGAGTTCGAGTTCTGTTTCTGCGGCCCTACTCTTGTTACCTCTGGAGAATCGAGTTTCATTCGTGTGAGACCCAAGCCGCGTCTCCTGCACGTGTTTTTTCGAAACAATTCACAATAAAATCGAGACATTGGGGCGTGTCCATACACATTTATTAACACTTACAGTGTTTACCGAGTTTGTTAACCGAGGCGGACAAAAAAGATTCCCCGCGCGGGTGGAGAGGGGTGTCATGACACGATCTGTCATCTGTCACTCGCAAATCGGACACAGGTTTTAAGATTATTTTGTTTGTGAACAAGTTGTTGTGGTAAATAGTAACTGTTGCAGATAATTACTATCAATGGATTGGAGTAGAGATACTGTTTTTTTACGTTTTGAGCTTAATCCAAAAGAAATATTTTTTTTTTGATTACACCGTTGTTCAGTGGGCGTTTAGCCGACTGAGACGCAGGAGGTAGCGGGTTCGATTCCCGCTGCGGAACAAATGTTTGCATGATCTACAGATATTTGTTCCGGGTCTGGATGTTTTTCTATTTATTATAAGTATATATTTACAAAAAAAAGAATATAAGTATTCTATCAGTTATCTGGTTCCCATAGTACAAGTTCTGCTTAGTTTGGGGCTAGATAGCGCTATGTGAAATGTCCAGCAATATTTATTTATTTATAACCAGAAACATTTCCTTATAGCAGGAGACAGCTTGTGTATAAAAACAAATGCTTAATGTTTTTCGTGTAATGTTTCGGAAAAACACGCGAAGGAGACATTACATATTACATTTTTGACATATTTACATTGATATTACATTGACATTTTTTATTAGTTTCGAATGCTGCGCGTCTGTATTATCTGGTATGAATGGGTGGGATTCGAAATAATTCGAGCGTGTCATACACAAGTCATACGGATTTATTAGTGACATCGTTTTCCAAGTCTTTATATGAATCCCTAGTAAATCTTTCTGTTCTTCCTATATGTTGAGAAGCAGACACCAGAGTTGGACACTAGCTAGAGTGCTACGTATAAGTGAAACGTTTCATTTTTGAAATATATCTGCGTTTGGATACGAACCATGCCAATGTAATTTCCTGTTGATTTATTAAATAGATTTGATTATGAAATTATTTGATACACTAATAAAATAATACATAGGCGAACTTCGGATTGGATGATAAAAAAATAGCACTGATATTGCTCCAAAATTTAAAAAAGTATAAATAAATTACAATGATATCTACTTAATCCAGAATGATTTATAAGATTTCATCGAATGATTAATTTGACCAAGGTCACGGAGTAAAACCATGAAATGAAATAAATTCGAGTTCCCGTAGTAGCCCGTTTAGAGAGCAGCTTAATTGACGCCGATTAAAGTTTATTAACTCGCCCTAATTGGCCGGTTGTCGGGTACGGAGGAAATTGCTGGCAACACAGAAATGTCGCGAATGCGTTTAAACGGGAAAATTGTTGCCATCCTGGTCTCTTACTTAGAAATTAAATAATTGATGAGCCTGTGTGAGACTAATCATTTATGAACACAATTGGTCACACAAGATGACCGTTTTAAATATTTTTGTGTTTGTTCGTGGCAATGTGATCCTTTAATTGATCGAGCGAAGCGAGATCTCTAAGTCAACTTGGGCAAATCGGCGTTGTATGTATGTTTGTCCGAGGATAACTTTCGAAGCGTTTGTCCGATCATCGCGAAATTTGGTATATAGGTAGTTAGTGATGGCAAAATTTCGGTGTGACTAAATGAGATAAAAATGTGGGGGGGTTGTTGAGATGTTGGAGTTCAAGAGGGGTAAAAAAATTAAAAAGTAGCTATTGGGTCAAGTGGGACGTCAAATGAAAGGTTTTTATTTGTATATTTCAACCCTGTTTTTATTTTTAGTTTAATCTTTGTAGTTTTTGAGTTATTAGCCATAATAAAAACTGAACTTTGACAAAATTCACAGGTTACACCAGTGACCCCACAGTGCTGTAATTTAATATGCGCGTAGCTTTAGTGACGGTTGACGCGAATATAGGGAAAAGTCTGTAATCCAGAATAACTGCAATATCTACTCCATAAAAGAAGAACCAATTTACATGAACTCCCGTAACCTGTAATTTGAATGAAACTGTAGGTCAAGTTAGTTGATTATTTATTTCGTGGCACTATTTTGATAGTCTAAAGACTACAAATAATATATTTATGTTTTTATGGGAGCCTCGCGAGATGTCAGTTCGGGGCGAACCACTAGTATTATAAATGTGAAATTTTAGATGTTTGTTTGTTACATTGATGTACATATAATACATACATATAATATATACATACATACATACATATAATACATACATATAATACATACATATATATAATACATACATACATCATGTCGTAATGGCTGAACCGATTTAGATGAAATTTGGTGTGTTGATAGATTATGACCTGGACTCAAACATAGGCTAGTTTTCGTTTGACAAACAACGCGAGCGCAGCTGTTGGCAGAAGCTAGTAATCTAGTTATAAAAAAAAACTTACTAGTTTCTGATTTATTCCTTTGTATTCACCCAACTACCTATCTGGATGCAAAATTTGAACTTTCTAAGTCATCTGGAACTGGGTTAGAGTTTTGATCTATCTATAGGTCGGTCAGTCAGTGATAAAAATGTCGATTTTTGAACGTCAATATCTAAATAACCGATTGAGGTGTGTTTATGAAATTTGGATCACACATGTATCTCGCAAGTCTCAATATATGAGCCAAATTTGCCATGTTTATGTGAAATAGTTTTTGAGTTATGAGGAGGTCAAAAGTGGCTCCAAAAGGTTCGTGTAATATTCACACACATGAACTTAGCTTGACACGCTACCGCGTATCTACCTGTTAGTGTAGTTATTAAGAGTTATTAAGTGGTCAAAAGTGGCTCTAAATGGTTCGTGTAATATTACACACGGTGCTGCTCGCCAGTTCTGTTAGCTTGAACTTGACTTGACACGCTACCGCGTGTCGAGATATTTTACCCGACTGCGCAGGAGGGTGATGTTTTATACTTTTGCAATGATACATTGCCGTTACATAATCTACGATCTATGAAAAATAAAAACCATCAAGCCATGTCGGAGACTTCAGGCAGCCTCAGAGTTGATTACTAGACTTGCTGTCGATTCGGACAAAATATATTGGGACGCAATGTCCCAATTGACACTTTTGATTGTAATATTTTTGTTTCTTTTGATTTGGAAACCATTAAAAATTGCTGCATTATACAGTCAGTTAAAAAAACAGGTTTTTACCGAGCGGGCGGCGCGCAGCGGCGGCACAGCAAGATGACGAAATAGATGCATAGCAAGGTCACACTCTTTATCTTTTTATTTGAGATATTCATAAGTGATCTATTATGTAGATGCCTAAGTATACAATAAGTTGATTTATACCAAATATACGCTACGAATTAAACTTGTTTTTTTTAACATTAATGTAAGTCACCACACGCTCGCAAAGCAATTTGATTAGCTTTCTCACATTATATTATATTTAGTTTAAACATTTTTTACCTGACTATACTGAACAGCTTCAATAATTTGATGGTGTCCGAATCGACAGTAAAAAAATATTAAAATCATCAAAGTGTCAGTTGGGACACCGTCTTCTAATAAATTTTGTCCGTATCGTCAGCAACTCGATTACTAGCGATGTAACTAGTATCTAAATTAAGTTACTATTTCGTAGTGTTCTCTGAATACCTCTAATTGATAAGCACGTGAAGATATGCTTGAATGGGAGTGCTTTGCCCAACACCTTTTCAAAGTACATGGGGAACTATTCCATTAACATGAGGCTTCGTGAAAGCGAACACGTAACTTCCCAACCATATTCTCATCCTTACCGCCTTGTTTTAAAGCTTATTTTGTTATCGCGGATGACTGTAATATTCTAGTGTAATGTAGAGCTTAGTGCCTCGAGATAAAGTCTATAATGATGATAGATTAGTGCACAGAATGTCGTCTACTCCCGTATAAGGACGGAGTCACATATGGCGTAATTGTTCCAAACTAAGACGGGCATAGATAAAATTATACAGTAGGTAAAGATTAAGACTTATTTTAAAACATAAAAAAAACTTATACATAATATAAGAAAAGAAGATGTTTAGGTATGTAGAGTGGCTAAGTAAGAAGATAGAGTGCCTGGTCGTAAGTTGCAGCATTCACTAATGGCGGGTGCCTATATTCGTCGGTAGTCGACTACGACTTGTATCTCCTTGAAAAAGTGTCAAACTAGTGTCAAACTTTTGACACGTATTCAAGGAGAAACGAGTCGTAGCTGGTTACCGACGGATATAGGAACCCACCATAACTTTATGATGCGATCACTGTAGTAGAATAGAAAAATAATTTATTTGGCATTACACAAAATTACATATGAAGCAATTATTAAGAACCGTAGATAGATACATAAATAAATAATTCTTTATTGGACACCATAAAACAATACAATTAAAAATAACGTCAATCTATGTGATATAGTTGGCGGTCTTATTGCTAAATAGCGATCTCTACTAGACAATCTTTGTATGGAATGGACTGTGTGGACATTAGCGTAGGTACAATAGAATTTAGACAGTTCGACTCGTGTGTCTGCTTACCAAAATGGCGTTCAGTTCAGCATAATCTTAGATGCTTTAAAACCAACCAAGAGCAATTCAAAAACATTTCGTATTTCAGAACAATTTCGAATTTCGAACATGGTTCTTGCATCTATCGGACTTTTATATCAGTCATTGCATCATCTTATTTGTCCTATCAGGGCATTGTCAAATACGCAAAAAGTAGACTTAATTGAAGCATACTTCCTCAACCGACGGACGAAACCCAACTAATGCGTTGAAGTGGTATCAGGAACGCTACCCAGACCGCGATTGAGGAAGTATGCTTCAATTAAGTCTACTTTTTGCGTATTTGACAATGCCATGATAGGACAAATAAGATGATGCAATGACTGATATAAAAGTCCGACAGATGCAAGAACCATGTTCAAAATTCAAAATTGTTCTGAAATACGAAATGTTTTTGAATTGCTCATGAGAGCATGGAGTTCCTAAACTTCTTAATCGCTACAGTATTAATACTTCTTTAATGTGCAATTAGAATTTAATAAAATGTTTATTGGAGGAATTTTGCTTTGTCCTGTTGTTTGAGAATACAGTTTATCAAATTTGACTAACCTCCGCTTGCAGATTTTTTTCATTCGATACAATAAAATGATCCTTACAAAGGACTGCATCGATCGGCATAAAAAAAAAATACCAACTTGTTTTATTTTAAGGCGCTACTCACGCTTGACCAAAAAAAATTTAATGCCAAAATGTTTTTCTTCGAAAACGAGCTGATGTTTTAAAAGAAACTGCACCTGTATCTCCTCTGGTTATGGATGCTGCCGTACTGTCCCAGTTAAAAAAACACTGTATAATAAGAATAGAAAAGATATCGAAGCCACTCTTGTTCGAGCCAGTGCTTCGGCCATAAATCTCTAAACATTTATATTTTATTGATTAATATGTTTTATTTATCTCATTATTGTAGGCTATTTTTTTGTTTTGCCTATGTAAGTAAATATTTCCCTTCAGCTATAGCCTACACAGAACTGCGCTAGAGTTATCATGCTGTGTACACATGCTTTGGGATACAATCTAGGTCAAGGGTCGATTACTATATTTTGTATCTGATTGGTTGTATTCTGTTTTGTGTGCCTTAAGAATAAAATAATTATTAGATAGCTAGATCAACCTGATAGTGTCTGGAGCAGGATTTTAGATATACTAGGCCTGCACGTCAAAAACACGCATCTTCTTTGCCTAGATCCACAGGAAAACATAAATAAGTACTGACAATGAAAAGTATAATTAAATAATGGGTATGTATTTTATAAAATATAGCATTCCACAATAACAAGTCATTTAATTTATATTTATAGAAGGTAACAGGAAAATTAGGTTAATTTACTTATTGCAAAAACAATACCCTCATCCGTGCCGGAAAAATCGCGACCAAAGAGTAAAAATATACAGTTGGTCCATTAAATAATGACATGATTAATTTGACATAGAATAATGCTAAATGTTTGACAGAAATAGTGTAATGTGTAAATAATAATGTTTTATAGAATAGAATCATTTAAGTAATTCAGACAGCGTCCATAGGATATACAAGACATAAAAGTATTACTTAGAAATATAAATTAAAAACAAAAATTACGCACATGTCAGATAAAAAAATATACAAATACAATAAAATAATAGGTAACAATTCAGTAAAATTTAAAATTCAAAGGTAAAAAGTTATAACAAAAAAAAATGGAATGGAAAATTTAAAATACCTAAAATAAAATTCCTGAAAAAAGCAGAGGGAATAAATAAATTAAATATAAGTAAATAAATAAATTAAATTAATTACCTACGTGTTTTGAATTGCCAGTAATTATCCCCACCCAATGCCTCTGAATAGGACAATTAAAACGACAAGCAATCATCTTCAGAATACTGTTGGGACTACCGCGCAATCTGTGAAAAAGAGACGCGATACTTTTACGCATGATCGCGTAAAAAACCGTCGACGTGCGCGTTCGCGAACATAAATGTGAACAAAAATATGAAAGCTTTGCAAGCTTATTGCACGCCCCTGAGCAGAGTATAGTGAAACCAATTTAAATTATGTCATTTTTCTGTAAAATGTGTATTCTCTGGCAATTAATGATTATTATTATCACACTAATATTATACCTAGTCAGGTCATAAGTATTGTCACACAGTAAAAACTTTTCTTTTAGAATGCTGGCCACAAAAAAGTTTATAGAATTCGAATTTCGAATTGTTCATGAAAATAAAAATGTATACTTTTTAGAATTTTACTCATTTTTAATTATGGAGTGGACGCTTAAAGAAGAACGTGTTGCAGTTATTGCGTTGCATCGTTGCGGTTATGCGCCAATTCAAATTTTTAACATACTGAAAATTTGAATATAACCAAAAGATTCGTTTATCGCACCATCAAACGATACAATGAAGACTCTAGTGTAGATGACAGATCAAGAAGTGGTCGCCCTCGGTCTGTTAGGACTCCAGCAGTGATAAAAGCTGTGAAGGCGCGAGTTCAAAGAAATCCCAAACGTAAGCAGAAACTGTTGGCCCTTCAGATGGGGTTAAGCAGAACCACGGTGAAAAGGGTGTTAAATGAAGACTTAGGGCTTCGGGCATATCGAAGAAAAACAGGACATCGTTTGAATGCTCTTCTAATGGACCTGAGACTGAAGAGATGCCGCGCTTTGTTGAAACGGTACGCGGGAAAAAAATATCGGGAAATTATTTTTTCGTATGAAAAAATGTTTACCGTAGAAGAGAGCTACAACAAACAAAATGATAAGGTGTACGCACACAGTAGTGAAGAAGCGAGCAACCGTATTCCGCGTGTCCAACGAGGACATTTTCCATCCTCGCTCATGGTATGATTGGGAGTTTCTTATTGGGGCTTAACAGAGGTACATTTTTGTGAGAAAGGTGTAAAAACGAATGCAGTTGTGTATCAAAATACAGTCCTGACGAACCTTGTGGAACCTGTTTCTCATACCATGTTCAATAACAGGCACTGGGTATTCCAACAAGATTCGGCGCCAGCTCATAGAGCGAAGAGCACACAAGACTGGCTGGCGGCGCGTGAAATCGACTTCATCCGGCACGAAGACTGGCCCTCCTCCAGTCCAGATTTGAATCCGTTAGATTACAAGATATGGCAACACTTGGAGGGAAAGGCGTGCTCAAAGTCTCATCCCAATTTGGAGTCACTCAAGACATCCTTGATTAAGGCAGCCGCCGATATTGACATGGACCTCGTTTGTGCTGCGATAGACGATTGGCCGCGCAAATTGAAAGCCTGTATTCAAAATCACGGAGGTCATTTTGAATAAACTTTAGTGTCATAAGAATCTATGTATTGTTAAGTTCATTTTGGTATATAAATGGTTACATAATGAATAAACTTGTTTCAATTATTTTATATTAAACATGTGACAGAATTTATGACCTGACTAGGTAAATGCGAAGGTATGGGTGGTTGTTTGTTACCCAATCACGTCGTAACGGCTTGGTGATGTGCCAAGCGGTGGATGAATCTTGGTATGTTAACTGTTTTAGATTATAACGTGGATTAATGCATAGGCTACTTTTTGATGACAAACAACGCGTGCCTAGCCGCTGGCGGAAGCTAGTTATAAAGTGTAACTTATTTAAGATGTTTGTTATAGTCTACCGATTATCAACATCAGAAGAAATAGCAGCTAATTATGACTCTAGAGTTAGTTCATTTTTAAAATAAATAATTATTGTTGGACATTTCACACAGTGCTATCTAGCCCCAAACTAAGCAAAGCGTGTATTATATACTATATGAGGCGTATAGAATGAAAGGCAGCTAAGTCCGTATTGTGTCTAATTTCACTTGAGAATGGATTTTAATTTATTCAATAACTATTTAAACCACCATTAGGGACGTCGGTGTGCTTTGGTCATAGTTTTATATTCCTACAGTAAGTTTTTACGAGATTTTCTCTTTTATTTATGGCAAAAATACGGTGAAATAGGCATTTTTTTGTTTTGTTAAAAATTAGCGGAAGTGGACATAGCTGCCTTTGATTATATACGCCTCATATAATACTTGATATAATACTTGTATACTTTTTTAAAATATTACTGGATATTTCACACAGCGCTATCTAGCCCCAAACTAAGCAGAGTTTGTAGGATAACTGATAGAATACTTATTTTTTAAATATTGCTGGACATTTCACACAGCGCTATCTAGCCCCAAACTAAGCAGAGCTTGCGGGATAACTGATAGAATATTTATGTACTTATTTTTTTTTTGTAAATACATACATATAAAATGTAGACAAACATCCAGACCCCATTATTATTGTAAACTTGTAAACGAAATTTAAGAAATACCAACTAAACTTTACATTACTTTTAGGTCGCAGTAGTTTTGGTTTCGTTAAACAGTCGGGGAAAAAGGACTATCGAATTGCAATAACAGCTTATAGTTAGCTGCACAGGGAAGCATCAAATCAAAGTATTAAACATAAATAACAAACTCGTCCTGTCATGCATTTCACAATGACTCAAAACTTTGACGTTTGTATAATCTGTGACAGTATTGCAGTAACTGTGACTTGTTCTACCGTTTGTTCGCTCAACTGTGTCGGAGGGGAACCACAATGCTCCGAAAATAGTGTGTTCCGAGTTCGAGGGGTATACCCAACAGTTCGCATCAAGACTCCTTTGAGCGAGGACTTAATTCTTTAAAAAGTTTTATAAAGAACTTATGTGGTTTGTGTTGTTTATGTGATGTTGTGTGGGACGAACGGGGCAGTAGCAGCGATGGATCGAGCTTACATGTCGTTGCGCGCGCGCAAGCCAAATGCAAAAACGGTTTGTTTTGTTTAGATTATTTTAATTGCTGTTCCTTTGTCAACTCTGCTGAAGATCTGTTTATAGACAAAAGGATGACTGCTACCTTCAGTAATGCATGGGAAGATGATCAGTAAAAAAAGTGACCATTAAATCTAAGTAGTGAATTCTTTGTGAGGTATTTCAATTTCCGTTAGGCCCAATATAATGAACCATTTAAATCTATGGAGGTATCAGCAGTGGATGTCCCGTGGCTGATATGATGATGACAACATGATCATGAAAACGAGTATTTTGATGACAGTTTATTAGGTACACACGGCTACACATCAAGTTATAAAATTCCAGATAAGCTGACCTCTCATTCTACGAAAAGCCTATACAATGCGAGGTCAGCTTATACTGGAAATATATAGCTTGATGTGTAGCCGTGTCTACAATCGGAGCGACTTAGGGATGACTCAATAAATATGCAAATGCAATGAATGGGCTTGGCATGTAAATGTTGTTTCTATACTAGGAGCTGCCCGGCATTATGATGTATAGTTTTATATTGATAATGATAACATATTGAATGTTCACATCTTCCCTAATGTTTCTGAGTAATATTTTTTTTATTATTATTTCTCAATAACTCAAAAGTAGAGACTGTCGCCGCAGGAGGAACGGCCAGGCAAGAGTACCCTAAAGGCTATAAACCGACAAGCATGTATCAAAAATCAAAAGTTGGCCAGGATCATATCAAGTGGGAATCCGTGGTTTCTGCCTACACATTCGAGGAATAGGCGTGACAGTATGTGCCTATCGAACACGTCTTTCTATGTGTCTATTCAGCCCGGTGCCCACTGCTGGGTGCCACAATTACGCCACTCTCTCCGGTCCAAGCGTGGTCATCAGTGGATAAGGATAGCGTATATCCTTATCCACTGATGACCACGCTTACAATGTCGTCCGACCATCGGGCTGGTGGTCTCCCTCTTGGTCGATGCGCGACCCTTGTCCACCATTCCATCACCCGTCGGCATCGTCCCTTCTAGCTAAATGTCCTGCCCATCTTCACTTGAAACTTGCAAATCGCTTTCCACGTTGTGTATGTGATCGAGGAGGCAGATACCGAGGATTTTAGGAGGAGCTTTTTTGTAAGTTTCATTTACATGTATCGAAGTTTAAATTAAATAGCCCTTTCGGCCGCGTACGAAATCAGTCTTCTTCTTCTTAGAGTGTCAAGAGTTCTACGTAACCAGTTACGTACGGTAGAAGCAAAATTCATCTTTATACGATACTAGTTACTAATCCATAGTGGTAGCATCGGGTTTTTGATGTTCAAAATACTGACCTATATATATAAAAATAGGTATAAAATATAAGTAGTGGCTTGGGTTTTCCTCACATTGTAATTATTTTGGAAAAATGATTAATAGTTGCAAACAAGTAGGTATTATCCTGCAGTTTAAAAATAAATACTTAACAATAGAAACTTTTTAAATTTTCGCGAACTATACTCATGTTTTTAAGACAAAACGGGTCTATTCGCGCAAAGATTTATATCAAAATTATAATTTTGACTAACCTCGACGTTTCGGCCAAGTTACATCGGCCGTGGTCACGAGAGACTCAAAAAAATCTCTAAATCTGTGCGCGAAAAGACCCGTTTTGTCTTAAAAACATAAATACTTATCAAGTTTGACCTCTCCCAATATTTTACCTATTTACCTGATCTGAATAATCATGGCAACTGTTATTTCATGAATATTAATGTTGCAATGTTGACTCAAAGCTGATCAATTGTTGGGATTGGTCATAGACCTACCTGTCATGTCTGCCTGTTTTCCGGAGGGGAGTGAATTTTCATCATTATCAAGATCCATTGATCTTCATGTAAACGATCTCTATCCGCTACTAAATTATCTAAGGACGACCTCCGTGGGCGAATAGCCGGCTGAGACGCAGGAGGTAGCGGGTTCGATTCCCGCCGCGGAACAAATGTTTGCATGATCTACAGATATTTGTTCCGGGTCTAGTTGTTTCTCTATATATTATAAGTATGTATTTACAAAAAAAAGTATGTAAGTATTATATCAGTTATCTGGTTCCCATAATACAAGCTCTGCTTAGTTTGGGGCTAGATAGCGCTGTGTGAAATGTCCAGAAATATTTATTTATTTATCTAAAGATTGGCAGTCACACTATAAATAGTAGCACAAATATAAGTTGAAAATACTAATTTAATACTCAAAATTTAGGTCCTTAATTAAAAGAAAAATTTGTGACTTGAATGTTGCTTTACTTAGCTAAACAGATAGTTTTACTTCATATTAAATAAAAGGTTATCTGGCAGGAATTACTACATTTGACAATAATAAGCCAATTGTATAACAAACATTTGCGAAGCTTTAATATAATTTGTTACGTTTTATAATGCACGTATTACGTAGCGTACGTACACTAAAGTATTTTCTGTCTATGTATTATAATGGTAATATAATTCATTTGAATCTCATCTGTACTCCAATGTGGAACAAGGATAAACTTGGTTACGAATCCGGAACGGATATCTAAATGACATCCGAATACGATTTATGACTTCCAATCGGATTTTAATCGTTTATTTGTATTTTTAGGCGAGTGAAGAGTAAAAATAACCCGAATTGCGCATTCGTTTACAAGTCAAAAGTTCTTTCATCATCATCATCATCATCATATCAGCCGTAGGACGTCCACTGCTGGACAAAGGCCTCCCTCATTGATCTCCAGGAACTGCGGTTGGAAGCGGCCTGCATCCAACGCCGACCTGCGGTTCTTACCAAGTCGTCTGCCCATCTTGTGGGTGGACGTCCTACGCTGCGCTTGCCGGTCCGTGGCCTCCACTCGAGAACCTTTCGGCCTCATCGGCCATCTGTTCTGCGCGCTATATGGCCTGCCCATTGCCACTTCAACTTGCTAATCCGTCGGGCTATGTCGATGACTTGAGTTCTCCTACGTATCTCCTCATTTCTGATTCGATCCCGTAGAGAAACACCGAGCATAGCCCTCTCCATAGCTCGTTGAGCGACTCTGAGCTTATTCATAAGGCCAATAGTGAAGGACCACGTCTCGGTTCCATATGTCATCACTGGTAACACACACTGATTGAAGACTTTCGTCTTAAGGCACTGAGGTATGTTGGACGAAAAGTTCTTTATTGCAATTTAATCAAACTGTGCGAACGTAATACGAAAGCATGCAAAACTAAACGATGTTCTTAGTCAGCTGAAATTCCACAATGTCTGAAGACTCGCCTTTATAAACAGTGTGTACCCACCATGAGTTATGGTGGGCACACACTATTTATATAGGTTTCTGTACTCAAGCCTCCTACGACTCACTCGCAGGAGACTTGTGTACAGAATGAGGGTAGCACAGTGAGCCATGGAACGTAAGTTTCATAATAAGCATAAAGAAACCGACAGCAGGTCGGACTTTAGACCAAGCGAAGAGAGGCCGGGTACCAGTTAATTTCTGTACCTTTAAAAATAATAAGTTTTTTTAAGATAAATGTATGTATATTTCATAAATAATACATTTCATATATGTATATCGTATATTTCAGACAACGTGAATACACAAAAAATATCAATACAACGGCCCATAACTATAAATTCCTTACAGACTAACAAACATAGTAAAATATTAAACGTTACAACACTAATAGGGTTTCTGTGCGTTGGCGCCTCCTATAGCGTCGAAACAATTTCTGCAGGCCAGAAGTGAGATGAGACGGGCTACACATGGTGATGATTATAAATGTCTAAGCAGATTTCAGCTGCGTCAACCGTGTTCATCAGTACATGCATATTTGACTCATCTCTGGTACTGATTTCATCTCATGTGATGTTGATAAGCGTACAAGATGCATATTTTTAGCTTAAATCGCGATAACATAGCCAAACACTGCAGCAGGTACCAGGCTGTAAGGTGTACATTTAACACCTTACGGGTACATTTAAAAGAGACTGATAACTTAAATAAATTTAAATTAGAATTGAGAAAACTTTTGCTGGATCCGATGCTTCTACGCAATCGATGACTTTGTTAATAATACTATTTAATGGCTGGCTGTAAGATCACTTTGACATTTATGGAAGTTTTAATTAATTATTATTTTTGACATTTTAGACATTATTTATATTTGGACATTTTTTTTAAATTTATTGTATTTTGGTAGCTATTTGGTATTGTGGAAGTGGTTGAAATAATATTTGTTTTATTCTTATATTTTGTTGTTAGTTGTAAGCAAATAGCAGTTCAAACACGATTTTAGAAAATGTTTATGAACAAATGAATTATGAATGACAAACAGTCCAATTAGGTAGGTCCAACTTCGTGAAAGAGGTCAATCATCGAATCCAACTCGGATGGGCAGCGTTTAGGAAACTTCGCAACGTCTTTTCGTCCAACATACCTCAGTGCCTTAAGACGAAAGTCTTCAATCAGTGTGTGTTACCAGTGATGACATATGGAACCGAGACGTGGTCCTTCACTATTGGCCTTATGAATAAGCTCAGAGTCGCTCAACGAGCTATGGAGAGGGCTATGCTCGGGGTTTCTCTACGGGATCGAATCAGAAATGAGGAGATACGTAGGAGAACTCAAGTCACCGACATAGCCCGACGGATTAGCACTTTGAAGTGGCAATGGGCAGGCCATATAGCGCGCAGAACAGATGGCCGATGGGGCCGGAAGGTTCTCGAGTGGAGGCCACGGACCGGCAAGCGCAGCGTAGGACGTCCACCCACAAGATGGACAGACGACTTGGTAAGAACCGCAGGTCGGCGTTGGATGCAGGCCGCTTCCAACCGCAGTTCCTGGAGATCAATGAGGGAGGCCTTTGTCCAGTAGTGGACGTCCTATGGCTGATATGATGATGATGAATTATGAATCTGCCCAAAAGATCGTTTCTTGCCAAAATCTGGCTTCGTTATCAGACCATGACAGTGGAATTTTTATTGTAATTTGTTTCATCATCAATCACTTCACATGCACACGACACACATATATTATATTTATAAGAAGTACCTAGTTTGTTTGGTTTAGAAGTAATACAAACTTTCTTATCGGGCACGCTGGCTGTTTGTTAAATTTTTTAATAAATAGTTTGTTAGGTAAGTTCAAAACTTAATTTTGGTAACCTATTTCGTTCCACTGGTGGGTAAATAATAATAATAATAATCTTTATTTCAGACTCATGAGGTCCATACACATTTACTACAAACAATACGATATAATACACATAATTCACAATAAATCACCTTAAGTAGTGGCAATGCCCACCCAACGTCTGTACATCTTAGAATGTATAAGCCTTTCTGCCAGACTTCTAATGATAGCGTTATTACAAGTGTCAACTGTGGAAATGAAAGATGCTATCCTCCTACGCTGAATAGCGTTGAAAGTATCAACACGTGCTTCGTTAAACATTTGGGAGGCAGTACAGTAGCGCTTTAAGCCCATCAGTTGACGAAAAATGTTATTATAAGCTACCCTTATACTGTCATGGGACTTTTTAGTAAAGTTCTCCATCTTGCGCGATGTTCCTCCACTCCTCAAACAAAGGAATTGAGATTGTCTCGCCAACTCTGTCTTGGCCGATGCTGAGTTCCATCATGCATGTAGTGGTCAGGATGACTTTCTACTGACGTATCTCACAATCCTATATAAGCCTACTGATATTCGTTTGTTTTGTATAAGGTAAATAATAGATTTGCCTTTCCATAGCATTGTATCGACGTTTCAAAGCCCTCAAAGCTGTATTCTATACGTTTACTTGGTATACCTGTGAAATACAAAATCTTTTTATTGCGTTATGTGGGTAGGTACAAAGTTTTTAGTATTACATAGTATAAATGCAGCAATATTCAGCTTTTTACGCAAGCAATGTCAAGTTTATTTAGTAGACGTACCTTTTTAATTGTAATAACAATGTCAAAATTTTACTTAGAAAACTTTCGTGATTGATTTCAATCATTATTATAAATACGGGATTTATCACGTACCGTCTTATCGGTGTTTCGACCGACAATGTTTCGGTTCAATTCGTGAACCTTCATCAGGGTGAGTGCGATCCGTCCGCTCCGAATTCTCGCCTCGCACGAAGGTTCAGATGAAGGTTCACGAATTGAACCGAAACATTGTCGGTCGAAACACCGATAAGACGGTACGTGATAAATCCCGTATTTATAATAATGAATGTCAAAACTATTTGTTTTATATTTATTTTATAAGGTACATATTACAAGCAATAAAAATATAACTTAACTAAAATAACAATTTTATCTGGCTTGAAACGTAACTTGTGTGCGCACTGAAAAACAGAAATATACTCATCGACGAAACGAAAGGAAAAGCATGTTTAAGAACATAACTACTACTAAATAATTAAAATGAATAGACACATAACTGAGAATCAGAAGAAAAAACTAATAATAAAATAATTAAAAGAGAGAGTTAGAACAAGATTCTTATCATCTGTTTATTCCTTAGTAGCTTTTTATACATATAAGCAATTATTTTCAGTTTTGCCTTGAATACGTTCAGACCGAAAGCATCTAATGCAGTTATATATACACAGATTTCCTGTATCTTAGGTATTAGAATCTAGGAGTACTTATTCACCATATCCAGTCAGACCCATTACGTTAAGTGTGTAGAAGCCATCATACACCACTTTTCCGGTAACAAACCTGACCAGTAGCGAACTTTTTACCGTTGCACGTTGTTGCGTTATATAACAACAATATACCCTATATTGTAGGGTATTTTTAACACTTGGACGGATTCTTGTATCCCACGGTCTTATCCGTTTCCGTTGTTACTTTGTCAAGGTCTTCAAACTGTCAAGGGTTTTCATCATTTTCTATAGCCGGGGGTCGGTTTTGGTTATCCGCTGTGTTCTTAGACGTTTTATGAAAACGCTTCCGCCTGTTTGGATCTGTAGATCGTGCAAACTTTCACGCCTGAAGTTTGCACGATCTACACATATTTTGTTCTGGGTCTGGATGGAATTTGATCGTGCGAAGCGAGATCTCCAAATCAACTTGGGCAAATCGGCGTTGTATGTATGTATGTTTGTTTGTCCGAAGATAACTTTCGAAGCGTTTAGGTATCCGATCATCGTGAAATTTGGTAGGTAGGTAATGAGAGCACAATTATTTTCTTGTGACTAAATGAGCTAAAAATGTGGGGGGGTTGTTGAGATATTGAATTTGAAGAGGGGTAAAACAAACAAAATGGGACTATCTGGTGAAGTGGCACGTCTAATAAAAGGTTTTCGTGAGTACATTTCGACCCCGTTTTTATCTATAACTGCAATTTCTACCCCAAAAAAGTATAACCAAATAACATGAACTCCCGTTACCTGTAATTTGAATGACAATGAAAATGTAGATCATTAAAATTGGTCCAGCCGTTTTTGAATTATAAATGGTGTAACTAACCCTACTTTGTTTTATATATAGTTTGACATAGTTAATTCGAAGCCATAGGCTTCCGAACTAGTTAAAAAAAATGTGTTTCAAGTGCCAGTGGCTTCTCCCATCATATGTTGAATTAGGTCTACCAAAGTTAAATTGATTAAGTCTGAGCAACAATTAAAAAAATAATATAATAAAAAAGGTACACCACCCTTAACCTCTTAACCTTAGGGTTTAACCCTTTTTACCACAAAAAAAATCCCTACCAATCTTTGTAAGAGATTTCTTAAACACGAGCTAACCCTTCGTGCGCGAGTCCGACTCGCACTTGGCCGTTTTTTTATTTTATCTATATTTATAAAGTATTTTTTTGTTTTTATACATTTTGTTTATCGGTTTGCCCATTTGCGAGGAAAGGGCTCCTCCAACCGCTTCTAATTCCCTGTTTGTTGGGTCAATCGGGTCCATATCGCACCCACTAATCCCACTATGTCGTCGCGCCATCTTCGCCTCGGTCCGCCTCGGGGCCGGGTTGTACCTCGAGGGCACCAATGCAGTAGTTTTTCACTCGCACTTCCATCGGTAGTTCGTGGCAGATGGCCAGCCCATCACCACTTGAGTTTGCCCGCAAGTTCTGCTGCATCAACTACTTGGGTTTTCCTTCTGATCTCGCTATTTCTAATTCGATCTCTTAGTAAAGTTGAAGCAGCATGCTTCTTTCTGCCGCTCTTTGGAAGACTTTGATTTTATGGATTGCTTCCTTGGTCAGTGCCCAGCTTTTGGCATCCGTAGAGTAGTGTTGGGGGTATTATATGTAGTGTACATGACTTTCTTTTTGAATCTGATGGGAATATTCGACTTGAAAATTTCTTTGAGAGACCAGTATCTGTTACAGGCTTTCTTAATCCGACGTTCTACCTCCCTCGATGTTTGCTCTACAAATTAAATATTCTGCCCCAAATATAAGTATACAAGTATAATATAAGTATACATTCATATAGAGCCTTATAAATAAATAAATGAAATAAATAAAAAAGCTTTTTACTTCTTACATACAAATAATACAGTTTTACAATGTTTTTAGGTATTTATTTTTATAACATTAAAACCTAACTTTAACTTAAGGTATTCAATACTTAATAATTTTTTTTAATATTTTAAATACCAACCACGTTACATATTCATATTTAGTAATACTTTACTTTCATATATAGAAAGAAACACAACCAGACCCGGAGCAAATATCTGTATGTCATGCAAACATTTGTTCCGCGGCGGGAATCGAACCCACTACCTCCTGTGTTTTAGCCGGCTGTTCGCCCACTGCGCCACGGAGATCGTATTTATGTATACATATTTAATTTATAAGTATTTCTTTGATCTTTTTAGTAGTTGTTAGTACACACTATTGAAATTTATTTTTTATTCTGTAAGAACTCCACAAGAGGTGAATGCCTCCTCCAAAGATATCCATAGAGCCTTACATGTTTGTTGTCAGCTACTTCTCGAAGGTTTCGATAAACACATAATTAAGTTTTCTGATTCTAGGGGCCATTGTTTCTACGTGCACGTTCCAGTTTTTATATTTACAAAAAAAAAATTATAGATAGGCTGCACTAAAAGTATCGGGAATGGAATATTTCCACTGTCTTATTTCTATATAAGTATTATAAGCATGTATTTACAAAAAAAGGGTATATAAGCATTGTATCAGTTATCTGGTTTCCATAGTATCCTGAAGACGGTGGCTGAGTGTTGGACATCTCCGCTCTGGAAGTGCCTTGTGCGAAGGGTGATTAATGAAGGAAATAATTTTCTCATTAGTCATCCTTGTCACAGAATGGTAGCTGGTCACCTATTCACTATTTTATTCCTGTTTATTTATAAAGTTTTCTGTGTGGTTTAGTTTTAGATATGGGCTATATTTATGTTACTTGAAATTAAATATTTTTATACTTATTTAGCTTAGTTTAGAGCTACATAGTGCTGTGTGAAATGTCCAGCAATAAAAATAAAACAGCGCGTCGTCTTGTCTTAATCCATTAAATGTATAGTTAGTAGGTGTTCGTATATTCATCATCATTATTTTCAGCACGTGTCGACCCACTGCTGGGCATAAGCCTCTCTTAGTTTTTGCCATTCTTCCCGATCCTGTGCCAGTCTGAACCACGTGCGACCCACGGTCTTATGGATGTCGTCGATCCATCTCGCTGGTGGACGTTCCCTATTTCGATGCCCAGTTCTCGGCCTCCACTCTGTTAGGGCCTTAGTCCACCTGTCGTCACTACGTCTGGCCAAGTGTCCTGCCCAACTCTACTTGAACCCCAATATTCGCTTGCTGACGTCTTGTACTTTAGTCTGCTTGCGAATTTCAGTATTGGGAACTCGATCTAAGAGTGTGATGCCGAGCATGGCGCGCTCCATGGCTCTCTGTGCTACACTTATTTTGTACACAGCCTCCTTCGTGAGCCTCCATGTCTCGGCACCATGAGTCATAGTTGGCAGAACACATTGGTTATAGAGGCGTGTTTTAAGACATTGTGGAGTACGAGTGGATTTTAATATGTCAGCTAGTTTGCCGAAAGCTGCCCATCCAAGTTGAACACGCCTGATGACTTCCCCTGATATACTGTCCGTATATTATTTAAAAAATAATCAAAATATTATTTTTAAGATCCTTTGTTCCACCGCTCTGTCATCTTTTCTGATTTCGTTTAAACTAAATGTTGGAGGAGACCCGAGAAAAAATGGCCATGTTGCCTTTTTAGTCTAGCTTAGTATTTATGCACGCTAGAGACTTCTTAACAATCGTATTTATCAAAGTTATTATCATTTTGAATAAGTAAATTCCGTTGAAAGCACAGCAAGGCACACAGGTGTGCTACCACCTGCCACCTGCCTCGCGTCACGGCAGGTGATCACCCCTCGTTTACCTTATAGAGCCTTAATGTGCTCTGGGGGCAATATCGCTGGAGAAAAGATAAATAAGACCTAGTATTTTTTTGCAATTCCGGCCGACTACCTCTATGGCTCGGTGAGCGAGTAGCCTGCCACCCGTTTGTACTCGTATGTTTTACAAATCTTTGTTACGGGACTGGGTGTTGCGGTGCTCATGTACTCGTAGTTCGTAGATACTCACAATACAGTGAATCCTAGCGTGGATAGTACAGAAGATATGCTTAGTACAACGAGCGATAACAGGCACGCGCGCCTACGAGGATCTCTGATCAAGTAGGTCGGACGCCAGCCACGAGTGCCGTGCTTTGGCGCAACCTGTCTGTTCCTATCTTTTTTGTGGTACTATGTGTGTAGGGTTGTCAGGTCTTAAAACTGAAAAGCCGGACCGACCAGCCAGTTTAGCCGGACATTTAGGAAAAAGCCGGGCACCCTTTATTTTTTAGTCTTAGTTTAACACAATATTTTTTAAAGTAAAACAAGGCTTTTTTTTTCATTTACCGTAAAATCTTTTTAAATTTTAATGAAACAACAATAAATAGTGGACACGCAACCAAAAAGCCTGACTGTGTCCGGCTTTATCCGGACGCCTGGAAACCATTTAAGTGTGTGACTATCGGGTATGTTTAATTTTATTAGAGTTGAACTGAGAACTAGGTCTCGCGTTATGTATATGTACATTGGTGCGTTTGAGAATCTACGAACGAATTGGTTTGCTTATGTTGTAACTGGGTTACGAAACGATAATACTTTTTTCTGATAAATTGTTCACTTGCAATCAGATCAACTTTATAATATCTGTTATTGATTTTACCTACATACAATTACCTATATTGTTTTGTCGAACTTTAGACATGAAACCTTTGTCATTATATCGTTGTTTATTCGTTAACGAAAACCTAAAATAAATCCTAAACAATCAATTAGAACATAAACCGCAATCGTGAGGGTCCAATTTACACTAAATTTAAATGCATATACTCCACTGAGACTGACTGCACGTGCAGTATCTAACTTTGGTGTGAGTGGTCATGTTCATGACTCATTCTATATTATTTAAGCGCCTTTTATTGTGACAAGCCCTCTATGCACATAAAATAACTATATTCATATTAGAATTGCTTAAGTTTCATAACATATTTTCCGTTTGAATGATTGAAATAAACCATTGATGGACGACCTCCGTGATACAGTGGGCGAATAGCCGGCTGAGTCGCAGGAGGTAGCGGGTTCAATTCCCGCCGCGGAGCAAATGTTTGCATGATCTACATATATTTGTTCCGGGTCTGGTTTTTTCTCTATATATTATAAGAATGTATTTACAAAAAAAAGTATATAAGTATTCTATCAGTTATCTGGTTCCCATAATACAAGCTCTGCTTAGTTTGGGGCTAGATAGTGCTGTGTGAAATGTCCAGAAATATTTATTTGTATTTATTTATTTATTGATCACTCGAAATTATATGAACTTTATTGGTCTTTGTTCCGCCTTCTTTTCAACTTTTAAATGTATTGTTCTCTTCAGATTTAGTAACCCTTTTGTTCCCATGTCTTCAAAGAATAAGCCATTTTTATTCACAAACATCTGAGATCTGTAATCCGATCTTATTGTATGTGCTTTGTTGGGGAACCTTATAAACTTATGGGTTTTCGAAAATTTATTTTGTTTGTCACATACTGTTCAAACTCAACTTTCAAAAATGCACAGCTGAACTAAAAAACGTAATGCAAATATTGAAGCCACTACGACTGTATCAACAATTTCTTTTATGCCGGTATATTTATCTATTCCATTATAAAGTACATAACGCTAAGGAATCACACGCTACGAAGACAAATCACGAGAAGTACACCAACAGCCCTCCAATTATGATAGGGAAATGGAAATGGAAAACCCAACTGTGGTGATCATTTTAACAGGCATAGCTAGGGTATCCAATCCCGCATGTTAATTGTGATCTCGGTATTTGCGGGATCGATGATTTACGATCCTGCGGGATCCCGCAAGTGTTAGATGAACTGCCTACTAAGTGTTGTGTATTTATTTATATGTTAAAATAAAAATCATAAGGTATGCATTTAGTACTTTTAATTATAATAATTACTTACTATTTAAAAATTAAAATATGTTAATAAATAATCTACCTAACCTAACCTAACTAAATTTTATGTAACTGTAATTTGCATGCTAATAATCGGCGAAGTCTGTGAAACCTAATTATATAGCTGTAACAACTTATACACCATGCTTCTGGCAAATAAATTTCATTTCATCAACATTCAGTTCAGTTTACTTCTATTCTATAACTGTTTATGTTATTTAAAATGTTTACGAAGGAAACATATAGTGTCTAATGTCTCGTCTGCCAGACTGCTTCGAATTTGCGACGCTAGATAGCCTGCAGCGGAGAAAGCCCTTTCAGCTTCCACGCTAGTAGGTAGATTATATGCAAATGACAAATTACTTGCCCATCGAACGCCCCGATTCAAACAGAGTTATTTCTTTTTAATGATAGAGTCGACGGAATTGATTCGGGACACTACACAACGATTTACGTCTGAAACCGAAGCCAGCGTGAGCTCGAATTGTTCTTGCAATGACAGAGACAGATCTTGCGGTTCATTGCAACTCGCTAATCCCGCAAATTCCGCGGATCCCGCACAGGTAATCGCGCTCCTTGTGGGACTGGAAAATGATGCGGGATCTCGGTATTTCGAGATCTCGGAATACCGAGGTTGGATGCCCTAGTCAAAGCAATGTCGAAAACCTCTTCTTGAAACTTACTTTATGAGTTATCGGGAGTAGAGATTATTGGACATGGCTAAGATCAAACGCCGCCAAGCAGTATTGCTGTGTTTCGGTATAAAGGGTATGGTTTCCGGTGAAATTTCAGGCACATATACCTTTACACCTGTTTGGTTTAAGATAATGGACGCAGGGTAGTGTATCGTAGGGCACGTCTCTTAAGTGCGTGGCCTACGAGGCAATACTTTGCTATAAGCGATGGTTACCACTTAACATAGATAGATAGATAGATAATTCTATATTGTTACACCAAATTACAATAACTTAACCTAGAAAACTTAGACTAATACATTGGGCGGCTTTATCGCTCAAAGCGATCTCTTCCAGGCAACCTTAACGTGAGGTGGGCCATAGGCTTGTTCTATCTCCTTTTAGTATAAACAAAAGATCGCAATAGTTAATGTTTATACTGCCATTGCTTTTTTTAATGCCGTAATTAGGAGATAGGATAGAACAGGATAAGACAGGACTTGTTTTCCGCATGTCAAGTTTAATGGGCAAAAATCGCTACATAGACCGACATAGTGGTGGCATGCTTAGACAGGAATGGCATCTGTAAGTGCTGTTTCAACAGAATCATTAATCATAAAAAGTGCAAATTTTCTGCATTAGCACTTAATCACGTAAGGGGGGACATGTAAAAAGAGAAAAATTTCCTGGATATACATTTTTAAAAACCGGCCTAGTGCGAGTTGGACTCGCGCACGAAGGGCTCAATACTATTATCTATAAAAACGGCAAAAAATCACGTTTGTTGTATGGGAGCCCCCCTTAAATATTAATTTTATTTTAATTTAATTATTTATTTTTAAAGTGAATAATATAACTCAATATTCTGCAAATACTTCAAGCGTTTACCTGTTACCGTTATCAATATCGAGCAAAAAAATCACGTTTGTTGTATGGGAACCCCCTTAAATATTTATTTTATTCTGTTTTTAGTTTTTGTTGTTATAGCGGCAACAGAAATACATCATCTGTGAAAATTTCTACTGTCTAACTATTACGGTTCGTGAGATACAGCCTGGTGACAGACGGGCATACAGACAGACAGCGGAGCCTTAGTAATAGGGTGCCGTTTTACCCTTTGGGTACGAAACCCTAAAAACAACCCCTCATCTATACTCGAGGTATATGCTATTCCGAGTGTTTGTGTACACACGGCTACACATCAAGCTATAAGTTCCAGTATAAGCTGACCTGGCATTGTGAAGGCTTTTCGTAGAATGAGAGGTCAGCTTATAGTGGAAATGTATAGCTTGATGTGTAGCCGTGTGTACCATACGTTACTCAAGACCGGTCAAGTACGAATAGGATTTGCGCATCGAGGGTATTTTAAAGTAATTAATTATGCCATCTTGTTATGTGACCGGTAAACCAAGAAAACTTTTCAGACAGATATCTAAAGAACTGCTCTAGATAAAGACTATAATCAAACAGATAAAACTGCCCTAGATCTATCAATCTATATTAATTTCAGATTTTTCACTTCGCAAACTTCGGAGATAAGTGGGAACGATATTTTACGAATTATTTCATCATAACTCCAAAACTGTACAAAAAAAATGGTTATGGAATGTGAAATCAATCTCTTACATATGATACCCCACCTAGTAGCCCTATTTTGAAATTTTGATCCCTACCATTTTGACTCTTTTGGCCATCAAAATCAAAATATATTCGTGTGTGACAGACGTACGGACAGTGGACGGGCGGACGGACATAGTCGCATCATAAGGGTTACTTATTATCATTTTGGACCGAAACTCAAAAAACCGAGTGTGCTTTAGACCACACGACTGAAGTAAAACTTCTTTTTAAAATATTAATTTATAAAATTGTTCAATTACAAAATTGTCCACACGTCTGTAGTTCGATCAGTCTAACAGGACAGACGCAACTCGCACTTGCACATTAACGTTTAAAAATATAAGAAACATAACTCTCTCTCTTTCTATCTTCACTAACTTATATCTCCCTCTCTACTTCCGTTCGCACTTTTCGTAATGCATTCACCAGCTTACTCCTCAAGTCAAGCGTGCGTAAAAAGTTTTACTTCTAAGAGGTTCATTTTTATCCTAGACCCAAAAAATGAATTGCCTATTTAATCAATACTAAACAAATCTTGGGAAAGTTGTTGTCCTGATTCGTGGCGACGAATTGTTATTCATCATGCCTATCCGGGTATTAGCAACATTAGCATGCTGCCTTCGTACCTTTGCGTCGTGACGCACGTCAACTATCCACGTGGAGACAATATGATCGTTACAGAAATTGGAGATGCCAAATGATTGATGTTTGAGTTACTGTTGCAGAATACCAAGCGAAAGATAATTGGAAGTAGGTATATGATATTAGCTGACACGATCGCGGTTTCTCACGTTTTTTCAATAAAAACATCACCTTTCATTTGCGCAACCGGCTAAAAAGTAGCCTACGTCCCAATACCGGTCATAATCTATCTATGTACCAAATTTTATCAAAATCGAATATGATCTCATCCCGTCGTCGTGATTTTACCCAGCGCACTTCTCGACAACGTAATAAAGCTCATCCACATATCATCGACAATTGGGTATCGCGCACCACACGCTTCACGCGATCTTTTCCACCCCATACGTCTTGCAAGATGTGGAATGAGTTACCATCTGAGGTTTTCCCATTAGGCTACGACATGGCACGCTTCAAGAGAAATGTAAAGAGGTTTCTACAGTGTAGAGAACGCATCGACAATACCCCGGGTGTTGCCGGTGTCAATAGGCGACGGTGACCGCTTACCATCAGGTGGGCCGTAAGCCTGTTTCCCCACAAATAACATTAAAAAAAATCGGTCCAGCCATTTAGTCTTGAAAACATAACAAACAGACAGACAGAGAGACAGAATTACTTTAGAATTTATAATATTGATATGGATGCTATGTATTTTAAAAGTTTACATTGTATAGAGTTTCTTTAGGAGGTCCACTTTTCTACGCAATTAAAACCGTTTAATAAATTGTTATAAAATGACCCTTTGTAAAGCGATGTGAAAATAACTTATAATTGTTCTTCGTACAGATTTATCGATATTACAGTTTTTCAGTCCAACGTGACGGTAATTTGTCATTATCTCGTTGTTTTCATCCTTGTGGGAAACTGTTGGATTATAGTGTTTCGAAGACGTCTGATGAGACAGTTCTTGCTATTGCTGGTTATTGCGTGAGTAGGCGTGGCTGTATTTAATCTAGGTAGTTACCTGTTTGAAGGGACTTCTCTGAAAATGAACCTCCCTGGACTGAACTCTTCTCACTACGGATTCTGTGGTATAGGGGGTTTAAACTTCCTCCTTCTAACGGCATTCCAACCGATCCTGTGCAATTCGCATCCAGGTTTTCTCTATACAGCCGCTATGTTGTCCATCCGTCAGGCAGTGCCTTAAGTTTCATAATATGGTTAGTGGTTTAATTAGTTCTATTAATTACCTCTTTGTGTGGACTCTCTTAAGATTCTTACCTTTTATTCCTTTTCAGGTTTCGAAAATTGTTTTTTTGTAAAGGAAATTATGCTGTATGATCGATAGGCCCCTTTTTGTCTCGTTTCTACCCTTCGGCTGATACGTTATCAATACTACCTTGTCATTAGTAGACTCCGTTTATCTTATGTACATCGTATGACCGCATCTCGAACAATTTGTCCCCATTAATAATTGCAAAGTTATTTATCAATTGCCTGTCATTGAGAGTCCGCCTATTTATAGATTGCATTGTCTCTTCAAGTGTAGAACTTCTCTTAACTTTTAATCTGTGCTGTTTGCGTCATTGATATTTGCTGAGTTCGGAGTTACCATGGTTAGGACGTAATGGATGACGCGTGCACTTTTTGTATTCATTTCTAAGAATATTCTTAAATCCGGTTGCGTCTGCGTAATCAATATTATACTTGGCATATAAAATATCATGATATAACAAATTGTTGGACGCAACATCTACGTCAAAGTGTTACAACTTAATATAATCATTGATGAAAACTAAAACTACCTCACTGATGTGATTATCTGAATCATAGGTGCTAGATTTCCCTCTTCAACTGAATTTGCGAATTCGCCTAATGTTAAGTACTCCACGTACTTCACAATTAGCAAACTTATTCAGTCACATTCCGGGAATTAAATCCGACGCAAGTCAGACTTAAAAGGTCCTGTGACTAACTGCATACCATTACTAAATGGTCACCTGGCTACTGCTAAGGTTTCGTCAACCTTCCATTATCTATTTGGGAACAAACGACTCACTCCAGGGGTAATAAACAATGGTACATCTATGTAAGGCCAACGCCGCAAATTGGCCTATGTTTATTTGTCTATTGGTGATCAATCAGATACAAAGCAGTTGACGTCAGTAAGACAATGCCTCGTTACTGTCGGATATGGGAGCCTTCAGGACGTCTGATAGTGGTCACGTAGGCCTTCTAGATATGATAATACTTCTTGTTTCTATCATAATTGGAGACTCGGTTCCTATTGTTAAATTTGAAAGATCTGTACTTCTCTTTTTTAATACTCGTTCTAAGAAAAACTAAATTGTGAATACTAGGAAACGTTTGTTGATCTCTCTGAAAATATATTTTTTGATGCTCTTTTTTTCTACCAGAATATTGCATTGAGGTTTATTAATTTGTTTTTCTCTGCATGTTTCTTTCCTTCCTTCCCTTTTGGTAACAGTGAATATTGCAATGTAACTGTTTAGAAACGGTCAACCTAGAAATCTTAGAATAAAACATAATAGATTTTCAATTGTTACGGATCGATATCGAGTTAGCTGGGAATCAAAGTGTTTAAATAGTTTGTACATAATCGATACTGTCACGCAAAAATTAAGCTATCACCATTATATTTACACATACACAATCATCACTACATAGTATAAAACAAAATCGCTTCCCTATGTATGCTTAGATCTTTAAAACTACACAACGGATTTTGATGGGTTTTTTTTAATAGATAGAGTGATTCAAAAGGAAGGTTTATATGTATAATATAGTAGAGAAACACTGATAATTTAAGAGGTTTCTAATCTGATGTCGTAATTACTCTTAATACTCTTTCAAGAGTAGCCTCTAAAGAAAACATGTTTGTATTGTCTAATGACAAAAAAGCTGTGAACCTTATATATAAAGACATTCTGTAATATATTTAGTATCAGCATTGCACCCGTGCGAAGCCGGGGCGGGTCGCTAGTTATTATATCTTTTGGGAAATACAATGTATATTTGCTAGATAGATGAACGTCGAAACTTCAACGACTTATCATTTTATGTGTATCATCTTTATGTTCAGCAACAAGCTATTGGCCCTTATGCCTAAATAACATACAATTTTACGTGTATCTTTATCTTACTCAGCAACATATTTTCCTCTTACCCTTGAATAAGTAACAGATACTTCCTACGGATCTATTTTCGTAATAAATGTATCGTTTTATTTGTACGAATTATTATTGAATAACTACTAATAATTGTGCAAATAACTTCAAAAACGGATCTGTCGTCATATCGTATTTACTCGATCGTGAATCTATTTAATCTGAAAGTAGCATCACCTGGTATTAGGGTTGCCAACCTTACTTTGTAATAAATAAGTATGTTATTTTACATCTGTGTGCTTTATATTTTTGAATAGTAAAATGTACTTTATTTTGCGTAACATAAATTACTTTTTTTTAATAAAATAAATAAATATTGCTGGACATTTCACACAGCGCTATCTAGCCTCAAACTAAGCAGAGCTTGTACTATAACTGATAGAATACTTATATACATTTTTTTGTAAATACATAAGCACTTATAATATATACTTAGTCAGGTCATAAGTATTGTCACACAGTAAAAACTTTTCTTTTAGAATGCTAGCCACAAAAAAGTTTATAGAATTCGAATTTCAAATAGTTCATGAAAATAAAAAAGTATACTTTTTAAAATTTTACTCATTTTTAAATATGGAGTGGACGCTTAAGGAAGACCGTGTTGCAGTTATTGCGTTGCATCGTTGCGGTTACGCGCCAATTCAAATTTTTGACATACTGAAAAATATTAATATAACCAAAAGATTCGTTTATCGCACCATCAAACGATACAATGAAGACTAGTGTAGATGGCAGGTCAAGAAGTGGTCGCCCTCGGTCTGTTAGGACTCCAGCAGTGATAAAAGCTGTGAAGGCGCGAATTCAAAGAAATCCCAAACGTAAGCAGAAACTGTTGGCCCTTCAGATGGGGTTAAGCAGAACCACGGTGAAAAGGGTGTTAAATGAAGACTTAGGGCTTCGGGCATATCGAAGAAAAACAGGACATCGTTTGAATGCTCGTCTAATGGACTTGAGACTGAAGAGATGCCGCGCTTTGTTGAAGCGGTACGCGGGAAATAATATCGGGAAATTCTTTTTTCGGATGAAAAAAATTTTACCGTATAAGAGAGCTACAACAAACAAAATGATAAGGTGTACGCACACAGTAGTGAAGAAGCGAGCAACCGTATTCCGCGTGTCCAACGAGGTCATTTTCCATCCTCGCTCATGGTATGATTGGGATTTTCTTTTTGGGGCTTAACAGAGGTACATTTTTGTGAGAAAGGTGTAAAAACGAATGCAGTTGTGTATCAAAATACAGTCCTGACGAACCTTGTGGAACCTGTTTCTCATACCATGTTCAATAACAGGCACTGGGTATTCCAACAAGATTCGGCGCCAGCTCATAGAGCGAAGAGCACACAAGACTGGTTGGCGGCGCGTGAAATCGACTTCATCCGGCACGAAGACTGGCCCCCCTCCAGTCCAGATTTGAATCCGTTAGATTACAAGATATAGCAACACTTGGAGGAAAAGGCGTGCTCAAAGCCTCATCCCAATTTGGAGTCACTCAAGACATCCTTGATTAAGGCAGCCGCCGATATTGACATGGACCTCGTTCGTGCTGCGATAGACGACTGGCCGCGCAGATTGAAGGCCTGTATTCAAAATCACGGAGGTCATTTTGAATAAACTTTAGTGTCATAAGAATCTATGTTTTGTTTTGTCTAAGTTCATTTTGGTATATAAATGGTTACATAATGAATAAACTTTTTCAATTATTTTATATTAAACATGTGACAGAATTTATGACCTGACTAGGTAGAGAAACAACCAGATCCGGAACAAATATCTGTAGATCATGCAAAAATTTGTTACGCGGCGGGAATCGAACCCGATACCCCCTGTGTCTCAGCCGGCTAATCGCTCACTGCACTACGGAGGTCGTGTAAAGAAATTTGCTGAGACAATTTGCCTCGGTCTGTGGATTGAGAGAGCTGGTGAGGACGTGTGAAGAATACGCCACTGGTCATGGGTTAAAATATAACCCTATAAAGAGTCAGTTCATGGTCTTTGAGGTCGGTACGAAACGTCTAGAAAGTGTCCTAACCTTAAGTCTTAACGGGATTATCTTAGACAGTGTATATACATTTAAATATCTTGGGCACGTTGTCACTACAGACCTCAAAGACAATGAAGACATCGAACGGGAGCGGAGGGCGCTGTCCGTGCGTGCGAATATGATTGCTCGCAGGTTTGCGCGTAGTTCAGAGGGGGTTAAGCTGACTTTATTTCGGGCGTACTGTACCTCTCTGTACTCGTGCAGCCTGTGAGCGAAGTATACGCAGGCGGCGTACAGCGCACTCCGCGTCCAGTATAACAATGCACTCAGGGCGATGCTGGGGCTGCCCCGCTACTGCAGTGCATCAGGGATGTTCGCAGCGGCGCGGGTCGACTGCTTCCATACCGTCATGCGCAAGCGAGCCGCGTCCCTGGTGCACAGGCTGCGGGCCAGCGCCAACACCGTCTTGGCAATGATAGCCGGCAGAGTAGACTGCCCGTACACCAGACATTGCTGTCACAGGCATGCTCTCAAAAACCCTGTATAAACATTAGTTTACTTATGTTGTGTGCTTTCCTATATGAGCTACATAATTGCTTGAAATAAATGTATTTTATTTTATTTATTTATTAATCTCCTGCGCAGGGGATTTCAAGACTTTTTGTCCACAAACCCCCTTAGCGTTCACTTCGAGTGCTGGCAGGGGATTTGTGGACAAAAAGTCCCGAAATCCCCTTAATCATTTTTATACAGCTATTCTGGACTTTGCACCAACCTAGGACTTAAATGCACTGATCGCTACAGAATACCGAGCCACAAGCTGAAACACGATTGAAACTATATTAATAGAGAATATATATAATAATATATTATTATTTTTGTACAGATTAATTAACTGCGCTGTTCAGTTCAGAAGTGTACAATTTTGTTATTAAAATAGGTACTTGTTTTTCAACGCCTGAACTTTATTTTCTAGCCAGAAATATGTTTTTTCTTTTTAAAAAAGTTGGCAACCCTACCTTGTATGGAGGGTAAGCCTCTGCTATTTACGATCTTATCTATATGTATCTGTTAGAGTTGATCTTAGATATTGCTTACCTTGCAGTGGCGAAGGGTAAAAATAATCATAAGGTAAACCGATCGAAAAAAAATGTAAGTTGCACTCACATGCATTCACTTTTCAATGTTATTGTTATTGTTCTCACCGAGGATCTAACGCGTCATTTTCAATTTCAAAAAGTAAACAAACTTATACTCTGCCAAATAAAGATGTAGCAAAAATATAATCCTGCTTGAATAAATAAATACGGCGCAATTTGGCCGTATAGTACCTATAACTCCAATCCAGTCGAGTTATTTTCCCCACCTTTCTATAAAATACTGTTAACGTAATTTAATGCACGAATTTTAGTGTTCGTTATACATCGACGGTTTTCTTGAATTTTGTAAAAACAAAGATACGAAATTTTTTCAACAAGCCGGAGATATTTAGCTTTACCGCAGAGTTTTATGCAAAAACATGCCCTAACTTCATACGTTAGAGTCCGGTTTTTAATAAATTGTATATTTTTTAGTATAATTACATTCAAATTTTAAATGGCTTCTAAATACATTGCTAAGGTAAATTTTTAGGGCGTTATTATTTTCTAGAATTTTGAAGGTGACGAAACAGTCAGTAGCCCGGAGCCCTCACTGAAGGTAACTCGATAGGACTCTGCTTGTATGAACCCCTCGCCACTGTTACGTTGCACATAAAAGGACGCCACTGTGTGACGTACTCTATCCTATCTCCACTGGATTGCAAGGCCCACCTGATCTAGAATTAACAAGAAAAAACTTTCCGCTATTTATTTATCAAACAAAAAGATAACAAAAATAATTCTTATAATTCTTACAATAATTCTAATGCGAGTTTGACGGGATGCTGTCAAGTAAGTCGACATCGATTTGATAACTAACAAATATTAAGGGCGACTTGTGTAACAATGCCTAAACGTATTTAGTGACTAAACATGATTTAATAAGTGGTCAGATCATACAAATACGTCAAATTTAAACATGTTTAGTTGCTGAATACGTTTAGAGATCATAAATAAATAGATTTTTCATTAAAAAGTTACAGTGCCTAAAAAGTAAAAAAGTAGTATTTTTCAAACATTCACGATCACTGTACATAATTATAATTACTGATTAAAACTGATTTATCGCGTAAGTACCTTTTTTATTTGTTATCCCGACCTTTCGACTACGTTGCAACAGCCGTGTCCGCCCGCGACCACGGTTTTAATCAGTAATTAAGTAAAAAAGTACTCTGAAAGTTACTGTTAGTTGTACAGTTACTAGTGTTGCCCAAATGCAAGAACAAGACGAGACTTAGCCAGTCTTGGTCTTGGTCTTGCGCCAATACACCTGGTCTTGGTCTTGGTCTTGGTCTTGCGCTCCCAGTCTTGGTCTTGGTCTTGCAGCAAGAGTCTTGCAAGTCTTGCAATTACCTATTAGTCTATTACTATTTATTAAAGTTTACTTTAAATCTTAGAAAAACGTATTAGAATTGGAACATTGTGAGCTTAAATTAACATAGCCATAGTAAAGATCAAGCAGATTAATAAATAACTGAAGATTTGATAAGAAATTCGAAAAATCAACTGACCTATATGTCGTTTTCCATGGAAGTAACTGTTTCTTAATAAATATTTATGATTTATAAGCTTACATTTGCTAAAACATGTAAAAAAACAAATTAATTACAATAACTTGACTGTATTTTAAAGAACAATACTTATCTGTCTAGAAAGAGATTGAACCCTCAACTTATAAGAAATTTAATAAAAGAGTTTTACGATTTATCATTTATTTGAATAAAAAATAAAATACAACACAAATCAACAGCTTTATCATTAGGTTATGATACTTTATATAATTTTTTTTGACCAAGAATTAATACAAAGTAACCATCTGGCTGACTCATCACTTAACCTATTTCTATGTTTTCTAATTACTAATGATGCTTTAGAAAATAACCTCTCAGCAGGTACTGAAGTTGCAGGTATTGAGAGAAAATCACGGGCCATTTTCGATAAAATCGGATACTCTGTCTCATGCGTCCTCCACCAATCTAAAATGTCTTCCGAGCTGGCAGTTCTTGGTTTTCTTAGGTACTCCTCCAACTCGTCTATCACCAAGCCTTGAAGACAAGATCCAGATGACGTCGAGGGACATTCATAGAGTTTATCAAAGTCTATTACGTCTTCATCTTCATCACATACTTTATTTTCTTTTTCTGGTAATTCCAGAGATTTGTTCAGTGAGTGTAGACTTTTATATTCTTCATAAAGTTCATTGAACTTGCGCAGACTTTCTGTTTTAAGTTGCTTCCCCCACATTGTCAGGTCAAAAGTCTGAGCCTTATGCCTTGGGTCTAAAATTAAAGAAGTACAATAAATCCAGTTGCTCTTCTTGTAATGTTTAAGCATTTTGTCTCGAGCTGCTTGGAAAGCTAGAATGAGCCTTTCATCCACTTCAGATCGATTAGGTTTCTCATCTAACTGTTTTACCATGGATTCAATTTTATCTAGCAAGAGATTGAATGATACAATGACTAGCGGTAATGTAACATATTTGTCTCCACCAAGTTTTGTACTTAAAAGTTTAAAGTTTATTAGAAATTTATGTAATTTTTCGAGTACCTGCCATTCATTAGCTGTGATTTGAAAATCATTTAATTCGGTGACAGAACTGCACAATATGTCAATGCCCGCTCTCACTTTTAAACCAAATCCAATCATATCATGTGTGGAATTCCATCTCGTTGGACAGTCAAGAATGGCATTTAGATTTGATGGCACGCCAGCTGCTTCACAAGCAGACTGAAACTTCTTCTTCACTATCTCACTTCTTTTTATTTTACTGGAAATACTGCGTAACTTTGTTACAGATGTACGCGAGTCAGCAATATTTGGTGCAGATTCTTCATCTTCCTCATCCTCAGTTTCGTCTGCATAGTCTTCGTACTGCTGATCTTGCGCGTTAGTGTCAGACTCACAGTGTAATGCTAAGGTCTTTAATAAATCTTGTACACCAAGGTTTAAAATGTGAGCAAAGCACCGGAAATGTTGATTGTCTGAATCAAAGTGTGGCGGCAGCTGTTTGCCCAGTTCATACATAAATTTGGTATTTGCAGTTGCGTTGTCGACCGTGATACCTTGTATTTTATCAATTATGCCATATTCCAATAAACATTCATGGAAAATCGTTGCAATATCTTCCCCAGTATGTCGACCGCGTGATGGTATAAAATCAAGAACTACAGATTGATACTTCCATTCGTTGTCTATATAATGAATAGTAACCCCGTAGTAACTCCTACCAGCAATTGACGTCCACCCATCAATGGTAAAAGACATTTTAGATGATAATTGTTGAAGTCGTTCCTTGAGATTCAATTGGAGCTCTTCAAATCGCTCTTTGACTTTCCTTCTAAGTGTAGACCTTTTAGGAAACACCATATTAGGGCAAATACGTCGAAAATATACTTGTGTAGCTTCGTCATCGAAAAATGAGAAGGGAAGATATTTTTTCACCACCCAATCAACTGTAGCTGTCGTGATGTTGTCACTGCTGTTTTCCGACTGAAACAAAACAATAAATCTTGTGTTATTATTTAAAACATACTAGGTTTGAGCGTATAAGAGGAGGAGGTTTGTTGTTGTTAAATCGAGAAAATCGTTAAATTGATATTTGTTATATTAAGGTTGCACTGTACTGTAATTTACCAAAATAAAGTACTTAGTTGTTACTGGCCGATTAAATGAAAATATGGGTGTTTATAAAAAATATTTAAGACGATAATTACATAGGTACTTAATATGTCGCACCCCTAGATGAAAACTGTGAAAACACCACTAACTCAAAAATACTTACGTAAGTTAATGGCGTTTTTGAAAGTATCGCATGAATAGCTACGCGGAGTTAAAATTCTTTTAACTGTTAAAAAAATATTCTTACCTGTCCACTTCTTCCAGCGGTTACTAAAAAGCTTGTGATATCTCCACTTAATTTTGGTTTAACAGGAAGAAATATTTCTGATTCCTTTTTGTGGAAAGATATTAGATGTTTCCTTAAGCCTGAAGTGTTTCTGTTTTTCATTTTTATTTCAATCTTTTTATGTTGGCACAATTTACAGAAGGCAGTTTGGGATGCATGAATTATTTCGAAAAACTCCTCAAATTTGCTTTTGGGTCTTTTAGATCTGTGACTCAAACTCTCGTTACTCGGACTAGAATAATTTGAATCTTGGTCACTCATATTAAATTGTACACGTGATACGTTTTTAGAAAACAACGAGAATTAGTAAAAACAATTATTAAGTTAGACTCGAAGCACAGCTCAATTGGAAATGACTGGAATTAAAATAATTCCTTTATTTATAGTACGTTTCCTTGCTTTCTACCGCGCCGCCTCGCTACGTGCCGGCTCTATGAAAAGGATGCCGCCGCAAATCAAACAATGCCGCGTGCGGCGTACAAACACACACTAAATATAACCTACTTGTACAGACGCGACGCGTGAATAAAATAGAATTAGTGCCAATCACTATTCTTTACATATAAGTGAATGTTTTGGCGTACATCTATACTAATATTATAAAGCTGAAGAGTTCGTTTGTATGTTTGATGACAGAAGTTTTAAAATAAATAAATAAGTCCTGAACGTCACTATACCTCCAAAGTTACTATTCCTCGTGGACGAAGTCGCGGGCACAGCTAGTAAATACTTACTCTCATCATCTCTCTCAGAGATATTCGGGCTGGTAAGTAATACAAAACTCTTATCGCAGGCTTTTTATTTTATTAGTAGGTAAGTACCTACGCTTTTTATATTATTTTATTAGTTTCGTAGAATTTTTTTACACGTTTCAAGGATATTTAAAAGTGGCTACAATATTTATTAAACGGGTGATATTTGAACACTTTTTTGCTATTTTTTCTTGTAAAAACTTAAAAAATATAATGACTAAATGTACAACAATAGTACCTAAGTAATTAGTTTAAAACCATATAAGTAATCAATATTATAATATATACTTACTATAATGAATTAATATGACATCTACTACCTATCCTTACAATTTTATCCTAATCATAATACTACTTGCGTGATCAGTATAATGTATTCATTTTCATTCTAAGCACTCTGAAACTTATTTATTCTTTGGAACACCTGTAGGTACTCTACTAGGAAATTATTTTGCATGAGTATACCTACGCCCTATGGCGGCAATCAAATAGTGTCAAATGTTATGATTTCGGCGTGGCGGCAACGATTGTTTTAGATTTCAAAAGAAGCCGCCGGCGCGTGTATCATAACCATGTACTTCCGAAAAGCGGCAAATTTCTTTGAGAAGTAAGTACAAAACCTTTGACGCCGCATTATCAAAGTGCCGATGGTTAAAACATAACTATGCATGCACTCAGTTTGATTTTAATAGATATTTTTTTATTCGCTATGTTTATGGTATTAGTCGTAATGCGCATAGGTCCAGTTTTTCATATTCTTTGATACAGTTTTTTGCGTCTCATAGAATTCCTAAGCGTACCTACCTATACACCGAACTGTTACACCTAACTACTCAGTGAAATAGCGCTAAGTCCTAGCTGCAAGACGCAAGAGTCTTGCAGGCTATGTCTTGTTCTTGCTCAAGTCTTGCACGGTCAGTCTTGGTCTTGGTCTTGCTAAAAATACGCGGTCTTGTTCTTGGTCTTGGTCTTGCAAAAACGCAAGAACAAGACCAAGACTGCAAGACCAAGACTGAATTTGGGCAACACTAACAGTTACTGTGGTAGTATCAGTTAAGCTGCCAATACTGGGTACAGCCTCTTCTCTCAAACGCCACTCCAACTGATCCTGTCCTATTCGCATCCAGATCTTACCCTCTACAGCCCCCCTAAAGTATCTCATAATTTATCTATTTCAGTGAATTCATTCATCATCATCATCATATCAGCCGTAGGACGTCCATTGCTGGACAAAGGCCTCCTTCATTGATCTCCAGGAACTGCGATTGGAAGCGGCCTGCATCCAACGCCGACCTGCGGTTCTTACCAAGTCGTCTGCCCATCTTGTAGGTGGACGTCCTACGCTGCGCTTGCCGGTCCGTGGCCTCCACTCGAGAACCTTCCGGCCCCATCGGCCATCTGTTCTGCGCGCTATATGGCCTGCCCATTGCCACTTCAAAGTGCTAATCCGTCGGGCTATGTCGGTGACTTGAGTTCTCCTACGTATCTCCTCATTTCTGATTCGATCCCGTAGAGAAACCCCGAGCATAGCCCTCTCCATAGCTCGTTGAGCGACTCTGAGCTTATTCATAAGGCCAATAGTGAAGGACCACGTCTCGGTTCCATATGTCGTCACTGGTAACACACACTGATTGAAGACTTTCGTCTTAAGGCACTGAGGTATGTTATGAACTCGTTACGAGTAACAAAAACAGTATGAACACTGGAAAATGTACTTGATGTACAAAATGTAGACTACTTTGTCGTTTTTTCCAGTGCCCGCCCTTAGGACTAAATGTATGTAAATGACTAAATATAATGTAATACAATTAACCATTACCGTTTTTGGCCGTTCTAAGCTATTGATATATACTTTACATTCCGTAAACATTCGTGTTTTACAAGTTATGGCCATTTAAAGCCCTAACTGCTAACAACGCAAAATGTTCTATAAAAACATCTTGTGTGGCTTGATGTGTAATATTTTCAAATCAATAGTTTAGGTCTTTTAGTTTGAATATTATCAATACAAACTTCAAGCTCTTCTTCTCTCTCTTCTCTTTATTTCTTTAAAACCATAACACGGAAGAATATAATAGAAAAATTAGCTTGTCGGCCTAATTATCAGAATTCGTAAGTCCTTATAGACAAATTTTATAGAAGCAACAAAAACTGATTTTCTCGATATTTCTTTCGATATAAAATGAGCGTATTTTTATACCTTAAAGTAAGAATGACTCAATAAAAATCTTTCAAACTTTGTGAGAAAATCAGTTGTCGGCTGCTCCTGTAAAATTGATATATGCCCATATGGATTTACGAATTCTGATAATTAGGCCGACGATATGTGATTATACTGATATCATAGAAGTTTGTAATTTCATATGAACTGTCGAAGTGTTTTATGACTCCCTTAGTCGTCAGAAATCGCTAAATAATCAGAATAATCAATTTATTGGTGAAATAAGTTTACAAGTCAATAGCATAATGGAATGTTGAGTTAGTAGCATAATGTAAACAAGTTATCTGCATAAAATGTATTTGAGATTGCATTAAATCCTCTATAATAAGCCTTCAACCTAACCACAATAAATAGCAACAGTTCCTTGTAACTGAAATATACCTACAGGAAACCATCTGGAAACTAATTTAATCCTATATTTAGCTTTGGTGCGGTATTTGCAAAAAGGCACATATTATTGTATGGCATCCGGGCATGTCAGGGACCGCTTTTTTAAAGGCTCCTGACCAATCCGTTGCACAACCAAACATTTCACACATGATCCGAGGCCATCCGACTCCGATTTTTACCTGGAAGCAACCGGGACATTCTCCGGATTCGCAGGATCGGGGAGACACGGATGCCATATAGTCAGAATCTAATGCTAATTAGTCCATGACTGCTTCGCTCATTACTGACTACCCAAAGTTGTATGCAAGAAATTGCTTTCAGCGATAAGGGTGCCCGTTGTACTATGTTTATATAAGCAAGTTCTTTAAAGAAATCCTGCTGTACAATAGTGTTAAATGTTAATCAATCAAGCAATGACCACTGAAACACCAATAGATTTAAGCAAACCGGAACTGATTCTTTAGTAATAGTGAATATACTAGGTATTACTTATTTGTAGTTAAAGTCTTAGAGAATAGAGATAAAGCCAACTTTATGTGCAACGTAGAAATCACGCAATCTCTTCACACGTGGCAGATTTTATGCGATTGGGTAACAAAGTCGGTGACTCTGGGAGTCTATGGTTGATTGGATATGCATCGGACGGACGTCCTATTGCTGGTATTACATTGGTGTGGTAATGGAAGAAGCCAATGATGATGGCTGAGCTATATTGCTAGTACATTTCTAATTGTAGTGGAAACTCCTATTCCCAATCAGATACGTAAAGTCGCATAAAAAACAATGTCAACTGGGTAATCGTGTAAAATGATGTGGAGTGCAGACAGTCCATGTTTCAGGGTCATGGTGTCGCAAACAAATCAATTTTCACCAGCTTTGCTAATGCCTGATCGTGTCGTGACCGAAATGCTGGTAGGTATAAGTACTGTGTTTAGCGTAGATGTTCTAATTTTGCTCTCTGTGGCGGTTGGCTTGAGGTGGTTCAGTTCAGATTTGCCGCGGTTTCTCCAAAGTTGTCGTAAATAACAAAATATTGTAAAAAGATGCTCGCGTTTTCCAATTGAGCAGACAGCGTCACAAACTTCTATTCCCGGCATGTTTCAAGTTATAAATAAAAACTTGTAAGCAGTAACAGAATTAAAAACAGACTAGTTATTTAAACAGCTATTTAACAAAATATTACCCCAAATATTTCTAATCCTATGAACTTGATGTATGGTATAAATTTCATTGTTGCATGCAAACGTTCATCGACATACGATATTTCTAACTCTGCAAATTTCAATAATGACTCACAACGCTAGGGAAAGATGAGACATGTCAAGCTCCTAATGATGTAAACAATAATTCTGTATAATTTATTATGAATGCACATTTGTTGCGGCATTCGTGTAACTATTTTGCATAATCTAGCAATGTTGTAATCAGATACATAGATAGTGTTTACATTTCATTTCAATATAACTTCTCGTCTAGCAGAATAATATGCGTCCTTAGAAACTTCAGACTAGTTCAGACCTACAGATAATTAAATCTATTGCTCTTTTAGTATTAAATTTGTAACATTAAGCGTTATGGGTGGTGTATGAACTTCAAATCATACTCGTTCGTTTCGTATCGCTATCGACACATGTCATATGACAATGACCTATGACGCAGGAGGCTGTGTACAGGTTAAGAGTTGTACAGAGAGCCATTTCTTAAATTCCAGTTTGAGTTCCAAACTTCAAATCCGTAGACGAACGAAGGATCATGATGTTGGGAATCGAGTTATGGAACTCAAATGGTCTTGGGTGGGACACTTGGCAAGACGTGGTGATGACAGGTGGAGCAGGGTAGTGACTGAATGGTGGCCGAGGAATGGCTGTAGAAGAGTAGGACGTCCGGCAGCGAGATGGGTGGACGACATCGTTAAAATCGCGATCCGTCAATGGGTGAGACTAGCGCAGGATCGTGGTGCAAAGCACAAGGTTTGGGAGCAGGAGTGGGTGAGGTCGGGCTGTGGATGATGATGATGATCGACCAATTACATTTCTTCCAAAGTGATTACTGACTCATAAACAGTGAAGAACTATTTAAGAGCCATCAGGAGCATCGTCACGTCACGCACAGGTTTCCTGACAATGTACTTTGAATATAAAAATAGTAGGGTCGAATCAAAGATATTTGACATGCGCACGAATCCTTTCATCGCACTAGTTCGGTCGACATGTCACATGAGCCTGTTTGATGTTTAAAGGCATAAAACTTAAACGATCTATGAAGATTACCAACCACAAATCATAAGCAATCTTCAATAAATATAAAAACAATGCAATAAAATTGGACGTGCGTGTTCAAAACAAAATTACCGGAGAAAATGACCCACAGCAGATTGTCTATTACAAAATTGTACATAACTGTACCAATTCATAGTCATGCGCTGGCCGTAAAGCGTTCGTTGAACGCGAACTATGTTATTTTAATCCTGGATTTGCGCGGATATTCCGAATTACTGTATGGCTTCCTGCTGCGGGCATTACGGTCAATATGTCATTCTTTGTCCTCTGAGAAAATGCTTTTCAAAGGTGTGGTTTATAATAATATTAAACGAGTTTTAAAATGAATAAATGTGTAAAATAATTAACTACTGAAAACATTGATTTCGTGCACGAAAATTTCTTCATTACCACGCGTAATATAATCTTGTACTCAAATAATAGATGATATATACATATATAATCTTCTCATACGTATTCTAACACTATATTGGAGTTTGGATTTTGCGTCATATGCATTAATTTAATGTTTATTTATGTTTCGTTTCAGGTAAGAAAAGTTAAAGGCACATCATTTGGTATGTAGACAAATGTAATAAATAGGAAGTGACTTGACTAAGCGGTAGCGGATATTTTCAAACTTAAATAATCACAAACTATAACTTAACCATTTTCACGTTCACTTGAGGTTGTCCATGCAGATCTAACAGGCAAATAAGGTGCTAATCCTCGCGAATCAAGTCTTCACGATTTGCTTATCGCTTCAGTCAATTTGCGTTTCGTTCGACGACACGACTCCACAGTCGTTCGGTTACCAGCGGGCATATTGCACGCGTACACACTTTGTACATTATTAACTATCCGTTGATATTTCGGGATCACCAAAACATTTCGGGATTTATTAAAGAAAGTCTCATGTACTTCAAAAAAAACTCTTGTTTTGATAACTTTCTTTCTGGTTTATTTTGAGTGTAAAAATATAGTGTTTTCAAAAACAATAAGATAAACAACGGTTCGTCAATGCGTGGGATGACGGTGTGATCATGGATTAACCTTATCAGGCACATGGTAGCTTTGTGACGTGAGGGTCGTTGGTTCTGTTGTGATGGCTCGCCTGGCGACCAGCGCCTCGCACTTCTGCCAGCGGCTGGCGGAACTGTATCCGCAGAAGATGCAGATTGCTGCTAAGCAGGTTCGTCTTACTCTTAAGGTACCCAGGAAATATAATTCAGGACATCGATTAAGATAGACAATACAGCGTCTGAGCGCGCAACTATTATATGAAGCGTCAATTTTACTGCCAGTTTCTCTGCGACCAAGCTTGGAAAGAATTACGATGATAACTTTAGTTCAATGAATTGACAAAGATAACTGGCACCTAAACCATCTCTACAAACGCTTGAGAACTTATTGCTATTCCCAATAACTCGTCAGCGGTCAGTTTCGAATACTTTAACAATCTGTATTAGATAATAATCGTAGATTTGGGACAGATTAATATAAATATTGGGATCAGCAGTTACTATGTTCGGTAAGAAACCTGGCTGGAAGCTTTTAGGCTTCTACGAGGTCTTCATGGAGTTAGGATGACTGGTCAGGTTAGAAGAGGGGTAATGCACAATTAATTGAGGTTAGGGAGTAGACAGATATGATTCCCTCCACTTATATTTACATATAATTAGGCCTTCGACATGGCTTGCCTATTATGATTGCCCTTATTGATAGCTTTGCGTGCCCTTAAAACATGGGAATGCTCCACAAATGTCATTAATGTACACCCATCCATAGATGGTCTATGCTAAATGTTGCTCAGTAATTATACTACTATACATTCTGTTAACGGTGCAGGATTAAGTGTTTAAGTTTTCCTGTGATTTCTTTAGATGTTTTATGTTAGTTTAATAATGTTTTTTTCGCAAACGAAACAAGTCTCTTCTAAAGGGAGTTATAACTTTTGAAGTCTTTGAAATGTGTCTTGTTATTTTGTATTTAGATTATTTTAGACGATCTTTGTGGCGTATCGGTTGAGTAACCTTGCCAAACAAATGTTTGTGTGATCTACAAATATTTGTTTCATGCCTGCGTGTTCGTGCGCGAGCGCACTCTTTATTATTACAGGGCGGGAATTAACTGGTTAGATATAATGTATCATTGTTTACATGAATATCTTTTAAAAGAAAAATAAAGACTGCGCCAGCCTGATGCTCATATTTATCCAAATAATAACACACCGTTTGTTTTAATAAATTAAAACAGCAATTATAAATTTAACAGAAATAAAAAAAACTGAATGATACAGTTAGCGTGGTTGGTCAGCTGTGGATGAAGATAGCTCAGGCCAGGAGTGAGTGGCGTAATAGAGAATAAATAATAATAATAAATAAATATTGCTGGACATTTCACAGAGCGCTACCTAGCCCCAAACTAAGCAGAGCTTGTATTATGGGGACCAGATACCTGATATAATACTTATATAAAATTTTTTTTGTAAATACATACTTATAATATATAGAGAAACAACCAGACCCGGAACATCATGCAAACATTTGTTCCGCGGCAGGAATCGAACCCGCTACCTCTTGCGAATAGGCTGGCAGTGGATGCGGGTTAAATATATAGACAGTGCCATGTAAATGAAAAGGTCGAGAGCCTCACTGTTTTTCAGCCAGGCCTAATAGTTATAACCTACCAGTAACAATTTAGCTCATCCTACTTGTAGAAATGATTTTCACCACCTCTATTTTGATCAACTATTCTTTTTTAACAAAATACAAACGTCCTTCTATACTGTTTAATATTTTGTTTGTCCACACTTAGGTTTGTTTTGTTCTCAAAATATCTGATAGTATTTACAAGGCTAGAGACTGGATGAGAAGAGCCGAAGATCGGGTTCAGTGGCGCTCCTTGGATCTTTCTATGCTACATCCCTTGCGTGCCTTACGTAACCTATGTTCAGCAGTGGACTGCTATATGTTGATGATGGTGATTTACAAGGGTTGTTCCTGAACTTGATTCTTTTGCATTCCAGACACGAATTTTGTCAGTTATGCGTCCTTTTCTTCGCGCTCAATTCTCTTTTTGTGTTGATTCAAAAACCATCAGTCACACACACCATTGAAGATTAGTTCCAACATTTCCAATTCTTTAAGGTTGTTTTGTCTTTAGTCTTCTTTTAAATTACTTGCTGATTTCAGTAGAGACAATGTGCTTGTGCAGAGACGTGCTTGTGGTATAGTTTATTTAATGGCTTTCAGATCAATCATTCATTTTGTTTCCTATGAGCTTCTGTACTTAGATAGTTTCATTTTTCAAGACTGATTCTGTCTGTAATACTGGCTTACTAATTACTTTACCTTCTAGCAATCTATAAAGTACAACGTAGTTGACCTCAATGGCCAAACAAACTTGACAACTTGTATGATATGAGCTAGTGGTACTAGAGTCTCTCCTTGTTATATGCTTTTGTTTATAACATCAGGGTCAAGGGTCTTACCACCGACCTCCTAGTATTTGTTTACGTTATTTCTTATCTTATCAAGACCCTTATTTCCGTACTTATCTTTATTTCCTGCTTCCGAAATATTTTTGTAAACTACTTTTATGTTTATTTTGAGATTGTCTCATTTGTTTATAGCGCGCAATCATAAACCTTTGCTTTTAATTCCACCACTGATTACATACAATTCGATTTGCTCTTGGTTTTGTTCGTTCACGTGGTATACAACCTACTAATGTTATTCATCATTTCTTCTAAATTGTTTTGGCCGTTCATGACTACATCCAAGACGATGAAATAATATTAGTAGACTAGGGACTTATGTGCTGGGAAGGTCAGGGTGCTATGCGGGGATACCAGTGACAACGTCCTTCATCTAGCTAATTCTGAAACTTGCCATCAGGTTGTATAAAGAATCTTCAATAAATATGTAAATATTTGAGACGTTTTTTTTTAGACTAAATAGATCTTCGTTTGACCACAATCTCACCTGATGGAAAGCGATGATGTGGTCTAAGATGAAGCACGAAGATCTAGAAGAAACCTATTTACTTTTACCTTAAAGATGCCCGGATTGTATTCTTTAGGAAAAACAGACAACGGCAAAGCGTTCCATACCTTAGCTGTACGCATCAAGAACGTAGAACCAAAACGGTGCGTGCGAATGGGTGGTATATTAACTAGGTACGGATGTTACTGAGCCGTGCGCCTGCTTGTCCTTTGATGAAAAGGAGATGGCGAAATCAGATCGTAAAGTTCCTGGGCACATTCCCCGAAATGTATTCTGTAAAAGATCGATAGGCTTGCAACTTTACGGCGGTGTTCGAGACTTTGGGTCTTAGCCTCCGCCATATATTGCTCACCTATTAGCCTAAAAGCCCTACGTTCTATCGAGTCTAAGGTAGCGAGCTGGTATTTGGCCGAACCATCCCAAAGGTGGCAGCAGTACTCCATACCAGACCGGACTTGTGCTTTGTATAGACTAAGAAGCTGTCCTGGTGTGAAGTATCTCCTGACCTTGTTAAGGACGTAAAAGCCTCAGTAGGCTAGTAGGGATATTAGTAGACACGTCGCCCCAACCTATGCTATTACTATTCAAATATTTCAGTAAATATTACCATAAGTTTGACCGTAACCTTTGTTTTATTCACTGCATTTATCATTCAATTCGTCGTTTCCTGCGGCCACTCCTGCTATTGGGTCAAGGCCAGGTTTCTGCGTCAGAAATTTCAATATAGACATCCAACTAATATTAATTCAACTCATACATTTCATTGTATCATATGACTGTACAATTTTGTTTTAATGTTAGTGGGTTGCGAAAACACTGCGTGTCTATTTATTTGAACCAAGCATAGGGAAGTTATTGATTCAAAATTCAAATCAAATCAAAATCATTTATGTTCGGGATGATTAACAAAACTTATATCACGAGGGTTCAATGCTAGAGCCTATCTTAATAATATTTAAAAAAAAAACCTCATTAATAATGCTAGTTTATGAAGTATTTTCTGTGGCTTTCCTATACTTTAAATATTTAGCAATGTTTAGTTAACTGTATAGTTTTATAGTCGTGATATGATCAATGTTTTGGTTATCATAATGGGTTAATTATTATCTTAAAAAATATAGTTCCTGGCCTGGATTCACAAATAGATATTTTTTTATCTAGATACCACTTGTCTGAAGGTCTTACACGCTAGCGAGACAATAGCAAAATTCAGCAGCGTTCATATCACAAACTGTGATATTATTGGCTAATATTATCAACGTTTATAGGTATTTACATATTACTACCTAACATCCGCAGCTTCGCACTCGTAGTTTTTCAATAAAAACATTACCCTCCTTCTGCGCAGTTGGGTAAAAAGTAGCCTATGCTACCCGGGGATAGTGTAGCTTACCAACAGCGAAAGATTTTTTTAAATCGGTCCAGTAGTTCCGGAGCCTATTCAATACAAACAAATCTTTCCTCTTTATAATATTACTAGGTGACCAATCCGCAGCATCGCACGCGTAGTTTTTCAATAAAAACATTACCCTCCTTCTGCGCAGTTGGGTAAAAAGTAGCCTATGTTACTCAGGGTGAACGTAGCTTTCCAATGGTGAAAGAATTTTTGAAATCGGACCAGTAGTTTTTGAGTTTATTCATTACAAACATACAAATCTTTCCTCTTTATAATATTAGTATAGATTATATATTATATTTAAGTAGACCAGAAAAGATGAAGTGACGACATCATAGAAATAGCTGGGAATTTGTGGATAACAATGAAGCCATAAATAGAGACACATGGAGTAAACTGGAGGAGGCCTGTACTCAAAGAGAGGTTCCTAATCATGATTGATATAATATAAACATATAAAAATGTAACTAGAAGATGAGGAAAAAAAGCTTCATTTTAATTTAGTTATTATCTCGTATAATACCTTTTTTTCATGTCTCGTCTTACCTTCTTTTTCCTTTTCTCAATCTATAATGCTAAGAATATAAGAATTAATCCTAGCACTACTCTCTTTTGTGTGAAAGTACATAAAAATAGAAATTAGCTATAGTATACGATTCTTGATGACCTCCGTGGTGCAGTGGGAGAATAGCCGGCTGGCACGCAGGAGGTAGCAGATATTTGTTCCGGGTCTGGATGTTTTTCTATATGTACATTATAAATATGTATTTACAAAAAAAAAGTATATAAATATTCTATCAGTTATCTCGTTGCCATAGTACAAGCTCTGCTTAATTTGGAGCTAGATAGCGCTTTGTGAAATGTTCAGCCATATTTACTTATTTATTTTTTGGAAATTGTAAAGAAATCATTATTTTTAAACCATATCATGCAATACTTTACGGTACTCATCGACTTGCATTTCCTCGAACACAAAACAGGATAACGCGTTGTACCTAGTTATGTATTAAATCGGGTCATATGACTTATAGGAATTGTTTGTGGGCACAATGGGTGTTCAGTTACAAGAAATGTTTAACGGTTTATTGTATTTTTGTTCAGAGATTATTCTACTTATATACTCTTTATAGGTTTCTACAGTTTCTTTATTTATTAATCACGTACCGTTTTATCGGTGTTACGACCGACAATATTTCGGTTCAATTGGTGAACTTTATCACTTTCCCACTCACCCTGATGAAAGACGCAAGACTGAGCGCCTGAGGCAAGACGCAGAGCGGAGCGGATCCCACTGTGGGATCCGCTCTGCTCTGCGTCTTGCCTCGCACTCATTTATGATAATTGGAATAAAGCACAAAAGTTTTCTTATTAAAAGAACAGGTTATATGTTCTAATTTATTGTTATTTCTAATATTAGCTTCTTTAAGAGTTGACTATACCTCAGCCTAAACTCGAATTTCACCCCCGCTTCTCCGCGCGCCGCTGCACGTCCTATCTCGCCGTGGATCATATGTTTGCCGGTTTTTTATCATTCAGTCCCTTCATTATCTTGTTGTGTTTATTTCTTATTACTGCGTCTATACAAAAACCAACTAAATATCATTTCTACCTAAGAATTACGTGTTCGTTTGGAGCGACAAGCGTCACGGGTACCCCGTCTGAAAGCCGAGGCCAGACTGAATCGCGGAACGGGCGTCCGGAGCGAATAGTTTAATTAGTGCAAAACTTAAATATTTTCATTTTATGGTAAAAATCAAAAGGTATTTTGAAAATTTAAAACACAGGTGCCCTTCTTTATGTTGTGTAGAATTACTGTATAAAGTTAAGATCTAAATCGAGTATTCATCGCATAGGTACGAACGAGTTAAAGATAAATTTGGAGTCATCTTTTGATTTTTTTCTATCGAGAAAATTTTACGGAATCGTGTTTTAACAACACGCTCTAGCCCGTATCCTTAACTATAACATATATGAATTAGAAATTGAAATCACAAAATTTGTTGAACAAAACATTGTTTCAAAATAAGCGATTTATCGTCTCCCCAGGTATAGTGCGCCCTTAACTGTAAAATTTTCTGATTGATCTACTAAGACCGAATCGTAGAGCCGTCCATAGAACCTTTCGACTTCCCTTAACACTTCCGCTTTACTTGACGTTATGCTGCCATCTTCCCTCTTCAGATTCGTCATGCGGCTCTGCCCAATAGAATTATCTCTCGCGAACACTTTGGAGCCTTTATTCCGCTCTATCGTATCTTTGATACGAGATGTATTAAAGGTACGAATATCGTGCCGCAAGGATTTCCAAATCTTTCTATTGAGCTGCCTATGTGACTGAGCATCATCGGGAGACTGCAGTTGCAAAGAACGTCGTTCAGCCATGAGGTTAAGGGTGTCATCAGAGAGTTTCTGAGGTCTATTGGTAAGGGGGGTCTTAAAGAACTGGGACCCCACCGTATGGAAAAGTTCTTTCACTGTTGAGAAGCTACACTATCCCCGGGTGACATAGGCTACTTTTTACCCAACTGCGCAGAAGGAGGGTAATGTTTTTATTGAAAAACTACGCATGCGAAGCTGCGGATTGGTCAGCTAGTCCCTAATAACTAATAAGAGCATTCTTCCAGCAAACCTTTGAAGGTAGAGAATGAAGGTGTGTTTACTCAGCTGCAACTTTCAACCGGTTGTATAAATCAAAATCAATCAAATACAGAGATCTTAAAATACTGACTTTAACCTCAATATACGTACTAGAAATGTGTAAATTCATCAGAAAGTACCCGCAATTTTCCAAAAAAAGACTAACCTACCACGTCGCTTCCAATGTAGGTACAAGTACAACCTAGAACTACCTACATCAACATAAAAATGCACAGCCCGGGTGCGAATGTAATGCCATTAAAAATATAAGTATAACAAAATACCAGAACAAATTATTAAAGCACAAGAAAACGACAATATCTTTGAACTTTACTAATGGAAAAGAGATACTACACACTGGACGATTTTTTTAACAACAAGACATGTAAATAATTTTCTACAATGATGATTTCACTAACCAATAAAATTCAAAACATAAAATCGCTCAACTAGGATTCCACTAGAGCTGCCTAGTTAGCTTTAATATTGGTTCACTCTTACTCGCCGGGTACATATGAAGTGCTGGAGTCTTGACTAGCCAATAAGATCTGACATGTAACATTTTCATCCACTTTGTATGAACACAATAAAATACTGAATTACTGAAATAACTGATAGTTTTAACTACACAATATTTAACATAGCAACAGTCAACATTTAACCTATAATTGTTACTCTTTTATAAAAACATTATCTACGTCAGATGTTTTTATTTGGTGTAACGAGCAGTGTTGTTTGAGCAAGTGTGCCATTGTACCGGGGCTGGCGCGTGCGCAAGCTGTTGTTATTTGCGATTAGGGCTTCCTATAACATATACAAATATATATACGTTCGGGTAATAGCGTTATTCGAACATTCGAATAGTTTTACGTCTTCCGCCGTTCCGAGTCAGCCGCATAGCCCTAGTTTTTTTTTTATACTACTTATATGGCAAACGAGCATGCAGTCCACCAGATGTTAAGTGGCTCCTGCAGCCCATGGATATCCACATAGAATTCAAAACAAGCTATTATGTTGTCTTGGTCTCTATGTTGATATGTTGCCATACTATAGGACTTAGCTGCCATGCCTATGTGCCAGTAATTACAGGAACATACCATTACCATCTTACCGAAACACAGCAGCACAAGTACTGCTATTTGGCGGCAGATAAAGGTAAGGCGGTGGTGCCCACTTCCTCGAGCCCGTTCACAAAAGCTCTACCACCTAGTCTACCAAAATGGTGAACATTTGTCTTTTTGCTTGATAAATTTTACAATCCAGTGTCTTGCTTATTTGTCATTATTAGACACTCTGTTTTGTTTGATTTTATTAGCCAAAATACAAACGTAAACAATAATACCTATTTTTTGTTTGTTATTCGAAACTATTTTTACACATTTTGAGGTTTTGATAACAAGAGTTCACGCCGTTTTAGAGTGTTTCTAAACGGTTTTGTGGTTTACTATGGCTATAAGTTTTTGGTAGAAAATTACTTTTTCAAAACAAGCTTTTATAACAATCTTAATCGGAACCGCAAGCAGATTCAAATGAGCCCAAACACCAGTAGCCTACTATAATCCATTCAGAAGTTCCGTTGTCTAGCATCCGTCTCCATCATGAGAGCACCTCCATGGTACTATATTATTGCATTGTCACCGAAGATACATATGTATTCCAAATTTTAACATGGAGGCCACGGACCGGCAAGCGCAGCGTAGGACGTCTACCTACAAGATGGGCAGACGACTTGGTAAGAACCGCAGGTCGGCGTTGGATGCAGGCCGCTTCCAACCGCAGTTCCTAGAGATCAATGAGGGAGGCCTTTGTCCAGTAGTGGACGTCCTGCGTCTGATATGATGATGATGATGACTTAACAAAATCCACAGCCCTTATTATATAAGATACAAACTTATACTAAGCGTAGCATACGGCCAAAACAGGTTTACTTTATATAAAAAAGAATTTATAAATAGACAGTTTAAATTAAACTAAAAATACGAACAAAATAAATTACGTGTAAAAACACAAAAAATGTTGAAATTCTATGTATTTTACATAGAATACATATCATAAATTACATATTATTAAGTAGTTATATCATAAATTCATACATACATATACCTAGTCAGGTCATAAGTATTGTCACACAGTAAAAACTTTTCTTTTAGAATGCTGGCCACAAAAAAGTTTATAGAATTCGAATTTAAAATTGTTCATGAAAATAAAAATGTATACTGTTTAGAATTTTACTCATTTTTATATATGGAGTGGACGCTTAAAGAAGACCGTGTTGCAGTTATTGCGTTGCATCGTTGCGGTTACGCGCCAATTCAAATTTTTGACATACTGAAAATTTTGAATATAACCAAAAGATTCGTTTATCGCACCATCAAACGATACAATGAAGACTCTAGTGTAGATGACAGGTCAAGAAGTGGTCGCCCTCGGTCTGTTAGGACTCCAGCAGTGATAAAAGCTGTGAAGGCGCGAATTCAAAGAAATCCCAAACGTAAGCAGAAACTGTTGGCCCTTCAGATGGGGTTAAGCAGAACGATGGTGAAAAGGGTGTTAAATGAAGACTTAGGGTTTCGGGCATATTGAAGAAAAACAGGACATCGTTTGAATGCTCGTCTAATAGACCTGAGACTGAAGAGATGCCGCGCTTTGTTGAAGCGGTACGCGGGAAAAAATATCGGGAAATTCTATTTTCGGATGATAAAAATTTTACCGTATAAGAGAGCTACAACAAACAAAATGATAAGGTGTACGCACACAGTAGTGAAGAAGCGAGCAACCGTATTCCGCGTGTCCAACGAGGTCATTTTCCATCCTCGCTCATGGTATGGTTGGGAGTTTCTTATTAGGGCTTAACAGAGGTACATTTTTGTAAGAAAGGTGTAAAAACGAATGCAGTTGTGTATCAAAATACAGTCCTGACGAACCTTGTGGAACCTGTTTCTCATACCATGTTCAATAACAGGCACTGGGTATTCCAACAAGATTCGGCGCCAGCTCATAGAGCGAAGAGCACACAAGACTGGCTGGCGGCGCGTGAAATCGACTTCATCCGGCACGAAGACTGGCCCTTCTCCAGTCCAGATTTGAATCCGCTAGATTACAAGATATGGCAACACTTGGAGGAAAAGGCGTGCTCAAAGCCTCATCCCAATTTGGAGTCACTCAAGACATCCTTGATTAAGGCAGCCGCCGATATTGACATGGACCTCGTTCGTGCTGTGATAGACGACTGGCCGCGCAGATTGAAGGCCTGTATTCAATATCACGGAGGTCATTTTGAATAAACTTTAGTGTCATAAGAATCTATGTTTTGTTAAGTTCATTTTGGTATATAAATGGTTACATAATGAATAAACTTGTTTCAATTATTTTATATTAAACATGTGACAGAATTTATGGCCTGACTAGGTATATACTCGTACATATGTATGTATTCCAAATTTCAGCTAAACGGGTTTAAAATTCAGTTGTAAAAACTAGTTACAATTGACAGTTCGAAAGTACGAAAAGTTTCAGTGAAAGTTTCGAATATATTCGAATACTATAGTTTCGAATATTTGCAAACACTACCGCGATCGATAACACCTGTGCATGTGGAAATGGTGTCGCTAATTGTTTTTACGGCACATAAAGTGTCGCATAAAGTGTCGAGTTCACTGGTGTACCGCCTATTTGCGTTTGTGGAGTAAACGCTGCAGGCATTGGCTAAATTTTACAATCTCTTTCATCTAACGTTAATATTGGTGCTAGGCCCTCTAGTGTTTTTTAGGTAAAATGAAAATAAAATCTTTTAGTTGTAGCTTCTTTTGCCAACAAAACTTGAGTAGGTACGATAAAAGATGGCTGGATACAAATTCATGATAGGTGTTCAAGAAGAATCGGTAAGTGCCGTTATTGTGACAATAATAAAAAAACCGACTGCTCAACAAACTGAATAGAGGTAAACAAGCTTGCACATTTTGATAATCGCAGACGGGGAATAATGTAATCAACATTAATACCGCAACTTTAGAATCATCACATCACAGAGATTAGTTACGACACAAATAAAAAATAATAAATATTGCTGGACATTTCACACAGCGCTATCTAGCACCAAACTAAACACAGCTTGGACTGTGGAACTGATAGAATAACATATACTTTTTGATGCTGGTTAAAGTCCTCGACTGCGATTATTAAAACGTGCAAGCTCGTTTACATCTTTTTAGTTTGCCTCCTCAGTCTGGTAAAAATAGCATCATCATGTGACATTACTGGGTATTTACTGGTCGTGTTACCCTTCAAACTGGAACACGGAAAGATTGCGGAAGATATCAGTTACCTTACGGTTTATACAACACATCTGGAACCACATCTCATCATAACAACTAGGCCCTAATTACAGTAGCAAAATGTCTGTGAAACTGTGGGAACACTATCGGAACTTCCTCCGTGGTGCAGTGGGCGAATAGCCGGCTGAGACGCAGGAGGTAGCGGGTTCGATTCTTGCTGCGAAACAAATGTTTGCATGATCTACTGAAATATTTTGCGGGTCTGGATGGTTTTCTATGTATTATAAGTATGTACGAGTATTTACAAAAAAGTATATAAGTATTCTAGGTCCCATAGTACAAGCTCTGCTTAGTTTGGTGCTAGATAGCGCTGCGTGAAATATCCAGCATTATTTATTCCCCTTTTCAGAAATACGCTTTCGTATCCACGTCTTTGTAATTCTGTAGTCCGACATAAGCTTTTGTGCTTATAATAATCATTTGATAACTCGTTATTAGGTTCCGTTGTTAGGCACTTCCGTGCTTCGAAGGGGACGTTAAAATGTGGTACCGGTTATAAAATATCGCTAAGCCATAAGTGCCAATTTCACCATCTATGAGTAACGTTATCCAACGGATAATAAATATATACGTCTTTTGTTTTCACATGAAAATAGATAAAGTGAGAATGATTTTTATTAGTCAATTAAAATTACTCGAAGGTCGTGAAATAGGCACTAATAAACAGAAACTTTTAGATTAAGCATTTCATTAGTTAGAATAAGTTTTTTTTTGATACATTTCTTCATAAAATTCATAATCGGAACCGCAAGCAGATTCAAATGAGCCCAAACACTAGTAGCCTATTATAATCCATTCAGAAGTTCCGTTGTCTAGCATCCGTCTCCATCATGAGATACCACCTCTATGGTACCATATTATTGCATTGCCACCGCGGTTACATAATGTATTCCAAATTTCAGCTCAATCGGTTGAGGGGAAAGGGTTCAAAATTCAGTTGCAAGGTTCACCCGGACAAACATACATACATTGCAAGTTAATAAAAAGCTTGTAAAAAAATACAGCAATCATTTCGTATGTAAGTAAACACAGTTTTAAATTCATACAGCACTTTTTTCGCTCTACTCGACGGCATAAATTCGAAGTGAGTTGAGTTGTCGATCAAATTTTTTTTTACTGTATGTCGCTGTCTTGCCTGAAAGAGCGAGTTTTTAGCGGACGACTTGACGATTGACTCACTAATACTACGGTTGGCAAGTAGCCCATCCGTGCGATTTGCGTTCATCATCTTTATCATGGTTGACTAGGGTATTTAGACATAGACATAGAAAATCATTTATTTAATTATTGATTAAAACGGGTATTTAACGCGTATGTACCTTTTTTATTTGTTATCCCGACGTTTCGGCTGTGTTGCAACAGTCATGGTCTCGGGCTGACATCATCTGCATTGAGCATTGGGCTGGCATTTGAGTCAGCCCGAGACCATGACTGTTGCAAGACAGCCGAAACGTCGGGATAACAAATAAAAAAGGTACATACGCGATAAATACCCGTTTTAATCAATAATTATGTACAGTGATCGCGAAAGTTTGAAAAATACAATCATTTAGTTAGGTATATTACAGTGTTTGTTTGTGTCTGTTTTGCATGTTGTTTCTGAATAATGGTTATTTTATATGGATTATTACAATATAGCGGGTTCGATTCCCGCTGCGGAACAAATGTTTGCATGATCTACAGATATTTCTTCCAGGTCTGGTTGTTTCTCTATGTATTATAAGTATGTATTTACAAAAATAAAAGTATATAAGTATTCTATCAGTTATCTGGTTCCCGTAGTACAAGCTATGCTTAGTTTGGGGCTAGATAGCGCTGTGTGAAATGTCCAGCACTATTTATTTTATATTTTATTTATTTATTTGCCAAATAGCACACATAATACAAAGTCAAACAAAATATTTGTAATAATCAATATAAAATAACCATTATTCAAAACCTACATGCAAACAGACACAAACAAACAATGTAATATAACTATTAACTTTAAACATGAGGTAGGTATGTTGTGTGCCATATCAGCAAAAGGGCCTCGACTCAGCATTATGTCAACTGGGTTAGCAGTTGACGCTGTTTTTCTGCCGAGACCGCTTCTAAAAAAGTAGTTTTGGAGCCTATACAAACAAACAATCAAACAAATCTTTCCTCTTTATAATATTAATATAGACAAACCTATGTAGAAATCGAATCGATTCGAAGCGAATGTAACATGGCTATTACGGGTCCTGGTTTCTTCCAGGCAAGCAATTTCCATTAGCATCATCGCTTACCATCAGGCTAGATTGTAGTCAAACGCGAGTCTATTATCAAAAACATTCCCAGTTAACTACATCAATCGGGGAACAGCCCTGAAACCAGTGCTAGTCCATTTCATTGTCATGTTATGAAGTTGTTCGCTTAAATATATTCACTGGCCTTTGCCGCGGGTGCCAATCAAAACATTGGGAAACTCGTACACAAGTTGTTCCTTTACAATTCTCTGATTCAGAGCAAAATGTTATTTCTTCTGTATCTTTGTATGCCGATCATATTGTGTGTCTCTGTTGATCGTAAAGACGACACACGTTTTGATGAATTGAAACCAAATGTATGATATCTGAATCATTTCGAAAGTTGTTATTGCTTGGGCAAATAAATATATAGAGGTGCTTAACGCACAGCTACTATGTATGCTATGTAAAAAGTGGCACTCCGGGAGAGCCAACAGAAGTCAAAACTTGATCAACTACGAGATACTTATATACTGAGGTGTCGGTAACGGTAACAGTGTCGCGAGTTCAATGGTTTTTTTCCATCGCATAAAATGCCCAACGCGCCTAAAGAAGTTTTCACTTCATATACAGAGGTGTCAGTAACGGTAACAGTGTCGCAAGTTCAATGTTTTTCCCATCTCAAAAAATGGCCAACGCGCCTAAAAAAATTTACACTTCAAAAAAACCCGCCAATTCATTATCATTGTCCCCCGCAAAACAATGACAAGCCGCTACGCCCTTAGGTTTAAGACGATATACAAATTTAATTTCGGTGACGATTGGGCGGAGCATCCGGAAATGCAAAAAAGTGACAGTGCCATTTACTTGCTTAGGTGAAGAGCGAGATAAACATGTATCATAACCGCGCCGCATTGTCTCATGAGTAAACGACGTAAGTGACAAAAGATAAAATCTCGAATTGCATGAGAACCAACAAATGAAAAAAAAATGCTTTTCCATTAATTTAGGTACCATAATTACCTACTGTGTAAAAAAATACTATAAATAGTTTCTAGAGTCGGAGAATGAACGATATTAGTATTTTAGAAGAGCCGATTTTGACAAATAATTGTATCGAGAAAAGTTTCACCAATTGTGTTTCTGACTTTCATTTATGTAGTTTAAATCCTCAAGTAAATATTGCTTAAATATGAAATCAGTACTATTTTTCGTTATAGAATACGACAGTTACTTAGCGGCTCAAATTTTTTTACACATTGCCTTAATTAATTTATTTTATTAGGATTTAAATAAAATAATTACATCATACATTACGCCTGTAGATGTAATAGGTGTAATTAAATCAGTTCGTGTCTATGGAGTGTCAGGGACCATATGAATTAGCCTTGCATATAACATTTTCATTACTTTACCACTGTTAGAAACAGAAAATAAAACACTTTCAAACAAATCTATAATTCAATAGGTTAGGCAGATAATATGCCGTCTATTCTAGGATCGACGGCGAGCCAAGGACGTTGAGCCTAGGTAACGGTTCCTTGTTTTTTTTTTATCTAGCTTATGCTGTCGCACTGTTGGGCAAAGGCCTCGCCGTCATCTCTCCACGTTTTCTCGATCTTGTACTAAATCCCGCCAATCCCTATAGAAAGCGTCCAAATCATCGCGCCACCGCTTCTTAGGCCTTCCACGGTGTCGCTTTCCATCCACAGGGATCCATCCAATTACGACCCTAGCCCACCTATTTGGCTGCATGCGGGAGACATGACCCGCCCAATCCCACTTCAACTTGGTAGCCATGATACCGACGTCAGCGATGCCGGTCCTTGAGCGCAGCGAGGTGTTCAGAATTCTGTCTATTCTTTTGACACCCAAAATGCTGCGCTCTATCGCTCTTTGGCAAACCCCGAGCCTGGACTTTTGAGATTCAGTCAGTGACCAAGACTGGGCACCGTAGGTTAGGACAGGCAGAATACACATGTCGATGAGTTGACGTTTTAGTGATAATTGTAGGTCGCCTTTCATGAATGTCTTCATGGACCAGTAGCTCTTCCAGGCATTGTCGATACGACGATCGATTTCTTTGTCCTGCCTGTTTTCGAAGGAAGCTAACTGGCCCAAGTAGATGTACTCATCGACATAGTGTATTTCTTGTCCGTCTACCACCACCCTACGTTTCGTGCTATTGGTCATAATTTGAGTTTTTGATCGATTCATCATTAGTCCTACTTCGAGGCTCGCTGTGCTTAGTTCTTGTAGCATTTCTTGTAACTCGGATGCATTTGGGGCAAAAAGAACTATGTCATCGGCGAACCGAAGATTTGTAAGCCTCTGGCCGCCGACTTCAATACCCTTTGTTGCCCATGGGACTGCCAATGGTTTGAAAACTTCTTCCAACGTACATGTAAATAGTTTGGGTGAGAGTGGGTCGCCCTGCTTGACGCCTTTTTTGATTAGAAACTGTGGACGGAGGACTCTAATTTTATACTGGCCTGACTTTTTCTGTATTATTTTAACTAAATTGATGTATGTTTTATCTATCTGTTGTCGTTCTAAAGCTGAGAATATTGCTGAATGTTTGACACTGTCAAAGGCTTTTGCATAATCCACAAAAGCCAGATACAGTGGTTTGTGGTACTCGTTATGCTTCTCTATAATTTGATTAAGTGTGTGTATATGGTCGGTAGAGGAGAAACCTGGTCTAAAGCCCGCTTGTTCTGGTGGTTGGTGATTATCCAGTATGCCACTAATACGTTTCTGAACGACTTTGATGAATGCTTTGTAAAGATGTGACACTAAACTGATGAGTCGATAATTACTGATGTCACTCTTGTCTCCCTTTTTGTGAAGGAGAATTATGTTTGTGTGATACATCTTCTCAGGCAGCTCACCGGTCTCCAGAATGGCATTATAAAGATTTGTTATGTGGGATAACAAGACGTGGGCTCCGACTTTTAAGACTTCCGTCGTGACGCCATCCTCTCCAGGGCTCCTTTCATAACGCATTGTTTTAAGGGCATCATGTACTTCGCGACCTGTTATAAAGGGGATGTTGTCAGAGCAGCAATAATTAAATTTTACGTTTGTTTCTGCTGGATCCGAATACAAATTTCTATAAAAATTAGTGCAAATTTCTAAAATTTTTTGTCTGTCTTTATGCTTGGTGTTAGTGCTATCTTTTAAACTATTTATCCAGGTTTTGCCTTTTGATATTCCTTGTTTGGCTGTTCTTAAGGATGTGTTATTTTCTAGTGCAGCTTTAACCCTAAATGTGTTATATGTTCTTGAATCACGTCTGATACAACGTTAAACCTCCTTATCAAGTTTTCTATAATCCGATGAACCAATTTCTGTAACGAGCCTCTTCTCAATAAGCTGTATTGATGTAGATGTTAACTTAAATTTGCTTTTCTTCGTCGATTTTATCTTATTACTGCAAGTATGTACTGCTTTAACAATGTTTTCGTATTGTACCTCTGCGTTATCTGACTCATCTGTATTAGATTCCTTGTAAACCCTCTTAAATTATTTAAAGTTATAAGCTAGTAAGGGGCGGTTACCCCTTAAATATAAATACATTTTCAATAATACAGCCATTTCAGTCTTTTGGATGGCATACAATGAGCATACTTACGTTGGCTACGGACTCATATTCATGTACACACGGCTACACATCAAGCTATATAATTCCAGTATAAGCTGACCTCTTATTCTACGAAAAGCCTACACAATGCGAGGTCAGCTTATACTGGAAATGTATAACTTGATGTGTAGCCGTGTGTACCTTCGAATTTATTTACTGTACGCCTATCAAGGCCAGCTTATTGTGATGCAGTTGAATGCACAGCTTTTTTTACAACTCAAAAAAAACGGAATGTCGATGATTATCAATATAGTTTTCTATCTTAGTCTAATTTTTACTAAAATTTTCTTGCTACATATGTCATGCACTACCTACAAAAATGTTTTTTCCACACTACGCAAGGGTTAACTGGAAGAGAATGCATTACGTTCGCCTATGTACAGATTTATGTATTTTGTGCAATAAAGAATTTTCAATCAATCAATCATCCAGGCCGTTTTCGGCTCCGCTACGGTGACATTGTTCCTCCTATCCTATGTTACATTGCTCTCTGAGATGGCGTGAGAAGCCAACGTTAGATTAAATAATAATAATAATAAATAAATTAATCTTTATTCATTGTCTTAGTGCTAAGATTTTTAAAATGTTCATGGAATTTCTAATAATCTACCTACACTTCAGAGCTATTTGAATATATTGCCTATTCTAGGCATATCGCGATTTACTTATAAATCAACTAGCAGACCAATCCGCAGCTTCGCACGCGTAGTTTTTCAATAAAAACATTACCCTCCCTCTGCGCAGTTGGATAAAAAGTAGCCTATGTTACTCAGGGATAATGTAGCATTCTAATGGTGAAATAACTTTTAAAATCGGACCAGTAATTTTTGAGTTTATTCATTACAAACATACACACATAAATACAAATCTTTCCACTTTATAATATTAGTATAGATAATCACCAGAATCATCACAGTGCGTCTGCACCCACTGATGATAGGCTTCCTCTGTATTTTGTTATTTTATCACGGAAATTCTATCATTCCATTACTATCTTCAACAAAGTGCCAAATGGTTTCAAGTACTTGCCTTTTCTGTTATTTAAAAGAAGACTTACCTAAGGTTTGGTTAATGGATAAGTGTTTTTATGACATGAATGAATATTTAAACTATAAAGATTAATTTTAACATTATTATTATTTAGAGAATTTGACATTTTTAATATTTAAGTTGTAATTTGGACATTATTTTTATTGTTTTTTGTATGAGTTTGACAGGTTCGAAATTATGTGTATTAACATTTTTTTTTAATATTTGTATTCAATTTTATCGTAGAGTTTGACGTTTTTATTTTTTATTGTTTGTATTTAAGAATTTCGCACGCCCTGATGTGGCAGAATGTAATTGAATCCTATTTTATAATTGGCATACGAACTATTGTACATACATTCATGCGAATAAATGATTATGATTATGAACAAAAGGTCGTCAGTATAGTTTTTAAAGTGCATAGCAATAAGCAGATCGTGTCAGGTTACCAAAACACAATAAACAGTAAGATAGTATCGACAGTACCTATACAACCGATAAAAATATTTTATTTATGTTGTTATTGTATGACATTTTATTTTTGTTAATAGTTTGTTTTGTTTATGTAAGCACATATTTCCTTTCAGATAGTCTATACAGAGGGCTTAGCCTAGTTACATTCGATAAGCGATGACGCTAATCGATAAGTCCTAAAATGTATGGGATTTGACACATGCTATGGAAATATCACGTGATCTATCGACAACAAACCTATGTAGAAATCGAATCGATTCGAAGGCGAATGTAATTTGGCTGCGGGCTCTGGTCTGCTCTAGAATTTCCATGTTGTGTACACACACATGCTTTGGGATGCAATCTAGGTCTAAAAGTTGATAATTATATTTGGTATATGTTTTATTGTATTCTAATTATTGATTAAAACGGGTATTTATCACTTATGTCAGCCCAAGACCATGACTGTTGCAACACAGCCGAAACGTCGGGATAACAAATAAAAAAGGTACATACGCAATAAATACCCGTTCTAATCAATAATTATGTACAGTGATCGCGAAAGTTTGAAAAATACTGATTGTATTCTGTTTTGGTGCCATATTCATCATCATCATCATATCAGCCGTAGGACGTCCACTGCTGGACAAAGGCCTCCCTCCAGGAACTGCGGTTGGAAGCGGCCTGCATCCAACGCCGACCTGCGGTTCTTACCAAGTCGTCTGCCCATCTTGTGGGTGGACGTCCTACGCTGCGCTTGCCGGTCCGTGGCCTCCACTCGAGAACCTTTCGGACCCATCGGCCATCTGTTCTGCGCGCTATATGGCCTTCCCATTGCCACTTCAACGTGCTAATCCGTCGGGCTATGTCGGTGACTTGAGTTCTCCTACGTATCTCCTCATTTCTGATTCGATCCCGTAGAGAAACCCCGAGCATAGCCCTCTCCATAGCTCGTTGAGCGACTCTGAGCTTATTCATAAGGCCAATAGTGAAGGACCACGTCTCGGTTCCATATGTCATCACTGGTAACACACACTGATTGTAGACTTTCGTCTTAAGGCACTGAGGTATGTTGGACGAAAAGACGTTGCGAAGTTTCCCAAACGCTGCCCATCCGAGTTGGATTCGACGATTGACCTCTTTCTCGAAGTTGGACCTACCTAATTGGACTGTTTGTCATATTAAATAAATTTAAAATAAAATGTGCTTTCCGGAGCGCTATAAATAGTCATCCATGTTTTGATCGCGCTGAACATTTAGTAAATAAAGAACAGCCAAGCAGACAACATCAGAGTTAGTGACTAGTGTGCCTATTTATAGTATAGTATAACAAGGAAAGCTTATACACGTTTTACTATGCATTATCTAGTATCATCAATGGGATTAGATTGGGTGTTTTATGCCAATATATTAGATGTTAATATTAGAGTTGTTCACGTAAGCGTGCGTAGGATGTGTTTATCGTAATCCTGTGCGTATCATGCATGTGACGTGTTCGCTGTTTATTGTTCGCTTCGTATTACTGCATACACAACTATAGGTGTGTTCTGCGACGCTCGTCTAAAAAGAGTACTCATGCCTCATGAGTACCTTAAGTTTTTCTAGATCTAGTTATATCTGTGTCTTGGAATTTAAATTAAACTTCTCCCTCTATCAAATATGCACTGCCTACAATATGTTGTTCGTTGCACAAAGGTTAACTGGAAGAGAATGCTATTTAGCATTAAGTTCGCCTATGTACAGATTATTTTTATTTTGTACAATAAATAATTTTCATTCATTACTATTAATAAATAATAAATAAATATAATAAATATTGCTGGACATTTCACACAGCGCTATCTAGCCCCAAACTAAGCATAGCTTGTACTATGGGAACCAGATAACTGATAGAATACTTATATACTTTTTTTTTGTAAATACATTCTTATAATACATAGAGAAACAACCAGACCCGGAACAAATATCTGTAGATCATGCAAACATTTGTTCCGCAGCGGGAATCGAACCCGCTACCTCCTGCGTCTCAGCCGGTTATTCGCCCACTGCGCCACGGAGGTCGTCCTAATTTATTGATTAATTTGCATAGATATACTTCACCCCTTTTTACGTGGGAGTTAAAATGCAAAAGTTTAAATGGATTGGGATGAAAATTAGCATATTTGTAGTTCTCGAGCTAGAATAACATGAAAATATTTATATAAATAGAAATATAAAAGTATGTATTGACACATAACTACAAAATAAAAAGACACAAACAAACATAGGAGTTATGTGACCATAAATCTGACAACGCTCATCATTACGCTGCAGAAGCATAGCTGGTTATAGATGCTTCTGCAGCGCTGGTTTTCAGTGGCACCGCGTTGTATTTGTTGTCCCGGTGTCAAACGACACGAGTATGTTTTAAATAAAATAAAAAATTAATGAATGTACTAATTTATGTACCTACATAACGTACTTATCTTAAATCGCTCTGTCATTAGTACACACGGCTACACATCAAGCGATACATTTCCAGTATAAGCTGACCTCTCTTTCTACGAAAAGCCTACACAATGCGAGGTTAGCTTATACTGGAAATGTATAGCTTGATGTGTATGTAGCCGTGTGTACGAGTAATTCTTTGAAGTTTTAAGATTGAGTAAGCCCATTTCTCTTAATTTTCGGAACGGCACAACTTGTACAAAATTATCGTTTCCACTTAATGAACTGGGTTTTCTTTTTTTTTTTAAACTTTCTCTGCAGAATTCTAAAGGTCATGGATGTCAATACTGGGACAGAAACTGTACGTATGTACAGTTAAAGTGACTGTTGCAATAACTGTGCGGAGCTTCTTAGTAACAAAAATTTCTAACATGCTCGATACCTATTCCAGAGACAGTTGTTCTTCTGTCTTCACGCACGACCGATCAAAACTTTACCCACAATTAAGTCTATTTGTGTAATTATTCCCTTATTGTCTCGAACAAAATTGTGTGGGAACTTTACTAGCGTAGGCTTGCCGCGAGTTCAGTTGTTCAGAACACGTCGACACGGCACCATCCGATGCCTTCATACCGGTCACAACAATCATTTAACTATCGAAAGTGTTCGCAGTTATGTGAAAGTCTTTGTTTAATTTAAAGTGATTTTATACGATATACGACGCCAAGGCTCGCGAAGAACTGCAGATTTGGTTAACGAACTAATTGGAAGGTTTGTGTTTGTTTTTGTTTTGTGAATATAAGTTTAATTGAGAATTAATTTGTTTAATTACGAGTATTAGTCAGTCATTTTACTACTTATGTTGCGGTTGCTATTTTGTATTGGAGACATCATTGTTGTGTGGTAGCTTTTATTTTAATTTGTGGTGCGATCATTCGCCTGAGGCCTTGTTTAAAACTGGTGTAAGGAATATTCTAAACTAAGCTTAGAGCAACTTAAATGTTACTTATCATGGTGAAACTACTCTCATGGATTGTTTGTTTCCTTGAGTTGGATTTGAGCTTACAACATTATTTCCTTGACATTGTTAAAAGGTCGATATCCTTGCTAAAGAAACAAGATAAATCAGTTTCAAGTGTGGCTGTAAAGTGGAACAATTAAAAAATTATTTGTAAGGTTTGTCTAGGTGTTAGTGTTAATTGGACAACGATGAAAATACGCATTTTTGTGATTAATTCCCTATCTTATCTCTAGGACGTGTATAACCGTTATATCCTTTTACCGATTACACTATAACTAATTTATTTATGAACTTTGCGAGTGGATGCGAACTATGAACTTAACAAGTGTGAGGCGAAGTAGAGGCACATGGAATAAAAATAGCGGCTTGCCCTTGACCTAGCCAGAGATCTAAAGTCAAGCCTAGTAATAAATGTAGATTAAAATAGCCTTAAGGTTTATTTTATTCGAACTGAGATGCAACAAGCGTATGCCCAATGCCCAAGGTACAATGGGCCCACCTCATGTTAAATGGTAACCATCACCTATAACAATGTATTGCCACGTAGTTCACGTACTTTAAAAAAGCCTCGTGTGCCTGTAATTTCACCGGCCACAATACCCTTCTCAGATGCAGAAATAGGTACTTTCCCGGGCGAGCCCTTTCACAAGGAATTCTTCTTAATTAAATTACTATTATTATCAGCCCACTGTGTCCCACTGCTGGGCAAAGGCGTCCCCCCATTCTTTCCAGACACCTCTTTCAAGCGCTAAGGTGGTCCAGTCCGCTCGGAAATTAGTGAGCTCATCCCTCCATCTCTTCTTTGGCCTGCCACGACGTCTTCGGGCTGTGTCGGGATTCCACTCAGTGGTGAGTTTAGCCCACTGATCATCTGACATACGGCATAAATGACCAGCCCAGTCCCACTTGAGTTTGGCGGCTTTCTTAGCTACATCTACGATTTGTGTTCGCGAGCGCAGCTCGGTGTTGCGTATGCGATCAATACGCTTGAATCCGAGAATGCTGCGCTCCATCGCACGTTGGCAAACCTTGAGTTTATACTTTTGGATGTTAGTCAAAGACCAGGTCTGCGAACCGTACGTTAGAACGGGGAGGATGCATACGTCCATCAACTTTCGTTTGAGCGAAAAAGGAAGGTTACCCTTCATTAAATCTCCCATGGACCAATAGCTCTTCCAGGCATTCTCGGTTCGCCGAGCGATTTCCTTATCCTGCCTGGAGTCGAAGGAGACAATTTGGCCCAGGTAAACATACTCTTGGACGTATGCTAGCTGTTCTCCATCCACCGTTACTCTGGTCTCAACGCTGTTAGTCATAACCTTGGTCTTGTCCTATTCATCCCTAATCCAATCTCTTCAAATTGCTATAATTAAATTAATTAGATATTTTAATGTAATGCAAATGCTGTTTGCTGCCGTAAACAAATGTGTGAGTAACTTTTGTAATAAATATTATGTTATCAAAACTGGCCCACTTGGGAAAACCAAGTTAATTCCTAAATTAACTCATCTGAATACTACCTACGCAAACTGTAAAGATTACACTTACATCATCCACTTCTTAACAAAAATATAAATCACAATTTTTATCTCGACTTATCTGATATTTTCCGCCTTTGCGGCGCGGTCTATTTCTGTCAATCCGCTATTTATAGAAAATATAGGTATTATAATGCACGACGTGAGCTGGTTTACTTGTTCTTAGTACTATTGTCATGATTTGTGATGATAATAATGATTTAATTATTATAGTCTAACTTTTTATTAGCTGCAGTAAAATGACGTTTGTAAATGTCATTCCGTAAAATAATGTTGCCAGCCTAATCTCAATAGGGATGTGATTCAGTTCACAAAAATTAATTAAATAACATTATTATGACGTTTTTGTTTCATTTTGAATGTACCTCCCTATACTTCCACTAAAAAAGATCAATCCTCTAGTATAGTAATAATAATAGGTTAAAAAAATACATTACAACTTAATATTAAATCTCAAAAAAAAAACCAAACTGATTATTCATTTATGATTCACTCATTTAGCTACATCCCTATTTATTTTTCTTCAAAAACCGGCAACCCACAAAACGTCATTTTACTGCAGCTAATAAAAAGTTAGACTATAGAAACTTCTACTGGGGCTTTATTGTTATAATATTGCTCACATCCCACATTCGCAAACTCATATTGAGATATTTGGCTGAGTTAAACAATATTAGCTCGCATACATTTCTGATTAGCTGCCAAATAATACTATAATTTTCATTCACGAGTTCTTTTGTAGTATTTTTATCTTCATTCCTCTCTTGAATATTGTCTATATTATATTCTTCTTATTACTGAGCTATAATACTTTTAGTATTGTTTTAAATTTATCAGATTTCCAGATAAAAATGTATGTCTGCTAAACCAAACCACACTATCAGGGCAATACAAAGGTGTTATCGAAATAAAATAATTAGGAATTGTACGACATGTCGTAAATTTTGTCGCATCGGGTAATACTTTGCGATAACATTTGTAATCGCTAGCAAACATCGACTTTGTATAATTCTATACGTTGTAATGAAATGGTAGAAAGAAGTCTGTATTATTTAAAGACGAAGTAACATTCTATGAAAACAAATGAGATTTGAACAGGTTTTCAGTATCATTTTTTTGATCGAGCGAAGCGAATCTCCAAATCAACTTGGGCAAATCGGTGTTGTATGTATGTATGTTTGTTTGTCCGAGGATAACTTTCGAAGCGTTGATCCGATCTTCGTGAAATTTGATACATAGGTATACATAGGTAGTGATGACACAATTTTGGTGTGATTAAATGATCTAATAATGTTGGGGGGTTGTTGAGATTTTGGGGTTCAAGAGGGGTAAAATAAAATTAAATGAGACTATTAGGTCAAGTGAGACGTCAAATGAAAGGTCTTTATTAATATATTTCGATCCCGTTTTTATTTTTAGTATAGTTTTTGTAGTTTTTGAGTTATTAGCCAAAATAAAAACTAAACTTTGACCAAATTCACAGGGTACACTAGTAACCCTACAGTGCTGTAATTTGGTATGCGTATAGCTTAAGTATCACAAATATAGGCAAAAGTCTGAAATCCAGAATAACTGCAATTTGTACCCCAAAAAAGATTACCAATTAACATGAACTCCCGTTACCTGTAATTTGAATGAAACTGTAGGTTAAGTTGCTTGGTTGATATTTCGTGGCACTATTTTATCAGTCAAAGAATAAGACCGGCTTGCACAACGATCCCTAAACGTAGTTAGCGACTAAACGTGTTTAAATATTACGTACTTGTGTGATTTGACAACTCCTTAAATCGTATTTAGCCACTAAATACGTTTAGGCATCGTTGCGCGAGTCGCCCTAAGAATATTTTTTTTTTATGTTCTGGAGGCTCGCGAGATCTTAGTTCGGGGCGAACCACTAGTATAGATTTAATAATACCAATGATAAAAGTATTATACGTTTAATAAAATCAAGCTTATTACTATTTTTATAAAAATAAAGATACCTTTAGGTTATTGGATTTTACAGAACAAACGAAACCGAGTGTTACTAGAAAGCTAATTAAATTGTCTGTCCGATACCGGCGTGTACTGAATTAGCCTCTTGATAGACTGTGCTTATGACCCAATCAGGGAGTTAAACGCACTGCGAATGATCTGGAAACCTGATAATCATCCAGATCTAGTTCATCGGGATTGTCTTACTTCTTCATTTTGAATGAGAGTTTTAGTCGGGTCGTTTATTTGTGTTATGAGAAGACCTCAGCAGAGGATAATCTCTCTTTTACAACTCTCTCTTTGAACAAACTATATTAGGAGAATTTTGTTTTGTATGGCTTTTTTTATAATATAATATGGACATAATATGTTAGCATATAATTTTCTAAAACTAAACATCGCAAAAGCACTTTTAAAACTGTCGTCACAAATATTTATTAGATAGATTTGGAGTGTCTTTTCCTCTTAGGCGGTTCTTTGATGAGTAATTTGGAGTCGCTGAAAGCCTATATGTACTTATACTAGTTCCGCCCGCGGCTTCGCATTTCGGATGCTTTGTCAATGTAGCCTATGTTTCAATCCAGGTCATAATTTATCTATATACCAAATTTCATCGAAATTGGTTCGGTCGTGCTTGAGTGACAAACAAACATCCAAACTTTCGCATAACACTTTTAAATGTTGGATGATTGTTTATTTATTTGTTTGTTTGTTACTCAATCACGTCGAAACGGCCTAACCGATTTCGATGAAATTTGGTATATACGTAGATTATAACCTGGATTACCACATATGCTACTTTTTATCTCATAAATCAGTTCCCAGGAGAGAAAAATGGGAAGTCAAATGTGTATGACATATACATATATGTATTTTTGCATCCCAGAACAACGCGGGCGAAGCCGCTGGCAACAGCTAGTATAACATAAAGGAAAAAAAAAAGACCTTAATTCATCGCAATCTATACTGTGGTAATTCAACACCCTTTCATAAACACGGGTTTCTTCGCCTATCTGATTATTTTACATCGCACCGTGAAAGTCGTAAAACTAGCATCCCGTTGGATTTCGTGACCAGACCCTTGACTTGAGCACACACTTCAAAAGATTCTGAGGTCATCGCACTGTAGATTTTCTTATCGTAATTTTTATCGTCTGCCGTTTTTCGAACAATGCATTCATAGTTCTATAATGTACCGGCATAAAAGTAATCTTTGACTGTACGAAGGCGTGTCTTTTCACCTTTCGTTTGGTATTTGCAAATGTGGGAGCCCGCTGTAAACATGCGCCAACGCATTCGAGGACTGAATTCTGATGGTTCCTTTAGATCTTTATAAATTGCTGTATTATTTTCTACAGTATTTACAGATCGGAGATTAACGTCATGACGTCATATCGGTGTTTTTAGGGTTACGTACCCAAAGGGTTAAACGGGACCCAGGCTATATCTGTATCTGTGATAGTTAGACAGTTGAAATTTGTCACAGATACTGTATTTCTGTTGCCGCTATAACAACAAATACTAAAAACAGAATAAAATAAATATTTATCGATATTGATAACAGCAACAGGTAGACGCTTGAAATATTCACAGAATATTTAGTTATATATTCACATTAATAAATAATTAAATTAAAATTAAATTAATATTTAAGGGGGGCTTTTTTGCCGTTTTTATAGATAATGGTACGGAATCCTTCGTGCGCGAGTCCGACTCGCACTTGGTCGGTTTTTTTTAATGGCTAGCTTCGAAAACAGAGTGACTGACGCAAATTATTTAACCAGTTGTAAATCTAAGAATCATTGATTACATCAATTATTAGAGTGAAAACGTAAGGAAGTCCCTATTTAAAATAAATAGCACGCGATCGGGAGGAAGGAGACTTTATATATAATAAAAAAATAATATTAAATATTTCTGGACATTTCACACAGCGCTATCTAGCCCCAAACTAAGCAGAGCTTGTATTATGGGAACCAGATAACTGATAGAATACTTATATACTTTTTTTTTGTAAATACATACTTATAATATATAGAGAAACAACCAGACCCGGAACAAATATCTGTAGATCATGCAAACATTTTGTTCCGCAGCGTGAATCGAACCCGCTACCTCCTGTGTCTCAGCCGGCTATTCGCCCACTGCACCATGGAGGTTGTCAAGTCATATGCCTGATAAATATCTGTGAAAATATGGCCTTCCAAAACTAGCGGGGGCGTCCATGCTTGTGGCGCGTGCGCCCCGATATCACATCTGATAAGAGAACTAATTAAATACCTACAGCTATTCTACAACCTGTATTCCCCCTCTATGAAGATACTCATATAGTAAGTAAGGTGCTTTCATGCCTTCATGGCTCTCATCCACCCGACCGCCTCAGTTTTCGCGTTACACTCGCACCAAACGGACGCGTTTCGCGAAACGTACATAATTTTAGAATTTCAAAACTTTCTTGTGACTGTGACTAATCGGCTAATATTGTCGATGACTTAGAAATGCCGGCAGACGCTTTTGAGAGATTCGTCGCTAAGTTGGTGAAGCTTGTAAGTACTCGTTGTTTATCTATCATTCTTTGGATTCTTTGTATTTATCCTATCTGCGATCTATGAAGACTGATTATCTATATGTATATTGACTAGATAATCTTAGTAATATGTGCTTGGCAACAGGAATCTGTCTTAATATTTCCATCTTTAAGTATTTTTCGGTATATCTTAATTGTTGATTCTAATCTCATGTTTTCAGATTTGCTTGTTTAATGAAAGACTCCATTAGTTGTTAAATTTCTTATACTAATTATATATTTTTATCCATAAATATTGACAACATGATAATCAAATTGTTATTAAACCGGAAAAGTAACTGATTTACTAGATGTTATCGAAACTACAGTTAGATGAAAGCAAAATTAACTCGTTTGTAACACCTGAGTGATTATTATAGATATGAAAACAATAGGGCAGATAAAACATGCGTAGGAGATTCTCGAGTGTTTGTACAATTGCAATTTGTATATTGCCTTTTATCGTAATTGTGTGATAAAAAGGTGCGACATTGGTTCTAAACTAATACAAAACTAAGGACATTGCTGTAATGAATTACCACAAATTGTATAAATAAGGGTTGAGTAATAAAATACTTGTTCTTTGTGATGCTAGTTAAGAGGAAAAATATCAATTAACTTAAAATCTATTTGCATTATTTGACAAGGCTTTACTATAAGTATATTATATATTAATTTGACTCGTGTTCGCGACATTTCATTATCAATAATGTATGTGTTTATTTAGTATTGTTAATTTTACAATCAATAAATATGATTGATAGACAAATGTCAGTTCATTCAGTGCATGCATTATCAACATGAGTCATTCATTCATTAATACACGTTAACTGACCTATTTAATTATCTTCATTCTCAATCAAACTAGAGGGATATTTTTATTTGCTTTTATGGTTCCTAATATATTTTTTAGGTATCTTGTGTCGTTCTTCTAATTTCTTAGAGACCTTGATAACTTCTTTACCATTATCAACCCAAAAAACAATCGTTATTTTGGCACTCATTCTGTCATCAAAACATCATTGATGGGTTATTAGACGAGGTGCTTTTTGTAGATTACTTCAACGGCTTAAAATAGATCACAAATTCATTGAAGAATAGTGGGCGCTGATGGTATTTTGTTTATCTTTTGCATTCTTTTGATACCTTCTGTTTAAATAATTGAGATACCAATCAAATACTATTTATAATAGGTCTGCATCATCGTCCGTCATTGAACCCACACGACTGGAATTCTCGGATCCCAAGCCTACTTGTAACTAGAAACTTTTAATTGTTGTTTTCTTTGAATTAAAATTGTTATCTGAACTGTCTTACTTATGTCTGTTGGATATCACATTGGTAGTAGTTAGCTTTACTAAAACTTTCTCTATTATGCAATCGTATAGATAAATTTAAATCGTCAATTTACTCTGATCAATTGCAAGAATTGAAACTTCATACTTCTTCTTCTTAGAGTGTCAAGGGTTGTACGTTTTCATTTATACTATGTTGGACAGGTGTTCGGCCTTCGGCCACAACAATAGCATTAGGCGAGGCGGTTATTAGGTCCTCCATCGTGCAGGTGTTGGTGGTTGTTCAATGGTTTTACAAAACAACTTCGTACTATACCGCAACGATGTCCAAAATGGTAAATTACAATGGTCGTCGTATTTTTCTCCAACGCCACTGGTGATATGCTCAGCAAAACCATAAAATTCGAGTTATACATTCATCAAAATGTTGCATTTGCTTTAAGCTAAGGGCCTGACCCTGTTACCATAACAATGAACCTCCGAGAAGTCCATGGGCGGTTGCCAGAAGCGATAAAACTATCCTGTTATGGCTGCGGCGAATATTACGTGTTGCGCGACACTAAAACTATTGCTATTGATTGGTACGTTTTCCTTTAGATCTTCCATGCTGTAAGCGGTAGCGAGAATCATTTTCGACGACCTCCTTGGCGCATTGGGCGAATAGCCGGCTGAGACGCAGGAGGGTTAGATTCCCGCCGCGGAACAAATGTTTGCATTATCTACAGATGTTTGCTCCGGGTCTGGATGTGTTTCTATTTATTGATCGAGCGAAACAATATCCTAAATCAACTTGGGCAAATTGGCGTTGTATGTATGTATGTTTGTTTGTCCGAGGATAACTTTCGAAGCGTTGATCCGATCATCGCTGTGTGTATGTTGCCGTAGTGATGGCACAATTTTGGTGTGACTAAATGTGCTAAAAATGGGGGGTTGTTAAGATGTTGGTGTTCAAGAGGGGTAAAAAAAATGAGTCAATTAGGTCAAGTGGGACATCAAATGAAAGGTCTTCATTAGTACATTACGATTCGGATTTTATTTTTAGTAAAGGTTTCGTAGTTTTTGAGTTATTAGTCATGATAAAAACTGAACATTGAAGTGAAATTCACAGGGTAGACCAGTGACCCCATGGTGTTGTAATTTGGTATGCGTGTAGCTTAGCTGTCACAAATATAATCAAAAGTCTGATATCCAGAATAACTGCAATTTGTACCCCAAAAAGAGTCTCGAATTTACATGAACTCCCGTGACTTGTAATTTGAATGAAACTGTAGGTCAAGTAAGATGGTTATCATTACGTGGCACTATTTTGATAGTCAAAGATTACGGATAATATATTTATGTTTTTATGGGACACTCGCGAGATCTCAGTTCGAACCACTAGTTATAAATATGTATGTATTTACAAAAAAAAGTATTTAAATATTCTATCAGTTATCTGGTTCCCATATTACAAGCTCTGCTTAGGGGCTAGATAGCGCTGTGTGATATGTCCAGCAATATTTATTCGATTATTTATATTTAGAATTAAAGAGAAACAACAGGTGTAAGGGATTCTAAAATGTTTTATGGAATTCACGATAGCGTTTGACTCTATGAATTCCGTTCAAATGTTTCGCATTTTCTGTTGCGTTAAAGAATAAACAAAAAGTTAATTAAGTAAATGGGTAACTTGAATCGCCAGTCAGTAAATTGTCGTGCAATCCTCAATCACAAAGTTTTGTCTCGCCTTTGAAACTAGGTGTCCCTCAAGGTTCTATTTTGGGTAGAAATTTATTTAGTAGTATCACAAGAATTACATATACTACTAGTACTTGTAAAATTCGCTACTGGAAACCCCACATTAGTTTATTACTTGTGACACAATCCCAACGGAAATGATACTGTTTGGTGTGTATTATTGTTATTGTAATTTTGCATTGTGTGCGTGAGGTAATTATGGGCAGGGGGCTTCAGTCAGTCGCTTCACGAACTCAGGACAGACAGGACAATCCTATTCACTATTCGTCCTCATTCATATGTGGTATAATCGGGCTCTGTGATTCATTCGTACCAGTCGCTCCTCCCGTTCCAAGAGTGATTTTGTTGTGTTAATACTTTTCTAGTGTTCAGTGAACTGCAGGATTTAAATTAAACCGAAGAGTTTAATGTTTAAAGTGTAACAGTGCTAGTCATGTTCTTGTGATTGTTGTCTAAAATGGTTTTATGGTATATCAGCGAAGCTGATCAAGAACAGGTGAATAAGTTATTTATATTAGCTTCTATATAAAACACTAGTGTTTTACCGAAAAGTATTATTTATATTTTAGCTTTTGTGAACGGGCTCGAGGAAGTGGGCACCACCGGCTTACCTTTATCTGCCGCTAAATAGCAGTACTTGTGCTGCTGTGTTCCGGTTAGATGGTAATGGTATGTTCCTGTAATTACTGGCAAATAGGCATACCAGCTACGTCCTATAGTATGGCATCGTATCCACATAGAGATCAAGAGAACATAATAGCTTGTTTTGAATTCTATGTGGATATCCATGGGCTGCAGTAGCCACTTAACATCTGGTGGCCTGCATGCTCGTTTGCCATATAAGAGTATAGAAAAAGAAGTATCTTTGTTATTCCGAGAACTTTGTGCAGATATTTCAATATCCGTGCAAACTTTCGCATATCCATACTAATACTAGCTGACCCGCAAGCGGCTTCGCACGATTGAAATTTCCCGTTCCTGTTGGAACTTCGGGATAATAACTATATAAAACACTTCATCTAACTGACTTCACTTCAATGAACGACAGTTAAATTATATGGATATTGTTCATACAAAAATACTAAAATCGCGTAAAAAATGAGGGGTGGGGGGGGGGGGGGGGGGGGTGAAAAATACTTTACAACCTATTCTCATACCTACCAAATATACATAAATAAACTTCTTTAAAATCGGCCAACCCGTTTCTGATGAGTGCGACCACAAACACCGTGACACGAGATTTTTTTTATATATGTACTTGTATTAGATTATAAATTGGAAAGTAACTCTGTCTCTCTGTCTGTCTGTTTGATATGTTTTCACGACTAAACGGCTAGACTGATTTCGATGATATTTGGTATACTGATAGAGTATGGCCGCGATTGGGACATTTTACCCGACTGCGCAGGGGGGAAATGTTTTTACAAACCACGCGCGCAGCCTAGTGTCCTATAAATATGCGTTTCTTTTGGTCTGTTTGTATTTATGACTATAATCCGTACGCTGCGAACTATTTAATGGTATCTAAGTATCTAGAAAGAAAGAAAAAAACATTTTTTTGTGACGGTAGAAAACACACACAGCACACAAGTAAGATACACACAATAGAACAAATTCATACACACAAAAACAGCAATACCTAACAAATGTGTGTCTCACAATTACCTATATATAAATGACCGACGTCACAAAAAGGCGTCCAACTCAGCATTTGTTGTGCTTTTGGCACAACGCTGATCTTCCGTTGGAACCATCGCTGTCTATCTTACTTACATTTGTTATTATGCCTAAAAATACTAAAATGATAAATAACGACTTCTTGTCTTTGTATTTGTTTCTGGTTATTTGTTCGTATAAAAAGATCATTGTATTCTTGATACATTAAATGTAAATATTTGACAATGCAAAAACAATATTTATGACGAATCAATGAAAAATATTTGTGCGCAATCTTTGCGGTAGGCTTCTGCGGTGCTCAAGAACACTAAATATTAGTAGGAGATGTTGTTTCCGAGAATGATGATTGTTTTTCGAATGATCAAACGTTTTACAACGAACTTTTAAAAATAGCTCCATTGATGAAATAAAGTGGCTCAGAACAGAACGTATGTACTACGTAGATACATTATTATATTTTAAGATAGAGTATAATGAACTATCTAATTTTTACATGCAGTAAAGATGATCATGGCTGTAAACTCCTGCCGTTCAAAGAAGCCCGATTGACGTTGTCAAAATACAGAGTAGAGATGGGAACTAGAGTATAAGTAAAAATCGTTTGCTTGAAAAACCGATTCTTGAGACATATCGAAAGTTTGTTATCGTTTAGTTTATATTAACTTGGGTTAAATTAATATCGTACTAGGTTGGCTATACTATACATAATTTGTATTGTTTTTCATTCAAGAAAATATTTACTATCATCATCATCATCATCTCAGCCCACATCCATCCACTGCTGGGCATAGGCCTCCTCGCTATCACGCCATTCTCTCCGGTCCTGTGCCAAGTGCATCCATTGCCTTCCCGCAACTCTCGGGATGTCGTCCGACCATCTGGTTGGTGGTCTGGTCTACGCCCTCCTTGCGGCCACCACTCGGTAGCTGCCCTCGTCCATCTTCCGTCATTCCTCCTTGCCAAGTGTCCAGCCCATCTCCACTTCAGCTGGTTTATCCTTCTACCCACATATTTATAATATAAAAATGAATCGCAAAATGTGTTGGTAAGCGCATAACTCAACAACGCCTGGACCAATTTGGCCAATTAATTTTTTGTTGTATTTCTTATTGTCAGGAGAAAGTTCTTATAAAAGAAAAAATTAAGAAAATTGCGCGCAAAATTAGAAAATTTAAGAATACTTAACCACCATATAAAATTATTTATAATCTAACCTTAGCGCTTTTATAATGTAACCTTATGACGTTTGACATAGAATTGACAGAATGCGTGCTACAAACATCGTCAAAGAGGATGTAAAAAAAATGAATTTCGTTTGAAACAGATGCTTCGGTAGGAGTTATCCCGAGATATATTGTCTATATATATATAAATTAATTGCTGTTCGTTAGTCTCGCTAAAACTCGAGAACGGGTGGAGCGATTTGGGTAATTTTGGTATTGAATTATTTGTGGAAAGTCATTAATTTGATGGCCGGGGACAACAATTGACAATTCTACCAGGGTGACTTATATTGACAGCCCGCGTTATACCTATGCATGTCAAGCCGATACGAAGTTCGGCGGGACCACTAGTTTACTATAATTTTAAGTAATTAGATCAGAAAATTATTTATTCCACTGATTAAATATTGATGAAAACATTGTGGGTCTATCAAAATCTATAATCGATTCTTATGTATAAAACATTCAAAAAATAAACATACGCGTCTGATTTTATAAATCTAAAGTTTAGTAAATGTTTAGATTTTTTGTGATAATCGAATTTGTTTGGTTGCCAAGTGTTTAAAACGATCGCAAGTTTACGGCATTGAACCCAATGATACAACATTGGAATAGCGTCGGATATCATTATTATTTAAGGTTAATTTTACGACTTCTTGTGTAGACGTTTGCTCAAAGTTATCACGTCGAGAAAAATGACAGGCGTCATATCGGGCTTGTAATAACGGCGCAATTATAGTGTTGTTTATTTTATGTCATTTTATGAACTCAAGTTTGACGGTAGTTGGTATAAACCCAAGGAATTCGTTAGCCATTCGTCGGTTGGTCTGTCATCATTGCGCAGTGTTTTTAGTACTCAATCAAATCGGCCAATAAAAGTTTTACAGCACCAAGCGTCCCAGTACTTCATAGGGCAAATACGAATAGTTTAGGAGTAGACTTAAAATAAGTACTGCTCATAAAGACATGGCTATCTTAGAAATAACATACATATATAGTTTACCTAACAAAGTCAAAGTCAAAAACTTTTATTCATTTAAATCATTTATTAATTTCATGGTCTTTATAAATTTTTTTATTGATTATTTTACGGTCTCCACGATACTTGATGATATTATTGATTGATTTTTATTAAACTGATGAATTTTTATGTATATATAAATTAATTTTATGTAACTGTAATTTGCACGCTGTTAATCGGTGAAGTATGTGAAACCTGCATATATAGCTGTAACATCTTATACACCATGCTTCTGGCAAATAAATTTCATTTCAAGGATCACTTTGAAACGTCAATTTTACTGCCTGGTCCTTCGCGACTAAGCCAGGAAAGAAAGGCAAGAAAACAAATCTGGTTGTTATTTAATTTTTTAATTCTTTTTAGAATACATATCAATACAGGTAGTAAATTACGTCTAAATTGTAACATTTTGAACGAGTTGGAGCAATTTAAATCCCAAGCTTCTTTATGATCTAAATAATCCGATATTTTATAGTAGGCTTTTTATAAAGATTTTGTTTAATTGCGTTTTTAAATTTGTTAATTGTCAATTTTTGTACATCACTTGGCAGTTTGTTATAAAAGCGAACACCTTGCCCTTTAAACGATTTACTAACTTTATGGAGTCTACAAGTGGCAACAGCGAGTTTATCTTTATTTCTAGTTTTCAAAATTATGATAATCGCTGTTTTTCTTAAACAAATTATACATGATTATTTATAAGGCATGTTACTTTGTTTAACGACATTTTGCGAGGGTATCAGTGAACTTGCCACGAAATCGCTGTAAATCTGGCTTTGAGAATTCCTCCTTCGCAATGATAACGAAATCTGAAGTAGGTGATGTTATCGCCAGAAGTCGCACGGTTCACTACGAGTACCTCTAGTTTTTTGTTTAGTGTTCTGTATTAAATGAATTTGTTTGTTTGTTTACAGAGCGAACAATCGTCTCCGTTCCGACGGTGGACGACCGGCAGCGGCGCTGGCAGCTCGTACAGGCACCACGACCATCGCAACATGTACAACAAGGTACCTAACTGCCACTTATTACCGTCACAAATGGCTGTCTCGTCTTTTTTATATTAAACTTGTAGACACAAGCTGACGGGCTTCCTGATGTTAAGTGGTCACCGCCGCCTATAAACTCTTGCAGCACTCGTGGTACTGCAGTCGCGTTGCCTACCACTTAATACCCTATTTACACCTCTCTTGAAGGCGTTCATTTTGAAGCCCACCGGAAAAACCTCCGGAGAAAGGTCATTCCACATCCTGCAGGTGCGTGGAAGAAACGAGCGGGTGAAACGCACCGTGTGAGACTTCCACGCATCTACAATATGTGGGTGAGCTCGTCTTCTCATATACTTCAGATAAATGTAGTAAGAAAGAAAGAAATAACATTTATTCATATCTCAAAAAGCAAAGAAAACAAACAATATTGTGGTGGCGAAAGGGTCCTCAGGTCAGCATTTACTATTCTGCAACTGCTGTATTGCCTGTGCTGGTCTTCTGCTGAGGCAGTGTTGAAGACAATGTAGAGGGTGTACTTAAAAAAAATACAGGCACACTGGTCTTTTTATCCGTTTGTCTCAGGGTGAGGGCGCAATGCAATGCCATGTAGGTTTTTATAGGTAGTGGTAACCGCTTAACATCAGCTGAGTCCCCACATCAAAGTATAATAAGAAATTTAACGCGTGAACATATAATTAAGCATCTGACTATTCAAAAATCACGATCGCTTCTAAAATCGAGAATTACGATTAAATGTGTATAAGTAGCGGCACGAAACTTTAGCGCTGACCGTTATTGCGCAGAAGTAAAAAATTAGGTACCTGGGGGGGCTAGCGAGATGAAGGGCGGGCGTGCGTAGCGCCGATTGGCTCTCCAGTCGCGACTTATAATCGAGTCATGTGTGACGTTAGGAGAGCAGAACAAAGTCCTAACCTACATTATTGGTTAAAAATAGGGGCCGGGTTTTCCTAAGCTGTTTCCTCCTTTATTTTGGCACACGATCTATTGGCGTATGTCCCTAATCCTAGACCAGTCTAGGTAACGTACCTATTGTCTGACGTGGTTCATAGCAGCTTGCTATAGATACATTGGCAAAGGCAAATATAGTAATTGAGTCATATATTTGAAGAGTCTAGAATACCTTAAGGGGATCTCTCTTGGTTCGATTCTCGGTAATTGTCAGGGTACGACCTCGAGTCATCTCGATGACGTCAAAACTCAGATATCGTTAGTATTCTACGAGATATTGTAAAGTTCTTCAAAAGAAGGACTGTGGTTGTCTGAGGAACCGACGGTTATCACATGTAAATAAGGTTGAATATTTATGTTTTGATCCTTGGAGCCTAGAAACCATCGCCAATGCTAAGGGACTTCCCAGTACATCGATTACAGTGACAACACATTGGATTGCACTCAGATTTAACAAAAGAAATGTTCGTTATTTTAATCTTGATCCATTTGGGGGTGTCCATTAATTACGTGAGGCGTTTTTGACGATTTTTTACCCTCCCTCTTATATTACGTGAGATTTTTCAATATTTTTATTCATAGGGTTGGACTTATTTAAAAAACCCAATTGGCTTCATTATTTTTATTGAAGACTGCTTCTCAAATTGTTTCTCTTTCTGATTGCTTCTTTCGTAATCTAGAATCAGAGTGATAAAATTAAAAAAAATTACGTAATATTAGCCGAGCCCCCCCCCCCCCCCCCTCTTCCCTCTTCACCACGTGAGTTTGTTCGAGATTTTACTCAACCCCCCCCCCCCCCCCCCCAACACCTCACATAATTAACGGACGCCCCCTTTAATTACGGTTCTTCCTGCAGCAAATGAGCGAAGGATCCAGTCCCGTCTCCAACAGTGGCAGCAGTTCCAACGTGGCGCGCTGGTCTCTAGGACTGGAACACCTCCTGGCGGACCCTGCTGGAGCTGCTGCCTTCGCACACTTCCTGGCCAAGGAGTTCGCAGCTGAGAACATACGGTAAGCACGAGTGAAGAAAGTGAGTTTTCTGTCATTAGTTGGAGAATACAAAAAAGTGGATGTTAAAAAAATATAAATGAATTGTAATTTAGACCATGCCAGAGTGCTAGTGCAGAGACTAGAAGATCTGATCGATAAAAAAGTCAGTTTGTTCTTAGCTTGATGGTCCTCTTGGCTATGTCTGTGACATTATTAAAGGATATGTTAAAGCATTATTAAATGATAAAATATCGGATTATTTAGAAAAGATGATAGAGAAGCCTGGAATTGAAATTGCTTCACAACCGGTCAAAAATGCTACAATTTAGACGAAATTAATATTCATCTTAAGCCACTACGAAACCCTGTCTGTTCTTTCGGCTGATTTTCGTCTAAGGGTCTAAGGGTTTCGTAGTGGCTTCTCAACTATCGACTACATTCATACCATAAAACAAACAATTTAGAAATGCAATGAATATGGAATAAACTATTACCTGGCATATATAGATTATAATAAAGCATTCGACTCGATTAAGCACGAAAAAATATGGGATGCTCTTACCTCACAAGGAGTACATAATAAGTACATATACGTGTAAATGAGAATATATACGAAAATATGAAAGCAACAATACGCACAGAAAAGATAGGAGAATATTTCCCCATTAGACGAGGAGTTAGACAGGGAGACCCTTTATCACCCAAACTTTTCTCTGCAACCCTAGAACATGTGTTACACCAGCTCGAATGGAGTGAATACGGTATAAATGTTAATAGGGTATTATTAAATCACCTAAGATTCGCCGACGACCTTATGCTAATATTCGAAGACTCAAAGACCCTACAGGACATGATTGAATAACTTGTATACGAAAGCGAAAAGGTTGGATTATCAATAAACACAGATAAAACAAAGCTGATGACAAATCACATTAAAATTCCTATAAAACCTAACAACGTTACTGAATTGGAATATGTAAACGAATATACATACCTAGGCCAAATAATATCTCCCGCAGACCTCACAACAAAATAAATTAATAATAGACTAAACATAGGGTGGAAAAGAGACTCTAGCTCTAACATGGGCTCTAAAAGATGTCATAAAAAACTCGGATATACCAATCAAAGGATAAAAGAAAATATTCAATACATGTATCCTACCAAGCATGACCTACGGATGTCAGATATGGAGTTGCACAAATAACATAAAATCATTAGAAACTTGTCAACACAGAATGGAAAGAAGTATACTAAACATAACATTAAAAGACAAGACCAACATTATAGATATTAAATACCGAATCCAACAACTATAATGGAAATGGACTGGGCATCTAGTAAGAAGTAAGACGGAAAAATGGCCAAAAGAAGTGACAGAATGGTGCCCTAGTAGATATAAAACGAGAAGTAAAGGTAGACAGTATCGTAGATGGGAAGATGTTATTAAAAAAGTGGCGGGAACGACTTGGGCGAGAAAAGCAAGAGATAGAGATCTTTGTGGAGAACACTCGAGGAGGCCTATGCTGAAAAGCAAGACAATCAAAAAACCGGCTCTAATCTGAAAACTATTATATATATTTTTATATCTATACATAAACCAATTTTGTAGTACTAAGTAGAAATGTGTAATGTGTATTTTAGATTGTTAATAAAGGCTTTATTATTATTATTATGATATTCATCTTTGTTATGTATTCTAAAAAGATTATTATAAAAAACAACCAGCCTTGTTTCTTGCCTTTAATTTCCTGGCTTGGTCGCGAAGGAACAGGCAGTAAAATAGACGTTTCAAAGTGATCCTTGTGAACGACAAGACAAGTAAATAATTTTCTACAATGATGATTTCACTAACCAATAAAATTCAAAACATAAAATCGCTCAACTAGGATACCACTAGAGCTGCCTAGTTAGCTTTAATATTGGTACACCCTTACTCGCCGGGTACATATGAAGTGCTGGACTCTTGACTAGTCAATAAGATCTGACATGTAACATTTTAATCCACTTTGTATGAACGCAATAAAATACTGAATACTAGATTGTATAGTTCCTGGATCCGTGTGTGTAATGAAGATGTGTTTAGGTTCTGGTGGTCTTGCGAGCAGTACCGCAACTCAGACGCGATGACGCGGGGGGCCCTGGCCGGGGAGATCTGGGCGCGGCACCTCGCGGCCGGCGCGGACGAGGCCGTCAACGTGGACGCGGACGCGCGACGCCAAGCTGCGCTCATGCTGTGCCAGCACCCTCCTCCAGCCGATCTCTTCACACAGGTACTGATACTTTCCTACCTGTGGTCTTTCAACCTTTGATTCACCACAATCTCAGGCAGTCCCGGATATTGGGCGGGGCAAACCAGACTGGCAATTTCAGGGGGCGCCAAATTCATGTTTGAAAAAAAACTTGTTTCACAAAGCTGTTAGCTAGTGTCAAGCGCACGTCGTACTATCGACGGTTCATTTGATTTGAATCTCCAAAACCCCCTCTGGCTAGGCCCCCGATATCGGTGTAAATATGTAGTCCAGTCAAATAGCCGCAAAATGAATCCAAAATGAAATCAAAATGAGAAAATACAATTTTAACAGAAACTAAACAGCGCGTGGCTCATATTAATATAGACCCCCCCCCCCGGTCTCCTGTCTCTTAAACGCTGGAGGAGGCGAGAGGGGAAGAAGCACGAAGATACCTATTATAGCTATGTAAGAGTTTGCCGTAAAGAGGCCCGGATTGTAGGCTCCGAGAGAAACAGACGACGGTAAAGTACGTATACTACGCATAAAAATCATAGAACCAAAACAGTGAGTGCGAATGGGCGACATATTAGTATATTAACGAGATATATGGCGAACCTGAAGTGTCTTGAAGTTGTTTATGACGTTCACCAAGAGCACACCATTATAATCTGCATTTGCGTTTGCTCAGTAAGAATCTGTACTACACAGGGTCGCATAGATTTTTATTAAAATAATATATAGCCTACAGCACTCGGAGATAATGTAGCTTCCTATTAGTGAAGGAATTTTCTGAATCGGGTCAGTAGTTGTGGAGTTTATCTCTTACATGCAACCTAACACACATGTTCACTAACTTTACTTCGTTATTATATTATTATAGTACTTATAGATATCTTAATAGATAATTTGTATTTTGACGACCTCCGTGGCGCAGTGGGCGAATAACCAGCTGAGACACAGGAGGTAGCGGGTTCGATTCCCGCCGCGGAACAAATGTTTGCATGATCTACATATATTTGTTCCGGGTCTGGACGTTTTTCTATATATTATAAGTATGTATTATTCTATTAGTTATCAGGTTCCCATAATACAAGCTTTGCTTAGTTTAGGGCTAGATAGCGCTGTGTGAAATGTCCAGCAATATTTATTTATTTATTCCAGGCACAGAAGCAGATCTTCAACGTGATGAAGTTCGACAGCTACCCGCGCTTCCTGCGCTCCTCCACGCACGCGGAGTGCGCACGCGCGGACCTGCGCGGCCTGCCGCCGCCCTACGCCGCGCCCTACGCCGCGCCGGACAAACAGGACTCTCCCGCCAAAAACAACCATGTAAGTACATTACTACTAGACAATAAGTGATCGCTCCTTTAACCGACATAAAAAAGAGGAAAGATATTTATTGCACAAAATAAAAATAATCTGTACACAGGCGACCTTAATGCTAGATAGCTCTTCCAGTTAACCTTTGAAGTTTTTGAAGTTAAGAAGTTCTAAATTGTTGTACATATATATATACCTAGTCAGGTCATAAATTCTGTCACATGTTTAATATAAAATAATTGAATCAAGTTTATTCATTATGTAACCATTTATATACCAAAATGAACTTAACAAAACATAGATTCTTATGACACTAAAGTTTATTCAAAATGACCTCCGTGATTTTGAATACAGGCCTTCAATCTGCGCGGCTAGTCGTCTATCGCAGCACGAACGAGGTCCATGTCAACATCGGCGGCAGCCTTAATCAAGGATGTCTTGAGTGACTCCAAATTGGGATGAGGCTTTGAGCACGCCTTTTCCTCCAAGTGTTGCCATATCTTGTAATCTAACGGATTCAAATCTGGACTGGAGGAGGGCCAGTCTTCGCGCCGGATGAAGTCGATTTCACGCGCCACCAGCCAGTCTTGTGTGCTCTTCGCTCTATGAGCTGGCGCCGAATCTTGTTGGAATACCCAGTGCCTGTTATTGAACATGGTATGAGAAACAGGTTCAACAAGGTTCGTCAGGACTGTATTTTGATACACAACTGCATTCTTTTTTACACCTTTCTCACAAAAATGTACCTCTGTTAAGCCCCAATAAGAAACTCCCAACCATACCATGAGCGAGGATGGAAAATGACCTCGTTGGACACGCGGAAGACGGTTGCTCGCTTCTTCACTACTGTGTGCGTACACCTTATCATTTTGTTTGTTGTAGCTCTCTTCTACGGTAAAATTTTTCTCATCCGAAAAAAGAATTTCCCGATATTTTTTTCCCGCGTACCGCTTCAACAAAGCGCGGCATCTCTTCAGTCTCAGGTCCATTAGACGAGCATTCAAACGATGTCCTGTTTTTCTTCGATATGCCCGAAGCCCTAAGTCTTCATTTAACACCCTTTTCACCGTGGTTCTGCTTAACCCCATCTGAAGGGCCAACAGTTTCTGCTTACGTTTGGGATTTCTTTGAATTCGCGCCTTCACAGCTTTTATCACTGCTGGAGTCCTAACAGACCGAGGGCGACCACTTCTTGACCTGTCATCTACACTAGAGTCTTCATTGTATCGTTTGATGGTGCGATAAACTAATCTTTTGGTTATATTCAAATTTATCAGTATGTCAAAAAATTGAATTGGCGCATAACCGCAACGATGCAACGCAATAACTGCAACACGGTCTTCTTTAAGCGTCGACTCCATATTTAAAAATAAGTAAAATTCTAAAAAGTATACATTTTTATTTTCATGAACAATTGTAAATTCGAATTCTATAAACTATTTTGTGGCCAGCATTCTAAAAGAAAAGTTTTTACTGTGTGACAATACTTATGACCTGACTAGGTATATATTGTAGAACGTTGCGAAATATGAACCAAATGTTACAAAATGCAACGTAACGTAACCATCACCTGGTGTTCGGTTTACGTCAATGCTCAGCTGAGTTTAAGGATAAATAGTTTGAGTAACGGGTAGAGACTTTGGGAATTTCTGGGATTTAGTCAGCTGTGTTTTTACTAAATACGCTCTGAATTTGAGCTGTGACATTGATACACACATTATAATACACTCATATGCTATTAAAGTGTCAAAGTTTACATAAGTAACATGGATTCATCATGTCAGCTATAGGAGGTCCAATGCAGGTATCCAGAGCGAACGATCTTGTGCGGCCTGCACCCAACGACTTCCATTACTTACATCAAGTAGGGGCCGTCAGTTCTTCGAGCTATGTGCCCCGCCCAATTTCTTATGCTACGTCGGTGGCATTGGTTCGTCTACTAATCTCCTCACTTCTGATTGGATCTCGCAGAGAAACACCAAGCATAGCCCTCTCCATAGCACGCTGCGCGACCGCAAGCCGACCTTTTGAGGCCCATAGTGAAAGACAACGTTTCTGTGTCATATACCATCATTAGTAACATATGTCATTATTAACAATCAGTTGAACTTAGCGGTTGTACGACGGGTCGGTGGCGGTCATTTCTTGAAGGAGTTTAAATAATTGTTACTATTATCAAGAGCCTGTAGTGTCCCACTGCAGGGCAAAGGCCTCCCTTCCCTCTCTCCAGTCTTCTCAATTTCGGGCTATTGTGGACCAATCCTGTAAATGGGCATCAATTTCGTCCCTGCATCTTCGCCGCAGTCTGCCACGAGGTCGTTTCCCGTTTAGGCGTCCACTCTGCGGTGGCTTTGGCCCATAACGCATCCGATATGCAGTAGACGTGGCTCGGCCAATCACACTTTAGTTTACCCGCTCGCTGTCCGACATCCGCGCGTTTTAGAGCGCAGTGTACTGATACGAACGTGGTTTGTCAGTCTGACTCCCAGAATCAGTCAGTCAGATCAGTCAAAGTCCAAGTCTGCGCTGTAGGTGAGGATGGGGAGAATGCACACGTCCTTGAGCTTCCGTTTCAGAGATAAAGGAAGTGTACCTCTCATTAGCTGTTTCATTCACCAATATCCCTTCCAAGCGTTCTCAGTTCGTCTTGCAATTTCGAGGTCTTGTCGTCCTTTAAATAATTATTGTTTTATGTATGTTTTAGCTTAAGAAATCAGTGAGCAACGCTTCGGAAAGGCGGAGAAGCGGCGGCGCATCCCTCCTGGCGCGATTACGACCTGCCTCTAGAGAGAGACAACAACAATCTGTCACAGATGTAAGTTACTAACGTTTTTAAATACAATTTGGAGGTAGAACAAGTGGATGGGCCTGATGTTAAGTGGTAACCATCGCCTGTAACAAATTATTGCCTCAGGCATCTTAGGAACGTGCCATGCGATGCACTGCCCTGCGTCTACGGCGTGAAATGCCACAAGGCCTGAGATAAATCTATAGTCCAAATGAATAATCTTAGGCAAAAATCCTAAGAAAAATAAGTAACAAAGGTCCAATCTACACAATAAAAATGAAATGGTCTTCGTTCGTAAGCGCATCACTTGAGAACGACTGGACCTTCTGGCATTTTTTTCAAGTTGTTAATAGTCCGAATAAGGTTTTTAGAGAAAAATGAATTGGAAAAGTTTCCCGTAACATTTTTAAACTTTGAATTACTGAAAGTACTTTTTTTATTGGACTTTTGTATGAACTCAAACCCATATAGGCTGTATTTTATTTAGAAACTCGTGCGAACCAGAGGCGTGTCAGCTATTATTGCAATAAAATTGCACCATATCCTGTCTTACTATCAGTGTTTTCATCTAAATGTACGCTAATAACAGAACAGAGCAAACTTTACCTAATTACAAGTGCCGAAGCAAACAGTGATGTGGCGTTTCCACGCGGCGCGCAAATATTCGCGTTATCACACTATTCGTATTGTGTAGGATTTCCCGATAACTACATTAAGGTGAATGAATGAACATTCTTTATTATACCTTATAAACTAGACACAACAGTTAAAAATAAATACAAAAACAAATACATGTAAGCATAATTTTTTTTTTTTTTAAACTAAATAGATCTTTGTTTGACCACAATCTCACCTGATGGTAAGCGATGATGTGGTCTAAGATGAAGCACGAAGATCTAGAAGAAACCTATTCACTCTTACCTTAAAGAGACACGGATTGTATTCTTTAGGAAAAACAGACGACGGGCGGTCTTATAGCTTAGTAAAGCGATCTTTTCCAGATCACCTTTGGATGGTGAGGATCATTGCTTAATGGAAGAATGGCAGAGGTGTACTCGTAAAAAGAATATACTTAATAATATGTGGTTCGATTCCTATAAAACAATCAGTGATTTCACTAGATAATTGAACAGTAGAAATGTCTAAACATATGCGTAGATACGTCGTATTATGGTCGGCAAATCAATACAATTGCACAATTTTATTTATAAATATCTAAGTATTCATGCTTATTCCATTTAAACCTATTGTTCGTGCGCTGAGCAAACTTCGCTTTCTATTTTCGTCCCACGTATGTTTACTCACTCGCTAGTATATAAGTACTTATGTTTGAATGGGTAAATAACTCATAGATATAAAATTATATATTGCACCAATAAAATAAAACATACGCTTAATGCTAATTTAATAGCGAAAATTCTATTAGTTTTTCTTATAGCTTTTTTTTAACTAAATAGATATTCTTGACCACAATCTCACCTGATAATAAGCGATGATGTCTAAGATGAAGCACGAAGATCTAAAAGAAACCTATTCACTCTTACCTTAAAGAGGCCCTGATTGTATTTTTTAGAAAAAAACAGACGACGGCAAAGCGTTCCATACCTCAGCTGTACGCATCATGAACGTAGAACCAAAACGGTGTGTCCGAATGGGTGGTATATCAACTAGGTACGGATGGTACTGAGCCGTGCGCCTGCTTGTCCTTTGATGGAAAGGAGATGGCGGAATCAGATCATAAAGTTCCTGGGCACATTCCCCGAAATGTATTCTGTAAAAGATCGATAGTCTTGCAACTTTACGGCGGTGTTTGAGACTTTGGGTCTTAGCCTCCGCCATATATTGCTCACCTATTAGCCTAAAAGCCCTACGTTCTATAGAGTCTAAGGTAGCGAGCTGGTAGTTGGCCGAACCATCCCAAAGGTGGCAGCAGTACTCCATACCAGACCGGACTTGTGCTTTGTATAGACTAAGAAGCTGTCCTGGTTTGAAGTATCTCCTGACTTTGTTAAGGATGCCCAGCTTCATGGCAGCTGTTTTAGCCTTAGACTCGATGTGTGAGCTAAAGTTGATAGTAGGCGTGAGCGAAACCCCTAGAAGCTCGAGGTGACCTTTTACGGCTACCGGTACATCTTGCAAAATGGGAACTTGGAGAAACTGACTCTTTTTCGCCGAGAAAAGACATGCTTGCGTTTAAGAAGCATTGAATTTAACGAGATTAACATCGCCCCAGTCAGAGACGGCCTTGAGTGTCAAATTGAAACGCTGCAGCATCTCATCTCTCTGCCTCTGAATTTCAGCAAGTGTACCTCTCCACAACTGTACTGTCGTCTGCGTACCCAATGATACCGGGCATGAGCAGATCATTGATATGCAACAGAAACAGTGTAGCAGAGAGAACTGACCCCTGAGGTACCCCGGCGTTTATAGTCAATAGATCAGACGAGCGGCCATCAATGACTACCCGAATGGATCGTTCCCTCAGAAAGCCAAGAGCAGAGCTGAGCTGGAAGTCCGTATGAAGGAAGCTTGCCAATAAGGCTAGCGTGCCAAACCCTGTCAAAAGCTTTCGAGATATCTAGTGAAACAGCCAGTGCTTCACCATACCTCTCGAGCTAACCTTTGTGTAGCGTAGATTGAGTGGTAGTGCTTTCAAGAAAATAGATTTAGAACATTTAACTCTGAAACTTTGGTTCAGGACACTCGGTCAAGTCTTTGCAAATACATTTATTAACAGAATGAGTATACAATTGTTTACAAGACTATAAAAATATAAAAGAATCAGTTGTATCATCTAACGACGTTGCAAACGATCTATAGATAGCTCAACTGCGCCAGATCACTACCAGGCGGAAGTGTGTTCTCAAGACACTGGCTGCATTGTCCCGCTGAATTACAATGCTAATGCGTTGACCCAGATATGGGGTTGCCCATTTAATCACGTAATATTTGGTGATTTTACCCCCCCCCCCTTCCCCTCCCCCCTCGAATCACGCCTCACTGTCGGCTCGGATCACACGTCGCTTCAACCAGACGCCCAGAAAGAATTTAGAAAACGCGATGTGCCCCGGTACCCCATGGACCCATGGTCTTGACCAAATGGCTCAAATACGTAAGCGAGACTTCCATATAAGTTCAGGTTTTCGTTGTCGCAGGTAGTAAAATCCAGTACTCCGGCGTCTCTCTGCCGAGTGATGCTGCCGGATGGCGCCACGTCCGTCGTGAACGTGACCACGGACGGAGCGCTGACGGTCGCGCAGCTGGTCGACCGGCTGCTGCAGAGGAGGAACCTCGCCTGTACCACTTACGATGTTTTGTGGAAGGACCCGGCACAGGTTAGTCATCATCATATCACCTATAAAACGTCCACTGCTGAACAATAACTTCCCAAGTACATTTCCAGAGCTTTTTTTAATAAGTTATAGGCTCGTATTCATTCAGGATTTTTTTATCTATCCTTTGATGTTCCATTGCTGGACAAAAGCCTCGCACTCAACTGTCCACAATACTCCTCTCAATGCAACGGTTGTCTGGAAGAAAACGTTTTTAGCGATAAGACCGCCCATTATACACTTTATTGTTTTTCATTTTGTTGTATCAAGCCTTTAAGCATAAAGCATTCTCATTCGTTTATTCACGAGTTCGACTTATGGTAATTTAATTCAATAAGCGATGACATGCAGTCTGTCCAGGCGTGTTCAACATGGATTGGCAGCTTTCGGCAAACTAGCTGACATATTAAAATCCACTCTTACTTCACAATGTCTTAAAACACGTCTCTATAACCAATGTGTTCTGCCAACTATGACATATGGCGCCGAGACATGGAGGCTCACAAAGGAGGCTGTGTACAAAACAAGTGTGGCACAGAGAGCCATGGAGCGCGCCATGCTCGGCATCACACTGTTAGATCGAGTTCCCAATACTGAAATTCACAAGCAGACTAAATTACAAGACGTCAGCAAGCTAATATTAGGGCTCAAGTAGAATTGGACAGGACACTTGGCCAGACGTAGTGACGACAGGTGGACTAAGGCCCTAACAGAGTGAAGGCCGAGAACTGGGCATCGAAATAGGTGACGTCCACGAGATGGGTCGACGAAATCCATAAGTCCGTGGTGCGTACGTGGTTCAGACTGGCACAGGATCGGGAAGAATGGCAGAAATAAAGAGAGGCCTATGCCCAGCTGTGAGTCGACACGGGCTGAAAATGGTGATGATGGTGATATGCAGTCTGCGATGGATCACGCTTACCGGGAGCAACCGATTTAAATCGTACTTTCATCAAGCGGGGGCCGTCCTAGTGCCTGGTCCTAACTCGAGAACCCTTCTGCCCCAACGGCCGTCAGCTCTTCGAGCTATGTCCCTGGCCCAGTTCCACTGAATTAGATGTATTAGTACGGTGTTTCATTTTGATTTAATGATTTCCAGGGTGAATCATCTCCCATCGACTTACAATCCCCATCGTCGATTCTCGGCGGGCGCGAAGCTATAGTGGAGCGTCGCGCCGTAGTCCGGCTGGAGCTGTCGGGGGGCGGCGGGGTCGTGGGGCGGTGCGTGGTGGTGCGGTGCGGGGGCGGTAGGGCGCTCGAGCACGTTCTGCGGCGGGTCGCGACGAGGTACCGCCTGTCGCGGGTCGTCGCGACTAGAGACCAGCTGCCCGTGCATCCAGACACAATCATGCAGGTAATACCATACGATACTTGCAGTCTAGGTCCTTTGGTGCTAAGGAATAAATTCATTTGACTCTCCTTCGGAGCACTTCAACAACGACTTACTTTCAGAGCATGACTAAAGAAAATGCAATTTCTCTTGCAAAATAAAGAGGCATTTGAATGCGAAACCTGATTTATTGAGATAAACAACTTTTGTCTTACAACATTTTCCATAACTATCTAAAACATTTATATTTTCGAAAATAATTAATTAAAGATTTCTTCTAGAGTTACTCAAAACGTAAACAAACATTTTTGACCATGCGAAACGGCAACACCGCGCGCCGTGCACGCACAGACTTCTCGTTAATTATTTTCATAGCAGATTGGCAAAGTCGCATGGCATAGAGTAGCTTAGGAAGCTAGAGACATTTTTAATATCTCGAGTTTTGTATGATGAAATAAAATACGTAATTTGAAATAGAAATACTGCAAAGCTTATAACAATTTTGATACCAATTCGAACATTATTACAAATATGTCGCTACTTACATGCTTTTTATGCGCAAAGGAAAAATATGAGCAAGCGGGGAGCTCTACCACTCGAGATTTAAGCAATAAATAATAATTTTAATTAAAACGTATTTTAACCTATTATGTCCCACTGCTGGGCATAGGTCACTCCCTTTCCTTCCACATCTCGCGCTTCATTCCTAGAGAGATCGTCTCACCATCCTTATACTGAGTGAACATTTTTAGTTATTTTGTCATTAAAATGGTTATGATGTTAATTTCAGGAGCTAGACGGGTCTGTGCTGCAAGTGACAGAGATAGCGGAAGACTCGCAAAGGGCGGGGCCGCACTGCGAGCGTGACTCGGACGCGGAGTCGCTGCGGCTGCAAGACGAGCGGGACCTCGACACGCAGGTATGTCTCGTACTGTCTAGCGATAAGACCGCACATTGCACTTCATCGTCATCCACAGCTCATAAGTACCCGGCCCTGAAAAAAACATTTAATGAATAAATAATGCTGGATATTTGTTATAGCGCTATCTATCCTCAAACTAAGCAAAGCGTGTACTGTAGAAACCAGATAACTGATAGAATACTGTTTTGTTTTGTTTAATTTTTATTTGTTTTTTTTTAAGTAAATTTAATTATAAATATTACTATATAGTGGGACTACGTAGGGAATTTGGCACTACAACTTTCCATCCCCGGTCGAAGATAGAAGAGTAGAGGTAGTAGACCCAAGACAAGGTGGAGAGATGTAGTGTCAAAAGACATGAGAGAGTGCCAAGTTTCTGATGACGACGTCGAGGATAGAGCGAAGTGGAGAAGAACGACCAGGAAAGCTGACCCCACTACCCACTACCATACTGTGGGATACATAGCTGGGAAGAGAGAGAAGATATAGTGGGAATTTTAAATAGTCGTCAATTTTTAAAGCATTTATTCGAATGACTAAATATTATTGGTATTATATTTTAGAGTAATTGCTATGTCTTTAACCCAATACATTAATCTGTATTCATTTAAATCCTATGAATAATGTCAGTGTGAAAGAGGTAAAGTTTGTTGTTTGTTAGTTTGTATGTTTGTAAAAGTATAATTTCAGAAACTACTGAATCGATTCTGAAAACTCTTTCATTGATACAAAAATACACTATCCCCGATTTAAAAAAAAAATATACTGAACATTTCACACAGCGCTATCTAACTCCAAACTAAGCCAGAACTTGTATGGGAACCAGATAAGTGATAGAATACGTAAATTAACTTATAGTATATAGAAAAACATCCAGACCCGGAACAATTATCTGTAGATCGTGCAAACATTTGTAGTAACTCTGTGTCTCTCTTTTGTATGTTTGTTACGTTTTCACGACTAAACGGCTGGTCCGATTTCGGTGAAATTTGGTATATAGATAGATTATCCGACCTCCGTGGTGCAATGGGCGAATAGCCGGCTGAGACGCAGGAGGTAGCGGGTTCGATTCCCGCCGCGGAGTAAATGTTTGCATGATCTATAAATATTTGTTCCAGGTCTGGTTGGTCCTCTATGTATCATAAGTATGTATTTACAAAAAAAAAATATATAAGTATTCTATCAGTTATCTGGTTCCCATAGTACAAGCTCTGCTTAGTTTAGGGCTAGATAGCGCTGTGACAAATGTCCAGCAATATTTATTATGCCCGGTATTAAGGCATATGCTACTTTTTATCCGACCGCGCGGAAGGAGAGAAATGTTTTATAGACAAACCACGCGTGCGAAGCCGCGGGCGGGTCAGCTAGTAGAAAATATAAATAGAACATCTAAACTATAAGTCGTTATGCTTAAATCTTTTGTGCACGCAGCCATCGGATTTGAACCCACGACTTTTGGATTTATACGGTAAAGAGTTCATACTACATATAATATTATAGATGCGAAAGTGAGATCGTTTGTATGTTACGATTTCGATTAAATTTGTAATACACCTATTTTGTTATGTACGACATTAATTTGAAACACACATCCGGGATAGTATTTACTGATTATAGAGGTGGGTTTAATACCGGTAGCTTGAATATTTATCCAGTAATCGATACGTACCTGTAGTTGTTGGGGGCGATACTCTCGAAGTGGTCGACGAATAGGTATACCTAGGACAAATTGTCCAATTAGGTAAGTTCAACTTCGACAAAGAGGTCGCACGAAGAATCCAACTCGGCTGGGCAGCGTTCGGTAAACTTCGCGATATCTTCTCGTCCAAAATTCCACAGTAAAGTCTTCAACCAGTGTGTGTTGCCAGTGATGACCTATGGCACTAAAACGTGGTCCTTCACTCATGGCCCCATGACCAAGCTCAAGGTCACTCAACGAGCTATGGAGAGGGCTATGCTCGGGGTTTCTTTGCGTGACAAAATCCGCAATGAGGAAATCCGCAGAAGAACTAAAGTTGCCGACATAGCTCTCAAAATTAGCAAGTTGAAGTGGCAATGGGCGGGCCACATCGCTCGTAGAACCGATAAGCGTTGGGGAAGAAAGGTTCTCGAGTGAAGACTACGGACTGGAAGACGCAGCGTAGGCCGGCCCCCCACAAGGTGGACCGACGATCTAGTAAGAATCGCGGGGAGCCGTTGGGCGCAAACGGCTACCAACCGCTCGTTGTGGCGATCTAAGGGGGAGGCCTATGTTCAGCAGTGGACGTCTCCGACTGATGATGATGATGATTATGCATCGATACATTTCCAACAAACAATTTTTAACGTAAATCGGCGGCGCCTTTGCGACGATGCCGCTCAGTCAGTTTAACAGTTACCTACCTACTTACACGTTGAATGAATATTATTTTATACAGGCTGTTTTATTGATATTTTAGGACTTGATATTAAGGTTGTTTGAAAAATGGTAATTAATTAAAAAAAAACATTTTACAACAAAACTGGCCATTAGCCCTACCCGTGTTTTCATTTATGGTCGTACATGACAAAACACGCAGCGTAGAGAAACACTCTGATCACATATCCGTAGATCAAACAAACATTTGTTCAGTGGCGGAAATAGAGCCCACAACCTACTGCGTCTCAGCCGCATATAAGAAATAAATAATAAAAATAAATATTGCATATAAATTGACTGATAATTGATAATGGAGCGCAGCATTCTCGGCTTTAAACGTGTCGACCGAGTGCGTAACACCATGCTGCGCTCACTTACCGGCATTGCAGATGTAGGGAAGAGATCGGCTGGGCTTGAGTGGGAATGGGCGGGCCACGTTGCCCGAATGCACTCCGAGAAATCCATATTGCAACATCATGGACGCCTGAAGACGGAAGGCGACGTCGGGGTCGGCCGAGAAAGCGTTGGCGGGACGATTTCAACACCTTCCAAAGAGGATGGTGGGAGATAGCGACAGATGGGGATGCTTGGAGGGACTTTGGGGAGACCTTTGTCCAGCAGTGGGACGAGATAGGTTAGGAAAAAAAAATTGATTAAAAAAATGTTATAATAATATCCGAAGCTAAATTTTATTAATTCTGATAAATCGTTTTTAGGACAGAATTTTTACATTTAAATCAAGTCGAAGACTGACAAAGTCGCTAACAGGTCAGTTAGTATAATAGTCGATTATTAAACGAGGGGATAAAGCAGTGTCATGCGTCACGGGCGCTATGTTGAATCCTGGACGTAACGAAGGATTCTTGAGTTAACTCACGCGCGGAGCGAAGGATTTATTAGAATCCTGAGTGTAGAGAGGGATATAAGCACGCCCAAGTTGCAGACAGGAGGAGAATCCACGAGGAGAATACTCTATTTTTCACACTTTCTGCGAGACAATACAAATATAAAAACCAAATCTAGGTTGGTGCATTCTGTGCAGTGGTAAGTTCGATTTACGAATAAGTTCTTATTGTGTGGGTCTCTTTAGTTCAAATTTTAATACAGATGAGGTTCCAAATTCAAATCACATTGTGACCGCGAGGGCGTAATGAAATTCAGTACAAATTTACGCCCGGCTCAGCCGTAGGGTTTTAATCACCTGCTTTCGGTGAGGTTTACATGACATATAATTTGACATTGTCGAGCAGGTGGTGTGAAATATTTTTTTATTGAATGTTAATTTGTTTGTTCCAGAGTAACAGTACGGCTAGCAGTCGCAGTACGGGCCCGGGCGGCCGCGTCCGCGCTGCACTCCGCCCCGGCGCCGCGCTGCACCATCACCCACCCGGTACGTACATATACATACAGCTACAGGTAACAGCACGGCTAGCAGTCGCAGTACGGGCCCGGGCGGCCGCGTCCGCGCTGCACTCCGCCCCGGCGCCGCGCTGCACCATCACCCACCCGGTACGTATACATACAGCTACAGGTAACAGCACGGCTAGCAGTCGCAGTACGGGCCCGGGCGGCCGCGTCCGCGCTGCACTCCGCCCCGGCGCCGCGCTGCACCATCACCCACCCGGTACGTATACATACAGCTACAGGTAACAGTACGGCTAGCAGTCGCAGTAGGGACCCGGGCGGCCGCGTCCGCGCTGCACTCCGCCCCGGCGCCGCGCTGCACCATCACCCACCCGGTACGTATACATACAGCTACAGGTAACAGTACGGCTAGCAGTCGCAGTAGGGACCCGGGCGGCCGCGTCCGCGCTGCACTCCGCCCCGGCGCCGCGCTGCACCATCACCCACCCGGTACGTATACATACAGCTACAGGTAACAGTACGGCTAGCAGTCGCAGTAGGGACCCGGGCGGCCGCGTCCGCGCTGCACTCCGCCCCGGCGCCGCGCTGCACCATCACCCACCCGGTACGTATACATACAGCTACAGGTAACAGTACGGCTAGCAGTCGCAGTACGGGCCCGGGCGGCCGCGTCCGCGCTGCACTCCGCCCCGGCGCCGCGCTGCACCATCACCCACCCGGTACGTATACATACAGCTACAGGTAACAGTACGGCTAGCAGTCGCAGTAGGGACCCGGGCGGCCGCGTCCGCGCTGCACTCCGCCCCGGCGCCGCGCTGCACCATCACCCACCCGGTACGTATACATACAGCTACAGGTAACAGCACGGCTAGCAGTTCCAGATGAACAAGCTTCCGCCCGCGGCTTCGCATGCGTGCTTTGCAATAAAAAGTAGCCTATGTTTCAATCCAGGTCATAATTTATACATACACCAAATTTCATTAAGTCAAAACAAATGAAAATCAATCAATCATCTGCCCATAACAAAATCTCAAATCCTTTAACACGCTCAGCGCCAACAGGTTTTGATCCGAAAGTTGTGGACTGCGTTTTTTTACTACCCCATCAAAATACTAGCTATCCAGTCGGCTGTATCGTCAACTATATACACTGGCCTAGGACAATACCTACACCTCTTGTTGTATCTCTAACTCTAACACTGGCTCTGAGCGTGTTAAGACTTGAATTTCATTGGAGTTTATCGCCCTTAAAAATAAATATTATTAATACAAAACTTATTGTGACATTGTATGTTTGTCCGCAGATTTCCTCGACAACCTGCGAGAGACGCAACGCGCCAGACTCGGCAAGGACCCTCCCCCCGCTCCGGCGCCGCCCCGCACCCCACCTCCCTTGCCACCCAAACCTGCCCTAAGAGCACCTACCGTGGTTTGACATCTATTGGAAAAAAACCAGTGAAAAGTATTAACTGGACATAGAAAAACCAGTGATAAAAGTCAGGGCTTACTTGGCCCTAAGTCTCGATACCATATAGGGCTCCAATGAAATAGCCCCAACGGTGGTACCGAAGTACGGTTTGACGGACTAAATGGATGTACCATTACGAAGAGTTTTGTGAACGATGTCGTTGAACAGAAAGTAAGGAATAGAGACCCTGTCGATGTTTGGGTATCAGTACTTTAGTTTTTAAGAGTATGATATCTAAATGAGCAAAAAAAAGACATGATTTGAACTTATTTATTTTGACGTTAGTGTCTAAAATAAAAGTGACTTTATGAAGTGTCTATAAAAGGTGTATCAAAATTGATGAAATGACTCATAATTACTGAGACTAAATATAAGTGATTGATTTCTCATATCAGCCATAGAATGTCTACTGTTGAATATAGGTCTCCATAGATTTTCAGAGCGACAGATCTTGTGCACCCAACGGCCCCCAGCAACTTTTATTAGATAGTATATTTATCTAGTGGGGGGGGGGGGGGGGGCTATATAGCGCTTTCCAGTGCGTGATCTCCACTCGAACCTTTCCGCCCCAACGGCCGAAGGTATTGGTGATATAAGGTGATTAGATAAATGTAAATTTTGCATGAAAACATATATTGCATAAATTGGTTTTACAGTGTATGTACAAATTAATCGCCATTATATTGAATGATTTAAAATACACTTATTGTAGAAATGTTCACCAATATTGTTATATTAATATATCCAGTTTTAAACAGGTGCTTCTGTATATGTTAGTGAACATAGAAGAGGTCATTGACCTTGCGAGAACAATGTTTGTTGTGTAACTTTTAGAAACTCTGTTTTCATAATTTATTTATTTGCTTTAATGTGGTATACTTATCTTGTTCCCCTTCTGGAATGGAAATTATACACAAAAAAACATGACAATGAAACAAATTATAAACAAAACAACGGCTATGTCAAGAAATAATGACTAACAGAATATTCTTATGAATCAGTTTTAAAAACCAGCTGAGTTTGCATTACTCAAAGTTAAACATTTTGTTTGTATATGATAAGTTCTAGGTTGGTGCAAAGTCCAGTAAAACTGTATAAAACTGATTAAGGGGATTTCGGGACTTTTTGTCACAAATCTCCTGCCGGCACTCGAAGTGAACGCAAGGGGATTTGTGGACAAAAAGTCCCGAAACCCCCTGCGCAGGGGATTTGCGGAATAAGCTATTTAAAGGCACAACAAAAAGTAATGTAATTCTTTACTAAAAAAATGTTACATTTTAGTCTTTTTTGTACATAGTTATTTATTTTCATGAAGAGAATCATACAAGAAAACAGGATATGATGTTTTTCAAATTTAGTTTATAATGTTCTCTCGGAAACATACATGTTTTATCCAGTGTTTATATACAGAGTGTCGAGTTTCAAATAGTCGTAGTATTAGTTTCTTGTATAGAATCACCCTCGAAAACAGGACACTCTGTACATACTGTTTTGTTTTGTTTAAATTAATGTGTTGGGTAACTTTGTTAATACTTTGGTGCCTTCCAGTAGATTATAAGACTGCACTAAATAAACACACTTCTCAAATTTATGAATACATTTATTTATGAAATATACTTGGTACTTTTTTTTTGACAAACAAAAACCATTATCCAGGACGGTGGATCACTTGGCTCGCGGGTCGGTGATACGAACTTCATTAACATTGCTAGAGAAAATAAGTTATAACCAATATTCGCGCAGTGGGTGAATAGGCTGAGACGCAAGAGGTTGAAAAGAAAGAAAGAAAATATATTAATTTGAACCCACTTGACATCACACACAATAAAAAAACAATAAAAACAAAGGCAAAGTCAAGATTCACTCAGACAGACAATACTGGTGTTGCGTGGGGACAAAAAGGTCCCTGTCTCAGCTTAAGCTGTTTCGTACCACGGTGGATACGATGCAGCGCTGGTTTTCTGACAGGGCCTAGGTGACGACACGATCATTTGAAAAGACAATACAAATAGAATAAAATATAAATAACATGTATACAAATTAAAAGGAGAAGATACTCAATAAATTAATAATACATAAAATACACGAATTGCAGGTTACGGGTTCGATTCCCACCGCGGATTTTTTTTTACAGATATTTAATTTTGTTCCAGGTCTGGTGGTATATTTTATATGTTTGCATATACAAAAAAAGTATGTAGGTATACTATCAGTTGTGGTTCCCATAGTACAAGCTTTGCCTAATTTGGGACCAGGTAGCGTTGTGTGAAATGTCCATCATTATTAATTTTATTTGCATTACTTTTCAAGAGTAGACTTTACCTTGTGTAACTGTCTTAGTCACTCCATGCGAACCGAAACACAAGTGCTATGTGCAGCCCCGGATCTAGTGGGGGCAAACCGGGCACATGCCCCGGGCGGCAATATCAAGGGGCGCCGAAAACCTTGCATCCAGCGCACATATCCATTACTATTCCACGTACTACATGGTCCTCCTACTTAGTTCACCCGTCTGTTCAAATTTACGTTCAATGGTACTATCTTTAAAACTCCCGTCAAATCGTTTAAAGGGGGCACGGTGTTCGCTTTTATAACAAACTCCCAAGTAATATACGAAAATTGACAATTAACAAATTTAAAAACGTAATTAAACAAAATCTTTATAAAAAAGCCTACTATAAAATATCGGATTATTAAGATCATAGAGAAGCTTGGGATTGAAATTACTCCAACTCGTTCAAAATGTTACAATTTAGACGTAATTTATTTTCTGTATTGTTATGGATCACTAAAAAACAACCAGCCTTGTTTCTTGCCTTTCTTTCCTGGCTTGGTCGCGAAGGAACAGGCAGTAAAAGTGATCCTTGTGATTTTAATGAATAAAATATTTTGAATTTGCCCCCCCCCCCCCCCCTCAAATGCTAGAAAAGGGGGGAAGCGAATCAAGTTAATGCCCCGGTTAGGAAAATTCTAGATCCGTGCTTGGTTATGCGTCATAACACGAAATCGTGGTATTTGTTGAATAATAATAAAGCCTTAACAATCTTAAAAAATGCACATTACATCTTTCTACTAAGTAATACACAATTTGTTTATGTATAGATATAAAAATATATATAATAGTTTTCAGATTAGAGCCGGTTTTTTGATTGTCTTGCTTTTCAGCATAGGCCTCCTCGAGTGTTCTCCACAAAGATCTCTTGCTTTTCACGCCCAAGTCTATCCCGCCACTTTTTAGGGTTCCGTACCGAAAGGGTAAAACGGGACCCTATTAGATACTGAGACTTCACTGTCTGTCTGTCCGTCTGTCACCACGCTGTATCTCATGACAGTTGAAATTTTCACAGATGATGTATTTCTATTGCCGCTATAACAACAAATACTAAAAACCGAATAAAATAGATATTTAAGGGACACACAACAAACGTGATTTTTTACTCGTTTTGCTCGATATTGATAACGGCAACAGGTAGACGCTTGAAATATTCACAGAATATTTAGTTATATATACACTTTAAAAATAAATAATTAAATTAAAATAAAATAAGTATTTAAGGGGGGTTCCCATACAACAAACGTGATTTTTTTGCCGTTTTTATAGATAATGGTACGGTACCCTTCGTGCGCGAGTCCGACTCGCACTTGGCCGGTATTTAATATCATCTTCCCATCTACGATACTGTCTACCTTTACCTAGTTAGTTGTTGGATTCAGTATTTTATATCTATAATGGTGAAATTTATTGAATTGTACGCGTTTAGTGTAAGTTTTGGACGTGACTCTGGAATTATTTTCTATACTTTCAGTAGGTAGTTTAGTTTAGTCCAGTCTGTTGTTTAAAAATATTTAAATAAGTATTTGTCATATATATTATAGCATATAACGAATGTAATGAGCCTTATTCTATTTAAAATTTAGGTACTTTTGGAGATCGCATTTACGTAAAGTTTTCGAGGTAACCATGACCTACTTTCAGTTCTGTATTAGCCTAAAACCCATTTAAGCAATTGCTTTGGGCATCCCGTCTAGAGGGGCACCAGAGATGACCGAGAAGCACACGAAAGTTATAGTATTTTTTTAAAAACCTCCAGAAAATATTGCCTGAGGGGGCGAGTGTTCCCCCAGTAAAATCTATTTATCATGAAATACTCCTTATCCTTGAATGCACAAAATATCAGATTTCGAACACATTTACACAAGGTAATGCACTAATTCCCTATTATTTACTGTGGTTTTAGAATGCTGAGAGGAGAAAACTTTTTTCTGCGGTTTTTTTTGGAGGACAGGCAGGAATAATTAGTTCTGTCTGTGCCTCTCTTAGTGACGGGGGGGCAAAAAAAACTTATTCAATTAATAAAAGTTCGATCAGTCCCCCCGTTGCAAAAAGGGCGACAGATCGATTTTTTTTCTCCCAACCGTCCCCCTAGGGGGACAGAGCAAGGTGACAGATGGGAATAATTCGGGGTAACGCACACATAGCTAGTATTCGTTGCTCTTAGATCGAGTCCCCAACAGGTACAGAAATTCACAAGTCCTGATGATGATGATTATAGCAAGATCCAGCAAAGGCTGAAGGCCCTAGTCGTCAGTGGCTGCGTTCCTACGCAGCCACTGACGACTAGGGCAGGGTTTTAAATGCTAAAATATGAGTAAGTACCTAATATGCAAACATTGTTTAAAACCGCTAACTATTCAGCAGGTAGGTACCTACATACATACTACGAGTCCATATTTCCTGTTATTCGCAAATTCTAAAAAACATACGTAAAGCAAATTCTATAAAAAAATAGGATTAATTTATTAAATTAAGGTCGCGAAGGATATAATTAAATTTAGTCCCTTAATACCGACACCTATCGCTACATGAAAGAACAACTTTGACATCAAGCTAACCTACAGAGCGAGCGTCAACGACATCTAACGGCAATTGGAAGAACCAATCCTAGAACGCGCAAATTGTAGGATATTTATTACATCTCAACAAAACCTGTCGACCGAGACACGTTCTCGGAGATCCGGATGACGAAATCACTGAGGAGATTTATGAGTTATCTACATTAAGCAGAGCAAACACTTCACAGATACACCGACCTCGCCGGCGAGATCGACGAATCCCTACAGTCGCCGCCTACCTAAGAATGTCTCGGCAGTACAATGAGTTAGGCGAAGGAAGAATATAGAGCTGGATATCTTTAACCCTAAGCTGTATAAATTTGTTACACAACTCAAAGACATCCTCCATTTTAACCGGGATACAGACGCTCATAATAGCTGTGTGGGCTTCCAAGTCGGTTGATAGTATATTTAGGTATTTTGTATATATTACGTGTTTGTTTTTTTGTTTTAATTATTGTTTAGTAGTTTTTTTCTTCTGATTCTCATTTTGTGTCGATTCATTTTAATTATTTAGTGTTAGTTATGTTCATAAACATGCTTTTCCTTTTGTTTCCTCGACGAGTATATTTCTGTTTATCTGTGCGCACATAAGTTACGTTTTAAGCCAGATAAAATTGTTATTTTAGTTAAGTTATATTTTTTGCTTGTAATGTGTGCATTATAAAATTAAATAAATAAATAAATACGATGTCTAAACATGTACCCGGGCGTTTCTCTCCTATCCCCATCCTGGCAACGGCCCAAGCCGAATTTCGTACCGAAGTGGTGCTATAGTTGCCTTATCAAAACTTACAGGGCTGAGCGCCATCTGCGCACGCCAAAAGTTCGGTTAAGCTGCAACGGCCTGAGAGTTCAAGAGCGAGAAAAGTCCATCCGAAAAAAAAGACCTCTTGGTCTTCGGACAGCCAAAGGTCGCTCGGCAGAAAGATCTCCCCTTTTCAATGGCGGACGGACAGCCGCACCTTGTCGTCCGCCATAGGTACACTTTAAATAGATAGATAACTCTTTATTGAATTACCACACAAACAGAAATAGCACAAAAATAAGTACTAGGTTAAACTAAATAAGGCAATACAATGGGCGGCCTTATCGCTGAAAGCGATCTCTTCCAGGCAACCTTTGGATGGACTTTATTACGCAATGCACGGAACTGAGTGTTGGGCACGAAAGGGACTGATGAAAGAGTGCGCGCGGGGGCAGGTTTTTCAAGTTTCCTTTCATAGGAATTTTGAAAATTATACTTTATCTTTTTACAGTTTCATTTACGATGTTTTGTCATAAACATTTAATAATCTAGCAGTCACGAGATTTCTTTTATAATAACAACCGTTTGAATATTTTAAATGTATGAAAATGGAATTACTTTTCCTCATAACTTCTCTAGGTCTTGCACTTTCAGGTATTGTTAGTAGGTCACAAAGCAATATCACCTTTGACCTTGATCGCGGAGATGCGAATGTTAAGAAGGATGTGTGAGGTATCGAGAATGGATAAGGAATGAGTATAATAAGAGAGGAAGCTTGAAAGTAGCACTAGTGACAGAAGTTTAGAAGCAATAGGTAAGCGTGGTATGCGCATGTCATGCGGAGGGATGGGTGTCCTGCGATGTTAGTCCTATAATTTGACATACTTAACGGTTGCCACTTGCCATAATAATAAAGTAACATCATTTTTTATTTACATATCTTTTTTTACCTAACCTGCAGGCAGGCAGGCAACGGAGAACGAAGTGGTAGGATTAGGATTCCTTTTTCTTTTTGGGTTCCGGAGCCCTAACATATTATAATTTAATTTAAACTAGTGGTTCGCCCCGAACTGAGATCTCGCGAGTCTCCCAAAACACAATAAAAATATTCTTAGGGCGACTCGCGCAACGGTGCCTAAACGTATTTAGTGGCTAAATATAATTTAAGGAGTTGTCAAATCATACAGATACGTTAAGTTTAAACATATTTAGTCGCTAAATACGTTTAGGGATCGTTGTGCAATCCGACCATATTCTTTGACTAATTTACTATTAATAGTGCCACGAACTGAACAACCATAACACTTGACCTACAGTTTCATTCAAATTACAGGTAACGGGAGTTCAATGTATTTGGAAAACCTTTTTTGGGGTAAAAATCGCAGTTATTCTGAATTTCAAACTTTTGCCTATATTTGTGTCACTAAAGTTAAACGCATTCCAAATTTCAGCACCTTGTAAATTTTGCCAAATTTCGGTTTTTATTATGGCTAATAACTTAAATGTAGTTTTTAAGTTATTAGCCATAATAAAAACCGAGGTTTAAGCTAAAAATGAAAACGGGGTCGAAATGTACCCACAAATACCTTTTATTAGACGTGCCACTTAATCGGATAGTCCCATCTTGTTTTTTTTTACTCATCTTGAACCTCAATATCTCAACAACCCCCCCCCCCCCCCCCCCCCCCCCACATTTTAGCTCGTTTAGTCACACCAAAATTGTGCCATCACTACCTACCTATATATTAAAGTTTACGATGATCGGGATAAACGCTTCGAAAGTTATCCTCGTACAAATAAACATACACACAACGCCGATTTGCCAAAGTTGATTTAGATATCTCGCTTCGTTCGATCAATTATATAAATAATAATATACCTACTTAGCTCACGACTAGGACATCCTCGGATCTCTTAGTAAGCAAATCTGAGAAGATATGCTACAAGGGAGTGGTCAGAGGCAAATCCAAATATTACGTTTGATTACATGCCCTTTGAGCATACAGGAATTTTCACATTGTCTCTTCCAAACGAATTTGAATAGAATAGAATATTATTTATCAAAAAACGAAATGTAAAGAGATTTCTACAGTGTAGGGAACGCATCGACAATACTCCGCGTGTTGCCGGTGTCAATAGGCGACGGTGACCACTTACCATCAGGTGGGCCGTAAGCCTGTTTCCCTACAAATAACATAAAAAAAGGGAATTCAATAATTTTACTTAAATTAAAAACGTTAGTATAATATCAGTCTCTCGTCAAATTAAAATTAAAACATTGTTACAGTTATTTTAGGAATAAAAACTTACATTAAACATACTAAATACATAACAGTCAGTTCAGTACATTTAAATAGATAATAGTCATTATATAGTATATATATCATTATATAATAGTCATCATATCATTTAGCGGAGCGGTCCTAAAGGTAGTGACTAACTTCAAGTACCTGGGACACTTGGTCACTGAAGATCTGAAAGACGATCTTTACGTGGAACGAGAACGCAGGGCGCTGGCGGTGAGAAGCAACATGCTGGCCCGCAGGTTTGCTCGATGTACCGATGAAGTTAAGATAACTCTTTTCAGAGCATACTGCCAATCTTTTTACTCGAGCAGCCTGTGGAGTCGGTACACGCAACGAGCCAACAGCGTCCTGCGTGTACAGTATAATAACGCCTTCAGAATGCTGTTGGGATTGCCGCGACATTGCAGCGCGTCAGGAATGTACGCGAACGCGCACGACGACGGTTTTCACGCGATCATGCGGATAAGCATTGCGTCTCTTTTTCACAGATTGCGCGGTAGTCCCAACCGTATTCTGAAGATGATTGCTGGTCGTTTTGATTGCCCTATTCAGAGGCACTGGGTGGGGATAATTACGGGCAATATAAAACACGTAGGTAATTAATTAATTTATTTATTTGTCTCATGTTTATTTTAATTTTAACTTAGCTACTATGTGTATTATAATATTTATTTAATATAATGTAATTATTTTGACTGTACTTAATTTGTTATAACTTATTATGATTATGGATAATAATTATCTGAAATAAATGATACAATACATTACAATATATAGAAATTGTCAGGCAATGTAAGAGTCAAAACATGATGTACTCGTAGGTAGGTACATTTTCCATTATGTCAATCAAAATATGGTAATTCCACTCTCATCCTGGATTTTTAATGACGTCCAATTGTGGTCAGCCAGCGGTCGTACTTAAGGATAACCCATAACAAGAATGAACAGATAAACGGGACAAAAGGTTTTTAATAACAGAAACAATAATACAATTGTTTACGTTACTATAACACAGAAGAACCAGTTGAATCACCTAAAGACCGTTGCAAACGATCTATAGATAGCTCAACTCCTCCCAGGATCTGATTGCCCCGCTGAATTGCGCAGCCTATCCGTTGACCCAGATAAGCGCCAGCTCTCGGATCACACGTCGCATAGACCAGACGCCTAGAATATTAGGCGGAGTAATATTATCCTTATTAAGTATCTACATACAGACACAATACATTTTCCTACTGCCTACTACATATATTATTCCAAATAAATCGTATGACATTTATTTATTTATGAATGTTATGGAAAACCAACAGCTATATTAACTTAACAATAAAATTAACTAATACAAAACAGAAAGCCAACTATAGGTTTTCACGTTAAGAAACTTTTTAGCAACACATCTAGGTAAGAACATCATTTGCACCAACACTCGGTGAAACTGTTAACTAAAATATTAATACGATATCAATTTACTAATTAGTACGTTAAACCATGCTACCGTTACCGCCAACAAAAAAGTCTTTGCTCAATCGCTGTCTAGCTGATTTGACACTCGTGCTGAATAAATCAAAATCATTGCTTTTGCACAATTTATTAAATTTATCGCTTGCACGCCACAGAAACGAATTCTGCCTGTAATTTGTTCCAACAACAGGTGAATAAATGATGGGATTAAATCGTTTTATTTTAAAAGGAACATTAATACCGATTTTACTTAGCAACTCGGGACAGTCGATGTTATTGGATGTCAATTTGAGTAAAAAGGATAGGTCAGCTATTTCGCGTCGTTTGGAGAGAAGAAGGAAATGAAATTTAGTACAAAGATTAAGATAATTGAAAGAACTATAAGGAATCATTAAGCGGAAGCAGAAATACTTCATAAATTTCATTTGGATCCGCTCAAGTCTTTCAATATAAATATCATACCGAGGGTTCCAGATTTGAGATGCGTATGCAAGGGTGCTTCGGACAAAGGTACAGTAAAGAATTTTAAATGTTTTGCACGATCAATACTGGCTGAGCTCCGCATCACAAACCCTAATGCTCGAGAAGCTTTAGAAACGATAGAATCAATATGCTTATCAAATAGCAGCTTCGAGCCATGAAGTACCCCAATATCTCTAACAACATCGCGTTTTTCTAACACGTTTTTCTACATATATATTTTTTTGAATACATAAATTTGGATTTTTAGAATTATTTACAAAAGATTAAGGGCTTTAGTAGTATTATCTCTACTATATTACATAATCACAAATGGAACACAATCCTCGACTAACAATAAGTATAATTTTACATAAAAACATTCGTGATTTATTTCAATCATTATTAAATAAAAATACGGGAATGTCCGAAGCGAGACGTAGTTCGGAGTGGATCGCACTTAGGGTTCCTAGATTAAAAAATCGAAATTTTAAATAAATATTCCTGGACATTCACACAGCGCTATCTAGCCCCAAACTAAGCAGAGCTTGTTAAGGGAACCAGATAACTGATAGAATACTTATATACGTTTTTTTGTAAATACATACTTAAAATACCTACATAGAAAAACATCCAGACCCGGAACTAATATCTGTAGATCATGCACACATTTGTTCCGTGGCGGGAATCGAACCCGCCACCTCCTGCCTCCTGCTTTCCGGAGTAAATTCCTGACATTTGATGACAATTCCGGACTTTCTTGTAAATACAACATTAATGTCGTTAGCACCGTGCATGTGATAGAACGAAGCAAATTCTCAAAAATTTTGGGAGCATTAAATATCATCATCATCATCATCATATCAGCAGTAGGACGTCCACTGCTGGACAAAGGCTCATTGAGGGAGCTCATTGATCTCCAGGAACTGCGGTTGGAAGCGGCCTGCATCCAACGCCGACCTGCGGTTCTTCCAAGTCGTCTGCCCATCTTGTAGGTGGACGTCCTACGCTGCGCTTGCCGGTCCGTGGCCTCTATTCGATAACTTTCCGGCCCCATCGGCCATCTGTTCTGCGCGCTATATTGCCTGCCCATTGCCACTTCAACGTGCTAATCCGTCAGGCTATGTCGGTGACTTGAGTTCTCCTACGTATCTCCTCATTTCTGATTCGATCCCGTAGAGAAACCGTAGAGAAGGACCACGTCTCGGTTCCATATGTCATCACTGGTAACACACACTGATTGAAGACTTTCGTCTTAAGGCACTGAGGTATGTTGGACGAAAAGACGTTACGAAGTTTCCCAAACGCTGCCCATCCAAGTTGGATTCGACAATTGACCTCTTTCTCGAAGTTGGACCTACCTAATTGGACTGTTTGTCCTAGGTATACATACACGTCGACAACTTCAAGAGCCGAGTTCTCAGCCATAAAGTTGACGACTTTTACGGAACCCGGCTTGTTCGGGAGGCTGGAAGTCATCAAACTTGCGTTCGAGACGGTTCGCGATGACCCTCGAAAACAGCTTATAAACATGGCTCAAAAGCGAGATGGGTCTGTAATTCTTAAGCAAGGTGTTGTCACCTTTCTTGAAGAACAGAACCACCACGCCCTCGTTCCATGCTTTTGGCGTCGTACCTTCAAGCAAGGCGGAATTAAAGAGCTTCTGAAGGAATTTAAGTACCGGTGATCCACCCGCTTTCAAAAGCTCTGAAGTAATTCCGTCCTCACCCGGCGCCTTGTCGTTCTTAAGCTGCTTCAAGGCCATCCTGATCTCATACAGGCTGATGTCCGGAATATCTTCGGTATAATGTCGGGTCAGTTTGGCTCTTGGGTCGTTGGCCGCACTGCAAACAGGTTTAGGGACCGAATTGTAGAGCCGTCCATAGAACCTTTCGACTTCCCTTAACACTTTCGCTTTACTTGACGTTATGCTGCCATCTTCCTTCTTCAGCTTCGTCATGCGGCTCTGCCCAATAGAATTATCTCTCGCAAACACTTTGGAGCCTTTATTCCGCTCTATCGTATCTTTAATACGAGATGTATTAAAGGTACAAATATCATGCCGCAAGGATTTCTAAATCTTTCTATTGAGCTGCCTATGTGACTGAGCATTATCGGGAGACTGCAGTCGCAAAGAACGTCGTTCAGCCATGAGGTTAAGGGTGTCATCAGAGAGTTTCTGAGGTCTATTGGTACGGCGGGTCTTAAAGAACTGGGACCCCACCGTGTGGACGGTTTCTACGAACCTGTTATTGATCTCGTCCACTGATGCATCTACTTCTAGACAGTCAAAGCGATTTGCAAGTTCGAGTTGAAAGCTCTCGAGGTTTTGGATATGTGCGCGAGTGGGTCGGAGCGTAGATTTCATCAAACGGGACCTTTCAAGTTTAACGTTCATATTCAATGTGGCTCTAACAATTCGGTGATCACTGCCGGTTTTCATCCTGTGAATCACAGAGACATCATTGAATATCCGCTTCTTGTTGGTCAAGATGAAATCAATCTCATTTCTCGTGGAACCGTTGGGACTCATCCAGGTCCATTTCCTTTGAGGCGGCTTCTGGAAAAAAGAATTCATCATAAAGAGTCCTTCTTTCTCCAGAAAATCGGCCAGCCTCTGTCCCCTGGGGTTCCGTTGCCCATATCCAAATTGCCCCACTCTCAACTCATCATCGCTTCTCATGCCTAGCTTTGCATTGAAGTAGATAGATAGATAGATAACTCTTTATTGAATTACCACACAAACAGAAATAATAAAAAAATAAGTACTGGGTTAAAATAAATAAGGCAATACAATGGGCGGCCTTATCGCTAAAAGCGATCTCTTCCAGGCAACCTTTGGATGGAGCGAAATTTTTAAAAATTACGGAGTGCGGTGTACTTTAGCGGATACATTACATTTACACATAATATATTCTAAGATATAATAATAATATGAAGTTTTAATCCTAATACTTAATATACTTATAAAATAGACTAATATATAGGTATATACATATAGCAAACTATACTAACAGATAAAATAAGTACATAAATAGTAAATAAATAACGCTAGGAAGATGACATCGTCAGGTAATGATGTTTCACCATAACAACAATAAAGTGAGTATTGTTCGTATGTATGGCTCTACTGATGTCCTCAAACATAGACTCTACTTCTTCATCTGGGTGTGAAGAGGTCGGCGCATATACATACCTGAACGACCTTCAGCGAATATCGCTTAGATATTCTGAGTGTCAGGTACGCGACCCTGCTCGACACACTGTCGATGGTGATAATGTTGTTGATGAGTGACTTGTGTACGAGAAACCCAACACCACCTTGGGACTGATGGTCGCCCTCCCGGTAGTATAATCGGTTACCAGACTTAAGGGATATCGTGTCCTCACCCTCTCTACGGACTTCTGATAACCCCAAAATGTCCCAGTGTAATCTACTAATTTCTTCTTCCAGCTGAACAATCTTTTCGTCTGTCCTCAAAGTGCGGATGTTGTGTGTTACCAGGGCCAGTGGTCGTCGTAGGGTTTGGTAGCCGATCGTCTCCCGGGGATTCTTAGCACCCCTGCCCCCGCCGTTACCGAGACTGCTACCGTAGCCAGGATTAGCGGGGCCACCGGGGACTCGGGGCCTGGTTTTATGTTGTAAATCCATGAGGGGGTTGTTGCCATACTCGCCACGCTTGGCAGGCGGGTTGGCGAGCGCAGTATAGGTATTGAAAACATGGAAAGACGCTGCTGCCCATCTTTCGGAGGTATCCCTTAGCAGACTCCTACTGCATCCACGGGCAAGAGCGGAGGGGCAACATTCTATTGCCGGCGCCCCACAGCAATAAATATCAGTCATGATCAAAATGACAAATAACATAAATAATGTTGTTTGTTAATTTATTTGTTATGAAAATATTTGGTTTATTTTATGTTTTATTTTACTCGTTACCTACTTAAATTGTAGAAATTCCGAACGGTTTAGGATTACCCCAGCATTCCAGACAAAGACCTATACCGGACATGTCCGGAAAATTCTGGACGTATGGCACTCACCCTGATGAAGGTTCACGGTTGGGAATGATGACGTCATTAACTTACTGCTGGGCCTTGGGGCATCTCCCAAGGTGCGTCACTGAGCCCGATCACGAGGCCTTCTCATCTTGGTCTCTAGCATCTAAAGCGTGCAGATCGTCGCATCGCTCCATCTATTCGGCGCGTCCTACACAACGCTTGCCTGGGCGTGGTCTCCACTCTAGAATACGTTTACCCCAACGACTATCGGTTCTTCGGCTGATATAAACGGCCCACTAGTTTTTTATCGCCATCGCCTATAACTTAAGACTTTGTATTCCGAAATCGGTATATTTCCATGGGAACCAGATAACTAATAGAATACTTAGTTCGCCGTTGACTTGCTGACGCGAGGGTAAAGTTCCTAGTATATTTATTCGTATTATTATTTATAATTTACACTCTAACATTTCTTATCATTATTATTATTCCTTACATAATATATTTATTTCTTCTATCTACTTATCATAATAGGTTGCGGAAAAAGTCTTTTCGCATTATAGTATGTATGAACTTGTAATAAAATCTCTTTGGCTATACTATTTGTATCTGGCTGGTTTTGGTATCATTCGAAGTTAAAATTTTAAAGAAAATAATTCCAAATTCAAATTAGGAAAATTTGTGATTTATATTTGTTTTTCGTACTGTAAAGATGAGTGAATCTAATGAAGAAATTCGATACATTTTAAAATTTTACTACAATAAAGGTAAAAATGCAACGCAAGCCGTGAATAAAATTTGCGATGTTTATGGACTTAGTGCAGTATCTGTGAGAGTAGCACCGGTTTAAGCGTTTTCAATCCGGAAATTTTGATGTTAAAGATGCACGTCGCTTAGGTCACCCTATTACGGATAAAATTGATGCCATTTTTGAAAAAATAGAGTAAGATCGGCATATCAGCAGTTACGACGTTGCTGAAGAACTGGGAATTGACCACAAAACAGTTTTAGCGCATTTGAAAAAAACTGGGTACACAAAAAAGCTCGATATTTGGGTACCCCACGAGCTCACTGAAAGAAACCTAATGAACCGTGTACTCATTTGTGATTCTTTATTACGACGTACTGAAACCGAACCATTATTGAAAAAGCTGATAACTGGTGATGAAAAGTGGATCACGTACGACATGAATGTGCGAAAAAGGTCGTGGTCAAACGCTGGTCAGGCTTCACAGACTGTGGCAAAACACGGGTTATCTCGCAACAAGGTGATGCTGTGTGTGTGGCGGGATTGGAAGGGCATTATTCATTATTAGCTGTTACCACCAGGCAGGACCATCGATCCTGAACTCTACTGCGAACAACTGATGAGATTAAAGCAACAAGATGAGAGAAAGCGGCCGGAATTAATCAACATAAGGGGTGTGATTTTTCATCATGATAACGCTAGACCTCACACATCTTTAGCCACTGAGCAAAAATTAAGAGAGTTTGGCTGAAAGGTGTTAATGCATCCGCCGTATATTCCTGACCTTCAGATTTCCACCTGTTTCGGTCTCTTCAGAATTCTTTAGGCAGTGTCAGGTTAACATCACGAGAGGACTGCCAAAACTACTTGTCGCGGTATTTTAATCAGAAGCCCCAAAATTTCTATAGCAATGGGATCATGTCCTTACCTACAAGATGGCAAAAATCTATCGAACAAAATGGTACCTACATACTTTAGTTAAATGTAAATAAACTATATTAAAAAATGTTTTGAGGTATTTAAAAAAATACGAAGAAACTTTTTCCCCAACCTAATAATTATCTAATTAAGCCTATCATAATTGTAACATTCGTTCTTACGAGTTCTAATGACTTGCCTAAAAATGGTTTCTGCAGAATAACATCGCCGAGGTGTCGATCGGTGGAGAGGCATGGCTAAATTAATGCTGAGCTGGAACCCATTTGCTGCAGTAGCACATACACACCTACTTACCTCTTTTTAATTTTTCCCTGACTACATTGTAAATTTATTATTTCATTCTATTGTTCCTATGTTTGTTGAATGTAATTTTCTGTTTTCTCTTTCTTGTGCTTTCTCTTTGATGTTATACCTTTTGATTGTTTTGTGTTAGTTTGTGTGTGATATGGTAGCAAATAAATGTCTGTCTATGTCTTATGGGTAAGGCCGCCAAAATTGTCAATTTTTTTGTGTGACATTTCTGTCGTTTTTTCTTACGGTATCTTATGGTTAAAAATACTCAATAAATTGTAGAGTATATCTGAATTATATGTATACCGTCGAAGAATTAGATGATAGCCCCCTGCTATAATAATAATATTGTTGCGAAAATCCTTGAACTGACATGTTTTATCGATAGTTTAAAATAAATAATGGCTTTTGCTTTTGTGTTACGATTTATTTGTGTGACGAATTTTTATCCCAAAGTTACTGTTTAAACTACCAGATTGCAAAACGCAGTATTAATATGGCAACACTGTTATCCACAAAATTAAAATAAAAAAGACAGCCATTTTATTTCGCCAGTGAAGGACCCTAAAGTGCGCGTCACGTTATTGTTTGTTTCTTAGTATTTCTTGCGCACTTACAATAAACTGTAAAAAAATAATGTTTCGCTTTTCCTAATAGTTATCAACAATATCACAAGAGCCTCCTGGGTCTTTGGGAGTAAGTAGTGAATTAAAATACCTACATACACAGAAAGGACGGCACAATACTTTTACATGCCAGTTTACGAAAAAGATACCTAACTTATAAAAGCGGAGAAGTTTTGTGGGTACTTCTACTTGCGAAAAAAAAATCAAATGCTCTGGTACAATAAAGATAAAGTAAGTATTTTTAAAAGTAAAATACTAGGTATCTATGTCGATTTTGCCTAAACTAACAAGTGGCCGCCCATGACTTCGCTGCATATGTATCTTTATTATAAATACCTACTATTGACCAGACATACTGAATATAAAGGTGTATTTGATCATAGTCTCATTCATATTTTAGTTAGATAATTGATTTTTATGTTCGATAAATCATTCATGTAACTTTCATTTATTTATAGGAAGGTGACATTTTGAAGGAGACCTCACACACTTGTACACCGGATTTCAATAAAAACCTGCTTGACACTTACATGGAAGATTGCAAACAAAAAATCGCCACAGCGGATGTATCTGCCATATCGACAGCTAACAATACAAATATATTTTATATTTTTTTATATATTTTGTTCTGATGAGGCAAGAGACAAAATGGTGATTCTTAAAAACTTCAATGGAAATGGATTTTATGCGTGATAACAATGTATTATGATGACAATGTTGATTCTGCGATACAAATAAATGATTGTGATATTTTTACTCTTATACAACATTAAGGTTGTTATTTGTGTAAGTTTTTTATAAGATTTTTTCACATTTGATTAAAACCCCATTAAACTTAAAATTTGTTTCATTTGTGTGTATATAAACTATGCGTACGTTAATGGGGACAAAAGGAAGGAAGTTTATGACTTCCCGTTGTCCCCATAATGAGAAAGCGTCAATGGGGACAACGGAAAGGAAATTTTATGACTTCCTGTTGTCCCCATGATGGGGACAACAGGAATGCATTTCATGATGGATGTTGACCAATGATTCTTATTGCAATTAAACGTTACCTACATATTGTGTTGCACATGAACCAATTTAAAATTATGTAGCTACAAATTGTATAGTATAGTATATCTATGTATAGTAGTCAGATAAAGCAGTTGGTTTTATTTGTAAGTGTTTTATAGTTTATCTTGATGCACTCAATGCATGGATTGTATTGTAATATGTATTTACTTAGTTATAATGAACTGTAGATATGTATTTGGTGTATCAATGGTAGAATGTACGAGTTGCTTTGTTTTGTTTGCTAACTGATAGTAGATATATTTATTATTTATAATTTTTATACAAATAGAAACATGTGGTACATAATATTTATTTAATTTACACAAATATATATAACATAATATAGTATGTATATATAATCCTTAGTTATTTTGTTATATTTACATATATCTTTGTATACTCATTGACCTTCACTATCACTATATTACAAATTATCACACATAAATTGTAGGAACTATCACTATAAGTATTTTTAGAGAGACCTTTAATTTGCTGTATTATCGTAATATATAATTTTAAAACTGTTATATTTTTGTACCTGTTGGTCTTTTGAATAAAATAAAATAAAAAAATAAACGGTTTTTATGGACCATTATAAATGGGCAAACCTGCATACGAATCAAAGTCCTGACTATAGTGTGACCATTAGTGCTGTGCACTCCCTGAGGTATGCGCGCGGCGAGACGGGGGGGATGTGTCGGCCGCTCCGATCTATCAGTCTGCCGTCAACGCTCACGGCGGTAGGTAGCTTTTGTACCGGACGGTCTATGTCAGACGCACACGGGATAAATATTCAAAGATGGGTCGTGCGTTATCTCGTGATATGAAATGGAAGATGAAGTTGAAACAGAATCTATGTCAGAATAACTTTCGTTAGAATATATAATTGTTTGTAAATATAAAAAATGTTCAATAAAACAAGTCCTTCGAATTATAAGTTTAGTTCTTATTTATCACCTGCATATTTTTAATAAAATATGAGTATATTTAAGTTACATTTTAATCAACTAAGTAAGTATAATATATTACAGATAGATAGCCTCCGACCATCGTCCCGCCACAAGTCTTGCCTTAGAAATGCAAACTGATATCGTAAGATATGTCCGACATGTATTGATCTCATGTGAACTCATGCAGTTTTTTCTTTGCCTCCCACCTCGCCGCGCATACCTCAGGGAGTGCACAGCACTAATGGTCACACTATAGAGACACACATCGCACAGCCTAAAATGGTAATTATTAGGGACATTGTAGAGACAAACTGCATTGTGGTTTGATCGAAGTGTTAGGCAGTAGTGCCTAGCAAGTTGTTACTTACCCCTCAACTCTAAGGTGTCATTTCTGACAATTCCAGTCACAAATAAGGAAGGGAATATATAGGGATAGTAGCCATGCATACGCTTATAAATGTATCTGGCAATCACTGTATCCTTTCGATACTTACTTACTCCATTGACGCAGGGACCCAAAGTGAGTCTTGGCCTCCGATATGAGAACTCTCCACTTTTTTCTGTCCATTGCCATCTCTTGCCAGTTGTCGGCTCCCAGGTCGCGCAGGTCAGCCTCCATCCTTTAGTTCCAGCGATACTTGGGACGACCAACCGGTCGGCGGCCAGTCGGTCGGCTCAAGTATGCTCTATTTACGCTTCGATCTTCACCCATTCGCAGTAGATAGCCGAGCCAGCGGAGTCGGTGTGACTTGTATTCTCTTATGATGTTAGGCTCGGTCACAAGATCATCTATTTCGGCGTTTTTACGGACCCTTAGGCTAAATCTTCTCTTCTTACTGGGCCCAAAATTTTACGGAGAGTTTTTCTCTCTGCTACTGATCTGAAGCTGATCCTTTCGATCATATTATTATATTTAGATCGTGTTGTTTCAAGTTGACAATAGTAGAACCATTTTTTTTTGCTTTTTAATAGGCACACAGGATATTAGAACCTTCTTCTCACCAAATCCGAACATTGTCCTTGGCTGGTCTCTGTCTTGGATATATAAAAAGCAAGGTGGGATTTCTTTTTTGTTTTTTCGCACAGTGGGCGGTGGTTGGCAATCAGCTCAAACAAACCAAAAATCAATTTGAATACGATATTTACATCAAAATAATACTATACGCAGTGAAAACTAATAAGATTACAACTATAGTAAGAAACCAGACCCACAAATTTTACTTTCGTGAGTAAGTAAAAGTAAAAGTGAGCAATTTGCCGTCAAAAGCGACACATTTGCGACAACATTTGTTTCCTGCAGTCACTCGTGCACTGATTTTACTCTTATTTCTAAAACAAGGAGGCGATGAACGGGGGGCAGCTACTAGGACGCTTGACCTTGACAAACGCATCGTGTACAAAATAATACGAATATTATGCTCATAGCGCTCATAGCGCGAGTACTCTAGGGTTAAACAGTAACCTAAATATATTATATTAATTAGGTAACTATACTATTTCCATTTCTTTATTTTCTCGATGACAGCTCCTGTGAAAACTTGAACGAGCGTCATTTTTACATTATGTATGCATTATTTTATAAGAGTATGACGCTTACGCACGTATAAGGTTATACCAGAGTCGGAGAAACTGATAGGGATGGAGCTATCGATAAACGTAATACGATAACAGACCCGATATTTTTTTACAGAATGTAAGAAACTAAACTACTGCCGGATACTTTTGTACAAATTTATTAACTAATATTATATTTCATTACAAGATGTTACACGTATTAATTCTTGTTTGGTAATGCCAACTTCTTTAAAAATTTCGAAGCTGTTGTAAAATAGGTAGGTACTCGAAAATCAAATGAAATAATTATAACGACAGGTAATCTTGTATTTGAATGTTTTTGTTGTATTTGTCTTTGTTCAAAATATAATAAACTAGCTGACCAATCCGCGGCTTCACACGCGTGGTTTGCCATTAAAAAGTAGCCTATGTGTTAATCCAGGTTATGATCTACGAACATAATAAAATTTCATCGCAATCGGTTCAGCCGTTCTGGCGTGAAAGAGTAACAAACATCCATACATACAAACTTTCGCGTTTATAATATTAGTAGGATATATGCGATCGATATCATTACTCATTTTGTCACAACACTGCAACTATCAAATTAGAACTGTCATCGAGAAAATAAAGAAATGGAAATAGTTTATGTGATGTCATCAGCAGATATCCATAACTCTTGAACTAGAAAAAATCGCGGAACATTTCCGGGGGTGCTTCGTGTAGCCAGAGCTGGGCAAAATACAAGCTTTGTGTTAATAACAATACAAATTACAAAATACTAGTTATTTCACACGTGTTTAAAATACGAAATACAACATATTTTTAAGACGTGTATTTTATATATAAAATACAAAATACAGTCAGATGTTAGTTAGGTACTTGACAATTTGACATACAGTACAGACTACAGGTGCAGTGTTGCCAACTTTAAAAATGACATATTTAGCGGTCGCCATTTTGCTTTCGAATAGTTACGAAAACTATCGAGCGCTATTTCCTGTAGAACCCACCATTAATAAGATCGCTAAATGTATTTATTTTCAGATGTATTTTGAAGTATTTGAAATACTAACTACAAAATGCCTCAGTGTCAGGTATTTGAAATACCAATTACAAATTAAATTTTTACGAAGTACCTACCTAATTGAATTACAAATACAAAATACGTATGTGTATTTCAATTACGTATTTTAATTACAAGTAATTCAAATACTACATGATGAGTCACTCCATCGATAGTTTTCGCTTGGACCACAATGAAACCCGACAAAGTGTGACAGCTGGCATCGTTGTGCGTTGTAACATAAAGTACCTACAAGCTGACAAAATGGCCATCTTTAACCGTCCGTCCACGTTTGCAAAGCTATTGATTTGGTACTCTGGTGCCATTTGGGGGGGGGGGGGCTGTTAGGACTGTTATGTTATTTTAACACTGTAGTAGGTAGTAACTCTAATTACGGTTCGAATAATACTGGATTGACGTACACACGATGGAGGAAAGCTTGGGTAGAGGATAATGGTATTGCTTTGGGACGTCACTCAATGGTTCACGCCAATGACTATGATACAAATAACATTACCGTGACTAAGAGCCTGTTTACAAAACTTGAACGCACGAGTTTAGGTAAAATACGGCATTGTGTATGTTTGCATAGCTATCTTGCATCATTTCTTGTATGAAAAAGTATTTCTGAAATTTTACCAAATTCTGCTGTAAGTAGTGATTTTTTTGGTCCGGATCAAATAAATAATACTAATATAAAACTAAGTCGATTCGCATTACGATGATCTCCGTGGCGTAGTGGGCGAAGATATAGCGATAGCCGGCTGAGACGCAGGAGGTAGCGGGTTCGATTCCCGTCGCGGAACAAGTGTTTGTATGATCTACAAAAATTTGTTTTGGGTCTGGATGTTTTTCATATATATTATAAGTATGTATTTACAAAAAAAAGTATATAAGTATTCTATTAGTTATCTGGTTCCCATAGTACAAGCTCTGCTTAGTTTGGGGCTAGATAGCGCTGTGTGAAAACTCACACTAAACTAAAAGTTAATTAGTTACTTATTCCAAAATTATTTTCATAAAACAGACTAAATGGTTTCTCAAACAGTTTCTTTGTATCTGATAATTAACCCAGTTAAAAAAACACTCTGTATAGAGAAACAACCAGACCCGGAATATATAACTGAAGAGCATGCAAACATTTCTTCCGCGGTGTGAATCGAACCCGCAACCTCCTGCGTCTGACGGCTATTCGCCCACTGCCGGATAACAAACATACATACAACGCCGATTCGTTCAAATTGATTTTGAGTATCAAAATGTTGTAGTCGTAGTATAATAATGCGTTGACGATACGTGCGCTCGGCAATCGGGACGCGGGAAAAAAAGACGTAGCTCCTAGCTTGCTCGTGCGCCGGTTACGGCTGCGCTAGCTACCATCTTTGTCGCACTTGCAGTTAGGGTTACCGTATCTCAGAATTTGTCCTGAGATTTCAGGATTTTTAGACTCTTCTCAGGATTGCGGGTGGATTTTGCAAATTTCGTAAAATCTCAGAATTTTTAGAATTTTCAATAAAATACAGCTTACATTTTAGAGATCTCTTTAATAAAAAGTTAAACAAACTAAAAATAATCTTCCTTTGCTTATAATTGCAAAATTAAAATAAATCAAATCATTTATTTCTCAAATCAAGCAATATAAATATAACAAACATATTTATATTAAACTTATTAGAATACAATTTTATAATGACTTGTACATGAGAATATTGGCGTGCAGTAGGTATTTACCTACACTAAGTACAGGACTTGTGCTGTAGACACTGCTTTACCTTCCATACAAAAAATAGGTTTTTAACCATGTTGAGGTTATATACTGTTAAAGAAACTTTATTCTTAAAAAAGAATTATGCATTCACCTAATATGAGAACTTAAAAAAGCTAAATAGGTATTAAAACTATGACAGTATGCGAGCGCATTAAATTAACAATAAAATTAAGTAAGTACATTACTTCTGTTTGTTTTCTTCAATGTTTGTATGGAGTGGGTAGTTTTATTACTGTAACAAATACACAACACTACGTTCTGCGATGATATTTCGGTACCAGCAAAGTGTAGTGAGCGAGTTGACATACAAGGATCGGCAAGAACTAGATGCGACAACGCCGGTTAGGTATGAATTAAGTTTGAGTTTATGAATTTTGGTGGGCCAAATGTATTTTAAGTAATTTTTGAAGTTATATAAGGTTTTACATTCTTTTATATTGTTTGGAAGTTTGTCATATATGTGTTCACTTTCAAAAGTAATGTTGTTTTTACCATAGTTAGTTCTTGGTGGGCGTAATATAATATTATTTGCATTCCTTAGTCCTAGGCTCGCGTTTTAGTTTAAAAGTTATATTTGTGTAAATGTCTTTTGAAAATATTTTTCTTAATATTACTTTTAGTTCGTAATGAATATCTTAATGCTGTTTGTTAACCTTGCCACGCCTTTACAGGATACATACTTCTAGGTTACTTTTATGAAACCTGTATCTTGCATTGAAATAAACAAATACTAAATACATGTATAATATTTGTATGTTTTATCTATGTCCATTAGTTTTATTTCGTCGTATAATCTTAGTGTTGGCGTTAATTAGTAATCATAGTTAAAGAGTGTTTTGATTAGTTTGTTTTGTGACGTTTGTAATATTTTAGGATTGGTTTTTGCTGCTGAGCCCCAGACTTCGATTAGGTAGTCGATGTGCGGATTTACTAGCGAATTATATATTCATTTTACCATGGTTAATATGTTTAAGTATACCTTTTTAAGTAAGGTTTTTTCTTTCAATATCACACTACAAGTATAAACGGAATAATACTAAAAAGTGTGTATGTTTGTTTGTTATCTACTAAATCACATCGTAACGGCTGAACCGAATTCGATAAAATTTGGTATATACGTAAATTATAACCTGGATCACCACGTAGGCTACCATTTATCCCATAAATCAGTTCCCATAGGATAAAAATGGGGTGTCAAGTCAGGTTGTAACAGCGAGTTTAGCTTTATTTCTAGGTTACCTACAGCAGGGTTTAAGGCGGTCGGGGAGCACCCCGTCCCGGAAGAACAGGAGGCCGTCCGACGAGAGGCGAAGGACGCGATCGTCCACCATTGGACGGAGGACCTCGCCTCCGCCGCATTTGGCCGCCGAACGTTGGACGCTCTCGGGACAATCTTGCGAGATTGGCTCGAGAGGTCCCACGGTTACCTCTGGTTCCCGATGGTGCAGGTATTTTCCGGGCATGGATGCTTCAGATCGTACCTGTACCGGATCGGAAGAGAAGAGACCCCCATCGTGTCATGATTGTGGTGCGGCGGAGGATATGGCGCAGCACACCCTCGAGGTGTGCCCGTCATGGTCCGAGCCACGTCGCGGCTTAGTAGCGATAGTCGGGCCGAACCTCTCGCTTCCCAGCGTGGTCAACTCTATGCTTAGAAGCGAGGGGGTCTGGGCAGCGGTCGCCTCCTTCTGTGAGGACGTGATGTCCTAAAAGGAGGTGGCGGATCGTGTGCGGGAGGAGAACCCTCTCGCTTCCCAGCGTGGTCAACTCCATGCTTAGAAGCGAGGGGGCCTGGGCAGCGGTCGCCTCCTTCTGTGAGGACGTGATGTCCCAAAAGGCGGGGGCGGAGTGCGGGAGGAGGACCCTCTCGCGGTGCCACTGCGTAAGCGGAGAAGGGGTAGGAGAAAGCGGCGATTATAGTCGCCTTTCCTCTCCTCATGGTGGTGAATAGCGGGAGACAGCCGCGGGGCGCCTTCTCCCGCATTGCACATATTCACCACCACCGTCAGGCGGGAACGGCCGAGCACACGCGGTCGTTCCTGGGTCCCTCCCTGCAGGGAGGAGCGTACAGGCCCCGCTGTAAAAGAAGGAGGTAGTCGGCGGTGCACTGGAAGTAAAGACTTTGCCGGTCCTCCTCCACGCAGACGATGCCGGAGTGCCGCTGGGTCGTTCAGTGGGTATACCGATTCTATTTGGACCATGGAGTCCCACATCCTCCAATATGGGTATGCGTAACGCATTTTATCCTGAGCGAGCGAATTCATGTCTAAAAGCAACATAACAACAATATTTAGAGTTCAGCAGAGTGTCCTCCCACGCCGTGCGCGACCTCGTGCGGTTTACAGAATTTGGATTTATTATATTTTTCATTAAAACGGATTATTTACTGTTAGGTCAGGCCTCCTTGATCTCACTGTCAACCATCTGACAGCCCTGAGGGCATCGTTTATAGAATTGGTCTGTGGTAGGGGCGTGGCTGCGTCACACAAAGCTGGCAGTCGAATATACGGAGCTAAGTTGAACACGTGTCTTTCATTGGAAGTTTTCCGTCCTGACAGGTAAATTAACAATGGCGACTTGGTGGTGAAGTAAAAAGAAAAAAAGTTTTACAATACCTATCTGCGTGTGTTTGCTAAAACAGGGAAAAATGGCAATAGTTTTAGTTGGAAAACTGTGCGCGTTCAATCACGAACTGCAAGAATGGGAAATATACAAGGATCGTCTTGAACAATGGTTCATCGCCAACGAAATTACAGATGTGGAGGATAAAGCACAATTGAAGCGACGTGCTATCCTTGTGAGCAGCTTCTCTGAAAACACATACAAATTAGTTCGCGATTTGGCATTACCAGAGAGCATCGCAACGCTAAGCTATGATAAAGTAACCAAGTTGTTAGACGACCATTTCAAACCGATCAAGTGTGGTTTTGCAGAGAGATATTTGTTCCATAGTTCGACTCAGCATCAAAATGAAAGCCTAATGGAATGGGCAGCGCGAGTGAGGAGTCTGGCCACTAATTGTGAATTCCCGGCCACGATTCTAGATGAAGCTTTGCGGGACCGTTTTGTCCTCGGCATGCTGCCGGGTCGCGAGCGGGACAAGCTGTTCACCATGTCATTGAAGGAAGTATCGCTCCAATGAAGATGAGGTATCTGAAGATGATGATGAGTCTCTGACGTCAATTTCTAACATCCGCTCAGTCCATGGGGAGCCCATGTATGAATCTGTTGTTGTGAATGGGGTTAAGTTAAATTTTGAATTAGATTCAGGCTCACCTATCACTATAATTCCTCGGTTGATTTACAAAAAACATTTTTCTCGGGCACCCCTCAAGCCGAGAAAATTAGTATTGAGTGCATATAATGGTACAAATATAAATATTCTGATTCGTTGATTGATTGTCACACTGCCAGTATGTTACAGCTCAAAATGTTATGACATGGATGTTTATGTTGCGGGCAATGAAGGAGTTCCTCTGCTAGGTAGGGTTTTTTTTCTAAGTTCAATTTGAAGATTTCTGTGGTAATTCTTGTAATTTTATGAATGAATTTATTCCAAAATACCCAACGTTGTTTTCTGATAAACTTTGTTGTTGCAAAACCACAAGAGTTAGTTTGAATTTGAAACCAGATGCTAAGCCTAATTTTTTTAAGCCCTTGCCTTTTGCCCTGCGAGCCCTTGTAGACCAAGAATTAAATAGATTGGTTGACTTGGGCATTCTGGAACAAGTTAACTTTTCTGATTATGCTAGTCCAATAGTACCTGTATTGAAACATGATGGTAAAATAAGACTTTGTGCAGATTATTCAGTGTCATTGAATAAACAACTGATAATAGACCAATACCCCCTGCCTAGGGTAGATGAATTGTTTGCAAAGCTTCACGGTGGCAAGAAATTCAGCAAACTTGACTTGTCACAGGCATACATCAGTTGGTCCTAGATGATCCCACACAGATACTAACATGTATTAATACTCATAGGGGGATATTTAAGTTTAAGAGTTTAGTTTTTGGATTATCTAGTTCAGCAGCTATTTTCCAAAAAACAATAGAATCTATTTTATCAGGTATTGACAACATTTTAATTTATCAAGATGATATTTTGATAACGGGTTGCTCTGAGAGTCAGCATATTGACACCCTCAAAAAAGTATTTATCCGATTAGAAGATGCAGGTTTGATGCTTCAAAAAGAGAAATTTTCTCTCTTCCAAGACTCAGTGTCTTACTTAGGGTTTGTTATTGATAGGTATGGTCTTCATAAATGTCCAAAAAAAATTGAAGCAATAAGAAATGCAAAAACTCCCACAAATGTTGCAGAGCTCAAATTGTTTCTGGGGCTTGTCAACATAGGTCTTTTGTGAAAAATGCTTCATCCATCTTATGTCCTCTGCATAATTTGCTCCAAAATAATTCACCATGGTAATGGTTAGAGAGCCATGATAGAGCTGTTGTAACAATCAAAGATCTGTTGTCATCCGATGAAATCCTTGCTCACTTTGACCCCAATGCTGAACTTATCCTTACTGTAGATGCTTCCCCTACTGGGTTAGGCGCTATTTTATCACACATTGAGGATGGTAAAGAAAGACCGTTGTCATATGCGTCGCGTTCTTTATGTAAGGCTGAAAGGAATAACAGTCAAATCCAGAAGGAGGCAATGGCAATTATATTTGGTGTGAGAAAGTACCACCAGTATCTGTATGGTCGTTCTACCCCTTTTATTCTAAGGACAGATCACAAGCCTTTGCTGTCGATTTTTAGCCCTAACAAAGGTGTCCCAGAAGTGTCTGCGAACAGGTTGCAGCGATATTCTATTTTCCTAAGTTCATACAACTTTACCATTGAGTATGTTAGTAGTGCTCTTAACGCTGCAGATTTACTAAGTCGTTCGACCATAGATCAACAGACCTACGATGACAAGAGCCAGTATTTAGATAGGGCAACGTATGTCAATTTTGTGTTCGACTCCCCAAAATTTCTTACAATAGAAAGCATTGTAGACGGAACGAAAAATTATCCAATTTTATCTCGTGTCTATGAATATGTAATAAATGGTTGGCCACCTACAATAAGAGATGATAGATTGAAACCGTATTTTTCGTTCCGGCAAGAATTATCAGCTGAAGGCTTGTGTTTGCTCAGGGGTCATCGAGTTGTCATACCATCGTGCTACCGGAACCGTGTTCTGTGTGAACTACACACTGGTCACTTAGGCATTTTTAAAATGAAATCAGAAGCGAGAACCCGATTCTGGTGGCCGTGCATATCAGAGGACATTGACACGATAATTGCATCTTGCAAAATTTGTATTCCAGCTAGGCAGACACCCCCGCCCCGTTAACTCCACGGCCTTATCCACCTCATCCCTGGTATAGAGTACATTTGGATTTTCTAGGGCCTGTCAACAACCGTATGTACTTGGTGATGGTGGATGCCTATTCTAAATGGATTGAATGTTTTGATGTATTCACGGGATATGGGACTGGAGTTGTAATCGAAAAGCTGTGTGAATTTATGTCGAGATTCGGATTATTTCACACCATTTGCACTGACAATGGAACTGATTTTGTGTCAGTTGAGTTTAAACATTTTTGTAATAACAACAGTATCGTACATGTCACTTCCCCGACCTATCACCCAATGAGCAATGGGCAAGCGGAAAGTAGTGTAAAAATAGTAAAAAAAGCATTAAAGGCTATTATCCCATCCGGGAGCAATCAAAAAGATTTAAAATGCAAATTAAACGAATTTTTGTTTTGTTATCGTAACTCGGCTCACAGTACAACTAATAAATCGCCTGCAGAAATTCTATTCGGTCGTAAGTTAAGATGTAGGCTAGATTTAGTAACATTAAAAAAGCCTCTCTCATTGGATGCTACACTCGATGGACTTGGGAAAGATAAACAGTCCTTAGCTAACTAGGTATTATGACGGGAAGCGTCGAGTAACTGTTGACATTGAAGAAACTGTGTTGGTGAAAATTCCCCATTTGCAAAAATACGCTTGGGTGAAAGGTGTTATAAAAAAAACTTGGTAACTCTATGTTCGAAGTGCAAATTAGTGACTCTGGTGTTACAATAAAAAAACATACAAATCAGCTGTTAAAATTTAAGGGGGAGAGTTGGTGCGAGAGTCTTGCTGACGTCCTACCCTGCAGTATCTCCAATGAATCTGTCCCCCAGGAGGCTCAGTTTATGCCAGCGCTCGTGGTGCGTGATGAGTCAAGTGTTACAACTGCAACGACGGACACACAGTCGCATGTTCCTGACCCGACTTCTCCTTCGCCCCAAGAAGCAGCGGCGTCGACGGCTAAAGATACATGGCACACACCGACTACGGTAGCTCAGGAAGTGCCAAGAAAACCAGCCCCTAGTACGTCGACAATGAAGACGACAAAGAGAACACGCAAAGCCGTAGACTATAGAAAGTATCTCTAGATTTAAGTGTTCTGTTACGAGTAGATGTAAGCTTTTAGCAACGTTCTTCTAACATGTAAAATTGTAGGTAGCAACGTTCTTCTAACGTTTCTACCTTTAACTAAAGGTGGAGGGATGTTATGTCAGGCCTCCTTGATCTCACTGTCAACCATCTGACAGCCCTGAGGGCATCGTTTATGGAATTGGTCTGTGGTAGGGGCGTGGCTGCGTCACACAAAGCTGGCAGTCGAATATACGGAGCTAAGTTGAACACGTGTCTTTCATTGGAAGTTTTGCGTCCTGACAGCTAAATTAACATACCTATTTCAGATTTTTAGTAATAAAAATCATCTCATGTTGCTTGTGGGTTAGTCTAAAACATCACAACGTATCACCAAACGGAATGGGGGGGGGTAAATAAGTAGCCTAAAAACCTCACGCGATTAAGGGAGCACGCCTCAATGTCATACAAAAACAAGAAATATCAAAGGTAGACTTTTAGACCGGATCTGGTACAGTTGAGACAATAAACCTAGCGTTTTCCAGAGGATCTCGGTTCCTTTTCGAGGCATCAGCGGTCATTACTTCATAATCCACGTTTCCCACCGACATTGATTTGCTTACAGTTTTACTTAATTTAGACTCCTGGGTGCGAGTGCTTGTATTTGCTTGAGTGCTGCGCCGCGTCCATCTGTTCTCGATCTTGAACCTGGGATAATTAAACTTACATAATAACATCACTCGACGATCACAGTTATAAATTATAATGATAATTCCATAAAGTCAACTTTCTCACGCATAAAGGTCATAGCAGACATATCAACTCGGAAAGGGATCGGCACCGTATCGCCTTTCGCCTCGTCGTCAACCTAACGTAAGCACGTAAGCAAAGCGGATCAGCAGATCCTTGGCTGCGGCTAGGCGACGCCGAGCTTACGGCTCGCCGCCCGCTGGTTGGCGGCTAGGCGGCACCCGTTTCCCCGCTCGGGTATAGAGAGAGGTAAGAGCGGGTACGACGAGCCGTAAGCGCACCGCACCGCGGTTGTGAGCTTGTCCCGTAGCCTTATTACCTAAGCCTAATTGCTGTCGCTTCGCTATCGCTAGTCAGGCCATCCCTTTCACACGTGAGGTACGTACTGCACGTGTGAAAGGGATGGCCTGACTAGCGATAGCGACACAACAGCAATTTGGCTTTGGTAATAAGGCTACGGAGCTTGTGTACAGCGCGGTGCTTGGCAAGTTTCTTACTCGCGTTAACTTCAGTTTAACATTTTGTAATGACTCTGTAAACGTACATCAGAATAGCTCAAATATTTTGTCTCTTGTCGCAAACTTATCAAACATTCAGATAAACCTTATATATTTCCATACTAACTTTCATCCCTTACACCCTTGAGGGTAAAACTTTTACAAACGTTGAATGACATATTTATTTATATTGAATGAACAGCCTAAAAATACAACTTTTCATTTCCCCCCCCCCCCCCCCCCCCCCGCCCTTCCTTTCAACCCCTTGCAACCCTTTTTTCGCATTACAAAGTAACCTATGTCCTTTCTCAGGCTCTAGAGTCTAGATTATCTGTGTACCAAATTTCATTTAAATCGGTTCAGTAGTTTTGGCGTGAAAGTGCGACAGACAAACATACAGACAGAGTTAATTTCGCATTTGTAATATTATAGTAAGGAAGTAAAAATTAATTATTATTTTTTCTTTATCTCATTATTTTAGGCTATTTATTTTTTCTTGTTGTTACTTTGTTTTGTCTATGTAAGTAAATATTTCAGCTATAGTCTACACAGAACTGCGCTAGAGTTGTCATGCTGTGTAGGTACACATGCTTTAGGATACAATCTAGTTCTAAGACTTGATAACTATATTTTGTATCTGATTGATTGTATTCTGTTTTGTGTGACATAATAAATAATAAAATAAAAAACGAGTGTGTACACACGACTGAAGTAAAACTTCTTTTTCAAAATATTTATTTATAAAATTGTTCAATTACAAAATTGTCCACACGTCTGTAGGAACGTCGATCAGTCTATGTTCATTCTGGACAGACGCAACTCGCACTCGCACATTAACGTTTAATAATATACGAAACGTACCTCTCTTTTTCTATCTTCACTAACTTATATCTCCCTCTCAACATTCGTTCGCACCTTTCGTAACGCATTCACAAGCTTACTCCCAAAGTCAAGCGTGCGCAAAGAAGTTTTACTTCAAAAATCTTCTAGTGTATGCCGTGAATTTGATTTGTCTACGAAGCTTTTCATTCGATCTCGTAGAGAAATACCATGGAAAGCCCTCTTTACACCGACCTTGAGCTGTATTATGAGGCCTATATAGGAAGGAACCAGGTTTTCTTATTATTTGCTAAACTGGTAACACACTCTGGTTAAAGACCAGTGTTTTGAATTTTGCAGTGGGATAGTAAAACTGGGTCTTAGTGTATTTCAACTCTTCCATTTCATTAAATAATTACCTTTGGCATAACATGATGAAAACAGACGGCTTGAATACCATAACGAAGAAGAAAACGACTCCAAGGCAGGTATTGAAGAAGTTCAGCAAAACGAAAGCCCATATCTGCAGGCCATCCCGCGCAGGTGCCTGTTCATATAAATTATATAGGATAATCTATGAAGGTGTACATAGTGTGGGTTTACAGCTAACACAGCAATTCTGTATACTTATTTGACATTATAATAACATTGTCATTTATTTAACCGTGTGCAAAAGATTTGCGCAAAGTTGCGTAACGCTGGTAAGGCAAAGCAGAGACAGATAGAATATAGGGTTCGTTCGTTAGAGGATGGGATAAACTGCTCAAGAAAATCTAGACAACAAAACAAGTCGTTACTCAGATACAGTGACGTTACCGCTGCGATGTCTACTCATCATCATCATCATCATCCACATCCTGTCTTCACCCACTGCTGGGTCTATACCCTTGGTACCCTAATTTAGATTTTATTTTATAAATTATAACCTACAAAAAACACAGACATTACCAGAAGTTGTTTTCAAAGTACATACTTTTAATTTGTTCTATTTCCTTTAATCTCTTTAAATCCTAACGTTATGGATGTGGGTGAACGTACCTGAGCCAACTCGAGCACCCAACTTATGCCCATAATGAATGACAGTTTGATGAATATAATGATCCTGTAAATAATACAATATGTTATTTAACATTCATTTAATTTAAGATTAATTTATTCAATTATGAGTAACATTACAGACAATTCCAAATCGTTACCCTAATACACAATAACTAATAAAATAAACTTAAGGCGGGGTTGTTGTAGAACTTTAGGTATTTTACGCTACCTCAGGCCCCGCCAATCTAACCGGGACGTAAATCTACTCGAAGCATTGGAGCCGCGCGTGACGTCACAGCCCGGCCGTAATTTCACGCGTCAGTGCAAACGATAAGCAGTAAAATCAAAGTACTTGGTTCCTTAATTTATATTTTTATCCAGGGTTTTTATTACCTATTGTCTAGTCAAATCTTACATTGATTTTAAGACATGATGTTCCTAGTTATTAATTGATTAATAAATTGTAATTAAAAATGATTAGGTATTAGTGTTTTCTTTCCGTGACTACAGAAAATTAATAAAGATTTGTTTTGTAAGAATATGACTCATTTATAGAGTATAACCAACATTTATAGAGTAAACAAGTATATTTGAGTAAAACCATAGCATACCTACCTATAAGGGAAAATGTAGCCAAAGTGTCAATTCCGGTCATACATAATTTATATATCTATACAGTGTTTTTTTTCTTGTTTCTGTAAAGGGAAATCCGAAACTATAGCTGATACAAATAAACTATCACAGATAAAAAACAACAAAACAATTAAACATTAGACAAACAATCACACAGTAATTATACAAAAAAATAAACAAAAAGTACATGACAATTAATAACGCAATAACAATATTGAGTTGACGTTAGGCACGACAGATTGGAGATTGTTGACGTGCTAAGGTGCGCGCGGGCATTACCACGAACAGTGGTACTCGTCCCGGGCGAAATCTTATCCGGTATTCAGGAACATAAAGACGACTAGCCTAACATAGCAGCCCAGGGCAATTTAGTAATCCCCGTAGTATGTGGCATAATGTAAGCATTTGGTAAAGGTGTTGAAAAAGCATATCCCATGTAAAGTCCTGTACCAGGTACTACAATGGCTGCGTCCTTTACCCAGCCAGAGCGGCGCTACTTGCCGCCAGGTGCTGTATAAATCATTTTCTTAACACAGTACTATAGACTTTAATGCTGTGCAATACTGCTGTTACATACGAATGAAACAATGTACGCACCTATGACTGCAATTATGAAACCTTATAAAGACTATACCTACGACTAGCGATAGCGACCATTTCTTCCCTAGCCTAAAAACCTCGTTATCCTTACGCAGCAAAAATGAGCCCACCGCTATGGATGCAATTCAATACAATACAAGTTCTATTAGTACATGTGTGAGCTTCTAGGTATAATTACTTACTGAGAATTTTTCTTAGGTTTCGAGGTTTCGGCCTTTAGTTTCAAAATTGGTTGTCCCGAGCTCCAGATATTGTAGACAGTCCTCAGGAAGAACCCGATGTTGGTCACAACCACGAAAACTAAGGGGAGTTGATCGTAAAGTCTACTAACCAAATCTGTAAGCAAGAACAATTGTTTACGTAACAATGTCGCATTAAAGTTGGCTTTCGACGACTATGAACTGTCTGTCTCGGCGCGGCGTTTTGTCGTCGGTCAGTTAGCACTCTGTTTAGTTTTACAAGATACTCTTATTTGGTTTTTTTTTGGAGTCTGCTAATATGTAGGTACTTATTTTTTCAAATCACATAAAATAAACTTAGCGTCAACAAATACGTACTAGAAGTATCATCGGGATGGCATATCTTGAATTTAGGTTTGTAAACAGATGCAGGTAGTTCCGCATTGTCTATACCGACGGCGATAGCAGTGATGATGGCCGGCATTCCCCACGCGTACAGCGAGTAATTACGCAACTTTTTATAGGTGCTGCGGCGGTGACTCTCGTGGTTAACTTTTCTTAAAGCCCTGCAATGGACACAGAAACTTAGGCGCAGAAAACATAAAACACGGACGAGTGACGTTAAACTAACGTAAAAACAGACATATGTTGTCGTTCTCGGAGCCGTGTGGCGTCTGCCACGCCACACGGCTCCGAGAACGACGCTTTCTGACCCATCCTTTCTGAACCCATCTCGCGAACGCTTTCTGCAAACAATGCCCGGGAATGTGATGCTTGTGACAATCGTGTGTGTGTTTTGTTTATTGATCGAGCGAAGCGACATCTCTTAATCTCTCTCTCCTCCCAGCTATGTATCCCACATGGTGGTGGGGTCAGCTTTCCTGGTCATTCTTCTCCACTTCGGTCTATCCTCGACGTCGTCATCAGAAACTTGGCACTCTCTCATGTCTTTTGACACTACATCTCTCCATCTTGTCTTGGGTCTACCTCTAGATCTTCGACCGGGGATGGAAAGTTGTAGTGCCAAATTCTCTACGTAGTCAGGTGGCCTCCTCTTCACGTGACCTTACCATCGCAGCCGACTCTCCTGTATCTTGTCAGCGATGTCGCGCACCCCGAGGCTTCCTCACACGTACTCGTTACGGTTTTTATCGAGCATGGTGACGCCGCACATGCACCTCAGCATCTCCATTTCGGCGACTTGGATGGTATGTATGTTATTCTGCGTTACGGCCCAAGTTTCACTTCCATACGTCAAGACTGGTCTTATGATAGTCTTATAAATAAGACCTTTAAGTTTTACTGGCATTCTTTTGTCGCAGGTGACACCGGTTACTTCTCGCCATTTTAGCCATGCTGCGGCTATTTGGTGCTGAATATTACATTCCACGTTCCCAGAGTTATGCATCATACTACCCAGATACTTATATTGATCACACAAGGTGACCAATTGCCCATCGATGTTGATCGGGCTATTGTTACTTGGGTCTGATTCATTGAACGACATGAACTGGGTTTTTGATATACTCAGCATTAGGCCACCGGTCTGTAACTGATGCTTCCACAACAAAAGCGCCTTTTGTAACTCGGCACGGCTCTCAGTGCAAATGGCCACATCGTCAGCATATATAAACATCCACAACGCTGAGGTCTGCGCGGCCTCTGAGAGTGAATCCAAAACCAAGCAAAACAGAAAAGGACTCACTGAGCCTTGGTGAACGCCTTCTGTGACCGCTATCGGTTTTGTCTCACCCACTACCGTCCGTACCATTGACCTTGCTTCCCCATACATGTCGGCGATAATGTTGACATATTGTTCGGGAACATTCTTCTTGCGAAGGCTTCATATCGTGTCTCTCGGCACCCGATCAAATGCCTTCTCCATGTCCAGAAATGCGACATACAATGCTTGGTTTTTGACGTGATATTCCTCAGCAATGGTGTTAAGAGCAAACATCGGATCGGTGGTTGATAAGCCAGGTACGAAGCCGTAGTGATTGTTGGATAGAGAACACTCAGATCTTAGGCGGCTGTCTATCACTCTTTCGTAAAGCTTCATAGTATGACTTAGGAGCTTGATTCCACGATAGTTGTTGCACTCGTACTTGCTGCCTTTTCCTTTGTAAATCGGAACTATGGTGCTCAATCTCTATGCGTCTGGCATTTTAGAAGAGAAGAGCAAACAGTTACAGAAATGTGTAACAGTACCATTCCTCGCTCGCGTAGACATTTCCAAGCTTCTACTGGGATATCATCGGGTCCTATGGCTTTCTTTTTTGACATTTTATGCAGAGCTTTTTAACCTCACTTGGGTGTATTGGAGGTATAAGTCCTACATTATTTTCTATTGCTGGAAGCTCTGTACTAGCTAGATTTGGGTTCAGCAGCTGTTGGTAATATTGACATCAAGCGACATCTCTAAATCAACTTGGGAAAATCGGCGTTGTAGCTTTGCAGCCAAAAAGGTAAGTAAGTGATAATAATTCATTGCATACCTGAACGTCGACCAAATGTCGAAAGCCATCGTATTCATCCAGAAAAAGGTCGAAAGTAGGAAATAATAGGTTATCGGTGCTGAAACATAATCATTAAATATATTTTCAGATATAACCTCAAATGCCGGGCGTATATAAATCCTCACTTGTGTAAATACTATAGAGCAGTGTTCTGCAAAGTGTATGACGCGGCACACTGGTGCACCGTGCTCATTCATTGGTGTGCCGTGGGAAAAATCAATTTCTTATAAAATTATAAAGGCGGATGAAAATGCAGCCCGACGCAAGTCGACGATTACTCGCCTTTGCTCTATAAAACAAGCTCATGTTTCGCATTAAATACAACTTATGCTTTAAAATTAAGAGTACGTTTCTCCCGATTTCGTAGGTGTATCTTGAACACAAAAATTTTGCGGAACACTGCTATAGAGTCATACTGAGATGACTGAAAAGAACTAAACCTGTTGCGTTAGCGTAGTGTAAAATAGTGCTCTTTGTAAAGAATACAAGAAAGAATTGGTTTCTTTTTAAATAGAGACTGTAAGAAAAGTACCAATGGACACATTCTTAAACATAATTCTACGATAAAACTAAGTTAGCTTTAAATTATTCATTAGCCTACTTGGCTAGATTGCAATAAAATTAAAGAACATTGAAAATACAATGTAATAAAAAAATATCAAAAGCTGTGTAGAGTCGCTCGTCGAGTAGTTTGCGCAATAGATGAGCCAACGCGAGGCATATAGCTCGGAGAAGTAACTGCCGTTGGGGACAGAAATGCAGGCACTTACTTAAAATTTATATTGTACTTAATATTTATTTAAAATTATATTTGACTACTAGACTAGCTAAATTAATCAAGAGGCAGGCATAGAACGTCATTCCTCGCGCGACATTGCAAATACAAGCAGATTTAAAAAAAAATTAGGCTGTAGTAAGTAAATATATTTTGAAATTTATTTTTAGTAAGTATATTGAGCGGATTATATATCTCTTACAGTTATTTATTATAAATTTGTAATCCCTCAAAACCAACTGTTCTAGCGCCATTGAGTGCTACATTTTACCCCACTTAATGAAAATACCACGTTTTCAGGGAGCACTTGGGCGCAGGCCGCAAAAATTGGTAGTTTCCGTCACTTTGGTAGTTTCCAATGAGTTCCTTTAATCTGTAAGAAATAATAATAAGTGCATTACCTGTCCACAGGCATACGTCCATTCGTTTATATGCGTCGTCTCTGAATTCTGGCACCAAATATTGAAACATTATCTGGCACGCGAATAAGACTGCGAAGACCATATGCGAGGATATCAGACCCATAAATAGCAAATGATGAAGTTTGGTGTGGAGTGGCTTCAGCAGCCCGAACACCACCAGTGTCAGTAAGCTGAAGAATGCTGACACAAAATTACCTAAAACCAAATACAATAATAATTATTAGGTATTAGAATAACACATTTTTTATCAGAAATATTTTACAAATTTTTACATGACTATAAAATACATAAGAAACAGTTGAATTATCAAAACCCGTTAGGTTCTTGCATATAGATAGTATAATATTACAATAAGTATGTAAAAAGAAAATATAAAAAGTAGAAAAGTACCTAAAAATACGTAGGTAAATATATAATATAATAATATTGAAGGAAGCAAAATGTTTAGGTGCAAAAGTTTTTTTTTATTTTCATGGTGAATTATCCCTTTTTGGATGATCATACCGGAACTGACCCAGCGAACTTTGTACCGCTTTGGCATGCATATGACGCGGGCTGCCAATGTACATACGTCGCCGGTACAATCGTTAACTGCATCTACGTATGAGAATATGAATTTTCGTCATAATTTGTTTTGCGTGAATTTTTCTAATATCTTAATAGAAGCGTGAAGCGTGTCGTGAACTGCAAACTCCTGGCATAAATAGAAAAAAAATACCTCCTTAGTGATCGGTAGTACGGCTTTCGTCGTAAACGATCCACTGGAGATCTTTTAGTGTATGCCAGACATTCGAAAAGCTTTCGATAGAGTTTGGCACAACGCAACGGTCTCATTAGCAAGCTTTCCTCATATGGATTACCTACTGCCCAACCTGCTGAAGTGGATAACTGATTTCTTGACGGATCGATCGATTCGAGTAGTCATTAGTGGCTGCTCGTCTGATCTATTGGCTATCAATGCCGGAATACCTCAAGGGTCTGTCCTTTCATCAACGTTATTTCTCTTGCACATCAATGACCTGCTGAAACTGGTACTATCTATGGGTATGCAGATGACGATAGTTGTTGAAAGGTATTTATCCAGTCTACATGCAAGTGCTGATGAAATTCGCAATCTAGGTCCGGATATGGTGGAACGGTTAAACCTAAATCTGAAGTTTGTCTCTGACTGGAACGTCGTAAATCTGGTGAGTTTCAACGCCACTAAAACTCAGGTGTACAGGGTGTACTATGTATATTAACTATACGTTAATATTGCTTTTAAGTTAGCTTGCCAACTTTTTTTATTACTTCTGAGGTTGACAGGTAGAAAATGCTACTAGCATTAAGACAAACTTTTGTACATTAAATGCGTATTTTTGTGCAATAAAGTATTAAATAAAATAAAACTCAGGCGTGTGTATTTTCCGCAAAACGGACTACCTTTTATCCCATTGTCGTCTTTTGTGAAATTCTACACTTGAACTTTGGCTCGCACATCGAATCTAGGGCTGAAATTGTTACTATGAAACTGGGCATCCTAGCTTAGGTTCGGCGGTAGGTACTTCTCACCGGGACAGCTCCGCTCATGTTCTATGGAGTGGGTACTGCTGCCAGCTCTGGGATGGCTCGGCTGAGTATCAGCTTGAAGCTCTTGATTCGAGTGAACGACGTGCTGCTAGGCTCCTATTGTTATATTGTGTAAAGGATCATTAAAAAGAATGACCAGCCTTGTTTCTTTCTTGGCTTGTCACGGCAAAACAAGCGGTAAAATTTACGTTTCGAAGTGATTCTTGTGATTCAAATGAATATTGTCTTTTGCTTCCTTACTATTTCATATTGAGTAGTGGATAAAATCCCATTACAAGTCTCAAAAAATCAGCTCGTTAGTAGTTGCTCTTATTATGTAAGTTGAAATTATATTAAGTTGATATCACACTAGCTGACTAATCCGCAGCTTCTCACGCGTAGTTTTTCAATAAAAACACAACTCACCTTCTGCGCAGTTGGGTAAAAAGTAGCCTATGTCACCCGCGGATAGTGTAGCTTCCCAACAGTGAAAGAATATTTTAAATCAGTCCAGTAGTTTCGGAGCCTATTCAAATCTTTCCTCTTCGTAAGATTCGAATTTCGAAAGTTTGGATGTTTGGTTATTTATTTGTTTGTTACTCAATCACGTCGTAACGGCTGAACTGCTTTCGATGAAAATTGGTAGGTATGTACCTGGATTAATACATACAAACAACGCGTGCGAAGCCGCGGTTGGAATCTAGTTTAATAATAATTTATAGAGAATGCTTAGCACAAGCGGAATGTGTTGGACCACATTTCATGCAATACATTTAATTGGGACTTAAACCTGCATTGTACTTACCGTAGACAAGGAGTGTGGCTCGAGTATTTTTAAGACAGCTTTTATCCTTTCGCACGAAATATCTATAAAATAATAGTGGTTTTTTCTTGCTGGTACCAACGACGATATCGACGCAAAAACGCGGTGGGCTTACAGACAGCGTTTTGAACGTTAACCCATCAGTTCCGTTAAATACCGCATTTCCATCCTTAAACAGTTACATTAGGTATACATATTAGGCATTAGGTACCTACCTACATATGTTATTTTTGTATGAGCTTTTGTGTGATAACTGTTAGCTCCTCCGGGGTATGAATGTGTTTGCCCGGATGAATGCTACGTTTGCGCATTAGTGGAGCACACTCGCCTAACAGATGTAGGGGCGGTTCTGCCGCCTCATTACAGAATCTACTTATGTCCAGTAAGGTACTTACCTAATTAACTGATGTACCTAATCAGTAAAACTGTAACTGGGCTTTTGTACACCTTAGGTACTACTAAGTACGGATTAACTTTTAATTTTATGTTCCCAAATAGCAGAAGGATCCCAGGGGATAGAAGGCGATTGAAAAGAGTAAGATAAAAATAAAATGCGTTTATCATCTTGAATTAAATGTTAAAATGATCTACTTAACTCTTCATTCCCAATGTTCCCTTAACCATGTTGTTCCTAATATAATAAATTGTGAGGTAACCAATACGTTATCCTTGCTTATATTATACATAAGCTTCTGCCCACGACTTCGCACGCGTGTTTTGAAAATAACAATACCTTACTTATGCGCAGTCGGTACTAGGGTTAAAAGTAGGCTATGCCTCAATCGGTACATAATCTCGCATCGAAATAGGACCAGCCGTTTAGTCGCGAGAACGTAACAACCAGACAGACAGAGGGACGGACAGACATAATTAGGTACTTTCGAATTTATAAAATTAGTCCGGATTAGTATGGATTCGAAAGTAACTGTATATCTTGGTTTTGGGATTGAGACTGTTTGAAGAATAGACTACTTTTACCCGACTGCGCAGATGAAGAGTAATGTTTTTATTGACAAAATACGCGTGCGAATCCACGGGGGATCATCTATTTTTAGACATAGACATAGACAGACATTCATTAGCTCCCATAGCACACACAAATTCACACAATATAATTCAAAAGGTATAACATCAAAGAGAAAACAGAAAATTACATACAACAAACATAGAAACAATAGAATGAAATAATAAATGTACAATGTAGTCAGGGAAAAATTAAAAAAGAGGCAAGTAGGTGTGTATGTGCTACTGCAGCAAATGAGTTCCAGCTCAGCATTATGCCTCGTCACCGATCGACAGCTCGGCGCTGTTATTCTGCAGAAACCTTTTTTAGGCAAGTCATTAGAACTCGTAAGAATGCATACAATTATGATAGGCTTAATTAGATAATTATGATAGGTAGGTAGAATAAATAAATATACTATGAAAGGCATAATAAAAATGATATGAATTTTATTATAAAAAGTCGGGAATCTTAACTATTGTATCTGTATTGTACTTACGTCTGTAAAAGTTGTATATTCCTCAAAATAAAACAACGTATTAGAATTAAACGATTGTCGGTGCAGTAAATGAAAATCTCCAAAGAATGCCTTCTGTGTGATATTTCCATCAGTTTTGCGTATCTTTAACTTTGAATACGACCGTATCTCGTCTTTATTTGCTTCAGAAAAGTTAACTTCCTTGTAGACTTGCTCGATGCTTTTGCAAGTGTGAGTCCCCTTAGAAAAACGTATCACTTCTCCCATTGGACAGCATTTTACTACACAGGGCTTAGTCGCGAGAGCACACTCATGAAAAAAATTAATCTTCGTATTATTTGTATTATATAAACTCTCATCATCACCATCACAGTCTTCTGATAGCCCTTCTTTGAACAGTAACAAAATTATTGCAATCTTTAAATTCATTTTTACAACAGGAATGGAGACACATCGGCCTTTTTAACACATATTAATATTGAACACAGAAGTAACATGTAACACTTTAAACGGTTCAAATTGTACTGCATTGAAATGCGCCATGGAGGAAAGTTTTGAGGATAAATGCTCAAGCATATGTCAAACCACGCACATTGAAAGGTTCCGTGTGTAATCAGTAAATTATCTTGGATTTCCAGCATTACTTGAATGGTTTGGTAAAATGATTATTTTTTTGAACTTTCATTGTCATCCCAAATGAACATGCTTTGGCAACACTGGAGTGATTAGGGTTGCCAACCCTACTATATAATATAGTATCCTACTATATTAGGGGATAAAATACCGTATTTCTAAAAAATATATATTAAGCGAAACTACTATATTTTGCGTCAGCCCGTGCGGCTCTAAAATTAGAAATTGATTAAAAAATTTAAAATTATTTTTTTCAATTTGTACTCAGAAATTAAGCAAATGAACAAAATGTTGGACATTGTACTTTCTGAGCAAAAATTTACTACTAAATCAACAAATTCAAAATGATGAAAAATGCAAAGAAGTTCTTTTACTCTTAATTAAATCATTCAGACAGCCAAAATTTTAAAAATTGTATCTTTTCTTATTTAATTCCTGCAACATCAGCATTTACAGAGCGCACAGGTTTTGTCATGAAGACGAAATGGAAAAATGAGCGTAACAGGACCGGTTTGAATTTAATAAAAGCAGAATATTTGGAGGGCATAATTGGCGTGCTGTGCTGCACTCCATTGAGTATTGCACATTTGAAGAAACTAGTTTCTATCAGACAGTTCTAGTATGTTGTGGCGCTTAAGGCGGTTTTGCTGATTTGGTTCGAGGAGCTTCACAATTAGTTGATTAGGATGCTTCGAAAGTCTGATTTTATACGATTTTTCCATGAGTTTAATCTCTTCCCTCAATGTATTTCCGCAAGTTTTCATGCAGTTTTTCGGTTGTGATAAACCATGGCGCATATATTTTTGGTATTTAGGTGCGAGTCCCCTAACATAAATGTGCCTGATGCGGTCGCCCTGAGGATTGCCTGGAGTGGAAACAATTAGACTGCAATGATTTGTTATATTATTTATAATGTTGTTATTATCCTCCCAAACACTGAAAATAATTTAATATACCAATGTTTAGGTAAACATTAGGTGGGGGGTAAGAGCCTTCTTTATTTTTGCTGACAAAGGGGGCCAGGGTGGGGGAGGGGGTAAATAATTGTAATAAATCTGCTTACGTAATGCTTGAACTGCCGCTTACCTGTCCCAGTAAACTTTTAGATTATTATTATGTATAAGTAGGTATACCTATTAAGTATATTTTGTATAATGTCTTAGGGTTAAGCTCGCCTATGTACATGTCCATTTTGAAAGCTGTTTCTGTCTGTAAATCTATTTGTGTACAATAAAGAATAAAGGAAATAAACAAATACTTACGTATTCACACCCTTAATTAAGAAATTGTAAGCACAAAAGAAGAAAATTGTGTTTTTTTTATTTGTCATACTAACACACGGAGGATCTATTGAAAATTCAAGAATAATGACGGGGTCGTGACCCTGGGTCTATGGGGTACGGGGACCCATCGCGCTTTTAAAATTCTTTCTGGGCGTCTGGTCTATGCGACGTGTGATCCGAGAGCTGGCGCTTATCTGGGTCAACGCATAAGCTGCGCAATTCAGCGGGGCAATGCAGCCAGTGTCTTGGGGACACTTCCGCCTGGTAGTGATCTGGAGCAGTTGAACTATATATAGATCGTTTGCAACGGTCTTTAGATGATTCAACTGTTTCTTCTGTATTTTAGTCATGTAAATATGTATTGTTATTAAAGGCATTTTGCCCCAAGGTAAAAAAATAATAATGACTGAGCCTTATTTTTGAATTTTTAAATTAATACTTAAAAGCAGTAATTAAAAATTAATTAAAACACACTAACACAAACACCAATTAGTACTAAACACTCACTAACTACTTGTATACCTGCTTTTAATTTTATACCTATAGCACCATATCGCACATCGTCCGTCGGAGGGCGCTAAGGGCTGCTGGGATACAGTACCTAATCTAGTCTGGCTCTTAGCACACCCCTACCCTACTAATGTAAGGTAATTGGGAAATGAACTAGATATAAGCACTATGTTTTTTGATCCAGCGAAGCGAGATCTCTAAATCAACTTGGGCAAATCAGCATTGTATGTATGTGTATGTTTGTTTGTCCGAGGATAACTTTAGAAGCGTTGACCCGATCATCGTGAAGTTTGATACATAGGTAGGTAGTAATGGCACAATTTTGGTGTGGCTAAATGAGCTAAAAATGTTGGGGGGGTTCAAGAGGGGTAAAAAAATTAAAATGGGACTATTAGGTCAAATGGCACGTCAAATAAAAGGTCTTCATTTGTACATTTAGACTCCGTTTAGTAAATACTTTATAGTTCTTGAGTTATTAGCCATAATAAAAACGGAACTTTGACAAAATTCACAGGGTACACCAGTGACCCCACAGTACTGTAATTTGGTATGCGTGTAGCTTACTTATGTGATGCTTACTTATGTGACACAAATATAGGTATAAATAACTGAAACTTGTAACCCATAAAATACCAAATTACATGAACTCCCGTTGCCTGTAATTTGAATGAAACTGTAGGTCAAGTACGTTGGTCCCTCTTTCGTAGCACTATTTTATTGGTCAAAGATTAAGGCCGGCTTGCACAACGATCCCTAAACGTATTTAGCGACTAAACATGTTTAAATTTTACGTATTTGTATGATTTGACACGTGTTTAAAATACGAAATACAAAATATTTTTAAGTCGTGTATTTTAAATATAAAATACAAAATACAGTATTTGAACTATTTTTATTTAAATTACAAAATACAGTCAGATGTTAGGTAGGTAGGTATTTGACAATTTAACGTACAGTACAGACTACAGGTGCAGTGTTGCCAACTTTAAAGATGACATATTTAGCGGTCGCCATTTTGCTTACGAATAGTTACGAAAACTATCGAGCGCACTTCCTGCAGAACGCACCATTAATAAGATCGCTAATTGTATTTATGTTCAGATGTATTTTGAAGTATTTGAAATACCAATTACAAATTACATTTTTACGAAGTACCTATAGGGGATTTGTCCTGAGATTTCAGGTTTTTTAGACTCTTCTAGGATTGCGGCTGGATTTTGCAAATCTCGTGAAATCTCAGGATTTTTAGAATTTTCAATAAAATACAGCTTACATTTTAGAGATCTCTTTAATAAAAAGTTAAACAAACTAAAAATAATCTTCCTTTATAATTTTATAATGGCTTGTACATGAGAATATTGGCGTGCAGTAGGTAGGTACCTACACTAAGTACGGGACTTGTGCTGTAGGCACTGCTTTACCTTCCATACAAAAAATAGGTACATAACCATGTTGAGGTTATATACGGTTAAAGAAACTTAATCTAAAAAAAGAATTATGCATTGACTTAATATGAGAACTTAAAAAAGCTAAATAGGTATTAAATCTATGACAGTATGCGAGCGCATTAAATTAACAATAAAATTAAGTAGGTACATTACTTCTGTTTGTTTTCTTCAATGTTTGTATGGAGTGGGTAGTTTTATTACTGTAACAAATACACAACACTACGTTCTGCGATGATATTTCGGTACCAGCGAAGTGTAGTGAGCGAGTTAACATACAAGGATCGGCAACAACTAGATGCGACAACGCCGGTTAGGTATGAATTAAGTTTGAGTTTATGAATTTTAGTTGGTCAAATGTACCTATAATATGATAAAAAAATAATGAAATAATGAATAAAAATAATTCTTTAAAAACAAACAGAAATGAAATCCTTGGTATAGCATCGGAGTTCTATCAAAAATTATATGCAAGTGAAGAAACTATGCCAGAAAAACACGAAACGACAAATGTTACAAATGATACATACCACCATTTATGCAAAGTGAAATCCGAAACGCCATTCTTCACCTTAGGTCCGGAAAAAGCCCAGGAGAAGATAGAGTAACAAATGAAGTACTGAAAGCCATCAATGAGCCCCTTACACCAATACTCACTGGTCTTTTCAATGAGATTTTGTATAAAAAAATAACACCTAAAGAATGGGACACGTCTATTATTACTCTGCTGTATAAGAAAGGAGACCCAACAGAAATTGGTAACTACAGACCCATTAGCCTACAACAGACTACATACAAAATTTTTACAACCGTACTTCTGAACAGGATCACCAAAACACTAGAAGAAAATCAACCAATAGAACAAGCCGGCTTCAGACCAAAATTTTCAACAGTTGATCATATTTTCACACTTACACAAGTCATTGAAAAATATACAGAGTATGGGAAGAAGCTTTACATCGGTTTTGTGGACTACTCTAAGGCTTTCGATTCCATTTTACATGAACCTCTATGGACAGCTCTGAAAGAACAAGGTATCGAAGAAGGCTAAATTGCAATGCTAAGACAAATATACATTATTTTGGTTATTGAAATTAGAGTGGGAAGACCCGCTACCCACTGACGTTGTACATACTTGGAACCGGTTTGTTAACAGCCTGTCTTATCTTCGCACTATTTAAAGTTCCGTGCCATGTTTTTCAATGCAACGCTACGCGAGTCGAGTTGCACATATTCACAGACGCTTCACAAATCGCCTACGGTGCCTGTGCTTACGTACGTACTATGGGTATTAATCAGGTGAGAGTAAGGTTGTTAATTTCAAAGGGTAAGTAGCTCCAATAAAACCAGTGAGTATCCCTAGATTTGAATTGTGCTGTGGACTTCTAGTCTAGGCGCTAAACTTTACGACACGATTCGTAGTGCACTTACTCGTGAATTTGATGATGTAATGTTTTTGTCCGATTCCACGATTGTCTTGGGGTGGCTACGCATCTCACCAAACTTATTAAAAGCTTTCGTGCAAAATCGTGTTGCAGAAATTCATGAGCTGACGAATGACTATCGCTGGCGTCACGTGGGTAGCAAAGAAAATCCAGATGACCTGGTGTTTCGTGGTGTAAATATTGAGGATTTGTCTTCATCGATTTTGTGGCTGGAAGGACCCACATTTCTAAAAGATTTAATTTATTTTGATAAATCAATTTCACGTTCTGTATCGCAACTCAATAAAATTATACCTATTGAATTAACGGAACTCAAATCAAACGTCGTAAATTCATTGATTACAAATAATAACAAAACAGATGCAACTTTCTTTCCGTTTCGTAGGTTCTCGAATTTTATGCGCATGAGTCATGTCGCTGCATACATACTTCGCTTTATCTATAATATGCGCAACAAAAGACAACAGCTGACAGGGAGTACTACTGTTATTGAATTAAAACGAGCTATCAATAGACTTGCTAAGTTATCTCAAATGGAGTCGTTTACAAATGAATACAATTTAGATTAGATTAGAAAATTCTTTATTGCACTAATCAAATAATACAAAGGCGAACTTAATGCTAATTAGCATTTTCTTCCAGCTAACCTTTGTGTAGTGTGGAGAAAGTGGTAGTGCCAGAAAAAGGAAAATTTATTCAAACTTTAGCTTAGAAATAAACTTACAAAAATTAAAAATAATAATAATATACATACATAAACGAAATACACAAATATATCTACATAAAGTGCTCAATTTTGTTGGGTATCTTGAAGAGAGGTGAAGTATTTAAAGAGTTTGGATTTGAAGATTCTCATAGAAGCGGCCTTGCGGATTTCCACTGGAAGAGAATTCCACAAGCAGATAGCAGTCACAGTGAAAGAGTTAGTGAAGAAAGAAGTGTTATGCTCAGGCGTCTTGAATAAAAGATGTTGAGAAGAACGAGAAGGACGAGCAGGTGGAAAAAGAGGAGAAAAACGTTCTTTAAGATAGCAAGGAGACAGAGGATTTTGAAGGATGTTATAAAGAAGACAGAATATATGAGTATCCCGACGAAACCGGATTTTGAGCCACTTTAACTGTGAGCGGTACTGTGAGATGTGGTCGTACTTTCGTAACCCGTATACATATCTGATGCAGAGATTTAACAACCGCTCCAGTTTATTAAGTTTACTTAAAAATTGAAAGAATGTTAAATCAAATAGTAATCGAATTGCATGTTTAAATTTATTTATAGATAATGAGCATGTTTTACGAGTAGGTGGTAGAATCAAGAATACACCCAATTTTAATTATAATAAAGAACACCCAATACTTCTATCTTCGGAACATCATTTTACGCTGATGCTGTTTAAGCATAGGTATACATAACCAGTCTATGCACTGTGGGCCACAAGCATTATTGTACCAATTACACGAAGATTGGTGGCCGCTGTCAGGTAGGAACTTAGCTAGGAAGGTGACACGTCAATGCGTTGTTTGCACACGCGTTAAGGGGACACCAAAGGGACAATCGCCCATACAACACGTACTACCAAGATCATTTCTAATTGGAGCATATTTCTATCTTAATAAGGTATTATTTTAATTTGAATAGTATTTATCTAGGTTTCCAACCATATATTAGATCAAAATATGTACTTACCTAAAATGAAATAGAAGCGTATCGCATTCTGCGTGTTTTTACGTCATAAAAGACCTGTTTTCAAACCAATCGTTTCGTATTAAAAACAACAACATCATACATATCCTAGTCATGGGAACATAGATTATATCGTCTAGTTACAGAATAACAACACAATGAGAAAAATACAACAAGTTTTCAGTCATCATTTTTGGTATTACGGAACACGGTCAAAATCTAATCAAATTTAGAATCGTTCTATTGCTATCACTGTCGCTCTGCGTGGCCAAACTTCGTCACTAAACAGGGATAGCGATATTCAGGCCGAAGTTTTTGACGCGGCCGAATTGAAGTTGCGCTCAGGGTTCGCCAGCGCGTTAAAGGGAAAACATTAAGCCCACTTATGGGCAATCTTCCTGAAGAGCGGATAACTGCTAGTTTTCCTTTCTATCTCTCAGGGGTAGACTACGCGGGACCAGTGTTCATACTCAATCTGAAAGGAAGAGGCGCGAGATTAATTAAATCTTATATTCACTTGTATATAGGGAGTTTGGTAATATATGCAAAAAAATGAAAGGGGTTGTTTAGATGAGCATAATAAATAAATTTGTGAAATGTTTACCAAAGAAATGTGAAATTTATTTTAGCATGTTAAAACAAACACTTTAATAAACTTATGTGGTGCTATTGCATAATGCTTGCCATCTAACCACAGACTGGTGACATCTCGAGATATCTCTTGTTGTCCCTTTCTAACCATTTCCGAAAGAGATATCAAAAATACATGCCTGCCTACGGTAGTAGGTACTAGCCTACCATAGATTTACGTTTTGAGTTATAAATAGGTAAGACGTAGCTACTAGGTAAAAAAATATCCCTACATGTGCCTCTACATTCGCTTGTTCTTTCTTGGTCCAGAGTAGTACCTACAAGCGATCGGTGTCACTGACTCGAATTATGATAGGTCGGAAGACAGGTATTTTTGGCCTAACTTAGGTAGGTACCTACCTACATTAATTTAATTCGTCGTGTCACTCACTAGTTCTTTTTTGGTCACTGTGAGCTAGGTAGGTACCTACGTCAGTGCAGTGATTAGGTTGAGATAGATAGGTATTAGAGCCCAGGTGGCGTTTCACAAATGCCTACCGCTCACTCAGGCAGAGTGACCAAGACTAAATTAGATAGGGTAGACGTGATCTTTGCAATGACTAGCTAAACTACAGAGAAAAATTTAAAAATAAAAAACAGCTGAAGTAGTATTTTAAAAGATTTATTCAATTCAAAATGAAGTACCTAATCAATTTAGGTAAACTCGAGCTTTCCAACACACTTTTATTAGGCTGTCGACAGATAAATTAACGTGAAAAAGTAGTAGGTAGCTCTTACCTCAAATCGAGAGGTAAGTAGGAGGTGCCTTCACTTTATCAACGATAATTTGGCGTGTTTAAAAGTTCATTAGCTACCTATGTACCTACAAAATATGTACAACACAGCTATCAGTTATTTACGACATTTAGTTGGTACCTATCTACAGAATGTACAGTTACACAGTAACTTACACTAGTTATCTACAGTTATTATCACAGATAGGTATAGCTACACTATTTTATTCACAAACGTTGTTGCACGTACCTTCTTGATCTAGAGTCTAGGAAGAATAGGCGAATAATTTTATACATAGGCGCAATTTTGATGGCACTAAATGAGCTAAAAACGTTGGGGTTTGTCGAGATATTGGGGTTCTAAATGAAACTATTAGGTCAAGTGGGAAGTCAAATGAAATATTAATTGGTACATTTAGACTCCGTTTTTATTTTTGGTAAAGTTTTTATAGTTTTTGAGTTATTAGCCATAATAAAAATTGAACTTTGACAAAATTCACAGGGTACACCATTGACCCTACAGTGCTGTAATTTGGTATGCGTGTAGCTTAAGTGACAAAAAAGGCAAAAGTTTGAAACCCAGAATAACTGCAATTTGTACCCCAAAAAAGAATAACCACACAACATGAACTCCCGTTACCTGTAATTTTAGTGAAACTGTAGGTCAAGTTAGTTGGTTATTTATTTTGTGGCAATATTTTGATAGTCACGATGATCGGATCAACGCTTCGAAAGTTATACTCGGACAAACGAACATACAAACAAACAACGGCGATTTGCCTAAGTTGATTTAGAGATCTCGCTACACTCGATTAAAAAAAAAGATTTTATTCAAATACAATCGATTCAAACATTTACGTTAATACCGGTAACCGGTGTAGCGAGGTATTGTAAGCCGTACATCCCTTCGCGCGGCATATCAAAAAGAACTCGAAAGAATAAGCGGTTAGTCAAAGGTGCCGCTTCGATTCTTTGAGCTCGCCGCCCCCAATAGGTACTTTGTTTTGTAAACAGGGCTATGACCCAATGATACCAACTCATTAAATCACAGCTGTTTTTGCCTTTGTTTGATGTAATTTGCATGTTCTTTTTTGTGAATTAAACTTTATTCTTATTCTTCTCTTCTTCTTCGGCAGAAACCAGAATTGAAAAAAGACTCATCAATTTTGATAATGCACTAGATACTTATCTCTCAAAGAATTGGATAAAGTAGGACCTACCTAATTGGAATAATTTCAATAAGTTTACCGTGGCTAAAGTGGGCAGTTTGCAGATAACCAATCCCGGGTCCACAATTTCTAGGCGTTTCCAGGCCAATGTCCACCTAAGCGCAGATTTATAGAGATGAGAATACCATGGGAAAATAACTAATAGCATATCGATATTCCGACATCTCTCCGCTCAGCTTTAGTGGAAACGGTCAAGCGGCATGTCTTATTTTCTACAGTGCATTCGCATCGTGGTTCTAAGCAGAGAGCGCTTAAAGAAAGGATATAAGTAGCAAATCTACGCTTTTGTGGATTAAGGCCTTTATGTCTTTGGATGTCGACTGCAAGCTTAGGCAGTAAGTTTTATATCGAATTAATCACCGAAACTTAGTCGATTTTCTTTAAAATTTGTATATATAACTAGTAGTTTTTTTTTCCGAGAAGTCTTTTTTTATGTTTTGAGAAAACGTCCCTTGAATATCGTCAGTATATTACCAAACACCCTGTATATGTTTTAACACACGCGCTATTCATCTAGAACTCGTTAGTGACCTCTCTTTTGATGAGTACCAACTCGCGCTATAGCGCTTCGTTGCCTTCTTAAATTTATTCGGACAATGGTCGTAATTTTGTTGGTTTAAATAATGAATTTGATCAGTTTTTATCGAAATGTAAGAGTGATATTAATGAATACGCTAAAAATCAAACTATCGAATTTTCATTAATTCCGCCTTATTCCCCTCATTTTGGCGGCTTGTGGGAGGCTGGGGTCAAATCGTGCAAGTACCATCTTCGCCGAGTTGTGGGAAACGCGCATCTCACCTTCGAGGAGTACACGACGCTGCTATCCCAAATCGAAGCTGTACTCAACTCTCGGCTGTTGGCACCCATGTCTTCGGTTCCTCGTGACCATATTCCCCTCAGCCCCGGACATTTTTTAATCGGCCGACTTCTCACGGCACCAGTTTGTGAAGACGACCTACGAGACTTGCCTGCACATCGTTTGACACCCTACAATAGACTGGAGCAGCTTCGTCAACAGTTTTGGTTGCAATGGTCTAAGGAATATATATCGGAAAACTACAGACCAGAACCAAACGGAAGGTAAACACCACTGATTTAAAAACTGATACGCTTGTTATTATCTAGGACATAAACCTTCCGCCATTGAAATGGCAATTGAGGCGTATTGTACACACGATACCTGGTAAAGACGGAATCTCGAGAGTCGCCGACATCCTGACATCATCAGGCATAGTGAGACGAGCATACACAAAAATTTGCCCACTTGTTGAAGATGAGTGAATGAAGCTATTGTAAGCTGATGCTTTCAAGGCCGCGGGCATGTTAGAGATGGAGATTGAAAACCTACCCAGTAATCGCGTCCTGAACTGCCAATCAGGACACAACACGATGACGTGAAAGTGCGGGCTGATTGGTCTATTTATTGTTCCCACACCCCGTGTCTAAAGTATTTAGGGAAATACTACCTAACAAGAAACACCTAGTACCCTTAATACACCCTACCTACCTGATTACGTCGCGTAGATAGAGTGTCTACGTACGATGTGTACCTAACCTACCATATAACTATATAATGTATATATAGATGGTACGGGATGTCTGTTACCATGAGACCTAAGGTAACAGACGGAAGGTTGGTAGGAAAGGGGTGGTCTACTGGATAGGATTTTCTCACTGCCGGTCAAGCAGACTCACAAGACCGATCTACTGACGGCTAAAGGTGTCTTGGCCGCAGTGAGAGGAAGCTGAAGTGTCAGAAGGAGCGGCTCTTCCAGTAGGTGCTGGGCACGTCTGGGGCGGTCGTCCAGCGGGCGCTGGGGTCGTCAGGACAGCTCCTCCAGCGGGTGCTGGGCACGTCCGGGTTGGTCGTTTAGCGGGTGCTGGGGACGTCAGGGCTGCTCCTCTAGCGGCTGCTAGGTACTTCCGTGGTCGGCTGGACCAGCGGTTTGCTGGGGCCTGGATTGTTCCCCTGTTGTTTGCTAGGCACTCCTTGGGGTGCTCGTTCAGGGGTTCCCCGGGTCTTCTTGTTAGGTAGCTTGGAGATGAATGAAACTCGATGACGTCTTGATGGTAAGTGCTTTATTTAGATTTTTTTACAGTTTATATAATATATATCTAGTACAAATTCATCTTTGTGTGTCGTACGTGTGAATACTCCACACAGCATATTTTGTTCTAACCTTGTAATAATTTAAATAACCGAGCTGACACTGCAAGGCTATGCGGAATTCAGTAATGCTTACGAAGTTTTTAAAGACTAATAAATTTGAGTGTGCATGGATAAGGTAATGTTCGTACTTACGAGTATGTATGAACATTCATGTTCGATGATTGAACACCCCGCTATTCTTGTCTCTGTAGATACATCATCGGTTACACTCGCCATTTTGTTATTCACATGAGCATTGAATTTTTAATTTATAAAATTCCCAATCCATCCAGTCAAGTAGGAAAGTACAGTATATAATATACCGATACATACCATTGTTGTGTAGCCATCACGCCGCTACGAAATGTTATATTTTGTATATGTTTTATTATATTCTGGTCTGTGTGCCATCTATCTATATATCTTCTTTTCTTTACATCTTATAAAATGAAGTCGCTTCCGCTGTCTGTTCGCTTAATTCTTTTAAACTGTTTGTTTGTTAGATTGTTTGTTACCTCTTCATAACTAAACGGCTAAACGGATAGTAATGAAATTTGGCAAGGAGATAGTTTATATACTGTGTAAAGACATAGGCTACTTTTTACCCGAGTGCGCAAAAGGAGGGTAATGTTTTTATTGAAATACCACGCAAGCGAAGCCGCGGGCGGGTCAGCTAGTATATAAATATAAAACAAAGTCGGGTTAGTTACACCACTTATAACTCAAGAACGGCTGGACCGATTTTGATTATATTTGATTTGTTGGATTTGTTTGGGCTCGAATAACAGAATAACTACTAAAATACTGAAGAAATTCAAGCATAAAAAAATATGAAGAAAATTAATTATAATGGCGACGTACATTGGCAGCCCGCGTCATATGAATGTCACAAAAGAAGTAATGTAAAGAAAAACATCCAGACCCGGAACAAATATCTGTAGATCATGCAAATTTGCGATATTATTCTCTGTACCTACTATATAACGTGAGCTGAGTAGATACAGGACGTATCTACTGAACTACTGACTACATGGAAACGACTCACTGTTTATAAATAGGTAATCCCTCATACATTACTCAGCAAGAGTCAAAAGTCCCTCCCCGATCTCGTTTCGAAACCCACAATTCAATATGGCTTCCGTCAATCACTCCTAGAGTTACCAACTTTTTTTCTTTCATATATAGTATTTTCGAAACTGTTACCTTTGAAAATTAGTAGACTAGCTGACCAATCCGCAGCTTCACACGCGTAGTTTTTCAATAAAAACATTACCCTCCTTTGCGCAGTTGGGTAAAAAGTAGCCTATGTTACTCACGGTGAATGAATTTTACTTTTTTTAACTTTCCAATTATGAAAGAATTTTAAAAATCGGTCTAGTAGTTTTTGAGTTTATTCATTACAAACACTAGCTCGGTTTTGCCCATTATGCTAATCCCACCCCATACCATTATACTGGGTCCACCAAAGCGGTCAGTTTCACGAATACATGGTTCTGTAAAACGTTCTCCAGGTTGTCGCCAAACTCGTACGCGTCTGTCATCATTAAAAAACTTTACTTTAGATTCATCTGTAAAAAGCACTGTCCTCCAATTATTCATGGTCCATTCGAGGTGATCACGTGCAAACCTTAATCGCGCTGCACGGTGGGCTCTGGTCAATTTGAGCCGAACAACTGGCATTCTGGAGCGTTGTTGGTCTTCATGAAGTCTGATGCGAACAGTTTGGTCACTCACTCGCGTTCCAGTGGCGTCACGTAAGCGGTTTCTCAATATGCGTGCAGTTACAGTTCGCTCGCGAAGTGCAGAGAGTCGGATGTATTGGTCTTCTTGGGAGGTTGTCGCTCGGGTTCTACCTGACCGCGCCTCCTACTATTACTACCTGTCTCTTGAAAGCCTTCCCACATATTTCGAATAGCTCGTCTTGACACACCTAAGCTTGAAGCTACCGATCTTTGCGAATTTCCCTGCTGAAGCAAAACAATGGCTCTAGTCGCGGATTCCGTGTCCATGTGATGTCGAGAACCAGGCATTGTTTATGCAAACAGTAATGTAATCGATAATTAAAGGTAAGGTTACGATAACTTCTTCGTTAGACACAACAAACCCCACTGAGCAACAATGTAATGGCACTCACAGATTCTGCGGTATATCGTAAGATTTTGTTTCTTGTCTATCCACTTAAGAACTACCCTAAACTTGGCGTTAAGTGTTAATTTATGATCAATAAATATGCCTACTTAACATTTCCATACATCAGTATGCCATCAACTCGCAAAAAAAAATGTGTCGGCAAAATATCGAAATATTTCAAGTGGGCCCTTATTTTGTTTTGAGTAGTTTAGCTTGATGTGTAGCCGTGCGTACAATGTCCAACATTTTGTTCATTTGATTAATTTCTGAGTAATTACAAATTGTTAAAATTAATTTTTAATTTCTCAGCAATTTCTAATTTTAGAGCGGAGTGGGCTGACGCAAAATTTTAATATACCTAGCAGTTTCGTTTAATATATAGAAATATTGTATTTGATCCCCACAATATAGTAGGATACTGTATTATATAGTAGGGTTGGCAACCCTAATCACTCCAGTGTAGCCAAATCATGTTCATTTAGTTGTCAAATGACAATGAAAGTTCAATAAAATAAACATTCTACCAAACCAATCAAGTATGCTGGAAATGCAACATAATTTACTGCTTACATACGGAACCTCGCAATGTGCGTGGTCCGACACGTGCTTCAGCATTTATTATTTTGTATATCTTCAAAACTTTCCTCCGTCGCGCTTTTCAATACAGTACAATTTGAACAGTTTAAAGTGTTACATGTTACTTCTGTGTTCAATATTAATATGTATTTAAAAGGCCGATGGCTCTCCATTCCTGTTGTAAAAATGAATTTAAAGATTGCAATAATTTTGTTACTGTCCAAAGAAGGGCTATCAGAAGACTGTGATGGTGGTGATGAGAGTTTATATAATACAAATAATACGAAGATTAATTTCTTTCATGAGTGTGCTCTCGCGACTAAGCCCTGTGTAGTAAAATGCTGTCCAATGGGAGGAGTGATACGTTTTTCTAAGAAGACTCATACTTGCAAAAGCATCGAGCAAGTCGACAAGGAAGTTAACCTTACTGAAGCAAATAAAGACGAGATACGGTCTTATTCAAAGTTAAAGATACGCAAAACTGATGGAAATATCACACAGAAAGCATTCTTTGGAGATTTTCATTTACTGCACCGACAATCGTTTAATTCTAATACGTTGTTTTATGATGAGTTTTATACAACTTTTACAGACGTAAGTACAATACACATACAATAGTTAAGAGTCCCGTTTTTTTATAAGAAACTAGCTGACTCGCCCGCGGATTCGCACGCGTAGTTTGTCATTAAAAACATTACCCTCCATCTGCGCAGTCGGGTAAAAGTTGTCCATGTTTCAAACAGTATCAATCCCAAAATACAGATAGACAGTTACTTTCGAATCCATACTAATCCGGACTAATTTTATAAATTCGAAAGTACCTACTTCTGTCTGTCCGCTGTCTGTCTGGTTGTTACGTTCTTGCGACTAAACGGCTGGACCTTTTTCGATGCGAGATTATGTACTGATTGAGACATAGCCTACCCGACTGCCGACTGCGCAGAAGAAAGGTAATGTTATTATTTTCATAACACGCGTGCGAAGTCGTGGGCAGAAGCTTGCGTATAATATAAGTAAGGATAACGTATTGGTTACCTCACATTTTATTATAATAGGAGCAACATCGTTAAGGTAACATGAATGAATCGGGGAATGAAGAGTTTAGTAGATCATTTTAACATTTATTTCAAGATGATTAACGCATTTTATTTTTTTCATACTCTTTTCAACCGCCTTCTATTCCCTGGGATCCTTCTTCTATTCGGGAAAAAAATTTAAAAGTTAATCCGAAGTTAGTTGTACCTAATAATAATAATTATTTATTTCAGACACAGTGATCCATATTTTATAATCTACACTAAACTAAAATTTAAAAAAAGTAAATTCAATCTATTACACAATAATTAAAATACAATAAAAAATATTTAAAAATCAGGTACTCAGGTTAGGTGGCTATTTCCACCCAACATCGATACGCTGCCGTCAGCATCAGTCTGTCCGCCAGACTCTTGATGATTGTGTTTCTACACATGTCAACTCTGTACATGAAGGAGGCGATCCTCTTTCTTTGAATCGCATTGAAAGAGTCAACCCCAGCCTCTGCGTACATTTCCGAAGCGCTACAATAGCGCCTCAGACCCATCATGTGTCTGAAGAGGTTATTGTAAGCCACTCGTTGTGCGACTTCTCAGTATAATCTGTCCAGAGTTGACATGTGTAGAACGATAGGCAGAAGGATCTGAAGAGTGTTATTTTCACGTCAGGCGATGACTTAAAGAACTTTCTGGCTATCATATTGCCTACTACACACAAATCCCTACGTTGCCGCTCTATGTCAGCGTCGTCCTTTAAGTTAGATGTAACGATGTATCCAAGGTACCTGAACTGTTCAACTATTCTTACGGACTGTCCGCTAAGGTAGACCTCGGGTACTATTTCAGGTCCCTTTCCCGATCTGAAAATCACCATTTCCGTCTTTTTTGCGATGTATATGAGATCATGCTCTTTCGCGTACGCCTCGCAAATCAAAAGAAGTTTTTTTAATCCTTTAATCACGGGACTAAGCAGCACCATGTCATCAGCGTAACTCAGGTTGTTTACATACCTGTCATCCAACCTGAGCCCTACTGTGTACAAAAGCCCAGTTACAGTTTTACTTATTAGGTACATCATTTAATTAGGTAAGTACCTAACTGGACATAAGTAGATTCTGTAATGAGGCGGCAGAACCGCCCCTACATCTGTTAGGCGAGTGTGCTCCACTAATGCGCAAACGTACCATTCATCCGGGCAAACACATTCATACCCCGGAGGAGCTAACAGTTATCACACAAAAGCTCATAAAAAAATAACATATGTAGGTAGGTACCTAATGCCTAATATGTATACCTAATGTTACTGTTTAAGGATGGAAATGCGGTATTTAACGGAACTGATGGGTTAACGTTCAAAATGCTGTCTGTAAGCCCACCTCGTTTTTGCGTCGATATCGTCGTTGGTACCAGCAAGAAAAAACCACTATTATTGTATAGATATTTCGTGCGAAAGGATATAAGCTGTCTTAAAAATAGTCGAGCCACACTCCTTGTCTACGGTAAGTACAATGCAGGTTTAAGTCCCAATTAAATGTATTGCATGAAATGTGGTCCAACACATTCCGCTTGTGCTAAGCATTCTCTATAAATTATTATTAAACTAGATTCCAACCGCGGCTTTGCACGCGTTGTTTGTATGTGTTGATCCAGGTACATACCTACCAAATTTCATCGAAAGCGGTTCAGCCGTTACGACGTGATTGAGTAACAAACAAATAAATAAACAAACATCCAAACTTTTGAAATTTCGAATCTTTCGAAGAGGAAAGATTTGTTTGTTTGTCTGTTTGTTTGTATTGAATAGCCTCCGAAACTACTGAACCGATTTAAAAAATTCTTTCACTGTTGGGAAGCTACACTATCCCCGAGTGACATAGGCTACTTTTTACCCAACTGCGCAGAAGGAAAGTAATGTTTTTATTGAAAAACTACGCGTGAGAAGCTGCGGATTAGTCGGCTAGTGTGATATAAACTTAATATAATTTCAACTTACAAAAAAGAGCAACTACTAACAAGCTAATTTTTGCGACTTGTGATGGGATTTTGTCCTCTACTCAATATCAAATAGTAAGGAAGCAAAAGACAATATTCATTTATTCATTAGAATCACAAGGACCACTTCGAAACGTAAATTTTACCGCTTGTTCCTCCGTGACAAGCCAGGAAAGAAACAAGGCTGGTCATTCTTTTTAATGATCCTTTACACAATATAACAATAGGAGCCTAGCAGCACGTCGCTCACTCGAATCAAGAGCATCAAGCTGATACTCAGCCGAGCCATCCCACAGCTGGCAGCAGTACCCACTCCATAGAACATGAACGGAGCTGTCCCGGTGAGAAATACCTACCGCCGAACCTTAGCTAGGATGCCCAGTTTCATAGCAACAATTTCAGCCCTAGATTCGATGTGCGAGCCAAAGTTCAAGTGTAGAATTTCACAAAAGACGACAATGGGATAAAAGGTAGTCCGTTTTGCGGAAAATACACACGCCTGAGTTTTATTTTATTTAATACTTTATTGCACAAAAATACGCATTTAATGTACAAAAGTTTGTCTTAATGCTAGTAGCATTTTCTACCTGTCAACCTCAGAAGTAATAAAAAAAGATGGCGAGCTAACTTAAAAGCAATATTAACGTATAGTTAATATACATAGTACACCTGAGTTTTAGTGGCGTTGAAACTCACCAGATTTGCGACATTCCAGTCAGACACAAACTTCAGATCAAGGTTTAAACGTTCCACCATATCCGGACCTAGATTGCGAATTTCATCAGCACTTGCATGTAGACTGGATAAATACCATTCAACAACTACTGTCATCTGCATACCCATAGATAGTACTAGTTTCAGCAGGTCATTGATGTGCAAGAGAAATAACGTTGATGAAAGGACAGACCCTTGAGGTACCCCGGCATTGATAGCCAATAGATCAGACGAGCAGCCACTAATGACTACTCGAATCGATCGATCCCGCAAGAAATTAGTTATCCACTTTAGCAGGTTCGGCAGTAGGTAATCCATATGAGGAAAGCTTGCTAATGAGACCTTTGCGTTGTGCCAAACTCTATCGAAAGCTTTTCAAATGTCTGGCATACATTAAAAGATCTCCAGTGGATCGTTTACGCCGAAAGTCGTACTGCCGATCACTAAGGAGGTATTTTTTTCTATTTACGCTCCATTGTTTTGCAAAGAATGTAGGTGATAGAAATTGGCCGTTAATTAGTGGGTTCAGCTTTGTTACCTTTTTTCGGTACTGGTAGATTATTTGCAAGCTTGTTCAACTTGTGACTTAGGACATAGGATCTATCAGTGAAAACTAGCGCAATACCTCCCTAAAAATCCAGTCGGTCCATGCACAAAACAACCGTATAAGTACAAACAAGACGTTATCCCTACCTAGACCATAAACAAGAACCATTAGCAAGCATGTCCATGTACAACAAGGGCGTTTAATTTGTTCAGTGTGCATATCTATATATAAAACAAAGTCAGGTTAGTTACACGGCTGGACCGATTTTGATGATCTTTGATTTGTTGGATTTGCCTCCGCTCCGAATAGCAGAATATCTATTAAGCTATTAGAAAATTCACACAAAAAAAATTATGACGAAAATTCATTTTCTCATACGTAGATGCAGCTAACGATTGTACCGGCGACGTATGTACATTGGCAGCCCGCGTCATATGAATGCCAAGGCGGTACGAAGTTCGCCGGGTCAGTTCCGGTATGATCATCCAAAAAGGGATAATTCACCATGAAAATAAAAAAAAACTTTTGCACCTAAACATTTTGCTTCCTTCAATATTATTATTTATTTAACTGCGTAGTTTTAGGTACTTTTTATATTTATATATCACATACTTATTGTAATATTATACTATCTATATGCAAGATCCTAACGGGTTTTGATAATTCAACTGTTTCTTATGTATTTTATAGTCATGTAAAAATTTGTAAAATATTTCTGATAAAAAATGTGTTATTCTAATACCTAATAATTATTATTGTATTTGGTTTTAGGTAATTTTGTGTCAGCATTCTTCAGCTTACTGACACTGGTGGTGTTCGGGCTGCTGAAGCCACTCCACACCAAACTTCATCATTTGCTATTTATGGGTCTCATATCCTCGCATATGGTCTTCGCAGTCTTATTCGCGTGCCAGATAATGTTTCAATATTTGGTGCCAGAATTCAGAGACGACGCATATAAACGAATGGACGTATGCCTGTGGACAGGTAATGCACTTATTATTATTTCTTACAGATTAAAGGAACTCATTGGAAACTACCAAAGTGACCGATTTTTGCGGCCTGCGCCCAAGTGCTCCCTGAAAACGTGGTATTTTCATTAAGTGGGGTAGAATGTAGCACTCAATGGCGCTAGAACAGTTGGTTTTGAGGGATTACAAATTTATAATAAATAACTGAAAGAGATATATAACCCGCTCAATATACTTACTAAAAATAAATTTCAAAATATATTTACTGCATACAAGTACATTTAATACATCATAATATATATACACGTATATGTGTGTACTCGTATTTGCAATGTCGCGTGAGGAATGACGCTCTATGCCTGCCTCTTGATGAATTTAGCGAGATGTCAAATATAATTTTAAAAGAAATATTAAGTACAATATAAATTTTAAGTAAGTGCCTGTGTTTCTGTCCCCAACGGCAGTTACTTCTCGGTGCTATATGCCTCGCGTTGGCTCATCTATTGCGCGAACTACTCGACGAGCGACTCTACACAGCTTTTGATATTTTTTTATTACATTGTATTTTCAATATTCTTTATTTTATTGCAATCTAGCCAAGAAGGCTAATGAGTAATTTAAAGCTAACTTAGTTTTATCGTAGAATTATGTTTAAGAATGTGTCCATTATGCAAAGTCAAAATCTTTTATTCAATAAAATCACAAGGATCACTTTAAAAAGTCAATTTTACTACCCGTTCCCTCGCGACCAAGCCAGGAAAGAAAGGCAAAAAAAAACAAGGCTGGTTGTTTTTTTATGATCATTTTAGAATACATAACAATACAGGAAATAAATTACGTCTAAAGTGTAACATTTTGAACGAGTTGGAGCAATTTTAATTTCAATCCCAAGCTTCTCTATCATCTAAATAATCCGATATTTAATAGTAGGCTTTTTATAAAGATTTTGTTTAATTGCGTTTCTAAATTTGTTAATTGTCAATTTTTGTACATCACTTGGGAATTTGTTATAAAAGCGAACACCTTGCCCTTTAAACGATTTACTAACTTTATGGAGTCTACAAGTGGCAACAGCGAGTTTATCTTTATTTCTAGTATTAAAATTATGATTATCGCTATTTTTCTTAAACAAATTAATATTTTTGTGAACACTTATCAGATTTTTATAGATGTATTGACAAGGGAATGTCATAATATTTATTTTTTTAAACTTATTGCGTAATGATTCTCTGGGGCCCATATTATAAATTGTACGAACAGCCCTCTTCTGCAGCACAAAAACGGTGTATATATCTACAGCTTTTCTGCAGTACTTTTCTTAGTCTCTATTTAAAATGAAAACATTTCGTTTTTGTGTTCTTTACAAATAGCACTATTTTACACATCACTAACTCAAAAGGTTTAGTTCTTTTCAGTCTTCTCAGTATTACCGTGTTGTATTACTCTATATAGACAAGTGAGGATTTGTAAACGCCCGGCATTTGAGGTTATATCAGAAAATATATTTAATGATTATGTTTCAGCACCGATAACCTATTATTTCCTACTTTCGACCTTTTTCTGGATGAATACGATGGCTTTCGACGTTTGGTCGACGTTCAGGTATGCAATGAATTATACCTTTTTGACTGCAAAGCTACAATTTTCAACTAATCGGATAAAATATAAGTGTTGGTGTCATGAAATTGTCAATAGCAATTAAATTAAAAGTTATTAAATTTATTAAACTAGTGGTTCGCCCCGAACTGAGATCTCGCGAGTCTACCGTAAAAACAAAAAAAAATGTATTTGTACCTAATTTTTGACTAGAGAAGACCTAAACCCAACATTGAGTGAAGACGGGCTGAGATGATGATGATGAATCTTTTACTATCAAAGTAATGCCACGAAATGATAACCACATAACTTGACCTACAGTTTCATTCAAATTACAGGTAACGGGAGTTCATGTATATTCGTCTTTTTTGGGGTAGAAATTGCAGTTATTGTGGATTTCAGACTTTTTTCTATATTTGTGTCACTAAAGCTACATGCATACTTAATTTCAGCACTGTGGGGTTACTGGTGTACCCTGTGAATTTCAGTTCAAGTTCAGTTTTTATTAAGGCTAATAACTTAAAAAGTACAAGGTTCAAACTAAATATAAAAACGTGGTCGAAATTTATTACCCGTGCGCGATAAGTTGGGACCTGAGCGCGGTGACGTCATATTGGCGTGTTTGTACCGCCCGCAAAAAAGCGAACATAACAAGCAGCCGCCCGCGGCTTCGTCTTTGTTTTTTTTAACCTAATTTATTATGTTACTCAGGGAGGACGCTGCTTTTTATCTAATCTTTTTTACACTATTTGAATAAACAAAAATACAATGTTTTTTTGCCATGCATGTTCGTTTTACTGCCTGGTCAACAGGTAAACAAAACTGTTTGTTCTGTTTTTCGTTTTCAAAAAACTCTAACACTTTTAGCACGAGGTTTCTTTCTCCGCTATGCAAAGGTTTACCCTTCATAATGATAACAAAAACACTTAAAAAGAACTATACCAACAAAAACGACAACAACAAAACAATGACACAAACTATAACAACAAAAACTACAACAACAAAACAATAACACAAACGAAAACTAAAAGAATTCCAGAGCGCGTCGTTACGTGACGTAGGCCAGTACGAGACTAAAAACCCTAGTAAAAAATAGTGATGCGAACGGTACAATACGGGCGCCATCGGGGAAGTGCAGGGGAAGCGGTCGGGGAGTCGCATTCCTAGCAGGTCCCAAGTTATCGCGCACGAGTTATACTCACAAAAACCTTTTGTTAAACGTTGCTATTGACCGGATAGTCCCATTATGTTTTTTTACCTCCCTTGAACTCCAATATCTCAACAACCCCCCACATTTTTAGCTCATTTAGTCACACCAAAGTTGTGCCATCACTATCTACCTATAGGTATACCAAATTTCATGATGATCGGATAAACGCGTCGAAAGTTATCCTCGGACAAACAACCATACGTACATAAAACGCCGAATTTCCCAAGTTGATTTAGAGATGTCGCTTCGCTCGATCAATAAACAAAACACACACTATTCTCACAAGCATCACATCCCCGGACATTGTTTGCAGAAAGCGTTCGCGAGATGGGTCGGGAAAATATGGGTCAGAGAGCGTGCGGGTCTGCCACACGGCTACGAGAACGATATGTCTGTTCTTACGTTAGTTTAACGTGACTCGTCCGTATTTTATGTTTTCTGTGCCTAAGTTTCTGTGTCCATTGCAGGGCTTTAAGAAAAGTTAACCACGAGAGTCACCGCCGCAGCACCTATAAAAAGTTGCGTAATTACTCGCTGTACGCGTGGGGAATGCCGGCCATCATCACTGCTATCGCCGTCGGTATAGACAATGCAGAACTACCTGCATCTGTGTACAAACCTAAATTCAAGATATGCCATCCCGATGATACTTCTAGTACGTATTGTTGACGCTAAGTTTATTTTATGTAGTTTGAAAAAAGTATCAGAAAAGTCCAAAAAAAACAAATAAGAGTATCTTGCTAAACTAAAATGAGTGCTAACTGACCGACGACAAAACGCCGCGCCGAGACAGACAGTTCACAGTCGTCGAAAGCCAACTTTAATGTGACATGGTTAGGTAAACAATTGTTCTTGCTTACAGATTTGGTTAGTAGACTTTACGATCAACTCCCCTTAGTTTTCGTGGTTGTGACCAACATCGGGTTCTTCCTGAGGACTGTCTTCAATATCTGGAGCTCGGGACAACAAATTTTGAAACTAAAGGCCGAAACCTCGAAATCTAAGAAAAATTCTCAGTAAGTAATTATACCTAGAAGCTCACACATGTACTTAAAGAACTTTTTGTATTGAACACTTTTTAATTGACATTGTATTGAATTGCATCCATAGCGGTGGGCTCATTTTCGCTGCGTAAGGATAACGAGGTTTTTAGGCTAGGGAGGAAATGGTCGCTATCGCTATTCGTAGGTATAGTCTTTATAAGGTTTCATAATTGCAGTCATAGGTGCGTACATTGTTTCATTCGTATGTAACAGCAATATTGCACAGCATTAAAGTCTATAGTACTGTGTTAAGAAGATGATTTATACAGCACCTGGAGGCAAGTAGCGTCACTCTGGCTGGGTAAAGGACGCAGCCATTGTAGTACCTGGTACAGGACTTTACATGGGATATGCTTTTTCAATAGTTTACTTGACTAAGCTCCACCTCAATCCACAAAAAAGGCGCGGTCAATACGAGCAGATCTTTTAGCGAAGCGAGATCTCCAAATCAACTTGACCAAATCGGCATTGTATGTATGTATGCTTGTACTCGTATATATGCTTGTTTGTCCGAGAATAACTTTTGAAGCGTTGATCAGATCATTGTGAAATTTGATATATAAGTAGGTAGTAATGTCACAATCCGGTGTGACTAAATGAGCTAAAAATATTAGGGGGTTGTTGAGATATTGGGGTTCAAGAGGGGTAAAAAAAATGGTACAGTGTGCCGACAGCAGTGAAAACTTAAACAATTACGAGATACTTATATACAGAGGTGTCGGTAACGGTAACAGTATCACGAGTTCAATCGTTTTTTCGCATTTCAAAGATTATGAATAATATATATTTTTTTGTTTTTTTTGGAGACTCGCCAGATCTAAATTCGGGGCAAACCACTAGTATAATATTAAACTCACATCGTGAGATTAGTGTTAACACTTAGTGATAACAACGCGGCGTCCATCTGTTTTTATTGAGTTCGTTTTCATACCATCAATTTTCTAAGAAAATCTACACTTTATTTGAAAATAGGGGTTCGCGACTTACAAAATTAGTAGTAGACATTTAAAAAGTTGGGGTTTGTTACAAGGAACTGCAGAGAATTAACTAATGTCAACGCCATCAAAATATGTCTTTACCGCCTTGGTTCGGTCAAAATTAGAATCAAGCGCATGTGTGTGGAACCCCCATCAAGTAACTTGCAGCTTAATGCTTGAAAAGGTACAAAAAATATTTCTCCGCTGTTTGTATCTAAAAGTACTACCGGCTACTATCCGTTCCTGTATCCTATGCAATACCTCCAGGTTAGGGTAGGTTTTAATTCATTTGAAACGCACCAACTATTTGACCAAATGCTTGCACTATGCAGTGTGTGTTACCAGTGATGACATATGGAACCGAGACGTGGTCCTTCACTATTGGCCTTATGAATAAGCTCAGAGTCGCTCAACGAGCTATGGAGAGGGCTATGCTCGGGGTTTCTCTACGGGATCGAATCAGAAATGAGGAGATACGTAGGAGAACTCAAGTCACCGACAAAGCCCGACGGATTAGCACGTTGAAGTGGCAATGGGCAGGCCATATAGCGCGCATAACAGATGGCTGATGGGGCCGAAAGGTTCTCGAGTGGAGGCCACGGACCGGCAAGCGCAGCGTAGGACGTCCACCCACAAGATGGGCAGACGACTTGGTAAGAACCGCAGGTCGGCGTTGGATGCAGGCCGCTTCCAACCGCAGTTCCTGGAGATCAATGAGGGAGGCCTTCGTCCAGCAGTGGACGTCCTACGGCTGTTATGATGATGATGATGATGATGATGATGATGATTGCACTATGCTACATACTACGGGGATTACTAAATTGCCCTGGGCTGCTATGTGAGGCTAGTCGTCTTTATGTTCCTGAATACCGGATAAGATTTCGCCCGGGACGAGTACCACTGTTCGCGGTAATGCCCGCGCGCACCTTAGCACGTCAACAATCTCCAATCTGTCGTGCCTAACGTCAACTCAATGTTGTTATTGCGTTATTAATTGTCATGTACTTTTTGTTTATTTTTTTTGTATAATTACTGTGTGATTGTTTGTCTAATGTTTAATTGTTTTGTTGTTTTTTATCTGTGATAGTTTATTTGTATCGGCTATGATTTCGGATTTCCCTTTACAGAACCAGGAAAAAAAACACTGTATAGATATATAGATTACGTATGACCGGAATTGACACTTTGGCTACTTTTTCCCTTATAGGTAGGTATGCTAAGGTTTTACTCAAATATACTTATATACTCTATAAATGTTGTTTATACTCTATAAATGAGTTAAACTCTTACAAAATAAATGTTTATTAATTTTATGTAGTCACGCAAAGAAAACACTAATACCTAATCATTTTTAATTACAATTTATTAATCAATTAATAACTAGGAACATCATGTCTTAAAATCAATGTAAGATTTAACTAGACAATAGGTAATAAAAACCCTGGATAAAAATATAAACTAAGGAACCAAGTACTTTGTTTTACTGCTTATCGTTTACACTGACGCGTGAAATTACGGCCGGGCTGTGCGTCACGCGCGGCTCCAATACTTCGAGTAGATTTACGTCCCGGTTAGATTGGCGGGGCCTGAGGTAGCGTAAAATACCTAAAGTTCTACAACAACCCCGCCTTAAGTTTATTAGTTACTGTGTATTAGGGTAACGATTTGGAATTGTCTGTAATGTTACTCATAATTGAATAAATTAATATTAAATAAAATGAATGTTAAATAACATATTGTATTATTTACAGGATTATTTTATTCATCAAGCTGTCATTCATTATGGGCATAAGTTGGGTGCTCGAGTTAGCTCAGGTACGTTCACCCACATCCATAACGTTAGGATTTAAAGAGATTAAAGGAAATAGAACAAATTAAAAGTATGTACTTTGAAAACAACTTCTGGTAATGTTGGTGTTTTTTGTAGGTGTAATGTTGGTATAATTTATAAAATAAAACCTAAATTAGGGTACCAAGGGTGTATAGACCCAGCAGTGGGTGAAGACAGGATGTGGATGATGATGATGATGAGTAGACATCGCAGCGGTAACGTCACTGTATCTGAGTAACGACTTGTTTTGTTGTCTAGATTTTCTTGAGCAGTTTATCCCATCCTCTAACGAACGAACCCTATATTCTATCTGTCTCTGCTTTGCCTTACCAGCGTTATGCAACTACGCAAATCTTTTGCACACGGTTAAATAAATGACAATGTTATTATAATGTCAAATAAGTATACAGAATTGCTGTGTTAGCTGTAAACCCACACTATGTACACCTTCATAGATTATCCTTTACAATTTATATGAACAGGCACCTGCGCGGGATGGCCTGCAGATCTGGGCTTTCGTTTTCCTGAACTTCTTCAATACCTGCCTTGGAGTCGTTTTCTTCTTCGTTATGGTATTCAAGCCGTCTGTTTTCATCATGTTATGCCAAAGGTAATTATTTAATTAAATGGAAGAGTTGAAATACGCTAAGACCCAGCTTTACTATTCCACCGCAAAATCGAAAACACTGGTCTTTAACCAGAGTGTGTTATCAGTTAAGACAAATAGTAAGAAAACCTGATTCCTTACTATATAGGCCTCATAAGACAGCTCAAGGTCGCTGAAGAGAGGGCTTTCCTTAGTATTTCTCTACGAGATCGAATGAAAAGCTGCATAGACAAACCAAAGTCACGGCATACACTAGAAGATTTTTGAAGTAAAACTTCTTTATGCACGCTTGACTTGGGGAGTAAGCGTTACGAAAAGTGCGAACGGAAGTTGAGAGGGAGATATAAGTTAGTGAAGATAGAAAGATAGAGGTACGTTTCGTATATTATTAAACGATAATGTGCGAGTTGCGTCTGTCCAGAATGAACATAGACTGATCGACCTACAGACGTGTGGTCAATTTTGTAATTTGAACAATTTTATAAATTAATATTTTGAAAAAGAAGTTTTACTTCAGTCGTGTGTAAAGCACGCTCGTTTTTTATTTTTTATTAAGTCACACAAAACAGAATACATTCAATCATATACAAAATATAGTAATCGACTCTTAGACCTAGATTGTATCCCAAAGCATGTGTACACAGCATAATAACTCTAGAGCAGTTCTGTGTAGACTTTTGCTGAAGGGAAATATTTACTTACATAGACAAAACAAAGTAACAACAAGAAAAAATAAATAGCCTAAAATAATGAGATAAAGAAAAAATAATAATTAATCTTTACTTCCTTACTATAATATTACAAATGCGAAAATAACTCTGTCTGTCTGTCTGTCGCGCTTTCACGCCAAAACTACTGAACCGATTTAAATGAAATTTGGTACACAGATAATCATGAGCCTGAGAAAGGGCATAGGTTACTTTGTAATGTGAAAACGGGATTGCAAGGGGTTGAAATGGGGGATGAAAAGTGGTATGGAAGTATGTTCATTTTTAGAGCTAAAAGCTTGAAACTTATTTTTTAGGCTGTAGGTTCGATATAAATAAATATGACATTCAAAGATTATAAAAGTTTTACCCTCAAGGGTGTAAATTAACAATAGGGCATTGGAGATGAAAGTTTGTATGGAAATGTGTAAGGTTTATGTAAATGTTTTATGAGTTTGCGAAAAGAGACAAAATATTAGAGCTATTCTGATGTAACGTTTACACAGTCATTACAAAATGTGAAACTGAAGTTAACGCGAGTAAGAAATTTGCCAAGCACCGCGCTGTACACAAGCTCGGGACAAGCTCACAACTGCGGTACGTCTCTCCATACCCGAGCGGGGAAACTGGTGCCGCCTAGCAGCCAACCAGCGGGCGGGGAGCCGTAAGCGCGGCGTCGCCTAGCCGTTAGGAGGAGCTGCTGATCCGCTTGGATTACGTGCTTACGTTAGGTTGACGACGAGGCGAAAGGCGATACGTTGCCTATCCCTTTCCGAGTTGATATGTCTGCTATGACCTTGATGCGTGAGAGAGTTGACTTTATGGAATAATCATTATAATTTATAACTTAGATCATGCCAACATTATTCTGCAGAGGGAATCGATTCTTAGCATCTCAATTTTAGTGGTCTCCGGTACAGTGCTCGTCGAGTGATGTTATTATGAAAGTTTATTTATCCCAGGTTCAAGATCGAGAACAGATGGACGCGGCGCAGCACTCAAGCAAATACAAGCACTCGCACCCAGGAGTCTAAATCGAGTAAAACTGTAAGCAGATCAATGTCGGTGGGAAACGTCGATTCTAAAGTAACGACCGCTGATGCCTCGAAAAGGAACCGAGATCCTCTGGAAAACGTTAGGTTTATTGTCTCAACTGTACCAAATCCGGTCTAAAAGTCTACCTTCGATATTTCTTGTTTTTGTATGACCTTGAGGCGTGCTCCCTTAATTACGTGAGGTTTTTAGGCTACTTTTTTACCCCCCCCCCCCCCCCCCCCATTCCGCTTGGTGATATGTTGTGATGTTTAAGACTAACCCACAAGCAACATGAGATGATTTTTATTATTAAACATCTGAAATAAGGAAATAATCTGTTTTAATGAAAAATATAATTTATTCAGATTCTGTAAACCGCACGAGGTCGCGCACGGCGTGGGAGGACACTGCTCAACTCTAAATATTGTTGTTATATTGCTTTTAAGTTATTATGCTTTTATGTTGCGCATTGTACCACCATGTATTAGTCTTTAAGTTTTCTATGTTAAGTTATTTTAATTTGGTGTAACAATAAAGAATTCTCTCTCTCTCTCTCTCTTTTAGATATGAATTCGCTCGCTCAGGATTTCATGTAATCGCACGGAAAGTATACACGTAATTGTCACAACATCCCCTCCCTCCCCATCGTGATCAATCGTCATGTTATTCCAACCCCTCTGTTTGAACTTCACGTGATTAAACGACGACCCCCTCCTATTTTTTTTAGCTGGGAAAAATGGGTTATGCATACCCCCCATTGGAGGATGCGGGGGGGGGGGGGGGGGTATGTGGGACTCCCCGGTCCAAATAGGATCGGTAAACCCACTAAACGACTCAGCGGCACTCCGGCATATATAATCGCCGCCTTCTGCTACCCCCTTCTCCGCTTACGCCGCGGCACCGCGAGAGGGTCCTCCTCCCGCACGCGCTCTGCCGCCTCCGTTTGGGACATCACGTCCTTACAGAAGGAGGCGACCGCTGCCCAGGCCCCCTCGCTTCTAAGCATGGAGTTGACCACGCACCAATTTAAAAATGCAAGTTTTTTTCCAATCTTGAATTATCAAAATGGCATCTTATTTGTAATCAACCTCTCTACGTTAGTCGAAAACTATACCCATATCTAAAAAAAGTAAAACAATAAGTGTTCGCCATCTTGAATTTTAAAATTGACATCATATTCGTAATCAGCATCCCTAAGTTGGTCGAATACGATACCCAAATCTAAAAAAGTATAACAAAAAGTTTTCGCCATCTTGAATTTTAAAATTGACATCATATTCGTAATCAGCATCCCTAAGTTGGTCGAATACGATACCCAAATCTAAAAAAAGTATAACAAAAAGTTTTCGCCATCTTGAATTTTAAAATTGACATCATATTCATAATCAGCATCCCTAAGTTGGTCGAATACGATACCCAAATCTAAAAAAGTATAACAAAAAGTTTTCGCCATCTTGAATTTTAAAATTGACATCATATTCGTAATCAGCATCCCTAGAGTTAGTCGAAAACGATACCCAAATCTAAAAAAGTATAACAAAAAGTTTTCGCCATCTTGAATTTTAAAATTGACATCATATTCATAATCAGCATCCCTAAGTTGGTCGAATACGATACCCAAATCTAAAAAAAGTATAACAAAAAGTTTTCGCCATCATGAATTTTAAAATTGACATCATATTCATAATCAGCATCCCTAAGTTGGTCGAATACGATACCCAAATCTAAAAAAAGTATAACAAAAAGTTTTCGCCATCTTGAATTTTAAAATTGACATCATATTCATAATCAGCATCCCTAAGTTGGTCGAATACGATACCCAAATCAAAAAAGAGAAAAACAAAAAGTTTTCGCCATCTTGTATTTTAAAATTGACATCATATTCGTAATCAGCATCCCTAGAGTTAGTCGAAAACGATACCCATATAAAAAAATAAAAAAGTTTATGTAAACGTACTTCACAAAAATATAATAATGCTATATTGTGCCATTTTGGAGTGTAAATATTATAGCTGAACCAAAAATTTAACAAAAGGGGGCATATCCTATCACCGGTAAGTATTATTTTATTGTTTTTTGTTAGTTTTGTTTAAAATGCAAAATCATCAAACAAAATAAACTGTGAATCATACCCTTTAAGGTCGCGTTTCTCTTAAACCTCAACTTAAGCTACTCAATTAGGGATGTGACCCCAAAATACTGATGAATGTGTTATCGATAGCTTTAATTAGTTACCCCCCTATTAAAAGGTGTATAAGTTTTAGGGCGTTAATTCATTTTGTTATTTTATTGATGATTTTCTGAATGTATTTTAGACCTATAGTGTGAAATAACTTCTGTTTTCAGATTCCCCAAGGCGCAAGACAAAAAAAATCAAAAAACGTACAACTTATGAGTCATCCAGCATACAGAGTCATGACCTGGCACCGTGTGACTTTTTCTGTTCCCAAAAATTAAAAACCAATTACCCGATCAACGGTTTTCATCACCAGAAGAGGCTGTCGAAGAGTATGAATAACATGTATCTGACGTCACCACCGGAGGAGTGGCACAAATGTTTACAAAATTTGTTCAATCTTATGAAAAAGTGCATTGACGCAAAGGGAGAAGAATATTTTGAAAAACAATAAATTCATTTTTGACCATTATTAGTATTTGTTTATTATTGGTTCCGGAAACTTTTAGTGTGCCCCTCATATAATAATTCAGTATATAATATTCCAGTAATATAATATTTTTTAAGTAAGTATTTATGAGTTGGATACCTGTGATTATGTTAAGAAAGAAAGAAAAGCTTTTTATTTCGACCACCACAAAATATAACCTGAGGTACCTATTTCGTTACCCGTAGTAGGTAGGTGATAATCGATATCGATACATTCGTCTTGTATCCCAATTGGTACATCACTAAGTGAGTAGGACAGTTATTTGAGCAAGCGAGTAACAGCCAATGCATTATCGATCTTATTCTTTGCTGTTAGAGACCATAACAAAAATCGTTAGCGACAGCGCCATCTCTTGTTTGGTAGCTTTGTGTTGTGGGTAATCAAGTAGCAGCCATTGCATTATCAGTCTTATTTCTAATTAATAGAGACTTAAATAAAAATATTTTCTAAAGCGCCATCTTTTGCCGAGTAGAAGAAGTAAACTTTAATTTTTTGTTAATGTTTATTTTATTGAATTTTAAACCATGTTCCATAGTAGCTAAGGTTTTATATCCGTTACATTAGTTTTATGGTTTTAGGACTTTTTGATCGTTCTCTTTCAACCAATTTAACTTTTATTTTTAGTTCTATAGTTTTTTATGTTCTGTGGTACCTATACTAGAAAAAACATAGCTTGATCTCTGGGACAGCTGTCAGTATCATCGCGCCTATGAAGTTCTGAATTTAACAGTAAGGACAAACGTACCAGTCAATGTCATACTTTATGGGCATGCTGAGCTAATTATAGTGATGAGCGATGAATCATCGTGAACACAGACTATGAACTATCGATATTTTGTATAAAACTTAATTCAAAATTAATTTATCATTTAATTTAAAAAAATAACATTATTGAATATTTAAAACAAATAACATTATTTACAATAGTGAGTATATAAAATCTAAATTCAAACCTACTCGTAATATTCCTTCCGACAACTTTGGGGTTCGAGGGAAGTATGGCCGCGGCGTGTCTTCTTCCGCAAGATGGCGCCAACGCGCCGCCATCTTGTTTGACATGACCCATTCTCCTCAGTACGAGTGCTAACGCCTTGTATACGCCACGCGTTTTCCGTTCTCATCACTTTGTTTTTGTTACTATTGCTGTTAATTTGTTAAGTTTATTTATTATTGTTAGTTTCTTTGTTGTTATTGTTTGTTTTCATTGTTTGTTGGCATAATGCCAAAGAGAACGAAGAAAACTGTTTTGAACAGTCAAAGTCGTGAGTTTGTGATTCGCTTGCGTGAATATTTTGAGCGAGAAAACCAAAATGGTGGACCGCTTTTACCCATGGCAAAAGTTTGTGACAGAATTGCAGATGCTCTTGGCATTGGACGTGCGACAGTAATTCGCATCAGTAAAGAAAAATATGGCGAATCTTCAACCGCAGTATTGACTGCAGACGAGGAAAAAAAGCTTTCAACGCCAAATAAAAAAAGAAGAAAGGCTGTTCCTGTCACAAAAATTGACGACTTTGACGCCGCTGCGATTCCCAACCATGTATATGGTTATTTATTATACACGGGGCGAATTACCTATATTAAAAAAACTGGCGGCGTCCCTAAAAGACGCAGACTTGTTTAAAGGAAGCTTGTCGTCACTATCGAAGATTTTGAAAAATATTGGATTTTCCTACAAAAAAAGTGACAAAAGAAAAATTATAATGGAACGAACCGACATTGCTCTTGCTCGAGTGAATTTTCTCCGGAAAGTCAAAAAAATTACAAATTGGGACAAAGTTGTCTTTCTAAACGCCAATCATACCGTATCCAAAGCTTGGACCGATGATACGGCACAATCGACCACCAAAGTACATGAAGGCAAAGGTCAAAGATTAATAATAACTCATGCTGGGACGTCATCTGGTTTTGTGCCTAATTGCCTATTGGCATTCAAATCTACGAAGACCAATGAATACCATGAAGAAATGAATTTTGAAAAATATAATGAGTGGTTTTTAAAATTATTAGATAATTTGAAGGAGTCACATTATATAATTATGGATAACGCCCCATATCACTCGGTCCAAAAGCACAAACCACCAACTTCGGCAAACAGGAAGTTAGAAATAATTGCATGGCTTCAAGAAAAAGGAATAGAGGCCAATGAAACAATGCTTAAAAACGAATTATTGAGACTCGTTGGTCTGCACAAATCCAGCACACCAACGTATGTCTTAGATGACATAGCCCAAGAAAAGGGTCATAACGTCATAAGACTGCCTCCATATCACTGTCAGTATAATCCGATCGAGCTTATCTGGGCCCAAGTAAAAGGTTTGTTTGCTCGAATTTTAGTTCGACAGATTCTTTATGTATTAACTCCTGTATAATTTATGATATTAAAATATGTTTTTCTTTCAAGGTTACGCTGCTAGACATAACACAACACCGCCTTTCACAGCAAATAAAATGTTGCAGTTACTAAACACTGCGGTTGAAAATGTATCTGTAGAAGATTGGAAAAAGGTAGTTACCAAATGCAGAAAATTCTCCGGGAGCGGGACGTTCGATTTGATAATATTTGCGAACAAGAGTTCATTATAAATTTATAAGATTGCACTAGCGATTCTGAAAGTTATTCGGATATTGATTTGGGGTGTACTCCTTTGGAATAAATAAATGTATGTATTAAAATATTCGTTTCATTTTATTACCCAAATCATAATATAATCCAACTTGGGACCTGCTAGGAATGCGACTCCCCGACCGCTTCCCCTGCACTTCCCGTATTGTACCGTTCGCATCACTATGCGGGCGGCGAACATAACAAGCGGGCGGCTGCTTGTTATGTTCGCTTTTTTGCGGGCAGTACAAACACGCCAATATGACGTCACCAACTTATCGCGCACGGGTAATACATATAATTATGGCAGACAGCCTTCGTGGCGAAGCGGTAGTGAATACGACTGCTGCGCAGGAAGTCGCGGGTTCGATCCTCGCTCAGTGCAAATATTTGTATGCATGAATATGCGTTTTTGCACTGGTCTAGTCGTGCCTCGGAAAGCCCGATAAGCTGTCGGTCCCGGCTGCCATACGAATATCTAATGGCAGTCGTTACGGGTTGTTGGAGCCCTCAAAAGTCCAACAATTGATCTAACTGCAAAGCTTCTATCGATAATTACTATCGATATTTTTTTCTGTATCATAACAACCCTAGGAATTTCAGTTTAACAAATGTCGCAGAGATCAAGCTATGTTTTTTCAAGTATAGTAGCTACCGGTCAGCTCGCTGACTATGTTGTAGGGCGTAACGTTAAAATAGACATTTTTAGTTCGCAACTTTTTATATTTTTCAAAGACCGATTTCGTTTTGTTTATTAATTTGGTTTTATAAACTGTTAGTAGACCATGATCTGAACAACGTTTGTTCTGGAAAAACAGTGATTTAAAGGACACCGTGTGTTTACGCGGGAGATGCGAAATATAGCAAAAATGTACAAAATTTGAGTTTGATTGTTGCGAGAGATGGAGACTGAAAACTGGTTTGGATTTGGGTGAGAAAGAACAGTTTCCAAAAAAAGGAAGGATGCACAATACCTTTAAATCCTTTGATGGCGTGTAGAGGCGACAGGTTCGAATAGGGTGCACTTATATCCACTGTATTTCAACCACAAATTAAGTTCTATAAGCGAGACGAATTCTAACACACGACAGCGACGCGGACATACTTTTTCCAAACTGTTTTTCGTCACACTTTCGATAGATGGCGCCACTTTGTAAGCGCCCACGACGGTGTTAAATGTATAGCGCGTCCTCGCTCACACGTATAGGGGCAGGTGTGCGTGGGAGAGGAATAGATATATAAGAGCTTTATGCAACAATTAAATTAAACGATTTGTTCTTTATGAAAATAGAATGAAAATTACGATTAGCTATTGAATCAGCGCAACCATTCCGCCGGGCTTGAAGGGATACCTTCAAAAAATTTAAAACAACTATAATGCTAATCTGTTACAAGAACTAACGCGAACTATAATGTTAATCTATTGTAATACTAACAAATAACGCATCTTAAACTAACTATTAATAACTTAACTTAATAGTTAATAGCGCAACGCTATTTGGGTTACTGATTAGGTAACGGGCAGAGACGTACAACTGGACGCGAGTACGATCCAGTTGCTGTTCTAATACGTACCACTCGGGTAACACCATTTGAACCGGGGAAAACTTCCTCCACAACACCCATAGGCCAGTGAAGGGGAGGAGCGTTTTCTGTCAAAAGAATCACAACAGTCCCGACAGCGATTGGATTGGACGGAGTGTTCCATTTGTGACGCGACTGCAGAGTATGGAGATATTCTGTTCTCCAGCGCTTCCAGAAAGACTGGACTAAGGTCATTGGGCATTTTGTTCGGACATATGACCCACGGCGCACAAAAACGAAACAGGGCTAGGTATGTAGTTAAATGTATATGTTACTTAATGGTATGGGTCGCATTATTGCAGGATATGGAAGAACCGCAAAAAAAATTTTTTTAATTAATATTATAGCATTTTTAAAATAATTATTATAGCATTTTTAAATTATTATTATAGCATTTTTATAATGAACTAAGTAAAAACTATTGGCCTGACTGTAAAAATACTTTGTAAAACAGTTGTTTTGAACAATTTCCAGGAATACGAAAATAAAATCCATTTTGCGGTAATAATATTTTTATTCTGCATTATCAAAATCTATAGTTAATTCATCTAAAAAGGCTGCAGGCGCGTCTATCACGTCTTGATGCCTGGCCCATGACAGAAAGTATACGACGCTTACAACATGTGCACAGCTTCCGACAGTGCGACGGCCGTGTATACACGAGCAGTAATACTGTTGGATGCTATTTCTTCCAATATGGGTAGGATCTACTAAAATATAGGTGTAGTACTGCTTTGCACGGACGTGTCGTGACTGTATTCTGCCTCTTATCAATATCTTATTTTCAATCATTTCTTGGTGCCGGTATAGTTCGATAGTGTATACACCATCCTCACGCATGTGCTCGTGGCAATACGATCTTGCGATTCTCAAGTGGTATGATCCCAACGTAAACAATATTAATTCGTCAAATGTAAGCCGAGGAAAGTCATCAAAATCCGGATCATTGCCATCGAGTCGCACAAACGCTACTCTCTGCCTGTTTAAATTATGGTTAATCACATATTCTGCCATCTCATTGGGTTCATTCATTCGTTCATTTATAATTCTTATGAATTGTTCCGCATACATATGGTCCTCATATGGATGGCGAGTAGCATTAATTATGGCCGCAGTTATTTTGAAGTCGACCATCATGTTTCTCATGGCAACGTTAAAATATAATGTACAATCAAGAGCACGCGACGAGTCATACACATACGATGACAGTGTAGTGTACTTACCTCACGTGGTATTATTTCTTGCAATAATAAATCTACAAGATCCCTTTGTCTTTCCAAAAAGAGAACTGTCAATATGTGTTTTCGTCGACGTAAAACAGATCGATTACACGACACGCAACTATTTTGTCTTTCCATGTTAATGTAAACCAATCGTCAAGCAAAATCAGGGGTCCATAAAACACGCTCAAGTAATCAATAAAATGCAAAAATCGGAAACACGAGTTTAAACGCACAGATCGAAACGAAGGATGACGTACGACTGCGGGGCGGTCAGAGCGGGTGGGGCGCAGGCGGCGCGTCGCACGCGCACTTCGATACCTTACTGTTATTTTCTACCTGTCGAAAGTGCGAGCGAGAGAGACATACAATCTGTTATGCGATACAAACATTTTTCTTATGCTTGTACATACATTTTCACAATGCTGACAGTAAAATCTTTAGTTTTTAGTCTAATAGAATTATAGTTAGACTCACATACATACTGTTACATAACATTTTTCCTCCAGCAGATACATAAAAAAAATTTACATATTTAGAAAAGTGGAATTGAATACTTTACTTTAAAAGTGATTTGAACACTGTGCGCGAAAAAAAAAAGTGGGTCAAAACCGCCCAATGATCTTTATCAAGCAAATCATGTCGCGAAAGAGTATGCAAATTATCGTCTATTTCTCTAGAGGGCAAATATTTCAACGGCGTGAGGTTTAAAATGTGCGCTGGAGTCAGAGCCAGAGCCTCAGAAGGGTCACTGGAGAGCGTTCTACATAGAGGCCGAGTATTCATGACCGATTCAATCTGAGCGAGTACCGTATTTAACTCTTCGAACGATAGGATTTGCTCACCTATCACGCGACACAGGTGAGTTTTTAAAGTCTTGATATTAGCCTCCCAATTTCCCCCAAAATGACTTGCAGCTGGGACATTAAGAGACCAATCTATGCGATTATCAGCTAATATTTTACCAAACTCAGTTTTATGATGTTTTGAAGTCAAGAATTCGTGAAGCTCCGAAAGTAAACGTTTAGCACCGATGTAATTGGTTCCATTATCAGAATAAATTCTAGCGATTGGACCGCGGCGCGATAAAAACCGTTTAAATGCTCCCATAAAGCTTGAAGTGCTTAAATCACCAGCAAGCTCTATGTGCACTGCGCGTCATACAGACGAAAAGGCACACGTAAGCCTTTGTGGACCGAATACCACGACCACGAGTTAAAGTAACCTTAAACGGGCCTGCGTAGTACGGTACCCGTGTGAACGATCGGTTTTGCAGATTGAACGACACGACACGAGCGATGATCCGCCATTTCAGGAAACGTTGGTTTTGGTCGAAGTCTAAAGCAAGGGAGACATTTGTGTATCCTATTCCTAATCAAGCTACGTGCAGAGAGTATCCAATACCTTTGACGTAAGAGTGACATCAACAGGTCAGGACCTGCGTGACAATTTACTTTGTGGTGGTTTGTTGGTCCTGTTTTGCCAAAATAGGATCCTCTCGAGGCAGCACAATAGGGTGCTTCTGATGATAATTCAAGTTTGAATTGGACAAACGACCTCCGACTCTAATAACCCCGTCATCGAGGAATGGTTTGAGGTGTTGAAGGGAACGGCTACAAGCCTTGCCTGATTGCAGATTAGCGATCTCATCTGGAAAATGATAACGTTGAAGTTCACGAAGTGTCAGTATCTCAGCGAAGTCGAGATTTGACGCCGATATTTGGTCATGAGATCGTAAAAGTTTTGCGAATCTGCACATATAAACGACGCAGCGCAACAATTTTGACCACGACGAAAAACGAAAGGCCAACGAAATAATTGGAGACTCAACACGTGGCGTAGCGGTAAGTAATGAATGTTTCCTTTCTTCCGGTGCCTCTGTCACCGTGGAAGGATTGAAGGGGACAATAGGCCACTGAGAGATATCTAAGTGGGCCCATGTGGGGCCATTAAACCAAAGCGGGTGGTCAATAATTTGCGCAGGTGTAAGTCCGCGTGACAAGCAATCCGCAGGATTTTCAGTACCGGCGACATGATACAAATTTTGCGGTAATAAGTCACTTTGTATTTTCGATACTCTGTTGGCCACAAATGTGTCCCATCGATGGGGCGACGAATGCACCCAGCACAGGGCAACTGTCGAATCTGAAAATGCGAAAACCTTTCGAAGATTGATACGGTTTTGACAAGCGACGACGATGTTCTTTATAAGCTGGACAAGAACGAGAATAGCACAAAGCTCAAGTCTCGCGAGCGAAACGACTTTACGAGGGGAAACCTTTGATTTAGCGCTCACCAATCTAAATGTATTACCATTGCTATTCTGAACGTGGAAGTACACCACTCCCCCGTACGTCTTCTCACTGGTGTCTGCGAAGCCAACAATCGTAACGACGCTATCCGAGATGATACCCACGTGGCGTGGAACCTTTATATTAGAGAGCAAAGGAAGTTCTTCCCTAAATCGAGACCACAATTGAACGATACCTTCAGGTGGCGTACCATCCCAATCACACTCGCACAACCAAAGCTGCTTAATTAAGAGTTTGGCATACAACACAACGGGCGCAACGAATCCCATTACGTCCCATATTTTTGCGACACATGACAATATGATGCGTTTTGTCAGGGGCGTAGCTACCGCCGTATTTGCCGTATCAATTATACGGGGCCCCCGGGCCACGGGGGCCCCCAAAGTGTGTAAGGAAAAAGAATAAAAACTTTCTAATTTATTTTATTTTACAAATGACAAAATTCTATAAAGCAATTCCTTTTTTTCCCGCCTTAAGCGTGCGTTCAAAAGTTGGCAACACTACATCGTTATGGCGGGCTGCGGGACTTCCCCGTTTTACTTACTTCATCTTCAACTCAGCGGGGAATCCCCGGGAATCCTTCATCGATATCGCGATGTACGTGTACGTTGTTGTACTTTGCATTGGATGTTAAACCACGGAGTGCAGTGCACTGTTTATTTACGCGCTTTATATAAATGTGCATTACATTGTAATTCAGTACAAACAATATTGTTCTTCTGGTTTAGCAGTATTAGTAACGATTTGTAAAAGAAATGAGTGAAAGGAAAAGAGATTATCCCAGCGGCGCTGAGAAAAGAAAAATTAAACAGAAAAGGGACGAGGTTATAAAAAAAGTGCCCAAAATTTCTTCATTTTTTCAGAGACAAGATACTGTGAGTGATTTAGATTGGAAAGGTAAGTACTACACTACTACCCAACCCATTTATTAGGGGCCCGTAGTGATAAACAAGGAAATCTTTTAATTTCGGTCTGTCCATCTGTCCGTCACAAAAAGTTGTCTCCCCCCTCGATTTTCACAATTATACTGTTTTTAGGGTTCCGTGCCTTGATTAAAAAAAACAAAATTCTAACTTATCTATAGGATCGATTTGTTTTGTTGTTTGTTTATCAGTCCGTATCGTATCGTTAATTGCGTGTTGAGAACTTCAGATGTGCAGACTCGCTTTCGGGTTCTCGTTTTGTATGGCCACTACACTACGCGCTGCGTTTAAATAGCACGCAGGTGTATAGTAATGCACGGACGGGCTGCAGGTGATTTTGTATCTAAGATAAGATAAGATAAGATAACTCTTTATTGTACACCAAAGTAAAATACAGTACATAAGTCTTACAAATAGATTTAGTACAATGGGCGGTCTTATCGTGATTTTGTATCTACTAATAGGTACGAGCACAATCCGCGTAGAATCTGTGTGCGTCTGAACTGAACACTCTCTAACTGTGACCCTTAGTAACGTTATTTATTTATATATAACTCTTTTTAGTTTAGTATCAAAGCATTCGTATTTATTTTTTAACAATTACTCGTTTATTTTTAGATTCTTCTGAAGCATGTTCTTCGTCACATATCCATCCGGAAATAGAAGAAAGCCAAGCACATACTTTATCGGATGTCCATCCAGAAATCGAGGAACCCCAAGTCAACGATTCTGATATATCTGCAGATAATGCAGATTGTAATATAATTTCATCAGATAGAGGAAATTTTGGTGACAATTTAACTGAATGCGATCGAAAAATAATTTTTAAATTGGGTCCATCATAAACCACAAGGACCTCTCTCTCTCTCTCTTTTAGATATGAATTCGCTCGCTCAGGATTTCATGTAATCGCACGGAAAGTATACACGTAATTGTCACAACATCCCCTCCCTCCCCATCGTGATCAATCGTCATGTTATTCCAACCCCTCTGTTTGAACTTCACGTGATTAAACGACGACCCCCTCCTATTTTTTTTAGCTGGGAAAAATGGGTTATGCATACCCCCCATTGGAGGATGCGGGGGGGGGGGGGGGGGGGGGTATGTGGGACTCCCCGGTCCAAATAGGATCGGTAAACCCACTAAACGACTCAGCGGCACTCCGGCATATATAATCGCCGCCTTCTGCTACCCCCTTCTCCGCTTACGCCGCGGCACCGCGAGAGGGTCCTCCTCCCGCACGCGCTCTGCCGCCTCCGTTTGGGACATCACGTCCTTACAGAAGGAGGCGACCGCTGCCCAGGCCCCCTCGCTTCTAAGCATGGAGTTGACCACGCACCAATTTAAAAATGCAAGTTTTTTTCCAATCTTGAATTATCAAAATGGCATCTTATTTGTAATCAACCTCTCTACGTTAGTCGAAAACTATACCCATATCTAAAAAAAGTAAAACAATAAGTGTTCGCCATCTTGAATTTTAAAATTGACATCATATTCGTAATCAGCATCCCTAAGTTGGTCGAATACGATACCCAAATCTAAAAAAGTATAACAAAAAGTTTTCGCCATCTTGAATTTTAAAATTGACATCATATTCGTAATCAGCATCCCTAAGTTGGTCGAATACGATACCCAAATCTAAAAAAAGTATAACAAAAAGTTTTCGCCATCTTGAATTTTAAAATTGACATCATATTCATAATCAGCATCCCTAAGTTGGTCGAATACGATACCCAAATCTAAAAAAGTATAACAAAAAGTTTTCGCCATCTTGAATTTTAAAATTGACATCATATTCGTAATCAGCATCCCTAGAGTTAGTCGAAAACGATACCCAAATCTAAAAAAGTATAACAAAAAGTTTTCGCCATCTTGAATTTTAAAATTGACATCATATTCATAATCAGCATCCCTAAGTTGGTCGAATACGATACCCAAATCTAAAAAAAGTATAACAAAAAGTTTTCGCCATCATGAATTTTAAAATTGACATCATATTCATAATCAGCATCCCTAAGTTGGTCGAATACGATACCCAAATCTAAAAAAAGTATAACAAAAAGTTTTCGCCATCTTGAATTTTAAAATTGACATCATATTCATAATCAGCATCCCTAAGTTGGTCGAATACGATACCCAAATCAAAAAAGAGAAAAACAAAAAGTTTTCGCCATCTTGTATTTTAAAATTGACATCATATTCGTAATCAGCATCCCTAGAGTTAGTCGAAAACGATACCCATATAAAAAAATAAAAAAGTTTATGTAAACGTACTTCACAAAAATATAATAATGCTATATTGTGCCATTTTGGAGTGTAAATATTATAGCTGAACCAAAAATTTAACAAAAGGGGGCATATCCTATCACCGGTAAGTATTATTTTATTGTTTTTTGTTAGTTTTGTTTAAAATGCAAAATCATCAAACAAAATAAACTGTGAATCATACCCTTTAAGGTCGCGTTTCTCTTAAACCTCAACTTAAGCTACTCAATTAGGGATGTGACCCCAAAATACTGATGAATGTGTTATCGATATCTTTAATTAGTTACCCCCCTATTAAAAGGTGTATAAGTTTTAGGGCGTTAATTCATTTTGTTATTTTATTGATGATTTTCTGAATGTATTTTAGACCTATAGTGTGAAATAACTTCTGTTTTCAGATTCCCCAAGGCGCAAGACAAAAAAAATCAAAAAACGTACAACTTATGAGTCATCCAGCATACAGAGTCATGACCTGGCACCGTGTGACTTTTTCTGTTCCCAAAAATTAAAAACCAATTACCCGATCAACGGTTTTCATCACCAGAAGAGGCTGTCGAAGAGTATGAATAACATGTATCTGACGTCACCACCGGAGGAGTGGCACAAATGTTTACAAAATTTGTTCAATCTTATGAAAAAGTGCATTGACGCAAAGGGAGAAGAATATTTTGAAAAACAATAAATTCATTTTTGACCATTATTAGTATTTGTTTATTATTGGTTCCGGAAACTTTTAGTGTGCCCCTCATATAATAATTCAGTATATAATATTCCAGTAATATAATATTTTTTAAGTAAGTATTTATGAGTTGGATACCTGTGATTATGTTAAGAAAGAAAGAAAAGCTTTTTATTTCGACCACCACAAAATATAACCTGAGGTACCTATTTCGTTACCCGTAGTAGGTAGGTGATAATCGATATCGATACATTCGTCTTGTATCCCAATTGGTACATCACTAAGTGAGTAGGACAGTTATTTGAGCAAGCGAGTAACAGCCAATGCATTATCGATCTTATTCTTTGCTGTTAGAGACCATAACAAAAATCGTTAGCGACAGCGCCATCTCTTGTTTGGTAGCTTTGTGTTGTGGGTAATCAAGTAGCAGCCATTGCATTATCAGTCTTATTTCTAATTAATAGAGACTTAAATAAAAATATTTTCTAAAGCGCCATCTTTTGCCGAGTAGAAGAAGTAAACTTTAATTTTTTGTTAATGTTTATTTTATTGAATTTTAAACCATGTTCCATAGTAGCTAAGGTTTTATATCCGTTACATTAGTTTTATGGTTTTAGGACTTTTTGATCGTTCTCTTTCAACCAATTTAACTTTTATTTTTAGTTCTATAGTTTTTTATGTTCTGTGGTACCTATACTAGAAAAAACATAGCTTGATCTCTGGGACAGCTGTCAGTATCATCGCGCCTATGAAGTTCTGAATTTAACAGTAAGGACAAACGTACCAGTCAATGTCATACTTTATGGGCATGCTGAGCTAATTATAGTGATGAGCGATGAATCATCGTGAACACAGACTATGAACTATCGATATTTTGTATAAAACTTAATTCAAAATTAATTTATCATTTAATTTAAAAAAATAACATTATTGAATATTTAAAACAAATAACATTATTTACAATAGTGAGTATATAAAATCTAAATTCAAACCTACTCGTAATATTCCTTCCGACAACTTTGGGGTTCGAGGGAAGTATGGCCGCGGCGTGTCTTCTTCCGCAAGATGGCGCCAACGCGCCGCCATCTTGTTTGACATGACCCATTCTCCTCAGTACGAGTGCTAACGCCTTGTATACGCCACGCGTTTTCCGTTCTCATCACTTTGTTTTTGTTACTATTGCTGTTAATTTGTTAAGTTTATTTATTATTGTTAGTTTCTTTGTTGTTATTGTTTGTTTTCATTGTTTGTTGGCATAATGCCAAAGAGAACGAAGAAAACTGTTTTGAACAGTCAAAGTCGTGAGTTTGTGATTCGCTTGCGTGAATATTTTGAGCGAGAAAACCAAAATGGTGGACCGCTTTTACCCATGGCAAAAGTTTGTGACAGAATTGCAGATGCTCTTGGCATTGGACGTGCGACAGTAATTCGCATCAGTAAAGAAAAATATGGCGAATCTTCAACCGCAGTATTGACTGCAGACGAGGAAAAAAAGCTTTCAACGCCAAATAAAAAAAGAAGAAAGGCTGTTCCTGTCACAAAAATTGACGACTTTGACGCCGCTGCGATTCCCAACCATGTATATGGTTATTTATTATACACGGGGCGAATTACCTATATTAAAAAAACTGGCGGCGTCCCTAAAAGACGCAGACTTGTTTAAAGGAAGCTTGTCGTCACTATCGAAGATTTTGAAAAATATTGGATTTTCCTACAAAAAAAGTGACAAAAGAAAAATTATAATGGAACGAACCGACATTGCTCTTGCTCGAGTGAATTTTCTCCGGAAAGTCAAAAAAATTACAAATTGGGACAAAGTTGTCTTTCTAAACGCCAATCATACCGTATCCAAAGCTTGGACCGATGATACGGCACAATCGACCACCAAAGTACATGAAGGCAAAGGTCAAAGATTAATAATAACTCATGCTGGGACGTCATCTGGTTTTGTGCCTAATTGCCTATTGGCATTCAAATCTACGAAGACCAATGAATACCATGAAGAAATGAATTTTGAAAAATATAATGAGTGGTTTTTAAAATTATTAGATAATTTGAAGGAGTCACATTATATAATTATGGATAACGCCCCATATCACTCGGTCCAAAAGCACAAACCACCAACTTCGGCAAACAGGAAGTTAGAAATAATTGCATGGCTTCAAGAAAAAGGAATAGAGGCCAATGAAACAATGCTTAAAAACGAATTATTGAGACTCGTTGGTCTGCACAAATCCAGCACACCAACGTATGTCTTAGATGACATAGCCCAAGAAAAGGGTCATAACGTCATAAGACTGCCTCCATATCACTGTCAGTATAATCCGATCGAGCTTATCTGGGCCCAAGTAAAAGGTTTGTTTGCTCGAATTTTAGTTCGACAGATTCTTTATGTATTAACTCCTGTATAATTTATGATATTAAAATATGTTTTTCTTTCAAGGTTACGCTGCTAGACATAACACAACACCGCCTTTCACAGCAAATAAAATGTTGCAGTTACTAAACACTGCGGTTGAAAATGTATCTGTAGAAGATTGGAAAAAGGTAGTTACCAAATGCAGAAAATTCTCCGGGAGCGGGACGTTCGATTTGATAATATTTGCGAACAAGAGTTCATTATAAATTTATAAGATTGCACTAGCGATTCTGAAAGTTATTCGGATATTGATTTGGGGTGTACTCCTTTGGAATAAATAAATGTATGTATTAAAATATTCGTTTCATTTTATTACCCAAATCATAATATAATCCAATATATCTATTTCTCGTGCGCGATAACTTGGGACCTGCTAGGAATGCGACTCCCCGACCGCTTCCCCTGCACTTCCCGTATTGTACCGTTCGCATCACTATGCGGGCGGCGAACATAACAAGCGGGCGGCTGCTTGTTATGTTCGCTTTTTTGCGGGCAGTACAAACACGCCAATATGACGTCACCAACTTATCGCGCACGGGTAATACATATAATTATGGCAGACAGCCTTCGTGGCGAAGCGGTAGTGAATACGACTGCTGCGCAGGAAGTCGCGGGTTCGATCCTCGCTCAGTGCAAATATTTGTATGCATGAATATGCGTTTTTGCACTGGTCTAGTCGTGCCTCGGAAAGCCCGATAAGCTGTCGGTCCCGGCTGCCATACGAATATCTAATGGCAGTCGTTACGGGTTGTTGGAGCCCTCAAAAGTCCAACAATTGATCTAACTGCAAAGCTTCTATCGATAATTACTATCGATATTTTTTTCTGTATCATAACAACCCTAGGAATTTCAGTTTAACAAATGTCGCAGAGATCAAGCTATGTTTTTTCAAGTATAGTAGCTACCGGTCAGCTCGCTGACTATGTTGTAGGGCGTAACGTTAAAATAGACGTTTTTAGTTCGCAACTTTTTATATTTTTCAAAGACCGATTTCGTTTTGTTTATTAATTTGGTTTTATAAACTGTTAGTAGACCATGATCTGAACAACGTTTGTTCTGGAAAAACAGTGATTTAAAGGACACCGTGTGTTTACGCGGGAGATGCGAAATATAGCAAAAATGTACAAAATTTGAGTTTGATTGTTGCGAGAGATGGAGACTGAAAACTGGTTTGGATTTGGGTGAGAAAGAACAGTTTCCAAAAAAAGGAAGGATGCACAATACCTTTAAATCCTTTGATGGCGTGTAGAGGCGACAGGTTCGAATAGGGTGCACTTATATCCACTGTATTTCAACCACAAATTAAGTTCTATAAGCGAGACGAATTCTAACACACGACAGCGACGCGGACATACTTTTTCCAAACTGTTTTTCGTCACACTTTCGATAGATGGCGCCACTTTGTAAGCGCCCACGACGGTGTTAAATGTATAGCGCGTTCTCGCTCACACGTATAGGGGCAGGTGTGCGTGGGAGAGGAATAGATATATAAGAGCTTTATGCAACAATTAAATTAAACGATTTGTTCTTTATGAAAATAGAATGAAAATTACGATTAGCTATTGAATCAGCGCAACCATTCCGCCGGGCTTGAAGGGATACCTTCAAAAAATTTAAAACAACTATAATGCTAATCTGTTACAAGAACTAACGCGAACTATAATGTTAATCTATTGTAATACTAACAAATAACGCATCTTAAACCAACTATTAATAACTTAACTTAATAGTTAATAGCGCAACGCTATTTGGGTTACTGATTAGGTAACGGGCAGAGACGTACAACTGGACGCGAGTACGATCCAGTTGCTGTTCTAATACGTACCAATCGGGTAACACCATTTGAACCGGGGAAAACTTCCTCCACAACACCCATAGGCCAGTGAAGGGGAGGAGCGTTTTCTGTCAAAAGAATCACAACAGTCCCGACAGCGATTGGATTGGACGGAGTGTTCCATTTGTGACGTGACTGCAGAGTATGGAGATATTCTGTTCTCCAGCGCTTCCAGAAAGACTGGACTAATTTATCAAGCAAATCATGTCGCGAAAGAGTATGCAAATTATCGTCTATTTCTCTAGAGGGCAAATATTTCAACGGCGTGAGGTTTAAAATGTGCGCTGGAGTCAGAGCCAGAGCCTCAGAAGGGTCACTGGAGAGCGTTCTACATAGAGGCCGAGTATTCATGACCGATTCAATCTGAGCGAGTACCGTATTTAACTCTTCGAACGATAGGATTTGCTCACCTATCACGCGACACAGGTGAGTTTTTAAAGTCTTGATATTAGCCTCCCAATTTCCCCCAAAATGACTTGCAGCTGGGACATTAAGAGACTAATCTATGCGATTATCAGCTAATATTTTACCAAACTCAGTTTTATGATGTTTTGAAGTCAAGAATTCGTGAAGCTCCGAAAGTAAACGTTTAGCACCGATGTAATTGGTTCCATTATCAGAATAAATTCTAGCGATTGGACCGCGGCGCGATAAAAACCGTTTAAATGCTCCCATAAAGCTTGAAGTGCTTAAATCACCAGCAAGCTCTATGTGCACTGCGCGTCATACAGACGAAAAGGCACACATAAGCCTTTGTGGACCGAATACCACGACCACGAGTTAAAGTAACCTTAAACGGGCCTGCGTAGTACGGTACCCGTGTGAACGATCGGTTTTGCAGATTGAACGACACGACACGAGCGATGATCCGCCATTTCAGGAAACGTTGGTTTTGGTCGAAGTCTAAAGCAAGGGAGACATTTGTGTATCCTATTCCTAATCAAGCTACGTGCAGAGAGTATCCAATACCTTTGACGTAAGAGTGACATCAACAGGACCTGCGTGACAATTTACTTTGTGGTGGTTTGTTGGTCCTATTTTGCCAAAATAGGATCCTCTCGAGGCAGCACAATAGGGTGCTTCTGATGATAATCCAAGTTTGAATTGGACAAACGACCTCCGACTCTAATAACCCCGTCATCGAGGAATGGTTTGAGGTGTTGAAGGGAACGGCTACTAGCCTTGCCTGATTGCAGATTAGCGATCTCATCTGGAAAATGATAACGTTGAAGTTCACGAAGTGTCAGTATCTCAGCGAAGTCGAGATTTGACGCCGATATTTGGTCATGAGATCGTAAAAGTTTTGCGAATCTGCACATATAAACGACGCAGCGCAACAATTTTGACCACGACGAAAAACGATAGGCCAACGAAATAATTGGAGACTCAACACGTGGCGTAGCGGTAAGTAATGAATGTTTCCTTTCTTCCGGTGCCTCTGTCACCGTGGAAGGATTGAAGGGGACAATAGGCCACTGAGAGATATCTAAGTGCGCTCATGTGGGGCCATTAAACCAAAGCGGGTGGTCAATAATTTGCGCAGGTGTAAGTCCGCGTGACAAGCAATCCGCAGGATTTTCAGTACCGGTGACATGATACAAATTTTGCGGTAATAAGTCACTTTGTATTTTCGATACTCTGTTGGCCACAAATGTGTCCCATCGATGGGGCGACGAATGCACCCAGCACAGGGCAACTGTCGAATCTGAAAATGCGAAAACCTTTCGAAGATTGATACGGTTTTGACAAGCGACGACGATGTTCTTTATAAGCTGGACAAGAACGAGAATAGCACAAAGCTCAAGTCTCGCGAGCGAAACGACTTTACGAGGGGAAACCTTTGATTTAGCGCTCACCAATCTAAATGTATTACCATTGCTATTCTGAACGTGGAAGTAAACCACTCCCCCGTACGTCTTCTCACTGGTGTCTGCGAAGCCAACAATCGTAACGACGCTATCCGAGATGATACCCACGTGGCGTGGAACCTTTATATTAGAGAGCAAAGGAAGTTCTTCCCTAAATCGAGACCACAATTGAACGATACCTTCAGGTGGCGTACCATCCCAATCACACTCGCACAACCAAAGCTGCTTAATTAAGAGTTTGGCATACAACACAACGGGCGCAACGAATCCCATTACGTCCCATATTTTTGCGACACATGACAATATGATGCGTTTTGTACAGGTATTAGCGGGTGTACTAATCTTTAGACCAAACAGATCGGTTTCGGGCGACCAACATGAGCCGAGTACCTTATGTTGATCCGATTCATCAAATTCTTTGATTGAAGAGAGACGATGCGATGGCGGAATCGCATTAAGAACGGCTTGCGAGTTGCTCGTCCATTTTACGAGTTCCAACTGACCAGACTTCATAAGACCTATCATTTCAGAAGCGGTAGAAATGCCGTCTTCTTCATTTTGGACGGAATGCACAAAATCATCCATGTACAGCCCACATCCAATAATATCTTTAGCCTTACTGTAAAAATCGCCTTCATCAGTCACGAGCTGTCTAATTGTCCGTAGTGCATGGAATGGACTTGATTTAAGTCCAAAAACGACTCTATTGAATTTGTAAACCTTTAAAGGTTCTTGAGGGGAGAAACAATATAGGATGCGTTGAAATCGTCGATCGCAATCCCGAATGCCTATACTGAGAAACATTTGGCGAATGTCAGCAGAGAGGGCGATCGAAAACAAACGAAAGTTAACGATTATGTTAAACAAATTTCCTTGGATATTTTGACCATTATACAGAAGGTCATTAAGCGAAACGTTAGTAGTTGTCTTGCAACTACCGTATAGTACGACACGTAATTTAGACGTGACCTTATCTTCCCTAATCACTCCGTGATGCGGTATTATATACGATTGTGCGTCCGATTGATTTATGTCTGCTGAAGCAAGCGAAATATAACCCTTTTTCTAAATATTCATGAATGACAGCATCATAGGCTTCCTTTAATTTCGGAGATGCCAGCATCTTTTTTTCTAAGCAAAGAAAGCGTCGTTCACTTGCTTGACGAGAGTTGCCGAGCGAATGAATATCAACCTTAAATGGGAGCGCTACTACGTAACGTCCATCATCATCGCGAGAGGTCGTGCGGGTATAAAATTCCTCACAGATTTTGTCATCTGGGCTGAGTATAGGTGGAACGTTCACCTCCTCCAATTCCCAGAATTTATGGACGGCGGAATCCAGGGAGTCAGTGGCACAACAATATGAAACGGTCTCGGAACTAGCAACGCAGACCGGAGCGTCACCTACAATCACATAGCCAAGAACAGTTTCTATAGCGAGCGGGGACGGATGCGAAGATTGCCCTTTAACCTTGTGAGACAAAAGCAGATGCGGGAAAATCGAAGCTCCGACTAACGCTTCTATAGGACCAGAAACGCAGTACGTATCATCCGCAAGTGGTAGGTCTTTGAAATTCAATAAATGCGAAACATCAACCGAGACAGTGGGCAAGCGTTCCCTTATTTTATCTACCACCAGCGATTCCATGTCATAATTAACGTTGCGATTAAAGCGAGATGAAAAATTAATTTTCACCGACCCTTGAATTGTTTTAGACGAGCCCCCTATTCCCTTCACCACGGAACAAGCAGGTCTTCGGTTTATATTCAAGCCTAAGCGTTGACAACAATCACTAGTGATAAAGTTGCTTTGAGAAGCGCTGTCCAACAAAGCGCGTACGCTATGTTCGTAACCACGAGAATCGACGATAATAATACGAGCGGTTGCGATTAGTACCGTGGTAGGACCGCGAACAAGTTTGTTTACGTTATCTGATAACGCACAGAGTGTGACGTCATTAGTACGAGCGGAGCGAGCGGGTGCAACTGACGCGTCACTGGGTTCCGCAGAGAGTACCGACGGCGGCGGCGCGGGCGCGGAAGGAGCGGCAGACACGCGAGGCACGCTACTATCCACGGATACATTTCCGAAACACAACAAAGTGTGGTGTTTTGAATTGCATTTTTTACACAAAGAATTCGACCCACACGTGGAAACACGATGTCCTCCACTTAAGCAATTGATGCACAAGTTATTCGCCTTAACGAATTTAAAACGTTCATTCGGTTTATAATTGTGAAACACGGAACATTTATATAAATGGTCATGTTGACTATTGCACAAGGAGCACGAAGATTCGTGAGAACTGGATGTGGCATTTACGTAGGCATGCGTAGTAGACGATTTCGGTAACTTGGATGCCGTATCCGTTTTACGTTCAATGTATTTCTTCGGCACTTCATGTTTCGCGAACGTTGCAATATTTTTATGTGATCGCGCACAAACAACGTTAGGTCATCAAAAGATGGCATATCGCATTTACGGTTGTCCGACTCGAACGAACGTGCGGTGTCCGAGTCTAACTTCTTAAGTGCGATATACAGAAATAAGAAATCCGAGAGGTCCTTGACCTTCAGATTTTTCAAAGCGGCGATAGACGATGCGAATTTATCTAAAAATTGTTCTAGATTACTAGGGGTTGCGGATACGATAGCTTTAAAATCAAACATTTGATCTAAATACGAAGTAGCTACAAGCCGTTTGTCTTCGTACTTATTTTTAAGCAAGTCGAAAATAATCGAATAATTTTCGGCGCATGGAGTTATGCCGGCGCAGACGGACTGACGCCTTTCCGGTCAATTTTCCTATCAAATAGTACAATTTTTACGAGTCTATTAACGATGCATTATTGTGTACGGCGTTTTAAAAACTAGCGAAAAATAGCGGCCAATTTTTGAGCTCGCCATTGAATTCGGGGATCTCCATCGGTGGCAATTTAGGTGACCTGGGTTGGCCTCCTACCTTGACATCGCCCGTTGACGAATTGAATTTCTTAGCAGCTCGCTTGACGCAACCTAATAGATCTTCGAACGCTGAGAGCGACTGATAACTGATAACGAAATCGGGATCTAGTTTTAGCTCCAGGTTGACTATTTGGTCCAGTACACTTTCGAAATCCTCATGCAATGTATCTACAGTTTCCATTTCACGCAAAAACGATTCCTTAGACGCCGTGGACTCAAGATCCTTTACGCGATTACAAATACCTTGCATGCAAGAAAATATCCTATCTCTTTTAACGTATAACACCTTCAATTGAACGTTCAAATCTACCTTACCAGCTGCGGTAGTAGGTGCCATTTTAAAATAGATAGGCGGATATCTATATGATAAGCGACACGAATAGGTTTTCCAATCAGCAGACAACAGAATACCTCCGTAGGCAGTCGGTTAAATCACGATACACGACTTCCAAGTTTAGCAACTAGATGAATAACCTACGTACAGCTATACGTCTCTGTATCGAAATATTTGAACCTAAATACCTACCTGCACCTAACTCTAAGTAAGTAGGTAGGTATATAGATAAAGACAAAATCACGACACCGATCTACGGTGATCTATGTACGTACCGCGAAGCGGGGGTAGGTAGGTAGGTACCTATACAATAAGCGTACCTACGTCCTAGCAACAACGATTGGTATACGACAAGTGATGCGCTTATAAGTACTAACCTATAGCAAGTACATACCTGTAATAACTACGAATATAAATAATTACGAGTTGTAATACGAGTTAATACTAATTATAATTTATTATACGCGGCGGGGTGAACGAACTATTTTGTAGGTGTAAGTTTTACTACCTACCTACTTTATTTTCACGAATGGATGGATGATAAAACGACGACGAAAGTTAGCCTATACCTAATGCGGGATGAACGACAATATATTACGGTATGTAGGTAAATAAGCGAGTTATTAGACTTACTAAATGCGAGAAAAGCGAACGAAATTCGATTGAAGATTTTTCGATGCGAGTAAATGAAATGTAGGTAGGCAGGCGTGTGCCGGCTGATGCAATGATAAGCGAATTGTTTTTACGAACTATCTAGAATACCTAGGTTAATAGCTAACACTGATTCAATATCCGGCTCGAAGGACCATAAAATGTTTACGCGGGAGATGCGAAATATAGCAAAAATGTACAAAATTTGAGTTTGATTGTTGCGAGAGATGGAGACTGAAAACTGGTTTGGATTTGGGTGAGAAAGAACAGTTTCCAAAAAAAGGAAGGATGCACAATACCTTTAAATCCATTGATGGCGTGTAGAGGCGACAGGTTCGAATAGGGTGCACTTATATCCACTGTATTTCAACCACAAATTAAGTTCTATAAGCGAGACGAATTCTAACACACGACAGCGACGCGGACATACTTTTTCCAAACTGTTTTTCGTCACACTTTCGATAGATGGCGTCACTTTGTAAGCGCCCACGACGGTGTTAAATGTATAGCGCGTCCTCGCTCACACGTATAGGGGCAGGTGTGCGTGGGAGAGGAATAGATATATAAGAGGTTTATGCAACAATTAAATTAAACGATTTGTTCTTTATGAAAATAGAATGATAATTACGATTAGCTATTGAATCAGCGCAACCACCGTGTATATTATAGTACTAATATAAGTAATATATAGTGTAATATACTACTTTATTAGGGGATCAATTAATATATTTCTAAAATATATAAATATATATAGTAGGTGAAACTACTAGGTATATTTTGCATCACGCCCGTGCGGCTCTAAAATTAGAAATTGCTGAAAAATTAAAAATTAATTATATTAATTTGTACTTATAAATTAATCAAATGAACAAAATGTTGGACATTGTACTTTCTGACCAAAAATTTTCTACTAAATCAACAAATTCAAAATAATGAAAAATGGCAAGAAGTTCTTCTCTTAAAGTTCAATCATTCAGACAGCCTAATATTTTAAAAATTGTATCATTTCTTCTTTCAATTCCTGCAATATCAGCATTCACACAGCGCACATTTTCTGTCATGAAGACGAAATGTACGGTTAAGCGTAACAGGGCCAGAATGAATTTAATAAGAGCAGATTAATGGTGTTTTTCAACTTAAATTTGGATTGCCATCAAGCATATGAATGCTACTTAGAAAACTTTTATCACGTACCGTTTTATCGGTGTTTCGACCGACAATGTTTCGATTCAATTCTTCAAAACCTTACAGTACGAGGCGAGACGTTATTCAGAGCGGATCGCACTCACCCTGATGAAGGTTTACGAATTGAACCGAAACATTGTCGGTCGAAACACCGATAAAAGACAGTACGTGATAAATCTCGCTTTCTTAAAAAAAAACAAAAAAAAATTATTAAGGCGCAGAGCAGCAAAAATATTCATTGAATAAATAAATATTTTAAACACATACTATATTTTTTTTTTTTGCCATCTACTATATTTTTAGAGGTAACCGTTTCGAAAATACTATATTTGATAGAAAAAAAGTTGGTAACACTAGTAGTGATTAACGGAAGCCATGTTGAATTGTGGGTTTTCTGAGAAAACGAGATCGGGGAGGGACTTTTGACTTTTGCTAAGTAATGTATGAGGAATAAAAACAGTGAGTCGTTTCCACGTAGTCAGTAGTTCAGGGGCCCAATTCTACTAAACCAATCGCTTCACTATGACAATGGTATCGTCGCAAAATGGCCACTATAGATACCTTTTGGTATTCTACTAACACAATCCAGCACATGTTTGTCAAAAATCGCCGCCCGTAGTTATTACAATACCATTGAAAATTTGGCAGCTTATGACAGGAACAATAATCAATGATTATTTATCATTATTTTGACAAAGATAGTAAAATACCAAAAGGTAGTGGCCATTTTGCGACGATACCATTGTCATAGTGAAGCGATGGGTTTAGTAGAATTAGGCCCCAGACGTCTGTCTGTATCTTCTCAGCTCACGTTATATAGTACAGGGATAAAGATAGTTATTATTAGGTAATAACTTATTAATCCCCATGATAGATATCCTCGGACCACTTACTCAGTCCAGACCCGTCAAGATATCCCACAAGGAGGTAGTCAGAGGCAAGTCCAAAGATTACCTTTGAAACAAGCACATTATTTGCATAGAATTTAAGCATTCACGTTGCAATTACATCGCGGCTTATTAGAATACTGACCCGATGGCACATCATCATCATATCAGCGATAGCTCACTGCTGAACACAGGCCTCCCCCATTTCAGAGCGAGGGATATTGTGCGGCCTGCACCCAATGGCTTCTGTAAAGTCTTTGTTCCGGGAGCAAATGAAACACAGTACCAACCTGTAACAGGGATCTATTGAACTGACTCGTAATACTAAATCTCCTCTCCACCAATAATCTACCAACACAATCCAGAATACACCACAGCTTCCAGCAACTTTTATCGGGCCTTGCTTTCCATCTAGCGGGTGACCGTCCTCTGCTGCGCTTTCCATTTGCTATTGGAGTTCAAGCGAGAGTTCAAGTGATTTCCATTAAAAATTTTATTTTTGATCGTCAACTCGCCTCATTACTTTTTCGCTTCGTATTTGGGCCGTAATTGTTCCTTAGTTTGACCTAATGATTAAACCTAAACAAAGTGTTTTTAAAGCCTTTCCTTCCTGAACACTCGTAATCACACATTTGCATCCGCGAATTGCTGTATTTTAAAAAGACCGATGCTACCCTCTAAGTACTGTTCAAAAGTACCTACTCCATTTTTTGTGTGAAAATGAATAGATACCGATATTTATTACAAGTAATTTTGTTACTGGACAAAGAAGGGCTATCATAATATGACTGTGATGTGATGACTCACATTACAGACTGATATGAGTAGATAAATTTCAAACTGCCATAAGTCCACCGACAACGAAACTCGACTTTATGATTTTATTTTATTCGTCTTTTAAATGTCAATTTACCATCTCACTTCAAAATCCCATAAGTGCCAGGGATCACTTAGAAAAACACCGTATAACTTACAAGTTTTTTTCAAATTCCACTAAGTCCTCAACGGGAATATTTCAAATTGTCACATGTCCGTTGTCACATGCGACCAACCCCAGAGCATCAATTTAGTCAAAATGGCGTCTGTCTTGCTGAGAGTTCCGAAGTGTTAGTTGCATCCGAGTTGTTTTTTAACGAAAATGGATGGAAATATGAACTAAATTGAAATTGTTGAGCCTAATAAGGCTCGCAAAAAGAACAGGTTGAAGTCTCTAGAAGAAAATGCAAGAAAAAAGATGGCAAAGTAAGTAAAACTCTTTTGGTTTTCATACTGGTGTCAATCACGAGTTGTCATCATGGCGTGTTGAACACAGGGCCGTATCCAGATCCAGTACCTAGTAATGGCTAGGTTTCATTTGATTTTGATGAAGAACTTTTTGTGTTAATAATAACTAATAACTTTATTTTAGGTAATTTTTACTTCAAAATATGTACCTCATTTGAGTAAGTACGTAGTAGGTAGACATCTAATATAGGTATAGGTGTGCAATCAATTTATCCTTACTGATTTAAAATTTTGCATACCTATCAAGTTTTGATGTCAATGTAATATTATGGCGGGCTGATCTGATGATGAAGACGGCTGCTAGACAACGAAATACCTTAACAGACAGTGGTAAACTATTGATGATTGGGCTCATTTGAATCAGCATGCGGTTCCAATTACTAACATAAAAGCTGCAAATGTGTTTTTTATTTTTTTAAACTATATTTATTGTTTTAGGTATTCGACTCCTGGACTACCAAAAATACCCTCTTGCTGTCACAATTCCAAATCCTTTAAATGTAAAACACTCAATAGCAACGATATGTTTTTATTTCATCAAAACTTTGATAAATGTAAAGAGAAAATCAGCCAAGATAATTTTATCTTACAACACGTACATACTGAAGCTGTCAAGCGAAGAAGCCCAAGAACAAGTCAGAAGTGTCGAAATTATACAGTAAAATATTTCATTTCGAACAAGAAAGGAAAAAGAGTGTCTGTTTGCAGCAAAACTTTTGCAGATGTTTTGAGACTAAAGGCCTCTCGTATTCAAAGTGTTACAAAAAGGAAATTCATCTCTGGTTCAGTTGCCAAAGAAAATCGAGGAGGAGATAGAAAGAAATTTACTTATGCTTCTCGAAAGGAGGCTGTACAAAAGTTTATCCGTAAAAAACCACTGGAATCCCATTATTCACGAGGTCATATTAAACACCGTATATATTTACAACCAGATCTGAACATAAAAAAAATGCATCGCATGTACAACGATGAAGCTTTACTTGATTTTGAAGTGAAGATAGGATTTTTCCACAAAGTATTTAACACATCCTTTAATATAGGATTTGGTTCACCCCGCACAGACGTTTGCTCTACATGTCTGGAATTACTTGAACGCATTAAAGTGACCACTGTCGAACACGAGAGACAAAATATTCGAACTCAATATCGAATTCACAAGTTAAGGGCAAAATGCCTTTTCTCTTTCTTAAGAGACGACAACCCAGAAGTTAAAATTATATCTTTTGATTGTCAAAAAAATCTACCCCTACCTAAGATCCCGGACCAGTCGGCCTATTATTCGCGGAAACTTTATATATACAATTTTACTGTAGTAGTTGGCACGTCACACGACTCACTTACCACCAAAAACGTACACGCATACGTGTGGACTGAGGACCAATCCAGCAAAGGCTAAAACGTAATATGCACAGCTGTATACCACTGCCTAAACAGCTTGAATTATGAAGGCAAGACAGTTATCCGAATGGTGGCCGATGGATGTGGTGGCCAAAATAAAAACTCTATGATCATAGCAAATGGTTGCAACAATCAGATCTAATATCAGAGGTACAATTAATTTTTCCTGTGACAGGCCACTCATTTATACCGCCAGACCGCGTATTTGCGTTGACTGAGAAAAAAATACGAGAAAAAGAATGTATCGTCCAACCAGATGAATATTGTGAAATAATATCGCAACATGCATCGGTACACTATCTGGTTAAAGATGTACCAGTTCTTGATTGGAAATCAGTGACCAAAGAAAATCTTAAGGGTACTCAGACATGGCACTTTCAACTGAGCAAATGCAAGCGAATTATTCTAAAACGTACTCCTCGTGGAATTACCGTACGGGGTGAGATATCGTATAGAAACGACACCGGAACTGACAAAATATAATGAAAAGAACAAAACACATTTCATCGATACAGCCTGAAATAGTAACAGCTAGAGTTCAAGTAAAGAAAGAGAAACTTAGAGACGTCGATTCATTACTCAAGAAACATTATGGTGAAAACGGGAGGAATTTGGAGTCTTTAGAGTACTATAAAAAAGTTTTATCAGAAGATGTTCAGGATAAGTACTGAAGTGCAAGAAAACAGAAATGACTTAAATAATACTGAAGAATACCTGATGGATGAGGTTTTAGATTTTGTGTAGGGTCTGTTTTGTAAAAGATAAGTACATAATAAATAATTTAACTATAAACATATTATTTTTAAATATAGACATTAGTGTACCTACCTTGATTCGGCCCTTAAGGTACAACGAAGATTAGTATTTTACAAACAACCCTAAGTCCATACAATTTATATCAAAGTACCATAAGTCATGTATGGGCATATCAATTGTCAATAAGTCCAATAAATTTTACATTTTTTCAGAGTTTCTATGAATGTTATCATTATAATATTGATTAATGCAAGTACAAATAGTCAATAACTAATTGTTAAAATCTGTTTTATCACACTATTCCCTAACACAAATGTGAAACTCAAAACATCAACTTCCCAAATTTTACATACGGTGGACTTAAGGGAGTTTGAAATTTATCTACTCATATGATATACAGACAGTTTATATACATACTTATAATGCACAGAGAAACAATCAACAAATATCTGTAGATCATGTAAACATTTGTTCCGCAGCTAGAATCGAACCCGCAACCTCCTGCATCTCGGCCGGCTACCTACATCAGTAGGTACCTTTCATGACTTAACCAAGTGTTCCATTTCATTATACCATGGCCTTAAACCATACCTACATCAGTACCTATCATGACTTAACCAAGTGTTCCATTTCATTATACCATGGCCTTAAACCATACCTACATCAGTACCTATCATGACTTAACCAAATATTCCATTTTATTATACCATGGCCTTAAACCATACCTACATCAGTACCTATCATGACTTAACCAAGTGTTCCATTTCATTATACCATGGCCTTAAACCATACCTACATCAGTACCTATCATGACTTAACCAAGTGTTCCATTTCATTATACCATGGCCTTAAACCATACCTACATCAGGACCTATCATGACTTAACCAAATATTCCATTTTATTATACCATGGCCTTAAACCATACCTACATCAGTACCTATCATGACTTAACCAAGTGTTCCATTTCATTACATATATACCATGGCCTTAAACAATACCTACATCAGCACCTATCATGACTTAACCAAGTGTTCCATTTTATTATACCATGGACTTAAACCATACTTACATCAGTACCTATCATGACTTAACCAAGTGTTCCATTTCATTATACCATGGCCTTAAACCATACCTACATTAGTATCTATCATGACTTAACCAAGGGTTCCTATCATTTCATTTATTCCTTGCGAAAATGGGTACAGTTAAACAGCAACAGATGATAAATACTTAGTCTGGCCATAAATACTGTTACAAATAAAAATAAACAAAAATTACATTTGAATTTGGAATCTGTCATTTTTGTATGATTGTTCATTGTTTTCTCATTTTGGCGCTAATACATTGTACAAAATTTTGCGATATTATAATGGAGTGGGGTGATAAAGAGAACCGAAGCGCTGTAATTGCATTACACAAAGCAGGTATGGAGCCAAATGCAATTTTTAAAACTCTCCATACGGTTGGTTTTAGTAAAATGTTTTTGTACCGGGCTATTAATAGATACAATGAGACCTCCTCTGTTTGTGACAGAAAAAGATCTGGCCGTCCACGTAGTGTTCGTACGAAAAAGGTGGTCAAAGCAGTAAGGGAAATAATTCGAAGAAATCCTGTCCGAAAGCAAAAGATTTTATCTCGGGAGATGAAGATAGCACCTAGAACCATGTCGCGTATTTTAAAAGATGACTTAGGACTTGCAGCCTATAAGAGACGTACCTACTAGTCATTTCTTAACTGATAATTTAAAAAAGAATAGGGTGGTAAAATCGAAAAAACTACTGAAGCGGTACGCAAAGGGAGGTCACAGAAAAGTTTTGTTTACGGATGAGAAAATTTTTACAATTAAGCAACATGTTAACAAAAAAAATAACTGTATCTATGCTCACAGCTCTAAGGAAGCTTACCAATTAGTTGACAGAGTGCAACGTGGGCATTATCCGACTTCAGTGCTGGTTTGGTGGGGTATTAGCTATGAAGGAGTGACTGTGCCATACTTTTGTGAAAAAGGTATCAAAACATCGGCACAAGTGTATCAAGATACGACTCTTGTTTAGGTAGTGAAGCCCCTTAACAACACCATGTTCAATAACCAAGAATGGTCCTTCCAGCAAGACTCGGCGCCGGGTCATAAAGCTCGGTCTACGCAGTCTTGGTTGGAAACGAACGAACGACTTCATCAGAGCTGAAGACAGGCCGACGTCTAGTCCCGATCTTAATCCGCTGGATCATGATTTATGGTCAGTTTTAAAGAGTACGGCTTGCTCTAAACGCCATGATAATTTGGAGTCCTTAAAACAATCCATACGATTGGCAGTGAAGAATTTTCCCATGGAAAGAGTGCGTGGTTCTATTAATAACTGGCCTCAACGTTTAAAGGACTGTATTGCAGTCAATGGAGACCACTTCGAAAAAGTTTTTTATATTTTAAATTGTTTTATATTTATGTATTAAACTAACACACTGTAAAAGTAATAAATGTTATTTGCAAGAAAATTAATTGTATTTTTCTTTGTTAAAGTATTTATGGCAAGACTAGGTATACATACAATTTAGAATATTCAGCTTATGAACACGAAATATCAATTATAAAACGCAATTATTTAATTCAAAACTATAAAATGTCAATGGATAAAAAAAATGTCAACTAGTCCAATGAAACTAAACAAATCCATTATGTCCCTATGGTTTATAAATCAATGAAATTATACTTAGATAAGGTTATAGGGAAGTTTATAAGCCGTACTGTAATTAATAAAGTAATACTACAACATATCGGATTATTCAAATGATAGAGAAGCTTGGTATACAAATTGCTCCAAAATGTTTTTAAGACAAAACGGGCCCCTTATTACCTAAGCCAAATTGCTGTCGTGTTGCTATCACTAGTCAGGCCATCCCTTTCACACGTACAGTATGTACCTTACGCGTGAAAGGGATGACCTGACTAGCAATAGCGACACGACAGCAATTTGGCTTAGGTAATAAGACTACGGGTCTATTCGCGCACAGCTTTATATCAAAATCATAATTTTGACTAACCTCTACGTTTCGGCCAAGTTACATCGGGCGTGGGTGGTCACGAGAGACTGAAAGCGGGCGGGTGTCATTGCCGGGAAGCGCGAATGTTGTCACCAACTGCAACTACCCGCACTTGGTTTTCTGAATCGCACGTATCACTGCTTCGACATACAATACAGCAGTATCTGAAGTTACGCGAGGATCTAAATCGCGACGTGAACACCTAACTATAACTGGATTCCACGATGCAGATAATCTAAAGCGGACGGCTTTAGATTATCTGCATCGTGGAATCCAGTTCACGATTAAAATTGCGATATTTCTTTATTTCGACGGCTTCTTGGGTAATATTGGCGTTCGGTGGAGAGAATTTTGGGGTCGTGAAGTTATATCCAGTGGTTTGGTCCAGATTCAAGTGCTCAGCGATCGCAGATTTATTTGTTTGTCGGTTCTTCACAGCAGCACATCTTGCAGATGGATCGTTTTGTCTGTCCGATGTAAGAACTTCCACAGCTGCAGTCAATTTTATAGGTACACGCCGGGTGTTTGGAAGGGTATGACATCTTAAGCCGTACCGATCTGTTTTGCCACTTTGGATAACGGGGTATATACAGTCTAAACATGAGTACAGTTCGCGAAAATTTAAAAAGTTCTATTGCTCCAACATTTTTAAAAATGTTACAATTTAAACGTATTTTATTTTCTTTATTGTTATGTATTCTAAGAGGACAATTAAAAAGAAGAACCAGCCTTTCTTTCCTGGCTTGGTCGCAAAGGAACAAGCAGTAAAATTGACGAAAATAAAGTGATCCTTGTGATTTTAATGAATAAAAAGATTTTGATTTGAATGTTAATTCATACTAAGGTTTATTAAATAATCATTTATCAGGTAAAGGCGCTGAGGGAGCGTCTGGAGAGTCGACCGGCTCCTGAGGGCGGACCGTGGTAAGCTTGGAGGCGTCTTTGGGCGGCGCCCAGTCCGGGATGATCTTGGCGTGGACTCGCCAGCTGCCGTACAGATTGGAGAGGTGCTTCTCGAAGACAATGTACTCCAAGACGTCCTTAGCGAGGATCTCGCTGCCGTGGATCAAGCGGCCGAAGCGATCGTACACCGCTAGCTGTTGCCGCGTATGGAAACGCACAGTGATCTGTTGACAAATTGCCATCATAAGATAACTCGGTATTCTAATTATCAAACACAAACAATATCCGTAACACTCAGATATAACTAAAACGGCATCATGGGATTTTCTATTCAGGGGGGGGGGGGGGGGGGGGGGGGGGGGGGGGGGGGGGGGTCGATTCCCGCCGCAGTACAAATGTTTGCATGATCTACAGATATGTTGATATGTTCCGGGTCTGGATGGTTTTCTTTACATTACTTCTTTTTTGACATGCTTATGGTTCAGCCTTCTTGAGTTATAAATGGTGTAACTGACCCGACTTTGTTTTATATTTATATACTAGCTGACCCGCCCGCGGCTTCGCTTGCGTGGTATTTCAAAAAAAACTTTACCCTCCTTTTGCGCACTCGGGTAAAAAGTAGCCTATGTCCTTCCACAGGATATAAACTATCTCCTTGCCGAATTTCATTACGATCCGTTCAGCCGTTTAGTTATGAAAAGGTAACAAACAAACAGTTACTTTCGCAGTTACTATGTACGTACTACCTATACATATAAACTTTCCTCTTGAACCACTCTATCTATTACTGGAAACTGCATTAAAATCTGTTGAGTAGTTTAAAAGATCCAAGCGAACAGACAGCGGAAACGACTTCATTTTATACTGTGTAAAGAAAAGAAGATATATAGATAGATGGCACACAGACCAGAATACAATCGAAACAGATACAAAATATAACATTGTATTTTGGTACGGAAGCCTAAAAAAATACCTGTCCGTATATGTTCTCTTTGCTGATGACATCAGTACACCTCGCATGCACCACTCGAGGAGGCTCGAGAGATTCCAGAAACTTCCACCGTATGGTCTTCTGGTGCGCATTGTGTTTGAACTCTGGATATGCCTTCTCTGATACATACAATCTGAAATAAGTAAATTAAATCATTAAATAACTACCGCCGAACTTCGTATCGCCTTGACATGCATATGACGCGGACTGCCAACATACGTCAATCGGCCATCATTAGCTGCATCTATGTATGAGAAAATTATTTTTCTACATAATTTATTTTTGGGTAAATGTTTCCGATTTTTTTATAGTTATTCTGCTATTCGGGGCGGAAACAAATGCAACCAATCATGGATCATCAAATTCGGTCCCGCCGTTCTTGAATTACAAATGGTGTAACTAACCCGACTTTGTTATACATATATATCATCATCATCCACAGCCTATAAGTACCCACTGCTGGGTGTAGGCCTTACTTTGTAAACGCCACCCTTCCCGGTCCTGCGCTGCGCGCATCCAGGAGTTGCCCGCGACTTTCTTTATGTCGTCTACCCACCGCGCCGACGGACGTCCTGGACTTCTTAGGTCTGTTATTGGCCACCATTTTGTTTTATATAGATATAGATTTATATATTGACAACTACTTGGAATGCCCGACGGTCCGTGGTTCATTTATTAACATCAACTTTAGAGATTGTCAAATGGACCGGGCAGTATGAACACTTTCCTACTTCTAGCCGGGCAATGTGATAAAATAAAGAAAATTTAAACCTGACCACTTACTGTAGGTATTATTAAACAAGTACACTACAGTTCATCCGTTTTATTATATTGCCCAAGATAGGGTAGTCATTATAAATACTGACCGAGAAAAGTGATTAGTCATGCAGTTTTATTTACATTGCCCACTAGATACCGGCGATATGTATGCAGACTGGTATGTATTCATAGTGACCAGACTTCTCAAGTTGCCCGTCATATACATAATATGTATGTCATGATATTATGTCTTGGATAGCTCTTTTCAATTAAAACAACATTTATTATGACAATCAAAGTGAAGGTAAAAACACAATCACAATTATTGTTATTTTCCTCCCGACCACTGAAAATAATTGAATTATATTTATTATCTTATTCCTTCCTACCGCTACCTATAGCTCCGAACGGACAAACATTTCAAAATCTGTCATAATAAATATTGATCCAATGGATGTTTTGGGATTCTATGCAGCAAGGAGTGCGATAGTTCGGTTCATTATCCCACTACACCCTCACATACACGCAGAAGAAACCTAATAAACAATACCTAATACCAAATAGATTATGTAGGACACACAATAAGCAACATAAATTTAAATTTCTACCTATACATTCCTAACAACCTATCTATACATTCTCTACCACACTCTATCCGCGCAAATCCATCACTAAGCACTTTTAAGCTTATAGTCAAAGAGCATTCAACTATTACGTAAGCACTATACGGGGGCGGGGGGGTCTATGCTTTGCTTATTTTTGATGACATGGGGGGGGGGGGGGGGTCTAGATAGTGATTACGTCAGCAGTAATATTGTTCGTAATATTACTTAAGATTATAATATTTGTTTCTTACTCTATGTTGAATACCGTGTCAATAAAGTTTGTTTAAATGAATATTATGTGCATTGAAGCCCTCTATCCTAAGCTTATTTCTAGAATTATAACTGCTGCTCATGAATCAATAAAAAAAGAACCATTAACATATACATAATATACACGATGACCTTTAAATCACTGTTCTCCCAGAACAAACATTGTTCAGGCCATGGTCTACTAACAGTTTATAAAAATTTAAAAAGAAAACGAAATCGGTATTTGAAAAATATAAAAAGGTGCGAACTTAAAACGTCTATTTTAACGTTACGCCCTACAACATAGTCAGCGCGCTGACCGGTAGCTACTAGTTATCTAAGGAGTAGGTAATACGCTACGGCTAGCGTACCCATGAACATTATGTCACAGTTAGGTTTTGAACAATGTTAGACTTATTTGAGAAAATCTAGATTTTTATATTTTATTCTCTTGTTTGATGCTATAAACAGTTAGTAGACCATGATCTGAGCAACGTTTGTTCTGTGAAAACAGTGATTTAAAGGACATTCGTAGGTAGTGATAGCACAATTTTGGTGTGACTAAATGAGCCAAAAATGTTGGGGGTTTGTGGAGATATTGGGGGTCAAGAGGGGTAAAAAAAATTAAAATGGGACTATTAAGTCAAATGGCACGTCAAATAAAAGGTATGCATTAGTATATTTAGACTCCGTTTTTATTTTTAGTAAACTCTTTATAGTTTTTAAGTTATTAGCCATAATAAAAACGGAAATTTGACAAAATTCACAGGGTACACCAGTGAACCTACAGTACTTTACTTTGGTATGTTAATTAGCTTAAGTGACACAGATATAGGTAAAAGTCTGAAATCCAGAATAACTGCAATTTGTACCCCAAAAAAACTAACCAAATAACATAAACTCCCGTTATCTGTATTTTGAATGAAACTGTAGGTCAAGTACGTGTAAGTGGCACTCACAAATTCTTAAATCTTAAATTCATCAATTCTTTATTTGGAACATAAACAATGGTACAAATGATGTGAGAAACGATGATATCTGTAGAAGTATTAAACTGTGTCGCAGACATCAACGCCCTCCTCCGGCAAATATTACAGTAGCTCCCAATCAATGTGCATTAGTTACACATAGTGTCTGTGTGTGCGTGCGTGCGTTATTGTAAGTATGTTTATGTGCTAGGCTACTTAGAGAGAACCATGAGTTCTTCCGTTTCATCGTAGGACAGTGATTGGAGCCATTCCAGGCATTTAATTTTGCATTTAAATAAAGGGAGAGGATACATACTTAGATGTCTATTTAATCTATTCTAAGGTAACGGTCGATTTCGTGGCACTATTTTATTGGTCAAAGCTTAACGCCGGCTTGCACAACGATCCCTAAACGTATTTAGCGACTAAACATGTTTAAATTTTACGTATTTGTATGATTTGACCACTCCTTAAATCATAATTAGCCACTAAATACGTTTAGGCATCGTTCCGTGAGTTGCCCTAAGAATATTTTTTTTTTGTGTTTTGGGAGACTCGCGAGATCTCAGTTCGGGGCGAACCACTAGTAGTTTTAAGCTTGCTATGTACCTACCTACTTACTTGTATTTTCTTGTGTTCAAATAAATAAATATTTGATTTTGATTTGATTATGCGAAGTAGGCATACATACGCCTACTTCGCCTGAGCGCTTGACCATATTTGCGAGCAAACGTTCGTGAGAGTTACGTTGGCGCTAGGCGCAAATAGATGTTTACGCCAAGGGCTAGAGAATTGAAAAATAAGTATTTGTAAAATCTATTGCTGTCGCGCAGTATGCGATGGAGACAACTGCACCTTGGACTGAAAATACCTAATAAAATTACACAAAATCAACGATTCGTAGTCCCCTGATTTCTTCCCCAAAACTTGACCGATTTAACTACTTTCTTCATTATATATTAAAGATAGGCTTTGACAGTGTTCCTATGTTTTCCTTTTTTTACATAATCTTGTTAAATTTGTTTTCTGGATGTTTGAACACAGCGGAAAATGTGACAAATTTTATACGTTTTTGAATGTTCATATCTCTTTTAATAATTAATTTATGAAAACAAGGAAAACATAGGGACATGCCAATAGTGGCCATAGATTTATGAGAAAATAAAATATTGCTGTACTGGCATTATCCAAGGTTGAAACAGGGGACTACGTTTGTATGGAAAAGCGGCCCTTGTGTTTCCTCTTAAAATCCTTATTTAGGTACTGTTCGTAACAAATTAACCGACCGACGGGAAAAAGGTACGAACTATAAGAATCCTTTCTGCCTTTTCACACGTCCCCCCAAAACACATATAGATTTTGTACCAACGATACCGCTGCCAAAAAAGGAACGCCAGAAATTATTGGGTTCATCCGATTAACATGAAAAGAGAACAGTGTCGAGCATTCTATACCATATTTCCAGGCCTACTACAAAATGTAAAATCGTACCCTAACGTTATCTTTGCGCGAATTTCGAGTTACTTAGTAAGGATGGTGTAAGGATGTAAGGATTGGTGTCAAATCTTCACGTACCTATATGTATAATGAGTAGGGATCGGCGTAGTGCTATTTTGGGTCAATGAACCGGAACGATAAATTAATATGGATATGCCCCGGGATTTATTCCCCGATTCCCGGGAATATTTTTCTGAATGTCGATGTAAATGAAGTTAATCTGTTTAAGACACCATATATAGATAGATATAGTGAAACCGAGTCCTTACCCGCGATAAGCTACAAAAGCGTGAGGGGAAGGGATAACTTTAGTGACCAACACAACTGTGTATGCAAATACATGTTGTATTGGTCACTTCTATGTAAAATACAAATTCCTATAAAAACCTGTTAAACAAAATAAAAATATAAGTATTTCCCGGGATTTAGAAGGCATATCCATGTTAAGATAACGGTCACTAATTCCCGTGAATAGCACTACCTACGCCGATCACTAATAATGAGGAAAAATGCTTGTGATGTGGACAAGTTATCATAAAGAGTGTTAACTTCTATGGAATTTACTCTATCTGAAGAGGTTATATTGCTTTATTATAGACCTGGTAACAATACCAGAGCCTTACCGTGCAAGACCGAAAGAAGATATGAGGAAAAGAAATTCCATTTTCATACATTTAAAAATGTTCAAAATCAGATTTAACCGGTTTTTATTTAATAAAAAAATCTCGAGACTGCCAGATTATAGAATGTTTTCATGTTTTTGATAAAACTGCATACTTAGAACTGTAAAAAAAAATTATCATTTTCAAAAATCCTATGAAAGGGAAGCTTGAAATGCCTTCCACAGTGCGCCGGTGGCTAACCGGTAGGCAGCGACCGGACGCACAGTGGTGGATCGATTCCCGCCGCGCTACAAATGTTTGCATGATCTACAGATATATGTTCCGGGACTGGATGTATTTCCATGTATTATAAGTATGTATTTACAAAAAAAGTATATAGGTATTCTATCAGTTATCTGGTTCCCATAGTACAAGCTCTGCTTAGTTTGGGGCTAGATAGCGCTGTGTGAAATGTCCAGTAATATTTATTTCATTATTTGTTTATACCTAAAAACACCTCGTTTTCGTGTTGGCTCCTTCCTTTATGCCTTAAGTCAGTGCTATTGGAGGGTAGCCTTATTACCTAAGCCAAATTGCTGTCGTGTCGCTATCACTAATCAGGCCATCACTTTCACACGTACAGTACGTACCTCGCGTGTGAAAGGGATGGCCTGACTTGCGATAGCAACGCGACAGCAGTTTGGCTTAGGTAATAAGGGGGTCGATCTGCTTACCCGATTACTAGTTCACCTATATTTATCAACTAGCTTCCGCCAGCGGCTTCGCACGCGTTTGTCAACAAAAAGTAGCCTATGTATTAATCCAGGTTTTAATTTACGTACATACCAAATCAATGATGAGGCCGTCCAATGCTTTTATGATCATCTTAGTTTTAGCATAAGTAAGTACATACCTAAATCTACATACGGTTCAGGCCAGAGCTATCCAATATGGTATTCCAGAGATTTAATCACCCTAATAAAAAGCAAATCTAAAGCTCATGCTCGCTGGAAGCGTTTCGGTAATCGACGTGACTATGAAACATTAGCAGACCTGCGGTCTGCGCAGGAGGTCATGTCACGAAAGTGCTATGATACCTTTGTCGATGGCCTCGCTGTTGACTTGAGGAAAAATCCAAAGCTATTCTGGTCCTTTGTTAAATCCAAGCGCGGAATGAAATCAAACTACCCCAAGCGTGTTGCCTATTGTAACCAGAATTTTTCTACTAGCGAGGATATTTGTACAGCCTTTAATGATTTCTTTCTTAGTGTTTTTATGCAACCAAAAGCCACATATCCCGACATAGATCTGCCCCCACCAGCCTCCGGTTCGACTGATTACATACATAGTCTCTCTTTTTCTTACGATGATGTACATAAAGTATTAAACTCTCTCGATAAAAATAAAGGGTCTGGCAGCGATAATATTCCGTCTTTTTTTGTAGTCCGAGCTGCGTCTGCCCTAGCTGAACCATTAAATATACTCTATAATAGATCACTCAATGAGGGTGTTTTCCCCCAAAAATGGAAAGAGGCTCTCATTGTGCCCGTACACAAGAAAGGCTCTAAGCTAAAAGTTGAGCATTACCGTCCTATCTCTATTCTCAACATATTTAGCAAGGTGTTCGAAAAATTAGTTTATGGTCATATTCTTCATACCGTCTCCAATGCCATACCATCCGAACAACACGGGTTCTTGAGAGGTCGGTCAACTGTAACAAATCTTTCAATATTCACTGACTTTATACAAAAATCAATAGTTAAAGGTAAACAGGTAGATGTGATCTACACGGATTTCGAAAAAGCTTTCGACCGTGTAGATCACTTCATATTGGCAAAAAAACTTCAGCATCTAGGCATTCATGGAGATCTGCTGAGATGGGTGAAGTCCTATCTGTCTAGGCGTTCTCAAGCTGTGGTGGTCGGGGGATATCGCTCTGAATTCGTAGGGATATCCTCTGGAGTACCACAAGGCTCACATTTAGGACCACTTTTCTATGATATATACCTATATGATATCTACACATGTTTCAAGCATTCCCAGTACCTCATGTATGCCGATGATACTAAGATATTCCTTGACGTAGGCAGGTTGGATGACTGCAATAGGCTGCAGGCGGCCCTTAACAACCTTAATTACTATTACCAAAGAAACAGAATCAAGATAAACGTTAATAAATGCAAAATTATCACATTCTCTCGGAAAAAACATAGCATTAATTTCTCATACTGTATTCAAAATAGTCAAATTGAAAGAGTTAGATAGATGCGTGACCTAGGGATTCATCTTGAGCATGTAGATATCATTACAGATATGGCGTACAAACTTCTGGGCTTCATTAAGCGTACATGTCAAACTATCAACAATGCCGATTGCATTAAATGTATCTATAATGCCTACGTGAGAAGTAGCCTCGAGTATGCTAGTTGTATATGGTATCCATACTATATAACTTACACCCAACGCCTTGAGCACGTACAAGAAAAATTTATCAGGTTCCTAAACTATAAGACAAAGAAGTATTTTAAAAGTTATGAGGATGGCTGTTTCTACCACAAGCTTATGACTCTTAGTGATCGTCGAATGGTGATGGACATGATGTTTTTGTATGACATTGTACACTCGCGGATAGATTGCCCTGAAATAGTTGGCCAGATAGGACTCTCAACTCCATCTTATAGAACACGACACACTTGCTTATTCCACATACCTACATGTCGCACCAACTATTTACAGAATTCTGTTTTTGTTCGTATTGTTACAACCCAAAAGAAGAAATTCAAAGATATTGATATATTCGATTGTTCAAAGCCTACCTATAGAGGTAGGATTATAAAAGCATTACGTGGTAAATCTTAAGGCGTGGTGGTGGATGGGAGATTTCTAGTGCGGTGGAGGGGAGGATTTGCCTATTTTTTTTAACATGTTTTTTTATAATACTTACCTATGAAATTGCATGCGTTTTATTTTGAATTTTCTACAATACCTACCACAACCTTGGGTTAATTGAAACGTGTTTTTGGTACATATTTCAACTTTTAGAGACGAATTTTTTCTTTTTCCTATGCTCAGTCTTTATTTTCTAACACAATAATTTCACATTAGATTCTTTTTATTATAAGTGCAGTGTACAACTGAATAATACTATTTTGATTGTAACTTTATAATAGGCTAACTATTATAGGCTGTTTTTCCTTTGTTTTTGTTCCCGACATCTTTTCTTTACAATGTTCAAACGTAGAAACCTGTTATTAGCCTTACGTTTAGTTCTAAGCTATTTAACCAATTTGTATCGCCGTTGGTTTCTCTAAATAAATAAATCTCATCGAAATCGGTTCAGCCGTTACGACGTGATTGAGTAACAAACAAACATCCAAACTTTCGCATTTATAATATTAGTGTGATAAATTGTTTGGTTTAGTTAATTAAGATGATTGCATTAATGCTTAAGTTTTAATTTCTTTAAAACTCCATCAATCTAATGAGATGGAAGCAGTGACGGAAAGCGTCACTGCACTGTCATATGTAATTTCTTTAAAACTATATCAATCTAAATAGATGGAAGCAGTGACTGAAAGCGTCGATGCACTGTCATATGTAATTTCTTTAAAACTATATCAATCTAATGAGATGGAAGCAGTGACGGAAAGCGTCACTGCACTGTCATATGTAATTTCTTTAAAACTCTATCAATATAATGAGATGGAAGCAGTGACGGAAAGCGTCACTGCACTGTCATATGTAATTTCTTTAAAACTATATCAATCTAAATAGATGGAAGCAGTGACGGAAAGCGTCACTGCACTATCATATGTAATTTCTTTAAAACTATATCAATCTAATGAGATGGAAGCAGTGACGGAAAGCGTCACTTCACTGTCATATGTAATTTCTTTAAAACTCTATCAATCTAATGAGATGGAAGCAGTGACAGAAAGCGTCACTGCACTGTCATATGTAATTTCTTTAAAACTATATCAATCTAATGAGATGGAAGCAGTGGCGGAAAGCGTCACTTCACTGTCATATGTAATTTCTTTAAAACTATATCAATCTAAATAGATGGAAGCAGTGACGAAAAGCGTCACTGCACTGTCATATGTAATTTCTTTAAAACTCTATCAATCTAATGAGATGGAAGCAGTGACAGAAAGCGTCGATGCACTGTCATATGTAATTTCTTTAAAACTATATCAATCTAATGAGATGGAAGCAGTGACGGAAAGCGTCACTGCACTGTCATATGTAATTTCTTTAAAACTATATAAATCTAATGAGATGGAATCAGTGACGGAAAGCGTCACTGCACTGTTATATGTAATTTCTTTAAGACTCTATAAATCTAATGAGATGGAAGCAGTGTCGAAAAGCGTCACTGCGCTGTCATATGTAATTTCTTTAAAACTCTATCAATCTAATGATATGGAAGCAGTGACGGAAAGCGTCACTGCACTGTCATATGTAATTTCTTTAAAACTCTATACATCTAATGAGATGGAAGCAGTGACGGAAAGCGTCACTGCACTGTCATATTTAATTTCTTTAAAACTCTATAAATCTAATGAGATGGAAGCAGTGACTGAAAGCGTCACTGCACTGTCATATGTAATTTCTTTAAAACTCTATAAATCTAATGAGATGGAAGCAGTGACGGAAAGCGTCACTGCACTGTCATATGTGATTTCTTTAAAACTCTATAAATCTAATGAGATGGAAGCAGTGACGGAAAGCGTCACTGCACTGTAATATGTAATTTCTTTAAAACTCTATCAATCTAATGAGATGGAAGCAGTGTCGGAAAGCGTCACTGCACTGCCATATATTATTTCATTAAAACTCTATCAATCTAATGAGATGGAAGCAATGACGGAAAGCGTCACTGCACTGTCATATGTAATTTCTTTAAAACTATATCAATCTAATGAGATGGAAGCAGTGACAGAAAGCGTCACTGCTTTGACATATGTAATTTCTTTAACTCTATCAATCTATTGAGATGGAAGCAGTGACGTAAAGCGTCACTGCACTGTCATATGTAATTTCTTTAAAACTCTATCAATCTAATGAGATGGAAGCAGTGACGGAAACGTCACTGCACTGTCATTTGTAATTTATATTTAACTATGCGTGCAAAATCACTGTGTATTTCACATTTTTAGACAAAGAGCAAAGAGGTATATAGGTCTTTTATGTTACCTTAGTGATTTACTATCCTGATTGGCCAGGCTCTCGTGGGCTTTGATGTATATATCTTGCGCCCGGTTACAGAACTCTTTGGTATCAAACTCCTCATCAAAAGACTTGACTTTGCGGATCGCCATCATAGATTTGGATTTCTTTTCGAGCAGCTCAACAGCTTGTTTTGCTCGCGTGGTGGATACGAGGGAGGCTTTACCGTCTCCTTCTGGGGGCACATAGGGCTCGAAAACACCACCTGAAAATGTTGGATGAAAAAATTAAAGACCACGCACCTAAAAGCCCAGCATAGGATGGCACTGTCTCAAATATTTTTTTTTATCTAGACTATTCTGTCCCACTGCTGGGCAAAGGCCTTTCTCTCATCTCTCCACTTATCTCGATCCTCTACCAAATCCCGCCAGTCCCTATAAAAAGCATCCAAATCATAGTGCCAATGCTTCTTAGGCCTTGCACAGTGTCGCTTTCCATCCACCGGGTCCATCCAGTTGCTATCTCAAATAGATACGCTAATAGGCTATATTAACCCCAATGCTGGACATCCTCTGATATCTTACTTAGAACACTCTTACTTACTACTACTTAGAACTCTTACTTCGTTTATATTAACTAAAGTGTTAGATTACTGAGCATGTTGTGTTTGCCTGTTATTGGTTTCACATGTAGCACAAAGTATTAAGATAATAAGTTTTTTTTTGTAAGCAAACATGTGTTTAACTGTTGGTAAAGCTAATAAAAAATATAAAATAAAATAAACACAGTCTGAGTCTAAGTAAGAGATCCATCTCAAATTTGAAGATATCTCACAATGGTGTAGTACTGAGGCAAATCCAACATTATCACATTAATATTATAAATGCGAAAGTTTGGATGTTTGTTTGTTACTCAATCACATCATAATGGCTGAACCAATTTCGATGAAATTTGGTATGTCGTTAGATTATGATCTGGATTGGCATATAAGCTACGTTTTATTGAAAAACCACGCGTGCGAAGCAGCAGTTGGAGACTAGTTTAATAATAGTTTATAGAGAATGCTTAGCACGCTGGCGGAAGCTACCTACTGTTTGATAAATTCCCACTTTTTGCATAGTAAAGTAATAAAACATTTATTTAGCATCACAAGGGTACATTAGTTTGCATTTCTCTAATAAGTCTAATGGTACCTTTATAATGCTATCTATTATAGGTTGCTGGGCTGCTGTGGCAGTGACTTACTGTATTTGTGTACATAGTTTAAGTACCTATTTAGTTATATTAAGTTCTCATACCAGGTGAATGTAAATTATTTTAGAGAATAAAGTTTCTTTAACCGTAAATCTATAGGGGAAGGCCAGTGGATGTCAGGATATTGTGAAGTAATTAAATCTTAATTTCCGGTTTTTAGTTACCAGTGGCAGAGATATAAAACTGGCGCTCCATCCATGGGCGGGCGGGCATCAGCCCCCGCTCTTTCATCTTCTGCCGAATCTTCTCTGGGGTCATTGCCTCAAAGTCTTCGTTCATATTGGGAAGTTCGACTTTCAGAAATTTTTGTGCTCGGAGCTTCTTATACTTAGGGTCGTAGTGTTTAGTTGTGGTAGTGCGTGAAGGCTGGTTGTATACAGATGCGGGCATGAGACGCAAAGCCCCGAACTGAAAATTGTTACATTTTGTAAGTAAGATGTTGCAAACCCAACTGCGTGAAGATGCTGTTTAAGTTATGCTGTTACGTTACCTTCGTAAGGATTGAATTTGCCATGCTGACGACTGCAAGGATTGCCTAGTAATCAGTGATAACGTTATCTATTGGCTTAGTTTCATTTATAATAATTAACAAAAACAAAATTAATTCTTTTAATTTCTAACCTAAAACAAAACATCTGTTTACTTTTCTATTTGACTAAGTCGGTCAATGTCACTGTCAGTCATGTAAACTCTAGAGTTGTTAATGTCCCTTTATACAAAAAATACCAGACTTATATAAAACAGCTATTTCAGTAAAATGAGGTACCAAACAAATGTTTCATAAATATTTTATTGTTGCAAAAGAATCCAAAAATTCCATTTTTTTTTTCACAATGGCAAAGATGAAAAGGTCTATGGTGTTTTGTTTTGTGCCATTTTTAGTCAAATATTTTCCATTCAAATAGTTTTTTTCTATCAAAGTGCATAAAATTTATCAAATTTATTGTGTCGTTTTATAAATTAATTTTATATTTATTCGTACTATAACGGTTGAAATATAATAACGCACAAATATTTTACCCATTTTTTCCTAAGTCGAATTTTTCTTCTTTGCGATTTGTACCTTCGTAATTCAGGGTTTGACAATATTATTTTGTAAAAAAATAATAAAGTTTTGCTCAGGCAAAAGTAAAAACTCAAAAATAAATAAGAAAAAAAATTTAGTGCTGACGATTTGAATCAATCGCCACCAGGCGAACCGGACATCCGGCGCTCCACATTCACGTTGTCTCTAGCACAGCACAGGGGAATAGAGACCGTCGCAGCGTACCTTCCTTTCTTTTCTGAACAGGCGCAGTCCTAGAGAACTCGCAAAAGGAGTAAAAGGCTCCTACATAACCTGTCATAAAGTAAGTATCTGTGCAGTGCATGTAGCTATAGTTTCGATTCGCGCATACTGGCGTTTGGTGTATTTTGTGATTGTGAATAATCTCTGCCCGAGAATCCTTTGCTGACTTGCTGAGTCATAGCCAGGTGATATCTGCCGGGCCTGTGGAATACTAGGTGTGAAGGCGCGAGTTCTTGAGGTTTCATCTCATTTGGAGTGAGTAAAGCGCGTGCGGGCGCCATGGCAGCGGGAAGGGCCGTGTCCCTCAGCTGCGTGGCGAAGCGCGGCCGATGACCTTTTTAACGGGCACCTTTCTTCATTAATTGCCACGTGTTTTTTTTTGTTTCAGCAATATATTGTATGAGTCAGAAGGTAGAAAAACCAGTATTATCGGGTCAACGGATCAAGACCAGAAAAAGAGGTAAGAGATAGTGTTTAAACATTATGTTAGTCTTGGTCACCTTGGCCATGAAAGTCCTACTTTCTTACAGTTTTCTCTGGCATTTTTTGGCTATGTAGGTCATATACCTACTACGAGCTTTTTTGTTGTCTCTGGAAAATAACACACCTTCATATGATTAAAATGTGGTTATACTTATTCTCAAAATCCCCCACCAGTGCGTAGAAGCCTTTTAACTGGACAATAACCACAAACACATGCTGTAAATAATTTATTAAGAAATTACTCTTGATAAAGCATGTTTATTTGTAGTAAATGTCCAGTTACAAGGTCTCTACGCACCAGTAGGGATTTTGGGGGAAAATATCTAAAATGTGAGTACCTTGACACAAGGTATTATCAAAGAAAGTATCATGCCAGGTATAAAAAGACCACTACCATCCATCAGTGATTGAATACAACTTTAATGTACCTACTTACAGTTAGGTTACCATTAGGACTTGCTTTTGAGGTTAGTAGGTTTAGTACATAAAAGACAGTTGAGGTCAGCTGATTGCTTGAAATACATATTTAACTGGCTTTGTCTTGATAATGGTATTTTTAGTACTGATATATTTGCTCAAAAATAATTTAATGTTTTGAACGGAAAGATTGTTTAATCAAAATTGTCTACTAAGTATTCAAATTCAAAGAAGTCACAGTCAGAGGGTACCTACTACATGTTATGTGTCAAGTAAGCATAGGTCTTAGCAATTAATATTATGATACCCAACAAAAATTTAACCAAGATAACAGATTGATTTATTATTAGTATACGTAAACTAGTTTCTAATGAAGAATTAATATTCTCCTCTCAAACCAGTTAGTTATAACTATATTAATATACATGGATACATGAATAGTGGATAAATTGAGAAAATAATATGCCTTTTTATTGTGTCAATACTTATTTTTAATTCTGCCTCTCATTATTTTCAATCCAGTCCATCCAAATAGGTCACTTCAAGTAATAAGGCCGCACATTGTACAACTGCATAATACTCTTAAGTTTTCTAGGTAAAGCAATTCTAATTTCGTGTTAATATGCAAATGAATGGAATATTTTTTTCCTTTAGTAACCTCCTTTTGCAAGGCCCTTTCTAAATTCATATATGTAACTGTAAATTATTTTGTATGCTAAAGTGGTTTTGCAAAATACTGCTTTAGAATCCTATAACTACAATACAGTTGATGCATAAATAATATTATGCAACTTCAATTTACACTGAGGGAACCATTTCAATAAAAAAATATTTATTTATTTGTTTATAGACAAGCATCATTATCGATGATGCCCAAAGTGGTATTTATCGACCCCTATGGGTCGAATATGATCTGCAAGGGGTCCGTGTCATCGAAATAAGACATTTTATTGTTGTTGTTTAATTTTTCTTTATTAGGTATTGTGTGGATTTTGAATAAAATGTTTTCTTTCATTATTTCTTTTTAAATACAAAGGATTTTTGTTTGATGAATTTGCAAAAATATAATATTAGGTACGAAGGGGGTCTACCCAAAACAGTAAAACATGGTAAGTGGGCGATGAGACTAAAAAGTTAGGGAGCTCTGCTCTACATCATATATGTCATATATTTATCACTAGAATATGTGAAGTAATTAGCAAAAATCAAATAACTAGCAATATTCCTGTTCTGTACTTGTCCAAGAAGTTATTAACCTCGAGTCCAATGTGCAAACGAAGTGTGCCAGATATACCCAGATGCCTATTAAATGGAGAATTATGCAAAATACCTTGAGCCCGTTTCTAACTTAGCTAGCAATAAATGATCTAATGGAATTTCCCATATTCTACCTAAAGAAAGAAAAAAGTACTTTTACTCAACTTCAAAAAAAAATTGTTAAGTTTGGTAATTTTACTTTAGGAATTAGCCTTTTAAGTTTGTTAAAGTGAGATAATTACTAGAAAATTGGAAGGTCACAAATAAATAACTAATTTCTATTAACAGCCAAGTAACTTATTTCCCCAGAGCTTGCTGTCTATTGCTAAAATTAAGTTAAAGTTGAGATAGCTAATATATTTAAGATCTGTACTGACGCCCCACATGTATTTTGCACAAAAAATATATATTAACCTATCCCATTTCAACCGACTTCAAAAAAGAAGGAGGTTCTCAATTCGACTGTTTTTTTTTTGTTTGTTACCTCAGCAGTTTCGACTGGGTGAACCGATTTTGATGATTATTTTTTTATTTGAAAGCTGGTGTGTCCCATTTCTATTTAGTCCGACAATGGCATCTATGAGAAAACCATTTAAGTCTTAAATTTGTTGAATTTTTATTTTATGTTAGCTCAGAAGTCCGTTATACCTATATCAACCGATTTGGAAAATTAGCTTTTTATTTGTAAGGATTTAACTTTTAGATTGATCGCATGGCAATTTCATCAATATTTGTACAGTAGTTGGTTTTTACTGTTATCTGAAATCTGTTATATTTTTGTTAAAAAGGTACTTGTTTAAAAACTCATCAAGGCTCTTTCCTTATACTCGTATTACGTACTAGCTGACCAATCCGCAGCTTCGCACGCGTAGTTTTTCCATAAAAACATTACCCTCCTTCTGCGCAGTTGGATAAAAAATAGCTTATGTCACCCGGGGATAGTGTAGCTTCCGAATAGTGAAAGAATTTTTTAAATTGGTCCAGTATTTTTTGACCCTCCTGCGCAGTTGGATAAAAAGTAGCCTGTGTCACCCGGAGATAGTGTAGCTTCCCAACAGTGAAAGATTTTTTAAATCGGTCCAGTAGTTTTTGAGTTTATTCATTACAAACATACATACAAATCTTACCTCTTTATAATATTAGTATAGACTAAGAAATTTATTATTTTTATATAGAATTGTGAATATTTTCTTGATTAATGTAAATGTTAACATGGAAGATTCTCAAAGCACTATACTTTACATTTAACGCGCCTGCGAACCCCGAGCGCAACTTCAATTCGGCCGCGTCAAAAACTTAATAAATATCGCCGCCTGAATATCGCTATCCCTGTTTAGTGACAAAGTTTAGCCACGCAGAGCGACAGTGATGGCAATAGAACGATTCTAAATTTGATTAGATTTTGACCGTGTTCCGTAATACCAAAAATGATGACTGAAAACTTGTTGTATTTTTCTCATTGTGTTATTATTCTGTAACTAGACGATATAATCTATGTTCACATGACTAGGATACGTAAGATGTTGTTGTTTTTAATACGAAACAATTAGGTTGAAAACAGGTCTTTTATGACGTAAAAACATGCAGAATGCGATACGCTTCTATTTCATTTTAGGTAAGTATTTTAGGTAAGATATATGGTTGGGAACCTAGATAAATACTATTCAAATTAAAATAACACCATATTAAGGTAGAAATATGCTCCAATTAGAAATGATCTTGGTAGTACGTGTTGTATGGGCGATTGTCCCTCCGGTGTCCCCTTAAGAGCATAATTATCGTGTTATAAATTTTCTTCAGGTTTATTATCCTATTTATCACAAAACAAACCAGATAAAGAGATGTTTAATAAGATTTCAAATCATTTAAGATATCAAGAAACAACCAGGAAGCTACGACATAGCTAAATTGTTTCGTTTGTTAGAATAAATAATGAACATAATATTGACTTGAATAAATTTCAATTGTCAGACTTTATAAATAAAACATTAATTTATCCTGTTTATCCGCTGTATACGATACCGGTAAATACACGATACTTCTGCGGAGAAACAGTGAGGGCCGGTTTCAGCCACAAGAATCGCGTAAAAATCCCACATTACGTGGGGTCGTCATCTCCGTTATCACTTCTTCCTTACCCATATCATTCTTCACACAGTCCGTCTATCTCTTCTTCGGCCTTTCTCTACTTCTATATCCATCCACACTCATATCTAACACTCGATGACATGCCCATACCACGCTAGCCTATTACTCCTCACCTTTTCTATCACTGGCGCTATTTATATTCCTCTAATATACTCATTCTTTATCTTAACCATTGTCGTTACCCCAGAAATCCATCCCAACATTCGCATTTCCGCCGCGTGCACTCTTTCACCCGTCCCTTTCTTGGCCTAACACTCGGAATCATACATTACGACAGGTTAGGTTAACGTGACGTTGCTATTGGTTGATTTCACTTATCTCTTCTGTGCGCCGCTTTCGTGGAAACGCTGTGCTCTTCATCATCATCATATCAGCCGTAGGACGTCCACTGCTGGACAAAGGCCTCCCTCATTGATCTCCAGGAACTGAGGTTAGAAGCGGCCTGCATCCAACGCCGACCTGCGGTTCTTACCAAGTCGTCTGCCCATCTTGTAGGTGGACGTCCTACGCTGCGCTTGCCGGTCCGTGGCCTCCATTCGGGAACTTTCCGGCCCCATCGGCCATCTGTTCTGCGCGCTATATGGCCTGCCCATTGCCACTTCAACGTGCTAATCCGTCGGGCTATGTCGGTGACTTGAGTTCTCCTACGTATCTCCTCATTTCTGATTCGATCCCGTAGAGAAACCCCAAAGCATAGCCCTCTCCATAGCTCGTTGAGCGACTCTGAGCTTATTCATAAGGCCAATAGTGAAGGACCACGTCTCGGTTCCATATGTCATCACTGGTAACACACACTGATTGAAGACTTTCGTCTTAAGGCACTAAGGTATGTTGGACGAAAAGACTCTTGTTTGAACGCAATTGCATTACCTCGCATTTTAGTTCCAACAAAGCCTTGGGTTCCAACTCACTGTGGACCTCGGCTTGCGGTCGCTCAGCTTGCTATTGAGAGGGCTATGCTTGGGGTTTCTCCACGAGATCCAATCAGAAATGAGAAGATCCATACACAAACAAATATCACAAACATAGCCAAGAGGATTAGCAAGCTGAAATGGCAGTGGGCGGGTACATAACTCGAAGAATTGACGGCCGTTGGGGCAGAAAGGTTCTAAAGTGGAGACCACGCTTTGGAAACGCAGAGTAGGACGCCCCTCCACGAGATGGAAAGACGACCTTGATATAAGGTTGGGAGTCGTTGGGTGCAGGCCGCACAAGGTCGGTCCCTCTGGAAGTCTATGGGGGAGGCCTATGTTCATCATCTGTGGCTGATAAGATGATCAAGGCTACATGGCATTGCATTACGCCCATATGAGTTTCAAGCGTTTCAATACGTTTCAGTAATACATTTTCAGGCCTACATATTCTAATCGAGATTGGTGACGTCATTCAGCGACCTTGCTGAGATAATAATAATAGAGTTAGTATCTCATTTTGATCGAACTTAGTCATACGATGTCCATAGTAAATGTTATCACCTTATCATTTGGCATTTATAAAGGCACTTAAAGCGCCTATTCTTATTAATTCTTTCTAGAGAAGTGGCCATGAATAATACCATACTCAAATACAAATTATCACTTCCAACAGTCACTACATAGCACTGAACATTCCTAGTATCGTGGATGGGTACCAGTCATGCGCTGCAATTTCTCAAAAAATCATATAACCTATGTCAGTCTCGTGATTCAGACTATTTCAATGATATAAGTCCGTCAACTTAACTTGGTACCTGGCTCGAATTACAGTTATGTTAAGTACGATCAGCAAAAAAAAAATAGTTCTTAGATTGAATAAATACAATTTTAACATAATGAAAAAAATAATCTTAAAATATTGACGATGATTTTTTATTTCTAAATTAAAAAGAATCATCACTACTTTGGTTCATAGGTTCTACCCCAGACATGGTGTTACTTCCATAGTCATCCTCAAATTCGCTACCCGACTGGTTATAAATAATAACAAAGTCCAAACGTAACAAAACACTTAAACAACCAAAAACTTGTCAAAACAGCAAAAGAAAAAACTCTGACGTGAACTGAAATGAAGCGCACGCGTGTATCGCTAACAAGTATGCCAACGCCACTTGCGGGAGTGAGGCGCGGGGAACGGGAGAGGGTTCGCGTTTTGAGCCATGTACCGAGTTAAGTTGACGGAGCTAAACCTCATTTATGCGGGGCAAGACGCAGTGCGGATTGGATCGCACTTCATCGATGAAGGTTCACGAATTGTACCGAAATATTGTCGGTCCAAACGCCGATAAAACGGTACTTGATAAATCTCGTATTTATAATAACGATACATCATTTGTCAAGAGCCGTTTAGCCTGCACGACACCCTAAATACCTCCTTCGCAGTCGGGTACAAATTCAATGCGTCACGCAGTTGCTCCGTTAGTGTAGTACGTTTTAAAAATAAAGTTATATAACTTTGGCATTCTCGGCAACCTAGCAGATACAATCTTGAAAGGTAGGCCATTTCTATCGATTTTCTAGTCGACATGCATATTGAGCAGCTATGATGTCACAAAAAGTATTTACTCTGAATCCTGGGTCGTATTCTTCGAGAAATCTCGTGTGCGAAATGACGTCATACAAAAATTCCACTCTAGAGCTGAAGCCATCTCAAAATTAACGCGAGAGCCTTGTTTAAAAAATCTCCCTCTTCTGGTGGCCTGTATTCCTGAACTCAAAACTGAATTCAACTCTATAAATTGTGCACTAAAGAATAAAACATATTTCATTTCACGCACTTTGTTTGAGAATAATTTATATCAACAGGCAATTTTTAAAATCTACGGGTAAATCTATGTAACAGACCTAAAATAATTGGAAGACTATATTGATACTTAATCATCGCAATTTTCGGATTGTTCTCGACCAAAGATTTTTTTCCGTATATGGTTAGGATCTAACTGGTTAGATCCTTTGTTTGACCATAATCTCACGTGATGGTAAGCGATGATGCGGTCTAAAATGAAGCACGAATATCTAGAAGAAACCTATGTACCTACTCTTGACTTAAAGAGGTCCAGATTGTATTCTGTAGGAAAAACAGGCGACGGTAAAGTTTTCCTTAGCTATACGCATCAAGAACTAATATTCTGTGTTCTTTCCAGATGAGAAAGAGAAGTATGACCCCAACGGGTTCCGTGACGCGCTGGTGCTCGGGCTCGAGCGCGCCGGCGGCGACCTAGATGCGGCCTACAAGTTCCTGGACGCGGGGGGCTCCAAGCTCGACTACCGCCGCTATGGCGAGGTCATCTTCGACGTCCTCATCGCCGGCGGGCTGCTGCGTAAGTACCACCCTACTGCAGCTTTTAGCATCATAGGATTTCGTCAACTTGACCTTTAGCTCCCTAGCATCTTATCTGGGGGTATATTGCACTCCTATATGGACATCTAGCACCTCAACTCGATGAAAGCGCATCCCATCTGGTTTATGTACACCACAATACAGCAATGGTGGCTCTAGAAGAGAATACCCCCCTTAAAATCAATGCTGATCAGATCTACTACACCCTACAAGGGCATCAAGCAACCTTTAGGAAAAGAGCAGTTAGCTGGTGCAACCAATGAATTAGCTTGGATGATATGATTGGTGATTTAATCATTATGAGTACCAGGTATTTAATTTTATAAGCCGCGTTTAACTGCGCAAAGAAACAAACATTTGCACGCTATCCATTTTGCAAAGTAAAGAAAGTTCAAACTCCCTTGCCACACTTGGCGACCAGTAAGAATTATCGTGAACCAAAGAATTAGAGTTACAATACTACAATTGAAGTTAGATGCCTCGGCAAATTTCTACCTATCATCAGAAATACGGAATATCCATCATCATCATCATCATATCATCCAAAGGACGTCCACTGCTGAACATATTTATTTATTAAGGAGTTCCAATGAGTAATACACAGACTTACATTTAAATAAAATACAATAGAAGCACTCCCTGTGCTCACTCTGTGAAGGCAACCACAGCTAACATAGGCCTCGGAACATAGGATCTTGCGCGGCCTGCGCCCAACGACCAGCAACTTTTATCAGGGCGCAGGTATGCGCGGAATGTATCGGAATCTATACACTGGCAAATACTGTAACCCCACGTGCCTTTGAAGCTCGCTGGTGCCTGACGGACAAGCTTGCATAATCGTACTAATTCGGAACACGAACGTTGCCGAGGCGTCTAACTTACAGTAGTACTGTACTTGCCTTCATTAAAAGAAAGAAAATACATTTATTTCACACACACACAGGAAAGACCATTCAGAACAGAACAAATACAGAAAACATACCTACTGACCTAAAGATTATAATAATAAAAAGAAAAATTATTTAGGTACAGAATTACAGGAAAAACACAAGATAAAAATTAAGTATTTATACATAGGTAGGTACATATAATTATGGTCTTCTGTGCTGTGTGCCCCAAACAGGTCTCAGCGTATTGCTGCCTACCATCCGAGGAAGGTAAGCGGCGCTGGTTTTCAGATGGGACCCATGGATACACATTATTATTTATTTATTTATACTTAGATTCACAGTTACATTACCATATATTATAAACTAATTAACATAGTGCTGGACTTAAACAAAATTGAATCTACATTATGTAATACTCAACTTATAAAGACCCGGCAAAGTAGCTCGCCTGTTAACTTTAACATACTTACTTACCTATATATATATATATATATATATATATATTTAAATTAAATATTTACATGAAAAAATACTAACAAGAAATAGTTTGCAAGAAAAAGTGAATATTAACATTTTTTAGAATATAAATTAATGAAAAAAGTGCCTCTTGAGCTACAATGTTTGCCTGATCGCATTTGAAGTGTGTGTGTGTGTGTGAGTGTGTGTTTATGTGTGTATAGTGTACCTAGTGTGTGTGGTGTAGGATGTATTTTACAGTGTTATGTTATGTTTTAAAGTGTTAATTATCCGGTCATTTGGAAATTGCAACAAAAAAGAGAGTAGTCAACGTAAATAATAAAATAAACTTGAAAGAATAAAATACTTGGTTAGTGTAAGGCATTACAGCTAAATATTATACCTGAATCTTCAACATGATGATAAACCTAGGCTAGAGTACTGAGTTATCTGCTGACAAACTCGTTCGTTCATATCTGACTACCCTCACTTCATATTAAACTTGTCCTACACAAGAACATGTACTAACAATGTCTGTCTGTCTGTCCAGTCCCCGGAGGTGGCGTGTCGATGGACGGTGAATCCCCTAAAACCAACACTTGCATTTTCTCGGCTAGTGAGGACATGGAGACGATGCGAAACTTTGAACAGGTAATTTATTAAAATTCATTTTATTTGCTTTAATGTGGTTTAGGACTTTAGGTACATCTTATGAAATAATATTATAGAGGTTCACATTCCCCTTCCGGGATGGAAATATTCACAATAAAAAAAACAAAACAAATCTGACTTATTAAAAAACACAATAAATAAAATAACAATTACCTAGGTATGACAAGAAAATAACAATTGCCTAAAATTATCAATTATAAAATAATTCAAATAAAATTTAAATTAGTGGGTTTGTATCGGATCTTATATGGTTACTGGCTGACCCGCCTGCTGCTTCACACGCGTGGTATTTCAATAAAAACATTACCCTCCTTTTGCGCACTCGGGTAAAAAGTAGTCTATCTCCTTGCCAAATTTCATTACGATCCGTTCAGCCGTTTAGTTATGAAAAGGTAACAAACAAACAGTTACTTCCGCAGTTACTTTGTATACATATAAATCTTCTTCTTGAATCACTCGGTATCTATTGCTGAAAACTGCATTAAAATCCGTTGAGTAGTTTAAAAGATCTAAGCGAACAGATAAGCGGAAGCTACTTCATTTTATACTCTGTAAAGATTATGTAAAACAAGCTTCCGTCCGCAGCTTCGCACGCGTGGTTTGCCAATTAAAAGTAGCCTATGTGTTAATCCAGGTTATAATCTATGTACTTACATACCAAATTTCATCGCTATCGATTCAGCCGTTTCAGCGTGAAAGAGTAACAAACATCCATACATACAAACTTTAGCGTTTATAATATTAGTGGGATATTACCATCATTATCATATCAGCCATAGCATGTCCACTTCTAAAAATAGGCATCATAGGCTTCCAGAGCGACCGATCTAGTGCGGCCAGCACCCAACTGCTCCCAGCAACCTTTATCAGGTCGTTTTTCCATCTAGAGGGGGTGGGGGGGGGGTCTACGCTACGCTTTCCATAAAAAGAAATGCAAAGCATTTAGGGCTTCGATTCCCTCACTATTTCACTATCTCAAAGATGCAGCCTATGGGTCTTGGTTGGTGTAAGCTATGGTTTATTTTCGCCTCTTGGTGGAGTGATTAAAAGAGGCTGGCCGTTTTGAGTAGCCTTGGTGCCCAATGCTGGGCTTCCGTGGCCAACTTGGCGTAGGCATGTCAAAAACACATTTTTTCCATAGACTTTTCAATGATGAAAAACATGGCTAGAGTCCTGAATACAAATGTTGAGAAACCCTTTCTCGTTCAATTTACACTGATCTTTAATACATATTAATAAAATATTCATGTTTTTTAACATTTACTAAAATAACGTATTAATTTTAGGTATTTGTCAAGCTGATGCGCCGATACAAATATTTGGAAAAAATGTTTGAGGAGGAGATGAAAAAGGTAAGCTTTTTAAACATCCAACGCAAAATAGAGATGTTACTTTTAAACCTTTGTGTCATTTGGCACATTAGCTCCTAAATAATTTGCCTAACCCAATGAATAATAATTAAAATATATAAACCAATTTAAATATCTTGGGCACGTTGTCACTACAGACCTCAAAGACAATGAAGACATCGAACGGGAGCGGAGGGCGCTGTCCGTGCGTGCGAATATTATTGCTCGCAGGTTTGCGCGTAGTTCAGAGGGGGTTAAGCTGACTTTATTTCGGGCGTACTGTACCTCTCTGTACTCGTGCAGCCTGTGGGCGAAGTATACGCAGGCGGCGTACAGCGCACTCCGCGTCCAGTATAACAATGCACTCAGGGCGATGCTGGGGCTGCCCCGCTACTGCAGTGCATCAGGGATGTTCACGGTGGCGCGGGTCGACTGCTTCCATACCGTCATGCGCAAGCGAGCCGCGTCCCTGGTGCACAGGCTGCGGGCCAGCGCCAACACCGTCTTGGCAATGATAGCCGGCAGAGTAGACTGCCCGTACACCAGACATTGCTGTCACAGGCATGCTCTCAAAAACCCTGTATATAAACCTTAGTTTACTTATTGTGTTGTGCGCTTTCCTATATGAGCTACATAATTGCTTGAAATAAATGTATTTTATTTTAATGAAGGATATGTTTTAAAAAGTTTGTATGAAAGTCTAAGTTAAGTTTTTGCTGTTAACCATACATTGTACAAAAAATACTGTATACGAGGAGAGATCAAAAAGTAGTGAGAACGACATACTCCTTGGTAAGTTAAAAAAATACTGGCAGGCATAGCTCAGATACATATTTGTAATATTAATAAATATAAAAATCTTCGATTCTCTTTTGTTTTTTTTTCTGAATTTAGTCATTTATTTGCTTCGTGTCGGAACGTGTTCTCGAAAATGGAGAAAAACGAAGTGCGGGCCGTTATTAAATACCTTTGTTTAAAAAAGTTATGACGCAAGATTGCGATTTGGAGGCAAACATTAGGAGAGTCTGCTCCGCCGTATTCCACTGTCGCAAGGTGGGCTTCTCAATTTCGAGTAGGGAGAACGAGCACGGAAGACGAACATCGTTGCGGCCGTCCATCGACGTCAGTCACCCAAGAAAATGTTGTGAAAGTCGAGAAAATTGTATTGAGCGATCGAAGAGTTACCATCCGATACTTAATTCAAGAAACGGGCTTTTCATATGGAAGTATTCAATCCATATTGAAACAATCTTTGAATATGAGAAAAGTCTCCGCAAGATGGGTGCCGAGAATATTAACCGACAGTCAGAAACAAAATCGACTTGACATTTCGAAGATATTGTTGGACAAGTTTCAAGAAGATTTTGAAAACTTTTTGTCTCGTTTCGTAACAATGGACGAAACATGGGTCCATCATTTTGATCCCGAGACAAAACAGCAATCTTCGCAATGGAAACAGCCATCATCATCGACCCCGAAGAAGTTTCGTGCCGTAGCATCGGCTGGCAAGGTTATGGCCTCAATGTTTTGGGACTCAGAAGGGATATTGTTGATTGATTACCTGGAGCGTGGAACCACTATTACAGGCCAATATTATGCAGCTTTAATTCCCAAGTTGAGGAATGCCATCAAAGAGAAAAGGAGAGGGAAAGTTCGAAGGGGCGTGCTGTTTCATCACGACAACGCACCCGCGCACAGGTCGGCAGTTGCGATGGCTGCCATTCAGCAAGCTGGCTTCGAATTGGTTGACCACCCCCTTATTCACCAGATCTGGCGCCTAGCGATTTTTATCTGTTTCCCAAATTGAAAGAATACTTAAGGGAATACAGGTACGAAGACGATAACGAGGTGATGGATGCCGTGGAGAGCTTTTTGCAGGATCAAGACAAAACTTTTTTTTTGAAAGGGATTGAAGCCTTGGAAAAGCGCTGGACTCTGTGTATAGAGAGACTCTGAGACTATGTTGAAAAATAAATTATTAAGTTATCAATTGTCATTATATTCTATCTCATTCTCACTACCTTTATATCTCTCCTCGTATGTTAACAGGAAAACAATTTTCTGTTAAGAAAAACATAGTGAGGATAGTGAGGAAACCGGCCTGTCCTAGAATAAAAAATTTGAAGGCTTGCCATCGGGCTAGTGATAAGCGATGGACTAGCAACCTGACACGTGAATGCTTATTAGACAAAAAGTGATCATGCATCAAACGTTTGGACTGGCCTCTTGACTACCCTCACGTGGGATATCCTAAAGATAAAGATTGATTTATTTGCGAAACATGTACAGTAGTTGGTAATAAAATAATCTAGGTAGAGCCATGGTCGGCATACAAGCATGCAAAATTAATCAAATGAGCAAAGCAAATACATTGTACTTATATTGTTTTTTGTAAATACATACTTAAAATATACAACCTGTCACCGCATTCACGACATTAATTTAAAACACATAATGCAGAATTGTATTATCTGATTGTAGAGATTGGTTTAATACCGGTAGCTTGAATATTTATCCTGCAATAGATACATTTGCGATAAACAACTTTTAACGTAAATCGGCGGCGCCTTTGCGATGATGCCGCTTAGTCAGTTTAACAGGTACCTACTTTCATGATGAATGAATATGATTCGTTTACCTATTTTATACTATATTAAGGTAGATTAAGAATTAAAAAAAATCAGATCAATGAATTAAAAGAAAACTATTTTACAACAAATCTAGCCATCAGCCCTACCCGTGATTTGAATTAATGTCGTAAATGCTCAGTGATACGTAATATAGAAAAATACATAAACCCGGAAAAAATATCTGTAGACCGTACAATCATTTGTCCCGCAGCGTGAATCGAATCCGCAACCTTTGTCTCAGCCGGCTATTCGCCCACTGTGCCACGGAGGTCGTCCTTTTACGTGAGCAAAGTCGCAAAAACAAAATATATTGCTGGACATTTCACACAGCGCTATCTAGCCCCAAACTAAGCACAGCTTGTACTATGGGAACCAGATAACTGATAGAATACTTACATTCTTTTTTTTTTGTAAATACATACTTATAATATATAGAAAAACAACCAGACCCGTAACAAATATCTGCAGATCATGCAAACATTTGTTCCGCAGCGGGAATCGGAACTACTACCTCCTGCTAATAGGATCATAAAAATACTCAAATGATGAAATAAAAAGGCTAGAGTACTGACTGTTTGTGCTGACAAACTCATTCGTTAATCTGACTTACTCTTATAGCTTCTATAAACATGCATGTTATACAATATACTCATGAATATGTTTCCCACAGGTCTTGGTGTATCTGAAGGGGTTCGAAGCCATCAATCGCATCAAGCTCGCTCGCATGACAGCACTGTGGATCGGTACGTATCTATTTCTACACAAGCTTCCGCGCACGGCTGCGAATACGTTGTTTGTCAATAAGAAGTAGCCTATAATAAATATTTATCGCGGGACATTTCACACAGCGCCATCTAGCCCCAAACTAAGCAGATAATTATATACATTTTCTTGTAAAAATTTACTTATGCATAGAAAAACATCCACCCAGAACAAATATCTGTAGATTATGCATACATTTGTTCCGCGGCTGGAACTCGTTACCTCTTGCGTCTATAGTCTTTCCATTTCTTTATTTTCTCGATGACAGTTTCTGTGAAAACTTGAACGAGCGTCTCTTTTACATTATGTATGCATTATTTTATTAAAATATGACGCTTACGCACGTACAAGGTTATACCAGAGTCTGAGAAACTGATAGGGATGGAGCTATCGATAAACGTAACACGATAACAGACCCGATATTTTTTTACAAAATGTAAGAAACTAAACTACTGCCGGATACTTTTGTACAAATTTATTAACTAACTTTATATTTCATTACAAGATGTTACACATATTAATTCTTGATTGATAATAAAATAAAAATACCAATATCACATAAAATAACGACTAGAAAAATAACACTCCAAAAGCTGCAGATTCCTAGAATGAACAATTATTACGGGAGATGCACCACTGCATACCTAATTCCAACTTTGACCAATGAGATACCAGCTCCAATTTTACATGAAATTAAAAAAAAAACATAAATATAAATTTAAAAAATACTTCATGGATACTTTCGAGGACAGCTTACAAATAATTGAAACATTACCTATGCATAAAATATATATAATTATTGTTGTTGATTTATCTTATATAAGTATTTTAGAAAATCAAGTAAGTGGTTAAGTAGGTACCTATTTAAAAAAAATTGTGAGGCTCGAGTGTCTCTAAGCACCGAGACTAACCTATAAGGTTTTACGATGCTTTATGTATTAATTAATAGTTATGTTATTTTGTCAAATAAAAAGAAATGCCAACTTAAATTTTCGAAGCTGTTGTAAAATAAGTAGGTACTCGACAATGAAATGAAATAATTATAACGACAGGTAATCTTTATTTATATATTTTTAATCAAAATCGGATGAATTGTCACTGTCACTCGATAACCTCTCCCCGTGAGGTCACAACACTACAACTATCAAATTAGAACTGTCATCGAGAAAATAAAGAAATGGAAAGACTATAGCTGAGACACAAGAGGTAACGGGTTCGATTGCACTGGCTACTCGCCCACTGCGCCACGGAGGTCGTCACGGACTATGTCTCAATCCAGGTCTATCAATATACCAAATTTCATCTGAATCGATCCAGCCGTTTAGTCGTGAAAACGTAACAGAGAGCGCCCACCACGCCCGTACTTAACCTAAAAGTCACTTGATTGAGTTTAATTTTTAGACCAAACGGCTTCTGTAAGGGCTGCACGAGCAATATCATCGTCGCTTATCCCACGGTTTATGAGCCTGTCTGGCAAGCGAGTTGGCGTCTATATAGTTTAAAATGCGTACAATTAGAACCGGATCGCGTGCTATGTGCTATTCGGTGTCGAAGTGCGCGACAGCACCGTGCGATATTTTAAACGGACTAGAATTATAACTGGTACAATAAAATAATGCACGACATTCCTACCAACACTATTATTTTGACATTATGGGGGTAGTGAAGAATCAAAATCGGAAGCCATGTCATCATCATATCCGCCATAGACGTGTAGCCATAGGCCTCCCCCTTAGATTTCCAGTGCGACTGATCTGGTGCGGCTTGCAACCAATGGCTTCCAGCTGGATGCAGGGCAGTGAACTAGGGCACATTTCTAAGGTGCGTGACCTACGAGGCAATTCTCTGTTGTAGGCGATGGTTATCACTTAACATCAGGTGGGCCATAAGCTCGTTCCATCTCCATACAGTACAAAGAACAATTTGTGTATTTCTAACCAAGATAACACAAATTAATATGATTTATATAACCATCTCAAAAATTTTCAAGCCCTAGATGGGAAATTTTTGGAGTTTCTGTATGTGTTTGGATAACACTAAAAACGAAATACTTTTAGTAATGTTTTATTTCCCTGGTGTAGGCAACGGGTGCGTCCCGCCGTCGGTTCTGCTGGTGCTGGTGAACGAGCATCTGCTTAAAGACAACCTGGCGCTGGACTTTGTGCTGGAGGTGTTCGCGACGGTGAAGCAGGAGCGCGGGGTCAACACCCTCGTCACCGCGCTCAAGAAGGGCCAGCTGGAGGGAAAGTAAGTCATCTTTTTATCTTATGCTGTTCCCACGCACCAGTTATATGTATAACGTTTTACTTACTTAACGTTTTACTTAGTACAGTAATATAACATTATACTTAGTTGTATAACTGTATAACATTTTATAACATCTGTGTGGGGAGCACCATGACATTTCGTATAATAATAAATAATGCTGGAAATTTCACACAACGCCATCTAGCCCCAAACTAAGCTTATGCTATGGGAACCAGATAGAACACATATATTTGTACTTCATTTTTTTTGTAAATATTGATGAGAGCTCCATATTTTGATAAAACCAAAAAAACCAGCTGGGTTACATTTACTAAACACTCAAATCACATTAGCATTAGCAAAGTCCGACAGTCTTTTTATTGGCCAAAAAGAACAAAGGTTTCTCTCGAAAATTTTGTTATTAAAATAATTTGTATTATTTTATTCAATTCATTTTATTTTGCTTCAATGCGGTTTAGGACTATAGGTACATAGATCTTATAAAATAATATTAGAGTGGCTCACATTCCCCCCGTCCGGGATGCAAAATAAAAAACATAAAACACTAACTTATTAAAAATACCATGTCGAGAAATAAAATTACTGTCAGAAAATTGCAATTACTATTAATTATGACAAGAGTTAAAATGTTCATTATAAAACGTCAAATATTAGCTAATGAACATAGAAACTTGCCTTTGTAGATTAGATAAGAACAGAAAAAAATGAACTCATTAAAATCGTATGATGTCTCCATATATTACATCGTCATTAACATTACCAAATTTTTAATTCTTTTACAAATTTAAGTAGCAGACGGCTTTTGAGATTGGCAGGCAATGCACCGTAAATGTTACCACGCATAGCAGCTATTTTAATATAGTGCCAGCCGTGGAACCCCTGGTCAGCACAATTCGGTCAGTCTCGGGTGTTCCTTAGGTAAATGTCGCGTGCCCTTACAAAGAAGTTATTTTGTTTTCTAAAACATAAGGCCGTCTCAAAGATATACATACAGGGTTGGTATAGGTTTAGAGCCCTGAACAGTGGTTATTGAAAATTTAAACTTGGTTTTATCAAAGGCCCCATAACAATATTGTGACGTGTTCTGTTTGTAAAACTCGTTGTTGCGTTATGGGGAACAGTAACGAGCCATGTACTGTCCCTTCGTCCTGATCTCGACGACAGGGTCATAAGTGGCACTACACTTTATATTACTGAAAGGTATACTGTGTGTCACCACATATACAACAATTATTTAAAGCTTGGCTCTTGTCGACTAAAGGTAAGCAAAAAAATAAATAAGAAATATTCCCAAAAATTTTATTACCACGATTAGGTTCCTGTTCCTGGCGGACCATGAAAAATTGGGATTACCTTACTGGGTCTTGCAATTTAAACTAATTATATTCAAGGGACGGTTTCAACACAAAAAAAATAAAATGAATAAATCTATCTCCTGTTTTATAATCAAAATCTCGAGAAAATCGATGAAATGTTAGAGAGATAGGGTATTGTGCAATGCCAAAGATTACTAAAAAGTTGCTACGAGCCATTCACCAATAGGATTTCTTCATTTGTCTGGCCTCGCTCACCACAGCTTTTTTATTGGTGGGTTTGACATGTATCCATATAGCTTAGTAAAAAAAAGTATTATAATCAGACCACTTAGATCCACATGTAATATATTAATGATGCTAAGCTTAGCAACGTATCTCTTGGGGCCGAACTCAATCTCTTATAGCAATAATTTCGTACTGTTATATCCCTACATTGTAAGCAGCTATGCTTACGTGGCCATCCGGTAGTCTTACCCAGCATATTATATTCTTTGTTTATTTCATAGCAGTGAAACAGGGGCAGTCACGGTCAGGTCTTTCGTAAAGGCGGTCGCGTTCGGGGGTCTTAAATAATATTACCCTTAACCTTATCCTATCATTAAACCTTAGCTCGTAATACACCTTTTTTAAAACACCCTCGAACACCCCTCGTATAACAGTACCATAACCCTCAATAAGTAAGCTTACTTGATTATTGTAAAGGCGAAGCAGTTTAGGTGACGTCACCATAAATCGTTCACTCCAAACGTTTCATATTAGAGTTCAAATAAAGCGTAAAATTATCCTAAAAATTAAGTAAATCCATGATGGTTTTTCCAAAAGCTTGTGGTTGGCGCTCAGAGATCTCTTATTAATTTGTAGTATGTTATTGAAGTGTGGTTATAATAATGAAAGTGTCGTTTGTATATTGCAGACTTCTGGAGTTCCTCCCGTTGAATAAGCGCAGTGAAGATGTCCTCGCGGCATCGTTCGCGACGCGCGGCCTCGCCGAGCTGCTGCGCCTGCATCGCGCGCAAGCCTCGCAGGTAAAAACGAGCAAAAAAAATCACGTTGTATGGGAGCCGCCGCCCCCCTTCAATAATTTTATTTTTAATATATTTATTTATTTTTAAAGTAAATATATAACTAAATATTCTGTGAATATTTCAAGCGTCTACCTGTTGCCGTTATCAATATCGAGCAAAAACAATTTGTTTAACGGCAACAGAAATACATCATCTGTGAAATTTTCAACTGTCTAACTATCACGGTTCATGAGATACAGCCTGGTGACAGATGGACAGACAGACATCGTAGTCTTAGTAATAGGGTACCGTTTTACCCTTCTAAAAATGTAATAAGTAAATTAACTTCTTACCTACTATAAGTTAACTTAAATGACCTACTTATACTTTTATTTTCGTAAGAAGCTTATTCGTGATGGGAAAATAAACATTTTATTTATTGATTTATTATTTATAGCACATAGCTGGTCTGTAAATTGCTAGTAAAATTCAGCGGAGCAATGCAACCAGTCAAATAAAAAATCCGGCGGCAGGCGACTGCCAGCCTAAGAGCGTTATTCTAACTGGCGATTTGCGAGCGTGTATCCTGCGAGACGATCATTCAACGTGCTCACTGCGAGTGCGTAAAGGGCACGCAACATGCTCGCGTAGTTTTTCCTACAATACGACTCACTGATATAAATTAATGTAATTAGTATATAAATAATATTATTTTGATATAATATTAGTTAGTATGTTTGCGTACAATTAGAACCGGATCGCGTGCTATGTGCTATTCGGTGTCGAAGTGCGCGACAGCACCGTGCGATATTTTAAACGGACTGTGACTATGACTAGTCCAATAAAATAATGCACTACATTCTATTTTATTTATTTATATTTTATCTGGCTGAGCCGCCCCGGGGCATATAGCACTGAGGGTTAGTGTTGCTATCAGTGAAAGAATTTTCAGAATCGGTTTGCGTGGCCACGCTTTCGTTTTATCTATAGAACGACCGCGGCAAGCTCGCAGGAACCACGTTCACATATCAACTCGCTTGGAAATCGCCAGTGTTATAACGCTCCCTTTTTGTCTAGTTAACGATCTTCCAACCTCTTTTTGTATAGTGTTCACCTAAAATAGCGATATCGTTGAGGTTTTTTCAAACGAAACGATACGTTGAGCGATTTCAAACAACGTTGTAATAACTATCAAATTTTTAACTAATGCAAAACGCAAGCCAGGTAACACCTAACGAATAACGGCAACTTAACCGGAGGTAGCAGCGAGCGAGCGAACGGTTGACTCCAACGAAGCGTTCATTCGCGGTTCTTAGGCTCTGACTATAGTCAGAGCCTAATGAACGCTTGAATTGAATTGAAATTTGAATGAAAAAAGGACCGCGAATGAACGCTTCTGGCATCCGGGTACATATATGGATCGGGTCTTCCCGATCCTGTGAATCCGGAGCATGTCCCGGTTGCTTCCAGGTAAAAATCGTAATCAGAAGGCCTCGGATCATGTGTGATGGAGGAAAAATTCAAATGTTTGGATGTGCGACGGATTGGTCCAGGAGCCGTTAAAAAACGGTCCCTGACAAGCCCGGATGCCATATAGTCCGAGCCTTAGACGTTGCGATCCGTTGCAATGCCTGCGAAGTAGCAAATTAGTTGTTTGCTTTACATTGCGCGCTATGAGGCGTTGAGAAATTAAAAAGGGTTATTGTCTGCTAGAAAACGAGCGATGGTTGCAAAGCTCAATCAACCTATCTAAGTTAATTGGCGCCCATTATTAACATAGCCAGCCTCGCAGCTCCACACGGATAGAGACCTATTAGTACTTGCCCATTTGTTACCTTTTTGTCTAAAAAAATATTATCTCGTACCGATAATGAAATGACTAAACTTTTGTATATTCTATTCGTACGAACGTAGTTTAAAACATGTACAAAACTTAGATATTCTCATAGGTGCTTCGGAACTACATATTTTATATGTGTGGACGCATCTACCTATTTTGATTTGCTTTTTCATAAAACGTATAATATGGACCTACTTACTTGGACACTGTACTACCTTCCTAACTGTGTATTAATTTATTAGCCTATCCTTCTTATCTAATGTAAATCTGTATTTAATCTACCTACTTACCTAACGGTGACTTTAGATGACAAAATGTCACTAGTTTAGAGTAGGACTTTGGCACTTCTATAGCGTTGGGAGTGGCTTTGTTGAGGTCATCCCTTGTGCAGATGGTAGGGCACAAGGGACAGGAGATTTTCATTTTTTCTTATTAATTTTTCATTGTGAGTGACTTATATAAATGAGAAATACTGAGAACTGAGAAATTCTTTAAACTGAATGTTTTGTAATTTAGGAGGCTCGGCGCGAGCTCACCCAGGCGCTGCTTGACGAGTTGGCGGACGACAAGCCCATCCTCGATCTCATACAAGAACTCAAGGAGATGTCCGTCAAGCATTCCATCCCTGACCACGAGATCGTCGCCATCGTAAGTACAACCTTTTTTATTAATTTATTTATCACTTAATTGTTTTACAAACAGTAATGTTTCATAATACCAGTTATAAACCACTAACGTTTGTAGGGATAATGTCTTATTAATCATAAAGAACCTACTTATCTATTTTATCTTGTATTATAACCTACTTTAACATAAGATTTGAATGATTTCGTTTTGGAATATAATTTAACAAGAACAATGACGTCCTTCTATCTCAATAATATTATTGTGGAATACAATAAACGATTGATTTTGTCAAATACCCTCCTGCACAGTCGGGTAAAAAGTAGCCTATGAATATGAAAATCCTCTATCCGAATGTTGTCTCAATGAAATCGCTTCTAAGCGATAATACCGCCCCATTGTACTAGTTGATTTGTGTTTATTTTTACGTTTGTTTATTTGTGGTGTGCATTATAGTGTTTTCATTCATTCAATCCCGGTTATAATCTATCTATGTAACAAATTTCTTAAAAATCGGTCTAGCCGTAACAAACTGAGAGACAGTACTTTTGTATTTATATTATTAGTATGGATACCTTTTTAAACACTATCTGTCAACAACGGGGTTGAAGCTACACACACCTAACGCGCTTTTGAAAAAATCAAAATTAAGTGAGATTATATTATAGAGTAACATTTTTTTCTTCACTCATACTCTTAAAGTTAGTCATTTTTAGCGCGACACCTGATGCGTAAATGCGATTTACGCCGTGGGCGTAAGTAAATTTGAAAATAGAATGAGGCTCATTGGATTCATAAATACTAAAATGAAATACAACCTCCATGACAAATCCTTATTTCTATTTCAAATGAAAGAGGTCACATTTAATTTTTATTGTGCTTTAATTGACAAATCCTTATTTCTATTTAAAAATGAAACACATTTATATTACGCTATAATGAAATACAACCATGACAAATCCTTATTTCTATTTCAAATGAAAGAGGTCACATTTAATTTTTATTGTGCTTTAATCGACAAATCCTTATTTCTATTTAAAATTAAAGATGTCACATTTTATTAAGCTTTAATTAAATACAACCTCCATGACAAATCCTTATTTCTATTTAAAAATTAAAGAGGCCACATTTATATTATGCTTTAATGAAATACAACCATGACAAATCCTTATTACTATTTAAAATGAAAGATGTCACATTTTATGATGCTTTAATGAAATACAACCTCCATGACAAATCCTTATTTCTATTAAATAAAAGAGGTCGTAGTTTAGTAGTGAAAAAATCAATAGATACCCAAAGAGGATATAATCACTACGTTATAAGAGTCGGCACTTTCTTACAAGCCACTGAACGGAGTTATGAACGTACTTTGTACCAACCTGGCAATATAAAAGTAATACCAACACTGTAAAAGCCAATTCGTTATTAGGGCTTGACAAATACGAATCATGCTTTTCCATCGATATCGATAAATATTCGATTTTCGTAGTTGCACCTACCTACTTTCGTGCTGGTGCTTGGTCCTTAGTGCTGGTCGTACGAAAATAAATATACGCCATAAAAAATCAGTTATTTATTGAACATAATATAACCTGTATGTGCAGTCAGCATCAGAAGTATGTTAATTAATTGACGCAAAATTTGACAGTTGCTCACCGTATATATTATTTGACCATCCTAGCCGCTATCATACTTCTGATGCTGACTGTACCATTCTAGTCGAAGTTTTACATTTGAAACAACGTTAGGTACTGGTTTTTCAAGCTATAAAATACAGTTGGTTGACTCAGGACCTGAAAAAGAGATGTTTTATGAGATTTTCACTACTAATAAATATAGCACAAATAGTATCAAAGTTAAGAACACGTGCATTACTTAGCAGCACTTCGCAGTTGAGTAATTTTAAAAACATTAGCAGACTGTTCTTCTAATTTTATTGTTTATTCATTTAGGATTTGGCAAAGATGGTATGGCATTCCTTTTCAATCTATTTCTCTTTTTATTAAAAGCAGTTTTCGCAAAATGATTGCCACTTATGAATTTATTTTCGTTTAGTATTTGAATAGGTAAGTACGCCAGGTCCTCATTTCCTGACAACTTTACCCATAAACGGCACCTATAACAAAAAAGTTTATCGATAAATAGTTCACATCACATCACTATTTGTATTTGCACAAAGTATTAATTTAGTGAAAATAGTTCAGTTTACGTATTTAATTAGTATTTACATGATATCCACTACAAATATGAGTAAAAACAACTAACAAATACAAGCTAAAGTAAATTGGTATTGAAATACAATAAGTTTTACCTGGCCGGGTCAAGTGGAAATAGAGTTAAAAATATGCCAGAATATCTTCTGACACGCATAATGCCACAAACTTCACATTTTCTTAGGGATTTCCCTCCCATAATATCCAAATACACTCGAAACTGAGTTTAAACACAATAATTCCACAACGACAAAATAACACAAAATGTTTATCCAACCAAACCATAGATTATAATAACTCAACAGGTCTACCAACAGTAAAAAAGGTATAATGCGTCTAAATCAAATAGACGTTAAGACACCTGCTACCCAAAAGAATCGGTACTCGTTTTAATTTAGAGGATTATTTTTATATTAAATTGTGGGTACAAAGTACGTTCATAATTCAGCTTACTATGCAGTGTCGATGAACTGTAGATACCGGGAACGCAAATTTTCTTTTGAGCATCAAACTGTTATTTAATTTTCTCGCATTCGTGATGAAAAGGTCGAATCACTAACGCCCCTTGTTTAAAAATGTACTAGTTTTTAATATGTGTATGAAAAAATCTTCTCGAAATAATGGTTCAAAAAAGCACATTCACATGATGAAACTTGATGACGAGTCGTAACATACTATTGTGGCGTGGCTGGCGAGGTGAAACGGAGTCTTTCCGTCTAGCTTTACTACCTCTACACACTAGTACTAAATGTCGACAAGGCAGTCTGACTTATCAACCTTAGCACCCTCTAAATAAAGTTCAAAATAGGATGCTAAATCGTTTGTCGTTTTAGATCTGGCAGTGCGTGATGTCTCGCGGCGAGTGGAACAAGAAGGAGGAGCTGCTGGCGGAGCAGGCGGCGAAACATCTGCGGCACTACACGCCGCTGCTCGCCGCGTTTGCCAAGTCCACGAAGGCGGAGCTTGCGTTGTTGTCCAAGGTAATAATCCTCATCAAATCTCTTGTCAAATGTTCGTTTCGTCACCTAGGCCCTGTCAGAAAAGCAGCGCTGCATCGTATCAACCATGCTACGAAACCGCTTATGCTGAGACGGGGACCATTTTGTCCCCACACAACACCATCATTGTCTGGGTGAAGGTTAACTCTTACTTTGTTTTTATTGTTATGTGTGATGTGGGTTCAAATAAATGTATTTTCTTTCTTTATCTCATCATATCAGCCATAGGACGTCCATTTTGACGTGAATACGTTTTTAAAATTGCTTCCATAGTGGGAGGCAATACAACTGATAACAAAATCGGGGGATACAGTTTGGTTTGGCAGCTATATTATGATATCTATCATCTCCATCCAAAATGTAATTACACCACTGGATAGACGCTAAGCGAAGACTGTGACGCGTCGCGCGCAGTAGAGGTGAAAGGGGTTCCCTCCACCGCGTTATCTGTCGCATAAACATATAAATATAAATAAACTATGTTTGCGTACAATTAGAACCGGATCGCGTGCTATGTGCTATTCGGTGTCGAAGTGCGCGACAGCACCGTGCGATATTTTAAACGTACTGTGATTATGACTAGTCCAATAAAATAATGCACTACATTCTATTTCATTATCAGACTGAAAAATAGGAGCAAGTTCTCAATTCGTTGGACTATTTTTGAAGTGAAAACTTCATTAGGCGCGTTGGGCATTTTTTGAGACAGGGAAAAAACCATTGAACTCGCGACACTGTTACCGTTACCGACACCTCTGTATTTAAGTAACTCGTAATTGTTGAAGTTTTCACTTCTGTCGGCACTTCCGGAGTGCCACTTTTTTTTGTATGTTCCCTAAAGACGCGTAGACCGATTCGAAAAAAATATTTTTTTTGTATAAAGGGTATATACTTCCCAGGTTACTTTACCATGGGCTCAAATTTTTAGGGATGCAATTCTGTTTTATATTTTTACCTCGGAACACCGTCATTTATCGACCGATTTGAAAAATTCTATTTTTATTAGAAAGGAATTGATCTCATAGAAATTTCATCAAAATCAGTTCGGTTAAATAACAAATATTGCTGGACATTTCACATAGCCCTATCTAGCCCCAAACTAAGCAGAGCTTGTACTAGGGGAACCAGATAACTGATAGAATACTTATATACTTTTTTTTCTGTACATATATATGTACTTATAATATAAAGAAAAATATCTAGAACAAATAATATAACTATAGAACAAATAAAAACTAAACAAATGTTTGCATGATCTACAGATATTTATTCCAGACAAATATCTGTAGATCATGCAAACATTTGTTCCGCGGTGGGAATTGAAACCGCTGCCTCCTGCGTCTCAGCCGGCTACTCGCCCACTGCACCACGGAGTCGTCATTTATGTCGGTTATATTTTTGTTAAAACGTTAGGTACTTGCCCCGGGGGCCGGGGCATATACTGCTGTTTGAACTAGTAAAATTTCGGTAGTTAGTATATAACTTCCATGTACAATAATTTTCGGAAGATCTGAATCCAACCCTGTCTGAGACATAATTCCACTAATACAGTATTGTTTACAATAAAACTAAAATAATGTATGATTCCCCAGGTCCAAGAGTACTGCTACGAGAACATGAGCTTCATGCGCGCGTTTAGCAAGCTGGTGCTGATGCTGTACAAGACGGACGTGCTCTCCGAGGAGGTGATCCTCAAGTGGTACCGCGAGCCCAACTCCAGCAAGGGCAAGGTCATGTTCCTCGACCAGATGAAGAAGTTTGTTGAGTGGCTGCAGAGCGCAGAGGAAGGTAATTATGCTTTTACATTTATTGTTTAATCGGGGTGGTTCTTAACTGTGTGTGGTGATCAGGTCAGCCGATTAATTATCATCACTTTTCCTTTTTATCTGACTACGGCAAAGACAAACGGGAGAGTTATGTTATTAGCAGTCTTAGCGCCTAAACTACTCGCCTGATTTTGATGAATTTGGTGTCAATTGATTCGTTATTGTGGTCCGACTACCAGCGACGTAGTCAGGTGTTAGTTTTTAAACTTAACTTATTGGTGAAAGGATCTAAGCTATAAAATGGAAATTTATTAAAGGTTTCATAAAGTAGTGGGTTTTCTAATTTCAAATTTATAGTTTAGTATTTGGCCTAATTTTGTATGTCGTTACTTGATCTTACTTTGGATGAAACATTTGTTTCAGAATCTGAGAGCGGCGAAGACGAAGATTAGTATAAGAGCAGCGTGAGACTGACTACACCGGCGCCGCTTCCCCTCCCCCCTCAGCGGGCTGGGGAGAGACTACGGGCACGAATCACTACCCTCGCTATAAACTACCCACTAAACTAACAAATACTCCCTACACCTTAATACTGGTGCTTCAAAGGCCTACAAGTGTGATTGAGTGTCCAAGAAACATTGAATTACAGATTTGGTATGAACCCAATAAGTACAGTGATTAAGGGCAGTTTACACCAAAGCGGGGAGGAGATGTGTAAATGAAGCCAGTAGAATCACTTCAAGATCATTGCGTCATCTACGTGGCGTTACTATTAGTTGATTTCAATCATCTCCGCACTGCTTTGGTGGAAACGGAGCTTAGACAAACAATAAAAATACTTCTAAACAGACCATTAGAAGTTTGAAGTACCAGCGTTCAGTTAATCGTTTTAAAAATTGTAACTAATGTTAAAATGATAGTTATTTAAAAGATTTGATTTTGTATATTGAATATTGACATAGATTTTCGAGTTGTAAAATATTGCACGCGCTAGATGTAGCAATAACAGCGTACATTGTTGTAATTACATAACCTCACTTGATACTGCCGTAACTATAATGATTACTTAGAAACATTATAGTAGCTTTAAATAGCTTTATAATTATAGCACAATTAATTAGTAATCGGGTAGTGATGAATGTTCGCGAAAACTCATTCCATATTAAAATCGGCAAGTCTCTCCTCGCCCATGCAATAGAACCAGCTCTGTTTAGCGGCGTCATTATACACGTGTAATTTGTCGCACCATAGTGTACCTTCCGCGATCGACAGATAAGAGGCTGGAAGAATGTGTACTGAACTGTTCAGTGGACAGTGGCCTTTTTAAATTGGATAATACTAGAATGTTTATCGTGTTCTAAAATATTAAAAAGAATACAGATATTTTAGTGCAGTCAAATTTGTATGCAAACAGAATCGACACTTTAGTTCTAAGCAAGCTTGAAGATTTGATGTTGTCCGAGAATAAGGCTAAATCCAAAAATTGCTTTACACCCTTTGTTACCATAAAAAAGTTATACAACTGTTTGACGCGTTTAAATAAATCCTTAACAATTTTTGTATAAGATTTTTTAAACACGCTCTAAACATTGATAAATTTTTTTGTGATAAAGACCCTTTATTTAGGTCAGTCAGTCAGGCACCACAATTGTACACAAATGTATTGATGTGATCCTGGATGAGTCACTGAAGTATTTAGCGTAATGTTTATGGCGTCTACTAGCTACCAGCCTCTTAGCTGCCTGTGGCGGTTCTAAGAATATAATAATTGTTATGCACGTTACGTTAGGGCGACAGCGGATGTTTTCTACAACTGTTTATTATTCATTTCTAAAGTAACATGTTGATGAAATACAATATTTTTTATTCAATTTTTATAGTAAAATTCCAATAAATGGTGGTAACACACACAGTTTTAGTTTTATTTCTTGTACCTATTTATGCCCTATTTATTGAAACAAGATTGTTTCTTCTAGTTTAAGTAGACAGTTCCCGTAGGTAGGAAGAGTAGGTGATATAATTCATTTTATTTGCTTCAATGTGAATGAATAAATGAAAATTCTTTATTATACCTTACAAGCTAGACACAACAGATTTAAAGAAATAAACAAATAAAAGTAAGCATAATGGGCGGTCTTATCGCTTAACAAAGCAATGTGGTTTAGGACTGCAAAATATACACAATAAAAGAAACAAAACAAATCGCACTATATTTATATATCATACCTAAATGTATCAAGAAATATATTATGTATGCTCAAAATATCAACGTTTGATTTTTTTTGTAAAAACATTAAAAAATAATTGATCTGAAAGTTTTTGAACGTGAATGCAAACACGCGACGGCTGTATTTTCGACTTAAAAAACTAGTTCCAACCAGAGTAACAGATGGCGCTAGCTGGAAGTAAGCCGCCAAATAAATAATTATGTATTTTATTTAAATAAATATAAACATTTGACGCCGAGCGTTATTGTTTTTTTTTGTTTCTCGATTAAAACAAGACGGTTGAACAAATGAGAAAAAATTCAGTAGTTCGACGGTCGAAATAATGAGAAGAAAATTCTCACCGAACTACTGAGGACAAACGTAGGTAGGTACATAATTTTTTGGCGGCCTATCTTCAGACAGCAACGCCATCTATTACGCGCTGCGCTGGCCGGAACTAGTATTTATTCATTGAAAATGATAAGCCTTTTGCGTTGCCTTCGCAAAAAGTTGTCTTCTTTCTGGATTCAGACCGTAGGGAATTAGTAGTCCATTTTCTCGTGTAAATGTGCGCGAAATCTGGTAATTTGCCCTCATTTGAAAACTGGGTTTGGTGTACCCGGTAGCGCGACTTTTTTTTATACAACTTATATGACAAACGATTATGCAGTCCACCAGATGTTAAGTGGCTACTGCAGCCCATGGATATCCACATAGAATTCAAAACTAGGTATTATGTTGTCTTGATCTCTATATGGATACGTTGCCATAATAGAGGCCTATGTGCCAGTAATTACAGGAACATACCATTACCATCTAACCAGAACACAGCAGCACAAGTACTGCTATTTGGCGGCAGATAAAAGTAAGGCGGTGGTGCTCACTTCCTCGAGCTCGTTCACAAAAGCTCTACCACCAATAAGTAAGCGACTGTTCAAAAGATAAACAGGGTTTTTGTGGACATGCCTGTGACACTAGGTACCTAATGACTGGTGTATTTCTATCTTTCATTTTTGGCAATGAAAGCTATAGAAATTCAATCGTTTACAAAATATTAAGCCCGGCTTGCACAACGATACCAGAACGTATTTAGTGACTAAACATGTATAAATTTGACGTATTTGATCGAGCGAAGCGAGATCTCTAATAGCGGATTCCTATATCCGTCTGTAACCAGCTACGACTCTTTTCTCCTTGAAAACCTGTCAAAAGTTTGACACTAGTTTGACATTTTTTCAAGGAGATACGAGGCGTAGTCTGTTACCGACGGATATAGGAACCCGCCATAAATCAACTTGGGCAAATCGGCGTTGTATGTATGTATGTATGTTTGTTTATCCGAGGATAACTTTCGAAGCTTTGATCCGATCATCGTGAAATTTGATACGCAGGTAGGTAGTGATGGCACAATTTTAGTGTGACTAAATGAGCTAAAAATGTTGGGGGGTTGTTGAGATATTGGGGTTCAGGCGTGCTAAAAAAAATAAAAAGGAGATTATTAGATCAAGTGGGATGTCAAATTAAAGGTATTCATTAGTACATTCATACTCCGTTTTTATTTTTAATAAAGTCTTTATAGTTTTTGAGTTATTAGCCATAATAAAAACTGAACTTTAAGAGAATTCACAGGGTAGGGTAGGTACACCCACAGAACACAAAAAACAATGTGTTGTTTTTTGTGTTCTGTGGCTACACCATTGACCCCACAGTGCTGTTATTTGGTATGCGTTTAGGATAACAAATATATTGACACAAATATAGGCAAAAGTCTGAAATCCAGAATATCTGCAATTTGTACCCCAAAAAAAAAGTATCCACAATACATGAACTCCCGTTACCTGTAATTTGAATAAAACTGTAGGTCCAGTTATTTGGTTATTTATTTCGTGGCACTATTTGGATAGTCAAAGATTACAAATAAAAAAACGAGTGTGCACACGACTCAAGTAAAACTTCTTTTTCAAATATTAATTTATAAAATTGTCCACACGTCTGTAAGTCGATCAGTCTATGTTCATTCTGGACAGACGCAACTCGCACTCGCACAATAACTTCACTAACTTATATCTCCCTCTCAACTTTCGTTCGCACTTTTCGTAACGCATTCACCAGCTTACTCCCAAAGTCAAGCGTGCGTAAAGAAGTTTTACTTCTATAATATTTTTTTTTGTTTTAATAGGAGACTCGCAAGATCTCAGTTCGGGGCGAACCACTAGTTGTATGATCATATTTGGCCACTAAATATGTTTAGGTACCGTTGTGCAAGTCGCCATAAGCGTATGCTAATGTTAGGTAGGTAGGTAGGTACGTAAACTTTGTAAGAGGAAAGTCAGTTACGAACCTTGAAGAGTTACCCAACATAAGGTTCTTCCTGAAAACCAGCGCTGCTTTGCGAGGCACTGAGCAGTGAGCATACTGGTTGTCATATTGATGGAGCATGTTTCAATAACATTAGCTACGCGGACGATATGGTGCTGCTGAGTGCGTCGCTCTGTGGGCTTAGAAAGTTGCTAAGTATATGTGAGAATTATGCCAACAGCCACGGACTAATCTACAATGTAAAGAAAAGTCAGTACATGGTCTTTCAGGCCGGCTCGAGACGAGTTACGAGGGTACCTCCAGTAAGGCTTTACGGTTCCAACTTAAAAAAAGTGGAACAGTTTAGATACTTGGGTCACTTAGTTACGGCCGACCTGAGAGACGATGCTGATATTGAACGGGAGAGGAGGGCTTTGTCGGTCAGAGCAAATATGATAGTCCGCAGGTTTGCACGTTGTTCGAGAGACGTTAAAATAACTCTCTTTAAAGCATTTTGTACTTCATTCTACACGTGCAGCCTGTGGGTAAACTATACCCAGAGATCGTACACAGCCCTCAGACAGAATCCAGTACAACAACGCGCTGAGGATGATGTTGGGGCTTCCCCGCTTCTGCAGCGCGTCGGGAATGTTCGCGGAGGCGCGCATCAATTGTTTCTATGCGACAATGCGCCTGCGCTGTGCATCCCTGGTGCGGCGGGTGCGGGCGAGTACGAACCTCCTCCTCAGCGTGATTGCAGACCGCCTCGACTGTCCCTATCTGAACCACTGTTGTAACCTCCATGTGCCACACAAGCCCTTCCAAAGAGCATTGTGAGTGAGAGTACCTGACTAAATATGTGAATTAGGATTATTTTGTGTTATTATTATTTTATTTTTATTAAGTAATTGTGTTTGAATTTAATATCTACTAACCCATTTGACATGTTTAATTAATATCGGGATACTCAAATACTCACAAATCATGGTAAATATCCCGTTTTTAGTATAAATAGTGTTCATAACCATGATAGTTTCAAAAGTTATGTTTAATTAAGTTTTTTTTACTAACAAATATGGATCTGTGACATCTGAAATAAATAAATGAATTTGCACAATGACGTTCAAAAAGATAGACAGGTTATACACCAACATTAGAATATTTTAAAGTGGCGCAAGGAGTACTCTATACGTACGTATAGTTGTATATTTATGACACTTTGCGCTAATAGAGACAAATGATGGGGCATGCCTGTTGTTAGAAAGAGATAAATATACATCATTCGGTACGTATTGATTGCTGCTGAGCGCTCATTGGTGCGAGCGCGTGACATGACTTACCGGAGAGGAGATTGGGTAAAGTGGACGCTGGATTTTACTAGTGTAAAATAATAAATACAATTGTGAACAAAATAAAATTTATTTTTAATAGTCCGGTCAATTTAGACATTCGAAGTTACATAAAATCCCAACAAGCTGAAAATCAGTAAAATTGTTAAAACGTAAATTAGTAAGTAAAATTGTTAAATAAACAATGTTTAAAAGTTCCCCATCATTCCCGTGTATGGAAAAATTGTACTCAAGGTCAAAAAAAATTGTTTTTCGCGATTTTCAGAAAAACGGTAAGTTTTATCATAAAAGTACCTCAGACAAAAATTGTAGATCATAAAATTATCTATAAAAAATGTATCAATACTTTTTTTCTTACGAGCCACTGTTTCTGAGATATAACGATTCAAAAAGTTATAAAAGTTGTTATCGTCATTATATGTTTTGTATTACTGTATATAATCTTAGACAATAAGATTTCATATTACTTGACATAAAACGAAATTAAGAAATCTGGCATATTACTTGACATAAAACAAAATTAAGAAATCTGGGATAATGAATGTTATTTCACCCAACTTCCCCTGGAACCGGCCGCCACGTGCCTGCGCTAACATTGTCTCTTTTACTCGCGCATAAAACAGATTAGTACATCTCGCTCTTTAGCCTACCCGCGACAGCCATTGCCAAGTTATGCCAAAACTAAATACGTTTATTATGTTTTATTACTTTTAAATGAAAAAACTGTACTTGACGAATGAAATGACACATTTTTCTTGTCTCTAACAGTTGCAGTGTAGTTGGTTCATATCCTAAACACACAGGAAGGCATTTTTACCAGGAAACGCGAAATTCTTTATAGCGCTGTCGGGACGTATAGCCGTAAAGTGATCTCGTGCCTAACTGAATGCGCTCCGGGCAATTACCTGCCATTCGTCTGGTCATTCTAGAGCGTGTACGACGTATCTATAACTTTTAAAAACATCTTAGAATTTGCATCATTTATTGCAAAGAAGCATAAAACTGAGGCAGAGCCTGTTTGGGCACGCGTGGCACGGAGCGGGATTAGTTGGTGCATCTACCTACTACCTACTGGTGGGGTAGGTACGTATGTGTTCTAGCTGTAGGTCTAAAATCTCATGGTTTTGTAATTTTCCTATCTACCTATTTTGTTTGTGATCCGTTCTATGATTCTTTGTGTGTGTCAAATAAATAATTCTATTCTATTGTAAGAGTCTTGTAAAGGTAGGAGTTCTTAGGACCTCAAAATAAACCGTTATGTACACGTGCTGGCCTTCGACTCCTGGACTGAGGACCTTGGAGCTATGAAAGGGGAGCTCTGTGGCCGTTAAAACCAGTACTCGTGTCAATAGAAGAGATGAATAGGCCGGATACCGTCCCCTAGCTAGGCTGAGGCTACATGCTTACATAAAACGATAATTTTATTAATACATATATATTAAAGCTTACGGCTTGATTAATCTTCACGTTGGACATCCTCGAATCTCTTACTCAGTAGACAGACCCGAGAAGATATCCCGGAAGGGGGCAGTAGTCATCCTCCAAAATTTCTTAACCCGGAGCGATTTGAGTTCCTTTTTTCCTCATTTTTTTTTCCGGCCGACACCGGTCGTCTGAAAATCTTTTGCTCAAAACTCCAGTGCATACTAGCTTCTATGACAATTCTTTTACCGACCGAGCGGTGGAGCGGTGCGTCTCTGGAATGCGTCACCAATAACAACACGGTAAGCCTTATTCTTAGCCATATTTAAATTTAGGGTGTTATGTGTTCTATGTGTTATGGGTTGCTGGGACTCTCAGCCTGGGAGCCGGGCAGGCCGCACAAGATCGCTCGCTCTGGAAATCTAAGGGGGAGGTTTATGTTCAGTCTTATGGCTGATTATAATGATGATGGCAACGAAGAAAGTAATTACTACCCAAGGGCGGATCCAGGGAGAGGGTCATGGGGGTCATGACCCCCCCCCCCCCCTGGGCTGGGTCCAGGACCCGGTGGACCACTAATTAAAATTGTTAAACGTAATGTTTTATATATTTTTTATCACAATATAGATTTTATGTAAGTACATTCAATATTTAATTAATTTAATAGCATATTTTCATTAGAAAAATTGATTTTGTTATTTAAATATAAGTATTTTTAAGTACAGTATGTTAGTGTAGTAGTAGTAGTAATAAAATACCTACTTTTATCTATGATTATAAAAATTAAATTATAACTTCTTGTGACTTGACCACGACTATGTGACCCCCCCCCCCCCCTCCCCTCCCCTGGCACCAAAGCTGGATCCGCCCCTGTAACTACCTAGGTACTAAATTAAATGATTGCTTGGTAACGAGCTTGGTTAAGGATCAGTAAGCTTTAATAAGCAATATGCAAAATATTATCAAACAGATTAACAATAAAAACTACAATTAAATCAAATAACTAAAACTAAATTTAAAATAATCCTATAAATAAAAAACTGCATTTAAGTCTCCATCTGCAGGTAAGGTGTCCAAAAAACTGCCAACATTACCTCTTTGAATAGCTAGGCTGATCCGTTGACCGAGGTAAGTTCCAGCTCTTTGGTCACCTGTGGTGTCTATGAGGCGTCTGGACAGTTCTTTAATTAAATTTCGGTCACTCGAGACCCCAAGGAGCCATAGTTTTGACCCCAAGTAGAAGAAATATGTATTGAAATATATTCAGGAAATCAGATTTCCTCCGTTTGAGGTTCTCCGCAGCCACTGCTGCCGCACCAGCCAACCGGGAAGTACTATGAAGGTGAGAGGGCGCCAGTGTGTAAACACAAGTTGCATCCCACACCAGCGACCTCCCACGACTCCACGAATTAACGTCAAACCATCAGGCCTCTTGCCATCGTCTCGTGAAATACCGTAAGGATAAGGTACCTAAACCTAGAACTTGGAAATAAAATTAGAATCAGCAAAATGAATGCAGTCATTAAGGGGCTGCTACATTATATTATTATCACGCGATTCTCGAGATCACGAGGAAATATTGATGGTATTGATTGATAGTATCACGATACTATTGAAATGTTGTTCTTGAAATCCGCGATCCGGGGCATGGCGGAACTAATATGTATTGAATTAAAACTTCTTTACGCACGCTTGACTTGGGGAGTAAGCTGGTGAATGCGTTACCTACGAAAAGTGCGAACGGAAGTTGAGAGGGAGATTTAAGTTCGTGAAGATAGAAGGAGAGAGAGTTACGTTTTGTATATTTTTAAACGTTAATGTGCGAGTGCGAGTTGCGTCTGTACAGAATGTACATAGACTGATCGACCTACAGACGTGTGGGCAATTATGTAATTAATTGAACAATTTTAATAATTAATATTTTGAAAAAGAAGTTTTACTTTAGTCGTGTGGTCTAAAGCACAGTTGTTTTTTTAATCTGTGGCGCAGTCCGAACTTTCGTTCGTCAACATCAACGTTTGATTGATGTTAATATTTTCTGACAAAAATCTTAATTTTCCCAAAAACAAATCAATCCTATATCGTTTTTCTAATAACTAAGATCATTTCGCGAGATTCAAATGAATATACTGGTTTCGTTTTGAAATCCAATTATTTACCCCCACGTTTTCGTCTTTCTTTAGTTTAAGCCAAGCAATTAGGTACCTATTATTATAGTGACAGCTGTTGTTATTCTGTTAACCATATTAACTGACACAATTATCTATCACCCACAAACGCAACGCAGTACCTACTGATATATTTAATATTGATAGTATGAAACCCTGCCATCAATACTGCCGTGATAATAATAACACGATACTAGGTCCGTTCGTGTTTGGAGTACTGTTCTCACCTCTGGGACGGATCAGCGAAGTACCAACTTGAAGCTCTGGAATCAATTGAGAGAAGAGCCAAGAAGCTCATAGGCAACGATGAGCTAGTTGATGCAAGGCTCCTCAGCCTGGAGCATCGACGAAAGGTTGCTAGGCCTCTCGGTTTTTTTATCGAGTACATTTCGGGGAGTGTGCGGCAGAACTTTTCAACCTGATTCCACCATCTCCTTTCTATCAACGGACAACCAGACGCTCTGCGGTGCGCCACCGCTATATGGTGGAAATACCTCCCATTCGCACAAAGCGGTTCTCTTCGATCTTTATTATGCGTACCGCCAAAGAGTGGAACGACTTGCCAGAGTCTGTGTTTCCAGATAGCTACAACCTGGGTATCTTTAAGTCGCGAGTGAATAGGTTTCTTCTAGGCAAGCGTGTACCATCGTAGACTGCATCATCGCTTACCATCATATATAAAAAAAAACTAGGATCACGGTCCAGTATTGATAGTGTAACATCCCCCACGAGCAACCATGCCACAGATAAAATAATTTAAGCTTAGCCAGCAAATACCTAGTACGCCCACATCAGGTTAGTTGGTACCATACAGTTATAAATGTTATTACCTATCTATCTATAGTTACTTATGCCAAGAACTTGTTTCAACGTTATTTTACAAACAATGATTGAAGCAAGAATCGAACACACGATTTTTTTTATTTGTTGCAGGGTAACCCTACAATAACTTTAGTATGTGTCTAATCAAGGTCACCTTGCGCCCTTTGCTACCATTTTATACCAAGGGTGAGCAACGAAGAGTAGAATTCAGTAAATACGTGTACTTAATTATTGATCAGCCTTTGAAAGTATTATGTGTTTGGAATTTGGAATGTTTTTAGGACATCATAAATAGATTAACACAAAGAGTGTGAATGTAGATTATTAACCAAGGGGATAAAGCAGTGTCTTCTGTCGCGGGTGACGATTTAAATCGCGAGCGTAACGAAGGACTCGAGGTTTACTCCCGAGCGTAGCGAGGGTGTTAAAAACTTAAATCACGAGCGAAGCGAGGGATTTAAGACGAGTCCTGAGTGTAGCGAGGGATTTAAGTTCACCCAAGACTAAGACAGCTTTCTCACCGAGAAAAATACTCTTCTTTTAGTACCATTTGCGAAAAAATTAACACAATAATAATATGAGATAAGCATTTATTAAAAATAATGACAATTAAAATAAACTTAACATCAAGCTCATACGGCCGCGTCGGTTTTCGTAATTTTATTTAATAATCTTAACTGCATAATAAATGCGTATTCCTTTTTCAAAAAGATGTATAATGCTTTATATACAAACTCAATGGTGTAAAAACAGATGAAGTTCAGTATAAATTTCGGTAAGTATTCCAAATTTAAATCACATTCATTAAAAATTACTATTGTTAGGTTCGCTTTTTGTGGCATAGAATGTCACTTGTTTGAGCAAGTGGTACGAAAAATAAGGTTTTTTTTTAAAAATAGGATCACGCTATGTACCTGACTCTAACTCAATGCCCTGATAGGCAGATTGCAAGAAAATAAGGAGACAAAAAAAATGTAGGATCACGCCAATACAATTTTGTTTGGTTGTGGTGCTTGACCGATTACATCATCATCATCTTTGACAACATGGTGACATCGGCAGTCACAGTGCCACCACTGAACCTGTGAGCCCGATCTTCGGAGGTAGTAGCCACTAGCCATGTTAAAAAAAATATGAAAACGTTTTTTCCAGGACAAAACACGGGAAGACATTACAGGGTCTGAGGAGAGTGGTTATAAAACATAACGGGAAATATATACTACTTAATAAGTTTTTTGTTTGAAAAATAACTTTTTCAAAAGAACCTTTTATAAAATTTATACATAGCTGACCAATCCGCAGCTTCGCACGCGTAGTTTTTCATAAAAATATTACCCTCCTTCTGCGCAGTTGGGTAAAATCTTTTTACCCGGATGACATAGGCTACTTTTTTTTTAAAAGTAGCCTATGTCATTCGGGGATAGTGTAGCTTCCCAACAGTGAAATATTTTTTTTAATCGGTCCAGTAGTTTCGGAGCCTATTCAATACAAACAAACAAATCTTTCCTCTTTGTAATATTAGTATAGAATATAATATATTATTAATAGTATGATAATATGTAATCGGAACCGCAAGCAGATTCAAATGAGCTCAAACACTAGTAGCCTATAATCCATTCAGAAGTTCCGTTGTCTAGCATCCGTCTCCATCATGGCCACCTCCATGGCACTATATTATTGCATTGAAACCTTAGTTCATACGTATTCCAAGTTTCAGCTCAATCGGTTGAGGGGAACTGGTTAAAATTCAGTTGCAAGTTTGACCTAAACTAACAAACATGGAAAATCAAGATGTTTCACAAAAAAAATTATTTCTATAACTATCTGGATTAGGTAAGTAGGTAACTATGTATATGTATTATAATATTCTTCATTGATTCATATTAGTAGGTAAGAGAAGAATGATATAAGTGGAAGATATCACGACCTTTGGGTTCGATATCACACTAATATTATAAATGCGAAAGTTTGGATGTTTGTTTGTTACTCAATCACGTCGTAATGACTGAGCCGATTCCGATGAAATTTGGTGTGTTGATAGATTATATCCTGGATACCTTGGCTACTTTGGTTGACAAACAACGCGTGCGTAGCCGCTGGCGGAAGCTAGTTTGTTAATATTTGTTTGTTTAATAATAACTTTGGCGCGAGAACTCAAGGTCAGTTTGCGCCCCTTGCTGCCTGCTTTGCACCCTTGGTATGCAAGGGTGACTTTGACCTTGGTGTAATCGTCAAATTATGCATTTATAAAAGGGAGTTTTTAATACCAACTTTATATTTAGTGATACTTACATAAGTTTTTTCTCGAAAATTGGATTAATTTTTACGATATGAGGTTCCTAATCTTGAAAAAAGTCCAGGTTGTGTTTTCATGTAGTTACCTAAGTGGCCCGTCCGTGGCTACGCGCGCGTGTTTGTCAATAAAACATTACTCTCCTACTACGCAGTCGGGTAAAACGTAGCCTATGTCTCAATCCCAGGTCATAATCTATTTATATACCAAATTTCATCGAAATCGGACAAGCCGTTTAGTTGTGAACACGTAACAAACAGACAGAGACAGAGTTACTTTCGGATTTTTAATATTACGTATGGATTACCTACTTCTTAAATTTTAGTTTAAAGCACGTTGGAGTATACAAATATAGGTCAATGTTTATGTTCTGCCTTTGTGCAGGTTCTTTCGAGTCGAAAAGAAAGAAGTCCAATAACAAGAATGTCTCGGCAGTACAATGAGTCAGCAAAGGCGAATATAGAGCTGGATATCTTTAACCCTAAGCTGTATAAATTTGTCACACAACTCAAAGACATCTTCCATTTTAACCGGAATACAGACGCTCATAATAGCTGTGTGGGCTTCCAAGTCGGCTGATAGTATATTTAGGTATTTTGTATATATTACGTGTTTGTTTTTTTGCTTTAATTATTGTGTATTAGTTTTTTCTTCTGATTCTCAGTTTTGTGTCTATTCATTTTAATTATTTAGTAGTAGTTATGTTCATAAACATGCTTTTCCTTTTGTTTCCTCGATGTTATTTCTGTTTTTTTTGTGCGCACATACGTTACGTTTCAAGCCAGATCAAATTATTATTTTAGTTAGGTTATATTTTTTTGCTTGTAATGTGTAATGGTGTGCCTTATAAAATAAGTCCTCAGAAGTTTAAAATTTATCCCATAAAACTTGAAGCCTATTAAATTATTATTTATTATTAAATGATTTCAAAAACATTATTATGATTTTTTGTAAAAATATTTTGACACTGCACGTTTTGAGCGCAAAATCTCAGGTGCTAATATCGTCCTTAGGTACTTCTATTTTTATTTAAACTAGGGCTCTAAAATTGTGAATGACTGTTTAAATTTGTTTAGGGCAAGGAAATTTTTTTAATACACATTCCTTGAATAAGTTCATTGTATATTCATGACTTTGACATTGTTGTATTTTTGTATATTCTTATCATAATAATTATTTATGACCATATAAATGTTCTGAAAAGTTTGAAAACTGAATTCATTCCACTTTGAGAAAAAATCTTTATATGTTGAAGGCAGACTGAAGTGCAGTAGGTAGGTAATATTCATCTCAGGCCATACACACTACATCTGATAGACGCTGCCAGTTTTTGTGTTCAATTAGTATTGATTTCTACGTTTTACATATCATAATGTTAAGTCAGATGGAGGCCAGACGGTAGTTGATCGAGCGAAGCGAGATCTCCATATTAATTTGGGCAAATCGGCGTTGTATCTATGTATGTTTGTTTATCCGAGGATAACTTTCGAAGCGTGTATCGAATCATCGTGAAATTTGATACATAGGTGTAGTGATGGCACGATTCTGGTGTGACTAAATGAGCTCAAAATGTAGGGGGGTTTTTGAGATATTGGGTTTAAAAGGGGTAAAAAATAACGAAGTGGGACTATCCGGTCGTCACGGCACGTCTAATAAAAGGTCTTTGTAAGAACATTTCGACCCGTTTTTATTTTTAGTTTTAACATTGTAGTTTTTAAATTATTATATTAGCCATAATATAAACTGAACCTTGACAAAATTCACAGGATACGCCAGTAACCCCACAGTGCTGACATTGTGTAGCTTTAGTGACACAAATATAGGGAAAAGTCTGAAATCCAGAATAACTGCAATTTGTACCTACCCCAAAAAAATGAACTCCCGTTACCTGTAATTTAAATGAAACTGTAGGTCACATTGTTTAGTATTTTTTCGTGGAACTACATATTTTGATAGTCAAAGATTACAAATAATATTTCTTTGTTTTCACGGGAGATTCCCCAGATCTCAGTTCAGAGCGAACCACTAGTAAGTATGTGTTTAAAAAAACGTAACTTAATTCATTTTTATTATCATTTATCACGCCTACCAAAGAGAAACTTCTATCAAATTCCTGTCCCAAGTCCCTACCTATTCTACCAGCTACCTATTTATCGAAGTACTCAGATGTCAAGTGAATCACAGCTGCCAAAGAAGCCTTTAGTTTGGCCACCTGCTCACTCACACACGGACGACTGAAAAGAGCGCTCCAGTACCTATAGATAAAGAAGCTGTATGATACCTGTGGGCTGTGGCTGTGGCTGTGAGCGCATGGGTTTATTGGGTTAAGAGTTCCGTACCTGAGACACGAATAATTTATATTTAACACAGTTCAGTTCGCCCCGAACTGAGATCTCGCGAGTCTCCCATAAATACAAAAAAAAATATTATTGGTAATCTTTGACTAACAAAAATGACCTACAGTTTCATTAAAATTACAGGTAACAGAAGTTCATGTCATGTTAATTGGTTAGGAACTCTTTTTTGGGGTACAAATTGCAGTTATCCTGGATTTCAGACTTTTGCCTATATTTGTGTCACTTAAGCTACACGTATACCAAATAGCACTGTGGGGTCACGGTTGTACCCTGTGAATTATGTCAAAGTTCAGTTTTTATTATGGTTAATAACTTAAAAACTACAAGGTGTACACTAAAAATAAAAACGGGGTCAAAATGTACTTACAAATACCATTTATTTTTACCCCTCTTGAACCTCAATATCTCAACAACTCCCAAATATTTTTAGCTCATAGTCACACCAAAATTGTGCCATCATTGCCTCCTACCTACCTAGTCAGGTCATAAGTATTGTCACACAGTAAAAACTTTTCTTTTAGAATGCTGGCCACAAAAAAGTTTATTGAATTCGAATTTTGAATTGTTCATGAAAATAAAAATGTATACTTTTTAGAATTTTACTCATTTTTAAATATGGAATGGACGCTTAAAGAAGTCCGTGTTGCAGTTATTGCGTTGCATCGTTGCGGTTACGCGCCAATTCAAATTTTTAACATACTGAAAAATTTTAATATAACCAAAACATTCATTTATCGCACCATCAAACGATACAATGAAGACTCTAGTGTAGATGACAGGTCAATAAGTGGTCGCCCTCGGTCTGTTAGGACTCCAGCAGTGATAAAAGCTGTGAAGGCGCGAATTCAAAGAAATCCCAAACGTAAGCAGAAACTGTTGGCCCTTCAGATGGGGTTAAGCAGAACCACGGTGAAAAGGGTGTTAAATGAAGGCTTCGGGCATATCGAAGAAAAACAGGACATCGTTTGAATGCTCGTCTAATGGACCTGAGACTGAAGAGATGTCGCGCTTTGTTGAAGCGGTACGCAGGAAAAAAATATCGGGAAATTCTTTTTTTGGATGAAAATTTTTTTACCGTAGAAGAGAGCTACAACAAACAAAATGATAAGATGTACGCACACAGTAGTGAAGAAGCGAGCAACCGTATTCCGCGTGTCCAACGAGGTCATTTTCCATCCTCGCTCATGGTATGGTTGGGAGTTTCTTATTGGGGCTTAACAGAGGTACATTTTTGTGAGAAAGGTGTAAAGACGAATGCAGTTGTGTATCAAAATACAGTCCTGACGAACCTTGTGGAACCTGTTTCTCATACCATGTTCAATAACAGGCACTGGGTATTCCAACAAGATTCGGCGCCAGCTCATAGAGCGAAGAGCACACAAGACTGGCTGGCGGCGCGTGAAATCGACTTCATCCGGCACGAAGACTGGCCCTCCTTCAGTCCAGATTTGAATCCGTTAGATTACAAGATATGGAGGAAAAGGCGTGCTCAAAGCCTCATCCCAATTTGGAGTCACTCAAGACATCCTTGATTAAGGCAGCCGCCGATATTGACATGGACCTCGTTCGTGCTGCGATAGACGACTGGCCACGCAGATTGAAGGCCGTTTTGTCATTTTGAATAAACTTTAGTGTCATAAGAATCTATGTTTTGTTAAGTTCATTTTGGTATATAAATGGTTACATAATGAATAAACTTGTTTCAATTATTTTATATTAAACATGTGACAGAATTTATGACCTGACTAGGTATATACCAAATTTCACGATGATCATATAAACGCTTCAAAAGTTATCCTCGGACAAACAAATATACATACATACATACAACGCCGATTTGCCCAAGTTGATCTCGATCAAGAGATCTCGCTTCAAACGATCAAAAATACAACTTGTTTTAAAAATTTGAGGAAATTTATCTTGGAAGGCGCAGTGGGCCTTCAGTGAGGTTAATAATATCAAACATTATTCATCCACTCATTTATCTATTTTTAAATATCGAAGATCCGTATTTGTTAGTAAAAACTTAATTACACATGTCAAATGGGTTAGTACACACGGCTACACATCGAGCTATACATTTCCAGTATAAGCTGATCTCGCATTGTGTAGGCTTTTCGTAGAATGAAAGGTCAGCTTATACTGGAAAATATAGCTTGATGTGTAGCCGTGTGTACAAACAAAGTGATTTCTCAATGAATTTCTTAGAGTCTTGAAATAGTCAAGTATTTTTTGGTATCTTAATATTATGTAATATTCTTCGTAGTGCCTAAAGAACTTTACGGAAAAGGTATATTCCAGTAAAAAAATGTAATTAAAAATTAAATTCTAACAAACTTTAGCGCGTTCATATCTTTTCTTTATGCAGTACCTAATATCATTGGAATCTTTTATTGATTATCATTATTGTGTGACATTTTTTTATATCTATTTGAATTAATTGCTAGTTAGTATTGTGTGACATTTTTTTAATATTTATTGATTTGAATTAATTGCTAGTTAGTATTGTGTGACTTTTTTATATCTATTGATTTGAATTAATTGCTAGTTAGTATTGTGTGACATTTTTTTATATCTATTGATTTGAATTAATTGCTAGTTAGTATTGTGTGACATTTTTTTTATATCTATTGATTTGAATTAATTGCTAGTTAGTATTGTGTGACTTTTTTATATCTATTGATTTGAATTAATAGTTAGTTATTATTGTGTGTCATTTTTTATATCTATTGATTTGAATTAAATGCTAGTTAGTATTGTGTGACATTTTTTTATATCTATTGATTTGAATTAATTGCTAGTTAGTATTGTGTGACTTTTTATATCTATTGATTTGAATTAATAGTTAGTTAGTATTGTGTGACATTTATTATATCTATTGATTTGAATTAATTGCTAGTTAGTATTGTGTGACATTTTTTATATCTATTGATTTGAATTAATTGCTAGTTAGTATTGTGTGACTTTTTTATATCTATTGATTTGAATTAATAGTTAGTTATTATTGTGTGTCATTTTTTATATCTATTGATTTGAATTAAATGCTAGTTAGTATTGTGTGACATTTTTTTATATCTATTGATTTGAATTAATTGCTAGTTAGTATTTTGTGACTTTTTATACCTATTGATTTGAATTAATAGTTAGTTAGTATTGTGTGACATTTATTATATCTATTGATTTGAATTAATTGCTAGTTAGTATTGTGTGACATTTTTTATATCTATTGATTTGAATTAATTGCTAGTTAGTATTGTGTGACATTTTTTATATCTATTGATTTGAATTAATTGCTAGTTAGTATTGTGTGACATTTTTTATATCTATTGATTTGAATTAATAGTTAGTTAGTATTGTGTGACATTTTTTTTATATCTATTGATTTGAATTAATTGCTAGTTAGTATTGTGTGACTTTTTTATATCTATTGATTTGAATTAATTACTAGTTAGTATTGTGTGACATTTTTTTTAAACAGTTTTAATTGTTATTGTTATATAATTTTGTTAGTAATAAGTCTAGATCAAAAACGGTTTTAGTAATTTGTTATTGAATTGCTATACTATACCTTCCAAGTCTAGTTAAAAATTAACAACTCCTACCTTACTAAAATGTAAGATAATCCAAAAACGAATTAAACAATAAATGTCTAAATATATATTTAACTATTATGTTATTACCTAAATAAGTAGTTAGCATATTAATGGCGTTTTTCAAGGAACCCTAAAATCCGTAGAAAGAAGTTCCCATTGAACTTAAATACTTATACGTACCCACCTACTTACCTATTGAAATAACCAGAAATTCGAACTCAGCATCCTAGACTTAAATAATTAGACACCCCTCTTATTATTGACGACCTCCGTGGCGCAGTGGGCGTATAGCCGGCTGAGACTCAGGAGGTAGCGGGTTCGATTCCCGCCGCGGAACAAATGTTTGCATGATCTACATATATTTGTTCCATGTCTGGGTGTTTTCTATATATTACAAGTATGTATTTACAAAACAAAAGTATATAAGTATTCTATCAGTTATCTGGTTCCCGTAGCTCTGCTTAGTTTGGGGTCATATAGCGCTGTGTGAAATGTCCAGCAATATTTATTTATTTTTTATTATTTTTTATCATAACTGGATAACAGGAAGGTATCTACCTAGTTTAGTATTTTGTGTATAAATAATTTCGAGGTCACGGGCTTAATTTGACCAAAAGTAAGGTTACGCGAGGTCGTTTTAATAAAAAAATCCATGGTTATCATGCAAAGGATACCAAGGTAGTTCGATCTGATATAAAAAGTCCAAAGGAATCAAATGCAAAAAAATACAGCTGGTTGGTGGGAACAACCGTTATATAATAATAAAAAGATCTTGAAAGGATTTTTGCATATGAATAGGGAATTGATCATGGTCAAAACTACCCTTTTGAACTTCTTACACACGTGTACCAATTTAAACACGTGTAACTGTTGACACTAATGTTATTTATTGATGTGTTTTAATGGATTTTTACAAGCTTTTTATTAACTTGCAATGTATGTATGTCCGGGTGGTATCTTGCAACTGAATTTTAAACCCGTTCTCCTCAACCGATTGAGCTGAAATTTGGAATACATAAGTAGCTTTGGTGACAATGCAATAATATGGTACCATGGAGGTGGTCTCATGATTAAGACGGAATTTGGAAGTGACGGAGTGTTGAAATGGATTTTAAACACGTGTAACTGATGACTCTAATGTTATTTATTGATGTGTTTTAATGGATTTTTACAAGCTTTTTATTAACTTGCAATGTATGAATGTCCGGGTGGAATCTTGCAACTGAATTTTAAACCTGTACCCATCAACCGATTGAGCTGAAATTTGGAATACATAGGTAGCTTCGGTGACAATGCAATAATATGGTACCATGGAGGTGGTCTCATGATTAAGACGGAATTTGGAAGTGACGGAGTGTTGAAATGGATTTTAAACACGTGTAACTGATGACTCTAATGTTATTTATTGATGTGTTTTAATGGATTTTTACAAGCTTTTTATTAACTTGCAATGTATGAATGTCCGGGTGGAATCTTGCAACTGAATTTTAAACCTGTACCCATCAACCGATTGAGCTGAAATTTGGAATACATAGGTAGCTTCGGTGACAATGCAATAATATGGTACCATGGAGGTGGTCTCATGATTAAGACGGAATTTGGAAGTGACGGAGTTAGAAATGGATTTTAAACACGTGTAACTGATGACACTAATGTTATTTATTGATGTGTTTTGATGGATTTTTAAAAGCATTTTATTAACTTGCAATGTATGAATGTCCGGGTGGAATCTTGCAACTGAATTTTAAACCTGTACCCATCAACCGATTGAGCTGAAATTTGGAATACATAGGTAGCTTCGGTGACAATGCAATAATATGGTACCATGGAGGTGGTCTCATGATTAAGACGGAATTTGGAAGTGACGGAGTGTTGAAATGGATTTTAAACACGTGTAACTGATGACACTAATGTTATTTATTGATGTGTTTTGATGGATTTTTACAAGCTTTTTATTAACTTGCAATGTATGTATGTCCGGGTGGTATCTTGCAACTGTATTTTAAACCCGTTCCCCTCAACCGATTGAGCTGAAATTTGGAATACATATGTAACTACGGTGACAATGCAATAATATGGTAGCATGGAGGTGGTCTCATGATGGAGACGGATGCTAGACAACGGAACTTCTGAATGGATTGTAGTAGGCTACTAGTGTTTGGACTCATTTGAATCTGCTTGCGGTTCCGATTATGAATTTTATAAAAGCTTGTTTTGAAAAAGTAATTTTTCAACAAAATCTTATTATCTATTAGGGATGATACGGAGGTAGCGAAGTCATCTGCAGAAGCGGGTTCTAATTTTTTAATACATCAATCTTATATTTTAGTATACTATGGCGAACTCAGTTGTTCAGTGGGTGAATAGCCGGTTTAGGCACAGGTTGCGTGTACGATTCCCGCAGTGGAACAATTGTCTACATGATCTACAGATATTTGTTCTGGGTCCGGTCTCTATATATTATGAGTATGTTATTACAAAAACAGGATATAAATATTTTATCAGTTAACAGGTTTTCATAGTAAGCTTTGATTAGTTAGTTTGCGACAAGATGGCGAATGTTCAGCCCTTTTTATTGAATTACATACCTACTAACTGATAAAAATAAAAAAGGATAAAACTTATATGCCTAAAGACCCTGTTATCCATAGGTTCAGGTGGGTATTCAGCTACTTTTAGCCCCTAAGCTGCTCAGTTACTTTTGCAATTATAGTATAGGAAAGTACATGATTTTTTTCCGTTTTGTTGTTGTGTTTATTTGTATTGTCATAGAAATAGGAATTAATATAGTCATATTTCTATAGGAAATCCACGGCGAACCTAACTTTAGTGGTAAAATTCAAAACCGAATTCTACTTTCACGTCCCGCGTTCTTATCATAGACAATAAATGAAATAGATACATTGGGCGTAAATCATAAAATCGAAAAAGGTCGGCTTACAAGCAATTGTTACTAAAATTACGTCTTCCGTGAGCTATGGGACCATACAATTCGACGTACCTGAACCTTTTGAAAACTTCTAAAGGGCCATAAAAAATACGGTGTACCTTTGTTTGTATTTCCGGGGAGACGATGCTTATTATTCTGTGATTTAGATATATATAATCTCTACCCAAGAGTAGAACGAACCTTCTAGAACCTTCTTTGCTTTTAATTCGACGAGATTTTATAGGAGACTAGCTGACTCACTCGCAGTTCCGCACGCGTGTTATAAACATTACCCTGCCGTGCAGTCAGGTAAAAAGTAGCCTATGTCGCAATCCCGGTCACAATATATCTGTATACCAACCAAATTTTATCGAGGATATACCTAATAATCTTCTTGCCAAATTTCATTACGATCCGTTCAGTCGTTTAGTCGTGAAAACGTAAAAAAAACCGTCCAATTGCGAGTCGGACTCGCGCACGAAGGGTTCCGTACCATAACTTATAAAAACGGCAAACAATCATGTCTGTTGTATGTGAGCCCCCCTTAAATATTTGTGTTATTTTAAGGCGCAGAATTTAGGCACACAGATTTCAGATTTTACCCCCACTTCACCCCGCACGCGCCACTATATTTACGCCAAAGCAACAACTACAAACATTACCACAAATAAAATTTGCGGAAATTTGCGGAACTAAACATATACAAAGTACAGTTAGTTACTCTCTAAAATACTAGCGCCATCTGTTAAAGAACGCGGGAACTATGCCTCATTGCAAATAACTCAACAACGTGTTGAGACGTTTAATTATTTATTTTTTAAAGTGCATATATAACTAAATATTCTGTGAATATTTCAAGCGTCTACCTGTTGCAGTTATCAATATCGAGCAAAAACGAGCAAAAAATCACGTTTGTTGTATGGGAGCCCCTTTGAATATTTATTTTATTCTGTTTTTAGTATTTATTAGGTACTATTCTGTTTATAGTTATAGCGGCAACAGAAATACATCTGTGAACATTTCAACTGTCTAACTATCACGGTTCACGCCTGGTGACAGACGGACAGACTGACAGTGGAGTCCCGTAATAGGGTCCCGTTTTACTTTTTGGGTACTGAACCCTAACAAACTAACAAACCGAGTTACTTTTGCACTTATAAAATTAGTATGGATCTATGGATGTAGCGGGAGTGGCCCGTTTACAATCTGTGCAGCCATCTTAAAAAGTTAAGAGTTTGACCAAGGAGAGCAGTAAGTAATGTACCTTCTTACATTCAATCAGCACAAGAAAAGAAAGCGGCTGAAATTGTAATACATATATACAATCACGAGTGGACCCGCCGAACTTTGTACCGCCTTGACATGCATAAAATGCGGGCTGTCATTAAACGTCACCCTGGTAGAATTGTCAATTGTTGTCCCCGGTCATCATTAAACAACCATACTTAACCATAGACAAAATTACGTTTAGCTGTCATTTGCTGTCATAGCTGTTTTGTTATTCCATGTCAGATGCGTTTTTGTTATACGACGTTTTATAGTGACTTGTATTCTCTTTGACGTTTTATGTCACGTCCCACGGGAACGACGGGAACGGGATAAAAAGTATCCTGTGTCCTTCTCCTGGTTCTTAGCTACCTCCCTACCAATTTTCAGCCAAATCGGTTAAGCCGTTCTTGAGTTATAAATAGTGTAACTAACACGTTTTTCTTTTTTTATTAATATATATATTAATAACATGACAATATATAAACAAGTACGTTTAATCAAAGTATCGATTTTAGGTTAGTAGGTAAGGTACTTATTTCACTTCTTAACCAACTTCAAAAATAGGAGAAGGTTCTCAATTCGTCAGAATCTTTTTTAGGGTTCCGTACCCAAATGGTCAAACGGGACCCTATTACTAAGACTCCGCTGTTTGTCTGTCTGTCCGTCTTTCAACAGGCTGTATCTCATGAACCGTGATAGTTAGACAGTTGTAATTTTTACAGATGATGTACTTCTGTGACCGCTATAACAACAAATACTAAAAACAGAATAAAATAAATATTTAAGGAGGGCTCCCATACAACAAACGTGATTTTTTGCTCGTTTTTGCTCGATATTGATAAATTCAACAGGTAGACGCTCGAAATATTCACAGAATATTTAGTTACCTATATATTTATTATTAGTCAACGATTATGAATAGGTAATATTTTTTTTATTTTTTAGGAGACTCGCGAGATCTCAATTTGGGGCAAACCACTAGTTATTAAAAACGAGAGCCCTTTATGAATTCACGAGTTCACGACTCTGTAACGTGAAATAAATGCTTACTAAGATGACAAGTAGCAAGCCGGGCTATTTCACATCTCATAAAACCGGCGATCGTATCAAGCCGAACAGCAATAATAAAATATCTACTCAAACGGTTCACTCTTCAGGTATGAAAGAACAGTTATGTTTGTATAACACTTTAATTGGGGACTTAAAGCCACAGTAAAGTGTACAGACGCAGTAGACATTGTACTTTTCTTGATTTAAGAAAGTTACTTTAATAAATATTATATTTATATTATTTTATTTTTATAAGGCACACATTACACATTACAAGCAAAAAAATATAACTTAACTAAAATAATAATTTGATCTGGCTTGAAACGTAACGTATGTGCGCACAAAAAAAACAGAAATAACATCGAGGAAACAAAAGGAAAAGCATGTTTAAGAACATAACTACTACTAAATAATTAAAATGAATAGACACAAAACTGAGAATCAGAAGAAAAAACTAATACACAATAATTAAAACAAAAAAACAAACACGTAATATATACAAAATACCTAAATATACTATCAGCCGACATGGAAGCCCACGACGCTATTATGAGCGTCTGTATCCCGGTTAAAATGGAGGATGTCTTTGAGTTGTGTGACAAATTTATACAGCTTAGGGTTAAAGATATCCAGCTCTATATTCGTAATAATATTAATAACAACTAAATACATTATAAAAACACATGAACAAAGTGAGAATATACGAAAAGTGCTATTGGACACATTCTTAGATAATTTATGAAGTGAAATGAATGTATGCTAAAAGACTTGGTCAAACTAAAGTTACTCATTCATTAGCCTTATTAAATAGCCAGATAGTAATTACATTAATATGGTATTTTATATATTATTGTATAGTATTTTTAGATAGATATGACGACCTCCGTGGCGCAGTGGACGTATAGCCGGCTGATGATCAGTTATCTGGTTCCCATAGTACAAGCTCTGCTTAGTTTGGGGCTAGATAGCGTTGTGTGAAATGTCCAGCAATATATATTTATTTTATTTTATTTATTGCGACACAAGTAACAAACACACAGCAACTACATACGGTGGATAAGTAAATACAGACAATTAAAAACAAATAAACTTAATAAAAAAAAAATACACGTAAAACGCGGTCACATTAACTCGACGCATCCCTGGAATGCGGGTCCCCGCCCGCTTCCCCCCGCATTCCCCTTTCTCGCCCGGCAAGTGTTAGTACAGTCAGCAAATATGAGAAAAAGGGAGTTGTATCCAATAATAAAAAAAGGCGAAGCAGCCGAAAAGAGCAGGTTTTTTTTCCACACCGTACTTGAGCGCCAAAATGACGTCACATGGTCAAGCGTCTAGTTAATATGACCACGTTGTACCCAGTCACTATTAGCCGAAAAAAGGTTGGTTTTGATAAAGGCTCAGCGCTGGTTTTAAGCCATGATACCTGCATTGACGTCACGGACGTCAGTTAAAAGTGACTTATTAAAAAAAGCCGACAGAAGTGAAAACTTGAACAATTACGAGATACGCATATACAGCGGTGTCGGTAACGGTAACAGTGTCGTGAGTTCAATGGTTTTTTCAAAAAAAGTTTTCACTTCAAAAATAACAAGGATATTAATAAATGAATAATGAATAAAAAAAAGTTGCATGTACCTAAGATGCTAAGAGATCAGAGATCTTCTTGCAAAGAGTGCAAGTTGCCTTTCAGCCTCGCCTCGTCCTCGCTACGAATGGATTAATATAGTGTTATCCGAACACTTACGAAAAATTCCAAATCTCATAATTTTCAAGCCCTAGACCAAGGGCGGATCCAGAGGGAGGGTCATAGGGGTCATGACCCCCCCTGGGCTGGGTCCAGGACCTAGGTGGACTACTAATTAAAATTGTTAAATATAATGTTTTCATATTAGTATATTTTTTGTCACAATATAGAATTTATGTAAGTACTTTTAATATTTAATTAATTTAAAATAATATTTTGATTTGAAAAATTGATTTTCTTATCTAAATATACTTAGGTAATTTTAAGTACAGTATGGAAGTACTTACATTAATAAAATACCTATGGTAAATATCCCGTTTTTAGTATAAACAAAGTAGGTATTTTATTAATGCCATGATCACGGGTAAATTTACCCGTGATCATGGCGCATGCAACTGCGCCGAAATATCGGGATACTCAAATACTCACAAATCATGGTAAATATCCCGTTTTTAGTATAAATAGTGTTCATAACCATGATAGTTTCAAAAGTTATACCTACTTTGTACTTGTATCCATGATTATAAAAATTCAATTATATCTTCTTGTGACTTGACCACGACTATGTGACCCCCCCCCCCCCTGGCACCAAAGCTGGATCCGCCCTTGCCCTAGACGGGACTTAGTATATTATTCTACATGGATCATATTACTTTAAAATCAGTTTTTGCAGAACGTGCCTAAGTCAAAGTTTAAATAATACAACTTATATCTCTTAATATCTTAATTAGTAGATCAAATAAAATATACTGCGTTTATCAAATATTTTGGATCAAACTCCGGCTTTTAACTGTTAGGTACCATTATTTGATAAAATCTAATATATATATATAAGTTTTTTGTTGAAAAATTACTTTTTCTAAACAAGCTTTTATAAAATTCATAATCGGAACTGCAAGCCAAATGAGCCCAAATACTAGTAGCCTACTACAATCCATTCAGAAGTTCCGTTGTCTAGCATCCGTCTCCATCATGAGACCACCTCCATGGTACCATATTATTGCATTGTCACCGAAGTTACATATGTATTCCAAATTTCAGCTCAATCGGTTGAGGGGAACGGGTATATAATTCAGTTGCAAGATTCCACCCGGACAAACATACATACATACATTGCAAGTTAGGTTTTGCTAGATATTGATAACGGCAACACGTAGACGCTTGAAATATTCACAGAATATTTAATTGTACATATATTTACTTTAAAAATAAACAATTAAATTAAAATAAAACAAATATTTAAGGGGGGCTCCCATACAACAAACGTGATTTTTTTGCTCGTTTTTGCATGATATTGATAACGGCAACAGGTAAATGCTTGAAATATTCACAGAATATTGAGTTATATTATCCACTTTAAAAATAAATAATTAAATTTGTATTAAATTGATATTTACGGGGTGGCTCCCATACAATAAACGTGATTTTTTTGCCGTTTTTATAGATAATGGTACGGAACCCTTCGTGCGCGATTCCGACTCGCACTTGGCTGGTTTTTGTAAACTGTTATGTTAACTTGTTCATGTGTTATGCATATGTTTCGAGTTAATAAATAAATTTAAATTGAAAGTAATATCTAATGGGTTATGAATGAATGAATGAACATTCTTTATTATACCTTACAAACTAGACACAACAGATTTAAAGAAAAAAACAAATAAATGTAAGCATAATGGGCGGTCTTATCGCTTAACAAAGCGATCTCTTCCAGACAACCTTTATTTATTATTTATATTAAGGGTTATTTTACTGTTACGAGCTATGGAGAGGGCTATGCTCGGGGTTTCTCTACGGGATCGAATCAGAAATGAGGAGATACGTAGGAGAACTCAAGTCACCGACATAGCCCGACGGATTAGCACGTTGAAGTGGCAATGGGCAGGCCATATAGCGCGCAGAACAGATGGCCGATGGGGCCGAAAGGTTCTCGAGTGGAGGCCACGGACCGGCAAGCGCAGCGTAGGACGTCCACCCACAAGATGGGCAGACGACTTGGTAAGAACCGCAGGTCGGCGTTGGATGCAGGCCGCTTCCAACCGCAGTTCCTGGAGATCAATGAGGGAGGCCTTTGTCCAGCAGTGGACGTCCTACGGCTGATATGATGAACCTTTATTTATTATTTATATTAAGGGTTATTTTACTGTGACACCAAAATACGGTCATTTGGGTCAACAATTCCCCCCCAAGCTATTAAATTCTACATTCTCTAACTCACTAAAAAAAAGATTACTCAAATATTGATAGATTGTGTTCGGCTTGAAAGTTAATTACAAAATTTATGAACTTTCACTTTGTTTCTCGTAAGTTTTTCCTTGGTAGATAAATTAATGGACTTATAGCTAATATTTATTGAACACCATTTTATACACAACTAGCTGACCCGCCCGTGGCTTCACGAGCTTGAAATTTCCCTACAAAAAAACTTTAGAAAACACTCTTGTCAAAGTGACGCGACACTTCATGTAAATGACTTCACGTCAATGAACGACGGTTAAGTTATATGGATATTGTTCATGCAAAAACACTAAAATCGCGATTAAAAAATGGGGTGTGGGGGTAGGAGGGGACAAATACTTTATGACCAAATCTCATACCTACCAAATATACAAAAAAACCACTAAAGCTAAACACGAGATTTATGTATATTAGAAGACTAGATTACTGATTTAAACAGGTATTTATCGCGTATGTACTTTTTTTATTTGTTATCCGTTTTTAATTTGTTACGTTTCGAATGTGTTGCAACAGCTGTGGTCGCGGCAACACAGTCGTAACGTCGAATAAAAAAGGTACATACGCAATAATTATGTACAATGATCGCGAAAGTTTGAAAAATACTACTTTAAGCAATAGATGTTTCTATAAAATGGTGCAAAGAAAACAATAATATAATACAATTGATCGGAGGTACCTTATTGCTAAAAACAATCAATTCCAGGAAACCTTTAGATGGTCAGAATGTGAAAGTGTAGTTACATTATGAAAACTATAAGATTAACGCAAAAAAAATAATGCACATTTTCCACCAAACTGACCGTTTTTAGGGTTCCGTAGCCAAATGGCAAAAAACGGAACCCTTATGGATTCGTCATGTCTGACTGTCTGTCCGTCCGTATGTCACAGCCACTTTTTTCCGAAACTATAAGAACTATACTGTTGAAATCTATTTATACTAAAAACGGGATATTTACCATGATTTGTGAGTATTTGAGTATCCCGATATTTCGACGCAGTTGCGCAGAATTAGCGAATTCATTCCTAGCAAGAGACTAAGAAAGACGGTAGATCGTTATATCTGCCAATAACTACCTACTCGCAAAGACTTCAGTTTACCCGTGATCATGGCGCATGCAACTGCGTCGCAATATCGGGATACTCAAATACTCACAAATCATGGTAAATATATCCCGTTTTTAGTATAAATAGTGTTCATAACCATGATAGTTTCAAAAGTTATATACTTTTGAAACTTGGTAAGTAGTTGTATTCTGTGAACCACATTAAGGTTTTCACACAAAAATAGAAAATAAAACAATACATTTTGGGGGATCCCCATACTTAGAACTGAAACTCAAAAATATTTTTTCATCAAACTCATATGTGTCATCTATGGGTAGGTCTTCAAAAATGATATTGAGGTGTCTAATATATTTTTTTCTAAACCGAATAGTTTGCACGAGAGACACTTCCAAAGTGGTAAAATGTTTGCCCCCCCCCTCTCCCCCCCTGTAACTTCTAAAATACCGGAATGATAAAACTAACAAATATGTATGTATGATGTACACACGGCTACACATCAAGCTATACTTTCCAGTATAAGCTGACCTCTCATTCTACGAAAAGCCTATACAATGCGAAGTCAGCTTATACTGATAATGTATAGCTTGATGCGTAGCCGTGTGTACATTACCATGCAACTTCCACCGAAAATTGGTTTGAACGAGATCTAGTAAGTAGTTTTTTTAAAGTCATAAGTCGTAATTCGCAATTTACCTTTCATTCAATCAAATCAAATATAAAAAAATGTACAACGAACTACAAGAACTTTTATATTATGTTACTTGCTGCTACGGAACCCTTCATAGGCGAGTCCGACTCGCACTTGGCCCCTTTTTAAATATTTAATTTATTATAATTTTTTTGAGAACTTACTAAAACCACTGTGCAACCGACAAAGTTTTACAAAATTCGACATACTGCAATAATAGCACTGTGGCTGAGCTATTTGTCGTCAAACTTTTTGATATCTGACCCCGAGTGGAGTGGGCTCAAGATACGGCGAAATTTTATAAACAAAACAATTGAACTGGAACCAGTCTTTGTTTCATAATACTTGAGACCTGAACCTTGATTTGTATAATAGAGGTTTAGATTATTTTAATGACTTAGTGTTAGGGGAGGTATAGTCTTTGATTTGTGCCGGCTTAGTACAAAAGAATGATGATGACTATTGATGAAATATGTTCTAAATACTTACCTACATATTTTTTATATTTTTTGGCGGCAGAAGACGATGCGGTCGCCCGAGAAAACGCTGGCGCGATGACCTAGATGTCTTCAACAGTGATGGGTAGCGCTGGCCAGGTATCGATTTAACTGAAATCTTGATTTAACTGAAGAACAACTGAACAAGCTTGAGCGTCTCCAGAATTTATCTATTAGATTCATTTGGCTTGCGCAAGTTCGATCACATTTCTGAGTATCGCCACAGACTTAAGTGGTTACCCATCCGCCTTCGCCGGAATGCGTACATTTTTTCCCTCCTTTACAGCATCCTTTTCGTACCTTCTACTCCGTCCTACCTCAAAGAACGCTTTGACTTCCTTCACCTTTCCAGCTTTCGATCCTTACGTTTCTCTGAAACCCTTCAATTAAAAATTCCCTATCATACCTCAGTATTTTATAGTACCTCTTTTACTCTGCAGGCTACCAGACTCTGGAATGCCTAACCTGTCTCAATTCGTCATGCAAAGTCTCTCCCTATCTTTAAAACATGGTCAGACAACACTTTCTGTCATCCATCGCTCACTAGGTCATTTATTTATTTATACATTTTTATAATTTATGTATATTTATATATATGTAATTTTATGATTATATTAGATAATATAATTAAGCATTTTATTTTATATTATCTATATTTTTTATAATATTGTAAAATATACTTGTTCTAGGGATTCTAATAATATCTTACGCCGCCGTTCTTATTTGTTCATATAGATCCTGTCCATCCAAAGGTTGCCTGGAAGAGATCGCTTTTAGCGATAAGGCCGCCCATTGTACCTATGATTTAAAAGTGTTTTTTATATGTTTGTAATTAATGGTATGCAATAAAGAAATTATCTATCTATCGAGAGGGGTGGAAAGAATTGGGGGAAACCTTTGCCCAGCAGTGGGACAGTACAGGTTAAGAGGAAAAAACATATTTTTACTACAATCTAAAGAGTTTTTCTTTGTACAAAGGCAGATAAATAAATACATATGAAATATTGCTGGACATTTAACACAGCGCTATCTAGCCCCAAACTAAGCAGATCCGAGCTTGTACTATGGGAACCAGATAACTGATAGAATACAATATACTATACATTTTTATTTTTTTGTAAATACATACCTACTTATAATATATAAAGAAACAACCAGACCCGGAACAAATATCTGTAGATCATGCAAACATTTGTTCCGCGGCGGGATTCGAACCCGCTACCTCCTGCGTCTCAGCCGGCTATTCGCCCACTGCGCCACGGAGGTAAAAAAAAACAATGTAACATACATAACATTACACGAGCTTAAATAAAATTTAAAAACTTGCGTTTAGAATAAGAGTCAGCAGTGAACGACCGATGCTTTTTTAATGTTCATTTTATTTACGTGTAGGCTAGGCTTATAGATTATTCCAAACTGCCCACATGTTACTTTTTTAAATTAGTTAAAATCAAATGAACTTACATAATAGAAAAATAGGAAAAAATAGGCTGTCGATTCGGACAAAATATATTGGGACGCAATGTCCCAATTGACACTTTTGATTTTAATATTTTTGTTACTGTTGATTCGGACACCAGTCAGTTTATTGGTCAGTTAAAAACAGGTTTTTACCGAGGCGCGGCGGCGGCACAGCAAGATGACGAAATAGATGCATAGCAAGGTCACACTCTCTCTATCTTTATATGAGATATTTTTAAGTGATCATTATATAGTTGCCCAAGTATACAAGACCTTGATTTATACCAAATATACGCTATGAATAAAACTTGTGATTTTTTTTACATTAATGTTGTTGCTCGTAAAGCAATTTGATTAACTTTATCACATTATATTATATTTTGCTTAAACATTTTTTTACCTGACTGTACTCAACAGCTTCAATAATTTGATGGTGTCCGAATCGACAGTAAAAAAATATTAAAATCAAAAGTGTCAGTTGGGACACCGTGTCCTAATAAATTTTGTCCGTATCGTCAGCAACTAACTTCAACTTTAGATGCATTCATTAACCTATCCAGACGTTGCCATCAGTGCTCTGTTGGTAGATTATCCACTATGTGGTATGGGATCTGCACTGCATATACTGCATATAATTTTACATCTGCATTGCCTCTGTCAGCCATCTCATTTAGCAGGTAACCACTGACCTTTTTAGACAATACGAGTATGGAGATTGAAAAGGCATTTGTACCTCACTTAACGCGCCGGCGAACCCTGAGCGCAACTTCAATTCGGCCGCGTCAAAAACTTCGGCCTGAATATCGTTATCCCTGTTTAGTGACGAAGTTTAGCCACGCAGAGCGACAGTGATAGCAATAGAACGATTCTAAATTTGATTAGATTTTGACCGTGTTCCGTAATACCAAAAATGATGACTGAAAACTTGTTGTATTTTTCTCATTGTGTTGTTATTCTATAACTAGACTATATAATCTATGTTCCCATGACTAGGACACGTAAGATGTTGTTGTTTTTAATACGAAACAATAAGGTTGAAAACAGGTCTTTTATGACGTAAAAACATGCAGTTTGCGATACGCTTCTATTTCATTTTAGGTAAGTATTTTGATCATTATGTGTTTGGGAACCTAGATAAATACTATTCAAATTAAAATAATACCTTATTAAGGTAGAAATATGCTCCAATTAGAAATGATCTTGGTAGTACGTGTTGTATGGGCGATTGTCCCTCCGGTGTCTCCTTAATGTTGAGTGGTAACCATTAGGGACAAGTACATTATTTCCGTCAGGTGTTCAATCATGCCCAATCTCACGTGGGGAGGGGGGGGGGGGGGGGGATGGTCTTGGCTAATATAACGTAATTATTTTTTTTATTTTATCACAGTAAATCTAGATTACGAGAGAAGCAATCTTGAAATAATGAAGCCAGTTGTGTTTTTTTTAATAAGTCCTACGCATTTACCCTATGCATACAAATTTTGAAAAATCTCACGTGGGATAGGGAGGGGTGGAGGGGGTCGACACGAATCTCACTTGGGGTTGATTGTCAAAACGTCTCACGAAATACATAAAAGTAATTAATGGACGTCCCCTTACCTATACCTACCTTGTTGATGAACCTACGAGCTACGATGCACTGCCCCCTGTCTGTGTCCCATAATATCCATGCCATCAACACGCCTCAGGTGCCTGTAATTTCATGTTGTGTGCTTGCTTCACATTTTATTTTAAAAACTAATATTGATGAATGAATGAATGAAAGTTCTTTATTTTTTTTACTGGACATTTCACACAGCGCTATTTAGCCCCAAACTAAGCAGAGCTTGACTAATTGTAACCAGATAACTGATAGAATACTTACCTACCTATATACATTTTTTTTAAATACATTCCTCTAATATATAGAAAAACACCCAGACACGAAACAAATATTTGTAGATAATGCAAACATTTCTTCCGCGGCGGGAGTTGAACCCGCTACCTCCTGCGTCTCAGCCGGCTATTCGCCCACTGCGCCACGGAGGTCGTCAAATACCTTTAAAGCTAGACACAACAGATATAAAAATAAACCGAACTCAAATAAATCTAAGCATAATGGGCGGTCTTATCGCTTAACAAAGCGAGCTCTTCCAGACAACCTTTGCATGAGGAGGATTATTGCTTAATGGAAGTTTGGCAGAGGTGTAAAACGAACAAACTTAATAATATAAAAAGAAAAATTACTTAACCTTAAATACATACATATTATACTTCGGCCGTTTAGAGAATGCGTTCCTGACACCTATCAGTTAGTCATATAAAGCGCCGACATAACCTTGTAATAGCGCAGTTTAGATTTAGAAAAATATTGTTTACCAAGTTATTTGACACTCAGTTTGGCACAAAATTATAACATTAATTGATTATTGATATAATGATGTTGTTTTAATGCTCATCAATTGTTAAAACGGTAATCAACCAGCAATAATATTTTTATCGTAACTGCAACGCCATTACAAAGTTACGTCGTCAGTTCGATCGCGACGTGTCAGGAACGCATTCTCTGAACGGCCGTAGTATAGGTACATAAATATGTGTATAGTACACTAGTGGTTCGCCCCGAACTGAGATCTCGGGAGTCTCCCATAAAAACAAAAGTATATTATTCGTAATCTTTGACTATCAAAATAGTGCCACTAAAACTACAACCACCTTACTTGGCCTACAGTTTCAATCACATTACAGGTAACGGGAGTTCATATAAATTAGTTTTTTTTGGGGTATAAAATGCATTTATTCTGGATTTCAGACATTTGCCTATATTTGTTTCACTAAAGCTACACGTATACTAAATTTCAGCATTGAAATCACTGGTGTGAATTTTGTCAAAGTTTTGTTTTTATTATGGCTAATAACTCAAAAACTACATGAATTAAACTGAAAATGAAAACAGGGTTGAAATCTACTAACAAAGACCTTTAATTTGACGTCCCACTTGACCTAATAGTCTCATTTTTATTTTTTTACCCCTCTTGAACCCCAATATCTCAACAACCCCCCCCCCCCCCCCCCCCCCAACATTTTTAGCTCATATAGTCACACAAAAATTGTGCCATCACTACCTATGTATCAAATTTCACGATGATCGGATCAACACTTCGAATGTTATCCTCGGACAAACATACATACATACAACGCCGATTTGCCCAAGTTGATTAGGAGATTTCGCTTCGCTCATATATTATATAATACTAGCTTCCGCCGCTTCGCACGCGTAGTTTTTTAATGAAAACATTACCCTCCTTTGCGCGGTTGAGTAAAACGTAGCCTATGTTACTCAGGGTGAATGTAGCTTTCCAATGGTGAAATAATTTTTGAAATCAGACCAGTAGTTTTTGAGTTTATTCATTACAAACATACACACAAAAATACAAATCTTTCCTCTTTATAATAGTACGTATAGAAGTATAGATTAGATGAATGAATCACGACTCTTCATGGAGATTTTTGTAGAGATTGATGTATATCATCTCGCCAGAGTTAGACCAGGCCCGCTGCTAAGGAAGCTATGCGTGCTGTTCCGTATGATGATCGATGATTGAACTCATGAAATGTTAGTACCAAGGTATTCGAGTACCGTACAGGTACAGCTAACTCTTTGTACGATGATAGTAACTGTGCGGTATTCTGCGGCGGAGGCAAGGGCCCGGACCGGTCCCATCCGGGCCGACCGTTACTTCGCTTCGCCCACGGCTGCAGAATGCCAGCTGAATAGTGGGTTTGATTCCCGAAACTCATGCTTGCAATACTTGCAATTAGAACATAGACTTTAAACATAGACATAGACAGACATTTATTTGCTACCATAGCACACACAAATTCACACAATACTATCATAAGGTATATCATCAAAGAGAAAGCACAAGTAAGAGAAAACAGAAAATTACATTCAACAAACATAGGAACAATAGAATGAAATAATAAATTTACAATGTAGTCAGGGAAAAATTAAAAAGAGGCAAGTAGGTGTGTATGTGCTACTGCAGCAAATGGGTTCCAGCTCAGCAATATGCCTCGCCACCGATCGACAGCTCGGCGCTGTTATTCTGCAGAAACCTTTTTTAGGCAAGTCATTAGAACTCGTACGAACGAATAGGCACTAATTGGTGTTTGCATACAATTATGATAGGCTTAATTAGATAATTATGATAAGTAGATGGAAGAAATAAATATATTATGTAAGGAATACTAATTATGATATACAAACTTAGTTTCGGTGACAATTGGGCGGAGCATCCGGATAGATTTGCAAGAAAAGCCGCGTCGCATTGCCGCAGGAGTAAATGACGTAAGCGACAAAAGATAAAGTCTCGAATTGCAAGAGAACCAACAAATGAAAAAAAAAAATGAATTTCCATTAACTTAGGTATATTTACCTACATAACTACGTAAAAAATACTTTAAATCTTTTCTAGAGTCGGAGAATGAACGATATTATTGTTTTAGAAGAGCCGATTTTGACAAATAAATGTATCGAGAAAAGTTTCACCAATTGCGTTTCTGAATTTCATTTATGTAGTTTAAATCCTCAAGTAAATAGGTATTGCTTAGATATGAAATCAGTACTATCTTTAGTTATTGAATACGACAGTTAGCGGCTCAAATTTTTTTACATATCGCCATCGAAGCTGGGATTTTGAACCCAATTACCAACGCTAAGCTATTTAGTGTTACTTCGCCCACGGCTGCAGAATGCGAGCTGAATCAGCATCATCATCATCCGGAAGACGTCCACTGCTGAACATAGACCTCCCCCTTAGATCGCCACAACGAGCGGTTGGTAGCCGTTTGCGCCCAACGGCTCCCCGCGATTCTTAGTAGATCGTCGGTCCACCTTGTGGGGGGCCAGCCTACGCTGCGTCTTCCAGTCCGTGGTCTCCACTCGAGAACCTTTCTTCCCCAACGGTTATCGGTTCTACGAGCGATGTGGCCTGCCCATTGCCACTTCAACTTGCTAATTTCGAGAGCTATGTCGGCAACTTTAGTTCTTCTGCGGATTTCCTCGTTGCGAGCTGAATAGGGGGGTTGATTCCCGAAACTCATGGCTGTAAGATCATAGAACTAAATATCTCGAACCCCATAGAAAGACAGGGTATTAGTAAAAGTTTCTCGAATCTTTTAGGCGGAAGAATACAGATTGTATTGACCTGCCAGAGAGCTTTTGTTTGAATACTACCATTGTGATCGGTCATTCTACCTTTTTTCCAAGAACAGATATAGCTTTTACTATAGATAAATATAAAAATTGCCGGACATTTCACACAGCGCTATCTAGCCCCAAACTAAGCAGAGCTTGTACTATGGGAACCAGATAACTGATAGAATACTTATTTTTTGTAAATACTTATAATATACAGAAAAACATCCAGACCCGGAACAAATATCTGTATATCATGCAAACATTTGTTCCGCAGCGGGAATCGAGCCCGCTACCTCCTGCGTCTCAGCCAGTTATATGCCCACTGCACCACAGAGGTCGTTATAGATATCTACTACTCAAGTACTCAACCCTTAACTCCCTAATATCTATAAATACTCTACACTGTACTGTCGTCTGTTATTCCTGAAAACTACATTCCAGGTCTCTTTAGGGCAAGAGTTAATAGGTACATACCTATCTTCAAATCAAATCAAATATGTTATTTTGCAACACACATAAAAAAAATAACAAAAAAAATAAAACAGTATATCAATAAAAAAAAACACATAAAAACTTAAAACTAGGTACACAAATTGGTTGTAAAAAAAGGTCTCAACTCAGCGTGTGCAGGACGTTATAACCTGCGCTGGTCTTCCGTTGAGACCTTTAGGACCAAGAGAGACAAATAATTAAAAATAAATACATAACGGACGCGATTTTAATGTACATAAAAAAATAACACTCAAAAACAAAAAGAAGTTTCGAACAGAAAAAGTTTTACAAAAACAAGAAAAAATAAATAAAGTCATATTAAATAAATAAACTATAGTGTGACCATTAGTGCTGTGCACTCCCTGAGGTATGCGCGGCGAGGTGGGAGGCAAAGAAAAAACTGCATGAGTTCACATGAGATCAATACATGTCGGACATATCTTACGATATCAGTTTGCATTTCTAAGGCAAGACTTGTGGCGGGACGATGGTCGGAGGCTATCTTTCTGTAATATATTATACTTACTTAGTTGATTAAAATGTAACTTAAATATACTCATATTTTATTAAAAATATGCAGGTGATAAATAAGAACTAAACTTATAATTCAAAGGACTTGTTTTATTGAACATTTTTTATATTTACAAACAATTATATATTCTAACGAAAGTTATTCTGACATAGATTCTGTTTATTAGTCTTGCAAATTTATTATGAATGAATCGATAACATTATCGCACGACCCATCTTTGAATATTTATCTCATGTGTGTCTGACATAGACAGTCCGATACAAATAACACTACCTGCCGCCACGAGCGTTGACGGCGAACTGACAGAGCGCAGCAGTCGATTCTCCCCCCCCGTCTCGCCGCGCGCATACCTCAGGGAGTGCACAGCACTAATGGTCACACTATAGTTAAATATTTAAAGTAAGAGATTAAAAGTATTAAATATGATCAAAACAAATCGTAAAACCATAATGTAAATGGTATGGTACATAAGGTAAATGTATATAGAGTTATATTGCACTTGTATCAAATCTGTTAAGTTCCTGCTATTTTCTGCTTACTGTTATCTTCCAGATCTTCGTGCTCCATCTACCACAGCATTACTTAGCATCAGGTGAGATTGTGGTCAAAAGACGAACGATTCATGTTAAAACAAACTAAATTTTAAAAAAATAGCTGACTAATCCGCAGCTTCGCACGCGTAGTTTTTCAATAAAAACATTACCCTCCTTCTGCGCAGTTGGGTAAAAAGTAAGCTATGTTCATCATAATCATATCAGCCGTAGGACGTCCACTGCTGGACAAAGGCCTCCCTCATTGATCTCCAGGAACTGCGGTTGGAAGCGGCCTGCATCCAACGCCGACCTGCGGTTCTTACCAAGTCGTCTGCCCATCTTGAGGGTGGACGTCCTACGCTGCGCTTGCCGGTCCGTGGCCTCCACTCGAGAACCTTTCGGCCCCATCGGCCATCTGTTCTGCGCGCTATATGGCCTGCCCATTGCCACTTCAACGTGCTAATCCGTCGGGCTATGTCGGTGACTTGAGTTCTCCTACGTATCTCCTCATTTCTGATTCGATCCCGTAGAGAAACCCCGAGCATAGCCCTCTCCATAGCTCGTTGAGCGACTCTGAGCTTATTCATAAGGCCAATAGTGAAGAACCACGTCTCGGTTCCATATGTCATCACTGGTAACACACACTGATTGTAGAAGCTATGTTACTAAGGGTGAATGTATTTTTCCAATGGTGAAAGAATTTTTGAAATCGGATTAGTAGTTTTTGAGTTTATTCACGGCAAGCGCAGCGTAGGACGTCCACCCACAAGATGGGCAGACGACTTGGTAAGAACCGCAGGTCGGCGTTGGATGCAGGCCGCTTCCAACCGCAGTTCCTGGAGATCAATGAGGGAGGCCTTTGTCCAGCAGTGGACGTCCTACGGCTGATATGATGATGATGAGTTTATTCATTACAAACATACACACAAAAATACAAATCTTTCCTCTATAAAATCTATAATATAAAAATGAATCGCAAAATGTGTTGGTAAGCGCATAACTCAACAACGCCTGGACCAATTTGGCCAATTCTTTGTTTGTTGTATTTCTTATTGTCAGGAGAAGGTTCTTATGAAAGGAAAAATTAAGAAAATTGCGCGCAAAATTAGAAAATTTAAGAATACTTAACCACCATATAAAAATATTTATAATATATATATATATATATATATATATATATATATATTTCGACGACCTCCGTGGTGCAGGGCGAATAGCCGGCTGAGATGCGGGATCGATTCCCGCCGCGGAACAAATGTTTGCATGATCTACAGATATTTTTTCCGGTTTTGGTTGTTTCTCTACATATTATAAGTATGTATGTATTTACAAAAAAAAAGTATATAAGTATTATATCAGTTATCTGGGTCCCATAGTAAAAGCTCTGCTTAGTTTGGGACTAGATAGCGCTGTGTGAAATGTCCAGCAATATTTATTTATTTATCTAACCTTAGCGCTTTTATAATGTAACCTTATGACGTTTGACATAGAATTGACAGAATTCGTTCTGCAAATATCGTCAAAGAGAATGTAAAAAAAATGAATATCATTTGAAACAGATGCTTCGGTAGGAGTTATCCCGAGATATTGTCTATATATATATAAAAATGAATTGCTGTTCGTTAGTCTCGCTAAAACTCGAGAACGGGTGGAGCGATTTGGCCAATTTTGGTATTGAATTATTTGTGGAAGTCATTCATTTTCTCATACATAATGATGGCCGGGGACAACAATTGACAATTCTACCATGGTGACGTATATTGACAGCCCGCGTTATATGCATGTCAAGCCGGTACGAAGTTCGGCAGGTCCACTAGTATTAGTATAGATATATTAAATACTTATCTTATCTACATAGAATAGAATAATGCTTTAATGTACACCAGGAACACAAACTAATTTATGCTAAATATAGCACAATGGGTGGCCTTATCGCTGAAAGCAATTTCTTCCAGGCAACCTTTGGATGGAAAGTATTGAGCGAAGCAGTAATGGGCAGCGGTGCACAGAGTATAATTACAAATGAAGAGAAATAATCTATATAAGAATCGTTGTCCTGACTGACTGACATATAGACAACGCACAGCCCAAACCGCTGGTCATAGAGACTTGAAATTTGAATGGTATGTTCTTTGTGGTGCGAAAGTGAACATTACGAACGGATTTTTTGAAATTCATCCCCTAAGGGGGTCAAAAAAGGTTTTGACGGTTGTATGAAAAACCGTGGTTCTTGGGTTTATAAACTTAAAACTTAACGAACATATTTTTCAACAAAAATAAAGGAAATGGTATTTTTTTATTTATCAAAATTCATCCCCGGGGTGGGTGAAAAAGGGTGTTGAACTTTGTATGGCAAAACATTATTAAAACTTAATAGACTTAAAACTTAATAGGGTTAATAGACTTAAAACTTTACTTAAATACTAAGCAAGGTGCATAATGAAACATGGGATAGTAATTCTATCTGAAAATCACCCCATAGGGTTGAAAAGGGATGTTATAGTTTGTTCTAAAACAATGTTTTTTGCATTTACGAACGTATAACTTTGCATAAATACTTTTTATAGGCAAATAATGAAACATTTTATCATTATAAGACCACCAGGATCTGACGATGGAGCTAGGAGAGAATCTACAGAACTCTTTATAAACAGTAGATGTAGTGTTTTAGTTCTATAAAATTGTTTCTGCGAGACGTTTCACGATACAATTGACTACCAGCGTCTGAAGACCGGAAAATAGACCGCTCTTAACCATCAATAACATCATCAGTATATTAAATAATTGTTGCGAGACTGACCGACTGACTGAAAATCAACGTACAGCCAAAACCGCTGATCCTAGAGACTTGAAATATAGATGGTGTGTTCTTTTTACGGTGGACTAAGAAAGGATTTTTTTGAATTTCGCACCCAAAGGGGTCCAATAATGGGTCCAACATGAGTATAAAATAAAACAAAAATCTGTTTTTCAGGTATCGTTAGTAGTAGACCGATCAAATTTTAAATGCAGATTCCCCTAATAAAATGAACTAATAGATATTTCAACGCTTTCAGAAATTTTCCTGAAAAAAGGCACAGGACCACTTTGTTTGGCATCCTAATCTCATTTTTTGTTTTAGCCAGATATAAGAGTATTTCGAAATAGTTAAAGTTAGTTTTAAATTTAAATATTTTCAGGAACCCTAAGGTCAGAATAAGACCTCTTATATGAAAAATTTAAGAGTGCCGTCGTTTTAAATGTCGTCAAAAATAAAATGGAGCCAACAGGTGATCAACATAATTCCTTAATGGATAAGAGTAGAACGGTTAAGTTTGGGTTCTGTTAAATTATTTGGGTGAGATTTATGATGGTAAATGTATACCAGGGTGTGATGATGGAGCCAGGAGGGAATCAACAAAAGTCTTTTATGGATAACAGTACAACGGTCGTTATTCGGTCCTTTTAAGTTGTTTGTGTGAGAGTTATAATGATAATACAATAATGTCTGCCGGGGCTGATGATGGAGCCTAGAGGAAATCAACAGAAGTCCTTAATGGATGACAGTTACTAGATCGGTCGTGTATGTGTTCTTTTAAATTGTTTTTGTGAGATGTTTGTTGATATCGTCAACCAGGGTCTGATGATGGAGTCAGCAGGGATTCAACAGAACTATTTAATGGATAACAGTAGATTTATCGTGTTTAGATTCTATTAAATTGTTTTTGCGAAACTATAATGACTACAAGAGTCTGATCATGAAACCATGAGTGAATCACACTAATAGTATAAATTAGAAAGTTTGTATGTTCGTTTATTTATTTGAATGAATGAAAAAAGAAAATAAACACTTTAGTGTACACCATATAAACAAAAAAATACAAACAACATAGAAAATACATAGACAAATAATTACTATTTGGCTGTGTGCTTTCTATGGGCGGTGATGATGGTGCCTAAGGTTCAGTTTAGCTTGCGGGACTTTATTTAAGACGTGTATCAGTGGTGGATACCAACTGCGCAGAAAGAGGGTAATGTTTTTTATTGAAAAACTACGCGTGCGAAGCTGCGGATTGGTCAGGTAGTATCTAATAAAAACTGTAAGTACTTATAATCTTAATACATATATAAACACCTAAAGATAGACTAATCATATACCCAACTAATAAAACTATATCAATTATTATTACAAATCTTCTAAAATGGGATTATTAAAATATAAATAAATGCATACGAGACGTGGTCCTTCACCCTTATGAATAAAGAGTCGCTCAACGAGCTATGGAGAGGGCTATGCTCGGGGTTTCTCTACGGGATCGAATCAGAAATGAGGAGATACGTAGGAGAACTCAAGTCACCGACATAGCCCAACGGATTAGCACGTTGCAGTGGCAATGGGCAGGCCATATAGCGCGCAGAACAGATGGCCGATGGCGCCGGAAAGTTCTCGAATGGAGGCCACGGACCGGCAAGCGCAGCGTAGGACGTACACCTACAAGATGGGCAGACGGCTTGGTAAGAACCGCAGGTCGGCGTTGGATGCAGGCCGCTTCCAACCGCAGTTCCTGGAGATCAATGAGGGAGGCCTTTGTCCAGCAGTGGACGTCCTACGGCTGATATGATGATGATGATGATGAAATGAATATGTAACTCAACTGACCACAAAGCTGGGCCTTAAGGAATGCTGTTTTAATTTCAGCTTATAAGAGTGCTGTGAAGAAGCCCGTCTAACTTCTACAGGCGTTGAATGATTTCCCTACTTAGTTCTTATTGAAATAATATATTAGTATTTATTTATTAAACGCTCAAAACACATTACAACCACTTAGGTACAATAAAATATTACAAAAATGCTGTTTTGATCTGGATTGTAACAAACACATGTGCGTACAGTTTAAATAACTTACAAATCAATCAGACGTTAAGATGAAACAGATAGAATATCTATATATTCTATAACTAGCTGACCCGCTGAACTTCGTACCGCCCCACAGTGAATTACCTAGAACTAGCCAGCTGGACAAAAGTCGATTCCTAGAATCGATTAAATCATAATCCTGTCTCATTAACCACACCTCAAAACTCAGAATTCCAGGTATAACACGTGCCTTACCCTTTGTAGCACACCGCCATAGTACTGGAAAGTGAGGTAATAAGGAAAATGCATTTATGCAAATAAATCAGTTGATAGTTTGCAGTGCTTACGACAACATCTTATGACCACTTGTGCTATTTATATTATTGTGAGTGTTATGGATTTTCTACTTGAAGGTATGTACTTTAAATTTCTTCATAAATTGGGATCATTTAACTTGTTGACGTTGATGTTTATAGGCTTTATAGAAATGGACATTTATATCGTGTAAATTTTTCTATTTAGTAACTTTCATCGAGTGTAACTTTTTTTATCCAAATATATCCAGGCCGTTATTTACGTATGTAATAGCCACAATATTTAACTTTAAAATGATATATAGTTTTGCCACCCCAACTCACCCCATTTTTTTTAATTATTTTTTTCAGAAGTTGTGATTTCGATTTCAAAAATCGATTTCTTTGAAGAATGGCGTAAACACAAGAAAGAGGACCGTAATTCAAAGCTCACAGAGTTTGTATTGAACAAAATCAACTGTTCAGATGTCACTCTTGATTCAAAGAAGAATATTTGTACGAAAATTTCAAGTATTTCTTCAAAATTTGCTGAAAAGTGGTCCGCATCGAAAAATACCCTCAATAGGTTTTTGAATAACAATAAGGATTGGTTAGAGGGTAATGAAATACAATTTGAAGTTCAAGTACATCGCCCGTCTGCGTCTTCGTCATCTGGACCAAGTCGGACTACAGGCAGACCCAGAAAAGAATTTGACGAATCGTCATTCAAAACCAAAAAACGGAGGGTTGAAGATTTAGTGCAATCGCGAAGTGCTAGTGAGTTAACCATAGCCGCTGAAGTAGCCAATCGAGTATCTGGTCGAAGAAATGTAGCTAGTTCAATTCATAAAATATCTGACAACTCTCCAAAAGCTAAAACAACCAATGTTGCGTGTGGTGGTCGTCAATTGAGCAGTGATGAAGCTTTAGCTCATTATGTTGATGCTAAGTGTACCAGCCATAGTTACAAACAGACGCGTAAGGTGTCATTGAAGGCGGGACATCAGATATTTCCATCTTATCATAGTGTAGTTAAGTCTAAAAAAATGTGTTATCCTTTAGATGAGTATATTTCTGTGACGGAAACGCGCGCTGAAATTAATCTACAAGGCATTTTAAACAAAACTGCTGATCGTTTAATTGAAGCGCAAAGTGATGTTATAAGAAATGTTGTGTCTTCTAATTCATCCCTTACATTAATTAGCAAATGGGGCTGTGACGGCAGTTCAGGCCACAGTACCTATAAGCAAAGGTTCGAAGATGCTAATGCTACTGATGAATTCCTGTTCATGTTTTCATTAGTTCCTTTGAAATTATGTGACGGCCAACATATTATATGGCAAAATCCACGGCCTTCGTCAACTCTCTATTGCCGACCAATCAAATTTATTTTTTCAAAGGAAACTAATGAATTCACCAAAGCCGAAACCAACAAAGTCTTGGAAGAAATATCTCAGCTTCTTCCAACTATTTGTAATGTTGAAGAATATGAAATTACTATAAAACATGACCTCTTACTGACTATGACAGACGGAAAAGTATGTAACGCTTTGACTGACACACGCTCCCCTCAAAAATGTTATATATGTGGTGCTACCCCGACAATGATGAATGGTGATTTAAAAGACGTAGTCGTTAATAAAGAACATTACGGTTTTGGTTTGTCTACTTTACATGCATGGATACGTTGTTTTGAGTGTTTACTACATATTAGTTATCGTTTGGATATAAAAAAGTGGCAAGCTAGGGGCGCTGACGATAAAATTAGTGTAAAGTTACGTTCTGAGAAAATTAAGTTAGATTTTAAAACTCAGATGGGGCTTATTGTAGACAAACCAAAACCGGGTTATGGTAACACAAATGATGGTAACACTGCACGTAGGTTTTTTATGAATCCGGAACTAAGCGGTGAGATTACAGGATTGGATGTTAATTTAATTTAAAAAATGTGTATATTACTTCGAACATTATCTTCTGGGTATGATATTAATTGCATAGAATTTGAAAAAGTTTGCTCTGAGACTCGATCTCTTTACCTTAGTCTGTATCCGTGGTATAATATGCCTGTTACTGTGCATAAAATCTTATTACACAGTACAGAAGTCATCCAAAGCTGTATTGTTCCAATCGGACAGCTATCGGAGGAGGCTCAAGAAGCCCGTAACAAAGACTGTCGTAGATTCCGAGAGCATCATAGCAGAAAACAGTCACGTATTGCCACGAATACAGATTTATTATATATGCTGCTGATAACATCTGATCCTGTAATCAACTCGCTTAGGGAAATTCCTAAGAAAAGACCTGAAAAATTGCCCGCAGAAGTGCTAAGCTTGATAGTTCCGCCTTCCATACCTACTACACATCAAGTACCACGTGAAGTTACTTTATGTGAGGAGAACGATTATGTGGTACCTGATTCGTCTAACTGTGACAGCGATGATGAATCATCTGACGATTTCTATTTGTAATTTATTATAATAGTAGATATTATTATAGTTAAGTAATTTAAAGTGGGTGTAGTAATACACCTCTGCCACCCCTTCGGGGAATAAGGCGTGATGATATGTTATGTAATGTTAAGTAATTTAAGTTAAGTTTTTTAAATTGTGTAGATATATAATTTAAATTATTTCGTTAATATGTATTCTTCTAGACTTCTATTTTCAATAAATTTTTATTTCGTACTAAGTTTTTTTATTTTACCACATAACGCAAAAAAAATGATTCAGTATATGTTATTATGGCTGTAGCGATCATGTGAACCCATAAAATAATTTTGTCCAGCTACCATGTTCTAGACGATTCACTGTGCGCCCTTGGACATGCATGTGACGCGGGCTGCCAATGTACGTCGCCGGTACATTTCATTTTAAACGTCGCCGTCGTTCATTTTAAACTATTCTCTCAATTTGATTTCTGAACGACGGGGGACACATAAAAAAACCCAAATTGATTTTTTTTTATTTAATTCCGAGCATTTTTATATTTATTCACCTTTTACTTACATTATTACATTTATTAACCTTCTCTGGACTTCCACAAATACTTCAATACCAAAATTAGCCAAATCGGGACAGCCGTTCTGGAGTTTTATCGAGACTAACGAACAGCAATTAATTTTTATATACTCAATCGTTTATTGTATTCCACAATGTAATAATTGATAGGTACATGTTCATTATGGACCCTTTGGGCACAACAATATTCTGGAGAGAGGAGGACGTCATTGTTCTTGTTAGGTTATATTTATTTTAAAAACGAAAACACTCAAATCTAGTGTCAAAGTAGATAGTAGGTAAGTATCTAAAATTTGTCATTTATCATTAAATTTATCATTAAAATATTCGTCAATTGTATAGTAAGTTTTTTTAGTTAGTAAGTATTTTAATTATTTTATAAATGTTATATTATTAGTCTCATTTTTCAATGCGTCAGATAATTTGTTAAATATTTTGATCGACATTACGTAAGGGCTTGAAGAGTGCAGTTCGAGTCGGGAAGCAGGTATCATAAGATTGTTTTTGTACCGCAATGAGAGTTTCGTAATCATTTCTTCTCGTGTTGAGTAGAAATGCTTGTATTTCCTAGCAAATTTACATACTTCCACAATATAAATACATGGTAGGTTACATGTACAGTACATGGTAGGTAGTACATGGTATATGAATACATGTTATATATAGATATAACATATAAACATAGTGAAATAATTACAAATTACGACATCATATTTAAAAGTATTTTTAGTTTAATCTCCACTTTTCCACAGTATAATAACGAATCCCAGATGCACAACACCATACGAGTACATACAAGCGGAGTCAGGCTGCCGAACATCTGTCGGGGCAGCTGCGTACCTGCAGCCAACATGAGGGATTTTATTTATATAATTTGATTTACAAGTTAATCGCTATTGCTCTGTTGGTCGGTAGATAGGAAAACTGTTATTTCAGTCGTTAAATTTGATTATATCTATCTGTTCGAAAAATGTGTAGAAAATTAACCATTGTTTTAGGGCCATTCATTTTCTTATTTTTTTTATCTAACCTATGCTGTCCCACTCATGGGTACAGGCCTCCCCCTCATCACTCCAGTCCCTATAAACAGCGTCCAAATCATGGCGCCACCGCTTCTTAGGCCTTCCACGGTGTCGCTTTCCATCCACAGGGATTACGACCTTAGCCCACCTATTTGGTTGCATGTGGGAGACATGACCCGCCCAATCCCAATTCAACTTGGCAGCCTTGATACCGACGTCAGCGATGCCGGTCCTAGAGCGCAGCGAGGTGTTCCGAATCCTGTCTATTCTCTTGACACCCAAAATGCTGCGCTCTATCGCTCTTCATCTTATATTCAGCTTTTTGTTCCACCCGAATTCGAAATGTCATCTTGCAACCATTGGATAGTGTTTAGGGTTCCCAAAATGGTAAACACAGAACCTTTATAGTGCTATTTTGTTCGTCAGTCAAGGCCGTTTACTTCGGCAACTACTGAAGCCATTGTTTTTGACTATGAAATACGACAGTTAAATAATAAATAAATAAATAATAAATATTGCTGGACATTTCGCACAGCGCTATCTAGCCCCAAACTAAGCAGAGCTTGTATTATGGGAACCAGATAACCGATAGAATACTTATATACATTTTTTTTGTAAAAGCATACTTATAATATATAGAGAAACAACCAGACCCGGAACAAATATCGTCGTCAAATGTTTGACCACTTTTATTAAAAGTTTGTGATTCAAACATATTTTCATTTTGATAGCCGATGGGAGCAAAATGATCAAAATCCCAAATAGGACTGCTAAGTAAAATGGGGTATCATATTAAAGAACTATACATACGAGTAAACCATTCCAAAAAAGTTTTTATTTATTATATCTTGTAAAGCTTTGAAGTTATTGTGAAAGATAGATAGATAGACAATTTCTTTATTGCACACCATTAAATATCAACATACAAAAGAAAATACATTTTTAAATCATAGGTACAATGGGCGGCCTTATCGCTAAAAGCGATCTCTTCCAGGCAACCTTTGAATGTATAGGATCTATGTGAATAAATAAGGACGGCGGCGTTATTAAATATAATATAAATAAAATGCATATAATATAATAATAAAATTACATACCTAAATATTAATATTATACTACATAAAATATATATACCTACATATATATAAATTATATAAATGTATAAATTAATAAATGGCTTAGTGAGCGATGTCTGAAAAATGATGAGAGAAGTGGAAGTAAGTCAAAAGTTTAAAATACGAATACTACGTTAAATTGGCTATTATTCCTTTAAATTGGAGTTACGAAAAATATACCACTGCCCTTTCTTATCTCAGGTTGCGAAGTGAAAACTTTCAAATAATTATTTTCGAAAAACATTACAAAAAGAAACAGTTTTTATGGAATTCTGCCATAAATGATAACTTAGTTTCTGAGCTGGCCGCTCACTAACCTAAACAAAATATATCTTTTTTCAAGCAATTATGTAGCTCAACACAACACAATGATCCTCTCCATCCAAAGGTTGTCTGGAAGAGATCGCTTTGTTAAGCGATAAGACCGCCCATTATGCTTACTTTTCTTTGTTTATTTCTTTAAATCTGTTGTGTCTAGCTTGTAAGGTATAATGAAGAATTTTCATTCATTCATTCGTTCATTCAACACAAGAGGTACTTATATTAAACACAGTTTTAAAGAACTAAATGATGCTCCCAATTTAAAATAAAATTAGCTGCCGAACTCTCGGCGTACGAGTTGTCACACGCACTTGACGGGTCTTGCTTAGAACTGTGAAGAATTCTTCAGGATAAGGAAAAGACATCAACGCGCTACTCTACAGACTACCACCGCACCGACCGACCGTAGCGTAGATCAGCGACTCCTAAAAGGTGGTCCGCGGAACCCTGGGGTTCCGTGGATGCGTCACAGGGGTTCCGCGGTCTGTCAGAGAGTTAAAGTTGGATTGTACATAAAGATGAATACAATGCGATCGTTGAGAAAACCTTTGTTCTGCTTCTGTTTGTGACGACTTACCGATGCGAGACTGGTTTGCGTTCAATTGTCAGCCTAATTTTACTGCTAAGTAATTTTATTTTTTTAATTCTTCAAATAAATGATTACCTACGTTGTATTTCTTTGTTACAATAAATGCTTATAATAAATATTTTATATTTACAATTTGTTCATTCTTCAAGTATATTCAAACCACACGGTAAACACTTTAGTTATCAAAATAGCCGCTAGGGTTCCGCCAAAAAACTATGATCAATTAAGGTTCCATAGACAAATAAAATTGGGAACCTCTGGCGTAGATAAGTTGGTAGTTATTTATTTACTATTTAAGTATTTTATATATCTGTTAGTATAGTCTGCTATATGTACGAGTATATACATACAATATATTAGTCTATTTTATAAGTATTTTAAGTTGCTTTTTTAGAATTGTTTAATAACAGAAAAAATATACAATTATTTACAATAAAATACGGAAAAAACAGTTGAATCATCTAAAGACCGTTGCAAACGATCTATAGATAGCTCAACTGCTCCAGATCACTATCAGGCGGAAGTGTCCCTAAGATACTGGCTGCATTGCCCCGCTGAATTGCAATGCTTATGCGTTGACCCTAGATATTTAAATTGGAATACCCTTTTTAGTGGTGCCCCATTGAGAGTCACGGGAGGAACAAAGGTAGGGCACTTGGTACCTGACTTGAAAACCATGAGCTCCGACTTTTTTACATTATAAATAAGGCCATGTGACGTCACATAAAGGCTGGTTTACAGTTTGATTAGTGTGAGTGCAGGTAATTAGTGCGAGTGCAGGTGTGTAGTGCGAGTAGTGTCCAATTGAATACGAGTGCAGGTGATTAGTACGAGTGTAGGTGTGTAGTGCGAGTAGTGTCCAAATCGCTGCGAGTGCAGGTGATTAGTACGAGTGTAGGTGTGTAGTGCGAGTAGTGTCCAATTCGCTGCGAGTGCAGGTGATTAGTACGAGTGTAGGTGTGTAGTGCGAGTAGTGTCCAATTCGCTGCGAGTGCAGGTGATTAGTACGAGTGTAGGTGTGTAGTGCGAGTAGTGTCCAATTCGCTGCGAGTGCAGGTGATTAGTACGAGTGGCTCTGTTTAGTTTTACCTAAATGATGATAATATAATTAATTAATTAATGATAATATAATTTCTCTTTTGATGTTTGTCTTCGGTCCACTTTGCCATTTTGTACAACAACAAGCGTCCGACATTACACACTAAACGCTAAACACTCCTGTCCAGACGTGTTTAGTGGCAGGCACGCTGCGAGTGAGAGGGAAGGGACGTTGACGCGCGCGGGACGTGGCTATCCGCAGTCCACTCGCAAAAAAATAGAACACGCTTCTATTCACTTTACTACACAGCCAACTAATCACTTGCACTAATCAGTCGCTGTCCACACCTAGTCACTAAGCACCTGCACTCGCACTAATCAAAGTGTAAACCGGCCTTTAAGGCTGGTTTACACCTTACTCACAGACCACCAGTAACTTTCGGAGAGCGCTAATCGAGGGAGCCAGCAGCACAATGTCATCGGCATAGCTCAGGTTGTTAACACATACACCGTCTATGTAGCAGCCCACAGGCATGCCGCTGAGTTGCTCGAGCAGCCCATTCACGTACAGGCTGAAGAGCGAGCGCGAGCTCAACCCTCCCTGCCTTACCCCGCACTCCAGGCTACACGAGTCCGACAGCTCACCTGCCCATCTCACGCGGTCTTCCTGGTTTAGATACCAATATCTAAATAATGATACCAACTCCGGCGGCAGCCCAGTGTCTGTAAGCTTCTGCCACAACAAATCGTAGGAGACGAGGTCGAAAGCACGAGAAAGATCCAGGAAGCAGGCATTAACTGGAGTTTGCCTATCAGTGTAATACTTGACAGTATGCTTCAGACTAAGAATGGCAGTCTCAGTTGACAGGCCTGGCCGAAAGCCGAACTGAGCATCGTGCGACTTAACATGCCTATTCAAACAGGAATTAAGCACACTGTCAAGTACTTTGGCGATGATCGTGGCTAGAGAGATGTGTCTATAATTAGATTTATCCGATACATCACCCGTTTTGCTCTTGACAATGGGTACCACCAGAGTCCGCATCAAGTCTGAAGGCAGGAAAGAGTGACTTAAAAATAGGTTGTACAGCATAGCAAGTACTCCAGGGAGATGATGACCAGCATGCTTAAAGTGTTCGATGCTCAGCCCATCATGACCCGGTGATTTCCCTCTTCTCATTTTCCTGATCAAAGCTCTGACATCCTTAGCAATAATTACTGTTGAAATCACCGACTCAATCCCAGCATCGAACCTACGACATGGTGGTCCTAGAGGCGACTGCACAGAATCGTTTTATGAATTTGGAAAAGATATACATGCACGCTGTAGATAATATCTGAGAAATTGGTAAATAATGACTTGAATGGCAAGGATGAATATAAAAATTAAATTAGCTTATTTTAGTTAGATAAGGACTATATTGGTACTTACTAAATATTCCGTTCTTTGAAGTTGAAAGGTGCTTAAAACAGGACCTAAATGGTCAGGTGCAATGAGATCTCATTTTAAAGAAGCGCCGTTTGTCGTAAACTTATGTTAATAAACATTTTTTAAGGCGATATGTAAAAAAAATTGAGCCGCTAATAAGTAACTGTCGTATTCAATAAATAAAACTAGTACTGATTTCATATCTAAGCAATATTTACTTGACGATTTAAACTGCATAAATAAAAGTCAGAAACGCAATTGGTGAAACTTTTTTCGACAATTATTTGTCAAAATGGGCTCTTCTAAAACAATAATATCGTTCATTCTCCGACTCTAGAAAAGATTTAAAGTATTTTTATACAGTTATGTAGGTAATTATGGTACCTAAATTAATGGAAAAGCATTTTTTTTTTCATTTGTTGGTTCTCTTGCAATTCGAGATTATATCTTTTGTCACTTACGTCATTTACTCCTGCGACAATGAAAAGCTGACCTCGTATTGTGTAGGCTTATCGTAGAATGAGAGGTCAGCTTATACTGGAAATGTATAGCTTGATGTGTAGCCGTGTGTACATGTTTGTCTCGTTCTTCACCTAAGCAAGTAAATAGCACTGTCACGTTGTGTATTTATTAGAAATTATTACCTAAGTATGTCTAAAACTTCATATCAGCCAAACGTCCACTAGTAAACATAGGCCACTAGATTTACAAAGTAACCGATCTTGTACGGCCTGCCTGCACCCAACGGCTCCCAGCTACGTCTAAAACTTGATACTTACGTAGATACTACGTCTTACGGTATTATTTGTAAGAGTTCTTCTTTTTTTGATATTAAACTTGTAGACACACAAGCTGACGGGCCTCTTGATGTTAAGTGGTCACCGCCGCCTATAAACTCCTGCAGCACTCGTGTTACTGCAGTCGCGTTGCCTACCACTTAATACCATATTTACACCTCTCTTGAAGGCGTTCATTTTTAAGCCCACCGGAAAAACCTCCGGAGGAAGGTCATTCTTTTATTTGCATAACAAGTAATCTTCCAAGCTTCTTATTTTAAGTACTCAGAATTTTGACAGCCCTTATTTATATAAAAATTAGAAATATTTGTATAGTAATTTGTTATCTACTATTTCGAATTGATAGATATTAGATCTTTAAATATTTATTCAGACCCAGATGTGACAAGACAGGATGACCGTAAGTTTTTTTTTTGAAAGAACGCGCGGGGGTGAACACGGCAGATGTGTCGTACAGCTGGCGGGCGCGTGCTGGCATTATGTCGTCCACCTTTGCACCTTTTGTTAGGTGCTTTTGTTTTTTATTTCTATAAGTTGGCATGATTGATTCTTGTGTGATTTAAAGATGACAGGATGATGGATGAAGTTGACTTTCTGTATGGATTTTGCACTATGGCGGAAATAGAGAACAAACTTTTTCTTCTTCGGGATTTTTTGGGCCAAAGTTCTTTAATTTTTCTGTACGTTTGTTTGACACCTAACTCTTCCTAAAGGCTGCACCGATTTGGATGAAATTTTGTGTGTATATTTCAATGGGTTTCTGGATGGTTTGAAAACACAATTGAACCCGGTAGGTAGCGCTGTTGTAGAGATCTAGAAAATTACGTACGAAGTCGCGGGCATACAACTAGTAGTAATATAGTACTTCAAGAGGTGGTGTACTCCGATTGGTAAGGGAGAGGACCCAGGGCCTGATTACAGGCACGTCCCGAATGTCTCTCCAGCGACTGGAGTCCAGCAGGACTACCAACTTCAAGACCTATACTCTTCAGATTCCGGCGAAGTTTAAGTATTTGATCCGGATTTCTGGCCAGTCGGCATTGTTTACTGGCGCTACAGGGGAGCGGCTAAAAAGCAACCCCCCCCCCCCCCCCCAGCCTCTCATAAATAAAAGTATTCGTTGTTAAGTTTATTGCTTTATTTATCATAAGTAGGTAGGTTCATTTATAAATTTTAGTAATTAGTTATATTTTTATTTTGGTACTCGCACTCTCTTCATATATAGTTTGGTTGGCCATAAATGTACACCCCCGACCATTATCTTTGTTATAACAAAATCCTCTCCATCCACAGATAGTCTGGAAGAGATCGCTTCTAAGCGACCGCCCATTGTACTATTTGCTTTTTGTTTATATTTTTTTGTATATATTGTGTACAATAAAGTGTTTTCATTCATTCGTGCATATTTAGTGTGTGCACATTGTTGCCTGAAATAAACGTTACATTATTGTTAATTCATGAAGTGTTTAGTGTGTGTGGCATCGTTAGATTGTTTGTAGTTCCCAGGATGTTTAGACTAAGTAGTTGAATGACTTGCTGACTTGGCCCTTCGGTTATGAGGCACAGTTATGCTATGCTGTACCTACCCACGCAATAACTGACGTTGCAAAACTTACAGCCGCCAGATACACCTCTAGGTAGTTAGTTAGGTATAGCCTAATGGTTCTCTACTATCCATTTAGTAAGGAGTAAGAACAAAAAAAACATTATGAATTGCCTAAGTTATGAACCTTTTTTGTTGATTTAGTTAGGTTTTAAAACGATAACAATAGCAAATAGGTTTCTACGAAGGCTTAAAGTTTTGTTCTAAATTTGAAAGAATTCGCAATTTGTAGGTTTAAGGTCGGCGAAAATCCACAATGCAAATTGTATGGTCCTTTGAAGTCTTTGCCATTTATTATAATAGGTTTGCCTGTTAAACATTGCGAAATTACTTTTGAGAAGTCCTTGAATGAATGAGACGAACAAAGGAAACAAATCTTTCGCTCTCACTCACTCCGGATGAGAATACAAGAAAACTTCCTTACCTACCTGTGTACTAGAGATGCCGCGAATAGCCGAATACCGATTATTCGTTATGCCCTATAGCGAATAGTCGAATAACTCGCCATTATTATTAGACATTAAAAAATATTTCTGAGGCAGGTTTGATTTACTTATGAAGAAAAGCGCAACCGACTTGATTCCAACCTTGCAGAAAAACTAGTTTTATGGGACCACAGTCTGCCCCTTTTGGACTTTAAATATTGATTGATTGATTGAAAATACTTTATTGCACTTACAAAACTAGTACAAAGGCGAACTTAATGCTAAAGAGCATTCTCTTCCAGATAACCTTGTGTATTGTAGATAAAGATGTGTAGGTAGTGCACAGGAAAGGGAAGTAATGAAAAATTTGCACAGGACTACTAAAATAGCATAGGTACATACGACTTAAATACTTTTTATCATACACTAAACTATACCAATATTAAATAAAAATACATACATAACAATAGAAGAAGTGATAAGGAAAGATTAAGTTGCTCATTTTTGGTCGGTTTGACCGAGAAGGTGCCTATAGATTCTCAATCTGAATGCTTCCACTGAAGTAACCTCGAAATAGTTTGGTGGCATATTATTCCAGAGACGAGTAGCGGTTATGGTGTAAGAGTCAGAGTAAGTAGCCGTGTTATGCTATGGAGTCATCATTTGGAAACGACGAGACGATCGCACAGGTCTGTCCTCAGTTGATACGAACGCAAATCGCTCTCTGAGGTAGCTGGGTGTTAGAGGGTTGCGAATAATACTAAACGAGGTGGGATAGCATGTGCGCATCTCGACGAGCTCTGATGTCAAGCCATTTTAGCTTCTGACGAAATACCGAGACATGGTCATATTTTCGTAGGCCGTAGATATAGCGAATACAGAAATTCTGCAGACGCTATATAAATTAAGAAGCGTAACTTCAACATAATATGACTGATTATTGGCTAACTTTTAAAATTAATTATAACAATTAATACCAAGTGTGTTTTGTTAAAATAAAAATTGTTCTTAAGTCTTTTTTGTTCGGTTAAAGTTTATTTTAGAGAAAAAAATTAAAAAAGTCGAGAAATGCCGAATAACGAATAACAGCGAGTATTCGCAGCACTACTGAACCTATCTACTAAAAACTTCGTTTTTTCATAGGTATGACCTGGAGATGGAACAAGCATATGGCCCACCTGATGTTAAGTGATAACCATCGCCTATAATAAAGTATTGCCTCGTAGGTCACGTACATTAGAAACGTGCCTTATGATGCACTGCCCTGCGTCCATCAACCTGAGGCATACAAGTTCAAACCGAAACACAGCAATACTCTTGGCGGAAGAAATAGGTATGGCGGCAGTTACCCGGGCTAGCCCTTTCACAAGGAACTTTACTTATCTACTTTACTAAAATACTAATCTCCAGACCAACCCCCTACTAAAGTAGTAAGTATACCTACTTAGCTAGGAACTTTGAATTTTATGACACATATTTTGACATAAATGACATAATGCTCTCTCATTTACACATTTAAAATACTTTTCAAAATGGCGCTTGCAAAATGAATGATTACAGGTGTGACTATAAACTTTCTGATTAGTGTGACATTTAATGAGAGATGTTCAATACTCCCTCATAGCCAAAAATACCCGGGGGAATTTCCACCGTGCAAAAATAGGGGACGTTTTGACACAGATTAATATTAGTTTCTGCCTCCAAGGGTGAAACCGTAGACAATGTTCTAGTTTTTTCCAGCACCAAAATGATACAATGAAACGTTCACCATTCAGCCAGTTTTTGCACGTACCTTTTTTGGGTTAAAAACATTTCGAGGAATCACAGAGAAATAATATCTATACTTAGTAGAACGAATAGAAAATAACAAAAGCTCATACTATATACATACCTAGTGTTATTTATTTAATAACGTGAGAGATCTTTAGCTTAAGTAGGCATATTGGTAGTAGGTAGGTACTTGATACTGTGAATTTCATTTCGTCTCATATTGTTTTATTGTTAAGACTTAAGTACCCTTTTTGTAATAGGTAGCTTATTGCAATGCTAATCCACCTCAAAAAATCCCAAGAATATCAAAGGCATTGGAAATAAAGCTCTGCTTATATAAATAGGTACTTCTGTCATATTTAGGTAGGTAAGTGCTTACATAACATGCGTTTAACTTACCTAGTAACATTTTGTTGAACCAGATATATATCTACCTATCTACAGTACCTACTTATGTATTACCTAGAGTCTAGGTAAGGTCTAGCTCCTAGACTAAATTAATTACACCCATCCAGCCAACAGTAAGATGATGAAATAGAGTAAATGACCACAGAATAGTTCAGTAGGTCTTATGTAGGACCTACCTAGTGAGGTAGGTAGGTACTACAGAAGACCAACACATTGACGTCACAATGTCCCTTGTTAATTTATCACCACGTGGCTTGCGTGTAAGCAAACTTATTTACTCTGTGTCGTGGCCATTTAATTTCCCATTCGTGGGATTTATGTATCCCTATTCGTTTGTGAGTAATCCATAGCTCGGCTGCGCAGGCGCAGGTAGCTGGGATGAACGGTTTGAATGTGGAATATCGTGGGGTTGCCACGGTGGGGAAAATTTTACCCTGTTGTGGGAAAAAAGTGCTACATCGTCAGCCATGAATGAATTGAGATAGTCCAAAGGAAATATCTTGGTTTCCTTGGTCTTCCTCAACGTTATATTATCATGGCTAGTTTATAAAATTGTTTTATTGATCGATCGAAGCGAGATCTCTAAATCAACTTGGGCAAATCGACAACGCCGATTTGCCCAAGTTGGTTTAGAGATGTTTGTTTGTTCGAGGATAACTTTCGAAGCGTTGATCCGATCATCGTGAAATTTAATACTTACATAGGTAGGTAGTGATGGCACAATTTTGGTGTGACTAAATGAGTTAAACATGTGTGTTGTTGAGATATTGGAGTTCAAGAGGGGTAAAAAAAATGAAAATGAGTTTATTAGGTCAAGTGGGACGTCAAATGAAAGGTATTCATTATTACATTTAGACTACGTTTTTGTTTTTCTTAAATTCTTTGTAGTTTTTGAGTTATTAGCCAGCCTTATTAAAAACTAAACTTTGACAAAATTCACAGGGTACACCAGCGACCCCACAGTCCTGTAATTTGGTATGCGTGTAGCATATGTGTATTATGTGACACAAATATAGGCAAAAGTCTGAAATCTAGAGTATCTGCAATTTGCACCCCAAAAAAGTGTATCCACATACCACGAGTTCCCGTTATCTGTAATTTGAATGAAACTGTAAGTCAATAATGAAACTAAAATGTCAATTTAGTTGGTTATTTTATTCGTGGCACTATTTTGAAAGTCAAAGATTTTTTTTGACAAATAATATTTATTTTTAGTGACATATAATATTTATTTTTATTGATAAATAATATTTACTTGTTTTAATCTGAGACTCGCGAGATCTCAGTTCTAGGCAAACCACTAGTATACCTACGTAGAGACAGGTACCTCTATTTGTCTATCCTAACTTAAATTAACGTAAAGTTTGTACCTAAGTTTGTATGTTGGGGGTAATTTCAAAAATTACTGAACCAATTCTGAAAATTCTATTACTACAAAACTAATGATTATGTAGCTGTAAATACTTTATGCGTTGGTACTAGGTGAGTACCTAATTATCTTAATTATTTGCTACCAAGATCATCTCAATAATCCGCATCGCATGAACTTTAGATCACCAGCAAAGCTCGATGCGTCATGCCTTACCACCGCGCCACTCGCGCTCACCAACGTGTCAAGGATCACAACTTTCAAAACCGTTCCACCATCTCCCGTCAACTGTGGGAATATTTCACACTGACAACCCAGTCGGGAAGCTCAGGAACCACTTCCCAGAACGATAAAGGGCCTGCGGGGGGAAGACGAGCGCGGGCAGGGGAGGACGGAGCGACAGCTGCGCGTGCGTCGCTTGCTCGCCCCGCGCCGCGCCGCGCGCCGCCATTCCGTCGCCGGCCGCCGAGAAGGACTGCTGTGTCCGCCGGCCGAGCTCACCCGCGAAACATTCCGCGCGTGTCAAGTTCACGAGCGCGCGCACGGGCGCGGCAAGGAGCAACGACGTCCTTTGTTTGCGAGGCCCGTGTGGCTGGGCGGTGACTGGCGCTATATTCGGTTGTAGTGCGATATTGCACCAGTCCCGGCCTATCCAAGCGGGCCCGACCGCTACTCAGGCGCAGCATCCGAGGCGCGCGATCCCGTTAGCCGGCCTGCCCGCCGGTCGTTCACAGCGGTGGCCACGCATAGGACGCGATTCGGTGTAAACGTTGTGCTTGTGTATCAAATTGCACCGATCCCGGCCTGCCTGTGGTCACCGCCCCTGCGAGACATTGTGACTCGGCAGTTTACTCTTATTCTTAAGTTTCTCGACAGAGGTAGGTCAACAAGTCTGTTAATTAACCTTAGCTAGCATTTTATTGTGCATTTTACGGTGTGTCCACGGAATAGACTTCCGTGTCGTGTGAAGGCTATAATTTCCGATTGGTTCCATCCAGTAGAAAGTCGAAGATCGGTAAGTGGTAACAGTGATTCATTTCGTAAGAAAGTTTATCATCGGGTCGCGGGTGAATTGATGTAGACAGCCCGTTGCAGGTCAGACCGGTTTTCTCGTAAATCGTAATACGTAACCATGCAAAGTATATTGTATAGACATGAATCTGTATCGAACATGCCGAAACGAAGGACATTTTTAGTGTTCAGAATTCGATTACCGCCAAAAAATTTGAATTTATAATTATTTTGTTTTCGTCAATTCTACAAACAGCTGATTGGTTTATCCATGTCAAATTTGTCTATGTCAATCTCATTCATTCATTCAAAAATGTAGAATCTAGGGTAAATTAGCCTGTAACGGTACCTATACATTTCGTAACTTGTTGAAAAAGAAGATTGGCAAAACTGGGACCAAGCAAAATTTTAAAACTCACTATTTATCATTTACACAATATAAATGATAATGTGAATGATATTATATTCAAAGAATTGCGTAAGTACCTAATATAAACGTAAAAAAATAAAATACTCATCACATGGAACACATTTGCTTGCTAACAAAACGTGGAACCGTAAGACTTACGCATGAATATCTACTTAGCGGAGTGGTAAAATATTTTCTAAGATTTACGTTACGAATTGGGTAAAACAGAAATGTCTGGGTCCCTCGTTCCTACACTTTTGCCAATTTCCTTTCAGATATTGAAATTAAGTTCAGACACCTACAACGTTGAGCGATTGCGTGCGGTCAACGGCCTAGGGTGACTAAAAAGTTATGATTTACAAATATCAATAACTTCAACCGATCTTTGGCATTCTCGAGTTTTAAGTAGGTACCTACTAGGGTTGACAGATGCCCCGTATTTTACGGGTTTACCCCGTTTATACCCCGTTATCAGGCTAAGATAATACAAAACCCATAATTTCGAAAATAAATACGGGGTAAATAAAGGTCTCGTATTTTTTAAGTAAAACGCACGCACGCACGCTTGACTTGGGAGTAAGCTGGTGAATGCGTTACGAAAAGTGTGAACGGAAGTTGAGAGGGAGAAGTTAGTAAAGATAGAAAGAGAGAGTTACGTTTCGTATATTTTTAAACGTTAATGTGCGAGTTGCGTCTGTCTAGAATGAACATAGACTGATCGACCTACCGACGTGTGGACAATTTTATAAAATAGTATTTTGAAAAATAAGTTTTACTTCAGTCGTGTGTCTAAAGCACACTCGTTTTTTTATTTCAAATTTTTTTTTTAAGTAATAAGAGCCTAAGTAAGTTATTCTGCTAAATATATCCAAAGTCAACTTAGATGAACGTTATGAAGGTATTTGTGTGATTTCACCTTTAATTAATAAATATGTCCAAGAAAAGCCCGCCGGCGAAAGCGTAACCCCTGGTTGCAAGTTGCAAAGGCAGCAACTTCAAAAATATGATTCATATTCTACAACTGGTTTACTCCATTCCAGCTTCTTGCAGCTTGCGCACCACGCGACCTCTAGTGTTTTTTATATATTTGCTTCTCAAACTGAAGAGCTTTTAAAAGCTGTTTCTTCTAACCATAAATATACATTTTAAAAATAAATTATCTTCATTAAACATTGCTGTTTTAACTGTCGAAATATCGTAAAAATATCTAAAACCCGTATTTTTTATACTGGTTCCCTATAATCAACTAGCGGCAGGTGGCAACCCTATTACCTACCTTCTTACTCTTGAATTGCGGAAAGATTATTCGACGAATTGCGAATCTTTCAGCACTGTGATGTCAGCATAATTGCTGCTCGTCTATAAACAAAATACCTACCTATATAAATAAATTATGACAAGTCTATTACCGTGCTCACATTGTATTTAAATAGAGGTTCTTGCATATTTGTACATATAATAGGTTTGGGAAAAAGTCTTTTCGCATTATAGTATGTATGAACTTGTAATAAAATCTCTTTGGCTATACTATTTGTATCTGGCTGGTTTTGGTATCATTCAAAGTTTAAATTTTAAAGAAGGTAATTCCAAATTCAAATTAGGAAAATGTGTGATTTTTATTTGTTTTTCGTACTCTAAAGATGAGTGAATCTAATGAAGAAATTCGATACATTTTAAAATTTTATTACAAAAAAGGTAAAAATGCAACGCAAGCCGCGAAAAAAATTTGCGATGTTTATGGACCTAGTGCAGTGTGTGAGAGTAGCACAAATTTGGTTTAAGCGTTTTCAATCCAGAAATTTTGATGTCAAAGATGCACGTCGCTCTGGTCACCCTATTACGGATAAAATTGATGTCATTTTTGAAAAAGTGGAGCAAGATCGGCATATCAGTAGTTACGACGTAGCTGAAGAACTGGGAATTAACCACAAAACAGTTTTGGCGCATTTGGAAAAAAACTGGGTTCACAAAAAAACACGATATTTGGGTACCCCACGAGCTCACTGAAAGAAGCCTAATGAACCGTGTACTCATTTGTGATTCTTTATTACGACGTAATGAAACCGAACCATTTTTGAATAAGCTGACAACTGGTGATGAAAAGTGGATCACGTACGACAAGAACGTGCGAAAAAGGTCGTGGTCAAAGGCCGGTCAGGCTTCACAGACAGGGCAGGGTTAACTCGCAACAAAGTAATGCTGTGTGTGTGTGGTGGGATTGGAAGGGCATTATTCATTATTAGCTGTTACCACCAGACAGGACCATCGATTCTGAACTCTACTGCGAACAACTGATGAGATTAAAACAAGAAGTTGAGAGAAAGCGGCCGGAATTAATCAACAGAAGGGGTGTGGTTTTTTATCATGATAACGCTAGACCTCACACATCTTTAGCCACTTAAAAAATTAAGAGAGTTTGGCTGGGAGGTGTTAATGCATACGCCGTATAGTCTTGATCTTGCACCTTCAGATTTCTACCTGTTTCGGTCTCTTCAGAATTCTTTAGGCAGTGTCAGGTTAACATCTCGAGATGACTGCCAAAACTACTTGTCGCGGTATTTTGATCAGAAGCCCCAAAATTTCTATAGCAATGTGATCATGGTCCCTACCTACAAGATGGCAAAAAATTATCGAACAAAATGGTACCTACATACTTTAGTTAAATGAAAATAAACTATATTAAAAATGTTTTGAATTTTCTTAAAAAATGCGAAGAAACTTTTTCCCCAACCTAAAAATATATATTAATGTAGGTAACTATTCATTGTATAATAATGTTAAATAAGACGCCGTCCATTAATTACGTGAGGTGTTCGGGGGGGGGGGGGGGGGGGGGGTCTAGCCAAGTCTTGTCCAATCTCACGTGAGTCTCACTATCTTTGCTAATATCACGTAATTTTTATTTTAAAGATTACGAGAGAAGCAATCTTGAAATAATGAAGCCAATTGCATTTACCCTATGAATAGGTATAAATTTTGAAAAATCTCGCGTGAGATAAATAGACCACGGACGCGTCCGACGACTCCGTCGCCGTCGAAGGCGACGTCGGGGTCGGCCGAGAAAGCGTTGGCGGGACGATTTCGACACCTTCCAAAGAGGATGGTGGGAGATAGCGACGGATAGGGATGCTTGGATGCACTTGCCTAGAGAAAAAAAGAGATAAAGGGAGAGGTTGATACAAATCTCGCGACTCCTCACCAGGGGTGGCGGAGGATCAAAAACGTCTCACGTGTAACTTTGTTCTGCTGTTAATAAATATTTGATTAATCTCGTAATCAAGAACTTGTCTGTTAAATTTGTACTATTAAATAGGTCCTGAGTGTCATAAGTATTCATATAGATCAAAACAACGCTAATTTTAGTCAAAATTAATATGCATTTATTCCTTTACGTAAGTACATACCACCGTATAGTTAGTATTCTTTGATACAACTGACTCTATAACCTTTAAAAACTACAAATTCATACAGTTACTAGCGTGTAGCGTCATTTGTCTTTTTTATATTTCTGGACATTTCACACAGTGCTATCTAGCCCCAAACTAAGCAGAGCTTGTACTATGGGAACCAGATAACTGATAGAATACTTATATACTTTTTTTTTGTAATTTTTAATTTATTTATTTTCAGTGAACTTTTTTACATGTGATTAAAACAATGTAAACACTGGAAAATGCATTAGTAGAATACTGTGTTGCATTTTCCAGTGCCCGTACATACAATTAAATGAGTTTGACGTTCCTGATTTTAGGTAGGTAAAGATACAATTTACAAAATTTTGATTTAAATAAGTAAACTTAAATAAACTTACGTGATATGTCATGGTAACTCTGCTTTTTTAAGTATGACTGTGTGTGTGAATGTGTTTTAAGAGTATTATAGGGGAGTGGGTGTGTGTGAGCGAGGGTGTGGATGTGTGTAGTTGTGTGTATGCGGGGGTCTGCATGTGTGAGGGTGCGATGGCAAAATACATTCTACTTATATCTATATATATAAAAGAAAGTCGTGTTAGTTACACCATTTATAACTCAAGAACGGCTGAACCGATTTGACTGAAAATTAGTGGGGAGGTAGCTTAGAACCAGGAGACGGACATAGGATACTTTTATCCCGTTCGACCGCGTTCCCATGTGTGACGTGAAATAAAACGTCAAAGATAACAGTCACTATAAAACGTGTTATAACAAAAACGCATCTGACATGGAATAACAAAACGCAAATGACAGCTAACCGTAATTTGGTCTATAGTTAAGTATGGTTGTAAAATAATGGCCGGGGACAATAATTGACAATTCTACCAGGGTGACGTATAAGCCCGCGTTATATGCATGTCAAGGGGGTACGAAGTTCGGCGGGTCAACTAGTAATATATAGAGAAACAACCAGACCCGGAACAAATATCTATAGATCATGCAAACATTTGTTCCGCGGCGGGAATCTAATTTTAAAATCTAACTTTGACCCTTTGTCCGTACACTTTATTATAATCACAGTAACATTGAAATCAACTATACCTACCCACGTACCTACTGATTAAGAGGAATAATTATCTAGATACCTGAGCTTGGCCTTAGCTTTTAAACTATCGAACGCAAATCTAAAACAACTTTAACCTTTTAAGTATAAAACTCTGCAACAAATAAGTTTCGTGGAAACGATGAGATAAATAAATATTGCTGGACATTTCACACAGCGCTATCTAGCCCCAAATTAAGCAGAGCTTTCACTATGGGAACCAGATAACTAATAGAATACTTATAGGTATACTAATTTTTTTTTATTATAGAAAAACACCCAGACCCAGCACAAATATCTGCAGATCATGCAAACATTTGTTCCGTGGCGGGAATCGAACCCGCTACCTCCTGCGTCTCAGCCGGCTATTCGCCCACTGCGCCACGGAGGTCGTCATCAGTCGTCAGATAAAATTGATTGATAACCTATTTTAGACTTGAATGAAAGTAATGAATTACAAACAGGCTATTTGAAAACAAACTTGTTATCTCTAACCGACATATTCACTTAATAACATTTTTATTTATAGTAAGCTTATCACCAAGATTGTACTTTAGGCTAGGTACCTATACGACCTATCCACTAGGCAACGTTGGACAACACTGCGCGATAAAACTTCCAATAACATAGAACAGTGTTTCCCAAACATTGTTCTGCCATGGCCTGGTAATTTTCACATTGCCCCTTCGTGACCCACATAATACTTTTTTAAACCCAAGCTAAAAATGGGTTAGCTAATCAGCTAACCCCTCCCCTCCATTAAGTAAAATAATACACATTTATTAATAGTAAAAATGTTTTATTAAAACTACATAAATTTTAGTGCGAAGTATGGTGCTGCTGTTTAATTTTTACTAAAGAATCCAAGTTCGCGGAAAACGACGAAAGTTTTATCCTAAGGTCTGGTTCCACTTCAAGTCGGTTTCTATATTAATTTTTAAGGTAAACTAATGTTCACTCAACTCACCGCACGATGAGTTACGATGCGTCGATCGATAGCGAGGTATTATAAAAAACAAGGCGGGAATGTTGCGACCCGGTATTTTATTTTGATGGCCCAGTACCGAGAAGCGAGCCGCCAAATGGGAAACGCTGAGTTTTTTTTGTGAAAATTTTAGCTGTAAGCACACATGTGTGTTTATGTTGCAATCCAAGTCAAAACAGCATTTTTGTAATCTATACTTCTAAGTGGTTGTAATGTGTTTTGTGAGTCTAAATAAAAAATACTAAGTATTGGTTCACCCCAACTGCTATCTCGCGAGTCTCCAATAAAAACAAAAAATATTATTGGCTATCGAAATAGTGCCACGAAATAATAATCCCACCCACATATTGTAGATGCGTGGAAGTCTCACACCGTGCGTTTCACCCGCTCGTTTCTTCCACGCACCTGCGAAGATGTGGAATGACCTTCCTCCGGAGGTTTTTCCGGTGGGCTTCAAACTGAACGCCTTCAAGAGAGGTGTAAATAGGGTATTAAGTACTAGGCAACGCGACTGCAGTACCACGAGTGCTGCAGGAGTTTATGGGCGGCGGTGACCACTTAACATCAGGAGCTCAGTCAGATTGTGTGTCTACAAGTATAATATAAAAAAACCACCCTAATTGACCTACAGTTTCATTCAAATTACAAGTTTCGGGAGTTCATGTAGTTCATGTACTCTTATTTGGGTACAAATTGCAGTTAATCTGGATTTCAGACTTTTGCCTATATTTGTGTCACTAAAGCTACAGGCATACTGTGCGGTCACTGGTGTACACACGGCTACACATCAAGCTATACATATCCAGTATATACTGACCTCGCATTGTGTAGGCTTTTCGTAGAATGAGAGATCATCTTAACTGGATAGTATAGCTTGATGTGTAGCCCTGTGTACCCTGTGAATTTCGTCAAAGTTCAGTTTTTATTATGGCTAATAACTCAAAAACTGCGAGGACTTAACTAACAGTAGAAACGGTATCAGAATGTACTAATCAAGACCTTTTATTTGACGTCCCACTTGGCCTAAGAGACTCATTTTGATTTTTTTTTACCCCTCTTGAACCCCAATATCTTAACAAGCCCCCAAAATTTTTAGCTTATTTAGTCACACCAAAATTGAGCCATCACTACAAATTTCACAATGATTGGTTCAACGCTTCGAAAGTTATCCTTGGACAAACAAATATATGTACATACTAACGCCGATTTGCCCGAGTTGATTTGAAGATCTCGCTTCGCTTGATCATAAATAAATACAAGTGCCACACAGTAATCATACACATAGAAGCAATATGTCTATGTGCCGCCTTCTCTCTGACAGCGATGTCTTCCAGTGCGTAGTAGTGCATCTAAATGTATTCATCTCGTATCTTGTCGGTGCAACCGATGAAACTTGCGCAGTTTGTCCGTCTCCGTTCTTCGTTCCTTAAACGAAATGACAGCGATCTTCTCCTTTATTTGGCTCATGTTGCTAATTCCTGGCCTCCCTCTTCTTCGTTTCGCTTCTATTTTTCCTTCGATGATTGTTCGTATAAAGCTGTCATGCCATGATAGACCCACTACGAAATAAAAGATAACTCTTTATTGTACACCAAAGTAAAATACAGAACATCATTTTTACAAATAGATTGAGTACTATAGGCGGTCTTATTGTTAAAAGCGATCTCTGCCAGACAACCGTTGCATGGACAGGATTATAAATTATCACGTGTCGGCGGTGCATCTATAAATTAAAAACATACCTACATACTATAAACCTAAAATACTAGTGATTACACAAATTTAATTATAATATAATAAGCAACTTTAAAAATGGTTTTGAAGAATTAACACGATAAGTGCGAAACAGGACTTAAAACACCCTGTCCGTGTCTCCTTTATAGCGGTAAAAAAAAACTTAAACGTCTCTGTCGTCCGGGAGGCATAACTCCATCTGGTTCAGTGTAAGAAAGAGATAACTATATATACTATATACATGTGCTATTGATTTCTAGTTCTATGTTATACCAACCTCAATGCCGGGTTTCTTAGACCTCGTGCCGCACCCAAAAAAACTTTTTTTTGGCGCCAAAAAAAGGATTTTGGTCTCCTACGGGCGGTGAGGTTTAATATGCCTCGTGCCGCCACAATCTCTGGTTTAGGACAAGGTTTAAAACGACCCGTAACGCAGTAATGGAAAGTACAGATAAATATGTGCCGCCTGGGAACGTGTTAACAAGCAGTTTTGACGACCTCCGTGGTGCAGCCGGCTGAAACGCAGGAGGTAGCGGGTTCGATTCCCGCTGCGGAACTATGTTTGCATGATCTACAGTTATTTGTTCCGGGTCTGGTTGTTTCTCTATTATATTATAAGTATGTATTTACAAAAAAAAAAGTACATATATAAGTATTCTATCAGTTATCTGGTTCCCATAGTACAAGCTCTGCTTAGTTTGGGGCTAGATAGCGCTGTGTGAAATGTCCAGATATTTATTTATTTAGTTACAACTTCAACACAGGGATAGATAATGGGTGTGTACTTAGCTAAATGTTCGAGCATTTCATGTAAATTACATAAATTAATGTATATTTATCGTATTTATCTAATGTATCTTCTTATAATATAAAAATGAATCGCAAAATGTGTTGGTAAGCACATAACTCAACAACGCCTGGACCAATTTGGCCAATTCTTTTTTTGTTGTATTTCTTATTGTCAGGAGAAGGTTCTTATGAAAGAAAAAATTAAGAATATTGCGTGCAAAATCAGAAAATTTAAGAATACTTAACCACCATATAAAATTATTTATTATCTAACCTTAGCGCTTTTATAATGTAACCTTATGACGTTTGACATAGAATTGACAGAATGCGTGCTGCAAATATCGTCAAAGAGGTTGTAAAAAAATGAATATCGTTTGAAACGGATGCTTCGGTAGGAGTTATCCCGAGATATATTGTCTATATATATAAAAATTAATTGCTGTTCGTTAGTCTCGCTAAAACTCGAGAACGGGTGGAGCGATTTGGCTAACTTTGGTATTGAATTATTTGTGGAAGTCATTCATTTTCTCATACATAATGATGGCCCCCGGCCATCATTATGTATGAGAAAATGAATGACAACAATTGCCAATTCTACTAGGGTGACTTATATTGACAGCTCGCGTTATACCTATGCATGTCAAGCCGATACGAAGTTAGGCGGGACCACTAGTATATATCATAATTTTATATATTATATTTAGGTATATAATTTAATCATTTATTTATGACTATTTATATTTTATTTAGTTATAAGTTCATTCGTAACTGAAGTGCACCCCCGACCATCTTTGGAATTACTATATCCTCTCCATCCAAAGGTTGTCTGGAAGAAATCGCTTCATTGCGATAAGACCGCCCATTGTACTATTTTGCTTTGTGTCTTCTATTTAGTCTGTAATTTGTATTTTTTAATGTGTACAATAAAGTGTTTTTCATTCATTCATTCATGGTGCACCCGCGCAAGTGTTGTTTCGTGGATACCTGGCTAAAAAAAATATACACACCTACATCTAGATATACACGGCACGAGTAAATCAAGCGGATAGACGATTCACTATGCAACCCGAGAAATGGACAGAACCGTTATGATTTAAATCGCTACAGCTGTCATTGGGCTCTCACGAGTTGCGGTACTCGCATAGCTTAAAGTGAAATTACTGGAACATGCATGCGCCATGAGGCTTCTTTCTTTCTTGTGTTCGTTACTCCGAGATATCTCCGAAATTATTACACCGTAATAATTATTGATTGCCAGAATAAAATTATTTAATACTCGTATCTGATTAGGATTTTTTATTAAACTACTTATATGGCAAACGAGCATGCAGTCCACCAGATGGTAAGTAGCTACTGCAGCCCATGGATATCCACATAGAATTCAAAACAAGCTATTATGTTGTCTTGATCTCTATGTGGATACGTTGCCATACTATAGGACTTAGCTGTTATGCCTATGTGCCAGTAATTACAGGAACATACCATTACCATCTAACCGGAACACAGCAGCACAAGTACTGCTATTTGGCGGCAGATAAAGGTAAGGCGGTGGTGCCCACTTCCTCGAGCCCGTTCACAAAAGCTCTACCACAGTATACGGATGGATCTAAGGAGGAGAGAAGGATTTTAATATTTGATGGAAGCGGAACATGCAGGGATAACATCTTGTAAAATTGCGAGATCACGAGGGGATCTTTGTAAAATTGAACGTGGTCATTGTTAATACACGAAAAGAAAATGTGAAAGAGCTGAGTTATATTAATTAGTATTCTAACAGAAGTAAGATAAGGTCCTCATTCGCTAAACAAATGCATCTGGATTGAATCTCAGATCGTATTTCAGACTTCCGCTATAAACTGCTTGTGCGAAACTATTTAATCTTTTAGTTCTGTTAAATACCACAAGCCAGTTAAGAGTTAACTATACCTCAACCCAAACTCGAATTTCACCCCCGCTTCTCCGCGCGCCGCCGCACGTCCTATCTCGTGGTTCGTATGCTTGCCGGGTTTTTTATCATTCAGTCCTTTCAGTTTCTTGTTGTGGCTATTTCTCATTACTGCGTCTTTACAAAAACCAACTCAATATAAATTTTACCTAAGAATTGATTACGTGAATTTCGTTTGGAGCAAAAAGCGTCACGGGCACTCCGTCTGAAAGCCGAGGCCAGCCTGAATCGCGGACCGGGCGTCCGAAGCGAATGGTTTCATTAGTGCAAAAGTTAGTTATTTTCATGTTATTTTAGTTTTTTTCACTTTATGGTAAAATTAAAGTGTATTTTGAAAATTTAAAACACAGATGCACTTATTTATGTTGTGTATAATTACTGTATAAAGTTTCAAGATCTAAATTGAAGTATTCGTCGCATAAGAACGGTTTTAAGATAAATTTGGAGTCATCTTTGGATTTTTTTTCTATCGAGAAAATTTTACGGAATCATGTTTTCACAACACACGCGTTCTAGCACGTATCCTTAACTATAAAATATATGAATTACGAATTGAAAGCGCAAAATTTGTTGAACAAAACATTGTTTTTCAATAAGCGATTTATCGTCTCCCCATGTATAGTGTGAAATCACCAACTGCAAAAACCTTGTTAACAATGAACCTAGAAAAATGTTGTAGATAATAAATCGATCGCTCGCAATCATAATGAATGATTATGCCACCATTTTGATACTCTGCTTCAAAGTAATTACGGACCTTGATCACCAGTTCTCTCGCCTACCTTTTCAGAACAGATACTTTCGTCATTTTGATATTTGACAGCTGGGCAGCAATCAACACGGAGGAACACAAAATACACAACGTAACGTATGGATAATGTGAAAAAACTCAGCGAACAGAAATGTAGTGACTAGCACGACCGTCTTGTTGCGACTGACAGATTAAAACAAACACAAAATGGCGGTGGGCCATTGAGTAAGGCCACCTTGAAAAGATATATTTGAATGTTTTTGTTGTATTTGTATTTGTTCAAAATATAATAAATATATGCGATCGATATCATTACTTATTTGGTCACAACACTACAACTATCAAATTAGAACTGTCATCGAGAGAATAAAGAAATAGTATAGTTAGTTCAATACTATCTAATGTATTCTTAATTAATTTGTTTTATTTTTGGTTCTTATGAATGCCTGACTTGCATTGAACATAATTGCACTTGTATTCCTCAGCTTGCTGTTACTAAAATATTTCAATGTACGTTGGAACTTCGAACCCCTTACCTTTATCCCCAAAGGTTTGCTAGAATAAATCTGTTAGGGTTAAGCTCGCCTTTGTTCTTATCCATTTTGTTTTTTTTTTCTGTCTGTATATTTATGAACAATAAGTAACAAGTATTTCCTAATACTGAAATTCGCAAGCAGACTAAAGTACAACACGTCAGCAAGCGAATATTGAGGCTCAAGTGGAGTTGGGCAGGACACTTGACCAGACGTAGTGACGACAGGTGGACTAGTGCACTAACAGAGTGGAGGCCGAAAACTAGCCATCGAAATAGGGGGCGTCTACCAGCGAGATGGGTCGATGACATCCATGACCGTGGGTCGTACGTGGTTCAGACTGGCACAGGATCAGGAAGAATGGCAGAAACAAAGAGAGGCCTATGCCCAGCAGTGGGTCGACACGGGCTGAAAATGATGAATAAAGGAACAAAGAATCTTAATCCGAATCTGATAGCAGGAACTGGGTCGAAGAAGATTCCGACTAAAAATACCTTTTAAAATACTTTAATTTGTCATTTAACTCGATTCAAATTCACATGGATTCGCTCAGCTCACAACCATACAAAAATGTGTATTGTACGATTTGTATGTAATTAATTGTAATTCATTTGAATTGCATGAAAGTAGCGAGTTTTATGAATGAAACCAGTTTTGATAAATCGAGAGGTTATCGACATAACTAATAGATTCTCGTAGTTTTAAATAAAAATGCTCTTTATTTAAATTCAGTGCATTGATTTAGAAGTTTAGCATAATTCGTGGGAATCGTTCCACTTAAATACATGTTGCTGTTCCTAACTTTGTTTATGATGTATTGTTTAACTAAACATTCCTACGGTTTGTGTACCTATGTGTTACATTCTTACGGGTTATCTTTGATACTTATTCGCTCATAGCAGTACAATTTTGCGTTCTATAGCTTGCTAATTTTAAACAAAGACAATGTTCCCAGTGATTATTTTTATGTGGTATTCGTGATAAATGTTAACTTGGATGAACCAGGTTATAATATCAGTACAGTTGATCCAGCGAAGCGAGATCTCTAAATCAACTTGGGCAAATCGGCGTTGTATGTTGTTTGTTTGTCCGAGGATAACTTTCGAAGCGTTGATCCGATCATCGTGAAATTTAATACATATAGTCTAACTTTTTATTAGCTGCAGTAAAATGACGTTTCTAAATGTCATTCCGTAAAATAATGTTGCCAGCCTAATCTCACTAGGGATGTGATTCAGTTCACAAAAATTAATTAAATAACATTATTATGACGTTTTTGTTTCATTTTGAATGTACCTCCCTATACTTCCACTAAAAAAGATCAATCCTCTAGTATAGTAACAAAAATAGGTTAAAAAATACATTACAACTGAATATTAAATCTCAAAAAAAAACCAAACTGATTATTCATTTATGATTCACTCATTTAGCTACATCCCTATTTATTTTTCTTCAAAAAACGGCAACCCACAAAACGTCATTTTACTGCAGCTAATAAAAAGTTAGACTTTAGATAGGTAGGAATGGCACAATTTTGGTGTGACTACATGAGCTAAACATTTTTGGGGGTTGTTGAGATACTGTGGTACAAGAGGGGTAAAAAAAATTAAAATGAGACTATTGGGTCAAATTGGTTTGTAATTTGGTGCCCCACAACGCTGTTATTTGGTGTGCGTGTACCTTACGTGATACACATGTAGGCAAAAGTCTGAAATCCAGAATAACTGCAATTTGTACCCCAAAAAAGGATAACCACATTACATCAACTCCCGTTACCTGCAATTTGAATGAAACTGTAGGTCAAGTTAGATTTGGTTTTGCATTTCGTGGCACTATTTTATTAGTCAAAGATTGAACAACGATCCCTAAACGTATTTAGTGACTAAACATGTTTAAATTTTACATGTTTGAATGATTTGATAACTCCTTAAATCATATTTAGCCACTAAATACGTTTAGGCATCGTTGCGCGAGTCGCCCTAAGAATATTTTTTTTGTGTTTTGGGAGACTCGCGAGATCTCGGTTTGGGGCGAACCACTAGTATTTGCTAGAATTAATTTAAATCTTTAAGGTTCCTAAATATAAGTAAGTCTGAATGAATTATTGATGTAAATTTTAGGGTATCACGCTATGGTATGTTAATTGTATACAGTATTTGTTTAAAATATATATTTCTCATATCGTTTTTTAGGGTTCCATACTCAAAGGGTCAAACGGGACCCTATTACTAAAACTCCGTTGTCTGTCTGTCCGTCTGTCACCACGCTGTATCTCATAAACCGTGATAGTTAGACAGTTGAAATTATCACAGATGTATTACTGTTACCGCTATAACAACAAATACGAAAAACAGAATAAAATAATTATTTAACGGCTCCCATACAACAAACGTGTTTTTTTTTTGCTCGTTTTTGCTCGATATTGATAACGGCAACATGTAGACGCTTGAAATATTCACAGAGTATAGAGTTATATTTTCACTTTACTAAATAAATAATTAAATTAAAATAAAATTAATATTTAAGCGGACTCCCGTACAACAAACGTGATTTTTTGCTGTTTTTATAGATAATGGTACGAAACCTTTCGTGCGCGAGTCCGACTTGCACTTGGCCGGTTTTTTTTGAAATGCTGTGGTTTGTAAGTATAATTATGATTCATAGAGACGAATCATACTTATGATCGAAGAGTCCATCTACGGGTTTTAGTTTGGTGATGAAAAAACTGGTGAGTGATTTATCTTCTTCGGAAGCTTTGTTATGCTGCTTTTCCACCAGAGATGTGCTATGCAGCTATGCTGCGAGGATGTAAAAGCTAAGCTATGAAACTATGTGACCGTTTCCACTGATACTAAGCTTTGTAGCGGAGCGTGTAAGATGTGCTATGAAGATGCGCCGCAGCAAAGTAGCTGTGCGAGGAAGATCGCAGCAGAAGACGATGGCATGTCTACTTTCAGTGACAAACGCGGGCCTACTGAGTACTCTGCTCTTCACATAGCTACCACTCGCGACCATCCATAGCACGCATCCTTCCATATACAAAAACATAGCTTAGTTGAATCCGTTTCCACCAATGCTATGCTATGTGGACCAATGAATATGATTGGTGGATATCATACTTGCAAGATGTGGAATGAGCTACCGTCTGAGGTTTTCCCATTAGGCTACGACATGGCACGCTTCAAGAGAAATGTAGAGGTTTCTACAGTGTAGGGAACGCATCGACAATACCCCGGGCGTTGCCGGTGTCAATAGGCGACGGTGACCGCTTACCATCATGTGGGCCGTATTATCTCCGCAAGTTCATATTGCGATTGGCGGCCATCTTGGTGACGTAGTCGACGTCGCACCGTCATGTCAGTACCGTTCGCAAGGTCAGCCCGCGCTTACGTGCTTACGCGCATCGAGTACTTGTTATAGCTTTTTGTTTTTGTTATCCTGTTTTATTGTGCCGAAAAATTATAAAATCGACAAGTTATTAGCTGACAATGGCCATGAGGTCGTTAGATTGCAACCGTACAACTGCGACCTCAACCCTATTGAGTACATCTGGAACCTAGTCAAAATGAGGGTGTCAGAAAAGAATGTGGAGCAGTTAGAGAGTCGAATTGAATCTCTGACGTTAGAGGCGTTGGCATCAATAACTCCAGATGACTGGCAAAAAGAAGTAAACCACATGAAAGGCTTGAAGAGGAATATTGGAACAAAGATAGAATAACTGACGAGTTATTTATCATAAATACGGCAGACGACAGTGAATCTGAAACAACTGACACAGGAAGTAGTTCTGATTCGGAAGACAATATGAGTGGGATTGAAGAAATAGCCTTATAAGCCTGTTTCCCCACAAATATAACAAAAAATATCAAACGCAGCCATAACAACGTAGCATAGCAGAACTCTGGTGGAAAAGCAGCCTTATAGTCTTATTGTCATTCTTGGTAATACCTACTTTCCCGTGCGTACTATCAATCTAACTCTGCTTTTGTTTGTACATTTGTATATATCTTAAATTCACGTGGTACAATTGAGCACCTAATTATTATCCTCATCATCATCATCACCCACAGCCCGACTTCACCCACTGCTGTGTATAGGCCTCCCCAAGGTTGTGCCATCAGCCACGATCCTGCGCTAGTCTCACCCACTGACGGCCCGCGACTCTTAACAATTATTATCCCCAATCCCATAAATTCATTTTGTTTATTTTTGTTATGACAAAAAATTTACATTTTTGTTCGACCGAAGCGAGATCTCTAAATCAACTTAAGCAAATCGGCGTTGTATGTATGTTTATTTGTCCAAGGATAACTTTTGAAGCGTTGATCCGATCATCATGAAATTTGATACATAGGTAGGTAGTGGTGTCACAACTTTGATGTGACTAAAAGAGCTAAAAATGTGGGTAGGTTGTCGAGATATTGGGGTTCAAGAGGAGTAAAAAAACCAAAATAGAACTGCCGGTCAAATGACACGTCTAATAAAAGGTCTTTGTGCGTACATTTCGACCCCGTTTTTATTTTTAGTTTAAACCTTGTAGTTTTCAAGTTATTCGCCATAATAAACACTGAACTTTGACACAATTCACAGGGTACACCAGTGACCCCGCTGTACTGAAGTTTGGTATGCGTCTAGCTTTAGTGACACAAATATAAGGAAGAGTCTGAAATTCAGAATAACTCCCGTTACCTGTAATTTGTATGAAACTGTAGCTTAAGTTAAATGGTTACGTATTTTGTGGCAATATTTTATTAAACACTAGCTGCCGCCAGCAGCTTCGCTCGCGTTGTTTGTCAATAAAAAGTAGCCTATGTGTTAATCCAGATTATAATCAACATTTATACAAAATTTCATTGCAATCGGTTCAGCCGTTCCGGCGTGAAAGAGTAACAAACATCCATACATACAAACTTAGTAGGAATATTAAATAAGATTATGGCCGGCTTGCATAACGACCCCTAAACGTATTTTGCGACTAAATATGTTTTAATTTTACTTTTTAAATCATATTTAGCCACTAAATTCATTTAAGCTATAAGAAGTCGCTATAAGAATATATATTTTTTGTGTTTTGGGACACTCGCGAGATCTCAGTTCGGGGCTACTAGTATTATTGGTTTTGTTAGGATAAATCAACGCTTATCTTATCATAGATACATATAGTTTACTTTTGCGCAATAACACCACTATTCTAAAATAAAAAATATATTTTCCATCACTCATACTCCGAAAGTTGGTCGATGTAAACTCGATATCGGCTCCGTAAATGCGATTTACGCATTAAGCGATCAATAACACCCTCGATTAGTGTTCTCGCTTGCATTCGCTCGCTCGTACGCTAAAATATCTCGAGTGTACAAAAGTCGCTGTCGCTTACAGCCATATGTTTTTTTTTATATTATACTTGTAGCCACACAAGCGGACGGGCCTCCTGTTGTTAAGTGATCACCGTCGCCTATAAACTCCTGCAGCACTCGTGGTACCGCAGTCGCGTTGCCTACCAGTTGTATGTACGAGTATGTATGTGTACTATTATTTAACCTTTTATAAAGTTTTATTTCTATCTAGTTAACCCGCCGAACTTCGTACCGCCTTGCATGAGTAGAATTGCCAATCGGCCATCATTAGCTACATACATGTATGAAAATTTGAATTTACGTCGTAATTATTTTTAGGTGAATTTTTCAAATATTTTATCCAACGAATCAAAGATCATGAAAATCGTTCTTGAGTTATAAATGGTGTAATTAATCCGACTTTGTTATAGATAGATTATAGGTATATGGTTATTTTTATCCCACCTCGATTTTTTTTCGAGGTGCTGCCGATACGGACAAAAATTATTAGGACACAGTGTCCCAACTGACACTTGATTTTAATATTTTTTTACAGTCGATTCGGACACCATCAAATTATTGAAGCTGTTGAGTACAGTCAGGTAAAAAAATGTTTAATCAAAACATAATATAATGTGATAAAAGCTAATCAAATTGCTTTGCGAGCGTGTGGTGACTTAAATTAATGTTAAAAAACCACAAGTTTCATTCATAGCGTATATTTGGTATAGATCAACATCTTGTTTACTTAGGCCTCTATAAGGATCACTTAAAAGTATCTCAAATAAAAAGATAGAGAGAGTGTGAACTTGCTAAGCATCTATTTCGTCATCTTCGGTAAAAACCTGTTTTTTTAACTGACTATACAATGCAGCTATTTCTAATGCTGTCCGAATCGACAGTACCAAAAATATTAAAATCAAAAGTGTCTATTATTTGTCCCAATTTATTTTGTCAGAATCGACAGAAAGTCGATTTTGAGTTTCCTCGCGGCAAAATAAACAATTGATTAAAACTTATCTGGTGATTCTATATTGTAATGTATAGGTACATTTTCTCTGGTTAGATAATATACTATAATTTGTAACTTTATATAGATGGACGCTGACATCCGGATGTTTATCAAATAAAAAATAGCACTCAGGGATAGTGAAGCTAAAATTATATAACTGATATCAGTTAAGGGGACACCGGAGGGACAATCGCTCATACAACACGTACTACCAAGATAATTTCTAATTGGAGCATATTTCTACCTCAATAAGGTATTATTTTAATTTGAATAGTATTTATCTAGGTTCCCAACCATATATTAGATCAAAATACTTACCCAAAATGAAATAGAAGCGTATCGCATTCTGCATGTTTTTACGTCATAAAAGACCTGTTTTCAACCTAATTGTTTCGTATTAAAAACAACAACATCTTACGTATCCTAGTCATGGGAACATAGATTATATCGTCACAATGAGAAAAATACAACAAGTTTTCAGTCCTAATTTTTGGTATTACGGAACACGGTCAAAATCTAATCAAATTTAGAATCGTTCTATTGCTATCACTATCGATCTGTGTGGCTAAACTTCGTCACTAAACAGGGATAGCGATATTCAGGACGAAGTTTTTGACGCGGCCGAATTGAAGTTGCGCTCGGGGTTCGCAGGCGCGTTAAACAATTTTTATTACGATACAACTAGCAGTGGGCAGTACACATCTGTAGATTGGAAAACGATAGGTGGACAAAACTGGCGACAGAGTGGATCCCAAAGGAGACAGGGTAGACCAAAAAGGAGATGGAGAGATATTTTTACCCAACGATATGGACCGGTATGGATCAGAACAGCGAGAGAGAGGGATGTGTGGAGAGATTTAGGGGAGGCCTACGCCGTGTAGGCGACTATTGCGGAAGAAATAGATACATAAGACCAAAATAGTTATAATGTAGTAAGGATACTTTATCAAGAAATAGTTATAACCGTAGCTTTAACATTATCTTCTTCTTCCCTTTTCCCACATTACGCGCGGTCGGCACAACATGTATTCCACCTCCTTAACTCTCTATCAGCCGTCATCTCCGTTGTCACTTCCTTCCTTCCATTCTTCACACGGTCCATCCATCTCTTCTTCGGCTTTCCTTTACTTCTATTTCCATCCACACTCATATCTCTACACTAATAAACATATCTAACACTTTTAGTCACAGGATTTTCTTACCTACGCATAACATGCCCATACCACGCTAGCTGGCGCTCCTTTTAAACTCCCTCTTATAAATATAAATAAATAAAATAAATATTTTGCTGGAAATTACACACAGTGCTATCTAGCCCCAAACTAAGCAGAGCTTGTACTATGGCAACCAGACAACTGATAGAATACTTATATACTTTTTTGTAAATACATACTTATAATATATAGACAAACAACCAGATCCAGAACAAATATCTGTAGATAATGTAAACATTTGTTCCGCGACGGGAATCGAACCCGCTACCTCCTGCGTCTCAGCCAGCTATGCGCCCACTGCGCCACGGAGGTCGTCCTCATTCATATCATACTATACTGTTATACTACTCATACGATATACTCATTCATTATCTTATCAATTCTCGTTACCCCACACATCACCTTAAAATTCAAATTGTACTTAAATCTGTGTTTTTCCTTAACTGTTTCTGCGCTAGGTTCCACTTCTTGAAGAGGAAGGCAAATCGATAATCCTAAACGTTTTAAATAGAAAACTAAGGTGAAGCCGATGAAAGATGTCGAATATTCACGTTTCATACATAGCCTGGCGGATTGGGCCATTTCTCGGAACGACTTCAAGGACAGAGATATTTTGGGTTTCGGCAATGCTACCATAAAGCTTTGTTTCTCAAGCAGGTACGTTTTGAACATCTAAAAAAATCTTTTGTATCTGTGTAATCCGTTAGTTCAATGGAGTTCTCACTTTTGTCGTTAAGTATTCTTTTATCTGTTACCGAGAACTGCACTTAGGACGGTGCATTGTACGATTGCTTCTTCAAAGACTCGCGTTAAAGCTGTTTACCTAAAAGGCCGATTTACATCAGACGAGCGAATGCTCATTCTATCCCCACTCTATCAAATTCTTAACAGTAAACAGACGTAGAACATTCTTTCGTTTTGTCTACGTTCCCAAAGATTATATGGAATATTCTAAGAATGCTCGCTCGCTTGATGTAAACGGTACTAGAGCATTCTTGCGTGTTTGAATGTGCTCGATCCCCGGAGCGGTCTCTTCAAAGTGTTCTTGTGTTCTTGACACGAATCAGCAATGAGCATTCGTTCGGCTGATCTAAACATCTATCGTGCAAGAATTCTAGTTCTTGGTTCTCATTCTTGCTCGTTGATCTTTTGGTGTAAACGCTAAGAACGATCTTTCGTTTACACTAAAAGATGTACTAAAGAGAAAGAATGCTCTTGTTCTAGCTCTAGCTCTTTGTTCGTTTGGTCTAAACCCACCTTAAGAAGATGTAGTCTACGAACAAGATGTATACTGTTAAATTTTAAATTTAAAGCAATTCGAACACCGATGCAAAAAGAGGGTTGTTAAAATTTGACGCTTATGTCCGACGTGTGTTTATCTGTGGCATGTTAGTTTCCAAACGGATGCGGTTTTTTTGAAGTAAAACTTCTTTACGCACGCTTGTGAGTGCGTTACGAAAAGTGCGAACGGAAGTTGAGAGGGAGATATAAGTTTGTGAAGATAGAAAGAGAGAGTTGCGTTTCGTATATTTTTAAACGTTAATGTGCGAGTGCGAGTAGCGTCTGTCCACTTGTCCAGAATGAACAGAGACTGATCGACCTACAGACGTGTGGACAATTTTGTAATTGAACAATTTTATAAATTAATATTTTGGAAAAGAAGTTTTACTTCAGTCGTGTGGTCTACTCGTTTTTTTTTATGTATCATTTTAATTTATCCATGTTACAATTTGTGGGAGCTTGTAAAATTAGATCAACTCACTTCACTTTTTTTGGCAGAGAAATCTGCCAAATTTAAATACGCTCAATCAGTTGGCGGGAACTAAGTGAGAACTAATAAGTTTCTATTCAGTGTTATTATTTTTGCAATGTCATAGACAAAAAAAAATACATGCCATAGACTCGGTATGAAAGTTCAGTTATATTATAAATCACATTAATGCAAAAGTTGTTTGTAGTTTGGATGTTTGTTTGTTTATTTTACTCAATCAGGCCGTAACGATTTCAATGAAATTTGGTAGGTATATACGTAGACGAAAGTCTTCAATCAGTGTGTGTTACCAGTGATGACATATGGAACCGAGACGTGGTCCTTCACTATTGGACTTAAGCTCAGAGTCGCTCAACGAGCTATGGAGAGGGCTATGCTCGGGGTTTCTCTACAGGATCGAATCAGAAATGAGGAGATACGTAGGAGAACTCAAGTCACCAACATAGCCCGATGGATTAGCACGTTGAAGTGGCAATGGGCAGCCCATATAGCGCGCAGAACAGATGGCCGATGGGGCCGGAAAGTTCTCGAATGGAGGCCACGGACCGGCAAGCGCAGCGTAGGACGTCCACCTACAAGATGGGAAGACGACTTGGTAAGAACAGCAGGTCGGCGTTGGATGCAGGCCGCTTCCAACCGCAGTTCCTAGAGATCAATGAGGGAGGCCTTTGTCCAGCAGTGGACGTCCTTCGTCATGATGATTCATTGATGATGATGCTACGTAGATTATAACCTGGATCACCACATAGGCTACCATTTATCCCATAAATCAGTTCCCATGGGATAAAAATGGGGTGTCAAGTCAAGTTACAACAGCGAGTTTAGCTTTATTTCTAGGTTACCTACACATTTAGTAGTGTAACGCGTACGAAGTCGCGGGCAACAGCTAGTTATAAATACGGTATTTATCACGTACCGTTTGTACGTGTAATTGTCGGTCCAAACACCGATAAAACGGTACGTGATAAATACCGTATTTAATCACTAATATTATAAATGCGATAATTTGGATGATTGTTTGTTACTTAATCACGTTGTAACGGCTGAACAAATTTTGATCAAATTTTGTATGTGCGTATATTATAACCTGGATTACCTCATAGGCCTTAAATCAGGTCCCATGGGATAAAGATGGGGTGCCAAGTCAAGTTGCGAATGTTGCGAGTTTAGCTTTATTTCTAGGTTACATACACATTGATGATATTGATGATGACCTCCGTGGCGCAGTGGGCGTATAGCCGGCTGAGACGCAGGAGGTAGCGGGTTCGATTCCCGCCGCGGAACAAATGTTTGCATGATCTACAAATATTTGTCTGGTCTGGGTGTTTTTCTATAAATTATAAGTATGTATTTACAAACAAAAAGTATACAGAGTGTGGCGTAATGAGTGGATAATAGGGTACCTGCGGGTAGGGGCCATTGTGGCGGTTCAGAAAAATATTTGTTATGCTCAGTAAAAGTGCCTCGGTTTTCGAGATATTCGACATTTTCGAAATTTAAGAAATATTTCACCCTTCGTCACTATTTTTGGCGCCAAGACTGCAAATGAATTTTTTTTCTATCTGTTTTTTGGATAGTATTCTTGGATAGATGTGCTATCGAATGGAAACTATTATTTTTATAACACAAGCACAGTTATGTTTTTAAAATAAGATTTCACTAAAATTTTACTTGCTTTCGTTTGTTTTCCTGACCTTTACCCTTCTGTGGTGTAAAAAAAATTTATGGTCACTTGAATGCCAAATTTTAAAAAAATTAGCCTATTTCATCGAGATTCCGAAATGGTATATTACATGGTATTTCCACAAGTTGATTCAAAAGTAATTCCTATTAAAATGGGTAGAGCTAATTATTATAAAATTACAAATAGTACTAAAATTTACTTCATTACTTAAAATCACCTAAAAACGTTAGTTTAAAATTCGGTACTTAATGAAATAAAACGAAACAATAAATTTTAAATGCATTTCATTTATTAAATTTACTATTACAAAAGGTGTTCGAAAAGGCCACCACGTGCTCTGATGCATGCTCTGCACCTTTTGATAAAAGATCTTTTAATCCTGTTCGCAATTCTTTGCTCTGTGATTTTCTGAGCAGCTAAGGAAGCTAAGGAAAATTGTCCCCAAACGATCGATCCATCGTCGACGATATGTTTCATAGAGGTATTGTCGAACATTTCGGGCGTAATGAGCGGGGCAACCATCGTGCTGCAGCCACATTCTTCTTCTATCTTCTAATGAAACATCTTCTAATAAAAGTGGAAGTTCGTGCCGTAAAAAATGTAAATACGTTTCTGCAGTCAATGTTCCAGACAATTCGAATGGTCCGATGATTTTGCCATTTAGAATTCCAGTCCATAAATTAATTCTGAACTTGTACTGGGACCTGTCTTCTCTGGCCAAATGAGGGTTTGTACGCTGCCAACTGTACAGATTGTGCATATTAAAATACCCATCTTTTTTGCACGTGGATTCGTCGCTCCACAAAATTTTATCGAAGAAATCGGGATCAGCGTTCATTTTTCTCAGCATTGTTTGGCAAAATGCAACTCGTGCAGGGTAATCTCTTGGCTGCAAACATTGCACGCGCTGGTAGTGAAAAGGCTGTAATTTTTCTCTTATTAAAATTCGGTGCACTGTTCTTGCTGACATGCCAGTATTAGAGGCTATTACGCGCACAGATGTGGTCGGATCAGCAGAAATTTCATCAAGTACGTCCTCTTCATTATGTACTTGTGGTCTCCCAGCCAGAACTCGTGCCACCGATGCCACTTCCAGGAATTCGACCTTCCATGTAAGCATTGTGTACGCGAATAAACACACGATAATCGGAATGGCGTGCATTGGGAAATCTTTCCCGATACAGTGCTGCTGCTCGATTGGCGTTACCACCACACTCGCCGTAGATTAAATGCATTTGCGCATATTCAGACGCAGTGTATAGCTGAGGCATTGCAATCAATATGCAATACCAAAAAATCCAAGTTACAAAGCAAATCAAGTCCGAGATCACAGCACAAAATCGTTAGGTTCACAAAATTAAGACGTCCAAATCGCTAGGCAAAACAAAGTCCGAAATCACTGCACAAAATCGACGAGTATCAATCCAAAACAGGATAACACGTTGTTGTACGGGAGTAGTATGATAGCACACTGACTCGTAAATCATAAAAATGCGTTACGCGAAACGATAGTTCTCTTTCACTCATAGCATGAAAGAGCAAGATAGACATAGTGTCGATTGCCGCTGGGCCGGGAACCAATCTGTTCCAAGAATTACTAGTAGTTCTGCGAACAGTAGACAATTATTGCTAATAATAGTTAAAAATATTTCTTTAAATTACGCCTTGATAAGTTTGGTAGGAATTAATTTTGAATCAAGTTGTGACAATGATATGTAATATACCATTTCGGAATCTCGATGAAATAGGCTAATTTTTTTAAAATTTGGCATTAAAGTGACCATACATTTTTTTTACACCACAGAAGGGTAAAGGTCAGGAAAGCAAACGAAAGCAAGTAAAAATTTAGTGAAATCTTATTTTAAAAACATAACTGTGCTTGTGTTATAAAAATAATAGTTTCCATTCGATAGCACATCTATCCAAGAATACTATCCAAAAAACAGATAGAAAAAAAAATTTCATTTGCAGTCTTGGCGCCAAAAATAGTGACGAAGGGTGAAATATTTCTTAAATTTCGAAAATGTCGAATATCTCGAAAACCGAGGCACTTTTACTGAGCATAACAAATATTTTTCTGAACCGCCACAATGGCCCCTACCCGCAGGTACCCTATTATCCACTCATTACACCACACCCTGTATAAGTATTCTATCAGTTATCTGGTTCCCATAGTACAAGCTCTGCTTAATTTGGGGCTAGATAGCGCTGTGTGAAATGTCTACCAATATTTATTATTATTTATATATATTTATATATTAGTGTAACGCGTACGAAGTCGCGGGCAGCAGCTAGTCAACAATATGCTAAAGTACGATAGCGCTCATGTTTATGGTTGGAGTAGTAGGCAGGTGCTCCGAAGTTAACGAATCACCAAAGTCTGTCAAAGGTGCCCATCGAACACCTGTGTGGCACGAAGGCTTTGTCACGGTTGGTGTACTTTCAAAGCGAACCCTTTTGGAGCAAACCTCACCTCACCCTATATTTCAAATGAAATTCACTGATGCGTTATTTGAAATGCTCCTTAGATTACACGTTAGGTTTCCATGTTATATAATATATATTTGTTTATTGAAGGACCTGGCGCAAACAAGAAGAATGCTCCGAGAAGGATAAAAAGAAATATAGAAAAAAACCGGTGAAGTGCGAGTCGGACTCTGACTAAATATTCTGTGAATATTTCAAGCGTCTACCTGTTGCCGTTATCAATATCGAGCAATAAAATCACGTTTGTTGTATTATATATAAATATACACTTTAAATATTCATTCTATTCTGTTTTTTAGTATTTGCTGTTATAGCGACAACAGAAATACATCATCTGTGAAAATTTCATCTGTCTAACTATCACGGTTCATGAGATACAGCCTGGTGACAAACGGACATACAGCGGAGGCTTAGTAATAGGGTCTCGTTTGACCCTTTGGCGCTGTCTCCACGAGCGAGAGAATCGCGGCGAAATTATCGTCGTGCCACGTATTTCTATACACTCTCTAGAAGCCGTCTCCACACGGCGATATTATCGCCGCGATGCGACGAGTGGCAACGAGCGCGCGAAACGTCGTTACATCGTCGCTAGCCCGTCGCGACTAGCAGCGGGCCCGCCGCGCGCTCGTGGCGCTCTCGCACTGTCAAACGCAGCGTCATTTCAGCGTTGCCTCTCGTCAAGCAAGGACATTTCGACAAGTTTTTTAAACAATAGTACAATGTTTGACATTGAAAAGTTTATACTTGAAGTGAGAGAGAGACCTGCCCTTTACGATGTTCAGTTGGCCGAGTATCGAAACAGAGAAATTAAAGCAAAGTATTGGTATGATGTGGGAAGTGCTATGTTCACAGAGTGGGATGATCTAACCTCTAAAGAAAAAAAAGAAAAAGGTAAGCGTACAATTTTATTTATTTAGGTAATTTTTGTTGTTATAATTGTTAGTTTTTATTGTCTATGGTGTAACAAAATAATATACATTCGTCGGTCGGTACGAAACCGTTGCTTCAACAATAATTATAAGAAAGATAATTTTCATTAAACGATGTAGTCATTTTGCCAAGGAACCGCGCCCACTGTGTTAAAATAATCTTTAAATAAGTTTCGAATATGCAACCCCGAATTCCTTGTCCTTTGAAGTACGGTTGTCATATTTTGTTGATTGGATATGTCTTCATTTTCCCCGTCAGTGGCATTTAATGCTCGACGCTTTATGAAGTTGTGCAAAACGCAAGCTGCTTTTATTACAAGAATTGAACTGTCTGGTTGAAGATTTATTGTATTATGAAATATGCGAAATTTTGAGGAGATTTGTCCAAAGACACATTCCACGTAACGTCTCGCACGAGACAGTCTGTAGTTGAAATTTTTTTTATCTGTAGGAAGACATCGACCTGGATACGGTCGCATTAAATTTCGATGAATGCCGAAGGCCTCATCAGCTACAATCACATATGGCATTTTGGGTCCGCCAAATACCAGTTCTTCTTCTTCCGGCAAATCAAGAGCTTCTTCATTTAGCTTCTGGCCTAGAATTGAAGATTGAAATATGGTAGAATCATTTTCACGGACATAAGAACCTACGTCAATCACAGTAAATAAATAATTTGAATCCACCAAAGCCAATAAAACGATTGAGTTGTACTTTTTATAATTAAAGTATAGAGAGCCGGAATTCCGGGGGCACTGAATTCGAATGTGTTTGCAGTCTAGCGCTCCCAAGCAATGTGGGAAATTCGCGTTGTCTTTAAATCCCTCTGAGATTATTTTCCATGATTCTTTGTTCGGGGCTGCCATTTCTGTAGGTGCTAGCACTTTCCATATAATTCCACATGTTTCTTTTATTAATTTAGCCAACGTTTTTTTTCGAAATTCTGTACTTATTCTGAAGGCGTTTATAACTTGTTCCAGAAGCGAGATATCTGGAAAATGACATTATATTTTAAAAATATACTTTATCATATATTTTTTTTAATATAAAATAGGCTCTCGTTTGTTTGCAATCACACCTGAAGGAAAGTTTATTTTTAAATGGGATGAAAAACGAAGACTCCATCAAAGCGTTCGGATTTATTAATCTGTGTTGTTTTTTTTATTAAAATACATAATAGTTAATTAATATATGTATACTTATAATATTTAAATTAAAAGTTATTTCTTTGCTTCAGGACTTGAGTTAATGACAAAATGGAAATCTTTAAGGGATCAATTTCGTAAGGAGTTAAAGTTGCAGCAATGTTCAAAATCCGGTCAAGCTGCCTCAAAACGACGAAAGTATATTCATTATGATGCATTACTTTTTTAAAGAAACACACAGAACACGCTTCAACATCGTCAAATATGCTCAATGAGGATAGTCAAGATGTTTTTGAGGACGACGACAGTTCGGTTAATACCACCCCCAGTGTCACGGAACCATTCACGTCTAATAAAAAGAAAACATTAGTACAAATGTTTCTGGAATCTAATAAAGAGATATCGAATGTTATACGCGAGAGTATAGATATACAAAGAAATAATGTTCAACCACAGTATCGTGACGAGCGTGGAAATGAGGCATTTTTCCCTTCGTTGCTACCACTTATGGACAAAATAAAAGAAGACTGTTTAATTGATGCCAGAACTGAGATTAAGGCCGTAATTAAGAAATACACACCATCATCACATACACTGCTAGACTCTTATTCTCGTACATCCACACCAACAAGCGAGGACGATATTGCTCAAATGTTAGAACACTTTGATGGAATGTAAACTATAAGTTTTGATTTTATGTAAGCGTTTAAGTAAAATAAATCTGCTTTAAACTGACTGTAGTGTTACTGCTAATCTTTCACATGGCCCGATACTTTTCCTCATATTAGTATCTTGCTTTGATAAGTGTCTTGATAGTAAACTTAACAGTTCATCGAAAACAGGAATTGGCATTAAATATTCATCTTCAAACCATTCTGGATGATTTCGATATTCTTCATAATTCACATGGAAATGTCCATGACTTTCACGACGTAGCAACATGGGATGTGTCCACCAACGGCGCTTTTTTTCCTTCTTAACAATAACAATAACTGCATATTCACTAGCGTACTTGCAGAAGCACCCCACAACACTATATCCATAATAAAGAATTATTTTATCGACTGAGACACTACTTATTTCGCTCTCGTCTGGCACATAACTGAATTCTTTCTTTCACAACGCGTCGTCAAGGAAACGCTGCGATTCCGTTACGACTCGCGACGATACGCGGCGAAATTATCGCTCGTTCGTGGAGATTCTCCGACGATATGAGGGCGGACTCGCTCGTGGAGACAGCGCCTTTGGGTACGGACTTTAAAAACGAAACGTAAAGAATGTCAGGGCATAAAATATACAAATTAAAATCATGGCTCATCGAGAGGGCGTTCTACAATGTTGAGGATTTTGTCTGCAAATTTTTATACTGTTATGTTACCGATATCATTATTATTCTATTAATTAATCAATTTTTTTATTTTAATTTAATTATTTATTATTATTTTTAATAATTTTGTTGAAATTAAATTTGACTTGTAAATGGTTTTTACCAATAAATCGATTATTCCTGATTATTCCTGCTTTAGTAACTGTATTAGTATGTTAACCCAAGTTATTTTTAAAAAATAATTTAATTCATTAAATGCCTACTTTTATTAGATTATATATAGTGGCTAAATAAAATGACAATAAAACAAATATCACACAAAAAGTTTGCAATTATGTTAAGAGTTGTATATTCATTATTTCCTCTCTTTATTGTCCTTATTTTATCTTTATTGTTTATATAAATATTACTAAAGTATCATCATCATCCACAGCCTGACTTCACCCACTGCTGGGTATAGGCCTCCCCAAGTTTGTGCCATCCACCACGATCCTGCGCTAGTCTCACACACTGACGGCCCGCGACCTTCACGATGTCGTCCACCTATCCCGCTGCTGGTCGTCCTACTCTTCTATACCCGCTCCTCGGCCAACATTCAGTCACTGTCCTGCTCCATCTGTCATCACCACGTCTAGCCAAGTGTCCCGCCCAAGACCATTTGAGCTCCATAACTCGAATCCCAACGTCATGAACCTTCGTTCTTCTACGGATCTCGACGTTTAGAACGAGATCTAAGAGTTTGATGCCGAGCATGGTACGCTCCATGGCTCTCTGTGCAACTCTTAACCTGTAGATACACAGCCTCCTGCGTGAGCGTCTCGGCACCGTAAGTCATGGTCATACTAAAGTATCAAGGGTTAGGTAAAATAAACTCATCCTGACACTTAGTAATAAAGCCCACGAGTCAATTAAACACTGATAGCCAACTTGAATCTTATCTATAAACATGAGAGCATTGTAAACAAAAGCAACGTAATTTTTAAGATGAACGTAACGTTTTTAATTCATGTATTCATGTAAGTGAAACATTATTCATGGTCTACCGGTTCCGTGTCAAGGTCTTTACGGCTCCCCTACCCTGGCGTGGCTTGGTGTACATCACGTGTTGGTTCATTCCTCATATAAATATTCTACATAACAAAAACACTGTTAAAGAGTCGAGTTCAATTAAATTCAAAATCAAAAATCAATAAAAAATGGTATAACCATCTTCAAAAAAGGAGGAGGTTCTCAATTCGATTGTATTTTTTTTTATGTTTGTTACCTCATAACTCTGTCATTCATCAACCGATTTGGAAAATTATTTTATTATTTGCAAAAGATATTCTTTCAGATTGGTCCCATACAATTTTCATCGAAATCGGTGCAGTAGTTTGTTTTTAATGTTATCTGAAGTCGGTTATTTTTGTTAAAAAGTTATTCATTAAAATCGCAAGGATGACTTTGAAACATCAATTTTACGGACTGTTCTTTCGCGACCAAGCCAGGAAAGAAAGGCAATAAACAAGGCTGGTTGTTTTTTTAATGATCTTTTTCATCATCATCATTTTCAGCCCGTGTCGACCCACTGCTGGGCACAGGCCTCTCTTTGTTTCTGCCATTCTTCCCGATCCTGTGCCAGTCTGAACCACGTCCCTACGACCCACGGTCTTATGGATGTCGTCGACCCATCTCGATGGTGGACGTTCCCTATTTCGATGCCCAGTTCTCGGCCTCCACTCTGTTAGTGCACTAGTTCACCTGTCGCCACTACGTCTGGCCAAGTGTCCTGCCCAACTCCACTTGAGCCGCAATATTCGCTTGCTGACGTCTTGTACTTTAGTCTGCTTGCGAATGTCGGTATCGGGAACTCGATCTAAGAGTGTGATACCGAGCATGGTGCGCTCCATGGCTCTCTGTACTACACTTATTTTGTACACAGCCTCCTTCGTGAGCCTTATGATCTATTTAAAATAAATAATTTAAATTACCTCTAAATTGTAACAACTAAATAATCTGATATGTATCTGATAGTAAGCTTTTTATAATATTTTGTTAAATTATGTTTTTAAATTCTTTAAGAGTTTAAAGTAACATTCCAAACATTTGGAACTACAACGCGGTCACATTAACTAAACGCTTGACCATGTGACGTCATTTTGGCGCTCAAGTACGGTGTGGAAAAATAACCGGCCAAGAATGAATAAAAATATGTATTTATTTTGAAAGGTAATATACAACTACATATTCTGTGAAAATGTAAGGTGTCTACCTGTTACCGTTATTAATATTGAGCATAAAAATAGGAAAAACACACATTTGTTGTATGGCTACCCAATTAATATTTATTTATTTGGCATTTTGCGACAGGAATGTAGTCGATTATCTTTAGTCATCATCGCTATAAACAATGGATTGAAAGTTGTCATTAAAACTGACTTCGCCTTTACTCTCAAGAAAATTAGCCAAATTATCGACGCGTGTATCGGTAACAAAGATGCTGACCGTACTGACACTTGCCGGGCGAGAAAAGGGAATGCGGGCGTGCGTTACTCATTTAATTTTGGCGCTATTTCCTAGTAATAAGTATTGTTAAATGTGTTTTTATAATATATGTACTATACTTATAGTTAATGTGATTGATTGATTCATTGATTGAAAATACTTTATTGCACTTATAAAACTAGTACAAAGGCGAACTTAATGCTAAAGAGCATACTCTTCCAGATAACCTTTGTGTATTGTAGATAAAGATGTGTAGGTTGTGGACAGGAAAGGGAACTAATGAAGAATTTGCACAGGATTATAAAAATAAAATTGTATTGTTTGTTTTCTTTATGTTAGTATCTACTCCCAAAGCAGCCAAAACTCATAGATCTCTAGTAGAATATTTTACATTAGTCTTGCATTGGTAATCTGTGTCTGTAAGCAAATTATCAAGATCGGTCAAGTGCGAGTGAGACAAGAGGCAAAGACAATCGCAATATCTAGCCTTAACTACCTAGATATTAATTTAGCAGCGCCATCTAGTTTATATTTGAGATAACTTTTCGTTGTGCAAATATCAAAGATATTTTTCATCATAAATTTAAAATTACACAAAAAAACTTTTGGATGTGCATACATTTTAGTAAACATGTTCATCTTATTACTTATATTAAAAGTGGGCAGCGAGGGCACTAATTATTTTTGACTATTCCTAATTTCAAGTCAATGGTGGCGATTCTGTCGTTTGCACTAACTAAAATTGTGTAAAGTATGAACGGTCTTATTTTGTTCACGCTAAAGGCCAAATCAGAATGACATTTAAAGTGACATATTTTCTAAAATTATGTAATTTTTAATAAGATGGCGTTTGCGGGCTGGTTTTAATCAGCACCATGACTGCTGACTAAAACTAGCCCATAAACACGCCATCTTAGTAAAAGTTTAGTTTGCGTAAAAACAGAATCGCCACCAATAGTTGCTGAGAAAACGGTAACCATTTGTTACCATTCCGTTTTGGTTCGGAACCCCATAAAAGAAAAAAAATCTGATTGCCTAGCTTACAAATTTCTTGGCTAGAGATACATGACGGTGACTGCCAAGGGTGACTTATTGACTTGGAATCAAAAAACATTATCTTAAGCTTTGTCCTGCTTTTGAGCGCATGCAGCGACATAACATACTTCACTTGTGTAGGTAAGGTGCTCGCAACGCCATCTATGAACAACACGGGTAGCTTGATAAAAGTCTACCTAGCAAACCCGAACGCGATACATAGGGATTCTTACCCTAGAAGACTGCCCTATTTAATGTTTCTTGTAAAATGTTCATTCATTCTTTTCAATTCGACGGTTGTTATTCATTAGTATTATCTGTCATTTATTGAGATTTATATTCCACTTGCGGGATCCGTAAGAGACACGAAGGTAATAGGTACCTACTTGTATGTAGCGTCGTGTTTCCCGGGCTTTTTTGCCGAGGTGGGCGAGAAGCAACTCAAGATATAGTTTCGATTCCCGCTGTGAAACATTGTAGGACTACTACCTACCATTCATGAATGATGATGTAATAAAAATCATACGAGTAGGTAAACTTAAACACAGTGACTATTGTGTACACAAATAGTGTAAAACTGTCACCATGGTAAAAGTAGAGCTTGAAATAGACAATCAATTATTTGTTAAATAGCACACTTATTAGTTACATTTAAACTGTAAAACAGAAGCAACCATTTAGGTATATAATAATTAATTTTAAACATGAGATAGGTATGTTGTGTGGTATAGCAGCAAAGGGGCCTCGACTCAGCATTTTACCTATCCACTGGGTTAGCAGTGGACGCTGTTATTCTGCCGAAACCGCTTAATCACTCAGCACTAGACTCGTGAGAACGAATGCAAACAAAACAGATATAAACAGCTAGTCAGTATAGTCAGCTCTTCTCATCCCACTGCTGGGCATAGCCTCTACAACCAATGTGTCCTGCCAACATTAACCCACGGTGCTGAGACATGGACGCTCACGAAGGAGACTGTGCACAGGATTAGAGTCGCACAGAGAGCCATGGAGCGCGCCATGCTCGGCCTCACATTGCTAGACCGAGTCCCCAATACTGAAGTTCGCAAGCGAACTAAAGTCCAAGACGTTAGCAAGCGTATATTGGGACTCAAATTGAGTTGGGCAGAATATGAGGCCAGGAGCGGTGATGACAGGTGGAGCACGGTGCTGACTGAGTGGTGGCCCCGAGATGGAACCAGGAACGCAGGTCGTGCGCTGGCAAGATGGGTCGACGACATTATAAAAATCGCAGGTCGTATGTGGGTTAGAACAGCGCAGGACAGAGGTGAATGGCGACAACGAAGACCTGCGATTTTTATACGTCGACCCATCTTGCCGGCGGAGGAGCTGCGTTCCTGGTTCCATCTCGGGGCCACCACTAAGTCAGCACCGTGCTCCACCTGACATCACCGCGCCTGGCCTCATGTTCTGCCCAACTCAATTTGAGTCCCACCCAATAATACGCTTGCTAACGTCTTGAACTTTAGTCCGCTTGCGAATTTCGGTATTGGGGACTCGGGTAACATTTATAACATAATAAAAACATCCATTTATTTAGGTATTGCGAATATGGGTTAGTAATAGATGAAACGAATATCCGGTAACTATCCGGTATCCGGCCTATCTGGCCTTGTTTTCACTATCCGGCCGGATACAGGATAGTAATTCAGTATCCGGCCGGATACCGGATAGTAAAATTTAAAAAATTCTCATCATTATACACAAAGCAAATCATACCACAATAAGTTATGGACACCGTTTATTTTTATAATCGCACGTCAAAAATGTTTGTTTTATTAATTAGTTTAGTACTCAAAATTAACAAGTGGCAAATTGTGGTGATTGAATACCCCGCATTTGTTGGTATAATGCGCGCAGCCAAAGATGAGACTTGACGGGTCACGTGGTCATACCTGCGTAGTAGATAGTTCTTGGCGGTTTTGGCGGTATGCGAGGCAAGCGGGGACGGACGGCGAGGTATGGCGTCACGCATGCATATTCAGTCGTGTATCGTTCCCCGCAGTCCGCGCATACGCCGCTGTGGTCCCAAGTTAAGGTGGGTGACAGACAAGTATGACAGATCTCATCTTTGGCTGCGCGCATTATAAGAGGCGACTCCGCTTGGCTTCGTATACTAGACCAGTTTCTTATAGCCTTTCGCTGTAAACGCTACTGCCAGGTGCTGAAAGGGGGAAAACTGCGGGTACTGATTCAAAATAACTGACCACCAAACTGATTGCGCCGTGTACGCGATAAAGGGCCGCTCCGGCCTCGTAGCTTGCCGAATATCCGGTATCCGGCCAAACCACTATCCGTTTCAACACTTGTTAGTAACAGCTAGTCTAAAGTAGGTAGATATGTACCTAGACCTACCTTCCATACGTAGGTACAATAACTATGTAGTATGTAAGGAGGTAGTAAACGTTTGGAACTGTAACCGACTACACAGTACACACCAATGTTTTGATAGTTCCACGCCTCGCAGCTACATTTTATCAATAGCTCCCTTATTCATTTCAAAGAAATAAACTAGGTCCAAAGCATTCACAAAAACCGGAAATGGCAGGAAAGATTCGCAGGGACTGAGCGCTTTTGTGTCACGGCGTGCATTTCGAGCAAACCTGTTTTGATTCCCACTGGGAGATGAAAAGGTACGACACGTGTATGTTTTCTGTTTGAGGGGTATAGGTATTTTCGATCCTAGTAATATAAAATTGTTGTAATGTTTGTATTGAATGAATGCCAATGTAATTAATTAAATATTATTGACGTAACAGTGTTTTATTGAAAATTCTTTGTTATACCCTACAAACTAAGCTATAATAATAATAATAAATAAATATTGCTGGACATTTTCACACAGCGCTATCTAGAGCCCCAAGCTAAGCAGAGCTTGTATTATGGGAACCAGATAACTGATAGAATACTTATATACTTTTTTTAAATTGTAAATACATACTTGTACCTAATATATAGAAAAACAACCACCCGGAACAAATATCTGTAGATCATGCAAACATTTGTTCCGCGGCGGGAATCGAACCCGCTACCTCCTGCGTCTCAGCTGGCTATTCGCCCACTGCGCCACGGAGGTCGTCTAGAAACCACAACAGTTAAAATGAAATAAAAAAAAATGTAAGCATTCTTATCTATAGCAATCGAAAAATCGAATTAGGATAGTCTTTTATTTTTGAAAGTATGTCATTTTAAAGACGCTACCTGTGATGTAGTTGATTTCTATAATACTGTAACATAACGGGTAACTTAGTGACAAGCATATGGACTCCTAAAGACGGAAAGCGACGCCGAGGAAGGCCTAAAAGCGCTGGAGCGATGACTTGGACGTCTTCCAAAGAGACTGGCGGGATATGGCTCTAGACAGTGATAAGTGAAAGGAAAAGGGGGAGGCCTTTGCCCAGCAGTGGGTCAGTACGGGCTAGTAAAAAAGCGGCCAAGTGCGAGTCGGACTCGTCCATGAAGGGTTCCGTAGCAGCAAGTAACATAATATAAAAAATCGTTCTAAAAATTCGTTGTAACTTTTTTTATATTTGAGTTGTTGAATGAAAGGTAAATTGCGGTTTACGATTTATGACGTATTAAAAAAAACTACTTACTAGATCTCGTTCAAACCAATTTTCGGTGGAAGTTTGCATGGTAATGTACCTACATCATATATTTTTTTCATTCTTATTTTAGAAGTTACAGGGGGGGGGGGGGGGGGGGGGCACACATTTTACCACTTTGGAAGTGTCTCTCGCGCAAACTATTCGGTTTAGAAAAATATGTTTTGTATACCTCAATATCATTTTTGAAGACCTATCCATAGATAGCCCACACATATGGGTTTGATGAAAAAAAAATTTGAGTTTCAATTCTAAGTATGGGGAACCCCCAAAATTTATTGTTTTTTACTATTTTTGTGTGAAAATCTTAATGCGGTTCACAGAATACATCTGCTTACCAAGTTTCCAACCAACAGTTCTACCTAGTCAGGTCATAAATTTTGTCACATGTTTAATATAAAATAATTGAAACAAGTTTATTCATTATGTAACCATTTATATACCAAAATGAACTTAACAAAACATAGATTCTTATGACACTAAAGTTTATTCAAAATGACCTCCGTGATTTTGAATACAGGCATTCAATCTGCGCGGCCAGTCGTCTATCGCAGCACGAACGAGGTCCATGTCAATATCGGCGGCTGCCTTAATCAAGGATGTCTTGAGTGACTCCAAATTGGGATGAGGCTTTGAGCACGACTTTTCCTCCAAGTGTTGCCATATCTTGAAATCTAACGGATTCAAATCTGGACTGGAGGAGGGCCAGTCTTCGTGCCGGATGAAGTCGATTTCACGCGCCGCCAGCCAGTCTTGTGTGCTCTTCGCTCTATGAGCTGGCGCCGAATCTTGTTGGAATACCCAGTGCCTGTTATTGCACATGGTATGAGAAACAGGTTCCACAAGGTTCGTCAGGACTGTATTTTGATACACAACTGCATTCGTTTTTACACCTTTCTCACAAAAATATACCTCTGTTAAGCCCCAATAAGAAACTCCCAACCATACCATGAGCGAGGATGGAAAATGACCTCGTTGGACACGCGGAATACGGTTGTTCGCTTCTTCACTACTGTGTGCGTACACCTTATCATTTTGTTTGTTGTAGCTCTCTTCTACGTTAAAATTTTTTTCCTCCGAAAAAAGAATTTCCCGAATTTTTTTTCCCGCGTACCGCTTCAACAAAGCGCGGCATCTCTTCAGTCTCAGGTCCATTAGACGAGCATTCAAACAATGTCCGTTTTTCTTCGATATGCCCGAAGCCCTAAGTCTTCATTTAACACCCTTTTCACCGTGGTTCTGCTTAACCCCATCTGAAGGGCCAACAGTTTCTGCTTACGTTTGGGATTTCCTTGAATTCGCGCCTTCACAGCTATTATCACTGCTGGAGTCCTAACAGACCGAGGGCGACCACTTCTTGACCTGTCATCTACACTAGAGTCTTCATTGTATCGTTTGATGGTGCGATAAACGAATATTTTGGTTATATTCAAATTTTTCAGTATGTCAAAAATTTGAATTGGCGCGTAACCGCAACGATGCAACTCAATAACTGCAACAGTCTTCTTTAAGCGTCCACTCCATATTTAAAAATGAGTAAAATTCTAAAAATTATACATTTTTATTTTCATGAACAATTCGAAATTCGAATTCTATTAACTTTTTTGTGGCCAGCATTCTAAAAGAAAAGTTTTTACTGTGTGACAATACTTATGACCTGACTAGGTATATAGTTCTTAAATTTTCGGAAAAAGTGGCTTAGACATACGGACGGACCGACAGACATGACGAATCCAAAAGGGTTCCGTTTTTGCCATTTGGCTACGGAACCCTAAAAACAGGGTAACTTTAAAAAAAATCTGAAACGGAGCTCTGAAATGAATCCTATATTTACCTACTTCATTTATAAAGGCCTTTTCAACAATACCACATACACTGGGGACAAGCAAACAATTTTTTCATCCTCTTTCAACCTCAATGGAAAGTACGTTCAAAATTAATTTTAATCAATGAACCTTAAATGGGATCTAGAGTCAAAACCCGTCAATTAAAAAAGCGATCATCGAAATTGGTCCATCCAGACGCAACGGCTGAACCGATTTCGATAAAATTCGGTATGTACGTAGATTATAACCTAGATTAACGCGTATGCTACTTTTTATTGACAACCCACGCGTGCGAAGCCACGGGCGAAAGCTAGAACATAAAATAAAAGAGTACATAATTTATTTCTACCATTTAAAACTAGGTTTATCTAATATGTAAGTACATATGTACCTACCTATTACCCGTGCGCGATAAGTTGGGACCTGAGCGCGGTGACGTCATATTGGCTTGTTTGTACCGCCCGCAAAAAAGCGAACATAACAAGCAGCCGCCCGCGGCTTCGTCTTTGTTTTTTTTAACCTAATTTATTATGTTACTCAGGGAGGACGCTGCTTTTTATCTAATCTTTTTTACACTATTTAAATTATAACAACACTATTGAACTATAACAACAAAAACTACAACAACAAAACAATAACACAAACGAAAACTAAAAGAATTCCAGAGCGCGTCGTTACGTGACGTAGGCCAGTACGAGACTAAAAACCCTAGTAAAAAATAGTGATGCGAACGGTACAATACGGGCGCCATCGGGGAAGTGCAGGGGAAGCGGTCGAGGAGTCGCATTCCTAGCAGGTCCCAAGTTATCGCGCACGAGCAATACCTATATCAAAAGGTTAGTATAGTTAAATTACAAACCCTATGTGATTGGCCTAATTAACAGAATTCGTAAGTCCACTAAGGGAAAACTTTACAAGACCAACATAAAACTGATTATTTCCCAAAGTTTGAGAGATTAATATTGAATGACTTACTTTAGGTATAAAATGAGGGTATTTCTTATACCTAAAGTAAGAGTGGCTCAATAAAAATCTCTCAAACTTTGTGGGAAAATCAATATGTTGCTCCTGTAACATTTGCCCACATGGACTTACGAACTCTAGTAATAAGGCCGCCGATATTGGTTCTTTCACCTCTATTAGAATGAACGTTTATTTTATACTAGCTGACCAATCCGCGGCTTCGCACGCTTAGTTTTTCAATAAAAACATTACCCTCCTGCGCAGTGGGCTAAAAAGTAGCCCATGTCACCAGGGGATAGTGTAGCTTCCTAACAGTGAAAGAATTTTTTTAAATCGGTCCTATAGTTTCGGAGCCTATTCAATACAAATAAACAAATCTTTCCTCTTTATAATATACTAGCTGACCAATCCGCGGCTTCGCACACTTAGTTTTTCAATAAAAACATTACCCTCCTTCTGTGCAATTGGGTAAAATGTAGCCTATGTCACCCGGGGATAGTATAGCTTCCTAACAGTGAAATAATTTTTTAAATCGGTCCCGTAGTTTCGGAGCCTATTCATTACAAATAAACAAATCTTTCCTCTTTATAATATACTAGCTGACCAATCCGCAGCTTCGCACGCGTAGCGTAAAAACATTATCCTCCTTTGCGCAGTTGGGTAAAAAGTAGCCTAAGTCACCCGGGGATAGTGTAGCTTCCCAACAGTGACACAACAACAATATTTCCTCTTTATAAAATATCAGTTAAGTATAGACCACAGAACATAAATTGTTTTTTTGTGTTCTGTGGTATAGAAGATGTAGCAGTCGCCTCGACGCGACGGCGCGCGGCACAGGCCTCCTCTAAATCCCTCCTTCGTCCCTTTCTCATCCATTCTGGTCCGCATCGTTGGGTAAATTAAATTTGTATCTCTTCATCATTTTTTGTGTGTTAATATGCGTGAACATACCTTTATTTAAAAAAAAACCAACGAATGGCGACCTTGTTATTTTTTTTTAAGTCAGTTTTTTCGACTTCCTGCTGATGGTACAAGCATATAGCTCACCTGATGTTAAGTATTGACTCGTAGGTCAACACACAATTTAGAAACGTGCCCTGCGTCCATCAACTTGAGGAATACAGGTGTAAAGCTTCATGTGCCTATAATTTCACCGGAAACCATAACCGTCATACCGAAACACAGCAATCCTGCTTGCCGGCATAAATAGGTATGGTGGTAGTACTTCCCCAGGCGAGCCCTTTCACAAGGAGCTCTACGTAAACAATTTTAGGAAAATCAAACATTCATTACTCACCACCTAGTTCCTAGCGGAATCTCAAGATGATTGCTGATTGCTCAAGCATTTGCCCTGCAGTGGGATTAACTGTTTACCTAAATTGACGACCTCCGTGGTACAGTGGGCCAACAGCCGGCTGAGGCGCACGAGGTAGCGGGTTCGATTCCCGCCGCGGAACAAATGTTTGCATGATTTACTCGTACAGATATTTGTTCCGGGTCTCGATGTTTTTCTATAAATTATTAGTTATTAATTATTTAGTATTTACAAAAAAAAATGTATAAAATATTCTATCTAAGCAGAGCTTGTACTATGGGAACCAGTTAACTGATAGAATATTTTCATAATTTTTTTTTTGTAAATTCTAAATAATTTGGTTCCCATAGTACAAGCTCTGCTTAGTTTGGGGCAGCCCCAAACTAAGCAGAGCTTGTACTATGGGAACCAGTTAACTGATAGAATATTTTCATAATTTTTTTTTTGTAAATTCTAAATAATTTGGTTCCCATAGTACAAGCTCTGCTTAGTTTGGGGCAGCCCCAAACTAAGCAGAGCTTGTACTATGGGAACCAGTTAACTGATATAATATTTTTATACATTTTGTGCTATCTATAGCACTGTGTGAGCAAACGCTCAGCAATATTTATTTTGTCTATTTCAATATAATTAAAACAATGTTACGTAACGCGTTGTTCGAACCCCCCTCACACCCCTGTAACGCATCGTCACGTTTTACAAGACCCCCCTCTCCCCAAATTGCGTTACGTAATACTTGAACGCCCCCCCTACTCATTTTCCTCATCATTTATCAGCCATAGGACATCTCCTGCGTCTCAGCCGGCTATTCACCCACCGCGCCACGGAGGTCGTCAAATCAATAACAAATAAAAAACTTGTTTTATTTATTACTAGCTGACAAATCCGCAGCTTTGCACGCGTAGTTTTTCAATAAAAACATTACCCTCCTTCTGCGCAGTTGGGTAAAAAGTAGCCTATGTCACCCGGGGATAGTGTAGCTTCCCAACAGTGAATGAGTTATTTAAATCGGTCCAGTAGTTTCGGAGCCTATTCAATACAAACAAACAAATCTTTCCACTTTATTATATTTGTATAGATTACCGCAAAAACATTAACAAAGGTATTTTAACGACTTTTCAGTTTTATATGTATATCATTACTTAGCTAGATAAAATAAATAAACACTACTTCAATAAAACAATTCATGACTATAAAATAAAAAAATTAAGTTCTAAAAATAACAGTGCCTAACCTAACGCAGAAGACTGATCAACATTGATTTACTATTTGTGTTTACGGCCAATTAAAGTTGCTGAAAGACGGTGACCGATTTCCGCCGACCGACGCACACACCAATAAGGTTTTAATTTTAAATTTAAAAAGAAAAAAACTAGATCCAACTAGTGTAATAGATGGCGCTGTTTGGAGATGCGCCGCCAAAATATATGACACAATATCGAAATTTGTCTAAAACAATCTCACTTCGTCAGTTAAACAAACACAATCGTTATCAGTGCAATTGACACTTTCCCTCGTTAACAGCGCCATCTGTTATCAAAAACAAAAACATGACCTTGTAAAGCCCGTTATTCTAAATGCGTAACCCCCTCATCTAGAATACGGGCCTTAGAATGTGTAAACGGTATGGGATAATCACTTTCATTCATAAATGGCATAACTTGATAAACCCATTTTTAGGGTTCCGTACCCAAAGGGTAAAACGGGGCCCTATTATTAAGACTCCGCTGTCACCAGGCTGTATCACCGTGATAGTCGAACAGTTGAAATTTTCACAGAATATGTATTTCTGTTGCCGCTATAACAAAATATACTAACAACGCAATAAAACAAATATTTAAAGGGGGCTCCCATACAACAAGTGATTTTTGTTTGCTCGTTTTTGCTCGATATTGATAACGGCAACAGTACGCTTGAAATATTCACAGAATATTTAGTTATAATATTCACTTAAATAAATAATTAAACTAAAATAAAACAAATATTTAAATAATAAAACAACAGACATGATTTTTTTGCCGTTTTTAGATAATGGAACCCTTCGTGCGCGAGTCCGTCTCGCACTTGGCCGGTTTTTTAATGACATTTAAACATATAATGTAAAAATTATAAATACTTATGAATGAAAGTGTGCAATTGCATTGATTTGCCTACAATGATAAGAAGCAATTCGATAGGCATATGTCTAGATATTTTGTATTGTTCAGTTATCTAGTGTGCGCTGGTTTTTTCTACAGCAATCAAACAACTATAATATGAAAATGTGTTATTTACTATTTATCATATATATATAACAAGTGTTTCGCCCCCGATCTCGCGAGTCTCCAAATAAAACAAAAAAAAAAAATTGTAATCGTTGACTATCAAAATAGTGCCATGAAATAAACAACCAAATAACTTGACCTACAGTTTCATTCAAATTACAGGTAACGGCAGTTCATGAAACTTCAGGTAACATGTAACACTTTTTTGTGGTACATATTGCAGTTATTCTGGATGTCTGACTTTTGCCTATATTTGTGTCACTTAAGCTACACGCATACTAAATTACAGCACTGTGGGGTCACTGGTGTACGCTCTGATTTTTTTTTGTTTTTATACTACTTATATGGCAAACGAGCATGCAGTCCACCAGATGTTAAGTGGCTACTGCAACCCATGGATATCCACATAGAATTCAAAACAAGCTATTATGTTGCCTTGATCTCTATGTGGATACGTTGCCATACTATAGGACTTAGCTGTTATGCCTATGTGGCAGTAATTACAGGAACATACCATTACCATCTAACCGGAACACAGCAGCACAAGTACTGCTAAAGGTAAGGCGGTGGTGCCCACTTCCTCGAGCCCGTTCACAAAAGCTCTACCACCAGAATATTGTCAAAGTTCAGTTTTTAATATGACTAATAACTCAAAAACTATAAGGAATTTACTAACAATAAAAACGGAGTCTAAATGAACTAATGAAGGCCTTTCATTTAAGTCCCACTTGTTTGAATAGTCTCATTTTCATTTTTTTTACGCCTCTTCAACCCCAATATCTCAACAACCCCCCCAACATTTTTAGCTCATTTAGTCACACCAAAATATGTCATCACTACCTACCTATGTATCAAATTTCACGATGATCGGATCAACGCTTCGAAAGTTATCCTCGGACAAACATACAACGCCGATTTGTCCAAGTTGATTTAGAGATCTCGCTTCGCTCGTAATTATTTTTTTTTTAATAATTTTTGCTTTCGTCCCTTCTCCATATAAACTGTAAATATACAAATCTAACCCTCCTCGTGCACGCAATATGCTTAAAATCCCTTACATTGATAGTATATATACTATTGAATATTAATTTCATTCCGCTATATCCCTAATAACCTCTTATTCATCATCATCCTCAGCCGAAAACGTCCACTGCTGAACATAGACCTCCCCCTTAGATCGCCACAACGAGCGGTTGGTAGCCGTTTGCGCCCAACGGCTCCCCGCGATTCTTACTAGATCGTCGGTCCACCTTGTGGGGGGGCCGACCTACGCTGCGTCTTCCAGGCCGTGGTCTCCACTCGAGAACCTTCTTCTCCAACGGTTATCGGTTCTACGAGCTTTGTGGCCCGCCCATTGCCACTTCAACTTGCTAATTTTGAGAGCAATGTCGGCAACTTTAGTTCTTCTGCGGATTTCCTCATTGCGGATTTTGTCACGCAAAAAGACCCCGAGCATTAGCCCTCTCCATAGCTCGTTGAGCGACCTTGAGCTAGGTCATGAGGCCATGAGTAAAGGACCACGTTTCAGTGCCATAGGTCATCACTGGCAACACCCACTGGTTGAAGACTTTAGTCTTCAGGCTCTGGGGAATTTTGGACGAGAAGATATCGCGAAGTTTCCCGAACGCTGCCCAGCCGTATTTTATCTAATCTCTTATTAGATAAAATATAATAAATAACGAATATCTAAGCGTATTATAACTAGCTATTAACTAAGCTATTTATAAAAAAATATAACTAATCTATTTAGTACATTCAATCCTCCTCTATTTTGGATTTCACCAATTTTTACTGGTTGTACTATTTCTTTATTTTCTCGATGACAGTTCTAATTTGATAGTTATAGTGTTGTGACCAAATAAGTAATGATATCGATCGCATATATTTTATTATATTTTGAACAAAGACAAATACAACAAAAACATTCAAATATACCTTTTTCAAGGTGGGAACACTCAATGGCCCACCGCCATTTTGTGTTTGTTTTAATCTGTCATTCGCAACAAGACGGTCGTGCTAGTCACTACATTTCTGTTCGCTGAGTTTTTTCCACATTATCCATACGTTACGTTGTGTATTTTGTGTTCCTCCGTGTCGTTATAATGATTTCGTTTCATTGTCGAGTACCTACCTATATACCTACTTATTTTACAACAGCTTCGAAAATTTTAAAGAAGTTGGCATTATCAATCAAGAATTAATACGTGTAACATCTTGTAATGAAATATAATATTAGTTAATAAATTTGTACAAAAGTATCCGGCAGTAGTTTAGTTTCTTACATTTTGTAAAAAAATATCGGGACTGTTATCTATCGTGTTACGTTTATCGATAGCTCCATCCCTATCAGTTTCTCCGACTCTGGTATAACCTTGTACGTGCGTAAGAGTAAATTTTTTTAAAATGATGTAAATAAAGACGCTCGTTTAAGTTTTCACAGAAGCTGTCATCGAGAAAATAAAGAAATGGAAATAGTATAAGTTCAAATATACAATATTTCATATTTATTTATTTCAAACTATAGGGACACAAAGAACACTTAGTTACGTCAAATTCATTACATCAAAAATGTAAGGAAAACATTTTCCTAACTAATATTTAAATAATACAATAATATTTTAGTTGCAATATTTGCAATGCCATTTTTAGATCACGTCTTGTATGTAGGTTTATACAAAGTGTTTTAGAATATATATGAAAATTCAAAAGGGGTCATTGTCCTAATTTTAATAATTTATTATTCCCTAAAAATACCGGATTTTCATATAAAATAATAATAAATAGGGTG